>CM073933.1:25002500-29802500 GCA_037179545.1 Sesamia inferens | reverse complement strand
TATTATAAATGCGACAGTTTGTGACGATGTATGTATGATTTTTATTACTGTTTCTCGTAAAAACTACTGAACAGTAGGGTACTAACAGTTTTTTTAGCGTAACAGTTTTTTTTTAATTACTTCGCACGGTTTGTGCATTTAGCCAATGTCACGTAATAAAATGTTCATGTCGAAAAAGACGGCCGCGTGACCCGTCTTACGATGGAGGTTTGAGACAAAGTCATGATGTGGAAAAATAGGGGTGGATTACTTAAGGGTAATCCTAAGGGTAATCTACCCCTATTTTTTTTTAAATATCCTTTTCTCAGTCCTACCCAATATGCACACAAAATTTCATGAAAATCGGGAAAGCCGTTTCGGTGGAGTTTAACCACAAACACCGCGACACGAGAATTGTATATATTAGATATTTCCACAGGATTGAAATGTATGTGGGTGATAACGCGGGGCGCGACTAGTTCAAAAATAAATAAAGGGGTAAATTGTTTTTAATAAAGCTGAGTGTACACACACTTTTGTCAACATTGTGCACAACCCATGCAACTGGTCAAATGGACCAGTTTTTAATAACCGACGAGAAAAATTCAAGGCTGGATGGGTTCAGACTCTTGTATACGTAGCTACTGAATCCAAGGTTCACCCGTAACAGTTCGACTTAATAGACCTCTAGTATATAAACAAAAAATCGATGAAGTGCGAGTCAAACTTGCGACGCAGGGTTCCGTACTATGATCTATAAAAATCACATCTTTTGTGGAGGGAGCTCTTAAATATTTAATTTAATCATTTAATTTTAAAGTGAATAAACTTGGTAAAATTTAATGATTAAATTATATTCTGAGAATTTTTCAAGCGTCAACTTGTAGCCGTTTTCCGCGCGATAATATATGTATATCGTTCTGTATCTGTTTTAGTTATTGTAGCTGTAAACGAAATATACCATGTGTAAAAATTTCAACTATCTGGCTAACTCAGTTCATGAGATACAGCCTGACGGACATTGGAGTCTTAGTAATAGGGTTCCGTTTTTACCGTTTGGGTACGGAACCCTGAAAATGACTATCTGGAAAGTAATTAACAACTTCAAAATGGAATGAATAACTACTGTACTTTTGCACCAAGAGAAAATATAAGTTATATCCACGTGGCGCAAACTCTTATTGGCCTTACGTCATGCCACATGGCTTCTACAACAAATGAAGTACAAATACATATGTAGGAAATGAGGGTAGAAATTATATTTGTTTAAAAATGACTAAGTAATTCATACTTTTTAATATTGTAATGAAGATTTTACTTCTACTTTGAAAACTTGGCATCTTTGTGATATTAGATAGTATTTACCTTTTCTTTTTTAAGCTATTGCATAGCTTCTATCGCGGGCCTTGAGCGCGGGGACCGAATCCAGAAATTCCGTAACGAAAAAACCTCACGCTCCCCATCGTCTAACGTCGTTTCAGTTCGGCAGTCTTCGGCACGGTATGTTTGTGTGCGTGCGACTACATCTTTTGAAAACAATTTATAGATTTTCAAAAAGAGCATGCATATTGCAGGGCGCGAACTCAGTTCTACACACTTGCCATGTTACTGATAGTCGCGATGTGCTAAACTTGCGATTAATTTTCTCTCTGAAATAGGTCTTCTATAGAGATATGTCATAGACGTCATCGACGTTGTCATGGCTACCTTAAAAACTTTTCATATAATTAAGTACTTTTATTCAAATTAATTTAGTAGTGTTTTTATAAAATAGCTTTTTTTTTAACGGAAAAGCTAAGATGAATGTCACGCTAATTTTTCATTGGACTTTTAAATTATTTATAGTGTTGTTTACTAAATAAAAGCGCGTGATTTTATAGAGTAAAAAGTGCTCACGCGGCCGTTTTTTCAATTGTTGCAAGAATTCAAAAGACTGTCTTTAAATAGTGTTCAGACGATTGCTCAAAGTGTATTAGATTTCATTAGTAATAGAAATGGCATTTCAATAATGACTTTCAACTGCCAAAGTCTAAATAGTCATAAATACGATTTACAAGATTCAGTTACGAGACAAACAAATGTGTTACTTCTTACCGAAACTTGCATGACGCATGATAATCCAATTGAAATACCTAATTTTAATTGTATTGTTCAGTTCAAACGAGATACTGTTTCAAAAGGTGGGGTAGCTATTTACCAAAATAAAAATGATATTACTAATATTATGACTCCGAATATTGAAATAAATATTGCACACGTTAGCGATGTTAATGTTAGGCGCTCAGTTGTTGGAGATATTTGTGCGTGCTTATGCAAACTTAGAAATGGCCTACAAATAGTTATGGTAGCAATTTACATTTCTCCGAATCCAAAATTGGACGAGGTAGAGCATTTTATTCATCGCACTTTACTGGAGTACACTGAAGAAGGCTCGAAAATACTTGGTACAAATGGTAATAAATTTCCACTTATCTTGGCTGGCGATTTCAACATTAACTTCGCTGATAAAAAATCAGAGCGGTTGACAACTTTTCTATCAAAAACAATGAGTTTGAAAATGAATAATGATCCACAAGAGTCCACAACAAAATATGGGACCACCATTGACGCGGTATTTTCTAGGTATTTAGAGGATATTAAGTCGCAAACTTATGTTTCTTATTTCAGTTATCATAAACCTATAGTTTCAATGATAAATATTCCTGAATAACCAACAACTACTGTAAGGTAATAAAACCCACATGTATTGTAAAATAATAAAAATATTTTAAATAATATTAACTTTTTATTTATTTAATAAAAGAAAAATTTGTTTTCTTATCGGTCACCACGCTCAAAAAGTGTAACTTGAATTAATATCAAAGAAAAAGAAATACTGCATAAATAAAATAAATAAATAATTATAATTGCATAAATTGATACAAAATGCTATGCAATAGCTTTACCGCGGCAGTCCCCGAGTGCCACACGTCTTTTTTTTTTTTTTGTGGGTGAGTTTACAAACATATAAATTCACGTACAGAAACGTCCAGACATGGAACAACTAATTAGTTAATAGGCCATACAGATATTTGTATCGCGCGGGATTCGAACCCGCAACAAGCAGCGCAGCAGTCGATCGCTCAGGCACTGCGACAATCGTGTCGTCAAATGAATGATATGAAAGTCGACAAAACCAAAAAGTGTCAGTAAAAAGAGGCAGGCACATACAAGTCCCTCGTTGATCTGTGTTCATAAAAATTCTGACACATTTCTTTTGTCGAAATTTTCTTTCAACAAAATAGATGTATCAGAATTTTTTAATAGTATATAATTTAATAATAGTTAGTACCCTCACTTAGAATAGTAAATGTACATAATTCATAAACAGCTCACATAACGACCGACTGATAAGTAGGTACACACGTAATAAACAGTTTTCAACCACACAATTTCGCAGTAACATTTCATTAAGCCTATTGGCTCACCGATATAATTATTGAAACCGTACAACGCTTAATCCCCCTTTGCGAGAGGCGGCGAGGGTTGCTTATTAAAAATCTCCGTCGTGCTCCCGGCGGTAGATAGCCAGGTTATAGGTATGTCTGGCAGTCTGGCGTGCAGTTTCGATCTGTTTCGGTCTGCGGCGGTAATAGTGCAGCTTTTATGCCCAGACTGGTGATGTCACACTCCATCGGTCGTAGTCTATAGATAAAACGTTAACAGCACTCTTGTTAATAGTTTACTGTGGTGTGTCATTTGCCCGGTCCGTTACGAGTTTTAATACGAATTTATTGGTATTAGGATTTTCTAGACAGCGTGCGTTTTTGCTCAATTTTCTTCAAAGTAAAGATAATTATAATATGCTCTTAATTTTTTCTTTAATTCTTTTTTTTTTAATTTAAATTCAAGCCAATTCTCGATTTGGAAATTCAACGATTTTTGACAAAATTAGAACCTCCCTAAAGTTACGAGATTTGCCCCCCCCCCCCCCCCAGGTGCACTTCGAAAAAATAGAAAGAAAATTGTATTGAATTCTACCAACTCTACGTTATCTTTTTATGTAGTTTTTTTAGTGTAGTTTCCCTTACCAGTTGTCACAGAAAGAAAATATAATTAGATTTAAACTAAATATAAAAAAAAAAATTTTCATTAGTCTATCTATGTTTTCAGAACAAAACCTCATCTTTTATATACCTACTATACATAGTATTCAAATCAAATCAAAGCATTTATTTCAAATAAACCAGTTACAGGCACTTTTGAATTGTCAGAAGGTCGGTCAGTCAGTAAGATTATTATTGTATAACGTCATGTGTTTTTTAAATCACAGCAGCTGTGCTGCTGGGTAGTTTGTTCCGCCATTTCTATTTCCCAGCGAAAGCACTAGGAAGTGTCGAAGGGTGGGCGTTTTGGAGGGACTGTCTTATGTAGTATTCAAAAAGTGCTGATGCAACCTAATTTGAAAAAATGCTTTTGAATTTGATTTTGATTTATATGTATGCATTTGTCTTTTTTTAAGTGTTTACTTGTGCTTGCGTGTGTTGCCATCGTTTTAGTTATTAAGTATTACCGACGATAACCATTTCCTCCGCGTTTGTTTGACAGATAGAAAATCTGAAACTACATTACACATAATTATTATTTATACTTTTCGTACACAAAAATGAACAGAGACGGACTTAGTCCTTCGGCATTATCTACCAGTCAACCGAGGGTAGTTAAGAGATTACATGGCAGGTGCTTTGGTTGAAAAGGAAACAATGATAAGAAAAAATATTAACTCTAAGTTCACTGTCCATTTTGGAATACACTGTCCTCATTGAACGGTGTGATTGATTAATATTGAGCATACCCCAATATCAGATGTATACTAAATGACTGGTACCAGGAATACATAAAGTGTAACAAGTATCGGCTCGTGTGCGCACACAAATCAATCAAAGTTCCCTGTGTGAGCCTTCGAAACACTGATTGGTTTGAAAATGTAATCCGAAACTCCTACAAACTAGGTATTTTAAGGCTTGAACACACACAGCTTGTATCTGAAAGGTGTATAACTAAGGGTGTGGTATAGCAGTGCGATTATTAGCCTTTTCACGTTGTAAGCTTAGATGAAGTAGGTAACCGGTCTCAATCAATGGAATGACATGCAACTATTGCTTATAGACTGACACATTCTCATACTCAATCTAAGCTTACCTTCTTCACACAACTTTTCACGTTAAGAGTTTTACAGAATCGATCTACTGAACATGCATCGCGAAAGAAATATCAGCCGTCAAAACACAAAACAAACGTTTGTCAAACGACAAATGTCTCGATTAGCTATTGCGTGGGGCAGATGACGATTTTGTCGAGATTACAATGTTCACCACACTCTTAAATATAATCTACCACGCGTTTTAACATTGACCGGGCAGCTCTTATCAGGACCACGTTGGCGGAATACGCTTGCCGGCAGACTGGTATGATTTGGAACAGGCACGGGCGGGGAGGGGTAAAGTCCTCCGATCTTTTGGGTGAAAGCTCATGTCGGGATCCCCGGCAATGAGCGCGCCGTCGAATTGGAAAGGCAGGCGGCGGCTCAGTCCAGGGTCGCCCCCGCGTACGACAGGTGTCCAGTATTGAACGTCAAAAGACGTACACGAGAGGATACAGTAGCGCTCTGAAATGGGAGATACACCGGCGGGACCACGGCTGAGGTCACGCGGATGTTCTTCCCCGCTGTGGTGCATACGCACACTTTCTTTGTAATTTTATAATCCACCAAAACTGTGTATTTGCACCAGATTGGCAGTGTAAAACTTATTGCCAAATTTAATTGAAGCTACGATCTTAGCTGGTAAATCAAAATGAGAAGTTTGTTTGATACCGCGTAACCCTATGATCCCAACTGATATGCCGTTTGAATTCAAACGATTACAATATCCTTTGCGTTTATCATTCGCTATGTCCATCAACAAAGCCCAAGGGCAATAATTATTTCACGTTTGAGATGTGAATTTGGAGGAATCATGTTTTTCAAATGGCCAACTTTATGTTGCCTGTTCGAGAGTCGGTACCCCCAGTCGTTTGTTTAATAATCTTAATGTTTTAGATTAAGTTATAAAATTGCTAGCAATTAAAATAAAATTATTTTATGTTTGAATAAATAATTTAAGAAATTTATGTTTTAATAACGTTTTATTATTTCACCTTATACGTAGCGAAGCACGTATCGGGCCGCTAGTTAAGTAAGTAAAGTAAAAAATGAAAATAGAAGAAAATATAAATTCATGGTGATATAGTAATAATGACAAAGAAGAAATGTAAGAAACATACAGTAATAATGAAAAATAATAATATATAAATGATAAGTAAATAAATAATGTAATAAAAATAAGATGACAAAAATAAATATACAAGGGAAAAGAGCGACCCATAAAGAATGAGCCAATGCCGCAAAAAAAGCAAATTGGCACTATAAATTTAAAAAGCAGAACAAATTCTTGCCACGCAACAAAGATAAGACGGCAATGCCCTGTGATGACAGGTGAATCAAAAAAAAAGAACAGGCACGGGCTCCTCCACTCCGGCCACCATGTCCGGCAAACATGTCAGCTGACTTTCCAGCTCTACTGCTTGGCCACTCCACATACCCGTTGGTCAAGCTGTCTCTCCTCTCTCTGAGTGCCTTTACCAGGAAATCGTCTTCCATCACCTCATTCACTTATCATCCCACACATGGGCTACTTCACTACTTCACACCTACTCTAACCTAACCGACACCACCATCAGTCAACTCTTTGTATACTTACTCCCCCTTATTCATAAACATTGCTTAAAGTTAATTAGTGATTCTTCTTCAGCCTATGGATGTCCACTGCTGGACAAAGGCCTCCCCCAAGGCTTTCCACGCTGACCGGTCTTGTGCTGCCCGCATCCATCGGCTTCCCGCGACCTTCACTAGGTCATCGGTCCACTTTGTTGGGGGCCTCCCTACGCTGCGTCTTCCAGTACGTGGGCGCCACTCCAGAACCTTACTGCCCCATCGGCCATCGGTTTTACGAGCAATGTGCCCCGCCCACTGCCACTTAATTTTAGCGACTCGAAGAGCTATGTCGGTAACTTTGGTTCTTCTGCGGATCTCCTCATTTCTGATTCGATCGCGCAGAGAAACTCCGAGCAGAGCTCTTTTCATCGCCCTTTGTGTAACTCTGAGCCTTCATATGAAGCCCATTGTGAGCGACCACGTTTCAGTTCCGTAAGTCATCACTGGCAACACACACTGGTCAAAGACTTTAATCTTAGTTAATTAGTGATTACCGATTGTTTAACCAGACATTTTAGATATTCGCACGTCACTTAACTATTAATCATTGTTTATGAATAAACCCCTTAAACACTAGTGTCTAAAATGTATGGTTAAAGAATCGCTAATCACTAGTTAACTTTAAACATCGTTTATGAATAAGGAGGTTCATTTGGAAATAAATTCTTAATTGATTTTTTTAGTTTTTTAGGATTTCATTTTTGTCGTTATAGTATAAATATACTTTGGGACAGAAAATATTTCTAAAGGGGATTAACATATTAATTCGACTGAGAAAACTTTAGAAACCAATTACAAAACGCTCCAGACAGTCACATTCGAGCTAACATGTTCCAATTTATTCCTCTATGATCTATAGAATGGCCCCATACATCCTACGCCGTAAGTCAGACGACAAACACAAAAATAGCACCAACTACTTGCTACCCACACATTTCACTAAAATAAGAAATTGGTTGGTATTAAAACGGTATTATACCTTTTTAATTCTAGTTTGTACAATGTACGCAATTGGGTAATCACCTTTTTTTTGGGATGGGAAATCATCAAATAACTTCTCCCGCCCTGGGCGAAGCGGAAGGGCGTGTCAGACTTTTACTGACTAAAACCCACCCGTGTTTCTTCGCTTGCCCATTGCTCACGCGCTCTACCTCCTCCTTTGCCAGCATCACTACTTCGCAAAAGGAGGTGACAACCTGCCATGCACTCTTGCTCCGGACCGTGGCCTGGACCAGGGTCGGACGCGAGAGATCGCGACACGAACACACGGCGGTGCTCTATCCAAGCCGGGCAGACCCCCACCGTGTCCTCAGGGTGATCCACACAATGGTGACACCCTGACGTTTCCTCCCGCCCAATATGGAACAGGAACCTCCCGAAACAACCGTGTCCGGTGAGGACTTGCGTCAGGTGGAAGGTGAGGGCGCCGTGGCGCCTCTCTAGCCACACCTCAAAGAGGGGACTTACCGTCGCTATTGTTGCGTGCCCAATTGGGTAACTACATAAATATTATTTTAACAGCTTCTACCCGTGACTTTGCCTACGTGAAATTTCTTGTATGTACATACCTCGACACAAGCGTCGCATTGCATAACCTACCCGCACCCTAATTGCTAACACACTATTAGGTACTATCAATTGGAATAATTTTGAAACCAATTGCATTGCTCCATATGTTTGGAAGATGTGTTTGTTCCACAGTGTAAATAACGCAATGAATGGTGTTGAACTGTCAAAATGAAGCCTATTTTTACGCAATTAGCCTGCCGTTCTATAACTTCGTTTTTACTTAGCGATCATTATTATTTATGTGCACACACTAAACAGGACACAGATACGTCAAACGACATATTAGTATTGAGTACAAAGGCACAGCTTATTTTTTTGTTTTTGCTCGGTTCGTTTGGTTCCCAACTTAGAGATTATCGCGGTTGAATTAACAACCTCTTAAGCTTTGTTGTTATTAGTATAGACTTAGTTTAAATTGAAATAATAACAAAGGAAAAGTTTATTTTAAAGCAGATAATTATTGTGTAGTTTAAATTAACTGAACACCATCTTTAGTAAAGACAGCCATTCAAACAGCGCAGAGCGGCACACAGTTAATCGGAATGCAACGGCAGTCGTTTTCACAGTTCTTTTGTGTCTGCCCGTCTGGCCAGTCTAATGGATACCGGATTCAGCCGCTTTTTATCTCGCACAGCCTTTTGATTACTAATCTCAGATGAAAGGATGCAGATTGTTAGTAAATTATGCTCTCCTGGTCTTTGAAGGGACAGAATTTAAGTAATTAAGGCTTCGCTTTCAGTGTTTAGTGCTAATATGATGGCAGTGGGCCTGCCCCCTATTACATGAGACCTAAACATGGTTAGCGAAATGTTACTTAACTCGTAGACACATAGGTGTACCTGACGAACCCTTTGGGAGTTACAGGAATGGTATTAAGTTTTATATGTGTTTACTAATATGTGATTTTATGGAAAAATTATATAGAACATTTCAAGTAATATCAATTCGAAACAAACTTGTATATACATTTTCGATGACATTTGATTGGAGACATAATGACATTGTTACTAAACACTTCCAAAAAATATTTTACGTTTTATACAATCACTAGTAGGTACTTGTGGGGTGACCATGTGATATAGTGAACTGAATTTAAATTTAGTGTCTATTTCATTAAGAAAAGGATAGAAGATAAATAAATATTAGTTTAGTCCTGTCACTTTCAAATAGTTCTTAACAAGTTTAGACGTGATTAAAAACATGTTATATGTATTTATAATGATAAATGTATTTATAGTATTTTAAGATTTTATGGTAATAAAGTCGTGGTGGCCTAGTGGTTAAAACACCAGCCTCTCAAGTATGAGTGCGCGAGTTCGATTCCAGGTCAGGCAAGTACCAATGTAACTTATCTAAAGTTATATGTACTTTCTAAGTATATCTTGGACACCAATGCCTGAAGGTGAAGGAAGACATCTTGAGTAAACCTGGACTTTAAGTCTGAAATCGCCAACCCGCATTGAGCAAGCGTGGTTATTACGCTCAATCCTTCTCTGTATGAGAGGAGACCTGTGCCCAGCAGTGGGACGATAAAAAGGATGATGATGATGTTAATTTAGTATTGTATATGTTTATATGATGCCTTGCCTTGATGCCTGAAATAAATGGAATTAATAAATAAATACGTCAGTTCACGTCAGGAACTGACTAATTTGGCAGGACTAAATTAATGAAATAAAAAGAAGATGCTACACTGAACTCAAATTTAGTTTAGTTTGTGAACAAGGAAAACCACGCCATTATCTTCAGGGCCAATATGGTCAGAGACCGCAAAAGACCAGTCTTTTGCGGTCTCTGACTATGTTGGCCCTCCCACATCACTCTTTTTCTTTGAAGGATACAATATAGACTTTAAAAAAAAATTAAAGTAAAACATAAAATCGAAACAAAAACATTTATTTTTGTATAAGCCACTTAAGTGTGGGAGGGCAATAAAACTGTTGGTACTCAGGAACGCCAATTAGCAAGTTATTAGGTATCTGTGATAGCAATATTAAGGTCTTGTGCAGACGACAGATTTTTGTGCGATCAAGTCTGTGAGGACGAAATAATCTGTAAAATTTTGCACACTTTATGTATCCGAGAAAAGGATGGCACACACAATTTATAAGCTTTTATAGTTGGCAAACTAATAATACACAGTTCAGTTGATCTAGCCAAGATTATGTTGTCTGGACTTTACAAGAGATTCTGATTGTTAAAAAACATGATTGAAGTAGGTATGAAGTGTAGAAATATACTTCAGAAATATAATCCTACTAATATTATTAACGCGAAAGTAATGGACGGATCGATAATTTGACACGACTAATCTAATATTTTATCTTCTATCCTTTTCTTAATGAAATAGAAAGAAAAATATCCATTGAATCAAAACCATTATAGTCTTTTTAAGAAATTCTTGATAGGAAAGGCTTACTATTCCATCAATGAATTTTAGATGATAACAGCATAAAATAAGAAAATGTTCAATTGTTATCATTTTAATCTCTAGTTTTGTTCTTAATTAATTAGTACGTCTTGTAAGGCAAAACATAGTGATAAAACACAAATTTTGTACTATGTACCATATTACCTATGTTTAACAAATAAAATACTTTGACATTGACTGAATTTTATATATAATTTAATTTAGTTTGTGAACGAGAGGGTTGACGACACTGAGCGTCGGTGTCGAACCTTAATCGCACAATAAGTCTGCTGTCTGCTCAGCTTCTATGAGAATAAATAACTTCATGTGTATGTTTCCAGGGATACCAGTGAGTTTCTATATTTGTAAGGGAAGGTTTTCCTCCCACCACGTAGCACAAAAAGTCTCCACCCGGATAATAACTGACAATGACGTCAATCGACTTATAATAATTATTAGTCGCAGAAAAACATGTTTTTATTTCGGTACCTATTTCCAAGTAAAACTTAAATAAGTGTTATTTTTGTATTGTATTGTACAATAGTTCTATATTATATGAGAGCAATAGGAAACTGTTATCCCCAAAATAGGAGAAACTATGTATGTATTTAGATAGGTAAAAATGTGAGGAGACGTCAATAAATACCCGTCATGTTGCTTCAAGAAAAATCTACGAAGCTTTCCTTTTTTAAGCAGAAAACTATTTTATTGGCATTTATTCCTTTGTTCAGTAATTTCTTTAAGAAAAAATAAAATATTGTTATTAAGATTACATTTTATTTCTCATAATAAGTGAATTGTATCCTTTTTGAGAAATAAATGGCTTTAACCGTAAAATAATATTTTAGTGCTGGCAAATTAAGATACTCCATATACAATTTAGATAAGCGAAATCCCTTTTACACCAAGTTACCCCTCTCTCCTGCTTCCCCTCTGTTAGACTTGCCTTTAAATATACTTAAAGCACAAGTAAAATCCAACCTCTGAGTAAAAGCACATTATTCTATCAATGACTATTTAAACGATAACCATAGTTGGTCGCCCTGCAGGGTAATTACGTAACGCACTATTAGTAGCAATGAGTTTCATTTTGACAGTTCAACAACATTCATAGCGTTATTTAAGTAGTTGAGCAGACATAATTTCCGAACAAATGGAGCAATGGATTAGCAATATACTTCGATATGGTTCCAACTTATAGTAATGAGTGTTACTCAATTAGGGTGCTGATTCACTCAAGACAATTTTCACGTTCATTATCTAGAATTATCTTACTGACAGGTTGTAAGAGTTCATATAATAGCTTATTTTTTGAACCTAGCAAAGCATAAATATATAAAGCTGTCACGCCCTCTGTACGCCCGGAAGCTTTTATACTGAAAGTAAAATTTTAATTAGATCTTTAATTTTAATGAAAAACCTTGGTGGTTAGCTGGTGTGTCTTGTAATTTAGCTTACTTTACAAGCCTAGTATTGCGTACGGTCAGTTGTTTTCTGAATGGACACAACACAGACAGTTGTATTGCTGGGAAGTTTGTTCCGCCACTTCTGTCTAGTGAAAGCTCAAGAATGAGCTGAGGGCGGGCGATTTTATAATTTCTTTAGAAAAAAAAAAAAATCGGGGACTACCTTTTGTAATTATGTCGTTAAAAAGTCCGAACGTTCAAGACTCTCAGCCTAGTTCGATAAAATGCACGTACGCGCAAGTGACTGCATGGTTGAGCTATTAGCTAGTGCAGTAGTTAAGCTATTGCTGCGCTGCGCGTCGGCTTCGATTCCCGCACAGAACAAATATTTGTATGACCTACAAGTAGTTGTTCCGGGTCTGTATGTTTGTGTATGTGAGTTATGTGTTTGTAAACGCACTCACGATACAGGAGAAATTAGTAGTACATAATGAGGAGCAACGTTTAAAAAAAAAAAAAAATAAAGATTTTTTATTCATCAAAATCATGATTCGATTTGAGGGGTGATTAAGAACATGGTGGCTAAAGGCTACATTTTTTTTTTAATATTTATAAACTAGCGCTTGACCGCAATCCCGCCTGATGGTAAGCAGTGATGCGATCGTTGATGATAAAGCGCGCTAGTTTATTAAGAGCCTATTCACTCAGAAAAACTGAGCGAATAGGAAGGAAGACGGCAGTTGAGCGTGGTGATGCAATGTTAAACCCAACAACACGACCAACGATGCTGCGCCAAAGGGAGATTGACCAAACTCCCAACACAACAACATTAGGCGCATCGTACCCGGCACACATCGCAACACAACTGCTCAGACCCGTCCTCCGTACTGCTTCACCAGACATCATGCCGGAACACGACAAATCGTTTGGCGGCAAGGCTTTGTCTGGTGGGTGGTAACTTGTGCCGGCGGCCGATGTTATGGCCAACCACCGAGTAAACATTAGTGGATTTATACCAGGAGTTGAATCATTTGACGTAAATAAACCAATATTTATCTTCTGTCCTTTTCTTATTGGAATAGAAACGAATCGGTGCCAAGATCAAACTAATCATGAGGCCCTGGATTCGTGTTCCAGGTTGGGCAAAGTATATTGGGGTTTCCTAGTATAGTCTTGATTTGAGCCCAGCTGATGACAATAGACATCCCTATTACTATATCTGGTGAATAGTAGGTGAACTCTGCCTAACTCTACGGAGACCTTCTCCACGTGATGGAAAAGATAGTCTGGAAAGAAAGCTTCTCTTGCACGAAGAATGTTGTTCTAACGAACATTAATTCTGCTCCCCCCACTACAAGAGTGCAAATCTCTTTAATTATTTGAAGTAGCAGTTAACGCTATCCCGCTGCGCTGCCCGCTGTGAGGAATCAAGGGCGTGATGCGAGCGCTTCACGGATTTATGAAGCTCTGCTACATTGCAAGCGGCGAGAGAATGGAGTAAATAAACGCATGATAATAAACAGCTGGCAAGAATATAGTCCTAAAATTGTCATCACAGGAATGAATATACATAAGGTGGCGCAACACTAAAAAAAAATGTTTTTAACTAAATAAATTGTTTTGAAACCTAAACCATAATATTATCATAGGGTTCCGCATCCAAAGGGGAAAAACGGGATCATATTTCTAAGACTCCATTTTCTAGTTGTGTGTCTATATCAACAGGCTGTATTGTCATGAACAAAGACAAATAAATTACACATACAAAATCTCTTTGGTCATGAACTATCACGGCAAGACAGTCGATTTTTTTTACAAATGAAGTATTTCCGTTGCCGCTATACCAATAGAATAAAAAAAATACAAAAAAAAACAACCGACTTCTAAAAAACACTACAAAGTGAAAAATAATTAATTTCGGAAGTCTGTATCTTTGGTTTTTGTATATTAGTTTTTGACACCGACTTCCGAAATTAGTTATTTCTCACTTTGTAGTGTTTTTTGGAAGTTGGTTGTTTGTTTTTTGTAAAAAAAAATATTTTACATTTTTAGTTGTGAAAAGTACTGTTCAGCTGCATCCGGTTAGACTGGATGCTGACGCTAAAATACTATACATTATATAATAATGACTACGAAATACTATACATTAAATACTATATACTAATAATGAAAAAATTTACAAACGCACTGATTGCCCCTACAATTTTTGAAAGTTCCCCTTGATTTCTTTGGTTTCCACCATCAAACCCTGATGTTCTTCATCATGGGACCACCTTGGGAATGTCTTCTTTCCAACAGAAAAAGAATCATCAAAAGCGGTTCATAAGTAACGAAGTTATCCGCGAACAAACATAAAAAAAGCATATATACAGTCGAATTGAGTAACCTCCTCCTTTTTGAAGTCGTGAAACGCGAATCATACAACGACGTGATCTTTATAAATAACTAGCTTCGCTCCGTGGTTTCACCCGCGTAGGTTTCGATATGTTTTTTTTATATGCACCGCTCCTATTGGTCGCAGCGTGATGGTATATAGCCTAAAGCCTTCCTGGATTAATGGACTATCCATCTCAAAAATATTTTTTCAAATCAGACCAGTAGTTCCTGAGATTAGCGCGTTCAAACAAAGCGCCGGCTTCGCACTAAATACACTACAGATAAACTGTGAACGTATAAAAAACATTGCGGCCAATTGGGCAATTTTTAATTCTGTAATATCTTCGAAAATATTCATTTAAATCACATACTGTAAAGAAAAATATAGTTCTATATTAAATCAACTATTTATTTAAGGCATTAAATTGGATAAGGATTAATGCTGTTGTTGGTTAAAATCGCTTCGAAAGTTCGCCGGTATTTGTCGTAAAAAGTAAATGACAAAAAAAAATGTTATTGTGGCACATCCATAAGAAATAGACATATACCATCACGAATTTTTTTGTAGACCTTTTCAATGTGTACAATATTTAATACATTATTTTGATAAATCTCGTATGGTTCAGCAACGGTATGTACTCGAGATAAAACTTATTATGAAGTTGGTATTCCTGGGAAAGTGAAAGATGTTTAGCTGTTCACTCATCCATCTTTTAAATATATTGATCAGTTTAAGCCAAATTTTACAAAGACAGCCTCCATGGCATAGCGGTAGCGAACTCGGCCGCTGCGCAAGGAGGCGCGGTTTCAATCCCCGCGCAGTGCAAATATTTGTATGCATGAATATGAATATTTATAAAGCACGTTAAGCCGTTGGTCCCGGTTGCCAAACGAACATCTAATGGCAGTCGTTATGGGTTGTTAGAGATGTTATTGATTGGTATAACTGCAATGCTTCGATATCGCCTTCGGGTTGTGGAGGTCAGACGGCAGTCGCTTCACGGAAAATATCGAAGTATAGCCAAAATCAGCAGTTAGAGTGGTAAAGTGGACCCCAGACTCCGCTTCGGATGAGACTGGGATTAACGCTGAGATGATGATGATGAATGACAGATGTGTAGCTGTAGCATGTAAAGTCAGGGTTTACCCATACTTCGTTAAATATGTTCAGATCCAATGTAGTACATGAGGCCACCCACGTTACAAAGAAAAATGCATGACATGGAAAAGGAACTCAAGATAATACTCACACAATTTCTCAAGATGACTTTTAGCAACTTTGTAAACACGTCGTTCGATATCAATAATTACTTGGAACGTATCTCTCTATAGCAACATTGCGACATGTTTGCCTAAAATATAAACGAACTAGCGGCCGCTCGTGACTTCGTTTGCGTGGAGTAATAAGTAAAAATATATAGCATACATTTATTTTTTTGTTACGTTCCGCTCCTGTTGGTCGCAGCGTGATTTTATATAGCCTTAAGCCTTCCTGGATTGATGGGCTATCCAACGCAAAAATAATGTTTCGGAACAGGAGTTCCTGAGATTAGCGCTTCAAACAAACAAACTCTTCAGTACCCTGTTATTTAATCCGGACTTCTAACTTTATGTCAGAAAAATTTCAAAGTATTCGGTTCAGTAGTTTCGGCGTGAAAGCGGAACAAACAAGCTCACTTTCCAATTCATAATATTATTATATAGTAAGGATAAACAAATATGAGTTTATGAAAAAGTAACATTAATTACTTCACTGTGTAGAGTAGGAAACGACCCGAAATAATAGATTTCATGCTTCAAGAAAAGACCCCTGGAAACCAGGCACGCTAGCGGTGTGACATTGGCTCGCGTGTTTGTATTACCGTCGCCAGTCTCCACATATATCTTGCCACTCAAGGGCTAGTCACCGTCCGTCTTCGGGGTGGCGATTGAATGAATCATTGAGCGCTGTACGCGATATTATGTTTCGTCGTGCAATGTAACTCTATAGTACGTACTAGGGCAACAAAATATTACAAGAAGTTACTTTAGTAGTCACGAAATGAGACTGGTTTTTGGAATGACAAACTCAGATCGTATGTCAAAAAAGAATTTGTGGGGCTTAAAATAGATTAGTAAGAGGACCACCTAGACAGAAGGTGGTCACCTAGGCAACGAGCTACCCATTAATGGCCTCCCGTAAGCCCGAGATTACGGTGGCCGGGAGTTCGCTGTTGTCTTCCGATGTCCAATGTGGATACCATAAGTTTTCATTACGAGAGTCGACTCATTGGCACTCTCATTGATTGAGAATTCTTACAATCATGAAGCAGGCCAATCGATGAGTCAAACGCGCTCGATATCGACGATCGAGTCTCGTAATGAAAACTCATGTTAGCCATACTTGGCACCTGAAGCGATTAAATGAGGCGAGGGCTCTTTTTCTTCATCTCAGAAGAGATCTCAGATTTTCAGCCATGAACTCTCGATCTGTAGACCTTAAGCTTAAGGGGCAGGTCTATAAGACCGTCATTAGACCTGTTCTCCTGTATGGCAGTGAGGCGTGGCCTGTGCTTGAGTGACACAAGCGGGAGCTGCGTGTCACGGAGACGAATATGCTGCGGTGGATGTGTGGAGTTACGCGGAAGGACCGCATCAGGAACTCCCGCATCCGTGGCAGTCTTCATGTCCGTGACATAGCGGAAAAACTGCAGGAGGGTCGCCTACGTTGGTATGGTCACGTCTTACGAAAACCGGCTTGTTACGTGGGTCACAAATGTCTTGTCATGGCGCCTCCGCCGGGCCGGAACAAGCGGGGTAGACCAAAGAGGTGCTGGCTTGACGTTGTAAGAAATGACATGCGTGCCAACAATCTCACACCACAGGATGCAAAAGATCGCGCGAAATGGAGGAAATTAAGCAGGAAAGCGGACCCCGGGCTCCAACGCGAAAGCCACGGATGCAATCGGGATAAACGCTGAGATGATGATGATGATGACTCTCGATCCGTAGACCAGGACCAGGGTCACGCGAGTGTTCGCCTCCGCACTCTACTGTCTGCTCTGTCTCACTTGTGTCTTCCTCTGCAAAATATAATCAGATCAATCCTCGTAGTCTCACGTCTCCGAGATATTAACGTTCATAATCAAATACCTTATGGTAAAACGGTACTATTAAATAAAAGTATATTATGCATGACGTCATTAATCTATAATAAATTGCCTGATGATATTAAACAATTACCAATGATCCAGTTTAAAAAGAAACTACATAAATTATTAATAGACAAATGTTATTATAATGTCAGAGATTACTTGTGTGACAAAAATATTATATTCCAATGAAAAGAAAGGATAAATAGGTAAATTTTTTTCCCACATAATGTATGATAATGTTGTGAATTGATTTGAATACCATTTAAATTGCTGTGTCTTTCCTCTTCTAATATCTATGTAAGAATAATTTACAATATTGTAGATAATAATGAATTATGACTTAGATGATTTGGAATTTAATTTTTATTATTTTTGTTCAACATATTGATATATACAAACTTATAAAACTAAATAAATACAAATTACTAAATAAAGCTATTACCCTAATTAAAACTATTAATAAATTACAATACAGCATCAAAAAATTCTTCGTCATCGCTGTCGACTGGTAATGTACCCAAGAGACTGGCAGCATTGCCGCGTTGAATGGCAATACTTAGTCTCTGGCCAAGGTAAAAGCCAGCCCTTGGGTCACGGGAAGTGTCAACAAGCCGTTTGGACAGTTCATTAAAAAGACAAAGAGCACTCGGACCCCACGGCCCAAGAGTTTCAACCCAAAAACGGCTCGAAAATATAATTTCCGATAAGGTTGTTATATTTTCGCCGTTTGAGGTTTTCTGCAGCCGCAGCAGCAACGCCAGCACAGCACGTCGATCCAGGAAGATGGGATGGCGCAAGAGTATCGACGCAAGTTGCATCCCACACTAAAGGCCTACCCATCTTCCAAGGAAATAAGGACATGCCGTCCGGTCTCTTGCCATCATCGCGCACCAAGCCATTAGGTTCTAATACAGCTGGAACGCCGACAGTGACAACAGCTCGTCGAATGATGTCGTTAATGTTTGCGTGCCGAGCTAAGCGACCCGCACTTCGGCTGCAAGCCAGGCCGTGGTGTCCGAGGCTGTTGACATCTGCACCACAGTGACAGCGATGAGGAGAACAGCAAGGAGCTCCTAGTCGTAAGGAAGCAGCGATGCGGAAAGTGGTGTCGTCGAACAAAGTGCCTATGTTCGACGAAGGTAGTGCATGAAGCCAAAGACCCGACTCCCACCTTCCCACAGCTAGCAGGCGCGCACGCTCCACATCAGTAGCAGACGAGACAAGTAAATTGTTCCGTACTACTCTCTACAGAGCGGCTCGTCTCACTGTCTCTGGGAAGATGGATTGCTGGGTAGATCTGTATTTGGGCAAGTGATTCTCCAGGAATCCATAGCCTCGGAGAAGAACGGCACATCACAATTAATCAGTGAGGGGGCTAAAATTTTCCTGATTAATTTATCAGTGCCGTGGACCGAGTATATGAAAGCCGGTAAACTAATATCAGAAATTTTGCGGACGCCGAGGCCCCCCATACGAATCGGGAGAGTAGCTTGTGCCCAAGCTCGGTCGTCCATGGCCACATTTAAAATTGAAGTTAATGTATGCCTAATTAAGTTAATTTTTATTTGTATTATAATTTTAATAATGTATCGTGACTTATATGACCAATTTGTATTTTGACTTTTAATTTGTATTTTATTATTGTTTGCCTCAACGGCGGGACAAAGCTGAACTTATTGTAATTATCTATGACCTGTATTTATGTTATGTATACCTATGGTCCACAATAAAGATGATTTGATTTGATTTGATTCATGTGACATCGATAGTTTTTTTACATGCTTCCATCGGCACGGACGCAACTACGAAAAAAAGAAAACAAATGTCGCGACAGTTGGTAGGTATGTCAAGGCTCCTAAAAACCTTGAATTCATTTTATGAACCTCTCTTCATGGGCCTTCCGATATACCACCGTGTATGTCTTATTTTATTTATAGTTTAGGAGATTTTTTAATACTAGACAAAATGCGAGTCTGAATCGTGCACGACACTATAAAACCTATAAAAAAATGTTTTTAGCATTTATTGTTACAGCGGCAACAAAAAGTCTTCATTCATCATCATCATTTCAGCCGAAAGACGTCCACTGCTGGACATAGGCCTCCCCCAAGGTTCTCCATGACGACCGGTCCTGCGCCTCCCGCATCCAGCGGTTTCCCGCGACCTTCACCAGTCCGGTCCATCTTGTCGGGGGCCTACCCACGCTACGTCTTCCGGTGCGTGGTCGCCACTCGATAACCCGTCGGCCCCATCGGGCATCGGTCCTACGGGCAATGTGTCCAGCCCATTGCCACTTCAGTGTTGCAATTCTTCGGGCTATGTCGGTTACTCTCGTCCTTCTGCGGATCTCCTCATTCCTGATTCGATCGCGCAGTGAAACCCCAAGCATAGCCCATAGCCTTTGAGCGACTTTGAGCCTTCTTATAAGACCCATTGTTAGCGACCACGTCTCAATTTCATAAGTCATCACTGGCAACACACACTGGTTGAAGACTTTTGTCTTGAGACACTGCGGTATTTCGGACAAGAAGATTCTACGTAGCTTCCCGAAAGCAGCCCAGCCGAATTGGATTCGACGAAAAGTCTTGGTATGTGGAAATTTAACTGTCTAGCTATCAGGGTTCAGGCGATACAGCCTGGTAACAGACAGACAGACAGTCAATGAGGTTCCATTTTGACACTTTGGGTACGGAAACCTAAAACATAATAGTTAATAGATGGATTTAATTCGCCCATTTCCGTTCCATCATCGGACGACCCGTCGTACGGCGAGTTTCCACCCTTACGTTGTTGACACCACAACGATCCGAACAAAGTGTTTCGCCTTTTCTTATATACCGCGTACACCGAGGGACTGGGACAATTAGCTAGCGGCGGTATTTCCGTCGGACCACAATTTAAGTGTCTTCAAGGCTAGAGTGAATAGGCTCTTAATAAACTAGCGCGCTTTATTATCAACGATGACCGACAGAGGCGAAAACTGAAATAATTAAAAAACACAGAATAAACATAAGAATAGCAACAAAAAAACTATCACGGTGTTTGACAATTCAATGATTTTTCCCCATCTAACAAAACTGCTCAACGTCGCTAAAGGAGAACGTAGGCAGGAAAATGATTTTCACTTCAAAACTTTTGTCACTGAGTAATGATAAGACAGACAGTTTTTTATCATCATCAACTTTTTTTTCCCACTGCTGGGCACAGGTCTCCTCTCATGCAGAGAAGGGTTGAGCGTAATCACCACGCTTGCTCAATACGGGTTTGCGATTTCAGACTTAAAGTCCAGGTTTCCTCAAGATGTTTTTCCTTCACCTTGTAATCAGTCATTGGTGTCCAAGATATACTTAGAAAGTACATATAACTTAGAAAACTTACATTGGTACTTCCTGACCTGTAATCGAACCCGCACACTCATATTTAAGAGGCTGGTGTTTTAACCACTAGGCCACCACGACTTTTTATCACATCTAGATAACATTTACCACTTCATAAAATACTCCCTCTAAACCAAACAAATCTCTCTACACCTACTCAAGTACAGGACAATGTCATAATGCTCTTAGAACTCCATAGGATTAATTCAACCCTACCTTTGAATCCATCCTAGCTATTGTGTTGTACGCCCACCGTCAAAATGATTACCTTAATTAGTGAGAACCCCTACAAGACGAATAGGCATTTAAGGAGTTCCATTAGATCTTGTGTAACAGAGCACAACTACAGTTATTTATCAGCTCCAGGAAGGTTCAATTTATTTCACTAATCATTATTTGTATTTGAGTTAATTTCAGAGGTTGTTTGGATAAAAACATTTAGGCAGTCGGAATTTCCATTAAATAATTTAAAAAATATATAAAACGTATCTTGTGCTTGAATCATTTATCAATACGCCAGGAAATGTCTAAGAAGAAAGAAAAGGACCAACCAAACCTCGGGACCAAGGAAGTAACTTCATCTGTCGATCTTCCACCGAATTTATAGTTTCCTGGTGTACCAGGAAACTTAGAACGTAGAATGTTCTTAGAATATTCTAAGATTGTCTTGAAACTTTTTAATTAGTGGCGATTTTATTTAATTAGTGGCGATTTTATTTAATTAGTGGCGATTTTATTTAATTAGTGGCGATTTCGTTTAACATATCCTACGTTCTTCTTCTTCTTCAGCCTATAGAAATCCACTACT
Organism: Sesamia inferens; assembly: GCA_037179545.1. Classification (NCBI taxonomy): domain Eukaryota; kingdom Metazoa; phylum Arthropoda; class Insecta; order Lepidoptera; family Noctuidae; genus Sesamia; species Sesamia inferens. Next base: position 29,780,648 of record CM073933.1, on the reverse strand, counting down.
GGACAAAGGCCTCCCCCAAGGTTTTCTATTGGGGGGGTTTCCATAATCCCCACGCTTGGCAGACGGGTTGGGGATCGCAGTGATTTGATATTCCACAGGAGAAGCGCTGTGGCCCGCTTCCCTGGTGTGAGTTCCCTTAGTCATCTCTTACGACACCCACGGGAGGATATGGGTTGGTATTATTCTAAGCCCTGTACCGTATGGAGGTATCCTATGTCAGTTCTAATAAATACCTCCAAGAATATGAGTACAAAGTTTCATGATGATCGATTATAAAGTTCTCTCGTGAAGAAACTTTACATTTATACATACTTAACTAGTTGCGCCCCGTGGTTTCACCCGTGTAAGTTTCGATTCCGTGGGAATATAGGGATAAAAATATCTTGGTTATGAACGATTTGTGTGCCAAATTTTATCCAAATCCGTTCAGTAGTTTTTGCATGTAGGAGTAACAAATGTCAATACATACATCATCACAAACTTTCGCATTAAATATTAGTACGATAAGAATTAAGACAGTATTAATAATATGGGATGTTGTAGGTAGTACCTTGTTATCATAGTCAGTAACTAAGCCAAAGTTATCTTAGAATTCGATATTCATTCTCGCAGTACCTATTTATAAAGTTCTGTGCTTAAAATAAAACTTTCCAAAGGTTCAATGGTCGAGACTTTTAGTGTTTGTATTTTTACAGTTCAACTGCATTAATTACTATATTTTATTTGACATTGTTATGTAGACGAATTATATTCAAACATTACTGTGAGAAAAAATCTGTTTCAGAGTATTTTTCAAACAGCAAATAAATTTTTGAAGCGATGGCTTGTATCCACGTGGCTTTACAAAGAGACGCCTCAAATGATTTGGTGGAGGCTTTTGCTCAGCAATGGGGCAGTTTAGATTAAAAAGAAGCAAAGAATTAGCAATTTTTAAAGAAGGATAGAGTGTTATTCTCTTGGCGTTTTTTTTCTCAAGTGTAAGCTTTACCTACTGATACCATTCATCAATCATCACGCACTAGATTAAAACAAGGCGCGTTCAGTCTGTTACAACCATGTCCGGACAGACGCACTGCAGCATCACGCAAGTGTGAGTGCAGAACGAATGCAGGAAGTATTTATATATACTGATAACGTTAGACAGATCGGCGGCGTCAGAGCGGTGCAGTGTTGAATCCTGACCACGCCCTATTTCCACGTGTCTGTTTCACATTGTCTGGCGCATAATAAATCAATCTATGTGGTGCATCTATAGGTAATAATTTAATCGGAATGAATAAACTTCTAATCTATACTAATCTATAAAACTGAAGTTTTTTTGTTTGAACGCGCTAATCTCAGGAACTACCGGTCCGATTTGAAAAATTCTTGACCAATAGAAACGGAGCATAACAAAAATTTAAAATGGATGCTGTAATTTTGAGGTTAAAATAAAATGTTGAAATAACTAACTCCGAGCGAACAAAGTCGCGTACGGTCGCTAATATTATATAAAACTTCTAAATGAAAACTATTTGAAAAGCCAAAGGTTTTTTACCGAGGTGCCCTTCGTCTTAGCCCCACTCGTTTACATGAATGCAAACGGGGCCCCCAGCTCCTCTCAATGAGGAGACCGGGTTGCCCGACGGTGACCCGGAGTTCGGGTCACGTCAGCCACCTGGAGTGGTGGCCGACCCGCCGCACGTGTGACCGCCGAAGCGTTCCCCACTTCTGGTTTTGGTCCGCGCCGGTAAACCGATAACCCCCATATCTGGGGGCCGTTCCCCTATCCGCCACCTGGGGACGCGTCCGATGGCAGGCCAGAAAAGGTAAAGACAGCCCTGGGTTAAGGGAAGCGTCAATTGTACTCAACCACCTAAAAGTGAGATACCATATTAACCAAACACCCTAGCTATTTTCAACAGGAGAAGAACTGATTCCCTAAAACTGTCTTTTATTTTCGAAGCTCGCAGCTGTGCTGTCGCACACGGCTTGTCAGCCGTCCCCAAAGTGCAAGCACAACACCATTTCTCATCCTTCTCATTCCTTCCATGCCAAGCTTCCATCCTTCTCATGCATTCCTTAGACTACCTTCTCGTACACCTCACTTATAAACTCACCATAACAGAAATTATAAGCTCAGAGAAGTTAACCCAACCTTCTGTTAACCCTCATTTTGCGTGTAAATTCATGGCGCTGTAAATCTTAGCAAAATTCTGTTACGTGTGCCACGTCGCTTGAAAGGTGAGCGACATAAAATGTCTCAATTTGACGCGCTTCGTTTGTCGCGAGCGACAGCGACGTCGTTTTGTGTCGCTTGACGATTCCTCATCGCGAGCTGTAAGCCTGATGTTAGTTTCCTGGCTTTGTGCTATGATATGATTGATCACCTTTTATACATACTTGCCTGGTATATTATGTGACGTGAAGACTATTTGTTACATACATAAGTACATAAAATTAATATGATTTTAACTATTCTTTGATGGTATGATAATTGTCAGGGAATAGTCATTTGGATTAATTATCGGAAAATGTAAACCATGTTAGGTTATTTCTATCGGGCAAAAAAAATTTAGTTTGTTAAATTTTTAGTATAATTATATATTGTATATATTATAAGTAATTATATTATATATATTATAATGATAATATATTTTGGTAATAGTATGTATGTATATAGCTTATTTAAGTACTTTCTTTTTTATATAGTGTTAAGAGTATGTTTTCATAATAATGTTTTCCTTTAAAGCACCTGCTACTAATCTCTTCATCACCTATGGTTGACTGGTACAGAATGCCTAAGGCCGCCATTGTATAATTTATGTGCGAAAGAATAAATAAATAAAAAAACAGCAAAAGATGCGGGGGGGGGGGGAAATTATTTGTGTTATCTTTTTAATATCCAATGCTGTCGCAACACATCAGTTGTGTCGTAGAAGAAGGAAGGGGGGTCGAGATTTTCGATGGAATATTTACCTACTTGCTATTTTCATATTGTTTAGCTATTAGATTAATTTATACACAAAATCTGGCACTTTAAAAAATAAATTGTTTCCAGTCGTAGACGGCGGAAATTATTTTTATTCTATACACAATTATTACAGGTGTATAATGCTCATTCCACATGGAGAAGGAAAATTTACGACGCCATCCTACTTTCAGTTACGTGGAGGCTACGTTTTTCGAATAGCCTCATAAAAAGTGGCGGGAAACGGCATTCCTTGTAATGGAGCTTGTTTTGGCGCGCATCGTGGTTTTGTTGAAAACTCTCATTACATAAGACAAATAAAAATCTAATAAACCGGTGTAATAGAAAAGTTTCTAAATATGTAGCGCAGGCGGGGTGCAGAGGTGGGCGGTCGTCATGGCAACGGCCGGTTGCAGGAAACTGCACAATCGATGTTGCCAGACGCTCTGCTGCCGCCTGTGGATCAATGTGTCTCTAGTACTACGCCCGGCTCCCGGGAAACCTACCTTACCGCAGCGGTGTGAGTGCACTCTCTGCGATATATTGCCGTCCTATTCTAACAATAACCATTTTCAAACGAGCTCCGTAGCTAGGTTGCGGCAAACCGGACGCTTGCCGGAATCCTGGCAGGCGCGAGCTCTGCTTATTCTGGTCGTACATCTCAGTGTGCGGCGCTTTTCCCCGGGCGTTTGGTAAGTGTGAGTGAGTTGTGTCAGTGTTACGTAGATCGCGTTCCATTTTCGAATGTTCACGTCGGGAAACTTGTGAATCGGTTATCTGTGTGGAGTTGTTTGTTGTTGTGGGTGCGTTCAGAAGCTCAGCATCGCGTGCCGCGCGCCGCCGGGACCATTGTTTGTTTTGTTGTTATTATTGTTCAGAAATTCTTCACTTACTGCATACACACTGTAATATGAAAATGCATTAATAAGTCCTTTTTTTACTATGATATTTATTCACTGAACATAACCTTAGCTGTCTGTAGCGGATGCTGAAACAATTCCGTTAACGTGGTTCATAATATGCATACAGTATCGATACTGCGTGACTTGTAAGTTTCTCAATAAGGATTTCAGGGTTTGGTAAACATAGGGCGGGAATCTGTACATGAAATTGCTAGCCCACACTAAAATGAACTTTATTAACATACAAAAAGGTCGATTTAAATAGAAAAGTATGCGAAGGGGAATGCTATTGACGATATCTGATGACTGGCTAAGCGATAAAATATTTAGATGGGGCTAATAATTAATAACGTTGTCTTAAAGCGTAGTGATTTTCTAAGTTACAGCTCGGGATTCTGCGATGAAATGGCGGATTTGTGGAAGGGTTCGATAAATTTACGCCTCATTTTTCATTTCCAATTTAAAGAATATTTATAGAATCTTGTGATTAGAATCCAAGCTTGATCCAAACAACCATAGATACCTTACAGTTTAGAGCGAGAAACCTCTTCAGAAGACATTATTTTGTACCAATTTTCTGTGACGCACCGCAATGATACAAAAGACTAGTAGTGGTATTTCACCTGATCAGTCTAATCTCTTCAAGAAAACTCTTAGTCAAGAGACGCTATTATCCTTTGAAAGAAAGAAAGAAAAGAAAGAAAGAAAAAATGCGTTTATTGACATTACACCAAAATACATACATTTAAAACTATAAAACAATAAAACCCAGCTTATAATGCCAAAAGGGCCTCAGCTCAGCATAATGTCAGATGACAACACAAGATGTGCCATCTTTAGATAATAATAGTAATCCAAATGATAGAAAAACCTAAAATGTTGTGACATGCATAAATGTATGTGTGTATATATGTTAAATACGTTGTAAATTATTCAAATAATAAAATAAGTATTCAATTTACTTTCATTTTATAAACAAATAAGTTAGAAAATATGAATACCTAACAAATTTAAATTAAATAATAACATACAGAATAATAGTAATAGTAAATAATAATAATAATAGCGTCTCCTAAAGAAGAGTTTATTACTATGCAACCAACTAACAACAACTAACAAAGTTACCACTAAAGATAGGGCTTTGCTGCAACCATAAACTGGAGATTATATACACTGCATTAGTGCATCTAATGTTACACTCCCTTATGAGTTCAAGATCTGGGATAATGCTCTCGCGTTAGTTCATTGCCTACCAGGAGATCATATACCGCTGAGAATCATTTGTGGGGTGAAGGAAGTGAGATGCCTCCTATCACTTTCTCTGAAGAAAATATTCATGTCCATGCGAATGAAACAGAAGAAAAGTAGAGGATGATAATGAATGATTAAGTGTTATTGGTAACATATTTTTTTCCAAATTTTAAATAAACTAGCGCGTTTTACCATCAACGATCGCATCACTGCTTACCATCAGGCGGGATGACGGTCAAGCCCTAGTTTACAATTATTAAAAAAAACACTAAATTTTCATTTCAATAAACTTCAATTTCTTGTCGGAGCAATTTTATATCAGAACCCCGATGACTGATGTAATGACACAGGAATAAAACATATTCCGTGACCGCCGTCGGATGCCAAACAATATCACGTTGGATGAATAATACCGATTGACAGAATGCAGACGGTATTTTATAAAGGACATTCAATATTATATCCTGGTTTTTACGAACTTTTATTATTAACCAGGATTTTATGGATTTCATGTATTTCATGAATTTGAAACCAATTTGTCACGAATTATGATTTATTTTGAATGTTAAGTTTTCTAAAGTTGAAATTGTGAGAGATAAAAGAAATGGGCGAAATTTCAAGAAAGAATCCAGTTGCTGTAATGGGGTTGATTTGATTGGTTTCAATAATATTGTGGCACCCGACATTATTGTCAAATATGCAGGAAACCAACTCGCACTGAGCCTGCGAGGTAGATTACGGCCCACTCCCTCTGACCGAGAAGATGCCTGTGTCCCAACAGTGGGAACATTATAGTCTGATAGATGTTATGTTATGTATGCGGGATATATTCATGATCTTTTCGAGTCATCAATGTCATCATCATCATTCCAGCCGAAAGACGTTCACTGCTGGACATTATCCCCCCGCGAGCAGCGCCATTCTATCATCCAACGGATTCCTGCAGCGTTTGCCAGAGGCGGAATTCTCGTAGTACTAATATCGTTCACAGTGCGACCTGAGTCTCAATCTATCAAAAATATCAAAATATCATAAACCCCACATTTCTTTAAAGTCTGTGACATTCATTGTCGCTGAGACGAGATCGCCTTCAAGTCATCGGCCCTTTTTGTGGGACCTACCACCGCTTCCAGCACGCATCACAAATAAAATTTATTGTTTACAATATAGTATCCTTGGAATTCGTAAAGGATAGAGACACATGTCATAAACTTCTCTCAATGCTCACGAGGTACAAAAATCTCTATTAAATTAAGTGTTCATTGTGATAGCAACAATAACAGAGGTGTCAAATCTCTGTGAAGTCTACAAATACATATAGTTCAGTTGATGAATGGGCAGGTTTCTACAAAAGATCGTTACCTGTCCTACTGTAGTATTGTGGAACACTCGCAGTAAACTTGTGTGTCAAAAATGTGTGGAATCCATTCATAACTGATTCAAAGGTTCGCAAAAGATGAAAGATATTTTCATTTCGTTTTAATTCATTCATTAGTTTTTACACTTTATGAATTCGTTTAATTTCGTTCGGTCGTAGAAGTAATGTCACAGTCGTAGGAAGTAATAACCATAGTCAGGAGAGGAATAACATCCCCTATATCTATCTCTTTGTACTACGCAGTGAAAATGTATACCTGCTGTTTAGATTTAGCGGCACAGGGCGCTTGCCCTAGTGTGCGTGTGTGTCTGATCTACAGCCATGCGTATATTTTAAAATTGTCATTGTTTTAAAATAGAAATCTAAAAATAGCAATCCCAGCAATTATTAGAATTATTAACCATTTCAAAATATTCAAAATTGCAGAACGTTAATGTTGAAGTTTTCACTTCTGTCGGCATCCCAGGGTGAAACCCGTTTTATTAAATATTTGTAAATATGCATCACTGCTGGGCATAGCTCTCCTCTCATACAGAGAAGGATTGAGCGTAATCACCACGCTTGCTCAATGCGGGTTGGCGATTACAAACTTAAAGTCCAAGTTTCCTCAAGATGTTTGCCTTCAGTCATTGGTGTCCCAGAAATACTTAGAAATGTACATATAACTTTAGAAAAGTTACGCCTGATATGGAATCGTACCCGTGCACTCATACTTGAGAGGCTGGTGTTTTAACCAGTAGGCCACCCCAACTTCAGGTAGCATGACAATGGGAATGCATGACTGCACTGACATACATGAAACGGGTTGCCTGATTTTTAGTGTTTAGGAAAACTAGAAAAAGGTGCATGTCGGGAAACTCTTTGTGAAAATGCAAATCCAAGCCTAATCACTATATTTCTACCATAAAATAAGCAGGCTTGAAGCCTACAATTCCTTTATGCTATTATTTTCCATATAAAAAGTAATACATATACAAAAGCAAATTACTGCAGATGATACCGATAGCAAGTTCAATACGACATTGAATAATCAACATTACTGTATACTTTCAAGAAGATCCAACCTTTTAGAACACGAAACAAAATTTAAAATTTCATGAAGGCCAAAGGTTCAGGGTGGCGGGTGGCAAGTAGTTACTACCTTGTAAATCCAACGTTAACGATATTGTGGTTAATGTTACGATAAGTTTGTGGTTAATTAGCACTAAAGTGTAGGTTAACTCAAATCTCCACGGAGTAGGTACATGAGGTAGAATCAAACTAGAAGAGCTAATTAACAGGGGTATTTATTACTATCAAGCGGGGGTCACTTGAGGAAATTCACTCTCTATTTATGTATTTTGTGTTGAAATATTACTTGTCTAGACTTTGTAAGAATGTTTTTGAATTGCAAGCTGGGTTGGGGTGGATAGTAGTAATACTGCGCTAGAACATTAAAATTAATTTATGATTTATTGATGCCAAAGAAACTATTAACTTTTACAAAATATGTTGCAAATGTGCTTTGCTTTTGAAATGCTGCTGCACTTTGAAGGATTCACAAGCAGTTATAAATTATTGAAAGATAAGCAAAAAATAAAATAAAAAGGACAAACTCAAAGCTATGGTTTAAGAGATTTATTTATCAAAAAGAGAATACAACCATTCACTTACAGTGAGAAACACTGGTATCAAAGCTCACAAGCATAAAGTCAGACATTTATTTCTCAAAAACAGACCATGAACCTGGTCAAAAAACTCACCACGGAATGCCGGAGATCGTGCGAAATGGAGGAGCAAGTGCAGGAAAGCGAACCCTGGGCTCCAACGCGGAAGCCGCGTATGCAAACGGGATTATACGCTGAGATGATGATGATGATGATTTATTTCTCAAAAACAGAATACAATCATCCATTTACAATGAGAAACACTGGTAACAAACTTAAACGTTCCTCAAAGCTCACAATAAAGACCCGTGTTCGAAACCCAGCGTTATTTTTTAAATTCGTATATAAAAAATACAGGAAAACAACGTACGGCGACTTATTTATATGAAGAAACAAATAAATCAGATTTTTGTTTTTTATTAAGTGAATCAAGTGTGCCAAGCAATTTTCATTCTTCGTCTATAATAGTGAAAACTTTTCCTTTCCCTTTCCGGGATAAATACAGGTTAGTACTAGGGTTACACATTTTCCAGGCCGTTCCATAGTTCACGATGCTTGTGTGATGCAGGGCGTGTCGCTCTGGGCGCGACCATGCGTCACGTTACTGCGCCCATCGGCCACAGGCGACCGCGTGCTGACCACGTGTGTTAGCACCTACACCATGAAGGGTGGTGAAGAAAGATGTAGGATTCTTTTCTACTAGATTTATCGGGGGTTTTCTTTGCCTTCCGCTATTTTTTTAAAATAAGGGGATTGTAATAGGAAATAAAAAAGTACTGAAAAGATAAAATGTATGGGGAAGAGCTCAGCATAAAAAAGGCTAGCACGCAAACGACGTAATTTCATTTACTTGTATTTTTACCCGTAATTTTGGTTTAAAAAACAAATTCACTGTAATGAATTTGATAAAATTTCTATGGGACCAAAACGAAAGTACATTTTCTTATGTGATAGGATATATATCCTATCACATAAGAAAATATACCATCGAAATCTGTACTTAATGCTAAATTAAGACTTAGATATTTTTCTTATGGATGCCATTTTTAGAACTGGACCAAAGTGAAATGGGACCACAGGGGAAGAATTACCTTTCAAATAAAAATACGATCCGAACGAAGCGTTTCACCTAGTCTTTTATACATCGAAGGACTGGAACAATTTGCCAGCGGCGGTGTTTTCATCGGACTACAATTTCAGTGTCTTCAACGCTAAATGGAATAGACCCTTAATAAACTAGCGCTCTTTACCATCAACGATTGCACCAGTGCTTACCATCAGGCGGGATTGCGATCAAGAACTAGTTTATAATTTATGTAAAAAGTAATAAAAAAAAAATCAAAATCTGTTCAACCACTCGAATGTTCAGAGGTAACAAACTTAAAATAAATACAGCTAAATATTGAACCTCTTTTGTTTTTAATTGGTTAAAAACATACCATAGGTTTTTAATACAGAAAGCATATTATACAATAATACGTAGTGCCTTTCGACGGCCGGCTACTCTCCGCACTAGAAGAGCAGTCGGGCGTCAAAAGGAGTTTATACAATCTCCGACCACCATAGGAAGGGCCTGTGGGCGACGAAATTGGGGCCGTATCGTCGCTCGAACAATCAGGCTCAAAGAGGTGGAACGCGGCTTCGTGGAAGGATATGCGGTCGTGGGATTGACCGCACTTGGTAATGATGGCTACCAGGCATGGCGGACTGATACCGGTTGGAGTTGCCACGAATATACAACGTGTAACATAAAGGGTATATACATACCAAGGGCATGGCATCTTTACATGACATCAAATAATATCGGAAGGTTTTCAACTCAAAATAAAATACTCAAAAATTTATAGTAAATTTTCGGTTCCGTGTGTTTCTTAAATTCAAATCATAACAAACGTGCACCACATTACATACGTTAATAACTACTCGTTACACGTCACATTACTTGGCAAAATCACGATAAATGTCTTCAAAAATTCTGTGCGCCTAGTATGGTAGTAGTCTATCACAGGCGGTGCTTTTTATCGTAACTTCCTAACATAAAGAGATAGGATTAAAAAACCCTTCCAATATCGATTGATATCATGTAAAGATGCCATGCCCTTGGTATGTATATACCCTTTATGTTACACGTTGTATATACAAGTATTTCCCGACCCCCGACTTAGACTAAAATGAAGAGTGGAGTTTTAGTCGGTAGGAGTCCGACATAGCCCCAGTTCCCAGACGGAAGGTGTCATATATCATACTAGTTGCGCCTCGCGGTTTCAACCGCGTTTTTCTTTATATCTTCTTCTTCATCTTCACCCTATGGATGTCCACAGCTGGACAAAGGCCTCCCCCAAGGCTTTCCACGCTGACCGGTCTTGTGCTGCTCGCATCCATCGGCTTCCCGTGACCTTCACCAGGTCATCGGTCCACCTTGATGGGGGCCTCCCTACGCTGCGTCTTCCAGTACGTTCGTTTTCTTTATATATCCGCTCCTATTGGTCGCAGCGTGATGTTATATATCCTAAAGCCTTCCTGGATTAATGGGCTATCCAACGCAAAAATATTTTTTCAAATCTGAGCAGGAGTTCCTGAGATTAGCGCGTTCAAACAAACAAACAAACTCGTCAGCTTTATATAGTAAGTATAGTTTACATAGGCACAGAACAGCAATAAATATCTTAGCGCCATCCTCAGAAAAAGTTTAGTGTGCTTTTTTGTATTAATTGCCTGTTTTATGGATTTTATTTATTGTTATATTAGAATATGAATATTTAGGAATAGAAGTTAAACCTAGAGGTGCAATTTTGTGTAAACAATCCGAAGAAATTTGAAGGAAATTCTGTATCCATCCTAAATGTATTCACTGTCTGCACTCTGCACTGACTGACAACGCATAGCGTCTTCCACTGGATCTACACGCATGTAATTTTGCATAAGGATTTATCAGAGTGGTGATACGGTTATTACATTAAACAGTACAGCGCCAGCGGTGCAAACAGTCAGACCAGCCGTTGTCCAAGCTACGACGAATGAATCGTAGTTGATGTGATGAGAAAGTGAACACTGAGATGACAGCTGATGATAAAAGACTGAAGTAAGACTAAGTTCCCTTTTCTCATCTCGCTGCAGCGCGGCACTACATTTCGCATTCAAACTTTACATTGCCATTTAAGTAAAAATATTACTCTTCCAAACGTTTCAACGTTTCACCCCAAATATTCATTTGAATCATGTGTCATCGGAATTAACGCCAAATGATTCACCCAACGTCTCCTAGACGTACGAATACGAATAGACAACCGCGCCCCCTACAGACCAAATTAGATACTGCTGCTATTATTTTAACGTTCAAATTTCATGTTATCAATGGATAGCGACTCTATTCGACCGGCCGGAGCTTTTCAGTGAGTTGTAGTCACTTTACAGATTCCTTTTTTTATCTACTTTTGCTTTTTTATTAAAAAAAAAGTTATACACAATATATTAAATACTGGATAGGAAAGTTCTGGTATTTTTTTTTTTTTAACTGGATGCAATTTTTTTTATTTGAAAGTTAAAGAGGTTGTTTGTTTAAACGCGTTAATATCTAGAGCTGCCGCTTGAATTTAAAAAAATCTTTTCCTTATGATAGTCGAATTCATGAGGAAAATTATAGCCTATTATATGTATACATCTCAAAGCGCCAAGCAGAAAAAGTAGGAAAGAACGACAAGCGAAAACGAAGTAATATCGCAGGCAGGCTATGCGATGCGATGCGACGGGATGGGTCAGGAGAGACATAATTGGGGCAGAAGCTAGTTATGCAATATAATGAAAGTATTCTGAAGCGGATACATAATGAATTTCATCTACAAACAGGCGGAAATTGGATTCCATATTATTTTTATATTAAGGAGCGATAATATTGTTTTGAAACGGATGAATTTCTCGGAAGTTTATTAATGAAGCGGACCAATTAGCTTAATGGCCAAATAACAAGGGTTTTTCTTTTGTAATGAATTTACAATCATAACAAATTTTAGATTTGGACGCATCTCAGCTCTAAGATGAGTGGGTGCTTTTATCTCGTATATTCATTTTATGAGGGCAGCGGTGGCCTAGTGATATCAACCACCACTTAGATGTCGTAGATCGTAGGTTCAATAACCTCATCAGGAGCTATCATCATCAACCTTTTTACTGTCCCACTGCTGGGCACAGGTCTCCTCTAATACAGAGAAGGATTGAGCGTAATCACCACGCCTGCTCAATGCGGGTTGGTGATTTCAGACTTAAAGTCCAGGTTTCCTCAAGATGTTTTCCTTCACCTTCAGTCATTGGTTTCCAAGAAAGTACAAATAACTTGACCTGGAATCGAACCCGCACACTCATAGGTACTAGAGAGGCTCGTGTTTTAACCAATAGCCCACCACGACAGGCGACTGCAGCGCCGCGCGGTTTCACCCGCGTGGGTTTCAGTATATTTGATTTATATGCTCCGCTCCTATTGATCGCAGCGTGATGTTATATAGCCTAAAGCCTTTCTGAATTAATGGGCTATCTAACGCAAAAAGAATTTTTCAAATTGGACCAGTAGTTCCTGAAGGTATTCCAACCCGCATTGAGCAAGCATGGTGATTACGCTCAATTCTTCTCTGTATGAGAGGAGACCGGTGCCCAGCAGTGGGACGATAAATAGGTTTATGATAATTATAGTAAGGATGAGTTATACACGGCTACAAATCAAGCTATACATTTTCAGTTTTAGTTGACCTCGCATTGTACGTATAGGTTTTTTGTACAATTAGAAATCAGCTTATACTGGTTATTTATAGTTTGATGCCTTGCGTACGAACATTAATACAATAACTGTTTTGAAATATTTCAATTACATATTTATAAAAAAAAAATGATATGTTATTGTAACACAAACAAACGTAGGGTTGTATGCGATTTATTAATCTCAAATGAAAAAATGGTTGTGATAAAAGGAGTTATCATTCACTAATGGTATGGTATAAATACAAAGATAAAGAAGCTATTATACGAACAAGTAAAGGACATTTGATACAAGCCGAATCAAAAAAAAAAAAACAGTAATATTATTCCGCAGTCCACCAACAGCCAGACGTTTAAAAGACATATGAAGACTCACATATTTGATTTACAGATGCATTATGCCCCATCCCTCTTCAATAAATTTGCTTTATAAGCGAGACCCCTTCATTCCCTACTAATATTCAGTCTAGTTCGTTAAAGCGTTACAAATGCCTAGCCATAGCCTCTAAGCCTGGAGGGTTGGTGACCGCGACGCGACGGGGAGACAAACAAACTCAATGTCATATGGCTACAGGAAATAGGGATGATGCATTGATAAAACTTTTTTTATTTTTTGGATAGGAAATCATGAAATGTTCTCTCCCGCTCTGTGTGTCAGACTTTTACTGATATATACGTGAGGGTGATGGGATTCCCGCTGCCTCACTCGCTCCGCCTCCTCCTTTGCCAGCATCACTGCTTCGTAGAATGCGGTGACGGCCTGCCATGCACTCTCGCTCCGGACCATAGTCCGGACCAGAATCCGACGCGAGAGATCGCCGCCGATCGCCGCTACGAGGATGGGCTACGAGGGAGGAGGCGGTGCTCTACCCAAGCTGGGCAGACCTCCACGGTATTTTCCACCGTGTCCTCAGGGCAATCCACACAATGGTGACACCCTGGCGTTTCCTCCCGCCTTATCTGAAACAGGAACCTCCCGAAACAACCGTGTTCGGTGAGGACCTGCGTCAGGCGGAAGGTGAGGGCCCTGCATTGTTAAACCTTATGGCTCTTTTTCATTAGTCGATATCTCGGTTGATATATTTGCGTTCGGGAACTCCCCGCATGCGGACCCAATCGACTTATGAAAACAATTTCCTATGACATGCTTTACGGAAACATCCGAAGAGGAAGGGCGTGTCAGTCTTTTACTGAACACCCCACACCTCGCAAATAGCCCAATAAAAATGGGCTTTAAACTGTTGGGCGTAGGGACTTTCTACAATGTATTTGAAGTAAGTACAACGTAAGTGAACCGAGCAGGAACAACAAGAAAAACTGGGAAGTTCATCAATACTTAGTTTTGACTTTATTTGCGGTAAACATGACGCAAAAGTTTACAAAACCACAAAAATAAGATACAGTTGAGGGAACATGCGTCACATCCACGCAAAACGGTTGTCGCTCAGCATTATGCTGCGACAAAACTAATATCAGTTCCTGCATTTCTTATTAGTTTGTTTAAAAATATATAAACTAACATAAGTTTATATATTTCTGGTGGCCATATTTTTAATCACATCTAAACTGTCTATGGAATACCTTAATTCGACGCTACTAAAATTTTATATCTTCTATCGTTTTAATAATGATATAGGTACAAAAAAGTTGCACTGTACCTAAAATTATGTTTTTGAAACGATCCAGGACTAAAAGAAATCAGCAACTTATTGATTATGTTTTTATTTTTAAATTAATATATTTCAATCATATAACTTCGATATCGGCAAAACCTCTGCCGTCATCTATCGATACAAGATTATCCCTTAGCTCAAGTCGATGGTTACATCCCTAACAGCGACGGGAAGCCTTTGTATCGCAAACATATCGCTACCTGTCTGGACGGATATAAACAGATTTGTTTTCGAATCAAACACCATTACTTTAATTGTCTGCAAGATTTTCAGTGAATCAATAAAACTGTTCAGATTTTGAATTAATATCAGCTTCGTTTATTTGCAGGATGGGAGCAGTAGTAATATAGTGGTAACAGCCGTCACTCACAAGTTGTGGGTTTCAAGTCCTAGAATAAAATCACTACCAATCAGTCCCTTTCATCATCATCAACCTTTTTTTATCGTCCCACTACTGGGCACGGGTATCCTCTCATACAAAGAAGGGTTGAGCATAATCCCCACTCCTGCTCAATGCGGGTTGGCGATTTCAGACTTAAGTCCAGGTTTACTCAAGATGTTTTCCTTCACCTTAGAAAATTTACATTGGTACTTGGCTGACCTGGAATCGAACCCGCAAAATCCTGGTGAGGCTGGTGTTTTAACCAATCCCTTTATTTTGTATGTATAAATTCACTATCAAAGCGACAAAAGGAAACTGTCACGAGGGTACTAGAACCTAAAATTAGAAGACATGGGACATCCACCAAACTGCCCTGAACCTGTGTTTACATTATGGCCCATTCACTGTCATACAGAAGAAACCTGTGTGAACATTACAACCTGATTATGGTAAGGCCACGTTTATTTGTGTTCAGTGTTCATTCATGAACTTTTTGGTATGTTTTTGTCGTCTCATTTATGTAACTTATAATCGTACCTACCAAACGTTTTCCTCAAAGGAAAAGGACCAAATAGGAAAACGACCTGCCTGGCTTTATGAATGTCTTCAATTTATGAATAAAAAGTGGTTATATAACGAAAGGACGCCGTAATGATTTTAGAACTACTATGCTGTTTTAATCATATTCGAATTAAAAGTTAGTTCACAAAAATGACCAAATTTATGGTTTTGTAACCAAGAAATTCCAACAATGTATATACATACTAGCTTTCCGGCCGCGGCTTCGCCCGCGTGGAATTCGGTTATATCGTGCTTTTTAGATTTCCCTCGGGAATATCTTTTTTTTTTCAAATAAAAGGTAGCCTATGCCTTTTCTCAGGGTCTAAAGATTGTCTGTGCCAAATTTTATCAAAATCGGTTGAGAGGTTTAAGCGGGAACGCGTAATAGACAGACAGACAGACAGAGTTACTTTCGTATTTAAAATATTAGTGTGGATTTATAATTATAAAGTAGTGCTTGACTGCAATCCCGCCTGATGAACTAAGCAGTGATGCTATCGTTAATCAGCTAGACCTTGAAAATACAATTTAGAGTATATAATTCGCAAGCAAGGAATATAAATTCAAGGTCAAAGTACCAGGGTATTATAACTCCTAAGATAATGCTAAGTCTTTTATTACAGAAGACATTGCAGGCGTGATTTAGGCGCGCATCATATTTCGCCTGTTTTGTCATTAGAAAGGTAAAGTTAAAGTAATTGTTTGCGCGTGGTAACACTCAATTATATTATTTCCTTAATAAATACAA
Organism: Sesamia inferens; assembly: GCA_037179545.1. Taxonomy (NCBI): domain Eukaryota; kingdom Metazoa; phylum Arthropoda; class Insecta; order Lepidoptera; family Noctuidae; genus Sesamia; species Sesamia inferens. The sequence continues at coordinate 29,764,411 of CM073933.1, read as the reverse complement.
GGACTTCAGACTCTATAAACAGGTTTCATAAGTCATAGAGGATAATTTGTTGAGTAAAAACTTCGATCACTTTGAGTAAAAACAATATTACAAATCCTTATTACTTTGCTGTGCTATTGATCTAACTTTCAGGCTTATTAAATCTTTGTTCTTTGAACTTGGAGGCCTATTATTTACTTGCCTAGGGAAACTTCACTGCAGAACAGCAAACTGCGACATCCAGCGGAGAAAGACTTTTAATATACAACGTAGAATGTTGTAAATGTTTTCTATTTGTTTATGTTTGTGTTGTGTTTTTATATGATTGCAAATTCCCAAGTTCAAGCAGCGACGACATGGCAGAAAATTTTCGACCAAAACCTACATCTTTACAATAAGATATTGGTACTGTGTAGATAAGAAAGTGTTTCAAGTGTCATCGTGCAAAGCTGAGGTTACCTTTAAGGAATCTTTTTTTGTATATTTGACTTTAAAATATCATAATATTCCTCCTTCCTGCATGCCACATACGAGTACACGTTTTGACGAGGAGTTGAGGACACCACATCCCTTACTACGCGCTCACCTGCCTATGTATCCGTATGTTATGTTTACTATGTGTGTGTAGCTGTACAAATACCACCTGCGAACGGCGTAGATGCAGGATCTGTGTGACATCAGTAACAAGACTGACGTCTGTGACTGCCGTGCTACTAGCATATAATATGAACAACGTTATTTTTTGTTTATGTGAAACCCGAAACACGTGTCCAGTATTTTATGTACAGTATCTATGTACAAAATTTTAAAAAGATATAATGAAAAACCACAAAATTATGAGCTTGTTATATTACCTAGTTGTCCTAACAAAAATATGGTCAACGTACTGCTCGCCGACCCGCGCTTTCAACAGTGCGGCGTGGGGCTAGAGCCCTGACCAGCTATGTGCACGCGACTAGTACTATGATCTACCACCAACTGTATTGTGCGCTCGGTAACCACATGCAACAGATTCTAAATATATTCGGGAAAATTTATAACATGGTATAAAAATAATTGGAATCGATTCAGTTCCTTATCCTGAACAAATTATATTCAGGTTTCGTAGAAAGAAAAAATAACATTGTATACAACTTCCCAACATCAATAGATCGGCAAGCGCCTGTCAGACACAACAACCGTCTGGTCGGCAAGTGCCTGCCAGACACAACAACATCTGTTCGACAAGTGCCTGTCAGACACAACAGTCTGTCGGTAAGTGCCTGTCAGACACAACAACCGCCTGGTCGGCAAATGCCTGCCAGACACAACAACCGTATGGTCGGCAAGTGGCTGCCAGACACAAAAACCGTCTGGTCGGAAGATCCACTCTTTTCTATGGAAGCTGAGTGAACTTTACACTCTTTTCCTCTTACCTCCATAGTTATTTAATTTACGGCAAAAGACACACGTAGCCCAACATCAACCAAATAAAAATCAGGTTATTAACTACATCCAAGACTACTTAAACAGACACGGTGGAGCATACGGTGGAGGTCTGCCCGGCTTGGGTAGAGCACCGCCGTGTCCTCGTAGCGGCGATCGGCGGCGATCTCTCGCGTCCAACCCTGGTCCAGGCCATGGTCCGGAGCGAGAGTGCATGGCAAGCCGTCACCTCCTTTTGCGAAGCAATGCTGGTAAAGGAAGAGGAGGAGCACGTTAGGCAGCGGGAATCCCAGCGCCCTCATGTCACTAGCCGCCGCAGGAGACGCCCTGGTCGGGAGACGACATCGAACTTCCAGCCAAGTAAGCGCGGGCCTACGAGCGGCGAGTAGTAGGCAGCTCGCCGCCAGGTAAGGACCAGGCCCGAGTCGATGGCGCGTTGTGTTTCACGCGCGCCTCAAAGAGATGTCAGCACATCGTGACGGGGTCCACGAAGACCGATGTCTCCTGGGTCAGGGTCGCGGGTCGGTTAAAAAGAAACCGTAGCCCTGGCCGTCGCACAGACAAGTGAAGAAATCCGGGTGGGTTTTAGTCAGTAAAAGTCTGACACGCCCTTCTGCTCCACCCAGAGCGGGAGAAGTCATTTGATGATTTACCATCCCAACAAAAAAAAAAAAAACTACTAACACATTCAAACAACCTATATGTTAATGCATTTCCATTAAAATGAAATAAAAGCCATTATTAAAATATTTCCATCCCTTTCTTGGTACATTATTAATACCAGGGTGACAAAGAGCTAAGACGTGAGTTCCTTTCCTCCGCATTATCGGAACGTTTTCATATTAAACTTTCGATATCTATTTGTATTAAGTTCAACGTAAAACTAATTTTATAGGGTATTGGAAAACTATAGGATGGTGGAGTTTACAAGTGTTTAGACCGCTAGCTAATGGAAACACGTTATTTTGGTCTATATCCATGCATTAATTAAAGTAGATTATCACAAACAATATAGGTATACATGTGTAGATAACGGCGTCAAATAAAAATACGATCCGAACGAAGCCTTCCACCTATTCTTTTATACCGCGTGCAATGAGGGATTGGAACAATTTACCAGCGGCGGTGTTTCCGGCCGACTACAATTTAAGTGTCTTCAAGGCTAGAGTGATTAGGCTTTTAATAAACTAGCGCGCTTTACCATCAACGATTGCAACACTGCTTACGATGACGCAGGCGGGATTACGGTGAAGCACTAGTTTATAATTTATATAAAAAGCCAATGTCATTCTTACCCGACCTTTTCGTTGATTTCTAGTAACTGTGTAAAAAAACTAGACAAAATATAAATACTGGTTATACTATTGATTTTGTTAACCTCGCCAGCTGGGTTATTTTATTTTAAAACCTTTCTTTAAAAAATATTGTCCCACACTATGAACATCTCGTGCATAGTGGGTGCGTTTACAAACATTTAATTAAACTCACATACACATACGGCCAGACCCGGAACAACTACGGAGTCGAACCCGACATACAGCGCAGCAGTCGATCGCTCACGGCTCAACCCCCGCGCCAAACATGTCACCAAATATGATTGTGTTAATAGTGGCTTTAACCCAAATTTTTCTTACAAGTCGATAGAATCATGTTTTTGCGTTTTGCCAATTCTTTGCGGTATATATGTCCTATCCCTTTCATTCTACCTGGCGTTTGCTGAAGAAAGCACAATATGTTTTCCTGACTTAACATCACGTCGCATGAAGCCGGACACACGGGCACAGACATAAACATATACCCACTACCACAGAAATCGTAATAACATTACGATTTCTGTGTTTCGAGTGGGTATATGTTTATGTCCACTACTCTCTTGACTTTACGTCATAGATCCATAATATAGTTGACAATATCAATATACATCTTGTAACAAAGCTGTTAAGGTTTCATTTACCCTGTTGATAAAAGCTAGAAATTCATTTTCATAAAAAACCAAGCAGAATGTACTAGATGTGTCAATGTGAATAAGCGCCAGCTTATTATGAAAGTAGTAAATTCTGCGGAAAATGAAAATAACTCTCACATTGTATCAACTAACGTATTAATGCTACAAAATTAGTCATACATGCTGCTGCAGCTCGCCACCCGCTAAGGACCAGGCCCGGGCTCAAAGAGATGTCAGCACAACGTGACGGGGTCCACGAAGACCGATGCCTTCTCGGTCAGGGTTGCGGTTTGGCTAAAAAAGAAACTGTGGCCCTGGCGCACAGGCAAGTGAAGAAACACGGGTGGGTTATAGTCAGTAAAAGTCTGACACATTTGATGATTTCCCATCCAGAACAAAAAAAAGGGGCTGACACTATATAATATGACTTATAATTTTGTATTTATTCACCGGAATTACGATTTTAATAAGACTTAGTGGACACACTCGAAAACGAGGCAACAGTAGATGTAACTGCAGCCCTCTCCACTCGTCGGTGGCTTCAGTTAGTGACGCGAGTCGCTGATCTACATATGTATAACGATTGGGATCCCAATAAGCCCAATATTAATAGTTACTGCTTCGTTTAGCCTCCTAATTAAGATTCCGATATACAGAGTCATCATCATCATCATCATCTCAGCGTTTATCCCAGTTGCATCCGCGGCTTTCACGTTGGAGCTTGGGGTCCGCTTTCCTGCACATTCTCCTCCATTTTGCGCGATCTTTAGCATTCTGTGGTGAGAGTTTGTTGGCATGCCATCTCTTACAACGTCAAGTCAGCATTTCTTTGGTCTACCCCGCTTGTTCCGGCCAGGCGGAGGCGCCATGGCAAGACATTTGTTACCCACGTAACATTTGCGTAAGACGTGGCCGTACCAGAGTAGGCGTCCCTCCTGCAATTTGTCTGCAATGTCACGGACACGAAGACTGCCATGGATGCGGGAGTTCCTGATGCGGTCTTTCCGCGCAACTCCACACATCCACCGTAGCATATTCATCTCCGTGACACGCAGCTCCTGCTTTTGTCGCTTAAGCATAGGCCACGCCTCACTGCCATACAAGAGAACAGGTCTAATGATGGTATTATAGACCTGTGCCTGCTGTATCTAATCTAAAAATATTGAAACATACACACTGGGCGGAATTATTTTTCATTTCACGCAAAAATCAAATCCGTTCTCAAAATCGTAGCAATATTTTTATTTAAGCCAATTATTGTAGCCCAAGTTATTTTTATGTAAAGAATTTATGTACAAAATTTCAAAAAGCTATCATGAAACATCACAAGGTTATGTTACCTGGTTGTTCTTACAAAAATATGATCAACGCGCCGCTCGCCCGCTCGCGTCTGCAGCGGCGTGGTACGGAGAAGGCCTAGGTTGTGAACTGTGTCGTTTGCTTGGTAACCACACTGCATCATTTTTTAAATATATTTGGGAAAAATATGACATGGTATAAAAATTATTTGAATCGATTCAATTGATTTTTCTGACCAAACTATATTCAGGGTCATATAAAGAAAAAAATATGTTGTATATGATGGAGATTGTGACAATAATCAACAAACAAATAGATTATTATTAACAACATCAAATTCAACAACCATTTTAAACCTACCGAGAAGCCATATCCAGTGCTTTGTTACCCAAAGCCCAAGCTGGTAGTATCAGGGAATCTCGGCACGCGATTTGTAAATTACCCTGAACAGCGACGCGGCGGTGCGGCGCGGTGTTCCAATTCTGAAGCTCACCTACTTCTGGCGGGCATGCACCTCACCACGTGGTAAGGCAACGAACAACCTGAAAAAATATGGATAATGTTTATGTAGCGAGTAGAAACTGAATTTATATACTGGCGCCGATTTGGTCACAAACAAGCACAGAAGAAAAATATTAGCCCTGTCGGCCTTCTGTACTTTCTGTACTTAACGATGTAAAATGAATAAAATTCACTGTACTTAAATTTAGTTTATATATAACTAAGAGAATTAACGCCAATGTCATGCGACTGTTCTCGTGGCGGAAGAAAGTACAAGGTAAACTCTTTGACTGTTTTCCATCATGTATACAAAGTGCTGATGACAAAACAAGAAAAACTTAAACATCGTGAACCTTCATTACATTCATACATGAGAAAACTACCTATAAAAAATCTACTTCTTAAACAAACTTCGCGAAAAGGCTAGACCGCATGCCACTAATAAAATTATGTTGTTAAAGAACGGTTACAGAACTCACAGTGTTTAAAAAAATGTGTCGGCTCGGCCTTTGAGCGTCGCAAGCGTGCCGCCGTGCGGGTTTGTAGGTATGACGTTGATCCCTGGTGTGAACTCTATTAAATCAGCAGTTAAGATAGTTTTTCGAGTTTTGTTTTCATTGCGCTTTTTTGTGTAATTAGCGAAGTCATCATCATCATCATCATTTCAGCCGAAAGACGTCCACTGCTGGACATAGGCCTCCCCCAAGGTTCTCCACGACGACCGGTCCTGCGCCTCTCGTATCCAGCGGTTTCCCGCGACCTTCACCAGGTCGTCGGTCCACCTTGTCGCCACTCGAGAACCCGTCGGCCCCATCGGGCATCGGTCCTACGGGCAATGTGTCCAGCCCATTGCCACTTCAGTGTTGCAATTCTTCGGGCTATGTCGGTTACTCTCGTACTTCTGCGGATCTCCTCATTCCTGATTCGATCGCGCAGTGAAACCCCAAGCATAGCCCTCTCCATTGCCCTTTGAGCGACTTTGAGCCTTCTTATAAGGCCCATTGTTAGCGACCACGTCTCAATTCCATAAGTCATCACTGGCAACACACACTGGTCGAAGACTTTTGTCTTGAGACACTGCGGTATTTCGGACGAGAAGATTCTACGTAGCTTCCCGAAAGCAGCCCAGCCGAGTTGGATTCGACGATTGACCTCTTTCTCGAAGTTGGACCTTCCTAACTGGATAGTTTGTCCCAGGTACACGTAGCTGTCAACAACTTCGAGAACTAATTAGCGAAGTAATTATTATATAATTACTTTAAAATCTTATTGAGTTACAAAAGTATAGCAATTATGAATGAAAAAACTACATAAATTTTATTTTTAAATCATGAAAAAGCCGACGAAAAATTCCACCACTGGCGGATTCAGATTCATGTACTGGATCGATGGTACTCGTTTGTGCGTCGATGTCAGATACTCGTACACTCTTTATGTCCATTAGTTTCTTCTTCTTCTTCTTCAGCCTATGGATGTCCACTGCTGGACAAAGGCCTCCCCCAAGGCTTTCCACGCTGACCGGTCTTGTGCTGCCCGCATCCATCGGCTTCCCGCGACCTTCACCAGGTCATCGGTCCACCTTGTTGGGGGCCTCCCTACGCTGCGCCTTCCAGTACGTCGTCGCCACTCCAGAACCTTACTGCCCCATCGGCCATCGGTTCTACGAGCAATGTGCCCTGCCCACTGCCACTTAAGTTTAGCGACTTGCAGAGCTATGTCGGTGGCTTTGGTTCTTCTGCGGATCTCCTCATTTCTGATTCGATCACGCAGAGAAACTCCGAGCATAGCTCTTTCCATTGCCCTTTGCGTGACTCTGAGCCTTCGTATGAGGCCCATTGTGGGCGACCACGTTTCAGTTCCGTAAGTCATCACTGGCAACACACACTGGTCAAAGACTTTAGTCTTGAGACACTGTGGTATCTTGGACGATGAGAAGATGTAAGTCACAGGAAATTATTTTTCACATTTTCTACATAATGTACATGTTGATAAGGAAGCGCTTACAGGTTGATAACCGGCGCATCCAGCGGTACTAAACTTTAATAATAATGGCGCGAAAAAAGCAAGTCGATACAGGATCGGGCTATCGCCGATCGGAGGTAAGTGAACCAGTATTTTAAAATATGGTGCTATTCCGTTTCCAATTTTATGTGATATGTGTGTATGTGTTATTTTATTTTTTTGGTGTTCGGTGTTTTCCTATAGTTTAGAATTATTCTTATGAACCAGCATTGTTCGCGTTTTCATTTATTGTCGTATTATTAGCACTACTCTGTATATGTTAATCACTGCAATATCATACAGGCCTGGTTTTAAATTGCTGGTATCATTATGGTTCAAAAAAAGTAAATGATAAATGGTATATTTTCGGTAAGTATCATTCTATATATAAAAAAAAAAACGAGTAGAACCCTACTCACGTACTGGATTTTATTTTCTGTGTAAGCAAATTGTGTGGTGATTGTATTTTTAGAAGACTTAGATAGTGGTTCAGCTACAAAAGTTGACAGCAGTTTTAAGAAAACCATCTCGTGACTAAAGACACCTTCCGATCCATAATCATCTTGCTAGACAAACGGGTCAACGACCGCTATCAGTCTTGTCCATGAAGCCGGGAAAACTGCTACTGATAGGTACTCAGCCGCAACTGGCTAGACGGAAAACTGACACCAACATACTAGGGAAAATTTTAAGGGAGATGAATTAGGTACAGATAGATAATGGCAGGCCAATCTACCCGAAAATGTAAAATATTCCCAATCAATATTGAGATTTAATTCCTTAGGAATAAAGTTGAAAATCGAATAAATAAATTGAACAGATTGTAGTAGCTTGATGACTGTGCATATAGAATTGTGAGAAAGAAGAAAAATTATTTTATTGTAAGGAATTTTCTTCTTTACTTTGTTATAGTGCAGTTTAGAGCCCAGAGTTATTGATAATGTATACAGACAGAGTGGTGCTAACAATACGACAATAAATTAAACATCGTGTACCTCAATACATTCTCAGTCTACCCATAAAAAGCATATAAAAATGTAAAATAATTAAATAATGAATTTTTAATTTTAATTATATTTCATTTTTCACATTTTATTTATGATGTACCTACATGTGGATAACGAAGCGCTTACAGGTTAATGACCGCCGCATCCTGCGGTACCAAACTTTAATAATAATAGCGTGAAAAAAGCAAGTCGATACAGGGTCGCGCTGTCGCCGATCGGAGGTCAGTGAACCAATATTTTTAAAGGATGTTCTATTCCGTTTGCAATTTTATGCGATTTAGTTTGTTTGAAATTTTCATTTTTTTATTTTTGATGCTAGGTTTTTTTATGGTTTAGGATTATTCCTATGAACCAGCATCGTTCGTGTTTTCATTTATTGTCGTATTGTCTGCACCACTCTGTATAGTTAGGTACCATGGTATCATAAGTGGGAAGGCAGATATGTAATTTAAGCGCAGGTGAAATTCATTGTAAATTAAGGTATTGAAAATTGAGGAGCTCTGTGGATCCTTTTGCAGTTCCGAATCAAGTAATTCCTACTTCTACTGTCTGCTATGCTAATATATATGTATATATGTGAAACACGTTGAGGCTGTAGGTAACTTTATCTGAACTAGCTTTTTTACCTGCAACTTTATCTGTGTGAAATTGTAGTGTTTTTATTATTATTTATTATTTCCCACCCTATCGAATCGCATCGTCTACTCGCTCTGGAACTTCGTTTTCAATAAGCCTTCCTTTAAGTTATTTTTTTCATTTTGCTGATGATGTTATACAGCCTATATACAGTCTTCCCTTCAAATCCAACTAATAGTTCCGGAAATTACTTCAACATAAAAACATACAAACAATAAAGCTTTACTTCACAGAATATTGACAAATCTTTGTAATGTGAGTTAGAGCATACGTTCAATTAAAGAGGGTTTATAATTAAAGATTACAACTTGCAATCTTGTTAATTAAAGTGTGCTTATTTATTATGCTAATTTAAAAATCAGCCAAAATAATGTGTAACGTATTTTAAAACTTTTTCATATGATTCTAGTAATGTGCCCTATACAAATAAACATTAGACTACAAAACCACTACAACTAAACCTTTGTTTACTAATAAAGGTACAATTACCTTCAAATTGTAAACGAAAGCGAAGTCCTAAAGAGGGGACAAACCCATGAGTCAGTCAGGGCTTCCCTGATGGTTGCTAACTTGTTGAATATCACTTTTGGTGATTGCCTGTCACTTAGTTAATTAAGGGAATATTATACAGATATTGAATATACATATCTGACGTTTTGGTTTTGATTCTGCATGCTATATTTACCAAAAGTTATCCAGTCAACTACATAATGTACTTTTGTTATTGTGATCACTGAAATAGACTAAATACTTCCTGACTTTTATGTGGTCCTAGTACTTTTTTTTTATTTTTGTTTTTCCGCCTGATGGGAAAAATTGATGCAATCGTTGGGGGGGGGGGGGGGGGGGGGCTTTGGCCAGCAGTGGGCCTCTATAGACTGAAGAAGAAGAAGTAGAATCGTTGATGGTAAAGCGCGCTACCTTATAAAAAAAAACTGAGTGAATAGGAAGGAAGACGCCAGTTGAGTGAGGTGATGCAATGTTGCGGTGGTGGCGGACTGGCGGCAGAGGCTTATGCGCCCTACCGCCGGCCTCGCTACCGTTGACGCGATCCGCCCAGTACTCGACGACTGGCTCGGGAGAAGGCACGGCTCCCTGTCGTTCAGGGTGACGCAGGCTCGGTGCCACCACTGCGTCCAATGCGGGGAGGACACGGCGCAGCACACGCTCTCCCAGTGTGTAGCTTGGGAGGAACAGCGCCGTGTCCTCACAAATGAAGTAGGAGGTGCCGTGACGCTGCCGGCATTGGTGCAGAGTCGTGGGACGCGGTGGTGTCCTTCTGCGAGGACGTGATGTCGCAAAAGGAAGCTACGGAACGGGAGAGGGAGATCTCAACTCCCTTCCCAGGCCGCAGAAGATGCATCGGGCGCCGAGGAAGGGCGGACAACGCTCCCCGAATGAATGGGTCTAAGGGCGACGGACATTGGGAAGTCCCCGCCCCCTAGGAGGCGCGCGTGAGTATCGGCGCGCGCCTCGGAGGCGGTGCACGGGGTAGTTTAACACCCTACTACCCCGCGTAGGAGTCGAGGCCCGGACAGACCGGGCCAGCAAGAGAGTGTGGGGCCGTGGAAGAATTCAGACTCCCGCGGCCGCCCCACGCGTGCTCGTGATAGAAGAGGCAGCGGGGTGGTTTTTAGTCAGTAAAAGTCTGACAGACCCCGTCGCCCACCCCAGGGCGGCGGACATCCATTGAGCATTTTCCACACCGGAACAAAAAAAAAGGTGATGGAATGTTTAACCCAACAACACAACCAACGACGCTACGTCAGAGGGAGATTGATCTGGAGACCCTCCACAACCAAACTCCCGACACAACAACATTTGGCACGTCGTACCCGGCACACATCGCAACACAACTACTCAGACCCGTCCTCCATACGGCTTCACCAGACATCATGCCGGAACACGACAAATCGCTTGGCGGCAAGACTTTGTCTGGTGGGTGGTAACTTCTGCTGGCAGCCAACCTTTTTTTTATTGTGTTCGTTTTTATTCTTAATCATTTTTCTTGTAACGTGGGTCCGGCAGGCGCTTTTGATAAAAAACAGTGACATCGAATTATTTATTTGTTTCAATTATTTATAACGTTACGTTATACAAGTATTAATAACTAACAACGTATTCCTGAGTACCTATTAGCGTGATGTCCATACAGAAACAAAGAACAACAGTACAATCAGCCGATTACAATTCCGCGCGAGTAGCGACCGTTAATTGGTAGAAGTGGATCACTACCACTACGGAGTTGTAGCCTCTGTTTCACTATAGTAAAAAGGCACAGTGTTGCACACCTCCACCTTATTGCAAGTTAAACAAATATCAACTTTATTTCAATGACAATTAAGTTAATTTCTGCGTAAGTAGATGATATAAATGTTTGAAGAAAAAATAAAGTTCAGTTGAGGCTGCACTAAACTGAACTTTATTTTGTTGGAACTAAAATAGTTTTTCCATAAACTGATAAGTGTTTACATTTGAGGCGAATATATCGCAATTTTACTATACATAGTCGTACAAACTACATTGTTTCTCGCGCAGTATATAATCATATGATTTACGTAGTACTTAACTATATCGTCATAATTTCCCAACTCAAAAGTAATATTATTCTATTAATAATGTGGATAAATGTGTGCGCTAAGAATTAGTTAAATATATATTGTACATTTAACATACAACAAACACAAATATACACCACTCGTAATACATTTAATCTGTGATTCTGTTAGTCATATGTATATTTGTAATTTATATTTATCCTTACATTAGAAATAGTACTTTTAAACAATTTAGATGTTCTAAGTAAATTTAGTTTGCAATCTTATTAACTTTATTTTATGATAAGTATTTGGCTTGTCTTTTTTTTAATTTTTATTGTTCTATATCGTTACAGAATAGATCGTTTAGTTTATGTATGTAGGTGTCAACACCGCACGACATCTCTAGCCGATTCCACTCCTTGGTGATCAAGGAGTGGAACCGTCGAGAGATGTCGTGCCGTGTTTCACAGGGTTCGGTCCTGGGACCGCATCTGGTACGACTGGGTGCTGCGCGCCGACCTCCCTATCGGCGTTAGCGTAGTTTGATTTGATGTTAATATTAATTAATAATGATACTTTATAACTAGAGATCGGATATTCCGGCGCTTAAATATCTATACTTTTTCTTTAAATTAGAACTTGACTGCGATCCTGCTTGATGGCAAGCAGTGATGCAATCGTTGATTAGAGAGAGCCATTATATTCACTTCCGCTTTGAAGACACTTAAATTGAAGTCAGGTGGAAAGACCGCCGCTGGCCAATTGTTCCAGACCTATGTACTAGGTATTAAAGACGAGGCGAAACGATTTGTCCGGATCATGGAACTTAAGGGTGGATGACGGATCGTCCGATAATGGAACGAAGTTGGCGGAATTATGTCACGAAGTCGTCATTTTTGAAAGAAAAAATTATATACTAGATATAAATATACAAAAACTAAAATATTTGCGAAATATTGATAGTCAAAAGGCGTATCCACATTGTTCTTTCGTCGATATTTTGTATAAGTTTAGGTATATAAGCGCCATAATTTCCAATCTCTATTTATAACACATTTGCTTGTAAATAGTCCCTTATTTCACCAATTTCAATATCGTATTGTATCTCATTACACACTTCTGCGTTATTATAATGTAAAACGCACGGTTTATCAAGATACTTCGTCTAAAACATATTTTAATCTTAGCCAAGAGTTTTTTTTATACCGAGAAAAGTGTTCAACATTTTATGAATAAAATTAACATTGGGAGACATAATACAATAAATAATCATTTCATTTAATTCAATTAATTTTGATAATAAATTGCAACTATTTATCTGTAACAAAAACATAAAAGAATATTAAGTTACTTCATTAGTATTACTGGCTGTTCTTTATGCCTTTGCCTAAAAATCGCATCACTAAATTGTGAACAAGTAAAAATTATTAATACGCGCTTTCTTTGTACTGTATTATTTTTAATTGTTTAAAGATTTATTCATTTAAGAAAGTCCGAGTTTTATTTATTTCTTGGAAAATGTATTATAAAATAAATAAATAAATTAATAAATAGATTGTTTATTTCTCAACTTTGTACATAATTTGTATAATGATTTTCTTAATTCTAAATAGAACTGATGTATAATTTGCCTGAACTAGGTAGAACCTGTGCTTCGCGTTATTTTGCGCTTTTATAGCCTCTGCTTTCTTGTAACAACGTCGCCTCCGCTGTAATTATCAACTTTCCCCACTTATACAACATAATTTTTTGTTTATGCGAAACCCGAAACACAAATCCAGTATTTTTAAGTAAAGAACCTATATACAAAGTTTCAAAAAGATTTCATGAAAAACCACAAAGTTATGAGCTTGTTATCTTACTTGGTTGTCCCAACAAAAATATGGTAATGCAACGCTTGCCCGCCCGCGCAGTTGGGCTGCTAGTACTATGATCTACCACCAGCTGCGTTGTGCGCACGCGCCTAGTACTATGATTAACCATCAATTGTATTATGCGCTCGGTAACCATACTGCAAAAATATCTAAATGTATTTTTTGAATAATATAACATGGTGATACAATGATTGGCATCGATTCTGTTGCTTATTCTGAACCAACTACACATATTCAGGTTTTGCATACAGAAAAAATAACAGTGTATAATTTACACCACAAAAACATATAATAGATCTAAATAAAAGTTGAGAAGCCGTGCTGACTGTCTCTCATATTCATTAATGCTGAATAGTTCGTGCTACTAGTATAATAGAAAAGAAGACGCGGAGATCGGAATGTTTGTTTACTTTATATAGGGTTAAATGTAGTCAATTTATTTAGTGGTCACGTGCTACCCATACACTGTGAGGGTGTAAAATAAAGTTTGTCTCCCTTGAGACGTGTTAAGGACGTCGCTGCGTTCCTTTTCGCCAGGGTTCGGGCTAGGTGCCTCAGGTCTGGCTGCCGGCGATGAACGGAAAGCAGTAGTAGCCCTGAGGTAATTAATGGCCGCAATTTACTAATTTTAAGTCGTAGGTTTGAACCCAGACAAGCTCATCACTTTTTGACAATTATTTCATCATTAGCTTTCCGCCCGCGGCTTTGCCCGCGTGGAATTCGGTTATAGCACGCTTTTTTGATTCCTCATTTTCGGGGATTAATTATCGTACCATTTAGCTTCTAAGTTTAAATGTGCATATTCGTTTGCAATATATTACCTGGTTTTAAACGTCACACAGCGCCATCTATCACCGAACTGGTATGAAGCTAACAATATTTTTGTTTTCCCTCGAGAATATAAATTTTTTCCGAGATAAAAAGTACCCTATTATTTAATCCGAACTTCTAACTTTACCTCTGCAAAATTTCAAAGAAATTGGTTCAGTAGTTACGGCGTGAAACCGGAACAAACAAACAAACTCACTTTCCGATTTACAATATTAGTTTATTATAGATAAAGACCATTGCTCTGAAAACGGTAAAAAAAACATCTTGAGGAAATTCCCAACGCTGAGATGTCACTAAGTTGTCGAAACTTAGCACTAAAGTTGAGGACTGTGTCTATGATGATTGTGGATGAATAATGGGCCCTGTTGTAGTGTCAAATAATCTGATCAGCGCTTAATAGTAGCAGAATGCTTATACTGCCCTATAGGAATGCATTATATTGCACTACCTGCACTGAGCCCGCGAAGTTAATTACGGCCCACTTCATCTGACAGAGAGGACGCCTGTGTCTCCCGGCAATGGGAACAATAAGGCTGATCGTAAGCATCGATTAACTATTCATTGATTTTTTTTATACCAGACCTACATTATTTTGTTTGTTATTATTTCAGAATTCTTTTGATAGCTCTAGTCACTTCTGTAGAACAGAAGCCGCAGAGTTGTGCGGAAGAAGGTAGCATTCACAGGTACTTGCCATAAACAAGGATATTCAGAAATATAGACGAAAACTGTTCCCACCTGGACATTACAACTTACATGACACGCATCAAATAAACCCGCCTCCCTAAAGTTCTCATTAGATTTTTTTAACTGTACATTCTCATGGTTTATGTACGTATATTTTTCTAAGATTTCAAAAGTGGAAAATAACATTTTTTAATAAGTTCTATGTGCGCAGATATAATTTCGAATTGTTTATCATTTCATTTATAAACTACAACCATCAATAAAGCATAATAAAGAGTTAGTCTGTTTATCCCCATAGGGAGAAGGCGTGAAATTGTGTGTTTTATTTGAGTACCAAAAGTTGAGGTTGAGAGAGGTTTGCTATTCAGTTACATAACACAGGATTACATTAAAATACTTAGCTAAACTCCGCTAACGCGATAAGTGTCAATATCGAAACATGAAAAGAAATAAAAAATACATTAATTTAATGATTTTTGTGTTGCCATCAACCGCAGTTATTCTACACTGTCACTTGAAATATCTTCAAAACTATTTATTATTTGCGTGAACTTCCCAGACGTGACTACTCTAATAGGGGCCATCAACTTTCCAAAACAACCTTTAAACCTATTTTTATATTTTATTTTATCTTGCTTACATACACAGACACACCCATCCCATCTACGAAGTTTAGCTACCTATTATATTTATTTATTTTATTATTTATGTACACACAACAGAATACAATAAGGATAAGACAAAATTAAGATCAGATTTCTGAGTTCAAATGTGCTACTTATTTCTTAAGAAATTTCTTCCAGCAGACCTGCGAAAGGAGAAGTAAAACAGAAATGTAGACAATATGTGTAAGAACAAGGAGGAAATAAAATATGAACATGATCATTATCAAAGTAATAATATTATTTTATATTATACTTGTTTTAAACATCCTTTTAAAGATAATTGTGTCAATTTCCACACTAATTTAATTACTTTTGGTTATGTATTCTCTCACACAACACTAGATATCACTTATAATAATCATCTTCCATTCCTAACAGACCATGTTTTTTCACACATTCCCACACCGCTCCATCAGAATACCAAAAAAAAACCACACCTCATTCTCAATATCGGTACTAAAAATATTATAACAAAAAGCGATCAGCTTAAAACCGCATCCATTGGGTCATGGGAACGGGAAGCGAATGTCTGTAACATGAGCGAGCGGAAGCGCACCGGATGCAGCTCCGCAGCCTCCCGTCGCCGGCAGATGAACCGGCCATGTGGTACACAGGTACCTACAGGTACAGGTACAGCACAACTACAGGTATGGTACAACTTGTGCTACTTTACAGGAACGTAAGTTTTGAAATAGGAAGTTTGCTTTTGTCATAAAAGCTGATTTTACCAAATTCAAATTTATTTAGATTTACCAACGTTTCATTATATTAATTCTTACAATGATATACATGATAATAGTTAAATATAACAAACACTTACAGTTAAATTCTACATCTTACTAGACAATTGAATTTTTTTTACTAAGCTTTTTTTATAGTAGGTATCTAATTAAAAGTGAAACAAAGAAATTTACATTTACAGATACATATTATATGTGGAATAGAATTAAAGTTTGACAATTCTAGTATGGAAAAACTATCACAAATTCAATATTCATTCTCCCGATAAGTCTTATCCCAACAAAAATATATTTGTAAAAAATGGGAACCAAATTCAATATTATTATATGGTGAATTGAGATCTAAATGTGTACCAAGTTCTGTATATAATCTTGAAATTTATTTATAACAATGTATAACTTTCTTAAATAAATTTAAAACATATTTATAAATGACTTTTTAAATTTAAATAGAATTATTAACACAAGAAATACGTCGTACTGCGAGTTTCCATCCTTACGTTGTTAACACCTCTACGATCCGAACGAAGCGTTTCGCCTCCTCCTTTATACAGCGTACATTGAGGTACTGGAACAATTTGCCAGCGGCGGTGTTTCCGTCGGACTACAATTTGAGTGTCTTCAAGGCTAGAGGGAATAGGCTCCTAATAAACTAGTGCGCTTTACCATCAACGATTGCATCACGGCTTACCATCAGGCGGGATTGCGGTCAAGCGCTAGTTTATATATTTATAACAAAAAAAAACCGTATATTCTATTGAACCTTATCATTTTACCTGGCTAGATTTGTAAGTAAATCTAATATACATATATAAAAGATAAGATAAAGTAAGTCGTTTGACCTAATATAACATCTGTGAAAACTAGGCAAGTCAAATAGAACATAAGGATTTTGCTGTGTGTTAATAATTTTACAGCTACACCAGCCTCTCAAGTATGAGTGTGCGGGTTCGATTCCAGGTCAAGCAAGTACCAATGTAACTATTCTAAGTTATATGTACATTCTAAGTATATCTTGGACATCTTGAGGAAACCAGAGTCTGAAATCCCTAACCCGCATTGAGCATTAAGCGTGGTGATTACGCTCAATCCTTCTCTGTATGAGAGGAGACCCGTGCCCAGCAGTGGGACGCTAAAAAGGTTGATAACGATGAATAATTCTATGTTAAAAAGACAATTCAAATTTAAAAAAGTAATTTATAAATATTATAGCTTAAACATTATTATAGTAAACATAGTTTTTTCAAATAAATGCAGGTTACACCGGCAAATTCTCCAATTTTATAAGTGCACAAAGACGGTAGAGTATTCATTTAAAAGTGCTAAATAAGCTTATAGTCTTAAGTTGAATTAGGTCGAAGGTACCATCTAGTACGTTGCTAGACAACCGTGAGCCCGACACGTGTACCTACTCCAAGGCCGCGTCCTCCTATTCCTACTAGTATCACAAACATATCATGTCGTCTGTATGTACTTTTGTTCACAATTCGATTTCATAGAACTACTTGCAGAAGGTCAGAGGACAATCACTGGGTTACAGTTAAAGAGTATTTCAAACCATAGTAAAAATCTGCAGTGCTGTACACCCCACCCTATTTCAAGTTAAATAAAATTTTACTTTATTACAATGGCGATAGAGTTGATTTTAGAGTGTCTAGCACTATTGAAAACGTTATTAAAACGTTTGAAAGTGGGAATAGGAATCAAAGTTATTTTTCCGTTAATTCATATTTCTTTGTATTATTTGCAAATAAATAGCGAACGATTACAAACATCTATTGATAATGTACTTTTTACTCCTTTGCCAGCTTCATCTAGAACTGACACATTAACAGCGAGGCCTGTGCTTCAGGAGTGGCTATGGATAGTGGTGAGTAGTTTGCTTTGTTCCAGAGTAACTTTCTTCTATAAAACATATCTCACCTCCAACTGATGAAGGCCGCAGGGATTCGATGAATGCAAGAAGCACAGAACCTGACAAAGCGAGGTTATGTTCAGCACGGACGTATCTTGGTTAAAATAAAGACAGTGATGGTAGTGAGAAATGGGCGAGAAATCACAGGGTACATTTAACAATAATAGTACCGTGTCAGTAACAACAAACAATTATCTGCTCTCAACCGTGATTGACTTACTTACCCACCGTTAATCTGTGCCATCGTCTTTCCTCTCCCCGTGACTACCAGCTCTTTCATTCTGGTAAGTGTGCAAGGGACTAGCATGATTTAATTCCCCCATCTCCGTTCCATCATCGGACGACCCGTCGTACGGCGAGTTTCCACTCTTACGTTGTTGACACCACTGCGATCCGGACGAAGCGTTTTGCTTCTTCCTTTATACCGCGTACATCGCGGGACGGGAACAATTTGCCAGCGTCGGTGTTTCCGTCACACTACAATTTGAGTGTCTTCAAGGCTAGAGTGAATAGGCTCTTAATAAACTAGCGCGTTTTACCATCAACGATCGCATCACTGCTTACCATCAGGCGGGATTGCGGTCAAGCACTGGTTTATAATTTATATATAAAAAAAACAGAACTTCCTCTCAGATGTTGTACTATAGACAGGGCATGTATTGTACGTTGTGTGCAAATAAACCTGAATATAGTTTGTTCAGAATAAGCAACTGAATCGATTCCAATCATTTTTACACCATGTTATATTTTTTCCCAAATACACTTAGAAATTGTTGCAGGGTGGTTACCGAGCGCGCACTGTAGATCATAATACTCCGCGCTCGTGCTACAGCTGACGCCAGAGGTCAAGTCTGAGCGTCCCGTGGACCATATTTTTGTTGGGACAGCCAAGTAGGATAACAAGCTCATAACTTTGTGGTTTTTCATGATATCTTTTTGAAATTTTGTACATAGATTAAAGAATCTATGTACAAAAAACACCGGACACCTGTTTCGGGTTTCGCAGAAACAAAAAATAATGTTGTAAATCTTTTGTAGGCGATCCAAAATGAAAAAATGCGTCAGAGCTAAGAAATCCTCCATCTACCGGTCATTACCAAATATCGGTGATGCCAGGGTCACGGCAAGGTATTAGTTAACCGCACCATACCGGACGTGATATCCATACTGCCTTGAGCTTAATTGTAATTCCCAGAATTGAAAAACTTAAATAGGTTCACGGGCATTTGCGCGTACGCGTAAAAATTAGGCAATTTTGAACGGTCGTGGTTAAAGATGGTTATTTAAATAGAATTCTGCGCACAAATATAATACAAGAAACATATTTGTGTATTAAAAGTCCTTTATACAATTGACGACTACTAGGTCCTGAATTCGATTCTTCATTGTTTTTTGGGGACTGTCTTATATAATTTGACGTTTGAAAAGTACTGATTCCCAGACAATTCGTATAAATTACTTTTTTAAGTATTATAGATATATATTATTATAGACAAAATTAATTCACAAGAAAACCAAGTGAATAAGACTATATATTCTTACAGATTCTTACGTACTAAAAATAACCAGTAAATTGTGCGAGAAATTATAAGAAAACTGATGTTGTTATGATTTCCTACGCAGTTCATGTCGAATTATACTTATACTCTTGTGATTGTTGAGGAGGCTTAAAAATAATAATGATGTTATTATTTTTCGGGTTCCGTACCTCAAAAGGTGAAACGGAACCCTTATGAAGATCACTTTCTTATGTCCGTCTATCTTTCCATCTGTCAAAACTCTTTTCCTCAGGACAAGTTTTTTATTAAGTTGAAATATCAAAAACTGAATTAATTTATAGTTATGCAATAATATTTTTTTTTTCTTTTTGTAAAAATAATATTTGCCGCTTATTTTGACACTCGCAAGGAAATCAAAGTCGCGGTGGCCTACTGACGTCGTAGTGGTCTAGTGGTTAAAACCTCGCAAGAATGAGAGTGCGGGTTTGATTCCAGGTCAGGCAAGTACCATTGTAACTTTTCTAATTTATATGTACTTTCTAAGTATATCTTGGACACTAATGACTAATTGAAGGTGATGGAAAACATATTGAGGAAACCTAGACTTAAAATCTGAAATCGCGTGTGAATCTTCTCTGTTTAGGTACCAGCAGTGGGACGATAAAAAGGTTGATGATGAAGGAAATCAAAACCTGTATATAGGATGTATACTAATTGCTGACATAAAATCATGAAATTCAGGAAGAAGCAATGTCATGTTTTATAAATATAAGTCACAGAAATAATCTGACGTCCGTAAATGTGTACATACCTAGCCTTGTCCGGAACCCTCGGTGAGCGAGCCAGAATCGCACTCGACCCTCCCTATTTCTTAGAGTATAGACATTAAAAGTACATAATCTGTTACACGTGGTCTGAAACGAATGTGGGCTAATGATCGTCACCCGTGACTGTTGGTAAGTTAGTTAACTAACAAATAGGTATCAGTTAGTACAGGTGAAATGGTCTTCTCTCCTAGCTAGGTAAATGAGCAACCTGTATTTAGAAGAGACAGTTCGCGTCCCTAGACAAAGATCCTAAAAAATAGTGCTACATGTTGTCTCCCAAATGATTTCCCAAGACACAATTATTGACTGCACGACAGCCTCCGTGATGTAGCGGTAGCGAACGCGGCCACTGCGCAAGGACGCGCGGGTTCAATCCCCGCGCAGTGCAAATATTTGTATGCATGAATATAAATATTTGCACTGATCTGATCGCGCCTCGGAAAGCATGTAATGCCGTTGGACCCGGTTGCCATACGAACATCTAATGGCAATCGTTACTACTTGTTGGAGCCCTCAAAAGTTATAGCAGCAATGCTTCGATATCGCCTTCGGGTTGTGGAGGTCAGACGGCAGTCGCTTCACGGAAAATATACCCGGGTGGTCCGATAAGTACTTAGCCTCTCCGTCCGATGGCGCTGCTATCGCTAAAAAATCATAACATCGTGTAGTACATTTCAGCAGACGGCTACAGTCAAAACTTCAGCCTAATCGGACGCATAGTTTTTTTTTAACAGCGTTTTGAAGCGGTCGTGTCCCCGAATTTTAAGAAAATGGAAAAAGAGCAATATCATTCGGTGATACGATTCCTGTTTTTGGAAGGGAAAACGCTTAGTGAAATTAAAGAGCGTTTAGATGCTGTATATGGTGACTCTTCTCCTTCGATGGCCACCGTTAAAAATTGGTTTAACGAATTTCAACGTGGACGTACGTCGGTTTTTGATGACCCACGCCCAGGTGCCCCGAAAACGGCTACCACGGAGGAAAACGTCAAAAAAATCCACGATCTCGTATTGGCAGATCGCAAATTGAAGGTACGCGAGATAGCTGATATAGTAGGCATATCAAAAGACCGCGTAGGGAATATCCTGCATGAAATTTTGGGTATGAGAAAGCTGTCGGCGCGATGGGTGCCGCGTTTGCTCACTCCGGAAAACAAGCGAAATCGTGAAACCAGTTCAGAGCAGTGTTTGGCGCTGTTTCAGCGCAATCCGAAGGAGTTATTGCGGCGTTTCGTGACTGTGGACGAAACATGGATCCATTGGTACACACCAGAGACAAAAGAACAGTCGAAACAGTGGACTGCACGCAACGAACCTGCTCCGAAGAAGGCGAAGACTGTGCCGTCGGCCGGAAAAGTGATGGCCACCGTTTTCTGGGATTCTCAAGGTATAATCCACATTGACTACCTGGAGAAGGGCAAAACGATAACAGGGATATATTATGCTGAATTATTGGATCGATTCGATATCGAATTAAGGAAAAAACGGCCGCATTTGACGAAGAAAAAAGTCCTCTTTCACCACGACAACGCCCCCGCTCACACCGCCGCCGTCGCAGCGGCTAAGTTGGTCGAATTGCGCTACGAACTGCTGCCCCATCCACCGTATTCGCCAGATTTGGCTCCCTGCGACTTTTTCTTGTTTCCCAATTTGAAAAAATCACTCGCCGGGCAAAAATTTCAGTCAACTGAGGAGGTCATCGCCGCTACGGAGGCCTATTTTGCAGACCTCGAGAAAAAATATTTTTTAGACGGGATAAAAAAGTTGGAGCATCGCTGGACTAAGTGTATAGAGTTAGAAGGAGATTATGTAGAAAAATAAAAAAAAAAAATCAAAATTCGTCGTTTTTCTTTAGTAGGCTAATTACTTATCGGACCACCCTATAAGTTTACCCAAAATCGGCAGTTAGACTGGTAAAGCGGACCCCAGACTCCAAAGCTGAAAAAAAAGCTTCGGATACGACTGGGAATAACACTGAGATGATGATGATTTATTGACTGCACGGTTAGCGCAGTGTTTTAGCTGTTCATTGGGCTGTTGCTAGCTGTTGTTTGCGCTGCGTGTCGCGGGTTCGATTCCCGCACGGAACAAATTATTTGTATGACCTACAAGTAGTTGTTCCGGGTCTGGCTGTTTGTGTATGTGAGTTTAAATGTTTGTAAACGCACCCACGATACAGGACAAATTCCTAGTGGGGGGGGGGGGTCAACGTTCTTTTTTAAAAAAAAAAACTTTATCATCATCATCATCAACCTGTTATCATCCCACTGCTGGGCACAGGTCTCCTCTCATATAGAGAAGGATGAATGATGTCAATCCCTTAGCATTAATGGAATGACAACTCACTTCATCTGTTTGCATGATAAGATTTTTCGCAACTAAAAAACAAAGAAACTTCGATTTAAATGTCGATTAAAAAGCATTACCTTCTTTCTATATTGTGAGAATTTGTTTATTATAATATATATGTCGGAGATCGTCGATATAATTTTAATAGCAAGTTGCTGATTTGATTTACATAGTAGAGGGGCAAACGCTTGTGACGTTATTTTGTGATGGCGGCACATGGACAGAGTCGCTTTGGAAAGTGGGGTTCGTCGAACGGTGACTTTGCATCGAGACGCGGACTAAGGCACTTCTCATTGCCGAAAATTGGAGCGTATATCTACACGTCGTGCTTCAATTCAAAAGTCACCTACGAAATGAAACCTGTACCATCACACCAAGATGCTGTCGACCCTACCGCTCTGCCGTCGCTGTCTCCGACATATATTTTAGTATTATTTATTTATTTTATTTTTTTAATAATTATAAACTAGCGCTTGACCGCAATCTCGCCTGATGGTAAGCAGTGATGCGATCGTTGATGGTAAAGCGCGCTAGTTTATTAAGAGCCTATTCACTCAGAAATACTGAGCGAATAGGAAGGAAGACGGCAGTTGAGCGAGGTGATGCAATGTTAAACCCAACAACACGACTAACGATGCTGCGCCAAAGGGAGATTGATCTGAAGACCTTCCACGACCAAACTCCCAACACATCGACATTGTGTGTATCGTACCCGGCACATATCGCAACACAACTGCTCAGACCCGTCCTCCGTACGGCTTCATCAGACATCATGGTGATATATAGGTTCATTTAATATTATTATTTTTATACTTATCACATTCTTATTTTTTTCTCTTTGTTCTTACACACTATTGTCTACATTTCTGGTTTACTTATCCTTTCTCAAATCGGCTGGAAGGAATTTCATTAATTAAGCAGGACCTTTGTACTTAGATCTTAATTTTGACATATCCTTATGTATTTTATTGTGTGTACATAAATAAATAAACAAGAAACCGCATTTCTGTCCTTAACAAGGTGCTACAAAAAAACAACAGTCATAAAATAACTTATTAACCTATAACTGACCCGTGTGAATGAGTTAACCCCGTAATCCGCCGGCAGCGGATAATCTCCCGCCGTTAAACGCGCCGGTACAAGGGTTGACTGTAATTGGCTTGAGTTTAAATAGTGACAACATGGCTATTATCGGCACGTTAGCTGTTTAATGACATGTGCGTGTTAATTTTCATGACAATGATGACCACTCTTGACTTGAGGATGAAAGGTGTACTCCATGATGTCTGGTGAAGCCGTACGGAGGACGGGTCTGAGCAGTTGTGTTGCGATCTGTGCCGGGTACGATACGCCAAATGTTGTTGTATCGGGAGTTTGGTCGTGGAGAGTCTCGAGATCAATCTGCCTCTGGCGCAGCATCGTTGCTCGTGTTGGTCTTGGGTTTAACATTGCATCACCTCGCTCAACTGTCGTTATCCTTCCTATTCCTAAGAAGAGAATATGCTTAATAAACTAGTGTGCTTTATCATCTACGATTGCATCACTGCTTACCATCAGGCGGGATTGCAGTCAAGCGCTAGTTTATAATTATTAAAAAAAATCTGTAATATAATTGAGCTGTTAAAGCTCTGAGTTGAGCTACATGTTTGCTGACAAATGCTTTCACTGAGTGAACTGGTCCACTCAGATCTATGTGGTTCTTTCACTAAGTGAACTGGTCCACTCAGATATGCGTGGTTCTTTCACTGAGTGAACTGGTCCACTCAGATCTGTGTGGTTCTTCCACTGAGTGAACTGGTCCACTCAGATCTGTGTGGTTCTTTCACTGAGTGAACTGGTCCACTCAGATCTGTGTGGTTCTTTCACTGAGTGAACTGGTCCACTCAGATCTGTGTGGTTCTTTCCTCAAAAGATCATTTCAGGCGCTAATCTTCGTGACTGAAATAATATTTCTATGATCTAATGTTTTCTTTATTTCATATTTTTCTTTATATGATAAGACCTAGATTTTAAATGAGACTGAACCTTAAGTGACACAATCACGATTTTTTCTGAAGTATTTTTTTATCATATCATATAAAAAGTTATTCCTAAATATACTACATTTATAAATAGCATACGATTTCTACAGTAGGTAATAGTAATATAGTCGAATTAAAAATATAGTCGAAAAGAGAACCTCCTCCTTTTTTTAAGTCGGTTTAAAAGTAGTTTAGTCTGGTAGATAACGGACAGTCAGACCAGGATCAGAATCAGTGGGGGTCTGATTGTCCGGGTAGATAAACCACACCTACGTTTCACTGCCTAAATTAAATTGGATATGTAAAAAATTTGCAAGAAGCTATTTATCAATGCTGAAACCACTTAATCAATCAAAACAGCAACATTTCCACAACAAATGAATTAAATCAATTACATGCTTTTATTGAATAAACGCAGCATCTATTAACACAGGATGTCCCCTGCAACTTGACACCCTGCTGCTACCAACTTTAATTAACCGTCCGATAACCCAACACCCCAACATTCACAACCCTTAAGAGTATAAACATAAGGGTGAGTTTCAAAGGGAAGTGATGTTTAAAGAGTTGGTTGAGTGTGGTAATGTCTGATAGCTACTTTATAAGTACAAGCAGATGTCGTAGGTAAGTGTAGTTGGAACCGGCTTGGTTTTTGAGCACGATCACACGTTTTTCTCATAATTTCGTGCCGGATGTGTTCTAGTTTAAGTGAGCAGGTGCCGACCAATCAGGGATGTTTGTCGTTCAACCAAAGAGAGAAGAATACATTTTTGAAGTGATTGTCTCTTATATGTTTGGAAGGAAGTTGTGATAAGCTCGCGTTACTTTGTAAAGATTTTATTTTTTTATACAAATATCGGTGATCTTAGAGTTGGAACATATATACATAGACTCACGCTCTCTTCCATGGGGAAGAGGAGAAACTATAGAACGGCATCTGATACGATCTTTAATTAAGAAAAAGCAAATAAATCATTTTCTCCTTAGATGCAATCACTGTGACTTGCCGAATAAAGCCCATCGTCCACGACGCTACTCGAAAGAAACGTATTACAAATACTTCAGGGATCAAGTTGAAAGTCTAATAAAAAAACCTGACAGATTGTAGTAGCTTGATATGCTATCTTCTGTACTTATGTATATATATTAAAATTACCAGTGAGTGACCAAAATGTTACAGCATAAGTTTTTATTTTTTCAAAATATTCGTCTGTCTTTTCTAAATAAATGCCTCATTAATATCTCATTAGTTTTTCAATACAGAAAGAAAGAAAAATTCTGCACAAACAAAACACATAGTACAAATAACAATACATAAAATATACACGTACAATTTAGTCATAAGCCATACCCAAGCGTTTAAAATTCTATTCTATTTTTGGAGACTATTACTTCTCCAAGCAAGAGTCCAGAAAAAAAAAAAATTAAAAACAAAATTGCTATGTTACATTGGACATAGGTTAGTAGAGGAATGAAATAAACAAAAAGATAAATATACATATCATATCATAATTGTAAGAACATCAAATAGACTATAAGCGTCTAAAATGTTAACAATTTCGTCCATTGCTTGATATCAGAGCCATGGACCAAAGAGAACACATTAATTGATATTGAAAATTCAAATCATGATGCGTCCGCTATACTAGTAGATGACAACAATCAAAACAAAAACAAAAATGCCTATTGCAGACTGGGGAAAATACCACAACTGCTTTTGTAATAAAGAAACAAATAAAAAGCACGTATGTAGATCATGATTAAAATATTAGCTACCTACTACTAATATAAAAACCCGGATGGTATTTGGATCTGCTGGTACACTAGCGAGAGTTACAAATAAGACCAAGCGGTCTTATTTAATCTTGTACTGATCTGATTCTATAACACAATTTTATAAAATAATAATTACTTACACACTAAACACGATGACAAAACCATAGCTAAATAAGTAGTAACTCGACATAAATCGACGCCAACGCCATCTATCAAGTACGCCAGGAGGTTTACAAATAATTAAGTCTACAACCTGTGATAGTTTGGCAGTCTGGCTACTCATTAGTTGTTTAACAAACGTCGTGGACGATGAGCCTTACACGTCACAGTGAAATTGAAAATTGACTTCAGCGCACGGTTCTTGGGTTCGATCCTGGGGTGGGTTCAAAGTTACTGGTTTCCAGTACTAATTCACAATTACAAAGATGCAATGGGCGGAGGACTGACAATAACCTCGCATCCAATTATTTGTTAATTATGTAATTCTTTTTATAGAAATTTAGACATACAGACACTTTTTGTGACCTTTGAGCTGGCTTTTCCTTCGACCAGAGACTAAGCATTGCCATATAACGGATTGGATGAAAATAGTTTGTGAATAGATTTAACTAAGTAAGTATTTAATTGTGTTATTTTCATTTATTTATAACTGCACTGTCGCATTAGATTAAAGTCTGTAAAGTCGTAAGGATGATAAATAAATTAATAAAATAAGGTATTAATTGCTATTTTATGCACTAAATAAATCAAGAAACAAATAGATTGGCAAAACAACAGTATTCGAATTAATACACGTGAATAAAGCTAGTTGACCAGATGGTTTGAATTCTAAGGGCCGAGTTGTCTCCTGTATGGACACGCTTGCATCGCTTCTCTTTTGGAGCTGAAATAGTGCGCAAGTCTCAAGGCTGAAATAGTGTCAAGTGCGAAGTTTTCCAACGTGCAGCTTGTGCCCAAAAAGGTCAGTCGTGCCGATCCTACCACACAGAATATCGAGCGTGCGTCTTTTGGCATACCTGGAAGGTAGCGATCTCCTCAGTGACCGACAGTACGGGTATCGCCGCAGTCGATCTACTGGGTATCACCTAGTGTACTTCACTCACTTGTGGGACGAGGCCCTCGAAAAGAATGGGGAAGGGATTTGGAAGTTGAGATGTCTTCAAACCTTGGGCGGTTCATTGAGCCCAATGCCAAGATCGCTACCAGAAAACCCAGCGTTCTTGCAAAATTCTGTTGATACACCGGGACAGCTTTTAAGCGCAGGTCCGTTTGTATATAGAGTACTGCAGCGAAATATGGGATGGTGCTGCAAAGTGCCACCATAATGCGGCTAATTGATAAACCACATTTCGTTCAAAACGGTCTCCAAAACCTGGAGCACAGGCAAAGAGTAGCAAGCCTGGCGGTGTTTTATAGGATGCATTTTGGAGAGTGTGCGCAGGAATTGCATGACTTAGCTCCCCCATCTCCGTTCCATCATCGGATGGTCCGTCGCTCGTACGGCGAGTATCCACCTGTACATTATTAACACAACTACGATCAGGACGAAGCGTTTCACCTCTTCGTTAATACCATGTACATCGAAGTACTGAAACAGTCTGCCTGATTCGGTCCTCTCGTCTGATTACAATTTAAGAGGCATAGGTGATGTTAGAATTATGATGACGATAGCATTCATAACTTAGTCTTCTGTCCTCAGTGCGTACGAAAGACCCCAATAACAAGTACAAGTAAGTCAATAATTAGTTCATATCGTGCACGTGCAGGTAACCACCCCCGTCACGTGGTCACATTCCCAGGAGTTGTGACACTCACCTCTTTACGGGTCATTGCACCTACCTACTACTGTTCTAGTATCTTCCGGCGGTCTGACATTGATTTAGTGTTCTGTTTATATTGGTCAATGATGAAACAAGTTTTACTTTTTGTCGGACTGCGGCGAAGGCCAAAATGAAAGCCATGTTTTTTTTTTAAGTTTTACAATTTATTGTGTTTTGTTCTGTGCATATTTCTCTTATACAATATTTGTTCTGTGCAGGGACCCTTTTTGACCCTCAGAGTATTATTGGCGCAGAGGCCAATGATGCCGTGAACATGATGATGAATTTTTAATGCCCTTTAATTACTTTCTTTCTTATACTTGTACATTTTATTTTTTATGTAAATGAATGAGCCCGAAATTGCGGGGTTTTAAAACTTTATAGAAAAAAGTCAACCATATAGTACTTTTCTTTATCATTGTCTTAATATTCAAGAAAGATAAGCTTGACAAGTATGAAAAAATATTATTAAAGTACATACACACATGGCTATTGGTAATTCCGTATTGAAATCGTGTGGAGTGAGTAATAAACACAAGCAATATGTAACCCCCGCTACGTGTGTTGCGTAGTTCACGGCGCTACGTGCTACGAATCTCGTAGCACGCCTACAACGTACTGTACATATTTGAAGTAATTGGACTAATCATTATTTAAGTTCTCGTGTGTTTATGATTGTCTAGTATTTTGACAACCGAACCCCGAATCTAATGTGTCGACCCGAACCGACAACCAAAACCTGATTGTAAACAGTATGACAATACAGTCATTGTCACGGTGCATTCAGGGTTTGGTTTTCGGTTCGGGTCGGCACATAAGATTCAGCAGAATTTATTGAATAATAAAGTCGACCTAAATCAATTACTACATAATGCTTTCATTCGGCTCTTGAAATTGGTAACTACCCTAGCTTAATGAAGTTCGAGTCGACTCGGTATAACGGGAGCTATGCAGAACGGCTTTTTCTCGAACGTTTTTGATAGCTGGCAGGATGGACCGTCAGTTTGGGACCGCTGCTGCTAGGTTTCTGCCGAGCCTGTCACCTCGCGGCAATGATGTCACCATCTGTGTCGTCTTGTTTTATTCCTAAATGTATTACAAAGTTACAACAAAACAATGAGTCTTGCAGCTCTCAATAAATAAGTTCTAAAGGTCTATTCATATTTAAGTTTCCAATAAGAAATATCAACTTTATTTCAGATTATAAATAAGTTCATTTTTGAGTAACTAGTAGCATAAACTTTATAATGTAGGAATCAAAGTTATTTTTCCATACAGACTAATTTGCTTAGATTGTTTGGTGAATATGTTGCAATAATATTTTACGTGTTATTTTATCAGTTCTTATATGAACTTGTGTGTCTAGTGGCTGCCAGTTCTACCTCTGAGTAGGGTCCTGGGTTTGAATCCAGGGTCGGGAAATGTTTTTTTTATTTCTTTAACCTGTACTTTCTCAGTAGTAGCTAGGTGTCTGGATTTGTACTCCATTGATGACTACAGGCTCCCTTCATAGGAACCCTATTACATGGGACTCAAATATCACTAGAAAGCCTAATCTGAACGGGTTAGACTTTCCACTAGAAAGTCTAGTTAGTCGTAGTCATAGTCTAGAAAGTCGGGTAAAACTTTCTAGAAATTTCTGCATCTGGTTCGCCATTCTAGCCTGTTTTGCAATGCTGCAATATTCAGCCTTATAAATCGTCACTCCAGATTGATCTCCCACTGAAGAATAATTAGTATTCCTTAGAGTAATTAATAACATTTTGCAATTGTGAGGATCTGCCTCATTAGCCAGGGTTCATTTACTGATTGCTTTCCTTCAGAGACATGTTAACGATACAAGCAACTGCGTTGATGTTTACTTACCATATTTACAGCAGAGGGGCTCGTGGCTAAGTAAACAGCCAAACGGGTCGACCGGTCAGATTAAGTTAAGCTTGCCGCGGTTGGTTCTAAGATACCAGTTTTACATACAAAGACGCTTCCATGCCTCGGAAGATCATTATAGATCTTTCACAGATCAGACTTTCAGGTATTATCCAGAAAGTGGTTGATGAAGTCAGAGAGGCAGTAGTTTCATGTACTGGACGCCGACCCCATAGTTGGGGTAAGGTCGGCAGATGATCGATTTCCTATGAGGCGGCTTGCGCCCTGGCCGGATCCCCGCCCTGGGACCTAGAGGCGAAAGTACTCGCGTCACTGTACCGATGCCGCGCGGAAGAGCGAACACGGGGCTCCAGTCCGGTGCGTGATGTTAGCCTGAAGCCTTCCTGGATGAATGGGCTATCCAACTCAAAAAAAAAATTTATCAAATCGGACCAGTAGTTCCTGAGATTAGCGCGTTCAAACAAACAAACAAACTCTTCAGCTTTATATATTAGTATAGATAAGCCAAACATTCCATTTTGGTTGAATCCAAGGCATTGAGTTCGCTGCTGACAACTAGACCAATGAGGTAGCCACCTTTGACTTTCTCTAGGTTTGTTCTAATTCAACTGTCTTGGCGTTTAGCCTACGACACATGGCATGTGACATGTACTACGGCGTAGCTGCGTAGGCAGTGCTACGAACATCAAACGGCTCATAGTTACTTCTCATGCCTTCAACCAACCTAGTCTTGTGAGCAGAGGTAAAATAAAAGATGTAAAGTCGAAAGTTATAGTTTATATTAGATTTATAATAAGATATGTAGTCTACAAAATTTCACAAATTTTCACAACGTTATTTGAACCTAAAGCGTCTACCCATTTTATTATGAAAATAAAATTATCGAAATCACTGGATCTACGTACGGCGGGGGTTCATTTTACGTAACCATTATTTTTCAAAATATAATCTAATAGGCTGATATTTTATTCTCGCGTATTTTTACATGAGTAAGTCAAAAACTAATAACGGTAAAAAAATAAAAAAATATCAATCCATAAAATGAGCCCCCGGTCAACTCAACAACACAACGTCGCTCCCATACATATACAATAATATTTGTTATTGTTATATTTAACTAGAGTTATACAGAATAATGATCCTATGAAATATAATTATGCATTTTTTTAAATTTATTCAATAATATAATAATACTTAATAAGTATCCATAGGTAATGGTTAGTCAATGTCGTGCTACAGACTACTATAGTTTATATAATAATGAATGAGTCGTATTATTCTTTATCATTTATTATTTAAATTTATTATTCGATATCATAACCACTAAACGAACATACAGCAGCCTCGGCCCGCAGCGCGGGCGCACGTAATCACAAAAAAACATCGTCAACACATAAAATAATAATCAATAATAATAATCATACAGATAAAAATCATTCATAAAAACATTACAATAAAAATCTAAACATTAAAACACACTTAAAACAAACATTATATTAATATTATCATAATCATAGTGTGTACGTATGAATAATATCATTTAAGCGAATATTCGTATAGTCAAAAATAATGTGAGCATGGCGCGCGGGCGAGCGGTGCGGGGCCATCCGATGCGCACTAGACGCGCCCGGGTCGCTAGCGTCAGTCCGGCCCGAGCCTCCAGCGTCAGTCCGGCCCGGGCCGCCGGTGTCAGGCCGGCCCGGGTCGGTCCACAACCGACTCATTACCTAACAACACATTAGCTAAGGCGCCCTCGGGCCCCACATACTACATTACATTACACTAGACTGTGAACAGACAACAGGCCGCGCCCGCTCCCCGCGCCGCCCGTCCCTCGCCTATTATATTATTATTATAATATCTTAATACTTTACGCTATTACGTTAGTAAGCTTTATAAATTTTCGATTTCTCATTACGCTATCAATAATAATTATACAACTTTTTTTTAAATTTTACGTTTTTTTCGAAATTTCTATCATAACGTACTTTCGACTCTCTCTGCGGCGAAGAGCGCGGCGCGCGCTCGACGACCTAATAAAAAACGTTCATAATAAGAAAATATATCGTGAACAACTCTGCCGACTTAAGATAGGTACGGCGCGGCGGACGGGCCGTGCCGGCGAGGCGCCGACTTTTGGCACCAGGATTTCGATTACGCGATTTTTTACTTCTTTTAATATTTTTTTATAACGATTCGAGTAAAAAAGATCCCTACTACGAGAACGTGCGACTCGTGGTTGCGGCGGCCGCAGGCGGCGTGCGCAGGCGCCTTACGAGATGATGCGGATAGCCTGGTGCGCCGGCGCCGAGCACGCCGGGCACGGCGCGCCGCCCGCCGCCAGCCGCTGTGCGCACTCGTAGCAGAACAGGTTGTGTCCGCACGGCACCAGCGCCGCCGCCACGCCGCGCTCCCCACACACGGCGCAGGCTCGCGCGGGCGACGCCGCCGGCGAGGGTCGCGTGGGCCCCCACGCCCACACGCCGGCCGCGCCCCCGCTGGGCGACTCAAACGATGGCGACTCGCCCAAACCCTCGTCGCGCTCTGTCGACGACCAAATGCCCAGCAAATCGCCGAGCCGCGCTGAAGAACCACCCGATGAGCACGAACCGGCTGATGAGAACGCAGCTTCCTGCTCAGGCCGCAGCAGCGAGGCCAGCCCAGCACGGTACAGAGTGGCCAGCGGCTCGCTGTCTGTCTGTGTGGGCACGCCGTTGCCAGCCGAGCCCGCAGCTCCTGTACGCAGTGCGATGTGCGCCTCGATCTCCTTGCGTGCTGCCTCCACGCTCTCTGGCAGCCCCGTTACCTCGAACACGGGCTCGCGCTCACGTGATGGTGTCACAATGTACGTGTGTGTAGTGTGCTGTATGCGCTTGATGGTGGCGCCCTTGGGCCCCACGACGAGCCCGACCACGCGGTACGGCACGCGCACTTGCGCGGTGACGTGTCCGGGCGCGCCAGCGGGGGGCGGGGGGGCGGCGCCGCACTTGCGCGACGCGCGGATCTGAGAAAAGTGCTCGGCCGCCGAGAGGATCTCACGCTTGGCGCGCGCAACATCCTCCTTGCGGCCGGTGACCACGAACACCGGCTCCTCACCGCGGACCGGTGTCTTGATGTATGTGTTGGTCTTTGCTCGAAGCGCCTTGATTTTGCAACCTAAAACAAAAAAAAAAAAAATATTTTACAAAGAGCTAAATTAAACATTCTTAATGGCTTATGCTAGTAGTGAATTTAGTTAGCGGCATAACCCGGGCCTATTGACATCCAAGGTTGTTTAAATAATCGACATTCATAGCAGTCGTGGCATTGTACAGTACTGAAGGCCGTTTAGACCTTGTACATTTTGGGTATAAGTAAGAGCGGGTATGTTCTTGGCGTCGATACGGCCCTCGAGACAGGTCGCCGTCCCGCTCCACCAGACGGGTAGTTAACAGAATACGTAACGTAATGTAATTCGTCAGTGAGCGTCATGCCGGCGCGCGGAGTGGACGCTCTCCGTTACCCGTGATGACTGATGGTGCCAATAGGTAGATAAATGAACAAAGTTGATGACTTAAACGCGAATCAAATACATTCTAAGACACATTGTATGTATAATGTAACACTCCAAAGTTAATAAGTTTAATGTAAGGAGGTTTACAATAAGGTCGCAGCTCGTGCACGTTGTAACGTATTGAGTAATATTTTCGTCCTGCATCAACACGTGTCGCGGGCACAGCTCCGTCCCGCTCGCACATCTTACTCCATTGCGGCAAAAACATGGCAATGTTGCTCGCAGCATCCTTCGTTAAAACATGACCGGACTACGTAAAACTTCACCGTGAAGAATTTTAGAATTTGAGTGTCCGCCTTGGGACATCCAGAATTTGGAAAATTTATTCTTCTTACTCATAAAACATGCGTGACCCCGATCAAAGCATAACTCCACTAACTGGATATGTAGTACCCAAAACTACCACAGTTCGATGTTAAAAGTCCACAAAAGCGACCAGTCCAAGTTCCTCGTACGCTATATAAATCATCATATTCATCATACAAATAGTTAAGTGACGAATTAATGAAACATTACATAATGGCTGGCTTCAAATTCAGTTCGCGTGAAAAGCAGGTATAATCCGCGGCGGTTACAAATTGGAAAGGCCTATATGTAGGGTAGTTTTATGAATCACAGGTTGACGACCCCAGCGGTAACCTCGCCGAGCCGTATCGAACCAAATTGAACCCTACGGCCTTTGAAATAAAGATAATCGGTTTATTTATACAACACGAATTCCGTTCCGATTTTAGCTGTGGTACTTTGAACTTTGTGGCTATGAGGGCACGGTTTTAAATGTATTGATGGCTTTTTCAGTTCGATATTTGTGGAAATATCGGATATGTTGTAAGGCTCGCTGTTCGATTATGATTCAGATTAGTCCGTTTGTGCCGATTGATTACAGCGCATCGGCGGCGTGTCATTAATTTTCCAACAATTATTTCTACTCTTAATTTATTACCAAAATTGATTTGTCACGTCGTTTTTTGTACAATTAATTTTTCAACTAACAAACTTAATTGGTGGTAATTAACTTCTTATTTGATAAAAAGTATAAATAACTCGAATAATCTTTAAATAATCGGCCAATTATGTTTCTTTTTTTCTATTTCCCACACATCGTTTGCATGTTTTATGGACTAGCTAGGCAAAAACTTGTAGTTATATCAGTCAAGTTGTGTGCGGTGACGTAGCCTTGTATCTCGTAGGCCGTGCTACGAACTTCGTAGCTTCGTAGCGGGGTTTATTGCTAAATTAACTATTTAGAATGAAAATAGACTAACTTTCGATCTGTTGCAGAGAGAGCTTGAGTGTTGTATTTATATTTTGTCGCAGTATGCTTACAAAGATAGTCTAGCGATTAAAATACTCATTAGTATCAAGAGCAAATTCTCGTAATTAAAATTTTTTTCTGCCTGGTCTGCCTGATGAATAAATCTAAAATACTTCTTTATGATTCTATTTTTTTCATGTGTTTTGGCATTTGTTTGTCGCCGCGATAAGACTACGACTAGATTGACAACGTTTTAAATTCAAACAACATCAGACAAATTTACCAATATATAGCAAGGATATAAAGATAATTAAGAGAACAGACTTAAACATAAGCTTCGAACATAATACAAAAAACCAATTTTTAAAGCAATCGTTTCTTGCGAATTTTTTCGTAGCGAATCTCTTTCTCCTCTCCTTCTCTCTATATCCTTCCCTACATAATAATACTGCGGGATCAGGCACATTATTATAGGCTTATTACTGTATTCTCCATAAAAGACGAAATTCTAGTAAATTATCTAGTATTTTTAAACGACAATGAACTAGTAAGTCTTAACGAAACGGCCCTGCAACGTTAACCACCAGTAGCTGGCACTCTGCCAAGCTCTTATCTGGAGAAATTAACATGCGCACTGTTAGCTACAGCACTGGCCGCCCCTGTAATGTATATAGGGATTAACTTAACTTTGTTTTACATTTTTCAGCGTAGTTCTTAAATGTATTGCCATCAAGAGGTTTGGAGGTAAAGCTGGTGCAATGACAAATGCGAAAGTTCATAGAAACTACTGTGGTACCTACTCGATGCTTCTGGTCTGAATGCAATTATTTTAATTACTTAACTAAACTGTCAAAAATATCTATAGTTTCCTACATTTTGACAAGTCTTTGACATTTTAAACGTTTAACGTTTTAAATTATATACGGAGTTTTGAATAAATATATATACACTCAATTGACAAATAAATACTTTAATACTTGTTATTATTATTTATTGTTATACACCTAGCGTTACATAATAAAGCTGAGCCATTTAAGAAAATCAAACTTCCTGTGGGTTTCTTGCGCAATTGCTTCTCTTAGATGTACAGGGTTTTTCATTAAGAGCACTAGAACATTGAAATGAAATAAAACAATCTATTTAAGTGATATTTACCTACCTAATCTAAGCTGAGACTCAATTCATTTCCAATCAATTAAGACATATATACTACTAGGACATCATATTGCTGGAGATGTATAAATCCATGTTCACAAAAGTTGGTGTCCACTTGTGGCCACGATAATAGGCAAGCGTTAGTAACAACTGTCTGCGGTCCTAGACTATTAAGATTTGGTAATTATATCCATTATCAACGCCACAATGAGTTGATTGTTAACCGCAGAGCCTACATAGACGGCTCAGAAGTAGCGCTTGTAATCACTATACACACGAGTTGAACTGAAAAAAAAAACACATAGGTAATCTCAAATCGCGACATATTCGCTAAAATTTAAGAAAATATGAGTTTATGTAAAAATGACTTTAATACCTACACAATAAATTTCAATTTACGTTACAACTTCTAACATTTCTTGATAAACACTATCGAAAATGTTATAGAAATGTTTGAAGTCACTCTGAAATCAACTAAACATCTAAAATAATGTTGATATTTATTCCTTACCTACCTAATGTTGTTATTTATTTACCTTAAAATAAAGTCAGAAACAAATAAAATTATAATATACTGTTTGATATTATATCTGTTATTTTACGCAATGATTATTCTTCATAATTTCGTGATAGGGACATATTTTTTTTTATTGGTGAAGTATATTCAAATATTTTTCTGTTTTAACTAAAACATTATTATAACAACCATATAATAAGTTTAGTAAGTAAAAGGGCAAGTAATGCTACAAGGTTGGAAATTACGAAAAAAGTATGAAACCCTCATGTTTTGCTCACAAAGAGATGAAAGATATGCTTCAAATAAATGTGGGTCACTGTAATAACTGTGACAGAGTAGCAGCTTGTACTGAAAGTATAATGTGGGGTTTTATTAGGAAACTAACATTACCTCCACGTTATGTGCCCCTAGTACCTACTCACAACATGTCCACAGAATTGCCTATAATACTTAAAACAACGATTAACAATAAGATTATTTAAACACAACTAAAACTAAAATCTATGAAGTAAAGGGAAAATTCATTAAATTAACTAATTGTAATTAGTTGCACCAACGAAACGACCGTCATTTGTTTCAGTTTAATGAATGACAACAGGGCAAAATGATAACAGTAGGCCTAGTAAGAGTTTTCATTACGAAACTCGATCGTCGATATCGAGCGCGTTTGGCTCATCGATTAGCCCACTTCAAGATTGTAAGAACTTTCAGCCAATGAGAGCGCCAAACACGCTCGATATCGACAATCAATCTCAGAAAACTCATACTAGGCATACAGATAATTTTAAGTTACTACAGACAACTTGAATGAATTGAAAATCGCGTGAATACACACACAACTTGGTTGAAACTACCGTGACCTATATACAGCGATAACACACTCTCTCGTACTTTTACTACCCTATTACTAAAGTTTTCGGTAAATAGTTTATTTAGTATGCCGATTATTAAAGGTTTGCTGAAAAAATAATTTCGTTACTTAATTATTCAGTACCTTGAGAGTTAATCTAAAATATTGTAGCTCTAACAAGATGTTTCAGTCGTTCATCTTAAACCTTTTAAGACAGATAAAGATTATCACCATAATTTTATCTACAAAGACTTCTTTTATTTATTTTAACTGTTCGTTTTAATTAAGGAATTAATAACGTACCTAATTATAAAGCCCAAACATAAAACTCGAGAACAAAATTAATACCATTCGTTGGAAACGCACGACTAAAGCAAAGGCCTTCCGTACGCGACGTACCATTCATAAGGGTGCTACGTGTCTACGGTATGCTACGCGGGCACTGCACTCGACGCGGCTACGCGGCTACGGTGTAGCAAACCAGGTCACCGGCCCCGTCCCGCTCCCCAGTGTAGCCTTTTCCCGAGTAATACAAATGCTTATTTGACGTGAATTCTTACGTTATTTTACGTTTCAGCTATAAATATTGAGCATTAACCGGCAAATTATTATTACTGACTTTTTATGCGGTTTTTTTTTATATTTTAGGGTGAGACTTAAATCGTAAATCGATTGTATTTGCATATAAATTAATTTTATTTGTTTGTTGATCTTAGACTTAACCTTCTTATGACATTAATAAACCTACTAACAACAAAAATCTAATTCATTAAATGTTGGCATAGTAACGAAATAATGAAGAGAATTCCCTAAAAGCGCCGTACTCAAGAATATCGACAAAAGCCTGAAGGCTCTGCGAGGGTAACGACCTCAGATTTGTCACAATAAGAAGGTTCCAAAGTTTTAAAATAACAACTTTTCTTCCGACACTTTATTAACTTTGGATATAGGGAGAAAACAAACTTAGATATTAGTTTTTTAACCTAGAGATATTATAAGTATTAATGGATTTTTGTATAGAGAATGTAATAATTGTAACGTCTTTCTTTTATTATAATTATTATTTGCCAGAGTGACAACAACAAGTTATTAAAAATTATTTTACCCATTCATCAGATATAATGAAACAATTTAATAAAAATACCAATGTTAATTAAAATATCACATATAAAAGTTACCGTTTAAAAACAAAAAAGCGAAAAGAAATATATGCTTCCCCTGTATAAAATGATTGCTACGGTGCTACGCGGCTACGAGATCGCTACGGCGGCTGCTAGGATTATGTTCCAAGTCTTGCATGACTGGCTCGCTGTTTTATTTGTAGGCTTTTAAACTTTTCTTTACCACGGTTTTGTTCTGTTTCAGTGACAGTTAGAAGGGTTTATTTTATAGCTAATGCTTTTTCTGGATTTTGACAATTTATTGTAGATGTTTATTTGCCTCTAATTTCGATATTGATCATTTTTATATCAGTTATTTAGTGTGAAGCACTGATGACACAAAAATGTTTCATGCAATCTTCAAATTCGGAAATAAGCTAAAAGTTGTCAACTTAGCGAATACTTTAACTTCCGAAGCTTTCCACCATGCAATGATTTATTAACATGTCAACAAATAATATACCTCTCTTACAAGCTAATATAGACTTTATTTTCATAGCGCTAAGCATCATTATGCAATGATAAAATTGGACTCTGTGAGTACACTAATGGGTTCTGTATTGATTAAATATGTTTGGGCATTAAGGAAACACATTTGTTAATTACCGACACACATGTATCGCACCAGTACAGTTTAATTATATCATGTATTTGTTCTTGGTATTATAGAATATATTACGTCAGTGTTACAAATTATCAACACTGTATTTATATCTTCATCATCAACAACATTTTTTTTTATCGTCCCACTGCTGGGCACAGGTGTCTCCTCTCATACAGAGAAGGATTATTGTATTTTTATCTTAGTGTCGTATAAATTAATAGTTTTTTTTTTAATCATGCCGATTTGAACGACTTCAGCTATAAGCATTGTAGCACGAAAATTATATACATTCAACATGAACTCTATGTTTTTGAGGATATTTTTATAACTTTTAATAAACAAAACGTATAAGGAAAGTCGCTATAATTTTCCTGCACACATTTTCCTTATGCATCGAAGTGATAATTTGCAACTACGTAATCAAGAAACAGTACTATTTCCTCCTCGTTTGAGGATAAAAATTGTTCAAATGTTACGTTTATGAATTGAATCTTTCTCTCCTTTTGCGTCCACATTTTGAAAGTATGAGAAGTAATTTTATCATTGCAACTAGTTTATTTTCATCTTGTAAGATTTCTTTTTATAAAATGTTCTAAAGCTACAATTTTTTTCCATTATTTCCGTCGTTTAGCAAAACCGGAGGAATATTTATCACCTGCCACGACAATTACAAGTGCAGTAGTTTGGAATTACAAACGCAAACATGTAGGTCAAATGTAGCTATACAAGTACACACATAAATATGTACATAGGTAAAAGGAACCACCGAAAAGCGTAGTCACACTGAATAATGAAGGAGACAAAGCCTGTATTTTGTCTCATTCCCACATAGCCTCTCACTCTATCTGCACTTCTTGATATTGTACAAGTATTTACCGATATCGATACTTTATCTGGTAAGTAACAAAATTTCTGCTTCAGTTTGCAATTGTTTTGTCGATAACCAAGGGATACAGTAACTTCCTAGAATAGCAGATGTTATAATAAAGGTTATTTAACAAAGTAAATATTCTTTTATTCTTCCGGACTTGTTATTTTTCTTTCCGTAGGGGAATGAGTTTGTTGAGTATCGGCGCTTATTGCGTAGAAATATTATTTATCCCGGATCCAAATACCAGGACCCTATGAAGGGGAGGAGATGATCGATATCTGACGGCTTCAGTCTCACCCGGTCCTCACGACGTTAACCCGAAACTTCACAAACGATTTTGTTTTGTTTGTATACAAGCAGCGTTTATTCCAAATATGCAAATGGACCCAAATTTACTAAAACAATTTTGTACCTGTCA
Organism: Sesamia inferens; assembly: GCA_037179545.1. Lineage (NCBI taxonomy): Eukaryota > Metazoa > Arthropoda > Insecta > Lepidoptera > Noctuidae > Sesamia > Sesamia inferens. The sequence goes on along the minus strand of CM073933.1, from coordinate 29,723,805 downwards.
TCTTTTATTTGTTTAATGTCGGTTACCGTTATTTATATACTTTTTCACTTTACGAGCGCTGCGTTGTTCAGATAACTGAGTTCATAACGTTAGTTATGATCCAACTACGGCATAAAATTTTATAGCGGTTTGGTTACGTGCCTCATATACAACCCAGAGTGGATAAAGAAATCTTTCTAATAACAAGACGGTAGAGCATTGCCTAGTCACCAGGCAAATATAAATCATGGCACGTCTCCATAACAACGGTGGCAGGCCGAGCAGGGGTGGGCAACCTCGAGGTATCCTCCCGCTCTAAGGCAAGCGGTTTTCCCGCGCCCGCCTTACTACAGCTGTTTTCCTATACAATGCTATAGACACTCTTCCTGTCTATAATGGATGTCCGGGCAGTCGGGAATGAGTTTCCATTTATACCTACTGTCTTTTCTCTGTTCTGATTCGGAATATTTTTCTTGTCTATAATATATCTTTATGTGGATAATGGTGGTTTCGTTTTGATGGAATGGTTCACTAACATGTAGCATTCAGAAAGATGCGATGGACGAAAATATACAGATCGATTGTTTGCATTATTAAAGCCAAGTCGTTTATGTCGTTACCTTTCAAGATGATTACAATAAAAAACGGACGGAACAGAAGAAGTACGGTACAGTGTTAATTTCTGGATTAAAAGCAGTCAGATAAATCGTCGGTTTTGTAAATAAAAGCGGGTGCTATGGGGAAACGTTGGTCAATACTGTTTAACCAGAGACACAGTTTCGTCATAGTGTTTGGCGGCGCGCCAGAGCCACGAGGGCTCATCAGATCAACATCCAGTACTGAACTGCAGTGAACTCGAGACTACGACGTCAAAAAACTGTCAAGACTAACGAGCTGGACAAACAGTTGTCCGAGATGTGTATGATACACACAAATTATTTCCCAAGGAGTTTGGTTTAAGATATTATTTTAAGGGAAATCAACATTAAATTATACTTCATTACTGAATTGGACAAATTGAGATCACACAAAAATAAAATGATAAAACCCAAATTAAGGGTTGGCGCCCAAATGGGTCAACTGCTATAAAACTTTTATCCAGCTTCAACTCATCACACTTGAACTCGTGATAAGACGCGAACTTTCTTGGAAATTGTCGTCAAGCTGTTCAGGGTGACGCATGCGGTACTAGCGGGACGAGCCTGAGAGCATGTGTGGGGGTGTGCGCGCGGGGAGCGGGGCGCGGGGGTGAGGCGCCGCAGGGGCGCGTGCCGCGTCGCACCCTCGCCACCCCGCGATCGATACCGGTCAACGACCCCGGCAGCGGTCTGCGACCGGTGCACTGCCGGCCCCGCGAATCTAACCCACATTCACGTCGAGTCGACTCAGTCCGCCCGCTAATTACTACACGCAGATTACGCTGAAATATGCATTGTTTGTATTTGGGTCACGTCAAGGGGACGTATGGTTTGATTCTACGAGTGAGTGAGTGCCTTTTTTAAGCCTGAATAACTATATTCTCGTTTTTGTTAAAATACTTTGTGAGGTCCGTAACGAAACTTGGAGTTAAATATAGTTAAAAATAATTGTTGAGATCTTTTTTTTCACGATTTTTAATTTTTAACCAAAACAACCGGTATCTAAAAGATTCTTTGTAATAAATAATACACAGTTTCTTGTTAGAAACAACAAACGATTCGACGAATTCCTCAGTAAAACAAAACATTTCCGGCGTACTTATCGCCACTTTTGTTAAAAATTATACCAGCTACATCATAAATGCGAATCATCACCATTTTTCATTAAAATTGAGGTGACTTAAATAAATTTCCTAAGGGGAGAAAATAGCCGTTTTCCTCGAGTTTTGGAGCGGCCATTGCACTCGGCTTATATAACACCAGGGGTACAGAGGTAACAGGAGGTAAGCAGACACTTCACAAGTTCACGTACAAACAGACGTATTTGGCGGCTTCGCGGCAAATAAGAACCGTCTTTAAGTTCTGGAGAGTAAAATCTAAATTTAACTCGCTCACGGTCAGGAGATGTGTGTACAGGAATGATTAATGACGCGTCTTAGCGCGTGCGGATGACATCGGGGGTGCGGTGCGGTGAGGGGAGGTTGGGGTTGATCGAACTGAAATTGGCAGCGTTCAACGTCCGGCCGACATTTGTTTTATTCAGTAATTTGTCAAGGTACAATGGTTCACAGATAATTTGTCACTTTTCCATGGTCTCTGATAGGTCATCAATTAACACAGATTTTGAAACATTTTAACCGATATAAATTTGTTTAATCTGATTGAATAATCAATAGTATTAAAATTGTTTACACTAATATAATTTAGTATTCGTTCAAATATAGGAGCATTCGAAAATGGAGCAGTGGATGTTTTGAAGACAAGGCCTTAGGCAAAGCAATGTGGATCTTAACAAGTTACGATTAGGTTAGATGTTGAATGGGAGCAGTAGACTTGTGCCTTTCTTCGTCCAACGCTGAGGAGCATCTTTGAATGTCTACTTAAGCAATTAGGGACCTTGTTCCTTGAGCAATAAATGTTAATCTCGTTCAATGTTTTGCCATTGAGTTGATACATTGCAGGAGTGGGTTGACACGTGGCGTCTAGGGAATGTCGCGTGGGCGCGAGGGAGAGAGGTGTTCGCCATTTCGCTCTGATTGCCCGAGATAGACATCTTCCGACGAAAGGGAAACGGCGGGACGAGACCATGTTATTTTCGTGATGGTTAGTTTTTTCAATCTAAATATTGTTTGAGATTGCGGTAAGAAATGTAAGAATAGGTGATTTGTTGTGAGATTTATTCTTTTGGTATTTTGAGATTTTTTGTCGATTTAATGTAGTTATTGTAGTTAATGAAAGCGATTTTGATATTTGGGACTTCGGAAATATCGAAATGAAATTATTTTTTCAGTGGTTTTTCGGTTTTTTTTTTTTTGTGGGGCCGCCACTTATTATATGGGACTTAAAACATAATTGGGGAAACGTCGCTGTTACTATATGTACTCCACTGGGACAACCTTCGGGATCTACAGGTTACAAGGGTGATGATGTTACGTTGTTTTTCAGCAAAACAACGAATTTCAGTAAATTTTCTTGTACATATTCATTTAGTTATTGAGTGTACCATGTTATTGTGTGTCATACTTGTCACATTGTCGTAACTCCTGTGCTAATGAGATGCCACTTATGACCACCATGAAATGGTTACCTAACGTATAGTTGTCTTGATCTTATTTCTAGGATACTTAGGATTGTCTTCAGTAGTGCAGGAGTTGCTGGCTTACCTGGAAAAAAGAACAGAGGTTAGTATTGTCATAGAATTGACATGTAAAAGTGTTTGTTTAAACTTACTTACAGAAAATTTATAATTTATCAAAGAAACGGGAGAAACGTGTTAATAGTATTTATTTGTAATGGATTGCCTCGTTAGTCTAGTGATCACAAGTGTCAATGCTAGATATGAGGTTTTAAGCTCGACTCCCAGGTCGAGTAAACTGTCACCAGGAATTTCTCATCCTGGAGTCTGGATTTCAGTCAGTTTGAAAAATGCCTCTTTTAAGGAAGGAAGGAAGGAAGGATGGCTTAAACATAACTGGAAAAATGTAGGTGTACTTTAGGAAGGTACACCTCTCCCTAATCCTCAGAGAAGTATATGCGTCAGGACAAATTAATTATTTAGTACCCTACAAATACACAACATCTTCCTTAAAATACCAACACGAACAGCCCGTGCCTCCGTGGCGTAGCGGTAGCGAAAACGGCCTCTGCGCAAGGAGGGGCAGGTTCGAGCCCCGTGCAGTGCTAATATTTTTATGCATGAATATGAATATTTCCACTGTGTATAGTGGTATTCAGCTGAATTCAGTTAAACGGGAAACCTAGGTAGAACGTTGATTAAAATAATAACAAAGTGGATAAAAAATTTGTAATCAATTAATTATTACTGTAATTACAATATGAAAATGTAGCTATAATCAAGTCTGTAAAAGTCCCAATAAATAGATAGACACATAACGGATATGAGTAGACATTCATTAGTTATTAACAAGTTGTTGACAACTTTACAATCTATTTGACACTAGGAATTTCTCCTGTATCATGGGTGCATTTCCAAACATTTAAACTCACATACACAAACAGCCAGACCCGGAACAACTACCTGTAGGCCATACAAATATTTGCTCCGTGCGGAAATTGAACCAGCGACACACAGCGCAGTAGTAGTACCACTCAACCGCTGCCCCAACCGTGTCGAATTGCTGTAACTTTATTTAGAATTAGTGGCCGCCAGAGACTTCGTTCGCGGGGAGTTAGTCAATTGAACATTTTGATTTTGATTTTTTGAAATTGTGTTCAAAATGAAATACTATTCTCTTATTTGGATAAGGATTAATATTTGTTTTTTTTTTTACAGTTTTTTATATACTCCGCTCCTATTGGTTTCAGCGTGATGTTATATATAACCTAAAGCCTTCCTGGATTAATGCGCCATTCAATGCAAATATAATTTTTAAATCGGACCTGTAGTTCGTGAGATTAGCGCGTTCAAAAAAACAAATAAACTCTTCAGCTTTATATATTAGTATAGATTCTGTAACCTTTTAGTTATACCTAATAACTAAAAGGTTACAGATTATTTATCTATCTATACTGATACCAGCTGCACCCTGTGGTTGCACCCGTGTAACCTTCGATCCCGTGGGAATATCGAGATGAAACATATATTAACGTATTAAGTAATTATAACGTAAACTATAGTAAACATTTTAAATTTTAATCTCTGGACTGGAAATGCCGGCTACATCAAGTTTAAAAAAAAAACATGACGTGTAAAAGTGATCAGTGACCCTACTTGCTTAATAAACGATTTCATTTCATTTCATTATGTTATTCCTAATTATAAGCTAGTTGTGTGCCAAATTTTTGCGTGAATGAATAACAAAATATATCCGATAATTCGTACAAAGTTTCACGAATAAATATTATTAGGAAGTAGTTTAACATTAGTGGGAACTAGGATACGATGAATGTATGAATAAATAGATAGTTTTTGAGGTTTTCTTTTCAGAATAAGCAACTGAATCGATTCCAATAATTTTTACACCATGTTACATTTAGAAATTGATGCAATGCGGTAACCGAGCGCACAACCCAGCTGACGGTAGATCACAGTACTAGGCGCGTGGGCATAGCTGGACAGCCCTACAATAATACGAAAAATCAATTTTATTTCATAATGGGAAATCATCGAATAACTTCTCCCGCTTTGGGCGGAACGGAAGGGCGTGTCAGACTTTTACTGAGTGCGCCAGGGCCACGATATCCTTTTCAAAACCCGCGACCCTTGCTAGCAGGTGGCCCATTGAAATGGGTACGGGTCAGCCATTTACTAGTAAAGATAAAGTTTGTTTGTTTAAACCCGCTAAACTCTGGAATCTAACAGTTGGATTTGGAAGTCTTTCTGCATTTGATATTGCTTGAGGAAGGTTATGGCTGTTTAACATCACGCTATTACTCTGGACAGCCAGGCAAAAAGGAAAACCGTCAGAAAAATCGCTAAGCGAAAATTTAAAAACACGCGCGGGCTGACGATGCGATACATTGCTCAGGGTCGAGGGAATTTTAGCAAATTTTGCCTTTTATTTTATTTATCTTCTTACATATACCATAACAGATTGCTCCACGCGATAAATGACTATACTAACTTAAAATGATCTAAATGTAACAAATTACAAACAATGCATTCCTTGTCGATTCGCTCAGAGAACAACAGAATAAGTCCGTCTCAGTCGTTTAGATTCTTGCATATCTTAAGAGTTCCAAGCCGAAATCGCGGACAGAAACTAGTCAATTATAATTAAAACCAGAATACTTCATTAAATAAATAACGTGTTTAGTCAGACGATTAGTTAATCAAATCGAACTCGATACTTCTCGTTATGACTAAATTAATTGTAATTAATAGTCCACTCAAGCAAATAATACAGGTATTTTTATATTAACAGAACTTCGATGTAGGTAGGTAAAAGTCGTGGCAAGGTTAGACTGCAGCAGCACAAAAACTTGCCACCCAAACCTACGGCAACAGTCAATAAGTAAGCAGTAAAACAATTGTTTCTGACATTTGATAGAAGCGGTTTACTCATTGATATACCTAAGCTTTTGGCTGTGATGTATTGTAAAATAATTGTAGATGTCATGTGGTAATATGTTTGTACAGTATCTCTGAGCGGATGTTGGTCAGCGGTGTTTGCACAGAGTTGTGTTACTGAGTGTTCGGTACTGTGCAACAGGTCGGATTATGTCTGACACAGTTGGCAGGCCTGTCATATAATATTACTGTTCGCAGATTACAACTTATTTATAAATGTTAAGAATATTTAGTTTCATAATAAAAGCAAAAACTTTAACTTGAATTCCTCACTGACGACTATAAAAATCGGTGAACTTTTTAAGAAATTAAGTCCACTGGAAAGATCAGTTTATTGGTAAATCCTTGTTTAACTAAAAGGCTTTTTTTTTTCTTTTTGTGAAAATAAAGTTTAATTTGTATTTGAAAAAAAAAAAAAAGAAAAAATCTTATAGTAGGTACGATTATATCAGTGTTTGGAGTTAATACACAAATGCGTTTCCTTCCTTATTGAGTTTGTCTATAGCAATGAAATCCTAAATCTATGGTCTAAAAAGTAAAACGGAAACAACTTACATTCAAAAAAGTGAATTTGGAAAATAATAAATCCATTTAATATTTTTTTTTTTCTTTTGACCCAATTTAAAAATGTTAATTTATACTTTTTAGGTGTGGTATCCGTGGTGGTATCAGAGCCAAGGCTGCGCTAAGCTTTCAAATACAGAACGCGAATGAAATAACTCATTGTGTGTTGCTTCCGAACAATAGAGGGGCAAGCGCTACCATTAGAATTAGTACCTATAGATCAAGGTAGCGATGAGCACCTCGAAAACTCAGTTTAACAAATGCTATATTTACTGACATTTGACGGACTTGAATTATACTTCAAGTCAAGGTAGTATGAATATCTACTTTAATTAAAAACATGAAAGTGAGCGTCCTTTTGTTTGTTCCTTGTGATCGAGTTCTTGGCTAACATAATTTATGTTGAATTTATGAAAAAATACATTTTATTCTCAAGAAAAATGCAGGGGTTTGTTTACATTGCAATAAATACCGTTATCCGATAAACGATATATTATAAGTATTACTATACGCATTGATTAATACTAAAGTAGATATCTGATAACTTTATCAGATAACTATTTTAGTTCTCGTGTTGTGATGGTTTCCTGATACTTAACGAGAAATGAGAACTACAGCTATTGATTTCCAGGCCGGCAGGCAGGTCTATTTAAGACATCATATACGATATAAATATATTAAGGTTTAAAACATATAATTAATACCAAAAGATAGGTAAGTTAAGGCACCGCCTGTCGAAAATTAAAAAATTAAACGCCCATATTTGCATTCATATTTTTTTACCGAATAACAACAAATCAGAAATATTTATGTTACGTTAAGTCGAAGTCCCACGAGCGGAGCACTCATTTTATTGATTGTATGAATGAATGAATTCTTAATGCGCAGGCTGTCTGTGTAAACACTGCATTATGACCGAATTTGAATTTATCGTTTCAATAAAGTTATAAGGTTAAGGATGGGACAGTGTCATCGTGATGTTTATTTTAAAGGCAAAAGTATTGACTTTCATTTTGTATTGTTGATGTAGCGGTACCTACAAACGCCACAAAATGAACGACGCGACATACTGACGTCACACGAATTCTACATCTCGCAATCAGAGTTTACCGTGCAATTCGCATACATACAACTTGCCAATTTCAACCATTGGGCAAGTGCCCGCCAGACATTACACCCGTCTGGTCGGAGGATCCTCCCTTTTCTATGGAGGATGAGTGAGCTTTACTCCCTGTTCCTCATACCTCCACACTGGTGACCCCGAGCATGAACGTCAGCGCAGCCTTCGTGCAACAACTTGAGCGTGACTTCATCATCATCACTCCCGCAAGCTTCATCGGCGAATCACCCAGCCAGCCAGCACCCACGGCTACAACGGGTATCCTGACCACAAGCATGCAGCGACCGCGCATCCCTGGTCATCACCCTCAGCCTCATCAGCAACCTCGGCACAGCACACTGCACTTTCGGCCGGTCAACAAGCAGAGCCCTCTCTCCTGGTCGACGCAGCAGCCAGCCTCAACCCGGCGCTGTACGACATCCGACGCACTGGAGTATAACGCAGCGCCACCACCCCGACTCACTGGGGAATCTTCAAAGACAGTTCCGACTCACCGTGAACTACGCGGCAACCGGTTCCGACTCACTGGAATCTCAGCTGGCCTAGCAAGAATCACAAGATACAAGACTCAGCCCACTATCGACCTCCGGTCTCCGGAGGGGAGTGATGTAGCGGTACCTACAAACGCCACAAAATGAACGACGCGTCATACTGACGTCACACGAATTCTACATCTCGCAATCAGAGTTTACCGTGCAATTCGCATACATAAAACTTGCCAATTTCAACCATTGGGCAAGTGCCCGCCAGACATTACACCCGTCTGGTGGGAAGGATCCTCCCTTTTCTATGGAGGATGAGTGAGCTTTACTCCCTGTTCCTCATACCTCCACAGTTTGTTTAGTAGGTACGCACGGCTACCGTATACTATCACTACAGGTTACACATCATCTAAAAATAACCAGTATAAGCTGACCTCTGATTGTACATAAAACCGTTACAATGCGAGATCAGTTAACACTGAAAATGTATAGCTTGATATCTAGCCATGTTCTAGCGTCAATAGATTAGTGTTAGAGCACTGAATATAGGATTTATAAGATGAACTCTCACCTCTAAGAAGATTTTTTTTTAAGTTTTATTTGATTGTTAGAAATAAAAGTTAATGATTGAGTATCCACGACGAACAAATCTTCCGAAAGAAATTAGCAGCTGAATTTGTATGTTCATCTGATAGACATTAATATATATAAAATATTTCGGTGCCACACTGACTACCTCACTTTTTAGTTAACTAAATAAGTGATGACAGGTCAAAACTAAACACATATTACTATAACAAATCATGGGAACCCAAAGGTTATTATCATAATTCTTAGAAGCAAAAGTTTTGATGAGTAGATACCAATATTTCCTATATTGATAAAATATCCCTTCAAACCTATAAGTGAGTCAACCTGAAAACTGCGCATTTACAAACTATTTATTATGACTAAGACAAAGTGCATTGAACCCAATTTTAACAAGTCGACGCACTAGCCATGAGGTACCACCGCAGATCTTCAAGATAAATTTTTGCATTTGTCATAAAATAAACGAGAACAGGTTTAAGTTGTACCTACGTCAACGTATAGACAGAGGCGTTATGTTAAAGATTGTTTAATACGAGCCAGGTAAATGGGCAAAGAAAATACAATGGACGAATCGCGAATTTGTGTTCCCAGCTGAACCATGCAACGTTGCAGACGCACTGTGACGTCACGGACGTGAAAAATAACGCATTGTGGAGCGTTGTGTAACCCACATCTTAGAATAGACATCTATCTCCCGAATAGTAATAACTGATGCATATTGTTAGCTTACTTGGTTGGCATTCAAACTACTCACAACTCAAATTCCTCGAGTATTTTTTGTCTGAAGCAAACAGCTGATCACTATCTTTCGTGGACTATAAAAGCAGATTTTATTTGCCTCTCCGCGTGATAACGACACATCGGTCAGTTACAAAACGTCGGGCGAGTGACGAACGACCCAGCCACACGCGTCTCGAATCACTTACCTACGTCAAATGACCAACAATTAGTGTTCTCGCGAAATTCGACCATAACATTGATGGAATCGTTTGCAAATTCACAATATTTAGTAGTAGATATTACGTAGTAGAAATAAAAACAATGGTAACTAATTATCTTTACGGCGTGTGTGCCTGTGGGTGAACGCACCGGCGTGGCCTGGTTGGCCCGTCGCCAGCTCTCACGCTAAACGCTTCTAATCACTGAACTCTTAGCGAGTTAGTATGCTCCTGATAGCTTATAAACGCCTGGTGCTTGCGAAGCCGAAGCACTAGCAGCCATGGGTCGAGCTATGTCACTAGTCAGTTTTCCTGGACGATAAATTACAAAGTTCATTAAACTGTATTTATAACGTGTGTGACATAATTAGTCATGTGTCGCCTGCTAATTACCAATTGCGAATCAAATAAACTTAGCTATGTTTATTTAGATTCATAAACTTTTTAAACAGTTCAAGTTTGTATAACATCAGAGAATCGAATTGTGCAACTCCATCAACATTGGGTATTGTAGGAAGACTTATTTTCTAGCGATAAGCAGTATCGGTTAATCAACCCGGGTATCTCGCGGTGCAGCGACATAGACCTTACCGCACCTCACGCTCACTGCTCCAAAAATTCGGTCAAGTGTGAAAACAAATCCGACCGCTAATGATTGGTTAATTTAAATTTATGTAACTGTTTTAGAATAAGCTAAATACCGAGGTGTGCATCAAGATGCAGTAACAAATATTCCTTTTTGGATAAAGTTTTGGGTGGGCCGTGAACTTTTAGCCAAAAAATTCCAAGCAGTCATTTTGTAATCATTTAGGAAAACGGGTAACGCCCGTAATTTTCGGTTTAAGACAAAGCGATCAATCTGCGGATTTGTCTCAGTTAGTGACTGGACCGAAAAAAAGATTGGCCAAAAGCACGTATGTTTTATTGGTCTGCGGCGAAATATCAAAAGTTGTTTTAGGTATAGCGCTGTATATACCAGCTCACCATGACACGCGAGTCATGTTTAGATGTTGATAACTTCGTGGCTATGACCTCCTTCATTGCCGAACGTTAAAGCCCGTTTCCGGCTAGCAGCCATATATTCGCAACTGAGGTCACTCAAAGGCTGCCAGAGCTGAACGTAGCATTTGATACAACTTTTGTTTATATGTCATCGCATACATTAGCGAATGATCAAATAGTTCGTGAATGTTGATGCTCTTGATGTCCGCACGAGGTGACAAATGTACCGCGACGTGATCTGCCAGACAAGTTACCCGCGGCTGATTGAAACGTCAAATCACAGTTGAGTATCCAGGACCTTGCGCTAACATTTGCCCATCACAAATCTATAGGAGACTGAGTTTGAAAACAGCACCCACAAGCACTCCAATAAAAAAAAGTTAAGAAAAAAACGTTACGAAAGAACAAGGATATTCTAGGTACGACCAACAAGCAAAGGGACACGACAAGAAAAGGGGAACACATGCTGACACAAAATAAAACGAATTTGTAAAGAATCTATAGCGGAATCATGTTTCGATACAATTAGTTCAGGTACTAAGGCCCCAGGTGGTGAGTGGAGTGTGTTCAAATATTAAAAAACATAAAAGCCGATAGTATCTCGGCCTTGAGTTTAGCTATTCGGTAATGACCCTGCGCAAGCGACGCTAACCGTCGTCGTAGTTGCGATTACGTGTTAGGCCCGAGCAGCAACTGGAAGGCTGTGCGAGGCGATTGCCTTTGAACAGCTGTTCTATTACATATTTTAGTTTAACAGTTAACTTTAAGATCCATTTCTGTGTTACAGAAATTATAAATTCGTTTATAGTAGTAAAGCCCATTACTGTGCTTAAAAGTACTTTGTAATTAAGCGTCCTTGCGAAGTTTAGCCATCGCGTCATCTAGCAGTATGCCACCAGCTTTATACTATGTTTATTTTAAAAAGACGGCGAATAGAATCTGATACAAATTGTATAATATTATTAATCTTGTTTGTATGAGAACCAAAAGCAGTGGAGCTCATCTCCTACACTTTACGTACCAGAAGCGTTTTGTTTTGACTTGTGTCGTTGAAAAGGCAATAAGTCAAAATCCAGAAAATTATGACAGCTTATAAATGCGTATGCATCCTTACTGGCCCATCCCTGGCGGATGTTCTGGTATTATTTACGAATGACACATTTGTTATAAAGGTTTGTTCATACTGTCCCTGTTAGATTATAGTGCGTAATTTTCTGTGGCTTTCAAAAGTTAGGTTCTTTCGAATTTCCCCGTGTTTGCAATCAAAGTCCACGTTAAAAAGAATTTTGACAAATGAAATTAAAAACGCAAAGTAAGTCGCAAAATCATCTAATTAAATTGAAGAAATTCATTTACTGTGTATATTTCTACAGTTTGCGCTATCACGGTTCTTGAGATACATCCTGATGTTAGATAGCCTGATAGTAGAGTAGTTAGTAGTAGACTTAGTAATAGGATCTCCAGATCAATCTCCCTCTGGTTCAGCATCGTTGGTCGTGTTGTTTGGTTTAACATTGCATCACCTCGCTCAATTGCAGTCTTCCTTCCTATTCACGCAGTTTTTTCAGTGAATATGGTTTTAATAAACTAGCGCGCTTTACCATCAACGATTGAATCATTGCTTACCATCAGGCGGGATTGCAGTTTATAATATTTAAAAAAAGTACAAATCTTCACCTTAGTATTGCTACGGCCAGGAAATCCTCCACGTCTCACCGAACTAAATGTAAGGACAATAAAGTGTCATACTGTCAATATGAACATAGCTTTGTAGTGCGGAAAGCCGCAAGCATTTGAGGTTCATTTGCAAATATTATTAAACGAGAACAAAAGACGCGCAGACACCCACATGTGGTACAGTTGTGGATATTGTGGGCATTTGGAAGAAAGTTCATGAGGAATAAGGTGAAGATTACTTAATTGACTGATACAGGCGATACATTACAACTACCAACTTATAGAACAACTTCTTCGTTTCCTTCATCACTTTCTCAGTGCTCAAAATTATATGTCTGTTTCAAATTGTCAACAGTCCTTCAACATTTATTGCGATCAGTGTGGCTGGCTTACTGCAGATATATTATACTAGCGGCCGCCAGCGACTTCGCGTGAAGTTAGTTATGCTCCGCTCCTATTGGTCACAGCATGATGTTATATATAACCTAAAGCCTTCCTGGATTCGTGGGCTATCCAACGCAAAAAGAATTTTTCAAATCAGACCAGTAGTTCCTGAGATTAGCGCGTTCAAACAAACAAACAAACTCTTCAGCTTTATATATTAGAATAGATATACCACTGCAATTGAAGATACCTATCAGGTATCTTCAGCTGCTTGAATATTTAACCACAATCGCCACCGTTTTGGGCACCTTTTTCTTCAATCATCACATGTCAGGATCTAAGGGCCAAAAAATCTTCGAGTTTATTTTAATTTGATTGAAGAACAAAGTGTTTTTATGATAATTAATAATGTATTGTTAATTTAAATTCGCCTGCAACGTCAATGACTTTATTATAAGGTAGTCAAATGTAACTCTTGACATCTATATCGTCGACGCCTCGCTTTTGATATATCGAATAAAGTAATTCATTCCTTTGTGTTTTTTGCGAACATCGTAAAACATAACGCCAAAGGTCAACACTAGCAGGATAATGTTACAACCAAAAAAACTAATAAAGCTCCCATTGTATGAAAAATAAGCTGGCAGGGCGAGCTGGTTGTGTGTCGTGCTCTGCGCGGTGTAGACACGGCACGGTGGTACGCGCCACACGCTACGCGATTACGACGTGCCGGCGAAACCCGATCCTAAAAATCTTCATTATCGCAACCATCAACCATACGTTATGCTCTACAACAACATAAACAATCTCAAATTTAATAAAAACCTCATTAACTCTCCTGTCACAATCCCCTTGCGAATATTTACAATAATTCAACGATGAATCGAGTACTAGCATTTTAAATACATACTCGATTCCAATCGTCCGTTTAGTGTAGTCTCATCACTATTCCGTCCCTGAGGATATGAATGGAGGATAACATTATTAAGCTCCACAAATAACGGTCCTGAATGCAGATGAGCTCTGTAGCTAATCTAAAGTTGGCGCCTGCTGACGCTAGAAATAACAAAGCTCTGTAGAAATGTCGATGTCCAAATACTATGAGTGACGCACTGGCGGGTAATCCCACCACGTGCACCAGTTAGGACATCATGCTAACGTAGAATTATAAAACTTTAATTGAGATCAAGAGCGATGCGACCGATGGAGTCCAGGTACTGCAACCGATGTTCCAAGTCCAAAGCAATGTCTGAGGGGTTTCAATCCGCGTGTTTTATGCGCAATAACTTGCATTCTGTAGTACAGGTTACTTCATTTTAAACCGCGTCATGCTCCGTGACGCCCGCGAATCGACGCTTCCTAAATTCTAAATAGATGGCGTGGCAGTAATAAAGCTTTGATTGTGTAATAAAACTCAGCTGCTTGGAATGGCGCCACGGGAAAAAAGTGTAAATGTACCGCGTTGTTTACTAACATTCAGTTGTAAGTTTCACGATCGTGGCGATTCGAGTTCAGCGTCTTTACCACAATGATGGGACCTTTGACTTTGCTCTTGGACGATTATGCGATCCTTGTACCAGGATAATATAGACGTTATGGAGCTTTCAACTCGAGCTTGTGAATTTATTTACTGAGACCGATGCGGTTTGAAACGATATTAAATAATCGATTGTTTTTTTTTTTGTCAGAGTTTTTGCTGCACCGTCATTATGACGGGTTCAAAATTGCAGTGCTATCGTTGCGGTCGCGTACCGTACCAAGGTTTAATTAATTTAGAATGATATTTGACAGCATCAAATTACAATCAAATAATCGGGGTGTAATTTATTTAGCAATAAGAATATGTGCAGCCTCGATGCGAAAAAAGTTTTAACGTGATTGTTCGAGTCGCATTGTGTGATGTACATTGTGAAGTTTGTTCGGTTAGTGGACGTGTTTGTCTAGTGCGGCCGTCGATGTAAAAGGTCAGCGGTGGTCGGCGAGTGCTGATGACGAATGTAAGGGGTTGATGAACGCGAACACGATCTATTTCGGAGCGGCTAAAAGCGGCGTCGGCTCACCGAGTGACATTTAGTCGGGCTAGGTGCATCCGAGTTGGTACTATCAGATACTATAGATAACTGTACTGGTACTATGAATAGTTTTACTATAACTAGAGCGTTTGGAAGTTTTAAAGATTCAACATTTGAAACGGAGACATCTGGTTTGAGAGCGAGACAGAATTTTTCTGATAAAAGTATACGGTCTTCGTGCAGTGGTGTAATAACAATAAGCTGCCAAGCGATTCGTCGTGTTCCGGCATGATGTCTGTTGAAGCCGTATGGAGGACGGGTCTGAGCAGATATGTTGCGATGTATGGTCGGTACGACGCGCCTAATGCTGTTGTGTCGGGAGTTTGGTCCTGGAAGGTAGCGGGATCCGAAGCACGGTGCTCTTTTGCGGCAGTGTTTCCGTCGGACTACAATTTGAGTGTCTTCAAGGCTAGAGTGAATAGGCTCTTAATAAACTAGCACGCTTTACCATCAACGATTGCATCACTGCTTACCATCAGGCGGAATTGCGGTCAAGCATTAGTTCATAATTTGGAAAAAAAAAGTTAACACGAGGAAGACAAATTTAAATTAGTACATAGTTTACAGCATTCAGTAAAAGTAACGCTGATTTCATTTTCGCTGGTTACATTGACTCAGGGTTGTTTGGCCACAGTACAGATATCAATCAGAGATAAAGTTATCGTTTTTATGAATGGCCGTTCCACGCTGTCTACATTTCCTAAATTGTCTGTTTATGACTCGTAACCTGTTTTAAAGGCCTCTCGGTGTTAGAATGTGTTGAAGGATGTTTAAGTAACGATCAGGCGGACATTCCTCTTGGAACGAAGCTTCGCTGCGAGCCGACGCGTGCCCAATCTGATTAAACTGTGAAAATATTAGTGTGATCATTTGCTCCATAGCATGTACATAACGTGTACGGCACGGATTTACGAGCTTTGTACATATTTAAACGTTTGAAACGAGTTTTGTCAGCAAAAACATTTATGGCCAGCTGGCTTGTATTTTTTCATAATGAACTAGCTTTCCGCTCGAGGCTTCGCCCGCATGGAATTCGATTATATCGCGCTTTTAAGATTCCTCGTTTTCGGGAATTATATTATCGTATCATTTAGCTTCTAAGTTTACATGTGCATATTCGTTTGCGATATATTATATTGTTTTAAACGACACACAGCGCCATCTATCACCGAACTGGTATGAAGCTAACAATATTTTTGTTTTTCCTCGGGAATATCATTTTTTTCGGGATAAAAAGTAGCCTATTATTTAATCCGGACTTCTAACATTACGGCAGCAAAATTTCAAAGCAATCGGTTCAACAGTTACGGCGTGAAAGCGAAACAAACAAACTCACTTACCCATTTTTTTTTTTTAATAATTATAAACTATGCTTGATTGCAATCCCGCTTGATGGTAAGCAGTGATGTAATCGTTGCTGGTAAAGCGCGCTAGTTTAATAAGCCCATTCACTCAAAAAACTAAGTAAATAGGGCGAAGACGGCAGTTGAGCGAAGTGATGCAACCCAGAGGGAGACTGATCTGGAGAGCCTTCACGAGCAAACTCCCGACACAACAACATTTGGCGCATCGTACCCGGCACACATCGCAACACAACTGCTCAGATCCGTCCTCCGTAAGGCTTCACCAGACATCATACCAGAACACGACGAATCGCTTGGCGGCAAGACTTTGTCTGGTGAGTGGTAACTTCTGCCTATAGCCGATGTTATGGCCTACCGCCGAGAAGATTGTAGACAATTTGGGAACGCATGGCTGGAATTATTTTGAGCTAAAATGACAATCGATGTCTACGTATTTATCACTTTTATAGGGTTACCCAAAAATATTGTATGAACTAAACTCTTTATAAATTGGTTTTTCCTATGGAGAAGAGCTGGCAAGAAACGGCCAGTAAAAATTTGACATACCTACTTCACCTTTATTTGGAACACGGAAGAAACGTTTTTGTCCTAATATGGCTATTGGCTGGCTGATATGCGAGACATAATTTACTGTCAAATACATAATAATATAGAACGAAATAGAGATGACATAAACGAACTAATCTGCGTTCGAGTTTTATTTGCCAAAAAATTAAAAACAAATATAAAGTTTACACTACAGCTTCAAAAATATTTAGGTATATATTTTTTAATAATTTTGTGCAAGTCACTCTGAAATCAATTTAATTAACAATAACAAAAAGGTGATATTTCTTTAACCTGAAATTGGCTAGGGATGTAAAAAACTGCGAAATTTTACTAAGGGTAACGTCGCTTTTCCTTCTCATTAGTCCTTGAAAGCAAACACATTATACTACTACTGAAGTCGAGGTCCTGGGTCGGATTCCCAAGTCGGGAGTGTTTTTGGGGTTTTCCATAAGGAATATCTTAGTAACAGTCTGGATTTGTGTCCAGTTAATGGAAATAGGTTACTCTCGTACTTCACAAGACTTATACATATAACTGACGAAATATTGATGTAAATCTGTCCCTTCGAGAATACTGCAGTGTGTTTAAGTAACTATTCTCACCTTTAAAACTTAGTTGAAGTGAGTGAGGAGTGGGAGTGAGTTGTCTGCAACTATTGCCAGAGATTAACACTGTTGACAGCTCACTCAAGCTCACGTCACCTAACATGAGAGACATGCGGACATTGTTACAGATTCGAATGGGTTTCATTTTGACAGATGCACAACAATCATTGCGTTATTAACGTTGTTGACACATTTGTCGAACATATGGAGCAATGGATTGTCAATATGCTTCAAAATGATTCCAATTGATAGTACAGGTCTCCCAAAGTGATAATGCACATAGAAATCTTCGTCACTGTTCGGCAACGGTCGTATTCCCCGAGCGTTCGGAAGAAGATATGTATATAGAGTGGTGCACTTAACCACTTCTATGCGCATCACTTTGGGAGACCTGTAATACTGTGTTAGGAAATTAAGGTGCAAGTCTATGATGAACCGAGCGGCTACAGAATATGTCTATTCAATCAAAGCATTTGTTTTAATTAAACTACTAACAGGCACTTTTGAATTGACAAAATTAAAAATAAATATTCAGTCAGAAGCCCCCTTGTTCATAAAAGTTGCTTATTTAAAGTTAACTAGTGATTAGTGACTGTTTAACCATACATTTTTGACGTTTGCACGTCACTTTAATCATCATTTATGAATAAACCCTTTAAACAATATGGTGTTTATTCATAAACGATGATTAAAGTTAAGTGATGTGCAAACGTCAAAATTGAAATTAACTTTAAGCAACGTTTATGAATAAGGGGGTTAGTCAGAAAGTTGCAACTTGTCGACCATTTCAAAACGTAGATCTCTATAAAGAAGGATCTCCATGGACACTCTTATTTTCTCTTGCTTATATTTAAATGAACAGCTAAGTTAACACTTTCACAGGCTTTTTTATCAATCATCGACAAATGAACAATTTAAACTGTTAATTTGGCAAGACTGCAATAAAAGAGTGCTCGTAGCACAGATGTGATTCACAGTTTGAGCTGCAACTTACATGATTGATGATGTGATTCGAGGAAGACGCGCACCATTTGATAAAGTTAATTTATTGTGAGAAACAGACACTTTTAAATGAATTTCTGTCAAGAAAAACACGCTAATATCACTCTCAAATGAATGTTTGTTTTGATTGTTCATATTACGATAGATTAGCTATATGATATGAAAAGGTATATTTTTTATAGTTAGGCTGTCTTATAAAAAGAGCGCAGATAAAATCGTTATTAGTGTTAGCTTCGCAAAATAACTCGTTAAACAAAAATGATAGGAATCGTATACACATTTGTGTGCGACAGATCCAATTCCGAACATTTTAATTAAGGTGCGCCGACGTCGATACAGTTCGAGACAAAGCGAGTGTAATAAGTATAAAATGAATCGGCGAGCGACCAACGACCAGACGACCAAAGACCAGCGACCAGCGACCGGCTACAGCTTCGCAGAAATACCAAGTTTTTACACAATCATTTTAACACTCCGTCGTGTCGCTCAATTAACTTTTCTGAACGATTTAAGACTACTTCGAGTATCAGATTCGCAACCAAATAGGCTAATGGTTGTTTCGATTGCAATGAGTTCGGTGACCGCCGATATCCGCGCGATCAACATCTATTCGCACGCACGCGACAATATAACAAGTCATTACAATGACTAACGATCGTCTTATCGAGATTTCTTTGCTAAAAATAGGCCGCATTTGTTTATTTTTTTTTAAATTCTTAAATTGAAAGTGGCATAGACGCGAAAGATAAACAGTGCTTTCATTTTTATTCGTCCTCGCATTCTATTCAGGTTTGGGCTGTCACTTTTTGTTTCGTTGCGCCGGTAGTGCGGTGCGGTGCGGTGCGAGTAGGATCTCGATCGGTCGCGGGCAGCCTTGACCTTCGGCTACGATCGGTCGCGCGGCCGAGCGTCGACCCGCGCCGCCCCGCCGCGCCTCCAGCCGCCGCTAGAGATGCACTACTACTTATTGTATTACACCGGAATAAGTATCGATGTATCGTTCCGAAACATAAGTAGCACAGTCAGTTAAAGTACCCTAAATAATGGTGGGCCGCCAAATCAGAGTTAACGTGTGGTTGATTGATTATGTAATCCTAATCACTTAATAATCTGGATATAATTCTACTACCATTGAATAAATTAATTTCGTTATTATAAAACAAGAACAGTGTGCTTTATTTAGCTGCAATTGGTGTCCAGAAACTGTCTTACTTGCTTTGATTATTTCAACAGTTTATTGATCACAGAGACAAATTAATTCGTCGGTTCACATCTCCGAGATATTTTATTTAAAAAAAAATTAAAAACATGTGATCAATAATCGATAGAAATTTTGGTATTCTCGTCTCTAAGCATGGATCGTAAGGAGCGGTGCCTCTGGACTCGTACGATGCACCTCTGCACTATGCGTTGTCTTCCGCAAATTATGTATAATGTATGGGCTCACCCAATCACGTGATGCCAACCTCACCACACATTTACAAATCGAACGAAACCTTTAACTCTTCTGCCTTTTTTATTTGTTTGCGACTTTAGTAGTTTTCCATTCAGCCTGTCTGTAAATAAATGGAGGTTCCATAATTTGCAAATAAGAGGAAATGGTTTCAAATGAGATGGAACGGAGTGTATATTAGTGTCAGTAACACGGTAAGGCTGAAGTGTGCTTGTCTTGAGGGGCGCCTCGCCAGCCATGGCAGAACAGTACCTCACTTCCGCTGGACACGGGACTCACGGACACGCTGAATGAACAACACATACTCTCGAACCAACCACACACTATTGTAAGAACACTATTGTAAGGTAAAAACACGCTTCATATTAAAACTATATATCAAGGACGCAAATCGTTCGTTGGTCAATATTTTTTACCCAAATGAAGTACCTATCAGAATCGATTTTAATAGTTATTCGCTCACGATAAGTAAATTGATTTTCGCAGTAATATTTATACAAATCTTTATGTAATTTTATAACGATCTACCGGAACTTTTCTCCAAACTAGGCACTAGTGGATGTTGAAGGCGGCAGACGCGACGGGACGTAATCTTATTAGTCAAACATACGAGCACTTGAATTATCGCGCGTTAACGGCCCGCACACATGAATGGTACATACGGCATGTACGTGAGCGTACGCGATTCATTCAATTTGTTTACTCGGAGTCATCGCATGCCGCCGCGACGCTGCGGTCAAGGGCGGCGTCCATCGCCCGCCACGCACTCGCCCCAATTATTACAACAGCAACTGGAGCCGCGGTGTTCGCAGTAGGATTCTATAACTACGGCTTATGTTATACTCTGTCTAGTTTTGTTGTGGTTTACACATGTCGAAGTTTTGTGCGAGTACATGTATGTAGTGTATAATGATGAAACTTGAATATCTTGATTTATTGGGAGTTTCTGGATTCAACGTAAAATCTCTGGGAGTCGGGTGTTTTGCAAGCAGGTTTCTATTCTTTTCAGAAGGCAATTTTATGAGAACGGTCGTGGCAGCGGTGCGAGTCTCTGCGAATGGAGCAGCAGCTGGCACTGCTGGCGGCATGTTCACAACGTGACCAGCGCAGGCGGACCACGTGGCGCGAGACCTTCGTCCGGACCACCAACTCTTAGGTCATTTACTCCAATTACGTAACACCCGTGTAACAACTACGACTACGTATATAATCGACGGAATTTTTATTGACTAATTATTCGCCATTTTTTATAAGCGGTGAAGTCAGCGGATATAGCTAAATATTCAAACAGTGTATCATTCGAGGCTAACAATAACGTATAAAAAGCCTTCGGATCGAATTATCTCACGTCGATATCTATCGCTGTGTACTCAGGCGGTGCTCGCTCCTGCCGCGTGCTGCGGGAGCCTGCCAGGCGGGGCAGCGCGAGATGCAGCCACATTCCTCGCCGATGACTCGCCCCCGCCGGACCACCGTCGCGAGCTTTTCACACGTAAACAACATGTGGAAGACGTTCATTACTTAGATTTTACTACTTTCGACACAGACTTGTTTCAAAGATAAAGTGAACCATTCATCGCGGAGCTCGCGAGACCGCCAGCCCGAGCGGAGTCAACGCCCAGACGGATTAAAGGGCCGATTAACGAGCACAGTTTAATTTATAACCGGAATAATAAAGCTCACGGAAGGACCGCCTCGCATCGCGCAGCCCGCCAACCCTGACTAACCCATATCGCTCCCAGCTCATAACTCAAGTGTCAACAAAACATACTGGTCTCAGCATTCCTCTAAAATTTTTTTTCATGGAGATTTTTGTAGATATGCTCATTCGCCGCATTCAATCTTATTAGCTAAACGCGCCAACATAACTTTCGGTTTCGCACAAACGTGAACATTGATTTAGAGCAGAACGATAAAAAGTAAAAGAGCCGGGACATTGAAACCGGTTGAAACATCGTCCGGGGCAGCCGAAAACTCTGTAATTATGTTAACGAGACGCGCCAGAGACCCACGTGCTCGCTGCTTAGTTTATTAGTGCGATCGTAAACTCAACGATAGTGAAAGATGCTTTCATAATTTTGAGCTACTTTTATAGATTGGTAACGCACGTGTCTTAGTGATAGGCCCCACATTTGCTTGACAACTCTGATAGTGTATCGGGACCGGAAAACGCGGTGAGATTTGCCGGTGAGTCGAGTGCAGGAGGTACCAAGGAAGCGTGACTGATAAGGAGGTTACACAACGGGCTGAAGGAGCCAAGGTCGCGGCAGATGTGGGAAGCACAGGCTCGTCGTTCACGGCTTATCTCGTCAAATGTTTGCCAAGCATAAATAAGCAGCGCCTCAGGACAGTACGATCGAAATACTCGTCGATACGGCGCACCATGTTTATGGGTGTGAACGCACTCGGCTATGGCGTCGTGAGAACTACACTAGCACATATTAGGAGCGATGATATGTGATAACGCGACACGTACTAATCGAAGCTTAGCGACCACAATGTGTCAGTGTAACATTGCGTAACTATTCCAAAATATGTTTATCGGAACCAAAACTGTGGGTGCGAGATCCTCGTTAGTAAGACTAAATATTTTGTAATTTATTCCAGAGCGAGTTCACAGAGGTATCCGACCGATAAAGAGTTCACGCGATCTCCGCGGGAGGGCGAGATGACGCGCCACTAACATTCCAAAACCGATATTATTTATTTTTCATAATGCCAATGAACGCTTAGCACGTTTACCTTCGATTTGCATCTACTCCTTTATCGAAGCGCTTCCTGCTCGGGTCTTATTTGTGTTGAGATTATTAGTGGACGATGTTCATTCAAGTGGAGAGCGTCGCCGGCGCGGAACGGGCTCGAACGCTGACGAAGCGAAAACCATTCGCCGGTCGGAACCCGGCCAGTGCCAGTGGGTCAGTGGACCCCGGGAGCCACTGGCCACACAGGAATCCCAGCTGAAGGCCGCCCCATTCATAATAAAAATGACATCAACTGCGTGGGAACATATAAATGCCAAGAAAACGACCCGTCAAACCGGCAGATTTAATTACGACACGCTTATTAATATTGGCAGAAACGACATTCGGTGAAACTGTTCCTCTTCGTCGTTAACACAACGAAACTGAAAGCTGTGGGGGTAGCGTTCATAAAAAAGACAAGAAAGCGTGCAGACGATCGTGATGCGTCAGCGCAATGCACTTCTGCCGTCCCTGTCGGGGCGAGTGCACTTGTCACAGTATGTTTGTCCCTGTCGCGCAGCCGTCAGCGCCGTCGCGTCATTCTTTGCGTCTTGTTCGCGCCTCATCACTTTGTTTGAGGAAGTGCGCCTCATGCTTACGGGATCGCTCCGACGGCCGGCAGCTGCTTTGCATCGCATACCGAGCGGATTAGGAGCCGAAGGTTTAGTCATTCAAGAAAAACAATCGAATAGCATCGCGTGTGGTCGCGACATTTGCCCCATAACAATGAGTGATAGTGCATCCGTCTCTCTCGCGGCGGACCTCTCCGTGCTATTGCTCCGGTAGGTTCAATATCCCAGACCTTGGGCCGATCGAGAGTACAGAGGGCCAGTTGAAACTAGTTACTCATATACCTACGAACTACCACCTGCCATCAATGTAATTTTGCCTGTATTTTTGATATCCTTGCTCCGAAATTATCCTTTTATAATATTTTAGTAGCCATTGACCATTGTCGACGGTGTCGTGAGGCTTCGTAAGGAAATGGATTTTTCCATCGCTTTGTCGGCAATGTTTGTACGATTCGGTCGGGGTCACGTTTTG
Organism: Sesamia inferens; assembly: GCA_037179545.1. NCBI lineage: Eukaryota > Metazoa > Arthropoda > Insecta > Lepidoptera > Noctuidae > Sesamia > Sesamia inferens. Next base: position 29,700,070 of record CM073933.1, on the reverse strand, counting down.
ACATAAACGACTGAACATAAAAAAATTTAGTAGTTTATGATTTCTCTACCAGGAAAACTAATGAAGCGTCGGTGGTCGGCGCCGAGCGCCATACCTACATCAAAATATATGAAGCGCCCAATTAGATGTCGGGCGCATTGCGAAAATAATATAAATATTAGTAGAACCGACAAAGGTTTTTAATCACCAATCTCGATGCGTTTTGTTCCTTTTGCGGTCCGAAATTACAGGTTGCGAGTTCGCTCACCCCAGCACGCCGCGCTTAGGGCAACTATGCTCTCGTGGATCGTGTGAAAAATTACCCGAGATTTTGCTCTTATTTCGCATTATAAGTGGCATTCGATATATATAATTTCTGCATCCGGCCGAATATAAAGCGGCTTGCAGGCACGGCGGGCGTTGCGGTTCTCGATCGGATTTGAAGATCGATGAACTCTTTATCGGACGGACTGTTGTCGTTTAGTTAGTATTAAAAGTAATTTCAAAAAGAGCAATGAAAACGAAAGCGTTGTCGACGCCGCGGCGGCACGAGAGGCGCTCGGCACGGCTCGCGACTCGCGGCTCGCGGCCAAAGCGGCGCATCTCACTGCTCGCTCCGCCAAGGTTACGTCGTAGGGGCGGCGACCGGCGACTGGCGAGACGACCGTGACGTCACGGGCGCCGGAAACGATTGTCCGTTCATAGTTACGGTTACATTTTGAGTTTAGAAGAAAGTGCTCTGACGGCGCGTGGGCTAGGTCAGTGCGATGCACTTCGATCACTCGGTACATCACATAGTTTGTAACACGTTTGGCGAACCTCGGCCGAAGATATTAATAGACTTGTTTTTAAATAAAATAAAAATAAGTTAATTCGTTGTTGTAAATATGTAGGTAGCTCGTAAAGCAAAAGCGACAACAAAAGCTGTAGATTTTGTTCCGAAAACGGCAGACGTACAAGAAAGCGGTCGACCTCAGCTGACAGGCGGCTGATAAACAAATTAATTGTCCGCGGGACAATGGACGCCGTTTTATTTTGCATGCAGAAACAGAAATACTAAAAATAAAATCATTTGTACATACATTTACGAACCTAATATGGAGCAAAAGATTTTTTAAGAACTTACGTAGTCTTGTGTCATACTGAATGTTACGTCATGAGGTCCACGTCTTACTTTGTACAGACTACAGCACATAAAGCTACTACAATCTGTCAGATTTCTTTATTAGATTTTCAACTTTACCTCTAAAGTATTAAGGCTCAAGGTTGATTGAGAATATCTGACAGTTTAGGGTAGCTTGACCTGCAGTCGTCCATAGGCACGTATGATTTTATATTGTGCAATATATAATATAAAGTACCTACTTTTTTAATATAAATACTGCGATGATGCTTACCTGGGAAAAGAAATAAATAATTGTTAATTTATTTATTCAGTTGAATACACAGAGAAAAACTTAAAAATACCGGTCAACTGCGAGTTGGCCACGTGCAAGAAGGGTTCCGTACCATATAAAAAATCTGTTTTAGTACCTATAATTTCTTGTTACAGGTGATAATTATATATCTGTGAAAATTTCAACTGTTGCTATCACGGTTCATGAGATACCGCCTGGTGACAGAGGCGGATAGTGGTCTTAGTAATAGGATCAAATTTTACCCTTTGTATATGGAATCCTAAAAATGCTAAAGATAGAAATCTAAAAACACTTATATGGATGATAAAAATTATGTAGACTGAAATTATATTTAAATTTTCATAAAACTAGGTTTTTTCATAAAACATAGATTGAATAAAAAAACCGACAATGTCGAGTGCAACTTTCAGTCTGCAACTGAAGCTACTTTATTTCTACCAAGTTAGAAAAACTAATTCTTCTTGCCCAGCCAGTCAATACCAGAAAATATATAAAAAAAATTGTTCTTAAAAATATTGTCATATTTGGAATTCATCTGAACTTCATCTCTGTGCTAAGTAGAAATGTTGAATATTCGATAAACAACGCAAACACACAACACATTTTTACGTAAATCGGTATAATGGCGCGCGCTACACAAGCGTGTTTACAAACATACCAAGAAATACTGTCAATGTTTCATAAACCAACATACTCACTACATTCGGTACAAACTCGCTACAACTCCTTACTATACATTAAATTAATTATTTTCACTTCATGACCTACTCACTGTTTTTGTAACCCTCAAACGTCCGTGAAGCTAACTCGCCAAAAATAATTTACATAGTAAGTACGCAACGCGCTTACCTTTCCTTATAAAAATATTTTGCTTAACATAGCATATCGCGAGTGAGACGCAAGTCACAAGGCATTATTGTGCTACCAGTTCACCAAGAACCCCCGTCTCACCTTCCAGTGGTAACCGACCGAAAGAATCAGTGTGGACCAAGAGGTCAAATAAGCCTGGCCAGGGTGTATTTAAATACGCGTCCCGGCCGTTAGCGTTTCCGATAGGCGCGTGACGCAGAGGTATGGACAGAGAATTTTAAGTGACTCATAGACCAGGCGCAAGACCAATGAGGCACACACGCTTCAATGTAGACGAGGACCCAACACTCAAACAATTCATAATATTCTACTAATTGTTCCGCTGACGGACATACATTCTTACTCCCAGAGGCCAATTAATAAGCTGAAGTGTCAGGAATAGTTTATTCGCATCACTACCTTTAACTTACAATATGCACAACGGTAAACTTTCACTATTGTTTAACTTCTGTCCTAATTTCTATCGAGCTAAAACGACACCTTGTCGCGCAGGTGACTTCGACACTAGAAATGAACCATGTCGATTGGAAGGAATTGACTAAGTTGTCACGAAGCGATAAAATCTAGACGTGACAAAACAACAGTGTCGACGAACTCCTCAGAATAGGAAGCACTAGACACTTGGCAGCCTCCGAAGCAAGCCCTGCAGGGAGCGAGTAACAATGATTGTTTGCGCAGTCGCAACACTTATTACCAGCACGTAGGGCTCGAGCTTATTGTAGAAGTGATACGACACGTGTCACAAACAGTACCAATACTGACGCAAATTTTCACCATAACCATTTAAATCTTTAATGTGTTATAAATAGCGATGAAGGAACTCACACCGGTCATCATCATCGTTCACAGGGACATAATTCAGCGTTCTTCGCGCAGTTAAATTAAAAATGCGTAAATGACGCGGTGAGCTCGCGGTACCATACAAACTTCAATTAGATTTCGCGAAAGGCGAACAATAAGAAATAAAATCTGATCTTTTACGAGCACTCCGTAAGGCGTCGGTCAGGGGAGATGATCGTAAAAACGGGAATGCAACGGGGCGGTGTTGCTAAAAAACCAAAAGTTAACCGAATCTCGACAACTTTTAACCCGAAACTGCCGGGACGAAATTTGATGGGGCGGTTTACGGCCCAAAAGTGGGTCACTCGCGTACAAAGGCACGGCCACGAATTTCCACTTCAATTGACGTGCGCAATAAAAATGACGCCGAAGGTGAGATGAAACATCGCCTCGGAACAATAAATACCTCCGCCAGGGCCAGGCGACGACCAGGCAGCAGTCAGGCAATCATCAATTTTACAATTCTCAAATCAACGTGAGAATCGTGAATCGGATAATGATTTCGATAACTAATGCGACTTTCTTAGTGATCGATGTAGTGCAAATTCGCATTTCAAAACATAAAATTCGCAGTCGTTCGTCGCACACGAATACTTTACGGAATGCAAAACGGAATCTCGCTCGGTCTTTGTTGCGGATTCCCAGACGGCGGCGGTGGACGGCGGCCGAGGTAAAAAGCGGTCACATGTACCGCCTTATATAAATTATGAATCCCACCGGGGGTTATTAGTTGTCGAAATGACAGCGGAGGAGGCGATCAGTGCCGAATGTGACGCCCGGTGTACCGTTACAAAACCTAGACCACTAAAAAACTAAGGGCGATAGGGTCACCCGGCCTGTTCTGTTTGCTGCACTTTTATTTTTATCGATTTAAATTCGACTAAGCTGAGAAACAATGCCTCACGGCTGCAAAAAAGGTTTGAATACAGGACGCAAAGATAGATGTATAATCATTGTATAATTATTAATTAATCGCGTCGAACGACAATCTTGCGACATTAAATTATAATAATATTGTTATCTAGTCACATATTGACCTATCTGAGAAAGCAATAAGTCAACGACTGCAGTGAAATGAAACAAATCCTCTGTGTTGACCGATGTAACGTCAGAGTAAAAAGACGATATTATAATATAACGTTATTTATGAAACATTGCATAAGTTATTAATGCGGAACGGTTTTTTATTTATTATTCTCTGCATCACGGTAGAAATTGCAAGATATTCTATTAATAGTTTAATGGTGTTATACGCATACGCGTTTGATAAAAGCTATTTATAAGTGCATAAATCAGATAGAAGGCCGAAGCAACTCACGCAAACAACATCGAGGTAGGTCGGGATAAAACCAACTACATATATACTAAAAAAATACACGGAATCCATTCCAGTGACAAAGTTACCACTTTCCATTAGAATTTCAATGGATGTTTGAAGCAGAGTAATCACATAAACTTTAGCATAACCTTGCTAACTCGATAAGTGTTTTCGCTCATTTGACCGCCATAGCAGTGCCTCTATTGTGAACCAATTAATTTGCTAAACATGATGTTTTTAAATGGGAAGTTAACCTAAACATTACCGAAACAAATTAAAAATGTTTCATTATCGTCTAACTCTAAAGAAACACGCTTTATGCTTGTAATGCCTTACCTGACTGTAATTACAGGTTTACAGCTAATCATATTAATAGATACATAGTTTTTATGTTTAAATCACTAGGTATGTAATAGGAGGTTTGAATCGTCCTTTTAGATCAAAACTTGAAGACGTCGTTTTTTTGTATTTTATTTATATTGAATAGACGGTATATTATCGCTCGTTAGCTCACGCCAATAACTGGTACTTACCAGGGCATCACGAGTGCAGAGGGAGTGCAGAGGTTGTGAAATTGCGTGTGACCGCAAGACATCCGGCGGACAATGGCGCATGCGCCCGGCGCGGCAGACGAAAGCCCAGCGCGCCGGATGTATTGTAATGTTCAGATATTGGTGTGCATGTACACATTTATTGAATAATGCTTTACTTGTAAGGATACGAGTAGTTTAAGATCACGAAACACTATATTGGCGTTGATAGCCGAACAAAATAAATCGCTCGCATTTTCTAGGAGCTTTCGTAGAAAGATGAATTTCTTTTAAAGACCGAGGGAAGCTCCTAAATTGTTTTTGTAAAATTTGGCTTTTTTGGTACCTTTTTTTTTACTTTATGGTAAACAAAGTTCAAAAATCTGAAAATATTAAAAGCATAATAAACTGAGTTAATCGATATTTATACCATTGTGGACTTTCGCAACGTTCAGATGGAAAGGAAACCGCAAGGAAGTGGGTTCAACGCCAAGGTCTCGTAATTATTTAATATCCCCGTAAAGTTTTATTTTTATGTTGAATCACTATAAAAAAAGCAATTGAGATAATAATTACTTCACTTAAAGCTATACACTGGCAAGTATATGGTAACTAACAAGGGCTACATAATACAATAACGAAAGTGGTCATCAAATGAAGCGATCTATCAGACTGGTTGTTACCGCAGGGCTCGTTTGTAGGGAAGCCTTGCATGTGTGGGAGCTGCGTAGTGCAGAACAGGTTTGTCTATGTGTACCGAGACTTCCGATACCTCTTCTTGTTTTTGTTGTCCTAGTCCATGAAAACAAGCCATGGAGAAACATAAATGGAAAATAAACAGCTGACTGAATGCGCAATAAAATTTATTTGAAAGTTGTGGTTTCTTATTTACAGCGGACAACAATAGAGGCATCGAAGACAAAACTTTTAAAACGTTTGTATTGCCTTAACCGAATTACATCACAAATTTTGAACGCTCTCAGAGTTCTTTTGTAACTGAAACGTCCACACAAAATAAAAATAATAATGTAGAGCCAAATTATATATAATAACGGTATATTTTTCAAAAGATTTCCATAACATGAGCAGTCTCTTTTGTTCGAAAACGCACGAATTTCTGCCCTGAAATGGCAGCATACAGTATTGAATCCCATTATTATTTTCAATAATAATTACTGATATTTAAAACTGGATTGACAGCGGGTATAGGAACTGTGCACCCATTTATTACCGGCGACCTTCAACACTAAATAAGCCTGATAGGTTAATTGCTGTGAACAGATTAGTTTTTAGCGGATTTTTTTTGGACCACCAAAAACCCGATACTCTTTGTTTATGATTCATAATTACAATACGGTGGAGAGGCAATCACCGAACCTGTCATTATACTGTACAAATAACTACTTACTTATACATTCTGAGTGTGGCGAGTTAATTCGATACCTGTGTAACGGCCCTGTCATCCTAGTCGTAGCCTCATTTAGCTATTTATTTATCGATTGGCCAATTGATGTCTAAATAAAAAAGGGTTTCTTTTGCAATATTTCATCGGCCCATCATAGTTTACTGTTGGCTAAAAAACTTAATTTTATTTATGGTAACGTAGAATTAAGATTAATATGCTTATTTTTTTGGGTGTTGTTCTGCTAAGCTAGACGATTATGATTTGTGGCCATTAGACCTACATCAAGCGGTTTGCGTGTGACCCATAGTGCAGCGCTGATGCAATGTATCGCAAAAAAAACAACTGTTAGATTAGACACTATCAACAAAAAATGTGTTATTTACCTTGGCTTTAATTATAACAAGAACTTTTTATGCGATATTAATATTGGGGTACTTACTTAACAATTTTATGCCATTAAACTTATACGATGCAGAAATAATTAAGTGCTCATAAATTTGAGCAGGTGGGATATGTTTATAAGTGTTTTCGTAATTCGTAACATATTCGTCCTTTCATTATGATGTTATAGACATCCCTGACGAGGGACGTCCTCTCCCGAGGCGGTGTCAGCTCCTTTATCTCGAACTTCGATATTAGGTAGATAGCATAACCAGCGAGCAACACCGCGGCTCGAGATAACATACGATATTATAATAATAAGATAATAACACGTCTACTCTAAGCGGTACGGCGAAACGGCGCGCTTTTTTCCCGCCGCCCCGGTGTTGCCATGTCTGTCTCGCACATTCATTCCCGCCCGGTTTAACTAGTTCAAGGTTGTTCAAGATGTGGTGCTCGTGAATGGGTGGCTTTATTTTTTGTTAGCAATAGGTCGTCTTTAGGTCACGGGAGTCACCCGCAGCCGGAACGGACGATGTCGTGAAGCAACACAAAGAATCTTGTGTTGTTCTCCCATACAAACTGATCATAGCATGATACCTATCTACCTAGCTATTTGTTATTCGCTTACAATTTGTTTCGCAAACATAATAAATTACCCAATGACTGTTACACATTTGGAACATTATAGCAAAAACAAAACGTTGTCGCTAAAAGGATCCGATTTAAAAATTAATTAACTACTTATGATAATAAGTTTGGGTCTGGCCAAAAATGTATATGTAATTTAGGAAAAACATCACAAAAGTTGTTTCGAATGACAAAGATATAAGTTATTTTGTAAGAGTGCAACGCACTGGGACTCTGACAGCGTTAGGTTAGCAACACAGAAGGGTGCAACTAATATGCCTCCAATCCAACCGTAAATGATTGTATTACATATTCGAATTTCGAATGGTCCACGTGACAGTAATTTTGCGGCGTTTGAATTTAAATTGGGAACGTGTCTTGAACGATTAATTCGTTAATTAAATAAGGGTCTTGCGTTTATTAGGTCTTCAAATGTCCGTCACATTACGATAAAGAGTTACTTGAACTAATTAATACAAGAACCCCCGTAAAATTATTGCTGCAGAGAATATTAAATTGCCATTTTATTTTCCGGGTTCGTTCGCCAGGTGCTCGGAGACCACCGTGCTATCGAACGCGACCGATACAAAGTCACTTACAAGTAACTTTGTTGACAAAAAAAAAAAAAAAAAAAAAAACAGGCCACCAGCGCACGGTAAGTCATCCATGCATATATTAAAATAATCTGCGAAATATCAAAACATCTGTCAACCGGCGGCCAACACTTTGATCTACGAGCGGGGATCTGATCCGCGCCGAGTCGATGACGAAAATCGGTAAAAAATCCGAGTCACGACTTTTCGCCACTTGAATCGAGTAAGATTACTTTATGTGCCAAATTGGTGATGGGTGGCTCTAATGAGATTCTAATTTGAAGTTTATTGTTCACATTTCAATTAGATTTCTACATAAAAAGCCGTATCATTCATACTAAAGACTTAATTGATGTATTAATTACTTATACGGTTTTTGGTACTGTTTTCCTGCCGATCGATTCTGTAAATGTCTCACAGTGAATATGGTGAAGTGCGCTAGAGTGAGCTTGTCAATCCCTAGCATTAGCTGGCATAACCACCGTACTGGTATCTCAAGACATATTTTTAAAGATGCCTCATAAATGGGAGTATAGCCTTCACAGAGGCACTCGAGGGACGAAATTTATTTATTTATTTATTACAAGTATATATATGCTAAGAGGCTGTACAATCGGATTTAAACGTATATTTGGATTTGTTGTCGAAGCTCTAAGTATGTATGACACTAGTCATGAAAGATACATCAGAGGCGCGACACATTATCATTACAGATTTAGAAAGCTAACTATGCCACTATTTAGATCACACAGTGATATATTTTGTCGTTTAACAAGCCTCCAACTGTATCGCCATCTTTGTCGATTATTACACATAAAAGCCGTGACGTTATTAGTTTTCTTCTTAAAAGTGATAAACATCTGAATGAATTGTGATTCATTATGTCCGAGGTCGATCTTTATGTGAAATAAATCGTCGGACGAAACGCCGGCCACATCAAACACTGTTCCGATCAGACCACCACTTATTATTGACCTTCCCAAGTACTCCACAGATCGACTCCTAGACGGAATGATTAACATACAAGGGACACGAGGAAGGTCGCACAAAGCTAGACCAAAACTGTGAGATACTTCACAGAATATAGAATTAGCCGAAATCAAACAGATGCGCTGTTTTAAGTTAAAAATGTCGTCGGCATTTTAATGACTTTTCGGACATACCTCAAATATCAAAATGATAATTTATTGCCTTTGTATTGTATTTAGGATAAAATATTCACGATTGCAAACGTTCTCAAAAATAATTAAAAACTTGATTTATTCCGGAGACTTGATTTAGACCAGGTCCATTTAATTGATTATTTAGGTAAAATAAGTAGTCGATTTTTAATATTGTGTTACGGTTTTATTTTAAAAAATAGTTTACCGATTACCGCGCATGTATTTTCCGTGTGAATGGTCTTGGTTCACGGTTGGTCTGGCGTCAGCTGGTCGTTCCCTCGGGCTCCCACACTGCCTCGCCCTGTTACCCCTAATAACGGGGACTGTGTTTCTGTGTCAACACACGAATTAAAAAAGTACACACAATGACAGTGACGTCGCCACGTTCTAATACGAAGTTCCACGTTTGAAATATTCAGAGGTGTAATTTTAAGCGCATAGTACTTAGGTGACTGATTCATGATTTTAGGCTCAAATCTGTCATTTGTCATCTCAATTTGTAATAATCAATATATAAAAATATCTTTAATTTCTGTACATTTTTAACATTGGTTGATTTTGAACATTTTCAATTACGGGAATTGACCTGTATTTGGATTCTAGGTGGATTTTTTAAATTTCTAGTTGGAATCTGATCGGTGTACTGTCTATTTAGATCGGACTCGCGCGAAAAGCGATCCCTAACATTTCGTTAACTAATCGTAGCACAATAGATCACTCTGCTGACTTTCACTTACTTTCGTCGTTTCCTTGCAAACTGTTTGGCATTAAAAACAATATGGCGGAGAACAAAGGTCCATTCGAGCGATTCCGGCGCAAAAACAAGATCGGTTAAATGTTGGAAGTAAAGGGACGAAAAAAAGCCAATTTCCAAGAATCGTTGACCGCGTTGCCAATTATAATAAAATTGTTGTTCAATACCACCGGCGGAAAGGTAAGCAAGTTAGCACACTTTTGTTATGGCTGGTGAGGGCTGCAGGAGTGGCGCTTCTACCGCATGAGACACTATTAGCTGATAAAGCTCCCACGGTGCAACATTCCTTCTTTTGGGCTTACGCTCATTAAAATATACAGTAGGCACTTTAATTAAAGGATGTCAACCAGACGAACAACAATCATTGCAAATGAGCAAGCCCATCTAGCCAGAAATTCCATATTAATGGCTGGTCCAACAATGCTACTTTTCGCAGATTGTCTTAAAATGCCAGCAATTTTGTTGTCAGGATGCAGCAGTCGCGTGAGCAGCTATCGTGTGCCATCTTGTAAAAAGTCAACGAATAGGGTCCGGCTCCGAATTCGATTGTCGCGAAAGCATGTCTGTCGATGCATCGTCTCGATTCTAAGGACTATTACTGAGGAATGCCACTCCGCGGCTCTCGCTTTCCGAGCACAGCGAACGCGTGGTATAATCGTTTTATAGTTTATTTAATACGGTTATTATCGATACTTGTGCTTATCGATACTCGAAAACGAACGATGCTCGATGTTCGGAAATTGAATGTAACACTGGCGGGTAATCGCGGCCGTCTTTTAAAGTCAGTTGCGATTGTTGTGAGACACGGCGAACGGCTCGCATTATATGCAATCTGTTTTACGGGAGACATTTTTCAATTACCCGCAGAAGTCGAAATTACAGGCCGGTGCGTGCGCAGATGATGCGTGCGATTTTTTTTTATGCAAAGGCGAGCTGCATGGTTCGTGCCTCAGGTGTCAATTGCTATGTAAATGTCTGTAAAGCAGCCCCTGATCGACGCAATTGGCCAGTTTTAAATTATGTTATTGAAACCAGACTATAATGTGTTATTTCGTTTGCCTCGAGTCACGCTGCTGTAGAGACTCGTGAGCAGTCTTTGTGCTTGTAAAAGCAAATTGAGTTAAATATTTTGCATGTCGTCGTAGGTACTTGGCGGATGCCTATGTCGAGCTCTGTGTTATGAACGCAATGGCTGTTCAATGGAGTATTTTCGAAATTCCTTCTTTTAATAAAGACAAAGAAACGGGAAAGTCTCAGTTCTGAGAAAGGTTCAAAAGTTTTAGGAGGTAGCGAACTTATCTGAGGGCTTCATCTCGAACACTTGGTGAGCTCTGTGGCGGCAGCAAAAACTTGAGCAGGTGCAAGCGGCAGATGTTGCCAACACTGATCGACGGCTTTTGGTACGGAAATACCAAATTTTAAAATAACTATACGTTTTTGTTGTATTTCGGCTCCATTGTATGTAATTTCGTGTTATCGTTATCCGTTCCACCACCCTCGATGGAAAGGTAAGTAAAGGTTACGTTTTTAATAACAGTAACACGTGTCAATATCATTCGTTATTTCCTACAACCATCAGGAATTCATTTTGGACGCTTGAGTTATTTTCCTGTGCGCCGAACAACTGGCGGTGTTTTGACCCCTTAATTTTATTAGCATGAATATATTAATAGTTCCTTTTTATATGAGTTTAAGGTATATAATTCCTAATATTTTATTAATGTCAGAATTACGAGCGAGACGGGCACGCGACTGTGACCGCTGATGTCACGAATAATAACGCCAACTACTGCACTACAATGTAAGTACCGTGTGCTACTAAGAATCGATCCGATTTCGAATTCGAAAACAAAACAAAATTGCGTTTCCGGGGCACCGCTCGGCAGATGGCGCCTTTCCGCCAGCTGCACCTCCCGGGAACAACCGCCTCTCGAATGCGACCGAGACACGACCGGACCACCGCGGACCAAACCCAAACAAAACCTAACATTTCTCTCAGACCTCATTAGCTTGATTTACCACCGCTGTCTATAAAATACTGTCATTTTATTTAAATACGCGACTGTTGAAGGTAAACGTGTGCGGACCGGAGCGACCGGAGGAACTTCTTTTATCGAGCGAACCCGCGCGCAATCTTTAATTACTACAACCTCCGATACCGACAGGTGGCTTATGTGAGCCTTTGGAGTACAAAAAATGCTGTACACAATAATTAACGACGCGAAATAATGTACCAGCATGCGAGACGAAAATCTAAAGGCTCGACACGCATCGGACGCGGGAGCAATACGACACCGACCATTGAACACATTTTCACTAGGAAAATATCGGCTTACATGTTGAGAGTTCGCCACCCACTACGCGTAGTCTTTCGCTGCTAGACCTCCAGTCGACGTCCGCAGCCCTGGCAAACAGGTTCGCGGTGTCAACAGGGTGCATGTCAACGATGACCCAGTTATCACAGTTCCTATACTTATAGATTCATCTGTCAAATCATTATCCTCAGTTTTGGTAGAAACAATTCAAGTATAATAAAAACTATACTATCCATTCTCTATGGATGGCCGGATCACCCTCGCGGTCACAGCTCATTTCCATCGAACGTGTGCTACCCCACACATGACAGATAAGAAACATACGCAAATGCGACAATAATGAACTCTGGCGTCGCCATAAATCCCACCCCAAACGTTTAAACGTGCATTTAATTTATGGTATAAGTCTGATTAGTGCGCAGGTAGACCCAAAGGAGCAGGTAGACTCTTTCACGGGAATTCAAAGAACCCGTGATTTAATAGCGGCCTCTCACAAGGACCTTTTTTTTCGGTGGTAATTTTGAGATACAGTTAGGTTTCTGACAAAACATCGAGCGCTTTTGTTGCAAGTGTTAACAATTTCGAAAAATTCAACAAAGCTTTAGATAAGAATTCATTTTGCTCCAGCATCTTATTGTCTCGAGACAAAAGTTTAAACGACACCAGTTTACTGAGCGTTAAAATTGTCAGCTCATTCAACATGCGCGGTCAGCGGTCGGTCCTTGAGTTGTGTCGCCCCTGACTCCTTTCATGCTTCTCGTCCGTGTGTGTTCACATTAAGTTATAAATTTCCGCTTATTGTGATAGACGAGCGATAACCCCTGCGTCCGCAGCCCGTAACAAATACGCAATAAGTCATTAATAAAATGAATCATAGGAAGTCCAACAACTAATATGTAGTATACAACATGAGACGCGGCCAATTGTTTGTCCCAGTTCACGTGGGGCGCTCCACTAAAGAACTCAGGAACTCGAAAGACGTTACAGTTGAAATCGATTAAACCTGTCTACGTTTATGATGCCCTAGTCTTGCAAGTTGTGGTTGCTACCGTCCCTGATCAATAAGGTTGGTTTATGTAAAACACCACGTTCTGGCGGCTATTCTTGGCCACTTGTAAATTGCTGCAGCAAAAACGTGCAGTCAAACTTTAAGTTTCATATTACCATTAAATAAAATGACAAAAATTATGCAAGCTTGTATAAAAAGAATACGAGTTTAAAAAAAATAAACGAAATTAAATAAACTAGAAAACTGCCAAAATTAAAAATGATATCATAATTGATGATTAAAAGGTAAGCTTTCTACTCATTTCGTACACATTACCCTAACTTGCTAAAATGACAAGATTAACAATTCTTTTATTTTTAATTCAATTAAGTACATTAGTTATGATACGGTGTAGTTATTATTTGTTCTAAGTGTGGTAACTGTTAGGTGACAACGGTGGCGCGACCGTTGAGCCGGCCGGGCCGCTGCGCACACGCACACCGTTTCGAAACGGAAAGCGCAGCTGCCAATGTTTGTCGGTTGAAGGCAGAATGGAGCTTTGTCGTTGCCCTTTTTAATAAAATTTCATTGTAAACTGGCGGGAACGCTTTAGGTGCATATGGAGTTGCCTATTTAAAAATGGAACATTTTTTTTGTTTTCTACGATAAAAATGGGAATCAGAATACTTTTTTATGTTACATAAATAAATTGTTCTGTGTTGTTCACTTCTGAGAGCAATATTGGTTAATAATTTAAAACAGATTTCACAAGCGTTTAAAATAGTAACATGTGTTCTAACGTCCATAAACAAGACGCGTAACGATTGTCAAATGTTCAAATCGAAAATAACAATCGAAGTTTTGGAATTATAAAAAAGTTAATTACTATCATAAGTAGTGGAAGCTAGTATTTTAAAGTAGTATAATTGCGTTCACGTTGGAACCCAGTCTTTTGTATAAATAGGCGACATTCTGTAAGTCTGTCGTGTACATAGGTATTTGCCACATGCAGCACCTGCCGCGCTTTTTATTTTTGTTATTTTAAAGCGGTCATACAACAGTCACCCGTTAAAACGATTGCTATTGAAATGGAATCGAATGTAGTTTCAGTAAACCCGTACTAAGAATGCGAATGCCATTCGGCGTCAAGTCGTTAAAATGAAAAGTTAACAATAAATCGAGATTTGATCTAGGAAACCTGCAATATCGTAATTTGTAATTTTTAGTTCATACCGAACGAAGCTTAGTTAAGTAAAATTGAACTTTTCATTATTTAGAATTCACTTCATGCACCACCTAATAGAGTTTTCTTGTTAAATATCAGTTGATGATAAGTTAACATTTGTTAAGCTATCAATAATGATGTGAATGTGAAGACGGTTGAGACAGTTGAGGGTCTAGCGCAGGTGGCGCGCGCGCCGGTCGTCAGGCGGGAGACAGATGGCAGCGCCAACGATAACTTGGAAGAATTTGTTAACGGCCAATTTATTATAAGGTTCCAAACCGATACTACTGATGGAGGTTTTAATGTTTTTTGACAGCATTAACAACAGTACCTGCTTAACGGTAATTTATTTTGAAGACAGAGCTTTTAATTCGCCTTGAATTTTATTATTTAATGCTCATGTTAGAAAATGAGATCAGAGGACCCATGTCCTGGAACAAGGACCTTGACAAGCCGTGTTAAAGTTGTAAGCGCTTACTTATGTATGTTGTACTATATTAGATTGAGTTTTTGCCAGAAACAATAACATTCTTAGATTACTGTTTTGGAACTAATAAAAAAAAATCTATGCATATACTTTGAATCACCCGCTAGCCAATTTGTCCTTATGGCACATAATAATATAATGTAGTTATATTTATTTTGCTGGTTCTGATAGTAAATTTACATTCGAAACACATACATATTATATAGTCACATTTTAGCCAGAAAATTTAGAATACGTCCGTTGATATACGACAGCTTCAAATATTAATTAGCTAGTACAGTAATCATGTAGTAAGTACCTACATGTTCTTAATAGCACACATGTGGTGTTGCTAGGTAGAACGGAACAATCTTTCATGGTGACAACATTTTGCACATCTGCGCTCTTCAGGCTGACTCGAAGACATTAACATCATATCCTGTCATTAAACCTTCACGAGAAAAACGTCCGTTCCATTTTTTTCCCAACAATAATGTAGTACGCGATAAAAAAAAAATAGGACAGAAAATGCTAATGCATAGTTCTCTTGGAAAATAACCCCGAATATGTAAGGCGAAATAATGGACGTCGGCCGCGGGGTGGCCACTTATGTATTACTAGCCCTGGATGAAAAGTAAATCGAAATGGGAGTGAGTCTAATTCGCGGCGCCGGCTGACAGCCCGAGATGGATTGTTGTCAACATTAGTGCGGGAGCATATCGACTTGTCGCTCTATAACATTGCCCCCGCCGACCAATAACCCGTAATGACATAATTTAAAGCGCGATCGATCTAAATTAGAACCAATAGCTCATAAAATAAGAGTCTATTTCACTCCACAACGTCATGTCATTGCGGCTTTACGATTCGATCACAGCCACTCTCGTCCAGGAGTATATGTCGCGAGACGTCTGACATTCGATTTCAAGCTCAGAAACAAAACAGCTCAAGGTCTACAATTAAACGCAGGAGCGGTTTCGCGCCGGATTACGGGCTTATTCGTGCTGCCGCGGCAATTAGGAAGTCATTCATTAGGGTCCCTAAGTTTCGCAGACGTGGGGGTGCCGTCGCATCGTGACGTCACGCTGTTCTTTCGCAACGCGCTATGATTCCGAATGATTTCTATTTGGCTGCGCCTCGCCGCTAGTTAGTGCTCCGCTTCGAAAACAAAAAGTTACCATGTTTAAGAATGCTGTTGGTGCGACGTGCGCAATACAAACAGGAGCGAGTTAGTTCGGGCTCGGCTCTTTCTTCCCGCAGCCGGCCGTGGCGCCACTTCGAGCGACAAGGACGGAGAAATGCATCTTAAAATAACTCTCAAATTCGACGTAGTAGATACAGAACTCATACAACCGTAGATTTCATTTCCGAATGCAAGAGAAGGATGCAAGATGCGGTTAGTGGGGCCCAGAATGCATCTGTCACACAAAAAATGGGTCCCTGGAATTTCGGGACGTCTTGGCAACGAAGGGACACATGCTTGTTTATTTTTTTACTGCCAGAGTTTTCATTCAAAAATTGTCAACGGATAGAGGATTTGTGTAATCTTGTTAGAGTTATATCAGTCAGCTCGTTAACAACCAATTTAGCGACCATTCAACAAAATTTATTTAAAATCGAAACCGACTTTTATTGCTTTCAAATACACATAAAATCATTAATTTCGAGTTTCTCTGTTATTGCGCGAGATTATTTGACATTAAGTTATTACCAATTCAATTTAATTTATTTAAGGCAGAGTGCTGTTGCAGTGGACGAAATAATTTCTAACATTTTGAGCGTAATTCTTTCAATACAACGTCGTGGGAATCGCCTGATTTAAGTGGTGCCTATCAGTTTCGCTTTTAGCATCCCCATTTCCGCTTGGAGTAACGATAGTACAAGACTACGGTGCAGTTTGCGTCCACTAGGCGAGCAACAGTGTGCAGGAGCCGAAGCCTTGACCCTGACTGCGGTGGCGTCGACCGGAACGCACGCCGAGCCACATTGCGAATCTTGCCGATTGGCGTTCACTGCCTAGCCGGTGTTGCGATCTTGGTACATTCCGCTCGCACGTGTGATTTACGAGATCGTTTTCTCTTTCGTTTATGTTCGAAAATTTAATCGATTAAGTTAAATAAAATTACATCTATTTTCAATATCGTACATGTTTTCAAAAAACGTTGTTTTTCAACAACAAATTAAGGCATACTTTCGTTATTGTTAACTACGATATCCATATCTACACTACATTTGAACTTGATGTAATCAAAGCACGGTTACTAAGCAAGACGAAACGGCTTAGTAACGTCAAAATCGAGAGTTATTGTTGAGAAAAAAGTCATAAGTATCTCGAGAAGTAAATAGAACGGGAGAGGGGTAAGCAGTCATTGATTTAGAACCGGTTGTAGAGGCCCGTCATCTAGAACCGGCTTGTGACGGACAGGGATGAATTAGACATCGAAACGCTTGGGAACATTGGAACTAAATGTAACGAGCATAGCATGCATGCCAGACCAACGAATATCAAATACTACGAGATTAATTCAGAGATAAAACGGATTTTACTTTAACAAAGAAGACATCTTCTTATAAAAATACCTGACAGAAAATGATTAGCATAAAACGCTTAAAAATACAATGCGCTATCATAAAGCATCGCTCGTGTAAATACCACTGTGACAGTTGGACAGTTCACCTTACAATAGGTACATCGGATTCACAGATGCAAAAACATTGATCGGCGCGCCACTACAAATCAAAACAACAAACGCGCCGACAGGAGGTCCGATCGACATCGACATCCAGACAATCATCGGCAATCGTATCGATAGTCGACGCGGGTCCGACACGAGTCGACAACCGGACGTGACGTCAAGCCGTCCGTGCGTAAACGCGAGAATTTTAAACAATCTCCTTTTGGTATATTGCGTTGTCTTGAACAGATGTCATTGGTACAAACAAAGATGTCTCATGCTTTGACATTTTATTACCATATACATATGTTTAAGGTTCAATTTGTTATAAAGTTTTCAATCAAAGGACAGATTTATTTAATATTCACAGCGTTTAAAAATTGCGTTGTTAAAAGGTCGTGTTAGGTTTTGACGCGAATTTATAAAAGACAATGGTATGGGTACATATCGCCGGCGATCCAAGGAATTATACTTTTCACTTCTTCTGTTTTACTACATTTGCCTATTGGTGCCTCATATGGAGGCTAAACACTAATTAATATTATGTTGATCACAGTCTGAATCTTGCCTACTAAAGAAGGCTCATTATACTTTGAAAAGGAAGCAAATCAAGATCTTACTCCAGAATGAAATAAAGAAAAACAAACCAACGAGACGCACAAAGTACAGGTAAGTTTAAAAAAAAGTTTCTTAAAGTTGTGTGCTTTTAAAGATCCCCATCATAAAATCCTACCACGCGGAATGATTTTGCGAGTCTAAAATATACTGTTTATTAGAATAGAAATGCATATTAAGATTACCAGAAAAAAAAAATGATATGCAAGATTATATACTAAAAACACCAGTCTGTAAAGTCTTACATTATTATTTGCAGGTGAAAAACAACATCATTAAGATTAGAGAAAAATAAAAACGTTTCATATTAAACATTAGGACTTTTGACATATTATGAACTTTAAATTGAATCCTAAACGTGTTTCAAAAGCTTCTGTAAAGACTAAGGACGCTTTTATTTACTTTTTATCGCCAACCCATCAGAACATACAGAGGAAACAGAACGTAACGCCCTAAATATAACAACTGTTTTGAAACCCACGACCCACCTTATCGCATTAACTTTACGGTCTTCCTAATTATGTCTTTCGATTTAAAAATGGGACAATCATTGTATTCGGAGTGTTAAAAGATAAAAGTTAGTATGTTATTTCTCTTCCATTTTTCATTTACAAAGAAACATTTTATATAGCTTACACCTATTAGAAAACTAAGTTTGCAGCTAATTTTGTATAATAACCCGAATATCAAAGCTAGATACAACAAAAGGGAGGCTGGCACCATCAGCAAGGCAGCAACTATAAACCGTGCGAAACTCTCAACTTGTGCCCTGTACAAGGACGCGCGTATTTAGACAGAGTTGTAAGTGAAGCAGCTGCGTTTTTGCTCTCGTTTTACAAGTTCCTTAGTCTGGAAATGCAAGGGATCTCTATACACATTGCCTACCTATAGTACGAGTATTATTGTTTCGTTCTACAGCTATGGGAAAGGTTTTCGAGCGAAACGGCCGCTATTAAACGGGTTGGATCGAAATAGGAACCAGTTTTTGTATAATATTAATATTGTTTAGTTTTTTAACTTTTGTGTTTATCTTTCGGTGTAGGTACGCTGCAGGACATGATTTAAGATTCGTTTTCAAGATTTAGTGAATGTCAAAATTAACGTTTCAAGACCAAGAGCCTGTTTACATATTAGTAGCAGACCTACTTTACTAGATTATAAATTGTTCTAGTGTTTACAATAGTCTTGAACAATAAAAATTGAACTTTTAATATTCAGTCTGACTACAACTACTAATGGAGTAGCTCTTTAATAATATTAAATTGTATGCCACGAACAAGGGGCGGTTCAATTTCGTTATTATGATTGTCATTATTCTTAGTGAAATTGAACCTGTAAGCAATTATGACAGGGATAAAATTATAATGAAGATAAAGGTAACTAAAAAAAAGCGGGAAAAGCCGTCGACCCTCGTCTTCTTAATACCTCGTCGATCAGTTCGAAAATGCGAAAGTTAAATATAAGAAAGAATGCGAAATTAAGTGTTGCTGTGTAACCCCGCCGTCAAAGCGTGAAAATAAATAACAATTAAAGCCCAGTGGTACCAGGACCACATAACAGCGAACAGGGTCATATGTTGGTCTTAATCTTAAAAAGAGGAAGTTTATGTGTAGCGATCGAGCTACAATTAGTGATCTGTCTGTTGCAAAAGGTGAATTCGTATTATAAACATGTTAATGAGTGTCTCAAAGAAAATGTTTATTTTTTTAATTATGACAACTCAATTTCGGTAACTGTTATAATTAAAAATATTGCTTTCAATTATGTATTTTCAAGAGTTAAGTGGCTAATTGAGATAGAACTTCGGGTGTCGTTTTACTTTCTTGCCCTTTTGATGTTGGAGAATGCTCACTATGTAGTTATTAATGATATAGGACCAAATATTAATTAATTTGAGCACGTAGTGCAGTTAACTACCTCGTCGTTCTAGTGGACGTAATCACTACTAATGACCATGAGAACCTGGGTTCGATTCCCATATCGGACAGTGTTATTTATTATTACCATTGGAATGTCTCAGTAGCGGCACGGAATTAGAGATTTGTGCTCGGTTGATGAAGATGGGGTCGTTCCCTATTACAATCTTCAATATAACGAAATGTTTACTGTGAGTGTGTGCGAAATGTGTACTGTATATGTACTGACGAACGCACATCAAGCTACTACAATCTGTCAGATTTCTTTATTAGATTTTCCCCTTTATCCCTAAAGCATTAAGGCTCAAGGTTGATTGGGGATATTTGACAGTCTGGGGTAGGTTGACCTGCTGTCGTCCGTACACATCTGCCAAACCCTTCTGGGATATGAAATGTGATGTTATTTAAGTCAACCTCTTGAGAGACAGTAAATCGAATGTTATTGTTTGAAGGCCTTCAGTCAAGCATCTTTAATTTTAAAAACATACAAAGAAAGCTAAACGTCGCGAACGACGTTGCTATCGGCTCTTGGCTATTAATAACAGCTTGTCGTAGGTTATGTGCCTATAGTGATCAACGGAAGTCGAGTCGGGCTTCTTATTTAGTTATACATATTAATTAAAGACTATTACCGATAGTATTTCAGTGGGCAGTGTGAATGTTAATTTATTATGTATAACGTACGGACGAGTTATGTATTTTATTTGCGTAAATATTACAAGAAAAATGTTTGATTTAAGATTATAATGCCAGATTATATTTAAAACGTTTTATAGACTAATCAAATAATGACAGAATTGTGTTCATAATAAAATAATATTAAAAGAGTTCATTATGATTTAAATACTACAAAGCCATGCTATCATAGACAACAAAAATACTAAAAAAATTTTTTTTAAATTTTTCCTGAACAATTTCGGTGCATAGAACTACAAAAAACACGGTGAAGCGAATTCCAAAAGTTTTCTAAAAAATTTTGACCACAAACCTACCTGTATCATTACGACGCGATCTGCTATGGAATAGATAATTGATTTCGTACGCAGAGCCCGCGTAGATTTGAAAAATTAGTGCCAGATAAGAACGACCTACCTCCTTTGTCGGTACTTTTTGCCCATCCCTTACAAAAAAGAAAACCAACCCCTGGGGTAACGTTTTTTTTGCCGAATTTTGTACCTTTTAATTAGAACCAACGAAATGTTTTTTCAACTTTGAAACCCCATTTGGTTCAACTTATACCGAGAAATTAGATCGAATTTTGATTGATACATGATAATGACATACTGTGGGTAGCTTACCTAATACCGGATTTATTAAATATTTTTTTCTTGGCGAGATCTTATTGATACAGTACATAACAAATAACATTTGAAGTTTCGTCACATTTTTAACTTTTTGAATTCCATACGTACGTACTTACCAACACAGAACAACAGAACTACTTTAAAATACTTTATGATAATTTAAAAAATATCTACGTCTTGTTATTTATTTACAGTGAGCACGCAATCTACATAGCACTGTTCACGAAACAGATGACATGACGCCGAGCACATGGACCAGCTTACTGTCGGAGCTTTCAGTGTGCAGGGATCCGTCTGCAGCGAATACGTAGCTATGTATAACGGCCACAAAACAACGTATTTACACATCTATCTACACAACAACACTACGGCTGACGGCGGGTATCGGATAAGCGTGTCAACAAATATTACGAGGGTAAACAAACAAAACATTGCATTTTTTTCGCCGGTCGTCCAATTCGCACGGAATCCTGTCACTGGGTGTTGGTTGTGATCGAACATAACCTAAAAACGGCCGGTGGCACGTGCGCCCTTATATAAGGGTGGCGCGGTCCAACCCCGTCTGACACCGAATAACCTCTACAGCTGTTCGGGTGGTCGCGGCGTGCCGTGACAGTAAGCAGACGACGTGACAAGAAGCAGGTGTTGAACGTGCAGCAGTACCTTGGCGACCGACGATCTCCGCGACGTGCTCCGAAGACGGCACCGGTACACACTCCGTCATGTTCTGAGATTTCTTAGCGCGGTCTTCTGGCGGCGGCGCGAAGCCGAGCGGGCTAGCCAGCGACCCCGGTGTCGGCAGCGACTCGCCCAGACTCAGCATGCTCAGCTCTAGTGCCAGCTGGAAAGCGCGCTGGTCTTCCACCAGCCCTCCACCGCCTCCAATATCCCCGAACAAGCTTGATGGCATTTCCACTTGAGAAGCAATTTTTTTACGATTTAAACTGAGAGGTTGCCCTCTCTGTCACTGGTATGATAAAAATTGGGGTGCGTTCGATCGTTTTAAACGCCGCGTTTAGTCATTAGAGGTACACGTCTACTTAACACGCCGCGCGGTCCTGAACTGATGTGCCGGCCGGCGAGCGCACGCGCCCAGCGCGCCGGCGCGGGGTGGGGGCGCGGGGCGCGGGGCCAGGGGAGCCGGGCCCGGGGCGCAGAGTGGGGGCCGCCCGGCGGGCCCACTGCAGCCAGGGCGGGATGCGTCGCAGCTTCCGCCCGCCCTGGCGATACCTACAATACGCCTGTCCGTACTTTAACACCTTGCCCCGCGGTTCGGCTAATTATTTCGAGATCACATTTTATTTTAGATGAACGCTACTGATAACGGACATACAAAAATACCTTGATTTATGGAAAGAAGTAAGGATTAGTCGAAGTTAGTAACGTGGTATGGTAATGTGAAAT
This sequence comes from Sesamia inferens, assembly GCA_037179545.1. NCBI lineage: Eukaryota > Metazoa > Arthropoda > Insecta > Lepidoptera > Noctuidae > Sesamia > Sesamia inferens. The sequence continues at coordinate 29,677,281 of CM073933.1, read as the reverse complement.
ATTAAAACACAATATTTTATATAGATAGTAAAATATAATCGTTCCTCTAAACAAAACTTTTGTGATATGAAATAAGTTGAATACGGTATTGCAATGATACCGGAATCACGAGTCACTACTTAGAACCGGAGCTCCCTCGATCTCCCCGCGCGATAATGTTGGCAGCTCGTTCAGCAGGCCACACTGACTACCTATTGTTTTTATCGCATCTCAATGTGCCAATAAATAGACGAATCTATAACACTCTTATAAACTGAAATAAGAGGAAGTGATGTGAAGGTTCTTGTATTTTCTGCATCAATATCCTTTTTAATTCATCCAAAGGTTGTCCCTATGAGATCACTTTTAAATAACTACAGTCTTTCTAAAGAAATCTCTCCCAGCATACTTACGATAAGAAGCAGAAAGAGAGATACATATAAACAGCGTGTGTATGAATATAAAAGAAAAAAGACAAAATCAAAAACACTTCATAAAACAAAACAAATATTATAATATTACCTACACACAAATAAACCTATATACATATTCCCCCTTATTCATAAACGCTGCTTAAAGTTACCTAGTGATTAGCGATTGTTTAAACATGCATTTTAGACGTTTGCACGTCACTTATTCATAAACGAAGATTTAAGTTAAGTGACGTTAAAAGGTCAAAAATGCTAAAGCGATGACATTTGACATTTATGAACCCGCACTGGGTCCCTGTGGTAGAGTGCTGTCCACTCCCTCTCGAAGAGAGATCAGTGTATAGTGTACATTATCGGCTAATTATGTAAATGTCCACAAAATAGTGTACAAGGGTATGTTATGACTTTTCTACAGCACACGGACAATGTTAAGATAAAAAAAATGGTTTCCGCTGAGTAATGCGTAATCTATCTGAATTCTTATAAGTCTGAATACGTAACCGCTTATACTTTTTAATAAGAGAACAAAGCTTTTAAAATAATTAACATGCAACATCCTCCTTTGTTAGCTGATTATACCGCGTACCTACAATCAGTAATTGGCATTCAACGACATCAAAGTAATGCCCTTATCAGTCAGTGAGAAATGTTTATCAGTGAAATTCGAAGAACATGGGTCATTCGCCATGTGACCTGTAAACACTCACCTCAAGTCCGCTTCCGGTAACTGAACGTTATCGTGAGCGTAAATTAAAGTCGTGGTGGCCTAGAGGTTAAAACACCAGCCTCTCAAGTATGAGTGAGCGGGTTCGATTACAGGTCAGGAAAGTACCAATGAAACTTTTCTAAGTCATAATATGTACTTTCTAAGTATATCTTGGACACCAATGACTGATTACAAGGTGAAGGAAAACATCTTGAGGAAACCTGGACTTTAACCCCCTTATTTATAAACGTTGCTTAAAGTTAACTAGTGATTAGTGATTGTTTAACCAAACATTTTAGACGTTTGTAGTACGTCACTTAACTTGAATCATCGTTTATGAATAAACCCCTTAAACACAGTGGTGTTTATTCATAACCGATGATTCAAGTTAAGTGACGTAAGAATGTCAAAAATATATGGTTAAAGAGTCGCTAATCACTAGTTAACTTTAAGCAACGTTTATGAATAAGGGGGATAGTCTGAAATCGCCAAGCCGCATTGAGCAAGCGTGGTGATTATGCTCAATCCTTCTCTGTATGAGAGGAGGCCTGTGCCCAGCAGTGGGACGATAATGATGCTTGATGATGATTGTAATTTTGAATTTGTATTTGAATCTTATGTTTTATGATCGCCCATTATTTAAGTACCCAATGTGACTTATGGACGAATCACGAAAAAATTAAAGTCATTTCAACTCTTAGTAATTATATTCATCTGTATATTTGGATAAGGCCAGTGCGTCGATTGCGCGTGTCCTCGTACATTCTGCAGTTCGTTAGTACAATATAGTGATGGTGACGTTATCTAATAAGAATGCATTTTTGAATAAAACGTAACTTCTAACTCCATTATTATTTATGCCAGAGAGGATATCAATTTGGGTCATACCTTTGACGATCACCCCTCGTCACTTTCCGATAAGAATAAATAAATCACGACCATTCTTTCTGCTGCAAACATGAGGTCCTAAGTTCAAGAATCGGGAATTTCTCAGGAGCATCCCGGATCAACATAAAATACATTTTTTTTTATATATTTTATCTTTTTATACATACATTGCCCCCACACTAGATCCAATCAGCCTTGGGTCAAGTATTTATCATACTTACAACACCAAAGATTTAGAAGTTGTAGCTGAAAAATTTCTTCCTTCGGCTGGATTTTCAATTCTCGATACCAAGCAAGCAGGCCTATTGAGAAGTTAGTTCATGTTTGAATTTTCAGTAGGTACTTGCGGTAGTTACGAAGAAAGTTTGATGTTTTTGGTTATTTCCGGTTCTATGACCTAGAGCGAGTACGGAGTGGGAGGAGAGAGAAGGGCAACCATGCGGTTTTATGAACTTTGTCAATTAGTTTGCTGTAGTTATTCTTTCGTCTTATGTGAGGAGTGTGAGGACATGGTATGTATGACGTAAGGACTGTTTTTGTTCAAACTTTAACCTTCCTTACATTATAATGTGATAGTTCTTAAAAAATCCGAATTTTTAAGAACGAAAAACCATACAGTCGCACAGACAGCTATATAACCAAGAATGTGTAGTACCTACATTTTCAGTATAAACTGAATTCACATTGCTTCGGCTTCTCAAGAATCAGAAGGGGAAGAAAATCAAAAGGTTACCTTGTATTAGAAACTTATAGCATTGATATTTACCAGTGTGAACAAACGCTAGCAGGTCAATCTACCCGAAACTGTCAAATGTTTCCAATCAACCTTGAACCTTATTGCTTTAGCGAAACAGTTGAGAATCTAAAGGAATTTCACAGATTGTAGTAGCTTGATGTTGCTACACTAAATTAATTCTAGTCGATGCCTTGGGAAATAGTGTTTGCCTTGTCTCGGTTGATCACATTTCTAACCTAACCCATTTGCTCGGGGTGCCCTGGTTCTGTTACTGCGACCAATTTGGTTCCCACGTGATTGGTTACAGTTCCAACCTAAACTATAATATTTATTGAATATTATTGAGGCCGTTACATGAATGGATTCCTTTTAGTTAAAAGGCCAGGCGGTTTACTAAATCGGTAGTTAAACCTACAGGTTGCCACATATATGCATCTTTTTAAGGTTGATTGTTCAGTTGTGAGTTTAATTAAATATCTTACATTTACGCAATATTTAAAGGTATTTTCTCATGAAAAAATTATTATAAATTTCAAAAATTCGGAATGATGCATACAATTCTTATAAAAATTGTTTAGCTTTTGAATCTTAGAAAAGTAATTGTAAGCTATTTATTATCGTCACTATAATTACATACAATTGGAGAAAACAGGTATTTGTTTTTATACTGGCAACAGAAATACATAGACATATCATCTGTAGCTTTAACGGTTCATGATACAGCCTGGTGGCACTAGACAGACAGACGGACAGTGGAATAGTTAGGTAGATCCCGATTTTACCCTTTAGGTTTATAAGGGTAATGTTATGTTATTTTTTCGGACAAATATCCAAGTTATTGTATTTAACTTTATGATTCAAATTACATTTTGTAGTCGGAGTATATATCTACATACATCGAATAGTAAATAAGCAACTCTAACTAACTAAAGGAACTTGAAATTATTCTTATAATGAAAAGGGAATTATTTTCCACTCAGCAATACAACATCAAAACAAGTAAGTGATACAAGTATATCATAAATTCACAACATATTCTCCCCTGACCAATCGATACCGTTCCAGCCAGCAACTCATCATGTTAGCAACAAGGTAGATACGCCGACGCCACAGAGCACAAAGCGCTAGTGGACGTGCCGTCTGCTCGTCAACTATTTTTCGCGCTCCATCTAGTATTATAGTCCACTGATTACTTGGTCTTGCTTGAGAGTACGTAATATACAGAGTGGTGCTAGCAATACGGCAAAAAGTTAAACATCGTGTACCTCAACACATTCTCAGTCGACCCATAAAAAAACCATATAAATATGTCCATTGGTTTAGTCACAGGAAATTATTTTTCATTTATCACATTTTCTACATGATGTACACGTTGATAAGGAAACGCTTACAGGTTAATGACCGCCGCATACTGCGGTACCAATCTTTAATAATAATGGCGCGAAAAAAGCAAGTCGATACAGGATCCCGCTGTCGCCGATCGGAGGTCAGTGAATCAATATTTTTAAAGGATGTTCTATTCCGTTTACAATTTTATGCGATTTAGTTTGATGAGGAGTTTTGGCGGGAAAGTCAAGCTGAGTGTCACGCTCAGTTTTCATCGGACTTTTAAAATTATTTATAGTGTTGTTTACTAAATAAAAGTGCGTGATTTATGTAGTAAAAAGTGCATTCAGTAAATAATTCATAAAGAACAGTGAAATATCGCAGCATAGTGTCCACATCATGACTTTGTCTCAAACCTCCATCCTAAGATGTATCACGCCGTCTTTTTCGACATGAACAATTCATTCCGTGACATTGGCTAAATGCACAAACCGTGCGAAGCGATAAAAGAAAGAAAAGAAAAATGATTTAGTTTGATTGAAACTTTAATTTTTTTATTTTTGATGCTAGGTATTTTTCTATGGTTTAGGATTATTCCTATGAACCAGCATTGCTCGTGTTTTCATTTATTGACGTATTGTCAGCACCACTCTGTATATGCTTGGAATATTATTGAATGGTACTTTAATTATATAGAAAAATGGTAACTGTTTTGATGAGGGGTTCGTGGTTAAAAATATAGCCGCACGGATTAAGTTAAGCTTTTCGCGGTTGGTTCGTCTGTGTATCATTTCACACGGATCGTATTTTGTAATAGAAGCACCACATGAATTCCGGTTTAAAATGTATTCGTTCATTTTGAACAAGAAAATAGCTGACTACCTACCCTCTAAATGCTATGACCTCCTAATACCTCCCTCGCGTGAAGGGCAAAATTGTTCCCTATGGCTTTGGTAATAGGTGCGATCTATAGCTTCGAAGACATCGTACTGAAACTAGGTCAACTGGGGTTATTGGCCGGGCTTCGAAATAAAGGGTGGTTGTCGATATCCAAAAGTTCATTCTATAATAAGCCTTCCGCGTTATTTTTCTGTAATTACTTGAATTGTTGAGGTACCGGATTTTTTCTTTGTTCGTTTCGTAACGGTTAAAAGACGTTCAAAAGAAAATTATGATAAGTTTCGCTGTCACGAAACGAATAAGACCGATTTTGTTGAATAAGTGCGCCAATACGGGAGCAGTATAAAGGACCAGAGTTCCCGGGCAAAACTTTACCACCAATTTATTCTTTCAAATGAAAACAGTACTTATAACATATGATATACATTTGTATATACCAGGTGATATTTATAAAATATAGCTATATTCAAATTTTATTTATGTTTCAAATTGACGTATTGAGTGCTGACGTTATTTCCAGTTAAATAAATATTAACTTTATTTTGAAAGGAAATTAAGTTCATTTCAGAATAAGTAAGCAATATTGAAAAGTAAATAAAAATTAAAGTTTTAACGTAAACTGAATTTTATTGTGTAAGAATTTAAGTAATTTTTCCATAAACTCATATTTGCTTACACTTTTGGCGAAAAAAAAAGCAGATTATGTGAGTTAGGTACCTATTGTTTTCTGGCTAGAACAATCCAGTTTCTTTATACATCTCGTAAAAATCAGAGCTATGGCTTGTCCCGTCTATATACTTGTCTTAATCATCATCATCCCAGCGTTAATCCCAGTCGCATCCGCAGCTTTTTCAGCTTTGGAGTCTAGGGTCCGCTTTACCAGTCTAACTGCTGATTTTGGCTAAACTTTTTATTTTCCGTGAAGCGACTGCCGTCTGACCTCCACAACCCGAAGGCGATATCGAAGCATTGCAGTTAGACCAATTGTTGGACTTTTGAGGGCTCCAACAACCCGTAGCGACTGCCATTAGATGTTCGTATGGCAATCGGGACTAGCGGCTATATACTTCTCTTAAATGGGTAGTTTATGGTAGTCTTATTATTAACATTACTGTGGTCTCGCCTGTGAGACAAACCCTAGCGCTGATTTTAAATGATTTGTAAGGCCATCGCTCAGCATAATGCTGATGCCTATTTTATGTGGACCATGACCATGCCCCATGTATTTCTCCAACTTGTTAATATTGTAGGTGTATTTATTCCTTTTATTTGCCGTAAATTAAATAAATATGTTTCTTTCTTTCTTGTTGTTCACATATAATTAATTCTGCAAACTTCTTACTCCAAAAATATTCACACGTTATAATATTTTCTCATGGACATCTTGCCTATGAAGCCAGTGTTTTTGTAGATATGTATTTTTTTTTGTGTCTGTTATTTATATTATAATGTGAACTCAAGCTGTATGAAGCCATGGATTTCTCTTCAATACATGCATTCACTTAAACGGTGGCGGGGCTCGGGTGACCAAGCGTATAGTGTTAAGGATAAAATACAAAATCTGAAAATAAACTATTTTTAAACAATGTTGTTGTAATAAAAATTGGAACTACCATAAACTATCCATTTATTTTTTGTTTTATTTGTTACTGTCAGAACCCTCTGACAAATAAAAACAAACATTAAATTAGAAACTTCTTACGAACAAAAAATTAAAAGGAAAATTGGAATATGACCAATATTTAAAGACGAGTAAGGAAACAAATAAAAACTAGGAATATTGTACGTCATAAAGCATTACAAAAGTGAACACTTTTTAATAGTATATTTCATTACAAGTGCGGAAAGCCTGTCATTACAACGAGTTCCGACAAATGTCGACCCGAGCCGAGGCGCAGCCGAAGGTGAGGGTTGAAAAATATTTTTTGTTAAAAAATATTTTTTTAATACAGTTGCTCAAAAAGTGGTGTATTACAGGGACGTATAGCGTTCGGAAAGTGGGCTATTACACATTCGTGCTCTTTCTTTACCTTTTCCGAACTAGTGCGTTCTCTTTCCCAACTGTCAAAATATTCAAATTCAAATTAAAATTTATTTATTTATATTATATTGTCTATTAAAAATAAATAAAAACCAACCATAAAGTTTTTACTTTAAAAAAATCATAGAAGTTTTTATGATTCATGCAAATAATTGAAATGAAATGAAATGAAATGAAATGAAATGAAATGAAATGAAATCGTTTATTAAGCAAATAGGATCACCGATCACTTTTACACGTCATATATATTTTTTTTTTTTAACTAGATGAAGCCGGCATTTCCTAACTGACTACCTCTGAGAAGAAATAGCCGAAACAAACTCAGGGATCATCGTCTTTTTTCAAGTCCAGACATTAAAAATGAGAATTTTTACAATAATTTATCTTATAATTACGCATATTGCTAATAACAATGCTTATCAGAGCGAACAGCTCAGTCCCAAGCTTTTTTGTCTTCTAAATAATCTGTGATTTTATAATACCCCTTTTTGCAAAGTTTGGCCTTTATATACTTTTTAAATCGTTTAATGGGTAAGTTTCGAATGTCCATGGGAAGCTTGTTGTAAAAGTGTATACATTGACCCATGAATGAGTTGCCTACTCTGTGGAGACGAGTGTGATGTACAGCAAGATTGTGTTTGTTCCTGGTATTTATATTATGAATATCGCTTATTTTCTTAAAATCCGATATATTTTTATGTACGTACATAAGATTTTCAAATATATACTGTGAAGCTACAGTCAGAATGTCCACCTCTCTGAATTTTTCTCTAAGAGAATCTCTAGGACCAAGGTTGTAAATGGCTCGAACAGCCCTTTTCTGTAAAACAAAGATGGTATTGATGTCCGCACAAGTTCCCCAGAGAAGAATCCCATAAGTCATTAGACTATGAAAATAACTAAAATAAACAATTCTGGCTGTATCCACATCAGTTATCTGTCTAATTTTCTTAACAGCAAAGGCGGCGGAACTGAGTCTACCCGACAGCTTCTCAACGTGAGGACCCCATTGCAACTTGGCGTCAATAGTCAATCCAAGAAAAACTGTCGACTCGACAGGGATCAACTCTACTCCATTCAGTTGAACATTGGTACTTAGCTGCCTGACATTTGGCGTAGAAAATTTAATGACTTTAGTTTTTTTTTCATTTAAAAGAAGGTTATTTACATTAAACCAATGGACAACTTTAGAAAGTGCATTGTTAACTTCGTCAAAATTGGCTAGCTGACGCTTGACTTTAAAAATAAGAGAAGTGTCATCCGCGAACAATACAATGTTGTGATTATCCCTCACGTGATGAGGTAAGTCATTAATATAGATTAAAAACAAGAATGGACCTAGAATTGAGCCCTGCGGAACGCCCACGGTGACCACAGATCCTGCAGATCTTTTGCCATTAACATCAACCCTCTGAATTCGATTATTCAGATAAGAAGTCAGAAGGTCGAGAGCTCTGTCCCTTAAACCATAATGGTACAATTTCCTAATAAGAGTATCATGATGTACGCAATCAAAGGCCTTGGACAAATCACAAAAAATACCAAGAGCATCTTGCGATTCCTCCCAGGCCCCAAATATGTTCTTTAGCAACGCCACGGCCGCATCTGTAGTTGAACGACCCTTTGTAAAACCAAATTGTTTCACGTGCAATAAATTATGTAAGTTAAAATGCCTTAACAACTGTTTCAAAATTAACTTTTCAAAAATTTTGCTCAAAGTTGGTAATATCGAGATTGGCCGAAAATTCGTGGGATCAGTTGAACTACCAGATTTGAACAGTGGAATTACTTTGCTAAGTTTCATCAAATCAGGAAATATACCAGATGTGACACAAGAATTAAAAACAATTGCCAAGAAAGGTGCGATAACATCTATTATCGAAGCTACAGTGTATACTGACAAACCCCAATGATCAGCAGTTTTTTTTACATCAAGATCCTTAAAAGATTCTATAATATCTTTAGCAGTCACAAACGCAAATTCAAAGTGCTTGTCACATTCTGGAACACATTCTTTTAGTATAGTGTAAGCAGAAGTGGAGGAAGAAGACAAAGTTTTTGTAGTTATTATTGGAATATTAGTAAAAAAATTCTCAAACTCAGTTGCTACCTCCAAGTCCGCCTTTATATCTACATCGTTAATTTTAAGATGGAAATCGCGATTTTGTGCTTTGGTTCTTCCAGTTTCAGAATTTATAATTTGCCAAGTTGTTTTGATTTTATTTCCAGAAGATTTTATTTTATTTTTAATGTGTATGGCTTTTGCTGAGGAACAGGCTCTTTTAAACGTTTTTGAATAATATTTAACAAATTCTTGAAAAGTTTCATCATGGTTATATGTTTTTTCCTGATACAATTCATACATTTTTTCCCGGCTTTTATAAATACCTGGGGTTGCCCAGTCACTAAATATAAGGCGGTCGCTAACAGACAATGTTTTTTTTGTGAAAACTTTCATAAATTCACAATGGATCAGGTTAAATAGTTCACTATACGCATGATCCGGGTTGGTGTGATGAGGCAAGCCCGGTAACTTTTCAATTAAATTATTTTTAAATTGTCCTAAACGATTTTCATTTACAGGAACAAAACTCACAAGTTTTCTTTGAGCTCTGACTTCACTTTTCTGAGGAAAAGTAACTAACTGGCCACAGTGATCAGAGTCTAACTCATTTATAATTAAATGGTCAGAAGGTCTTAAGTTAGTAAAAATGTTGTCTAAACAGGTGGCACTTGTGGCAGTTATTCTAGTCGGCTCAAAGAATCTTGCGTACAAATTATAAGACTTGAATAATGACATAAATTTACTAACTGTAGCTGATTTCTCAAGGACATTAATGTTGAAGTCTCCACAGACAACAACTGTTTTGTTACTATGACAAGTCTTTAATAAAACTTCCTCCATATATTTTTCAAAAATATCATAGGAAGCACATGGGGGCCTGTAGACACTTATTACAATGAACTGCTCAAGCTCGATGCAAGCGATTTCAATAACTCGCTCAACAGAGAGGCTTACAATATCAGCCCGTTCTTTAAATTTGATATTGTTACGAACAATTATTAGGGAGCCACCCCTTATCATATTCACTCTGCTGAATGAGCTAGCAATCCGATGGTTATTAAAGCTGAACATGAACTGATGGGCTTTTAACCAATGTTCAGTAAGACAAACAATATCAATATAACTACAGTTCATGAACAACTCCAATTCTAATTGTTTATTTATCACACCCTGTATATTTTGGTGAACAATTTTAATGCTATTATTACTGATTATATTATGAAAATTAAAATTTAATGGGTGTGATATAGGTGGATCTAGATTTACATTTCTGCTAGAGTTTAACTCTATTGTCTCAATTCAAAATCAAATTCTAAAAAGAAGCTACTAGATAATTTGTTTCAATATCAGATTTAATGATTTAATTCAATGAGTTAGGTTAGGTTTTATTTAATTTCATCTCATTTCATTTTCATTTCATATCAATAAAAAAATTCTACTGAAGACTTGGCTGTATGGGCATAGTTCCCTTTGCCTAATCGAATGGGTGAAGAAAAAAAAAATCTCTGCTTATATTCTTTTACGGTTTGCGCCATTTTTCAAAAATTTTCTTTGCGAGTTTAGTTGTTTGTTGCACAAAATGAGTAATTTCGACGATATTTTATTTGAATTAACACCTCCGGAACTCAGTATAATTGCACAAAATGCAAATCGTTTTTCAGAAAATGTTATGTTGGCATATTTCTCCGAACTGTCAGCAAAATTAAAACCTTCTACATTATGTCCGAGGTTTTCGATGATAAAAAGTATGCTGAAAATAAGAAACAACGTGGATATAAGTCAATACCCAAAACTAAATGCTTTCTTAAAACGACAATCAGACGGTTTTACAACTAAAAAGTCGAAAATATTAACATCGAATGAAGTGGAAAGGTTTTTAAACGAAGCTTCCGATGATCGTTATTTAGCCACAAAGGTAATTAATTAATAAGTACTTATATTTTTCTTTAGTATTCAGTTTACGAAATCGCAAAATACAGTCATTAAATTATTTAATAAAATATTAATCAAATCCCTTTTTTTTGTAGGTTGCGCTGATTTTTGGCATTGTTGGTGCTTGCCGCAGAGAGGAGTTATCCAATATTACTTTAAAAGATATTGAAGCCCATGAAAAATGCTACTAATCAAGATTCCGAATACAAAAAATAAGATACCGAGAAGCTTTGTTGTTGAAGGAGATTTTCTTAGAATAGTGCAAAAATATATGAATCAGCGGTCCCAAAAAGGAAAATCCGACCGTTTTTTCCAAAATTATCAAAAAGGAAAGTGTACATCTCAAGCAATCGGGATTAACAAATTTGGTAATATGCCAAAAGAAATAGCTACGTTTCTTGGTCTGCCGGATGCAGAGTATTATACTGGGCACCGCTTCAGGAGGACCTCTGCTACATTATTGGCAGATTCAGGAGTCAATTTGACGTCCTTAAAGCGACTAGGAGGTTGGAAGTCAGACAAAGTTGCAGAAGGCTATATTGCTGATTCATTACACAACAAACTAGAAACTGGGAAAAAAATCACACAATCCATTAATTTAAAGTCCAGTCCGTCACCTTCACATGACAATAGTGAAGAGAAAGTTCGTCCATTTACCTTCGTTGATAATGATAAGTCATTAGATCCAATTCCATCAACTAGCAAACGCCATTGTATAACACCTTTGACAAATATACATGAACAATCATACGAAATTAATAATAGTTTGTCTCAAACAGTAAATATGCAACCTAAAACTTCCCCAGTTAGTATAAAAAACTGTACCAATTTCAATGTATATGGGAATTATAACTTTTCTAAGAAATAAATTATTATTTAGTTGAGTTTATTGTGTTTTTATTATTTTAATACATTGCTTAATTTTTTCGCAACTGTATTAAAAATAGTTGTTCAGTACACGTGCGGAACCGTCATTGCAACTTGTTCCGACTGTCAACCCTCACCTTCGGCTGCGCCTCGGCTCGGGTCGACATTTGTCGGAACTCGTAATGACAGGCTTTCCGCACTTGTAATGAAATATACTATTTTATTAATTGTAATTATATAATAAATAAATATATACGGACAAATTAACAATTAATACAGGGCTACGTAATTTGGGTCAGTTAGTCACTGATAAGTCACTTCAGCTTTTGGGAGTTGAGATTTCCTCGAACCTATACTTTGGGCGATTCATTGAGTCCAAGGCCAAGGTAGCTGCCAGGAAACTTGGCGTTATCGCTAAGGTCCGGCGGTACTTCAGACCAGGGCAGCTTCATTAGAAGCTGCCCTGGTCTGTGCCACTGTACAAAGCACAGGTCCGTTCGTGTGTGGAGTACTGCAGCCACATTTGGGTTGGTGCTGCTAAGTGTCACCTGGCCACTTTGGATTCAATGAAGAGGCGTGCGAAGAGGCTGATTGGTGACCCTGATTTAACTCGAGATGGAATCCAAAGCCTAGAGCACAGGCGTAGAGTGGCCAGCCTTTCGGTGTTCTATAGGATGCATTTTGGGGAGTGTGCGAGGGAATTGCATAATTTAATTCCCCCCATCTCCGTTCCACCATCGGACGACCCGTCGTACGGCGAGTTTCCACCCTTACGTTTTTAAAACCACTACGATCCGGACGAAGCGTTTCGCCTCTTCCTTTATACCGCGTGCATCGAGGGACGGTGTTTCCGTCGGACTACAATTTGAGTGTCTTCAAGGCTAAAGTGAATAGACTCTTAATAAACTAGTGCGCTTTACCATCAATGATTGCGTCACTGCTTACCAACAGGCGGGATTGCGGTCAAGTGCTAGTTTATAATTTATAAAAAAAAAGAAAAGAAAAATACAGTTCCCTCCCACTTGAACCGTGGGAAATATCCTCGTTACTCTCGTTAATTTAGTCACCCTCAGTCTGTACGTCTCAAGTTCAAGAATAAGTACATTGCGAGACAACAATGAATATAAGCAGGTAGTGATTTTTTTAGCGTAAGGCCCTTTCAGACCATCTGCTCATAATACGCCGGATAGCAGATGTGAGACGGGCCTTTTGTCCGTGAGTGTACTGTTTTTTTTTTTTTCGCCTTCTATACACTTCTTTGGATGTCGCCCGATGTTTAAGATAAAAACGGATGCTTCGAGAGATGTATGAAGAATCGATTTTTGGATATTGCAAATAGTATCCGGCCCTGGTTTCCTGTTCGATTTTAGAATCTTATGTAACTATTGTTTGGTCGTCTTTAACAGCGGATCTTGTTATTCAATTGTTTATGCGTATCTTTCATTCTTCGCGGTAATGTAGCTACGAAGGGCGGAAGTATATTTTCTTTCGCATCTTAGTATAATATGTACTTCGGAAAAAAAACTCATGCAAGGTAGGTACAAGAGAAAATAAACAAGCATATTAATAAAATTTCAGCTATCTACTACGTAAAACCAGCCCCTACTTACGTAATAGATTATTATTATCAGTTGAAATCATTTTGAAGCTTATTCCTATTCCATTGCTCCCTATGTTTGAAACTTTGTTTGCTCAAAAACGTAAATAACGCAATGAATGTTGTTGAACTGTCAAAATAAAACCCATTGCTATTGATAATGCGTTACAGTTATAAAACTAGATTTTTATATAGATAAAAGCCTTCGGGCAGCAGTTTATAAATTCACTGAAAGACAACGCATTGGCGCTACGTCTTGTCTGTGAGTGGGTATGCAAGTTGCATTTTGCGCGGGACGAGAGTTATGTATTTTTAAAACTAACATCGGTATCGAACTTAATTTTAGCCGATTAAAATGCAATCGGTCACATGGCATGGAATAAACACAAACAAAGATATAATAAAGACATATGAATAAATGAAGGTAAACGTAAGCGTAAAGTACGAAACGTATTATCGTGGTGGCCTAGTGATTAAAACACCAGCCTCTCAAGTATGAGTGTGCGGTTCCGATTCCAGGTTAGGCCAGTACCAGTGTAACTTTTCTAAGTTATAGATATGTATTTTCTAAGTATATCGTCATTAGTCATTTTTGTGCAACCAATGACTGATTATAATGTTAATTAAAAAATCTTGAGGTAACCGCGACTTTAATTGTTTAACCATACATTTTAGACGTTTGCACGTCACTTAACTTTAATCATCGTTTATGAATAAATTCTTTAAACACTGTGGTGTTTATTCATAAACGATGATTAAAGTTAAGGGACGATAAAACATTAAAAATGTATGGTTAAAGTATGGTTAAAGAATTTATGAATAAAGGGAGAGTTTATGAATAAAGGGGTAAATGACTGCTGTATGATGATGTAATGATGCTTTCAAGACTCAAATTCAAGTACTGCCATGAAATAATCGAAGAGATGTAACTAATTACAACATTTTCTTTTCATCCAACAATGGATAGAACATTTTTTGCTTTCTTACAGGAATAAGACAGCCTTTAAATCTTTACAATATCAGCCAGGTGTACAGTTTTATTCCTTTGGTTATTTACACAATACGTAGACAATAGTGTAAGATGCAAGATGCAATCTTCAAACATTACCTGCCTGAGTTGAGAGCGGTAACTTTCATGTTATTGTAGGATTATTTAATGTACGTACTTACTTTTTTTAATGGTACCATGTATATACAGGATATTATAGTCTTTGTAGTGAATTTTATTTTGTTGGACTTAATTCTATACGAAATTTAAAAGTCTTTCAAGAAGCATATGATTGCATTTTAAGCTTGATGATTTTGATAGTGCCCAAAAGTCTGGCAGTATGGCCTGGTTCGAAGAACAATGAATGTATTTCTTTGGCAATATAACCGGTAAATCCCAAATAGATTAAAGTTAAGTGACATTGTATGGTAAAATATCCCCTTCAACAGTGCGAGTTTGTAAAAATCTCACCCATCTTGACTGACATTATTGAAAACTCACTTCACCCCTAACTTTTCATCGTGAAATTGAAAATTCACTACACTTCTAACTTTTCATCGTGAAATTGTTACATTGTTGATCAGCTGAAATGCTGATTTAGGTAGATGTTAATATCCTTACCCACGTTGATGTAGATGTGAATGCCATAACTTGTTCAAAGAAGTATACAGTCATCAATGGCACCGATTCTCTAGTTCAGAAACTAATTTTCAGTAAAGTGCATCTCTTTCTTTCTATTTCACTAAAAAGGATAGAAGATACATTTTAGTTTAATCTTGTCAAATTAATATATTCCATAAATAGTTTAGACGCGATTCTAAACATGGCGCTCATACATCAATTTACGTCACGCGCAGACTGATTTAAAAGGTCTAAACTAACATACATTATATCATATATTATCTTTTGTCTTTTTCTAAATGAAATGATAAAGAAAAAGACGCACTGACTTTAAATTTATTTTAGTTTTTGAACAAGGAAATCGGGGCCAGTATCTTATCAAATCTACCAAATCTGAAATGTTTCCTAACAAGGTCATATGCTGTGGCAGCAAAATATTCTTTAATTTTGCTGGATTATAATAGCTGCCGTCAAAATACGTCGTGTGTTTGATTGTCATTCGTTTATCGATACTTGTGAATGCCATCTCACCTGTTTGTTGTTGATTTTCGTTATTTAGTTGTTATTATTTGTTTTCATTTTGACAATTTATTAAATTTGTTTGCATTCATCTCGAAAATTAGATGTTGTATGAGTACCTACATATATCTCAGCTTTTAGGGACTTGTTTTTAACCCACTTCAAAAAGGAGGAGGGGACTCAATTCGTCATAATCTTTATTTTTATGTATCTTCTTTGATTACTCTAATAAAGCTAACGAGAACGGAGTACAGAGGCAGTAAAATGGGACATGAGGCTTGGGTAAGCAATTCACACAACAGAAGTCGGTTAAAAATTCAAATCACTACATCAAAGTGAAACATATAAAATCCAAGTCATGCCGTTTATGTTGAAAAAATCATATCTTGGTTGTAGTACAGTTAAGGGCTGGTTTCTTGGCGAAGGGTCGCGACCCTCGATCAAGCCTGTAGCAGCTGGCCGCGGTCAACAACCTTTGCTAATGCCGGCCGAACGGAAAAATGGGCAAATTACTTGTTCGCCAACTTTGATTGACCAGGGGAACAGAAGTTTAAGGCGATAGCATCTGTACCTACATAAGTATCTGAGTAATTGAAGAACATAAATTAACTTCAATAATGACCGAATTTGTCATACATATTATTATCATTTCTAAGAACATTATCTTGTTTATAAATAAAACCCATATCAAAACTCATTATTTTTATTTACGTACTCACTTTAGGAGTTAAAGAAAATCTCGCTAACATTTGTAAGGGTGCTCTAATTCCCAAGCTAGTAGAGATTGAAGGGTTAAAGTTTCTAACGGATCATTAGTAACCAGTTCTAGCGCCCTTACTAAAACGTGTGATATTTAGAAGGGGTACTTTCTAACTATCACATGATTGTACACACTGGCCAATACTGGTTCATTAAGCAGCTCTAAAGCTTTTCACCAGCCAGTAACAGTTTGGGAAGGAAAAACTATACTGTGAAGAGTCAACACTTTCCTCTGCTTAAGTAGTATATATAAACAGCCTATTAATGTTTCCTGCTGGACACAGCTCTCCTAACTTCGGGAGCAGTGGGCTGTAATCTACCACGTGGGCTCAATGTGGGTTGGAAAACAAGTCTTAATTTTTTGGTTCTAAGATGTACCAGTTTCGTTACGATGTTTCTTTCAGCGTTTTGAAGTCAGAGGTGATTATATTATTTGCAAAAAGTATAGCGCCTGCTTAAGTTCAAGCCCACTACCTCCATCTTGTAGTTGTAAGTCCATAAGGTTACCACTGGTCCACTGGTCCACCACTGCTGACGCTAACAAGGTAACTAAGCTCCGTTCGCGTTAGACGAAAGAGGTTCATAGAAGCAGAGATACACAGCATTTTATTTTCGAGATGTATTCCATTTTTTAAAATAAATAATGAAATCTATATTTTTTAACAACTCGAAAGATAATCCGCCTTATTCATAAACGCTGCTTAAAGTTAACTAGTGATTAGCGATTCTTTAACAATACATTTTTGACCTTTTAACGTCACTTAACTTAAATCATCCTTTATGAATAAACACCACAGTGTTTAAGGGGTTTATCCATAAGCGATGATTAAAGTTAAATAACGTTAAAAGGTCAAAAATGTATGTTAAAAGAATCCCTAGTCACTAGTTAACTTTAAGTAGCTTTTATGAATAAGGGGGAATGTTAATAACGATAACAAGACAAAATCAGCAAAAACAGGTAAGATTGAATTCACAACTACCGACACATAAAAGGAAATCAAAAGTAGTACCTATATTTATTTTTTAAATGGACAGACAGCTGTGTATAGTCGGATATATCAAAAATGACCCAAGCGATTTGAGATATTTCAGTGGTTTGTAGAAAAATACCAGTCCCTTTGTGGATTGGTCCGCGTCATTAAAAAATCCAACTTATGTCAGTAGTATCACGGATCTTTTTTGCTGAGTGAAAGAACCAACTTTTAGGACCTCTTTGGCATATATAACTCATTTTTGACAATTTGTGGGTTGAGTCCTTGCTGCTAGATTGCGTCCAATTGTTTGTTGCATTGGGTGACGTCTTTACGTCGACGCCGGCTGTCGCTGAAAACCAGCGTTGGGCTCTGTTTTTGCATAGAGTCGCAGCATAATGCTGAGCGACAGCCGTTTTGCGTGGATGTGACGCATGTTTCCTTGAACTATTTCTTATTTTTTTTTATTTTGTAAACTCTTGCGTCATGTTTACTGCAAATAAAAATTTTTCTTTCTTTCTGTGTTGCTGGAGAGATTGTTCCGCCACTTCTTCTTCCCAGCGAAAGCACTAGGAAGTGTCGACGGGTGGGCGTTTTGGGGGACTGTCTTATGTAATATTGACGTTCAAAAAGTGCTGATTCTCAGCCTAATTTGTATAAATGACATTCGATTGATTTTGATATCGCGAAGGGAGTATAGGTACTTCTGCCAAATAGGTACTTGTACTAAGCACTACAATGATTAATTAGTAGGTATATAATAAATTACCACAGATAAACTAATATTTTCACTTATGTTTCCCCCGTTTGGATAAACATTCGTGAATTGCCTCTATGTACAAAACTATAATATGGGTAAAAATATTAAAAATGTATTAACTTATTTATAAGCTACTAATAATAAGGCAGTCCATGCACATTAATCGTATTTAGCTGCAAAATAATACTGAAAAGGTCGCCCCACGACCGTTCAATGCGAAACTTTTCCCACCGACTCATACGACACCCTAATTTCTCGAGCTCTATAAGATTTTGATTTGCGAAATTTCTTTCATATTGCCTTCTGCCGATCCCAGCCCCAAGGTAAGTATTGTAAGGGCCCCTTTTCTCAGGTCCTTGGTTCACATCTGTCGTTGCACCGGCCGCCGGCCCTGCTTGCAGTTGCATACAATATAAGACTCTTTATTTCGGTTATTTCAACGGTCGAATTTGAAACGAGAACAAGACGGTTGATGCATTGATTCATGGTAACCTGGTAGCAGGCTTTTGTTTGGTTAAATCCAATCTGGGTAATGTAGCATTACTATATATTTTAACTAACTTAAAAATATATAATTATAGACTAGCGGATGAATAAACGGATTTGGGTGGATTAACTGGAGCAAGAGCAGAGAGATGGATAAATAACGTAGTTACTTATTAGCTAGAAAATTTATTTTTCTAGTCTGGTTATTACAATAGTGTCAGAATGGTTGATCAGTGATATCATAAAGATCGATTTTGAAGTGAAAAGTTTGTATTCTACTAACAAAATGGCGCCATTATGACTTTCCAGTGGGCAATTGCTGTCTCTCCGCTCCATATTAATAAATGTTCAAATTGAGTAGTACTTTTTAAAAAACCATTTCTACTAACTGGTTTTATAGTAATGGCAATACGGCAATGTCATTCTATCACCATTTTATTAAGTGACGACAAATCGATAATTGATCGATCAGTATGAATTTAGCAGATTACGAATTTTTAGCACATTGACAATGGAATGGCAATAGAATCGTGCTGGAATGACAAATTTATAAAAATAGCAGACTAGGGACTAATTGCTACTGAAGAGTGAGAAAAGTGAAGAAGAAATCAAATAAACATAGATAAACTTATAAGTACAACCAACTTAGTTAATTGATATATTATGAATTCAGCATTTATTATTTATTCAATCCCAATCACAAAAATATAGAAAGGCAGACTAATTTCACTAAAACAAACTCCAGAGCCTGGAGCACAGGCGTAGAGTAGCCAGCCTGTCGTTATTCTATACTATAGGATTAGATAGATTTTGGAGAGTGTGCGCGGGAATTGCATGACCTTATTCCCCCAGCTCCGTTCCATCATCAGACGACCCGTCGTACACCGACTATCCACGCTTTATTGACACCAATTTGACCCGGACGAAGCATTTTGCTTTTTGTGTTATGGCATCTCGTAGTTGACCATTAGAGGCCGTGACTACTTAACCGGACTTTAGTGTGGATGTCTTAAATACAATTAAAGCCAGGCACTTAAAAACTATACTAAAGTTAAGGAGGGACTATGCACTAAGGGCACCCCCTGTGGGGTATGCGTCGCTAGAGAGGACAGCAAGGGACGGCTGGATCGAAAAGGTTCTTAATGGTTTGATGACCACGGCGTTTCCTAGTACTAGCTCTGAGAAGAAACGCCGAAACTAACTCAGAGGTCATTGTTGGGACATTATAATTACTAGCTCAGCTGCGGCGCAGGCTGGCCTTCATCGGGCAAGGGACGGGGAGGGAAATTAAGCTGTGTGGCGCGTCGCGGAGGACCTCGACGGCGAGGTCGGTATTTCGATTCGAGCAAAACGCTTTGCCTCGTCTTTTATATCGCGTACGAAGGACTGGGACAATTTGCCGTTCGGTCTTTCCGTTTGACTGACATGGCTTTAAGGCTAGTGAGATAGGCTCTTAACAAACCAGTGCGCTTTACCATTAGCGATTGCATCATTGATCGCGGGCAAGCACTAGTTTCAATCTATACTAATGTATAAAGCTGTTTGTTTGTTTGTTTGCTTGCTAATCTCAGGAACTACGGGTCCGATTACCCGTTAATCCAGGAAGTATTTAAGCTAACATCACGCTGCGACCAATAGGAACGGAGTGTAACAAAAATTTAAAATGTATGCTGTATATTTTGGGGTTAAAATAAAATGTTCAACTAGGTAACTAACTCCACGCGATCGAAGTCGTGGGCGGCCGCCAGTGTTAAATGAATTTGCAGTCGTGGCACTGATCGACAGAAGTGAAAACAATTCTTTAAAAAACGTTTTACAAAAAATTGAAACCTACTTCAAAAAAACACTTACTTAAAAGGAAAAAAAAAATAACTTTTGTCATGGCTTTAGAACTCGGTGGCGAGTTAAACAACAGAAACTCGAGACACCGACTTTGTAAAAAGTTTTTATTTCATGCTTTTCAGTGTCTTAGTCGAAATTCGAAAATTACTTTTTCACCTCATAACAATAGTGCCAGCTATTTTTTTCCCCCTAAACAAAAATCCCTATCACAAAAACTACTGAACCGATTTTGATTTTGATTTTGAAACTTATAGTATTCTCTAAGTTGAACAATAAATACCACAACAAAAAAAGAATTACTTAAATCGGACATGTAGTTCCGGAAATATGCGCGCACAGACATAAAAACATACATACATAGGTATTAGGTACATACGAGTACACTTGAAATTTAGCATACATACATACATATGGGTCGAATTGATAACCTCCTTTTTTCCGAAGTCGGTTAAAAAGCACGGAATACCTACACAAAAAGTAAAAAGCAAAGAACGAACGGTGTCGGGTCAGTGACGCTCTAATTCAATGCTTCTTCTCCACCAACAAAAAAGTTCAACATCGCTAAAAAATTTTGGGATTTCTAACTTCAAAAAAGGCCTTGGGATTTCTCTACCAGTCAACTAAGGGTGCATTGATAGATTTTAATGACGGCCTTTACTTATAACACGGCTGCCACCCTTCCAGGAAACCGTACCCTTAACAAGTAAAATGTAAACGCACTATTGTTTTATGAGTTTGAAGTTTTAAAACTTCGTCACTTCTTATCTTCGTTAACTTCTTAATAACAACACATTTACAAACAAAACTATCGTCTTTAAAGCTTTAAGTGTTCCTTATCTATTACCTGATGTACCTAAATAATATTTTCTTATCTCATTTACAAAAGAAAGGTGCGAAAATATATTGTTACAAGCTAAACTATAACTTTTAACAAAAACACGTTATTTATATTTTTTTTTTTATTTTACAAGCATTGCCGTCCTTTCTTATCCATTCATGTTCCCCTAGTCCCAGTCCTATTGAATTTTCGACAATGCTCTTTCCAAGTAATCGCAATAGAAAAAAATCTATGTATCTATTGTAATATGATAGATAATCAAGTATTTTTTCATTTAGAGTACCTATGTAAATTCATTTTAATGCATCTTTTAATGATGTATTACAAGTTTCAACGGCTCGTCTAATTAATTTAATACTATTTACTTACTAAATATACTTATACATATGCATATTATTGTAGTCCTTTTCAATACTAAATTTTTCGTTATTCTGTAATAAATGTCCGTGTTTTTAGAAATGTAATGATTTTCATATTAATATTCTTTTTTTAATGTGTAATTCAAATAAAACATGGGCTTTTAACGTTTTTTTCTAATAATTGCGCTCAGTTCACGATAAAATAAATGGTCACACGTGTCCAAGGAAGCCGGGTGGTACTCAGCTGTCTACCTGAGTCTTTGGATTTATCAGAATAAGTGAGGCAAATAACAGACCAAATTTATTTCCTTTCAACTAATGCTGGGCATAAGATAACAATGTACATTGTAGTACATATTTATTGTATAGCATGTCAACAATTTACTGTAGCGAAGTAAAAGAAGATCACATGTTACCTAAAAAATACATTAATTTTGACTTAATTTTGAACTCTAGTGCCGAGGAATTTGTAAAATAGGTATTTGAAGAAACTATTGCCGTCGCGCTGCTTCTAACCTCTCCCGGTAAAGTGCAAAAAG
Source organism: Sesamia inferens (assembly GCA_037179545.1). Lineage (NCBI taxonomy): Eukaryota > Metazoa > Arthropoda > Insecta > Lepidoptera > Noctuidae > Sesamia > Sesamia inferens. Next base: position 29,655,131 of record CM073933.1, on the reverse strand, counting down.
GACAGTTGCAGCTCAAGCTGATTTTACCTACAAAAACGTTAACCAAAAGGAGTTTCGTATTCCGCTGTTTTTTTTTTTTCAAAACACGACAGATTTCAATTATTTTCATATCAAAATTTAGAGGAAAAAATACCTATGTTTCTGTTATTTTTTTTTTTTTTTTGTCAAAAATCACGTTTGTCTTATAGTCATCACGGTAAAAATGGATAATTTTTCGCGATTTTGAAGTACCTATCGTATTTCTTTTATTAATTAAGTTTCGAAATAAATCATACGATGGGGGCACGTATAATGACTGTATAAAATTGTAGAAAAAAAATATTGTTCTAAAAGCATTATCCACGAAGAAAACAGCGGAATTTGTTTGTATAGAGAAAGCACCAATAGATTGCCTTCTTAATAAAAAATAACATTATCATGAAACATAAAACTTAGAAAACCACATAACGAATATAAAAAAAATTGTTAAAACTAAGGTAATCATTATTTAAATGATGGACAAATCTAAGTGTTAGCGTTAAGAAATATTACAATTAATAATTAGTATTAGGTTTATACTACTAAAGACAAAAACCAAAAGAAATATATTTTATTTTAGATTTAAATTAAAAAAAAAATTAAGTTTTTGTCCAACACTCTGTTTCCATATTAGCGATTGTCAGATTTTTCGCTTTCCAGGAATCTTCTTAAATTGTGACGTGGAAAGTTGTGACTTGTTGAACTTATAAACGCAAAAGTTCGTGAGGATGTATGTTTGTTACTCTTACACACAAAAACTATGGAATGGATTTGGATGAAATTTGGCACACAAGTAGTTTATAAGCAGGAATACTTATTGTCCCGATATTCCCACGGTATCGGAACTGACGCAGGTGAAACCGCGGGGCATAGCTGGTCTTATAACAAAGAAGCTGAAGATGCTCGTGATTAGTTTTTGCGCTGCACAGTTTGCGTGATTTATTAATTGAGTTTTTCAGGAACACTGCCTTGTTTTATTTCTGGGTGGAAATCTTCAAAGTCTTCTTCCATCGTTGGGGAAGAAGCTAAGAAAAAATAGGATGAAATATTACATGATCGTATAGTGTGGTTAAAATTATTTAAAAATAAATACTAGGCATTTGTAAATGACAATAATACATACATAGTTGTTTAGGATTCATTCTGTCTCCTAACACAGGCTTTTCTGCTCATAAGGAGGCTTCAGTCACAAGACTTTAATGTTACTTGTTGTTGAAATAATAAACAATTATTATTCATTATCATCATTTCAGCCGAAAGACGTCCACTGCTGGACCTAGGCCTCCTCTAAGGTTCTCCACAACGACCGGTCCCGCGCCTCCTGCACCCAACGGTTTCCCGTGACCTTCACCAGGTCGTCGTTCCACCTTGTCGGGGGCCTACAAACGCTGCTTCTTCCGGTGCGTGGTCGCACTGCCACTTTAGTGTTGCAATTCTTCGGGCTATGTCGGTTACTCTCGTTCTTCTGCGGATCTCCTCATTCCTGATTCGATCGCGCGGTGAAACCCCAAGCATAGCCCTCTCCATTGCCCTTTGAGTGACTTTGAGCCTTCTTATAAGGCCCATTGTTAGCGACCACGCCTCAATTCCATACGTAATCACTGGCGAAACGCACTGGTCGAAGACTTTTGTCTTGAGCCACTGCGGTATTATTATTTTAAGCGCATAAACAACACGCTACGTGACCACACACCGCAACATCCAACCGATTTGGATCAGCGTGTTGCCGGGAGAAGGGGGGATGCCCATGATTTAAACAAACAAACAAACTCTTCAGCTTTATATATTAGTATAAATGAGTACGTCCTTTTTTATTAACTGTTTCTGTACAAAATATATCCCCAAAATCTGCAATAAATCTTCTTCAACATCTTCATCTAGCTCGTCTTCAAGCAGAATCGAATCCATGGCCACGTGGCACGTCAATACACTTCAGCATTTCGTGAGAGACTACACTACACGGTACGTATTGTGACATCGCGTGGCGTGTTGCCTATGTGCACGACGAGCGTGTTACGTATCGGTACCAACACATGTCCCCTCAACGTGACCAGCACCTTGTCACGAGGCCCAAATCAGCTGAATCAGGATATTATACCTATTTTCATGCAACTGAAGTTATGCGGAGTATTACAACATCCCAACGGCTGAGTCGTCTCCTCGTGTCACCGCCTCGTGCCCAGCCGCGAATCGCTAAATCATCAATCACCTCATTAGACGTAACCACGATAAAACACATATATAGAGGAATCTCGAGATGCAGGGGCATTATTAAGCGTTAGACATAATGTAGGATAGTAGAGTGTAGCAGTGTCGTCCTAACTTCGGAGGCATTCGCACTTAGGTTAAGTAGATTTAAGAGTTACCATGTAATGTATCTAAAATAAATGTAGTATAAGTGATTATAGTTTCCATTTGCACCCTCCGTCGTGGCCGAAAATGTAATTAGCGTCGGGTGTCCGCACAACACATCGCGTTGCGTTTTGATAGCATGTTTTGACCTTATTAAATACAGTCAGAATCTGTTATAACGACATCGAAGGGACCACTCATATTTAGTCGTAAAAACCGATAATCGTAATTTTCAAAAAATTCTTGTCAAGAATTTTCTTCCATTCTTTCCGAATGGTTGAAATTGTCGAGTATGATTCACCATATTCTTTTGCCAGTTTTTGTTTGGAATTCCTCTCTCTAGCTTAAAAATAATACGCGATTTTTCTTCTTTTTGTTTGCGACATATTACAATTTTCACAGTTAACTCAACAATATATTTTGGTGCGTCTTGTGTAAAGATAAGTAACAAACTGACTTAAGAAATATGACGAAGCGGGTCTTGAGGCTACGGCATGCATGTGCTTTGTTTCTAAGAATTGCAAATGACCCTAAACTTTGTTTACTTTTACGATAATAGCCATTGACCATTATAATGTGCCAGATGTGGATACTGTTACCTATTCAAATTGCTTAAAATACAGCTGAGCCGGTCGTTCTACAGATACAATTCTCCGAAAAATTATAATATAAATACATTGAGTTATAATAGTTTATAGTTAAACTCAATGTATAAATATAAAAAATCAAATGTAGTCGCTTAATGCGGTATGTCGTAGTAAACAATCTCTTAAAAACTAATGTTTTTGATAAGGCGGTCATATAGCATTCAGCCAGGACGTTTTATTTTGGTCAATGTAACCAGTGAGTTGTTGGTTCGGGGGGGGGGGGGGGGGGGGGATTGGATGCACCCGCCATCACAGGGTATTGTGAGCTATCCTACTTGGGAAACCCGGATTTCCTTCCAGGATTATACTACTATGGGAAGGGATGAGAGGATGGATCTCCTAACTTTATTTATTTTTAACATATATACAAACAACTTATACAGTATGTTAAGAAAACTCTGTCCGACCCATAAGGATAATAAAGGTTAGGTAAACACATGACCAAATATAATATAAAATTTTACGTAATCATCATAGTACCAATACAAATGAATTTTGAAATAATCTTTTTTTCCCGCGAATTAATTCCAACTTTCCCGAAATTTGGTAATTTTTAAAAAAGTGACAACACTGGTATTATTATGAGCAAATAGCGAAGCGACCACGTGCCACGTGCCCTGCCGCCCGCCGCCCGCGGAAGGGTGTAAAACGCACATTTATTAAGTTACCTCTTTTTGCGAAATAATATTTATTTTTTAGGTTGATTTTTTTTAAGTTTAGCCCGGTTTTGTATCCATTAGTAGAATCACTTATCGATACCTAACAACACCTTCACGGGTCGGACAGGGTTTTCTTAACATACTGTATACTAGTACTACATGACAGTTATTTTTCTTTTCTTACTTCTATTTATTACCTCTTTAATATTGATATATTTATTTACATTTATTTAGGTTTTTACTTTTGTTACATTTCTTTCTTTTACTTAACGAAATGGAAAGAAAAAGATGCACGTAAATTAAAATTAGTTTAGTTTGTAAACAACAGAATCGGCGCCATTTTCAATTTTTTCTGCTTTATCTACCTACTTATTTACTATTACTTATTTCTACACACTCTCTACTTAATGATTTATCTATTACTTAACAACACTTTGCTAACTTTTATATATTTTCAAATATATAGTTTAACAAACTTATATATCTACTTATTTCTATTATTTACTAATTTATTTATAGTTGTGCAGTCATTTATAAATTGGTTTTGGCTAGTTTTACTTGTAAGTAAATCGCACAAATTTTGCCTACCTATTCTTACCTTTAAACTCTGTTCCAAGTTGAACCTCTGCTCTGCATGAACCGGGCAGTCGATTAGAATGTGCTCGACATCTTCTACGGCGTTTGGCTCACAGATGCACGATGGACTCTCCTTTAACTTAAGCCGGCTTAAGTACTGGGAGAATCCACCATACCCCGTCAGCATCCGGGTGAGCTTCGCCTCGGACTTGACCTTGAGTACACAGCGGTGAGCCACTCTGACATCGGGAAGGAACATCATAGTGACCGACGCAGTGTCCCCGGCTATATACCGACTGTTCCATTCATCCAATGATGAATGACGTATAAGCCGCTTCACGTACGATATGGGACACTGGTCGTAGTAAGGCTTTCGTCTTAATGCCAGAGCCGCCTCTTTAGCCAAATCGTCAGCACGCTCGTTCCCCGGGAGTCCCACATGGGCCTTGACCCAGTACAATGACACAGCCTTGCCCAGAGCCAAGGCTTTCCGCAGGTTCTCCCTCGTCTCCACGGCCAGTGGGTGGAGTGACCTATGGTTAACGACCGTCTCCAAAGCGGCCCTCGAGTCGCTGTATAAACCATAGGTCAACTCCTTACCCCTGAGGATGACGCTCGTGGCCTTACATAGGGCCAGAAGATCCGCCTGATAGACAGTGCAGTACGCGTACTGCCGAAGTCCGGAACATCAAGCTTTGTCTGTCCGCGGACAGACAAAGCTTGATGTTCTGGACTTCGGCCTCGCTATTGTACAAGAATAGCGACAGGTATGTTGTTGTAAACAATGTCGCCATAAACGGACTGTAAGTATATGGAATTGATACGTACTGAAATGCGTCGGGTGGCGTGGCGTCGCGTCACGTTTTTCACTTATGTTTCGAACTTTATAAAAACCTGAATATAGTTAGTTCAGAATAGGCAACTGAATCGATTCCAATCATGTTTACACCATGTTATATTTTTTATACATTTAGAAATTGATATAGTGTGGTTACCGAGCGCACAACACAGCTGACGGTAGATCATAGTACTAGGACGACCATATTTTTGTTGGGACATCCATGCAAGATAACAAGCTCATAACTCTGTTGTTTTTTATGATATATCTTTCTGGTATTTTTACAATGGTACGGATTCCCTTCCCAACGTACATGATAATAGTTTAGTCCTGTCAAATTAGTCCGCTTCTGACTTAAATTGACATATTTTTAGTCGCCATGTTTATAATCGCGTCTAAACTGTCTATGGAGTATCTTAATTTGACAGAATTAAACTAAAATGTTATCTTCTATCCTTTTCTCAATGAAATATAAAGAAAAAGATGCAATGAACTAAAATCTAGTTTAGTTCGTGAACATGGGAATCCGTACCATTGTAGTATTTTCTACATTTAAAATGTCCATCATCATCATCATGAATCTATTACATCACTGCTTACAATCAGGAGGGATCGCGGTGATTGACAACAGCTCGGAATCACACACTGCTGGGTAAAGGCCCTATCCTTAACTACGCTTCCCAGTTCTTTGCATCTTATATCCAAAAACTATAAATGTAAAATGTCCACGTAATACACTCCTGGATATTTAAATCGACCCACCTACCATAATGATTTTTAGTATCTATAACTTCAATAGAATATATGAAAGATGAGAAAGTTTTATAGGTATTTTATTTGCAATTTTTAGCTGGCATATTCAATATTAGGCGAATGAACTGATATTTTGATTAGAATTTAAAAAAAAGCAGTTACTACCAGACAGGCAGAAGTTAGGCACTAAGCAAAGTGTTGCCGCCAAGCGATTCGTCGTGTTCATGATGTCTGGTGAAGCCGTACGGAGGGTGGGTCTGAGCAGTTGTATTGCGATGTGTGCTGGTTACGATGCGCCAAATGTTGTTGTGTCGGAAGTTTGGGCCTGGAGGGACTCCAGATCAATCTCCCTTTGGCGTAGCATCGGTGGTCGTGTTGTTGGGTTTAACAGTACATCACCTCGCTCAACAGCCGTGTTCTTTCCTATCCAGTCAGTTTTTTTTTGAGTGAATAGGCTAAATAAACTAGTGCACTTTACCATCAACGTTTGCATCACTGCTTACCACCAGGCGGGATTGCAGTTGCAGTCAAGCACTAGTTTATAATTAGCTAAAAAAAAAAAGCAATAACTTGATTTGCCTCCTAAAGCATTGAGCAACATACAGCATTCATGCAATTTGACATCGAATTAATCAATTATAAAATCGCATTTGAGGGATATTAGCAGTTTTCAGTTCCTGATGAAATTAGGTATATGCATAACTTACTTTCTCTCTAAGCAAAATTGCAGAAAAGGTTCTCCCTGCCTTTGGTAGACCTTCTTATTCCATCATTACCATTAAATATAATCTCTGTCTCATCATTAAAGATCATCTGGCTCCATTGTCTTTGTGGCCAGTGTGAATGTCAGTTCGCAAACTGGAGGTTAACACAACCTAATTTGAGCCCAATGGCTAGCTTCTGTGGTCTTAATCCACGTTCTGCAAGTCTTCTTGTTACAGTATATGCACTACTCTATAGAAGTCTCGAAGCTGTTCCTGGATCTGGACCGAAGTTAGGGTCCTGGATAGTCGATCCTGTCGTTCTCTGTACTCGAAATCTTGGTCCACATACTATGGTACACTCTTTGAATAGCAGAATGGCTTATTTGGAGTTGTGTATTCAAGTTTCTCTGGCATAAAGCGAACTGAAAAAGAGCACAGGCTGCGCTATTTCAGGCGAAGGATCCATAATTTAAATTCAGTGACGATTTAAACAATAAAAAAACAAATGGAATCTTTTTCAATCCGTAGATAAGGAAAAAACATTGAATCAAAATTCTAATTTACAGTTTCTGTATTGTTCAGGTTTCCTAAGAAATTATTATAACAACTGCAGCTCTTCATTTGTTTTTCGAGATTATAAATTTAAATATAGAACCAATTGCATGCCAAATAGGCGACCAATATGCCAGCTACAGAACTGCATAAAATCTTTTTTGTCATTCATATAGGTAATGTTTTACAAACTTATTATGTTAGGTGGCTGGATTTAGGAATCTGGGAGTAAAGTTCAATAGAACTTGGGCGTTTTTGAAAAAGAATGACTTGTATTATATGATAAAACGTAGCTTCAAATCGTCATACGTTTATTTGCTAGAGATACATTATTGTATAAAGGTAATGTTAAAGCATGCAACCATTCTTATATGAAGCACATTCAAATTTCCTGGTTCCTTTCCATTCATTCGCATTCAGCGCTCACGAGTAACTTCACTTACTCTCTCTAAAACAACATCGAAAAAAGTTATTATAAAAATTCTATAAATCGATAATTACCTCTTGAAACCACCAACAAAGTGACCAAGTGAACATCTGTGGAGGCCTCCATCACAACCCGGAGAGTGCAGCGCTGGGAATCCCGTAAGTCCACCCTTATCTCATTTGTTTGTGCCGAAGAAGACGCCCCTAAAAAACGCTGTCCAGCTATCGAAGAACTATCAGTATACCATCATCTAGGCATGGCGATTCTTTTCGAAAAAGATCGATTTTTAAATCGATTCGTGACGTAATGAATCGATAAAAAAAATTGAGGTCTATAAGATCGATTTCCGAAAAATCGTTTTTTTTTTCAAGTTTTCGTTTATAATGTAATATTTTATTATAAACAAGGTACATATTATAATTTAACGATCTCTTATCAGTAAAATCAGGTAATTCGATAATAAAAAATCTTTTCATTACCATGTCAAACTAAAAGATATAATATAAAATAAGACATTTATTTTGTACATTTAGAAATTTTACAGAGTTAAGAAAATGGTTAAAAATAATCGTTTACAAAGTTAATAGTTAATGTAGCTTATAGTTCCCAATGCTTAATATCTAAAGTTTGAAAAAAAAAAAAAAACAGGCTATCAAGTCTACAGGGATCCAAGCGGTTTCGCTCATCTGTTGCGATGTTTTCGGCAATTGAGAAAAGGCGCTAACAAGGAACAGATGATCCTACGATACTCATATACATGACGGCTATTGAGTGAACTTGGTGATAGAGTTTTTTTTTCTTGCCAGTAGAGTATAGGATCATAATTTAGGTGCGCAACTGCCTGCGATAAATAGTGTTTATGTGTGTGAAGGCTTAAATTCTACATTTAAGCCTTCACTTTCCTGTGCATATGCAGTATATAAAGAGAGTTGCTTTTTCACAAGCAACTTATGAAAATCCCAAATTCCTTTTTTCATATCATTACCAGTCTCTTCAATGGCGTCGACTTCTTCGCTATTATTTTGTGGAAGTTGTTGCCGCGTAATATCTGAAATTGAAGTGTTTAATTGATACATTCAATTAATTGTAATTAGTTATAGCAAATAAAATCGAATATCGATTTTCAAGGGTGAAATACCAATCGATTCATCGAATCGATTCAGTACTAGGGGAAGGTGGGGACCCCTCGTACGGTTTTCACATTTCATTTTATTATTTTTTTATTTTTCCATGAATTAATGACATGACAACTTAAATGTATAGTCTAACTATCTGAGATTCATAGAAAAAAAAAATACAGATGATTTAATGTGATGTTTTAACTATAATTATGATTTAAACTAAGTCTGGAATATGTACGAATCTGCCCCAACTACGGGGCACCTACATACAATGTTGGGGGTACCTTCGTACGCTGTGGGGTAGTTTCGTACGTACGATTAAAACGACACTTAAAAATCAAAAATCTTTTATTAGCATTGAAATTAAACATAAATAATTAACTTCTATTAAACAAAAATAAAATACTGCTCTGATAGTAAACAAAAATAACATAGCCTTTTTTGTAAAACAAAACTTAAATGACTGTTCATAAAATTAACGACAATTAAATTACTTGCCTGTAGCAATAAAACATGAAATTGCTTAATTTTAACTTAAATAAGTAATCTTTAATTTAAAATCAATTTTTTAAATATATGGTGCGGATTAGCACTGCAAAAAGTTGTATTTAGTTAAAAATTATTGAACAATAAAATTAGAAAGATAGTGTTATGTATGTACACTGAATAAAAGGATGAAATTATTGTACTTGTTTTAATTGTAATTTCAATCAACGTTACAGTAATAATCATAAATAATAAACAATATGTAATTAACAATGTGATGGCTTAATTTAAGATGGATTACCAGATACAGGAAATCAATCAATGTTGACATTAATCATCTATCATTAGTTTTGCCCTAACACTCTCCCACGTTATATAGAATTGTTCATAGGTCCAGTCTTGTAGGTGCTTTCTTTAAGCGTGTACTGCGTCGCAATCCAGATGACTGCTCTATATTTTCGCTGTGTAGTCCTTGTCTATTTTCTTCCAATTGTATGTGTTGCTCATCACAAATTTTAGGTATTTCTTTTTCAGGTTCTTCAGGTATCAGTTGTATGACATCTTTTTCAGTAGCATTTTCATCTCTCTTTGGTGTAGGCGGAGCTTTTTGTTCTCTATATTGGTAATCTTTATTTTGTGAGGTCTTATCATTGTAGTTTTCATTACAGGTTGTCTTCAACATTTGGTCCACGTGCCTGTGACATTTCTTCCCATTAATATCTACTTCATAGTGCAACTTACCTGTTCTGTTAGTAATAATTCCAAATTTCCATTTAGTGTCATCATTGTAGCTTCTTACTTGTACTCTGTCTCCCTCTTTAAAATATTTTCTATCTGATATTTCTTCTCTCTTGTTATTGATTTCTGTACATAGATTTCTTTTTACTAAATCTAACCTTGTCCGGTATAATCTCTTGAACATCATTTCCGCAGGGCTGAGTCTAGTTGTAGTATTAGGTGTCTTTCTGTAGGCCATTAGAAATTTCGATAATTTATCTTGTAGGCTTCCATTTTCATTCGTCATAGCTTTCAGTTTTCGTTTAAAAGTTTGTACGTATCTTTCTGCTTGTCCATTTGTTGAAGGATGGAATGGTGCAGTAAATTTGGATTGTATACCATTTTCTTTTAAAAACATCTGCATTTCTTCAGAACGGAACTGTCTGCCATTGTCAGACACTATAGTGACTGGTAATCCAAATGTAGTGAATAAATTCTTTAATATCTTGATTGTTGCTGCCGAAGTAATAGATGTAGTAGGAATTACCTCTAGCCATTTAGTATAGGCATCAACAACAACTAGGAAGTAATTATTCATAAATGGTCCTGCATAGTCTATGTGGATTCTATTCCATGGTTCCTTCGGATATTCCCAACTATGTGTCTGTACTTTATTTGGGTTCCTTTGCAGTTGACAACATGTTTTGCATTTTTTTACCATTTGTTCGATATCAAAATCAATATTTTTCCACCACACATAACTTCTTGCTAGGGATTTCATTTTTACCATTCCAGTATGTGCCATATGTAATTCTTGTAAAATTTGTTGTTGTAGAGATTTGGGAATAACTATTCTTATCCCATAGAAAATACAATTATTTTGTAAAGAGTATTCATGTAACTCCTTCTTATTTTCTTTGCCTGATTGAATTTCTTGATATAATTGTTGTAATTCTGTATCTTTTGCTGTAGCTTTTTGAATAGTTTGAAATGTTACTGGTAATATTGAAACTTGTTTTAAGTAGAATATATCATCATCTGTTAAGTTTTCTTTAAGTTCTTCTTTATGTTCCAATCTTGAAAAGTAATCAGCATTTGCATGTTCTGTAGTTTTCCTTAGTTTAATATTGTAATCAAATCCGGCTAGAAAGTTAGCATAGTGTACTAACCTTATGGCTGTTGTAGCAGGAACAGCTTTTTCAGGGTGTAATATTCTTGCCAAGGGTTGATTGTCTATAATCAGTGTAATTTTTCGTCCATAACAGTATTGAAAGAACTTTTTTAGTCCCCATATCAGAGCTGCTGCCTCTTTATCCAGTTGGCTGTATCCTTTTTCAGCTTTTGTTAATGACCTTGATGCAAAGGCTATTGGTCGTTCTGACTTATCCGGCATTATATGTGATAACACTGCTCCATATCCAGTAGGTGATGCATCTGTAGCCAGTATAATGGGTAAGTGTACTTGAAACGGTGTAAGTATTTTCTCACTGCAAATTTCTTCTTTCAATTTATGAAAAATCTTTTCACATTCTCTTGACCAAACAAATTTGGTATTTTTGTGTAGTAGCTGGTAGAGAGGACTCAATTTTGATGCAAGGTTGGGTATGAATTGTTGGTAGTAATTTATCATACCAAGGAATGTACGTAGAGATGAAACATCTGTGGGACGTGGACTTTTTTTTATATCTTTTACCTTTTCCTCTGTAGGATGCAGCCCCTCTGCATTTATCGTATGTCCGAGATAATTTATTGACTTTTTGAAAAATTGGCACTTCTTTTTATTAATATGTAGTCCACATTTCTGAAGTTTTTCAAATACTATTTTTATTCTCTGAAGTAACTGTAAGTATGTCTCTCCTTGTAGGGCAATGTCATCAAAAAAACAAGCTGTACCTGGAAGTCCTTGAAGAGTTTGATCCATGTATCGTTGCCATATATTGGGAGCAATCTTAACACCAAACATCAGTCGTTTAACTTTGTAGGTCCCTTTACATGTGCTTATGGCTTGCATTTCAGATGTAGCTGCATCTGTTTTCATATGTAAGTATGCTTGTTTTATATCTAAGGTGCAAAAATGTTTGCCACCACTTAGCTTTGAGAAGATCTCTTCAATTCGTGGAATTGGGTAATTATCGCTTTGTAAATTTTTATTCAATGTAGATCTGTAATCTGCACATAATCGTACCTGTCCTGATGGTTTTACCACTGGCACTACTGGTGTACCCCATTGTGAGTATGTGACTTTCTCCAGAATTCCAACTTCTTCCAAGCGATCAATTTCTTTTTCCACCATGTCTCGTAAAGCGAATGGTACTGGTCTTGGCTTCATGAAAACAGGTTTCACATTTTCTTTTAGTTTGAAAGAAGCTTCATAATTTTTAATTTCTCCAATTTGTTCTACAAACAGGTCTTCATATTCATTAAGTAAACTTTCTAATTTTATTTTGAACTCTTTTTCTGTTATATCATTTTCTTCTTTATTCAATTTATGTATTTCAAAATGTATGCATAATTTTCTTATCCATTCTCTTCCAATTACTGGATCTACATCTCTATTTATGATAAATAATCTTTCTTTTACTTCTTTATTTTTGTATTTTATTTGTATTAAGCAGGTTCCTATAGGTTGTATGATTTCATCTGTGTATGTTTTTAGTTTTATCTTTGTATTTTGTAGTTTCAGGTTAGAAAAATGTTCTTTATAATATTGTTCTGAACATGTAGACACTGCTGCTCCTGTATCGAGTTCCCAGGTATGTATTTTGCCATTTAGTTGAAGTGTAATATTAAATTTATCATTTTCTGTATGTATTTTATGTATTTCAAAAATATCTTCATTATCACTTTCATTTGAAGCTGATGTATCATATATTTGTAATTGCTTTTGCACTTTAAAACATACCGACTCTACATGTCCTTTCATATTACAATTCTTGCAAAATAGTTTATTTTTCAGACGGCATTGATGAGCTTTATGATTATCTTTTCCACATCTGTAACATTTTATTTGATATTGTACTTTATTCTTATTATCTGTATTTTTCTTGTATGTATTTTTATTTGTAGTATTGTATGTATTTTCATTAGAATTTTTGTTGTATGTATTCTTTCTCTTAAATGAAATTTTATTAATATTTGTGTGATATTCACTTTCCATTTCTTTGGTTTCACATTTAGAAGTTTCTATAGCCATTGCTGTTTTTATAATTTGATCAAATGATGTTGTCGAAGCTTCTTGTAAAAGTCTCTCTTTAATCTCTGAGTTCCGTAGACCTCTAATAAATTGTACACGTAAGTGTGTTTCAAATGTAGATTTCTTGCAGCTTCCGCATACAAAGTTACATTTTCCACCCAGCGCTTTTAATGCTGATACGTAATTTGAAAGAGATTCCTGTTCTTGTTGCGTTCTAAGGCAAAACTTATGTTGCTGGGCAACTTCTCCTGGTTCCGGAGCTATGTAATCCTTTAATGTACTTATCAATGTTTCATATGTTTTGCTTTCCGGAGTTTCCGGTGCTGTCAAATTCTTTAGCACTTGGTAGTATTTGGGTCCGATGCAATTAAGGAATAATTGTAATTTAACAGTAGGGTCAGACACGTTTTTCAAGGTTATGTAGTTTTGCAGACGCTGTATGTAACTTTCAAACGTTTCGTTTATTTCATCGTATGGTTGTAAGTTGATACCACTTATGTTAGTATTTTGTTTACCTTGGTTAATCATTAGTGCCTGTTGTAAATTCGCTTGCTGCGTTTGTAATCCTCGCATGGTTTCGGCCATTTGAGCCAACACTTGTGCTAGTTGTTTTTCCATAATGGGTTTTTTGTGCGTATAAATATGTAGGAAGAAGGAATCTTTGTGAAGCGGGCTATCATCACAGGAATGGGAGCCCCTGGATCATGGGAATGTAAGGTTATGTGGAACGCATGGGTATTCACTTATTTTTACAACACCTGAACACATTTTCACGATCCTCGTCGCCAATTTGTTATGTATGTACACTGAATAAAAGGATGAAATTATTGTACTTGTTTTAATTGTAATTTCAATCAACGTTACAGTAATAATCATAAATAATAAACAATATGTAATTAACAATGTGATGGCTTAATTTAAGATGGATTACCAGATACAGGAAATCAATCAATGTTGACATTAATCATCTATCATTAGTTTTGCCCTAACAGATAGTAAATCTTAAAAAGTGAAAAGTTTTGATGTTCTAGAAGTACAAAATGTTGGAGACTTAGGTTCAGGAAGAATCATTTCAAAATATGTTATATAAATAGTATGAATATCTTCAATATTAGGAAAAACAAATGTCCACGAATAGCCTGACTTCTTTCTTATAATAAGATATTTTAAATTCAGTCTTACTATAGTGACTTACAATTTTTCCTATATAGTAAATAATACTTTTCTTCTTAGGGAATCTCACTAAAACAAACGAACCGTCTTTAATATTTTCTGGTATTACATCAACAGTCAATTGGCTTCTGTTAATTTGGAAATTTTCATGCTCGGTTTCATCTTCATCTATGACAGAAGTTGAGCTCTCTTGAAAGCTTATATCAGATCCATCACAATCTGATTCTTGGCTTTCTGTGTTTTTAGCTTTTATGTTCTTCGTTTTTAAATTAAAGTTAACTAAACTACGTTTCATTTCTCTAGCCCTAGCCCTTCTTTCCTGTTCTAGCTTTTTCATTTTTTTCTCATTGTGTTTCGTCTTCAATACCTTCTTTTCGGGTGTGTCAGTATAAATACGTGATTTTCCTGGCCGTCGTCCTTTGTTTGTTTTATTACTTCTTACAACAGCCAGGTAGGGTCGAATTGCCTCTGGTGTCTTCAAAGGAGCTACTATTTGATGGGTTGGTGAATTATTTAAAACATCTGGTTCACAAGCATCTAAATTATTTCTTTGTAGTTCATCTTCATCAGTTATCAATGGAGAGTTAATAGTTTGTTCTGTAGATTCTGGCGAAACCTCCAAGAAATCTTGTGTTCCTGAAGTAGAGGGATGGCAGATATCAGAGACAACTGGCTGTGGAGTAGGTAAAGACAAATCATCAACGATATTTTAAGTAGAAGTAACATTTTCTATGTTACGGGATGTATAAACCTCAGTTGGAGCAAAATCTTCATCACCAAAGGCCACCTTCGTACGTGTCCAAATGTGCCCCATCTAGTTCTGTCCGAAAGTACCCCACTAACTAAATAACAATAAAATATAACCTGTTTTAATATTAATAGGAACACGTCATGAATTAACTATTGAAAACGTTTCTTAAGTTTATTTTGCTATTTACTAATAGATTACTTTACACGGAAACTTATTTTAGCTAGAATACAATAGACAAAAACATTTATCAAAAAATTACTCACCGAGCGCCAAAACACGTTCGTACCTGTCGCTTGACTCTCACCGCTGCGAATGGCGCGATACTTCGTTGGTGTAAGGTTGGTACCGCGACTCACGCACACATACAAAAGCAAGACCGCACGTTATTTCGTTCAAAATTTATTTTGACTGTGTGAATGTGCCCCGCGTACGAAGGGTAGGGATCTTCCCCTACATATCGATTTAAAAAATCGATCTTGTTGGCTCCAACGATCGATTCTTCGATTAATCGATTTCAGATCGCCATGCCTACCATCACCAAAAACTTCTTAAAACCTAAAGTAGGTACTTTGCCTGCATGCAAGCTTGCAAATGTTGGGTGCGATGTCGATGTCGGGGACTTTTTAACATTTTGTTAGCTTTAGCACCTACCGTATTATGATGAGCGTTTCATAAAATATTCTATTCACTGTACCTACATTATTTCTCTCATTGGCATTATAAGTAACATGGGTTTCAGTAATACATAATTAAACAAACCAAAATGAGATTACATTAATCATATAATTCTTAGGTATGCATTAGAAACGTGGTAAAACGAATTTATTTTAGTATCAACCTCACGAGAGATTTGCGTGATTTGATCTCATTTTATTTCGATAATAGTAATTAATGCCCTCTGGCAGCGATTAAATAAGTTATTTGCACCATTGAGGCTTTTTTTCCATCGGAAACCATAATTTTTCTCAGAATTTGGCCTTTTGCTTAATGCCTTTAGAAATAGTGAGATGGCGTAATGTATGGTTCTGTTTGATTGTATTTTGGCAATGCCCTCTAGCGTCTTTTGCCTAAACTCCATCTGGAATCTACATTTAAGCGGTATAAGTTGTAATGTAATCTTACTAGTTAGGGGAAAAGACTCTAGAGGGCACCACCAAACTTCTTGATCGACAGACGTATAAAGTATTGATCAATTTTTAATTGTTTTTCTTTATACGTCTGTGTGTTGATCAATTTTTTTATTGTTTTTTAAGTTTCTGGCTCGGTGGCTAGACTTTTAAGCCACTTTTGATCAAAACCATCACATACAGTATTGCCATAATTATATAACACTGCATTTATAAAAGGACTAGTGATCTGATAAGTGACAACACTGATTAAACGTCAGTTAGTTGTCAAAATGGCACGTCAGCAGCAAGATGTTGATGAGCTTTTCGATGTTAAAAATGCATTTTATGTTGGAAATTATCAACAAGCAATTAACGAGGCACAGAGCGTATCCGTGAGTAATATTTGTGCTAGTAAAACAGACTTAAATTCGCCGTTTCGGGACGTATTTGAACTTGTTTTGGGCGGTGACGTTGTGCCGCGCCTGTTTTCCTCAAAATTTCTGATAAAACCTATGTTTTGACTTTTGACCATATCTAAACATTTCAAAATTTTTAGCCATCAACGCCTCTCATAGCTCTTCAACGAGATGCATTCCTTTATCGATCGTACATCGCTCAAGGTAACCACAGGATTGTGTTGCAAGAGCTTAAGACCGCTGACCCTATGCTGCAGCCGCTGAAGACATTAGTAGAATACTTCACACCAAACGCCAACAAACCAGCGATCGTAGCCGATATTGATGCGCGTGTAAGTACCTTACCTTTATGTTGTAATTCTATAACTAACATCATAGTGTGAATATGACTCCAAATAATAAACTCCTTACTATTAATTATTGAATATATGACGTCATATTACCATAGTTATTTCTTGGGTGAATAAACAGGCAACAAGTTGCAACTTTCTGACCAAAGTTTCTTGACAATAATTCAATAAATCTTTAATAGTCAAATGATAATGAATGTTTGGAGATTGAGTGTATGGAAATCATTGCAAGGTAAAACACAATTTTTATAAGAAGAAATGAAATGATGCAACATATTCGACATATTCACACAAATTGTGTAATGTTACAGGTGGCTAAGGGTTCGGAACTGCCCAATGAAATCTTCCTGATTGTAGCTGCCACTATTTACTACCATGAGGATAACTATGAGGCAGCACTCAAGTATGTTTAATTCACTTTATTTTATTACTAGTAACCACTCTGCTATCATACACATCTAGACTTTGTAAAATTGACATCTGTTGTGTTGATTAGCAGAACAACTTGGTCATGCTGACTGTGCCAAAAGCCACTTTCATTTATAATAATGATCTTCCTGGTACTCATACCTTCTCTGTATTAGAAGAAACCTTTGCCCAGCAGTGGCATAATATTGGGTTGGTATTAATTAGTATTATTATAATCCATCCTTTGTAAATGATAATGAAAGATAATTTTATCTTATTTCTTCCTTTCACTTTTAGAATCCTCCACAATGCCGAATCACTGGAGCTCCGTGCTTTCACCCTACAGTGTCTCCTGGCTATGAACAGACCTGATCTGGCCCGCAAGCAGCTGAAGGTTCTGCAAGATATTGAGGATGACAGCACACTGACACAGCTGGCTCAAGCCTGGCTGAACTTGTCACAGGTTAGCAAAACTACTATTCCCTCTATAGGGTTGCTTCATTAGTTTGAAAACATTTTCTGCTCAATGTAAATAATCCAATGAACATGGCCAAACTTTCAATGAAAGCCATTGCCATGCGTTTACTCATTCTTCCCACTGATTGTACAAGTTTTGATGATTTTTTGTTTTGATTGGTACCTCATTAATTTTAGGGTGGCCCAGGAGTGCAGGATGCACACTACAGTATTATGGAGCTGTCAGAGAGGCTCGGCGCACTAGGAGCTGGCCCGGCCGCCGTCGGAGCCGCCGCCGCTGCCTCCCGAGGTAAGTAATACTTGAATAATGGCGCCGATTCACTTGTCTCACACACTAATTTTAAGTTACGTGCATTTTTTTCTTTCGATTTCGTTAAGGAAAGGATAGAAGATAACATTTTAGTTTCATTCTGTCAAATTAATATACTACATAGACAGCTTAGACGCGATTATAAACATGGCGACTAAAAATACGGCAATACAATACAATTTGACAGATCTAAACTGACATTTCATCTTCTATCCTTTTCTTAATGAAATAGAAAGAAAAAGATGCATTGAACTAAAATTTAATTTAGTTTGTGAATAAGGGAATGGGATCCATTATTGATTTTGCTATATGTTAGCACAATGCCATCTGTTGGCTTGTGGAGTGGCTTTTAACGACAATTGGAGAGTAACGAAACATCCTTACATTGTAAATTCTTGTAATTCTACACTTATGTAGGTGTGTACAAATTATTTATATGTTGATTATTGTTGTTTTTACAGGCATGTGGGAGGAATCTGAACAGATGCTGACAGAAGCTCAGGCGAGGGCTCCTCAACAACCTGACCTGTTGCTGGGTCTGGCTGTCACTGCAGCGCACAGTGGGAAAGCACCTGAGGTGTGTCCATATTTATTACTTCGTAATCATCTTGGAATGTGTCTCGGTAATAATGGTGCAGATTCTGAATCCTCTTAAATTAGCGCCTGACTTAAATTGATGCATTTTTAGATGCCATGTTTTAATCACGTCTAAACTGTCTATGGAACATCTTAATAATTTGACAAGAGTATAGTAATATCTTATCTTCTGTCCTTTTCTTAATGAAATAGAAATTATATTGTCATAGTATAAACAAAAAATTGTACTTAATTTCATAACTAAAGACCTGGAAATTTCTTGGTTATGGTTTCAGCTAAAAATTGTATCCCTATCGGAGACTATTAACTAATTAGTTAATTACTATTTCCAGATATTCAACCGGTACATAGCCCAACTTCTGGATAGCCATCCAGACCATCCCTACACAAAGGAGCATCATGCTAAGACCAACGAATTCAAGCGCCTCGCTGCACAGTACCAGCCTTCTGTCTCAAGTTAAACCCTACGGCCTTAGCGATAGAGTTTAATATCACTTATGAGTTTGTTTGTGTAAACTAAAGAGCCTATATTATTATACTATTTTGGAGTTTTATTTTAGGCTTTCTGTTAGCAGTTATATTTAGTTTGGTTGTAATTTTTGGTGTGTATTTTAGATTCATTTTCTTTCGAGAGTAGTTAGTTGTTCTTAGTAGATTAGTAGCCAAGGGCTGTATGTAAGGCATCAATTGCAGCCCGAGATATTTAAGCGCCGTTCGAGGGTGCAATTGATGCTTACACCCGAGCTAACTACTCTGCTTTACATCTCGACTGTGAGGTAAGTAAAAAAAAGCAGCATTACAAGAATAATATATTGTTAATTGTTACTTCAGCTTCAGCCATTTTCATTGAATCGGGAGTGCAGCTTATATCTTCATAACTTGCAGAACTCATGTCTTTTTCCTAATAAGCACATAATTATAAAAAAACCCAAAAACAAATAATATATAAGTAAAGTTTTCTATTTCCGCCTTCATGGTTATTTTTGAATTTTTTTTTTCAAGAACAAATTTGAGCTTCGCCGTTCGATATTTAATATTGATGACTATTATACTCATATGGTCTACATGGAAGAGCTGCTCTTTCAGATGGAGCGCGTAAGTCTTACATTTGGATTAAAAATTAATCAGAGTAAGACGAAAATCATGATCGTCAATCGTGCTGGTAATAATTCGCCCAAGGTAACATAGATCGCGAATTGTGACGTAGTCGATTCGTATGTGCACCTGGGTGCTCTGGTTTCAAACAATGGCGGTAGTGTAGTGAGATCAAGCGGCGCATGGCCACGACAAGAGGGGCAATGGACAAGTTCAAGAAATTATGGAGGAATCGCGACATAACCAAAGCCACTAAGATCAGGCTCGTCCGAGCACTAATATTCCCATAATTGGAAAGGAAAAAGATAGACGCTCTAGAAATGTGGTGTTGGAGAAGAATGCTTGGGGTATCATGGACCGAGTTTAGAACAAACGTTTCTAGACTCCAAGAACTCAGCAAAAAACAGCGTCTTTCAGAAATAGTACAGTCCCGTATACTCGGATTTTTCGCTCACGTATCAAGGCGCAATAATGACTCCATAGAACGTTTGGTCGTCCAGGGCAGAGTGGATGGGAACAGACCTCGTGGAAGGTCACCTATGAGGTGGACTGACCAAATCAAGTCGGCAGTGGGGGGAGCTGTTAATAAATGCTCCAGCCTGTAGTCCAACAGGGATAGATGGACAGAGATCGTTCGGCTTGTGTGTGTTGGCGACCACGACCGTTCTGTCAAGAGCGAGACGAAGAAGAAGATAAGGAAGACAAGGCTGAATAGCGAAGCGACCTCTTTTGTCATTGGCGAAAAATGCATGACGTCTTTTGCCAGTATGATGGTTAGATGTACGCGAACATTTTGAAAGAGTGAAGTTTTTTTTAATTACTTACCGGCCTAGTGCTTTTCTAGCGGCATTATTATCTTAGAGCGCTAATTGGTCACCACAAGCAAGCAAGCTCCATTTGGGGGTAATCAGGACCTGCTTACCGAATATGAGATGTACAGGTACATTAGTTACAAGTGACCTCTGCCAGTCTAGATTCTTTATGTTATTTATGAATGCATAGCACAACAATATTAGGTTGTGTTTCAAACAGAAAAGAGGATGTGGCGGAATCTGTGTAAAATTAAAGAATCCCTTCATTTTTGATGTCCGGTGAAGCCATACGCATGACTGCATACAATGATTGCATCAGGCAGGATTGCGGTCAAGCAGTAGGTTAAAAAAATAATGTAACTTGACCTAAGTTCTAGTGAATGATTTCTGATTGGTTAGTTTTAGACACATTCTTTGCTAAGCATTCTCGTACATATCTGACGATAACGCACTTTTATACTTCTTTAACTTTGGTGTAAGGCTGTTGAATATCTCAACTGATTTTGGTGAACGCTGCCAAAAACTTGAAGTAAACGGAACGCGACTATACGAGTACAGTGTGCGTGTTTTCGCTGACCGCCGCACGGGGTGACGAACTCGCAAGCTGACGAGTCATGGTCACGTTCTTTTAACGGTCACCAAATTTAAGTATTTAATGTAACTCCCGGAGGGTTTAGGCCTCAAAAGTAGAAAACACAGAAATAGTCAAGCAATAATGAATCAGTAAAATGATTTTTTCATATGAGCACCGCAGTGTCAAACAAAAATGTACTTTGATCGTTGAAGAAAACAAACGCCACATTATACAAAACTCCTTTATCGTCATATAATCCTAGTAGAAGCTGTAATCATAATCGTTGTCTGGTTCCTCGTCCTCATCGGAATCTGTCAGGTTTGCCAGTATGTGGTACTGGCGGAGTTTCTCCAGGGCTGCCATGTCATCCATCAGACCTAGTGGCAGGTCTGTTGGGTCAGGCTCGCCTTTGACCAAGGTCCAGTCCGTTGTAGATTCATGGGGGATCTCACCGTTCAAACCTGTAATGTAAAAAGTATATGCGTCATACTTAAAAATCAGAAAAATATTTGTATCGACTCAAAATAGAACCTATTCTTTTCGGTTAATAAGGTCTTCTCATCCAGTGCTATGTTTTTATTTACCGTTTTGCGAGTCGCCGCCCTTGTCTACAAGCTAAACTAAATTTAAGTGGTGTGCTTCTTTTCATCTCATCTTAATAAAACGGTCATAAATGAAATAGTCCTGAAATTGACGACGGTTTTTAAATAGCCATGTAATCGCGTCTAAACCATAGATTTAGGATTTCATTGCTACGCAACTCTAAACTGTCTATCTAAATCTGTAATAATGCGATGTAAAAAGATTAATAAAGTAATATTTCATCTTCTGTAATTTTCTTAATGAAATAGAAACAAAAGAAGTCTTGAAATTAAATTTAGTGCCTACCTATAGTTTGTGAACAGGGAATCGGTCGATGTTGGTCATTAATTTATCGATATCGATACCATTCCAACACTAACAAAAAAGGCTATACTTACCATTAGGCAATATATCAACAGGTCCCTCAATAGGCGGTGCGGTGTACGCCTCCAGCTCCTGCTCCGTCTTGCTCTCGCGGTCCAGCTTTTCTTGTTTGCGTTGGCGACGCCATGCCTTCTGTAGATTGAAACGTTCGGGCCTGTAACGTCAAAGCAGACTTTAGCCACAAGGAAGGAAATATAGATGCGTCTGAGAATTGGTAACATGAAGTCATGAACAAGTAAATGAAAAAGGGCATCTGCCCATTGTTTTCCAACGGCTTGGGACTCTGCTCCAAGTTAAATTAGGTGCAGCTGAATAAAAAGCCGAAAATTTACCAGAACAAATCCCGGCACACAAGCCTCTCGGTGAGAGGTAGTGAGCTCTAATGGGACTCGGGCCCAGTCGGGCTGGTAGATGTCACAAGTCTTCGGAGTTTTGCCTCTAGGATATGACGGTTTCCTCACGATGTCTTCCTTAACCTTTTTGAGAGCAGTGGTGATGAAATAATTTACAAAAAGTAAAGCCTGATGGGGTTCGAACCAACGACCTGTAAGTTGCAGCCATGTTGCAGCCGATACCACTAGGCTATATAGGTACCTACTAATAATAATAAATTTGAAGATTTTATTTATGGTTTCTTTGAATCCCTGGATTTTCCTGTTACTATTTGAAAAAGTCTCTTTGTATTAGTTAAACAGATTTTGGAAAAAGCCTTAACACCACGCTAGTTGCGGATGATATGATGTACAGTAATAATTCGGATAACCAAAACTAGGTAATCGTATATAAAAAGTATCAATCTGAGGAGTCAGAGTTTGGTAACGAAACCTGTGTAAGAAATGGAGCCCTATGTTATTACTTACATTTTCTGTGACCATTACACCTAGGCATGTGAGTCATTACCTTATCAGCCTTCATATTTAAATTAAAACCAGACAAAGCCTTGCCGCCAAGCGATTTGTCGTGTTCCGGCATGATGTCTGGTGAAGCCGTACGGTGGACGGGTCTGAGAAGTTGGGTTGCGATGTGTGCCGGGTACGATGCGCTTAATGTTGTTGTGTTGGGAGTTTGGTCGTGGAGGGTCTTCAGACCAATCGCCCTCTGGTGCAGCATCGTTGGTCGTGTTATTGGGTTTAACATTGCATCATCTCGCTCAACTGCCGTCTTCCATCCTATTCGCTCAGTTTTTCTGAGTTATTAAGCTCTTAATAAACTAGCGCGCTTTACCATCAACAATCGCATCACTGCTTACCATCAGGCGGGATTGCGGTTAAGCGCTAGTTTATAATTATTAAATATGGCAAAATGTTGTACATTTTGCCCTATAAATATTATTCTTAAGTATATCAAGGACAGATTTCTGGATGAAACTTGTGTTACTAAAACCCAAGCCTGTATAAAGGAACGCAGTCCGGAACAAACAGTGATATCTGCCTGTCTTATCTATTCTTTAAATAAACATAATACTTATTTACTTTGCATCTGTTGGTAAACTTACAACGAATGGTTCGAATATGTCAGCAAGAAGATTATCAAAATTTTAGTTCATACATTCTTTTTCTAACCATATTAAAATTTCTAATTGCGAAGAGGCTAGTTGGCGGCCCAAATTTGGTTTAAAACGGTCTCCAAGGCCTGAAACACAGGCGAAGATTAGCCAGCCTATCGATGTTCTATAGGAAGCAGTTTGGAGAGCGTACGCGGGAATAGGGTAGTTGACTAAAAAAAACTAATTAGTCCGTCAGTCAGATTTCTAAAAAATATTAGACACGTATTTTTTCTTTTTTCATATAAACAAAAAATGAAGACTCGAAAACTCGTCACTGCACGCTACACTTTTTAGCGAGCAGTGACGTCACCAGTCACCACTCCTGATCTTTGATATTTGTAAATTTTTATTGATTTGACAAAATATACGTATCCATTATTTTTCTATAATCTGAATGACGGACTAAATAGAACCATTTTTGTTTACCCAGGAATCATCCCTATTGCATGACTGAATTCCCGTCTACCGACCCGTTACCCGACTACCCGTCGTACGGCGAGTATAACCCTTATGTTGTTGACCACTACGATCCTGACGAAACGTTTAGCCTTGTCTTTTATACCGCGTACATCGAGGGACTAGAACAATTTATCAGCGACTGTTTCCGTCTGACTACATTTTAAGTGTCTTCAAGGCGTGAATAGGCTCTTAATAAACTAGCGCGCTTTACCATCAATGATTGCATCACTGCTTACCATTAGGCGGGATTGGGGTCAAGCCCTAGTAAACAATTGATAAAAAAAAACTGAATTACAGAGCAGCTTGATGTGCTGCTATCTGTACCTAATTACGTTTTATATCACATCGTAACTGAGAACTTACTTTTCCTCACCCTTATACACGCGGGATTCGATGTTCTGGATGTCATGTCTGAGGTCTGCAATCATGAGTAACATGAGGTCTAAGGAGCCTTTAGGACCCCTAGGGCCGCGAGGACCCCTTGGCCCGATGTCACCTTTCGGTCCTTCCATACCTGGTGGGCCGGCCGGACCCTGTAACATGGACATCAAAAATTTTATATTGACCGTTGCTTTTTTTGTAAAAAAAAGTTTTATGCAGATAGTAGGTAAGTACACTTAGGTACATACATAAGATTTTTTTAAAATAATCTACGACATTATTAGTAGCAATGGTTTTTATTTTGACTGTCCAACAACCTTTATTGGGGTATTGAGCGGACACGTTTGTCGGACGTATGAAACAATGGAGTCGCAATATCCTTGAAAATTATTCAAAATGTATGTCAAGTAAGTAATAATTCTGCGACTTATTTGACAGGACTAAATAAATTTATCATCTGTCCTCTTAAAGAATCAGAAAGAAAAAGATGCATTGAGTTTAGTATTTTAGTTTAGTTTGTGAATAAGGTGAAAAGGTATGAGGAGCAGCGTGTAAAGCTCACTCATCCTCCATAGAAAAAGGAGGACCCTCCGACCAGCTTCGAAAAGTAATGATTGTACAAAGACGGCATCATAACAGTTCAATGATCAAAAGAACTCAAAATTTTAGCAGATTACCGCATATGCCAGTCATGGATTTGTCATTTTGGACGAGATTACCATTTTATGCCACTTCGTTCAGTTTTTTTTTTTGTCAAAATCGGTTATTATCAGATTAAAAATCGACAATTTTGACACTATTGAAATAGGAGACTAGGGCTCAGACTGGTTGTCTGGCGGGCCACTTGCCCCGGTTGATGTCGCGATCTTGTATACGTGCTAGTTGCACAGAAAACTCTGATTGTGAGATGATGGATTCTCGTGACGTCAGTATGACGCGTTGTTCGCATGTAGCGTTGTAGGTACCGTTACAAAGGGAATCGGGGCAATTAATATAGTACTACGCAATTCTTCACCGTCTCGATCTATTATGAAAACGGATTTTCTTTACTTACCCTAGGACCTCTTTCACAACGGCAATAACCTCCTTCTAAAGGTGCCGTTGAATCTAATACTCTGTAAGCGTACGTTCCCTCTGCGAATCTATCACCACCTTGAAATAAACCATAACAATTCCATTTATTACTACACTAGTGCGCAGTCTCGCTCGCGTATTTTTCGATGCCGTGGGAATATCGGGATAAAAAGTATCCTATGTGTTATTCCTGGTTATAAGGCATCTGTGTGCCAGATTTCATATCAATCGGTTTAGTAGTTTAGGCTTGAAAGCGGAACAAACAAACAAACTCACTTTCACATTTATAATATTATAATTAAGGATGTACAGACGGACATCAAGCTACTACAATCTGTCAAATTTCTTTACTAGAACTTTATGCCTAAATCATTAAGGCTCAAGGTTGATTGGGAACTTCTGACAGTTTCGGGTAGCTCTACCTGCGGTCGTCCGTACGCATGGTGATAATATTCATTACCTTTTGAGAGTCGGACACCTTAAATGAACAGGCTCAGTACCTACTGCATATCATCGAGATAATTATGTAACATAGTAACAGCAGCAATGTATTTCTTTTTGTCAGTTCAACAATCGTTGAACATTCAGTTATACCTAGTTTTATTTATTTAAAGAAGAAAGAACACATGAAGCTAACCCATTATTAACAAAATCTTTCAAATATATATACGGTCGAATTGAGTAACCTCCTCCTTTTTGAAGTCGGAAAAAAATGATTGTGATTGTTAATAATAATGTGTGTTACACAATTAAGGTGCAAGCGTTCCGGTAGAAATAATGCTTACATTTTATTATTCACTTTTATTGTGTTTGGACATGGTAAAAGGCAGCATAGTTGTCTCTTAGCCCATTTATAGCCGACTACTTACCATCTCTCACTGCAGGACTGTCCATCAGCTTCTTCAGCGCCGCCTGTGTCGTGTGTAATTGATCACTCAACTGCTTGATCTTCCTAGATAGCCAGGTGACAGTGTCACAAGGTGCGTAACACCTGGACGATGCTCGGACTAGCGGCAGCGGCTCCTGAAGCAAAGCAGTTACCTGGGCTGAATTATGTGGCATCTTTTAGTTACGAATCTGTGGGCTGCTACTAATCTTTGTATGATGTAGGGAAAATATGGGGTTTAGGTATTATAATTAAACTTCTGTCGAAGACATCCTGAGGAAACCTGGAATTTAAGTCTGAAATCGCCAACCCGCATTGACACAAGCGTGGTGATTACCTACGCTCAATCCTTCTCTGCATTTTTTTTAATTTTTTTATTAATTTATAAACCAGCGCTTGACCGCAGTCCCGCCTGATGGTAAGCAGTGACGCAATCGTTGATGGTAAAGCGCACTAGTTTATTAAGAGCCTATTCACTCTAGCCTTGAAGACACTCAAATTGTAGTCGGACGGAAACACCGCCGCTGGCAAATTGTTCCAGTCCCTCGATGTACGCGGTATAAAGGAGGAGGCGAAACGCTTCGTCCGGATCGTAGTGGTGTTAACAACATAAGGGTGGAAACTCGCCGTACGACGGGTCGTCCGATGGTGGAACGGAGATGGGGAAATTAAATCATGCAGTTCCCTCGCACACTCCCCAAAATGTATCCTATAGAACACCGAAAGGCTGGCTACTCTACGCCTGTGCTCTAGGCTTTGGAGACCAACTCGAGTTAAATCAGGGTCACCAATCAGCCTCTTCGCACGCCTCTCCACTGAATCCAAAGTGGCCAGGTGACACTTAGCAGCACCAGCCCAATTGTGGCTGCAGTACTCCACACACGAACGGACCTGTGCTTTGTAGGTACAACATTAGAAGCTGTCCTGGTGTGAAGTACTGCCGGACCTTTGCGATAACGCCAAGTTTCGACAATGCCAAGTTTCCTGGCAGCCAACTTGGCCTTGGACTCAATGAACCGCCCAAAGTTTAGGTTCGAGGAAATCTCAACACCCAAAAGCTATGAGAGGAGAACTGTGTCCAGCAGTGGGACGATAAAAAGGTTGATGATGAAACTTCTGTCGGTGTTGTAGACAACAAGGTTCTGATGATTGTAACCAAACATAGAGTTAACAATGAAGATGCTATGAACCAATATTACCGGGCAATCGGGTATAATATACTACCGGAAACCAATATTACCCGGTATTGCAAATCCAGGATTTGCGACAGTTACCAATAGCAATATCAATTACCTGGTAATGCTACAGGATCTCAATTCCAGGGTCAAATTGAGGCGAGGTTAAGTAGCCAATGGCATTATGAAACCACATGAAGATGTTCATGCTTCAGTTTTCCTGTGATGAATAAAAGGCTTTAACTTACTCGGACAGCAACTCTTTGTTCACACTTCTTTCCATCGTTGGCTAGGACCAGCGGAGGTGAACATTCGCAGTGGTACCCACCGGGGTCGTTGATACACCGTTGCTCGCAGCCGCCATTGTTAGAAGAGCATTCGTCCACATCTGAGTACCAGGAAATTAGAATTTATTAGGTTGTTTGATATAATATAGTTAGTAGATATAGTTAAAGAATTATTTTTTTTTCGGTTTTCTTCATAATATGTTTTTACAGACCTTCGAAACATGCTTGCGAGTATGTAAGGTATGTTGTTTATGGACTTATGCAAGGCAGTTTACAGCCTTTTTCAGCGTCACAGGTGGGTGTAGTCTTTTTGCAATTTTATTGAAGGAGTTTGTACAGGTGGATTGAGTTTAGGTACTATTTCGGTTGTTATTAATGAGTAATTGTGTTTACCAACGCAGTAAGGTTGTGTCTTTCTCCTGTAGTGGTATTCATTGAACTGGAAGCCGCTGTGGCACGAGCACCACACGTGGTCACCACGTACCTCGCACGCTTGTTCACATAGCTGCAGACTGCACGGGTCCGTCGACTTTGGTACACACCTGGAAAATGGGAATATTAAGACAATCGTGCATTATCATCAACATCCTTCATCCTTGCCTTTTTTCCAAATTAATTTGGGGTGGTAGCAACATGTCTTTCTTTTTCATGTCATACGCTTATAATCTTTGAAACTAAGAATGATGACACTCACTATAGATCGCGATAACATGTTCGCGACTTCCAGCCTATATTGGGAAGCATTTTGAAAAAACGGGTTCACAGTTACTAGTCTATGCAAGTTTTTATGCTTTGGCAAAGAGAAAAATGTAGCGGTTTAGCAATTCTACGCTTGGTGCTAAAATATTTAGAAAGCCACACATTGCAAATGCTAGGATCGGGGCTATCGTACAGACGAAAGTCAGGTCCCGCGAGGAGTAACTCGAGTCTCTGGATCGCGATCTGTGAAGGGGCGGCCTGGACAATGTGGTAAGTGCCCTCCAGCGGTGCAATCCAACTTAATCGTGGAAGGTGTTACCATCGCTGCCGGGTCCACTATGAAATACTTAGGACTAAACTTCTACCGACTGTCGGATCACTATTATAATTAATAGCACATCTATCGCATCATCATTATGGCATTATTATATGTATAACGGGCAATTTTCTTTCACAATTCTATAGTAAAATAATTAACTTGTTTGTCCCAATATTAGTACCTCTGTAGTCACCCTCTTTCTAGCCATATCATATGTCACACAGTCACTACTTTTTTTAGTCATATCAGAACTTCCCTTATGACATCTTCATTCCTCCTGATCACATGCCCACACTAAGATGAAATTATTTTGATTGACTATCAATTTCAATCAAAATAATTTTGAATAATATTGCTATATCATTGCTTCATATGTTCGAAAAATGTATCAGCGCAACAATGTACATGACGCAATGAAGGTTGCGGAATTTTCAAAATTAAATCCATTGATACTAATGGTGCGAACAATAACGCAGGATATTTTACCTAACGTCTATAAATATTTCTCGGTATTATTAACCTGCCAGTAAAATAAGCAACAAGTCGCAACAATTAATATTCTGTTTAGCAAGCAAAGCTAATCAATTACCATACAGAATCTAGTTATTTACTATGCTACCTATAGTTCCTCATTCCTATGCTTCACATGGCAAAAACACACGTCGCCCTTCGCAAAGACGTGGCTGGAATATAAATCTAATGTCTTCAGCACCGGAGATACACGAAGACGAAAAAGGTCACACCTTTCTTTTTTACTAAATCCCTTGGTCCTTTGAGCCATATACATCTCATGTTTCTAATTGAAATCAGGCGTTGGTGTTTAATTAAAGTTGGAATAGAATTTCAAAGGTATGCATTCATATTAGTTGTCGATATAAGGACAAACAATCAAATTATCGTAAAATTCACATTTTTTTTTAATTGTTTATAGTGGCTGTGCAAATTCAGGGATTTTACTAAGATATTTCTACTAGATTCATATTATATACACGCTGGAATTTTAATGGTTGTTTTCCCGCGGCAGAACGATTTGCTTTAAGGAGTACTTTCGATGAATAGAATAAAAGGCTAAATTACAAATTTTTGTGTTATAAAATAATAATAAATAAAAAAAATCATCAACTCCAAAAAGGGAGAAAAGTTAGTTACGCTACCTACAAGCTGTAGGTACTACTCGGAATGGGCATGAAACCGCCTCAATGGAAAGCAATACATTTAATGTTCAAACCATAATAAGCTCCCACGCACAGTGATAGGGCATAAAACAGCTTGTAGGCAACAATCCGAAAATTTTATGCCGTGCCGACAATAGAAAAAAATGTTCAAACCAAAAAAATCTGTCATGTGCGTTAATAAGGTATAAAATAACTTAAATGTACCAATACAAAAAATTACCGCTCAAACTAGCATTCAAGAAAACTATCGTTCAAAGGCGTTGCCGCTTTATAAATGTTCAAAGTACGCTCTCGACTCTAGTGATACGACATAAAGTAGTCTGCGCGCAAAAATTACAAACAATTATCTTAGATAATAATTTTATTTTCGTGTTCAGTAAATTGCAGCTAAAAAGTATTTATGAAAATCGTAAGCCCGTAAAAGTATGAATGGATAATAGTTGAAGCACGCGGGTCAATGGCCCCGCGCCATTCAGCTGTAGATTATCAGAAGTTTACTATTGGTTCGTGCTAACTTTCGAGTTTTTTGAGTTTTTTGAGTTGAGTTAGTATCCCATAACACAAGTCTCGAACTTACTTTGGGGCTAGCTCAATCTGTCTGATTTGTCCGTATATATTTATTTATTTATGTTTCTAATATTTTATTTATTGATGAAACGATTGTATTACTAAGACAAAACCGTTTCGCTGCGGGAAAACAACCATTAAAATTCCACGCTGTATATTCCACCAATAAATGTTGTAGTTCCTCGACCTCGTTGAGCTTTGTTAGGAAACATAGTCAGAACAACTTTCTTACTGTTGGGACACAGAGCTCCTCTCTGTGGGAGGGAATGGGCCATAATCCACCTCACTGGTCCAGTGCGGGTTGTTAGATGAGGTTGATACTGAGGTGGGTTGGTAAGGAGACACGTTTGATGTTAAATCGTCTCAATCTTTGTATACATTTGAAAGGCAATTATGCAATATGGGCCTAGCCTGTTTCCAGCAGAGGACGCTGAGCTGTATTGATTGGTAGTCCATCTCTACCAATGGCCGCTGGTGCGGGATTCGTATGAGCATTCACCGCTCCCCGGTAGGCCTATCGATTGAATGAGGCCCGGGAGCAAGAAGAGGGATCTTGGACCTGACCTAAACAGTTTATGGGCAATTTAAGAAGTATGAAAATTAAAATGAGTTTAATATTTTTACCTTATCTAAATATCTGCGTAAAGGTGCTGTGTTTTATTCGTATCCAGTGTTCAGCAAGTATCAGATTAGCTATAAGCGCTTACCTTCCAGCTATGAGGACATGAGTGTCGCAGCACCTCAACTTCATGCATTGTATGTCGACGCCGTGGACGCGGCACGTCTCGCGGGTACGTAGGAGGCTGTCGGTGGGGCACGGCGAACTACCGTCTAATCTGAAATTAAAACATGGATTGGTAAGACTTCCCAACACAACGCCCCAATGTCGAACATGTCGGCGCTTTTAATCACAATTTGAAGGATTTTAAAGGAACTTATTAGTGCAAAGCGTCGCCAAAATTGCTTAATATTCGATCAAATCTCAGTCTGAATCCACAAAGACTGATGGCTGGCAGGGCAGAGTTGACTTAAGGAACATAGGTTTTAGTCAGTAAAACTCTGACACGCCCTTCCGCTCCGCCCAAAGCAGGAGAAGTCAATTGACGATTTCCCATCCAAAAAAAGGATGTTGCGATTCCATTGCTTCATATTATGTTCGAAAAAAAATTTATAACGTAAATAACGCAATGAATGTAATTGAACTGTCAAAATGAAACCCATTGTTACTGATAGTGTGTTACGTACCTAATTAACATTGGTTTGAAAAGTAAATAACACAATTAATTTTATTTAATTGTTAAAATACAGATGTTGCCATTGTTAGTGAAATGAAATGAAATGAAATCGTTTGTGTGTTTGGTATCTCATAGCCGCACAGATTTCTGCCGAGTATTGAGTATGCGGGAACAAAACATGATGACGTAGCACCGTCTAATGACATCACTGAAGGTTTGATAAAATGTCTGCAATGACTATTCTATGAAGACGCATGCTAATTCGATATACAATGTTATTTTTACTTTATTCGAAATCTGAATATAGTTTCTTCAGAAAAGCAACTTGATCGATTCCAATCATTTTACACCATGTGATATGTGTATTTTTTTTTCGAAATACGTTTAGAAATTGTTGGAGAGTGGTTACCGAGTGGTTGCGCGCGCACCACAGCTGACGCCAGAGGTCAACGCACCGCGCTCGCCAACCCGAGCAAGCTTTGACCATATTTTTGTTGGGACAGCCAAGTAGGATAACAAGCTCACAACTTTGGTTTTTCATGATATCTTTTTGAAATTTCGTACATAGATTATTTACTTAAAAATACTGGACACGTGTTTCGGGTTTCGCGTAAACAAAAAATAACGTTTTATTTAGTACTAACAAAATATTACCTAAATTATTGAATGTCTGCGTATTTGTTCTTATGATGCATCAGTTAATTCAGATATTTCATAAAAATATCCGCGGGATAATTGATTATTTTCATTCTAACAATATCTTCATTCACACATCCATCCATTGTTTTTAGGGTCTTCCTCTATTCTTAATAGTCCTTCACATTCATACCCAAAACTCTCCTTGCGACATTTTCCTTATTCCTCCTAATTGTTTTCAGTCACTGGTGACTTTTGAGACTTTACATTTCTTATTTTATCTATTCGTGAACACGTGTACCCTCTAAGTATCCTCGTCATAGTTGCATGCATTTACCTTTCATTCATCATAGTACAGTCGATATTATCAAAATATAATTTCAGGAATAAGAACTTAATGTTCATGTAATACATTTGATCTCCAGAATATGATTTAACTTTTTTAAACAATTGTAGTCATAAGGATTGTATTTATATATAATTAAATTAATTATTATACATTTAAACTTACACTGCTATCTTCTAGATTTAGGTAGGTACACACGCTATGAGAAGGTAACCTACAAGAACTAAGTACAAAGCGAACAGCATACTTATGAATTTTATTAAAACAATATAAAATCATAGCTCAAGATTGTTTATAAATAAGCATTCCACATCATCTGTGGTTTGTGTTAAAAACGTACCATTTAATTAAAAATAATAAAGTAAGTAATCCGTAACGCCGACACGTCATTCTAGCTGTAGGTATATTATCTTCTATTATAGGTATAAAATTCTCCTCTTGTCACAGTGTTAGTCCTTGACCGCCTCCAAAACGGCTGAACCGATTTTAATGAAATTTTGTATAAAACGTATCGTTGGGCAGGAGAATAGGTTTTTATATATTGTTTATACTACTACCACTAACGCGGGTGAAACCGCGGGGCGCAGCTAGTTATATTATAAATGCGAAAGTACGTTTATTTGTTTGATTCTTATTCAAACACTATGACACCGCTGGACGGATTTGGATGAAATTTGGCACCTGAGTTGATTATGACTTGGAGAAGCGTATAGGATAATTTTAATCTTCGATCGCACACGATGTCGCGGGCAACAGCTACTTTTTTCATATAAGTAATATTTATCGGAACCGCAATGTTAAACTTTGAAGGAACAACAAAGAATCTTTATCTTATCGCCTTACGTTCTACAATGTCGTTTGGGATGCTGATTAGCTTATAAATGAATAATAATGACCTAATTATTGTTTACACGCGTGTAACTTGTAGATTGGGACTAAATCTCGGAATTGAGATGGATGACTGCTTCTGGAGGACGCGATGATTCAAATAATAAAATGAATGTTTCTAGTAGTCTTGAACTCGTGGGACCACAGTCTACTATTAAAATAGTATCAGAAATGTCAATTAGTGATCTCATAATGATCGATGTTGACAAGTTTCGTAATCTACAAAAAAATGGCTTCATTACGACTTTTCAGTGGTCAATCAAATTGAGTAATAGATTTAAGAAAATCATTTCTCCAAAGGGTTACATAATAATGGCAATACGGCAATGTCATTCTACCACCAACTGGCAAATAATTGATCGATCATTAGGAATTTAGCAGATTACGAGCTTTTAGCACAATGACAATGAAATCGTGTTGGAATGACAAATTTATAAAAATAGCAGAGTAAGGCCTCTGATATTTTTTTCTGCGACTTTGTGGATTATTAATATAATGAACTAAGGCCTTAACTAAGGTGGCCTTTCGCAGTATGTGCGTATCTTCACTGGAAGTAGACTTGAGTTTATCTTGTATTTACTTACTAAGAGTGTCTCTAAGGCCTGTCTGTGCGTGTTCTTGTTTCTGAATTGTTATTCTTTGAGCATTGTTTCATAGAAGACGATTTCAATTTTAATAAGTTTTGAAATTGGAGCTGTTTGGCCTCGAAACGTAACGACCGTTTTATTCCTTTCAAAATTCTCTTCTTGAATACAATTATTATAATTTGAGCAGGAGTATCTGTTACACGAGAAAAAACATGAATAATTCATTTAAAATAATTGATAATACAAAATATTCAATTACTTTTATTTTTTACTATAACTCCAATCCACTTTTATTCTTAGTGTATTGATGATAAAAAGAAGCTTTAGTTGAAACCGACAGTTACTGAGGAATTAGGAAAAGGAGGAATTAGGCGGTGTCGTAGACTGGCCACGAATCAGACAGGTCCACAAATGCTGGGTCTTATGTGCCTTTTATGTGCTGTCGATTAAGGACCTGGCCGCCCACAATATGACTTGTTTGCTCTAAACCTTTGTGAGATGAGCTAACACAGTCTCTCGAACAGTTCGGAGGTGTCATAGAAAAGATATAGGGCGGAAGCGTTTTGTGTTTTAGGGTCGTTATTTGGTTTATGTTATTTGGGTATACCGATAAATCTTTCGATAGTCCACTAAGAGTCAAGGAGTGAGAGAGTTTAAGATTGTCATCAGGAATACCTTGCTTGCTTGTGTTTTTAATTTGGTCTTCGTTAGAATTATAATTTAGTAAAGACATTTCGACAAGTCGGCCTAACTCTCGTTTTCTATAAACATCGTTAAAGTTAAAAACTAAAAACACTTTACATATTGATCCGGTTTTAGATTATACAAGCAAAGTAGCCTTTGACGCCGATTCATTAGTTCATAAACTAAATTTAAGTTCGATGCGTCTTTTTCTGTCTATTTCATCAAGCAAAGGACAGAAGATAAATTTTAGTTTAGTGATCCTTTCATCAGTGTTACATGTCATGTCATGTCTTAGCTCTGCCATTACAAGAGTTAAATTCTACTTAGGTAAATTTAGATCAGCAGAGCAACTAGTCTAGTTTTGACCTTAATTAGAATAATTAGAGTGTGAATGTGTTACCAGGCTGACATAATATAACAGAGATAAGTGTTTTCATTATTTCCTATTAAGTTGTCGTGAAACGCCATCAAGACAAACCTTTAGCTATTAATAAACTATTAGGTATGTTCATGATGCACACAACACAGCAACATTACATAAAGCTTTTAACTTAATGAAACTGTAGAGTGTAATTTTTAATAATGTGTGATCACACTTTCATAGCCTGAGTAGAGTGTTCAACAAACATAATTGCAAAAAAAGTCCACAATTAAAAATAAAATGCTCAATACGTAAAGTTTTAGACATCTTTGTGACAAAATAGCCTATTTACCTGATCAGGACCCTTTTTAGTCGTTTGGTCCTTAATCAGCTTGTTAGCTTTCTATCATTCGTGAGTCCTACATTGGTAAATCTGTGGTTAAAATTAGCGTTTTTATTTAGATTTATGAAGACTTATGTATCTTTTTCAATACCAATTACCACTAAATCAAGCTCAATACTCAGAACTTTAATCAAGCGCTTTAGCATCGGTCACATCATCAATAAGTAGGTATCTAAGTACCCGATCTTTCGCCCTAAGCTTTCTAAGAACACTCCAATGGGTGGACTATTAATACTGGGGGGCAATCGCGCTAAAATAATTCAACCAAAACAGAATTGAATCGCAACCAAACCATAACTTTTGTTATGTTTCGTATCGCGCTAACGGTTTAACCATAACTGGACCTCAGTTGGAACTTAACCGTTGTCAAATGACAAAGTTGAAACAAAGCTAACTTTTTCTATGCCATGTCAAACTTACGTCTAAACGATTAGATTTACTTATAATTGATTTAGTTTTAATTATTATATCTGATGAAATGTATCACTCATACCTACATTGATTTTACTTCAACCGAAGTTGAAACTTTAGCGCGATACGAAATAAGATCGAAACTAAACCATAACTTTAAATGGATTAGATACGAACAAGAATTGAACTTCTACGGTTGTATTTAGCGCGATTACCCTCCAGTGCGCAATAACGCTGGTGTAATAAATATGTACTTCATATATTATGATGGTGCAAGTGTGCAGTGTTCTCCATTCAGTAGCAGTCGTTGAACCCACGCACTTTAGTTTTTAAACGGGACAATGCAACTGATTCATAAATTAATTGAAATAATCAAAGGAAACGTGGACTCTGG
Organism: Sesamia inferens; assembly: GCA_037179545.1. Lineage (NCBI taxonomy): Eukaryota > Metazoa > Arthropoda > Insecta > Lepidoptera > Noctuidae > Sesamia > Sesamia inferens. The sequence continues at coordinate 29,618,537 of CM073933.1, read as the reverse complement.
GTCACAATTCTTTTATTGATTTGTTCAGTTGTTTTGTACATGAAGCTAGCACTCTAAAAAGCTGTGGACTGAAAGAAATATTTACGCATGGTTATTGTGCTTATTCAAACTTAATTTTTTCGAGCCCGCAGGTAATGTAAATAAACCGCGCCTTGAATTTTAATTAATTATTCCCTCTTTCAGAGGTTCTCCAAATAAACTTTCCCGTCGAAACATGATACAAGGCAGAATTCATATCATAATTCATCATCCACAGAAATGATATTTGGAGCAACCATTTTACGAGCATTACTTCCGCCAACTACCCGATACTTATGACAGAAATAATTTAAATATAAAATCACTGAAGATCACTGTAGCTGAGTAGCTTCACAGAATTAATAGCTGCACATGAATCACTCACGCGTCTATCACATCGTCTTGATATGCGTCCTCTGCTTGGTATCCTCTCTCGTCCTGATAGCACAGTACCAGGGAGGCAGGCCACAGCAGAAGTAAGGCGGCACAGGCCGCGGGTGCGAGCGGCGCGCGCATCGCGACTGTGACTGCGCGCGCGCCGCGGATATGCGTTTGAGCAGTGATAGCCAAAGTTATAGATGTGCGTATGTTTGCATACATGACTTCCTAAGTTCGGCTATCACGAAGTAATATGATATAATTTTCTTCGTTGCATCAATAATGCGCCATATTTGTGCACTTTCAATAAACATAAAATTATAGGAAACAGCAATCATTCGAATATCATGATCATGTTATGTACATCCATCATGTCTTGTTGGAACTTCTCTTCTTTTTGTTTGAACGCGCTTATCTGGATCCTTAGGGCCGGGTTTTGATGCATAGTTAACTCAACCAATTATTAAAATATTGACTAATGGTAAAATATTTATTTTTTATAGTTAGTTTATTTAATGGTTACTTTTACCCAACTTCAAAAAAAGGAAGAGGTTCTCAATTCGTCGGGGTCTTTTATTTTTTTGTTTGTTCACCAATTACTCTAAGTCGCCTAGACTGATTTGCAAAATTATTTTTTTATTTGATAGGCTGTACTTCTCAGGTGGTCTCATAGTCATCAGGCCAGGATCTGAGGATGGAAGACCAGAAAAATCAAGGAGGACTTTCAAAACCGTTGGAACTACTAAAGCATTCATTTCATAAAGTTTATTCATTAAGTGAAATGAAATGAAATCGTTTATTAAGCAAGTAGGATCACTGATCACTTTTACACGTTATATTTTTTTTAAACTAGTTGAAGCCGGCATTTCCTAACTGACTACCTCTGAGAAGAAATAGCCGAAAAAACTAAGAGATCATCGTCTTTTTTCAAGTCCAGACATTAAAAATGAAAACGTTTACAATCATTTACGTGATTAAAAAAAAACAGTGTTCATAACGTCATAATTCCGCATATTACTCAATAACAATGCTTAGCAGAGCAAGCAACTCAGTCCCAAGCATAATTGTCTTCTAAATAATCAATGATTTTATAATACCCCTTTTTGCAAATCTTGGCCTTCATATAGCTTTTAAATCGTTTAATGGGTAAGTTTCGAATGTCCATGGGAAGCTTGTTGTAAAAGTGTATACATTGACCCATGAACGAGTTACCTACTCTGTGGAAACGTGTTGACGGATTGTGTTTGTTCCTGGTATTATATTATGAACATCGCGTACTTTCTTAAAATTATATATTTTTATGTACATACACAAGATTTTCAAATATATATTTTGAAGCTACAGTCAGAATGTTCACCTCTTTGAATTTTTGTATTTTAAACACCATAATTTAATATACTTAAGTCGGGAGTAGATCTGATGATGGAACCGGAAGACAGTCGAAGGAACTCCTCAATGATTCACAAAATCTACCTTGTGTTTGTGCTTGATTAATTTGTATTGATAAGAACTTTGTAACTAAATGGGTTGTATTGAGACTATCATTAGGGATATTATGATGAAGGTAAAGGAAAGTTGAGGGAACTACTCAACGGTTTACAGTAGCTACTTTATGTTTGGAGTTAATTAATTTATACTGATGAGAACTTTACACCCATATGAGTCAAAATGAAGGTCTGCATAGATCTGATGATGGAGACCATTGACAGTCTAGGGAATTTCTCAACAATTTACAGCATTGAAATCTAAAATAGAACAACCACTATCTACTCGTTATGCTTATGCAACAATCAATTAAAAAGACTGAATTTAAGTTGACCTTCTTCGGTCATGTTTTGAGTCGCGATAGTGACTCCATTGAACGTCTCGTGGTGCAGAGAAAGGTTGAAGGCACCAGATCACGTGACAGGATCACCAATGACATGGACGGACCAGATCAAGGATGTAACCAAGCGCTCCGTGAATGTACCCCTAATCGTAATTCATAATGATGACCACGACCACTCTGGCATGAGTGTGTCGACTAAGAAGAAGAATCCAGCCATCTCTAGAAATGCTCATACTTTAATTTTGGTCCCATAGGAATTTTATAAGTAAGCAAGTAAACTAATCTAAACAAAATTAGGTCGTTTGCTTGCAGGCCCTTTTCCAACTATATTGGCGTTAGCGTCCAGTCTGACCGGATGCAGCTGGATAGTACTTTTCACAACCGAAAAGTGTAAAATGAGTTCCAATAAAAAAAACACTAAAAAGTGAAAAATAACCAATTTCGAAAGTTGAACCAATATCAAAAACGAATAAGTAGGTATACCTAAACCAAATACACCGACTCCTACTTTAATATTTGACCTTTAGCAAGTAAACCACATTAGCAAATTAGCAAGTAACAAAAAAATTAAACTAAAAATTAAAAAAGCACATTTTAGAAAATTTTCCCATTATTATTAACAATTGCTTAAGTTTAACTACGGGTCATAAACCAGCCCATAAGAAATGACAATAAAGTCAGAAAGAACGCGGCGAAGCGTTGGGTCGGAGGCCGAAAATTAACGCGGCCGCAGTTGCGAGCAGAATTTAGAATATTATGTACCTATTCTGTGGTAATAAGATCAAGATAATTTTAGACCAAAAATGAGTGAAATAAAGCAACGCACGAATATGCTAATTTATTGCTGAAACCCACCCCTGAGACCTAAAAAAGTATGTGGGAATAGAAAGAATAACAAAATTAATAAACCAACAAGTTTGACACTTACTCGTAGTTTATATGAAAGAAACCTGATAAAGTTTTAGAAACTTTCATTTGTTTGTTTTAACAAAATATATTTCTGATTACACGGGTCCGAAGAATATAGGCAAATTGAAAGCTAAACTTCTTAAATGCCTTATTAAATAGTGTTATTTTTTATCAATTATAAACGAGCGCTTGACCGATGACCGCAATCCCGCCTGATGGTAAGCAGTGATGCGATCGTTTATGGTAAAGCGCAATAGTTTATTAAGAGCCTATTGACTCTAGCCTTGAAGACACTCAAATTGTAGTGTGACAGAAACATCGTCGCTGGCAAATTGTTCCAGTCCTTCGATGTACGCGGTATGAAAGTGAAAGCGAAACGCTTCGTCCGGGTCGCAGTGGAGTCAATAACGTAAGGGTGGAAACTCGCCGTACGACGGGTCGTCCGATGGTGGAACGGAGATGGGGGTTTGAATCATGCAATTCCCTTGCACACTCACCAGAATGCACCCTATAGCAGGCCGAAAGGCTGGCTACACTACGCCTGTGCTCCAGGCTTTGGAGACCGTTTCGAGTTAAGTCTGGGTCGCCGACCAGCCTCTTCACACGCCTCTCCACTGAATCCAAAGTAGCCAGATACATTTCGCAGCACCAGTCCAAATGTGGCTGCAGTACTCCAAACACGAGCGGACCTGTGCTTTGTACAACATTAGAAGCTGCCCTGGTGTGAAGTACCGCCGGACCTTTGCGATGACGCCAAGTTTCTGGCAGCCACTGAACCTTGGCCTTGGACTCAATGAACCGCCCAAAGTTAAGGTTCGAGGAAATCTCAACTCCAAAAGCTGAAGGCGGTCGGTGCACTCCAAGGATACATTCTGAAAAGTAGGAGCCAAGGTGAACGGGCTCCTTTTGGCGGTGAAAAGACACGCCTGTGTTTTGACGGAATTGACTGCTACAAGATTGGCATTGCCCCATTCGGAGACTGCCTATGGTGCAGCACTCGTACGCTCTACCATAGCCTCTTTTTCGGACCGGATTGATACCTTACTAGCCCGAGCTTCCGGCAGGTATCTCTCCACAACTGTGCTGTAATCTGCATAGCCTTAGATACCGACATCAGCAGATCGTTAATGTGCAGCAGGAACAGAGTTGCAGAGAGAACAGACCCCTGAGGAATACCGGTATTGGTCGACATGGGCTCCGATGAGCATCCGTCGATAACAACTCGGAGGGACCGTTCAGTCAGCAAGTCTTTTGCCCAGCCAGTCAGGCCAGCGGAAATGTCGTACGCTGGAAGTTTACCCAAAAGGCCAGCGTGCCATACCCGGTCGAAGGCCTTGGAGACATCAAGGGAGACGGCAATCGCTTCCTCATTTTTCTCGAGGGCCTCACCCCACAATTATTGGCATACACACTAGTGTATGCCAACTGGGGACCTACTAAGGTCCCCAGTTGACCGATTGCGTCGAAACCCGTACTGTCAGTCACTGAGGTGATCGTTACCTTCCAGGTAAGCCAGGAGACGTGAGTTCAATACACGCTCCATAATCTTGCAGAGTATGGAGGTTATTGAAATCTTCCGATAGTTGATAGGATCGGCACGACTACCCTTTTTGGGCACGGGCTGCACGTTGGCAAGCTTCCAGGACTTAGGCACTATACCAGTTCTAAATAAGAGGCGATACAAGCGCGTCAATACAGGAGACAACTCGGGCGCACATGCCTTAAGAACAATCGCTGGTATACCATATGGACCACTAGCCTTATTCACGTCCAGACGACACAATACTCTTAGTGTTTTTATAAAATGATACCTTCACTTTTTTTTTTCATAATTTTTAAATTATACAATATGTCAAGAAAACCCTGTCTGATCCGTGAAGGTATTGTTAGGTATCGATAACTGATACTACTAATGTCTACATAGCCGGGCTAAACTTAAAAAAAAAATCCCCTAAAAAAAGTAAATATTATTTCGCTAAACGAAGTAACTAAATACTTTTGCGGTAAGAAAGAAGGCAGGTTACGCGGCACGCGCTCTCATCGCATCGCATAATAATATCGTCAAAAATGGTGTTGTCACTTTTAAAAAAAACCCGCCAAGTGCGTGTCGGACTCACGCACAAAGGGTTCCGTACCATTGATTTATGAAATTAAAGGATTTAAGTTATTTGTATGATCGAGTGTTTACGGTTTACGAGGTATAAAAACACGTACTAAATCTCGTTCAAAACAATTTTCGTTGGTAGTTTTTATAGTAATGTACATCACATGTGTTTTTTAGATTTTTCATTTTCTTATTTTAGAAGTTAGAGGAGCGTCTGTCACGCAAACTATTCGGTTTAGAAAAAAAATATTTTAGAAACCACAATATCATTTTTGAAGACCTATCCATAGATACCCCACACGTATGTGTTTGATGAAGAAATAATTATGGAGTTTCAGTTCTAAGTATGGGGAGCACCCAATATTTATTATTATTTTTTTATTTTTGCATCAAAATCTTAATGCGGTTCCTAGAATACATCTACCTACCAAGTTTCAACAGTATAGCTCTTATAGTTTCGAAAAAAAATGGCTGTAACATACGGACGGATAGACGGACAGACAGACATGACGAACCTATAAGGGTTCCGTTTTTTGGCTACGGAACCCTAAAAATTACCAAATTTTGGGGAAATTTGTATTAATTCGCGGAAAAAAAAGATAATTTTAAAATTCATTAGTAATGTTAGATGATTATGTAAAATTTCATATTTAATTCATGAAATCATGGTCATGTGTTTAACTAACCTTTATTATCCTTATGTGTCGGACGGGGTTTTCTTTACATATTGTATAATTAATGTCATTATATACACTTCTTAGTACTTAAGTTACTTCAAATTAAATTATTTTCTGGTTTGTTTTTAGTTTCATATTACACTCGACATTTAATTGTGTCTATTCTGTAAAAGCTTTTATAAAGTGTCTGTAATGGGTCCATGTGTACTAACATTATTGACAGTTCACATTGCCTAATTTTTGATTTGGACATTTTTATACAATGATGTGTTGGTATTTTTGTTCCCATTTACAGTATGAGAAAAACACTGTTTTATCCGTGACTTTCAGCTATTGTGAATTGCACATGACACAAAATCAAAATCAAAGCATTTATTTCAAATAAACCAGTTACAGGCACTTTTGAATTGTCAGAAGGTCGGTCAGTCAGTAAGGTGAAGCTAGTCGCCCATTCCAAAGAGTAGGTACCTATTGAGAAGAACGGGCAAGAAACTCCATGGACACTCTTTTAAATTATCAAGCTATTGATACAAATATTTGATTACATCATTCATTTTGAAATCAATCGTGTGAGAACGATGCAGAAATATATTGTACGCTGAGAGCGTCCATTATGAAAAAAAAAAAACAACAATTCAGAAATTAAAATACGCCGTAGCAGCTAAGAGATGACCAGTCCCCTCTGACGGCGTCCGCTCACGAACATGACGTATGGATCAGCATCATTCAGCTCAACCATATTGAAGGGAACCTAATGATCCAACACACACGCCACCACCAGCGAGACATTTGAGTGAGCATGACATACTCTCAACAGCCATAGCACAATCAAGTCAATAAAAGACTAACCCAACAAATAGTTGCTTTACAGCAAGTACATTGTGCTCACACGTGCATGCAATTATACAATACTAAGAAATTGAATCTACACAGTGCAAAGACAGTTTTGTCTAAGGTTCAGCAGCTCCAACGGTGTTCCCGAATGCTAAGTTTAGCTCCTGTGTAGCTGCATCAGTGCCGAATACCCCTGTCAGCGATGCAATTCCGTAACGTATAATATAGTGCAATTCCGTAACGTATACACTATATTATATGGCTTTGAGTACACACTATATTATATGGCTTTGAGTTAAAAAAAAACAAACAATTACAAATTAAAACTACAAGAGAAAAAATCAAAGAACAATCAGTGTAAGCATAGTAATCGGATGCAGCTCAAGCCCAAGCCTTTATGTCGTCAATATAATCTTTAACACTATAAAATGCTTTCTGACACAACTTACGTTTAATGAAGGATTTGAATATATTCAGGCTCAGATCTTGAACCACCTCTGGAAGTCTATTGTAAAAATGTATACATTGGCATCTAAAAGAGCCACCTATTTTCTTGAGCCTTGTTGACACATACAAAGGGTGTATCTGACATCGACGCACAAACTAGTACCCTATGGTGCATACCCATAGATACCGTTTACCTATTATCCAGTACATGATTCTGAACCCCCCAGTGGTAGAATTTTTCGTCGGCTTTCTCATGATTTCAAAAAAAATATATCTAGTTTTTTTTCACTTTAGACCGTTCATAATTGCTATACTTTTATAACCCAATAAGATTTTAAAGTAAAAATTAATTAATTCGCTAATTACACTAAAAAGCGCAAAGAAACAAAACTCGAAAAACTATATTATCAGCTGATTTAATAGAGTTCACATCAGGGATCAACGTCATACCTACAAACCCGCACGGCGGCACGCTTGCAACGTTCAAAGGACGAGCCGACACATTTTTTTAAACACAGTGAATTCTGTAACCGTTCATTAGCGACATAAATAACTATCATAATTTTATTAGTGACATGCGGTCTAGCCTTTTCGCGAAGTTTGCGTTACGATGTAAGATACACCCTGTATAATCGGCGTATAATGTTCCCACTAGTGGGACACAGGCCTCTTTGAGAGGGAGTGGACTGTAATCTACTATGCGGGCCGAGTGCGGATTGGTATATGGCAGGATATCCAGCATCCTAATAGCGTAACACACTATTCCTATCAATTGGAATCATTTTGAAGCATATTGCCAATCTATTGCTCCATATGTACGAAAAACATGTCTGCTCAACAATGTAAATAACGCAATGAATGTTGTTGAACTGTCAAAATGAAACTCATTGCTACTGATAGTGTGTTACGCAATATTACCTTGTCAATGTCCTCAGTGAAATTTCTTGCTCGTGCTCCTCCTTAGGTACTTACGCTTTGGAAAGGGCTCATCTTTCTGACTGACCCCTTGACAATTCAAAATTGCCTGCCATGGTTTATCTATATCTATACTAATCTATAAAGCTGCAGAGTTTCTTTGTTTGAACGCGCTAATCTCTAGAACTACTGGTCCAATTTGAAAAATTCTTTTTGCGTTGGATAGCCCATTAATTCAGGAAGGCTTTAGACTATATAACATCACGCTCCGACCAATAGGAGCGGAGTATATAAAAAATCGAAAGTTTGATATAAATGTTTTAGTTTAAGTTTCACGATGCTTTCCTTCGTCGTTATAACAGGGTTGATGAAATAATTTATACAAAATAACGCGCACGTCATGAGTACGCTTTGAAGCAGCTGGACGATAAATAAAATGGAAAGTTAGTAAAGTTGCATTAAGAAAAAGTGGTGTTACAAAAGTTTGAGCACCGATGTATCTAGTAGTCAGTAACAGTCCCGAAATAGCTTCCAGTACGTGTAGGGTAGATATACGACGTTCGAGTATTTTGGCCGCCACGGACCAGTCTGTGAGTAATCGTTAGTGTAGTCCTGAAACGAAAAATTATTAGGAAAAAGGATTTTCGTAACAGGCGAATAATATCTTTGTTACTCTAAAAAGCGCTTATTTTTAACTTCATGTAGATGTAACATAACCAGTTTTAATTGCGTAACATACTTTAGTCTCCATTTGAAGAATTTTGAAGCATATTGCTAATCTATTGCTTTGGCGACACGATTAACGCAGTGGCCGTGCGTTCGACTGCAGCGCGGAACAAATATGTATGGTCCACAATTAGCTGTTCCGGGTTTGGCTGTTTGTGTATGTGAGTTTATATGTTTGCAAACGCACCCACTAATCCATTGCTCCATATGTTCGAAAAATGTGTTCCTTCGTTCATATAACGTCGTAAACATTGCTTGAATGGTGTTCAACTATCAAAATAAAACCCATTACTATGATAGTAACTTACACAAATACTATGCAGTACCCGTATAAGCTGTCTCTTATTCTATTATCAGCATAAACTTTAACAGTAGGTATCTAATACTATTTCAAGTAATTAACTACCTACCTATAATAATATCTAGAGACTGGAAAAATCTTGTTATTAGAATAAGAGATCAATCTCAACAAAAGATTATGTAGAAATAAAAAAGAAAAGTTTTTTCCTACACTATTCGTGGCCACATCAATTTATCTGTAAAGTGTTTGTTTATGGTATGTACGAAGCGCAGGCGCCGACGGCTCACGGCCACGATCAATCGATCTACTGACACACTGCCGCTTGTGCAATAAACACATAACATTTATTTATAATATCCTGGTACACAGTCTGGATATCGTTTGATGTTATTTTTTTATTTGTTTGCATTGATTGACCATTACATAATCAGCACCACACGACGGTTCATGTTACCACTGTTGGGGTACAGGCCTCCTCTTGGTGAGAGGAGAGTGGGCCGTAATCCACCACGCTGGCCCAGTGAGAATTGGTAGATGTCACATGACTTTGAAATTTCTGTCTCTCCGCCGGTTGTACAACGTGCCGGTTTCCTCGCCATCGGTTTCCTTGACCGTTTTGGGAGCAGTCGTGGATGAAATAATTTACACAAAGTGAAGCGCCTGATGGGGTTCGAACCTACGGCCGATACCACTAGGCCATCGCAGCTCCAATAGTCATTGAACGTTTTTAATGAATAGCGCTCCAGATTAAACGTCGTATTTATCCAGGCACGCTTTTAGCCTTTCCGGACAGCCTCCGTGGCGTAGCGGTAGTGAACGCGGCCGCTGTGCAACGAGGCGCGGGTTCGATCCCCGCGCAGTGCAAATATTTGTATGCATGAATATGAATATTTGTACTGGTCTGGTCGTGCCTGGAAAGCACGTAAAGCCGTTGGACCCAGTTGCCATACGAACATCTAATGGCAGTCGTTACGGGTTGTTGGAGTCCCCAAAAGTCGAACAATTGGTCTAACTGCAATGCTTCGATATCGCCTTCGGGTTGTGGAGGTTATCGCCTTCGGGTTGTGGAGGTTAGACGGCAGTCGGAAACATCAAAGTTTACCCAAAATCAGCAGTTGGACTGGTAAAGCGGACCCCAGACTCCAAAGCTGAAAAGCTTCGGATGCGACTGGGATAAACGCTGAGATGATGACGCTTTTAGCGTTTTCACATTTATTTTTTCTTTGATTATCCCTTCATGGGATATGCCTCATCTCCTTTCCTGGCAGTATTAAGCGCCGGTTGTTTCAAACTGTTGCTTAAAGTAACATACGTCATAATTTACGACAAGGTCATAAATTTGTAATTGTAATTTGAAACAACGTTTCCTTTAGTTTAGCACGTGTTAGTGCTAATGTTGTCATTTACATGAAGTCGACGTAAAACAACTCGTCCTTAAATGAAGACAATAATAGATTGTCCAGCTATCTAATTGCGTAACACGTTTCATTGATTTATTTATTAGAAAAATTGGTCTGCTCAACAATGTAAATACCGCAATGAGTGTAATACACAACCGTTAAACCAAGGACCACATTTTTATTATTTGATCGTTAATTTACCTTTGTTATTAAATATATGCAAGAATTGCAATACTTAAGTGGCAGTGCGCTGGGCACATTGCCCGTAGGACAAATGCCCGATGGGGCCGACGGGTTCTCATGCAACGAAGATGCAGCGTGTGTAGGCCACCGACAAGGTGAACCTACGACCTGGTGAAGGTAGCGGGAAACCGCTGAATTTGGGAGGCGCTGGACTGGTCGTCGTGGAGATCCTTGGGGGAGGCCTATGTCCAGCAGTGGACGTCTTTCGGCTGAAATGATGATGATGATGTCGAGGATTAAATACATGACTGGCTCAAACCAGTGTTAATCATGCGTGCGACACTAACTACGTATTTGATATCTTAGATAATTTATAGAAACTAGAGCATGTGGCGAATGGATCTCGTGCAGTCGTACCCCCGAGAGTGAGCTGTGCGTGCGTGTGTGAGTGGCTAAGTAACAATAGCCGAATGGGTCGATCTCTCAAGTAAAATAACAATAGCCGAATGGGTCGATTTCTCAAGTAAAGTAACAATAGCCGAATGGGTCGATTTCTCAAGTAAAGTAACAATAGCCGAATGGGTCGATCTCTCAAGGAAAGTAACAATAGCCGAATGGGTCGATCTCTCAAGGAAAGTAACAATAGCCGAATGGGTCGATCTCTCTAGTAAAATAACAATAGCCGAATAGGTTGATCACTCAAGTAAAGTAACAATAGCCGAATGGGTCGATCTCTCAAGGAAAATAACAATAGCCGAATGGGTCGATCTCTCTAGTAAAGTAACAATAGCCGAATGGGTCGATCTCTCAAGTAAAGTAACAATAGCCGAATGGGTCGATCTCTGAAGTAAAATAACAATAGCCGAATGGGTCGATCTCTCTAGTAAAGTAACAATAGCCGAATGGGTCGATCTCTCAAGTAAAATAAAAATAGCCGAATGGGTCAATCTCTCAAGTAAAGTAACAATAGCCGAATGGGTCGATCTCTCAAGTAAAGTAACGATAGCCGAATGGGTCGATCTCTCAAGTAAAGTAACAATAGCCGAATGGGTCGATCTCTCAAGTAAAGTAACGATAGCCGAATGGGCCGATCTCTCAAGTAAAGTAACAATAGCCGAATGGGTCGATCTCTCAAGTAAAGTAACAATAGCCGAATTGGTCGATCTCTCAAGGAAAGTAACAATAGCCGAATGGGTCGATATCTCTAGTAAAGTAACAATAGCCGAATGGGTCGATCTCTCAAGTAAAGTAACAATAGCCGAATGGGTCGATCTCTCAAGTAAAATAACAATAGCCGAATGGGTCGATCTCTCAAGTAAAGTAACAATAGCCGAATGGGTCGATCTCTCAAGGAATGTAACAATAGCCGAATGGGTCGATCTCTCAAGTAAAATAACAATAGCCGAATGGGTCGATCTCTCAAGTAAAGTAACAATAGCCGAATGGGTCGATATCTCAAGTAAAGTAACAATAGCCGAATGGGTCGATATCTCAAGTAAAATAATAGTAGCCGAATGGATCGATCTCTCTAGTAAAGTAACAATAGCTGAATGGGTCGATCTCTCAAGGAAAGTAACAATAGCCGAATGGGTCGATCTCTCAAGTAACATAACAATGGCCGAATGGGTCGATCTCTCAAGTAAAATAACAATAGCAGAATGGGTCGATCTCTCAAGTAAAATAATAGTACCCGAATGGGTCGATCTCTCAAGTAAAGTAACGATAGCCGAATGGGTCGATCTCTCAAGGAATGTAACAATAGCCGAATGGGTCGATCTCTCAAGTAAAATAACAATAGCTGAATGGGCCGATCTCTCAAGTAAAATAACAATAGCCGAATGGGTCGATCTCTCAAGTAAAGTAACAATAGCCGAATGGGTCGATCTCTCAAGTAAAATAGCAATAGCCAAATGGGTCGATCTCTCAATTAAAATAACAATAGCCGAATGGGTCGATCTATCAAGTAAAGTAACAATAGCCGAATTGGTCGATCTCTCAAGGAAAGTAACAATAGCCGAATGGGTCGATCTCTCAAGTAAAATAATAGTAGCCGAATGGGTCGATCTCTCTAGTAAAGTAACAATAGCTGAATGGGTCGATCTCTCAAGGAAAGTAACAATAGCCGAATGGGTCGATCTCTCAAGTAACATAACAATAGCCGAATGGGTCGATCTCTCAAGTAAAATAACAATAGCAGAATGGGTCGATCTCTCAAGTAAAATAATAGTACCCGAATGGGTCGATCTCTCAAGTAAAGTAACGATAGCCGAATGGGTCGATCTCTCAAGGAATGTAACAATAGCCGAATGGGTCGATCTCTCAAGTAAAATAACAATAGCTGAATGGGCCGATCTCTCAAGTAAAATAACAATAGCCGAATGGGTCGATCTCTCAAGTAAAGTAACAATAGCCGAATGGGTCGATCTCTCAAGTAAAATAGCAATAGCCAAATGGGTCGATCTCTCAATTAAAATAACAATAGCCGAATGGGTCGATCTCTCAAGGCAAGTAACAATAGCCGAATGGGTCGATCTCTCAAGGAATGTAACAATAGCCGAATGGGTCGATCTCTCAAGTAAAATAACAATAGCTGAATGGGCCGATCTCTCAAGTAAAATAACAATAGCCGAATTGGTCGATCTCTCAAGGAAAGTAACAATAGCCGAATGGGTCGATATCTCAAGTAAAATAATAGTAGCCGAATGGGTCGATCTCTCTAGTAAAGTAACAATAGCCGAATGGGTCGATCTCTCAAGGAAAGTAACAATAGCCGATTGGGTCGATCTCTCAAGTAACATAACAATAGCCGAATGGGTCGATCTCTCAAGTAAAATAACAATAGCAGAATGGGTCGATCTCTCAAGTAAAATAATAGTACCCGAATGGGTCGATCTCTCAAGTAAAGTAACGATAGCCGAATGGGTCGATCTCTCAAGTAAAGTAATAATAGCTGAATGGGTCGATCTCTCAAGGAAAGTAACAATAGCCGAATGGGTCGATCTCTCAAGTAACATAACAATAGCCGAATGGGTCGATCTCTCAAGTAAAATAACAATAGCAGAATGGGTCGATCTCTCAAGTAAAATAATAGTACCCGAATGGGTCGATCTCTCAAGTAAAGTAACGATAGCCGAATGGGTCGATCTCTCAAGGAATGTAACAATAGCCGAATGGGTCGATCTCTCAAGTAAAATAACAATAGCTGAATGGGCCGATCTCTCAAGTAAAATAACAATAGCCGAATGGGTCGATCTCTCAAGTAAAGTAACAATAGCCGAATGGGTCGATCTCTCAAGTAAAATAGCAATAGCCAAATGGGTCGATCTCTCAATTAAAATAACAATAGCCGAATGGGTCGATCTCTCAAGTAAAGTAACAATAGCCGAATTGGTCGATCTCTCAAGGAAAGTAACAATAGCCGAATGGGTCGATCTCTCTAGTAAAGTAACAATAGCCGAATGGGTCGATCTCTCAAGTAAAGTAACAATAGCCGAATGGGTCGATCTCTCAAGTAAAGCTACACTTGCCGCGGTAGCTCTGTAGATGGGTGACCATCTTAACAGCCAAGAATACTACGTGTCTCGGGAAGTACCTTGATCCATTGGTCCCGGCTGTCATTTTTGGGATTTCTGACAGGGTGGAGGGTAGATAGGCAGCGCTCCATGTCAAACACTGATATTCAGAAGCATCCGGTAACACTGGAAGCACACCCAGACTTAGTTGCGAAAACGCTAGAGAGATGTGATGATGATAGTACCATTAGTATATCGTAGCACTGGAGTATTATGTATGATAGCTGTTTAATTCGTACTAGAATCAACGTAAACCCAAGTACATAAAGAGTAATTAATATAACCCAGAGCGTGGGGCAAATGGATCTCGTGCCCCCAAGATTAATGACCAGGAATTAGTGTTTAACTACCTACTCTGAACATAAAATAGTTCATTTACAAGCGTCGTCATATTCATAAACTCAGTTTATCTCAGTTTATATGTGCATCTACATATAATGTCTTACTACTGACACATTGTTTTCAAAACACAATTAATATCTTTGTATTTTTTTTTTAAAGGCTTCATTGTACACTGCTGAGCAAAGCCTGGAGCCCAGAGGAGCAGTGGCGACCCAGAAATTCGAAATAAATGTTGTTTGTTGGACTGTCAAAACGAAAGCCTTAGCTAAGAGTAGTGTGTTATAAAATTACCTCGCGGAGGGATTTTTAAATTTTATTGTAATAAAAATACTTTGATAGATTAAGAAAGAAAGAAGACAAAGAAAGAAATACATCTATTTCCGATAAACATGGCGCCTGAAAGGAACACAAGTACAAAAAAATAACTCGATGAGGCAAATCATGCGCGTCACATCCACGTAAAACAGCCAAAAAATCATAAGCCTAAACAAAATAAAAACGGACTAAAAATCTTTTGTTATATTATTGATGAGCTGCAATCTAGGTTATACAAATGCTGTTATGAAATTTTACTGATTTGAAGCTCGGTATTTAACTTAATTAAATTAATAGCCGAGTCAGAGATAGTTCAAACATATCCCGATTGCAGTAGTCTGTGTGTTTAGCGGCTACTGTAGTATTTGACTGAAACGGGTAGACACGATTGATGAAAATATTCGTTTTTTCTCATACTGAATAACGATACCATTTGCTGATTAATAGTGTTTGTGTAGTGTTTTTTGGATTGAAATTGTTTTTATACGTTTCAAACTTTTCCTTAACATTTCATATAAAAAATACTGACGAAATAAGAGGAAAAAATAACAAGTAAGGTTTTAAAAAATATGTTTTTGAACAAAATAATAAATATGAAAAGCGCGATATGACGCGGACTACGCAGCTATAACACTCGAGTGTACCGACGCGCCGCTTGGGAAAAATCACACTTTTCCTCTCGTGATGTCGGCCGGCCGCTAGTGTTTGTTTGGACACCGACCTCGCTCGAACTCCACATCAGCCATCACAAATACATACAAATAAATACACCCTAACATCGTATAAATGACGCTCTTTACTCTTCTAATTGCCAGTTTGTTTACTTCCGTTTTGTCATGGTACCCTATTGAGGCCAAATTGTGGGTACCAAGACATTATGGGTACCAAGGAGTGCATAATGGGTTGGAGCATGCAAAGGAATTTGTAAACGAGTGGACTGTGGAAGTGGAAGGTGGTGAAGAAGTAGCTCAGTTGGTTGCGCTAGAACTGGGATACGATTTTGGAGGGAAGGTAAGTTTATGATGTCTTGGTGTTTCTGTGGCAAACATAAAATTACAATACAATTATTGATTATATTTCCTTTATTTTTTTACATATAAATTATATTTATTATCAAATATTAAAATTAAAAAACATTAAAAATATTATTATTATTAATCTTGTTTTAAATTTATTAGCTAAAACCAATAGAGTATAGGCAGCTATAAAATAAAAAAGGATTACCCAATTAATTCAAAAACAATTAATTATTACTAATATTTCGAATAGTAGTTAAAACTGCAAGTAAATTTTCCCAAAGGCTAATCTATCAGTATTGTTAACTACAGCTTTTATAATGGCAAATAAGTTTATTTAATTACTTACAAAGTAACCTTAAAATAAACAACATGGTAAAAAATTCATCTATTCAAAGTACAAAAAAAGTAATTATAAGAAATAAAATATCCTTTCAAATATAAAAAGAAAGTTTTTATATACAATGAATTAGTACCGACAGAAGTCTCGTTTTTAATTTAAGTTAAAACTTAGGTTGTTATGTATTTGCATATTTTCTGAGAACCTTAACTAACAACTTAGGTACTTAAGTCGCGGTAAGAAGCAAAGGAGATGGATAAAGTGTGGCCTCCTTCACGGAAATAAAAAACCTTATATTATTTGAATTTCTATCACAACCAACAAGTTTGTGAGAAAGTTTCAATTCAAAAGAGATTTATTTTATTCCTTTTATTTTGACTACTATGTATGTACACATATACTCACACTTATTATTATTTGTACTCATACATATTTCGATTCGTTCCTACAAAATACGCATTGCAGTATAATTATTACAGAGTTTCAAATGTGGCAATTATTTCAAATAATATGCTAGATGATTAGTACATTTACATTCATTGAAACAACGTGTATTTACCTGTATTTTAGGTAATGGCGTAAGAATGATTAAAAGTACAACTCCTTAATTAAAAATCAAAATATTATTTGGTTCTTCAAAGTAATGGAAACAGTGTCTTCTTTTGTTAAGACAGATATACAAAGCAATAAAATATAAGTAAATCATATTTTGATAAGTGTGGTAATCATAGTTTGTAAGAGTTGTTTGACCCAATGAAATGAAATGAAACGTCATGTTTTTTTTAAACTAGATTAAGCCGGCATTTCCTAACTGACTACCTCTGAGAAGAAATAGCCGAAACAAACTCAGGGACCATCGTCTTTTTTCAAGTCCAGACATTAAAAATGAAAATGTTTACAATAATTTACGTTATAATTACACATATTGCTTAATAACAGTGCTTAACAGGCGAGCAGCTCAGTCCCAAGCTTTTTTGTCTTCGAAATAGTCTGTGATTTTATAATACCCCTTTTTGCAACGTTTGGCCTTTACATAGTTTTTAAATCATTTAATGGGTAAGTTTCGAATGTCCAATATTCACATATTGTAACATCATGCCTATAGTTTTTGAAGGGTTACGCAGAGCTACCCCTATAGTACGCTCCAATTTCACCAGTTATTTTTTTAAACAGTGATTTTAAGCATCGCTTCGTAATTTTAAAAGTAATTTTATACTTTTCATTAAATTCAAAAATAAACGTACGGATCAGTGAAAGTGCTTTTAGGTATTTCTTTACGTGATGGATTTCCCTTTATTATAATTATACAAAATATGGTTATACATGACAATTGGGTTGTATCCTAATAAATAATTTAATGTCCATCAGAGAAATTTATAAAAATATTGAACACGTTTTTTTTATTTTTTTCTTTCATTCAAATACTTAAGAAAATATATTGATTTGAAATGTCGCATGACGTAATTAGCCCTCACTACGTAACTTTAATACGCTACATCTCAGTAGTTTTTGGTAATTTCTACAAAATAAATAATACGGGTCTTAATTTTTTTTTTTGTTATCTATAAGACGTTCGACGTTCGACGTTTTTTGTTATCTATTTTATGTTAGAATAAGTATTTTCATTGAACACATTCAACTCTCTATTACAACCTTATTGGACATGTAATTTTTTCGCAATCGACTCTATTAACCTTTTCAAAGTTACAAAGAGTTAAGTCATCCATTATGGCGGTATTTACATCTATCTTTTTTTGGTTGCCTATATATTATTATTTTAACAATTGGGAGCTATATATTTGAGCTGTTTAGAGTTGAAACACTAAGGCCTTTGGGTCTAAATGCTCCTTGAATATTTCGGGACATCGCCAAGCGTATACTGGTCATTTTTGTGCACTTAGGTATATCATTGACAAAACGCGTTGGCCATTGACCTGCCTTTTTCTTATTTTTATATTATATACTTGTACATAATATGTATAGGTATAGCTGGATAATAATATGTATAGGGTAGCCTGCCGCCTGCTATTATTATTTTATTTGATATAGTTCGGTAAACAGTAACTAAGTGTACCTGTAACTGTACCTAACTGTGCATCGGTATTTTTTTTTTACTTAATTTTACTTCTTTAACTTAATTTTAATTTTTCCATTATGTTTTATTGTATTTAAATTTCTGGTTTTTATTTTTGAATTGTGAGGAGAATTTGGTTGTATAAGACTGAGAGACTGTGTGCGTGTGTGTGTGAGACTGTGTATTTATTTATATTTGTTTTATTTTTTATTTTTGACTAGCGTGGTTAACCTATGGATGTGTGTCTGAAATAAATGATTTGATTAATATATTATAGTATTATTATTGTGTTTATTAATTTTTCAGTTTCAGTTTTTTTAGTAATGCTCAGAATAAATAGATCGTTATTTTAAATTCGTTTAGCGCCTTGGTTTAGTGCTAAACATATTTTAATTCCATTCAGAATAAGATTCGAAATTTATACCTTTTTTTCAACCCGTTCAATCGATTTTGACTTCTGTTGTGTTGGTGACATGACAAACGGCAGCTGCAATAGTGCAAAGGAAAACTTTTTGCTTTTAATACCATATTTATGTTAACAAAATAGATGTCAAAATTGATCAAACGGACTGTTGATCGAAAGGTTTTTGTAAGGGTCTAATCTTATTTCAAATGAAATATAGGTAATAATTAGTGGTGCAAGTCCCGTAGGTTCTAAACCACAGCATGAGCCGGCTGAGCCAGACTTGTAATTATAAACATTTTGAAATCGATTGTTGATGTATTATGATTTTATCAAATAAAGGTTTTCTCTGTTAAACAAATATAAATCTAATTTAGAAGTAAGCTCTCGGTCGCGGACTGTTTGTTAATTTTAATTAAAGAGCTTTGTGTTTTGGTTAAAACAATAGGTAAGGCTACCTGGCGCAATTCCATTGAGCCAGTTTATTTTTGGGTATCTATGTGAAATTTGTATTTTAGGACACTAGAACAGTTTAAGAACATTTTGAACCGTGTGCACAAAAGTTTACAATTTTCTTATAACTTTCGTGAAGTAATAAAAATAAAATAGATTCTCAATTGTTTTCCTGAATTATCTTGGTTTGACATGACAACATCAGGGAGTATCGTGAATATTAAGTTCTTTTCTTGCAATTAGTATTCACTTCAAATAGGTACCTTTTTTTTTGTTGGGATGGGAAATCATCAAATGACTTCTCCCGCTCTGGGCGGAGCGGAAGGGTGTGTCAGATTTTTACTGACTAAAACCCACCCGTGTTTCTTCACTTGCCTGTGCGGCGCCCAGGGCCGCGGTTTCTTGTTTAACCAACCCGCAACCCTGACCCTGCATCGGTCTTCGTGGACCCCGTCACGATGTGCTGACATCTCTTTAAGGCGCGCGTGAAACACGACGCGCCGTCGACTCTGGCCTGGTCCTTACCGGGCGGCGAGCTGCCCACAGCTCACCGCCCGCAGGCCCGTTCAAATAGGTACCTTAGTGCAAAATAACAATCGAAAAACACATAAAATCGTTAAAAATTTAAATTATGATTTTGAATTAATCCTGCTCCATGGTCGAAAAATGTGTTAGCTCAATCTAGTAAACAACAGCTTATGTTGTGTCACCAATTTATCAAAAGGTGGACGCTGTAATATCAGTACGGGTGGGCGGATGTCGCATGTCTTCCAATTTTTGGTTTTAGGACATGCAAGTTTCCTCGAGATATTTTCCTCCACCGTTTCTAGTGCTGTGGTGATAAAATTTATTAATTAAAGTGCTTACAACGCATGTACTCGAACACAACATTTGTATGTCAGGGCCGGTGCCACTGGGTCTATGTATCTGCTTTATTAGAGACAACTGAAAAAACACAAACGGTTTGCCATTCAAGCATTTGCTTCCAAAAATCCATTATAATAAAGTTCGCAGTACATACGTGCTTGAGATAACGCTGAAATCAAAGCTATGACGCCGTACAAATCTCAAGTGGCACTTGTCGATAGCAGAGCCAGTATATTGCATAGATTACACTCCATATTATGATATATGACGGACGTGACACGCAACAATTAATCAGCGTTACTAAGGCTGCATGAGATGCAGAAGATTTGCCACTAAAGAACCATTATTAATAACTAACTATACTACGTACCTAAACCGATTAAAAAACTAAAATATAGCCTCAAAATATTCCTTCATACAAAATATACATCAAGCTACTACAATCTGTGAGATTCCTTTTATTGCATTTTCAACTTTTTCTCTTATAGCATTAAGGCTCAAGGCTGATTGGGAATATTTGACAGTTTTGGGTAGTTTGTCCTGATTTCGTCCATACCCAAGAGATTGGCGGCATTGTTATAATGTATGGCATTGCTTAGCGTCTGACCATGTGGCATGGCCTGTAATAAATCTAAGTTTGAATGAATTTAAAATACCATTTATGTACGATTAGAATACTAATCCACCTTTGTAAAAACTTCAAAGATTAAACGCGCACTTAACCTTGAGCGAAGTTTCATGGAACTCGTAAAAACCTATATTTGTCCTTTTCGTAGCAACTCTGGCGACGAACGATCCCCAGGAGAAATGCGGTCATCAACACGTTGACAGACAGGTTTGAGATTGCATTAGATACAATGTTATTAGCACACAGATGGATGCTGATGGCTCACGTAACGAGGTTTAGAGGCAAAAATTCATAAATAAGACAAATTAAAAAAAAAAATAACCTCTATCTTTTAACCAGGATGAGAATCAATACATTTAAAAACGTCAAAGCTACATTAGTCAGTTCCTGATAACTCCCTCTCCCTCTCCTCGCTGGGAAAAAATAGTGCAACAACCTCCCCAGCAGTACAGCAGTCTGTTCAGTTCTCCTTCATGTACTATGTAGGTACGCACTACGTTTTGAAATTTGGATTGGACAACTAGTTTCAGTTTATGATCAACCGATCCCTTGACATTTCAAAAGGGCCTGTGTATGTGTGTGAGTTTGAGTTAGAATAATTATATAAGTATAGCCAGAGTAATTAACATTACGATACAAAAACCCTCAGACCAACAAAAAAACTTTTTTTGTTGGTCTGAGACAAAAACCATTAAATTATTTGCCATGCGTGTGCTAGCTTACGTAAGCCAATATACCAACAAAGATATATAAAAAACACTTTGTATATGGAAATTTGTAAAGCATGTTCAGATTCACTAAGTTTTGAATTGATCAAAGGAAATGTTCAAACATATTTTTTTTTTAATCTGCATGGAGGTTGAATTATATACTAATCTTAGGAATCTGCCACATGGCCGGTGATTAAAACGAGAATCGAGTAGAATTAGAAACTACGTACAAACGAGTGGCTGGGCAGCGTGTTCGCGACTACTAAATCTTTCAGCCAGTGTATTACCTGTCTAACGAGGGTCACTGAGCGAGTCGCTTCAGCCAAAAGATGACCACTGCTGGATATAGACCTCCTATAAGTACTTCCACTTCCAGTGGTTCAGTGCTTCTCGCATCCAACGGGTTTCTGCGGGTTTAACAAGGTCGTCGGTCCACCTTGTGGGAGGTCTTCCAAAGCTGCGTTTCTCGGTACGCGGTCACCACTCCAGAACATGTCAGCCCCATCGGCCATCAGTTCTACGAGCAATGTGCCCTGCCCAGTGCCGCTTAAGTTTGGCAATTCTTCGGGATGCCACTTGAGGATCTCTACATTTTTGATTCGATCTCGCAGGGTAACTCTTTTTTTTTCTGGATAGGAAATCAAATGACCGCTCTGGGCGGAGCGGAAGGGCGTGTCAGACTATTACTGACTAAAACCCACCCTTGTCCCTTCACTTGCCTGTGCGCCAGGGCCACGGTTTCTTTTTTAACCAACCCGTAACCCTCACCTAAGAGGCATCGGTCTTCGTGGACCCCGTCACGATGTGCTGACATCTCTTTGAGGCGCGCAACCGCCGACAACACAACACAACGCGCCGTCAGTGGGCAGCTCGCCGCCTGCAAGCTCGCGCCTGCAGTGGACACGAGTTCGATGTTGTCTCCCGGCCAAGGCGTCTCCTGCGGCGACTAGAGGCGTGAAGGCGCTGGGACTAGCAATCGATGGGCCTTAGCTGCAGATTTTTTCAAATTAAAGAAGTAACAAAAGTTCCCGCAAATGACGCTTATATTATTCGGCACAAAACTTGACATTTTTGTAAAAAAATAAATAGGTGATACTGATACAGTCATTAATACTCTAAGTGTATGTTATTACCAGATGTCCGAACTTACGATATAATTTGTTAAACGGCGGAAACTTATTTGTACACCTAATATTTTATATGTTTCATGTTAGGATGTTGTCATTAATCGATAATTCGAAACAATTCCCTCATTCATTGTCATCATCATTGGCAGCCTTTATCCACAGAATGCCGAGTAAAAGCCTCTTCCCTCGACCTTCTTCCCTTTGGTAGGTATGGTTCCCTGGTCTGTGCAAGTCTCATTCAGGTCTCCCCCGTGATCGTCACGCATTGATTCTTATTAACTTTACTTAGTATTTATCTGTAAGTACCTAATCCACTGATTAATTTTCATTAAAAAGATAAAAGCCTATTTATTTTAATTGCATCGTCACTTACACAGAGTGGCTAAATAACGACCCACGCACGTTGAAGCATTATATCTGTTTTCCATAAATCACTATCTGTGACGTCAATGTTGGTAGTTAATAAATATAACTACTAGCTTTATCTTGCTGAAAATGTAATAGAATAATTAGAAGAGTTTTGCTTCAATAGAGGTTTTCAATCACAATTGTTTGCTACTATTAAAACATGCCGAAAGCAGCTACAAAGTTTTGTCACGATGGCAAGTGGGTAAGGCCAGTATGGCATTGACATATATAAATACGAGTATGTTTATGTTAGCTTATACAGTTTCGCTACTGGGCGAAGCCCCCCCAAGTGTTTCCAGAAATTCTTTTCCCGTGGCATCTCGAACCTGCCCTTGCGTATGTGTTCGGTAGGTACATCTCGTCAGAGTTGGGAGGACCCGGTACCCCGGAAAGGCATATGACGAACGCTTAGGTGGTTTTTTGGCCGGTAAGAGTCCGGCACACCCTTCCGCGTCCCCGAGTTGAGGATAGTCCATGAGGATTTTTCCACCTTCGAAAAGAAAGGTACATCTCGTCATTTCTTTCTTCGCTGATCTCCGTGGCGCGGTCCATTTTCAGGCACTCATTGTGTAGAGACTTTTGTCTAGCTGCCATCGGGCATGCGGCCGATGTGTGATATATACCCAATTTAGAAAAGTAGCTACAAACTTTCATCAAGCAAGACATACTGCCGTATGTCTTAAGGCTTTCAATTTCTTCCTTTGTCTTACAAAATACCTTGATTGTTTTTTTATTATCAAGATTTCTGAGTAAATTTTCATCAGCCTTTATTACTAGGTACTGATAACATACACAAAATTTTGCTTTTCTGTTTGGTTAAACGCTTGCATCGGAGGTTAAGACAGCCTTCAGAAAACCTAATTGAAGTAAAAGAAAACAAGTCCTGAAGCTATGTAAGTGATGGACAGCTCTTTAGCAATGAGATCTGAAAAATATAATAATCTTCGTCGCCACGTCAGTAAGTAATTGATATTAAGAGATATTTTAAATTCGTAAAGAAATATTATCTACTCGTATTTTATGTTGAACTTGGAAAGCCTTTCATTTAGAATTTTAGATAGATACTTTATAAACATTCAAGTCTGTTTTAACATTCAATTTCTCGGTGGTAGGCCATCGGCCGCCGGCAGAAGTTACCACCCACCAGACAAAGCCTTGCCGCTAAGCGATTTGCCGTGTTCCGGCATGATGTCTGGTGAAGCCGTACGGAGGACGGGTCTGAGCAGTCGTGTTGCGATGTGTGCCGGGTACGATGCGCCTAATGTTGTTGTCTTGGGAGTTTGGTCGTGGAGGGTCTTCAGATCAATCTCCCTTTGGCACAGCATCGTTGGTCGTGTTGTTAGGTTTAACATTGCATCACCTCGCTCAACTGCCGTCTTCCTTCCTATTTGCTCAGTTTTTCTGAGTGAATAGGCTCTTAATAAACTAGCGCGCTTTACCATCAACGATCGCATCACTGTTTACCATCAGGCGAGATTGCGGTCAAGCGCTAGTTTATAATTATTAAAAAAAAAAAAAAAAATTTTAGTGTCTATTTGTTTAAACTTCTAAAAGAATTGGGCTGAAATTTGGCACACAAATAGTTTATAACCAGAAATAAATAACACATAGGATATTTTTATCTCCATATTCCTACGGAATCGAAACTTACGTGGGTGAAACCGCGGGCCGCAGCCAGTTATCCATATGTTTTATCCAATGCCTATATTTACCTGACCTTTATCTAACTGACTAGTTTTCTTCTAAACTAAGTAAGGTCAAACATTTCAAACATCTGGCAACAGCAAACTGAAGTTTAGCCATTCAGCTGTCTCATATAGCATGTCAGTCGCCTTCCGTCTAATCGTGACAAATGTTTAGGAATTAGTTCAGTCCATTTATCTCAGTTTGTGTCGCTAATCATTTGTTTGTTTGAGTTTCTTTATTTTATGTGCTCCGTGTAAGATAACACATTAAAACTAATTACTGTTATGTTTTTAATACAACTCTATTTTTTGTTAGGATGTTGATAATTATTAGTTATGTTGTTAAAAGATAATTTAGGACTTTTTCATGCTGGTCGTCACGATGAATCTCTAGGTACCTCCGATAAACATTTCGGACCGGAGATTGACTTAAATTAAGTTGAGCACTCACATTTCTTTAGCTGTGTCCGGCCTGAATAAGTGCCACAGCTTGGGCGGCGACTTCAGGTGAAGTATCCATAGGTTATTGATAATCTCACCTTAATGTTAAGAATAAGTAATGCTTGTTGCAAAACCAAAGATATCAATCACTTTTTCTGGCTATTGAATGAAATTGTGAATGTGCCAGGTTCAAAACTGCATAAAAACTTTTTGCTCCACCTAATATAAAATTTTAGCTAGGACCAAACGAAACTGAAAATGCAAGGTGGGAAAATAGATGTGTCCAGAAGTGTATTATTTTTAGAAGTAAATGAGATGTTTCATTAGCAAATCCTGTTAGACTTACAATATATAATAAACTAACAGCAATTCTGATCATTTTGACTTATGAGGATAACTCCAATGAAATTGGAAGCCCATTGATGTTTTCTTGTTTATCAGCTAGTTTCTATTCAATTACATTGAAATTGAAACCTACATATCGTCATCATCATTATCAACCTTTTTATCATCCCACTGCTGGGCACAGGTCTCCTCTCATACAGAGAATGATTGAGCGTAATCACCACGTTTGCTCAATGCGGGTTGGCGATTTCAGACTTCAAGTCAAGCCTCACAAGTATGAGTGCGTGGGTTCGATTCCAGGTCAGGCAAGTACCAATGTAACTATTCTAAAGTTATATATGTACTTTCTAAGTATATCTTGGACACCAATGACTGAAGGTGAAGGAAAACATCTTGAGGAAACCTATATATAGGTGTACAATTTTTTTTTGCTGTCGGGGGAAACTTTCACAAGGGGCCTGGTCTTGGGGATAAAACCAGGGAGTGTGGGATTTTTACCACACTAAAACCACCCCGGCAATTACCATCTAAACCGGAATGGCCACCGTTACCTCTCAACAGACCTACAGTGTGAGCGATAAAAATCACTGCAGAGAAAAATGCTGAAAATGTGATCAGTGCAGTGAACCACGCTGGACATCATTATATTATTTAAATTCTAATTTTGGGCAAAATGAGCTTCCCAACAAATGGGTCTAAAGATGAACATGGATAAGACGAAGATCATGTTGCGCCCACTTCAATTCTAGTTGGTTGCTCGGCACTCGAAGTTGTTGACGAGTATATATACCTGGGACAAATAGTCCAACTAGGTAGGTCCAACTTCGAGAAAGAGGTGTCTCGTCGAATCCAGCTCGGCTGGGCAGCGTTCGGGAAACTACGCTACATCTTCTCGTCGTCCAAGTTACCACAGTCACAAGACTAAAGTCTTTGACCAATGTGTGTTGCCAGTGATGACTTACGGAACTTGACGGAAACGTGGTCGCTCACAAAGGGCAATGGAAAGAGTTAAGCTCGGAGTTTCTCTGCTTGATCGAATCAGAAATGAGGAGATCTGCAGAAGAACCAAAGTCACCGACATAGCTCTGCGAGTCGCCAAACTTAAGTGGCAGTGGCCAGGGCAGATTGCTCGTAGAACCGATGGCCGATGGGGCAGTAAGGTTCTGGAGTGGCGGCCACGTACTGGAAGACGCAGCGTAGGGAGGCCCCCAACAAGGCGGACCGATGACCTGGTGAAGGTCGCGGAAAGCCGATGGATTCGGGCAGCATAGGACCGGATAGCGTGGAAAGCCTTGGGGGAGGCCTTTGTTCAGCAGTGGACATCCATAGGCTGAAGAAGAAGAATTTTAAAACACTAAGTATTATTTATTTTGGTTTATAGTTTTCTTTCTAAACACGCAGCATTTTAATTGAATTAATTCGAAGCACTTAAATGGCATTGGTTGATTAGAACCGACCGCGTACTACGCAGGTGACGCCTACACAACGGATAAACATTGAACTGTGGGTTATTTTCTCTACAGCTTAACTGGATTTACGTCAGTTCAAGTGAATCTCACGATGAAGTTAATTCACAAGGAACAACCTAGTTGTCATTTGTCAAGACATAAGAAAAGCGCTCTGAAAACTAACGACTACTTTTAGCGCAAATAAAGTTTAAGTATGTAGGTACTTAGGTACTTATTTCTCAATTCTTGGCCAGTTATTCATTGTAATAATCCATAATTTAACTATCTCTGAAGATAGTTATGCCTACTGAACTATTTAAAAAAAAATAGCTTGGTATTTCTTTTTTTAAATGGTCTGGTCTCAACTAGAAAATGTACGGATGACAGCAGGTTCAAGCTAACCGAAACTGTCAAATATTCCCAATCAACCTTGAGCCTTAATACTTCACGAATACTTGAAATTCCAATAAAGAAATTTAACAAATTGTAGTAGCTTGATATGCTGTCGTCTGAAGGTACACAGATACTGGCCCCGATTCACTTGTTCACAAACTAAATTAAATTTTTAATTCTGTGCATCTTTTTCTTT
Organism: Sesamia inferens; assembly: GCA_037179545.1. Lineage (NCBI taxonomy): Eukaryota > Metazoa > Arthropoda > Insecta > Lepidoptera > Noctuidae > Sesamia > Sesamia inferens. The sequence goes on along the minus strand of CM073933.1, from coordinate 29,591,054 downwards.
ATATTTCATTAAGAACAGGACAGTCAAATTAGTACGCTCCTGACGTAAATTGACGTATTTTTAGTCGCCATGTTTATCATCGCGTCTAAACTGTCTATGGAGTAGCTTAATTTGACAGGATTTAACTAAAATGTTATCATCTGTCTTCTATAGTTTTCTTAATGAAATGGAAAAAAAAGATGCATTTATAAGAATCGGCGCCACTGTATGATACACCTACGTAAACTTTCTACTATATGGTAGATAAGGTATAACTGTATATATACTGAATATTGTTTTGGAATTTAGAGGACGAATAATCGAAAGTTTCATCAATATCATTATTTCATGATATTAAAACTTTGTGGTAATAAATAATACCATATAACAGTATCGCAAGAGTCATCTTTGAACAATTGAGAAAACGTATCGCGTCCGGACACAAGCTCGTAGCAAACGTAGCTGTTGGTTAGTTAGCTACGGATTGTACATTCGTACTTTCGTAGTGAAAAACTTCTACCTAAACTCAATAGATGGTGCTGTAATCAAGAGATTCAAGAGATATTAGCAATACATTAGAATAAAATACCCTCTTGCGGCTAATAGCGCAAACATGCTGAAACTGTAGTGTTCAGTTTTTCAGACGGCGCTAACGGTGGAATTAGCGTCGCACGTACCAGGCTCGCAGAACCGTGAAGGAAATGTTTTTCAGCTAGTTTCAGCGGCGATCTATTTCCGTAGTATACAAGGGGCGGGACTTCTGTTTAGTAGGGCGCTTGCCAACATGTGTGTGTCCTAAACACCATACTGTCATATGCGCCAAGGTTGATGTCGTCATAAGTTGTTGCTGTGTGTGTATTTCAGCATGAAAATAAATTTATCTGAAAAATCATTTTCCACTTTACTATGAGTAATATTGATGTACAAAGATATGAATGAACATTTTAATTTAAGTGCAAGTGATTTTATTTAGATTAATATTACAATAAATTGTCATCGTATTAATTTAATTAAAAAAACTTGAATTGCTATCTAAATGAAAAAGATAAAAGAAAAGTCTTCAATATTAAAATAATAGATTACGTAGGTAAGTAATCAACGTATTAAAACAATCTAACTTACTAAAACCGTTCCTTAAACTGCGTCTAATGTAAAAACTTTCTCTACATCCCACAGATAATAAAAAATATTCATTTTTACTTAAAACGAAACAAAAATTTGTGAGGTATCAGGGCATCATATAACAACTGTGGTAGCCCGTTACCGAGTTTACGCAGTTTCTTACAAAACCGAATTCTGTCTTTCAACGTTACGAGACAAGTCAATGACCTTGTGAAGCACGTGCCAGCATCATTCATGTTATCTATTATCACAGAACAGATAAAAGAGATTCTTGTTCCTTTAAGAGTGAAGAACGATAAAATAAATTAGAAGAAAAATAATTTAATTTTTTTTTATTTATGAAGAGATTATTGTTCCTTGATAACTCACATATTCATTTACAATTGATTTTCTTCTTTTGTCGTTTGGAAATAGTTTCAATCTATTATTTAAGTCTATTATTATATGAAACCAAGTGGAAAAATCAAATTACTCATTTGACACAAAAAATTGCAACAAGCTCTATATTTTTTAGTCAGAGCTTAGAGCCTTGATTCAGCTTAATATACTCCTAGTCTCTCTCTCTATCTTTAAACCTCGATAGGAAAAAACGGAGCAGTTATACGATCACTTTGTTGTCCGTTCGTCTGTTTGTGTGTCAAATTCTTTTTTCATGGGAAAGCATGGAGGTGGGTTTTATATGAAATGCCCGAGTACACAGTCCCTTAGAGTTGTGAAAAATTCAAACTTAAGCCGACGCAATCAAAAACGGCTATACCTTTTTTAAAGCCGTTTATGCCGCGAGAATCGAAATTAAATCAAAATTACAGGGTAGTTTCCCGCGAACTCAGAGTCTTGAAATTTGGTACGGAGCCACGTCTTATAGCACAGTTAAAGAAAAATTTGGTAAAACCATAAAATTTTAGTTAAATCATATATTAAAAATATTTTTAATAATTTAAAACTTACTTACTCTTTCTTTGTTCTCTCTATTTTGTACATGAATCTATGTTGTAACCCCTTGGTGCGCAAGCCCGACTCGCACTTGGCCGGTTTTATTGATAAATTTGTTTTATATAATTTAATTTTAAGGAACAATAATTCCGGCTTGGCTCAATCATGTATGAAAAAATTAAAAGATTACTTATGAATGATAGAAGTGATAATAACTTTTAATCGGACTATTCTCGATCGGGTATTAGTGAAGAGTGGTGGTTATTTCCTTTGTTTAATAATAAGGATAGAGAAACAAATTTTACTAACCCTATCAACATGACGTATTATTGTAAATTATTGTATTTATATTGTAAAGGCCGCCAAAAGCGATGGTATATACATATAAAAGCTATAGGTTACTATTGCCCTATACTACGCGTCACACGAAACACCCTTTACGTGCCCGACCTACCCCAACACCAAATACCCTCACACGTACCGTGCATATGTTCTTGCCATCTCCATAGCTCTTTGCTCTCCTAGTACACATGTGACTCCGAAAACTCACATGACTCCACAAAATGACACGTGCTACACACGTGTGACGTCTTCATACGATCCCTCCTATGTGTAAAATGTATGTATGTTTGTTTGTGTGGCATAGATGCAGGGAATTAGATCGTTGTGTATCGTAGACATGTTCAATGCGTGTGTTTATGTTATGTTGTGTGCGACTGTTAATATGTCTGTATGTTGTATCCATACATATGTCTGCTCTAATAGTAGAGAGAGTTGAGGACTTGTGAGACTGTTTGTTATCTTAAATCCAAAATAATCATTCAACGATTTATCCAAATTGAAAAAAGTACTTTGTACAAAAATATACTTGGTCATGTAAACCAAAATCTTTCAGGAGGCTTCAGGGTAGCCAGCCATCACTAAACTCCAAAATAATATATTTATCTATTGTCGAAGTTTTCAACCACTTTGCAGAATTAATTACTAAATCTTTGATGTATTTAGTACAACATTGGGTACATTACCAGTCGACAGCGATGATGACGAATTTTTTGATGCTGTATTGTAATTTATTAATAGTTTTAATTAGGGTAATAGCTTTATTTAGTAATTTGTATTTATTTAGTTTTATAAGATTGTATATATTTGATTAAATTCATATTAATAGAAAAAAAAGTACAACATAATAATAATGTTAATGGCAAAATGTATTTCTTTATTATATTGAAGGCGAACAAAGGCCCTTTTTATTTATACAGGAGAGCAAAGGATTAAGAGCTAGAGCATTGATTTCTAAAATCAAAATTACGACTAGGTAAATAAAAAACAAAAATTGGGGTCAGGGCAGTGGAACGAAGATTTAAATAGAAAAAAACAAATTCGTCGGATTTCGATATTGGAGGAATATAATAATTCAAAATATTGCTGCTAATTACAATATCAGCAAAAAAATAAATACGTATTCGCTTTACTTTGCTCATATTAAAGTCATAAATAACATTGAACACCAATCATAAGTATTGCTATCGTTTGCGACTGTGGCGCGCTATCGTATTGCGAAATAAAGCGTTATCACAGACGCGTGTGGGCGGGGCGTCATATACTCATTGCTCGCAAGTCGTATGTTGATAAGCCACATGTGTGTGGAAATACGTTATCGCCTCACGTTTATAGTGCCCTAGTACATGCGTGTGTTTGTGGCATCACATGACGGCATCCATTTTCATGTGACACTTATGTCACACCGGTGACATTGTCACGCTAACTCGTTTTGTTGTTCCTTCCAGTTTTTGTTTCAAGTTCATTTTGAAGTAGTTTATAATGTTTATTTATTTATATTTATTTAATAAACTATGTAGAATGTCAAATATTAGACTCATTTAAATACTCGTAAATAACTAAATACACCTACTTGTAATTCATGAAGTTAATTAATTAGTAATTAACGCTAATTTAGGTTTAAAGAAATTGTTTTCAATTTGAAAACAATTTCTTTATTATGTTGCTTACGCTTTACTTTATGCAGGTACTGCCTTCTCTCGTGTGATCTTTATTAGCAAATATATAGTACGTGTAACATAGATTGTGCCTTAGATAAGATGTTGGTACAGTAGACCTCAGTCGAGTTAATTCTACCATGAATGTGTCCAGTGGCGTAACTACAGGGTGGCAAGTCGGCAAAATGCCACGGGCCCCCAGCCGGAAGGGGCCCCCGGTCTTTTACTCCACTGAATGTGTCGGAACTGGCATAAGGCCACGGTACTCGTGCCGTCCGTGCTAATAAACGTTGATTTTCAGACATTATCATAAATAAGCACCTGATATTACATAATTATGTAATTCCATTTTTTTTAATTATACATTAGTGCTTGACCGCAATTCCGCCTGATGGTAAGCAGTGATGCAATCATTCATGGTAAAGCGCGCTAGCTTGTTAAGAGCCCATTCACTAAAAAAAAAACTGAGTGAATAGGAAGGAACGCGGCAGTTGAGCGAGGTGATGCAATGCCCAACAACACGACCGACGATGCTGCGCAAGAGGGAGACTGATCTGGAGACCCTCCACGACCAAACGCCCGACGCAACAACATTTGGCGCATCGTACCCGACACACATCGCAACAGAACTGCTCAGACCCGTTCTCTATAAGTACAGAAAAAGCCCGCCTTTCTTCATACATTGGATTATCCGGACTTTCGATTATCCAGATGCCTACTGACATACCTACGGATTATTGGGGCATTCAAGGTGTATCTGACATCGTAACGCAAACTTCGCGAAATGCCTAGACCGCATGCCACTAATAAAATTATGATAGTCATTTATGTCGTTAATGAACGGTTACAGAAATATTAATGTTTAAAAAAAGTGTCGGCTCGACCTTTGAACGTTGCAAGTGGGCCGCCGTGCGGTTTTGTAGGTATGACGTTGATCCCTGATGTGAACTCTATTAAATCAGCTGATAAGATAGTTTTTCGAGTTTTGTTTACATTGCGCTTTTTTGTGTAATTAGCGAATTAATTATTATATAATTACTTTAAAATCTTATTGGGTTATAAAAGTATAGCAATTATGAACGGTCTAAAGTGAAAAAACTACATAAATTTTATTTTTAAATCATGAAAAAACCGACAGAAAATTCCACTACTAGGGGGTTCAGAATCATGTACTGGATCCATGGTACTCGTTTGTGCGTCAATATCAGATACTCCCTTTATGTGGTTAACAATAACTTCGGTTTCACATATGGTTTAAAAACATTCATTTAACGAAGTGAAGAATGATTCCCGGCTAAAATTCTTATTTTTTGTTTGCTTTAGGATCAGAATTACTGTAAGAGCAAACTCTTACTCATTACTCATAACATATGTACCTACTTATGCTAACTAATATAACTGTTTACAGTAACGTCAATAACTGCATGTAATGCGAATTTAACAACATACAAATTATAATTAACAAGTTCTTTAGTCACAGTACTTAAGTAAAAAATAATAATTAGCATAGATATAGTTATTACTAGCTTTCCGCCCGCGGCTTCACTCGCGGGGAGTTCGGTTATATCGCGCTTTTTAGATTTCCCTCGGGAATATAAAAATTTTGCGGGATAAAAAGTACCCTATTATTTAATCCGGACTTCTAACTTTACGGCTGCAAAATTTCAAAGCAATCCGTCAGTAGTTACCAGCGTCGGACTGGCCATACAGTCGAGGTGGCATTTGCCAGCCGGGCCCCAGCCTGCACGGGCCCCCCCACAGGCCTGGGTTGAGAGGCATGCGGCAACCTCAGCACAGGGGGGGGGGGGGGGGGGGGCGCGCAGCGTGCCCCCTGTGCTACGGTTGCCCGCGTGCATGTCTCGTAAACTATGCGTCTTAAAAAAAATTTGAAAGACAAAACAATTTGCTACAAATTATGACTTGACGAATTTTTTGTAAGATGCATAGTTTACGAGATATCGCGAAAAAAGTGTTTTCACCCCTTTTTTCAAGATGGCGGCCGGGGGACCTGGGTGGCGACCCCACAAACTTGAGATTAAGCTTCTATTGACCCCCCACACATGTCCCAAAAATAAAATTGCATCCTGTAATAAATGCAATACTCTGTCCTTAAATTGTAGACCGTAACATTTCAATGGGCTAAAATTGCCGGAAAATTATGGGAGTTTTATTTCGCTTTCTTTTATGTAAGTATTATAGTGGTTATTATTATTATCAATAATAATAGTGTTTATTCCGCCGTTTATAAAATAAACTAAAGCAAGAAACCCTACAGGAATCGGTCATGATTTCGAAGGACTGAGACATTTTTGCTGTTGTAAGGTCGCGGCAAAAACGCGTAAAATTCGCAATTTACGCGGTTTTCTAGATCTAGCTAGCATGGCGCCAAGCATACACTAGGGCTATAGAGGTTAAAAACTCGATGAATTCGGAACTGCAACATTTATAAATAACAATTAAGAAACGTAACGTATTTATTCACCTCATCTCATAATTTTGATGAAACGGAACGCATTACGCAAGTAAAGAGTCTGTGGTTTGGGAAATCCCCGACGCGTGCGTTCGCTGCTCCTTGAATCGCATTCCATTGTTTAGTCGGTTTGTATTGCCCTTACCGCCGATACTCTAGTTCAATTACGTTGTTTTTAAATATTATACTGACTTACGTTACATCGAGAAACTGTTACAATGGAATAGGTAAGTTGCATAATATTATTTTTATTGCTTTCTGAAAAAAAAGTCACTTTGGAGCATTTGTAATCTAATATTATATAGGTACCTAAGTATTACTCAAACTGATATATACTTCACGGTTTCAGTCACGTTCAGCGGCATATAAACCTAAATCTGGTTTGGAGAAACGGAAAAATAAAAGAAAGATAGAATTACAAACAGCGGCTTCGAACCCAAAGCAATCCAGGCTTTCCTTCACGTCTACATCTCAAGAGCTTGAAGATCCTCAAAATCGGAGCGAATCGCAACCAGGTAAATAGATTTAATTTAATACAGTATTTTTTTCTAATTTAACAAATCTTTACATATTTGTTAGCTAGTTTTACCTGTAGTTTCGCTTTTTAATTCCTTCTTTACATAGAATTATAACGCCTAGGAGGCCAATTCTTAGTCAAATAGAGATAGAAATATGCCGAAAAAATTGAGGAATGTCGGATGAAATTGTATGGGGAACACACGACATCGGCCATTTTTTTTCGACATAAGCATATTTCTATCTCTATTTGACTGAGAATTGGCTTCCAGAAGGATAGCCTTACTACTGGCCGCTGCGTAAAATTTGAGGCACAAAACGCACACATCGTTTTGCTTGGTAGTCGCACGCAACACAAACGTAAAATAATGTTACCAGTCAAATGACATTTCCCCAAAAATATGGGAAATGGATATATACTTCTGTACAGTTTTAATAAGGCTTATTAACACAAACTTGTTTTTAGTTAACCAAAATGTACATGATATGCGCACGGGGTCGGTTGACTTTTGACACTACGGGGCTGTCGAGCGTATCACACCACGGTGGATGGTGGTGTGATTTGACTGATGTGATTGCAAGGCGCAGAGACGGCTTCTGGGTGTTATAATTCTATGCTTCATTATAATCTACAAATTTGTCAAATTTATCTGTTCTAAGCCAAAATTACGTCTTTTTATATATTGACTTTGATGTATAAATTTTAAGCTACAGATAGGTACGGAATATTGTAGGGGATGCTACATTTTTAGAAATCTTAATGTTATTTTAAACAAGAGTCTTGGCTGATTAACTCATTAGTGCCCCGGCCATACCCTTGAACGTAGATAGATGATTTTTGTAATGAAATGAAACCCCTTTACGAATATTGCAGACGAAAATCGGACTTTTAAAATTTCTGAAACCCCTCAACCGATTTCAATGATATTTTTTGAATGTGTATAGCTATTAAATATTTATAAAATATTTTATTTTTATAGGACCCTCATCATCATCATCAATGTTAGACGAAAAATTGGATTCACTTTCGTATGCAAGTAATTCAGAAGAGAACATAGCAGCGGCGACTCTACCCATAATAATCACGCAAGACACAGCACCACAAGGAGCAAATGAATGTGTTTCTAATCCTAAAGACACAATTACTTCAATTACGTCCAGCGACACTGGATCTGGTGGAAATATTGATAACGTTGCGTTAAAGCCACTAACATTAACAGTCGATGATTGCAGTCAAATTCAAAAACTTTCTGAATTTGCTGCGCCAAGGAAAAATGCTACGACTGCCGAGAAATTAAGCATCTTATCTGTTCACCCTATCCAACCTTCGGGTGATAAAAACAGGTAGCCTTTCGATGCAAATCGGGTTTACTACCGAAAATTACCAACAGGAACTTTAATTCGACGAGAATCTGTCTCTTATTCTCTTGAATTAAACAAGCTATTTTGTACCACCTGCATGTGTTTTGCGTCTGACGCCACGAAAGAAGAAGGAGGAGGAAGAAGTCCATTTATTGATGGCGTTACTCCATCCATAAAACATATTTATGAACCACTTGTCAAACACGAGGAAAGCCACAGTCATCAGTTAGCCGTAGTTGCCTTGCTTACAGCAAAAAAAAGAGGAAATGTGGAACAACATCTCACGCTAAAGAATATGCAAGAGATTTCCAATAGGCGTCTGGTCCTGAAAAGAATAATTGATATAATACTATTTATATCTAAACAAGGCATTGCTTATCGTGGAAAAAGTGAGGCCTTGTACTCGTTAGCGGATATCGCAGACGACAACCAGAATCACGGAAACTTTTTAAATTTAGTTGTCCTATTGTCGAAATATGATCCAGTTCTTAAGGCGCACATGTCCGAGGCAATTACTGAAAGTAAAAAAAGAAAAGACTCAGGAAAAGGTAAGGGTCGAGGTGGGCTTGTTACCTTTTTATCAAAAACCACTATAAATAAATTAATAAACATATGTGCACGTCAAGTTAAACTAGAAATCGTTAAAGAAATCCAGGCGGCGAAATCTTTTAGAGTGGGATCCCACAAGAGCGGATGCTCAGCATGGTCCCTGTCCGGAAATCAACAGGAGAAGATTACCGAGCTCTTGTAAGCAAAGAACTAGCCCAGTTAGGCTTAAATTTGCAAGATATTATTAGCGCGTCATTTGATGGCGCCGGAAATATGGCGGGAAGGTATAATGGTCTTCAAGCAAAACTGAAGGAAGAAGTGCCAAAATTAATTTTCACACATTGTTATGCACATGTTTTAAATTTAGTGCTGGGAGGCGCGACGTCAAGCTGTACTGAAGCCAAGAATTTGTTTGGGCTCTTGGAGTCTACCAGTGTATTTATTTATGAATCATTTAAGCGCACATCTCTATGGGTGGAGAAAATTTCAGAATTAACATCTGGACAAGACAAATTGAGACGATTACAGAATATCGGAAAAACAAGATGGTGGGCTAAAGACAAAGCCTTGACCACTGTTATGGAGAAAACTCGATATGTGGCGTTGATAAAAACTTTAAGTGCCATATCTTTAAGCACGGAGTTCGAGCCAAAGGTTTCGTTCCAAGCAAAAGCTTTGATGGATTCTTTTTTGAAATTCGAAACGATCCTGACAGCCTTCACGTTCAAGAAAATATTTTACCTATCAACCCCAGTAAGCCAATATCTCCAAACCCCTACATTGGATTATCTTAAAGCTTGGGGATTCATCAAATGTTTAGACATGGATTTACGAAGACATTTAGATACTTTTGATGATGTTTTCAAAGCTGCAAGTTTATTTGCATCCGATGTTCAAGACTCAATGCACGCTGAAAACATTGATCTCGACGTACAAACCACGTTACCGTTACGAAGAATTTCTAAAAAACCGAAGAAACATGAGCAGTTATGTGAAGATGAAGTAGCATTATTGGCTACAGACCCAAAGAGATTTTATTCTATTTCTGTCTACAAAGTCATTATTAATACAGCTTTAGTTAAAATAAACGACAAATTCATGTGCAACGAAGATTTAATGAAAGATGCCGCTTGTTTGGACCCGAAAAACTTCAATAAAATCAAAGAAAATGGAATTCCTAATGACGCGCTAAAGTCTATCGCATCAATTGCAAATGTCGATCGAGAGTTGCTGTCAAAAGAACTGGAGTCTTTTGCAAATAAGTTTAGTGAACTGTCTAAAACTCTTTGGGATGAGCACATTTCTCCTAGGCAGCATAAGCAAGATTCAGATTCACAAAGCGACGAAGAAAACGACGAAGATGTTTTAATAATAATAATAATAAGTCATTTATTTCAGACCACAAAGTCCATAGTTATGTTAGTAACAATTTAGTACTTATAGCTAATGTTAGTAACCAACAGTAATCAAATAGAATTAAAATAATAAATCATGTCAAAAATCGAATTCTAATATTAAAATAAAAACTTCACATCTTTCTGCACGTGAATCATGCGACAGTGGTTGAGGTAGTGGCAGTCGAGCCGTTCAGCAAAAGCCCTCAGGATACTGTTGCGGCTGTTCCGCACCCTATGCTCCAGGGATGTGCACCGCTTGCGCATGATTGTGTGGAAACAATCCACACGCGCCTTCGCAAACATCCCCGAGGCGCTACAGAAGCGAGGCAGCCCCAAGAGTACTCTGAACGCGTTGTTGTACTGGACACGTAGAGCACTGTACTGTTTCTGCGTGTAATCAACCCACAGACTGCCAGTGTAGAAGGACGTACAGAATGCCCTGAATAGGGCTATTTTGACGCCACTTGAACACCGAGCAAATCTGCGTGCTATCATATTCGCACGAACAGACAGCGCCCTACGTTCCCTTTCAATGTCGGCATCGTCTTTCAAGTCAGAGGTTAATAAATGTCCAAGATATTTAAATGTATCAACATTCTTAAGTGGGCATCCGTTGAGCTTAATTGTGGGGAAGTAATCTGGACACCTCCTTGCCTGAAAGACCATGCATTCGCTCTTCTTCGTGTTATACAACAAACCATGTTCTTCAGCATATCTTTCGCACATGCCAATTAACTTCGACACCCCACAGACGGAGGCGCTCAGGAGCACCATGTCATCAGCATAACTGATATTGTTAAGGCACACACCTCCAATATGGCAACCAACATGCGTGCTGCTGAGCCCCTCTATTAGCGCATTAATATACAGATTGAAGAGCCCAGGAGAAGTTAGCCCTCCCTGTCTCACGCCACACTGTAACCTGTACGGGTTTGAGTAAGCCCCCGCCCATCGAACAACGTTGACCTGATTGTTGTACCAGTATTTAAAGATACGGGTCAGTTCATCTGGCACTGATGCTTGCTCCAGTTTTTGCCATAGCAAGTCATAGCAAACGAGGTCAAACGCCCTCGATAGGTCGAGGAAACAAGCAAAAACAGGTGTATTTCTATCTGTGTAGTACTTGACAGTTTGCTTTAAACTCAATATAGCTGTTTCTGTAGAGAGACCAGTCTTAAAACCAAACTGATTTTCATGTAACTTCAAGTATTTATCCAACTGAGTATTAAGCAAACCGTCAAGCACCTTTGAAATAACAGTGGCCAAGGAAATGGGTCTATAGTTATTTCTATCACTAACATCACCAGTCTTATTCTTAATAATTGGCACCACCACAGTTTTCATCATCCGCTCAGGCAGATACGAATGCCCTATACACAAGGAGTAGAACATCGCCAAAACTCTGGGCAAATGATGACCAGCGTGCTTAAGATGCTCAATACTTAAGTGGTCGTGGCCTGGAGACTTGCCCCTCGACATAGACATAACAACTTGTCTAACCTCCTTTGCCGTAAACCGGACACTGGACTCCTGACCACTACAACCGGCACTATTTGTAAACTGTGATGGTCCCAACGGCGACGAAACAGTGAAATGCTCCCTAAATAGCTCCGCAATCTGTGAGCCATCAGCAGCGCCACTGACACTCACCGGCAGGCCCGGTCTACTATTGAGTTTATTGGTGGACTTCCAAAAATTTCGGAAGTCGCCCCTAGAATGATGCGACGCCAGTATATCCATTTTAATTTGATCACTATTGTCCTGGCACCATCGTAAGCGCGACTTAAAAAACTTTCTACTAGTTTGCATCTCAATCCAGACACGACCCTCGCGCGGTCTTCCATAAGACACCCACTGCTCAAACTTTAGCCTGGCCTGCCTGTGAGCATCACTCACGTGCCTATTCCACCCGACAACCGGCCTCCTATTTCGCACACGATCCAGTACATAACTTACAGATGCTGCTTGGCATAAAATATTAATAATGTCATCATACATATTGTCAATAATAACTCTGTGGTCCAATTTATTACAAATATAGTCAGAACATTTACTCAATTCTCTTGGAAAATCAATGCATTTTAAATTATCATTACAATATTTTGTATAAATGTAAATTTGCTCAAGTTTTCTACACTCCCATTTTATTGTATTATATAGCTTATTATTATTATTAATATTTGAATTGTACAATTTTGGTTTAATTTCATTTAAATTGCATTGTATTATAAGAGGGAAGTGATCGGACCAAAGTACATCATATTTAACACTTACATTAACAATAGTGCACATGGCTGCTTTCGTCGCAACACAGTGATCTAACCAGCGTCTCGAGCTTTTCGCATCACTTATAAAAGTATGAGTGTCAGAGTTCACTCCCAACAATTCTACATCGGCACATAATAAATCAGATTCCCGACAAAAAGAAATTAATTCATTATAGAATTGTTCATTGGGATGCGAATTAAAGTCTCCGAGTATAAAAGCAGTTTCGATATCGCTATTATTGATAACAGCACTTACGAGGCTGAGGCAGTCCGTAAAATCCGTTAAGTTCGCACTATTATCCGTCGGCATGTAGACACTGAACACTAGAAATGACCTCGAATTCATGCATACTTTAATCGCACACACTCTCGGGTTATCACACTGCACCACCGAAACGTTAACAAATACACTTTTCCGCCACAGCAATGCCACTCCGCCGTAGGGGCGTCCTCGTAGCATGCCAGCCGTAGTATCCACCGCCGACGTCCCGGTGCACCCGAAATCAGCGTTAATATTGTTCAGGAACGAGATATCGTGGGGCAGCAACCATGTTTCTTGCAAGGCAATTATGTCTGACGTGCTACATAGCTGCCTAACGCTCTCCACCGAACGTTTAATACTTTTACAATTGTAGCTTGTTAAGTTATACATTAATAACTACTTTACGCCATTACAGCACTACTGTTCGCACTGTTCGTATATTTTTTGTTTTTCATTTTAAAATTTACGAATTTTCTAAAAATAATTCCCTCGGGCCATAGGTTGCTGTCAAGAAACTTCTCCACTTTAGTTTCCGAAATAAAGAATTTGTATGCATTATATTCTTTCGGATATTTAAATGATATACTTTCAAGTGTGATCACCTCGCCCGTTTTATGATACACATAATCTGAAATGTCTTTCGCCGTCGTGTCTTTATGAACTTTTGTGATGAAAATTGGCAATGTTTTTATTACAGCTTTGAATTTCCCTTCCTTGTCCCTTGCGGTACCGGAGGTGCCCAAGTATCTGTAGCTCGTAGTATTACGCTGTCTGCGGTACGAAACGTTTTTCCATCCGTCATTGTTATTATTTTGCACCGGCTCATTTACGATAGACGCGTTAGGTGCCACCGCAACATTCGCATACGAACTTTGCTGCGGTGACGTCACAGCGATAGTAGTCACTTCACCGACTCGCGCGTCGATCGGCTGAGTCACCGTCATCGGGCTCCCGGCCCCCGCGACGCCCGCGCTTGCTCGCTCACACTCCGTAGCTCTCGACCGTTGCCACTGACTCTTTTCAAAAATACACCTTTTTTCTTCATCTACCACCATTTCTCTATAGTGAGGTAAAACCGATACATTATTTGTCAAATCGTCTACTGAGTTATTGATGTTCTCATGCGATAATCCCACAGGCCCGCTATCCAGCCACGCTCCACGGTTTGTATTTATTTTAAAAGCGGACGTCGGCGGTAAGGAGTATTTTCTAATTCGCGAAATTTCGGCTTTTACATCTTGCACACTATCTTTAGTTGCATAATTGTTCTTTATGTTCTCGATTTCCGCTTTCACGATCAATATATCCTTGAGCACCTTCGAGCAGTCTAAATGATCCCACAATATTGGAGGCAACTTATCCAACTGTCGCGCAACAAACACAGGGATTTCGTCTGGTTCCGTGGATTTCAACAGTGCAATTATATCTGATAAATCACGCTCCTCCTTGCCTTTATTTTTACGAAGTATTTTTCGTTTGTCCGTCGGTAAGGCTTCATATAGCAGCGTCTTCGATTTCTTTATTTCGTCACTTGTAAAAGCCGACGCACATATTCGCACTAATGAGACTTCATCGGCAATCGAAATTTTCTGCTGCACATAACATAGCAACTCATCCACTATGAGATTACAAGCATTACATTTTAATATATTCGTCATTATTACACTAATCAACGCCACTACCCGAGTGCACACGACCGTCACCGATGGGCGCGCGGGTAGAATGATGGTTTTAGACTTAGACCAGGCAGCAAAGGACGCCATGTGTTTTTCCAGAAGTGGTTTGGACGTCTGTCAAAGTTGCACCATGTGCATGTAAACTTTTATCACAGTATAATATGCATATCAGCACGTACACCACCTTATATGTTGCATATTGTGTAATTCTCACAATTTCATTCACGCAAGTGACTTGTGAGAGACGATTTTCAGCATTGAAGCGCATTAAAACGAGACTTCGTTCTTTACTGGGGCAAGAACTGTTGGATTCGTTGATTATATTAAATACAGAATCGGATCTAATCAAGGATGACGAAAACAACAGCGATCGAGTCATTAACTGCTTAGCTGAAAGTTCTCCTCTTTTAAAAAAAATGTTGATTGGCTAGCTTTATATAATTTGTTCTAAGTAAATACCTACTTACTATTGTATTGTATTTTAGTATAGTAATAAATTTTTTATAGTTTGTTTATCTCAATTTGTGTATCTCAGTATTTTTCGATAGTATCCCATCACCATGGTCTAGTCTCGGGCCCCGGGATTGTGATCAGCCACCCGGGCCCTTCCGGCCCAGTCCGACCCTGGTAGTTACGACGTGAAAGCGGAACAAACAAACAAACTCACTTTTCCATTTATAATATTAAAAATAATAGTAAGGATGGACGAGGAGAGACGAAGGAGGATGTATGTATATTCGACAAATGTGTTTGCTCAACAACGTAAATAACGCTATTAATGTTGTTGATCTGTCAAAGAGTTACTAATTGTGTTACGCAATTACCTTTTTCTACGACCATTTGGTAATTTGCTTAATACATAATCAGAAGTCATATCTCAATAGTACTCATTCCTGCCAAGTTGGGTTACAATGACCATTTCCACACGGGTAAACTGAACTACGATGAAACTTTAATATTTTTTTTATGGCTATGGCATCAAAAAATCAAGATAATATGGTTATGCTAAAAAGCGCGCGTATTTGCGTCACGACTAAACATCGCATGTTATTAGGCTGTATGGATGAAATGCCTTTGTCTTTCATTTGTGGGATTATAATAACAATGTAAATTACTATAATTCGCAATAAAATTCAACATTGGCGGTTTTTATATTTATTTTTTTCAAGGTCGTAGAAAAAGTTTTGTATGCTACTGTCGCAAACAGCTATGTAATACTCGTGCTGATCAATTATGCTTGACAGTGGCATAAATATCTATTCTGGTATAGTTTTTGTTTTTTAACCGTCTTTAAAAAGGAGGAATTTACACAATTCGACCGTATATATGTGCTATTTTATGTAGGTAATTACTTCTAATATATAAAATTCTCGTGTCACGGCGTTCGGCTTTAAACTCCTCCGAAACGGCTCGACCGATTTTGATGAAATTTTTTGTGCTTAACCGGTATCTATGAGAATCGGCCAACATCTATTTTTCATCCCCCTAAATGTTAGGGGTAGTCCACCCCTAAATTTATTTTTTTATTTTTTAGACAAAATTTTTAATTTCTATTTTTTTATGATACAACATACAAAAATACATACAATCCCCAATTTTCACCCTTCTACGATCAACCCTTATTTTTTAATAGCCATTTTAGTAATTTAATCTATTATTTATATGGCAAAACAACGTTTGCCGGTCAGCTAGTTTTTATATATATTGTTTTAATAGGATCAATCTCCTAGAAATAATAAAACCAACTCTTTATTATTTTGTGATTTGACAAACTTGCAAGCAATTTTCCATCTTTTAAATTAAAAAAAAATTCCTTCTTCTAAAACGCCTGTGCCCAGTTTGTTGAGAGGGGAATCGAACCCTCCTTTGAGGGTGGAAACCGCCCAGCTCGTTTTCAAATCCGTGCTAGGGCGCCGCCTACATCTCATTGTTTCTGACGAAAAATACCAGGAACAGAGGAGTGCAGAAGAGTTATCCAGAACTCATTAATTTTTATAACATTAGGGTGGTGAGATTACAGTGAGGGTGGAATTAATAGAGCGAACGACACGTGACACATGTCGGTGATATTGTATACTTTTTGTTGGTAGCATAAAACAACCAGTAGCAATAAGTGTTATACTCAAAAGTGTTCTGAGGTGGTTCTGTAACACATACACTAGTAATAGAGCTTATTTGTACTGAAAATCTTATTCTAAAAACTAAAAGCACGTGATTTATGTAGTAAAAAGTGTGTTCAGTAAATAATTCATAAAGAACGTTGAAGTATCGCAGCATAGTGGCTACATCATGACTTTGTCTCAAACCTTCCTCATAGACGGTTCACGGGGCCGTCTTTCTCAACTGTCCTTGGCATTATTGTGGAATAAAATTTTCAAAGAATTACTATAATTTGTTACACCTGTTATTGGCAAAATTGTGCTATCTATTCCACAGAGGCCAATGATCAAGAGTTGACGTTGAATCTCACCTTGAAAAAAAAAAAACTGTTTTTTTTTTATTTTTTATTAATTATAAACCAGCGCTTGACCGCAATCCCGCTTGATGGTAAGCAGTGACGCGATCGTTGATGGTAAAGCGCGCTAGTTTATTAAGAGCCTATTCACTCTAGCCTTGAAGACACTCAAATCGTAATGTGACGGAAACACCGACGCCGGCAAATTGTTCCAGTCCCTCGATGTACGCGGTATAAAGGAGGAAGCAAATCGCTTCGTCCGGATCGCAGTGGTGTCAACAATAATTTAATTTTATTAAATTTTTTAATTTCGCCTAAAAGACGTTCTGCTGGGTTTCTTGAGAAATGCTCGCCGAGTTGTAGGCAGTTGAGGTCTGGCTTCCAATAGGGAAGGTAATATTATAGTCCACAAATGTCTCTCCATGTACATACATACGTTACGATGCTGCACCGCTGGACATCGAACCCAGCGGACATCTTGACCACAATCACTACAATGTTGCCTGGTTTAACAAACCAGTTGGTGAATTGTATAACTTATTTAAAATATATGAGAGAAGAAAAACCATTTTATTTGTGTTTAAACACAGATAATATTATGGTACTATCTACTACGTTCTAGAACTCTTAAAGCATTGGTCTTGGGCACTCTTTGAGGAGTGGTTAGAGAGGTGCCACGGCGCCCTAACCTTCTGTCTGACGCAGGTCATCACCGGATACACCGGTATAAAGAGGGAGGAAACGCCAGGGTCACCACTGTGTGGATCGCCCCGAGGACACGGTGAAGCATACGGCGGAGGACTGCCCGGCTTGGGTAGAGCACCGCCGTATCCTAGTGGTGGCGATCGGCAGCGATCTCTCGCGTCCGACCCTGATCCAGGCCATCGTCCTGAGTGAGAGTGCATGACAGGCTGCCACCACCTTCTGCGAAGCAGTGATGCTGGTAAAGAAGGAGGCGGAGCGCGTGAGGGAGCAGGATCCCAGCGCCCTCACGCGCTCGCGGGCGGCGGGCGATGGGCAGCTCGCCGCCTGGTAAGGACCAGGCCGGGTCGATGGCGCGTTGTGTTTCACGCGTGCCTCAAAGAGATGTCCACGAGGACCGATGCCTTCTGGCCAGAGTTCTCGGTTGGTTAAAAAAAAAAACAGGGCCCTGGCGCGCAGGTAAGCGTAGGTAAGTCAGACTTTTACTGACTAAAACCCACCGGGTTTTAGTCAGTAAAAGTCTGACATGCCCTTTCGGCCCGCCCAGAGTGGTAGAGATTATTTGATGATTGCCCACCCAAATCAAAAAATCATTATTGGTCTTGTTTCCATCCGATCACTCTTTTCTTCCTTTTAATAACTTTGTCATTATTCCAAAGATTTTTTTAAAATTGTGTGTCATTATTTGACAAATACCTATACTGTAGGTATGATGTGTTGTAGGGAAAGGCAGCCTCAAAAAGAACTAGGTAGCTATAGATTGAGATAAGAATCGATTTGATAGCCTACAATTTATATTCCTATATTGTCATTATCATCATCTCAGCGTTAATCCCAGTCGCATCCGTAGCTTTCAGCTTTGGAGTCTGGGGTCCGCTTTACCAGTCTAACTGCTGATTTTGGCTAAACTTCGATATTTTCCGTGAAGCGACTGCCGTCTGCCCTCCACAACCCGAAGGCGATGTCTAAGCATTGCAGTTAGATCACTTGTTAGACTTTACGTAAAGACTGCCACTAGATATTCGTATGGCAACCGGGACCAACGGCTTAACGTGCTTTCCGAGGCACGACCAGACCATTGCAAATATTCATATTCATGCATACAAATATTTGCACTGTGCGGGGATCGAACCCGCGCCTCCTTGCGCAACGGCTGCGTTCGCTACCGCTACGCCACGGAGGTTGTATTCCTATATTGTGTGTGGTTATTTGGTCAATCTGTGTATGTCTGGGTCTATATTTTTTTTAAATATAAGATTTAGTAAAATGCTCAATTTTTATTGAAACACTTAAATTTCAAGTTTATTAAAAAATATTTAGAATACAAAAAGGTTCATTAAGCAAAAAGAAAAGGTGGTGACTGACAGTAATCTTATATACACAAAATAGGTATAAAGTTCGCACATCAATTATTCTTTTTTAAAAATTTTAAGTAGCATTTTCCTCCAAACTAAGTACGGCTTGTATCTTGGGGATCGCATTTATCAACAACCATTTATATAACTTTAATACACACTTATTTACATTAAAACTTATATATACGATGATCCAATCCAATACGGGGATGTTCAGCCATTGTTGTCATATTATGACGTCATTCGATAGAGGTTGATATAGGTATAAATATTAAAAATATATACCCATATATGGTGGAATCCCCTTGTGTTATCTAAGCGCCTGGTAACTTTGAACTCGCTTACACGTGGCTGTTTCAGTTTGCTATTCACACAAGTGGTAGATGGATGGATGCATCGTTTTGCTCGGCGGTTTCGCTGTGCTTTTATTACGAACTTTGTTAAGTCATTGCCGTTTATTGCAGTTTGAAATTTAAATAAGTCTAACATGCTTCTTCATAAAAGTCATACATGAACGGTTTGTTTTGAGGATTTTCCCGTCGACAAAATATACAAAATTCCATATAAGCTCGTCAGCACAATGCTTGCTGATATTTACTTACATAACATATTCAGTACAAATTAGACAATGACCTTGAACTAAACGGAATACAATTATGATTGCATAATACAAACTCTAAGATCGAGGAGCGGGCAGCAGTCTTGCATACTGAGAGGCGATAAAGATAATTCTGGAGGTTTTCTGTATAAATGTATGTTTGGGCCTAACATCATAACTAACACCATAATTGCGTCAGACACTTTCAATTATAATCAAATGAATGATTTGGATTTTTGTAATCCATTATTTTCCTAAAATTCGAATGCTCGCCACGTAAATAACATAAAAATATGTTGGTAACCTGACAGAATTAAACACAACACTGCAATTACCTTGCAGATCAAATCAAAATATTGATCTGACTTGTAAAAAAAATCACAAACATTGGTTTGTTCATAATACCAGTAAAATTTTTTTTTTTTTTTTTTCAATATTTTATAATTTTATTACCAGGTCAACGGATTCCCAGACACGTACACATTTTTGAAGTATGAACATGGGAAACAGCGACGCACCCCTAGTCACCATACCTCGACACTTATCAAGGACAGGAGGGTGAGTTGAATAAAATCTCTTGCTTTAACTGTGCGCCTGGTAACTTTGAACTCTGCTTACACGTGGCGGTTTCAAAAGCCGCTATATTTAAACATAGCAAGCATAAGCAAGGTTTTTAAGTGCATGTTCGGCTGTGTGTTAATGTGGGGGGATTACCATTGTTAAGAACTTATAGAATGAGACAGAAATATCGTGGGAATTGAGATAAGAGATTTAAATCGTAACGTTTGTTTGTTTTTTATACGTTTTATTGTTATTGTTCGAAACCGTGGGACAGATAATAATACTTTACAGCAGCGTGTGTGATGTGCGTGTATTAATCTTAGGTACCTACTATAGTTTAAGGTACTATCTATAGTTTTGGTTATTTGAACGCTCTAATCTCAAGAACAACGAGTTCAAATTGAAAAAAATATTTTTTGTTGGATTGCCTTTTATCGAGAAAAGCTTTAATATAGACGCGTGGTAAAGCAAGCGTGATGTATACAGTATGTTACGAAAACCCTGTCCGACCCGTGAAGGTGTTGTTAGGTATCGATAACTGATTCTACTAATGCATACAAAACCGGGCTTTACTTAAAAAAAAAATCCCCCTAAAAAAATAAATATTATTTCGCAAAAGGAGGTAACTTATTAAATGTGCGTTGACCACCCTTCGCCTGCCGACCGCGGGGGCGGGCGGCAGGACACGCGGCACGTGGTCGCATCGCTATTCGCTCATAATAATACCGGTGTTGTCACTTTTCAAAAATTACCAAATTTCGGGGAAATTGGAATTAATTCGCTGGAAAAAAAGATTATTTCAAAATTCATTTGTATTGGTACTATGATGAATACGTAAAATTTTATATTATATTTGGTCATGTGTTTACTTAACCTTTATTATCCTTATGGGTCGGACAGGGTTTTCGTAACATACTGTATATAACATTACACTGCGACCAAAAGAAGCGAATAAGTGAAAATTTTTTTAAAAACGGGGTAAATTATTCCTACCCAAATAATATCAACGAAAGAGTCGTTCCTTTTTTAAATTTCGTGGCAATATACGTATGGCTGTCTTTTAAGATTGACTCACTTATAACCTTTTTTTTATGGTAAACCAATTTTTGGTCGAAATTAATCCATGATTGCCTATTATTTGTCAAAGAGGTTTGTCAACATAACCTAGACAGTACTTCCAGGTAATCCCAGTTATCTAGTTGCCTACACATCTATTAATAATGT
Organism: Sesamia inferens; assembly: GCA_037179545.1. Classification (NCBI taxonomy): domain Eukaryota; kingdom Metazoa; phylum Arthropoda; class Insecta; order Lepidoptera; family Noctuidae; genus Sesamia; species Sesamia inferens. The sequence continues at coordinate 29,569,629 of CM073933.1, read as the reverse complement.
AAGTAGTGGATCAAAAAGATGCGGTCCATTTCTCACAGGAGTCTAAATGCCTCACATTCCCTTAACTCAAGTAAAGGTGCCCCATGAATTTTACTTAGATATCTTAAACCTCCAAGTTTATGTAACGAGACCAGACTTCAAGTCAAATTTCTTCGCAATAACGTGATATTTACAATAGTTTTGACTGGTTCAGCAGTTGATCAAACATTGCGTACTTAAGTATACCTCGCATGATCGCATCCCAATGAATTTGCCCTTATTTTAAAATAATTTAATGTGAAGCCGTACGGAGGACGGGTCTGAGCAGTTGTGGTGCAATGTGAGCGTGTGTGCCGAGTACGATGAAATTGTATATAATACTAAGAAATTGAATCTACACAATGCAAAGACAGTTTTGTCCAAGGTTCAGCAGCTCCAACAATGTTCCCGAATGCTAAGTTTAGCTCCTGTGTAGCTGCACCAGTGCCGAATGCCCCTGTCAGCGATGCAATTCCGTAACGTACAATATGCCTGGCTACATAGTGTGTACTGGCATTGAGTTAAAAAAAAAAAAACAAACAAACAATAAATTAGTAAATAATAAATTAGTTTAGTTTTGTTACCTTCCTATAAATGAATTGAGCAGTAATAATGTCACTACCAACATTAACAATATTTACTTACGGAATTACATTTCGGGAAAATTCCTTATCCACGTTATTGTTTCTGTGAACATTTATGATACAAGTATCAAAAATCACTTTACCTATTCCGACCTATGCTAATAACAGAAATTGGCGTGGTTGAAGTCATGGGCAACAAGAATAGGGCTACCAACAAATATATATTTTTCGTATACAGCGGGTAGTTCTAGAGGTTAGCGCGGGAAAACAACTCTTCAGCTTTGTTTTGTTTTCTTTTAGGAAATACCTACTTCTGTATCATGAGGCCGTTAACAAACATTTAAACTCACATACACAAATAGCCAGACCCGGAACAACTACTTGAAAGTCATACAAATATCTGTTCCGGGCCCGAACCCTCGACACACAGCGCACCAGAGTCCATCGCTCAGCCACTATACCAACCGTGCGAAATTGTTGAGGAATTCCCTCGTCGTTCTATGGTCTTCATCGTCAGATCTATTGCAGATCAGCGCTGGGGCTTTATTTTGCATAATGCTGAGCGATAGCTATTTTGTATGGACGTGACGCATGTTTTTCAACCATTTCTTATTATTTATTTTTTGTGTTTTTGTTCATTTTTGCGTCGTATTTACTTAAAGTAATATTTATAAATTGTATTTCCTTTATTTCTTAATGCAGGTAAGATGGGCAGAGCAGCTTTTCTCAAAGTTCAGAGTGAAACGTTACCCCGTGCCCGATATGGACCAGCCATTACAAAGAGTGAAGAGAGTGGAAGATAATGATACGATATTTAATAATATCCATATCTATCAAATTAGAGAACCTTGGTTCAACGACGAACTGTGGAGCCAAGAGTGGTATCTGGTACGTAGCATCACTCCAGATTTTCGTTTGTTTACCACGTGACCTAAGACCTTCTTTAAACAATTGGGGCCCCTTGGCCCTAGGAATCATGGGGTCCCTGTATCAATAAGAGAAACATACCTATAAATATTTAAAAATTTCATAAATTACTTAGGTACTGAATCATGATAATGCGTAGAATGAAATGGCGGCTGTAAAAAATGACATTTTATACGAGCCGGCCGGGGCCCGAAGGTCACGGGGCCCTGGATACTTATGGCAACTTGAAAAACGGGGCCTAGTAATACCGTACCTATTGTATTTAGCAACATCTAACGCGTTATAACGTTGCCCAATTGAAGATCACAACTGTGACTCAGCATGGCAACTGAGTAGAACTGCCGGTCGAATCTGTAACCAACTCATCGTGAAAGGAGTGAGCTATTATTTCAACCATGCTTCAGACTATTTTCAGCTCATTCTAAGCTCACTTTCACCAGGTACAAATCCAGACTCCAGCAGCGCGAATCTGTAACCAACTCACCGTGCTGTCATTCCAACCTGCTAACGGATTGACACCATTGACAGCTCACTCTAAGCTCACTTCAACCTTTGTTAATCTGTTGTCGTTAATCTCCATTTGTTCCTGGTTGATGGCAACACACACATGTAATTTAATACACGGAAATTATTTTAGGCCCGATTCATGTTATTTCTTGTGTTGTGTCGTGACGCACTTTTAGGCAATTAAAATTCTTTTGTATTTCAGGTAGTCCTCAACATATTAGAAAGGCCATCAAAGTGGTTTACTTTGCCTTATGCCAGTCGTTCATTGAGAACTGTATCACAACTTGAGGCCGCCAAAACCTATCTTATTGAGGTGGAGAGAAATAAAAATATATATTATGAAAAAAAAAAAAAAACGAGTGTGCTTATGACCACACGACTGAAGTGAAACTTCTTTCGCTCCATCTGTATGTAAATATATATATACATATATGTGTGTACAATATATACATGTATACACATATACATATATTAATTTTCTATAACTATTGAAATTTATTTCATGGTTTCATTGGTAAATAAATATTTTTGAATAGATCTTCTATTTTTATTGAAAAAAAAAAATAAAAAACTCGTTGTAGACCTTGTAGTACCAAGCTCGCGCCACGGGCGCCTTTGTGCTTATATCCCCCACTTAACTTCCGTTCGCCTTGACCGATCACTTTTCGTAACGCTTACGTCACGCGTTCGCCAGCTTACTCCCCAAGTCAAGCGTGCGTAAAGAAGTTTCACTTCAAAAAAAAAATACTTAGTAAAGTCATGTCAGTTTTAAAATGTTATCAATTTCATGTTTTGTAAAAATTTACCTTCAAATATCTTTGAACAGTAAGTGGTATGTAACCACTGCCTAAAGTATAATTTTTTAAACCAAAGCCACACAGCCCACGCTGTTTGTCAGAAATCCATGTTCTACGGAAAAATACAATCGAGCAATCGCTAGCCCTAGGTAGTGCGTTCTTGTATACACGTCAAGCTATTAATTTCCAGCTTCAGCTGACCTGGCAGTATATAGGTTTTTGGTACAACCAGAAGTCAGTTTATACTGGTTATTTATAGTTTGGTGTGTAGACGTGCGTATGCGGTTTGGCGTTTACAGCCATATAAAAATAAAATTTATTAAGCAATCGCGACGAATGTTACTGAGTTAAAAATAGAAAAAGATGGAGGAAAGCAGAGAGGAAATTACAACACTATCTTGTCTTAAAAATATTTAAAAAAGGAGAAAAAGAACAATAATTTTATTGAAGTAGAGCAACATTATTTTAGCAATAATTATTTTCAGCAAGATACACGGACGTTGCTGAACTTGCCCCGGCTCGATCTGAACGTGTTGCCAGTCTACGAAATGGGGTACAACGGCAGCGGTGTGCGTGTTTCTGTACTCGATGACGGAATCGAGCACAACCACACAGACTTGCGAGACAACTACGTGAGTGTTATGATTTCCTAGTACTCTTTAGGCGGGTGGTTGAAAATTTCGGAATTAAAACGGAACAATTTGTAAGAAGTTCCTTTGCAGGACCTTAACAATAGATGGCGTTACTTGTATCTGAGGTTTCTCAATTCTGTGAAAATTATTATTTCTCTTTGTGTATTAATTTAACTTTTTTAGTATACAATGACAATGTGATATTTTAATTTTCGAGGGTCGGGCTCATACCTGTAGCACGGTACCTCTGATTGCAGATTGTAAAACTGATAATCTTGAATACTAACTAAGTAGGTACCTAAGTCATGTCTTTGTAAGTACTGTCCGTTAGCTAGACGGCACTCGAAGGAAAAGATGCCTAAAAAACAGTTTATATACATGTATTATGCCTGACTGGTTCCCCCGGTCGATCGTATGAAAGACAGGTATGATCATCGTGTCGTCTTTCACAATAAATCTCCGACAATTGTAAGTTCCCAAACTTCGTCCATAATTGCACGAAGAAAAGTGTCAGTTTCTCCAAAGAGGTCACCGAAACCCTGGAAAGTGGAGGGAGGCCCTTGTCCACCGCGGTTGGCACCATCGGTTTCTACATAAGAAATGATCTCTGAGACTGCATATCTCGCGGTTATGGAAGCTCTTAGCGTTTTTGAAAACCTCGACATTTTCCCCTACCTACAGCATCATTATTCATTACAGAAGACCGTGGATGATGCATACCTACAGCTATCCATATTCCTTACCTACTTTGAAACCACGTCAATTGCTTACATTATTTACCCACATACATGTAACATGTTAATATCATATCTAGTTTCTAGTTTCTATTTTTTATTAAAACACAACCACGCGAATGAATGCAATATTGACGTGTTTTAAACTGTCAATGTGTAGGTAGGCCGTACGGTTTACACTTTACATTAAGCGGTTCCTTCCCGTTATTAAGACAATAAACAATTGACCTGTTAAGATTTCGCGGGAAATAATATCATTAACAATTACCATAGGTACAGAATTGGGGCCCGGATATGTCGCTCTTCATGACTTTTCTGTCAGTGGTGAACACACGAATCAGAAATGAGGAGATCCTTTTGAAAGGGAGGCTTTTGTCCTGCAGTGGACCTCTATAGGTTGAAGAAGAAAAACACACAAAAAGTTATTATAATGTGTGGTCATCTAGTAAGGATCTGTCTAGTAAACATTTATTAGTTTATTAGCAAAAAGATTCTGCGGTTCGTTTCTAATTTCTTGGTACTTAGTAGAAAGCCAATACATAGTTATTTCCCAAAGTAAATAAAGACATTAAAGTGCAACGGTCGCGAACGCTTATCCTAAAAGAATATTAATAATACTCGCAGTGAATTTGTTTATGCTCTCGTCATTTCTGATGCCTTGGTACTAGAAAGGAGCCAGATCGACATTTTCCGCTCGTGCCCCTGCTGCGATGCCGACTGAGTGACGCGAGTGACGTAGTGCGACCGTGTACTGTGAGCTACTTTTTCTCTGTTAGTTTTGGTGTCTTCGTACTGGGAGTAACGCAGATCAAAATTTTCCGTTGTAAACTGGCACAACAACCCACACTAACTGATGGTCTGGCGCTGTTTTCTGAGCAAATGATTATCAGCATCAGAGTAGGACATACATCCATAATCAAAATGGCTCCGAATAGTAGTAATTAATATATAATGTTTTCAAAGTCTTGGGATCAGAGCCCCAGCGAACCCCTACCAAAGATCTTAAAATGTTTAATCCAAGTTCAGTTCTTTTACAAATATGCTCAATATGAGCCTTCCAATTATTCAATTTAGAATCTAAAACTAAGCCAAGATATCTTTCGCAATCTTGAAAAGGGAGCAATGAATTTTGATAATGAACTTTTGGAATAAAATTTGTATTTTTTGTAAATAACATAACTGAACTTTTAGAAACGTTAACTTCTAATTTTAGTTAATGTACAAGCAAATGACTAACAGTTACCAAGCAATCATTCATCATATCTTGGTCGTGTTGTAAATTTTCACAACTCATATAATTGACTAGATCATCTGCATAAAAAGAATATTTGACAAAGTTGGGAATGTAATGCATTATTTTTACAAGACAAAGTATGAAAATTAAAGGAAGAGGACTGATCCTTGAAAGACCCTTAAAAGAATACTTGGGGACCAGAAGCTTCTTCCAAAAAAACGACCAACCCTCAATCATTTTTTTTTTTCATGAACCACAGACAAGGCGTTCCACAACTGAATTTTAAATTTAGTAGTACTGAATTGTAAATGTAGTAGTTTTTCGCGATAGTTGGCCACACTCCTGTACCGAGCCCATGGCTTTGAAGACTAATACTCAGTCTCCATTGGCTCGGGATTTTGCCGGTCTGGAGCACGCGGTTCAAAAAGCTAATAAGTATAGTAAATAAATAAATACAACTTCAACTTTTGCAATATTTTTCGCATTCGAAAATTGTCGATAATTGAAGCATGACACCGGTGTAGGCACGGCATTAATGGTACCAAGGCTACATAACTTTTGTAGAGCTCAATGTATGCACGGAATTCAGTCAGCCAGCCAGTCGACCTTGGTTCGTTCGCCCGCCAAACAGCGCCAGACCATCAGATAGTGTGGGTTGTTGTGCCAGTTTACAACGGAAAATTTTGATCTGCGTTACTCCCAGTACGAAGACACCAGAAACTAACAGAGAAAAAGTAGCTCCGCAGTACACGGTCGCACTACGACACTCGCGTCACTCAGTCGGCATCGCAGCAGGGGTACGAGCGGAAAATGTCGATCTGGCTCCTTTCTAGTACCAAGGCATCAGAAATGACGAGAGCATAAACAAATTCGCTGCGAGTATTATTAATATTCTTTTAGTGGCGATAAAAGTTCGCGACCGTTGCACTTTAATGTCTTTATTTACTTTGGGAAATAACTATGTATTGGCTTTCTACTGAGTACCAAATAATTAGAAACGAACCGCAGAATCTTTTTGCTAATAAACTAATAAATGTTTACTAAACAGATCCTTACTAGATGACCACACATTATAATAACTTTTCGTGTGTTTTTCTTCTTCAGCCTATAGAGGTCCACTGCAGGACAAAAGCCTCCCTTTCAAAAGGATCTCCTCATTTCTGATTCGTGTGTTCATCACTGACAGAAAAGTCATGAAGAGCGACATATCCGGGCCCCAATTCTCTACCTATGGTAATTGTTAATGATATTATTTCCCGCGAAATTAACACGTCAATTATTTATTGTCTTAATAACGGGAAGGAACCGCTTAATGTAAAGTGTAAACCGTACGGCCTACACATTGACAGTTTAAAACACGTCAATATTGCATTCATTCGCGTGGTTGTGTTTTAATAAAAAATAGAAACTAGAAACTAGAGTAGATATGATATTAACATGTTGCATGTATGTGGGTAAATAATGTAAGCAATTGACGTGGTTTCAAAGTAGGTAAGGAATATGGATAGCTGTATGCATCATCCACGGTCCTCTGTAATGAATAATGATGCTGTAGGTAAGGGAAAATGTCGAGGTTTTTCAAAAACGCTAAGAGCTTCCATAACCGCGAGATATGCAGTCTCAGAGATCATTTCTTATGTAGAAACCGATGGTGCCAACCGCGGTGGACAAGGGCCTCCCTCCACTTTCCAGGGTTTCGGTGACCTCTTTGGAGAAACTGACTGATAATTATTGTGTTGTAAATTGGTGTGTGTCGTCGACTCGTGCCCATCATACTCAATCTATGGTCATGCCGATGCTCAGAAAGCAACCAACACATTTTTGACGTCACTGTTTGCGTGGCAAATAACAATTGCTTTGAGTTCATTTAGCCCTGGTAAGTTCGCGGCCGATATGACGCGCCGGGCGCGTAATAGTCGCCTCCCTCTCGTACCCAACCCGGCGACGCGACTCTTTGATATTGGACTTTCCATACATTATTCTAATAAAATATTAAACTAATTTAAATCCTTATTTTTAAATTTCAGGATCCAGAGATCAGCTGGGATAGCAATGATGGTGATTCTGATCCATCACCTAGGTATGAAGATCTCAAATTGAATTCGCACGGTACTCGTTGTGCCGGAGAAGTAAGATTTATTTTTATTTTTCAATTTAGGTATGAACTAATGAATCATATAATTTTATTTAATAATAGTATTTCGCTTTATTGTTGTATTTCCGTACAGATAGCCATGACAGCAAATAACTTAAAATGTGGTGTGGGCGTGGCGTGGGGGGCAAAAGTGGGTGGAGTTAGAATGCTTGATGGACGAATTACGGATCGAATAGAAGGAGAAGCTATAGGTAAGTTTACTGCTACGTTTTATAAGCGCCTGGTACATTCGAAATATAGATCTAGCATGTCAGCACGCCATCAGTATATTGCACGGCACCCACGGAGCAAATGCTTCGTGATTGCACCCGTGCAAAGCAGGGGTGAGCAGGGAGGGTCAGGTTTTGAATTTATTAAGAGGTGCTAATTTTATTAAGGCAAACACAATTTGCGCACCTTGGTTTACCGTGCCTTGGTACTGTAAATCTGCTTTTACACAGACATCTGTTGCTGCAAGATGAATCTTGAGTTTCATACATCTCTTCTTACTTTATGATGTCTTAGTAAAATGGGTGAAATGTAACGTAACAGTACCCTTTTCGCTCTACCACCTATATGAGTGTGTTTGTTTACACAGCCAAAACTTGCTAGCGTCTTCTCCGCAAATAAATAAATCATTTCAAGAAAATTTGTACAGGGCCTTTGGGGTAAGAAGAGTCTACTCGACACGATCTGTCGAGCTTATGCGCCCACGTAAAATTCATTGTAGTTACCGAAATCCATTTGATCCGATGATCGCTAGCGTACGTGCAGCATGCGATTCAGTAACTACTTCATTTTGACTTTAACAGAGACGAATGGCTGTTGTTTACGTTTTGATGAGAGAGAGACCAGGGGCAGTAAGTTTCTGGAGTGGCGGCCACGTACCGGGAGACGCAGGGAGATTCTCAAAAAGGTGGACCGATGAATTCGGGCATCACAAGACCGGTCATTGTGGAAAACCTTGGGGGAGGACTTTGTCCAGCAGTGGACCTCTTCTATAGGCGAAATAAATAGAGAGAGAGAGCGAGAGAAATTATTCATAATCCATCATTACATAAATAAAAATGATACAAGTATACACATTCGCTGGTTGTGTTGGTTGTTGCAATCAGAGAGTAATTAATTAATGTTGTTGGTTATTGTAATTCTGTTACTTTCTGTCAATCGTTTGAAGATGACAGTGACAACAAACACAACATATTTTAGCGCTAAACGTGGGTGTGATTGATTTTTATTTTCTTTATTTGGGATTATACAGTAAGCCAAAAAGTCAAATGACGTCGGATTGTGAAATCCTGTTGGCCTTAATTTATAAAAATAAAAAAAACAGCAGCTCATCCTTTTATCATCATCGATCCGCTAGTGAAACATGATTTTATTTTACTAGGAAAACATGACATTATAAGATGTTTTATTGTACTGCGCGGGATACGCAGTAAGTATAATAAATACATTGTAAAATCTAATTGGTAATAAACAAATTATGGAACAAACAATAATATTTTCACTATTTAACCACATGCTATTCTTGTTCTTGTTTTCTTTATTTTATCCTATAATTATTATGAAACAAATCTTCAGTCTGCAGCGTTGTGAACTTGTTTGTGAGTTAACATCAAAGAAGCAAACAAGTCCCACAACTCACAAGCAACGTTGTATGTTAGGCGGCCACATCTCGGTGGTGACCACGACTACCAGGGCGCTATGAATGAAAGACATTCTTAAGATAGTACGCGAGACAAGCAGCAAGCAGCACCTTGTTTCTTACTGTCTGTCGTGTAGAAAATGTACGTTGTATAGAGGGCGCCCTGAGTACGATGAGTTGTCTGGTGTCGATAGACTTAACCTTAACTTACTTTATTTCGCAAGTTTGTTCGTCGTGGTCGGCACGTATTTCGGTTACGTATCGACTATCGTCGACTTTTACTAGGATAACAAAGTCATCGAAGTGGATACCTATGAAAATTAATTGTTAATGTCCAGTCTAGCCGCTTGAGGAGTTTGCGTTCGCGCAGCGGAATGTTGTTGGATTTAAAGATTTTAATTATGCAGATATTTACTGTTTGACGTCGTATATTGTATATGGTAACAAAAAAAAATGTGCACGCAGCCATTGTGAAGAAATTCACCAAAAACTGATTCCGCTGGGCGAACGTTGTCTTGGCGAAACTTTTTTTAATCCATAGAGTTTAGAAGAAAAGAGATGTGTCTAAAAATTTGTGTGTATTCGTGTATGTATGTATGAATAAAATTAGTGCATGCATAAACTTCGGAGAAATTCATGTTTCCGCTACGTGAACGTTTGGCCATCAGCTAGTTTTCATATACATACTTAAAGCGCTTAGGTACATAGAGACCTGTAGATTTTTACATACGTTGTTTTGAATTTGTTTATATTTGTTTAAAAAACAGATTTAGAAAAATCGTAGGGCTCTAAAGATAAAAATATAAACGTAAAATACGCTTATTAGGTCTTAACTTCTTAAAGCACTTTGGGGTCTAGATTTTCACGTTTATACAAACCTTGTAAGTGTCTGCAACATATTGCCAAGTATCAATGATGTTCCGTTAGTAATCAAAGAGTTATAGGACAATTTACCATGAACAGATCACTGTTTACAAAGCAGTCAAATTGAAATATCTAAAGGAATTGCATGGTAAAATGTATTCATTCAACTATTCACATGCAAAATTTCATGTCATTAAATTCAGTAATTAAAGAAAAACAATTATAATACTGACGAAGCATCAAAAACCTACATAACCCGACCAAGTTCGGATAGGTATAAAAAAGCGGCCGTGCAATATATTTAGGTAACATCCCAAAATTTACAGTATAGTACCAGTATTATACTGTAAATTTTACCTAACCTATACCAATACAATACCAGTATTTAATTGGTATAGGTGATAACACAATTGGTTGTTTCCATATAATTTATAGGTCATTTATTTTTGTAGGTACACCTTATTTTTAAAATTATTTGACCTTGACAAAGTAGGTACTATTTACGTAGTTATTTTATTTATTTAAGTATGCGCTTGAGACTTGAGATATAGGTAATCTAGATATATTATTTAAGACAAAATTCATACAGCTAATTTGTATTGATTTTTCACGGATCAGGATTCTAACTAAGTATAGACCCCTTAGGGAAATTAAATTATTATCACATGTAAGTAATACTGTTTAGGTAAATATTTGATAAATATTTATTCTAGCTTATTACACTAGCTTAAGCATGCTGCTTATGTATGTGACCGTGTTACCCCACACCCCAACAAAATATGCTGGGGTGCGAGGTAACACTTTCACATACTCCCTAGTTACTAGTCTTACTAGTTTATAATTTACTTAATAATACAATTCTGTATCTAATACCTATTCATTAAACTGTTGGACTCGGGCCTTTATTGTTATTTAGTTAATGCTTACTAGAGAGTATTTATTGTTTTGGTGACAAATCATATTATACAACAGTATGTTTTCTAGGTTACGCTTTAGATAAAGTGGATATATACAGCGCTTCATGGGGTCCTAATGACGACGGACGTACTGTTGAAGGACCGGGGCGACTCGCTACCAAGGCGTTTAAACGTGGCGTCACTGAGGTATCGCAACATCTAATTAACATTTCAAAGACCAAGTAAAATTGAAAAATTTTAATTTATTTTATGTCATAAATCGTCCTATATCTTTCGACAATAAAAGATTTCTGACGATGCAAAAACTGTATACCTATCCTGTTACTTCTTTACTGTATTGAAGGGGGATTATTGTTATAGATAATTAATGCATTTCCAGGGTCGTGGTGGCAAAGGCGCCATCTATGTTTGGGCTAATGGGAACGGCGGAGGCCACAGCGACAACTGTAACTGCGATGGGTATTAGAACATAATATTATGATACTCCAGATCACATTAGCTTTTTCTCCTAGTACAATTACTAGAACGTAACTAATATAATTTATTGTTTTCTCAGATATTCGTCTAGTATTTACACTATCTCGATCGGAAGCGCTTCTCAGCATGGTCTGTTTCCTTGGTACGGAGAGATTTGTTCATCTACGCTTGCTGCGGCATACTCCTCTGGTGCTTACAGAGATCAGAAAATCGTAAGTTTACTAGTTAGTTCCCTTTACGTCACTTAAATACTACCGCCATTCATTATTTACGTTATCATAGTCGTTCATTCATAAATTGTTGTTGATTGAAGGTTAAACAGAGATAATAATACAGATAGATATTGGCATCTCTTTCAGGCTACTACAGACACCGGCGATTCCTGTACGCTCGGGCACACTGGCACGTCTGCTGCAGCCCCATTGGCTGCTGGCATCATCGCTCTCGCTTTGAATGCTAAGTTAGTTTTATATGCATTGCCTTTGTTTTATGCGCTTCTAATACCCGTATTGGCATGGTCTGTTTGTCGCAAAGTCCCGTAACGTTTGTGGAAAATAGTGTCGCTTGGAGGGCTATTTATGTAAGTGGCGACAATTGATGATGTCCACTTACTAGAAATAAATAGCAAACCGGTCATTGGCTTATTTTATCTTAATTTGTATTGTAATAGATTATGTGTGTTCAATGCTCTTATTTTCTGAATGTTTTAGTAAAAATTTGACATGGCGTGATGTGCAACATTTAATCGTATGGACATCAGAATATGCTCCTCTCTCAGCCAACCCCGGATGGCAAATAAATGGGTAAATTATTATATGTACCTATATGTCTAGTAACTTTCGGAACCAGGGTAATATTAATTACCATTTCTTGTAGGTAATTTGTTGGTTCAGCAAACATAATATTATTTATTTATTTTTCAGTGCAGGCTTCTATTTTGATGTTCGATTTGGTTTTGGGCTTTTGAACGCTGGTGCTCTCGTCAAAATGGCACTAAACTGGACGAGCGTACCAAGTGCCTATGTTTGCCATGTGGATGCTGCACTGTAAGTATGCTTTCCTAGTATACTAGTTATCTTAACGCGAAGTGCGCCTCTGCGGCTCAACAGACTCACGACGGTAACCTATTAAATATTACTACTTACTACGACTTTGATGATTTTTCGACTCTGTTCGAAACATTTTGTCCTGCCTGTATGCGTCGTATGTAGTTAAAAATGGACCAATTACCAAGCACCGTTATCAGTTGGGTTGGGAGAATTGAGCAATAACAGTTAACAAAGCTCTCATATTCTCAATAGATACAGCAAAGTGGATTAGGACCTTCGTTCATAAGTTAATCTTGTTATATACATTTATTTCCATTAAATTAAAGAGTACATAAATCATTATCTATCGGAATAGGAATATGCGTTACAATGCTTAATCTGACTTGCAGGAATGAATACAAATTAGTGTGCGTATGTATGTACATTACAATTTTTACTTCTTATGGAGGAAGAAAAGGAAGGCCAATGAAAATGAATGAATTGTGTGAGCATGTGAGAAATAAATTGAAAGTAAAGAGAGTGAATGATTCACCTCTGTGAATCTTGAACAAAAAAGGTGTTGTGCAGAGATGTCTAAAAAGGACAAAAAGATGATGAATCTTAGCACTTATGAATCCCTAGTCAAATATACGTAAAGTTTCATCATACAACAGCTGATAGTTGAATCCTAACAACGCGCGCTAACAAACTCAGCATGCATGGAAGTGAAGCACAACTCTGCGAATCTTTTAGATGATGATGTTTTCCAATAGAAAAAAAAAAACAAACCACTTATTATTTCAATTCTTTTTTATCTTTATTTTTTACGGAGTTTTGTTTGTAAAGTATATAAGAGACGATACCCAATGAGTGCATACAACTGCATACTAATTAACCTAACCTACCCGTAAACTTATACCCATACCTAACAATTTTATTAAATAAACTAGTTTTCATTTTTAGGAAATGTAAAGAAATGTTACATTAATTACAGATCTGGAGAAGAAGAGGCGCGTTTGTCTTCTAGGCAAAACGTTGAAGTCATTGTATCAGTAGAGGGCGATTGTGATGTTAATTACATTGAACACGTAGAAGTAACTATTAATTTACGATATAGTCGCCGGGGAGCGCTAGAGATCTATTTGGTTTCACCGCAAGGTGAGATGTTTACTGTTTATGGTAGCCTAGTCCCTCAGTTGGTATTATACTGTTAAAAACGATTGCAATTGCCAAAGGTACAACGTTAACCGGTTGCGGTGCTAGCTTTTGTGTGTAGGTAGGTATATTTATAAAAATAAAACAAACAGAGATTTCGTAGATCAGTTGGATGGGACCTTTTATACGATGGCGACGAACGAAAGAATTATAATTAATTATTATATTTAGGTATATAATTTTCTTTTAACTTCAGGTACCAAAGTTCAACTACTTAGTGCACGTCCCAAAGATACATCAACATCTGGTTTTGTTAATTGGCCCCTAATGTCTGTAGCCACGTGGGGTGAGAATCCTAGAGGCATTTGGAAGGTCATTTTCACTGACGAGGTTTGTCTTGTTTGATCATCAGTAGTAGTGCCCCAGCCGGGGTCTACAACTACGTGTCATAAATAAATTCGGACTGTTTTTTTACAGACTTACGAAAAAAACTCGGGCGCAATTGGACCTCTAATTTTAACCATACACGGCACAAAAATAATGCCAACACTTATGAAAAATGGACCAAGGATTTACAATGATAATTACAATTACCAAGAGGCGTTCGATTATTTTGATAACGTAGACAAAGGCGTTGACGTGGCGTCGAATACCGTTACAGACGACGAAACTGTAGCCGTGGTACCAGGCGAGCATAAAAGCCAAGCGGTTAGCGATATTCATGACATTGATGCAACAGTATTAGCTGAAGTCGAGAAGGAATTACAAAGAATTCATCATAGAAGAATGTACATGGGTATAGGACTCTAAAGTAATATATATTTTGTCGGCTTTACTTATGTAAATAATATAAGTAATGTGAATTTTAATTGTGTTAGTCACGGTTATGTAGAATAACGTAATTTGATCTCGCATATAGTCATATTTGAATACCTACCGAATTATCTAATTTATATTGCATTTTACTACTAGCTTAGTAATTCCTGACACATAAACTTACTGTAAAATAATGTAAGTACAGTCAAAACCGTTTACGATGACATTGTATGTATAAAATAACGTACCGGTTGTAATGAGCAAAATCAAAGGTCCCGGCTGAATTCTATTAGACCGATTTATAAAGAGCACTCTACTTTGAATAATATACCTTTAACTGATAATTTCGGATAATTACGTCTCTTAGAATTAAGTAGGTCTCAACTGAAATGTAAACATTTGAATAGGTCACATTTATTCACATCTAACACACTAAATAGTCATTTAAAACTGCAAAAGTAAACAAAAACGAGTCTAGTTTAGGCTCTATTGTTACTATCAGAAATCAAATGCACGTGTATGCAGTATAAGTAAAGCACTAGGAAGTGGCGAAAGGCGGGCTACTGTCATATATTATGTAATATTGACGTTCAAAAAGTGCTGCTTCTAAGGGTCAATTCACACGTACCACACTACGTCGCAGCGACAAAATGTGGTCAAGCTGTGTTTACGTGTGAATAGTGTCGCAGCGGCTTTTTGCAGTTGCGTTGTGGTACCGACAAAATGGCGATGTGGTTGCGTTGTCTTTCATTGACTTTGTCGCAACACAATTTTTATTTCATCAAAAACTAATTTTGGAATTTCTCATTTAATATTCAATATAGTATCTACATAAATGTTGTAGGAACAACGTCGTCGGCTATTACGACTATCGGTTTTTAGGTACAACTAACTATGAGCAGTCTCTTCGATGTCGCTGTAACAGATTTTGACTGTACTATTCATATCATACCATACGTAAACGTTGTTGGTAGTGGTAATATTATTTAATGAAATTAAAAATTATATTATATTTTATTACCTATAAAAATATAATGACCATGATATTCATTCCAGTTACAATGAAAATATAATATGAAATGAAAACGTTGTGTTTTTTTCTTACTTGATTCCACAGGGTTTCAGGGTTTGATTCCAGAGTCGGGGTGTGTTAGTAATCCATCTGGAACTTCTCAGTGGCAACCCGGGCTGCAGTGTGATTCTGTAACCGCCGTGAGCTCAGGTGAAGACAGCGTTTTTCCACCTAATGTTAAGGATTGTCACTACTGACAGTTCACTCCTAAGCTCATTTCACCTAAATTTTCACGGTGAGGTGTTTACAAAATCAATCGGCCGTTCTGTAAGCAAAATACGCGCATTTTCGAGGAGTTGGAGACAAAACCTGTAGATATACTTACTTTTTTAATTTATTTTTTTAACCTGCATTTCATTAGATTACCCTATCCGATTTTATTGGATTAACCTTTTTTGATCGCTGTAGAACGTACATATTTCAAATTACGTAAAAGGTAATTTAACAATACGTACCTAGGTAGGTACCTACTTAATAAAATAAACTGCCATAATATCTTAATGTACCTACATATTATCTTATGGATGGCTTCTTACAGATATTGTTATATATCTAGTACGTGTCAAATCAATGTATTTTGTGTTGCTGCAATCACCAATTCCATCTGCCAAAAATGCTTTACCTAATGGACTGGGTATACCTAAAGGGAGTATCTGACATCGACGCACAAACGAGTACCATAAATCCAGTACATGATTCTGAAACCCCCAGTGGTGGAATTTTGCGTCGGCTTTTTCATGATTTAAAAAAAAAATGTTTGTCGTTTTTTTCCCTTTAGACCGTTCATAATTGCTATACTTTTATAACCCAATAAGATTGTAAAGAAAAAATTAATTAATTCGCTAATTATACAAAAAATCGCAATGAAAACAAAACTCGAAAAACTATCTTATCAGCTGATTTAATAGAGTTCACATCAGGGATCAACATCCTACAAACCCGCACGGCGGCACGCTTGCAATGTTCAAAGGGCGAGCCGACACTTTTATTTAAACATTGTGAATTCTGTAACCGTTCATTAACGGTTATAGTAGCCTCAATGACCTTGTGCATGTGGGCGGAGCTAAACGCCGTACTCCCGAATTCGTAAAATGCGCGCGGTGGCGCGCTAAACTAAAACGACAATCAAAGAATATCCAGAGATGCAGACAAGCCGCGTGTAGGTCGCGATTTGTGCCTACGATTTCAGACGGGGGTATGGATGCAAGACGATAAATGTATATTTTGCATTGATAAATGGTAATATCGTATTATAATATATTTTTAGTATTTTTGATCAATGTTTAAATAAAATCAAGGAGTGCTCGTTACACAGTTTAATGGCCGATCGCAGACTGACAGACATTTGTAAAACAAGTACCCACACATTATAATATATCATAACATTAACTTAAAAAATAATGGTAGATGGTAATATCTATCGATTCAACATATTTGAATTTTTTTTTACACTACTTTTCAGTATATGAGTATCATGTCTTTGCAGTGTCCTTGAATTAATTACTAATGCGAATAACATAAACGAGTTCATCGCGTTAACGTAAAACAAACGCGCACTAGGCACTTTGTGATATTTTTATTAAAAAAAAAAGTTGAACCACACTAGAAATTACTTTTATCGTGGGTGCATTTTTAAACATATACATTCACAGACACAAACAGCCAGACCCGGAACAACTACTTGTAGGACATGTTCTGAATATTTGTTCCGCGCGGGAATCGAACCCGCGACACGCAGCGCAACAGTCAATAGATTAACCGCTGCGCTAACCGTGCTTTATATAGATGCCTTGAGATTACAAAGCGCGTAGTTTCGGCCGTTTTCCATAAAGAGATAGTACCCTATTTATACTGTGTCAGTGACGTCGGATTGAATGTACTTCGTCGTAATGAGGTTTCAAATAAAACACGAGTTATTTTAAAATCTGTAAATTTTAATTCTTCGATCCAATAAATAACATGCGAGATTATAGGCATATCTAAAGCTGCAGAAATTTCTTGCAGTTGAGAATGGCCACAGTCTATTTCTATTGTTCCTACAACTGCACAGCTGATATTGATTTCTGTAGGATGTGCAAAATGTTTCTAGACACATACGGCATTTAAAAATAAATAGGGAATGTAGTCCCACTTGTCGTTCTCCAACAATATCCACAGATCCTAAACCACAGTCTATAATTCTCCGTGCTTGGCAATTTTCTTTAGTTCTGAATAAAAGTAAGCAATATTAATTATGCGTCGCCCTTCGATGAAACAAGCTTGAGATTTGTTGAGGTTTTGGTGATATTTTGAGCTAAAAAAGATATAACATACATTTTAATTAACCCTGGCAACACTGTTAGAGATTTTTGTCAAGGAATTAAGAATTTATCAAGAAAAATTAATTAAGAATTAACAAAAAATTAATTTTACAGGTATATGATATATTTGTAAACTAAAAATATAGGTTGTAGGACATGCAGGCATAATTTTACCTGAATGATGATGATGGAACTTGCGTCGTTTTTTTGTGCACATAGAGAAATATAATATTATCATTTTCTTGACGACATTCTGTATGGATGTCTGACCTAGAATCAACTGCGTTAGTGTTCGACCTAAAAAGCAAATTAAACTTTTAAGTTCTGTCGATTGGTTTCTTTGTCTTCTTTTCTGTAAGTCGAAAAATGTTATTACAATATTATTTGTGAAAACAGAATATATATATATATATATATCCTACAGTATGTTAAGAAAACCCTGTCCGACTAATGAAACACTCGTCGGTTTTTCACAGACTAACTAAAACTTTATTTGAACGTAAGACACACTGACATAACAAATATGGTTGACATATCTACAGACAGATGTCGCTAGTAGTATTTAAATTATAGATAAATAATTATTTCATTACATAAATCTAACACACCCCCTTAATGAAATAATACCATATTTATAGAAAACAAACATACTGTATGTAGCACACATTACAGTCATACAATGATAAATAAATAAACATTAAATTTCTGCAATACCAAATTGCTCAATAAACTTATTATGTTTCTGAGGACATAAACTTTTAGTTAATATATCAGCGGGCATATCATTTGTATTCAAATAATTAATTTGTACACTATTATTCTCTACAGCTGTTCTGACAAAATGATATCTTACGTCTATATGCTTACTTCTCTTATGGAATACAGAATTTTTGGTTAACTTCTGAGCACTCTGATTATCATTATATAAACATACAGGTAACTCATTTCTACACTTTAATTCACACAAAAGATTTTTCAAATATATGGCTTCTTTGGCTGCTTCACAAATGGCCACGTATTCTGCCTCCGTACTCGACAAGGCTATAGTTAATTGTTTTTTACATTCAAATGAAATCACACTGCCGGACATTTTAAACATAAATCCAGTATACGATTTTCTATCTGTACAATCTGATGCCCAATCAGCATCTACATACCCTATTAAATCTAAATCATCTTTGACATACTTCAGAGCATAGCTTTTAGTTTTCTTTAAGTACTTTAGAATCCGTTTTAAATGTTTCCAATGGCTTTCGCTGAAACAATTATTAAATTGGCTAAGGTAACAAACTGCATAAGATATATCTGGACGGGTGAGCAATGATAAATAAAGCAAACTACCTATCAATTGCTGGTAAGGATATTTAGTGGAACAAATATCTTCCTTTTTAAGTTTCAAATTTACCTCCATAGGTGTGTTTACTGGATTACAATTTTTCATGTTAAATCTCCTTAACAACTCTTCAACAAATTGTTCTTGGTCTAATGAAACACTTTTTCACACTTGTCTAATTTCTTTTTGAACACCCACTTGCACTGAACCACTGTAGCATTATTTGGCTTATCCACCACTTCCCATGCCTTGTTGTCCTCGAATGACTGGAGCTCCTCCTTCATAGCCTGACACCATTCTTCTGACTCTGGACCGTTTATAGCCTCTTCATATGTTATCTGGTCTCCATACAGATTAAAATCTGCTTCAACACACATATTACTGTAACCGTATCTCTCTGGCTTCTTTCTTTGTCTTACTTCTGCCTTCGATTTAGTCATCTGATTAAGGTCCTCTAATTCTCTCAATGGTACAGTATCAAAAAAACTCTTCTGAGGAACTAGTAGATGGTTCTTCTTCTACATAAGTACTATCATCCTTTGATATCACTGTACTAGTAGATGCATCAGAGTCGGAGCTGGTTTGGTATTCGTGTTGCTCGGCAGGATTCGCTGGTGCGCTTGGATTCTCTTTGACTACCGCCTGTATCATTTCTGGGTAATCATTTGGTTCCATTATTGTAACATCTCGGCTTGTTATAACTTTGTTGGTCTTTGGGTTATACAGCCTGTAGCCCTTCACATTATCAGTATATCCAACAAGGTAATGTTTTTCTGCCTTTTTGTCCCACTTCAGGCGTTTCTCTTTAGGAACGTGTGACATGACTGTACTACCAAATACTCGTATGTGACTGATATTTGGTTTTCGACCATTCCAAAGTTCGTAAGGAGTCTTCTGGTGCAGTCCTGAAGCTATTGACCTGTTTTTCAAATATACTGCCGTATGTACTGCTTCTGCCCAGAACTTTTTCTCTATTTTAGCATCATACAACAGACATCTTGCCTTTTCAACAATAGTCCGGTTAAAACGTTCACACATTCCATTCTGCTCTGGACTATAGGGATTAGTTCTCTGATGAATGATGCCACTTTGTTTCAAAAAAGCTCTCATTTCATTTGAACAAAATTCTGTGCCATTATCAGTCCTTAAGGTCCTAATACAGGAATTTGTCTGTTTTTCAACCATATTCTTGAACTCTTTGAAAGAGGCAAAAACTTCACTTTTATTTTTCAAAAAGTACACGAATGACATCCTGCTATAATCATCGACAAATAGTAAGAAATATCTGGATGAACCTATTGATTTGTTCTCCATTGGGCCACACACATCTGCATGCACAACCTCGAGGATGCTTTCACTTCTGTGACTGCTTGGTGGAAAAGGTAACCTTGTCTGCTTGCCCTCGCAGCACACTGTGCAGTTGTACTTGCCGATGTCAGCTTTGTTGTCATACATCAAACCTTGAACAGCACCATTTTTCATTGCATTCATGTCTGTACTGTTAATATGACCAAGCCTTCTGTGCCATATTACATCTGAGGTTGTTCTAGCTGAAGCTGCTAACACACATGCTGGCCGAGTGTTAAGTCTGTATACTCCATTCACCAACTGTGCTATGCCAATCAACTCGTTCTGCCGATTTCTGATGTAACAATGTCCTCGTTGGAAACTTACTTTGTTGCTATGCTTTATCAGCTGGCTGACCGACAACAGGTTAGTAGTAAGATCTGGTATACATAACACATCCTTGACCAAAATATCATGTTCTGTATTCTCAACAACCGTCGTAATCTGTGTATCTCCTGAGCACAACACTGGAATAGTTGTTTTATTAGCAACTATAATCTCCTTTGTTGTTAGGTTATGTGACGTATTTTTAATGTTTTCCTGACATATCATCATGTGATTGCTGGCTCCGGAATCGATGTACCATTCTCCCTTACTGAAACTGTCATTGAGGAATACTGCACTAAATGCATTTACTTGCTTTTCTTTATTTTGTGGGCACTGGTTTTTATAATGACCAAGTTGTTTACATTTGTAACATTTAATGGTTTTGACATGTCGATTTGACGTTGACGTATCTCCAGGTTTGCCAACTTTGCCATTTTTTTTTCGTTGCCAATTTTTAGACGATAAAAATGCACTTTCTGTTTCAGTACTGCCAACATTATCACTCATGTCCATCAGTTTTGTTTTTATCACGTCAGCGGAAATGGCGATCCCTGAGTGCTCTATGGCCATTATCATTGGCGAAAATTTCTCAGGTAGTCCCGCCAACAATAATGAACCTATCCACTCTTCATTAATATCGAAGCCGGTTCCTTTCAATTTATGCGCCGTATCAATTAGCTGAGTTATGTATGCCGTCATTGAGTCACAATTTTCCAGCCGTATCGAGATGAGAGTCCGCAACAAACTGATTCTGCGTGTAAAACCCGAATCATCAAACAGCGATTTTAACTTTGTCCAAACACCGTGCACTGTATTTTCACACTTTATATGCACATACAGGGATGAATCGATGGTCATTACTAATTTCGCTTTTGCCTTTTGATCTTCAACGCTAGTTGCTGCTCCGCCATCTTCCTTTTTTATATCGACGCCTTCCAATATCATGAAATTCTCAACCGCGAACGCCCACTCGTCGTAGTTTTCACGTCCCTTGAGTTTAGGAACATTTACGATGTAACTACCAGCCATTTCACTGCAGAAAACTAATACTTTTTACTGAATTTAGCGGGTCTGGGCCCATAACCTAATGAAACACTCGTCGGTTTTTCACAGACTAACTAAAACTTTATTTGAACGTAAGACACACTGACATAACAAATATGGTTGACATATCTACAGACAGATGTCGCTAGTAGTATTTAAATTATAGATAAATAATTATTTCATTACATAAATCTAACACCGACCCGTGAAGGTGTTGTTAGGTATCGATAACTGATTCTACTAATGCATACAAAACCAGGCTAACTTAAAAAAATCCCCCTAAAAAAATAAATATTATTTCGCAAAAAGAGGTAACTTAATAAATATGCGTTAAGCACCCTTCCGCGGGCGGCGGGCGACAGGGCACGCGGCACGTGGTCGCATCGCGGTCGCTATTCGCTCATAATAATACCGGTGTTGTCACTTTTTAAAAATTACCAAATTTCGGGGAAGTTATTTCAAAATTCATTTGTATTGGTACTATGATGATTACGTAAAATTTTATATCATATTTGGTCATGTGTTTACTTAACCTTTATTATCCTTACGGGTCGGACAGGGTTTTCTTAACATACTGTATATATACGGACAAATCACACAGATTGAGCTAGCCCCAAAGTAAGTTCGAGACTTGTGTTATGGGATACTAACTCAACGATACTATATTTATAATAGATACATATATAGATAAACATCCAAGACCCAGGCCAATCAGGAAAAGATCGTTTTCCATCATGACCTGGCCGGGAATCGAACCCGCGGCCTCCACGTCGCAGGCAGGCGTGTTGACCGCTGCGCCACGGAGGAAGTCAAAAAAATTTACTGATAACTGTGACATTCCAAGCCCGCCAGCCCGCGTCCATCGGCTTCGGCTACTTTAAACAATTACATATAGAAATAAAATATTTACAGGAAGAATCATTTAAAATAATCCAAGTAAGAGTTTTTATTACACATTTTTGCTAATATCGGAAAAACTAAAAGTCCTATCAACTCAAAACTTTTTGTAAAACTGTTTTTACACCAAAACCTTTAATTGACTCCTAATTTTTGGTTTATATCACCATAAACAAAAAATCACATTTTCAAGTTACGTAAATTTCTAATAAGATTTTTATTTTTAAATCTCCTTACAAACCTATAAATTATAATCTAAGTGCGAGTGTTTACTTACCTGAATAGAGTCTTCTATATTATCAGCGGATGTAGTTAGTCGGATTATTGCCTTTCAAGTCTAAAGATTTCTTTCTAGATTTCCTGGAACAATTCGTAATTGTTTAACTTCAATTTTAAAAGAAAAATGGTTACAAAAGCTAATAGTAATTATAAAGAAAAATACAGTAATATGTAGGTATAAATACAAGAGTATAGGTAGATAGATACTTACGCCACCAGACGCATCTTCAATTCTTATTTGCGAGCTAATCTATGAACGTACACTGACACGATTCGCTCGTAAATATTTGCACTCACACAGACAACCACGCGTAGTCGGCGATAGCCGGAGCAGAGCAGCAAGCGACACAACCCTCCCGTCTGAATGCTAACGCACGACTGCCGCCCGCGCCCGCGCAGAGCACCTCTAAGCCTATGTTTCAAAATAAGGATATTTTCTTGGCAAATGTTGATGGATTTAAATACGCTCTTGCAAATTTGTAGTACTTCTAACCACGAATTTTTCAGTGTAAAAATATTTCCACACATCAATGCCGTTTAGAAGTAATAATGAATATTAGCCAAAAATAGCGTTTTGGTAAATATTTTTTTAAGGCAAAAGGCAAAATCCTACGAAAAAATCATCTTTAGTAAATGTTGTACATGAATCAATAGACAAGATATATTTTTTTCAAATCTCAAAACCAAGCCGTTAATTAGAAATTAGCTTCCTAAAGTGACCATTTTACGCTACTAAATGGGAGTAAGGCCCTATAAATGACTATCATAATTATATTAGTGGCATGCGGTGTAGCCTTTTCCCGAAGTTTGCGTTACGATGCTGACATCGTAACGCATCCCATTTATACAGGTGTGGTGTATCTGAATACACCACACCCTGTATAAATGGGACTCTCAATATAACTGGTGAAATACCTGACCTACCCTTCGAGGGAGCAAGGCGTAACTTATTTTATACAACATTATTTTTTGTTTTTGCAAAACCCGAAACAAGTGTCCAGAATTTTAAAATAAAGAATCTATGTACAAAATTTCAAAAAAGATATCATGAAGAACCACAAAGTTATGAGCTTGCTATTCCACTTGGTTATCCCAACAAAAATATGATCAAAGCTCCGCTCAGGCAGGCGAGCGCGGTGCGTTAACCTGTGGCGTCAGCTGCGGCGCGAGCGCAAGTACTATGATCTATCGTAACCGCTCGGTAATCAATCTGAAAACAATTTCTAAATGTATTAGGGAAAAAATATAACATGGTGTAAAAATGATTGGAATCGATTCAGTTGCTTATTCTGAACAAACTATATTCAGGTTTTGTATAAAGAAAAACGAACGTTGTATAAGCTGCTGTATTTGAGCACACTTTTTGCTGCCATCGTAATTTTATTGTTTATGATTGACTAGGTAACACAAATTGTATTGATTGTATGACTGTGGCAGCTACATCTGTAATTAAATGTTCCTACATACTAGGGTTGTAACGGTGGCCTGGTTAGCGGAGGCGGAAGCTACGAGTCTCACCTCCGCGTTTTAAATACGTACATTAATAGTAGTACACTCAGTAAAAAAATATTACCTAGCTTCTAGTAATGAAAATTAAGGAGAAACAAATTGTATTTGCCGCATTCCCGTCTCGCACTATTTGATTCTTGACCATTTCGCGCTCAAACGCGGCCGGACGGTTGTCGGGCGTCGCAGCTTCATCATCATTATTATCAACATTTTATCATCCCACTGCTGGGCACAGGTCTTCTCTCATACAGAGAAGGATTGAGCGTTATCACCACGCTTGCTCAATGCGGGTTGGTGATTTCAGACTTAAAGTCCAGGTTTCCTCAAGATGTTTTCCTTCAGGTGAAGGTAAACATCGTGAGGAATCCTGGACTTTAAGGTGTCCAAGATAGACTCAGAAAGTACATATAACTTTAGAAAAGTTACATTGGTACTTGCCTGACCTGGAATCGAACCCGCGCACTCATACATGAGAGGCTGGTGTTTTAACCACTAGGCCACCACAATGCAGTTGCAGCTTGCGCGTTATTTATTTTATAAATACGTAAATAAACCTCCCTTATAATACCGCAAGAATTGTGCGGAGTCGGAGGCGGCAGCGAAGATACGATTTCTTGCGGAACTCTCGCACTAACGGAAGCGGAGGCGAAGCTCCGTTACAACCCTACTACATACCTACTAATCTCTGCAGAAATGTATTCATATAAGTGTATTTCGTTACACACCTATCTTTCAAAACTAGCGCCTAACGTAAATTTATTAGTCATGGACTCATGTTTATAGTCATGTCTAAACTTTAAAATTTGACACGAAGAAAACAAAATATTTTTTCTAGTTTCTAAAGAAATAGAAAGAAAAAGATACTCTCATTTTGCCGTTTTCATAATATTTTGAATCTAAGCCTTGAAACTTCTGAGCTATAAGGTTTCGCAGGTCGGCCGTCCTACGCATATTACCGAATGACCGAGACTTAAAAATAAGAAAACTGCTTCTGCAAATCTTGCCATACACTAGTTGTTACTTCTGTGCTCTTAGTACTTGGCACGGGAAGGTCCAATGCGGCGGGCATTACTGCGAGCAATGCGGGCTCCGTACGGACTCCTTTTAACTCGCAACGACAAACTTTATAGAAATGCTGAGCGGAGCGAATGGAGCGGAGCAAAAAAGTAAAAAGAATTATTGCAAAAAGTGATCACAGAGGTAAGCCGATTTTAAGTGGGCAACACCAACCAAAAAGATGATGGTACAAGGGGATAAAAATATCACACCGAAAAACAATGATGTTGTATCTATATTGCAAAGTTTTGCGACTTGCTTCCTCTGCACTTCCTGGCGATACAAATCGTACATACTTACAATACCCATGAATCGGTGCAATAATTAATACCTGTGCACGGACGACTGCGTCAAGCTATCCGAAATTGTCAAATATTCCCAATCAACCTTGAGCCTTGAATACTCTAGAAATAAAGTTGAAAAATAAAGAAATCTGACAGATTGTAGTACCTAGCCTGATGTGATGTTGTCAGTTCCTTTGAAAAAAATTGGACGGCATTGAATCTATCTATATAATCAACTCTCTCGTGTCTTCGCCAAGTTTCCCCTAGCTCACTCCTCGAAACTCGCCGCATTGGAATGTGCAACCGATTTTTCGCTTGAAGTCTTTCTTTTTTTAAATCTTTATTCATTTAGAGCATTTGTATTTTGTCTCCATGGACACGAGATCCTCAATATTACTTTTAACTACAATATAAAGAAGGGAACTAAAAGAGAAAGTAGGTTTACTGTTGAGTTGCCCACGAAAATCAAATTTTCTTGCGTTTTTGCAATTTGCAGTTCAGTATCAGGTGTAAGTATATTGCGAGGATCACAAACACCACTACAGAATTATAATCAAAACTTTATATTCATTAAAACAACCGTCAAGTTCATACAGGTACCTACCTAGGTACTCCTATTTAATAAGTAAGTATTCCATGAAATGTTCGTTACTCGTTTTTCCAACGCCAGATAATTTTATCAGAGAAATAGATTTTTGACAGTTCTTCCATACAAAATCTGTTTGAAGATTTTCTACGATTAAGAAAATACTTGTGTTTTGAAATATCAGTCCCACTCAGTTTTGGAGGATATCTAGCGCATGATATGCATATAAAAACATAAACTAGTCAAAACTTGAACTAAAAATATCCGAATTAGTATAAAATAAAATCACAATTTCCGCCTGTCAGAAATCTTATACATACCATGAAGTCGGTAGAAATAGGTAAAAATAAACACGATTACAATAAGATTGCTTTAATTTATATCATCTCTTAACATTAAATCCTAAAGATTTCAGTTCTTTCACCAGGTAATCATCTTTGTACTCATTTATCTTAGAAAGCCATTTTTCTGTGGATATAACGTGGCGACATCGGCCACCTAACTCAGGCGGCAAGTACTCAGGGTCAATGTGTTTGTGGAGAGAGCTGACATCGTTGCCGTGGAAGTGGATACGACTCCAGACGGCTTTCGGCATAAATTGTTTAAATAAGTAGAAGATAGAGTGAAGTATCCAGTTGTACCTAATGATGTGAAGGCAATGATTTGCCAGTGGAAACGATACCTGGAACCAAAAGTGATTGTTAGTGAGAACACAAAATCTCAGTTATAATGAAAGGGTGCGTAGCGCCATCTAACGAAAAGATGTGAAATTGTACATGCTCTACCGAGTGTTCAATGTGAAGAGATTCCTTTCTAAATCTGTAGATGCCACATGGTGTACGATTTCGTAGTATTTAGTAATACAGCATGTATGTAGTGTGTAAGAGTGGACTCTAGTGCCGACGAATTTGAGAAATAGGTATTTGAAGAAATTATTGTCGTCGCGCCGCTTTCAACCTTTCCCTGTAAAGTGCGAAAGAGACAGTTGCAGCTCAGGCTGATTTTACCTACAAAAACGTAGACCAAAAGATGTTTCGTATTCCGCCATTTTCTTTTTCAAAACACGACAGATCTCAATTATTTTTATATCAAAATTTAGAGGATGAGTATACCTATGCCTCTATTATTATCTTTTTTGTCAAAAATTTGTCACATTTGTGTAATAGTCGTCTGAACATCGCGGTATATATGGATTATTTTACGGGATTTTGAAACATTATATTTCTTTTATTAATTAAGTTTTCGAAAAAATAAAAAAATAGGGGCGCGTATAATCAAGGTGTGAAATTGTAGAAAAAAATCATTGCTCTAAAAGCGTTATCCACGAAGAAAACAGCGAAATACGTTTGTATGGAGAAAACGCCATTAGTTTTTTTTTTTTTTTAATAATTATAAACTAGCGCTTGACCGCAATCCCGCCTGATGGTAAGCAGTGATGCGATCGTTGATGATAAAGCGCGCTAGTTTATTAAGAGCCTATTCGCTCAGAAAAACTGAGCGGTATAGGAAGGAAGACGGCAGTTGAGCGAGGTGATGCAATGTTAAACCCAACAACACGACCAACGATGCTGCGCCAAAGGGAGATTGATCTGAAGACCTTCCACGACCAAACTCCCAACACAACAACATTACGCGCATCATACCCGGCACACATCGCAACACAAATGCTCAGACCCGTCCTAAAAAAAAATTGTTATAATAATAGTTATCTATGAAAAAATATTATTTAATTATAATATTGTATATCAAGTTAAAACGTAATACTTAGCTATGAGTCAAAGAATTCATCATTCTATATTAATCTAGATATGTTATGGAAGTCCGGTTGCACGGACGAGAACAAGTCAAGCTACCCGAGACTGTCAAATATTCCCAATTAGCCTTGAGCTTTAATACTTTAGATATAAAGTTGAAAATCTAATAAATAAATCTAACAGATTGTAGTAGCTTGATTTGCTGTAGTCTGTACCCTAAATCGTGATGTGTTTTTGTTTAGCACTAAACATAATTATGTCGATTATATAGATAGAGCGATGTAACGTTAAAACGTATTTATAATAGTAATTCGTAGTTTAAGACTGACTGAGAAAATATGCGTTTTTGACACTTGACAGTTTCATAGAAACGAATAGATACGTATTCAGCGATTTTGATCCTTATTAACATCTAGAATAGTTCTACTGATAGGTGTCAGGCTCATGTTCTCTTAACAGCAGGACCAGGACTGTAACAGTTCTGCAAATTTCATAATACATTACCTACCCCCATTAGACTGACTATCTGTCCAGCGACAGTTGGTGTCAACTGGGCCACCTGCCTCAGATTCAGGCCATCCAGGTCCACTATGATAGTGACTCCTAGTATCTGCAGCTTCGGCTGCATCATTGCTATTTCATCCATCACTAGTGCAAGGCGGACTACATCTTCTATAGGAACTGCGTCGACGTCCCATCGACCTGAAAAAGATCGAAGTAAATAATTACATTTAGGGCTGATTATTCAATCATCGGAAAGGAATAAAAATAAGCGGGAAAAATGGCTTAAATGTCGTCTAACACGTGCTTATAAAAATGGTAAATAAATTGTCACAGGAAGCCACATAAGTAGGTTGTTGAGCAGACAAATTTTTCGAACATATGGAGCGATGGAAAAGCAATATGCTTCAAAAAGCTTTAAATTGAGGGTAAGAGGCGTGTTATGCAATTAGTGCGCTGAATTGTTTCGAATACAATAATCGCTTGAGCAGGAAGATTATCGATTTTCATAATGAACTGTTGAAATGTTAATTAAATGTTCGAAACATTTGTCAGAATGTTGCCGAACAGTCATAATGAGAGCCCAGATGTTAGGTACGTAGTTACCCCGCAAATCTCAATAACGACCGCAAACTATAGAAGTAATAACTGCAAAATTAATATGACGCTTTGACAAGTTCTGTACAGAAGACATGTTCAACTGAAACCTATTTATTATGTACTAAAGATACACTCATTTGCAAAAAAAAACGGGCAGTTTTGATTTTCATTCTACTTTAAAAAAATACAATACAAAAAAGGTTTCAATCGTTTGTACACGTTACAGGCCGGTTTTAAAAATGCCGTATTCTATTTAAAAAAGTAGATACGTTCTAAATAAAAATTTTCATTTGATGCTCATTTTTACAGAAAACCCCTTTTTAACCCACATTTTTGGTGAGAAGTCCCAGAAGTTAACATAGACTTTCATAACTTTTATTCAATTTTTATCGATTAATTTCATATCCTTGACTGTCAAAGATTTATTTATTGCTGTTTGGCTATATCAAAAATGGTAGATAAAGTGGTAAAAGCTACCAAAATTATCGCGCTGCTTGAAGAGGGTTGCAGTCAATGCTTCGTGGCTATGAGGCTAAATGTTAGTCGGTCGACGGTCCAAAGGACGTGGCAGCGATATCAGAAGACTGGTTCCAACCACGGGATGATCGTTTTCTTGTGAGTCGCGCATTGAGATATTGCAAGTCTTCGTATGTGGATCTTAAGAACAACCTTCAAGAAGTAAGAAATGTGCATATTAGTCTATGGACGGTCAGGAGGAGGCTTCTCGTTACCAATAAATTACTCCGTGAGCACCGAGTTCATAGACTTAGTTTCGCTAAAAAATGTGAATCATGGACTCAAGAAGATTGGAATAGGGTTTTGTTCTCTGATGAAGCCAGGATATCTCTGTTCGGTGAGGATCGACGTCGGCTAGTTCTAAAAAGGCCAGGAGAACGCTTTGCAGAGGTATGTTTCGAAGTCCGTATGATGATGTTTTGGGCAGGACTAAATTCAATTGATCGTATAGAGTTAGTTTTCATTGAAAACGGCTCACTGACTAGGCATCGATACATAACGAAAGTTCTAATTCTTCATACTCAACCCGCATCAGCCGCTCTAAGTGAAGACTCGATTGTTGAAGCGTATGTGCAAGAGGTCGGCATTCGTCGTTTGAATTGGCCAGCTCGAAGTCCCGATCTTAATCCCATTGTGCATATCTGGGACGTTCTGAAACGGCATGTGGGATCAGTACAAGTGGCTCCGCAGACCATCAGAGAGCTGAAGACTGTGATTACTGCGGATTGGGAACGTATTCCGCAAGCAAGTATCCGGGATTTACTCGCTAGCATGCCCAGATGAATTCAAACTGTGACTTTAGCTGGACGGGGTCACTCGATACTATAATTATCTGCTTTAACTTTCTTAAAGAAAAAAAAAACAAAATACTTTTTTAATTTTAACTTCATGACCATATGCACTCCTAGCGAACATACACTACTAGCAAGGTTTAGCATTGTTTCCCATAAATTGTATCAAAATTTTATGAAATACTGATGAAAACTATTATTTTCTTATTAATTTACCAAATTAAGAGGATATGACTACCTATAATTATCAAAGAAAGCAATATTAACATTTGAAATGGTTCATTGCTTAGGTGGCCGTTTTTTTTTTGCCAATGAGTTTATATGTATGATACTGTTGTGTTCTTCGGATAAAAGTTTTTTGACGATTGACGAAGAGTATATCTACCTTTGGATTAACTTTAATTTGGTATTTAGAAATATCAATAACTGTGAGTTGATACTTTAGCATAGCATATGACCAATGTGTGTGGTCGTTGCATAAGACTTGCATTCTACAACATGTAACGGAAAGAGTATACATATGCCAGAAATACGGATTCTAAGATGATATCAAAAGGGATTTTTGATCCCATCTCTGTATGGTAGAAAATTACGAGAATTTTTAATACATTGATACCAATGACCGAACTTTAAATGGAAATAAACACATCACTGACACTAAGTTTATAGTTATATCAGCAAATAACGTGGAAAGTTACTGACCTACATAGTGCGGTGAAACGTTTGATATGATTTAACAAACACATGAAAACGATAATTTGGTACCAATTCTTAGATTTTATTCATAGTTGACCCTTCGAATATTGTTTCGACGACGAGGTATTTAGACGGATCCGACTCGGCTGGGCAGCGTTCGGGAAGCTCCGTAGTGTCTTCTCGTCCAAAATACCTCAGTGTCTAAAGACAAAAGTCTTTAACCAATGTGTGTTACCGGTGACATATGGATCAGAAACGTGGTCCCTCACTATGGGCCTGATAAGAAAGCTCAGAGAGCTATGGAGAGGGCTATGCTAGGTGTTTCTCAACATGATCGAATCAGGAATGAGGAGATTCGCAGAAGAACTAAAGTCGCCGACATAGCCCAGTGGATTAGCGTTCGGAAGTGGCAGTGAGCGGGGAACATAGCTCGTAGAGCCGATGGCCGATGAGGCAGAAAGGCTCTTGAATAGCGACCACGTACCGGCAAACGCGGCATCGGACACCCACCGAATAAGTGGTCGGATGACCTGACCAATATCGCAGGATGTAGGCCGCGTCCAACAATTCTTTTTGGAAATTCTTGAGGGAGGCCTATGTTCAGCAGTAGACTTCATGTGCCTGAGATGATGAATCGTTTCTATCCAAAGAAGACGTGCCCTTGGTATGTATTTATAACCTTTCAGTTACACGTTTTATAGTACCCTGTGTCGCATATTTCCTTGCAGCATCTAAAGTATCTCACCAAACCTCATGAGTATTACGCGTCCATTGTCAGGGCTCTCTGGCAGAATGCCTGCGTATACGTTCTTCACCTGCACCAGCTCGAACGGATCGCAGTCATACAGATACACGTTCTGTCGCCGGAAATCTTCGTAGCGCACCATCTGATGAGGAAAACAAGAGCTGTCGTATTTGGGACCGAGAAATCATCATCATACCTTGGCCGGGTGTTACGTCAGATGGTTTAAAGACTTTTTGCTACCAAAGCGAATCGATGCACTTTTCAAGTTATGAAACAGCTGGATCAGTCTTTACACCCAGGTTTAGTTTAGTCTGCATCTCGTCTTTAGTAAGAAAATACGAAAAGAGTTCCGTATACCTATATGAAGGAAAAAAAATAACAAAAAGTTATATTTTAAGTAGGTATGGACGACAGCGGGTCAAGCAACTGAGAAGTATTCCCAATCAACCTGAGTCTTAACGATTTAGCAATAAAGTTGAAATCTAATAAATAAATTTGGCAGATTCTAGTAGCTTGAAGTCCTGTCGTCTGTACATTATCTGTGAAAATTTCATCTGTCATGATAGATAGATAGACTGTGGAGTCGTAGTCTTGCTATGGAACCCTAAAAGTATTAGGAAAATGCTAATCTAATCTCTCTCTCTCTAATCTGTTGACGGTAAGAGCCAAATAGAGCAACCAACAAATCTTAGATGCATTAAATCTCAACAATTCTCTAAACGTGTTATAGAATTGTAGGTACAAACTATGATGAATTTGGAACAGATAAATAATTTATTTTGAGCTTAAAAATACTTTATTGACAGAATGAGTTATACATTTCATATAGGCCATATTTTTGGAAAATAAAGGTTGTACAAAATAGTGTGAAAAACCCTGCCTCCTCCTGCCTGTCGGGGGACCACTGTGAAATTCGAGGGACTGAACAATATGCCAGCGGCGGTGTTTCTGTCAGAGTACAACTTGAGTGTCTTCAAGGCTAGAGTGAATAGGCTCTTAATAAACTAATGCGCTTTATCATGATCGATTGCATCACTGCTTACCATCAGGCGGGATTGCGGTCAAGCGCTAGTTTATAATTTATAACAAAAAAAAAAAAAAATCTAGCACTGCTGGCGTTGTTAATTTCAATAATAATTATTTCTGAGCATATCCAGTTAGTCACAATAAAAAATAAAGCTCACCAACTTTTGAAAATTCAACATTGCTTTAGAATGTTTATTAGTTCTCCAAAGTTGGTGAGCTCAGACGTTTTGCCATCTCAATTAGTGTCAGAATCACAGTAAACTGAGGTGGCCCACTTGACACATTGTCGCCAAAAAGTTTTCGAAATAACGAGAAAGTGTGAAAAATGTGTTACTTTCTCGCTTTCTTTATGAATGACTAATGTTCAGTTCATAACTACTAAGTTTAGGTCGCTACTGGCTAATGGCTACTGCGGTCGACATGACTTTTTTAAAAGATCATTAAAAAAAAAAGAATAACTTCAATTGTGCAAGAAAGTTTGATACTAGGGTAACCGCATTTTTGAGGAGCTCTGACACTCAATGTAATTAGGGTGTCAGCGTGCTCAAAATACATGTAACATTCTAAAAAACCTAAAGATAACTAAACTAGCATGCAAAACAAATACTACATACATTATATATAATATAAAGTATGACAACTAGTCTTGTCAAGACAGGTATCCTGTTACCCAGTAACTGGTTATGGCATCCAGTTACACTAGAAGCCACTAATATCATCACCATCATCATTAACCTTTTTATCGTCCCACTGCTGTGGACAGATCTCCTCTCATACAGAGAAGGATTGAGTGTAATCACCACGCTTGCTCAATGCGGGTTGGCGATTTCAGACTTAAAGTCCAGGTTTCCTCAAGATGTTTTCCTTCACCTTATGATTAGTCATTAGTGTCCAAGATATACTTAGAAAGTATATATAACTTAGAAAATTTACATTGGTACTCGCCTGACCTGGAATCGAACCTGCACACTCATACTTGAGAGGCTGGTGTTTTAACCACTAGGCCACACGACAGCAATATAATCATTTATTTTTAAACTCTAATATAATTTATCCCTATACAGTTAAACATAGTTTCCTAACATAATTGGATTGACAAGGGCCAGTAATATTAGAAATTACTTTTCTTGAACTATCGCTATAGCAGTAGCAATTTGACATTCTGGAGAAGTCGATGGTAAATTGGACTTCTACCAAACAGTAAGAATCAATACTGTAGGTTAATATTATACCTTTAACACCGAAGAGTGAAAATATCCCATCATTAGAGCCACCAGACCTGTATAATTTATTATTATGTATGTAATTAGGGCATCACGACTAATGCAGCCAAATGATTGCGTAAGTCACTATCTGTAGCAAAGACTTTCAGACAGGTCAACAATATTCATTGCGTTATTCAAGTTATTGAGCAAACAAATTATTCTACGTCTGAAGCTATGGATAAGTAATACCTGTCAAACTGACATTTATAGTGTGTTACGTAATTGGGGTGGAGATTGTACGTTCCAACCCTGAATTTCTTCTCGGTCCCTTCTTCTCTGAGAAAAAAAACATTGTGAGATAACCGTTATGTCATAGAACGGGTAAATTGGAAAACATGTGACATGTTCCAAGCCGTACTGGGCCCGTGCTAGTAGTAGACTATAGCCTATTCCCTATTTATTTATTTAAAAAGTACTGCCACATCACAAACATTAAACATTGAAAATAATTATAACTATTCAAATTATGGCCTGATGCATGCGACAATAATGGCGTTCATAGCATTGGCAGTTCATCGGCTCGAAGATATAATACAATAGAGACAAAATAAAATAATACCTAATAAATATACTTTAAAGTTTAACAAATAATACAGTAATAATTGTAGAAATATTAATAAGAATGTCTAATAAATTATATGTCATATAAAAAAAAAATGTCAATACAATACCAAGTAACAATAAGTCAAGATATAAAACAAAAAATTATAACAAACAATGATTAACAATTAAAATTAAGGTGCATTATTATTTTGTTTCTAATCACCAAGAGATCACCCTATCACCTAGAGGAGTCTTGTGCCCAGTAGGCAAACTATTATAGGCTAGGCTGATAATTCTATTCTGTAAAGTTATGAGCAAAAGTATGCACTCGTCTTTATTCCAAAGGAAGCATAAAGAGTGTATCTGACATCGACGCACAAACGAATGTGTATAGTGGTGGAGTTTCTCGTCGGCTTTTTCATGATTAAAAAAAAATATATATGTAGTTTTTTTCACTTAAGACCGTTCATAATTGCTATACTTTTATAACCCAATAAGATTTTAAAGTGAAAATTAATTAATTCGCTAATTACACAAAAAAGCGCAATGAAAACAAAACTCGAAAAACTATCTTTTATCTTAGCTGATTTAATAGAGTTCACATCAGGGATCAACGTCAACAAAAGGCCGAGCCGACACTTTTTTAAACACTGCGAATTCTGTAACCGTTCATTAACGACATAAATGACTATCATAATTTTATTAGTGGCATGCGGTCTAGCCTTTTCGCGAAGTTTGCGTTACGATGTCAGATACTGTATAACATAGCAAATTCGAACCCATAGGTATGTATATAATGTAGGTATGTAATGTATGTGTCGTATTTCAACATTTTTATGGTACCGTAGTAAACTAGAAACTCTTATAGTTTCGCCAAGTCTGTCTGTTTGTCCGTCCGCGGATAATCTCAGTGACCGTTAGAACTAGAAAGTTGAAATTTGGTATCATTATGTACTCGTATCATGTATCAATCACGCCGACAATTCAAAATGGTACGTGGTAAAAATGGTAAAATATTGTTTGATAGTTATTAATGGGTAAAATGCGGTTTACTAAAATCATTATGATTATGTTAATATTTTCGAAAATAATCGAATCAAAAGTAAGGAATTTTTTGAAGTGAAACTTCTTTAGGCACGCTTGACTTGGGGAGTAAACTGGCGAAAGCGTTACGAAAAATGATCGGGCAAGGCGAACGGAAGCAGAGTATAGTCCTATTTCGTCTGTACTACAAACAAGGAGTTGGCTCATGTAAATATTGCATGACATGTCGAGTATGAAGTTGTGAGTTCGCATCTCGCCGAAGGCAATATATATTTTTTGGATCTTTTTAAGATTTGTTAACAATTGAGTCGAGTATGAAGTTGTGAGTTCGCATCTCGCCGAAGGCAATATATATTTTTTGGATCTTTTTAAGATTTGTTAACAATTGATTACCTAAGAGCACAAATAATTTATAAATTTCGTTCTGTTCTGGCCTTTATATTGTTTTATATATTTTTGCTGAACATTTCTGATATAATTGAAAGTATAGAAGCTTGAAGATATCGTCACAATACGATAATTGGACACAAAGTACAAATTGCTTTCGAGCCTCATAAGCTCAATTATTAAGCTAAGTACCTTGATTGATTAAGAACTGAATTTCTTCGAGAACATGACGGTGCGAACACCCCCCGATCCCCCTCATTGATTACCTCACCCCCCCGTGGATTTATCTCGGGAACCAGAGGTCGTGGACTACCCGAGTTTGGGGTCCCCTGATTCACGAGGAAGACCTTTTGGCCCCGTGGGAATCCACTACCCCCTCCCCCCCAAGACACCCTTCAGTTACCTCACCTCCCCGTGGATTATCTCGGGAACCAGAGGTCGTGGACTACCCGAGTTTGGGGTCCCCTGAATCAGGAGGAGGAGCCCGACCTTTTGGCCCCGAGGGAATCCACTCCCCCCTCTCCCTCTCCCCCCTACCCCCCCGCAACCCCACGAAATCTACCCCCCCCCCCCTTTAGTTACCTCACCCCCCCGTGGATTATCTCGCGAACCAGAGGTCGTGGACTACCCGAGTTTGGGGTTCCCTGAATCAGGAGGAGCCCGACCTTTTGGCCCTGAGGGAATCCACTCCCCCCCTCCCCCGGCAACCCCACGAAACCTATCCCCCCCGACCCCCTTTAGTTACCTCACCCCCCCGTGGATTATCTGGGGAACCAGAGGTCGTGGACTACCCGAGTTTGGGGTCCCCTGAATCAGGAGGAGCCCGACCTTTTGGCCCCGAGGAAATCCACTGTTTTTTTTTTTTAAAAGGAGGTCTATGCAAAAATATTAATTTATAAATGAAAGCATGAAATAAATTTAAATATTTATAGAAAATTAATATATGTATATGTGTATACATGTATATATTGTACACACATATATACAGTATGTTAAGAAAACCTTGTCCGACCCATAAGGATAATAAAGGTTAGGTAAACACATGACCAAATATAATATAAAATTTTACGTATTCATCATAGTACCAATACAAATGAATTTTGAAATAATCTTTTTTTCCCGCGAATTAATTCCAATTTCCCCGAAATTTGGTAATTTTTAAAAAGTGACAACACCGGTATTATTATGAGCGAATAGCGATGCGACCACGTGCCGCGTGTCCTGCCGCCCGCCCCCCGCGGGCGGCAGGCGAAGGGTGGTCAACGCACGTTTATTAAGTTACCTCCTTTTGCGAAATAATATTTATTTTTTTTAGGGGGATTTTTTTTTTAAGTTTAGCCCGGTTTTGTATGCATTAGTAGAATCAGTTATCGATACCTAACAACACCTTCACGGGTCGGACAGGGTTTTCTTAACATACTGTATATATATATACATACAGATGGTGCGAAAGAAGTTTCACTTCAGTCGTGTGGTCATAAGCACACTCGTTTTTTTTTTTTTTTTAATGGGACAAACCCGCCACACTTTTCCCAACCACTGCAACTCCTGAAAGCCAGAATCAACAGTGGCGACCTCCAGAAAAACGCCGAGCAATGAAGCTCGACGAGTCCCGGAGAAACGATTCAACTGTCTTGGGTCCCGCAACGAAATTAATCAGAAAAGAATAGCGGAGGAGTAAGAAAAAAGATATTTTTTTCACTTCCCTCCATAACAAGCAGGAGACAGAACAGAACTAGGCCAAACGGCACAAAGGGACATTATTGCAACTGGGAGAAGCCCAGATTGCCAAACACCACGGAATAAAATTTGATTAAGTTAATGGGTCCTAAGTAGGTATTAGCTGTTACAATTGATTCCAATAATAGGTATGGCAAAAGCGCCTGAACGCACGGAAATTGGTTCTAGTTTCTACAAGGTCCGTATAATAAACGACTCCGGATGTAACTTGTACACTATCCAACATAATATTGCGTTCATTCTGCCAAAGAACACACTCCCACAAGATGTGATGTGCGGACTGTTCAAATTCACAGTTCGATGTAGAACACTGACACAAAGGGGAAGGAACAAGTTTAAAAGAATACAGTTTACTTTTAAAGTTGCCATGACCTGTGAGAAATTGGGCAACGCAGTGGTCAACCACCAGCCATATCTTAGCCAGCCGATCGCCAACGGATGGAAAGAACAGATGGAGGTGCCGGCCCTAAGGAACTACGTAAATTCCTGATAGTATTTTAAGGTACTGCATATTGACTAGAACCAAAAAAATCGAAGTGTGTGAAGATGTGTCATTTACCAAAGAATACTGGGCTTGCGTGATGGATTACAACCTACTCCCTCTGGAGAGAGGAGACTTGTGTCTCCACTGCTGGTCCATTACAGGCTGGAATGCATGTAGTGTGTGTCTATAGTGTCTTACAACCTGACTAGGGTTACACGCGTTAATAGTGATAATCCCTCTACGTATCCACGCTGCTCCTTCTTTGTCGTCCTCATGAAAACGCGGCGGTTTATGAGAACAGGCCACAAATTTCTTGAGAAAAAAGATGGTGGCAAGTGGGCGATGATAATGATGATGATGAGATGTTATTATCATTAGCTTAATGGCTCACCAATTTATGCGCTAACGCAGGTATGGAGCGACGGCATCTCAGGAACCGCAGTAAATAGGCGTCATCCATTCGCCGCGGATTACATTCTCCTCGCTCTGAAACAAATCGTTTTAACTGTGGTTATTGCGACATTCATCCAGTAAGAAAATACAGGTGCCAGCAGTATTAGCTACCCAATCAACCTTGAACCTTTTTTTTTTTATTTACTTAAGTTATGCTTGACCACAGTGATGAAATCGTTGATAGTATAGAGCCTTAGTTTATTATGAGCCTATTCACTCTAGCCATGAAGACATTTAAATGTAAGACAGGAAGAACGTCGCCGGCAAATTGTAACTGTCCTATGTGCGCGGTATAAAAGAAGAAGTGAAACAGAATTGTTGGATCGTATTGGTGTCGACAACGAGTGGATACTCGCCGTACGACGTCTCGTCCGATGATGGAACGGAGATGACGGAATTAAGTCATTGAATAAATGTTTTATGATTTATCATGTTTCGATATAGATATCAATTAAGTTTGTGGAGGTTTGCTAACCAATTTAATTAGATGCATCAACATTTTCACCACAGTTGAACTTTTCCGCATATTACTTAAAACTCACATTTTGGTAGGCGTGTTTGAAAGTGGTGGCAAAACAAAAACTGTAAATTCAAAATTCCCTGTAATTTAGTGTCTATGAGCCTTTTAAAGTAGCTGTAGTTATGCTAAGTGGCCAAATTACGGCAAATATGGGGTGTGCGTTTTTACATACGTTATATGTATAGAGTAGTATTATGTAACCTCACAATAACGTTCATCACATGTTGCGCAATGCCAAGAAAATTATCATTGTTAGTCGATGTCGTAAGTCGGTACACTATAATCATAGCAAACGTGTATGAGAACCATCATTTTGAACAATCTATCCTAGTAAGTAGCTAGCTGGTCCCACGCCATTTATGTGTGCCATGAAATAAGACTGCCTGTTTTGTTCCGGGGTGGAAAATCCTCAATAGATGTCCGCTACCCTGGGGTGGGAGACGGGGTCTGTTAGACTCCTACTGACTAAAAATCACCCCGGTGTCTCTCCAGTCACGTGCGCTCGGGGCCGCGGGAGTCCTTGATTTTGCCGCGACCCCACACTCTCGTGCCGGCCCGGTCTGTCCGGGCTTCGCCTCCTGCAAGCTAACCCGTGCATCGCATCTGTGGCGCGCGCCGCCGCGCGGAGACTTCCCCATGTCCCTTGCCCCTGAACCCATTCATGGGGGCTGGAGGAGGGCGTTGTTCACCCTTCCCGGCGCCCAGTGCGTCTTCTGCGGGCCGGGAAAGACTGCATGGCTTACCTAACCTAACCCGATTACTAAAGACTCAATTTCGTTTTCAACAACAACAAAATGCATCATAGATATACGCAGGATCTGAGAAGAAGGCAAACAGACAACCATTTTCACCGTGGGTTATAAAAACGACCGTAGTTGTTTTGTTTTTTTTTTAAATCTCAGCGGTTAAAATGTTACGAGTACTAGAATAGCATGAGTTCAAAAGAGATGTCTCTGTTTACTTCCTACCACGTATCAAACGTCGCAGCTCCTCAATTGTTTTACCCCTAGTATCTGGATCTTCATTACAATGCCTTTTTGCATATTCTTCGAACTCCGGATCTTCATATCGACTCATTTCAGCTTGAAATGCAATCTCGATGAATGCCATAATATGCGTCCGTTAGCCTGAAAAATAAAATACAGCGTGAGACATGTTTGATGGAAATATTAAAGAAAGAAATCAACAAAATTAATGCTGATAAATGAAATTTTAATAGTTATCTACCCAACTATGACCTAAAGAAAAAATACCATTTGTAAGCTTTATTTAAAAAAAAATACTGACTATTGATACCCTTAATTAAAAAAACATGGTTCTCGAGAAATAGCATCAATTTGTTACCTATAAAGGTGACTCATTTTGATCAAAAACTTTCTACCAACGTATTTAATGTACTACCAATTACTTGATACACAGAGTGGGGTACCTTTAATGCTATACAGATGAATGGTACTTGGTGCACGCTTGATCTAAGTGACCCACCCGAATCAATCAAAACATGAGTTGTTTACATTTTTATACAACACTTTTGACCACGTAACTAAATGATCGAGTGTTTGATTAAATAATCAAGAATCTTATAAACAACATCAAAAGATTGTTTGTTGGCATAATAAAAAAATCTACAGGTAATTAATTGTATAACACACTATCAGTAGCAATGGATATATATCATTTTGACAAATCAACAAAATTTATTGCGTTATTCACACTGTTAGCATACAACATTTTTTAACATATTATGGAATGGTTTAGCATGTAACTTGAAAATGATTCAAATTGATAAATAAGCAAGCAAGAACTACATCGGTATATACTAAACGTATGCAATTATATTTCAATAAACCTCACGAAGTACATTTTTCTACCGGCTGCGCTTGATCGCAAACCGCAGTAAAAATGTCGTTAGTTACGAGTAAATCCCCTTCAAATCTAATTGATGTTTACACAGGTAGTTGGCTAACTAGGTACGGTGACTACCTGTACTTAATTACGAAATTGTAGGTAGCATACATTTTTGATTACAGTAGCAAATAGCCAACAGCCATATTTATTTATTTTGCATTCTTTCACAAATATTTCACAAGAAGTTAATAGGACCGGCCGGGCTAATTTATTGTCGTCCAATCACGTTTTGCCTGGAGGATAGAAACAGACCGAACTTTCAAGTATTATCGTAGTAACTAATTATATCTCTCTTTCTGTATGACCGCTTTTTTGGTAACAATGTAACGAACGGTCGCCTAGTAGTCAGTCGTTTTGGAATGATGACGTCCCAATTTCATCAGAGATGTGTCACTATTGCACAAAAATTTCAAAGTAAACTTCAAAAGTACCAAGGCTATAGGAATTCTTAAGAGCTCAGTTAAAACAGGTCAGTTTAGCCCAACGTGTTCGAGGGGCGGTCGGTCGCTTAAAGCGTTCGTTGGTTGCATCTTTTTAGCACGGAAAATTATAATATGACCCGTTCCTAGTACCAAGGATTCAGAAATTAGGGAAAGTATGTAAGTAGCAGTTTGTTGACACAATCGTACACAGACTCGCGCCCGGGTCATCCACTATACGTCTCTTTACCACGGTAAATTTCAATGTGCCTTCCTCCTAGTACTAAGACAGCATAATAAGGAGCAGTAATAATTTATTTCCTGACTCATACGTTTATATGTTTAGGCAGTTTAGGAAAAAGATTTACAATGTATACCTACCATACAGCTTCGCTTTAATCAAATACCGTATATGATTCATACTAAAACACTATTTATTTTCTATAAATATAAATAATGTCGCTGAGCGTATCACTTTAGAACGGCAGGATCGATAATTATGACTATTTTTTAATGCTTGTAATAATCAGAACTTAGACTTTTAACCTCGTACGAAGGCTCAGAGTAACACAAAGGGCGAAGGAAAGAGCTATGGTTGGAGTTTCTCTGCGCGATCGAACCAGAAATGAGGAGATCCGCAGAAGAACCAAAGCCACCGACGTAGCTCTTCGAGTCGATAAAATTAAGTGGAAGTGGGCAGGGCACATTGCTCGCAGAACCGATGGCCGTTGGGGCAGTAAGGTTCAGATAAGTTGGTCCCTTACTGAAAATATGTAATTCCTACAATTCTTCAAATATAAGAAGTGCAATTTGACACTTCTAACTTACCGAAGAATAGGGATTGGGTTAAAAAAATCGATTACTATAATATCCGATTTATACGAGATATTGATTTCATTTCTTTGTATTTTCTAATCGATTAAAGTTACAGATTTATTTATTTTATGACTGTAAATGTATGAATTTTATATGAAAATTCTCAAAATCTTTAGTTCCATCCTAACTGTCTATTCTTTGGTTGCCTGGAAGAGATCGCATTAGCGATAAGGCCGCCCATTGTATGTTTTGTGTTGAATGTATTTTGTTCGATGTTTGATTGGTGTACAATAAATAAGATATAAATAAATGTTAAATATTATAAATTTTGCTTTGTACATTATTAATTTTGAGTTTCGTAATTTTAACAGAGATGACAATATATTATATTTTGAGGGTAAATAAATGAAAAAAGTATTGGATAAAAAATTGTTTACTACTACTACTACTACTGCAGGAATCATTCGCATCATTTTGAGATTCACACTCAAAAGATTCGTGGAGCTTCACCACCAACTCACGAGCCTGGGTGTTCAAAGTGGGGATGTAACGGAGGTAGTTATATCGGAACCGGAACCGGAGTCGGAGTTTTAAGTTTGATTTAGCGGAGTCGGAACCGGAGGCGGAAGTAGGGTCAGAAGTGGTGGTAGGACAGACATTTTTTATTTAAACACAAAAAAAACATTATTCAGTCAATTTTCTCATTAAAATTTTTATTGTAAAATTAAATACAAACAGTGAAAAGAAAATTGGCATATTTCTAAATGAACAAAAAATTAAATTAAGTTAATTAAAACCCAAAGTAGCATATTATGAGAGTAAATGAACAAAAGCTTTGAAACAAATTAAATCAAATGTGTTGACTCCAAAAATGCACGATAGAGTAGGTACACGTAGCAGGAGTCAGGGAATTCCCCGCGTGATCTGTGTGAACTTGCACCAAAATCGCGTAACGCACTATTACTATCAATTGGAATCATTTTGAAGCACGTTGCTAGTCCATTGCTCCATATATTCGATAAATGTGTGCGCTAAACAACGTAAATAACGCAATGAATGTTGTTAAACTGTCAAAATGAAGCCCATTTCTACTGATAGTGCGTTATGCAATTACCCTGCTTTTCATAACAGTCGGCAGGCCGCCGCCGCTATGGTATGTTTTAATAACCTCCGATTAAAACCTCCGATTTAAAAGTATCGGAACTGAAGTCGGAACCGAAGGTATGATAATAATCGGAAGTTCCGACTTAACGGAGTCGGATTGGAAGCTCCGTAACCTCCCTGGTTTAAAGTACGACCTCTTTTCGACATTTTAATCACTTGCTTAGTTCGAAGTCCGGTATCAATATTGCCAAGGTAAACGTATAGAGAAGAATCAGTCCAGAAAAGTAATAGCCAAGTCACAAATTAATATAAAACACACAAAACGCACGGTCAGCTTCCAAGATGGAGAGAGACTGCGTAGATTATTTGACAGTATTGCCAAATTATAAAAAAAATATGTTTTTTGTCAAGACTTGATCACGAGCGATTTTGCTTACAAACACTTATTAAAATTGTAATTACTATCCCCCTTATTAATAAACGCTGCTTAAAGTTAACTAGTGATTAGCGATTTTTTAAACTTAAATTTTAGACGCTTGCAGGTCTCTTAACTTTAAAAATCGATTATTAATAAACCCCTTAAACACTGTGGTGTTTATACATAAAGGATGGTTTAAGTTAAGTGACGTTAAAAGGTCAAAAATGTACGGTTAAAGAATCGCTAGTCACTCGTTAACTTTAAGCAGTTTT
Source organism: Sesamia inferens (assembly GCA_037179545.1). Classification (NCBI taxonomy): domain Eukaryota; kingdom Metazoa; phylum Arthropoda; class Insecta; order Lepidoptera; family Noctuidae; genus Sesamia; species Sesamia inferens. The sequence continues at coordinate 29,525,121 of CM073933.1, read as the reverse complement.
TATGAATAAGGGGGATATGTTTAATTTTAAATAGGCGTTTTCGTTGACATTTAGAAATCAGCAAAAATATAATTAAATAATAAAGGACGCTTTCATTGAAAACGATCGTTATTAGTAAGTTCGATTATTCGGTAATTTTTAACGATTATAGATATTATTGGTAGGTATCTAGGTATACAAGTGACTTTGACACTACGTCAAGAAAAAATACGATTTATTATCTACATTGGTAATATTGCTTTGTTTGAAAAATTTTAATGTAATTTAAGTGATTAAGAATTGTGCAGTTTGTGATAAAATTAAAATAACTTTAAAATTACGTGGTTGAATAACAATAAGAAATAAATGTCAACTTTTAAGTTACGCATGTACAAAGTTGTGTCGTCATGAAAAGTATGAAATGTCAAATTGCACTTCTTATATTTGAAGAAGTATAGGAGTTTGTTGGCGGGAAAGTCAAGCTGAGTGTCACGCTCATTTTTCATTGGACTTTTGAAATTATTTATAGTGTTGTTTACTAAATAAAAGTTCGTGATTTATGTAGTAGTATGTTAGAAATATCGCAGCATAGTGGCCACATCATGATTCTGTATAAAACCTCCATCGTAAGACGGGTCACGCGGCCGTCTTTTTTGACATGAACAATTCATTACATGACATTGGCTAAATGCACAAACCGTGCGAAGCCATAAAGATAAGAAAGAAAGAAAGAAGAAGTATAGGTCTCGAATATTGCGCGTAGGTACAAAATTATGTTCCTAACATTACGAAATAATTAGGCGAAGTACTTTTCCATGCTAGCTACTAGTAACTAGTGCATACAGAAAATAATGTGGAGATTGTTTTATTCTCATTTTTTTGTGACAGGCAATCCTGTGAGTATCAAACCGGATTAATATTTCACATGGAGCGACTACCCATATGACCTTCAGACTGAGGTACTCTGCTGAGTCCTTCCGTGGTATTACCAGCACCCAGTAGTTACTGGGGCAACACGATACCTATTGGCTAGAGTGGTTTTCAGACATTTGGGCTACTTCTGACGCCCCGTAACGACTTTTAAAGATCATCAAATGACATGGCTGGACACGGAGGTTGTCGACATGTACCTTCCGAAGCAGTGATGCTGGCAAAAGAGGAGGCGGAACGCGTGATGGAGCGGGAATCCCAGCGCCCTCACGCTTTTAGCCGCCGCAGGAGACGCCCTGGTCGGGAGACAACATCCAACTCCTGGCCACCGTAGGCACGAGCTTGCGGGTGGCGAGCAGTGGGCAGCTCGCCGCTCGGTAAGGACCAGGCCCGGGTCGACGGTGCAAGTGTGTTTCACGCGCGCCTCAAAAAGATGTCAGTACATCGGGGTCCACGAGGACCGATGCCTCCTGGGAGAGGGTTGCGGATTGGTTAAAAAAAATGCCGTGGCCCTGGCGCACAGGCAAGTGAAGGGCGGCAAGTGACACGGGTGGGTTTTAGTCATTAAAATCTGACACGCCCTTACGCTCCACCCAGAGCGAGACAGGTTATTTGATGGTTTCCCATCGTAACCAAAAAAAAAGTGTGTCGACATGTATGATGGTCACTGATCCATGAACTGACCGCGACAAGCGTAGTTTAATATTCAAGCGACCCGTGTGGCTTTTCATTATTTAGGTCCTCGAGGAGGAGTAGGCCTCCTCAATTAGGTTCTCTGTGTGTATGTGTCAAATAAGAAACTTTACTTGACCTAGTGTGAAGTCCACAAGTTAAAATATAGAATTACGTTTCTCCCGAAACATTAATTTTAGAAATAGCTTGTACTTATGTATAAGGAAATGCAAAAACAGTATTTGGTTAATAAACTATTTATTTTTATTATTACTTAATCAAATCATTTCGTAGTCTTGTATACATAAAATTTCTATTTATGTTTCAAATAGAAAGTTAATTTCAACATGACTAGCGTTATTGACAAAGTTATAAAATGTGTGAAGTTGTTTGTAGCTAATAAAATGTAATAACTTAACACATAATAAACTTTAGTACTTTATTGTATAGTTAATGTATGAAATTTAGATATACTTTATTGTGTAGGAATTAAATTAGTTTTCTATAAATTCATATTTGCTTTTTGGCGAATATGTCGCGAATGCAGAATAAGTATTAGTTGTCGTTTAAGTACCAGTCAATATTAACGTAATATTTCCACCGAATGCCATGTTAACAAAGACAATCTTTAAAAATGACGATAAAGTCAGGTCACGAAGAAACATCGTGTAAAATAATATGGAAGAACCTTCCTTTCAATCTTTCAACAGAAGATCTCTTGTCGGTTAAATGACGAAATATATATTTCTACATAGGTATTTACGTAATTAATAAAATAATCTACTTAACGCTTAAGTACGTATCTGCTATTTCCACTCAGAGAGCGGCATCGCCACTCACTTGATGTCGTAATTAGATGAAGAAGTATGGTTTGTGTGTCGATGTTCGGAGCCAACTGGTCAAATTAGCCATTTGATCAACCGGCTAGTCTTTGGTAGTAGTGCTTTTGTTTTTTTCTCAACCAATATTTATTCGGATAATTTAGTTATTGCGACCTATTATAATTAATTGCATATCATTCAGGCCATTAGTTAAACGGCTACCGTTATGTAAAAGTAGCATTTTTATACGTCATAATAGCACCGAAATATAAGTTAAGTATATACTCAATGCTTAATATAAACAGACGTAGCGTAGTTTAGTAGCCATGTTTTAATCACGTCTACTATAATCTATAACTTAGCATCCTAATTTGACAGGACTAAAGGAGTCTACCCACTACACCGTATCATACCATGACCGTAATAGGAACGTGTCAGGCAAAAAAATATTCTTTGTACAGAAAAGCATGGTACTATGCCCACTAGACCGTTCCGTCACCGACCCGTACCGTCGCGTGCCATGCACGGTGCGTTGATAAATGTCGGCGAGAATATTTTGCCGGTGCCGAAACGGTCCGGTTACGGTCATGGTATGATACGGTGTAGTGGGTAGACTCCATAAACTGTGTTCTTTTCTCAGTAGGTACAAGATCTATTTCAATTTAGTTTAGTTTGTGAACAATTGAATCATGGCTATTGTTTACTAATTACTTAGATATTTTCTCAGTTTAAGTAGGTAGGTATATGTTCTGCGAGACCGTCCTCTCGCAGAAGGAGGCCGCGGAGAGGGAGCGGGAAAAGGATGCTCTTGCCGCTCCCCTCCGGCGTAGACGGGTGGGGCGAAGAAGGCGGCGGACGAACGCCCGTCTCCTTTAGCCCCAGGGTGTGACCAGCGCGTGTGGGTAGCTCCCACACGCGCATTGCACAACGGTCACCACGTCTGGGGATTACTCCGTTACCAGGTAATCCCCCTTTGGCGCGGAAACCGGCCTTGAGAAGGCCGGTAAGCCCTGAGAGTGGCACGGAGTCTAGGCCTTCGGGCCGGCCCCGTGACACTCTCAACACAGGGCCCGAGGGTAACCGAGTGGTTTTAGTGGGTATTCCCAGCTCCGGCCGGGCGAGTCCCACACACGCCCGTCGCCTAGCTAGCGGCGGGTATGATGCGTAAATGTCATTTCCACTCGGTATGTATAAAGTAAGTTAATAGAAATATCATTATTTTTATTCTGTATATTTATTACATTTAGTATGTATTATGTACTACAAATAAGTAACTTTGTAGGTACAAATAAGTAACTAATATTAGTAGTGCTCGCGTAGGTATGCAAGTTACTCAGTACATGAACGTTCGGAGCCCTATCTAAAGCCAAGGTTGGCTTGCTATTCTCGGTTCAATAGAACTTTATAATATCTTATGTCGTATACATATTTCATTTTACGGTGTAAAGCAGACATTGGGCCCATGGGAAACCTTTAGTCATAACATCAGGCATATAATGTTAACAATATATAATGTTCCCACAATTGGAACACCTAGGCCTCCCTTTTCTCGGTGCGAGGGTGTGGGCCGTAATCTACTACGCTGGCCCATTGCGAGTTGGTAGATTTGTAGTGTGCAGTTGTGTTGCGATGTGTGCCGGGTACGATGCGCCTAATGTTGTTGTGTTGGGAGTTTGGTTGTGGAGGGTCTTCAGATCAATTTCCCTTTGGCGCAGCATCGTTGGTCGTGTTGTTGGGTTTAACATTGCATCACCTCGCTCAACTGCCGTCTTTCTTCCTATTCGCTTATTTTTTCTGAGTGAATAGGCTCTTAATATACTAGCGCGCTTTATCATCAACGATCGCATCACTGCTTACCATCAGGCGCGATTGCGGTTAAGCGCTAGTTTATAATTATTAAAAAAAAAAAAAGCGCCTGATGGGGTTCGAAACTACGACCTGCCACTAGGCCACTGTTGCCTTTGCCACTACCTTTATTTACTTCTGATAAATTAATTACATACAAAATACAGGAATACAGAGAAGTATAAAAAGTCTTGTAAAGGTGATGAGACCTCATTACTAGGACTACACAGGGTAATAGAGGTTACTACTTCAACTAAATCTTTACAACTCAGAATGAAGTGAGGATTGGGTTGTATCCTAAAAAATAATTTAATGTGAATGACATATTTTTTATTTTTTCTTTCGTTCAAATGCTTAGGAAGATATATTAATTTAAAATGTCGCATGACGTCACGCCGTGGTAGAAATTATACCACGGCTTGACGTAATTACTACTAACTTTAATACGCTATATCTCAGTAGTTTTTGGTAATTATTTCGACAAAATAAAAAATACGGCTCATTTTTTTTATTATTAAGACGGAATAATTATTTTTTTGATTTTCATATCTTGGATACATCCCTATTGACTTTGGAGTGGGCCGGAGGCCAGACATGTCGCGCTAATGTTGTCGGAGAGATAGATAATATCGTCACTCACTGGACGCCTGAGGCTCTCATCATCGTTCAGGTAGCTGCGGCGAAGGTGGTGTATCGATCTGATAAGGTTTGCAGGGTCAACGTAACCAGACATCGCAGAAGACAGGTTTAGGTTTTAGGACAGTTACCTGAGAATACATTTGCATATTTCGATTTTTAATCGTCGAAGTAAAAATCGGAGGAGGTTCTCACGTCGATGTGAATCCAAACTAATACTATAAATGGGAAAGTGTGTGTGTCTGAGTGTTTGTCCTTATTTTACGGCAAAACGGAGTGTGGAATTGACGTGATTTTTTAAATGGCGATAAAGAAGGGATGGAGTGATTTTGGCTACTTTTGTCCCTTCCCCCCCTCTCCTCGGAAAAATGGTAAGGGGTGGGAGGTGGATGTTTGTATGGAGCATTCCGCAATTTTCAAGGTACTAAGCTAAAACATTGGTATGCGGACTATTTGTGACTAATAAAAAATCGTGCAGTATTTTTTTCCGATATCCGTCCTCAACTCCTTAATAATTCGTCTATTAGCGTATTAAAATAATAGTCTGTCCCAAGTTCTTTCCTAAGTTTTAAATCAGGTGTTACCCCGAATTTGACACGTGCGAAGCCGCGGGCTACTTGTATACTTAATATTGACTTATATTTAAGTATACCTTTGTTTTTTTTTATGTTTTACTACGCATCGCTCTATGTAAAATACTTATATTCAATTTGTTGAATCCGGTTAGAGCTGGTAGCCGATCATAATAAACATAGTTTGTAACAGGCTAAGCAGATAAAAATAATAATAATAAGTTTATTTCATATCAATTTGGCTTACATTATATGTCAAGGAGTATCAGATCATGACAATGTTTTACAACGCATAACATTTTATAATCAGATTTTCGGAATTATTCTTTGTATGTTGAATAACGTGTAGGTAAACCCCCGAAGTTGTGTCATATTAGTTTTGAAAAAATATTCAATATTTTCTCGGTGGTAGGGCATAACAAGTTACCAACCACCAGACAAAGTCTTGCCGCCAAGCGATTCGTCGTGTTCCGACATGATGTCTGGTGAAGCCGTACGGAGGACGGGTCTGAGCACATGTGTTGCGATGTATGCCGGGTACGATGCGCCAAAAAATGTTGTTGTGTCCAGAGTTTGGTCGTGGAGGGTCAATTGAATTCAGTATTTATCAATCTCGGTCTGGTGCAGCATCGTTGGTCGTGTTGGGTTTAACATTGCATCACCTCGCTCAACTGCCTATTCTTCCTATTCCAGTTTGTTTGAGTGAGTGGGCTCTTAATAAATTGTAGCGCGCTTTACCATCAACAATTGCATCACTGCTTACCATCAGGCGGGAGTGCGGTCAAGCACTGGTCTATAATTATAAAAAAATACAAGTTTAAGGATAGGGAAATGGGGGATGATTGATTTTTCACTCACTGATTGCCTACGGATAACTTTTTACAGCGTACTTGTATTTTTATTAATCATTTTTTAATTAGGAATTTGTGGTTTAAAAGTCTGTATAAGACAAATGGTAATAAATAATCTGTTTTAGGCTATTTTTTAGGATTCGTACAAAAAAGTGTAACAGGAGCATATTACCAAGACTGCACTGTCTGTCTGTCTGTCTGTCACTTCATTGTAAACAAACCCACTATATATTGTAGAAGAAATTCCTAGTGTACAACACTCCACTAATTCAACCAAAGGAAGTTTTAAATAAGTTTGTTGGAAGTTCAGACTAAGAGGTACTTCCAACTTGGTTATATTTACACAAACACAATATACAGCGTTGAATTTTAATGGTTGTTTTCCCGCAGCGAAACGGTTTTGTCTTATTAATACAATCGTTTCATCAATTAATAAAATATTAGCAACATAAAATAGCAGATTTAACATAGTGATAAAAAGAAACTCGAAAGTAAGCACGAACCAATAGTAAACTTCTGATAATCTATAGCCGAATGGCGTGGGGCCATTGACATTAATTCATACTTTTACGGGCTTCGAATTTTCATAAACACATTTTATATAAACGGTCGTCTTCATTACGTGGTGCATTATTTGTAATACATGATAGTTTTATTGAAAATCATTTGTATATTATTTGTGACAGCCTCCGTGGCGTAGCGGTAGCGAACGCGGCCGTTGCGCAAGGAGGCGCGGGTTCGATCCCCGCACAGTGTAAATATTTGTATGCATGAATATGAATATTTGCACTGGTCTGGTCGTGCCTCGGAAAGCACGTTAAGCCGTTGGTCCCGGTTGCCATACGAACATCTAGTGGCAGTCGTTACGGGTTGTTGGAGCCCTCAAAAGTCTAACAATTGGTCTAGCTGCAATGCTTAGATGTCGCCTTCGGGTCGTGGAGGTCAGACGGCAGTCGCTTCACAGAAAATATCGAAGTTTAGCCAAAATCAGCAGTTAGACTGGTAAAGCGGACCCCAGACTCCAAAGCTGAAAAAGCTACGGATGTGACTGGGATTAACGCTGAGATGATGATGATGATTTGTATATTCTTTGTAAGTACATAAAATGAAACGGTTTGGCCGAAAAAAAATAATTTGGACGTCACGACAACCTTATCCAAAGTATGGACAGGCAACGTGTTAATTATCAATTTCAATCATTCCATTTTCCCATATGTTCGAAAAAAGTGTCGACTGAACAATGGAAATAATAAATAAGCAAAGAAAGTTTTTAATCAATCAAAATGAAACCCATTGCTATTGATAGTTACACAATTACCCCACTGAACGCTACTTTTCGTTATTGAAATCGTTCAAAATCTACCCGCGATCTCAATAAACGACAGTCAAAATTGTCCAAAATTTAAGGAAATTGAGGGATCTTAACTGAATGATAAAGATAAAAATGTGATAAAAAAAAAGTTCAGACATGTTTGCCACCTAGTATGGCGTAGAAGTAAGTATATCTTGGACACTAATGACTGATTACAAAGTGAAGGAAAACTTCTTGAGAAAACCTTCGCCAACCCGCATTGAGCAAACGTGGTGATTACACTCAATCCTTCGTTGTATTAGAAGAGAACTGTGCCCAGCAGTGGGCCGATAAAGAGGTTGATGACGATGATGATGGCGTGCAAATCTGAGAATGAGACAGATGAGAACACCTGTCAGTCGAACGTTCTAAAAAATAATATCTAGTAACTGGATGTGGAAGTCAGATTGACAGTCGCTCCATATAAAAGAAGTGCTGGTATTCAGCACTTCCGGTTAGATTGGCAGCCGAACCCAACATATTTGTGAACTGTGACATAGCAGAAACTGTGACATAGTGAGGCTAATATGGTAATAATATTTGAAAGTTGAATTCGTAATCTACTAAACGAATACGAACCAAGTAAAAATACTTTTGCCTTCCACTTATATAATTTTACGAGGATTTTCTTTTTTTTTCGTCAGGCGGTCACGGTATGCGTCTGTATTCTTATTTAATTATGTATGCAACTACTTCTGGTACACCATTTCTCTTTCGTTTGGGAATTAGTGTAGAGACATAAATTTTATGATGTGGTTTCTTTAAGTTATAGCCATAACACCGGCTGCCGGCAGAGTTACCAACCACCAGGCAAAGTCTTGCCGCTAAGCGATTCGTCGAGTTCCGGCGTGATGTCTGGTGAAGCCGTACGTAAGACGGGTTTGAGCAGTCGTGTTGCGATGTGTGTCGGGTACGATGCGCCAAATGTTATTGTGTCGGGAGTTTGGTCGTAGAGGGTTACCAAATCAATCTCCCTTTGGCGCAGCATCGTTGGTCGTATTGTTGGGTTTAATTACATTGCATCACCTCGCTCAACTGCCGTCTTCCTTCCTATTCACTCACTTTTTTTAGTGAATAGGTTTAATAAACTAGCGCGCTTTACCATCAACGATTGCATCACTGCTTACCATCGGCGGAATTGCGATCAAGCATTAGGTTATAATAAAAAAAAAGTTTCTCAGAATCAGGGTAGTTGTGGACGAAGAGACAATTTTTAACTATCGGGATCTGTAGTAATATAATATTTAAAGTTATTTGTGTTGGAATTATATCTTATAATATTTGTCCGTGAAGATATGAATATTCTATGTGGGCAAAGATCATTAGCAAGACAACTAATAACTGGAAAACTGAAAAACAAAACAAACAAAAAATGTACTCACCGAGAGTTCAAAAGTCAATCCAAAAAAATACACTGAACTTAGTTACATCACTGAATACAATAGGAATAATCCTTCATACAAAAAAGTAAATCTCAAGTAGGAACTCGATCGTTTGAACATTAAAATAGTCACCTAAACGCGTCCGATGCAGGCCGTGGTTTGTCGTGTTATGCCAGCAAAACAAGTACTGAGTACTCTGTGTATGACACCCACTGATCTCGTTAAATAATCGTTAGCTGCGCTTGCGACGCGTGCGTGTCCGAGAATAGAATCAGATATATTAGATTGTAGCACCAGTTATTGCCGGAACATAATCTAAATAGAATAGAGAAACTTTTTGTAACTGTTAGATCGAAGATATAGATAGCCCTTCGATTTTATTTTTTTTAGTAATTATGAACTAGTGCTTGACCGCAATCTCGCCTGATAGTAAGTAGTGATGCAATCGTTGATGGTAAAGCGAGCCTAATAGCTCAAAAAAACTGAGTGAATATTAAGGAAGATGGCAGTCGAGCGAGGTGTTGCAATGTTAAACCCAACAACACGACCAACGATGCTGCGCCAGAGGGAGATTGATATGGAGACCGTTCACGACTATACTCCCGACACAATCCGCCTTATTCATAAACGCTGATTAAAGTTAGCTAGTGATTAGCGATTCTTTCACCATACATTTTTGACCTTTTAACGTCACTTAACTTAAATCATCCTTTATGAATAAACACCACAGCGTTTAAGGGGTTTATCCATAAGCGATGATTAAAGTTAAATAACTTTAAAAGGTCTAAAATGTATGTTTAAAGAATCGCTAATCACTAGTTATCTTTCAGTAGCTTTTATGAATAAGGCGGAATAACATTTTGCGCATCGTACCCGGCACACATGGCAACACAACTACTCAGACGCGTCCTCCGTACTGCTATACCAGTAGGCCTAGTATGAGTTTTCAATACGAAACTCGATCGTAAATATCGAGCGCGTTTGGCGCTCTCATTGGCTGAGAGTTCTTACGACCTTGAAGCGGGCCAATCGCTGAGTCAAACGCGCTCGATATCGACGAATGAGTTTCGTAATGAAAACAAATACTAGGCCTACTGACAATGCCGGAACTCGACGAATCGTTTAGCGACAAGACTGTCTGGTGGGTGATAACTTCTACCGACAGTCGATGTTATGGCCTACCACCGAGTAAAATCCAAAATGTAGGTACTTTTGATCGAAAGCCATGCTTTCCTATTTCTTAATTAACAAAACTGGTTTAACTGTAGATACAAATACAACTATAAAATTTCTATGATTTATAATACTCTCTTAATTATAATCTCAACTGTGTTTGCTAAGATTGATGGCATTCCCAAGATTACGGAGTTAAAATATTACTAGCCATTGTTGTTTGACGGGCAATTAACATGGGTGTATGTTATCTTGAAATTTGTCAAAGTGAAATTGATGCGGGCATCGTGGCGACTGATTTATTGCATTGAAGATCCATCCATGTAGGTAAGATTTTTCTTATATGAACCCAGCATGGTATTAGGAATTCAAGAGTAAACAAGTTATTTTATTAATTTGAATTATATTTAAAATCTCAACAGTCGGTAGGTAGGTATATACCTACGGGTCAAAAAACCGGCTGTAGAATTTGGCAGATAAACTATCTATCTATAAAAAAAAACATCTTTTTTCAATATTTGAACATTAATAGTATTATAAATATGTAGTAACATATGTGTATTTATCCTACTAATATTATAAATGCGAGTTTGTTTCTTACTCTACCTCGCAAAAACTACTGAACGGATTTTGATGTAGGTACTGTTTTAACGAAGAATTGCAATATTGAAGTGGCAATGGGCTGGACACATTGCCCGTAGGACCGATGCCCGATGGGGCCGACGGGTTCTCGAGTGGCAACCACGCACCGGAAGACGTAGCGTGGGTAGGCCTTCGACAAGGTGGACTGACAACCTGGTGAAGGTCGCGGGAAACCGCTGGATGCGGGAGGCGCAGGACCGGTCGTCGTGGAGAACCTTGGGGGAGGCCTATGTCCAGCAGTGGACGAATTTCGGCTGAAATGATGATTTTGATGAAATTTGGCACATAGATAATTTATAACCAGGAATAACACATAAGATCTTTGACTTTTTTATCCCGGTATTCCCATAAGATCGAATTATTCATGGGTGAAACCACAAGATGAAGTTAGTTTGAGTACAAATTGAAAATCCGGTTCAGATTAAAGTTACTTTTAATGACTGTGTATCATCCCACTAATGGTCATTGCCATACCCCCATAATAGGGCAGTTGACTAAAATAAAAGTAATTAGTCCGTCAATGAGATTTCCAAAAAATACTAGACACGCGTTTTTTCTTTCTTCATATAAAGTTTATATGAAGAAAGAAAAAACGCGTGTCTTAATTAATTTTTTGTTTATATTATAAACAAAAAATTAAGACGACACAGTGCGTTGAAAACTCGTGTGACGTCACTGCACGCTACACTTTTTAGCGACCAGTGACGTCACCAGCCACCACTCCTGATCTTTGATGCCTTTTATATTTGTCAAATTTTATAGATTTGATAAAACAAAATATACGTATCCAATATTTTTCTATAATCTGAATAACGGACTAAATAGAATCATTCTTTTTTTTAACCAGGAAAAATCCCTATTGTGCTTGTAATCGAGCAGGGTAATTGGTTCAGTAGAAATATGTGTGTTAATTTTCTCAGTTTATATATACTTATTTATTTACATTGTTTACGTTATTGAGATATACAATATGTAAAGAAAACTCCGTCAGACCCAAAAGGATAATAAATGTTAGGTATACACAAGACCAAATAAAATATGAAATTTTACGTAATCATCATAGTGACAATTGTTAGCGAAGACCGGTACCCCACCTCAAGTTTACTATAAAAAGCGCGGTCCACCCGAACACCTCACCTTCGGAGAGCACATAAGGACGGTACGCTCGCGCGCCGCCTACGCACTCTATCAACTCCACTCTCTCCTCAACCCGCGCAGCAAGCTGTCCCTCAGGTGCAAAATGCGCCTGTACACAGCCTGCATACGCCCCATCATGACATACGCCTGTGTAGTCTTCGCACACACCGAGCCCAGTCATATCCATAGGATGCAGACACTCCAAAACCGCTTTCTTCGCAAAGCAACAAACGCCCCTTGGTTCGTCCGAAATGAGATCCTCCATCTAGATCTCAAAATCCCCACTATCCAGCAGTACATGAAACGCCTATCCAAGCGTTTCTTTGACACAGCCGCTGAACATCACAACCCTCTGGTTGTCGCGGCAGCAAAGTACACCCCCTCCAAAATAAGTAAGCTTCGCCGACCTAGGCACGTTCTCACAGACCCTGATGACCCCATTACCCTCCTCCAAGAGGCCAATAGGGCCACAAGCACAAAACACAAAAAACCGACCTACCGACCTCGCCGCCGAGGTCCATCGCGACGCGTTCAACGTAGTAATCGCCCTCCCCGTCCCTTGTCCGATGAAGGCCAGCCCGCGCCGCAGCTGAGCCAGTAAATATAAACTCCCGACTATGACCTCTGAGTTTGTTTCGGCCGTTTCTTCTCAGAGCTAGTACTAGGAAACGCCGTGGTCATCAAACCGAAATAAAAATAAAATAATTCGATCCAGCCGTCCCTTGCTGTTTTCTCCAGCGACACCCTAAGCCGAGGTTCGTACCCCACAGGGGGTGCCCTTAGTGCGCAGTCGCTTAGTTTTTAATAGCCCTGGCTGGAGGCTTTAAATTCATTTAAGGCATCCACAGGAAAGTCCGGTTAAGTAGTCACGGCCTCTCAAGGTCAACTACGAGATGCCATATCAAAAAAAAAAAAAAAAAAGCACTCGGTCTCTTTCGACAAGCGTCACTCGGTACGGTAACGTCGTGCGAACTCTGTGAGACCTATATTTTCCATATTAATTAATAGCTGATTGCTATAGTTGTATATTTTATGTGTACTCAGTGATTGTTATTTTGTTCCTATCTAAATTAATAAATTGTGGTTGTAATTGTAATTCAAATGGATAATACACGAACATTGAAACATCTACCTCCTGATTGGTTTCTTTTAATAAACACCACTTCTGATCCTCTTACAATCAGAAGTGGGATTAAGAACTACACTGCTCACATTCTCGTTATAAATCAAGGAACAGAATAACAGTCACTTTCAGCCATTATTTTTATTGTACTTTTGTGTGGATACTTGTGTGATTACTTGTATATATTTTTAATAGATTCACATTCAGTGTGTTTGTTGTTTACACCGCAAACGCAGTCGTAATCGCGGTCGTTACGGCAGTCGCGGTAATAGCTTACGTCGTGACTATCATGCGTCATTCATCGCCACCGGGGCGTCGCTGCCATTTGGTTTCGCCTTTGCCTAGAAAGACTGAGTCTGTACATAAATGTCACCGACTCTCAGACATGGCTACCGTCGTTGTGCGCGCTCTCGTCCTGGTACACAGCCGCCGCCGTAGGCAACGGTAATTGACCGTGTTGTGGATTAATATTGCGGGTAGATCTCAGCATTTTTATATTTCATTACTTTGATCCTACCTTATGCAATATTGATGATTGGTGTGCGGAGATCGGTTGCGCTAAAGTTCTCAACAATTAAAGTGATTATGAATGCTTCTCGCGTATTGGTAATTGCTTGCAAGGTGACGCTCGATCGTGGTTAAGTCATGATGAATGGGTAACCAATGACCGATCGTGGAATAACTTCAGGAAAGAATTTGAGTCATTGTGCCCGCTAAAGAATAACTATGCTCAAACACTTCATGAGCTCATGAACACTAGGTCAGATAAATTTCTACCTTATGCGGAGTATGCGCATCGTGCATTACTAAAATTACATACGGTAAAAGAGTTAAACTAAATCTCAGATATATTTGCCACAAAGTTTGGTCAACCCTCCTACTAATGTATCCTAATATTCCCACACGATACAAAAACAATGTACAGAAAAGTGTCTGTAACATGATCAAAACAAGTGTATCGTGGTAAGAGGTGACCTTGTCGCACAACAGTACATGCAACAAGGAATGGAATTCAAACCCTTTTTTTCAATATTATGATCAGTCATTTTTATTTTATATTCGTTGACGATAAATATTTATTGGAAAGGTATGTTTTGTCGATTATCCCGTCTAACCGGGAGCATATATTATTTATTTTTGTAATTTATATATATATGTGGATATATATTTTTCTCACTTCACAAAGTTTCAAGTGTGGTATATGCTTTTAGTACTAATAATAATAATTTATTGACATAAGGATACATACATTAGTATACACAGATTATACCTTCAACTGTGGATTGCGCCACTTAATGCTCTTGTCAGCAAACAGATTTCAGTTTACAAAATACACAGTACTTACAAATAGTTACATTTATAAATACATAGTTACATTATTCAGACAGTTCAGAAATGGAATTCGTGTCTGAATTTTCAATTACGTAACTATCACTTTCTGAACTGCTTGTTTACATTTATTATAAAACGTTCCACGGTTTTGTCGATTTGGTTGTCTAAACCCCTCATTTTAATTTATTGTTTTTTTTTTGACGTGCTCGACGCAATTTTCCCATTTTTCGGATGTAATTTGATTTAAGGTATCATTAAATAAGTTTTTCACAACTGCTAATATTTAAATGTAGTGTTGTGTCGAGCAACGTAACCTTTTGTGTCCGCCCATATCAACTCAATAGGGTTGTACTCGCAACGATAGGGCGGCAGCCGCAATACTGATACGCTTTTTCTTCTTCCTTTGCAATTTCGTCAATAACATAATTTTGTTAATGATTCACGTCATTACGTTGAAGTTTCGTCAAAACTTTGGCGAAGCTTTCTTCAAAATGAACGGCATCCATACTTTCATGGTAGTCTCCTTTTCTTTACATTCAACGACCCAGCGTCAATCCTCCAAAAAGCCATTTTTCTTACCGATATGGACGATAATGATTCCTTCCCCCTTTCCTGTCGGAATTTTAGCGCCAGTCGACAGTCCTTCTAATAATGCTTGATGTGATGACGCTACGGTCGTATCAGTCCAAGCTTTCATAACAGTATGACCTAAACAAGTGATAAAATTATAGTCGCACCGAAGTACAACGAAAAAAAAAAAACAGTGAGGACGGGCATGGTGAGTATAAATGAGTAGCATGTAGCTTGAAATAATTACTGAACTTATAAATTCTTTGTATTCGTGATATGCGGTTGTAGGGCGCGTACGCGTCATGTCAACTAGGATAATTATATTCTGTAATTTATAAGTGACAATAGATTTTTTTTACCTGCGTTGATCCAAGTTTCATCTACGTAATAAATGTTGCGTTTCTCGTTGCGTTAATCTTTAAATTTCTTTTAAATACTTAGTACGCCAAAAAAAAAAAAAAAATTATTTCGCTTAGTTTTTTTTAAATTTCAAATGGCGAAGAACGTGCCATAAAGTAGTTTTGCTGAAGTTAGGCAACATATCGTCTTCGTTTATTCTCTGGAGAATATTGTCTACTGTATGCAGATCACCTTCCATGGAAAATCTATAGAATTTTTGGCTTATAGTAGGTATTTGTAAAATGGATATTCTACTTTTCGTAGTCCCATCTTTATGTAGGTACATATATTTCCTCAACATTCCATATATGGATCTTGTAGATATACTAAGAAAAAAAAAAACTTAAAAGTCTTTTTGATCATAGCTAAGCTCGAACGGTATTCGTCCTTAGGCCATGTATTTTTAATATTTCTAAATACGAGTGCCCTTCTCACCAACAGACAAAGTTGTTGGTTTTCTCTTTTTAACTGGAGAATGCAATGGAACTTGCGACGTTGATGGACCTATAACCAAGAATCTAAATGTTATCAATACCGCTCAGTGCTTATACAATACAAGACTTTAAATTAAACAGTTACATATATTTTTTTTGTCTCACTACTCCCAACCCAGGATAACAATAGGACCGATCAGTTCAGACTTGTTACGGTATTGTAATACAAGCTCTCCTGGCACGGACTTAAGGTACATTTTGATCCGTTACGAGTGCGCCTAGCTTCGGTAGGCTGATAAGCCGTGTAATGTATGATGAACATTAGCGCGTTAGGCTTTTTGCTAATTTGCAATTACAGAATGAAATCTCTGTAGGTAGGTATTTATTTTGTGACATAACGTAAACGATATTGATAACTTTTAATCATAAAATATATGTTAAAACATGGATATTACTACTTCCAAGGCAATTTTTACAAATAACCTACCATTTTTAGAAAATCTGACTGTAGGGCGGGGCATAATAACGTAAAAATATTTCATATAGATAAAAACAAAATTAATATCAAGAGTGTTTACATTTAATTGAGTAGGTACGTAAACAGATGAACTTTAACTCAATCCCGTTATTAGTATTTGTTCGAAGTAAGCATTTAAAATAAACTAACTAACCTGCTCGAGGTTCAATGATTCGGTTTCATCGCAGTCTTGTTAGGCCTGGTTTAGGCTGATCCATTCTCACTTCTTCACTCATTACAATTAATACAATTTAACAACACACTAAAACAAAACAACGGCAGTAACCAAATAATAATAAGAGATAACTTTCCAAGTGGTCTACCCCAAGCGCATTCAAATTCAGAAAGATGGAAAGAAATTATTACAAAATATCTGACTGGTGATGTGCTTCTGAGAATGTTAAAAGTTTGTTTTGTTTGTGTTAGTTGCTTACTTTCATGAATATAAGTTAATTTAATTGAATATATCCTGATATAACATTCCTGAACTGAAATATAAATTAAAAACCTCAGTAATCTCGACAAATAATAGTAAGTACAATATGTTTCCTTTTTTTTCAAATACCTAACCAATAGCATATTATACATAATTTCCGTGTTTAAATGTGTATGCTAGTACTAAATTAATTCCCAAAATTTACTATATTTTGACTTACTCGTTTGGTTGCGTGGGTTGGTTTTGAAACTCGACCGGTGCAACGTTAGCGACCTTTTGTATGACGAACGCTATCTATTCGTGAGTTATCTGGATTTTTGGTACAGGGCAGTTGAATGACTTTTATGGCAGACTTGTTCGAAATAGAGTTTAAGTGAAGAACTAATGCTTCAAATTGTAGTACACGGTATCAGTGACGTGCAAGTGCGCGCGGTAGCCACTAGTTTCATTTCGGGCCACTTATATTAAGTCTACCCGAAAATTCGACAATAATCGTAGTTTGGATAAATTTGCATCGCCTATTAGTACCGCTAAGAGGCATCATTTCCATAGTTCTACTAAAAAGGAAAGTGTTTTCATTGCGGCCAAATGGGTCATTCATTATAAGGATAAGTGCCCCAAAAAGCGAAATGTTACTAACGATAAAAGTGAATATGGTGCTAAACCAGTTTGTTCTTTCTCGAAGAAGTTAGGGCATAAGGAAAGTGACTGTTTCACTAAAGCTCGATCGAGTCGCAGGCTAAGTTAATCTGTGTCGCGAACTTTTCGCGGATAATAATTAAATTAGTACAGCTGTAATTTAAAAAGGCTATTAATCAATTAATCAGCTGTAATTCATAGCATACCGGTACATCCTTATAGATGGCAGTGCACTTAATGTATCTTTGATTTCGTAATCGGCCGTAAATTATTTCTCCGGTTCGCGTAAGCCAATTGTTTTATGAAAGGAATGTGACTGAAAATTAGGCCGAATGATGGATAGGCCGAGTCGTGGATAAGTGAAGGCCTTGACTGACTTAGCCTAACCCCAGAAATTAAAGCAGGTTGGTTAACAAGGATTCCCAAAGCACTTGCGAAGCGTTCTTCAATAGTGATGAGTCAATTTAACACCCCGACATAATGGTGTTCGTGCCCCGATATTTTAGCACTCGTACCTCGACATTGTGATACTCGTTGCCCCGACATTGCGGCAACCCGTTTTACATAGCTCCGGCATTGTGGATGTTTGCCCCTACATTGCGAGAGTTCTATTTTGAAAGCCTCGATATTATGGTTATCTGTAACACCGATAGTGGTTGCCACGCGATCTTGTTGTTTCAGTAATGATTGAGGTCCGGAAATACTATATTGGTAATTCAACTTAGAAACCACTGCCTATTTTTGTGCCTATGCTAGTAGATTCATTAGGTGCTCTTCCTGAGGCCAATGATTATCGTCATGTTCTTATAATTGTAGATGCGATTGCGAAAAGTGGCCAAATGTTATGTAGAAACTGATTGATTCTAAATATCTCAAAACACAGAATAACTCTGTATTCAGCATTGAACCTATTGAAAGGTATTGATGCTACGACACCTCTTATTCATACCTTAGTGTGTGATGTGGCCTTTGAAGATTGTAGCCCTATTCGGGAAGCCCTTAGCGAAATAAGTCGTCGAAAGAATATCTGAACGTCTTCATTCAAATAAAGGACAACAGGATACCAGTTCTACCAGTGATGGTTCCGTTACAAACTACAAACAAATACATGTTACCTACTTAATTATAATTAGCAATAAACATACATAAACCTACATGCCAATTTATAGTTTAGATGCCGCCAGTTTAAGCTGAAAAGATACTCATTGAGAACTATTGCGGATATTCCCCAAGCGAGGTTGGTATGCAACAATTTTATAAGAATGATAACTTCAGCTTTGGCAATAGTATTAAGACATCAGCCCCAAGTGTGGTGAAATAAAACCTAGTCTACTAGAGTACACAGTTATAGTCATTATGCTCAACCCCAACAATGATTGAGCCTTGTCCTTTAATTCTATGTTCTGTTTATATTTTACATTCTTGTTGTTTTTCTTTTAGCATTATATAAATAAATAAAAATCCGACCACAAAATGATGCATGCCTTGGCAACCTATAAATAAGACTGCACTCAATTTAAGTTTTGATATTATTGTAATATATAAATGTAACTCGGGTAACATTTTTTTGGTTGTCCTACATAAATAAATAAAAAAAAAAAATCAACATGCTGCTTATCCCCTAGTGTGGATATACATAATAAGTCCCTGATGGTGAGGTTGTGTGAAAATTTATTAAAAACATTATAATATTTATTCAACCCCAAGTGTGGTTTGAACATAATAAGCCCCAAGTGTGGTTTGAACATAATTAGCCCCAAGTGTGGTGAACTAAGATCGAGTCTCCCAGAGTAGACAGTTATAATTATTATACTCAACATACTGCTTATCCCCTAGTGTGGATATGCATAATAACCCACTGATGGTGCGGTCGTATGATAATTTATTAAAAATATTATATTTATTCAACCCCATGTGTGGTTTGAACTTAATAATCCCCAAGTGTTGTTTGAACATAATAAACCCCAAGTGTGGTTTGAACATAATAAACCCCAAGTGTGGTTTGAACATAATAAACCCCAAGTGTGGTTTGAACATAATAAACCCCAAGTGTGGTTTGAACATAATAAACCCCAAGTGTGGTTTGAACATAATTAGCCCCTAGTGTGGTGAACTAAAATCGAGTCTCCTAGAGTAGACGGTAATAATTATTATGCTCAACGTGCTGCTTATCCCCTAGTGTGGATTTGTACATAGTAAGCCCCTAGTGTGGTTTGAACATAATAAACCCCAAGTGTGGTTTGAACATAATAAACCCCAAGTGTGGTTTGAACATAATAAACCCCAAGTGTGGTTTGAACATAATTAGCCCCTAGTGTGGTGAACTAAAATCGAGTCTCCTAGAGTAGACGGTAATAATTATTATGCTCAACGTGCTGCTTATCCCCTAGTGTGGATTTGTACATAGTAAGCCCCTAGTGTGGTTTGAACATAATAAACCCCAAGTGTGGTTTGAACATAATAAACCCCAAGTGTGGTTTGAACATAATAAACCCCAAGTGTGGTTTGAACATAATTAGCCCCTAGTGTGGTGAACTAAAATCGAGTCTCCTAGAGTAGACGGAGTAAGTATAAGGTGTAAGTATACGGTGTAAGTATTATGCTCAACGTGCTGCTTATCCCCTAGTGTGGATTTGCATAATAACTCACTGATCGTGTGGTTGTGTGACAGTTTATTAAAAGCATTATATTTATTCAACCCCAAGTGCGATTTGAACATAGTAAGCCCCTAGTGTGGCTGAGGAAGAAAAATAATTATTTGCCCCTAGTGTGGCTGAGGAAGAAAGATAATGGTTTGCCCCTAGTGTGACTGAGGAAGAAAGATAATTATTTGCCCCTAGTGTGGCTGAGGAAGAAAGACATAATTATTTGCCCCTTGTGTGGTAATGAATTCTATTCACAAGTGATTATTCTTGCAGTATTGAAACACTTACCTAGTTTATTTGAATTAGAGAAATGTGTATATATATATATACCTGAATTTAAGTAATTAAACTAATAAACAATTTCAATCTAATTTTGGATATTCAGCTGTATCTTTAAATTCAGTAAATAAGGTTACAGAGCCAAATGTACTTGGCTTTAAGTTAAAGTGTGATATTGATTACTTACTTATCTAGTGAAAAGTTCATTATTAAGTTCTTGAATTATCTATTGTACTAGAAACTATACTTTTATGATATTTTTATGTTAGTAGGTATATTGTCACTTGTATGAGGACATACATACAGCAAGATCGAATGGCCGATCGGTGTTGGTGATGAGGACATCCCCAGGGCAGAATGGCCGCCTGTTAGCGAAGACCGGTACCCCACCTCAAGTTTACTATAAAAAGCGCGGTCCACCCGCACTCGGTCTCTTTCGACAAGCGTCACTCGGTACGGTAACGTCGTGCGAACTCTGTGAGACCTATATTTTCCATATTAATTAATAGCTGATTGCTATAGTTGTATATTTTATGTGTACTCAGTGATTGTTATTTTGTTCCTATCTAAATTAATAAATTGTGGTTGTAATTGTAATTCAAATGGATAATACACGAACATTGAAACATCTACCTCCTGATTGGTTTCTTTTAATAAACACCACTTCTGATCCTCTTACACAATGGTAATGAATTTTGAAATAATCTTTTTTTTCCGCGAATTATTTCCAACTTCCCCAAAATTTTGGTATTTTTTTAAAAGGTGACAACACCATTTGTGACAGAGCGAATAGCGATGCGACCACGTGCCGCGTGCCCTGACCCCGTATACCCGTGCATGTACCCCTAACGTGTTGCCGACCGCACATGCATTAAGTTACCTCGATTTTTCGAAATAATATTTATTTTTTTAGAGGGATTTTTTTTTATTAAGTTTAGCCCGGCTTTGTTGACATTATTAGAATCAGTTAACGATACCTAACAATACCTTCACGGATCGGACAGGGTTTTCTTTACATATTGTACCTATATCGAACTTATGAAGCAATGGATTAGCATTTTGCTTCAAAATGATTCAAATTGATAATAATGAGCAGGAGAGGCAATTAGGGTGACTAACTTTTTTTTTTAAATCTTTGCCCTACACTAGGAATTTTTCCTGTATCGTGGGTGCGTTTACAAAGATTTACACTAACATACACAAACAGCCAGACCCGGAACAACTATTTGTAGGTCACACAATTATTTGTTCCTGGCAGGAATCGAACCCGAGACACAGCAGTCAATTGCTTAACCACTGTGCCAACCGTGCAGTCATATTAAACAATAAACTCCAACATTAAGACGACGACCCACTGACCTATTATTGTATTGACTGTTGACTAGCTTTCGCCTCGATGGTACATACATGATCTAAGTATTTATGCAAATATGACTAAGCTAGTGTATTTGATTTAAAGATTTATTTTAAGAAGGCTTTTAAGAAACTCTCATCACTCACTTATATTTATCTCCTAACAGCAATCTTTATTTTTAAAGCCGCCTATAAAAAAGTGAAAGTATCTCAAACTAATATCCTACTCCACGATTAACTGGTTAACTACTTAGTTTCATATCCACCTTGATCTTGAGGTTCACATTTCTGGGTTGACACACTTGAAAATAATGTTAACGACCTGTGGAGCACGTTGCATGACAAAATATAATGTTGCAATATGAAAATATTACACTAGACTCGTTCGTGAACTCTGCCCTGTCCCACAGTCGTATTTCCGCTGTTTACTGATAATAGATTGTCAAAACCGGGCTAGATTTGGCAAGATGCATATTTTCACACAGCAGATTTTCAGAATAGAGAGCCGTGGTGGCCCTGTGGCAAAGGGCCCGACTCAGCTATAGGTTATACAACGTTATCTGTACTAATATATAAAGCTGAAAAGTTCGTTTGTTTGTTTGAACGCGCTAATCTCAGGAACTACTAGCCCGATTTGAAAAATTCTTTTTGCGTTGGATAGTCCATTAATCCAGGAAGGCTTTAGGCTAACAACATTTAGTATAACATCACGCTGAGACCAATAGGAGCGGAGCATATAAGAAAAAACATATCGAAACCTATGCCGGTGAAACCGCGCTGCGCAACTAGTTTTTGTATATTTGCGAAACCTGAAACAAGTGTCCAGTATTTTTCAAAATTTCAACGAGCTATCATGAAATATCACAAAGTTATGAGCTTGTTATGTAACGCTCGCCCGCTCGCGCATACTGCGGCCTGGCGCGGCGAGGTCCTTAGGACTCTAATCCGCTGTGAACTGTATTGTTGTCGGTAACCACGCTGCAACATTTTTAAAATATATGTGAGAAAAAAATATAAAATGCTTTAAAAATTATTGGAATCGATTCAGTTGCTTATTCTGAACAAACTATATTCAGGTTTTGTATAAAGAAAAAATAACTTTTTATATAGGTCTGGATCGACTTCGAAGAAGCTAAGCAGGCGCGCTTAACCAAGTCTCAATAATTTCATTACTCTCGGTGACTGAAGAAAACAGTTAATGAAAAACACTTTTGGAAACCAGCACGTCCTCGAACATAAAATCTGTGAAATCTATGAACCTGTACTGGGACTGCATGGTAGATTAAAGTCCATTCTCTCCCGAAGAGAGGAGGGCAGTGTCTCATTTGTAACATTACAAGCCTAATTAATTATGCTTTTGCGATAAACCCACAGCTCATACGACTGATACCCACATAACATACTATCTCGGTGGTTGGCCATAACATCGGTTGCTGGCAGAGGTTACCACCCGCCAGACAAAGTCTTGCGGGTGCCAAGCGATTCGTCGTGTTCCGGCATGATGTCTGGTGAAGCCGTACGGAGAACGGGTCTGTACAGTTGTGTTGCGATGTGTGCCGGGTACGTTGCGCCGGATGTTGTTGTGTCGGGAGTTTGGTCGTGGAGGGTCTCCAGATCAATCTCCCTCTGGGTTAAACATTGCATCACCTCGCTCAACTGCCGCCTTCCTTCCTATTCACTCAGTTTTTTGAGTGCCATTCGCTCAAAAAACTGAGTGAATAGGAAGGAAAACGGCAGTTGAGCGAGGTGATGCAATTTTTAAACTAGTGCGCTTTACCATCTACGATTGCATCACTGTTTACCATCAGGCGGGTTTGCAATCAAGCACTAGTTTATAATTATTAAAAAAAAGAAACATATTGCTAATCCGTTGCTTCATATGTTCGAAAAATTCCTCTGCTCAACAACGTAAATAACGCAATGAACTTTATAGAACTGTCAGAATGAAACCTATTGGTGCTGATAGTATGGTACGCAATTACCCCGCCGTTTATTTCTCATGCTTCAACAACAAAATTCATGGGTTTTCAGTCAGGTCAGCGCTTATATCAAAGTTTCAATCATTAACCGACTTAAAAAAAGGAGGAAGTTCTGAATTTGGATGTTTATTGCTATGTATTTTTTATGTATCGGGCATCATTTTTGTTAATATTTAGTAATGTTACTATCATAATTATCATTTAGTCTTGATAGTTATATCTTTTTGATAGATTCTATTATACTTACTATGCGAACGTGAGAAAGGTGCAGGCCTTATAAGCTGTAGATTTGTAGATCATTTAATTGGATGGTTAGCCATATTGTATCTTAAGATAAAATAGTAGGTAGTAAGTAGTAGCAGCAGCAGTTTTGCGTGAACAAACAGACATAAAAAAATATACTTCATCATATTTTTGGGTTCGGTGTCGTCTAACGTAACATCTGCCATTTATTTTTAGATATTTTAAATGTACAGAATTTTTACTTCTACTGATTTATTATACGTACAGATTATTGACTCAAGAGATTGATATAAATGCTTATTGAGATTAAAATCTAAAATAGTCTGATAGGTACCTACATAAAAACAGCACGATTTCCTAAAACTGGAAACTTTTCCTGATTCTGCATAGCGTTTTTGGGGAAAACCTAACTTACACAGATAACCAAAATGATACAACACCGACAGAATAAGTAGGCTATAGTGGCAACCGACCGGGTTGTTGGAGCCCTCAAAAGTCCTACAATTGGTCTAGCTGCAATGCTTCGACATCGCCTTCGGGTGTGGAGGTCAGACGGCTCGCTTCATGGAAAATATCGAAATTTAGCCAAAATCAGTAGTTAGACTGGTAAAGCGGACCCTAGACTCCAAAGCTTCGGATACGACTGGGATTAACGCTGAGATGAAGGAGGAGTGGCAACCGACCGATGAAGTGAAACCGACACTAGTTATGGCAGACGTGTTCTTGACTAGAGACTGCGAATCGCCAAAGGTAAAGTAGGATGCCCTCAGACGAGGTGGACGATGATCCTCTTAGGATGACTGGTGGAGTTGATTGGTGTGCAATTTTCTTCGTCTTTAGTCTATAGAAGTCCACTGTTGGACAAAGGCCTCTCTCAAGGCTTTCCACGATGACCGGCCTTGTGTTCCGACCTTCACCAGGTCATCGGTCCACCTTGTTGGAGGCCTCCCTAGGCTGCGTCTTTCGGTGCGTGGCCGCTACTCCAGAACCTTATTGCCCATTACGACCCTTTGTGACCTTATTGCACTGCCAATTAATTTTAGAGACCCGAAGAGCTATGTCGGTGACTTTGGTTCTTCTGCGGATCTTCTCATTTCTAATTCTATCGCGTTGAGAAACTCCGAGCATAGCTCTTTCCATCGCCCTTTGTGTGACTCTGAGCCTTCGTATGAGGTCCATTGTGAGCGACCACGTTTCAGCGAGCATGCGGGCGTGCAATAGGTCGGAACTATGTTCAGCAGTGAGACTGCTGTAGGTTGAAAATACGAACTAAATACATTAATATACATATTTTGAATAAACATCCTAAAAAAGTCGCGGTGGCCTAGTGGTTAAAACACCAGCCTCTCAAGTATGAGTGCGCGGGTTCGATTCCAGGTCAGGCAAGTACCAATGTAACTTTTTTAAAAATATATGTGCTTTCTAAGTATATCTTGGACACCAATGACTGAAGGTGAAGGATAACATCTTGAGGAAATCTGGACTTTAAGTCTGAAATCGCCAACCCGCATTGAGCAAGCGTGGTGATTACGCTCAATCCTTCTCTGTATGACAGGAGACCTGTGCCCAGCAGTGGGACGATAAAAGGTTGATAATGAATGAATGAATGAATAAACATCCTTATTATCTATGTTTGTGGTTTACGCACGCTTGTAGACACGCACACGGAGGAGGGAGTTTTCTGTTACATTTATCTCCTTAATAAAACGAAGGCCTCTAAAATGTATTTGTAAAAACCTGTTCACGTCGGAATTGGATGATTTTGAACAAATTTCTTAAAAGCTTTTTGAACTGAATAATTTTTGGTTGTTACTATATATTTATGATCCTAAGAGATGACCGTTTTTCCGTTCATTTGAATTTTATATATTGGATAAATGTTTTTCCGTTTATTTGTGCCATAATTAGTTAACTAACATCAATTTAATACATGTGCTCGCCTCCAAAGGCTGTAAGCCTTTGCCTACACTGCTAATGAAGGGTTTTATAATAGTATTCTGACCTCACCATTGTCAAATCAGGTTAGAACACTTTATTGAGTTTATAGTACTTACTGGCTTTCCGCCGCTTTAATTCGGTAATATCGCGCTTTTTAGATTTCCCTCGGGAATATCATTTTTTTTCAATAAAAGGTAGCCTATGTTCTTTCTCGGGGTCTAAAGATTGTCCGTGCCAAATTTCATCAAAATCGGTTTAGAAAAGAGAGTTAAGCGGGAAAGCGTAACAGACAGACAGGCTTACTTTTGCATTTATAATATTAGTATGGATTATAAATGAGGGTATAAGATTGCAGGTAGACTACTTAGTTAATTATAAGTGTTAGCATTTCTGGTATACTGGTATTGTAATTAAGATTTGTTGCGACATTTTATATTTAAATAGTATTCTTAATGTCTGTGTTCGCGTCCGGTCCGCTTGGTCAATACACTATCCATTAGTGTATTGACTAGAGGATTTGACTCAAGTTGACACGAACGTCCGTTTGTGGAAGTTGGTGGGAAAACGGTAGAGGTAAAAGAGGGGTAAGCGTGAACACGGGCATTCTGGTTTTGGCAGCTCATCGAAGCAGTTTGAAAGATTGTAAGAGAAGAGTGATTAAAAGTAATTATCCTGAAGAACTGTATTCTCATTTTCTGACCTGTTAAAAGGTCAGAAGTGGGATTCCACCAGAAATCAAACGTTTTGGTGAAAACTTTACGCCCACTTAAAAGGTAGGTAACAATCTTTTTTTTAACATTATCTTCGCTATTTTAAAGCAACCTTAATAGTCTAATCTGTAGTTTCAACTGTGTAATTAAAACGTTTGAACGCCCGAATTTAGGTACACCGCTGTACACCGCTGTGTAGGTATACTTTTAAAAATCGAATCTATTGTTGTGTGTCCAGACGACAGTACATCAAGCTGCCACAATCTGTCAGATTTCTTTATTCAATTTTCATTTTTATCCGTAAAGCATTAAGGCCTAAGGTTGATTGGAAAGTTTTGACGGTTTTGGGTGGGTTGACCTGCTGTCATCCGTGCTTGTGGTCACTCAGGACTATTAATTTGAAGGCTCCGTTTTTTTTTTCTTATTGTTCTCTTTTTAAAACATCTTATTTCTTTATTTGATTGTCTAATTTGGAAATATTGTGTTTTAAACTGACTTGTGCAACTAATGTAGGCTATTCAAAAAAAAAAAAAAAAAATCCCGTTACCCACATGTTGTGGTTATGTTTTACGAGATTAGTGCAGCAAATATACCGTTGGAAAAGATCGACTGTCGTGATCGATATGGTTAACGACTTATTCTTTTTTCCCATATTTCGTTTTCTAAGTAGCATTTACTTGTTTTTTTTTTTATATACATTTTCAGCTATGCAACAGAATGCCTAGCCATCGGTCGCGAAAACGTGTAAGAGACTCCAAGGGGTCCGGCAGTGAGTCTGAGTCATCTCCAGAGAGTCTGCGTAGTCGAAGATCGCGACGTAAGCATTCAAAACGCAAGAAATCGCGACAAGAAAAGAACACGAGGCGAACCCGAACTCCTGGATTTGCCGAAGACTCTGCTGAGTCAGCGCGCCCTGGGACCAGCAGTCAGCCAAGTAACCAATCTACTGTTTTAGACTCTAGTTTCCTGGATGTGTGCAGAGAACTAGTTAAATCTATCCGTTCAGACCGAGATTCTGAACGTTATCCTACTTTGAATGTTATACCTGAATTTGACCCAACCAAGCGAACCCAAACTATCGATGTATGGATTACTAAAGTAAATGAGTGTGCAACGATTTATCATTGGACGGAACGACAAATAATTCACTATGCGTTACCTAAGCTAGCTGGATTAGCGCAAAGGTGGTACCAAGGATTGTCTAGTTTGTTATTCACATGGTCAGAGTGGCAACAAAAATTACTGTTAGCATTTCCTTGTGATGATAATTATGGTCGATTGCTGACGGAAATGCTCGCCTGTAAAGCACGCTTTGGGGATAATTTAGAAGAGTATTACTACGCAAAGATGGTGCTGTTAAATAGATGTAACATAACTGGTAAAAACGCCATAGATTGTTTATTATTCGGCATTGATGACAGATCGGTTAGAATGAGTGCAGAGGCGGTTCAATTTACTGAACCGGATAGATTGTTAGTTTACCTTCGTAATGTTAGAAGCACAAAAAGAAACGATAGACCGAACGTGACTCCGCAGGCGGGCCCTTCCGACAACAAACTATCAAAATCATTCAAAGATAGGACAGATAGGGATAATAGGTATAAAACAGCAAAATGTTACAATTGTGGAGCTGAAGGTCACCCATACTTTAAATGTAAGCATCCAATTAAAAGGTGCGAATCCTGTCATAAAATAGGCCACTTACTTAACGATTGTCCCAGTAGACGTGAAACCGAAAGTAATATGACTGTCTTAAATATTTCAAAGGAACAGGACAATGATACGAAATATTTTAAAGATGCAATAGTTAACGGTCAGACCTTGAAATGTTTCATTGATTTCGGTAGCCAAATATCTATGCTTAGAGAATCAGATGCTAAAATGATAAAAATAACGCCCTCTTACGGAGATTTGCCTGTCTTAAGAGGCTTTGGAAATTCTTTAGTTCATTGTGTAGGAAAATGCGATGTCGAAATTGAAATAGATTTAGTAAAAGCACGAATAGAATTACTGATAGTTCCCGATCATTATTTGAAAGTATCATTATTGATTGGTCAATCATTCACTGAGCAAAATCATGTAGTGTTTTATAAAACAAAAGACGATTTAATTATCAAAGATAAAGAAGTAAATAACCCAAAGTGCATAGAGCTTTATGTTTGTGAGACTGTCATTATAGTAGGTCGCACCGAAGTGGCTATATGCTCGAACCCATCATATGACGGACAGGTTTTGGTGGAACCTAGCCTATGCTCTCAACCTCAAAAGATGTACGACATAATGCCTTGTATTTTACAGTTGAATCATGGTAGAGCAACCCTTCATTTAAAGGGGATGATAAAAACTGCCTTCACTTTACTTAAAGGCACCCTATTGTCTCGAGCCCTTCCCTTAACCCAAATTAACTGTCGTACCATAAATAAAATTGAACAGTGCGTTAATAGTGAATCTTCTATTAGTAGTGGTATTAGCACTGAAATGCTCTCCGTTAGTAAACAAATTTCTCAAAATGATCTTGCCAAATTGACTTATCTTTTAAATGAATTCAGAGACTGTTTTGCTTTTACCACGAGTGAGATAGGATGTATAGCTAATGCTGAGATGGATATAAAGTTGAATGATTTTACACCAATCGTTTACAGACCATATCGTATGCCTTTCACGGAACGACAGGTTGTTCGTGATATGATACAGGAACTTGAGGACTCTGACATAGTTAGACCATCCACCTCGAATTATGCATCCCCTGTCCTACTCGTTAAGAAAAAGTCGGGGGACTACAGACTATGTATAGATTATAGAGCTCTAAATAAAAAAAACTATTAAGGAGCACTATCCTATTCCAAGAATTGACGATCAGCTAGATAATTTATCCGGTTACAAATACTACACCACTTTGGACCTTATGTCAGGTTACTACCAATTATGTATGTCCGAGGACTCTAAACACTTAACAGCATTCATTACGCCCGACGGGCATTACGAGTTTAATAGGATGCCTTTCGGACTTGTCAATGCGCCGTCAAATTTTCAAAGAGCGATCAACAATATATTAGGTAGTGCCCGATTTAAAGAGGCCTTTGCTTATATGGACGATGTAATAATACCGTCCAAAACTATAGAGGAAGGCTTGCAGAATCTAAAATCTACGTTAGAATTGTTTCGTATCGCGGGCATTACGCTTAAGTTATCCAAATGTAATTTCCTAAGGGAATCAATAGATTATCTTGGGTTTGAAGTAAGTGCCGACGGCATCAGACCGGGCAAAGCTAAAATAAATGCCGTCGAAGTATTTCCTCGTCCTACTGACCAACACAGAGTTAGACAGTTTTTGGGTCTCTGTAGTTTTTTTCGCCGCTTTATAAAGGGGTTCTCATCAATTGCTCGACCACTTACTCAACTTTTGAAGAAAGATACAAAATGGAGTTGGTCGGGTGGTGAGGAGAATGCTTTTAGAGCATTAAAAGGGGAATTAGTCAAACGCCCAATACTAGCGTTCTACAACCCTACGTCTGAAACTCAACTCCATACAGACGCGTCAAAAATAGGTATTGCCGGTATCTTATTACAAAGAACTTCTAAAGATATGCCTTTCAATGCGGTGGCATATTATAGCAGACAAACTTCGCCGGAAGAATCTCGCTTTACTTCATACGATCTAGAAACTCTGGCGGTCGCGAGTTCGTTACAACGCTTTAGAACATACCTTCTAGGCATACCGTTTACTATTGTTACCGATTGTAATTCTCTGCGGGCAACATTCGAGAAAAGAGACATTTTACCTAGAGTGGCGAGATGGTGGAACATTATGCAGGAATACGATTTTAAAATAATTTATAAGTCTGGATCCACCATGTCCCACGTAGATGCCCTTAGCCGAAATCCAGTTGAGCCCGAGCTTATTGAAGTACGGTGTATTGAAACCAAATGGATAACGACGGTACAACAGAGTGACCCTGAACTTCAACGTATCGTATCTATATTAAAAAATGAAGATACGAACGGTATAATGGAAATTAAAAATAATTTCGTTCTTAAAAGAGGATTGTTATATAGACAAACAGAGGAAGGAGATCGCTGGGTTGTACCTAAGGGGGTTAGATGGCAGATATTAAAGACTCATCATGATGATATGGGTCACTACGGTTTCGATAAAACATACGACAAAATTAAAAGCACATTCTGGTTTGCTAAAATGCGGCGGTTTATTAGAAAATATGTCGATTCTTGTCTGCAATGTGCTCACTCTAAAATACCAGCAGGTAAAAAGGCTGGTGAACTTCATCCAATACCGAAAGTGGATCGCCCCTTTCATACCTTGCATATAGACCATTTAGGTCCATTTGTACGAAGCAAAAAGAAAAATTCATATCTGCTTCTGATTGTTGATGCATTCACGAAATATACTATATTTTTCTCGGTGGTAGGCCATAACATCGGCCGCCGGCGTAGTTACCACCCACCAGACAAAGTCATGCCGCCAAGCGATTCGTCGTGTTCCGGCATGATGTCTGGTGAAGCCGTATGGAGGACGGGTCTGAGCAGTGGAGGACGGGTCTGAGCAGTTGTGTTGCGATGTGTGCCGGGCTCGATGCGACAAATGTTGTTGTGTCGGGAGCTTGGTCCTGGAGGGTAGCGGGATCCGAAGCACGGTGCTCCGCTGGCCGACCGCAGGTAGTTGGGGGCCCAAGTAGTGTGCCAGCCACATACGAAAGGCTGCCCCGCCAACTGCGAAAAATCCCAGGGTGGCCCCATCGTGCCGGTTGGCGACCGGACGAGAGGACCCGATGGCGATCCCTGGGGGGGGTTCAGGCGTCTCCGCAGTCTCCAGATCAATCTCCCACTGGCGCAGCATCGTTGGTAGTGTTGTTGGGTTTATCATTGCATCACCTCGCTCAACTGCCGTCTTCCTTCCTATTCACTCAGTATATTAAAATGAAAAGTTTTAAAAAGAAAAGTAGGTGTGCACAGCGGGCGCACGTCCTCTCATTTAAAGTGCACCTCTCAAACATTCGAGGTCTGCACTCCAATATCGATGCAGTCCATCACCACCTTGAGACTGAAAAGCCCCACCTACTTTTCTTGACGGAGACCCAGATCAGATGTCCGTCTGATGCGGCATACCTCAACTACCCGGGATACTCTTTGGAGCATCATTTCCTGCAGCGTGCCGGGGTCTGTGTGTATGTCCGCAATGACATCTGTTGCCGGCGTCTCCGTCACCTCGAAGACTCTCATCTATCGTCCTTATGGCTGCTGGTTGACACTGGTGTGGACAAAATTGTCTACACCGGTGTCTACCGATCGCACAGCGGTGACCAGGAGACAACTCGACTATTTGACCACCTCAGTGTGGCTGCTGACAATGTACTGCATCAGCACCCTGACGCACAGTTCGTCGCTCTGGGGGACTTTAATGCCTGCCACCAAGACTGGCTTTTCCCATACCAGAGGACCGACCACGCTGGGAGAGAAGCGCGAAACTTTGCGCTATCAATGGGCCTTTCCCAGCTGGTGGAAGAAGCGACTAGGGTGCCTGATGTGGCTGGTCATACCGCCAATTGTCTGGACCTTCTGCTGACCACTGATCCGGACAGATGTGTTGTTACAGTTTCCTCACCGTTAGGAACTTCAGACCACTGTCTGGTGAAGTCTGTGACGTCCTTCTCCCCACCTGATTGCGACTCGCGTGGTGAGCGGCGAATATGGCGTTACAAGTCAGCAGATTGGGATGAGATGCGCCACTTCTTTGCATCTTATCCTTGGCAGCAGGTCTGCTTCTCTTCTAGCAATCCATCGAGCTGTGCGGACGCTATAACCGACGTGGTGCGTCAAGCTATGGAGTATTTTATCCCCTTCAGTGACGTGCCCGTCGGTGGCTCGGCTCGCCCATGGTTTAACGCCGACTGTGTTCAAGCTGAACAGCGTAAGCACACGGCAATCCTCGCCTGGGTTGACGCTCGTGACCGCAGAGCTCTGGATCTAAGCTCAAAGAAGAGAGCCTTTAACCGTGCTGCCAAGTCCTACAAAAAGGCGCTTAAGAAGGCTCGCTTCGACCGCATTACTAACATTGGTAACAAGCTCTCTGCGCACCCTTCCGGTAGCAGATCTTTCTGGTCCCTAGCCAAATCGGTCGAGGCGAACTTCTGTCGGCCCACACTGCCTCCGCTGGTTAGGCCTGATGGAGCACTGGCCCATACGGCGAGAGAGAAAGCAGGTCTCTTTGCATCTCTCTTTGCCCATAGTTCGCGTCTTGATACTGGCAATGCTACTCCACCTAATTTACCTCAATGCGGAACTTCAATGCCGGAGGTTCGCATTAGAAACAAGGAGGTTCTGAGAGTATTGTGTCGTCTGGACGTGAATAAGGCTAGTGGTCCAGATGGTATACCAGCGATTGTTCTTAAGGCTTGTGCGCCTGAGTTGTCTCCTGTATTGACGCGCCTGTATCGCCTCTCATTTAGGACTGGTATAGTGCCCAAGTCCTGGAAGCTTGCCAACGTGCAGCCCGTGCCCAAAAAGGGTAGTCGTGCCGATCCTACCAACTATCGGCCGATTTCAATAACCTCCATACTCTGCAAGATTATGGAGCGTGTATTGAACTCGCGCCTCTTGGCATACCTGGAAGGTAACGATCTCCTCAGTGACCGACAGTACGGTTTTCGACGCAATCGGTCAACTGGGGACCTACTAGTGTATGCCACTCACGTGTGGGGCGAGGCCCTCGAGAAAAATGGGGAAGCGATTGCCGTCTCCCTTGATGTCTCGAAGGCCTTCGACCGGGTATGGCACGCTGGCCTTTTGAGTAAGCTTCCAGAGTACGGCATTTCCGCTGGCCTGACTGGCTGGGTAAAAGACTTCCTGACTGAACGGTCCCTCCGAGTTGTTGTCGACGGATGTTCATCTGAGCCCATGTCGACCAATGCCGGTGTTCCTCAGGGGTCTGTTCTCTCTGCAACTCTGTTCCTGCTGCATATTAACGATCTGCTGATGCCCGGTATCTATGGGTATGCAGATGACAGCACAGTTGTGGAGAGATACCTGCCGGAAGCTCGGGCTAGTAAGGAAACTATCCGGTCCGAAAGAGAGGCCATGGTAGAGCGTGTGAGTGCTGCGCTGCAGGCAGTCTCCGAATGGGGCAATGCCAATCATGTAGCATTCAATGCCGCCAAAACACAGGCGTGTCTTTTCACCGCCAAAAGGAGCCCGTTTACCTTGGCTCCTACTTTTCAGAATGTATCCTTGGAGTGTACCGACCGCCTTCAGCTTTTGGGAGTTGAGATTTCCTCGAGCCTTAACTTTGGGCGGTTCATTGAGTCCAAGGCCAGGGTGGCTGCCAGAAAACTAGGCGTCATCGCGAAAGTCCGGCGGTACTTCACACCAGGGCAGCTTCTAATTTTATACAAAGCACAGGTCCGCTCGTGTGTGGAGTACTGCAGCCACATTTGGGCTGGTGCTGCGAAGTGTCACCTTGCAGCTTTGGATTCGGTGGAGAGGCGTGCGAAGAGGCTGATTGGCGACCCAGACTTAACTCGAAACGGTCTCCAAAGCCTGGAGCACAGGCGTAGAGTAGCCAGCCTTTCGGTCTTCTATAGGATGCATTCTGGTGAGTGTGCAAGGGAATTGCATGATTTAATTCCCCCATCTCCGTTCCATCATCGGACGACCCGTCGTACGGCGAGTTTCCACCCTTACGTTGTTGACACCACTGCGATCCGGACGAAGCGTTTTGCTTCCTTCTTTATACCGCGTACATCGAGGGATTGGAACAATTTGCCGGCGTCGGTGTTTCCGTCACATTACGATTTGAGTGTCTTCAAGGCTAGAGTGAATAGGCTCTTAATAAACTAGCGCGCTTTACCATCAACGATCGCGTCACTGCTTACCATCAGGCGGGATTGCGGTCAAGCGCTGGTTTATAATTTATATAAAAAAAAAAAAAAAAAAAAAAAAAAAAAAATAACCGCAGTCAAAAATACAAAATCTGTGAATTCTATATGTACATTAAAAAATTATTTTCACACTTTCGGCGTTCCTACGCGAATAATTTCAGACAGAGGTAGTTCATTTACGTCAAAGCGATTTGAGGAGTATTTAAGAAATTTAGGTATTAAACATGTGTTAAATGCAACAGCGTCACCACGTGCTAACGGGCAAGTGGAACGTTATAATCGCACAGTCCTAGCGGCCCTAACTGCTGCTAATCACAACAAACCGGAACATGTATGGGATGAATGCGTTTCCGAAATACAGTGGGGCTTGAATAATACCTTAAATAAGGGGATAGGAAAAACACCAGCTCAAGCGTTATTCGGAATCAGTTCAGTTGGCACATCTAATTCTTTGCTAAATCTAAATATAGTTGATGAATCCGTAGAAGAAGGAAATAACATAGAAGGCATAAGAAAAGAAATATTATATCACGTGGAAAAGAATCAAATAGATCAAAAGAAACGTTTTGACAAGGGTAGGAAGAAAGTCACTTACAAAATCGGTGATTTAGTTCGGGTAGAACGGGAAATCCCATCGACGGGGAAAAGTAGGAAACTAATCCCTAAGCTTCGTGGCCCCTATCGTATCGTAGAGGTATTCGATAATGACAGATACAAAATAGAAGATACCCCGGTGTCCCGTAAGGGTAGTAGAAACTTCACGGGAATATTTTCTGTTGATAAAATTCACCCGTGGTTAGCATTTAACAGGAATAATGACAGTGATAGTGATTCAGTTTCTGAAAATGATGATTATTGATTTGTTTCTTTAACTTGGGTGTAGACAGGGAAATTCCAAGTAGAATATAATTGTAACATTGTGCTATGTAAGTACTTAGGGATACTGGAACTTTGTTAGATCCAAATAAGATATATATTATGTTCAACAGATGAGGTTAATTTTTGTTATTACTTAGTTTATTACATTGTAAATTTCATAGACTGATTAAAATAATAACATTATGTCATCCATTGTAAGGTCTTCACTTTTGTGTTCTGTAATCTATGTGGTGGAAATAGCGAAGTGTTCTTTTCAGCTCTATTGTAATTTATAATAATTGCTATTGTAATGCTATTGTAAGGGTAAACTATAGACATGCAAGGGCTATAGAGTGCCATTTAATGGTTATTATGGATATGAAGAGGCCATAGTAACTTATTAAAAATAACCTATATTAGAAGTAGTGTGTTGTGGACATGAAGGGGCCACAGCATGACAGATTTATAATAATAATAGACATATTACGCCTACAATTTCGGCATCGTCGCCAGTGTGCTGTGGACATGAAGGGGCCACAGCATGCGAGAGTTGCGGTGGATATGTAGAGGCCACCGTAATTCCGTCAATGTCGGTGATGTGGGTATAGTTATGTCGGAATCGTTATTATAAATAAATTATACTTGCAACTGTCATTGTCGCCAGTGTGCTGTGGACATGAAGGGGCCACAGCATGCGTGAGTTGCGGTGGATATGTAGAGGCCACCGTAATTCCTTCAATGTCAGTCATGTGGGTATAGTTACATCGAAATTGTTATTAGTGGTTATTATGGATATGAAGAGGCCATAGTAACTGGTTCAAAATAACCAATATTACAAGTAGTGTGTCGTGGACAAGAAGGGGCCACAGCATACACAAGTTGCGGTGGATATGTAGAGGCCACCGTAATTTAATGCTAGTTATAATATGTATTTTTAAGGGATCAATTTGATAATATACCCATAAGTTAAAGAATAATTACAGTTGGCAATGGAAAGCAAAATATTGTAAATCAAATTAATATACGATGATCTTTCTTGTGATAATATATGCATAATTTTACTTTAAAGCACTCTGTTTATTAAGATCGTAGTCTTTCCACGGGACGTGTAAATGTCAGGAAAGGCAGACTGTTAGCATTTCTGGTATACTGGTATTGTAATTAAGATTTGTTGCGACATTTTATATTTAAATAGTATTCTTAATGTCTGTGTTCGCGTCCGGTCCGCTTGGTCAATACACTATCCATTAGTGTATTGACTAGAGGATTTGACTCAAGTTGACACGAACGTCCGTTTGTGGAAGTTGGTGGGAAAACGGTAGAGGTAAAAGAGGGGTAAGCGTGAACACGGGCATTCTGGTTTTGGCAGCTCATCGAAGCAGTTTGAAAGATTGTAAGAGAAGAGTGATTAAAAGTAATTATCCTGAAGAACTGTATTCTCATTTTCTGACCTGTTAAAATAAGTTAAATAAATTATTTGTATTTGTATACTAATCATTACGTATCCTATGTAATCCTTGGGGTGACATATGCTGTACAGAAAAAAACGCTTCATCCTCAATCAGCTCACAGACAGCCCTCAACTTTAACGCTAAGTTTTGACGACTTAGTTCCATCTCAGTAATACTTTCCTTCTAAACACAACACTTTTTAATACAATACAACTTACGGTTTCACTGTACCATGACAACTTTTTGGCCAATAATTAATGACCGGTTATATTATAGCTGACTAGACGTTTAAACTCCTTCGAAATTATACATATTTTGTGGCTATTAACACTTTTCGAACAACTTTAAAGACGTTCTGTGGGGCTACATTATAAATCGACCCAGAGCTGTGGTTACTTCAGGTTTGGCCTCTAAAAAAAGTTAAAGAGGCCACTACTGTTGCTTGCTTTGCTGAGTCACTTCTGCTGCCTGCTTGCTGACCCCAGTGGCTCAGAAATCTGCTGCTTGCTTGCTGAGCTATTACTGCTGTTTTCTGAACCACTACAACTGCAAATAATGAATTATACCTACCATCTAATTTGTCTGCAGGATTTCGTAATTTGCTCTACCTACTACCTATTCAACATCTTTCCTGCACAGGGGGTACGAATGGGTAGTTTTAAAAAATGACTAATTTTGATCTATATTATTTCCGTATCTAAATAGATAAATAAATACCATCTAGCGTGAGTTTCTAAATCAAACAAATGTGATTTTTACTCACAAATTATACCAGTAATTGAAGTGTTTATAGATATACTACAGGGAAGACTTAATTAAAGTAACTAATAAACGCTTCTCGGACTAAACACAGATCCATTTTCACCCAGTAATTGAATTTGAAAACTATAAAATATGTTTAACATTCCTCCTGTATTATACATAAACTTCATTACTTTGTATGTTTTACTCGTATTGGGATAAGTTAAAAAAAAATGCCTACAAAAATTCGGGCCGAGATTTGCAAAATATAAATATTGCAAGTTTGTTTTAATCTATGACTACTGTCCAAAATTGAAGTTTAAATAGCGGTTTGGGTTGCGCAAAAAGTTTTACGAACGGAGAGCAATTTAAACGGGGCCCGCAGTATTTAGCACCGATTTTGAGTTGTGTCACTTTTGCTCCAAAAGATTTCAATAATACCAAGGGTGCAGAACTACTGAAGAGTTTACAGACTGCCGTAGTAGGGCAAAATAAAACAGTAGGCCTAGTATGAGTTTTCAATACGAAACTCGTTCGATCGTATCGAGCGCGTTTGGCGCTCTCATTGGTTGAGAGTTCTTACGACCTTGAAGCGGGCCAATCGCTGAGTCAAACGCGCTCGACATCGGCGAACGAGTTTCGTAATGAAAACTCATACTAGGCCTACTGAGCACGCCGCAGAGTTGGTTAGTTGATTTCGAGTTGTGTCACTTTTGCAACAGAAGATTTCAATAATACCCAGAGTGCAGACGAATTAAGGAGTTTGCAGAATACCGTAGTCCATCCAGCCATAGCCGGCCAGCCTTATGGAAGCAGAAAGGATGCGTCTTTATTCCACAGAAAATTTGGATTTGCCCGCTACCTAGTACTAGGGCCGTAGAAATAAGAAGAGGGTCACTAATCGTAACTTTGCAATCGAGCAGTCACGGCGAGTACGCTAACGCTGGTTGCTTGCTTGCTGTAGGCCGAGCGGGACCTTGCTTGTATAATAATTAATAAGGTTCAAATGAGACACGATTTAAAAATAGTATAATGTCGCTTATAAATGAATATCCACACTAATGGCGAATCACGATATCCATTAAGTTTCATGATGCTTATATTTTTATACTGTACTTGCTGTACGGTTGTATGTACGTAGGCTTTTTTAATACATCTCAGCCACGGAAAATTACAATTTGCCTGCTTTTCGACACCAAGGCAATACAAATAATGAGAGGGAGTAATTATTATTACTCACTCCGTCATAACAAAGTTGAGTCTTTCTTCTACGGAAATTTTGTATTGCCATCCACCAAATAATACCAAGGTATCAGAAATCAAGAGAGACGTTTAAATAATAGTCAGCTGTCACATATTTGCTCCACGGCTGTCACTGTGCTGTCTGTCGTCCGATTCGCAGTTGGATCGTTCTTGCACGAAAATTTAGGATTACCTTTTTCCATGTACTAGGACAGCAGAAATGTGAAGAAGATTCGATTTTATACAATAATGTGCAATGAGAATGGAAACAAAAAAACACGTGATCGTTGTTCTGACGTCTACCATTCGCCTTAAAAGAAAAAAAAAATCAACATAATTAAAAAATTGTTTAATCTTATTACCTATTGTTATTTTATATTTGTGTATAGGTATTAAGTTACCTACGTTGTTTTGAAATCTACCTTTGTCTACTTTAAATAGTACCCTTACTAATACTATCATCAGTTTGATTTTTTTATTAAGAGTGGAAATGCGTGCACAATTTGTAGGTCAATTGACAGATTTTATATATTGATTAAAAAATTCCTTATTTGCAACTGAACACAAAAACTGTGTGTACATCGTTTGTAACAACAAGTCTTTGATCATTTCTAATAGCAAGTTTAAATGTATTTACTTTACAGCAATACATTATTACAACCAGTAATAAAACTAAGTTTCGTGAGCTAAGAGACTGATTTTTTAAATTGTAATTATTATATACTTATTTATATCTACATATTTGTTCACTTGACACTGAATTAATTATATTCACTATGCGGTGTTTTCAGTATCGCGTTGTTTTTGGGGGTAGACTGCTGTACGGCCGCTCTAATTTTCATGCCACAGACCACAAATGGCTTTCCTTATTATTACTAAAACTCATCAGTTTCAATTGTAAGTCTGTTAAAAGATCTACTGAGTGTGTAAGACGGCTTTGCCGATCTGCTGATATTATTGCACTGCAGGAGACCTGGCTCTTGCCACATGAGATACCTGAACTTGGTATAATAAGCAACGACTTTGGATTCTGCGGTAAGTCTGCAGTGGACCTAACAAGTGGCATACTGCGCGGGCGACCTTACGGCGGCGTAGCACTTCTATGGAGAAACAGTAAGTGTCATTATGTGTCTGTGATTCCATGTAAAAGTGACCGAATAAGTGCGATTAAAGTTCGTGTAATGGAACGATTAATACTCGTTTTTTCTGTATACATGCCTACTGACTCTTCTGACAATCTTGTGGAATTTGTACAATGTTTAGGTGAAATAACGTCAATAGTTGAGAGTAACAATATCGAAAATGTATTTATCTTAGGGGATTTTAACGCTCATCCGGGGGAATTGTTTGGCAATGAACTCCAAAATTTTTGTAATGAACAAAACTGGACATGTATCGATCTAGAGATGTTGGGCTTGCAATCAAATACCTACACTTTTGTGAGTGAAGCTCATGGTAGCCGCAGGTGGTTGGATCACTGTGTAGTTACCGACGCTGCATTAAGATCGGTTTGTTCAGTTAAAATATGTTATGACATCTTCTGGTCTGATCACTTTCCAGTGGAAATTCAATGTAGTCTAAAATCAGTTTGTAAAACCATTAAGCCACCGTTCACCCAAACAAATAAAGTACTATGGGGAGACAGGGACTTAAGTCAAATTGAAATGTACACTAAATGTTGTAATGGGAAACTACGGGAAATAGGGTTCCCCCTTGAATTTCAGCTTTGTGGTGATAGCATGTGTGATAACAGAGGCAGAGATCACTTGTCAGCGATAGACACACTTTATGGTGACATTGTAAAATCGTTACGAGAGGCGGCTGTTGACAGCTATACAGGACACGAGAGTAGCGGTCGACATCGCGGTCGGCATATTGTTGGCTGGAATAAGTATGTTCGTGATGCTCACAGGGATGCTAGGCAGAAGTTCTTAACTTGGGTGAGTCATGGTCGGCCTAACAGTGGCAACTATTACAGTGAAATGTATGATTCTAGAAAAAAATTCAAAAGCAAATTACAATATTGTCAGCATAATCAAGAAGGAATAAAGATGAATATATTAGCTACAAAACATAAAAATAAAGATTTTAAAGGATTTTGGCAACAAACGAAAAAGTTAAACCCTAAGCCCAGTATCCCTGTGAGTATCAACGGTATCTGTGAACCGAAGGACATTGCAAATTTATTTAAATGTCACTTTCAAGTGGAGTCTCCACTGAGGGGTGAGCAGATCAGGGATGTGGGGGTTGTCCTGTCAGGGGTACCTGAACGTGTCACAGCAAAGCAAGTTGCGCTAATAATAAAAGGCATGACACGAGGGAAGTCCCCTGGGCATGACGGCCTGAGCATTGAACATTTTCAGCATGCGGGGCCACACCTCCCAAGGCTCCTGGGACTGTTATTTACTTTGTGCATTAGGCATTCCTACCTGCCAAATGAGCTGATGAAGACGGTGGTAGTGCCTATAATTAAAAACAAGACCGGAGATAGTTCCGATAAGTGCAACTACCGCCCGATATCATTAGCTACAACCGCAGCTAAGGTGCTTGATGGTCTTCTTGAGAGACAACTTAAAGAACACCTGAATTTAAATGACGCACAGTTCGGTTTTAGACCTGGACTTTCGACAGAATGTGCAGTTATGTCTCTCAAGCAGACTGTCAGGTATTACACTGA
This sequence comes from Sesamia inferens, assembly GCA_037179545.1. Lineage (NCBI taxonomy): Eukaryota > Metazoa > Arthropoda > Insecta > Lepidoptera > Noctuidae > Sesamia > Sesamia inferens. The sequence continues at coordinate 29,483,672 of CM073933.1, read as the reverse complement.
CAGGAGCACGCCTGTTTATGCAGCCTTCCTTGATCTCTCCAAGGCTTTTGACCTAGTTAGGTATGATATTCTCTGGCATAAATTGAAGAGCACAGGTGTGCCAGGTGAAATCATCAATATTTTTAAATATTGGTACGGCCATCAGACTAACCGGGTCAAATGGCTTGGAGAACTTTCTGACGAGTACGGGCTGGAGTGCGGAGTGAGGCAAGGGGGGTTGACATCTCCTTCGCTCTTTAGCTTGTATGTAAACGGACTGATTGATGAGCTGAGTGACACTGGAATCGGATGCTCAATTGATGGACATTCTATTAATAGTATCAGTTATGCAGACGATATGGTGTTGCTCAGCCCATCAATAGCCGCGCTCAGGAGGCTGATAGGTGTGTGTGAGGAGTACGCGAGGGTACACGGTCTCCTGTACAATGCCCAGAAAAGCGAGCTCCTGGTTTTCCAAGCCAGGGGTCGAAAACTGAAGGGTGTGGCACCTGTGCTGCTTAATGGTGTCGCGCTTAGAAGAGTCAATGTATTTAAATACCTCGGCCATGTGGTTAACGAGGAATTAAAAGATGACGGGGATATTGAAAGGGAAAGGAGAGCGATGGCGGTCCGCTGTAACATGTTGGCACGCAGATTTGCAAGGTGTAGTCTTGAGGTAAAAATTACTTTGTTTAAAGCATTCTGTCAATCTCTCTACACCTGCAATCTGTGGGTCAACTACACGCAGCGGGCCATCAACGCTCTCCGAGTACAGTTTAATAATGCGTTCAGGGTGCTGGTAGGGCTCCCACGTTACTGTAGTGCGTCTGCGATGTTTGCGTACGCGCACACAGACAGTTTTCACACTGTGCTGCGGCGCCGCATAGCATCGCTGATGTTTCGCACGCGTGGGAGCGCCAACACCATTCTGAACGTGCTCAGCCACAAGCTGGACAGCCCCCTTCTGCGGCACTGGGTACAAGCACAAGTGCGTGTGCCTGGTGCCCCAGAGGGAGGCAAATACCTTAATTAACTCTTTTTATTTTTATTTATTTTTTTTTTTTTTTTTTTTTTTTTTTATTTTATTCATTATTTAATACTAACATAGTTTTTAAGTTGTACACTAACAACATATGGGCATGTTGCCTGAAATAAATAGATTTTATTTTATTTTATTTTATTATTTTATTTATTTATTATAAATCATTAATAATATTAATATTTCCAATGCGTTTATAAACATTTAAACTCACTTACAAAACATCCAGAACAACTAGTCGTAGATCATATTACGTGCTATTGTCAAATCTTTAATGGTCGTAAGTATTCATAATACCACAGAGATATTAATGTAAAACTATAAAAGATCAATTATTTATCCCGTGCCCAGAATTATGGGCTTTCTACTTGCCTCTTCTTCTGCAGTCTATAGATAGAGTTTCACTCCTGGACAAAGGCCACCAATCGTGTCGTATTACTTACCCAAGACGATACGATGCTAGCGTGATTTGGATTACATACTGTACAATTTATCCAGAAGTACACGAGATGACTAACAGCTCTAAAGCCATTGATCTATATAAAATATATCTCAGCAAGGTGTTTTCAAATGTACTTTTGTAGCTATAATGATTTCTTTAGGCATCTAAAAACGAATTTTGTATAACCGCAATAGTTAAATATTTTTATTTACAAGAATATAATTTTTTCATGGGTATTATGTGAACTTTTTTATCTTGTGATATCTGTTTTAGCATTGTCGTAGCCACGACAATGTTAAATGTATGGCGCCTATGGGTATTTTTGGTTCCCGCCTGCTCGATAGATGGCGTTGTCAAATTCATGCTCGTTTCTGAATCGCGCTATGGTTTCGTTACCGCGCGGAGTATATAAGCTCGGGTAACCCCAAGTTTCGATATCTCTGGTTTCCCTTCAAAACGCATAAATCTTTCGCCTTTTACTAAAGATTTCCGTGGAGGGGAACACTCAAATGAGTCTTTAATATTTTTGAATACTCTGCTTCGGCGGAGTTTATAATGTTTAGTTTATGTAGAGATGATAAAAAAGTATAAAGCTATAAAAAACATCTTTTTTATAAAAGCAAAATAAGTTGCTTTTTTAAAAACGCAGATTCAACTTTTTGTAATGTTAATCCTAATTCCTAGCAATATAATATACGACTAACGACTTATTAAGTTGGAACGTGCTTTTGCGGAGCAACTTTTTCGTAATTTCGTATAACTTTTCTTTTACATATGCTTTATACTTATTTATTTAGTTCCTTTTGCTTTTCTGCTTTGGAACTTAATTGAAATAGTGAATTATGTTTTTTTTTTATTTGGATGGTTATTGTTTTGTGACTATAGTGTGTTTTTAAATTGTGAAAGACTATTAGGTATTAATTGAGTAGAGTTGAATTAAAATTTTTCGTGCATATTTAGGTCGGTTGAGTATACATTTAGAAAACATGACATTTAGAAAATGTCTCGCAATCGTATAATAACGAGATTTGGAACTTTCTTAAAAGAAGTTCACTTTCTGACAAAGTCTCGGAATGTAATTTTTGTAAAAAATCTTTTTCGTATAAATCGTCGGTTACCAACATTCGTGTTTAATAAAAAAATCATAAATTAAATAGCAAACAGCAATCATTAACATACACTTTTTGCTCTCGAAATTGTTTTCAAAGTTTAAAAGCAATTAAGCAAATAAGCAGTTAACAAAAGCTGCTTTTTGAAATAAGTAAAAAGTGTAACTGCTTTTTTACTTTTAAGCACTTAGTCCCAAGTCTATTTATATACCAAACCAAACCAACTTCTAAATTATTGTAGTTGGTTTGGTACAGAAGTGAATTTAGAGTCCACCAAACCAACTCCCAAAATTGAATAAGACCTTCCATATACTAAATACCTCCTAATGACTGTGTCGCCCTGGTTCTCGACGCCTTTTAGGAGCATAGTCCCTACTTTTTACCCATTTCCTACATACGACTCTACGAATAGTACGAATCGACTTTAGCTAGTATATATATAGATAGATTTTTTGCGTAAACATGGCTTTGATTTAAACTCTTAGGTGTACTAGAAAATTAAAAAAACTCGTCACAGCAGAGATAATAATATTTATAGGAACAGTTGTTTAACTTTTCGCGCTATTTTTATGCTTTTCGATATATGTTAATTTACTTAATTTACATAAAGCGCATATAGAGAGGAAATCGATACGTTACGTGGTTTTACCACGGAAACTCCGATTTGTTTTTAACAATATACTAAGACATCAGAGCCATGTAGGAGAATATATATTATTTATTTGTAATCGCCGCCAGCCATACGGCGCCAGTGCGTCACCCAAGTTTCCGTTCGGAGAGTTACGTCATTCTTATCATTCACTCTATTCACATTGTTGTCTTCCGTGCTCCACTAAAGTTCTGCTGTCTTAGTATTATTTAAGTTTACTTTGAATTATTCGTGCAAATCCGTGCAAACATCTGGTGTTGTTTGTACAAATAATAATTTACCCTTCTGTGCATTTTTGATGTCTTAGTATTTTCTAGAAGGGATATTGAAAACTCGAAAACTGATTCAGTTGCTGGGGCTAACCGTGCCCTGGGTTGGGGCCGACCAACGACGCGCCTCAGGCAGAGATGTAAAATTAAGTTCAGATTGAGGTGATTTCACGGGATTCTATATGATAGACGGCGCTAATCAGTTACCTATTTGAGGAGATTAATTAATCATTATCTAATCCGGCTCAGCTGTATCGAAACCTCATTTTAGTGACGCCAGATCGTATTTAAAATTATACTACACACCACATAATATTGATAACAATGATGATTGACCTCCGATTGGCGATGATGGAACTACTGAACGGAATATGCTACCAATACCTTCTATGATCACCTATTTGGCTTTTTCAGCTGGAAAGGCTATGCAGGGACACAATAACTTTGTAAGCCGACGAAGGTATAAATAATATTAAATAGTTATGCTTCTCTTCAACAATGAATGATAGTTCCTGGTGACTAAACAATGATGCTGCTACCTACTATCGGCGTATGTTTCTTGTTCGTCACCTATCTACGAGACACGGGGAACGGGGAGTAAAGTTCACTCATTCTCCATAGAAAAGAAAAAGATTATTTATTTGTCCGTCAGTCATGTTTCTACTTTCCGAAGTGTCTTTGTTCCTCGAAACTTTCAACTGCCTCTTACTAAAAATTAAGGCATCAGAAAACGTCAATAACAGTTGTTTGTTGTTTGTTAATCAGCTGCTGCTACTGTCGTCAGTGCTGTTCATTTCGCAGTTGGGTCGTTCTTGCACGGAAATTTAGATCTGCCTTTTTCCAAGTACTAGGATGGCAGAAAAGTAAAGAAGAATGAATTTTATACAGCAAAATAAGGGCTCTTGCACTACTTGTACCTACTTATGGAAGATAGCAAAAGTCACACCTATCTATAAATCTGGAGATAGAACATAATAGAATAGATAGACACATATTTTTTGTTTTATCAAAACAATAAAAATTTACAAATATAAAAGTCATCAAAGATCAGGAGTGGTGGCTGGTGACGTCACTGGTCGCTAAAAAGTGTAGCGTGCAGTGACGTCACACGAGTTTTCAACGAGTTTTCGTGTTCATTTTTCGTTTATATGAAAAAAGAACAAATACGTGTCTAGTATTTTTTGGAAATCTGACTGACGGACTAATTAGTTTTTTTTAGTCAAATACCCTATTCCCGCTAGTAACAATTATGTTTCTAAGAATAACCCGTTATCAATGCAATGGTATGGTAGACTTGTTCCTGAACAGTTTTAACGAATTTAGAAATTGTTTGTATAAATTGTAATTGTTTGTATAGTGTCATTTAGAAACTTCACTAAATATTAATCCGTATCTAACGAAGCATATTAATCATAGAATGTTGTGTACGGGAAAAATTGGACTTCAGATTTATATACTGTATGTTGTATTAACTGTATTGATTGGCTTGATCTGTAGTCTGTCACTTTACTTATTAAATATAATAAAAAATAAATAAAACTAAAATCATGATCCTGCGCCTAACGTTCGCCTTAAAAGAAAATAAAAAATCAACACAATTTAAAAAATGTTTTTAATATTGTAATAATTTTATATTTATGTATTAAGGTACCTATGTTCTTCCATATAATCTATCTTGGTCCACTGTAAATAGGTAAGTAAAAACTTATTTATTTTGAGGTTGAATTTTTATATTGTCTCTGGCTGATTTGAAAAGTTTATAAAGAAATTAAATATACAGTATGTTAAGAAAACCCTGTCCGACCCGTGAAGGTGTTGTTCGGTATCGATAACTGATTCAACTAATGCATACAAAACCGGGCTAAACTTAAAAAAAATCTCCCTAAAAAAATAAATATTATTTCGCAAAAAGAGGTAACTTAATAAATGTGCGTTAACACCCTTCCGCGGGCGGCGGGCGGCAGGGAACGCGGCACGTGGTCGCATCGCTATTCGCTCATAATAATACAGGTGTTGTCACTTTTTAAAAAAAATCCAAATTTCGGGGAAGTTGGAATTAATTCGCGGGAAAAAAAGATTATTTCAAAATTCATTTGTATTGGTATTATGATGATTACATAAAATTTTATATTATATTTGGTCATGTGTTTACCTAACCTTTATTATTCTTAGGGGTCAGACAGGGTTTTCTTAACATACTGTATTTAAGTTTGGAAGACAGATTCTGTAGACAGGGGAAAAATGTTTTTTGTTGTTTCTTAGTTAGTCTGAAAGAAGTTGTCGAAGTAGTGTGCATCATGAAGTGATCTTTTCTAACATAATTTTTATAGAGCTATATTGAAAATGTAATATAGAATTAAACAAAGAAATACATAACATGTGAGAATAAAGAAAAACTGTTTATATTTTATTTTTTGAAGAATTTATCACAGGACTCCAAGGTACTGCATCCATTTATAATAAACTAGCTGCGCCACGCGGTTTTACTTGCGTAGGTTTCGATATGCTCCGCTCCTATTAGTCGCAGCGTGATGTTATATAGCCTAAAGCCTTTCTGGATTAAGGGGCTATCCAAAGGAAAAAGATTTTTTTCAAATCAGACCCGTAGTTCCTGAGATTAGCATGTTCAAATAAACAAACATACAAACAAACTCTTCAGCTTTATATATTAGTATAGATTATAACAACAATTGAAGTAATACATTGTGGTTATATTTTCGTTAAATTTTTGCAGTTTGTCAGAATGTGTTTTTTTTTTTACAATAGTAAATTATTTATTAAGGGGATTGACCGGCAAAGATTCTTAGGCATAATTGAGAATAATGATCAGTATTATCACAGATACTTCTAAATAGGGATGTTTCATGGGTAAAAAAAATATTCTATTTAGTTCGTCACTCAGATTATAGAAAAATATTGGATACGTATATTTTGTTTTACCAAATCAATAAAAATTGCCAAATATAAAAGGCATCAAAGATCAGGAGTGGTGGCTGGTGACGTCACTGCCCGCTAAAAAGTGTAGCGTGCAGTGACATCACACGAGTTTTCAACGCACTGTGTAGTCTTCATTTTTTGTTTATATGAAAAAAGAAAAACATACGTGTCTAGTCTTTTTTGGAAATCTGACTGACGGACCAATTAGTTTTTTTTAGTCAACTGCCCTATTATTGATCGCTTTTGCCCAGTGATGATGAAAATAACATAAATCTAATTCTTCTTGATTGTTGGGTCCCATTACGTCATGACCAGTATGACATGATCACAATTTACAATCAGTGTTGAGAACAACATAAAAGGATCGTCCTACCAGGACCGATATAAAATTAAAAAGTATAAAAATGTCTTCGACTTGTGTTGCCGTCGTTCCATTTTGACATTGTATAATTTGTCTCTTTCTGCGAACCTTCAACCGAAACGCACGCGCCCATTCAGTGCTGTGAGTAAGTACTCACAGCACTGAATGGGCGCGTGCGTTTCTTACAAGTGTAAGGAATCAAGAATTATCTGTCTTGTAATTATAATAAACTGTGTGCACAACAAGCAACGAGTCTCATTCCCAACTCCTGGCAGGCTCCCCAGCACCGCACCTAAAAATATACAGTCCACTAGGCACACGCTATGCACGGCCATCTTGTCCCGTACAATCAGGGATACAGCAACATTCAATTAACCAACTGATCAGAACCAACTGATACGACCTTCTTACTGAGTACTACATTTAAACGTATAAGTATTTATAATGTATTTTATTATCATATTTTTTAAGGAACATAACTGGCAAGAAACTTGATGACCACATGTGCACCAGCAAACACCAAACAAAGACATGTTTATGAACACAAGTCAACTCATGGAAGTCATGACTTGACTTCTGTTCAAAGCTAAAATTATCAAATCAACATGAAAAACGTGATCAGCATCACATTCTCACAGACGCGTATTCCAAAATTCGTGTGGCGGGACTGGTACTCACCAGTAGCCCAATTACCTAGGGGAGGCCCGGGCAAGAAGCATAATGTGGGTAAGAAGAATAATCGATTTTTCTAAATAATCGCAATAGATGGCGCTTTGATCTGTCGGCCATGATTCCGGCACGTGTTCGGCCACGCCATGACAGTTTGACTAAAACAATACAGGTGCTCGTTTGTTGTTGAGACAAAAAAAAAGAATTTCTGCAGTTTTGTTACGATTTTTGCAAAGGTATGTGTATCAACTTTTTTATTATGTATGTTTTGTTTGTTTATAATATTTTTTTTGTTCGACAGCATATTTGTTTAAGTATAATTTGTGATAGTAGTTTTTTTCCTAAGCTTCAAATAACATTTGAATCATTTTTGAATCCTAATAATGGCATTGTGGGCAAAACGAATATGGGCAAAAGGAATAGTTATCCGTTTTGCCCGGTAAAAGAATGTTCACTTATTTCGGATATCTTTTTCAGATGGTATTCAAATATAAAAGAAAAACTGCGAGAGCATCGTGGTCAGAAGAATCGCTAGAGCGAGCTACAAAATTGGTTAAAGAAGAAGGAAAATCTATAAATTCTGCCGCAAAAAAATTAGGAATTCCTTTTACTACTTTACATCGACACCTAAAATCAGGAAGTGTCTCGAAAAAAAAATTGGGCAGATATATACCTGTTTTCACGCCAGAACAAGAGGAAGATCTGTGTGCATATTTAAAAAAATTAGACAGTCTTTTCTTTGGATTGACTCGTTCAGAATTTTTAGGTCTAGTGTTTGAGTATGCCAGAAAAAATAATATTACTCATCCGTTTAAAAATGGCAAAGCTGGTGATGACTGGTTTGCTGGGTTTAAGCGCCGACACCCAGAAATTGTCCTACGAGCACCCGAACCGACATCATTGGCAAGAACTCGAGGTTTCAACAGGCCTCAGGTGGAATTATTTTATAAAAATTTTTGGGACTTAGTAGAAAAATACAAATTTGATGCGACTACAATTTATAACATGGACGAAACAGGTGTTAACAGCAGCACGAGTCGACCGCCAAAAGTTTTATCGATAAAAGGTAAAAGGCAAGTTGGAGTAGTCAGCAGTGCCGAAAGAGGTCAACTTACCACTGTTATTTGCTGCTGTAATGCAGCTGGCACGTATGTTCCACCTTTTTTCATATTTGCCCGAAAAAGAATGCAAGAGAGGCTATTGGATGGCGCTCCTCCGGGCTCGCAAGCTACAGTCAGTGACAATGGTTGGGTAAACGGAGAAGCTTTTTTAAACTGGCTTCAATTTTTCGCTGATACAGTCCGTCCAAACGAAAACAGGAAGATACTACTACTGCTCGACAATCATGAGTCCCACAAATATTATCCAGCTTTGGAATTCGCATCGAAAAATAATATTATATTTTTATCTTTTGCACCCCACACCACGGATCGTATGCAACCACTGGATGTTGCCGTGTATGGACCGCTGAAAAAATATTTTGAGCAAGAGATAAATACATTTCAAAAATCACACCCAGGACGAATTGTGAACCAATATGACATGGCTAAATTGTTCGGAGGAGCATACGTCAAAAGCGCTTCAATCCAGAATGCAGGAAATGGATTTAAGAAACCAGGAATATGGCCGTATGATCCGAACGTTTTTGGAGATGAAGATTACGCTCCTTCAACAATGACTGATCGTCCTCTGAATGAAGCTCAAAGCTCTTTGGATGATACTCCATGCAACTCAGCATCATCTGTTGTACCCCACTCTCCCACAGACCTTGTATCAACACAGAATTTGATGACGGATCTTTCTGCAAAGGAAAACCCCGAACAATGTACAACACCTATACCTGATCCAATCCTGGAACAAGGACCGTTGCAAGCTCCTGTAGCAAATCTTACACCATTGCAGATCAGACCCATACCAACAATGGCTGCTCCAAAAACAAATCGCAAAAATAAGAGACAAAAATCGGAGATATTAACATAAGCTCCAGTTAAAGCTGAGCAAGCTGCTAAATATATAAAAGTAAATAAAAAGAAGACCAATATATCTGAATTAGCAAGTTCCAGCAAAATTAAGAAGAATAAGATAAAGAAGACTGAATTACCAGGTCACAGCCAAACTAAAAGGACAAAGACATCTTCCAAAGCTAAAACTAAAGCTGATTTATTTTATTTGGTGTGTGCCGAGAAATATACTGAACCGCTTGTTGAAGATTGGATTCAGTGTAGCCAGTGCCAAAATTGGGCACACGAAAATTGTACATCATACGCAGGTGTTGGAAGTTATTTCTGCGATGAATGCGAAGACTGATTGTTTTATTTTATGTTATTCTTTTTGCCCTTATGGCATATCCGTTTTGCCCGGAGGGGTCGGGCAAAACGGATAATAGATACTTTTTGTTTTTTCTCAATTTAAGAGGCAAAATCGTTAGAGTTTAATTTTTTTTTATTGCTGTTTCCAAAGATTATGAAACAAAGTACAAATTAAAAGTAAAAAGAGTTACATTGATTATGAACTTGTATTTTATTTTATCACTCTCCCTTAACATATGCGTTTTGCCCGGGCCTCCCCTACTATTGCTCCCAAATTCAATTATTTTAACTACTGATAGTGTATTACATAATTACCCAGCAGATTAGGAAAAACCAACTTTCCAAGCTGCTTTCTAGTGCTTAACTTAATTTTATTAAGTAATAGTTTTAAAAATATTTGAGCATTCATTAGGTTCTTACTTTAGTGTATTTTAACTATTCTTAGTACTTAATCTACAGCGTATCCTAAGGTCCTCATATCGTTATCAAAGTCTTTGTTCTTGTACTGCTTGATCTTCGTCAGCCACCTCTCCAGGGATACTACTTGGCGATGTCCACCGTATCTCTTTGGCAGGCACTCTGGGGGAATGTACCTGTAAATTTGAGGTAAATACAATTATTTTTGTAGTACTACTGAATGAAGGAAACCAACAATTAAATAACGCAATGAGTGTTGTTGAACTGTCCAAAGGAAACCGGATTGCTACTGATAGTGTGTTATCTAACTACGCTGCAGATTAGGGTGTTTGACATACAGATTAGTTTATAACCCAGAAGTTATTCCTGGTTATCAGCTAAATATAATCATAAAATTATCTGTACGTAAAACTGTAAAACATAGTATACTTTTTTTTCAATCATTATAAACTATAGTGCTTGACCGCAATCCCGCCTCATGGTAAGCAGTGATGCAATCGTTGATGGTAAGGCGCGCTAGTTTATTAAGCCTATGCACTTAAAAAAACTTAGTGAATAGGAAGGAAGACGGCAGTTGAGCGAGGTGATGCAATGTTAAAAACAACAACACGGCCAGCTATGCTGCGCCAGAGGGAGATTGATTTGGAGACCCTCCACGACCAAACTCCCGACACAACAACATTTGATGCATTATACCCTGCACACATAGCAACACGCCTGCTCAGACCCGTCTTCGTACGGTTTCACCAGACATCATGCCAGAACACGACGAATCGCTTGGCGGCAAGACTTTGTCTGGTGGGTGGTAACTTCTGGATGGTAACTTTTTATACCGATATTCCAACGGGATGAAACCTGTGCGGGTGAAACTGAGGGGCCCAGCTAGTTAGTGATAAAATAGAGTTGTTTTGTGAGCAGTTAGAGAATGAATTCGCACGCAACTAATTATTTTATACGTTTGAACGAAAATTGTATTGATCTGTAGAATAACCTAGCCCCTTCTAAAGTCTTCTGGGGTCAGCATTTACAACCATCGGAAGCAGATGAAACCACGATAGAAGAGTGACGAATTAACTAATCTTTTCAATTGCCTACAAAGTTAATATCTAGGCTTAATTGTCACGGTTTCATTCCAACCGCGAGATTATCTCACGCGCTCTTGTGACCTTACTAATATTTCCATTGCACAGCTTTGGTCACCAGTCGTGTGGGTACTTAGACCATAATATAACACTTTTATACTTCATTTTTCTTTTCCCCTGTATTATTCTGGACATCTGATTCTAAATACTCACTCATGTAAAGCACCGAGATCACTTCCGTGGAACCGAACCCTTTTCCACAAATCGTCCACGGGCGCCAGACGTTTGAAGAAGTAGAAAAGCGTCTCGAAGACTCTGGAGCAATTGATGATGTGAATTCCTCGCACGTTTAGCGGGAATGAGAACTGAAAATAATTTTATAATGACAGTGAGATTATTTGTAAGACTGTCTTATTGACTTTTGATGAGAGTAGAGCTCGATACAGTAATATAAGCTTAAATGGATGTGACAAGGTCTAAATTAATTTACATGTTCAATTGCGTAATAAAAATTTTGAAATTCAGAAACAGTATGCAAGCGTAAATGCAAGTCAACCACAATCATTCTATAAAGTGCTGGTATTGTGTAATAATGTGGAGTAATATTAATCCCTTACCCCCAAAACATTCATGGTTTGTATGGCAATAGCTGGTGAGAACTGCCTCATATGCTTCATGGTGAGACCTGAACAGTCCAGGAGGGCGGTGCCTCCTAAGATCTGAAGTTTCGGCTGCATGGTGCCGATCTCCAAAAGAAGCATCATACCGCGGATTAGATCTTCTACAGGGATCTTATCTGGATCCCATTCACCTGAAATTAGATAGATAAAATAAATTTTTTACAAGTAATTGCGTTTTAATTTGACAATTTCTCACGTGTGTTACAAACAATCACAAAAAAATTAGGTATTTTTGACAGATTCGAACGAATGAAGTTCGTAAAATTAAATGGTAGATATGAAAAGGAATTTGCCCAGAATTCGTCTACGTGTTTGGCGCCATCACAAGCGAGAGTTGAACGCTAGATGACGACGACGACGCAAGATGGACGCTCTTGTACTGAGCACCTGACAGGGCAAGATGGATTGTTGTACTCATACTATGTGTCCCACCCTTTATGAATGATCAAAGGTCTACTTTGAAGTGACACATTTGAATGAACGGATCGGACACGGCCGAACCGAATCGATATTGTTGTCATACTACGAAAAAAAGCCATTTCACTATACAGTATATTAAGAAAACCCTGTCCGACCCGTGAAGGTGTTGTTAGGTATCAATAACTGATTCTATTAATGCATACAAAACCACGCTAAACTTAAAAAAAAATCCCCCTAAAAAAATAAATATTATTTCGCAAAAAGAGGTAACTTAATAAATGTGCGCTATGCTCACCTATGCCCCATTCCGCGGGCGGCGGGCGGCAGGGCACGCGGCACGTGGTCGCATCGCTATTCGCCCATAATAATACCGGTGTTGTCAATTTTTAAAAATTACCAAATTTCGGGGAAGTTGAAATTAATTCGCGGGAAAAAAAGATTATTTCAAAATTCATTTGTATTGGTACTATGATGATTACGTAAAATTTTATATTATATTTGGTCATGTGTTTACCTAACCTTTATTATCCTTACGGGTCGGACAGGGTTTTCTTAACATACTGTATAGCACATTCGTTTTAACACTTGAAACAAATATAAAACACAATAGAAAAAAAAAAAAATTGATAAATTAAATAGTAACTACGTAGTAGGAAAGTTTTCTTTGTTTCTAAACTGGGTCTGGAGTCTGAGTAAAGACTAGCCTAACCTAAGTCTCTTTCAGGAGGAAGGTCTTCAGCAGGTGGAACAAATGACTAAGGGATTACAGAAATTGTCGCTCTTAATTTACGTTCCTAAATATAGTAGGTTTCCAGACCAATTCATTATACATATTACGATATTACATTTCCAAATGGCATTGCAAATTACATTTTTACGAGCTGTTTTGCAACATTGTGAAATCATCGATTTATTTGAAACCTATTTATTTTACATACCTAAGTATTGTAATCGTTAATTTGTATAGGGTCGTTAATTTAATTGTATACTCATTTTCTGATCTTGGACGGACTAGACGATTTTAGTGTTGGTCATAACTTCAATGCAAACAAAAAAAAAAAGCAAACAAACAAACTTGTACGAATGTTGAATAGATTTTAATACATATACCTACACATATCTGATATCAAGATTTTTATATTCTTACAAAATATTGGTTACATACATGATTCACGATAAAAATCCACATGCATTATGTGAGAACGATGCAGGACGTTAAAAGCGTCCATAAAGAAAATATAAAGAAGAAATCAAATAGTAAATTAAAATAAGTGACGCTAGTAAAGACACTCTAATTGCGTAACACATCATTACTATCAGTTGGAATTATTTTGAAGATTATTGTTAGTCCATTACTCCATATGTTCGAACATGTATCTGCTCAACAACGTAAATAACTCAATGAATGTTGTTGAACTGTCAAGATGAAACCCATTGCTACTGACAGTATGTTACGCAATAACCCTTTTTTTTTTGTTGGGATGCGAAATCATCAAATGAGTTCTCCCGCTCTGGGCGGAGCGGAAGGGTGTGTCAGACTTTTACTGACTAAAACCCACCCGTGTTTCTTCACTTGCCTATGCGACGGCCAGGGCCGCGGTTTCTTGTTTAACCAACCCGCAACCCTGACCCAGGAGGCATCGGTCTTCGTGGACCCCGTCACGATGTGCTGACATCTCTTTGAGGCGCGCGTGAAACACGACGCGCCTACGCAATAACCCTGAGTTCCTACTGACGGCGCCCGACGAGCCCGACGAACATGACGTGTAGATTATTCAGTCCCGGTAAGTGCCAACTTCAATCTCGGCGGCATCAGTGGAGTTGCGTTTTTTGAGACCACAGATTGCTATGGGAACATTTAGCTAGTGTTGATGTATGTACCTAACGACTTAAATCGACCATTACCAATTGGAACTTGAGAAATCACTATATAAGCGCCGCCTTGCCTTTTTCCTATAGCAACTTTCCGCTGGTCATCCTGTGGAAAATGCTCATCTCATGCATGTCCGCCGCCCTGGGGTGGGCGACGAGGTCTGTCAGACTCCTACTGACTAAAAACCATCCCGGTGTCTCTTCTGTCACGTGCGCGCAGGGCCGCGGGAGTCCATAATTCTGCCGCGGCCCCACACTCTCGTGCTGGCCCGGTCTGTCCGGGCCTCGCCTCCTAGACGGGGTAGTGAGGTGTTAAACTACCCCGTGCATCGCCTCAGTCCGCTGGTCATCCTGCGTTAAGTTATTCTAGGAACAATTGAGGTAGATGATGTACATACCTAATCTGCACAAGGTGAGCCTGCCAAGATCAGGTCTGTCAAATAGTACACCCTCGAATACGTGACCTAGTTTGGTGAGGCTGAACCAGTCCACATCACGCCATAGATGTGGGTTCTGGTCCCGAAGATTGATGTAGCGGACTAACTGGAAGGAATTCATATGTTTGATTTAATAACTACCACACAGTTCCGCATATTTACATTTTTGTTCATAACTGCGGTTGCCCAATATAACCTTATTTATTTTAGTAGATCTTTCTTGAACATGCTTTGGTACAATACAATCAATATCGCAATTTATTATCATAGGAACGTGATCTGACCAAGTAACATCGTTTAATATTTTAATATCCTTTATGATATTAATAGCAGAGTATGTGACAAGACAATGATCCAGCCAGCAGCATGTTACATGCGCATCACTCGTATAAGTATTTCCTCATGGCTTTTTCATTAAGAGCGCTCGAACAATGAAATTAAATAAAACAATCTGTTTAAGTGATATTACCAACATTTTTATTACATTTTAAAGAATATTCAATGACATTATGTGTGGAAAATAATATCAGCCAAATGGCCACCGCGATTCTGCTGTAGGTGGTGTATTCTGGTGGACCAATTTTAAGGGACGTCTTCGCATAAATGGGGCTCAATTTCACGAAGAACGCGAGTTATGTTTATCTGCTTACACTAGAGATTTCACGTAGCCCCACAGAAAATAATCGACCTCTGTTAAGTCACACGATCTCGGGGGCCAGTTAATGTCGCCACCACGCGAGATGACGAAGCCCTCGAACTTCTCTTTCAATAATATTGATTAATGTTTCCCGTGCTGTATGGCAAGTGGCGCCATCCTGTTGGAACCACATGTTTGTAAGATCCATACCACCCACCCTACGCCACAAAAAATTGTTATCATCGTCCGATATCGGTCGCCATTGACAGTAAGCGCGGCTCATTGCGCATCTTCGAAGAAATAAGGGTCGATAATACCGCCGGACAAAAATCCACACCAAACAGTTACTTTTTCGGGGTATAAAGGCACCTGATGAATCTCCCGCGGATTTTCATCGCACCAAATCCGGCAATTTTGTTTATTAACAAAGCCGCTTAACCAGAAATGAGCCTCATCAGTGAAGATGATTTTGCAAAAGCAGGATCAGCTGCCAGATGCTCTAACGCCCAATCAGCGAATACACGGCGCTGCCTGTGGTCATTGGGTTTTAGCTCTTGAGTTATGACGCGGAATGGATTGTCTGGGGTTTTCTCGCACACCGTCTCAATTATTCAACAATATTCTCCAACGATCTGGCGTTTCTTTGACGTACAGGAACTGATTCATCGATCACCGACCTGGTTGTAACAAATTTTTTTATCCAACGACTGATTGTGGACTCTGCAGGACGGCCATGAACGCCATAAATTAGACGTAATGCACGGAACGTTAGGCGAATAGAGCACTGATTTTGATAATAAATTTTAATGATTTCTACGCGTTGTTGAAGCGTGTAGCGTTCCATGGTGAAATGTCACGAATAAATATGTATTTATGCCAAATTTGACAACTATCGCATTACCAAGATGGCCGCTATGCGCTGTCAAAGTTCGAGGGTCCCTGTCGAAAAACCCTTTAGAACACGGACGGGCTGTATTTTTTTAAAGCGTTGCAGGAAATGCATTAAATTGCAGTAACTTAAAAAAATATGCATTTAGTAATTTGTGGAGATAGCAATAAATAATACTGTATCTATGAGGAAAGGAATGGCATCAAATTTGCGATTCATGCATCTCAAAGCGTGCAAAATATTTCTGAAGTATTAAAGATAGGTACTTCGAAAATACTATTTTGCACATTTTGAGATTTTACAAGTATACAGAGTTAATACGTTACAAGTCTGTGCGCCCGTGCAGGCACCGATCGCCGTGCCCTTAGAAACCGCAGTAGAAACGCATCGTCCATCCGATATGGGTGACACTCGCCTCTCTCTGAAACATATAATTTCAAAAATAAATACCATAAGATAAGTTGTTAATCTGTAGCAAACTAATCTAACAAGTTGTATTGTCTCACTGCAGAGCAAAGGCCTCCCTTTCCCCCTTTCCACACAATCTTGTCTTTTGCGAATGGCTAGCCAGTTCCGGCGGTAGAAGCTAAGTTCGTGCTGTCATCTCCGTTTTGGCCTATCTCGATGTCGTGGCGAAGGTTGGAATATCGTAATTGCCACAACGTTAATTTAACATTAAGATCTCCAGAAAGATCTCTCTCTAAGAAAGAGGTTTTTTCAGACCCAATCCAGGGTTCGAAAAACTATATACTACGTGATGGTGGTATAACTATGTGGTGCAAATCTACAAACTGCTACTGAAAGGGATATCTTTAATAAATGGATGTTATTTTTGGATGTTCTATTCTTGGTGGTCAATATGAATCAAAATACTATAAAGTCTGACAAATACACTAATAAAAATAAAAACTTAATTTTAACTAAGAGTAGTTGTAAGTATTAAATTATAGATAATTTTTTTAAACATTGTAAGCTACATAACCGCGATTCCGCCTGATCGTAAGCAGTGATGCAATCGTTGATATAAAGCGCACTGGTTTATTAAGACACTTAAGTTGTAATCAGATGGGAATACAATGCAGGAGTAATTTCGAGTGTGGGGCAACGTTTTATTAAAAAAAATCTAGCAAGCTAACTGTGATTAGGACGTGATATTATTTTTTAAAAATTGACATGACGCGCGTCTGTTGGCAAATCTTATGCTTTCGAACTAATTTCAAAGAATGTAAAAATTCAGTCGTTGATTTCAATCAACTGAACGATTCAAAACTTAAAATCATCGTTAACAAAGGCAAATTTTTACACACTAGCGGCCGCCAGCGACTTCGTTCACGTGGAGTTAGTTATGCTCCGCTCCTATTGGTCGCAGCGTGATGTTATTTAGCCTACAGCCTTCCTGGATTAATGGGCTATCCAACGCAAAAGAGTTTTTCAAATCGGACCAGTAGTTCCTGAGATTAGCGCGTTCAAACAAACAAACACTTCAGCTTTATATATTATTAAACAATGGGGCCCCCCATTGCCTTGTAAATAAACTAAATTAAATTTAAAGGCAGTACATAAACTTAAACTAGATAAACTGTAGTCCAGTTTTTTTTTATTATAACATAAAATTAATTGATCATGGTAACGTAAACTTTATACCTATAATTACTGATTCTTAGGAATTTGCTTCTTACAATGTAAAAATGTATGTGCAAAGATCTATGATTTAAAACAATGAAGGTCAAATTACAATCACTTTGAGTTGAATAGCAAGCAAAGATTGAAACTCACATCGAGCTTGAAATCTTTTGTAGTAATTTTCCATAGCATAATTGGTAAAAATGTTATCTTTTGTGAGCAATTTTATTTTATTTATTTCTGACAAAAACAGTTAGGCGTTACAAAATTAATAGACAGCTAAGGTATAGTAAACAGATACATCATGAACACTATTGTCCATGAAATCTTGATTTTACAAGAAATAAGGGAAACAGACGTATACAGAAAGGGACAAAACAATAAAACTGGACCCAAATCAGGATATTCCACCCCGTTCAAATTTAGTCCGTGGGCACAATTCATGTTACACCATTATAACATCAGCAAGAAGCAGCCATCAACAAGGATGATAAGAAAGTAAATCCATAGCATTTTTCTATATTTGTTCTAGTTAAGAGTGAAAATATCAAGATTTAAAAAATGTGAATTGTACGTTTCTAATAAACGGCGAAGATGAGGTCTCTGGTACCTAGAATTGGGTTGTATCCTAAAAAATAATTTAATGTCCATCAGATAGATTTATAAAAAATATTGAACACGTATTTTTTATTTTTTCTTTCATTCAAATACTTGGGAAGATATATGGATTTGAAATGTCGCATGACGTCACGCCGTGGTACAAAAAACCACGACGTGACGTAATTAGCCCCCACTCCGTAACTTTAATGCGTTATATCTCAATAGTTTTTGGTAATTTGTACAAAATAAAAAATACGGGTCTTATTTTTTTTTATTATCTATAAAACGGACTAATTATTTATTTGATTTTCATACCTTGGATACATCTCTTTTTTTTTTTTTTTTTTTTTTTTTATAAATTATAAACCAGCGCTTGACCGCAATCCCGCCTGATGGTAAGCAGTGACGCAATCGTTGATGGTAAAGCGCGCTAGTTTATTAAGAGCCTATTCACTCTAGCCTTGAAGACACTCAAATCGTAATGTGACGGAAACACCGACGCCGGCAAATTGTTCCAATCCCTCGATGTACGCGGTATAAAGGAGGAAGCAAAACGCTTCGTCCGGATCGCAGTGGTGTCAACAACGTAAGGGTGGAAACTCGCCGTACGACGGGTCGTCCGATGATGGAACGGAGATGGGGGAATTAAATCATGCAATTCCCTTGCACACTCACCAGAATGCATCCTATAGAAGACCGAAAGGCTGGCTACTCTACGCCTGTGCTCCAGGCTTTGGAGACCGTTTCGAGTTAAGTCTGGGTCGCCAATCAGCCTCTTCGCACGCCTCTCCACCGAATCCAAAGCTGCAAGGTGACACTTTGCAGCACCAGCCCAAATGTGGCTGCAGTACTCCACACACGAGCGGACCTGTGCTTTGTATAAAATTAGAAGCTGCCCTGGTGTGAAGTACCGCCGGACTTTCGCGATGACGCCTAGTTTTCTGGCAGCCACCCAGGCCTTGGACTCAATGAACCGCCCGAAGTTGAGGCTCGAGGAAATCTCAACTCCCAAAAGCTGAAGGCGGTCGGTACACTCCAAGGATACATTCTGAAAAGTAGGAGCCAAGGTAAACGGGCTATTGTTATTCGGCGGGATGAGTGAACAACCAGCTTGTTCTATTGCTCAGTGTAGAACAAGTGGGTTGCTTTCACGTTACGCCTGCTAAAAATGCTAGGTACCATGTAACGTATTTTATTTGCAAGCTCCATTCAATTAAACCTGTTGTTGCATATGCTAAACAGCAATGATGCTGATTGGCATATGCAACACATAGCTCAGGAGCACAGGCGTACACTGTTGATGGTTTCATAACCATTAGCCACTGCTAAGTTATAGTTAGTAAGTTTTAGTTAATTTTACAACATATTAAGCTAGCTTATTCATTAGATCCGCATGGAGTGTGGTAACACTTATAAGGTTTCATCATCATCATCTACCTTTTTATACAGAGAAGGATTGAGCGTAATCATCACACTTGCTCAATGCGGGTTGGCGATTTCAGACTTAAAGTCAAGGTTTCCTCAAGATGTTTTTCCTTCACCTTGTAATCAGTCATTGGTGTCCAAGATATAGTTAGAAAGTATATATAAATTAGAAAAGTTACACTGATACTTGCCTGACATGGAATCGAACTCGCACACTTATACTTGAGAGGCTGGTTTAACCCTTAGGCTACCACGAATTATTTTATAATGCTTAGTGCAAAGAAATTTTTTCTGTACCATTTCTATTCTGTGCTTGTATTTTCGATAAAATGGGCTCCAAATAGGCACTGCGTATTCTAACTGAGAACGGACTAAAGTTTTATACATATAAGAAGAGGAAAGTAGAAGTCTTATTGAACTTTTTACTCTTTCATAATGACCACATTATGAAACCAGACATCTAAAAGGTTCTATTGATAATTTTGTCAATATGAATAGTAATATGTAATTTACTCTCAAAAAGTATTGGAGTACTTTTGCTTTTCGACGGTTAATATCAACATCGCGTAGCATTTAAGTGAAATAACTGTATAAAACCAGAAAACATATACATCGAAACTTCGTGTAGTTTTAAGTTTATGTCACTCAGTGGGTAAGAAAATTTGATAGTTGTTTTGTTTTGGTAAAAGAAATATGTATAATGACATTTTGACAAACTGAGGTGAATTTTATTTCTACGACTATATTGCGAAAGTGCATAGATCATCTTGCAATAATAAGCAGATCTCATACTTGAGGAGGCATCATCAACGGCGTACATGAAAAGTTTAGAGTTAACTATACAGGACTTTAATGAGCAAGACAAACAATAAAGGTCCCAAGACTGAACCCTGGGGCACACCGGATTCCACAACTGCGTATTCGAACTCGTATCCATTAATTACAACTTTCTGTATCTTGCAGAAAATATATGACACAAACCGATGCAGCCATGGCTAACTTTCTCTAACATTTTATGTTAAATTAACAGAGTCATAAACTACTAATTAGTTGCTATGTCGTTTGGTCCCGAAGTAAACGATCAAATTAAATATTACCTTCTACTTACTAAATATCTCCTTATGGCTGTGTCACCTTGGTACTTATTGCCTTTTACGACCATAGTCTTCCTATATGTCATTTCCTACACTCGGGTTCATGAGCCGACTTTAGCCTTATTAAGTCTGAGAGGTACGTCGTTAGCGCCATATATATTGTTCGATTATATTGTAAACATTTCAAAACAACTACCAGTATGTATAAGGCAAGAGAAATACATACGAGTAGGTAATCCACAGTAATAATATCAAATTTAACAAGCTAGCACTAAACTATTATTTTGTAGTTTAAATAATTAAGGGTCCTGAATTTAGCTGCTGATCGACTACCTCACCTGTAGCTATCTCACCGTGACTACCGTGATCCAACTAATGCCAAAGGATTAACACTATTGACAGCTCATTTTATCCAAGTATTTCCGGTGAGATTTTTACAGAATCGATTAGCAGCTGATCGATTATATTTATCGATATCGATACCACGAAAATGTCTACTTATTTAATACTACTCTCTACTTATTTCTAATACCTCGCACCATTACTGAATTTAAAAAGACTGATTTTGATACAGATAGCTACGTGCCTATAAATAAGGCTATAGTTTCCGTAAGCGTTATATTTATGGTATTGGTTACCTAACTGTTACGTTGCACTAGGAAATGAGAAATCTGATTACATTGTAACCGAGATAATAATAGCCGCCAACATGAACCATTTCATTTTCAAACTTATCAAATAATTTAAACCCGACAAGGAAAATAGTAATAAATAGGTCACTTTGACCCGACCATGTCTGATGCAAACAGTTAATGTTTTTTTTTAAAGTTTTGCGTTCTGTCCCTTCTTGCTTGGCAAGAATTCTTGTCCTTCTTTTATTCTTTTTATCAATACTCTTTTTTCCACTTATTTCTTTGCGGCATTGGCTATCGTGGGTCATTCTTTTCCCGTGTCTATATTCTTTTTTTTTTCTCATCTTTTTTTGTCTCTTTTATATCATTATTATACATTTCTTATGTACTGGTCTTATCTATATTATTCTTACTTTTATGCGATCTTTCACATTCTTAAGCTATTCTTGCCGATGGCACAGTGCTTGGCTGTGCTGACCTTTTCCTATTTCTCTCCACGGATTGTTTAGCAACTTTGAGGCAGAACCGCTCCAGATACGGCCGAGTGCTTGTCTTCCATAAAACAGTTAATGTTGGATAGCCACGAGAAAGGTGCATGCCACCAAAGTTTAATTAAATAGGGGTAGGTATTCATTTTTGTCCCGTGTGGTACCGGGCTTAGAGTAGTACCAACCCATATCCTCCCGTGGATGTCGTAAGAGGCGACTAAGGGAACTCTCACCCGGGAAGCGGGCAGCAGCGCTTCTCTTGTGGAATAACACATTATTGCGATGCAAAAGCCGCCTGCCAAGCGTGGTGATTATGGCAATGCCCCCAAATGGAATGAAAAGCATGGGGGAGGCCTCTGTCCAGCAGTAGACCTCTAGGCTGAGAAGAAGAAGTAGAAGATAGAAGGTATTCATTTTTTTTTTTTTTTTACCAAATTTGACTAGTCTTTTAGAACACTCAATATCTACTTAGGTATACATTCCGCCTTTAACATAATATTTTTCTAAATTAATGAATAACTTACCGTAAATCATATTTCTCAGTTCTTCAATATTTTTACTTCTGGTCGCAGGATCCTCTGCACATATAATTGATGCTACTTCTTCCGACTCAGGGTCGTCGTGGCGATCCATCTCCGCTTTGAATGCGATCTCTTGAAACGACCATAGGTCTGTGTCACCCTGTAAAATATAAACAATATTTTTTACATTTAACGGTTGAACTCATTAGATAGAACATAAAGAAACATTGATTTTCGGCAAACCTGACGCACAAACAATAACATTTCACTGGCAACCTATACTTGTGCCAAGCTCGATAAAGAATACAGGTAAATAAACCAACTTAGGGTTATCACAACTCACGTTTTACAAATCTCCTGTTATTTACATGGTTATCGACTTTTACATGCTAACTATTTATTAACAATTCCTATTGCGGCATATTTCAATATGATCACTAAAATAGTATGCATATTAACTTGCTATTTTGAAAAACCATGAAAAAGTCGACGTTCATTTTATGTGATAGCCCTACAAAAAAGAAACATGGATGAAATCCAGGTATTAAACACATTTTGTGGTATTCAGACTATGAATAAAGTTGTGTGAGACATTTATCAATAACTACTTTTCATATCAATTGCATAACACATGCATTATAATACTTTCAAGTATGGACTACATATAATATATGTACATATATGTATCAAAAATTTAACCTATTAGGAAATTAGCTTACATGTTTCATATTTCATTCGAATCGGTTTAGCGTCCTATGCAAATCATAAATATCTAAACATAAATAAACTGTTTATATTTAGAAAGTAGGATTATTACATGTATAAAAATCATCTATCTAGAAAATGTTGTTAAGGTGTAAACAAGACGTTGCCTAGCAACGGTTTATACTGTATTTTATACATTCGCATTTACAATATTAGTAGAAATTAGTAGGATAATTATTAGGGTGGAGCGAAATTTTTTTTATCTCGTAATCATTTTGGAATACCTGTAAAAAGTTGCCCTTCTTACTTACAAATA
This sequence comes from Sesamia inferens, assembly GCA_037179545.1. Classification (NCBI taxonomy): domain Eukaryota; kingdom Metazoa; phylum Arthropoda; class Insecta; order Lepidoptera; family Noctuidae; genus Sesamia; species Sesamia inferens. Next base: position 29,460,071 of record CM073933.1, on the reverse strand, counting down.
TACACACAACATTTTATTTGACATTTAACAATATATAGAGGTGCCCCCAACCTCATTAATACTAAAGAAATTCGCGAAAGTTAGTCAAAAAATACATTCATCATAAGTCCGCTAAGTTATATTCTGAACGCCTGTCCTGTTATTTTTTGATAGAAAAATGTGAACCTGAGATGGTTCGTCGGTGCACGGTACGCAGGGTACGCGGGGGAGGTTATTTCACTACTCTAATCAAACGTTGTTTGAACGTCATTTAGTGAATACACGCGCGCGGTTCATAATAATTTTATTTGTGAGACGATTTGGTTTTAACGGCTGAGATCAAGGAATACAACTCATGTAAGTAGTATTAATAATTTAAAGTTGTCAGTTAATGTAATCTAGATCGAAATAAAGTACTTTCGATTTAAATTTATACCTATTCTTTTTGTTCTTTACAGTAAAATGTCTCTAGTCAAAACTCGACAAACGACGTCTTGTACAGGACAAGACGATTTGGTTTGCCAGAGAAGTTACCAATATCTCGATTGCCTACTTATAATGATGATATGAAATATTATCTATTCATTAAATATGAACTAAAGACAGACAAAACAACAAAAGAGCCGACGGTCCATGACATATCCGAAATATTGACTCAAGAAGTATTAGATATTTGGCAAAAAGCTTCGCTGCCAACAGTTAGCCGTTAGAGAGTACTACAACTGATTCGTGCCTATCATGACAAATATAGAAGTTTAATGAAACCTTATCACGGCCGTCAAACCAAGAAAAACTACCAACAGAAAATTAATACATTCAGAGCTGATTCTTATAGATTATTTGATATTTGCAGTTGTAAATGCAAACTTATCTCAAACTGTTCTTGTTCGAAAGACAGTCATGTTCCTAAAGTAGAAATAAATTTTCTACTCGATCAAAGAACGACGAGAAAAATAATGATAGGTGGGGTAGATCTAGCTGCAACTATAAAAAATTCAATGGCAGGAAGGAGGAAATGGCACTCGTGTATAAATGGAGCTAAGCTAAGCACCTATGGCAAACTATTAGACTGAGTCGCTATTTGAACCCAGATTTGAAGAAGATCGTTGACAACGTAATTGAACGGAATGGATATTTTGGTCATCCAGAGAATGTTCTTGTCGCTATGCTTGGAGATGACACAGAAAGCATACGGGAGTTAGCATATCAACAAATTTCGAAAGCAAGATCAAAGAATGCTCCAGGTCTTCGAACATTTAAAGTGCCTGCTTTTAATTTCGACTCCGAAGATTATACAAAAACTATTACGTGGCAAGACTTTGAAATAACTGAGCCACCGCTGACTTCCAATTTATAGGATGAAGCCTTGATATCAATTGTCAAAAATGGTTTGGGTACAATTCAAAATATGAAAAAAATTCCATGCCACACACAAGCCGTAGAGCGCTGCATCAAATTAGTGACAGAAGCTTCAAGTGCTGTTTGCGGAGAACATAAACGAGACGGTTTCATTAGGTCAAGACTGCTTTCACGTCAACAAATGCCTCATTTCAATACAAAAAAGCAATTTCATGTTTAATTAAAACTGCACTTACGCATTACTTAAAATAAGTTACAGCTCTTATAGATATCGTATTTCCAAGTAATTATACTGATATTCATTTAACAATAGCCCTAAAATAAAAAAAAAAATACTTTCACTGAACAAATGACAGTTTGACAATAAATCTAAAAAGTAGTTATACACACATCAAAAGTGTCTAGGGATCAACATATATTTTTGCAATAACTTTTCTCCTGATTGATATTAATTAAAATTTTCTTTAAGGATTCATCAAATAAAGTGTTTTCGTTTGTCACAGTAACGATAAACCAAGTCACCTTTGCATTAATAAAGAAATTTGCCATTTTCCTAATAAAGGGATATTTGACATTTGAACAACTAACACAAAAGTTCGAAAAAAAGACTGAAATAACAGTTTTCTCTAAAATTTTATTGGGTAACTTAAACAATTAATAATCCGTGTTTCTACCGCGAACACTAACAACACAAGAACATCGGTTTGGCATACTCAAAATGAGTTCATCCAAATCACGCTGTGGAATGGCCGCCCATGTTCGTTGCAACAACAAAAAAAGGTCTTCTTGCGACTGGATACCCTCCATATTCGGCAGAGCTCTTCTCTGTAGCATATCCCATGCATGCTCAATCGGGTTCAAGTCTGGCGACTGAGCAGGCCAGGGCAGGACATTGATGTTAGCTGCGGCGAGAGTCTGTCTTACAACTCTTGCGGTGTGCGGTCGTGCATTATCATGCATTAACTGAAATAAGGGACCGATTTGCACTTGTAGAGGAACGATGACGTCTGATACAATCGTCTCAGCATAAATTTGAGCGTTGAGGTTGCCTCTGATCCAAATCAACTCAGTTCTTCCGCCGATCCAAATACCCGCTCATACCATGATGGTTCCACCACTATAAGGATGGATTTCCTGGCAGGATTTTAATCGCTGTTGGCGTCCAGGGGTTCTCCAGTGTCGTATACGTCTTGTATCCGGTCTCATACCAAAACGAGACTCATCAGAAAAGCACACGAAACGCCATTGTTCTTCTGCCCAATTTCTGTGTTCAAGAGCCCATTGATATCGAATCCTACGATTGTGCATTGCTATAGGTGGTACCCGTAGCGGTCTTCGGGAATGAAGGTTCACTTCATGCAAGCGGTTTCTGACTGTTTGGTCGCTAATTAAGTTCCCTGAAGAGTGATGAAGCCTCACGGCTAACATCATGGCGGTTATTGTTGGAGCTCTTCGAGTTAAGATTTGAATGTATCGGTCTTGTCTCCGTGTGGTGCAGCGATACCGTCCTCCATGGCGCTCAGCCACGGTACCAGTGCTTCGGTAACGTGTCCAAAGTCGACTGATAACACTCTGACTTGTATTCAGAGCTAAAGCCACAGTACGTTGCCGGGGACCAGCTTCTATCATTCCCACGGCTCTGAGCATTTCTTCCCTGCTTAAATGACGTCGCCGCTCCATAATAACGTTGGTTTTAATCAGTAGTAGGGAAACAGTAGCACTAATAATGTCTTCAATGCGTTGTATGTTTTTATAGGGAAAATATTGACAGCTGATTTTCATCTTTTACTCGAATTTGATTCACAGTTCCTGATTCAAATTATGAAATGCACCAAAAAGGATCCATATAAATTTATAAAATCATAAATTTATTACAAAGCCACATCTCAATCTCAAGAAATCCGCATAAAAATGCTTGATCCCTAGACACTTTTGATGTGTGTATTTACCGATTTTCAAATGCGTTGGGGCACCTCAAGACATTAAAGTAGATTAACAAGATTTCGTAGGTTTGGTTTTCTCATACCAAGGCAACTTTATATCGCTATGCCGTTCAAAAAAAAAAACACTTTTTTTTTTTCATACATGATCACTCCACCCTAATAATTATACTTATACTAGTGGGAATAATTTATTTCCAGTAGGTACGACAAATACAATATGGTGGAGCTCCGAACAACGGCCCCTATTTTTTTTTTTAATTAAATTTTTCGGAAACGCACTGCTGCCGATTTCTAATTTTACTTTTGCTAAATTATAAACTAGTGCTTGACTGCAATCCCGCCTGATGGTAAGCAGAGATGCAATCGTTGATAGTAAAGCGCGCTAGTTTATCAAGAGCCTATTGACTCTCGCCTTGAAGATACTTGAATTGTAATCAGATGGAAACACCATATGTTAACTTCTCTAGGTTCTCTGACGTAGTGATAGAACTACCTTGGCACTAATTGATTTATTTAAACTCTTGGCACAAAAAAGGTATGAAGACGGACTGAATGCCTTATACATTCTCCGCCAGGCAACCAAGGCTGGTGAAGAGGTGAAGAATAAGTCCTCTGATTTGAGGAGATAGGTGTCGCAACCTCACTAATTATATTATTATCGTGATGGCTGTAGTACACAAACTGTCATACGCGACATGTTTTTATAAGTGTTGACCTCCGTCCGGTGATAAGTAAGACTGTATAAGTCATATGACATTATGAATGTGTGTCAAAGTGATATTTATTGCTGTACGAATAAAACAAGTCCTGTCTAGGGCCTCAGGCATCTATACTGAGTCATTTGTTTATGTCACACAGCAATGTACCCGTGATTTTAAACCCTAGCTTTGCAGATCTTGATCATTTACTGCTCATTTTCGAGTCGAATTGCTGCTCAACGGCACGATTGGCACAGTGGGTTGCGGGTTCCCGTACGGAACAAATATTTGTATTGCCTGCAGGCAGTTGTTCCGAATTTGGCTGTTTGAGTATGTGAGTGTGAATTCCTAGTGTGGGGAACTTTTATATAAAAAAAAAAAGATGTAGCTTCTAAATTAGTTGAAGACTAATAAACTACTACTGTGGATGATTCGTTCAACAGTGTGGAAGTAATATGTTCAAGAAAGTATTATCGCCTATAGGAACTGTGCTGTGAGATTATTGCACCTCACGCGTCACAAAAATCTTAATGAAAAGGCAATAGAAATGAAATCTACTGTCTTTTGATCATAGAAATCAGATTTCTGTGGCTCGTGTTGATTTTACTAATCACTTGACACTTGCACACTTGTTACTTAACAACGTGTAAATGAGCCTCTTTGTGTGGTGACTGTACCTTGTTCGTCATCCATTTAGCAATTAGCAGTCATAAAAAAAGTTTTATACTTTTCACAGTCTAACTTGTCTTCTGAAGAAGCTATTTCGGCTAATAGCCAACTAATAAAAGGTGCGAAACTGTTGATTTTCGTTTGGAACGATTAGTGGCTTTTAAATGACCTAATTGGCCTTTCTATGTAATATTAAATACTAGCTGTGTTTTACCTGCCCACGTTTCGATCACGTCATCCTAAATATATGTATGTTAATCCTGGTTATAAACTAAGTAACCCCAAGTGATTAGCGAATTTTTAACCATAAATTTTTGACCTTCATCACAACATCCTTCCACCTTCATAATAACATCATCATCATCATCATCTCAGCGTTAATCCCAGTCGCAACCGAAGCTTTTTTCAGCTTTGGAGTCTGGGGTCCGCTTTTACCAGTCTAACTGCTGATTTTGGCTAAACTTCGATATTTTCCGTAAAGCGACTACCGTCTGCCCTCTACAAACCGAAGGCGATATCGAAGCATTGCAGTTAGACCCATTGTTGGACTTTTGAAGGCTCCAACAAGCCTCAACGACTGCCTAACTACCCTAAACCTCTTAAACACTGTGGCGTTTATTCATAAAAGATGATTAAAGTTAAGCGACGTTAAAAGGTCAAAAATGTATGGTTAAAGAATCTCTAATCACTAGTTAACTTTAAACAGCGTTTATGAATAAGGGGGTGTGTCTAAAAATTTTTATCGAAATTAGTTCTGTATCTAGCTTTTGGGTGGAAGAGTACCTAATAAATATTGGTATTTACCTACTAAGTTTCACCTGACCGTACAAAGTAAATATTCAGATATTATTCAGATTAAATACCTACCTACACTAAAGTAAACTCATACTTTAATTTATTACACTTTACTTTCGCATGTTTGCCCCTGGGGATTTCGCAATAGATAATATGTATAAAAATAATTTATAGCGTCTCATCAGTTAAGACTTGACAGGCTTGATGCAAATGAGCCAAATAGATAAGCCATAGTTTCAATTTATAATTATCGTGATCGTAAAGAACCGTCGATGTAATAGAATTATAAATCACTTCACACAAGAATCTAATAGAATTATAACTACACTAAAGTTGAATTGTAACCTTTAGACCGTCCTCTGTTTGCTATATAACAGTAATGGTGCTGTTATAGTAAACAAAGGACGGTGTGAGAATACAAAACGGCGCCTGCGGGCTACCCCGAACCAAGGTTCGTTGTCATTCATGAGAACCAAAATGCCTTTTGCGAAAGGTTTATTCTGGCTTCCTAGTAACAATAATAATTCAGTTTTCATCATTATCTTGCCCGTGGCTCAATTTATTTGTGGTCGGCACAACATGTCTGTTTTTTCCACACTTCTCTATCCGTCGTCATCACCGTAATGTCCGACAATTCTCTCAGTGGTAGGCCATAACATCGGCTGCCGGCAGAAGTTACCTGCCCGACAAAGTCTTGCCGCCAAGTGATTCGTCGTGTTCTGGTATGATATCTGGTGAAACCGTACGGAGGACTTGTCTGTGCAGTTGTGTTACGATGTATGTACAATGTAGATGTATGATGTAGGTACAAATGATGTTGTGTTGGGAGTTCGGTCGTGGAGGGTCTCCAGACGCTCAAAAAAACTGAGTGAATAGGAAGGAAGACTCCCTCCTATTCCCTGTTTTGTTGAGTGAATAGGCTTGTAATATACTAGTGCGCTTTACTATCCATGATTGCATCACTGCTTACAATCAGGCAGGATTGCGGTCAAGCAATAGTTTATAATTATAAAAAAATGCTTAAAGGCGTTTGTCGCTTGACAGCTCCATAGAGCGGCAACATGCGAAAGTAATACGTAATAGTAGCATAAAAAGAAGGAGCAGCGTTGTCACGAGAGAGGTTCTATTTAAATCTCAATAGTAACTGCCAAACTGTGCCAATCTGTAGAGAATTTGACTCGCGGTATAGCTAAGATAATGATATTATGTAGGTATGTGTTAACGATACAACTTTGGGTCCAAAGTTTGTTGAAAAGAAATTCCATTTTGTATGTATGTACACATAATCTATTTGAAAACCTACAATCAAGTCTAACCTATCAAAAATCCCTAAGGATAAACTGTCTAGAATAGAATCACTTTTGTTATGAACGACTTTACCACGAAAAAATATAAATAAATTTATCTTTATTGAAACAGAAAACCTTTGATAACAATACATATTAGATTGTTCTACTCTTTACAACAATAGCAATTCATATAGACAGATTGAATTATGGGAAAATAAAAGATTAGAAATAGTGAAAAACCCTGCCTCGTAAACTAGAGGGACCCTGTGAGTTTAGGAGTCAGTGTTCTACTGTAGTTTTGTGTACAAAAGGTGCCTTAATATAAATGTGCGTGTTTTAACAACACCTATAATTAATTAGAAATATATAAAGCTGAAGAGTTTGTTTGTTTGAGCGCGCTAATCTCAGGAACTACTGGTCCGATTTAAAAAAATATTTTTGCGTTGGATAGCCCATTAATCCAGAAAAGCTATAGGCTATATAACATCACGCTGCAACCAATAGGAGCGGAGCTTAACAAACATTTAGTATTTATGCCCTATATTTTGGGGTTAAAACAAAATGTTCAAATAACTCACTCTACGTGAACGAAGTCGCGGTCGGCCGCTAGTTAATTGGACTGCACTGTCTTTACATTCGATTTGCTAAATCAGACACTAAACGAGCGAGCCCGTAACCAAATGTTACAACAACCACTTCTAACGCTAAACAAATATGTATATCTAACTTTCAAAAAGTGCTGCAATCCAAAATAGATTAACAAAATTCTTGATAGTGGTGGACATGAACATAGATGTGGCAACACAGACAAATGGACATTGGCACTGGATGGAAGCAGAAACCGCGACGAGCGGTTAAGGCAAGCGCAGTCACCCAGCCGAGCCATGTAATTACCGCATCTAGCAAGGATGGTCATATTACTCTGTTAGCAGTTCTTTGAATATTATAACTGGGCAATGAAGTTCTTGCAAAAACGTTTGGATGGTGAAATATGATACGATGGACGAAATGCCAACATACACGGGTTGAAACGGGATAAGACGCATAAACTGTTTTATTCAGTAGGTACATGTTTCTAGAGTAAGAGCGTTGTCTTCGGTTATCAGCTGTACTACTTTAGATCAAGGCCTCTAGTCTGCTATTTTTATAAATTTGTCATTCCAACACGATTCCATTGTCATTGTGCTTCAAAGTTCGTTATCTGCTAAATTCATAATGATTGATCAATTATCTCAGTGTTCTCGTAATGGAATGGTGATAGAATGACATTGCCGTATTGCCAATATTATAAAACCTGTTAATAGAAATGATTTTATAAAAACTATTACTCAATTTGAATATTTATTAATATGGAGTGGAGTTTCAGTGATGGTCCACTGGAAAGTCATAATGACGCCATTTTGTTAATTACGAAACTTGTCAAAATAGATCATTATGAGATCATTGATCGACCTTTCTGACACTATTGTAATAGCTGACAAGAGCCCCAGGTAGGTGCAGATATTGCACTTTCGTATATATCACAAGCTTTTAAGTATTTATAACCGACGAAAAGTTTCTTCATAGCAACAGTCTGCGATGTCCTTTACATCGCTAAATACGATTTTGTAATTTCAACTCTTTACTTGTTTTCAGTAATTAGAAATATTTATTTGTGAAAAAAAGGTATTTACATAAAAATCTTAAGTGTATTGTATGAGCGCTATGTTCTCCCGTAAGGGCGTATAAATATTGTACATTAAATAAAATCAAACAAGGGAAAACAAAGTTACCACGTTTTTCATGCAAACGCAACAGTACCGTGAGTTGCATACAAATTCTACACTAGGATATCTGCTTATGTCTTTGTGGCATAACACCGTAACGATGTAATTCACTGGCAGCCTTGAAAAGGGACTAGCTAACGTGCTAAGCAGAGCGTTGTGTCAAGGAGATCTGTTCGTAGTCATCGGAGTTCAACCGTACCACCACCCTAATCGTGTAACACATTATTAATATCAGTTGGAATCATAAATAAATAAATAAACGGACAAATCACACAGATTGAGCTAGCCCCAAAGTAAGTTCGAGACTTGTGTTATGGGATACTAACTCAACTATACTATATTTTATAATATACACATAATATAGATAAACATCCTGACAGACTCCGTGGCGTGGCGGTAGCGAACGCGGTCGTTGCGCAAAGAGGCGCGGTTTCGATTCCTACACAGTGCAAATATTTGTATGCATGAATATGAATATTTACACTGGTCTGGTCGTGCCTCGGAAAGCACGTTAAGCCGTTGGTCCCGGTTGCCATACGAACATCTAGTGGCAGTCGTTACGGGTTGTTGGAGCCCTCAAAAGTCTAACAATTGTTTTAACTGCAATGCTTAAATATCGTCTTCGGGTTGTGGAGGTCAGACGGTAGTCGCTTCACGGAAAATATCGCAGTTTAGCCAAAATCAGCAGTTAGACTGGTAAAGTGGACCCTAGTCTCCAAAGCTGAAAAGCTACGGATGCGACTGGGATTAACGCTGAGACGAAGGAGAAGATAGATAAACATCCAAGACCCAGGTCAATCAGGAAAAGATCGTTTTCCATCATGACCTGGCCGGGGATCGAACCCAGGGTCTCCACGTCGCAGGCAGGCGTGTTGACCACTGCGACTGCGACTGCGACCACTGTCATATTGCTAGTCCATTGCTCGTTATTTTCGAAAATTGTCTCTGCTCACTGTCTACCTGACAATGTAAATAACGCAATGAATTTTGTTGAACTGTCAAAATGAAACTCATTGCAATTGATAATGTGTTATGTAATTAACCTTTGGATTCAGTGGAGAGGCGTGCGAAGAGGCTGATTGGTGACCTTGATTTAACTCGAGTTGGTCTCCAAAGCCTAGAGCACAGGCGTAGAATAGCCAGCCTTTCGGTGTTCTATAGGATACATTTTGGGGAGTGTGCGAGGGAATTACACGATTTAATTCCCCCATCTCCGTACCACCATCGGACGACCCGTCGTACGGCGAGTTTCCACCCTTATGTTGTTAACACCTCTACGATCCGGACGAAGCGTTTCGCCTCCTCCTTTATATCGCGTACATCGAGGGACTGGAATAATCTGCCGGCGGCGGTGTTTCCGTCGGACTACAATTTGAGTGTCTTCAAGGCTAGAGTCAATAGGCTCTTAATAAACTAGTGCGCTTTTCCATCAACGATTGCGTCACTGCTTACCATCAGGCGGGATTGCGGTCAAGCGCTGGTTTATATTTTAATAAAAAAAAAAAAAACCTACAGGCTCCAATAACTTATCAGCCGTGATACTAGAATGTTAATTAGTTGTCTATGCGCTATGTGGTTTCTGCTTGGTGATCTCAATCTGAGGCGTTACATACCCTATTTCAAGTTAAACAAATAACAGCTTTATTTACAGGGTTATTAAGTTGGTTTCAGAGTGACAAAATAAGAATGTTTGATGTTGTAGCGTAAACTGAACTTCTATTATATCCTCCCGTGAGTGTCGTAAGAGGCGACTACGGGAACTCTCACCAGGGAAGTGGGTAGCAGCGCTTCTACTGTGGGATAACAAATTTCTGCGATCCCCAACCCGCATGCCAAGCGTGGAGATTATGGCAATGCCCCCCAATGGAATTACAGCCTTGGGGGAGGCCTTTGTTCATCAGTAGATCTCTGTTGGCTGAGAAGAAGAAGAAGAAACTGAACTTTAATGGGAGTTAAAGTTATTTTTTAAACATGTTTGTTTATATTTTTCGCGAATAAATCGCTATTGTAGATTAGTTCAAAAAGTAGTCGTAAATACTTAATCTTGACTAATGATCGAAATGTTTATTTTATATATATATTTTTATTTCTTTTAACCATTATTTTTGTGTCCAGAAAGTAATACAAAAATAAAAAAACAAATGGTTTTGTCAAATCCTTAAGTTCTTGAATGATAACTTATTTACAACAAATTCTTATTTTAGGTATTCGATACAGCCACAATGGCGCCGATTGTGTTGTTCACAAATCAAACTAATTTTAAGTTAAGAGTATCTTTTTCTTTCTATTTCGTTAAGAAAAGGACAGAAGACAAAATGTCAGTTTAGACTTGTCAAATTAGTGCGTTCCTGACGTAAATTCGCGTACTTTTAAGTCGCCATGTTTATAATCGCGTCTAAACTGTCTATGGAGTATCTTAATCTGACAGGATTAAACTAAAATCAGAAAAACAGAATCAGCGCCAATATTTATTTAGGAATACAGCCTACCAAGGCTGTGTTCGTAAATGTTGCAGGTACAGGAATGTATGAAAAAAAAATGCTTTTGCCAGAGATAGTAAGGCTTTAACGGATTAGAGAATAAAGTTTAAAAAATAAATAAAACAAAGTTCATGTGTGGAATTTGGAAGGATCAAACATTCATATAATAAACACAAAAAAGGCAATATTTTAGTGTTCATCACATTATTCTAACACATCAACATTATAGATACATATCATCACTAATTTCTGCTAGTTGCAATCAGTGAACCATTTTAGTACTCCTGCCATAAAATATTTGTCGGTTATAAAAAAAAAAAAAAAGAAATCAATATTAATTCTCTCGTAAAGTTCAACAACTGCCAAAAGAAACTGTCTCGAGAGATAAAATCACAGTTTGAAGTATCTTCCAAGTGAGAGGCTATTTTTATTACACTAGATTGGTAAAGTGTTTATCGGGTCGACAGCAAAATGAAAGTTTGCACGTAGACGAGCCTACTTTAAAGAACTCTGTGTTTATTTTGTTTTGGAATAGAATCATGTTTGTATTTACAAGGTACTGCAGACATGTCTGCAGTACCTTGTAAAAATTGTGTCAATGAGGTATTCCGTGAAGCACACCGAAAGTATTCCACGTAGCACACTCGAAACTGAATGATGTTAGAATATTTTAAGTTAGTCTTTAAATGATAAATATTTTATTCTATCGACATTTTTATTTCTTGGTCCCCGAACTATGCGAGAGACATTCATAGGTGTGCTTCGTGGAATAGGAAATTAATTAAGTATTTGGAATTAGGTATTTGAATATCCATTTTTTATTTGAAGCCCACCTACGGGTGTGCTACGTGGAATATTTTAGGTGCGCTTCGTCTGGCTGTGCTTCACAGAATATGCTAATGCCTTACATCAATCAATATCTAGCCTTTTCACAACTATGTTGGGGTCGGCTTCCAGTCTAACAGGTTGGAGCTCAATACTACTATTTACTTAGAGCGATTGCCTATCTGCCCTTGGGTAATATGATACCGTTTGGTAAAAGAGGTTGACAGACTTTCGGGCTTCGACCCGTGACCACTGTCAAAGATCTACGCATGACAGCCAATTCCAACGGCTTAACGTGCTTTCGAACTATGAACACCCATCAAGGGACCAATCGCGGTAAACGCAGCTTTAGCTGACCGCAGACATAATTATAATACAAAGTCCAGATAGTTTCAATATTCCTAACCCAAGAAAGGCTACCCATTTTTGCAATCTTTTACTTGTTCGATTTGTCTTCACCTCGAATAACAAGCAGAACAGTTAGAAAAACATGGGAATAATTATTCACGAAGTAATATTATACTCATCATCATCATCAACATATTTTATCGTCCCACTGCTGGGCACAGGTCTCTTCTCTTCTCATACCGAGAAGGATTGAGCGTAATCACCACGCTTGCTCAATGCGGGTTGGTGATTTCAGACTTCAGGGCCAGGCTTATAATCAGGCATTGGTATCCAAGATATACTTAGAAAGTACATATAACTTAGAAAAGTTACATTGGTCTTGGCCTGGCCTGGAATCGAACCCGTACACTCATACTTAACAGGCTGGTGTTTCAATCACTAGGCCACCACGACTTCATTATCGAATAATTACATGATAATCGAATTTTGTTGTTGACTGTACTTATTAACTTAATTGTAAGCTTGTAACGATTATATAAATGAGGGTTAAGTTAGGTTAAGAAATGGCCCACCATTTCTTAATAACGGGGTCGGTTAGACTTTTACTGACTAAAATCACCCCGGTGTCTCTTCTATCACGAGCGCGCGTGGGGCCGTGGAAGTCTAAGTTCTTCCACGGTCCACCATTTCTTAACCTAACTTAACCTTCATTGATATGATCGTTACAAGCTTACAATTAAGTTAATAAGTACAGTCAACAACAAAATTCGATTATCATGTAATTATTCGATAATGAAGTCGTGGTGGCCTAGTGGTTAAAACACCAGCCTCTCAAGTATGAGTGCGCGGGTTTGATTCCAGGTCAGGCAAGTACCAATGTAACTTTTCTAAAGTTATATGTACTTTCTAAGTATATCTTGGACACCAATGACTGAAGGTGAAGGAAAACATCTTTAGGAAACCTGGACTTTAAGTCTGAAATCGCCAACCCGCATTGAGCAAGCGTGGTTATTACGCTCAATCCTTATCTGCATGAGAGGAGACCTGTGCCCAGCAGTGGGACGGTAAAAAGGTTGATGATGATGATGATGATGATGATGAAACTTATCATTATTGTTAACGGTCAAGCTGCGTGTTAATTTATGTTTATTATGATCCACGTGTCTGATGTAGCATGATGGGAAATAAGTATTTCTGACAAATACTTAGAAAGTCTTTTTGTAGTACAGACGCCAGCAGGTCAACTACCCGACTAACTGTCAAATTGTCCCAATCAACTTTTGAACCTTAATTCTTCAATAGTAAAGTTGAAAATCTGTTAAAATAGTTTGGCAATTTGTTTTGTAGCTTGGAGTATACATTAATGATGGTACACGCAAGCAATTTTAGTAAACGACCCTCAGACAACGGGACCTCGGTATGAGGAACATTGTTATCCAAATTTTCGAAATAATTTTTATTTTATGATACCTTATTGCACTCTTTTATGAACATAATATAATATTTTAATACATTGCATGAATTAATACAATTGATTACAATATGTGATCGTATACAATATGTAAAGAAAACCCCATCCCACCCATAAGGATAATAAAGGTTAGGTAAACACATGCCCAAATAAAATATAAAATTTTACATAATCATCATAGTAACAATACTAATGAATTTTGAAATAATTTTTTATTTCCCCAAAAATTGCCCATTTTTAAAAAAGTGACAACATATTTATTATTATGTGCGAGTAACGATACAACCGCCTGCGGCGTGCCCTGACCCCCCCCCCCTTCCCCCGTGCATGTATTGCCTACCGCACATGTATTAAATTACCTCCTTTTGTAAAATAATAATATTTGTTTTAGAGTGTTTTTTTTTAAGTTTAGTCCGTCTTTTTAAAAAGACAACTATAAAGTAAGTTAAGCACTTATATGGCTAACTTTTTCTTTCCTGAACATTTGGCATAAAAACGAAAGAGAAAGGGCTATTTGTTTCACTCATGTCTATGCACACTAAAACACCGTTTTTTTTTTCAAAACTATACATATCTCACTTAATGTCAGATTGTCTCTGCAAGAATATGTAAAGTAATAAAATATAATTATCATTCATAAAGTAGGTATCTAAATATATTATTTATATACAGTCTTATTACAAGTGTTTTTGTTTTGTGCCCTTAAACCAGAAATGGTTTATATTGATTCTCACATTCGCTATAAGAACACTCAATTTCCACCCATATTTACGTATTATTTATTACTAATGTACCCACAACATTTTTATTTCGTTCATAATAATATAAGCAAATAATGTAGGTGCACGAATAACTATATTATCACATCATCATCATGATCATTTCAGCTGAAAGACCTGGGGGAGCCCTATGTCCGCTGCTGGACATAGGGCTCCCCCAAGTATCTCCACTACGAATGGTCCTTCCGACCTTCACCAGGTCGTCGGAATATATTACCTATCACAATCACAAGAAATAGAAAAATAATGGTTAAAAGTATAAAAATCATAGGTTTAATAGGTAAACAGGCATCAAAGTGCCTGAGTCACATGTAATGATAGGAATCTAATGATCATCATCATCTCATTGTTAATCCCAGTCGCATTCGTAGCTTTTTCAGCTTTGGAGTCTGGGGTGCGCTGATGAATTTAATTTATTAATTTCAATTTCTCGGTGGTAGGCCATAACATCGGCCGCCGGCAGAAGTTACCACCCACCAGACAAAGCCTTGCCGCCAAGCGATTTGTCGTGTTCCGGCATGATGTCTGGTGAAGCCGTTGGGAGGACGGGTCTGAGCAGTTGTGTAGCGATGTGTGCAGGGTACGATGCGCCTAATGTTGTTGTGTTGGGAGTTTGGTCGTGGAGGGTCTTCAGATCAATCTCCCTTTGGCGCAGCATCGTTGGTCGTGTTGTTGGGTTTAACATTGCATCACCTCGCTCAACTGCCGTCTTCCTTCCTATTCGCTCAGTTTTTCTGAGTGAATAGGCTGTTAATAAACTAGCTCGCTTTACCATCAACGATCGCATCACTGCTTACCATCAGGCGGGAATGCGGTCAAGTGCTAGTTTATAATTATTAAAAAAAAAAGAATCTACTATTAAGTAAATATTTTAGCTATTAAGAGGTTTCGGTTCCACTGCGGTGCATTCATAATGTTGATCCGCTCCAAGAAAGGAATATGATCAACGGCTGACCTCAGTGCTTTGCTGTCCAAGACGCTCGTCATGACTCTTTGAAATCCAAAACGTTTTGTAACCGACGCCGAACTTACGAAGAATGTATATAGAAAGTAATATTATAAATAACATTATTACATAATTATGTAAATAAATATGTATTACTAAAAGCTACATAAAAAAAGAATTTTTTATTGCGATAAAAGTTTGCATGACTGTTTATGCAAATTGTTGATCACACTGCGTTAATTTTATACAACTGTCAAAGAGTCATAGAATCGTGAATTTAATAAACAGACATTTACAGTTACAGATTTGTAGTGTGACAAACTATTCCTTTCTCTGACTGTTAGGCACTTGTACCTTTGTACCGTTGAATAAAGTAAAAGTAGATACTTCTCTAACTAGGTAAAGGCCTACTTTTTCTCTAGTTTCAATATATTTATTTCTATTAATAGATACCGTCACTGATATTAGAAAGGTTACGAAAATATCGCTTAAGGCTGCCCGCTCACGTTAGACTCTTTGTGAAACCGATAATCGGGCCGATTTTCCTTCCGATTCTTATGACCGATTCAACGTACGCGTCCGTCTTTGTTTGAGGAACAAGCGAACAACGTACTAACTTAATAAGTGCATGTGAGTGTATTTCCGAACGTTCATTTGTCACCGATAGTCGGATCGGTCGGGACCGATAGTCGGATGTACGGACGACAGTAGGTCAAGCTTCCCGAAACCGTCAAATATTCCCAACCAACCTTGAGCCTTAATGCTTTAGAGTTAAAGTTGAAAATCTATTAAAGAAATCTGACAGATTGTAGTACAGAATTCAATCTTTACCTATTGTCATAATAACGTTATTGTTGTTTTCCGAAATACCGCAGTGTCTCAAGACAAAAGTCTTCGACCAGTGTGTGTTGCCAGTGACGACTTATGGAACTGAGACGTGGTCGCTAACAATGGGCCTTATAGGAAGGCTTAAAGTCACTCAAAGGGTAATGGAGAGGGCTATGCTTGGGGCTTCACTGCGCGACCGAATCAGGAATGAGGAGATCTACAGAAGAACGAGAGTAACCGA
Source organism: Sesamia inferens (assembly GCA_037179545.1). Classification (NCBI taxonomy): domain Eukaryota; kingdom Metazoa; phylum Arthropoda; class Insecta; order Lepidoptera; family Noctuidae; genus Sesamia; species Sesamia inferens. Next base: position 29,443,655 of record CM073933.1, on the reverse strand, counting down.
CATAGCCCGAAGAATTACAACACTAAAGTGGTAGTGGGCTGGGCACATTGCCCGTAGGACCGATGCCCGATGTGGCCGACAGGTTCTCGAGTCGCGACCACGCATCGGAATACGCAGCTTGGGTTCCCGACAAGGTGGACCGACGAACTGGTGAATGTCGCGGGAAACCGCTGGATGCGGGAGGCACAGGACCGGTCGTCGTGGAGAACCTTGGGGGAGTCCTATGTCCAACAGTGGACGTCTTTCGGTTGTTGAATGAATGAAAGCCTAAACCACTAAACTGATGATCCTGAAATTTTGTATATACGTTATCAGATATACAGAAACGAATTGGTATAGGGTTTTGTTCATTTTAGTGCAGCACTTTCCTGGTAATAAGTTAGTCTGTGTTAAACAAATTTATTCGCTTTCTTTCTTTATGGCTTTGGAATGAGATATGTAAATTATTATTGTATTTCAACATTTTCTACTGGTTGATAGCTAGGCTATTTATTGTGAAAACCATAACACTTAACTGTTACAAGAAGCGCATAGGTATGCTCCGTTTCTAATTCGCTCCAGTTATATCTCTCGGCTTATAAAGAATCTCCTTTCAAATCTGCGTTCCTGGTAGTTACAGACGAAATAGCATGTAGGTTAAGGCTGTTTCTATTGAGCTTTTTACCTTAAAATAACGTAACAACTGCATAGCTTCATTTGACACAAAATAACTCTAGAGGGTAAATATAAAACTTATATAAATTGAGAAATGATTGCATAAATAAACTTATGTTAGTGACCGAACAAGGAATACATTATTGTATAATTTATGAGAATGTATGGATGAATGTATCTTTCACGCAAAACTACTGTACGAATTTGGATGTAATTTTGAAAACAGATGGTTTATAATCAGACATAACACATATGCTATGACAGAGGACACTTTAATCCCGATATTTCCACGGGTTATTTACGCAAGTGATACCACGGGATGCAGCTAGTTTAATATACTTACAACTGTTTTTTTTAAACCTTGCTCTTTACATATATGTACTTTCAAAATTATTTTCGATCGAAGGTTTAAATGAAGGTAATCGTGCCAATGAGTTGAAATTAAATAAATTGCCTGAAGGTCGCGTCTTCAGTATAGTAAATAGATATCATATTAAAACAAATAATTATATTAATATTACAGCCAACTGGTTTAATTAGCCGCTTAGTTATCCGCCTAGCGTTTTAACTAAACGGCGGCCGTTCAAGTTACTGCTTGATTTAATGATTTCATTTTGTAAGTATGTTTGTAGAAACACTTTCACACGTCACTCATAGTTTAAACTAGATGAGATTACCGTTACCTATCTAAGTGTAAGTAGTCAGAGAAAAGAGGCCGAAACTCAGAGGTCACAGTCTTTTTTAAAGTCCAAACATATTCTTAGCCAAATCATATGAAGACCATGAGGATCGATATCTGTGATTAGTGATTACATTACCTAATACGACTATTAAATTATCTATTGATTTATCTGTTTATCTATCTCTTGCTTCAAAGATCCATATATTGATATTTATGTTAATAGCTTAATTTGTCAGAATTAAGATAGTGGTGGATAGGAGGGGTTTCGGTAAGGATAGACGATCATCCATCCAGTGTTCGATCGCGGCAATCATAGTCTGTTATCCTGTTGATTTTTTTTTGCTATCGTTCAAAATATTAGAATACAATAATTTAGTGATTATTATTGTTTTTGTGATGAATTCAATATTATTTATACAGGCAAATTGATAATCTTGAATTTCCTATTCAGATGATGGATTATTATTTTTATCACCATCATCTCAGCGTTAATCCCCATCGCATCCGAAGCTTTTCAGCTTTGGAGTCTGTGGTCCGCTTTACCAGTCTAACTGCTGACTTTGGCTAAACTTCGATATTTTTCGTGAAGCGACTGCCGTCTGGCCTCCACAACCTGAAGGCGATAACGAAGCATTGCAGTTAGACCTATTGTTGGAATTTTGAGGGCTCTAAAAACCCGTAACGACTGCCATTATGGCATGGCAACCGGGACCAACGGCTGAACGTGCTTTCCGAGGCACGACCAATTTAATGAATGCTTATTTTTATATCCTTTGATATGTACGAGGGTTTTTTGTATATCATTGTTTGTATGTCCAGAATTACTACAACAAAATGTGTTCCTACTTACTATTTTTAATAATCATTAGGATACAAGGTCTCACGAGTTCCGTGTTCTTAGCTACATTTGAACTCAATCAATTAATAAGAATCTACCTATCTAATTGTAAACTAATGACTTTTTTTTAAACGGGTAATTATTTGACCATTAGCAATGATATTATATTATTAGATAAACTAAAATTAAGCAAAATATACATTTTGCAAAAAATAACCATTAGTTAATAGTTTTAAATTTGGTTAAGTTTAAGTAACTGTTGATCAAAAGATTGGCTTATATAAAAACGAAATGTCGTACTATTTTAGAAGTATTACGTAGACCATGAAAGCAAACTTACGACTAGCTTAGCCATCCAAAGAATGTTCTGTAGAAAACATAGGTATTTCGTTTTATCATAAGGGTGGACTCTTAAACAACCAGCTCAGTATATTACTGTCCACTGTTGGACGTAGGCCTCTCCGGGCTGGGCCACAAAACCCTGTCTTTCGTCTTCTGCGTCCAGTCTCTCCCAGCCATCTAAGGAGTACTATTTAGTGTTTTTATTCCTAGTTAATAATAACCACTACTAAATGAATTTTATGACTCGATTTTTATAACATACCATTTTGAGTTTTAGATATCCAACAATTTAAAACACTAGTTAGAAATACACATTATTTCACCTCACAAAAACATATTTCGATTTAAAAGTTAATATTTTTGTCCGATTTTACGTTGATAGATCGATGGTTGCGTGCGCGTGCGCGGCGGATAGATGCGGAATGTGGAGCAGCTGTGTGCAGACCGTGGACAATAGTGATGCGTGTGCGCCGGCAGCGGTAGATATCGGCGGATTGCTATCAGTCTCGTAGGAAAGTTGGTTTATTTGAAAGAAAGAAAAATATTTATTGTGACTCCGGGGTACCGGAAAATCATAAAACTAAATAGACACAATTAAATATAAAAACAAGTTATACATAAAAAAAAGTAACAACAATTAGAAAGTCCCTTACGAGGCCAAAAGGCTCCTATCTTAGCAAAGTGCTTCGCCATTATTTCTAGCTGAGCCGCGGTTTTACCCATATAAGTTTCTATCCTGTGGGAATATTCGGATAAAAACTTCTGTACCTATATGTTATCCTGGTTATATAAACCATCTATGTGGTAAAGGAGATGTTTCATTTTGATCCACCACTATGTACGCTATTTAGATAAAGAGGAAAAAAATAAAAGATTTTCATAAAAATACTACTAAATTAATTTGAATAAAAATAGAAGTATGTATAATTAATTATTTGAAACGTTTTTAGTGAGATAACCCTTTATCAAGGTAGCCATGACAGTGGTTATGACGTTTAATTGGCGACTTTGACAGTTCTATTCTCCTGTTGTGTTCGTGTCGAGTGTTGATTTGAGTTGATTGTGTTTATATAATGGGCCGTATATTTGAAATTCATGTTTGGTTTTTTTCGCAGTCATATGGTAGATAATATTACTTACGATAGCCTAGATACATGACAAGGTAATTAAATGCCACTGTCAAAATCTTATTTCGCTTATTGCTGACCACCATATTTATTAGTAGTTGCGCTGCACTCCTTGGCCGAGTTAAATTGAATCTGTATAAAAACTAAGCTAAAATATAGGAAATTAAAATTAAAAGCAGTTAACTATAGCGTAACTATACCTAGCATTATGTGTACAATGTGCTGGCCCAGGCTCCATACATTTCTGACACATCTTCTTTTATCAAAATCCGCTGAGTAGTTTTTGTGTGAAAGAGAAACAAGTATACATTTAAACTTTCACAATTTAATATTAGTTGGATTAATTAGAGGCAATTGTTTACAACATGTATCGTCCGTTGGATCGGCTGTTTGCATCATCTTCGTATATCGTATTGACATTTATATGAAATATTATATTTTATGACTTGACTTTGTCTGGAGCCAGACAGATAGGTTAAAAGAAGATAGTAAGTTACAATATCCTGAAGGCTGAAATGCCTATCTTATAACACTGTAACATAAGCATAGTATTATTAGCAGTTAATGTTCCCACTACTGGGAAACTATAACATGTAGGATAAGATAGAATGTAAGTTTTAATGTTCATGAACGAGCGCCGTCAATTGAAATTGTTCAGTACCGCACGGGTGATTTTTTCAACGTATACTGTATTTTCAACTGTCAGAATTAAGCTTTGATTGAATTGAAAGCAACAAGAATTGTGAATTGATAATAATTGGGTATGCCACAAAAGTAGCGGTAAGTCCCTCTTTCAGGAGTGGCTAGAGAGGCGCCACGGCGTTCTCACCTTCCGCCTGATGCAGGTCCTCACCAGACACGACTGTTTCGGAAGGTTCCTGTTCCGTATACGGCGGGAGGAAACGCTAGGGTGTCACCACTGTGGGGATCGCCTTGAGGACACGGTGGAGAATACAAATAAATTTAAAGGTTGGGTCCCTCTAATTGCGTGCATGCTTGTCCTGCCATCTCCGTCTTAACTCCTACCGCAGGGACTGGTTCGCACTCGCAGAAGACAGAATTGTGTGGAAAAGGAGGCCTCCCTTTGCCCTGCAGTGGGATAATAAAAGCTAGTTCGATTAGTTTAGAGTGCCAAAGCAACGTCCACTGTTCCACACACCATTAGTATTAATGTGGTCGAAACTATTTATCGTAACTAGCTAGGCTACAGATTGCCTGTAATTAGAATATAAATCGAATTAACATTATTTATTACGCTTCGTAATATTATGGAAGATTAAGATGGTAGTCATAATTCAGCGAATATTGGTCAAACTTAATCTCTCATGTGTGATGTGATGTGCGTGTTTTTTATACCTCGTTCTAATGAATAGCCAGGATAACGACAAAATATATTTAATTTATAATTTGTTATTTAATTTATGACTAGGATTATTAGGTACTCGTTTTGCAATTCCAAAACGTTCATTATTACTCCTATTATGCAGTATTTTTTTCTTTTTAAGCGACTTTAATAAGGAGGAGGTTACTCAATTCGACCGTATATATGTCTTTTTTAATGTTTGTTCGTGGATAACTTCGTCGTTTATAAACCGATTTCGATAATACTTTTTCTGATGGAAAGAAAACATTCCCAAGGTGGTCCCATGACATCAGGGTTTGATGGTGGAAGATCAGAGTTATCAAGGGGAACTTTCAAAAATGGTAGGGACGGCTAGTGCATTTGTAAGTATTTTCATTAGGTATTTTAACGCATGTAGTGCTTTTATTTAATAAGGGTCTGGAGTAGATCCGACCATGGAGCCGGGAGACAGGCGAGGGAACTCCTCAACGATTCATGGCAGCTACGTCATGTTTGTCTTTGATTAATTTGTATTGATAAGAACCTTATGTCTAGATAGGTTGTGACTGTCATTAGGGAGCTGATGATGAAGACAAAGGTCATTTTAGGGAACTCCTAAACAATTTACAGTGTAGAATTAAATTTTGTTTATACTCAATTAATTTATGTTGATGAGAAGTTTGCATCCATGTGGGTGATAACGAAAGTCAGCAGTAGATCTCATAATAAAGACCATAGACAATCGAGAGAAGTCCTCAACAATTTACAGCATTGAAATTTAACGTGGGACAACCACTAGCCACTGCTACTCGCCATGCTGATGCGACAATCAAAAAAAATCAAGAGATTGAAATTAAGTGGCGTAATCGTGTCATCTCTAACAATGCTCATACTTTCAGTCCGGTCTCAGAAAAAAATTATAAATATCGGTTCAGTAGTTTGGTATTTATTTAAACCTAAATTACGGGCAAAAATTCAAATAAAAAAGGCGCCATTTGCTTGCTTGCCTATTCCCAACTATGTTGGCGGCAGCGTACAGTATGACCGGATGCAGCTGAATGAGCTGAGATGCAGTTCTTTTTACAACTAAAAATTGTAAAATATTTTTTTTTTTACAAAAAGAAGCAACCGGCTTCCACAAAATAAAAACACAACAAACTGAAAAATAACTAATTTCGGAAGTCGGTGGCAAATATGAATGTACTGTTCATGGTCATGGCGTCTTTGGTTTATGTATATTTATTTTTGACACCGACTTCCGAAATTAGTTATTTTTCACTTTGTAGTGTTTTTTTTTTTTTGTGGAAGGCGGTTGTTTTTTTTTTTTGTTGTTATGAGTCTCAACGACCCTGAAAAGGATGCAAACTGTACTATTTTGTACAAACACTGAACAGAGGTGATGAGTGCGTCAATTAACTTCAAAATTCTCTTTGTGAGGGAATGGATCGAAACCAGCATCCTAATTGCGTAACACACTATTATTGTAAATTGGAATCATTATGAAGTCAATTGCTAATCCATTGCTCCATATTTTCGGAAAATATGTCTGCCCAATAACATAAATAATTCAATGAATGTTGTTGAATTGTCAAAATGATACCTCTCTGGGCTCGTCACGATATTTTCCTTCATAGTTTTGAGGGCAATGGTGATGAATAATGTTATAGGACTTATAGGTACCTACTTATTACACAACAAGACTTATAATAAATAATAATCGAATAAAGCCGGTGTGCACTGTCAATAGTTTATCGATCATTATTTATTTTTGCTAACATTGCTACCTCTCCTTCTATTAGTATTTTTTATTTTAATAAAAAACGGCAATGTAATCTAAAGTATTCAATAAAGGCGCCAAAACTACGGAGCTCATAGAATTGTGTGCGGTACGGTTGGTTACAAAACGCAACGATTCGTCACGTCATGCTCTGCCGCAGAGTCACCACTTTAGAAACCGTTCAATTATTATCGATTTCTTAAAACGATGTTATACAGTAAAAGCTCAAAACTCCAGTGGCATGCTAAGGGCTACATTACCTCTGTGCAAGCGCTCAGTCAATGCAAGTATAACATTATATTTGTTTTAAGTATTTGAATATGCATTGCTGAAATTCGTTTAAATGCTGTTTGTACTAAGCAATGGGTTCACGCTTAACGCAGTCTGAGTTTGAATCGTGTGGCTGTGTCATGTAAACGACAAGATAGTAACAAAAAAAAAAAAAAAACTATTTAGAATTAAAAAAAAAAAACAAGAAATGAGGTATTCAGAACGATATCCTGCCAGCGCTGCGGGTTCGAACGTGATACCGTGGCCCCGGCACACACGCACACAGGCAAGTAAAGGAACACGGGTGGGTTTTAGAATAGAATAGAATAGAATATTTTTATTTCAGACCGGAGTCCATAAGGTTAGTAACAAGTTTACTTAAGTTCTAGTGTTAGTAGGTTACAGACACAAATATAAATAAAATTAAATTACAACTTAGCGTGGAGCTGCATCCACCTCTGCCAAATGGGAGAATCCTACCAATCTGCGAACACACTGAGATTACTGTTGTTTTACGGCGAACACGCGTCATCAGGGATGCGCATCTACTGCCAATAATGGCAGTAAAACCATTAATATTATTATCCGCAAACATCCCTGACGCACTACAACGCCACGGCAGCCCCAACAGCACCCTCAGTGCGTTATTATATTGAACTCGTAGGTCGCTGTATGCCCTCTGAGTGAAGTTAACCCACAGCCTGCACGCGTAGAAGGATTAACAGTAAGCTTTAATCGGCTTCGTACATTGCGCGAATCTGCGAGCCAACATGTTACAACGGACAGCCAGCGACCTACATTCCCTTTCAATATCACAACCTTCCGCTCCGCCCAGACCGGGAGAGGTCATTTGATGATTTCATGTGCGCAAAAGAAGTATGAATGCTATGAGGATGATAAGTGGTCCGGATGGTATACCAGCGATTGTTCTAAAAGCATGTGCGCCCGAGTTGTCTCCTGTATTGACACGCTTGTATCGCCTCTCATTTGGGACTGGTATAGTGCCCAAGTCCTGGAAGCTTGCCAACGTGCAGCCCGTGCCCAAAAAGGGTAGTCGTGCCGATCCTACCAACTATCGGCCGATTTCGATCACCTCCATACTTTGCAAAATTATGGAGCGTGTATTGAACTCGCGCCTTTTGGCATACCTGGAAGGTAACGATCTCCTCAGTGACCGACAGTACGGGTTTCGCCGCAATCGGTCAACTGGGGACCTACTAGTGTATGCCACTCACCTGTGGGGCGAGGCCCTCGAGAGAAATGGGGAAGCGATTGCTGTCTCCCTTGATGTCTCGAAGGCCTTCGACCGGGTATGGCACGCTGGCCTTTTGAGTAAGCTTCCAGCGTACGGCATTTCCCCTAGCCTGACTGGCTGGGTAAAAGACTTCCTGACTGAACGGTCCCTCCGAGTTGTTGTCGACGGATGCTCATCTGAGCCCATGTCGACTAATGCCGGTGTTCCTCAGGGGTCTGTTCTCTCTGCAACTCTGTTTCTGCTGCATATTAACGATCTGCTGATGCCCGGTATCTATGGGTATGCAGATGACAGCACAGTTGTGGAGAGATACCTGCCGGATGCTCGGGCTAGTAGGGAATCAATCCGGTCCGAAAGAGAGGCCATGGTAGAGCGAACGAGTGTTGCACTTCAGGCAGTCTCCGAATGGGGCAATGCCAATCTTGTAGCATTCAATGCCGCCAAAACGCAGGCCTGTCTTTTCACCGCCAAACGGAGCCCGTTCACCTTGGCTCCTACTTTTCGGAATGTATCCATGGAGTGTACCGACCGCCTTCAGCTTTTGGGTGTTGAGATTTCCTCGAACCTAAACTTTGGGCGGTTCATTGGGTCCAAGGCCAAGGTGGCTGCCAGAAAACTTGGCGTTATCGCAAAGGTCCGGCAGTACTTCACACCAGGGCAGCTTCTAATGTTGTACAAAGCACAGGTCCGTTCGTGTGTGGAGTACTGCAGCCACATTTGGGCTGGTGCTGCTAAGTGTCACCTGGCCACTTTGGATTCGGTGGAGAGGCGTGCGAAGAGGCTGATTGGTGACCCTGATTTAACTCGAGTTGGTCTCCAAAGCCTAGAGCACAGGCGTAGAGTAGCCAGCCTTTCGGTGTTCTATAGGATACATTCTGGGGAGTGTGCGAGGGAATTGCACGATTTAATTCCCCCATCTCCGTTCCACCATCGGACGACCCGTCGTATGGCGAGTTTCCACCCTTATGTTGTTAACACCTCTACGATCCGGACGAAGCGTTTCGCCTCCTCCTTTATACCGCGTACATCGAGGGACTGGAACAATCTGCCGGCGGCGGTGTTTCCGTCGGATTACAATTTGAGTGTCTTCAAGGACAGAGTGAATAGGCTCTTAATAAACTAGTGCGCTTTACCATCAACGATTGCGTCACTGCTTACCATCAAGCGGGATTGCGGTCAAACGCTGGTTTATATTTTAATAAAAAAAAAAAAAAAAAAATGGGGTCTAAAGTCAGCAATGGTCTCTCTCAGAGATCGCAAGGGGGTCTGAAGTCGCGAATGGCCTCTCTCAGAGGCCGCAGGACGTTCTGGAGACGGCAGCAGCATTTTCCTATCTTAGAGACCGCAGGAGGTTCTAGAGACTGCAGCAATGGCCAATCTTAGAGGCCGCAGGAGGTTCTAGAGACTGCAGCAATGGCCTCTCTCAGGATCCGCAGGAGGCTTTGGAGACAGCAGATACCTAGAGGGCTTCTTTATTACTGCTATTTTATCGGAATCCACATCTCAAATGCCCACAGCTCTGCGTGGATTTATTATTCATGAAGCCTCGCAGAACATCTTAATGACCAAATTTGAAATTTTTAAATGATATGTACATGGCCTTGAAATATTAATTAAATTTGAAGGAGTTTGAATGGCAAATCAGCTAAAAAATAAAAAGCCATCAATAATTTAAATGAAAAGGTTGTCATGATGACGTGGTCACCAGCGTTGTCAAGAACTGTCATAATATTGAAAATGTTGTTGTAATAATGTTGGAGTTTTTGATGGGAAAGCTAAGATGAGTGTCACGCGCATTTTCATTGGACTTTTAAAATTATTTATAGTGTCGTTTACTAAATAAAAGCGCGTTCTTTATGTAGTAAAACGTGCATTCAGTAAATCTACACTAATATTATAAAGAAGAAAACTTTGTTGTTTTTTTTTGTTTGGTTGTATGAATAGGCTCAAAAACTACTGGACCATTTTCAAAAATTCTTTCACCACTCGAAAGCTACATTATCCACGAGTAATATAGGCTAAATTTTATTTTGGAAAAAAATAGGGCTCCGTAAGATATTTGGGTTTTTTGAACACAAGGTGTAAAAAATCAACCAGAAAAGTTATTTATTTTGGGTACGCTGCCTAAACTATAAAAGATAGAACCATGAAATGTTGTAATTAATTTTAGATCTTATAAATATCTACAAAAAAGTCCGCGACACACTATACCTATCCATCTCGAGTGAGACACAACAACCATTTTTTTATTTAAAAAATTAGAATACACTACTACATATACTAAAATATATACATACAGGAATACAGGACTACATTTAAACGCATTTATTTTACTCATGCTATTAATCCTTATCAAAATAAATTGTACACTAGGAATTACTCCTGTTTGTTAAACTCACATACACAAACAGGCGGACCCGGAACAACTACCTACTTGTAGGCCATACAAGTATTTGTTCGGTAAGGGAATCGAACCCGCGACACGCAGCGCAGCAGTCGATAACCCAGCCACTCCACCAACCGTGTCGTCCAAATACGAGTAGGTACTTGGCTTCCTTATTTACGTTAATAATTAAAAAAAATAAATACATATAATGAAATGTACAGCGCCAGCTGGTCCAATTACCAAAGTACCGTAGAATTGACTACTGCGCTGCGTGTCGCGGGTTCGATCCCCTCACGGAACAAATATTTGTATGACCTACAAGTAGTTGTTCCGCGTCTGGCTGTTTGTGTATGTTAGTTTAAATGTTTGTAAACGCATCCACGATACAGGAGAAATTGATAGTATGGGGCAACGTTTTTATAAAAAAGAAAGAAAGATAAAGAAAAAATGGAGCCGTCACGGGACGCCTGGTAGATGTGAAACATCGACGTTATTTCGTAAAAGTAGTATGCAGAAAAGAACAGATTGTGGTAGGAACTAAAAATGTCAATAAAATAAAATAAAAAATATAACGATTTTTTTTTCTAGATAACGATGATTTTTTATTAAATAAACATTAATTTTCATTGAATACAAAAATTTACATATTTATTTTAAATCGAAACTACTCAATTAGTTTAATCAGTGACTTCGGTAATAGTTACATTCGATGTTGCCTCTGAGAACGGTATTACTGTGACAATTGGTCGATGGTAACTGAAGTACGATACGAAAGTATAGATAGTTCAATCCACGAAGACGCGCCCCACCAATTTTAGGTTGAGGGGATCGCGGGGCGCGGGGAGTTTTCTCCGAGCGTCAGTCACGGACCGTCAGTGGTTCGATGCACACAAGTAGTACAACCTGTATTTCAAAAATCCAGACTTGACACGAAAGTTGCTCTACTTTATATTTTTTTTAAATGTCGAAAAAATCTCAGCGTGTTGTACTTAAAAGCCAGGTATGTAAATTATTGTTACGAAACACATAAAATAATAAAAGAAAAGTAGTTTAATTCAAAATTAAATTTTACTAACTAGACTTCATTTTATATTTAAAAGTAAGACTAATGTTATTTCTTTTTTTTTTTTTTTTTAATTGTAGGCAAGAGAAATTATTTCTAAAGTTTACGATTTCATGAAAAAAGAAGCAAGTCAAAATTTTGCAGAAAAACTCACTGATGCTCGATGGAGAACCGCACAGGCTGTTGGAATATCTGAAAGCACAGTGACTAGAATTCTACGCGAAAGAAAGGCTTATACTGAGACAATAAAGCAAACTACAGTATCTACTATGGAGTCTAATATAACTATGGAGACGGATGCGATAGTTTCTGTAGTCCAAAGTGAAGAGCGTACAACAGAGCCGACTACGGAAATGGATATTGATTCTAAAAATGAAGCGAGTACGTCGCATTCGAATTTAGCAGGCAGAAGTGCTTCTATTTTTACATCACCTATGAAGAAGAGAAGGGTAAGACCACGAAAAATTAATTTAGACAAATTTGATATTGGTGTAGTCCGAAGAACTATCCAAAACTGCCATAAAGAACATCATCAATTTCCAACATTATCACGACTTAATACTATTTTGAAAGACCGTATACAATTTAATGGATGTAGAACCACCCTAAGAACATTGCTACTTAAGCTTGGTTATAAATGGAGAAAAACTGAGAATAATAGGAAGGTCCTAACCGAAAAACATGATATTCAAATGTTAAGATTGAAATATTTAAAACAGGTAAAATCTTTTCGTAATGCAGGTAGACCTATAGTGTACACAGATGAATCATATATTCATACCAACCACGTGCAAAAAAAATCTTGGGCCGACAAAGGCTCTAAAACAGCAATGAAACAAAATTTAACAAAGGGTGTGCGCATAATTATAGTACATGCCGGAAGTGCTGAGGGTTTCGTACCAAATGCGTTGTTAACGTACAGAGCAGAGATCAAATCCGGAGACTACCACGATAATATGAACTCGGATAATTACTTAAAGTGGCTTAAGGAGAAACTAATACCAAATCTCCCAAATGATGCCGTGGTAGTCTTGGATAATGCAGCCTATCACAATACTAGTTCGGAAAAAATACCCACATCCAACTCCAACAAATTAGACATGCAGACTTGGCTGAATGCAAAAAATATCCATTTTGTACCAACCTACAAAAAGCCTGAACTTTATGACCTTATATTAAAAAACAAAGAAAACTTCCGCAAGTACAGAGTTGACGAATTATTAAAGGAATATGGATTCACAGTGCTTCGGCTGCCTGCTTATCACCCAGAGTTAAATCCAATCGAAAACATTTGGGGTATTGTAAAAAACGACGTTGCTAGCCGCAATATCAATCAAAACTACACTTCGATTATGCCCATTTTAAATGAAGCATTTGATCGAGTAAATAAAGATGTCTGGTTCAATACTTGTCAGCACGTGGAAAAAATAGAAGACGAATACATGAGACACTGTGATCTTGATTTCAATTTTATTATAAATGTCAGTGATACTTCAGAATCTGAATCAGACATTTCTGAAACTAGTGATTGACGATTTTTATTTCAATAAAAAAAGTTCCATAAAACTTTTTCACGTATTTCATTTATGTCTCTAATTACCTCCTATTATTATATAAAAATGGTATTATAATCGTATATTAACTAATAATCACATAAAATATCCACACCTCAATTTTCCTTGCAGTCGGGTAAAGAGTATAAAATTGAAGTAGAGCATCTTTCACTTTGACCATGACGCTCTCTCCTGATTAGTCAATTTATTGTAGTGTGGGTGTGCACTCATAGATAATTATTGTGTACGGATAACACTCAAACATTGACGGAAGCTTGCACACATATACTATAAACGGTTAGGAGAAATAGTGGGGCGCGTCTTCGTGGATTGAACTATCTATATTGGACATAACATTATTAAGATATCTAATAAATACAGCATCTATTGTCAAGAATCTTAGCTAGTTATTTCAATATACTACTAAAGATCGTAAAATATAAATAATGAATGTTTCACTATAAACTCCATTATGATTAGAAAAATTAATTAATTTTTTAAAGTTTAAATTAATAACAAATAAGAAAAAGATTCGTGCGCTGCACGCCATCAGCTGATTTTAAAATAAAGTTCTGTCAGTCTTAATAAATTTATTCTCTAAGCAATTGTTTTAATGCATTAATTTCAATAAGAATGAAATTAAAATTAATAATTAATTTAAAAACATGATATGCAATGAAATTTATGTGAATTTTAATCTACCTAGAGAGTAGATTTTACATTTACTGGCGCTCAATACACACCAAATATACGCGTGCTAAATGCACAGATAAATGCATACTTTAATTATAAAAATATAATTAACTTACTGATGACTTGATAATGTGTCATAGTGTGATTTTGCTTTCTTTGCAGGAGGCTGATCACTTCCACTCTCTAAATTATCACGGTCAGACATTTTATTATCAGAACAGAAAAATGATTTATTTACCAGAAAAACACAGGTTATGAGTACTGTAATAAACAGAGTATACACTATAGGTATCCGAGTCCGAGCTCAGTGGAGCGAAAGAGATGGCTTAACGCCGGATCGAGTGAGAGAGAAACGCACAGTCGATTCCGAGCTCAGTGGAGCGAAAGAGATGGCTTAACGCCGGATCGAGTGAGAGAGAAACGCACAGTCGATGCGTCGCCACGCCAGAAATCGGTCTCACGTGCGCCTATAGATGTTTCACATCAAAAAATTGGGAGGACCCGGTACCCCTGAAAGGCAGATTACGCTTAGGTAGTATTTTAGCCGGTAAGAGTCCGGCAGTCCCCTCCGCGTCCCCGAGCAGAGGACAGTCCGTGAGTATTTTTCCACCTTCGAAAAAAAAAAACGTCCATCTACCCAAAGCTTTCAACAATTTCCAATCAATCTTAATCGAATGAATGTTAAAACAAATCAATTCAAATCAAATTTCTTTATTGCAGTTAAGCGTACATTTACTTAGTTGTATACCAAATACCAAGGTAGTTCTTCCAACACGTGAACACGCCGTTTTTGAGGACTGTCGCGAAGCGTTTACGACTGCAGTCGTCGACCTTGTCAAGGGCTGTCGCGACGTGTTGACGACTGTAGCCGTCGACTTTGTCGAGGACTGTCGCGACGTGTCGACTTCTACTGTTGGCGCGTGCCGCTCGTATGTATGAACAAGTATATTGGTTAAGTTAAGGCCACCATTCTAAGGCTTATTTATAATACTTCACTACCATGATACGACATCAGCTACTGCTGAAAAAGGGGGAGTTTATTGGTCCATAAATACCTATTAAATAATAGTTTAAAATTCACACTGAATGTCATTCACCACAACCCCTATTATCTCTTGTGTAGTAAAGTAGACCGCTGATAAGTGATAACACCAGCGTCGTACGAAGTTTATGTCAGTATAATGTGAAGCCAGATTAAACTGGTTTGCTTCACACTGACGCGCGGCCTACTGTACCAACTAATACTATCAGACATAAGTGTAACTTAATCTACAGCATATCCTATGGTCCTCATATCGTTATCAAAGTCTTTGTTCTTGTACTGCTTGATCTTTGTCAGCCACCTCTCCAGGGACACCTCCTGGCGATGACCGCCGTACCTCTTCGGCAAGCACTCTGGGGGAATGTATCTGTAACATGGAGATGATTAATATAGTACATGTTATGGTTATATGTAGAAAATAATGTCATATCCTAGTGATGGCATGTATAGTTTTTTCCAATATTCCATTCACTAGTTTCCGTGTAGCCTACGTCGAAGCCATAAGACGATCACTCTTAGTGATAAGACCGCCCATTGCACCAACCTTTGTAAAATCTTCCTTTTTATGTTCTGTACATATGTTATGTACATAATTATAAGCTTTAGGTAAAAATACACATTTAATACCTATGAAGTTGACTGGCCCAAGAAAAGAAAAACTACTCTACTCTAGCCTTGAAGACACAAATTAATTTAACTTTTTTTTTTATAATTATAAACTAGCGCTTGACTGCAATCCCGCCTGATGGTAAGCAGTGATGGAATCGTTGATGGTAAAGCGCACTAGTTTATTAAGCCCATTCACTAAAAAAACCTGGTGAATAGGAAAGAAGATGGCAGTTGAGCGAGGTAGTGCAATGTTAAAACAACTTTACTATCGTAATAATTTATTTATTTTATAATTTTGGGGAAACTTATAGCTATCTTATACGATGTTATTAATGAATGAAAAGGCAATTTACAAGCTTCCATTGATACAGACTAAAAAAGGGTCGGTTCAAAATACCTTATATATAAGTAAGAAAACATGAACTACACGCGCACGCCACTCTATAATTTAGGTGATAATCTCATAAACAAATTTTTGAGAACCCAACTTGTAGGTAGGTGTTTTTTATTCTGTGAACTAACTCTGGACTTTAGAGTTATAGATTTTTACTTACGACAAAATGTTTTTGGTATTTTTATGGCGTACGTTTGTATCTATTACTAATTCATAGAAGTAAAGTAAAATATTGGGCACCGACTTGTTAATCAGGTGGTACCGTGGTTGATACAATGTTAAAGTATATTAATTAACAGAAAATAAATAAAGCGTTTTAAGGAATTTCTTCATTTTCTGTTATGTCTCCTCAAGCTACATTAGAGAAATTAATTATGGCGTTGTATTTTGAACAAACAATAAAACTAGCTGTTACAGGTGTTCCCATATCTTCTATTCTCTAACCCCCTTAATCCTAAACGTTCCATAAACGTTTGGACATCACTTAACTTTAATCATCGTTTATGAATAAACCCCTTAAACACTGTGTTCTTTATTCATAAACGTTGATTAAAGTTTAGTGACGTTAAAAGTTCAAAAATGTATGGTTAAAGAATCGCTAATCACTAGTTAACTCTAAGCAACGTTTATGAATAAGTAGGTATAAGTATAACTAGACTGTTAGTCTCACACTACCAGGATTTCATAGGCAATCGTGTGATCTTACCAACCAAGACCCAGATTCAGTCACCAGTAGTCATCAATCATAGTCACTTTATACCACGAACTAACAACACTATCAAGCTGAATGTGTTGCTTCATGTGTGTACGAGGTGCTCGTATGTGGTGCTGGATACTCACTCATGTAAAGCACCGAGATCACTTCCGTGGAACCGAACCCTTTTCCACAAATCGTCCACGGGCGCCAGACGTTTGAAGAAGTTGAACAGCGTCTCGAAGACTCTGGAGCAGTTGATTACGTGGACCCCTCGCATGTGCAGTGGGAATGCGAACTGGTATGAGACGAGATTATAAGATTACTTGCAAGTACTAGGCAAGACTTCTGTAGAGTTTATTGATGAGACAGTGATTTCCAAATCCAGATTTATCCACGAGTAATGAAGAAAAACCACATCTAAAGATAGATATAGTAGACACTTGGACAGCAATCCAATTTAAAATTAAGCTAGGCTGAATAAATTCCCATACGTGTGACCTTGAGCCACATTTAATAGAAACACCTAATTGCATCTCTGGTGGATGCAAATCTATAAATTCAGAAGCAGATAAGTCAACCGCACTCTTTTTTTTTGGGCGGGAAAGTTAAGCTGAGTGTCACGGTCATTATTCATTGGACTTTAAAATTATTTATAGTGTTCTTTACTAAATAAAAGTCCGTGATTTATGTAGTAAAAAGTGCATTCAGTGAATAATTCATAAAGAACATTGAGATATCGCAGCATAGTGGCCTCCTGACTTTGCCTCAAAGCTCCCTCGTAGACAATTTACGCGGCCGTCTATTTCGACATGAATGAAAATTCATTATGTGACATAGGCTAAATGTACACACCATGCAAAGCCAAAGAAGAAAGAAAGAAATAAATAACCAAACTCGTGAGTGCAGAACTAGTAAAACTTGTAAAAAACTAGAATAACTCCTTACCCCCATAACATTCATGGCTTGTAAGGCTATGGTTGGTGAGAACTGCCTCATATGCTTCATGGTGAGACCTGCACAGTCCAGGAGGGCGGTGCCTCCTAAGATCTGGAGCTTCGGCTGCATGATGCCGATTTCCAGAAGGAGTAAGCTTCCGCGAATTAGATCGTCTACTGGGTATTCATCTGGATTCCATTCACCTGGAATGAAACAATAATATTTGAATTTGATATTCAAGATGAAGACAAGTAAAAGTACAAATAAATTAAACTTCAGTGTAATATCTACATCTATTTCATCAGATCAGGAAGACAACAAACTGTAAGCAAAATAAAAACACAGTCATTTCGGTCGTCATGGTACAGACGACACCACATAAAGCTATATCAATCTGTCAGATTTCTTTATTAGATTTTCAACTTTATTGCTGTGGATAGTTAGGTTGATTGGCAACACTTGACAGTTTTGGGTAGCTTGACCTGCTGTCGTCCGTAAGTCGCAGTTGTACTCTTAAATTTAACAACGTTAAGTTTCGTTAGCGTTCACGTGGCTTTTTTGTTTACCTTTAATAAACTACATAAGCCGTTGGCATATAATCACGTTCTCAGTCTGCATACAAAAATTTAAGCAAATATATTATCTAGTAGTTTAGTTATCGTCGTCCTCGGTGGCGCAGCGGTCAACACGCCTGCCTGCGACGTGGAGGCCCCGGGTTCGATCCCCGGCCAGGTTATGATGGAAAACGATCTTTTCCTGATTGGCCTGGGTTATGGATGTTTATCTATATATGTATCTATTATAAATATAGTATAGTATATATATATATATAGTCCATAATATAAATACTAGAAACAAGCACAAATTTATTGTACCTACAACAAGGCTCAAGAAAATAGGTGGCTCTTTTAGATGCCAATGTATACATTTTTACAATAGACTTCCAGAGGTGGTTCAAGATCTGAGCCTGAATAAATTCAAATGCTTCATTAAACGTAAGTTGTGTCAGAAAGCATTTTATAGTGTTAAAGATTATATTGACGACAAAAAGGCTTGGGCTTGAGCTGCGTCCGATTTCTATGCTTACACTGATTGTTCTTTGATTTTTCCTCTCGTAGTTTAAATTTGCAATTGTTTGTTTTTTTTTTTTAACTCAAAGCCAGTACACACTATGTAGCCAGGCATATTATACGTTACGGAATTGCATCGCTGACAGGGGTATTCGGCACTGGTGCAGCTGCACAGGAGCTAAACTTAGCATTCGGGAACACCGTTGGAGCTGCTGAACCTTGGACAAAACTGTCTTTGCATTGTGAAGATTCAATTTCTTAGTATTGTATAATTGCATGGAACACGTGTGAGCACGATCTATTTACTGTAAAGCATCTATTTGTTGGGTTAGTCGTTTATTGACTTGATAGTGCTATGGCTGTTGAGAGTATGTCATGCTCACTCAAATGTCTCGCTGGTGGTGGCGTGTGTGTTGGGTCATTAGGTTCCCTTCAATATGGTTGAGCTGAATGATGCTGATCCATACGTCATGTTCGTGAACGGACGCCGTCAGAGGGGACTGGTCATCTCTTAGCTGCTACGGCGTATTTTAATTTCTGAATTGTTGTTTTTTTTTTCCATAATGGACGCTCTCAGCGTACAATATATTTCTGCATCGTTCTCACACGATTGATTTCAAAATGAATGATGTAATCAAATATTTGTATCAATAGCTTGATATTTTAAAAGAGTGTCCATGGAGTTTCTTGCCCGTTCTTCTCCATAGGTACCTACTCTTTGGAATGGGCGACTAGCTTCACCTTACTGACTGACCGACCTTCTGACAATTCAAAAGTGCCTGTAACTGGTTTATTTAAAATAAATGCTTTGATTTTGATTTTTTGATTTAGTATCGTTGAGTTAGTATCCCATAATAGAACTCTCGAACTTACTTTGGAGCTAGCTCAATCTGTGTGATTTGTCCGTATATATTTATTTATTATAATCGATCGTAGTTAGTTAATTTGTTTCAAAAATCACTTCTTCCATTTCGATTACATAGGGTTAATTTTTATACTTAGTATCATTAAGTATGGATTGTGTGTGTCTGCATTGTGTTTTATATATTGTCGGCTCCCCACTGTATTCGTGTTATCAAGGTTATACACAAAAACGCTTTTAATGAAGTTAAGTAAAATTAATGGTCACACAAAAATTTTTTTTCCACTGAAGATTATAAGACTACCCTCTTTTTTACGTAGGTGTGGTAAAAATATGTTTAATTAAAGGAATTACAAGACCTTAGTGCTGCAGGTAGGTACCTTAATTTTAAAATTTCAAATAACGGACATAATCCTTCATCTTTTATATCAAATATTATATCTGTCACCGTCGCCGCCAACTGATTAGTTTTTAGCTAAATGGTGGTCACGCCCTACCGCTCTGCCCAGAGCGGCTCTCCCGCTTTGGGCGGTTCTCTCAATTGATGATTTCACATCCAAAACTTAAAAATCTAAATGGTGGCCGTTCAAACATCGGCCTGACTGATATTCATTTTTATAATTACAAGCTGTTTGGCCGCAATCCCGCCTGATAGTAAGCAGTGATGCAATCATTGATGGTAAAGCGGTTTCTTTCCCATCGGCTGTCGAGCACCAATCCCAGATACTTCATGGTAGACTCGACAGCTATCCGGGCCCCACTGACCACGACATGCGATCCCGGCGCCGGCGCACGCCGGAGGCCATGGAAAACCATGGCCTCCGATTTGTCAAGGGCCACCTCCAGGCCCAGGCGCCGGATGCAGTTCACCACCTGTGACACCGCAGCCGTGGCTATCAACGTTGCTTCCCTGTGCTTGCTCCCCCGGGCAGTGACAAGCGTGTCGTCCGCATAACACGTCAAGTCGGCGCCCGACGGGAGTTTGCCTCTCAGCACCCAGTCGTAGCCGATGTCCCACAGGAGCGGTCCCAAGACCGATCCCTGTGGAACACCGCACGACATTTGATGCCGACCGGCACCGCCACGTCCCCGATAGATGACGCATCTGCCCTCCAGATAAGCCCCTACTATGCGGCGGAGGTAGGGAGGCACCCGATGGTATTTCAGGGCCTCCCTAATACAGCTCCAGGGTAGGGTGTTGAAGGCGTTGAAAATGTCTAAAGACACCGCCAACACCACCATACCCCGGGACACCGTATCCTCCGCCAGGGCTCTCACGCGCATGATGGCATCTATGGTGGAGCGCCCCCGACGAAAACCGAACTGGTTGTCGTCCAGGTTTGGCCCTTCTCTGCACAAGTGGCTGACGAGGCGATCTGCGATAATCCGCTCGAACAGTTTGCCCGCCTCGTCGAGCAGCACTATGGGCCGATACGCGGACGGTGAGTCCGCGGGGCGCCCCTCCTTCCTGAGCAGGATCAGCTTCCCTTCCTTCCACACACTGGGAAACTGACCCTGCTCGAAGCATGCCGTGAAGAGCCCCCTCAGCGGGGCTCTAGCTCCTTCAGAGCCAGGACGAGAGCTCAGCCAGGAACTCCGTCGGGTCCGGGCGCTTTATTCTTGGCCCGGAGCCGCGACACGGCCGCTCCGGCTGACGAGCCCTGACACGTCTTTTTAGCTCCCCCCACATGTACTCAATGGGGTTCATGTCTGGGCTTCTGGCTGGCCAGTCCATAACTGTGATGTTCATATCCCGAAGATATTCTCTGATGATGCCGGCCGTATGGGCTCTTGCATTATTATGCATAAAAAGGAAATTTGGGCCCACATAGTCCGCGTATGGTATCACGTGAGGTTCTAAGCACTCACGAATGTACCTTTCAGCATTTAATGTTGGCAGCTGTGGTGCTGTAACAACCTCAAGTTGAGTTTTGCCGCTCGCGGATATACCCAGATGATATACCCAGGGATATACCCCGGCCCCAGACAGTCCATGACCCACCGTCATAAGCAACCCTCTCTTCAAAGCAGCATTGTGCGAAACGCTCTCCCTTACGTCGGTAGACCTTCTTCCTTCCATCATTGCCATGTAACACAATTTTAGACTCATCAGAAAAGAGTACACGGCTCTAATCTTGCTGTGTCCAATTTAAATGAGTGCATGCGAAATGAAGGCGCGCTGTTAGGTGGGCTCGCATTAGTTTGGGCCCATTAGCTGGCTTGTGTGGTACCATATCGCGTTATTTTAACCTTCTCCGAACAGTTCGAGTGCTCAAAGATACTCCCTGGAAGTCGCGAAGCTGGTTTTGTATCTCAATGGAGGTAAGGTGACGATTTCTCAAGCTGGTCGTCACGATGAATCGATCCTGCCTTTCAGTTATGACGCGAGATCGTGGCCTTTCTTGGCGACGAACAAAGCCGCCAGTCTCTAGGTACCTCCGATAAACATTTCGGACCGCAGATCGAGATAAATTAAGTTGAGCACTCACATTTCTTTGGCTGTGTCCGGCCTGAATAAGTGCCACAGCTTGGGCGGTGACTTCAGGTGAAGTATCCGTAGATTATTGATAGAACCTCACCTTAATGTTAAGAATAAGTAATGTTTGTTGCAAAACCAAAGATATCAATCACTTTTTCAAGAATTAAATCCAAGTAAGCCAATAAAATCAAGTTTTTTTAGTATTCGATTGTTTGATATCAATAAACAGGCTCCAAATTGTCTTTTGTTTCTTTAAATTCTGTGTTCGAAATTCAAAAAAAGGCAAAATTGTGAATGTGCCAGGTTCAAAACTGCATGCAAACTTTTTGCTCGACCAAATATAAAATTTTAGCTAGGACCAAACGAAACTGAAAATGCAAGGTGGGCCAATAGATGTGTCCAGAAGTGTATATATATGTAAAGAGATTTAAGATCAAAGATCTTAAAAATATTTGATATTAATTTATGGATTCATTTTACAAATCCATATTTGCATATTCTAATAACCAAACGCAGTGTTCAACGGGTTCGAGATACTAGTATAGACGCTAATAAATATGTATCAAGGATATGTAGTAAACTCTGTTCCACATTTTTTGCAGATGTGCCAATATATTACTAGGTGAGAGATATATATGTATGTATACCCATACCCACACCTTTTTAACTTGAGGGTAGACAAACACTACATTTCAGAAGAAGCATGAGCAGCGTAAGATTAGAAAAAATGAGGTGATGACTTACCTAGTCTGCACAAGATGAGTCTACCAACATCAGGTCTGTCGAAGAGTACACCTTCGAACACGTGACCTAGCTTGGTGAGGCTGAACCAGTCCACATCACGCCATAGATGAGGGTTCTGATCACGGAAGTTGCAGTAGCGTACTAACTGGAAGGAAACTAAATAAGTATTTGCTCCTTTGACATTTGAAAATCTAGTTGTCCGTTACGATTTCCTTTAACAGCAGGATACGGATTAGGAAGGCCCATATTCCCCTCTTCACAAATTAAACTAATTTTAAGTTCAGTCAGCAGTACATCGTTTTTTTCCTGTAATATTTTATTTATAAAAGATCAGACTTACCACAGCCTGACGCAAGTTATCGGAATTCTAGTCGCCATATTTCTTTGACAGACAACCTTAATTCCACAGTTCTAAGCAAATATTTATCTCCTATCCTTTTCTTAATGAAACAGAAAAAAAAATGCACTGAATTTTAATTTGTGAACAGGGGAATCGATGCCATTATGTTGATTATTTGATTGTGAAAATAAAGGGCACCAAATTCATGAAGCAAGTAAATAAAAGAAATGTATCATTTCGGTGATGCTACTCTCTAAAAAATTTCCTACCAAATAGTTTAGAAAAACCCAGAAAAGAAAGGTGTTGCGAACTCTTCTATTGTAGTAAGTATTAATACAGAATGAATACACACAAGTCTATGCGCCCGCGCAGGCACCGATCGCCGTGCTCTCAGAAACCGCAGTAGAAACGCATCGTCCATCCGATATGGGTGACACTCGCCTCGCTCTGAAACATATAATTTTTTTTTCGTTATTCTACATATCATGAATCAGCTTCCAAAATTATTTAAATACATCTATATTTTCAAGCTATGACGTTGTCATCTATTTAACTAGACTTGCCTGTGAATCTTACTATCCTACTCGTATTATTGTTATGTCTAAACGAGAATTTTGTATGGATGTATGTCTGTTACTTTTTCAGGCTAAAACTACTAAACGGATTTGGATGAAATTTGACACTCAGATTGTTTAATAACCACGATTAACATGTAGAATAGTTTTTATCCGGATATTCCCAGGGATTAAAATTTACGGAGGGGAAAATAGGTGCGCTGTTTGAAAGTTAGTAAATTAAGGCCTTAAGCCAGAGCTTGAAACACTAACGCTAAGGACGACCCTGTGGGGTACGGACCTCAGGTAACTAGGGCATCACAGGAAGAGGCTGGAGAGGCACTATAAACATGAAATATGTGTTCGCAACATGTTTTCAAATATACTCACAGGGCTTTGATAATTTAGTTAGGCGTCTAAAAGTTTATTAAGTTTTACCGCAGAGGATTAATAATTATTTTTCAAACATTTTTTTTGGGTATTTCGGTTACTTATCTATCTTGATATAGCCGTTCTACCGTTGTTATGAATAATAATTATGTATGATATACGGTACGGGTATTTTGAGTGTCCACATTTCCAACAGATGTCGTTGTAAAAATCACGCTCGTTCCTGAATCACGCTATGGTTTCGTTACTGCGCGGTATATTTAACCTCTGCCCATACTGTTTATCTCTGGTCTCTCTTAATAACTTAATAATCTTTTGCCTTTTACTAAAGATTTTCGTGGAGGGTACACTCATACGAGTTTATCATATTTTTAGAATACTGCTTCGGCAGTATTTATAAACGAATGAAAATGAACTATCACAACTCCATAGACATCCTCCACGGCGCAGCAGTCAACACGCCTGCCTGCGACGTGGAGGCCCCGGGTTCGATCCCCCGCCAGGTCATGATGGAAAACGATCTTTTCCTGATTGGCCTGGGTCTTGGATGTTTATCTATATATGTATCTATTATAAATATCGTTGAGTTAGTATTCCATAACACAAGACTCGAACTTACTTTGGGGCTAGCTCAATCTGTGTGATTTGTCCGTATATATTTATTTATTTTATAGGCACAGACGCCAGCATATCAAGCTACTAAAATCTGTCAAATTTCTTAAATACATTTTTAACTTAATATTATAGCTTTTGAATCATTAAGATTCAAGATTGATTGGGTAAATGGATATTTTCGGGTAGTTTGACCGGCTGGCGTCCGTAAATTTCCAATTACAAATAATCTATACTAATATATAAAGCTGAAGAGTTTGTTTGTTTGTTTGAACGTGCTAATCTCAGGTACTACTGGTCCGATTTGAAAAAATCTTTTACGTTGGATAGCCCATTAATCCAGGAAGGCTTTAGAACATCACGCTGCGACTAATAGGAGCGGAACATAACTATCTTCATTCGGACGAGGTCGCTGGAGGCCGCTAGTATAATATATTAAAGTTACATATAACAACATTTCGGTAGAAATGAATATTATCGTTGAACGTTGTTGTATTTATTATAATATTCAGTAGCGGCAGGTCACTGACGATGTAAATAGCGCGATCTCCAAAGTAGTCCACTGGTTTAATGTTAATAATTTACTTTTAAACGAGAAAAAAAACCAAATGCATTAAGTTTACTCTACCTCACTTTAGGCAGGTGAAAACTAAAGTGTTGATAAAGGGCGAAGAATTGGAATCTGAAGACAGTACAGTGTTCTTGGGTATAACTCTGGATGCTAAGCTTCAATGGGGTCCACATATAGAAATATTGTCAAAAAAACTAAGTTCTACTGCATACGCAGTTAGAACAATTCGTAATTTGACTGATATTGTGACGGCCCGTTTAGTGTACTTTGGCTATTTCCATAGCGTAATGTCGTACGGTATTCTGTTGTGGGGAAATGTCGCTGATATTCAAACAATATTTGTTTTGCAGAAACGAGTTGTTCGTGCAATTTATAAATTAAGTCCGAGACACTCTCTCAGAGAAAAATTTAAAGAGATTAATGTACTGATCGTACCGTCTTAATATATTTATGAAAATCTTTTGTAAGCTCACAAAAATATAAAATTGTTTAAAAAATACAGTGATGTCCATAATATAAATACTAGGAACAAGCACAAATTTATTGTACCTACAACAAGGCTCAAGAAAATAGGTGGCTCTTTTAGATGCCAATGTATACATTTTTACAATAGACTTCCAGAGGTGGTTCAAGATCTGAGCCTGAATATATCCAAATCCTTCAGTTGTTTCAGAAAGCATTTTATAGTGTTAAGGATTATATTTACTACAAAAAGGCTTGGGCTTGAGCTGCTTCCGATTTCTATACTTACACTGATTGTTCTTTGATTTTTCCTCTTGTAGTTTTAATTTGTAATTGTTTGTTTTTTTTTTACTCAATGCCAGTACACACTATGTTGCCAAGCATATTGGGGGGCGGACTTCCAGAAAAAAATATATTCACGACTTTTTTGTTACACAAATAGTCCGCATATTTATCAATTTTTTGTTTTCTATCTTGAAAGGTGTATTAGAAAGATACAAAAAAGTAGTTTATGTCACTCTCCATCCATTACTATCGCGTTAATTCGTTGTTCTGTTTTGCCGTGAAAGATAGACAAACAAACACACATATTTTCCTATTTATAATATAGATTTACTCATTTGACATAGTACACTTAAATAACCAGATATAATTTCGTACTTCTAGTTAAAGATACAGTAAGGTTATAACGCTCTTGCTAAAAATGACACCTTTAAGTAAGCAATGTGTTACTTTGTTTAAAAATTAATGTTAACATAGTCACAAAATACTCGTAATTAATAGCCATTTGGTTTGGTACAGAAGTAAACTATGCAAATGAACATAACTTCCTATATACTAAGTTCCTCCTTATGGATATGTTGCTCTGGTACTCGTTGACTTTTGAGAGAATAGTCCCCGCCGCAAGTTCGAGTCTAAGAGGTGGTACTAATTTAATGTCTTTGGTGCCAATATTGACGTTGAACAAAAAAACAGGCCAGTTAATGGGCTCCAAACGTGTAAAGACAGCGCTCTCTGATTTATTGAGATTATTTTGAATGAAGTAATCATATTCATCATGTTAATCATTAATATCGATTGCCTTATTGATTATTTAATAATTTAAAGCTAAAAAGCAACAAAACAAATAATTTAAAGAATTTAGTGAATAAATTTACTCTCACCCGACCATGTCTGACGCAAACAGTTAAATTTTGGATGGTCACTAGACAAATGCAAGTCATCAAAGTGTAATAAATTGTTTTTTTTTAAACTAGTACATACTTACATAGTATAGTATTTTAGGACTTGGGATACCTATACAATTTTGCCGCCTTTAGCATAATATTTTACTAAATCAACAAATAACTTACCGTAAATCATATTCCTAAGTTCAACAATATTTCTACTTCTTGTGGCAGGATCCTCTGCACATAGGATGAACGCTTCTTCTTCCGACTCGGGGTCGTCATGGCGATCCATCTCCGCTTTGAACGCTATCTCTTGAAAAGTCCATACATCTGTGCCACCCTGTAAAATAAAGATATTTATATTTGGTTCAAAATGATCTCCTAAAGCCTGGAGCACACTGCACAGGCGAAGAGTAGCCTGTCGGGATTGTCGGTGTTCTATAGGATGTATTTTGGAAAGTGTGCGCGGGACAGAGGACAGGAACTAATACTGGTAATTTTACGGACGCCGAAGTCTCTAAAACGGACGGGAAGAGTGACTTGCAATCATGTCCGGTCGTCCAAGGTCACATTCAGAATGGATAGAGTGATGCGAATAATTTGGTCAATTTTGTTCATGCAAAAGAGCGTACAAAATTTATAAAATTTGGGCCAAAGCAAAAGTATAATAAAGATAAAAAAGATCCTGTTTTGATGCCCATTGATTATTTCCCCTTCCGTTTTTATTTATATATTGGCAACCCCATCAAATAATACACTTTATAATAAGTAAGTACATGTATTATATAGATTCTTCTTACAAACCAGCATAATTTATTAAATTCTAAGTAAGTAATTTCTTCATTATAACTTATGTATGCTGATGATATAGTTTGCTATGAAATGAAATAAAATGCCAATAGTATTTATATATGACTAACCAAAGACATTAAAATTATATTGCTAACTAGCCATTGTGTCAGTTAAGTAGACTTTCAAGTTTAAGCGGAGTTTATCTTGCATTGCAGTAACTTTCATAAATTACTGACCCAATAGCGTTAGCGAATAGATATAACTAGCGATAAAAGTGCTTCAGAAACCACCACTTGCAGATACGTGGTTTTACCACGGAAACTATAATGTGCCTTTTACAAAGTATCAAGACATCAGAACTGTGCAGGAGAACATATTATTTACATGTAAACACCTCTATACAGCGCGGCGGCGTCACACATACTTGCGTCACACATATTTCCGTTTGGACAGCTACGTCATCTTAACATTGACATTGAAAACATATTGTTGTATTTCGTGCTCCACAAATGTTCTGCAGCCTTAGTATAAGTGAAGCTTACTTTGAATCCACTCAAGAGCACCGAAGTGACGTCTTTTTCGTTATTTTCTGTTTTTCGTATCTCTGAATCAGACTTTAGGCCTAGTATGAGTTTTCATTATAGTTGTTGCAAGTCACGAGCGCGCGTCATGTGATTTTTATGATCATTGATATAAGGTTTAAATTAGAACAATTGGCGCGCGCTCATGAAATGCATAGACTATACGAAACTCGATCGTCGATATCGAGCGCGTTTGACCCATCGATTGGCCTGCTTCAAGGTTGTAAGAACTTTCAACCAATGAGAGCGCCAAATGCGCCCGATATCGACGATCGAGTCTCGTAATGAAAACTTATACTAGGCATACTTGTCTTTGTTACAAGTAATATACAGTACACTTCTGTGTTGTTCTCATACTTTGAAACTTTTGAGAAGGCATGTCGAAAACTCCGATTTGAAACGGATAGTGTTATCAAGCGGGGCTGTGTAAATTACATCTTTAATCTGACAAATTATACTGCCAATATAAATAATATCAAAGAAACTGACCCGGCATAACATTACTAAGTTACGAGGATGGATTGAAAAGTTCGCGGCCTCAGCAAAAACCAATATCACTACATATTAAAAACAAAGTCACTTTTTCTTTCCCTATGTCCCCCTTTGTATAATTAAAATTAAATCTTTAAAACTCCGCAACGGATTTTGATGCAGTTTTTTTTAATGGATAGAGTGATTAAAGAGGAAGGTTTATATATACAATAACATCCATTAAATTGTGGAGAAATACTATTATTTTTGAGGTTTCTAATGTGATGTCATAAATAATTACATTTTTTCCGCGTTTGCAGTGAAACGCTGGCTTGAACCCTACGAGATTTATCAAAATAATGTACTAAATATTGTACACATTGAAAAGGTCTATAAAAAAGTCCACGATGGTATATGTCTATGGATATCCCACAATATTTTTTTTTGTCATTTACTTTTTACGACAAATACCAGCTAATTTTCGAAGCGATTTTAACCAATACAGCATAAATTCTTATCCAATTTAATACCTTAAATAAATTGTTAATTTAATATAGATTGATTTTGTCTTTTACAGTATATGATTTAAATGAATATTTTCGAAGATAATACAAATTAAAAAATTGCGGGCAGGAGCGGCCGGCCTGGGCGGCAAGAGTGGCGGCAGCCCGTGTTTTTGTACATTCACAGTTTTTCTGTGTATTTCGCGTTTTTGTTTTTCTGTGTATTATAGTGTATTTATCGCTAGTAAAATATAAACAAAAGTAATTTTATTTTTCTACGTAATTTCGACTTAACTCAATACACTTCTTCCATTTGGTTACAAACACCTGTATGCCCGTCATTAAAAAGTTTCTTTAAGGCCTTCAATAAAATCACCCACTACAGCTTAAAACTCATCATTTGATGAAAAATTTTGACCTCCAAGGACTTTTCTTTAGGTTTGGGAATAAATGAAAGTTACAAGTGAAGGTGACAAATCAGGGGAATAGGCGGGATGGGGCCGTAATTCAAACCCACAATTACGAATTTGAACCATAGATTTAACAGACGTGTGAACGCGTGCATTATCCTGATGGAACAACACTTTCTTGCTGAGTAATCCTGACCTTTTCTTTTTGATTGTTTCACGGGTGGATCCGCCGATTTTATTCCGCGAGATTTATTTTCACGTTTTTTGAAAAACTTAACAGGAATGCGTGCAAACTAGCTTAAACTGAAAGCTTAAGTAATAAGCTTTTTAGATCAGTAGGAGGCACTTAGATTCAATCGTGATTTTAGAAGTAACAACCGTCCAAATATTTTTTTACAGAATGGTAATGACGTTTGCTTAATGGTAATGATTTTCTTAAAATGGTAATGATCTTATGTTAATGGTGATTACGAAATATAATTGTTTAGCTAAACACCAACTTTATCTGTGTTATTTTCCTGGCTAAGCACATACCTACTAAAGAATGGGTTGGAAATAATAAGAAATGTATTTTAATGAATTTATTAAATTTGGAACAATACGGTCATTCGTTATTTTTTTTTACGTTCCTAATATTATTCAGAATCAGAAAAAAATACAACATTATTATTCGTTTATGCGAAACCCGAAACACGTGCCCAGTATTTTTAAGTAAAGAATTCATGTACAAAATTTCAAAAAGGTATCTTGAAAAACGACAAAGTTATGAGCTTGTTATCCTTCTTGGCTGTCCCAACAAAAATGTGGTCCTCGCTCCGCTCAGGCGGGCAGACGGTGCATTGACCTCTGACCAACGTTAGCTGTTGCGCGGGCGATGATCTACCGTAAGGGGCGTACCACGTTCGGTAACCACACTGCAACAATTTCTAAATGTATTTGGGAAATAATATAACATGGTGGAAAAATGATTGGAATCGATTCAGTTGCTCATTCTGAACAAACTGTATTCAGGTTTCGCATAAACAAAAAATGTATATTTTATCCAATGAGGATTTTGATTGAAAAATATGCCTAGGTACTCTTACTTAGACTTAAACTTTCTTTAACCGAACGCAAGAAGTTATCATATGTACCCACATTTTCACCGTGATTAATACAGGTGTCCGGCCTCCGAGTAGTTCCAAATAATTGTGGTTACTTGTGGAAATTCGTGGTGAAACTGGGAAATCATGTAAGAAATGTATTTATTTCGGTACTGTGTGACTGTAGATTTTGTCTGAAAATGTAAAGTATCTATGAGAGCTCTTTCGATCAGTAGTATGATAATAATATGTGTCAATACAACTGGACTATCATGTCTCAGACAAGAACTCGCAGTTCAAATTGATGTTGGTTTGGTTTGGTTCATTAATATGTAAATCAAAATGTATATTACAGCTGTGTGAAGGCATACTTCCTTGCGATTTCCACCATAGTGCATTGATTGCACTTCATTTTTAAATTTCAGACCGTAATTTCCGGAAAAGTCTGCGTTAACCGCACAGTTAACGGATAATGAATCTTTTAGGAGTGTCATGTTGCAATATTGGTTATGAATAGCACAGCAATGCTCTAAGAATTTTGGTATAGGTACTTTCATGTAAATCATTGATCACCTCTGTTGATTTAGCTAACACCGATTCTTTTTTAGTCGCAGTAACAATTTTCTGACCTTGCTTTGTCTTTATACTTTCTCTTGTACGTGTCCATTTTTAATAAGTAATTTCCTGATCATTGGAAAACTCTTTCACTTGTAATGATTTACTTTTACGTGACTCACACTGCCTTTTTAAGCATTTTTCGTCATATTTTGAGCTAGAGCTACATAGGCTAGTTATCAAATCATCAGAACTTGTTTCGTCTAATATAGAATGTGTCTTGACAGTTTGAACCTTTAGATTAACATTTACATGAATCATGCATAAGCATGTTTCACGTTGAGAGCCTCTTGGTTTCAAAACCCAAAATCGTTTATGCTTACAAAAGAAATGTAACTGTCACGTTATATTTGACCATGAATTTTTTGTGTAACGCTTTTTGAGTGCATGTCATGTACCATTTTTAATTTTAACTTCGTAACATATTGTTTCTTCCCTGCAAGAAGTGTGCTATTCAGATCATTCTGATAAAATTTTCATACCTTATTTATCAATTTCATCAGTTTTGAATTTTTTTTTTCTTGAGCTTTTTATGCGATTTCTTTTAGATTTTATGTAAATTTTTTTTGGGTGATTTTTTTTCTCAGGCTTCACTTTACTTGTTGTTGATTGGTCTACCAAAAGCAATTCAGGAGTGACAGGAATAGGACGCATTTTGTCTTCTTTTTTTTTGTGTATATTTTCGAAAAGCTTCTCGCCATTTTTACGTCTTTCTCTTTGATCACGGGGAGATACTTCGTCGATACTTTTGATTTGTTTCTTTTTTTTCCTTTCCTGATATATTTTTCTTTCCTTTTTTCTTTCTAAGTCATATAAAACTGGATATTGTTTAATTTCTGCATATTTAATTTCTCTGTACACTCTTTGTTTTTCTGCCCTTTTACTGATTTTGGGTTTCTGTTTCCTGGGCATGACTGCAGTAAGCACTAAAAATAGTAATTATTTATGTAACCAATATTGTTAATTTTGGTTACATACATAATTACTATTTGCTAACTAGACAGTCAATAGGGGTACACCTTCATAACTTGTCTCCATAATATTATGTTAGTTTATGCCATAGTCATTGCTTAGAATCAACTCTTGTTCCATAAAATTCTCCTTATTATAATATATCATTTATATTTTGATAATCTCAACAATAGTTTTTCATTGATCTTGGTCTTTACTTAGTAACTTTGATTCTTCTTCAGCCTATGGATGTCCACTGCTGGACAAAGGCCTCCCCCAAGGCTTTCCACGCTGACCGGTCCTGTGCTGCCCGCATCCATCGGCTTCCCGCGACCTTCACCAGGTTATCGGTCCACCTTGTTGGGGGCCTCCCTACACTTCGTCTTCCAGTACGTGGCCGCCACTCCAGAACCTTACTGCCCCAGCGGCCATCGGTTCTACGAGCAATGTGCCCTGCCCACTGCCACTTCAGTTTAGCGACTCGCAGAGCTATGTCGGTGACTTTGGTTCTTCTCTGGATCACCTCATTTCTGATTCGATCACGCAGAGAAACGCCGAGCATAGCTCTTTCCATTGCCCTTTGTGTGACTCTGAGCCTTCGTATGAGGCCCATTGTGAGCGACCACTTTTCAGTTCCGTAAGTCATCACTGGCAACACACACTGGTCAAAGACTTTAGTCTTGAGACACTGTGGTATCTTGGACGACGAGAAGATGTAGCGTAGTTTCCCGAACGCTGCCCAGCCGAGTTGGATTCGACGAGACACCTCTTTCTCGAAGTTGGACCTACCTGGTTGGACTGTTTGTCCCAGGTATATGTACTCGTCAACAACTTCGAGTGCAGAGCAACCAACTAGAATTGGAGTGAGTGCGACATGAGAGTTCGACATGATCTTTGATTGAACTTTGATTATAATACTTTAATTATAAAAATATAAAAGAATTTGCCGTTTTCTGTTCATTGAACCACTCTCCATTTCTTCAAATTACTTGACCGTAGCTTCTCATGATTCCATATAAGTCTATTATGTGCTGACGGTCAGATTACTTATTAAATCATGCGAAAAACTGAGTTGTCGAAAAACAGAGACTGTCCCCATTACGTCGGCGCCGTTCACCGAATCGGTGTGAACGGTGACGGCGCCGGTGGCGGTGTGAAACGGTGCGTCCACCAATTAAAAAACGTCATCCGGACCATCGCACCATTTCACACCGCCGCTGGCACTGGCGTCGGCGCTGTTCACCGGCACCGGCACCTACGTCGACCGGCACCGCGCCGGTGAACGGGGCCGACGTCGCACCGTCGTGATGTGGGCAAGCCCATACTTTCGCATTTATAATATTAAGGTGAGACCAGTGACGATCTTTTATTTATTATGTAAAGCGCCAAATGAAGGTGTCGTTAGGTTCTACCTTAGTATCATCTTCCCTACGCACTTACCTCCAAAGAGGTATAACACGATTATTCTAACTTGGCGCATGTAGCTGTCAAAAAATCACCCGCGCGTATCCCTCTTACCTCACCCTATTTTGACAATTGTCAGTAACAGCTCCATGCGCCAAAAGAAATTTTAGGAAACCTTTCATAGTCATCATTACCATATACAAAGTATCATCATCATAAGCCTAAATGAGATGGTAGTGATGTTAATGGTAATGACGAAAACGATTTTAAAATTATATAAAAATAATTGTTGCCACTATTGGGTCACTACAATATCGCAATTTTTTCATTGTAATCACATGCTACAAAGTCCTAATTATTAGAAAAATATCGATGTATAAAACTTATCGAACTCGAACAAAATGGGAATGATGAAATCGCAGACGAACTGCGCGTGTCGCCTAGTTTTCGAGGTGAAAAAAGTCTCGGAGCTGCGTAAATTTTACGCACACTCTCGTCTGTTGCGACCAACGAATAGAGGAGCTGGTTCCGCGGACGCAAGCCCGGATAAGTCGCTTCGTGACCACATCAAGGAACCTTTGATATAGCCGCGATGGCTATGACGATTTCTCGTGACAATATTTCAATTCATGATTCCATCTTATTCGCTAATACGATTTCAATATAATTTTGTTATTTTATCACTGTAAATATGTAAATTCTAAATTTATAATTAAAATCTAGTCTGCGTATACATAAAATAAAAGTTTAACAGACAACGGCAAAGGTCAGTACTTTTACTGTGATGGTTATGATGTTTAGTGCGTGTTTTCTTGATTATCGAAATAACTTGAAGTGTTTAATCAATATGGATCATGACACCTTATGTGGAAACGTGTATAAATCGTTATTCAGAAGTTAAATTTACCAGAAGTAACAACAATTTTGTTTTATCGATCGGAACATATTTTTTTTATTGTTTCGCGGATTGACCCTCACGCAAACGACGCAAAAGGGTGCAGTAATAAGCAGAGTTTATAGTTTCACCTTTTGCATGTCCACCGTGATGACACCCAAAAAACTGTTCAAAAGTCTGTTCATCAGGTTTTTCCACTGCTTGGATTGCAGTTTTCACTCTGGGGGTGAAGAACTCAGAATCAAAACAGTGCAGGCACTGGGTACACCACTACTGGTGTACCCAAGTCATTGTCATAAATCTGACCGAAAAATCCCGTGGATGAGCCTTAAACATTTCCAAACAGTCGCGAGAAATCGTGAGCCGTATTCGTTTTTGTTCAACTGAAAGCAATCTATTCTATCGCGGCACAGTGACGCGAGTATTTTATATATATATTTAAATGAAAATGTAAATAACTAAAAAGTTATTACTTCAATAAAAGCCCCAGGCATAAAGGGCGCGACAGCCTACATATTTATGTATTGAAAAAAAAAGTGAATTATATGAACTCATATAACGTGTCAGTAAGCTAATTCCGGAGAAAGAACACAAACATTGTCCTGAGTTAATCAGAGCGACCAGCTATTCTTATCATTTAAATAATCACTTACAGAATAATATGCCTTTGAACAAAGCTTGGATTTGATTTGTGTTTTAAATGCTGATCGTGCACTATCCCCCAATCTCACTGTCGGCCATCGTTCTCTGCGGTTTTCGCAGTACGGCGATGCTGCCTGACGTCAGGTCAGTGGTCCCATACAGCCGGGGCTCCATACAGGGTCATTGGTCGCACGAATCCCATGTAGAGCCGCCATAAAGTCCCACCAGCTATTGAGCACCAATCCCAGGTACTTCATGGTGGACTCGACAGCGATTCGAGCGTGTCGTCCGCATAACACGTCAGGTTTACCCCCGGCCTGATTTCGCCTCTCAGCACACAGTCGTACCCAATGTTCCACAGGAACCAAAGCCAAGGACCGAGCCCTGTGGAACACCGCACGACATGCGGCACTGGTGTCCGCCATCACGTCCCATGTAGGTGACACACCTCTCCGATAGAAAATGTCCAACTATGTGAAGGAGGTAGGGAGGCACTTGATGGTACCGCAGTGCCTCCCGAATACAACTCCAGGGTAAGCGTTAGTGATGTACAAGGACACCGTCAACATCACCCCGCCCCGGAATACTGCTTCCTCTGGGAGTCCTGCAGGCCTCTTACGCACAGCTCGCTTTAACCTACATGCTATTTCGTCTACAAGTACCAGGAACGCAAACATGAAATGGGGATTGTTTACAAGAGGAGAGGGCTGGCTGGTCTAGTCCTATTTTGGCTACTAGAAATGGGTAGAACAAAGCGAATTAGGTAAATGCTATTGTTTTCTAAATTGCCTAGTTAGGTAGTCAACTGTGGGAAATGTTGAAATACAATCATGTTTTATGTCTTACTTCATAGTCATTTAAAACAAAGCTTTAACAAATTGGTTCCGCTGTTGGACCTTGGTGTATAACATTCATTATAAGCAAACCATACAATCCGTTACAAATATTCTTTTGTCAGGCTAATTTTCAGTGCAGGTTTTTATGCTTTTCTTAAAAATCTTTCCTACAGTGGAACTATTAGCAACAACAATAATGTATCTGCTAGCGAACTTAAATGATACCGTGAGCAACGGCATATATTTACTAAATTATTAAAAATTACAGTAACCACAAATTAAAAAAAATGAAAGTAATTCGATTAGGTTTTTGTTAGTATGTACTCTATGTATATTGTTATATATATATATTATCTATGTCCTGAATAAACGAGTGAGTCTAAAGACTAAGTTGTTTAAATCTAGCGACTTAAACAACATGGTTTTGTCAGGACATAGATAAAAGAAAAATAATATGTAGTATAACAGGATAGGATAACTAAAATCCATGCATGATAACTGCAAAGTTGCGGATGCGCAGGCACCACCTTGTCGCGGCCGGATGATTCAAAGCTCCCCCTGGGAAATATCCCTAGTTACGGCTATGGCCGCGAGTTGTGAGCACTACAATTATAGAGGTTTGAAAAATTTAAGGTTTATTGTGATTGTAAGCGCTATCATGGATTTGAGGCTAAGTATAAAAGGTCAGTAGATATGGTAATCACAAGATTATTATGACTGCTTTGTGAGCGAGTTTAATGCGAGGCGAGTGGAGGGTTCAAACCCCGTCAGAGGCTTCACTTTGTAAGGAAAACATCATAAGGAAACTGGCATGTCCTAGAGGAAAAACGTCGAAGACAAGTGCCATCTATCAATCCGCAGTGGGCCCGCGTGGTAGATTACGGCCCACTCCCTCTCACCGAGAGAAGGCCTGAGGCCCAGGAGTGAGGACTTTATAGTCTGATTAAGAGTCCTAACGAACGCGAGCCGAACACGCCACGAAGACATGTCGGGACGTGACACTTCTATGATAATTGCACAGATTGGACACTTTTCTATTTCGAGACACCTGCCACGTTGAGAGTATAGTTACTGGAGTCGCACCGCAATGTCAATTGCAAGGCTTTGGTGGTGCTCGTGCCGAATTGCTATCTTCCCGTCGTCTTGGAAGAAGACTTCTTGCCGTAGGACGTAGTTTTCCGTCTCTACCGCGGACAAGTCCCAAAGAACAAGCTTGTGATATGTAAAGTTTTTATAGTAAAATATATAACGTTATTTTTTGTATACGAAACCCTAAACGAGTGTCCCGTATTTTTATGTAAAGAATTTCAAAAAGATATCATGAAAAATCACAAAGTTATGGGCTTGTTAGCTTACCTGGTTGTCCCAACAATAATATGCATACTTACAGCTGACGGCACAGGTCACCACACCGCTCGCCCACTCGAGCGGTGCGTTGACCTGTGAAATCAGTTGTTGCGCGGCATGCGCACGTGCCAAGTATGTATGATCTATGAATTGTGCGCCCGAGAGTAAACAACTGAATCGATTCCAATCAATTTTATACCATGTTATAATTTTTCCCAAATACATTTAGAAATAGTTGCAGTGTGGTTACCAAGCGCACAACACAGTGTGGACGGTAGATGGCACAGGACAGGACAGGCACTCCCCGGGCTGCGCCGGTGTAGGCACAGACGGGCGAGCGGTGCGTTGACCATATTTTTGGTGGGACCACTGACAACAAGCTCATAGCTTTATGGTGTTTCATGATATATATTTTTGAAATTTTGTACATAGATTCTTTACTTAAAAATACTGGACACGAGTTTCGGGTTTCGCATTTAAAAAAAAATACTTTGTATGAAGTTACAGGCAATGAACACACTGTCCACTGTCCCATCTTGCTGCTCATAGGGCTCCACAGGGATGCCCTTGCAGTGTAGTAGCTTTGTTTAACAAAATATAGTTCCTGGCTGAGGCTTTGAGTAACAAGTCAACCACAGGATGGTTCGGTTAAGTAGTCACAACCTCTCAAAGTCAATATACAAAAAACAAAACTAAATAAAAACGAAACAAAAAAATAAACAAACAAGTGTCTTGGACAGTAAAGCACTGAGGCCAACCACCTGATGATTATATTCCTTACTTGGAGCGGAAACACAAGACAAATATAATAAGAAATATTAATATTTTTATACAAATTCAACACAGTGGAACGAAAATCTTGTTATTGTTAAAATATTTACATATATAAGTAATTCATTACCTACTTTACGAATAATACTTTATTTTGTTGATATTAATTATCTCAGAAAGAAGATAAAATGCGACTTGTGACAAATTAAGCTTTGAAAAGTGTTTTAGTGTGCATACAAATGAGTGTCACGCATAGACCACAGAGGGAGCTGCCGCAGTCGGCGTGTCGGCTTCTTAAAATATGCCGCTCGTAATAAAGTGAGGCGATGTTGTCACAATAATTGAAACCACGCATTCTACTTTATGCGTTTTAAAGATACATAATTAAAATAATCAATAACAATTAACATTCTAGATAACCTAGTCTCCATAAAATAGGAAACAAGCTAATCTGTAAAATAAAGATACACTATTAAGTTTTGAGTTGAACTGCACAATTTCTGACAAATGCAAACATCATAAGACCATCTTAGACATCGATTCTACATACACCATAATTATAATTTGACGAAGATTATTGACGAAGATTAGACGTGGTGGCCTATTGGTTAAAACTCCAGCCTCTCAAGCATGAGTGTGCGGGTTCGATTCCAGACATTGGTACTTGCCTGTTAAGCCAACCTGCATTGAGCAAGAGTGGAGATTACGCTCAATCCTTCTCTGTATGAGAGGAGACCTGTGCCCAGCAGTGGGACGATAAAAAGGTTGATAATGATTAGATTATTATTTCTTTAAAAAGACTTTGAACTCTCAAGTTTGTATCAACGTTTCTTCTCGGAGTAGTCAGA
Organism: Sesamia inferens; assembly: GCA_037179545.1. NCBI lineage: Eukaryota > Metazoa > Arthropoda > Insecta > Lepidoptera > Noctuidae > Sesamia > Sesamia inferens. Next base: position 29,404,594 of record CM073933.1, on the reverse strand, counting down.
TAGGAAACGCCAAAATCATCTAGTTAAAAATATCTTTTACTAGTAGGTAAGAGTGTTTGAAGAACCTACTCACAGAAAATAAATCATTTATTATTTTATCAAAAGTTTCTTCGATGCATAACAGCTCTTATAAGTCGAACTTAGAAAGCCGAAAGATAAAAACATATTTCAAAGTAAGAAAATGAGTTTACGATTTGTGTAATAAAAATGTGAAAACAATAGTTCACTTTACACAACAGTACGACGAGTAACATTAACCATAACCATTGCTAAACATTACATACATATATGGGCATTGTTAAGCATTGCTATCCTTTTTTTTTTCAAGATGGGAAATGATCACGATCGTGGGTGTGAGCACGATCTACTTGCTGTAAAGCATCTATGTATTTGTTGGGTTAGTCTTTTATTGACCTGATTGTGCTCTGGCTGTTGAGAGTATGTCATGCTCACTCAAATGTCTCGCTGGTGGTAGCGTGTGTGTTGGGTCATTAGGTTCCCTTCAATATGGTTGAGCTGAATGATGCTGATCCATACGTCATGTTCATGAACGGACGCCGTCAGAGGGGACTGGTCATCTCTTAGCTGCTACGGCGTATTTTAATTTCTGAATTGTTGTTTTTTTTCCATAATGGACGCACTCAGCGTACAATATATTTCTGCATCGTTCTCACCCGATTGATTTCAAAATGAATGATGTAGTCAAATATTTGTATCAATAGCTTGATAATTTAAAAGAGTGTCCATGGAGTTTCTTGCCCGTTCTTCTCCATAGGTACCTACTCTTTGGAATGGGCGACTAGCTTCACCTTACTGACTGACCGACCTTCTGAAAATAATCAAAAGTGTCTGTAACTGGTTTATTTGAAATAAATGCTTTGATTTTTATTTTATTTTTTGATCAAACGACCTCTCGTACTCTTTGCGGAGCGGAAAGGGCGTGTCAGACTTTTACTGACTAAAACCCACCCGTGAAGTACCCTAGTAACCAAGTGAAGAACACTTCGCACCTTTAGAACAATAGATACCTAATTCGAAATTTGAAGTTTTCAATGTTGACTTATAAAATTACCTTGCGAGACCATCTTCATCGTAACAGTCGATGAAGATGGTCTCATATAAAATAGAGACGGTTGTTCAACATTGTTGCAACAAGTTCAACATATTCATTTCTCGGTGGTAGGCTATAACATCGGCCGCCGGTAGAAGTTACCACCCACCAGATAAAGCCTTGCCGCCAAGCGATTTGTCGTGTTCCGACATGACGTCTGGTGAAGCCGTGCGGAGGACGGGTCTGAGCAGTTGTGTTGCGATGTGTGCCGGGTACGATGCGCCTAATGCTTTTGTGTTGGGAGTTTGGTCGTGGAGGGTCTTCAGATTAATCTCCCTTTGGCGCAGCATCGTTGGTCGTGTTGTTGGGTTTAACATCGCATCACCTAGCTCAACTGCCGTCTTCCTTCCTATTCGCTCAGTTTTACTGAGTGAATAGGCTCTTAATAAACTAGCGCACTTTACCATCAACGATCGCATCACTGCTTACCATCAGGCGGGATTGGGGTCAAGCGCTATTTTATAATTAATATAAAAAAAAATATGAACATTGAAATCTTCAAATTTCGAATTAGGTCTCTATATTGTTCTAAAGGTGCGACTTGTTTGTGCCAGGAACCTCGGTTTCCCTTTCCAAAAACATGTAGCTCTTTTAGAACATTGCTATCTTTTAAGCACTAAAGATAACAGCTGGTATAGAGCCACTATAAATAGTTCCAACCCAAAATAAAATACTCTATGAAAACCAAGTTTTCAATTTGTCACTGCACTACATGTTATGTAGGTCCCTTACTTTCCACTAGTACTTGCCAAAATCACGATAGAGTGATGTATCTATTTATTTCGGTTTCAAAAGTTTGGTTCCTAATATCAACCTTTTTATCGTCCCACTGCTGAGCACAGATTTCCTCTCATACAGGGAAGGATTTAGCGTAATCACCACGCTTGCTCAATGCGGGTTAACGATTTCAGACTTAAAGTCCAGGTTTCCTCAAGACATTTTCATAGTCATTACTTAGAAAGTACATATAACTTTGAAAAGTTACATTGGTACTTGCTTGACCTGGATCGAACCCGCACACTCATACTTGAGAGGCTGATGTTTTTTAACCATAAGAAAAAAATAAAAATTCTCATAACATGTTTATGCACAGAGACTTTTTGTAAATAATATTTAAGTCTTTGATGTAATGTAATGTAAATACTCACACTTTTTTGTATTCATTTCTGCAGATCAGAATGAGCATTCCACTACTGTTAGTCGCTGTTCTGTTTGTATTCCAGGACTCATTATCAATTATCATCCATACTCGGCTCACACACACAACGCTCAGTTTCGACCACTTAGTGACACCTCAGAGTTGGTAACTGTACCAACCCTTGATGGTAATACTTCTTTCTTCTAAAAACAATACTTTTTAATACAATATTATTTACAATTTCCTTGTACATATCTTTCTTTCTTTTCTTCAGAGTGAATAATACTTCAACTCTTCAATGGCCCCTGTGGTTAGATACCACAATTTTGCCAATAACACGTGTAACAAATTATAGAAATTCTTTAAAAAAATATTTCACAAAACCTTTATTTCAGACTATTAATGGCCGGTTATTTTATAGATGACTACACATCCAAACTCCTTCGAAATGATTACTTTTTCCGGCCACTAACGGTTTTCACATTTCTACTTTAAAGACGTTCTGCGAAGCTTAATTATAATTCCACGTAAGTGTTGTTTTTAGAACGCTTTGTCTAATTTTTTTGGCATCTACACACATCATCTCACACTTCGTCAATTCAAATATTAATAAAGACATATATGTACATACTCTTTGTACCCAGACTCCAAAGGTGAAAAAAAGTTTCGGGTGAGACTGGGATTAACCTGAGATGATGATGTTGACTCTTTGTATCTAACTTTATTGTTTTAACTTCGTCTAGTGTCTCCTTTGAAAATGAAATTAAAAAAAAAAATATTTTTGCCAATTTTGACTATCTCTAATAACTAAACTTATATTGGACTATTCTGTGATTATATATTAGTGCTTGACCGCAATCCCGCCTGATGGTAAGCAGTGATGCAATCATTGATGGGAAAGCGCGCTTGTTTATTAAGAGCATATTCACTCAAAAACACTAAGTGAATAGGAAGGAAGACGGCAGTTGAGCGAGGTGATGCAATGTTAAACCTAACAACACGACCAACGATGCTGCGGAAGATTGATCTTCCACGACCAAATTTCCGACACAACATCATTTGACGCAGACCCGTCCTCCATACGGCTTCACCAGACATCATGGTCATCAGTCATCCGGAACACGACGAATTGCTTTGCGACAAGACTTTATCTGGTGGGTGGTAACTTCTACCGGCAGTCGATGTTATGGCCTACTACCGAGAAAAATATTTATGTATACCAGATAATTTTTTTTCCTTCTTCAAAATAGAGTGAAAGCTTTTTGCTTAGATATAAATATTATAACAGTTTATATTTATTCTATAACGCACAAAGATATTATTCTTGCAATTAATACAATGCAATTAAAGTAAACTTATCGTACAATTCATATCAACAATATAAACAGAAACATTTAAAATTAATAAAAATAAATTGATTAAAAGATATCAAAGTTCTTATAAATATCTCATTAATTGTACCCTAAATATTGTGCGCGAATTTATTCACAAATTTGTAGCGCGGTCCTATATGTTATATGCTATATGTGCGTACTTGCAAATATTTTCGTAAGTAGGGACAGTTGGGGAACAGTGGAACACGGGGCACTATGGAACAATGTCGATAAAAATTTGAATTTTAAACTAATTTGCGCGCTACCACTTCGACCAATCGCAGCGCGTCCTGCGCCATACGACGACGTAGTGAAATATACCGGCGCGATAACAATGGAGCTGTAAATAGAAAAATATTGGTCTTTATATTCAAAAGTTGAGATTTCTTTTCAAAGTACTTTCGTTTTTAGTTAAAAAGTATAAACAATAGGTAAGTGATAAATGTTTTTCATAAATCTTAATCATTTTGTCTATTTGAGACCGCTATGTGTTAAGTGCAAAACATAACTTAATATTTTTGAACACTTGTTTAAAATTTTGTACACGCTATGGGGAACTATGGAACGGGGCACAGTGGAACACTGTTCCATTGAACCCCCCACTAGCTTAACTTCATTTTTGTGCAGATTTTGCACAAGTCCAGAATGGTGAGACATCGCGTCAGAAAAAGTGATAGGGGACTTCACAGCGAAGCTAACATGCGAGAAGCAGTAGAATTTGTAGAAAGTAGTATGAATTTGCGTGCTGCTGCTAAAATAATCGGTATGTCCAAAAGAGAAAAGCTGCAGCAGATGAAGCAGAAATTCGTATGACACCTAACTATGCAGTAAATAAAGTATTTTCAACTGACCTTGAAAAATCGTTGGAAGAATATTTGGTGATTTATTCTAAAATGTGCTACGGTCTCGACACTTTAGAAACAAGACGTTTAGGTTATGAAATGGCGAAGCATCACAATCTTAAAATTTTACCAAGCTTGGAATGAACGGCAAATGGTTGGTAAAGACTGACTTAACAGCTTTTGTCAACGTCACTCCGCTTGAAGCTTGTCCAGGGCTACTTCCTTTAATAGGCACAATGTGTGTCCAGCTTTAAATTACCAAAACCTAATGATTTTACCGTGGTAAAATTTTCCGATCTGAAGCATGTATGATTGTTCGGTTGGTAAATATTAAAGACTTTAGATAATTAGACTGGTTTATTACACTTGTAGAATTATATTATTGGAAACGACCTCTTCTAGGTCAGATCCTAAGTTCAATGACAAGACAATAGACTATATTCATAGACACTAATACATAGAGATGGTATTAGTTACTCGACTACAGAGTAGTGATGTATGATACAACATCCCCCCTGTTTAAGTTTAAATTAACCCTTGACAAACAATGTTATAGAAACCTGACTTAGTTACAATTTAGACAATGACTTAAGACTATGGTTAGGTCTTAATCTAGGATACAATGTTCTACTTAATCTATTTCCTCAATTAGCCTTCTGGTTGGCTTTACAACTCTTCCAGAACGAGTTACATGTTGACTGACTGAGGATTGAGATGAGAGCTCTTGTGGTCTAGACTCCTGCCTGTTACCTTCCTCTCTCCCCTGCGACGAATTGGATAGCATAGGAGAATATTTGTGTCTTAAATGAACCCTATTCCTCCTATACCTAACTCCATTGACATCCTCAACGACATATGACCTATTATTAGCCAACCTTAGCTTGACAATGGCTTGTTCCCAATTGCTATCAGGCTTTCTTTTAAAGTATACATGATCATTGGGATACAGTAATGACAATGACTTTGTATTTCTATTATAATATTTAGACTTATTTTTATTATTTTGCTTGACACATTCTTCATAATTTTTGAATGTAACCACTTTAGGTTTTAATTTCTTATAAGACATAGGAATGTTATTTCTTAAATTCCTGGACATTAACAATTGAGCTGGAGATGGTAAATTATTCTTAGGTGTGTTTCTATACTGTAATAAAGCTATGTATGGATCAGATGAGTTTCTTTTACATTTTTTTAACATATTTTTGATAATTTTGACTGAACTCTCTGCTTGACCATTTGACTGTGGATGATATGGGCTAGTTACAATGTGTTCTATGTCCCATTCATGCATAAAATTCTTAAATTCTAATGACTGAAAAGGAGGACCACCATCAGACACTAAAGATAAAGGTATTCCATGACGAGCAAAAATGGACTTTAAATGTGTTATTACATTCTTTGCTGTACTGTTTTTATTTAACAAAGCTATTTCTATAAATTTAGAATAATAATCTGTGACAATTAAATAAGTAAGGTTATCAAAATACATCAAATCAACACCTACTTGTTGCCATGGATATTTATTTATTTCAAAATTTTTTAGTGGTTCCTTTGGATTATTAGGTTTAAATTGTGCACATACATAACATTGTTCTACCAAGTTTTTAATATCAGCTGACATGCTTGGCCAGTACAAAGACTCTCTAGCCAGTTTTAAGCATTTATTTATACCTTGGTGACCTTCATGAATTTTACCTAACATTTCCTTATACATTGACTGTGGCACTATTAATTTTGACCCTTTGAACAACAAATCTTTGACTACATGAATTTCAGCTTGTATGTTCCAAAATGGTTTTATTGACAGACTGACATTATTTTTATTTTTTGGCCAACCTTCATAATAATACTTTTTTAACAATTGCAAAGTATCATCTTTCTTAGTGTTCTGTAACAATTTTGTACAGTACTCCTTTGTGACTGCTAGACTTGAATGCATTAAATTGACATGACAAGATATTTCTGACTCATTCTCAGGTATATAATGTTCTTTCAATGCTGCTCTAGACAGAGTGTCAGATATAAACATTTCTTTACCTGGAACATGTATAACTTCCAAATCATATTTTTGTAAAGTTAACATCATACGTTGCAATCTTGCTGGTACATCATGTAATGGCTTTTTAAAAAGATAGACTAAAGGTTTATGATCAGTATGAACAGTTACTTTATGACCGTACACATACTGGTGAAATTTTTCACAACCAAACTGAATGGCTAACAATTCTTTCTCAATTTGAGCATACCTTGACTGAGTTTGAGTTAATGTTTTTGAACTATAAGCAATAGGTTTATTATTCTGCATAATGACTGCTCCTAATGCTGACTTTGACGAATCGACTGACAAGACTAATGGTACATTGGGATTATAATGAGCTAAAACTGGTGAATTTGTAATTTCATCGATTAAACTCTTAAGACATTGACTATGATTTTCATCCCAAGTCCAGACTGAATCTTTCTTCAAAAGATTTCTTAAAATTTGAGTTTTTTGAGACAAATTGCTAATAAAGGGACCTAAATAATTGATCATACCTAATATTCTTTGCAATTCTTTGACATTTTTTGGTGTGGGCATATTGACAATTGCTTTTACTTTCTCTTCATCAACCCTAGCACCATCTTTACCAAAAACATACCCTAAAAAACAGACTTCTGAAACTAGAAATTTACATTTAGACTTATTGAACTTTAAATTGACTTCACGTGCTCGTTGCATGACTTTATGTACTCTCTCATTATGTACTGACTCGTTTGGTCCATATACCAAAATATCATCGATGAATATTAGAACTCCTTCTAAATCACCGAACAAATTCATCATGACTCTTTGAAAAATTTCAGACGATGCATTAATACCAAAAGGTAACCTTAAATATTTATATCTACCGAAAGGTGTTTGAAATGTACATAAATCAGAACTATATTCATCTAGTTTAAGCATCCAAAATCCTGAAAATGCATCTAAATGAGAAAAAAAAAAACAGCTCCTGCTAGTTGAGATCTGATCTCATCTATTGACTTAAGTGGATAAATTTCCCTTATAATATTCTTATTCAAATTTCTAGGATCTAAACAAATTCGTAACTGACCCGTGCTTTTGACTGTTATCACTATACTGTTCACCCATTCTGTAGGTTTAAAAACCTTTTCAATGACCTGCATTTTCTCCATGCGATCCAATTCATCGCGCAGTTTGTTCAGTAAAGCGAAGGGTACTCTTCTCGGAGCATCCACGCATGGCACTGCTTCCGGTTTGAGTTTCAGGCGACAGACTTGAGGTAGACATCCAAGACCCTGAAATACATCATTGTATTGTGTAAGAATTTGTTCACTAAAATTTTGTTGAGACACAGAGAAAACTCTTTGAATTATACCTAATTTTTCACAAGTTGGTAGACCTAAAACATTCGGACAAACTAAATCTGCGACTATAAACACTATATTTACACTAATAGTGCTATTATTTAAAGATAAACTACATTTTACATTGACTTTGCCCATAATGGGTATTGATATACCACCAAACCCACTAACGTTTATTTGACATTTCTCAAGTGACATTTGACTTTGACATTTCAAAGATTGAAAAGTTTTCTTTGACATAATATTGATATCAGCTCCTGAGTCAACAATGCAATTAATTTGTGTATGACCAACTAAAATGTTTATGTTCCATGACTGTTTAGAATAGTATTTGTTTTCTTTTGACTCGACTGTATTGACCTGTTTACTATGTGTTGACTTTGCTGTAATAATTCTACAAGTGTTTGTTGTGTGAGATTCCTCAGACTTGTGTCTGTACTCATCATTAAGATATGAATCTCGGCTAAGACTTTTTGACTTTTTTGACTTGACTGTAAATCTCTCAGACTGTTTAGTGTTTTCATCATTGAGATATGACATATGACAAGAGTCTTCATTGGATCTCTCAGACCTATCAGTCACCAGCCTTTTTTCATCACTGAGGCATTTTTTATTAGACCTCTCAGATATGGCATTATCACCACTTTCATCACAGAAGTATGACACAGGATATTTTTTATGACAAGATGAGTCTTCATGAGATCTCTTAGACATTGACTGCGACTGGCCTATGTGCGACCTGACCGTTGATTGTAACTTAGTATCTGACTGGGTGTATGACAACCTGCTATGTCTGTAATGATTTTGATTGTGATGACTTTGTGACACTAAATGACAATTATATTGACTATACTTATGACTATGACTGAAGTTATGACAATTTAAAATTCCAACAAAATTATTTTGACTACCAGTTGAACTAAAAGACTTTAAATGACTGACTTTTTTATTATTGGAGTAACAAAATTTTGCAAAATGATCATAAGAGTTACATGACCTGCATTTAGCTCCCTGCGCTGGACATTTGTAGCGGTGGTGTTGTCCACAGCGGCTACACGTCTTCGAGCGCTTCTCAGGACTGGGACTTGACTTTGACCTCCCTGCGCTGGATCCCTGCTGACTGACTGGTGAAGCTCGCCGTCGCTGACGCTCCGCTCGACCACGGCTCCTCCGACGCAGATGCATGACTTTTTCAGACTCTTGACTAGTGGACCTCTTGACAATTTGGTCTGCATCCTGCTGTGCGACGATGAGTGTCCTAGCTAGCTCTCGCATCCTCTGATATGTCAGATCAGGTTCCTGCAGCAGTCTCTGACGTACATGTGCTAAGTTCAAACTCAAGTTGGCGATAAAAATATCTCTGATAAGAGATTCTCTGAGCGTTCCAAATTCGCAATCTTGGCTCTTATTTTCGAGATCGGTTAAGAAATCCTCGATGCTTTCCGATTTCTGTTGACGTGTGGTAAAAAACATGTAACGATACATGGTAATATTTTTTCTGGGTTGAAAAAATTCGTCGAATTTGGCTTTGACGTCATGTAATGTGCTTTCTCCAATATTTATGTTGAATGTGTTGAAAATATTTAAGCATTTTTCACCAATGTGATGTAATAAAATGGCGATCTTGCGTTTCTCACCGGACTTGTCCAAACCTGTTGCCAACAAGTATAATTCGAACTGTTGCCACCAGCGCTTCCAGGTTTCGTAATTGTTGTTTGTTGCATCTGACGATATTTTAAGCGCCTTCAAGCCACTGTTCATTGCAGCTCCGGTGTCATGGCCGCCACCGACGCCATCCGACTTTTGCATTTTATGAATTTTCTTTCTTCGTATTGGGTTTTTTCACTCTTCTGACACCATGTATGATTGTTCGGTTGGTAAATATTAAAACTTTAGATAATTAGACTGGTTTATTACACTTGTAGAATTATATTATTGGAAACGACCTCTTCTAGGTCAGATCCTAAGTTCAATGACAAGACAATAGACTATATTCATAGACACTAATACATAGAGATGGTATTAGTTACTCGACTACAGAGTAGTGATGTATGATACAACAAAGCATATAAAATTTTTCGTTGATATAGATAAGAACAACGAATTTGGTATAAATTATTTGCGTTGAAGCGCAAAAGTTGAGAATAGTTTCTATTTTCCGTTAGAACCAGACATAGCAATGGTTTCAGCTGAGGATATTGATCTAGTCTTGCCAAACGTCTTTATCTGGAAAAACTAAACGTCAAAAAAGGATTTACACGTTTCCTGACAAGATATTAAAAAGGTTTGACATCGTTGGGTAATTCTTTGGTATGAATACAGGTCGTGTTCAAATGTGCCCCACACCCTGTTTCATTGTACCCCAGACCTGGGACACAGTGGAACGCAGGAAGGGGTTCACCAAATCAAAGATAAATAGGTTTAAGATTGATTATTGTTCTCTGTTTTACTGTGCTATTATTAAGTTAAGGTATTTTGTCGATGGTTATAAGCAAAAATTAAAGAAAGAATTAACACAGATTTTTCTAAAAATAAAGTTATTTTTTTCGTACCATTGTGCCCCAACTGTCCCTACATGGCTTTTGTTCCGGTTATAAGAACTCATACGAATCTTACACGTTCTTTTCGAGACGGTAATAAAATGTTAACCGTAAATGCAAACTGGGAACATAAATTGATGTGTAGTTTAATTTATTATCGCTGACCCGGCGAACCCCGTGCCGACTCAGAATTGATAAGACCGAATATAAATGATAACATAAATCCATACTAATATTATGAATGCGAAAGTAACTCTGTCTGTCTGTTACGCTTTTCCGTTTAAACCTCTCAACCGATTTTGATGAATTGTGTGTCAGACAATCACTAGACCCTGCGAAAGGACATAGGCTACCTTTTATTAAAAAAATGGTATTCCCGAGGGAAATCTAAAAAGCGCGATATAACCGAATTCCACGCGGGCGAAGCCGCGGGCGGAAAGTTAGTAATATTTATATATTGAATATGAACGAGAACTTTCCCATATTTTAATATTTATTTTTTTATTTGAGATAGAGACAAATTCAACAAGTTAAAGAATATAGAAATCGATCCAGCCTTTCTAAACTGTAAATGGTGTAACCTACTTAATTAGCCCGACTTTGTACCGTATGCACTTTGTACAATATGAACATGATTGTGTAGAATTTACAGTAAAAATATAAACGATGTTCTCCAAACTCATAGCCTCGACTTTTTATACGCAATCTTTCATGTTGTCCTACTAACTAAACTGTTTTACCGTTAGGAATGATAACCAGGTCGGTGATAAGCAGTTCTAGTAGTAAAACAGTTTTTATATTTTGTATTTGTTAATGATCATTGGCATGTTAATGCGGTTAGCAAGTTTAATGAATGCCAAAGTCAGTATCTACCTACTGTATTTATAAAAAACAAACAGCTTCTTTGAAAACCATCTAAAGTGTTATTTTATCTCTTAAATAAATGTTGTGTTGTTAAATTATGTGAAGTGACTGTAACAGCAGTTTTTTTGTTATAAGAAAATACACAACGTTTGGTTTAGTCTTACTGAGGATATTACCCAGTAACTGAGTTGTGGAAGTTAGATATGCAGTAGCTCTTTTTAAAAAACTGGTATTTTGCTGCATAGTTAAATTGGAAGCTGAGAAAAGGACCAAAATTTTGTTGGGAAAAGATTACTCGAATAATGATGACTGATCGTTTGGTTTCTGTTTAATTTAATTTGGTCTAGAATGGTTATTAGACAAGTGATTTATGGCAAGATTACTTGGTTCCACCAAATTTATACAATAGTTAATTTAAAATCACAGTTTGTGCGATGCGATATTATAAATGTGAAAGTTTGTGAGTATGGATGGGCGGATGTTTGTTGGTCTTTCACGCAAAAACTACTGAATGGATTTGTATGAAATTTGGCACACAGGTGGTTAATAATTGGAATTAACATATTGTGTACTTCTTCATCCCAATATTGTCACCATGGGGCGCAGCTAGAGATACATAACCTCTATTAAATGATTATTTTATTACATTAAGTCCTATTATAGAATTCAAATTGTTTGTTTCTTCAAATTTGGAATGAAAGGGTAGATCGGGTAAATCCGGCTTCACCCCACTGATTGCGTTTCACTTATAGTTATAGCCTTTGTGCATCACACATAAATCCTAAAACTTGCAAAACGAACACCGAGCTTTCTCCATAGTTGTGGTAGTGTCATGATTAGCTTCACTTTCTCTGATGGGAGAATGTCATACACTCGTACAATGATCGTATGTAGGATGCTGTGCTCGTAAATAGACATAGTTTTAAGGGGGTGTTATATACCTACCCAAATATAAATGGAAAGCTTTTTGGATTTTGTTGTTGTTACAATTGGGTACAAATTTAAAAAGTTTATGCCATGAAAAACGTGCAAATTTCGAAAATCGATCAAATCTCCCTGAAAACTCATTTAAAAATTTGCTTGTATCTGCGCAATTGCTGATATGATAACCTAATATAGGTAACTGGAAATAGTCGTTTCTATGAACGATGATGAAAGTTTATAGTAAAGAGTGCTATCTCTTAATAGAGATTTCTGTCAACAGTGCTTCCTATGGACCGATATATCGATAAAGAAAGTATTCTATCAACAAAGTTTTCGGTGAAACGTACTGTTTCTAGGAAAAGAGATTTCTATTAGCTGTGTGTTCTGTACGCAGTGGTATCTTTAAGCATGTTTCTATCTTAGGTTCCACACTCGTACCAAAGTACTATACTTGGGCAACTATTTAATATTCTAACTTATACATAACTGCTAAGTAATTGGAGCCTAGTTTGGTTTTTAGTCTACTGACTGCGAACAGATCTCCTTGACACAACGCTCTGCTTAGCACGTTAGCTAGTCCCTTTTCAAGGCTGCCAGTGAATTACATCGTTGCGGTGTTGTGCCAAAAATACATGAGCAGATACTGTAGTGTATGATTGATTTGAATGCAACACCCGTTACTTTGCGTTTGCGTGAAAAATATGGTAAGGAAAAAAGTAAAGTGTTGGAAGTCAAAAACTTTTAAGATACGAGTAACACCTTATTTAGTACGTGTACGTTTTATGTGTTTCATCGACCATCAAATTGTTGCTATGAAGAAATTTTACGTCGGTTATAAATCAATGCTTGTATTTCACACAAAAGTGAACTACTTGAGTACTTAGTGAGAAATTAGAACAGCTGATAACCGACGAAGACAACGCCCTGGGACTAGTAACGTACCGAATTTAATATTACACGTTTGCGTCTATATCCCCTTTCAACCTGTATATGATGGCATTTTGACCATCCGATCATATTTTAAGAGCCAAACATTTTTTGCAAGAATTTCATTGCCTAGTTATAATATTCAAAGAACTGCTAAACTGAGTAATATGAACATCCTTGCTAGATGCGGTAATTACATGGCTCGGCTGGGTAACTGCGCTTGCCTTAACCGCTCGTCGCGGTTTCTGCTTCCATCCAGTGCCAATGTCCATTTGTCTGTGTTGCCACATCTATGTTCATGTCCACCACTATCAAGAATTTTGTTAATCTATTTTAGATTGCAGCACTTTTTGAAAGTTAGATATATTTGTTTAGCGTTAGAAGTGGTTGTTGTAACGTTTAGTTGCGTGCCTGCATGATTAGATTCAGAGAAATTGAATAAAATGTCAATGCGAGTGTCCTTCATGACATTCTACAGTGCTAAATATTCTGCCAAATATCATTAATTTATGTCGAACTGTACATCAACGAAGGATGTTTGGGTTGGACTTGATCGTAGGTGTCTAATTTGCGAAAGAAATAATTTAATACCAAGGTTGTATTGTAGTCCCAATGTGGCAAACTGGCAATGCAATGTAGTCGCTGAGTAAGTCCTGCGCCCCGCAGTTTCCCCCGCGTAAGTAGTAGCAAAAACTTTTTTTTAATCGGATCAGTAGTTCCTTAGATTAGCGTGTTCAAACAAACAAACTCTTCAGCTTTATATATTAGTATTTATTGATAAAATCCTATTCTCATACCTAACGAATGTATAAGTATGCGAAATTTCGTTAAAATCGGTTCAGCCGTTTTGGGGAAGTTCGAGAATAAACACAGTGACAGGAGAATTTTATAAAATAGAAAATTATGTTTTTTTTTTAAAGCTGGTACTTGATAGGTTTCTTGTGTGCTAATTGGACGTAATTAATCAGAAAGGACTCCAAACACATTGTATCTTGTTGGGGTTTCAGTAATTTCATTTGATTTGCGTTAATTTTGTATGATTGGATTGTATGTATATTTAATTTGTGTTTGTAGTTATTGTATATCATTACTGTAAATTGCTCTTGCTCTTGTTTTAAACAGGTTTGTTATTCAATGAATCTATTTATGTACACAAGCGAAAGTCAGTCGCGATTACCTATATTTTAGTTTTCTTAGTTTTTTTTTTATCAATGTCACACTATTTATGGACATTCATTCGATCTATTCGTTACAATCTTTTATCAAACACGCGTTTATTTTTTATTTAAATTTATGCATACACACGTTGCACTGTAGTGTAAAACTATTTTACATCCATCAACTGACTTCAGGTTCATTGAAAACCAGCCTCAGGTACTAGTTGTCTGTCATTTTTGCTGACTGGGCCTTTTCGGCGCAGCCGCGAGGACCGCTTTGCTGCTATTACATCGAGATTTTTACTTTCTATTTGATTTTTATTTGCTGCTACCTGATTTATGTTTATGCTAGATGTATTGTGTCTTTAATTCTGTGTTGAATTAATGTATTTCTATCTTTCTTTATTTGTTTTTAAGTGTGTCTGATCAATGTCCGTGCTACTGTCGCGTGTGATTATTCCTCGCTGCTGTCAAACGACGAACCTCTTTATTCAAGTGACATATACTTTTCCACGCCAGTACAACATTGCTGGTGATTATGGTAATTAATTATTATTATATTCCAAGAGGAAATCAAAAACCTGAACGAATATTTCATTATGGGCAATTGGGTTCTCATGAATGCTGATGAAACCTTGGTTTAGTTTCAACGGTTACCGTCCTCTCAGACCGCCAGTCAGTGTGCTAGATCGGCAGATAATAGCAAAATTTTCCCATTTGAGGGGTTTATTTTTTTTTAATAATTATAAATTAGTGCTTGACCGCAATTTGATGCAATTGTTGGTGGTAAAGCGCGCTAGTTTAAGCCTATTCACTAAAAAAAACTGAGTAAATAGGAAGGAAGACGGCAGTTGAGCGAGATGATGCAATGTTAAACCCAATAAGACGATCAACGATGCTGCGCCAGAGGGAGATTAATCTGGAGACCCTCCACAACCGAACTTTCGATGCAACAACATTTGGCGCATCGTATCCGGCACACATCGCAACACAACTGCTCAGACTCGTCCTTTTATAATTCTTTCAGATCGACGTTTCTTTACAACAGAATAATGACTAATTTAAATCCGTTAAATATATTGAATGAGTACCTATTACCTATCTACCAGGGGCCCTAGTTCGTCTATTACAATCAAATCAAAATCAAATCAAAATCGTTAATTGCAATCCATAATGTACAGTTACAGGTGGTAAATATAATAATATAATATTGGAAACAATTATGGACCCTGTTGGGCACAGCAAGTTTTAAATAAGTAGAGAGAGGAAGAGCGCATCATGTTTCCATTTATCTATTTATTATTTATTTAGTTTAATTTAATCCATATTCATTTATTTTTATAAATTGTATTGCTATTGAGTATTTATTTTTCTTTAATCATGTTTATAATATTTTTAATTGGTAGTCGATTAAAATTTGTTCATTATTATAAATGTAGTATATAAAATTAAATATTCTTGTAATATATAGTAGCCTTTTCTAATTAAGTATTGCTTTAATTTAGTTAAAAATGTACTGGTTTTATTCAGTTGTTTAATGTCTGGTAATTTCAGTCTCTCCAGCGGTGCCAAATTCACCATCGATACTTTGAGGTGATGAAGTGTTTGTACAAAAACGCCACCATATGTCGATGTCTTTGGTTTTTGTATATTTGTTTTTGACACCAAGTTGCGAAATTAGTTATTTTTCTACTTGCAGTGTTTTTTGGAAGTCGGTTGTTTTTTTTTTAAATTAAAAAGTTTTTATTTTAGGCTTTTTAGTAGTGAAAAACACTGTAAGCAAACGACGTTACTTTAATTTTCACCCGTAATTTTGGTTCATAAACGAAACCACTGAACCGATTTCTATAAAATTTCTATGAGACAAAACTGAAAGTATGAGCAATAGCTAGACATGACGCGATTACAGTTTCTTGATTTTAATTGATTGCTGCATAAGCGTGAAGAATAGGTAGTGGTTGTCCTATATTAAACTTCAATGCTGTACATTTTTGAGGAATTCCCTCGACTGCCTATGGTCTTTATCATCAAATTTACGGCAGAACATCATTTTAACCCATATAGGTGCAAACTATTCATCAATATAAATGAATCTAGTCTAAATACAAGGTAGCTTCTGTAAATCGTCGAGGAGTCCCCTGAACTGACCTTTGTCTCCATCATCAGCCCCTCAATGACAGTCACAACCCATCTATACTTGGGCCAAATTGGATAAAGAATAGAGGGAAACAAAGCGTTGCTGGGCTACGAGTTGTTTACGCCTAAAAGAGAGATGTTAACCACCTTTTTTACATAGATGATTTTCATAAAAGTAATAATCCTACTTCCTACTAATGTAAACAGTTTATTTATATTTAGATATTTATGATTTACATAGAACGCTTAACCGATTTGCTTTTTTTTATGTTCACAGATAACTTCGTCGTTTATGAACCGATAATTTGATAATTCTTTTTCTGTTGGAAATAAGACATTCCCAAGGTAGTCCCATGATAAGGACATCAGGGTGATGGTGGAAGACCAGAGAAATCTAGGGGAACTTTAAAAAAATGTAGGGACGGCTAGTGCATTTGTAAGTATTTTCATTAGGTATTTTAAAGAACTACGATTTAATAAGGGTCTGAAGTAGATCTGATGATGGAGCCGGGAGACAGGCGAGGGAACTCCTCAACGATTCACAGCAGCAATCTTGTGTTTGTGCTTGAATATATTGTATTGATAAGAACCTTACACCTAGATGGGTGGTGACTGTCATTAGGGAGCCGATGATGAAGACAAAGGTCAGTTCAGGGATTTTCTCAACGATTTACAGTAGTAACCTTGTGTTTAGACTCAATTCATTTATAGTAATGAGAACTTTGCATCCATATGGGTTATGATGAACGTCTGCAGTAGATCTGATGATGGAGCCGAGAACAGTCGAGGGTACTCCTCAACGATTCACGGCAGCTACGTTATGCTCGTGATTGATTAATTTTTATTGATAAGAACCTTACGTCTAGATAGGTCTGACTGTCATTAGGGAGCTGATGATGATGACAAAGTTCAGGGAACTCCTCAACAATTTATGTTGATGAGAAGTTTGCATTCATGTGGGTTATATTGAAAATGTGCAGTAGATCTGATAATTAAGACCATAGACAGTCGAGGGAAGTCCTCAACAATTTACAGCATTCAAATTTAACGTAGGACAACAATAAAAAAATCAAGAGACTGAAATTAAGTCGTGTAATCATTTTATCTCTAGCAATGCTCATACATTGGGTCCGGTCCCAGAGAAATTTTATAAAAATCGGTTCAGTAATTTGGTATTTAAATCAAAATTATGGGTAACAATTCAAATAAAAAAGGCGTCATTTGCTTGCTTGCCTATTCCCAACTATGTTGGCGGCAGCGTCCAGTCTAACCGGATGCAGCTGAACGATACATTTTGCAACTAAAAATTGTAAAGTATTAACGACTTCCACAAAAAAAAAAAACACTACAAAGTGAAAAATAACTAATTTCGGAAGTCGGTGGCAAATATGAATATATGTACATGTTCAACGTCATGGTGTCTTTGGTTTTTGGTTATTTATTTTTGCCACCGACTTCGGAAATTAGTTATTAAAATTATTTTTCTTTGGGTTTCGTACCCAAAGGGTGAGAACCGTCCGTTAGTCTGTCTATCACTAGACTGTATCTCATGAACCGTGATGGCTAGACGGTTGAAAGTTTCATGGATGGTGTATTTCTCTTGCCTCTACACACAATGAGTGAATGTGTATTCACTATATTATTTTGAACTTAAGTATATACCTAATCCTAGTTGCGCTAAAATCACTTTCTTTGCAACTAAGATTATAAGTCCATTAAAAATCGTTCAGTACTTTTTAATCTCAGCTGAATGGGTTGGTTTTCAAAATGGTAGTCATCACTATCATTCCCAATCTTAACAATAGCTTATTCAAATTTTTGCTATCATGCGAAATAGAAGGATAAAACAATTAATTGGTTTTGTTTATTCAACGTTATAATTGTTCAAAGTGTGTTATGTTATGGTTACTTGATTAAGATGAATTAATATTTGTGTGTGTTTAATAATACCTAACTTATTTTTTGTTATCAATTTTTAGGGATACGAATCCAAGATCACACTATTCCCTTGAAATAGACAAGTATACTAGTAAGAAAAAATGTGGTTAGTAAGCTAATCAGTTCATCTATGAGTAGCAATGGGCGTCATTTTGACAGTTAGTGGAACAACATTCATTACGTTACATATGTTGTTGAGCAGATACATTTTTCGAATGATAACAGCAATGGATTAGGAATTTAGTTCAAAATGATACAAATTGAGAATAAAAGTGTGTTACGCGATTGGAATGCAGAATATTTATAGATAATACGTTATCACTTATGGTAGTTGTTTTTCTTATTGGATAAAATAAAATAAAGATGTATTAGTTTCTGCATAAAAATCCAAATCTAACCTTAATCTCCCATAGAATATTCTGTTCAAGTACAACATAAAGGAAGGCTGTTAGCGCTAGTAATTCAAAGCTAAACATGACTTGATAATTGACGACAAATCAAATTAATTGATTGATTACCAACATACCATTTTGAATTTTTGACATCCAAGAATTTAAGACACTTTACGTAAAAATACACTTTATTTCACTTCACACTGTTTATTTTGAATTAACACTTAATAATTTTCGTTAGATTTATCGGCGATAAATCAATGGATGCGTGCGCATGCGCGTTGGATAGATGCGGAATGTGGAGTAGGCCGCGGATAACGGTATGCGTGGGCGCCGGCGGCTGTAACCATCAGCGGATTATTCTTCAGCAATCTTATAACCAAAGAAGGTCTATCAGTCTAATTTACGGTTTTAGCAAGTAAGCATGCTAAGTAATTAGGTACATATACCAGCAGGTCACGTCACCCGAAACTGTCAAACCTTCCCAATCAATCAACCTTAATGCTTTAGCGATAAAGTTGAAAATCTATTGAAGAAATTTGACAAATTAGTATTAACATGTTTGTTATATGACTGAATTCGTTTTGGAGGTAGAGTTCTTGTTATTAATATAATATTTAATTTTTTATAAGCTTTCTTAGACTTCAATAGTATCGAAACAAGATCCAAATATCCTTAATACTGAAATTACGATATTATTCTTCTATGCTGACATCAACACGAGTGTTACGTTCAACTCACTTGTCATAAGCTTCGGTTGTACCATAATATGATCTGGGTACTTTCAAGTAAGCTGACGCTTTTTCTTATGTATTGTACCAAACTCTGCTACAATAAACAATGCTCAGTTACTACTCACTATTCACTATCACTACGTCACTACTTATTGTAAAATAAGGTTCCCTCGCCGCCACTATCTGTCTAAAAGCGATAAATTCAAAACGGTAAAGGTAAAAATGTCTTTTATCTGTATACCTTAATTCCCTTAACTCCTGGTACCCGGTACCCGTGGGATATTTTACGACAACCATTCGGACAAAAGATAGCAAGTTCGCGAACGGACGCGGCCATCTGAGAGTGGTCTTCTCTTTTGATTGACGACACGGTTGGTGGAGTTGCTGAACGATTGCCTGCAATGTTGCGTGTCACGGGTTCGATTCTCGATTCCCGCATAGAACAAGTCTTCAGTAAGTTCTTTCCGCCTTTGGCTGTTTGTGTGTGTTTCAATGCTGGCCGAGCAAGAATCCACAGAACGCATTTCTGATTCTGTGGGTTCTTGCTCGGTTCGAAAACGAAAGTTGAAACCCGTGCCAACCAATGTCTTCTTATCTGTGCTTTTTTATTAAGGGCTAATTCTTCTATCCACAGATATTTTTATTTTATGGAATAATCTGTCAAAAATTAAAAATTATTCCTGTCATAAAATTGGATTTAAATCTTATACAATATGCTCTATTACTAGATTTATTTTAAAACATTGTTCTCACTTAGAAACAATAAAAAAAATGTTTCCAGGGTTTTTGTATTGAGGGAAGAATTACTGCACCTGAGTCTGCCGGCTAACTTAAACTTTGTTTGTTTGGTTGTAATGAATAGGCTCAAAAACTACTGGACCATTTTCAAAAATTCATTCACAATTTGAAAGCTACATTATCCACGAGTAACATAGGCTAAGTTTTATTTTGAAAAAAAAAAAAAAATAGGGTTCCGTAAGATATGTGGGTCTTTACTTATTTTGCGTACGCTGACTAAACTATAAATATCTACAAAAAAGTCCGCGACACACTATACCTATCTACACACATCAAAAGTGTCTAGGGATCAACATATATTTTTGCAATAACTTTTCTCTTGATTGATATTAATTAAAATTTTCTTTAAGGATTCATCAAATAAAGTGTTTTCGTTTGTCACAGTAACGATAAACCAAGTCACCTTTGCATTATTAATAAAGAAATTTGCCATTTTCCTAATAAAGGGATATTTGACATTTGAACCACTAACACAAAAGTTCGAAAAAAAGACTGAAATAACAGTTTTCTCTAAAATTTTATTGGGTAACTTAAACAATTAATAATCCGTGTTTCTACCGCGAATACTAACAACACAAGAACATCGGTTTGGCATACTCAAAATGAGTTCATCCAAATCACGCTGTGGAATGGCCGCCCATGTTCGTTGCAACAACAAAAAAAGGTCTTCTTGCGACTGGATACCCTCCATATTCGGCAGAGCTCTTCTCTGTAGCATATCCCATGCATGCTCAATCGGGTTAAAGTCTGGCGACTGAGCAGGCCAGGGCAGGACATTGATGTTAGCTGCGGCGAGAGTCTGTCTTACAACTCTTGCGGTGTACGGTCGTGCATTATCATGCATTAACCGAAATAAGGGACCGATTTGCACTTGTAGAGGAACGATGACGTCTGATACAATCGTCTCAGCATAAATTTGAGCGTTGAGGTTGCCTCTGATCCAAATCAACTCAGTTCTTCCGCCGATCCAAATACCCGCCCATACCATGATGGTTCCACCACTATAAGGATGGACTTCCTGGCAGGATTTTAATCGCTGTTGGCGTCCAGGGGTTCTCCAGTGTCGTATACGTCTTGTATCCGGTCTCATACCAAAACGAGACTCGAAACGAGAGTTAAGATTTGAATGTATCGGTCTTGTCTCCGTGTGGTACAGCGATACCGTCCTCCATGGCGCTCAGCCACGGTACCAGTGCTTCGGTAACGTGTCCAAAGTCGACTGATAACACTCTGACTTGTATTCAGAGCTAAAGCCACAGTACGTTGCCGGGAACCAGCTTCTATCATTCCCACGGCTCTGAGCATTTCTTCCCTGCTTAAATGACGTCGCTGCTCCATAATAACGTTGGTTTTAATCAGTATTAGGGAAACAGTAGCACTAATAATGTCTTCAATGCGTTGTATGTTTTTATAGGAAAAATATTGACAGCTGATTTTCATCTTTTACTCGAATTTGATTCAGAGTTCCTGATTCAAATTATGAAATGCACCAAAAAGGATCCATACCTATAAATTTATAAAATCATAAATTTATTACAAAGCCACATCTCAATCTCAAGAAATCCGCATAAAAATGCTTGATCCCTAGACACTTTTGATGTGTGTATGTGGAATGAAGCACAACAACCATTTTTTTATTTAAAAATCTTGAATTTTTTTTTTGGACTACATTTAAACGCATTTATTTTACTCATGCTATTAATCCTTATCAAAATAAATTATTTTATCACTAAGTACAGTTTGGTAGATAATATTTGGTCTTTGAATGATTATATTTGAACTTTTGGTTTTGAAGTTATGGCAAAATTAAAATATTACGTACGGAGGACGGGTCTGTGCAGTTGTGTTGCGATGTGTGCCGGGTACGATGCGCCTAATGTTGTTGTGTTCTGAGTTTGGTCGTGGAGGGTCTTCAGATCAATCTCCCTTTGGCGCAGGATCGTTAGTCGTGTTGTTAGGTTTAACATTGCATCACCTCGCTAAACTGCCGTCTTCCTTCCTATTCGCTCAGTTTTTCTGAGTGGATAGGCTCTTAATAAACTAGCGCGCTTTACCATCAACGATCACATCACTGCTTACCATCAGGCGGGATTGCGGTCAAGTGCTAGTTTATAATTGTTAAAAAAAAAATACGATTTCTGCTGCACGGCCCGTTGCGGGAGTTTATATCTACGAGTAAGGTCCCCGCGCGACTCAGACGCGAGGTCGGCTCCCTACGCAGCGGTCGTGCGTGAAGTCTAATATGTAATTTTTGAACGGTTTTTTTTTAGATTTCGTTCTTAAAACTACACCTACGCAAAAGTTCTTCTCGGAACTATACAACAGTTCTTCTCAGAGCTAATCAACAGTTCTTTTCAGGGCTAACTAACAGTTCTTTTCAGGGCTAACCAACAGATATTTTCAGGGCTAAGTAACAGTTCATTTCAGGGCTAAACAACAGTTCTTTTCAAGGCTAAACAACAGTTCCTTTCAGGGTTAACCAACAGTTATATTCAGGGCTAATCAACAGTTCCTTTCAGAGCTAACCAACAGTTCGTTTCAGGGCTAAACAGTTCTTTTTAAGGCTATACAAGAGTTATGACTTGATTTTTAGGCTGTTGTTTAACCCTGAAAAGAACTGTTGATTAGCTCTGAAAGGAACTGTTTTCGCTTTTTCTGTCCCTATATCCCTATGTATGCTTAAATCTTTAAAACTACGCAACTGATTTTAAGGCGATTTTTTAAATAGATAAGTAATGGAGTAGAGAGTAAGGAGTAATTCAAGAGGAAGGTTTATATGTATAATACATGCACCCGTGCAAAGCCGTGGTGGGTCGCTGGTGTATACATATAATAGAGATTTAAATCTCTTTTGCCGAAGTTAGGTCTGGAGAACTATTTTATCCATAGACAGATACATAGACTCAATACGTATGTATTATATACTACCTGCTTTTTGCCTACAGCCTCGCCCACGGAAGTTATCTTATGTATTCACACAAAGTCAGGTTATAATAAACTATCTGTACGTCAAATTTCATCAGAATTCCTTGAATTAATACTTTCTGTTAGAATACTGGTCAAAAAGTCATGTGGCTCGAAAGACATATCATGATCATCAACCTTTTTATCGTCCCACTGCTGGGGGCACAGGTCTCCTCTCATACAGAGAAGGATTGAGCGTAATCACCACGTTTGCTCAATGCGGGTTGGCGATTTCAGACTTAAAGTCCAGGTTTCCTCAAGATGTTTTCCTTCACCTACAGTCATTGGTGTACAAGGTATACTTAGAAAGTACATATAACTTTTAGAAAAGTTGCATTGGTACTTGCCTGACCTGGAATCGAACCCGCGCACTCATACTTGAGAGGCTGGTGTTTTAACCACTAGGCCACCACGACTTACACGAAAGACATGTAGTACCGCATTTTACGTCCTAAAGCAATTGTGGATATCGAAAGATATTGTTCTTTTGCTCGGAAACAGTATATTTGTCTGCATGAGAGCTTCTATATAGACTATAGTTATGTAATTTCATGATGGTCGATTCAGTGGACTAGACTTTAGTTACAAAGTTTGTTCCTTACTTTCGCATTTATAATATTAGATAAGTTTGGATATAATCATCTTAGCTCGTAGGTTACTTACCAACTGTAATTAGAATATTAATTCAATTAACAATATTTTTTACGCATGGTAAAGTATGGAACATGTAGATTGCAGCTACAATTCAGATATAATTGGCCAAACTAGATCACTCGAGTGTTACTTCATGGTTAATCTTTTTATTCGTGTATGTTCTACTTGATAATCAGAATAATTATGTATACTTAAAACAGGTATTACGATCGCTACTCGGTTCGTAAATTTAAAAAAAAAAACTGATTTATGCAAGTAGCCGATTAATTAATTTTTATTTTGATGTGAGTCTGACAGAGACGCAATCTGTACTGTGTTTACAGATGGCTAGCTAACTTGAAACTGGTAAATTTTGATTGTCATTAATTGCCTTCTTCGCACTTCTCTTTATTAAACAGCGTAAACTTATTAGCTCCCGGTACATTTTCTGCATGACAGTAGATAAACATAGCCAGTTACCTCCCACTTTATCTTAAAAAACAAAATTATCTAAATGATTTTTTTTGACATTTTCGCGACAAAGCCATAATAATTAAAGCTCAGATAGATTGTTGTATATTTTTATAATTTTGCGGTTCCTATTTTGTTCATTTCTACACAAAAACGACAATAAAATCGAAAGTGTCAAAGTAACGGCGCTCGTTGAACTGTGCACGTTGCGGTTGAACGAATCCACAACAACTCGTCGGTTTCCTAATTGTGATTGTAATAGTGGTTACGTAGTAAATGGTCATTGTGCGTTGCATTAACCGTTCCTGGTACCAGGGAGACAGAAGTGAATGGTAGACTAGATGATATGAAGAAGGACCTTGAAGTTTAGGCAGTTTGCATGATTCTTCTACGTAAGTAAGCCTCCGTGATGATCTTCAGTCTTCAGCACCAGCATTTGGAGGAACCTTGCAGAAATCATTATAACTTAAAAACAATTTATTAGTAGCTGCAATTATCTAACATAATAGGCATGATTTACGATTATGTAGTGCTTTTGAAATAATCTCAATTATGGTTGTAACGGAGGTCTTGTTAGCGGAGGCGGAGGCGGATGCGGAGGCGACGAGTGTCATCTCGGATGCGGAGGTTAACGGAGGCGGAGGTGAAAATAGATACAGGAAAAATTGAAATTTATGGTTAATTTAAACATTTTTTTTTTTTAAATACGTACATTCAGTACACTTAGTAAAAAAATATTACCTTCTAGTAATGAAAATTAAGGAGAAACAAATTGTATTACTCGTCTCGCACTAGTTGATTCTTGACCATTTTGCGCTCAAACACGGCCGGATGGTGGTCGAGCCTCGCAGCTTGCGCGTTATGTATTTTATAAATACGTAAATAAACCTCCGTTATAACTCGAGGCAGAGGCGGAAGCGAAGATACGATTTCTTGCGGAACTTCCGCAGTAACGGAAGCGGAGGCGAAGCTCGTTACAACCCTAATCTCAATATACAATTTAGAAGTGACTAAAAACATAGCGATTATCTAGGTACCCAGAGGCGGCGTTAAAGGCGTGGGCGACGTGGGCCACCGCTTACGGCGGCCGCGCGGTACACGGGGCCTCGCGCTTTCAAATATTTGTAAGTATGCATTGCTTGAAAGCAAGAAAAAAATAAAAAAAAAGGATATAAATTAATTGTGTAGGGATTTTTTTAAACATATTCCGCCATAATGAGACACAAAATTAAGCACCAACATGGTTTTATGTTTTGGCGCAATATCCCTTTAAAAATAAGCACAAAATCAAAAAATCAGAAACTGTCAACATTTTAAAATATGTGAACATGATATTTTACCGATGCATAGATCAATTTATTGGTATTGTCATCTCCACCTAACACTACAACCTTTGATTTTTCATTAATTTTAATCGTAATTTGTATTTTAATCAATAAAAACTTGGCAGTGTTATTTGTTTTGTTTTTTTTTTATTATTATATAAAATCCGTCTTCAGATCGACATGGAACAGGGCCTCGCGAAATTTGTCTTGCCCACATCAAATTTATGTCTTGCCCCACCTCTGTAGGTACCCTACATACATCATCTGCGCTAAGTACTTAACGCGACTTGATTAAACTAATACTTATCATCTGTCATTTTGTTAATGAAATAGAAAGTAAAAGATACAATGATATTAAATTTAATTTAGTTTCTGAACAAGTGAATCGGGGCCAATATTATTTGGGCTTTGACGTAACACTGACACTAAACAGATCGAACAAGTGAATGGGAAATTAAGGCAAATACTATGAACGAATGATACGAAGGAATAATGTGAATACTCAATGTAAGCAAAATGACTTTAATTGGCGGCACAAGGGGTTTTAAAGGCAAGAATGTCAAAAAAAAAAAGGATGGGAACCTACCACAATAAAAGAAGAACAATAAAAGGTAAATCTATGAATTGCTGCTATGTAACATTAACCAGGCGCTTAAACAATAATAGATCGGGTGCCCTCTATCTGGGCTCTGGCAGAAACTTGTTGCTCCGAAACCTATTTGGCATAACTCACTTGGCATAAACTTTTTTAAACGAACATTTTAAGGTATTAAAAATATTTAATATAATTGTTTTCGGCCTAATGTTTTTATGTCCGAATTTAAAATGGGATATTTTAAGATGGCAGAATTGTAATGGGTATAATTAATTACCTTTGTCAGAGTTACAATTTTGCATAATTTCGTTTAACGTTTATTTAGAGCGCCGATTATTTGGCATAATTTGACTTAGGATACTACGAAGATCACAGAATATCAATAGAAATAATTTTATTAGTCATATTAGAACAAAAAAATACTGTTTTAAAAAATCACTATGGTAGCACACCATAGTGATTTATTAAAACAATATTTTTTTTAAAAATCACTATGGTGTGTGTCGCAAAAGTTAGTGACAGAAATGAATCGCTGCAAAACCGACTTCACGTAGTCTTGTCTGCCCTACCCCTAGAGTGTAGGTAATCTAAATCCGCGACGGCGCGGAGGCGTGACAAAAGCCATGCCAGCTGTTGCATGCTTGCTGCATGTTGGATGCTTGCTGCATGCCTGCTGCATGTTGCATGCTCGCTGCATGCCTGCTGCATGTTGCATGCTTGCTGCATGTTGCATGCTTGCATGCTGAATGCTTGCTGCATGCTTACTGCGTCATCTTACTGACAGGGAAATAAAAAGCACACATTTATGCTCAAAGTATATTTAGTAGCTCAATTATGTTTTATTGAGTAATAAATATTCAAAATAAACAAAATTAGACTAAACTTAAATTAGCTCCTATTGCTTTCAGATAGCCAGTTTCAGTGTGATCTGACTGATTATTTATGTTTTCTATGTGAAAATTTTTATCCAATGATTTTTTTTTTGCTAGTGCTGGGGCGCCTGTACTTAGTTTTTCAATTTCTATGATTGAGTATTTTATTTATGTGATCAGTTGAAACGATAACTAATAATGATTAGTTTCATAACTGCCTCCCACTACAGCAAAAGTAAAAGTTAACGCCTGATCAGAAAAATATAGCAATTAACATTTCCATCGTAATGTGGCGAATAAAAATAATGTTCTTTAAATTTATTATGGATATGAAATGCATGCCAAAAGATGATTCTGTCTGTGAATTTTCTGCGATATATGATGATTCTACTTTTGATTATTATGGATATAAAATATATGCCATAAGATGATTCTGGTTGTGAACTTTCTACGGTATGATGGTTATACTTATTGATTATTATGGATATGAAATTTATGCCTAAAGGTGATTCTGACTTACAAAATTATGGGTTTCGGTGTGTGGTAAATGAATGTATGCCAAACGATTTTCTGCGAAAAGAGGTTTATGATATCCGTTGCTATGCAAAATAAAATAATGACGTAAAAAAGTTCTGCTATAAAGAGTGGTCCCTAATAGATCGCCCTCTTGCCCCAAAAATGATCGGCGATCAGCAGCAGACCGATGCAAGCTGATGATGATGATTCAACAACAAGTGTTCAAGTTCTTGAGGTAAAACCGCGTTTATGTGGGTGAAACCGCAGGACACAGCTTTATGTAAACCCCGTTGCTTTAAGTAATGGTTCTCTGACAAGGTTGGTAGTATACGTTACTTCAACTCGAAGGCGTTTGATTCTACTGATTAGACGATGGAGGGCAACATAACGAGGTTCCTTTCACTGTGGGTGTTGTAAGCTCTAAGGAATTAGATAGCAACATTACATATTCCTAGCCTTTTCTCAACTATATACTTATGTTGGGGTTGGCTCCCAGTCGAACCGGATACAGCTATACCAGGATTTTAGCGACTGCCTCAACCAAACTCATAATTTCTACTCATTATTATCTACCGGCGATAGCAGGTCAATTTACCCGGAACTGCCAAATAGTCCCAATCAACCTTAGCCTTAACGATCTAGAGATAAAGTTGAAAATCTAATAAAGAAATCTAATATCAGAACTCTGAAGTTGAAGTCTGACAACCAATCTTACCAAGGGGTATCCCACCTTTGTAAGACTGGTTTCTAAAATGTTCGGGCCTCTGACTATAGCACCTCAGCTATAACACCGCTCTGAACGTATTATTGCATCGGACACCGTAAACTGCTCCAGGTTATGAAATCCTAAGTCTGCAGGTGCACAACGAGGCACGACAAGACGACCAATCTGCCAGATTTCTTCATTAGATTTTCAATTTTATCTCTAAAGCATTAAGGCTTAAGATTGATTGGGAATATCTGACATTTTGGGGTAGTTTGACTTGCTGTCGTTCGTACAAAAGGCTTTAAATTAAGTGAGGAAGATTAGGCTGTGTGGTGATAAGTGATAGGCCATTTTAAAATCTGAGTAAAGTAAAGCAAAGCATTTATTTCTTTGTAGACATGGGTATAGCACATAGGTGATTTTTTTACAAATAGTTCTCCATATTTTACCGTCACATGGGCATGCAAATGTTCACAATTCAAAATTTAAGTTACGGAACTTTGGAATTACAAGGAAAATTATATATGTTTGTATTAAAAAGATGTCAAACATAGTCACATTAGTAAGAATTTTAATCATTCCAAACAGAAATATATTAAAAAATAAATCAAAAACAGGGTCACAATAACTATGTCAGAAAATGTACACAGTTCGTCAACAAACATGTAAATCATCATCGAGAAAATCGTCAATTGTATAATAAGTCTTCATAATTAAAATGTCATTTAGCGCTTTTTTAAAATTTTACTATTGTCAATTTTTTTATATAATTTGGAACCTTATTATATATACGTAGGACAACACCAAAAAAATGTTTTCGCATTAGTGCGGTTTTACATTTCACTTGACACAGCTGATCAACGTATTGAGTCCGTATTGGATTTCTTTTGATCTTTGATGTTTGTCTAAACACATTGATGATCGCCTGATGCATCGCTTCTGCAACCTAAACACCGGTCCCACATCAGTAGACTGTCCCCAGAAAATAATTCCATAAAGCAAAACAGATGCAACCAATCCATGGTATGCAGTAAAAAGTGCCTGAATGTAAACGTACTTTGAAAGTGGAAAAAGAACATATGTGGTTTTTTTTTTTAATAATTATAAACTAGCGCTTGATGGCAATCTCGCCTGATAGTAAGCAGTGATGCGATCGTTGATGGTAAAGCGCGCTAGTTTATTAAGAGCCTATTCACTCAGACACACTGAGTGAATAGCAAGGAAAACAGTTGCAGCAGTTGAGCGAGGTGATGCAATGTTAAACCCAACAACACGACCAACGATGCTGCGCCAAAGGGAGATTGATCTGAAGACCCTCCACGACCAAACTCCCAACACAACAACATTAGGAGCATCGTACCCGGCACACATCGCAACATAACCGCTCAAACCCGTCCTCCGTACGGCTTCACCAGACGTCATGCCGGAACACGACAAATCGCTTGGCGGCAAGGCTTTGTCTGGTGGGTGGTAACTTCTGCCGGCGGCCGATGTTATGAGTTTTTTGCACAGTATTTCAACATACGGCTTGCAGGTAAGTTGGCTATCTATATTGATACCTAAGAACTTAGCCGTATTAGCCTCTTCAATATCAGAGCCTTTATAAGAAATGCTAACGTTAGGGTTTCCTTGCCTTTGATAAAAATACATCACTTTTGGTTCGCTCAGGTTTATAACCCAATTATTATTGTCTAACCTATTTATAATGTCACTTAAGCAAGTATTAGTGTCATTCCTATAGTTACTTGGATTTGTACATTTTATTATTGCTGTACTGTCATCTGCAAATAGAAAAATTTTGTTAGTCGTTGCTTTCGGGAGATCGTTAATGTATATTAAAAAAATTAGAGGACCCAGTTCTTGTGAGGGCCATACTTTACATTTCTTTGTTTTGGTACATAAAAGCTTTCTAATTTAGTTTTAGGACATCTCTTAGAAATTTCCATATATTGTAGCCTATTGCTCTTACACCATAATTATTTAATTTGCACAAATAAATTTTATGATGTACGTAGTCAAAAGCTTTAGTCATGTCTGTATAAATAGCACATACTGGATTTCTTATGTCTACTGACGGCATGATGTTAGCTAGCAAGTGAAAAAGTGCCATATTAATCGTAGTATTCTCACGAAAACACTTTTCTTCCGTGCAAAATAATTTATACTTTTCGAAATAGGCATATAAAGAGTTATAGATTACTTTCGCGAAAATTTTTGATATAATTGGAATTTTTGCTATAGGTCTATAGATTTTAGATTTGTTTTGTCATATTTTTTATACAGAGGTTTTATTAATACTTTTTTGAGCTTGTTTGGGAAGATGCCATCAGCTATGCATAAGTTAATAATATGAAGTAATGCAGCTGCCACTTTTTTTGGTAAACTTTAATTTGGTATACTTTGATGGAAACTCCATCATAACTTTATAGTATTAGTATTTTTAAGATTGAAAATTATTTGTAATATATCATCAATTGTCACAGGTTGCATAAATAATGAATTCAATACTTGATTGTCAATTGTACTTATTATTTAATATGTTGTCAACTTTAACATTAATCTCAATTCTGTCAATAAAATAATCGGTTTTTTTTTTTTTTATTAAAATATAAACCAGCGCTTGACCGCAATCCCGCCTGATGGTAAGCAGTGACGCAATCGTTGATGGTAAAGCGCACTAGTTTATTAAGAGCCTATTTACTCTAGCCTTGAAGACACTCAAATTGTAGTCCGACGGAAACACCGCCGCCGGCAGATTGTTCCAGTCCCTCGATGTACGCGGTATAAAGGAGGAGGCGAAACGCTTCGTCCGGATCGTAGAGGTGTTAACAACATAAGGGTGGAAACTCGCCGTACGACGGGTCGTCTGATGGTGGAACGGAGATGGGGAATTAAATCGTGCTATTCCCTCGCACACTCCCCAGAATGTATCCTATAGAACACCGAAAGGCTGGCTACTCTACGCCTGTGCTCTAGACTTTGGAGACCAACTTGAGTTAAATCAGGGTCATCAATCAGCCTCTTCGCACTCCTCTCCACTGAATCCAAAGTGGCCAGGTGACACTTAGCAGCACCAGCCCAAATGTGGCTGCAGTACTCCACACACGAACGGACCTGTGCTTTGCACAACATTAGAAGCTGCCCTGGTGTGAAGTACTGCCGGACCTTTGCGATAACGCCAAGTTTTCTGGCAGCCACCTTGGCCTTGGACTCAATGAACCGCCCAAAGTTTAGGTTCGAGGAAATCTCAACACCCAAAAGCTGAAGGCGGTCGGTACACTCCAAGGAAACATTCCGAAAAGTAGGAGCCAAGGTGAACGGGCTCCTTTTGGCGGTGAAAAGACACGCCTGCGTTTTGGCGGCATTGAATGCTACAAGATTGGCATTGCCCCATTCGGAGACTGCCTGAAGTGCAACACTCGTTCGCTCTACCATGGCCTCTCTTTCGGACCGGATTGATTCCCTACTAGCCCGAGCATTCGGCAGGTATCTCTCCACAACTGTGCTGTCATCTGCATACCCATAGATACCGGGCATCAGCAGATCGTTAATATGCAGCAGAAACAGAGTTGCAGAGAGAACAGACCCCTAAGGAACACCGGCATTAGTCGACATGGGCTCAGATGAGCATCCGTCGACAACAACTCGGAGGGACCGTTCAGTCAGGAAGTCTTTTACCCAGCCAGTCGGGCCAGGGGAAATGCCGTACGCTGGAAGCTTACTCAAAAGGCCAGCGTGCCATACCCGGTCGAAGGCCTTCGAGACATCAAGGGAGACAGCAATCGCTTCCCCATTTCTCTGGACGACTGGCAACTAGGGACCTACACCAGTAGGTCCCTAGTTGCCAGTCGCAACTGATAATTTAAAGTAAAAATGATTTTTATTTTATAAAATAGGTACCTACGCGGCTGGCCTTGCGGCATGCTTTGAACAAAATAGAGATGTGTAAGTAATCAAAATATTGATTTTTCAATCGATACCGATTTAGTAGTTTGTCATTCTCATTCTCGATTTAACATTGCATGGAATTGTTTAGAACTTTTACAAAACTAAAATTAGTTATGTACACTGCTGTAAATGAAAATCATGTCAAAGTTTTAATTTCAGTTTCTGTCTCAATATCGATGATATTGACTGTTAAAATATTTGTAAAACTTTATTAAAATTGTGTTTCATAAGGCCTTCGACGCGGGTCAGTTACAATAGAAGAAAAAAAAAGCTTATGGGTAGTCAAAAGTACCGTTAGGCAGCAACGTTATTCTTATAACCTTTTGACATTTATTTTTAACTAGCTGCGGTTTCACCTTCGCAGCGTGATGTTATAGCCTAAAGCCTTCCTGAATTAATGGGCAATTCAACGCAAAAAGAATTTTTCAAATCGGACCAATAGTTAGTCAAACAAACAAAAAAGAAACAAACTCTTCAGCTTTATATATTAGTATAGAGCTATCCGATTTGTCTACTTCATGAGATGCTTTTCTCTGTGACTATAAATTTGCAATTACTAGCGTTCTGACCTTGTGAAATGTTTTCTTATTGAGAAATTATCAAACGAATTCTCACGCTCTCGGCGGTGAAAAAAAAAATCTGTTATTATTTGCTACTATAGCGGCAAAAGAACCACGTCACCTGTGTAAATTTCAACTATTTCGTTATTCCAGTTCATTAGATACAGTAGAGTTTTGGTAAAACTGTCCCGTTTTTACCGTTTGGAAAATCATCAAAAGTTCTCGGATTCGTGCTGTTAATAAATTAAGTATTTGTTTAATTTTTTCCTTCATAATATATTAGTTACTCAGTAGTGGGTAGTCACTTCATTGGACAAAATATACAAATTCCAATTGACGACGCGAAATACAATAGGTACTTACTTTCTTGCATTTATGGTTTTAAAACTTTCTAGCCTTTCTAATGATTTCACACAAACGTTGATAAATTGTGTTCGATGTGGTTGGCATGACATTAAGTTGTGTTACAGTGAAGTCTTTGAGTTCAGTGATGATCATGGATCACTGGGATCATCATAGACAAAGAGTGACTACTCCGGACATCAATATAATTTTTGACGATAGCAGAATTGAAGAAGTAGAACACGTATTAAAATTTCTAGGCTTAACCATTTACTCTAAACTGACGTGGAAAGAACATGCATTAATACTTATAAAAAAATTAAGTCGCTTTGCCTTTGCTCTATACAAGCTTAGGAAAATAGTTAATCAGGCAGCTGTTTTAGCTGCATATTATGGTTATGTTGATTCCACATTACGCTATGGCGTCATTTTCTGGGCAAACTCCAGCGAGAAAAATAACATTTTTAAAGCACAGAAGAGGTGCATTAGATCGATGTGTAATTTAAAACCAACAGATAGTTGT
Organism: Sesamia inferens; assembly: GCA_037179545.1. Lineage (NCBI taxonomy): Eukaryota > Metazoa > Arthropoda > Insecta > Lepidoptera > Noctuidae > Sesamia > Sesamia inferens. The sequence goes on along the minus strand of CM073933.1, from coordinate 29,370,896 downwards.
AAACCTCATTTTGAATCACTCAGAATATTAACATTACCTTGTCTTTACATTTACGAAATCGCATTATTCGTCAAAAAAAATTCTATCTTGTTCAAAAGAGCTTCAGAGGAACGTTGTAGATCGACTAGACCAGAATATCGACACGAATTATGTCTAAAAGCTTCAAAGACAACCCTTACGCACAAAGGCATTCTCTGCATGGCTCCTAAAATATTTAATAAAATCTCAAATACTATCAAAGATTTGAATTTGACTCAATTTACGAGCAAACTTAATGATTTTTTAATGGAAAAATGTTACTACACTATTGACGAATTCCTTCTTGACAAAATGCAATAACTTGACTAATTCATTGTATCGTTTGTAATAATAAGTAATAGTATTTGAATGTATATTCTAATCTAAAACAAAATTTTGTGAAGTGATAATTATAATATGTATGCTTTAAAACTATTATGTATTTAAGGAAAAAGAAATAATTGTATTTTTAATGATATTGTAATTAAATATTGACATTTTAATGACATTGTAATTAAATATTGACATTTTTGATTATGCATGTTATATCAAATAAAAAAAAAACCTATGTTGTTACATAGTGTATGTCAAATTGGCAGCTTTTTGAGTTACCATAACTAACTTTAAGACCGATTGTATCACCAAAAAGCACACTAATAAATACTTTGACTTTGACTTTGACTTAGGCCATTTGAAAAACATGATTCTTGATAAACGTGAAATGTTTGCCCTTGGGCTTTGTTGATGGACATAGCAAATGATAAACGCACAGGATATTGTAATCGTTTGCACTCAAACGGCATATCAGTTGGGATCCTAGGGATACACGGTATCAAAAAAACTTCTCCTTTTGATTTATTATAAAATTACAAAAAAAGTAGCATTGATTTTTATATATATAGATACCAATATTCTTTTGCACTGTATAATCTTGCAAAAATATCCAATGAATCTGTAGTATTGGTTGCATATAAAGCGTTTGTGTCATCGACCATATCTTTTGGTATAATATATTGGGGAAATTCCACCGAAAAAGACATTGCGTTCAAAGCCCAAAAGAGATGTTTGCGTGCTGTGTTTAAGCTAAAACAGACTGCTAGTTGTAGACCCTTATTTAACAAATATAAACTAATTACTTTGCCTTGTACGTACATTTACGAGACAGTAGTATTCACAAAATCAAACATGCATTAATTTGTTTCCAACATTGAGATCAAAAAGACGATATAGAGAGATATGTGCTGCTCCACACAAGATTGCACTGTACTCAAAGAGCTTTTTGGGAATGGCACCCAAGTTATATTATAGAGAAGTTCGCCTTGCCTAACGTTAGAAATCTAGGACCCAACATTGTTTTAGACAAAGAGGTGCTTGAAACTGTGGGCTCGGCAGTTTTTCTGGGAATAACAGTAGATGCCAAACTTCAGTGGGGACCACACATATCAACCCTAGCAGGAAGGCTCAGTTCGGCCGCCTACGCCGTCAGGAAAGTAAGACAGTATACAGACGTTGATACAGCTCGTTTAGTTTATTTTAGTTATTTCCACAGCGTTATGTCCTACGGCAATCTACTGTGGGGCAAAGCCGCTGACATACAAAATATATTTGTACTCCAAAAACGAGCTGTCCGAGCAATTTACCAGCTCGATGTCAGATTTTCTCTGAGAGAGTTCTTTAAAGATATTGGTATTCTCACGGTTGCTTCACAATTTATCTTAGCCAATATCTTATATGTTAGGCAAAATATTCATGTGTACACCAAAAACTGTGATTTACATAATATTAACACCAGAAACAAGGACAAACTGCGAGCCCCTTTTCACCGACTTCAAAAGGTTCATAACTCTTTTGTTGGGCTTGGTATAACTTTTTATAACAAGATACCCTCTGCTTTGCTAGACTTGCCTTACAATGCATTTAAAACACAAATCAAATCCAAGCTTTGTTCATAGGCATATTATTCTGTAAGTGATTATTTAAATGATAAGAATAGCTGGTCGCTCTGATTAACTCAGGACAATGTTTGTGTTCTTTCTCCGGAATTAGCTTACTGACACGTTATATGAGTTCAGATAATTCACTTTTTTTTTTCAATACATAAATATGTACGCTGTCGCGCCCTTTATGCCTGGGGCTTTTATTGAAGTAATAAGTTTTTAGCTATTTATATTTACATTTACATTTAAATATACTCGTATATATATTGTTTTGCTTTGCTGGTATTCTGGCGTGGTAGCTGGCATATTTTCAATAATTTCATTGTTGTTATATTTTCTTGTGTTCATCACTATACATAGTATTGTATAAAGTCATGTGTTTTTTAAATGAACAGACAGCTGTGCTGCTGGGGAGTTTCTTCCGCCACTTCTTCTTCCCAGCGAAAGCACTAGGAAGTGTCGATGGGTGGGCGTTTTGGGGGACTGTCTTATGTAATATTGACGTTCAAAAAGTGCTGATTCTCAGCCTAATTTGAATAAATGACTTTTGAATTTGATTACCAAATACATTAAAGGATAGGATACAATTCGTAACTTGGTACCGATACCACTACCTCAGCACTGCTCTACAACCTAACTACTTACTTGTGTTGAAGAATCTATAATTCGTTAGAATAGGAACTTGTCCTGAACATCCCTAAAGATGAGCTATATACCATATGAAGAACTGAACTATATGAAGCTCTAAATGGCCAAATGGTAAAAAACCATTGTAGTGAACAAACGAAAGTTAATTATTATAAAAAGGAAATTGTATGTTTATTCGCCAAGCGCCTGTGAATGAAGAATAGCTAAGTTTACTCACAGTATTTTTCTATCATTTATTTTGTAGGCGTCTCAAGCTGCTTAGTCTTGGCCAAGGAACTTATATCTAAAGTGGAATGAGTACTTACATAAGTATTTTGTTTAAAAGGAGACTCTATTGTAAGAACAATAATGTCGATCGAAACTGAAACCTTATGTGAAGAGAACACGGTCCGAGGGAGAAAGTGTTCCAATAGCCTTCTGTCTCTTTCTAAGTGATACCCTTATGAATTAGAATTCAAGTTCGGAGAAATATTAAAGTTAATTGATGTGAGCATAAAAAAATAATAAGTCATATACATTAATTTATATTAGTATTTTTATATTGTTTTTATTGCTAATATTATAATCTAGTAATATAGTTTCTTCATAACTGCGTATTTACTCTACAGATAAATTTATAACGATTAGTAGTTATTTTTTTTTTTTTTTTTTATTCTCTTTATTTATAAGGGGTTTTTATCCACACGGATACGTCAACCCCATTGTACCTTATACTAGGTTTACAAACAATATCTAATTTAAAAAACAAACTATGTTCATATCACACATAACAATTAATAAATACATATAACACAATATGAGATACACAATAACACAACATAACATAATATGAGAAGGAACTATTGCCTAGAGTTCTGAATTAATCCACATACTATGCGTTTAGTCCTTTCTGATTTTGGGTGAGCCAAAATATTTTGGATAAGTCCAACGTCCCACATGTTTAAATCAAACTCCCTAACCAAAGATTCCCTCTCGTCTTTGTTCTTAACACAATCCATCAGCAAATGTTGCACATCATCAATTTTATTACATGTCTCACAATTAGGGGACAAAGCCTTTTTCATTAAGAAAGCAAATTTTGCCGATGGATAGTGGCCGGAACGAAGCCTTAACAGTAACTTAATATAATTCCTACTTAAACATTTATCGTCAAACCAGGGTTTGCGAGGGGGTTCATTTTGTATTACTTTATACCAAATGCCCTTTTCTTCGGATATTTCGTTAAACCACTTTTTCCATTTGTCAAAGCATTCGTTTTTAAACTTGAAGAAATATTCCCAGTAATCGCACACGTATGACGTAACATTTCCTATCTCAACTGCCTGTCTCGACAATCGATCAGCCTCCTCATTGCCACGTAACCCTATGTGTGCTGGAACCCATTGCAAGATAATCTTAATATCATCTTTGTTATAGCAGTACATTAATTTTAGAATATCATAGGCTATCGATGCACCTCTGCAACCAGAGGCGCATCGAGCCACATGTTGTAAAGCACTCTTACTGTCTGTTAGTATGACCACTTTATTTAAATTTTGTGTACGTGCATAATAAACCGCTTCATATATTGCAATGAGTTCCACAGACATTATACATATATTTGCATTAATTTTAAGCATAGCCTTATAACCTAAATTTTGGTAGAAGAAAGCAGCCCCACACCCATCTGTACGTTTTGATCCATCTGTGAAGATTTTACACCAATCATTATATTTGGATGCTATCTCAGACACCACTTCGTGTATCAATACATTATAATTATGATTTTCTTTTGGGTGCGTAACACATTCTAAATTACTTTTAATAGTCTCTTTAATTTGTAAGGCTGATACCCAAATGTCAAGAGAGTACATTTTAAGACTATCCGAGGAATTAATTTGCAGATGTCCTAATTCTTTAAGTGAAGTGGCTAGTAAAGGTTTTTTTTTATTTACCCAATAGTTGTTATTACTTAGGAAGTCTAATTCTGAAATTATATTTACGGTTATGTGATTAGAAAAAGAAAATGACTTTAGAATTAACTTATATGCGAGATATTTTCTCCTCAAAAACAATGGTGGAATATGCAGTTCACTCTCCATCACGTGGATTGGTGAGCTTCTTATAAAGCCTCCAATTATTCTAAGTGCTTGGTTTTGTAGTTTATCTAGTTTGCTTGTATGTGTTTTTGCACTAGAATCATACAAATAACAAGCATAGTCAAGTCGACTTCTAATTAATGATATATACAATCTACGTATATGTCTAGGATGTACTCCCCAAGAAGAGCCTGCCAGTACTTTTAATATATTTAGATATTTTCCACATTTACTCGCGATTTCATTAATATGTTTCCTCCAGTATAAACTTCTATCTAACCAAACTCCTAAATACTTAACACATTCCACCATTGTTAATGGTTGACCATACACTTTTAGTGAAGGCACTATTCGCCTTCGGCCTCTACTGAATACAGAGTAATTAGATTTAGTTGGTGACAAAGTCAATCCAATCTCACCCAGTAATGTGATTATACAATTTAAGGCATCCTGTAAGTTGCATTCACATTTTTTTAATTGTTTGTCACTATAATATATAACAAAATCATCTGCGTACTGCGAAATCATAACGTTTTTAATTTGTCGACAGATTTGATGCGTAACTAAATTAAACAATAAAGGTGACAACGGGTCACCTTGAGCTAATCCTCTGTTGGTTAATCTTGTTTCGAAAACCTCACTGTTTAGAGACTTTATTTTTAATTGCCTCTCGCTCATAAACGACCACAAATAACTGCAAATTTGAGACCCAACTTGAATATCATCCAGTACTTTTGCAACAGATTCTATTGAAATATTGTTATACGCATCCTCAATGTCCAGAAAGCATGCAACTGTAGGAATATTTTTCGTAAATCCGACTTGAATGTAAGTCACCAGCCTGGATAGTGCATCCAGACACGAATGTGCCTTTCGAAATCCTACTGTGTACGGAGATAGGAGTTTGTTCTGTTCAGCAAACCATTCTAACCGTTTACCAATCATAAGATGAAAGATTTTACACACGCAGGAAATCAGGGAAATCGGCCTTAATTTAATCTCACTATTGATATTATTTGTAGTTTTGGGTATGGGAATAATTTGAATATTTCGCCATTGGTGAGGAACAATACCGAATCTAAAAATATAATTATATATCTTCAGTAAAAGATACTTTCCTGAGTCTGGTAAATTATGCAACATTGAATAAGATATTGCATCCTCCCCGGGGGCCGAATCTTTTTTTTTAAGACAATGTTCTAGTTCAGAAAGTGTAAATTCTAATTCTAAAATTTTATTTTTAGACTTAAAGCGTGGAATTAGATTTGGAGCATAGTCTTGAGTCAGAGAACGTAGAAGATCAATTTGTTTGTCAATGGGCGGGCACCATCTTTGTTGTTTGAAACCTTTTATCCACTTCATACGACGCCACATTTCCTGAGTTGACGTAGCTTCGTCTATAGAATCGCAAAATTTTTTCCAACCATGAGATTTAGCTTTCCTAATTAAGGTTTGAGCTTCCAAAGTTTTGGATTCTAATTTATTTAAATTATTAGGGGTCGGATTTTTACGAAAATTTGACAAGGCCAGCCTTCGCTGAGCAACTATTTCAGACAATTTAGGAGACCAGTAATTTTTATGTTTAAATTTCTCATTTGGCTTCAAACTGAATTTAAAATAGGGTATATGTTTGTCAGCCGCATATTCAATATAGTTTATAAAAGCGTCATACATTTTTGGTATGTCACCGTTAAAAGATTTTTCATTAAACGTTTTAATATTTTCAGAAATCGTCTGTCGATATTCACACCAATTTGCATTTTTAAAATTACGTTTTTTAACAATATGTACGTTATAAGATAAGTTAGCTGTTATTTTAATAATCAGGTGATCACTTCCTAAATTTTCATTAAATACTTTCCAATCAAATTTTATTGCAACGTCAGAAGACACAAACGATATATCGGGAGACGTCTGTTGCAAATTACCATTTACCAACTTAATTCGAGTTGCGGAGCCGTTGTTGAGCGATATAAAGTCATTTTCAAGAGATGAGTCCATAATTTGAGTACCCCTTGTATCCGATTTGACCGACCAATTAGTGTGATGACCGTTGAAGTCCCCAGCTATTATAGTTTTATTAGAAAAGTGACCAAAAATATCATTCCAATCGGAAGGTTGGGTATAAACAGACGAAGGACAATACAGTGATACGATATATTCAAAGTCTTTGCAATTCAATACTTTAACACACACTAATTCAATACCTACATTATTACTATGAAATGAAACTGGATGTGACTGAATCGACTTGTGTACCAGGATGGCAACCCCACCATAACAATCGTATCTATCATTCCTATATATATTATATCCACTAAAATTTACATTTACCTCACAGTCAAACCATGTCTCGCTAATTATTGCAATTTGTATATTTTCCTGAATTAACAGATCTGAGAAGGGAATTAATTTAGGGCGTAGACTTTGTGAATTCCATTGAAATATGTTCACCTTTATTTCTTCGTGTCTACTATCCATTACTGAGGCAACTTATATATCCCAAAATATTATCTCCAAATACAATACTAACTAAAAATTTCTTAATCTCCTCCCAAATAATTTTTAACGTAGATAATAGTTTTTCTTCTAATTTTAGTTCAGACCTGTAAATACCTTTTATTTTAATCCACACCTTCCTCCATTCAAAATTGTTTAGAAATGGCGACCCTTCTTTAGGTTCTTCTTTTTCTTCCTGTGAACTGCTAGTCATCTTCTCCGCAGAAAAACCACTTTTCTTTAGACCTCTTCGATTTATTTTCTTTTTATTTTCTTGCCTTAAACTTTGAATGTTTTCTTTTGTAGTCATACTTGTAAGACTATCTTCTTCTTCATCCTCTTCCATATCCGATATCGCCGGCTGGTGCACTACAGCTTTGGTCAATACGTTTCTGTAAGTTTTTTTAGCAGAGTTGACTGGAGTTGTCGGTTGATTGTTATCAGGGCGTTGTGAGATATCGATTGTGTTTATGTCTTCCTTCCTTTCCGCAAATATTTGTAAGGCTCTTCTGTATGTCACTTGTTTCTCACTCATGATAATCCGAATATCTTTTTCTTTTAGAAAGATGGGACAACTTTTATCCAACACAAGGTGATTTCCCTTACAGTTCAGACATTTAAAGTCTTTTATGGTACAGTTTTCGTGATTATCTCCACATTTAGGACACAAAACTTTTTTAGTAGGGCAATACATAATTCTATGACCAAATTTCCAGCAACCTGAACACTGCGTCACTGGAAATACGTACGGTTCAACTTTAAATCGACATTCATAGGCATAAATATAATGTGGTAGGACATTACTTTTAAAGCTCACTCTTACAGATTCACAATTGATCCAATTGCCGTCCGAATGCAAACGTTTTAATCTTTTAACTGTTAACACTTCGACATTCGCCTTAAAAATATTAGTCAGCTCTTCTTCACTTAATTCAAGGTCAATTCCTTTCACTATTCCATACGATGTTGACATATCTTGTACTAATTGACATCGAAAACCAATGTCCTTTAGTTTTATACAGTCGACTAATTTCATAGCATCATTTTTCCTTTGGAATTGGATGAGAACTTTGTTTACACTCTTATATTTTATCTTAAGAATATCTTTGATGTCTTCCGAACGCAATAATTTAGCCATAGCTATTGGCTTCGGTAAACTATTTAATGAGGTAACACATACCTCGTGAATTAATATAGTACCCCCATTATTGTCATTATTTTCGTCCACGGAATCACTTCTTATCAAACGTTTGGGTTTTCTTCTGATCACGGTGATAAAACCATCGTCACTATGGTCATCTTCTCGTTCTTTTCTTTTCTCTGCTAATCTTACTTCACCTTCATTTCTCCCTTTGCCATTTTTCAGATTGCGCTTTTGCTTTGTTTCTTCCACATTTTCGATCGTATTTAATTGTGGTTCACCTTTTTGCAAAACCTCTGAATCACTCAAATCTTCACTACTTAGATTCTCGTCCATTTTGATAAAATGTGTAACGGGATTCGTATACAATGTGTGTCACTCGCTACGAAGGACACAGACGCGTGCGCGTGGCTCAACGTCTCGAGCGCACTCAGGAAGTTATTATTTATCCGAAGTATAGCAATACCATAGCAATACCTTCAGCTGGACAAAATTTGTTGCATCAGTCATCCAGTGGTGGCAAACCAACATTTTCTATAAGAAAAAGATGGTGAAAAAGTGTTCCATTAATGGCTGCAAATGTGAGTCATACCTTTTTTTTTGGGATGGGAAATCATCAAATGACTTCTCCCGCTCTGGGTGGAGCGGAAGGGTGTGTCAGACTTTTACTGACTAAAACCTACCCGTGTTTCTTCACTTGCCTGTGCGGCGGCTAGGGCCGCGGTTTCTTGTTTAACCAACCCGCAACCCTGACCCAGGAGGCATCGGTCTTCGTGGGCCCCGTCACGATGTGCTGACATCTCTTTGAGGCGCGCGTGAAACACGACGCGCCGTCGACTCGGGCCTGGTCCTTACCGGGTGGCGAGCTGCCCACTGCTCACCGCCCGCAGGCCCGCGCCTACGGTGGCTGGGAGTTACGTGTCGTCTCCCGACCAGGGCGTCTACTGCGGCGGCTAGTGGCGTGAGGGCGCTGGGATACCCGTTGTCTCACGCGCTCCGCCTCCTCCTTTGCTAGCATCACTGCTTCGCAGAAGGAGGTGACGGCCTGCCATGCACTCTCGCTCCGGACCATGGCCTGGACCAGGGTCGGACGCGAGAGATCGCCGCCGATCGCCGCTACGAGGACACGACGGTGCTCTACCCAAGCCGGGCAGATCTCCATCGTATGCTCCACCGTGTCCTCAGGGCGATCCACACAATGGTGACACCCTGGCGTTTCCTCCCGCCTAATACGGAACAGGAACCTCCCGAAACAACCGTGTCCGGTAAGGACCTGCGTCAGACGGAAGGTGAGGGCGCCGTGGCGCCTCTCTAGCCGCTCCTCAAAGAGGGGACTTACCGCCGCTATTGTGGCGTGCCCAGCACTGGGTTGCGACAATCGCACTCTCCATGTCGCCATGAGATCCCGCCGGAGCTCTGTCGGCCGTACCGCGATTTTTCGCGGCAGCGGAGTTATGCCCCGGCGTTTTGCCTCCTCTCGCCACTCCCACATGTGGGCGAGGGCTTTGAAATGCGGATGCGGAATATCATTCTTTAAGTAAGTATTTTTGTGGTGACCATAAATTTATTTTATTTATTTAAAGGTACATGGATTTTGTACGACAATCTAAGACGTATAACATTTTCTTGCAGACTACTTAGTAATAAGACGAGGAAGAAAGAGTGGCTTGATGTATACAAGTAGAACTATCAAACTATGCTGTTGTTTGCAGTCTCCATTTCAGACTAGAAGATATCGTTAAACATATTTCTACTTCAAAACCTAAAAAATCCCTGTGGTAATTTAGTATTAATGTTTAATACTAACGGACGCAATGTCAAACATTATAAGTTAACAACTTTTTCCCGCGATATCGTCCGCGTTGAAATCCTAAATAACTTTTAAACCTTTGTTTAACCACTTAGGGAATGAATTTCCAAAAATTATTTCTTAGTGAGTTTGTAAGTATGGAGCAGTGGGTACAAAATGTAGGTCGTAGGTTCGAGCCCCACCAGGCGCTATTGTCTAAACTATTTTATCGCTACTGCTCTCAAAACGGTGAAGGAAAACATCGTGAGGAAACCGGCATGTTCTAGAAGCAAAACTTAGTAGACATGTGACATCTGCCAACCCACATTGGACCCGAGTGGAAGATTATGGCCCACTCTTTCTCATCTAGAGGAGGACTGTATCCCAGGATTGTGAATGTTAGTATGTGCAAAATTTCAATTATCTAGACCTAGAGGTTTAGGCTGTGCATTGATATAAAATTATCAGTCAGTCAGTCAGTTTATTTACATCTTTGTCATGATGCGAACGTCTACGTACGTCTAACATTTCACTTTTCACTGTTGGAAATGATCGTGGTAAATGAAAAATACGACGGATATTTCAGCAGATTTATTATAGACCAACCGCGATCACATACTAAAGCGTACAAGACATGAACAAACGAAAAAAGGTGTTGACGTTTCTATTTTTAAACAGTGACATATTATTCCTTCAAGGTTTAGGTTGCGTTTACAAACCAGTACCACATCTTTCCAACATATTACAACTAAAATATTTCGATTTTATTGTTTCAGGTTAAACCACTGTTGCGGTGCCTACAACGCAACATGCGAACAACGCGTCATACTGACGTCACGCGAATCCTGCATCTCGCAATCAGAGCTTTCTGTGCAACTAGCACGCATACAAGTTCACCACATAAACCGACGGGCAAAGTGGCCCGCCAGACAACTAGTCTGGTCGGAGGTTCCTCCCTTTTCTATAGAGGATGAGTGAACTTTACTCCCTGTTCCTCATTCCTCTACACTGGTGACCCCGACTATCCCGAACCGATCCGATCCCGACGATCTCGAACCGATCCCGACCCGATCTCGGTCCGATCCCGAACTGATCCCGACCCGATCTCAGTCCGTTCCCGAACCGATCTCAGTCCGATCCCGAACCAATCCCGACCCGATCCAGAACCAATCCCGTACCGATGCCGCGTGCGAGTGTAGAGGAATGAGGAACAGGGAGGGAGGGGGGAGGGGAAAAAATTGATAACATTAGCCAGTTATTAGTTTTATTGTATCTTTTCAAAATATTGTCCATTCACGTCAATACACCGTTGCATGCGATGGAACCACTGGGAAAAGCACTTTGCCCACTCGTCCTTAGGGGTCTCTTCAATGGCATCGCGATACGCAGCCACCGCTTCTTCAGCATTCATAAACCGCTTTCCTTTAAGTTTTTCTTTAATTTTTGGAAATAAATAAAAATCACAAGGCGGGAGGTCGGGACTATACGGCGGATGACCCAGTAATTCAACGTTTGATGTCGCCAAATAGTCGATCGTTCGCTTGGCGGTGTGCGACGAGGCGTTGTCGTGGTGAAGGAGGATTCTACTGCGAGGTCGTTTCTCTCGAACTTTTTCCAAGACCAGTGGCAAACAATTGGTAGTGTACCAACGAGGCCACCATTTTTTTTCCCGCACTTCGATCTCTGTTCACTTTAGTTGGCAACTCCTCGAAAGGAAACACCCACTGAGCAGATTGTCTTTTGGTTTCAGGATCATAACAGTAAATCCAGCTTTCGTCACCTGTTAGTATGTCGAACACAGCATTTGAGTCACCTCCGTTAAATCTTTCAATCATTTTACGGCACCAATCCACACGATGGAGTTTTTGAGCCTCAGTCAAATTATGAGGTATCCACCGGGCGCAAAGCTTCCTGACCGCTAAATGTTCGTGGAGGATTTTGTGCACTTGACTCATACCGATGCCTAAGCTTGTCCGAATCTGCTGATAGGTCACTCTTTTGTCAGTCTCTATCAAACGCCGCACAACACAGATGTTATCTTCAGTCGTCACCGTTGAAGGCCGTCCCTCACGTAAATCATCAGTGAGATTAGTGCGACCACGTTTAAACTCATTAAACCAGTTGTATACAGTAGCACGAGATGGGGCTTCATCGTGAAAGGCCAATCGTAGTCTATCATAACTTTCTTGTTGACTTAAATGACATCGAAAGTCATAAGAAATCATTGCATGAAAATTTTCTCGTGTTAAATTCATGTTGACGTGACACAGACAATTTTCAATTTGCCGCCAAATCGTATAACTAAGGACAAATGAATGAAATATGTACTCAGTAATATTGCCAAAGAGTTCTATTTTCAAATTTTAGAATTATTTTTTTATTATATTGTTTATAAGTGGCCAGTTCTAAGAACTTTCAGTTTGACCCTCGTATAGATAGTTCAATCCACGAAGACGCGCCCCACTATTTCTCCTAACCGTTTATAGTATATGTGTGCAAGCTTCCGTCAATGTTTGAGTGTTATCCGTACACAATAATTATCTATGAGTGCACACCCACACTACAATAAATTGACTAATCAGGAGAGAGCATCATGGTCAAAGTGAAAGATGCTCTACTTCAATTTTATACTCTTTACCCGACTGCAAGGAAAATTGAGGTGTGGATATTTTATGTGATTATTAGTTAATATACAATTATAATACCATTTTTATATAATAATAGGAGGTAATTAGAGACATAAATGAAATACGTGAAAAAGTTTTATGGAACTTTTTTTATTGAAATAAAAATCGTCAATCACTCGTTTCAGAAATGTCTGATTCAGATTCTGAAGTATCACTGACATTTATAATAAAATTGAAATCAAGATCACAGTGTCTCATGTATTCGTCTTCTATTTTTTCCACGTGCTGACAAGTATTGAACCAGACATCTTTATTTACTCGATCAAATGCTTCATTTAAAATGGGCATAATCGAAGTGTAGTTTTGATTGATATTGCGGCTAGCAACGTCGTTTTTTACAATACCCCAAATGTTTTCGATTGGATTTAACTCTGGGTGATAAGGAGGCAGCCGAAGCACTGTGAATCCATATTCCTTTAATAATTCGTCAACTCTGTACTTGCGGAAGTTTTCTTTGTTTTTTAATATAAGGTCATAAAGTTCAGGCTTTTTGTAGGTTGGTACAAAATGGATATTTTTTGCATTCAGCCAAGTCTGCATGTCTAATTTGTTGGAGTTGGATGTGGGTATTTTTTCCGAACTAGTATTGTGATAGGCTGCATTATCCAAGACTACCACGGCTTCATTTGGGAGATTTGGTATTAGTTTCTCCTTAAGCCACTTTAAGTAATTATCCGAGTTCATATTATCGTGGTAGTCTCCGGATTTGATCTCTGCTCTGTACGTTAACAACGCATTTGGTACGAAACCCTCAGCACTTCCGGCATGTACTATAATTATGCGCACACCCTTTGTTAAATTTTGTTTCATTGCTGTTTTAGAGCCTTTGTCGGCCCAAGATTTTTTTTGCACGTGGTTGGTATGAATATATGATTCATCTGTGTACACTATAGGTCTACCTGCATTACGAAAAGATTTTACCTGTTTTAAATATTTCAATCTTAACATTTCAATATCATGTTTTTCGGTTAGGACCTTCCTATTATTCTCAGTTTTTCTCCATTTATAACCAAGCTTAAGTAACAATGTTCTTAGGGTGGTTCTACATCCATTAAATTGTATACGGTCTTTCAAAATAGTATTAAGTCGTGATAATGTTGGAAATTGATGATGTTCTTTATGGCAGTTTTGGATAGTTCTTCGGACTACACCAATATCAAATTTATCTAAATTAATTTTTCGTGGTCTTACCCTTATCTTCTTCATAGGTGATGTAAATATAGAAGCACTTCTGCCTGCTAAATTCGAATGCGACGTACTCGCTTCATTTTTAGAATCAATATCCATTTCCGTAGTCGGCTCTGTTGTACGCTCTTCACTTTGGACTACAGAAACTATCGCATCCGTCTCCATAGTTATATTAGACTCCATAGTAGATACTGTAGTTTGCTTTATTGTCTCAGTATAAGCCTTTCTTTCGCGTAGAATTCTAGTCACTGTGCTTTCAGATATTCCAACAGCCTGTGCGGTTCTCCATCGAGCATCAGTGAGTTTTTCTGCAAAATTATTACTTGCTTCTTTTTTCATGAAATCGTAAACTTTAGAAATAATTTCTCTTGCCTACAATTAAAAAAAAAAAAAAAAGAAATAACATTAGTCTTACTTTTAAATATAAAATGAAGTCTAGTTAGTAAAATTTAATTTTGAATTAAACTACTTTTCTTTTATTATTTTATGTGTTTCGTAACAATAATTTACATACCTGGCTTTTAAGTACAACACGCTGAGATTTTTTCGACATTTAAAAAAAATATAAAGTAGAGCAACTTTCGTGTCGAGTCTGGATTTTTGGAATACAGGTTGTACTACTTGTGTGCATCGAACCACTGACGGTCCGTGACTGACGCTCGGAGAAAACTCCCCGCGCCCCGCGATCCCCTCAACCTAAAATTGGTGGGGCGCGTCTTCGTGGATTGAACTATCTATACATGTTACCTTATTTCAAAACGAGAACTTACTAAAGAATAAACCGTTCTTAATACATAACTGGCTCTAAGGTTTGATGATTGTACCGACCGATGTCGGTCATGGCAACTTTTAAATTAAAAAAGAAACAATTTTGTAGATTCTATAGATCCGGTCTGTTTAAGTCAAAAGGGTTAGTTATAAAACAAGTACATATAACGAGTTCTCGTATTTAGCACACGGGTAACTGTCATTCATGTCATGGCCATCTTTGTATTCAAGTTGAATTTTGCCAATTCCAACATAGGTGTTTAGAAAAAAATAGGCGCTAGAGAAAATATATTAATATAAAGTAAAAACACGAGATAGCTCGTCACAAATATTTACTTTATCAATTAAAACTAATTCTACGTTACTCGTCCTATCTACATACCTATGTCTATCCTAAATAAGCAGTCATTTTTGATAAAAATAGATCAATATGGAATATATTTCAACGGAGAGCAATTTTCACATGCAGACTGAATGCAATTTGGCTTTAAGTAATATTGTAAAAGCGAATTTATGCTGATGTTAAGATTACAGAGATTTTTGAAAATAAGTATTCAGGCGCTTGACAAAAAAAGTAATTTCATATTTTAATAAGAGCGAATTGCAAAGAGTACATCACCAGGCGCTTAAATGTTGTATTTTAATTACTACTCGGTTTTAAACAGTTACTATGGGCCGAAAAATGGCTTAAAGTAAAAGTCAATAACAAAACCTATAGAGCATGGTAAAAACATAAAATTTGTTATTAAAATAAAAATAAACTTACCTACTACACCAAGTTACAATAAACAATTTAAAAAAATGTTATTTGCATGAAATATCCTTACATATGAAATTGACATATGAAATCGGAGTTTTGTATGGGAGAAATAAATGTCGTTTTTTTAATCTACGAGTAAAGTCCCCCCTGTCCCCTGCGCGGCTCAGACGCAAGGTCATTTGTGAAGTCTATGTAATTTAAGTTAAATTATTTTTTAGATTTCGTTCTTAAAACTACACCTACGCAAAAGTTCATCTCAGAACTATACAACAGTTCTTCTCAGAGCTAATCAACAGTTCTTTTCAGGGCTAACCAACAGTTATTCTCAGGGCTAACCAACAGTTTTTTTCAGGGCTAAGCAACAGTTCTTTTCAGGGTTAAGCAACAGCCCTTTTCAGAGCTAGCACGCTCTTAACATTTTCTAAAACATTTGAAAATGTCTAAGAGAGCCAGGTCTCAACTTTCTAAACATATTCCTCAAGCACGGGCAGCAAGAATACGTCGTATGGGAGAAAAAACGTTTACAACGCCTTGCTGGCCAAAATCGGAGAAACTCTCAGGTACGCACACGAAAGTCGAGTGTCGAACATTCGCAACACCTTGCACATCAAAATCTGAGAACCTCTGAGTTACGTGCACGAGAGTCGAGGCTGGACCGTTTCCAAAGTCTTCATGAACAAAATGTAAGGACCTCTCAGTTGCCGAGCGTTTGCAGCGACTTAGAGCTCAGGCAGAAAGACAGCAGTTATCCACAAATAGAGTTCGTAATCGAATTTTAGCAAACAGCAACAGACTGGAGATTGTTTATGCATAACAAGCGTCAGTCCAAATCGGAGTCATGAATAAGATCTACTCAAACTGCTCTGCCAAAAAATGGGCGGACGAACCTAATGGTATGTGCTGTGCTTCAGGTAAAGTTTATCTTCCTAACCTTCAGGAGTCACCACAATCAATAAAAAATCTTTAAACTAATACCCATCCATTATCTAGTAATTTTTTTTATTAATTATAAACTAGCGCTTGACCGCAGTCCCGCTTGATGGTAAGCAGTGATGTGATCGTTGATGGTAAAGCGCGCTAGTTTATTAAGAGCCTATTCACTCAGAAAAACTGAGCGAATAGGAAGGAAGACGGCAGTACCTAGCCTTATTTCTTTTGGCGCAAAAGAAATAAGGCTAGGTATTTTTTGCCCACTTTTAAAATTGAAGGACTACGTGTATCATCTCATTGGTAGCATTTTACCATCATCAGGTCAAAACCCACAATTCTTACAAATACATTTTATTTCGCGTTTTGCAGCAGTAACCGACATCCACGCGGGCGGAACTGCGGGCGACCGCTATGTAGTATAAAACAAAGTCGCTTTTTCTGTCCCTATATAGAGATATAGGGACAGGAAAGTATGTAAATGTATGCTTAAATCTTTAAAACTACGTAACCGATTTTATGCGATTTTTAAAAAAAGAGTGATTTAAGAGGAAGGTTTATATGTACACACATACCGTGCGAAGCCGGGGTGGGTCGCTAGTATAATATATTTATTTAATCAAAGTATGATCCATTGCTATTTATGCACTTCTGCCATCTCATGGGTAGTTTTTGGTGGTGGTATGGTGGATGTCTTAAACATTCCAATTGAAAATCCTCTAATTTGGTAGCAGTCTGTTGTGGAGTGTGTAGTCTAGCGTCTCGTCCTGAAGCAGCAGTGGCCTTGTGCGATTTACCGGTCTTGGTTTAGCGGCTAGTTTATCCATCATTATATGGAGCTGCTTTTAGTAGAAATCTGCAGTAATCATCTGGCCAGATGTAAGGAAGCTGTAGTGCACCACACCGGCACTAGTCCATCAAACGCTGACCAATAACTTTTTCTAGTCAATTTTCTCTTGGTGCAGAATTTGAAAGGTTCACCGGAGTTCAGCCATTGCGATGTGAGCTTCCTATTGTATCCACTTTTCATCACAGGTAATGATTCGATTTAAAATCCCTTCATTATTGTGCCGATTCAGTAATGTAACGCAACAGTCGACGCGCGTTTGTCGGTTTGCTTCACTCTATTCATGAGGTACACACCTTTCGAGCTCTCTTATCTTCCCAATTCGTTTCAAGTGGATTAAAACAGTTTTATCAAATATACGTAAGAACAGAAGCGGACAAAACACAAGCGGATTCATCGCAAACTACGTCCTAGTTAGCTGCAGGCTGCGGTGTAGTAACACCTGCAGCTAACTAGGACGTAGTTTGCGATGAATCCGCTTCCACAATAGCCTTCAATTCTTCATTGTCGACATTGGTCTCCGGCCGTCCACGAGGATTGTTCTGTAGGTTAAAATTTCCAGAACGAAAACGTTGGAACGAAAAACGCACTGTGCTTTCTCTAGCGACGCCACTGCCATACACATCATTAATTCTTCGAGCCATTTCTGCAGCACTGGTGCTACGGCGGAACTCATATTCCTAAATAACGCGAAATTTTAAATTTTCCATTTTGTAAACTCAATGACGCAGAGACAAAACCAAACAAAAGAAATACGGTTTTCGAGACATAAATAGTTGAAATTTGAAAGAAAAGAAAGAGGAGAAAAGAGGAGAAATTTGAGATCAAAGTGGTCAGTACGACAAAACGCCATTTTCATATGTAAGGATCTAATAAGTAATTAATCAGTTTATTCCAATATATATTTTTTTTATTTAACCAACACTTCATTAACACTTAATTTAGGTCTTATTGCTAAATAAGCTTATTCTTGACTTCGTGCAAGCCTGATAAAAAGCGATTAATGAAGTCTATGATGAAACGATGTGTTTTAGATGCCTGTTCACTCTTGCATTGAAGCAAAGCTTGGAAGGCTCAGGGTTACCGGGTTAAATGTGGAATGGAACACACGCTCGGCTTTTATTTAAGTCATCGTACCAATCGCCCTAAATAATGGTGATTCAAAATTAACTTAAAAATTATAGGTTAGGAACTTCTAGGTTAGAATTTAAAAATGGTTAGGATAGTTTAGGTTATTAATTACATAATGGAGTGATTATAATCCTCTCGTGTCATGTGCCAGTTTCCATGCTCCTGTGAAAGGCTCATCTTAAAACCCCCTCATATCTTAAAGAAAGTTTCAAGTTCCTTCATGACTATGTGTGTCATGAAGGAACGTTACCTGAAACGTTAGATATCTAAGGTCATCGAAGAACCTGAGACATTAGTTTTTTTTTTACTGTTCAAGCAGTAGGTACGGTTATGGAATAATTTGCCCTTGTCGGTAAGGTGTGCTCAATATCTGACCACTTTTAAAATAATGATAAAAAACACCTCTTTCTGCTCTTGTTTCTTCTTCTCCTTCTTCAGCCTATAGATGTCCACTGCTGGAGAAAGGCCTCCCCCAAGGCTTTCCGCGATGACCAGTCTTGTGCTGCCCGCATCCATCGGCTTCCCGCGACCTTCACCAGGTCATCAGTCCACCTTGTTGGAGGCCTCCCTACGCTGCGTCTTCCAGAACGTGGCCGCCACTACAGAACCTTACTGTTCTACGAGCATTGTGCCCTACCCACTTACTTAATTTTATCAACTCGAAGAGCTATGTCGGTGACTTTGGTTCTTCTGCGGATCTTCTCATTTTTGATTCGATTACGCTCTTGTATGATGTTCATTATTTAAATTAGTAAATAATATTTTTAATTAAATATTTTTAGATAAGTTAGATATACTTTATGTAAATATTTATTATATAATCTATGTAGATAGTACTTGGTATTCTATCCAAAGGTTGTCTGTAAAAAAACCGCTCTTAGCGATAAGACGACCCATTGTTGTCACCCTTTGTAAAATCATCATATTTCTGTTCTGGTGTAGTAGGTACATAAAGAGTATTGTATTCTATTCTCATTCAGGTTCTCCACGAAATGATAACATGATAACATGTTGTACTCCATCTCGCTGCCGGTCGACCGATGCTCTTGTCCTGGGCCGCCACTGGGTCACCTCTAAATTATGATAATCATTTATTTCAGGAAATTTTTCCCATGTTAAGCACATGAGTTACATAGAAATATACACATTATGTCGTAGCCACGTCGTAGTGCGTTTTGTTTGTGCGGAATAAAAAATATTTTTTTCTTTCTATATAAGTTAGTTCATAGCCAACACGGGCCGCGTCACTCATGTGAATTCCACACCATCAGTCCATTAATTTAATTTTACCTTTCAGTATCTTTAGGACAATACAAGCAATGTTTTAATACATATAGATTACTTTATTTCATTCATTTCTCATCTAAAAAAATACATGTTCTAGCAAGGGTTCATACAAAACAAAACTTAGGAAGTTAAAGATTAAAGTTTAAAATGGAAGTTTGTAATTTTTGTGTCTGTGTCCATATTTACTTACATTGCAAATTCCGTTCTGTGGTATACCATTGAACCGAATAACGTGTATTAATTAAATAGGAGGAACTTGTTATGTTGTAGATCACAAATACGTTACTTTTAAGATATTATAAAATGAAAGTAAAAAACTGGAAGTATACACAGACCCTACTTTAAAAGAAAATATGACGCTGAAGAAAATAGTCGAATGAGGTGTACGTTGATTACAGCCAACTGGTTTCAGTCAACGTACGCCTCGTCGCCAGGTCGGGAACCCTAGAGTCCCGAAATCGCATCCGAAGCTATTTAAGCTTTGGAGTCTGGGGTCCGCTTTACCAGTCTAACTGCTCATTTGGGTAAACTATCTACAGTCTCGAGATATAATAAAAAGAAAAAACAATAATTTAGCTACATGATTATTTACATGATATTATAGGTATATTTATTGATGATATTGCTTATAGCTCTACAAAAACTTACCCTGCACACTTGCTCTAAGTAATTATATTCCATATGTAATATATGTATAACCACCGGTAACGCCAGATACCTGCATGACGTCAAGATTTTTCTGAAGCCATATTTACATACTAAAAACTTGCCTTCAGGTTAAATTACCACCTATTTGACTTACTTGTAGATTGTAGTCAACTAGTTTGCTGTCAAAACTGGCTCACATGGAAATTTTATTTGTTTAACAAAAAACTAATTACAAGAATATTTCAAGCGCTGCTATAAAAAAGCCAAGTGTGATTTGGATTCGTGCACGAAGGGTTCCGTATTTCTTATGTTATTGATAAAAGAAGAAAAAAGACTAGAAATTATTTTTGTGGCACTAAACCGCACCGTACCAGTACCGTACCGTAACAGATTTAACATGTTTGCATCCTTAAAATATATATTTTATTTCGGTATATATATTTTATTTTAAGTTATTTATTTAATTAAGATATTGTATTGTCATAAGAAAATTAAAATATTTTTCATTTCTCATATTCGGAAAGCAGTATTTTCTTGATCTGATTATTGGGTAGAAAGTGCTATTTCCCTCCCTAGAGCGGGAAAAACTCATACAAATTACTTCCCACCCTAGGGTCGGAATGAACTTTAAAAATAGAACTGCTGTCAGCTGTGAAGAAATTTGTGTAAAAAAAAAGCTAATAAAAAAAAATGCAGCGGCAATGTGAGTTTCTAAACAGCCAGTGTGAAATTAGCGCAAACTTCATTGAGCGAAATAGGTCGCAACCATAGAATTAAGAAGTACGATAGTATCTACTTATTAATTCAATGATCGCAACAATAACGTGGTGAGTTCCATATTTAAAATTTAAAAATTCGACATAAATTAGCGGGATACTAATCTGTTATGTATCTGTGACGGAATTAAAAAAATAATTACTTTAATACTCGTATCAAATCTTTTATGCTAAGATTTTGATTTAAAAATGAGTTCAAGTGATTCTGAAATATTGACACCAGATTCAATTAAAGACGAGGCAAATTGTGTTATTAACAATCTTTTACCAGAAATCTCAAAAGAAAGATATATAAACACATACAATGATTTTATGAAGTGGCGAGCAGAGAAGAATATAAAAGCATTTTCCGAAAGTGTATTTCTTACATATTTTAAAGGATTGTCAAGCAAACTACAACCTTCTACGCTATGGAGCCGATATTCAATGCTCAAGAGTACACTTAGTGTAAAACACAATGTAAATTTGAAGAAAAACCATAATTTAACATCCTTTTTGAAAAGCCAGTCTCAGGGGTTCAAGAGTAGAAAATCTAAGATTTTTACCTCTCATGAAGTGGAAACATTTTTAAATGATGCTCTGACGAGATATATTTGGCAGTGAAGGTAAGTTTACCTAAGTATTTATGGATTTATTCTAAATAAGAATGTATTTATTACACTAATACTAAAAAAATATATGTTTTCACAGGTGTTGGTGGCGGACAGCAAGTCTGTCCCAGAATCGGCTAGATTCTGGGACAAGCATGACGACGTTAAAAAGACACGGAGGCTGGAAATCCAGCACAGTCGCCGAAGGCTACATTGAGGATTCAATCCAAAATAAAACTAAAACTTCGAACAAATTAACTAAAACTATAAAAAACACACCACAATTCGCCTCAGCCGTCAACTTCCAGGGAGTATCCGCCTGATGAAATACTAGAGTCTCCTACTTTTATAGATACCCAGAACACCCAAATTTGTCAATATATATCAAATAGCATAAACATTCCAAATAAAAATGAAACTTTTAATTTCACGAATTGTCTAAATTTGACTATTAATTTTAAATAGAGTACCTATTTAAAATTAATACTCAAATTAGGACTAACATTATTATATAGTGTTATCCATAAAAAGTTTAGATAAACAACTAGTTTTATTTCCCTCATATTCGAAATGAAAAGTAGAGTGTTTAACACGGGTAAAAGAATCAATTCCTACTCGGACTATAGCCGCCCTCGCTGCGCTCGGGCGTCTAAATACCTCGGGAATTGATTCTTTCCACCCTCGGTTAACAATCTACTATTGTTTCAAGGATAACCTCACCGGACACGGTTGTTTCGGGAAGTACCTGTTCCGGATAAGGCGGGAGGAAACGCCAGGGTGTCACCATTGTGTGGATCGCCCTGAGGATACGGTGGAGCATACGGTGGAGATCTGCCCGGCTTGCGTAGAGCACCGCCTTGTCCTCGTAGCGGCGATTGGCGGCGATCTCTCGCGTTCGACCCTGGTCCAGGCCATGGTCCGGAGCGAGAGTGCATGGCAGGCCGTCACCTCCTTCTGTGAAGCAGTGATGCAGTGATGCGGGAATCCCAGCGCCCTCACGCCAGTAGCCGCCGTAGGAGACGACATCGAACTCCCGGCCACCGTAGCGCGGGCGGTGAGCAGTAGGCAGCTCGCCGCTCGTTAAGGACCAGGCCCTCCGCGTTGTATTTCACGCGCGCCTCAATGTGATGTCAGCACATCGTGACGGGGTCCACGAAGACTGATACCTCCTGGATCAGGGTTGCGCGTTGTTTAAAAAAGAAACCATGGCCCTGGCTGTCGCACAGGCAAGTGAAGTAACACGGATGGGTTTTAGTCAGTAAAATTGATGGTATCTCATCCCAAAACAAAAAAAAGAAAACTATAGCTGAAGTAAAGATGTATGAATTATGCTTCACCTCCTTGGTAATTGCAACTTTTATTTATACACATTTCAAATACATACCATCTTTAGTTTTTAGGGATTAAAAAGCTGTTTTAGTCTCTCTTTACGGAGAATGCACTAGCGATTCTTTTAAAAACACAATACCGAGAGGGCTTTTTGAAAAACAAAATGTCAATTTTCTGCTGAATATAACGATGTTGAAAAAATTGTGACGATATTTTTGTGATCAAAATCTAAAGTAATTTCTTAGAAAAAAAAAACTCCAGCCGCAGCTGACCTATCGTGGTCACGCCTCATGCAAAAGGAACTCGACTTTTCAAATTAGAAATAATTTTATTTATTTTCTTTTCACACAAACAATTAATATAACTGACCAAGTTCAGGTAATTTCGTGCGGGGATCTCAAGGTAAATCGGAGCACGAAGTAAAATCACAGGTATTTTGTTTCCAATTAAGAGTCGCAGGTCTGGAAAGGTCAAGGGAGACGCGTGATGACGCTCAGAAACATGGCCACAACTCTACGCACGTGAGTAATCCAATAAGGAAAACTTTAGCCTTTAACTTTGAGGAAAGAAATACGGTACTAATATAAACGTGACTTCTATGAAACTTGTAGCTACATAATAAAAGCTTTATGGGTCGATCTTTATATCGTCCCACTACTGGCCACAGGTCTCCCCTCATCTGTATGAGGGGAGACCTGTGGCCAACATTGAGCAAGCGTGGTGATTTCGCTCAATCCTTCTCTGTAGAAGGATTGAGCGAAATCACCACGCTTGCTCAATGTTGGCGATTTTAGACTTAAAGTCCAGGTTTCCTCAAGATGTTTTCCTTCACCTTGCAATCAGTCATTAGTGTCCAAGATATACTTAGAAAGTACATATAACTTAGAAAACATACATTGGTACTTTCCTGACTCGAACCCGCACACTCATATGTGAGACGCTGGTATTTTAACCACTAGGTCATCACGACCTTAAAGGTTCGATTGGGTAGATCTGAAAGATTCATTTGGGTCGATCTTAAATATTCTATTGGGTCGATCTTAAAGATTCAATTGGGTCGATCTTAAAGATTTGATTGGGTCAAACTTAAAGATTCGATTGGGTCGATCTTAAAGATTCGATTGGATCGATCTTAAAGATTCGATTGGGTCGATCTTAAAGCTGAAGAAACCCTTGCCGAGGTTAATCCGTGGATGGGTGACCTTCATGCCTCAGATACTACGTTAAGCAGTCGATTTCGGCTATCATGTGTAGATATGTATTACATAGTCGTTACCGGTAGTCAGAAGGCCGATACTCTAACCAGTAGTCAAAGTTTTTTAATTACATAGTATGTTAACAGTAACATACCATGTAATTTAAAAAATGTTTTGGTTTATATTCCTTCGATATATAGATTGTAAAATTGGCTAAAGATAGGTATATTGAAACTGAAATAAGGAGAGAAACCGCGAGCGCTTCTAAGTAATGAGGAGGTTGGACTTCAAGGGGGTTCCATAATACAGATTATGGAGGCCAAATAAGCATTGAATTACATTACAATGCAGTGCACTACATTTACACATACATTCACGCCTTCTTTCCAAGGAGTAGGCAGAAACAACGGAAAAATACAAGAAGCAGGATTGAAGTAGTTTACGCGTGGAATTTTTTTTCAAGGTTTGTGTTTAGATGCGGATTATAACATTTTTCGTATCAAGAAGCAACAAGGCCAGACTAAAAACAAGTTAAAAATCTGGTTTGCCACCATACATTGAATTCAATAAATACTAAGCTTACTTAAAGATTTCCGTAACGACGTAACAGATCAGATTGAAACAGCTATAATCGGAGTTTCTCTGCGTGATCGAATCAGCAGTAAGGAGATCCGCAGAAGAATCAAAGTCACCGACAAAGCTCTTAGAGTCGCTAAAATTAAGTGGCAGTGGGCAGGGCACATTGCTCGTAGAACCGATGGCCGATGGGGCGGTAAGGTTCTGGAGTTGCAGCCACGTACCAAAAGACGCAGCGTAGGGAAGCCTCCAACAAGGTGGACCGATGACCTGGTGAAGATCGAGGGAAACCGATGGATGCGGGCAGCACAAGACCGGTCATTGTGGAAAGCCTTGCTGGCTGAAGAAGAATAACAGATTGAACTAAGTGAACTGTGCTAAGCCCGTTGTTTATATTTCTCTTAAAATAGCGGCCAAGTGAGAGTCTGCTTCGCGCACGAAGGGTTCGGTACCATTATCTACAAAGTAAATAAAAAACATTATGGTTTTAATACTTAATGTTATCAACAATCTGGAAAAAAATCTGCTGCTGTCTAGATATCACGGTTTATGATATAGCCTGGTGTCTGACAGACAGTGTCTATGAGGGCCCGACTTTACCCTTAGGTACGGAACCCTAAAAAGAAACCTGAGCTACACTTAATTATTTTATATTAAAATGCAAGAACACGAACGAAATTCTTTGTTATAAAATTTGCATCAATAAAATTGCATACCTCAGATCATTTTAATACCTACTCCTTTTATTTTGAGCTAATGAAATATTAAACATGTCTCTCTTTTCATTTTTCGACAGCACCTTAGCAACACACATTCTAACCAAATACATTAAATTACATAATTTATTTATTTATATTAGAATTGCTTGAACTTGCACCAAACACGCAACACGCCGACAACGGTCTCCGTGGCGCAGCGGTCAACACGCCTGCCTGGAGGCCCCGGGTTCGATCCCCGGCGAGGTCGTGATGGAAAACGATCTTTTCCTAATTGGCCTGGGTCTTGGATGTTTATCTATATATGTATCTATTATAAAATATAGTATCGTTGAGTTAGTATCCCATAACACAAGTCTCGAGCTTACTTTGGGGCTAGCTCAATCTGTGTGATTTGTACGTAAAAAAAAAAAATAATAATAATTAAAAAACTTCATACTACTTTTAACTTAGATTTGCTCCTATACATAAATATAATAACCTCAGACTCCTGAACAATTAGAACGCTCAGCAGATTGATCGTCTGGATCATCTTAAATCTCTTTGGTTCTAACTATTTATGACAATATTGAAACTTGGAACTTCATGACAGATGTCGAGGTTGTTGGAAAGATTATTACTGGTTAGTAAACACAACCTAAACCTTGAAGGAATAATATGTCACTGTTCAAAAATAGAAACGTCAACGCCTCTTTCTCGATTGTTCATGGCTCGTACGCTTTAGTATGTGATCGCGGTTGAACTATAATAAATCTGCTGAAATATCCGTTATATTTTTCATTTACCACGATAATTTCCAACATGGTAGCAGAGCGTGGTTGGTAAAAGTAAAAAAAATACTCATATTTTGGCGAAATTCATCATACTTGGAATAATTACCGGCACGAGGCGGCGTGACCCGGCATTCAAGAAAGATGGCTTCACTGGCGATCGGGCAAATCGGTGTTGAGAAACTGAAAGGTGCAGAGAACTACTCAACGTGGAAATTCACAATGCGCATGTTGCTTATCCACGAGGAATTATGGAATTGCGTGGAAGCAGAACCCAAAAATGATTGTGACAGGAAAAATGTTGACAAAGCGTTGGCTCGCATTGCGCTTTCCGTGACACCGGCGGTAATCCCGTATATTCGTGCAGCGAAGAGTGCACATGAAACGTGGAAAATACTGCAAAAAGCCTATGAGGGACGTGGCCTGAGCAGAAGACTAGGTTTGTTGCGTAGTCTCTTCAGTACTAAGCTGTCGGAGAATAGCTCAATGGAAGTCAATTTGAACAAAATAAAAGAGATTTCACATCAACTCAATGAGATTGAATCGCCACTAGACGACGAATTCATTGCAGTTATCATGCTGAGTGGGCTCACAGATGACTACGACCCACTAATCATGGCGATTGAGCATTCAACTACCAAACTGTCTACGGATATCATCTCCGAAAAATTATTACAGGAAACCCAAAGACGGGAAGAAAAAACTGAAGAAACAGCACTCATCGCACAGAAGCAACCTAAGTGTTTTGGTTGTGGTACCAGGGGACATATGATAAGGTACTGTCCGAAGAAAAAAGGAACAGCCAAAGTACAAAACCAAGGGAATGACCCACCGACCCAGAAAAAACCAGCGAAGAAGTCAGCGAGGAACAAGGCCCTTCTGACAGCTCTCTCGGTGAAAATTAATAGTGACGTGTGGTACATAGACTCTGGAGCGACGAATCATATGTGCAATAATGAAAAAGTGATGGTGAAGTGCAACTGTAGTAAATCCGTAGATGTGAGCTTAGCAAACGGTGAAAAGTTATCAACCGCGAGCTTAGGGGAAGTGCAGATTAATTTGAAAGACTGCGTAAGGACAATAAGTGGTACTTATTATGTGCCTAATTTAAGTACTAACCTATTGTCTGTCAGTCCTATGACTAAAAAGGGATATGTTGTCACTTTTAATAGTAATTCATGTACTATTTATGACAATGATGAAATTTTAGCTACAGGTACTCAAGTTAATGGTATCTATCAGCTTGATACTGTGTCAGACAACGGCTGTGCTGTGAAACAGGAGTGTACTATGGTGGCATCAGCAGCAGTCGACTCATCATCCCAGGAGTTGTGGCACAGACGTCTAGGCCACCTAAATTCCAGAAGTATGCAACTACTACATAAAGGTATGGCAAATGGCATTTCTTTTAACACTTCTAATTTTCAGCAGTGTGTTTCATGTGTAGAAGGGAAGCAGAGTAGACTTCCTTTTCCCAAAAGGTCGTGTAGTAGAGCTACAGAGGTACTTGGTCTGGTTCATACAGACCTTTGTGGTCCCATGCAACAGCCGTCTCTAGGTGGTGCTAAATATTTTCTGTTTTATTGACGATTACACAAGGAAGCAGTTTATATATTTTTTGAAATCGAAAGATGAGACTTTTCAATATTTCAAACAATTTAAAGCCCTTGTTGAAAATGAAACAGGAAAGAAATTAAAAGTACTTCGAAGTGATAGAGGCGGAGAATATATGAGTTCTAAGTTTCAGCAACATCTCAAGACATGTGAAATCAAGCATCAGAAAACGATACCAGACTGTCCACAACAAAATGGTGTTGCAGAAAGCGCCAACAGGACCGTTATGGAGAAGGTCAGATGTCTGCTGCGAGATGCTGGACTTGGAATGAAGTTCTGGGCCGAGGCGGTCAACACAGCAGTTTACCTAAAGAACAGAAGTCCTACGAAAGCTGTTACTGGAGTAACCCCTGAAGAAAAATGGACTAGTAAAAAGGTAAATCTAAACCATTTAAGAATTTTTGGTTGTGTTGCATATTCTATTGTGAAGAATAGAAGAAAAATTGATTCTAAAAGCAAACCATACATATTTGTAGGTTACAATGAAGAGTCCAAGGGATACCGACTAATTGATCCTGATAATCCCACAAAATGTGTCAATTCTCGTAATGTTATATTTTTAGAAAATAAATTCTATAACAAAAACATGTCACATGATGAAAATGTTGGTCAGGATATAATTGTTGACTTCAACAATCTGAATCCAGACGAAATTCAGCAATCAGAGTTATCCACTGTGAGTTCTGATGTTTCTGATGACATGAAATTATCACAGAACGAGCAAAGAATCAGCACATACACAATAGATGACTCTGAGAGCGATGACCTAAGTGTTGAAACAGAGAATTGTTCGGATGAAACATATATTCCAGGTGAAGACTCAATAGCTGAGGCAGAGCAGTCTGATACCTCCTATGAAGAAGCTCCTGAGTCTCCCCTGCAGGTCAATTTTGTGGGACCGGTTGACAGTAACCCTGATGATCCTCAGACTGCAACCGAGGCGCTGAATGGACCAGATTCAGACAGCTGGAGAATGGCAATGACTGATGAGTATAATTCATTTATTAAAAATAAATGTTGGACTCTGACACAACGTGACCCAAGCCATAAGCCCGTTCAATGTAAATGGATTTTTAAAAGGAAGTATGGTGCTGGTGGTGAGCTATTGAAGTTTAAAGCTCGTTTGGTTGCAAATGGGTATACACAAAAATATGGAATAGATTATCAAGATACCTTTTCACCGGTAGTGCGGTACTCAACAATCAGGATGCTGCTTGTAATGGCAGCTGAGTATAACTTAGACATTGAACACCTGGATGTCAAAACAGCGTTCCTAAATGGAGACCTGGAAGAAACAGTATACATGGAGCAGCCAGAATGTTTCAAGGTCAAAGGGAGTGAAGAATTGGTATATAAGCTCAATAAGGCTGTTTATGGACTAAAACAGGCATCCAAATCTTGGTATGACAAGATTACCAAGGTTCTATGTAACAAGTTGAAGTTTAACCGCTTGATTTCCGAGCCCTGTGTTTACTTTAAGAGTGAAAATGGATTGATGATGATCATAGCATTATATGTAGACGATCTGATTGTATTTTCTTCTCCAAATTTCCCAGGGAAAGATAATATAAAGAAAAAATTACAGGATGAGTTTGACATCACTGATCTTGGGCCAGCTCGACATATAATTGGAATGAAGTTGATGAGAAAAGATGATAAAATTTACCTCAATCAATCGAACTACATACAGAAGATATTGAAGAAGTTTCGAATGGAGGATTGTAATGCCATTGCAACACCCATGGAGACAGGACTGAAACTTGCCAAAGAACCTAAGCAAGAAGGAACATACGACTACAGAGGTTTGATAGGTTCGCTAATGTATGTAGCAGTTTGTACAAGGCCAGATATAAGTCATGCAGTCAGCTATCTCAGTCAATTCAACGATTGTTTTGGCGAAAGCCACTGGAAGGCTGCCAAAAGAGTCCTACGTTATTTGAAAGGTACAATTAACTTAAATCTTGTTTTTTCTAAAACAGGTATGAATATTTCAGCTTATGCCGATGCGGACTGGGCGTCAGACAACATAGACCGTAAGTTATACACAGGCTTTGTTTTTACTGTTGGTGAGTCTGTCGTCGCTTGGGAGAGTCGTAAGCAACGCACTGTTGCTTTGTCCAGTACTGAGGCGGAGTATATGGCGTTGTCTGACACATGTTAGCAGGCTCTTTTCATTAGGCAGTTCATTTTTGAAATATTTGGTACCAAGCCTAAAATCACAATTTATAATGATAATCAGTCGGCTATAAAACTGTGTAAAAACTTTATGTTTCATTCTAGAACAAAGCACATTGACATACGTCATCACTTTATTAAGGAGATTGTAACTAAAGGTATTGTTGAAATTAAATACTTGTCAACTGTAGTTATGTTAGCGGATGTACTAACCAAAGCACTTTGTAAAGAAAAACATAGTCAGTTTGTAAGCCAGATGCTTACTGTGATTTAATTTTTGTTTTGTTGATTTTATAACTGAACATATTTTTTTTTGAGTTTGTTTTAGTTAAGAAAACTAACATGTGATAATGTATTTTAGTTCGAGTCTTATGTTTTATGCGAGTTTGTTTTGATAGACTTAACTGTGTAACTTATATGTAATACTGATGTATGTTAATTAGAGAGATATGAGCCATAGGTAGGAAATATACCTTTGTTGTTTTTCTTTTATATTGTGAAATACAGTTCAGCTTGTGTTTAAGGGCTAGTGTTGGAAAGATTATTACTGGTTAGTAAACACAACCTAAACCTTGAAGGAATAATATGTCACTGTTCAAAAATAGAAACGTCAACGCCTATTTCTCGATTGTTCATGGCTCGTACGCTTTAGTATGTGATCGCGGTTGAACTATAATAAATCTGCTGAAATATCCGTTATATTTTTCATTTACCACGATAATTTCCAACAGAGGTATCTATACTACCTAGCTGCGCCACGTGGTTTCACCCGCGTAGTTTTCGATATGTTCCGCTCCTTTTGGTCGCAGCGTAAATTCTATAATAAAACATAAGCCTATGTTATGTATGACATAACCTTTGAGTACTTGGTACAATTAGCAGCCATCAAACTCACTCAACTTAAACGATATCTAAGTTTCGAAGATTTAGTTATATCTCAGCGTTGGGAACTGTATCTACGCTGGATGGTAATACCTTTTCCTTCTAAACAAAGTACTCCTAATACATTATAACTTGACAATTTCATTGTATCAACAATTTATTGTACAGGGTGTTTGGTGCATCGTGTGCCAAATTGAAATGGTCGACTGAAGGGTTCATCTGCTAGCCTTTCAGATCCCTTAACACCCCTCTTGCCCTGTTTTATCGACTTTTTATTGTTTTACTAAAAAAAACACCCAAAAATTTTACATTCAAATACAATTTAAAAAAAATATCTATTGCTCTCTGCGTCTAGACTTGAATTTTAATTTTATTTCAATGTATAACGTTTAAGAGTACTTTTAAATACAAAATTAGTGACATTAGTCACCTAGTCTCTTTTTATTCAGTCGCAAAGGTAAAACTTAAATTATAGCTGTACATTTTACAGCTATAAAAAAACCAAAAGCGACCGGGATCTCCCAACTCCCTCATTAATTCTCCAGTCTGTTCTCTTGTTAACGATGAGCCATAAAATCTTTTAACAACTTTGTGAATGCCCCTCTCTCGGTTCCGGGACGATGATCCATCTCTGCTGCCTAAATTCATCCAGGGGTGCGTTCTCCTGCATCCGGGTCACTGAGCCACAACTGCTGTCTTAATCTACCCAGGGGTCTTCTGCCACTGCTGTAGCCTGAGCCTGTGGGCTGGTTAATACAGTTACTGCTACTGCGGTAATGTTAATAAATATTAGAACAAATACTTGTATAACTAGTAAAGAAACAAACTACAAAATAACTGAAAATTCCAGACCAAGATTCCACAATGATTCATATTCTTGGATGTGAGATGTTCCCACACAAAAACTAGTTTAAACAATTAAATTGAATCCACATAGGTACTGATTTTGTTGGGAGATAAAAATATTTTCATATTGTATGTCTCCTCCGTGTGACAATACAAAAGAAGGTCGATTACTATATCGACCTTATTTTTAAACTCAACCTCCTTTTTGATATTTCATTCAACCAAATTTTTTCTTCTTTGCAGTGTGCCTCCAAAATTCACTTATTAAATAAGCCAAGTAAGCGATGCAGCCAAAGAACTAATCACTCGGTGAGTCAGTTTCTTGATTCAAATTTGATCTCGTCCGTCGTCGTCTGGCCTGTCGATTGTGTATAAATCTTACTGTTAAAAGTTAGGTGAAGTTAGAGTAGAATAGAGTGACTTGCTTGTTAAAAATCTCTGTGAAAAGTTGGGTGAAGTCAGCTTAGAGTGACTATCAATAGTGGCAGCGCTATTGCATTAGATAGATTGATATCTCACTCCACGGTCACTTTATCTAAATTTTCACGATTAGTTGGTTACTGAATCGCATTACTATTCTAATTATATTATATGGTGATCCGAAGGACTTTGAAGGAAAATTATATTCCATTACTTCTTGTTTGGACAATTCGTGTGCTAGACAAAGTAAATACTATAGCATAACATTGGTATTGTGAGTCATCATTTGTAAAGCCTTGTGTTAACTATGTTGGGGTCAGCCTCCAGTAAAACCTGATGCAGCTGAGGAGCCCGGCGATTTGACCTCCACAGCCCAGTATATATTGTAGGTAATACAACACCCTATGCATCGTGAGTGTATTACGTATGTAATTGCTCCTGTGAAGAAAGTCAATTAATCCTTCGTCAATACCGGACGTTTATCTGGTGTAAAAAATCGGGAATATTGTCACCGAATAAATAATCCTCTTACAAACGTTACATTTTACAACTACAGCCAACTATATCTCGGCCAAATTCGATAAAGAATAGAGGTAAACAAACTGTTGCTAGGCAACGTGTAGTTTACGCCTAAAAGACAGATGTTAACAACCTTTTCTAAATAGATAAAAGTAATAATTCTAATTCCTACTAATGTAAACAGTTTACTTGTTTAGATAATTATGATTTGCATAGAACACTTAACCGATTTGAATGAAATATGACACACATGTATGCTAATTTCCTAATAGGTAATTTTTTTTGATACATGTATATTATACTTAGTCCATACTTGAAAGTATTACAGGCAGCCGCCGGCAGAAGTTACCACCCACCAGACAAAGTCTTGCCGCCAAGCGATTTGTCGTGTTCCGGCATGATGTCTGGTGAAGCCGTACGGAGGACGGGTCTGAGCAGTTGTGTTGCGATGTGTGCCGGGAACGATGCGCCAAATGTTGTTGTGTTGGGAGTTTGGTCGTGGAGGGTCTTCGGATCAATCTCCCTTTGGCGCAGCATCGTTGGTCGTGTTGTTGGGTTTAACATTGCATCACCTCGCTCAACTGTCGTCTTCCTTCCTATTCGATCAGTTTTTCTGAGTGAATAGGCTCTTAATAAACTAGCGCGCTTTACCATCAACGATCGCATCACTGCTTACCATCAGGCGGGATTGCGGTCAAGCGCTAGTTTATAATTATTAAAAAAAAAAATAATTACAATGCATATGTTATGCAGTTCATTTGAAAGTAATTAAAATATGCAAAATTGTATTTACAAATGCCTCAACTTTATTCATTGGTTGAATTCCACAAAATATGTTTAATACCACGATTTCATCCATCTTTCTTTTTTGTAGGGCTATCACGTAAAATTAATGTCGACTTTTTAATGGTTTCTCGAAATACCAAGTTATTATGCATGTTCGATCCCCGCATAGTGCAAATATTTGTATGCATGAATATGAATATTTGCGGTGGTCTGATCGTGCCTCGGAAAGCACGTTAAGCCGTTGGTCCCGGTTGCCATACGAACATCTTGTGTGGCAGTCGTTACGGTTTGTTGGAGCCCTCAAAAGTCTAACAATTGGTTTAAGTGCAATGCTTAGATATCGCCTTCGGGTTGTGGAGGTCAGACGGCAGGCGCTTCACGGAAAATATCAAAGTTTAGCCAAAATCAGCAGTTAGACTGGTAAAGCGGACTCCAGACTCCAAAGCTGAAAAGCTTCCGATGCGACTGGGATTAACGCTGAGATGATGATGATGATTTAGCATGTAAAAGTCGATAACTATGTATATAACAGAAGATTTGTAAAACTTGAGTTGTGATAACCCTAAATTGGTTTGTTTATCTTTATTCTTTATTGAGCTTGGCGAGAATATAGTATCAAACAGTGGTTCCCATGTACAGACGACAGCACATCAAGAAATTTGAAGCTTATCTCTACAGTATTAAGGCTGAAGGTTGAGTGGGAATATTTGACAGTTTCGGGTAGCTTGACATGCTGTCGTACGTACCTAACACGTTATACGGTTAAGAGTTACAAATCGCTGACATGAAGTAAATAAATTATCATAGATTTAGGATATTTTTAAATGAGCAAAAAATCGCTTTTCTTTTCGTTCTCCGTTCCATCATCGGACGACCCATCGTACGGCGAGCTTCCACCCTTACGTTGTTGACACCACTTTGATCCAGACGAGGCGTTCCGCCTCGTCTTTTATACCGCGTACATCGAGGGGCTGGAACAATTTGCCAGCGGCGGAGTTTCCGTCGGACTAAAATTTAAGTATCTGGAAGACTAGATTGAATAGGCTCTTAATAAACTAGCGCGCTTTGCCATCAACGATTGCATCACTGCTTACCACCAGGCGGGATTGCAGTCAAGCACTAGTTTATAATTTATAAAAAAAGTTTTTTTTTTTAACCGTATTCTGTTTATATGCACACGATTTTTCCTTCACCGTTTCAAGATCAGTGTACCGTTGCGTGGTGCTGACATTATTTATACAAAGCGCCTTCCTGAGTGCGAGATTAAAAATTAAACAAAGAAAACATGTTTATTAGGCACTATGTCATAAGTACACACAATAAATGCAAAAAGAAGAAGAATTATTAATCAAAAACAATAAAAAAACTTCACATGTCATACCACAGTCTAAATAGAATACACTCTATCGAGATGGGAATTATAATATGTACACATGTTTACAAAGCAAATAAATTAAAATGATTTCTGTGGTATAACTGCTGTGTCAATTAAGTAACAACTTCAGCAAAATACCAGACAACGACAACGGGAGTGGCGACACGGTTCGACGATTCGGATTCGACGTTGCGTGTCTCGGGTTCGATTCCCACACGGAACAAATATTTGTATGACCTACAAGTAGTTGTTTAGAGTCTGGCTGTTTGTGTATGTTAGTTTATATGTTTGTAAACGTACCCACGATACAAGAGAAATTCCTAGTGTGGGGCAATGTTAAAAAATAAAAACGAGTGATTGAGTTTTGATAAATCCGCAGATGACAAAGGAATTTTTCGTCATTGGAGAAACGGAAGCTCTGATTCTTGTGATAACTCTTTACTCTCTGATCTATGAGGAGTTCGAGGAAAGCTGGTGGAAACGCTGGGGTTCGTACTCGGGGGACAGAGCATACGGTGGATGCGTATGTTTCTTTTTCATTTCGTGAGTTTAACATTCAAATTATTCCGGTGTAACAGGTTTTGAGTATGTATATTAGTGTTTATCGTTTGGTCGCGATTAGACTGGTTCTGTGCGTATATTAATAATAGTGTATATTTAGATAAATTATCAGCCACATAGCCATTATTATAAATACATAATTTTTATTGTTACATAATTTTTATACTTTCGACAAAAAAAAAAAAACAACTAATATTGTATACATAAAATGATTTAGGTATTTATCAATATATTCACCTATTTGATTCCCACGGTTATCTTCATCCACTTATTTCGGAAAGGACAATCAAAACTAGCACTTAGGAGACTGTTGCTGTTGCTTCGTAGACAATTACTTTGCATGTGGCTTAAGAGTCATTTGTACGCGTTTTAGTAAACATACCAGCTGCAGCGCTACGACAGCCCCAACAGCATCCTAAAAGCGTTATTATTAGAGATGTGCCGACTAGTCGGTTAAGCCGACTATTCGGCCGCTTTTGTAGTCGGCGAGTAGTCGATGGCTAGTCGGCAAAAAAACGCCGACTAGTTGGTTTTTTTACTTTGTATGTATTTCTCATTAAGTACTATTTATTTATTTATTTTACTATTACAGAAAGCTTACAGACTAATATTACCATAAACTTCGTTATTTACAACACAAATTGCTAATTACAAGCTTCCACATATATATATCTAGATACAAGAACATAATTTCGTTATGTACGTACGTTAACAGCGATTTGCAAACCAAGAGAAAAATTAAAAAAAAAACAAATATAAATAAAATAAAAAAAAAACTGATTAAAGAGGAATAAAAAACTGATTAAAGAGCATTATAAAAGATCGTGCAATATCAAAGCAGTTAAACCATTTAGTAGTTCAATTAGTATACTGAACCACTAAACAGCTCAACCTATTCATGACTATCCCCAAAATATTCCTTGTTTAGAACTTTTCTAATATTATGTGCGTTTGTGCAAAATAGGTCGATATCCAGGTGCGATGGTAAACAATTGAAGGCTTTTACACTACGAATCAAAAAGGCGTTGCATCTGTAATTAGTTGATGCGCGTGGTGCCTGCAACAGAGGTCGTTTGCGTAGGTTGTTTTGATTGGTACGAAGAAGTATTTTACTGAGCAGTTCCGGACAATCAATTGAGCCATTTGCTATGCTTGCCAAAAAACATATGTCAGCAATATTACGTCGTATGTTCAATGGCAGGAAATGATATCGCTTGCAACGGTGTTCATAGTCTAATGAGAAATGCCCCGCCTTAAAATCCAAGTAGCGCAAAAACTTTTTCTGAACTGATTCAATACGTGATTTGTAACTCTCGTATTGGGGATTCCAGACTTGGGAAGCGTACTCGAGATGGCTACGCACAAGTGAACAGTAGAGGACTTTTATTGGTTTCAGAGACCTAAAGTTAGAGCAAGCTCTGGTAATGAAACCCATGGCCTTGAAAGCCTTTTTGACAATGGTTTCTATGTGATCGTCAAAAAGTAATTTGCTGTCATGTACTACACCAAGATCCCTGATACTGCCTGTCTTACTTATGTACGTACCATCCAGAGCATACCCCGAACTGATAGCAGTTATTCGACGCGTGTAGACTACGTGAAAACATTTGGATATATTAAGTTGTAACTTGTTGGTTTTGCAGTATAAAAAGAATTTGTCAAGATCCGATTGAAGTAGCTCAGTATCAGTTAATGTACGTATAGACTTAAGAATCTTCATGTCATCTGCGTATAGTAAAATATTTGAATTAGTAAAGCAGTTCTTTATGTCCGAGATAAATATTGTGAACAGCAACGGTCCCAAAATCGAGCCTTGAGGCACGCCCGATGGGACACTTTTCCAACCGGACGTGTACCCACGCAGAACCACAGCCTGCGTTCGATTATCTATATATGATGAAACCAGCGAAACAGGTCACCGTGTATTCCTGCAGCTAAAAGTTTCTGAAGAAGCACACGGTGATCTATTCGGTCGAAACACTTGATGTAGTCCGTGTAGATAACATCGACTTGGCAACGATTATCCATCCCTGTTTTATATATATGTACTATATCAGGGGAACTGAAATTAAATAAAATCTTAATATTATTCATTATTATTTGGATTTTATAATCAATCTTACACATTACTAGAAATAAAGCAAACCAGTAATATCTTCAGTAATAATTTTCAAAACAAATACAGGCTAATAAGCCTGTATTTATATAAGATATATATAAGACATACATATTTATAACATCAACAAAACAAAATTGGTACCTTCTTAAAATTGGTATAATTAACAAACAAAATAACATCTCCTTAACTTAAACATTTATTAATTGTTAATCAAATGAAAAAGTAGGTATTTTTTAATTACCAACACATTAAAAAATAAACATTCAATATTTTAAACACGAACTGTTTCAAGAAAATAAAAAGAAACATAATAACTTATATGATTAACCGGACACAGCCCAAATCAAAATGTCACATTTTTATAATAAAAAATAGCAAAATCTCTTTGCTACGAGTGTAAAGACTGTAAAGAGGCCGACTAGCCGACTAGTCGGCCTCTTTACAGCCGACTAGTCGGCTAGTCGGCTAGTCTCTAGTTATTATACAATATGCACATCACGGAACAGATAAAAGACATTATCTATTCCGTGGTGCAAACGGCTCTGTAGTTTCGCTGTGTATGTGAATGTCTTACAAACACTCACTTGAGTAGAACGCATCAGACAGAACGCTTTAAAAAGTTTCATTTACACCTCATTGATGCAACGTGCGAACATGGGTGCAAGCATATTGCCTCTTACCGTGAAAGCCCTGCACTCCCTTTCTATGTCTTCGTCATCCTCAAGGTCACCTGTTACAACGTGACCCAGATACCTACCTAAACCTGTCTACTACTTTTAAGGACGAACAAGCGCGGTATAGGTAGTATGTATCTGCTCTAAACACAAGCCCTCCTTATTGCAAAACGAAGTCTATCTTTAGTTCCAAACTTTTTGACATTTGAGTCAGTATTTGTATTTCAAACTTTAGTGAGGTTAAGTAAAAGTTCTTCATACAAAAGTAACAACTTAGGACCGAACTACGCTGTCATTTTTATATAAAGAACTGCACCGTGTGGGTTTTAGTCCATGCGGCATCGCAAATGTTTCACAGTTCACATTGAGAACCCAGATTCCACTGAGTAGCACTATGTCAACTGCATAGCTAATATTGTGAACACACGTGTCATCTATCTAATTAACCAGGGTGATCCTGAGCCACTCAATCAGCTAATTTACACATAAATTAAACAATGGCGACGAGCTTAACCTCAAAATCAATAAGCTTCAAGATGGATTGGAAAAATTTGAGGGTAGTTTACCTGTTGCTGTTGCTACTAGCGTCTGTATAAAATAAAATAAAATAAAATAAATACTTCATAAAGCTAGAGATCGACAATATTAAAAGCCTACTATCTTCTTCTTTTTCAACCTATAGAGAACCACTGCTGGACAAAAGCCTCCCCCAAGGCTTTCCACAATGGCCGGTATTGTGCTGCCCGCATTCATCGGCTTCCCGCGACCTTCACCAGGTCATCGGTTCACCTTATTCGGGGCCTCTTTACGCTGCGTCTTCTGGTACGTGGCCGCCACTTTAAAACCTTACTGCCCCATCGGCCATCGGTTCTACGAGCAATGTGCCCAAGCAAGCTTGCTTTTAGTTCACTTTGTCTAACCTTCATGATGACATTTTTCCAGAATCGATCGGCAGGCTCAAGTCGCACGAATCAAAATACCGCGCAGGCGCCGACCTCGAAGCCGGCCGATGCTATAAAATACATTGCACAACACTTGACTGATGGAATTGCAAAGGTCTGGTTCTGTGGCGGACGTTCACTTACATATATGAATCCATATTTTTTAATTTATTAATTAAAATTAAAAGAAAAAAAAGAAGCAGCCAAGCTGAAGCGGGACTGGGCTGGATACGTCTCGTGAATGCACCCCGAGATATGAGCAAAGATCATCACTCACTGGACGCTTGAGGGAGTCTTCGAGGAAAACCAAGACTAAGGTCGTACAATGGTCTGGTAACGGGCCATCATGGCCAGATATAGCATAGGGCAGGTTTTGAAGGAAAATGGGACACAAGTATCCTTATCCTTACTAATGAGTTTGTTTGTTTGTTCTGCTTTCACGCCGTAACTACTGACACATCTGAGAAGTAACCAGAGTGAATAGGCTCTATAAACTAGTGCGCTTTACCATCAACTATTGCGTCACTGCTTACCATCAGGCGGGATTGCGGTCAAGCGTTAGTTTATAATTAATAAAAAAAAAACCGATTGCTTTGAAATTTTGCAGACGTAAAGTTAGAAGTCCAGATTAAATAATAGGGTTTTTATCCCGGGGAAATTTGTTATTCCCGAGGGAAATCTAAAAAGCGCGATATAACCAAATTCCACGCGGGCGAAGCCGCGGGCGGAAAACTAGTTAACTATATTTTCACAACACGGTTATTTAATAGGTTTAACCTAAGCCCCACTAAACCGTACTAGTGGTTTTATTGTAGGGTAATGGTAGGTAAGCTAACAAAATAAATCTTTTTTATAACAATAACAAAGGTAAAGACATATTAAAAGACATTGACAGTCATATTAAAAGGTATATTCCAAATGTTCCAAATATGAAGTATAATATCAACTTCACGATACGTCAGCGTAACGACATTATTGACGACACATTTAGCGCAGTGGCTGAGCAATCGATTGCTGGGCTGCGTGTCGCGAGTTCTATTCCCGCATGGAACAAATATTTGTATGGCCTGCAGGTAGTTGTTCCGGGTCTGGATGTTTGTGTATGTGACTTTATATGTTTGTAAACACACCCACGATACAGGAGAAATTCCTTTTGTGGGGCAACGTTTTCTTTCAAAATAAAAAAAAAAAACTTTATTTCAATGGTATTCGCTATTAACTTTTAATTTCAATTTTGAAGTTCACTGTAACTTCAAAAATGAAGTTGAACTTTATTATTATTTTTTTTTATTAATTTATACACCAGCGCTTGACCGCAATCCCGCCTGATGGTAAGCAGTGACGTAGTCGTTGATGGTAAAGCGCACTAGTTTATTAAGAGCCTATTCACTCTAGCCTTGAAGCCACTCAAATTGTAGTCCGACAGAAACACCGCCGCCGGCAGATTGTTCCAGTCCCTCGATGTACGCGGTATAAAGGAGGAGGCGAAACGCTTCGTCCGGATCGTAGAGGTGTTAACAACATAAGGGTGGAAACTC
Organism: Sesamia inferens; assembly: GCA_037179545.1. NCBI lineage: Eukaryota > Metazoa > Arthropoda > Insecta > Lepidoptera > Noctuidae > Sesamia > Sesamia inferens. Next base: position 29,330,140 of record CM073933.1, on the reverse strand, counting down.
GCCGTACGACGGGTCGTCCGATGGTGGAACTGAGATGGGGGAATTAAATCGTGCAATTCCCTCGCACTCTCCCCACAATGTATCCTATAGAACACCGAAAGGCTGGCTACTCTACGCCTGTGCTCTAGGCTTTATTATTTATTATTCTGTAGGAGTTACAGTTACATTTTCATAAACTAAAATTTGTTTACAAATTTGGCAAATAAGTGGTATTGTAGTTAGAAAGATATGACCAGGGTTGCAGCAGGTGCGGGGGATTGTGAAATGGATCAGCCAGTGAAGTCGATATTTCTATTAGAAATTTATTCGTAGCATCTGAACTTAATAGCAAAATCTCGCGCCCTATACCTACATGACATGGAACTCTTCCTACTCCTTTGCAAAATACTGGCGTGATGTTATGTTAGAAGTTGTATTTTTAGGGTACCCAAAGGAACAAAACTGGGGCCTATTACAAAAACTCCACCTTCTCTCTGTCACCAGACTGTATCTCATAAACCCAAATAGCTAGACAGCTGAAATGATGACAGATGATGTACCTGTTACTGTTACCGCTGTAACCGCAAATACATTATTTATTCAAAACCTCAAACACGTGTCCAGTATTTTTAAGTAAAGAATCTTTGTCCAAAATATAATGAAAATGAGCTTGCTCCCCTCGAGCGGGCGAGCGCGGTGCCTTGACAGCTGGCGTCAGCTGAGTTCGAGCCCTCGGTATCCACACTGCAATAATTTCTAAATATATTTGGAAAAATTATAACATGGTGTAAAAATGATTGGAATCGATTTAGTAGCTTATTCTGAACAAACTATATCCAGGTTTCTCACTATAACATAACAGTTTTTTTTTTTTTGTATAGATGATGACACGGAACCCTTCGTGTGTGAGTCCGAATTGATAATATAACGAATACTCTTTTAATTGCTTTTTCCAAAATCATTCTGTATAATTGCATTAAGTATTTATTAGGAATTAAATTCAGGTCGTTATCAGAGAGGTAACTCCGGTAACGCATGTCAGTAATAATGAGTTTTATTTTGACAGTTCAATAACATTCATTGCGTCATTTACGTTGTCCACCAGACTCACTTTTAGAAAGTATGAAGCAATGGATTAACTATTGTATAATTTCGATTTAGGTTGATAGTAGACCTTCTCAAAATTGATTTGATAATAATTGTTAAAATGTCAATCGATTGTAATTCAATTTATATAATGCCCATTAAAGCAGTTATGTGCAACTTATTGCAAATTCAAAATCAAGTCAAGAATAATAATTAAGGATCCGCCACCTTATCTGCCATTTCGTTAATGTCAACAGTCGTACGACGTCATACACCTACAGTTTAAATTTAATTACCTACATTGTTTCATATTCTTTTTAAGTACGAAAACAATGATTTATCAAACTTTCTTCACTCGAAACTAAGAAACAGTTCAGCTAAATCGGACCTAATCAATGTTTTCTAAGATATAGACCATCCCTCGTTTAATAGGCCGAATTAATTTCTTTTGTCCAAAAGTTTTCGCCCTTTGTGTACATTGTTAGTTGATTTAGTCTTAGTATGTAACTAATATACTAGCTTTGTATACCATTTAACTAGTATACAACCATTGTATATCATTTGAATGAAAAAAGCCTATTGTGATTATTTGTTATAAAGGAGATGTTTCATTTTGGGTCACCACTATGTAACCTATATAGATAAAAAGGAAAAAAAAATAAAGATTTTATAAAGAAGTTACCACCCACCAGACAAAGCCTTGCCGCCAAGCGATTTGTCGTGTTCCGACATGATGTCTGGTGAAGCCGTTCGGAAGACGGGTCTGAGCAGTTGTGTTGCGATGTGTGCCGGGTACGATGCGCCTAATGTTGTTGTGTTGGGAGTTTGGTCGTGGTGGGTCTTCAGATCAATCTCCCTTTGGCGCAGCATCGTTGGTCGTGTTGTTGGATTTAACATTGCATCACCTCGCTCAACTGCCGTCTTCCTTCCTATTCGCTCAGTTTTTCTGAGTGAATAGGCTCTTAATAAACTAGCGCGCTTTACCATCAACGATCGCATCACTGCTTACCATCAGGCGGGAATGCGGTCAAGTGCTAGTTTATAACTATTAAAAAAAAAAAAAAACACTAAATTAATTTGAATAAAAATACAAGTATTTATAATTAATTATTTGAAACGTTTTTAGTGAGATAACCCTTTATTAAGGTAGCCATGACAGTTCGTGTCGAGGGCTGATTTGAGTTGATTGTGTTTATTCAACGGGCCGTATGTTCGTAACTCATGTTTTGTTTTTTTCGCAGTCATATGGTAGATAATATAGATACGATAGTTTTATATACATGACACGTCAGTCAAATGTCTCTGTCAAAATCTTATTTCGCTTATTGCTGGCCACCATATTTATTAGTAGTTGTGTTGCACTCCTTGGCCGAGTTAAATTGAATCTCAGGCGAAATAGAGGCATATAAGCACTACTACATACCCTTATAAATTTCTAATTCGGAACACTACACTAAAACAGTAATACTGCCATCTTTTGGGGCTATTGCAAACTAGCTAACACACTACAATTTATAATGCACGCGTACTGGGCTGCGTTTCTAGCGCTACGGAGCGTAGAGCACTTAATGCTAGGTATAGTTACGCTATAGTTAACTGTTATTAATGTTAATTTCCTATATTTTGGCTTAGTTTTTATACAGATTAATATAGATTAAAGGACGCCCTTTAATTTGTATTTTTGCTCAAAACTTTGTGTTCGCAATTTGGATGTAACTCAAAAAAAGGTAATATCACACGTTGTTTTAATAAAAAGTATTATGATAATTATACATGGTTAGCAGGCTGTGTACACACAAATTATTTTGTTTCCCGTGTATATTATTTTCAAACCATCATAAGAAAAATGTTTGGGGTATTGGATATTCAGATTTAAATAATTTTCACAAAGCCCCCTCTAAATACGATTCGTAGGAAAAAACATTTAGATTCTTGTTTAAAGTACCAAATTTTTGGAAAAGGTAGAATAGAGTCTAGTTTGAATAGATATTTAAAATTAAACATCGCAAGGCGCAATGCGAAAGTTGATAGGAATAGAAAAAAATTCAAAAGGTTAGTCGATATCGTCTGCTTTTTAGGTAAACAAAATTTTGCGTTCCGTGGTCACGACGGATCGCTTAATAAAGGAAAAATGTGGTCCATGCTCCGATCTGCCGATCAGGTAGGCACGCCGGGCATTGACCTCCGGGCTGTTGCCACGATGCAACAATGGCTAAATGTATTTGGGAAAATATATAACATACATAGTTTAAAAATGATTGAAATCGATTCAGTTGCTTATTCTGAACAAATTATATTCAGATTTCGTATAAAGAAAAAATAAGGTTGTATAAGCACAGATATTTCGGTAGTGAATGCATGCGTACCCTACCCGAAATCTCTGTGCACGCCCCTGTTGAATCTGTATAGAAACTAAGCCATAATATAGGAAATTAACAATAAAAACTCTTAACTATAGCGTAACTATACCTAGCATTAACTGTACAATATGCTGACCCAGGCTGCATAAATTTCTGATACATCTCCTTTAGTGGTTTTAAATTAGGGCAAATATTTTTACATTCATCATCATCTCAGCGTTAATCCCAGTCGCAGAAGCTTTTTCAGCTTTGCAAAAGTTTTTACATGACTGTAATTATATTAATTAATAAATCGTTAATGAACACAGCTACTGTTAAAACAATGTATTACAAAAATCCACAACACAGGTTGCAATTACGAGTATGACGTCACAAAAACACGATCGTCTGTTGTGAACAAAACAAGTTTGATACCGGCGCGCAGTGCGCGCACGCAGTTGCCTTGCGATCCTTGAGCGAGAATCAAGACCAAACGATTTACTGATATCAAATCACTCTGATTGATAAGTCCGTAACACGTGTTTTATAAGTCGGAACGTCCTGTCAGGTCGTGTCGTGTATCAGGATTAATAGGTACTAAATAGTGTTGTAAAAAAAGGATCGTGGAAAATATGCAGTGAAGTGTGAAGTGAATTAGGAGTTAAAAGTGATAACTGTGGTATTTTTAATTAGGTAGGTACTATTTTACTCTAATTCCTACAGCGGTGCAATATCACCAATCTCTTGGGTACCTACATTACCGATCGACAGTAGTCAGGATGAATTTTTAGACCCCAAATTTTTGTTTGTGAATTGTTTTGGTTTAAGTCAGGGTATAAGTTTGTTATTTTAATGTTAGCTAGTAAATTGTAATTGTTTTTGTGATTAAAAAGATATCCTATTACTAGGTTCTATTCTATAGGTATGTAAGTTTTGTGGTAATAATTAGGCACGCAATTTTTCACATAGGACGCAACCGCAACCGACCAGCTAAAAATGTTAAATCTATTTTTCTGTTCTTATTTCAGTTCGTGAATTTCCTTTGTTTTCCAATTAAGTTCTTTTGTTTCTAGGACCCTAGTAACCCCAGTACAAACAAAAGAATACTTATTTGCGACATAGTTATTTTATTTATTCATCAATTTATTTCGAACGACAATACTTAGGTATTATAAGAGGGATAGTCTTAGAACAATGTCCTTACAAACATTCACAAACAACATATAGAAATAGATTGTGGCATCATTGATGCAAGGTGACAGGCCCAACGGAAACCTTGCAGCACTAGATCAGAAATTGGCAGTCCATCCTATCAGCTATCACAGCTATTTACCAAGTATGTGCACTTTCTTACATTCCCGCTGTCTCCTCCACCCACCTGGACTTCTGCAAATTACTTTCTTCACTTTCTAGATTCCTAGTATCCCCAGTGCGAAATAACCGTACATTCCCGTTGCCACCCCCACCTGCAACGCCGTCAATAACTACCTACTTTCTTGTCTTCCTAGATCCCTAGTATCCTTGGTGCAAAACAATCGTGCAATTCCCGTTGTAACTGCTGCCGTGGTTCATAACGGAAAAATAATTTATTTTGATTTATACTAGGAATCTAGAACGCCCAGTTAATAAATACCTGAATTATGTAAATTGCACAGAATTTTAGTTCACTGGGTTTGTGGTATATCAATGTTCTTTAAAGGTTTTATAAAATACTTGGTTTGGTTTCTTTGTTTAGTTACTGTTATATAATTAATAACGACCTGTAGACCTTAATTGTCTTATACAATATGTATAAGACAATTAAGTTGTGAATTGAAAACTTCCTCCTTTTTAGGGTTCCGTAGACAAATGGCAAAAAATGGTACCCTTATAGATTCGCCATGTCTGTCTGTCCGTCCGTATGTCACAGCCATTTTTTTTTTTCCAAAACTATAATAGCTATACTGTGGAAACTTGGTAAGTAGATGTATTCTGTAAACCGCATTAAGATTTTGATGCAAAAATAAAAATAATAATAAATATTGGGTGCTCCCCATACTTAGAACTGAAACTCAATTTATTTTTCATCAAACAGATACGTGTGGGGTATCTATGGATAGGTCTTCAAAAACTGAATAGTTTGCATGACAGACGCTTTCAAAGTGGAAAAAAGTTGCCCCCCCCCCCTCGAACTTCTAAAATAAGAAAATGAAAATCTAAAAAAACATTTAATGTACACTATAAAACCACTAATGAAAACTGTTTTGAACGAGATCTAATAAGCAGTTTTTTTTAATACCTCGTAAATCGTAAACCGCTTATTACAGTGTAATGTTTCATACAAATAACTTAAATTCTTTAATTTCATTAATCAATGGTACTGAACCCTTTGTGCGCGAGTCCGACATGCACTTGGCCGGTTTTATCTTAATGGATTAAAAAGAAATCATGCAATTTTACAATAGTGTGTGCGACACATAATATGACTGAGTTTAACCCCTTATCTTAATTAATTGTTTTTCGAGAAACCTCGAACACTTCGACCTTGAACTTGAATTGTTTATTAAATATTACTATTAATATCGCCATTTATGCAAATACGTATATTTATTTATAACATATAAACAAAATATTTACATAATAAAAGGTATCGAATATAAATAATATCAAGGTACATACAAAAACTCATTCGTTTTAATCAACCTTGAACCTTTGTGATTTAGCGATAAAGTAGAAAATGACAGATGTAATAGCTAGATTAGCGTCTATATAAAATATTAAAATAAATATTTTAATATTGATGATCCATCTCCTCACGAGGAAATGGAGTATAAAAACTAAAATATGTATTTATATTCTCTTTGACTGAGACTAGGTCAGCAGTGGCCAAGGAACGTTATTATAATAACCACAGTTCACAACCTGACGTAGCGAACATTTCAGAGTCAGCAGGTAAATGTACCAGGCATTCATGACACGTAAGTGTTAATCTGTCGTTACACAAGACTGCAGGGTTATTGTCATACTTGTATGCAGACAGCAGAGCCGACCTCGTACTCGTACATGTCTGTGCATGCCTTATCAATGAGTATGGTGACATAGACGTGCATAATCAAATAGTCCGATAAATACCTATCAAAACATTGCTACATATTCACCAAAAAAGGAGATAAGTATTAGTTTATAGAAAATTAACTTTAATTCCTTCACAATAAAGTTTAGTTTATAGCTTCAATTTTGAATGACTTCTTCAATAGTGGAAATTAACTTAATTGGCATGGAAATGAGGTTAATATTTTTATAATTTGAAATAAAGTCAATTTGTAATGAAAACAGTATGGACACTTGTGTCCAGCTGATAGTGTTGTTATTCTGCGCTCGTCTTATCGGTGAACTCTGGACTAGTGATAACAAACTTATAAATCACTCTGATTTTAAAAGGTTCATTAATTAAATAATACAAAAGCAAATGTTATTTTGAGTGATACGATTGGTTGATAAAAATAAACAACCAATGAAATCACTGGAAAGAAAATGTTATTTGCAGATTAAAATATAGCCTTTCAGAAAATATAGCCTTTCAGAAAATATAGCCTTTCAGAAAATATAGCCTTTCAGAAAATATAGTTGTTGCCCACGACTCCGTCCTCATCAATTTCTTTCATTATTATCGCGATTAGGTATATAATTTTATTCGACGAATAATTTTCCCTGTTTTTCCCACCTTTTCTACTATTTTTTTTTTAATAATTATAAACTAAGTAGTGCTTGACTGCAATCCCGCCTGATGGTAAGCAGTGATGCAATCGTTGATGGTAAAGCGCACTAGTTTATTAAGCCTATTCCCCTAAAAAACTTAGGAATAGGAAGGATGACTTCAGTTGAGCGAGGTGATGCCATGTTAAACCCAAGACCTACACGACCAACGATGCTGCACCAGAGGGAGATTAATTTGGAGACTCTCCACGATCAAACTCCCGACACAACAACATTTAGCGCATCGTACCCATTACACATCGCAACAAAATTGCTCAGACCCGTCCTCCGTACGGCTTCACCAGACTTCATGCCGGAACACGACGAATCGCTTGGCGGCAAGACCTTGTCTGGTGGGTGGTAACTAATTCTTCGATCTTATTATTTGTTAGGTATACATATAGCCCATCGGGCTTGCAGGCGGTGAGCAGTGGGCAGCTCGCCGCCCGGTAAGGACCAGGCCCGAGTCGACGGCGCGTTGTGTTTCACGCGCGCCTCAAAGAGATGTCAGCATATCGTGACGGGGTCCACGAAGACCGATGCCTCCTGGGTCAGGGTTACGGGTTGGTTAAAATAGAAACCGTAGCCCTGGCCGTCGAGCAGACAAGTGAAGAAACTCGGGTGGGTTTTAGTCAGTAAACGTCTGACCTTCCGCTACGCACAGAGCGGGAGAAGTCATTTGATGATTTACCATCCCAACAGAAAAAGGCCTATAGCCATAATTATATGTTAAATTTAGCAATAATTTAATTGATTACATTTTATTACTTTATTTAGGCCTTATCGGCCATCCGTTCTGCAACCAATGTGTTCTAACTACATCGACAAATTTTTCGCAATTTTTCGGACACCAACCTAACAACCCTGTTATTTAATCTACCCTATTTATTAATTTGGAAAATTTAATAGATAAAATTGTTCACACAAAATATTTAATTATGATGTAGGTATATCTACACAAGTATTTTCAATGAACTTTCTAAATGTTTTGTAGACACTTCCCGTGACACTTTACTGTGGCTAGAGGGAAAGCATCGCCATCGAATGTGGCAATATCGCCAGTTTGTTGGGTACACTACCAGTCGACAGCGATGTCGAGGAATCTTTCGACGCTGATTTTAGTTTGTTAAGTTTTTGTTATGGAAGATTTTTTTTTATATCCACATATCTACACTAATATTATAAAGAGGAAAACTTTGTTTGTTTGGTTGTGATGGATAGGCTCAAAAACTACTGGACTATTTTCAAAAATTCTTTCACCATTCGAAAGCTACATTATCCACAAGTAACATAGGCTAAATTTTATTTTGGAAGAAAACTAGGGTTCCGAAAGATATTTGGGTTTTTTGAACACAAGGTGTAAAAAATCAACCAGAAAAAGATACTTGTTTTGCGTACGCTGCCTAAACTATAAAGGATAGAACCATAAAATGTTCTAATTAATTTTAGATCCTCTAAATATTTACAAAAAAGTCTGCCACACACTCTACCTATCCACATATGTCAAGTGAGGCACAACAACCACCTTTTTATTTAAAAATCCTGTTTTGTTTCCATGCTATTAACCCTTATCAAATAAATTATTTCATCACCAAGTAAAGTTTATTTAGATAATATTTGGTCTTTTATGATTATAATTGAACATTTGGTTTTGAAGTTATGGCGAAATTAAAATATTACGATTTAAAACATATACGTAAATATAATAGTATTTTTCAAATTACTTCTTTTGGAGCAAAAGAATTAAGGCTAGGTAATTTTATGCCCACTTTTCAATTGAAGGACTACGTAAGCCTCATTGGTAGCCTTTTACCACCATCAGGCCGAATTCTTACCATAATTTTTACAAATACATTTTATTTCGCGTTTTGCAGCGGTAACCGACATCCACGCGGGCGGAGCTGCGGGCGAGCGCTATGTAGTATAAAACAAAATCGCTTTTTTTGTCCCTATATCCCTATGCTTAAATCTTAAAAACCACGCAACCAATTTAGATGAGATTTTTTTTAAAATAGATAGAGTTATTCAAGAGGATGGTTTATATGTATACATAAGATACATAATACATGCACCCGTGCGAAATCGGGGTGGGTCGCTAGTGTGATTATAAAGTACCTACTTAGTGCTTCACCGCAAGCCCGCCTGATGGTAAGCAGTGATTCAATCGTTGATGGTAAAGCGCGCTTTATGAAGAGCCTATTCACTCTAGCCTTGAAGACACTTACATTGTAGTCCGACGGAATCACGACGGATTTTTAATTATTTGTAGCTTATTTAGTAGAGGAGAGGTGTGTCAATAGTAACAAAAAAAAAATCAATCCTTCATAATATTTTAATTAAAAATCACAGCGCCATAATTTTTGGTCACGTTATAGTTTAGTTATCTAATTATAAAATCAAATACAGAAAATACGAAAAAACACAACAAAATTCTAGAAAATGGCACTTAATGAGAGCAACTCATAGAGTTACAAGTGCTACACCAAGGGAGTCAATTGTAACAGCAATGAGAGTCAATTGTAACGTTCAGAAATTGAAGGCAATAAAACAATAAATCTAACAAAATCTTATCGGTAGTTTACGCTAAACACTTTAAAAAAACTTATTCAAATAAACAATATCAATAGTCATTTCCACAAGCAGTTCAAACACACAAAAATGGATCATTGTTTGCACAGCTGGAGTGTGTGTGGAGTGTCATTTATGCCTTCCTCAGGCTCATTGTTATGGCTTAATTACAATTTTCCAAGCTTCAGTATATTTTTCTAGAGGTACGGTGCCACGCAATGTCTTCCGAGATCGTTTATAAACCATTTTGTGTCAAATGTAACACGTTACAATTGCCCCTCCTTGTTTTGTTACTTTTGCACCACTCTCCAAATTTTGCAATAAAGTCTTATTTAAAAAAAAAATATGATAATTTTAAACATCTCACATGTCTTCATGTATAGATTGGATGATAACTTATCCGATAACCACCTCTGAACTATTTTAAAACTGTTTTATTTAATTAAAATAACAAAAATTGTGCCGAAAAAAATATTCACTTAACTTGCTCTATCTCAAACTATCATCTACTGAAATCATACGCGGGAACTATTTTACTTGCAAGTTCGGTCGGTAAAACAGCACCAAATAAAGCTTCGAATACCACCAAGGGCTACCGCTTTGTCAATAGATGTTGTGAAACATCATATGTTACAATTGCCTCCCTGTTACTATTGACACATCTCTCCCCTACAAGAAGTTAGTATATATTATCTTTAATTTTAATCATACAATAATAAATCTCGCGAGAAGCTTTTATATCTCATAAATTGTGTTAAATGTGAATGATATTATCATAAGTTAACAGTTAAACTTTTAGCGCAAATGCGTCTTTTATTTTTTCTTTTTACCCCATTTAAACAAAAACTTGTTTTTAAAAAGGTTTCTTCATCAATATTATCATCAACATTTCAGCCGAAAGTCGTCCACTGCTGGACATAGGCCTCCCCCAAGGTTCTCCACGACGACCGGTTCTGCGCCTCCCGCATCCAGTGGTTCCCCGTGACTTTCACCAGGTCGTCGGTTCACCTTGTCTTGTCGAGGGCCTACCCACGCTGTGCCTTTCGGTGCGTGGTCGCTACTCGAGAACCCGTCGACCCCATCGGGCATCGATCCTACGGGCAATATGCCCAGCCCACTGCCACTTAAATATTGCAATTCTTCGGGATCTTCTCATTCCTGAATCGATCGCGCAGTGAAACACCAAGCATAGCCCTCTCTATTGCCCTTTGAGTGTCCTTGAGCCTTCTTATAAGGCACATTGTTAGCGACCACCTCTCAATTCCATAAGTCATCACTGGCAAAACACACTTGAAGACTTTTGTCTTGAGACACCGCGGTATTTTGGACGAGAAGATTCTAGGTAGCTTCCCGAAAGCAGCCCAGCAGGTTTCTTATTTTTAAAATATTTCTTTACTTTTTAGTTATCACAAGACACGTTTCTCCGTCAACAAATCATTGTTACAAAGTTGTTTGCCGGTTCATTTCGAACAGTCTAGCTCTTCAATAAGAAGCTAGACCTTGTAATGATTCTTCCACGGCAAGTCCATTACCATACCCGTCATCTTAAGTGTCCGTCATGTATACTGTGACTAATTTTATCTATTAAAATTTTCAAACTAAGCAGTTAAATACGAATACTAACTCCGCCAAAGTTAAACGATAATATAACTAATTATTACTCAACTTTAATAAACGTTTATCACTCAGCCATATTGAAGTAGGGTGACGTCACTTATTTGTTTAACTTATTCTCAGCAAAGCTTTTCATTTGATATCCATATTGTATGAACGCATAAAAAAAAGCTTCCGCCATCTTAGATGCATCCACATGTAGGATTTAGAATGAAGCCTCATAGTTAACCATGCATTGTCATACAAACTGAACGTGTATGCAAAATTTAATCTTAATGCGTTAAAGATACCTGCTTCAAAATTGAGTTGCATGGATTCACCGGAACATACTTACATACATTGTAACTTAAAATAAAAGTGTGTAAATCGCAAATAGAAAAATTAATATTATTCAAAAGTCCATTCGCCTATTTCGGGGGACAGTTGGCTAAGTTGGCAGTTGGCCCTTTTAACTAACGCAGGTTATGTACGGTGGGGATTACTTCTTACCTCCATTGAGGAAACTTTGACAAATATTTAGCCTGTCTATATTATGTATAATTACACATTATATGTTTCTATAATGACGCTAAACCTACACCTAATTACATAATAAACTATTACTATCAATTGGAGCCATTTTGAAACATCTTGCTAAAGCAATAAGTTCGAAAAATGTGTCTTCTCAACAAAGTAAATAAAGCAATGAAAGTTGTTGAACTGTCAAAATGACACCCAATGTTGCTGATAGTGTACTTTATCTATACGGTAAAAAGAAGTGACTGCATTTTTTTACTATTACTTAGATACACACTTCTTTTGAGTAGTATAGTTTTCGGCCAATGCAAAATCTCTGTCATCTTTTGACAGTAAATTTTTTATCATCAAAAATAAAATCAGTGTAGACATCATCATATGATCATATCCACTCTGATAACTGTCAATTTCTTAATCCGATTTACTTTAAAGGTAACTTTCTGCCCTTACTTTTTTATTTTTCATTAGCAGGGTTTTCATAGTACTAACCTATTGGAAACAACATAAAAAGTGCTTGTGGCATCCTAAAGTAAAAAATAGTAGATTAGTAGGCAAGGGCTGTATTGCATGATGTCTATTGCCAGTATGATGGTTAGACGTAGGTACGCGGAATTTTTGAAAGGGTCAAGAGTTTACTTTTTAAATACTTACCGCCTTAGGGCTTTTTAGCTACATTATTATCCTTGAGCGCTAATTAGTCACCTACAAGCCCCATTTAGGGGTAAGAAGGACCTATTTACTGAATATGAGAGATATAAAAAACCTTTACTATCATTTGTGTAAGTCTGTGTAAACAAAATCCAATTAAACCTATCTTGGACACCGTCCACCACCCAGAGCGTACGTTAGATAAGTAATTACATACATTAGACAACAATGTACCGTTGCAGCTGGTTCCGGACCAATTAACTGACCCGTTCAAGAGGTAATTACTTTAACTAGAATTACTACCGACTAATCTAGCCTAGCAAAATCATATACCACACTATTGATTACAAACTGAATTATTTTTAAGTGTGTTGCTAATCCATTGCCTCAATATTTTTTTTTAATAATAATTAAAAACTAGTGCTTCACCGCAATCCCGCCCGATGGTAAGCAGTGACGCTATCGTTGATGGTAAAGCGCGCTAGTTTATTAAGTCTATTCACTCGAAAAATCTGAGTGAATACGAAGGAAGACGGCAGTTGAGCGAGGTGCTGCAATGTTAAGTCCAACAACACGACCAATGATGCTACGCCAGAGGGAGATTGATCTGGAGACCCTCCACGACCAAACTCTCGACACAACAACATTTGGCGCATCGTACCCGGCACAAAGCTTTAAATGAAATGTTGAAGCGGAGGGATAGATTGTACAGAGATTGGAAGAAAACGCCTAACAATAACACGAAAAGACTAGATTACACACGATTTGGAAATAGGGTTAAAAAATTGATTTTTAAAGCAAGAAATAGGTTCCGGCAGGTTGCTCGAGAAAATTGTCTGCAATGTAAATAATGCAATCAGTGATGTTGAACTGCCGAAATGTGAGCCATTACTTGCTACTGATAACATGTTATGGAATTACCTATCTTGTCTAATATACATGGACAAGAAAAACTGTTGAACACATAAATATAAAAAATTATGGAATATAATATTATTACTAACATTAATCTAGCCTGAAACACAGGTTTAAATGAACCTAGTTCGGGTGGTGTGGTATTAGTCTACAGTAAGTTAGTTTTTACGAGTGTTATTATTAAGATATTTTATTACTATACAAACAGACTTTTTATACATTCATTGTTGATCTGCATTTTTTAATAAATTTCTCTTTTATTTTTTCGTCTTAATTTTTTTTAATAATTATAAACTAGCACATGACCGCAATCCCGCCTGATGGTAAGCAGTGATGTGATCGTTGATGGTAAAGCGCGCTAGTTTATTAAGAGCCTATTCACTCAGATAAACTGAGCGAATAGGAAGGAAGACGGCAGTTGAGCGAGGTGATGCAATGTTAAATCCAACAACACGACCAACGATGCTGCGCCAAAGGGAGATTGATCTGAAGACCCTCCACGACCTAACTCCCAACACAACAACATTAGGCGCATCGTACCCGGCACACATCGCAACACAACTGCTCAGAGCCGTCCTCCGTACGGCTTCACCAGACATCATGCCGGAACACGACATATCGCTTGGCGGCAAGACTTTGTCTGGTGGGTGGTAACTTCTGCCGGCGGCCGATGTTATGGCCTACCACCGAGGCCTACTTAATTTTTTTATAGTAACTTCTGCCAGTTGTGACAGTGTTCTACGGGTGGGTTTTAGTCAGTAAAAATCTGACACGCCCTTCCACTCCGCAGAGCGGGAGAGGTCATTGAATGATTTCCCATCCATACCAAAAAATAAGCATTAGGCCAAGTATGAGTTTTCAATACGAAACTCGATCGTTGATATCGAGCGCGTTTGGCGATCTCATTGGTTGAGAGTTCTTACGACCTTGAAGTGGGCCAATCGCTGAGTCAAACGCGCTCGATATCGATGAACGAGTTTCGTAATGAAAACTCATACTAGGCCTACAGAGTATTCGAGCATAACAGTTACATGACAATCACTGAGTACCTATTGTACTGCGACATAATATTGTGGTAGACTAAAAAGGTATCTATAGTCCGGACAGTGAGAGCATGCGACTGTATGAAAGTGACAGGTGTCAAGCTATCAGTTTTATTCAGTCGATTACGTGTTTTGTGAATTTATTCAGTCGATTATGTGTTTTGTAAATTTGACCTTTATGAACTAAATACTAGAACTGTCGCACTGAAAGGGCGGCACTCAGGACCGGACTGTAGTTACAGGGGTTAACGTGTTTATAGAAGGTAATTAAAGTTACGGCGTGCTGGCGGAGAACTGCTCAGGATCGAGCTTGTTGGCGTGCCGTGAAAGAGGCCTATGTCCAGCAGTGGACGAGTAGAGGCTGATGATGATGAATTAAAGTTAATTCATGTTTACACGTCAAAAGTATATAGGTAGTCAGTCGATAATCACTACTTAATTTTAAACAACTTTTATGAATAAAGAAATTAATTAACCTTTCGTTTCGTTCACTATTTATGGCACAATAAATAATTATGAAGACTAATATTGATTATATTATAGCATATACTATATTAATAAGTAATAAAATAGTAGATTATTTTATTTATGACAATATTAGTGAATCCAATATTTGTACGACTTCTTTAAACGAATATAAACTTTTTGGTAGAATGTATTTACAAAATTGATTGTAGAATTAGGTGCTAGTGAATTATAAGCATGATTAGTGCCGTTTCTCAACTAAGTATGTACCTATAGTAGCACTGAAAAAATGCTGTCGGGTAATGGCGTTATTGTTGTTTATGCGGAAAATAACTTTGTATAGATATGTATAGGATACTTATATTTTTAAACAAAGTTTTTACAAGTTATTGATGGCACTAAACCGTGTCTCGAACAGCACATTTAGTTAGTTAACAGTCGTTATGGATAGTCAGAAGTCCGAAAGTCTGACCACCAGTCGGGATATCGTATTACCCAATAACTGGGTTGTGGAGGTCAAGTAGGCGGTCCCTCCTTGTAAAATAGTCATTATTCACCTGCATTGGGTGGAAGGTGGAATTCGACTTTCAACACAGTTGGGATATTGTTAGGCAGATAATGATAATAGAGTCCATGTACTTACACCTCTCATATTTGGTAAGTAGGTCCTTATTACCCCAAAGTGGGCTTTTAGGTGACCACTTAGCGCTCTAGGATAATAATGTAGCCAGAAAAGCCCTAGGGCGGTAAGTAATTAAAATAACGGCACGCTGGCCTTTTGAGTAAGCTTCCAGCGTACGGCATTTCCCCTAGCCTGACTGGCTGGGTAAAAGACTTCCTGACTGAACGGTCCCTCCGAGTTGTTGTCGACGGATGCTCATCTGAGCCCATGTCGACTAATGCCTGTGTTCCTCAGGGGTCTGTTCTCTCTGCAACTCTGTTTCTGCTGCATATTAACGATCTGCTGATGCCCGGTATCTATGGGTATGCAGATGACAGCACAGTTGTGGAGAGATACCTGCCAGATGCTCGGGCTAGTAGGGAATCAATCCGGTCCGAAAGAGAGGCCATGGTAGAGCGAACGAGTGTTGCACTTCAGGCAGTCTCCGAATGGGGCAATGCCAATCTTGTAGCATTCAATGCCGCCAAAACGCAGGCGTGTCTTTTCACCGCCAAAAGGAGCCCGTTCACCTTGGCTCCTACTTTTCGGAATGTATCCTTGGAGTGTACCGACCGCCTTCAGCTTTTGGGTGTTGAGATTTCCTCGAACCTAAACTTTGGGCGGTTCATTGAGTCCAAGGCCAAGGTGGCTGCCAGAAAATTTGGTATAATCGCAAAGGTCCGGCAGTACTTCACACCAGGGCAGCTTCTAATGTTGTACAAAGCACAGGTCCGTTCGTGTGTGGAGTACTGCAGCCACATTTGGGCTGGTGCTGCTAAGTGTCACCTGGCCACTTTGGATTCGGTGGAGAGGCGTGCGAAGAGGCTGATTGGTGACCCTGATTTAACTCGAGTTGGTCTCCAAAGCCTAGAGCACAGGCGTAGAGTAGCCAGCCTTTCGGTGTTCTATAGGATACATTCTGGGGAGTGTGCGAGGGAATTGCACGATTTAATTCCCCCATCTCCGTTCCACCATCGGACGACCCGTCGTACGGCGAGTTTCCATCCTTATGTTGTTAACACCTCTACGATCCGGACGAAGCGTTACGCCTCGTCCTTTATACCGCGTACATCGAAGGACTGAAACAATCTGCCGGCGGCGGTGTTTCCGTCGGACTACAATTTGAGTGTCTTCAAGACTAGATTGAATAGACTCTTAATAAACTAGTGCGCTTTACCGTCAACGATTGCGTCACTGCTTACCATCAGGCGGGATTGCGGTCAAGCGCTGGTTTATACTTTAATAAAAAAAAAAAAAAGTTCGCTTACATTTAACATTCAGCTCAATGGTAAAAAAGGTCGCTGCGCTATTAAGCCTTGTCTTCGTATGAGCATAATAGTCATCAATTTTAAATATTGAACGGCGAAGCTCAATTTCGATCTAGAAAAAATAATTAGAAAAAACAAATTTTAACTAATAAAATATTTCATTCTTGTTATACCGGTTTTTACTTACGTCACAATCGAGATATAAAGCGAAAAAAAAGTAGTTAGCTGGGGTGTAAGGCAACAAAAGGCACAAAAAACATTCAGTATTACTAGGTAATAAAATAAATTAATATTTTCATGTTTTGTGGTAGATAAATGGTGGTAATTTATTGACAAAATTAAAGATATTATCTATTATAATATGTTGATGTTAATATATTATATTTTATCTCTCAAAGTTCATTTTATTCATAAAATATTGACCACTTTTCTGACATTTAAAAAATATATCGTTTGTTTTTAGATGGAGCATTTTGATAAACCGTCGTAATGAGATACAATACGATACTAATATTTGTGAAACAAGCGCCCTGAAACCGCTTTCCAGCGGTCATTTTTAGTCTTAGTTTACTTACTTTACTTTCCGCAAAATGGGCTCCAAATGGGCACCGCGTATTCTAACTGAGAACGGACTAAATTTTTATATAGAAAGAGGAAAGTTGAAGTCTTTTTGAATTCTTTACAAGATCGCATTATAAAACTATACATTTGAAAGGCTCTATTAATAATATTATCAATATGAATGTAAAAATGAAGAAAGAAAGATTTACTATCAAGAAGTACTCCAAGATCACGCGTGCAATCGGTTCTGTTTAAAGTTATGTCACTAAGCATGTAGGGAAAAATTATCCTTTTTTGTTTTTGGTAAAAGAAATATAATGACATTTTGGCAAACTGAGGTGTAGTTTATTTCTAAGACAATATTACGAAAGTCTGCATAGATCATTTTGTAATAGAACGCAGTCCTGCATACTTGTGCGGGATTTAAAAAAAATTATGTCATCAGCGTACATAAGGAATTTAGAGTTAACTATACAGGACTTTATGTCGCTAATGAACAAGATAAATAATAAAGGACCCAAGACCGAACCCTGGGGCACACCGGATTCTACAACTGCGTATTCAGACTCTTTTCCATTGATGACAACATTTACATAGTTAAAAGGCTAGGCGGTTAACTAGATAGCTGCGACATATAAAATTCATTTACATAATTATAAATACATATTACGTAATTCACATATAACAAACACCATTGCATGGTTACCATGCAGTAATCGTGCCACGTGAGACTTTTGGAAAAAAAATTAAACACTTATTTTATTGTACCTTGTACTCGTAATTAATCAAGTTTTTTAAAGCACCAAATATTCTTGTTTTTAAAATAAGAGTTATTACTTTTAGTTTTACAATGATAGGAACGCTATGTCGTTAAAGCAAATGTCTTATGTCATGGACGGGTCGTTAATTTTTTTTGTTTTAATAAAAACTGACCGCGGGTCCCTCGCGCAAGAAGTGAGGTCCCGAATCAGATCTATTAAAAATTGTTTTAGTGTTTGTTGTTTTATAGGCAATACATACTATACATATACATGACGCAGCTGACGAGCTGGCCAG
Source organism: Sesamia inferens (assembly GCA_037179545.1). NCBI lineage: Eukaryota > Metazoa > Arthropoda > Insecta > Lepidoptera > Noctuidae > Sesamia > Sesamia inferens. The sequence goes on along the minus strand of CM073933.1, from coordinate 29,311,686 downwards.
AAGGGCATCCAGCGCGTTGGTCAGCGGACCGGAGCCCATTGTGCCTATCCCCTTCATTCAAATACGAAGATGGCTACAAAGGTATACCTACGAACAAGCGGAGATTTGGTGGTCCTCGTCACCGGGCTGCAGGCAGTCCAAGGAGGCTCTGCCATCCCTAGATGGCAAGCTAACCAAAAGGCTGTTGCGCCTGGATAGGAAAACCCTACGATTGATGACGGGGATCATCACGGGCCACTGCCTGCTGAATAAGCATCTCCACACAATAGGTATAACGGACAGCCCTCTGTGCAGAGCCTGCATAGAGGCTGACGAAACAGTTGCGCATGTACTCTTCGAGTGTACAGGCGTTACCCAAATTAGAAACAAATTCATAGGAGCACCAAGAAGTTATACAGATGTTCTCAACAGGCTAGGAGACCTGATGAGCTTTTGGAGGGAGGTGGGCTGGCTGGAATAATCCGCCAAAGGCCGCCATGGTCCACGCACAATGGTCCGCTGAAGGGACTGAGTGCGGAAACCGAACCAATAACATAGAACATAGAACTATACATATACTATATACAGACTTATAAATTCCTATCTAAAAAATAGAACACAACACACCGAAATAAGTCGAATTTGTAAATCAAACAAAACAGTTGTAAAATACATATCCAAAGAACGGAAAATATACTATGGTGTGCCCCAAGGCAGTGTGCTAGAGCCTTTGCTATTTCTTCTATATATAAAGACTTTCCTCAAAATATACCCTATCCTATGACATTGTTTGCCGACGACAGTACTATCATTGTTAAACTTGACAAAAATAATAATGACTTTGAAACTAAAATAACTAATGCATTGCAGCAAGCCGTTAACTGGTTAGAACTTAATTGTTTTCAACTTAATTGGAAACAACACACTTCAATATTAATTAAAAAAAATAGTAAGTTTGCTTTTGCTTTGTTTAAACTGAAGAAAGTAGTAAATCAAACTGCGGCAGTAACTGCATACTATGGATATGTCGATTCACTACTGCGCTACGGAGTCATGTTTTGGGGTAATTCCTGCAATAAAGATATGGTGTTCAAATCACAAAAAAGATGCATCAGGGCTATTACTGGTATAAAAATAACCGACAGCTGTAAGCCTTATTTTGTTTTGTTCAAAATAATGACTTTGCCTTGTTTGTATATATTTGAGACTGCTATATTTGTTAAAAAGAACATTCATCTATTTAGAAAAGCATCTGAAAGTCGCTATAAAATGATCAGAGAAAAACACAGACATGAACTATGCGGTAGACCTTCAAAGACCGCCTTGATGGACAAAAGCATACTTTGTATGGCCCCAAAAATATTTAATAAATTACCAAATGGGATTAAGGACCTAAAAAATATTATTCAATTTAAAAACAAATTAAGACTTATTATTATTGGAGAAATGCTATTATACAATTCAGGAGTTTCTTAATGATAAATTGTAAATTATTTGACATTCATACTCATTTAATTTTGACATTATACTATTGCTTTGACATAATTAACTTGACATTGCCACCTATTTAATTCTGAAATTGTATTATATAAGTTATTTAACATCTATTTAATTTTGACATTGCACTGTATTTTGACATTGTAAGTTATTTGACATTAATATTTATAAACATTTGACATAGCATTATATTCCAAATTCATTACATTATTCATCATTTTAATATATTGATAATCCTTTTTATGATTTTAAGTGCTGTTAAATAGTGTATGCCTTTATGGTAGATTTTTCGAGGAACTGATGTATTAGATATTAAGATCACATTGTAAAATGTACTTACCAAAAATCACACTAATAAATGAATTGGAATTGGAATTGTATCTGACATCGTAACAGAAACTTCGCGAAAAGGCTAGACCGCATGCCACTAATAAAATTATGTGTTGGAAATTATCGTGGTAAATGAAAAATACGACGGATATTTCAGCAGATTTATTATAGACCAACCGCGATCACATACTCAAGCATGCGAGACATGAACAATCGAAAAAAGGCGTTGACGTTTCTATTTTTGAACAGTGACATATTATTCCTTCAAGGTTTAGGTTGTGTTTACAAACCAGTAATAATCTTTCCAACATTATGATAGTCATTTATGTCGTTAATGAACGGTTACAGATTTAACAGTGTTTAAAAAAAAGTTTCGGCTCGGTCTTTGAACGTTGCAAGCGTGCCGCCGCCGCGCCGTGCGGGTTTGTAGGTATGACGTTGAACCCTGATGTGAACTCTATTAAATCAGCTGATAAGATAGTTTTTCGAGTTTTGTTTTCATTGCGCTTTTTTGTGCAATTAGCGAATTAATTATTTTTTACGATGAACGAACGCCGACAAAATGTTCGCCGTGCACACAGCTCACAGGAAACAAATGATCGCCTCCTTTTTTTGTAAGACCGGTCATAACGCAACTTAGTTATAATGTTATGTACATTGTCATATATACTCACCCTTATTATTAATACTCGTACTCATACTTATATATGTATCATTCATTTCCACGGAACATAATATGCATTCCATTACTATGACGCTCTGTTTTGATCATAATTATTCCACTACACCAGGGCTCATTTTTAAGTTAATAGACAGTCCCAGTCCTCAACTTTAAGCCTAAGTTTCGGCGACTTAGCGACCACTTAGCATAGGAAGCCGTACCTATGCAGGACTGTATTACTTTTTCCTATCAAACACAGCACTTTTTAATTTAATACCACTTATATTTACATTGTTACAGAACATTTTCATTATTATGACATTTCTTTGACAACATTGATGATGTCTCTATGACAACCTTTTCATCAAAATTCTTGTTGGCCTGCTATTTTTCTTTCGTAATTATCATCCGAACTCTTTTAATTTAAAATTATTTACCGTTCCCTCGTCTATATATTTGAATATTTAAATTTCGCCCTGCAACCGTTCTCCGAGGTTTCTTTAGAAATCATCGCAGAGCAGTGGTCAGTTGAGCTCTGGCTTTCAAATAAGCAGCTTCATTTATTAAGTCTTGATCAACGCTGCCTCCAGAGCCCTTTCAGGGGTACTCGCTGCCGGTGTCCTCCCTGCTAACTGACGTGCCTACTGCTGCTGCCGCCCCTTTGCCGCCGGAGCCGCTTCTTAGCTGCTGCTGCCAGCCCTTTGTCGCCGGAGCCGCTTCTCAGCTGCTGCTGCCGGCCCTTTGTCGCCGGAGCCGCTTCTCAGCTGCTGCTGCCGGCCCTTTGTCGCTGGAGCCGCTCCTCAGCTGTTGCCGGCCCTCCGCTGCCGGGGCCGCTCCTCCGCTGCTGCTGCCGGTCTTCCGGCGCCGGGGCCACTCCTCTGCTGCTGCTGCCGGCCCTCTGCCGCCAGGGCCGCTCCTCCGCTGCTGCTGCCGGCCCTTCGCCGCCAGGGCTCCTCCTACTGCTGGCGCTGCTCCTCCGCTGCTGCTGCTGGCCTGCTGTCAGCGTCTGCTACTGATTTACCTTTCTTTTTTTTTTCTCTCACCTCACCCACCTCACTATTCATTATCATTTTTTTATATTTTTACTGTTTTAATAAATTCTTTGTCTTACCCTCCTCCCCTTTTTCTTTATTGTCGTAACACGACAAACTGTGGTACTCGAAGATCAAAAAGCTGTTAATTCTGAGTGATATGTGTCAGTTTGTGTCCCTGCCGTTTTATCAGCATGGCGTGACAAGCGATCGAAGTCAGGAATCCGGCACCTTCTTTGGCATCACGACAGCACCTCGGATCACATGTCCGCCAGAACACTTGACTTTTTTAAATAAAACATTGTGCATATCCTGCCTCACCCACCATATTCCATTAGCCATATTAGATTTAGCTCCTTGCGCTGTTTACCTATTCCCTAAAATTAAAGAAAAGTTAAAAGGCAGGATATTCGAGAACAAGGAAGATGCACTAGCTGCATATACTTTGGAAATTTCAGAGGTATCTGAAAAGGAGTGGACAGAGATATTATGCAGATGGTTTAAACGTATGGATAAGTGTATACATGCCGAGGGTGAATACTTTGAAAAGATAGACATAAGTAATAAATAATAAATATTATAATTTTTGAGTATCTAGTTTTTTTTGGCATGCCCCACGTACATCAGTAGCGATCCTCCCCGGCTTCGCACGAATGCAATGCTGATACTAAATACACTACGGAAAAAACTGAACGTTGTATAAAAACATAGCGACCCGCTATTCCCGCCCCGCCCGGCCGATCGGTACCGCCGTAAACGCGACGCCCCGCAATTCTTACCTCTGTAATATAAAAAAAATAATTAATTTTATTAATTAAATCTGTAAATATGCATTTATATCATATGCTGTAAAGGGCGATATAGATCTATATTAAATCAACAATGTATTTAAGGTATCAAATTGGATAAGGATTAATGCTGTATTGGTTAAAATCGCTTCGAAAATTCGCCGTATTCGTATTTGTCGTAAAAAGTAAATGACAACGACGATCCGGACGAAACCTTTCATCTCCTCTTAAATCATTTAATAGAGGGACTAGCGCTCTTTATCATCAACAATTGCATCACTGCTTCATTCACACTCTCTCTCTTTTTTTCTACGTTTCACTGCAAACGCGGAAAAAATATAATTATTCAATTCTTTAATTTCTGTAATTTTTATTATTTTTTAAGTTTATATATGACTTTACTACATTTAACCCATGGAGCAAATGTTCCATCATTTAACCTAGGTGTCATGGGATCTAGTTATGTGGGTGTTTATGACACACACTAGTGACTAAGTTCTGTGATCAAATTGCATTAAGAATGAATCTTTTTTGTTTCAGGTCGCTACTACTAAGATAACATAATAATGTATGAATGCTTCTTAGAAATTGGCTTCGAAGCCGAAGTCAACACGAAGGAAAACCCTGAATTGATGGAGATCGCTTACGAACAATGCAAGGAGAATTTAGCTACCAGGGCGACAGCCATCACAGAGCTTAGGAAAATGATATTTGGTAAGTTTTTTTATGATTCATGTCAGCAGTTTGGCATTGTTGTATTGGTTATAACCAGCCTATTCCTGTGTGGCTACCATGAGTTTTTATTACGAGACTCAATCGTCGATTTCGACCGCGTTTGGCGCTCTCATTGAGAGTTCTAACAACCTTGAAGCAGGCCAATCGATGAGTCAAACGCGCTCGATATCGACGATCGAGTCTGGTAATGAAAACTCATCGTAGCCACACGACCAGTGTGGCTACGATGAGTCTTTTGGTTAACTGGCTTGCTCGTCGTTAATATATTTCTTGTATTTTGATTATTTACCCACAACCTAGCAACAATGTAGAAAAACTACTGAGTTTAGTAACTTATTGTGTGTTAGATACCTGTCATTAATCGCTGTGTTGAATAGAACGATGGTTAGACAAAAGTATTGTAAATATTCTTGACAGATACTCATAACGCTTTTTTTTTGTTGGGATGGGAAATCATCAAATTACTTCTCCCGCTCTGGGCGGAGCAGAAGGGCGTGTCAGACTTTTACTGACTAAAACCCATCCGTGTTTCTTCACTTGCCTGTGCGACGGCCAGGGCCACGGTAACTTTTTTAACCAACCCGCAACCCTGACCCAAGAGGCATCGGTCTTCGTGGACCCCGTCACGATATGCTGACATCTCTTTAAAGCGCGCATGAAACACGACGCGCCGTCGACTCGGGCCTGGTCCTTACCGGGCGGCGCGCTGCCCACTGCTCACCGCCCGCAGGCCCGCGCCTACGGTGGCCGGGAATTCGATGTTGTCTCCCGACCAGGGCGTCTCCTGCAGCGGCATTCTAATGGCCCTTGTTCAATATTTGTTAGACATTTGTTTCAATGCTTTTTTATTGTTATCTTGTCTGCCTGCCGTTTCAATCAATAAATAACAAGAAGGCTAATTATCCTAATTTGAAACCTTTAAAGACAAGCAGTGAGAGCAGTGGTAGTCTAGTGGTATCGGCCGCGATTTTTAGTTGTAGGTCGTAGGTTCGAACCCCATCAAGCGCTTATCTTTGTGTACCTAAATTATTTCATCACCACTGCTCTTAAAACGGCGAAGGTAAACATCGTGAGGACTTCAAATACATGTGACATTTACCAACCCGCACGGGGCCCGCGTTCGTTATGGCCAACTCTCCCTTTCATCAAGAGGAGGCCTTTTTTCCCAGCAGTGGGATCATTATAGGCTGGTTATATAAAGTCAAGTCGCAGTCTCATCACGGTGACAAACAAATGTCAAAAATTTAACGAAATCAGAGGGGTCTTTGACAGTTGAGACTAAATTGGGGATGTGAACGTTTTTAAAAGAGGGGTATTATAAAATCTCAGATTATTTAGAAGACAATAAAGCTTGGGATTGACCTGCTCGCTGTGTTAAGCAATGTCATTAAGCAATATGCGTAATTATGTTACAGTTATGACATCACATAGAGTGATTGTTATGTACAAAACAAACACATATTGTTATTGTAAACATTTTCATTTTTAATGTCTGGACTTGTAAAAAGACGACGATACCTGAGTTTGTTTCGGATATTTCTACTCAGAGGTAGTCAGTTAGGAAATGCCGGCTTCATCTAGTTTAAAAAAATATGACGTGTAGAAGTGATCAGTGATCCTACTTGCATAATAAAAGATTTAATTTAATTAAAATGAAGAAAATTACCTCTCTGTACACACGTGTCTCTGTATGGAAATTTCAATTGTAAATAAAATCATTGATCCATAGAGATGTCAGATCAATGACACCTCTATGGATCAATGATTTTGATGTATGGAATGTTGGAATTTCCGAAAAGTAAACGAGTAAATAGGTGAGGAGACACATTGCGTTAAACACAATATTTTTATTAAACATCATTGTTCTCTGTGTTCACAAAAGAGTATAAATACATAAATGAAATGAGATGACTCTTGGAGTAGAGCTGTGCCCAAATGGTGGGTAAGGTTAGCTCAAAGAAACCAGAGCTATCCTAAAGCGCGTTAGACGCGTTGAAGATATCGTCAAACTCGCAGGCGATGCATAGTACGAGAAAGTTGTGAAGAAGGAAGAGATGGCTTATACCCAGCACTACCAGCACTAGATGTCTCCAGGCTGTAATTATGATGAAACAAACATACAGCAAACGCTATTAAGCTATGACTTAATTTTTTTTTTACCTATTATAAGCTAGTGCTTGAACGCAATCCCGCCTGATGGTAAGCAGAGACGCAATCGTTGATGGTAAACCGCGCTAGTCCGTCCGATGATGTAATAGACGTGAGGGAATTAAGTCATGCAATTCCCGCGCATACTCTCCAAAATTGCATCCTATAGTACTCCGACAGGCTGGCTACTCTTCGCCTGTGCTCCAGGCTTTGGAAACAGTTTTTAACCAAATTTGGGTCACCAATTAGTCTTATTCGAGTGCTTCTCCACCGTATTCAAAGTTGCCAGGTGGTATTTTGGAGTACCAGCGCAAATGTGGCTGCAGTACTACACTGACGAATGGACCTGTGCTTTAGAAGTTTTTTTAAAATAGTTAAATTATTTAATATTTTTCAGATAGAGGTGAATGTCGACCACTGAGGACGGATGATGAGTACATGCTGAGGTTTTTACGAGCTAGAGAATTCATTGTTCCGAGAGCCCATAAATTGGTAAGTGTATTTCTTCTTCTACCTTTTTTATATTATTATGAACTAGTTCTTGAACGCAATCCCGCCTGATGGTAATCAGTGACGCAATCGTTGAAAGTAAAGCGGGTTAGTTTATTAAGCCTATTTATTCACTCAAAAAAAAACTGAGTGAATAGGAAGGAAGACGGCAGTTGAGCGAGGTGATGCAATGTTAGACCCAACAACACGACCAACCATGTTACGCCAGAGGGAGATTGATCTGGAGACCCTCCACGACCAAATTGCCGACACAACAACATTTGGCGCATTGTACCCGTTACTTACACATCGCAACACAACTGCTCAGACCTGTCCTCCGTACGGCTTCACTAGACATCATGTCGGAACACGACGAATCGCTTGACAGCAAGACTTTATTTGGTGTGTGGTAACTTCTGCCGGCAGCCAACTTATATCACCGAAACTATATTACTTACGTTACTTTTTAAGTACTACGCGAGTTCGCTACCCAAAAGTAACGTGTTGTGCCACCATAAATGTCACAATACTAATATTTCTATAGCTGGGTCCACATTCGGTGATCCAAATTTAGATCGGCACTCCAAGTTCCTCGATTAAGGATCGGGGGTCCTGTCCTGCACGGTCCGTTTTAGGAAATCCGCGGACTTATCGTGTGCATAGAAGTGATGTATAGTTATTAGGGTTCCGTATCCAAAAAGTAAAAACGGAACCCTGTTATTAAGAATCCACTGTCCGTCTGTCTGTGATCAGACTGCATCTCTTAAACCGTCATAGCTAGACTGTTGAAATTTTCACAGATTAATTATTTCTGTTGCTGATGATATTTTTTTATATTAATTACAAAGAAAGAAAAAAACATGATATTACATGAAACTGAATCGTGGGTAAACTATAAGTACACATCTGCCTCCCCTGTAAGTCTATGCAAGCGTGAAGATGTGATCTAAGTGACGATCTTTACTTAGAATCTTAAATATTCATAATTATCAAAAAAATTAAGTCAGTTTCTTACAATGAAAGAGTTATTTATTAGCTTAGCATTTACCAAGATCTTTTCTGAGATAGCAACGTGAGTGCCTCGTGACATACTGCTAGGCACAGACGACACCATATCAAGCTACTACAATCTCTCAGATTTTTTTTATTAGATGTTCAACTTTATCAATAAAGTATTAAGGCTCAAGGTTGATTGGGAATATTTGACAGTTTAGGGTAGCTGGACCTGCTGTCGTCCGTACATAAGTTCCATTGGCGAATTATACGTTGAAATCACCTTATTAATCAAGATAAATGGACATTTGTGGTCGCTCCTCGGTCGGACTAAGTGTTGACAGGGAATACGGTGACACGGTGGTGACCTGCTGCCGTACATAGCAAGGCCTAGGGGAGACTCTTTTACAGTCTCCAGAGAAGTGCAATACAGGTGTTGAACGGGGGGAGTTCTAGAAGTTTTTACAATGGGTGACACAATGGGCGTTCTTATCGCTAAGAGCGATCTATTACAAACAACCTTTGGATGGAATACTGTGGGAAGGAGGGAGAATTAATGTAGGTTGTCTACAGTGTTCTATGTACATAGATTATATCATAATTATGTACGTTAATTGGAAGTGCTTTTTTACCATAGTTTTCAAAGTGCACAGAGTTTGAACACGCCTTACAGACACGGGCAAGTCATTCCATTACCAAACTGCTTGTACAGTAAAGGATTTATCAAAGAAACTAGTGGAATGCATCGGCATGTCTAATATCAGGTTTTCCGATGACCTCAGATATCTATTATGGATATTTCTCAGATATTTATTATTAGTATTAAACAAAATGCTGTAGAGCTGAAATAGCTCTTTTAAGAGGTAACAGGGCCACCATTTTTTGTTTTCAGTAGGAAATCATCAAATGATGTCTTCCGCTCTGGGCGGAGCGGAAGGTTAGGACAGGAACACCCTTCAGTGTAGTTGATGATCACCGGGGTAAAATCCCTGACTCCCCGACCTATCCTCCGAAAACGAAAAAAGTTAACAAGAAATATAAAATTATAAATATATTTTGGATTTAAGTTTTTTAGGCTATCGTTTATTTGTGAAAACCGGTTAAGCTAGCATGACATTTTTCTTGATATACTTGATATTATATTTTACCATTAAATATATTGTTACGAATGCACCTTATGTCGAGGGCATAAGGTTCAATATCGCGTGACATGCAGTGCGTAACTTTTAAGCCCTATAACTCTAGATCTAGACATCGTATAGGTGCAATATAAAAACGCATTTCTAGATTTAAGGTGGCCTATCGAAAGGTACAGGTTTCATCAATTTTGTCAACTAAGTGACGACATCGAAATTTCTAGAAGCCCGTTTCCCGGAATTACCGTAGGTACTTACCGAATGTACTCGAAGTTATGCGCTATTATTATTACGTCTAGACGACTCTGGAATGTTCGATCAGCTGGACTATATATAGCGCCGTGACGCCGGCGCCGAGTCAGTCTACACTTGACTACCGATACGAAAACAGCGACACTTAAGAAGCGATCTTTGAGAATACCTACTGCGACAACTGTAACGAGAACTGTGAGTACTACGTGAAGTAACATTTGTAGTGTTATTGTGTGTTTACGACACGGACTTCGTGGACGTAAGGGAAGACTTCGGTGCAACATCAGCAACATTCTACTTGTCATTGCCTACAATCGACTGTACCTTCGTTGCTAATAAATTTCGGAACTCTTAACCGGCGTTTTAGTACCCCTAGCCCGTAACAATATGATTGCTCATACGCTTCAACATATCTGATCGCAGGTCCCCATAGGGTTTATGGGGACCTGCGGTCATCTCGCATTTCGGATTTGCTGTTAACTGTTTGGTTTAGCTTTGTTTGTTTTGCCTTTGTCTCTCAAACGAAAAATTATAAACATGTGCATCCTTCCGATTTTGACCTATGGATCACAGACTTGGTCTTTGACAAATTTGATATTCAGAAGTCAAAATTCAATATTTGCCAACGTGTCATGAAGCATAGTATTCTAGGCGTCAAACTGACAGACAACAATAGCGATATCACACTGCGCTCCAAAGTGTGTCAAAAAGCCGATAGGCTACAGTGGGACTGGGCACATCTGCCGTAGGTATGCCCTGGGTCTGTGGAACCCTGACACAGGAAGGCGTTGCGGCAGTCCCCGTAAAAGATGACGGAACTAGCTGGACAAAACAAACGACTAATGTGCCACCTTAGCATACAGTACAATAAAGCATTGTGGGTTGCTGTGTTTTGGGGTTGCCGTGGCGCTGTAGCGTGTTAGGGATGTTCGCGGAGGCAAGGGTCCCGTCGACCCTTTGCCGCGATCACACGTAATCGTTGCGCTTCCATGATGGCGCGCTTGCACTCCTCCTCCAATGGCATCCTGAATGTGTTTTCAAAGCGGTGGGACTCTCCCCTCCTACGGAGGTGCATAAGAGTCCAGACGCATATTAGTTAATTTATTACTAACATTTGCCTGAGCTTTACTTTTACTAACATTATATGGATATTTATATAATTTATCCCAAACATTTTTTTTTAATTTGAATTTAGTACTGGATCAAAACGAGCAGGATTTCATGGGGAGAGGTATTTGCCCAACTGTGGGATGATGAGAATCATGTAGGCTAACAAAGTCAAGCCAAAATCGATCGAATAGTTAAACGAAGTACCTATGTTAAAGTTATGGTTCTGATACAAAAATTCAACGCCCGGAAATTATCAACATATTCATAATTAATTAATTGTCGTAGCCAAATTCCATTCTTTAATTCACCTTCACCTTTTATACCCAGTTGTTGTAGACGGTAAAAAATTTAACCGGCTTAAAAATATAAAGTCTATTTTTAACTAAGACTCAATATAAACACGTTTTATATCCAAAACAGAATTTATATTATCGGATGTCCTTTATAAATTATACCTAAATTATAATTTACGTCATTTCTAGCCTTGTACTACAGATAAGTTATAAATTATTTTAATATGTTAATCTGGTAATTTGTTTATTTCCTTTTATCATCTACTATTTGAGGATTTGATAGGTTGTTTTATTACCTACGTTGATTTTACGGTATTTTTTTTCACGTTGTTTATTTTAGTACTAGCTTTCCGCCCGCGGCTTCGCCTGCGTGGAATTCGGTGATGTCGCGCTTTTTAGATTCTTCATTTTCGGGAATTATATTATCGTATCATTTAGCTTATAAGTTTACATGCGCATATTCGTTTGGAATATATTATATTGTTTTAAACTAAACACAGTAGTAGTGTACTGTAGTAGTAGTTCCGGGTCTGGCTGTTAGTGTATGTGTTGTGTTTATATGTTTTTTTTTTTAATAATTATAAACTAGCGCTTGACCGCAATCCCGCCTGATGGTAAGCAGTGATGCGATCGTTGATGGTAAAGCGCGCTAGTTTATTAAGAGCCTATTCACTCAGAAAAACTGAGCGAATAGGAAGGAAGACGGCAGTTGAGCGAGGTGATGCAATGTTAAACCCAACAACACGCCCAACGATGCTGCGCCAAAGTGAGATTGATCTGAAGACCCTCCACGACCAAACTCCCAACACAACAACATTAGGCGCATCGTACCCGGCACACATCGCAACACAACTGCTCAGACCCGTCCTCCGTACGGCTTTACCAGACATCATGCCGGAACACGACAAATCGCTTGGCGGCAAGGTTTTGTCTAGTGGGTGGTAACTTCTGCCGGCGGCCGATGTTATGGCCTTGACTGAGTAAAGTTTTAAAGTATCTACATACGTACTATGTATGTACTTAGTTGTTTGAACATAATGGATACAAAAAATCAACTCTTGTATGCAGTAATAATACACACGTGACAAGTTTTAAAAGACCATTAAAAATATGAAAGGAAATGTTTTGAAATCGAATCGGAATCGCGGTCGTAAAAGATTTTTTTATCGATTTTAATGTCAGTTTGCATACATATAAAATTCTACGCCCGCTTTTAAATATCTTTAACCGTTCCATTACCTACCAGACATAGTTATTATTTGTGTTTTTTTTACGTTTTGTCATAACCAACCGTAATTAAAAACAGAATCCACTCACATATTATCATGAAATCCTTCAGTAAAAGTGAGAGGCTTATGGTATACATATTAAGATAAACCAGTCAAACATGCACAGTGAAGGGTTTTGTAGGTAAGACGATTATTTACCTACGCATACCCAAAAGGTTGTATCGACCGCAAAAACAATATTTAACGGAACCCTTACCCCCTTATTACAAAACAAGGATTTTGTTTAGACCATCCCCCTAATTGGTGAACACATTTTTGTCAAATGATTGCGACTAATTGGGATCTTTTGAACCGAACGGACCAATGGGCGGTCCAAACGATCCCAACTAGTCGATTAGGGAGCTGGACCCTAATTGCGTAACAAATTATTACTATCAATTGGAATCATATTGCTAATGCACTGCTCCTTTAGTTCGAAAAATGTGATTAACCTGCAGGTTTAACCCATTTATAGTTCTTCAAATATAAGAAGTGCAATTTGATACTTCTAACTTACTGAAGAATAGGGATTGTATTAAAAAAATCGATTACTACAATATCCGATTTATACGAGATATTGATTTCATTTCATAGGGGTGCTCTGGGGTTCCACCACCATCTTTGGGACCTAAGTCAACCCCACCTGCCAGACGGTACACCTGCTGACCAACGAACGGGACGCTGACGCCGGCTTTCCCTTCGGGGTTTAGTGGTCAGACGGCAGTCGCACTTATAATTAGCCAAACAAGCCAATCTACAATGGACAGGAACCTAAGACCACATGTCACAGCTAGGGCGCCGTCGCAAAACGGCGCGCAGGAGCCTCGCCCGACTCCTGTGACCTGTGGGCTAGGGCTACGGTGTCAGAGGCGGACACGGCTGAAGAAGCGAGCCCAAACCAAGAAAATCCGTTTCGCGTCTATTTATTAGAGGATCCCGGGCTTCAACGCGAAAGCCACGGATGCAACCGGGATAAACGCTGAGATGATGATGATGAGGATTGATTTCATTTCTTTGTAATTTCTAATCGATTAAAGTTACAGATTTATTTATTTTATGACTGTAAATGTCTGAATTATAGATGAAAGAAATTTTCAAAATCTTTTGTCCCATCCTAACCTAAGCAACATTGTATTACATACAATGTTAAATATTATAAATTTTGCTTTATACATTATTAATTGTGAGTTTCGTAATTTTAACAGCGATGACAATATATTAAAAAATTTTCTTCTGTGTTTGTTATATAAGTGTTTTTAGGGTAAATAAATGAAAAAAGTATTGGATAAAAAAAATTGTTTATTAATAACTAAATCTAGTAACGAACATCTAGTGGCAGTCGTTACGGGTTGTTGGAGCCCTCAAAAGTTTAACAATTGGTCCAACTGCAATGCTTAGATGTCGCCTTCAGTTTGTGGAAGTTAGACGGCAGTCACTTCACGGAAAATATCGAAGTTTAGCCAAAATCAACAGTTAGACTGGTAAAGCGGACCCCAGTCTATAAAGCTGAAAGCTACGGATGCGACTGGGATTAACGCTGAGATGATGATATGAATAACTACTACTACTGACACTGCAGGAATCATCATCGTCGTCATTTAAATTAATCACTATGTGATTTTCAATATAATTGTCATAATGGCAGTGGCATAGCTTGGGGGGGGCAGGGGGGGCCATGGCCCCGGGCGGCACATGAAAGGGGGCGGCGGATAAGGAAAAAAACATTGCATGACCAAGAAAAAAAAAGTTATTCCAAATCACATCGAATCCAGACTGTAAAAAACAGCTTATGAAGTCCGGCTCTCTGGGACTATTAAAATATATTATTGACTCCAAACTTGAAAGATGGCTTGCCAAACATTGTAATTATGTTCAGAATTTTTCTGTCTGCCGTCAGCAATGCCAGTTGTGAGAGAAGCTTTTCTAAACTAAAGCTGATAAAAAATTACCTTAGGTCGACTATGTCTACGTTGAGGCTAACAAATCTAGCTATACTGGCAATTTTAAATGAGATACAATTTGATATTGACGATTGTGTAAAAGATTTTGTTTTGAAAAAAGCACGAAGAGTACATTTTTAATCTATTTTTTTTTTTTAATATTAGTAACAAAAATATTTAAGGCGGTTACTTACCCCTCTAAAACTAGTGCCACAGATAATCTTTCGTGATTTCTCTTGTTACATACCGAAATAAAAACAGTGGTTTGAAAATAGTTAAAGCCATATCTAAGCTACTTTTGAAACAGTGTATATATTATATTCAGGAAGTTCGAAATTCAAAATTAGCTAAAAACCACAACTTTTAGCAGAAATTAAATTTGTAACTAGCTGCAAATATCAAAAGAATTCAAACAAATCATTTAAAAAAATAGCTTCGATACATCTTATACATTATTCAAACCACTTTTTTAATTTCGGTCTATAACAAGAGTAATCAAGAAAAATATATGGTGGCGCTGGTTAGCTAGGGTACAACCCTTAATAATATTAAGCACATATTTTATTCCTTCTAAGTTCAATAAGCACTATGTATAATTTAGGATATTATTTACACTCAATTGACAAATAAATACTTAAATAATCAAACTTTCTGTGGGTTTCTTGCGCAATTGCTTCTCTTAGATGTACAGGGTTTTTCTTTAAGAGCATTAGAACATTGAAATGAAATAAAACAATCTGTTTAAGTGATATTACCAAAATTTTTATTACATTTTAAAGAATATTCAATGACATTATGTGTGGAAAATAATATCAGCCAAATGGCCACCGCGACTCCGCTGTAGAAGGTTCTGGTGGACCAATTTTGAAGGATGTCTTCGCATAAGTGGGGCTCAATTTCACGAAGAACGCGAGTTATGTTGGCCTTTAGGGCAGCAATTGACTGTGGTTTATCTGCATATACTAGACATTTCAAGTAGCCCAACATAAAATAATCAAGTTTTTTTTTTTTTTTTAACGAGTAGAAATGCCTTTACGCACCATACTCGTCGCTAGCTAGGCAACGAGCGTGTGTGGGACTCGCCCGGCCGAAGCCGGGAATACCCACTAAAACCACCCGGTTACCGTCGGGCCCTGTATTGAGAGTGTCACGGGGCCGGCCCGAAGGCCTAGGCGTCGTGCCACTCTCAGGGCTTACCGGCCCTGTTAGGGCCGGTTTCCGCGCCAAAGGGGGATTACCCGGTAACGGAGTAATCCCCAGACGTGGTGAACATAAAATAATCAAGCTGTAATATATACCGCCTGATCAAAATCCACATCAAACAGTTACTTTTTCGGAGTGTAAAGGCACCTGATGAATCTCCCGCGGATTTTCATCGCACCAAATCCGGCAATTTTGTTTATTAACAAAGCCGCTTAACTAGAAATGAGCCTCATCAGTGAAGATGATTTTTTTTTTGCAAAAGCAGGTTCAGCTGCCAGATGCTCTAACGCCCAACCAGCGAATACACGGCGCTGCCTGTGGTCATTGGGTTTTAGCTCTTGAGTTAATTGGACTTTATATGGATGAAAACCCAAATCTCGGCGCAAAATTCGCCATGGTGATGTCGCAGAAAGACCCAGTTCTTGCGCACGACGCGGAATGGATTGTCTGGGGTTTTCTCGCACACTGTCTCGTATGGCAACAGTATTCTCCAACGATCTTGCGTTTCCTTGACGTACAGGAACTGCTTCATCGATCACCGACCCGGTTGTCTCAAATATATTTATCAAACGACTGATTGTGGACTCTGCAGGACGGCCATAAACGCCATAAATTGGACGCAACGCACGGAACGTTAGGCGAATAGAGTACTGATTTTAATAATACATTTTAATCATTTCTAAGCGTTGTTGAAGCGTGTAGTGTTCCACGGTGAAATGTCGCGACTAATTAAGTATTCATGCCAAATTTGACAGCAATCGTATTACCAAGATGGCCGCTATGACTTGCAACAAATAAGGTGAATAATGGACATGAAGTCCATTCAATATAATATTAAAACTTTAAATTATTTATAATTAAAATAAAGGGCGGCGGATTTCCGGACGGCCCCGGGCGGCGAAAAGCCACGCTACGCCACTGCATAATGGACATCTCTGTCGAAGTCGTCCATCATTATTTTCTTGTTTTTTTCCACTACGCGGATCCAATCGTATTTAGTAAACTGGGCACATGCTTCTTTCAATAAATCCTCCATTTTGTTTACACTGAAAGACTTCTCAAGACTTGAACATGAGCGATTTTGCTTACAAAAACTTATTAAAATTATAATAACTACACACATCAAAAGTGTCTAGGGATCAAGCATTTTTATGCGGATTTCTTGAGATTGAGATGTGGCTTTGTAATAAATTTATGATTTTATAAATTTATATGGATCCTTTTTGGTGCATTTCATAATTTGAATCAGGAACTGTGAATCAAATTCGAGTAAAAGATGAAAATCAGCTGTCAATATTTTCCCTATAAAAACATACAACGCATTGAAGACATTATTAGTGCTACTGTTTCCCTACTACTGATTAAAACCAACGTTATTATGGAGCGGCGACGTCATTTAAGCAGGGAAGAAATGCTCAGAGCCGTGGGAATGATAGAAGCTGGTTCCCGGCAACGTACTGTGGCTTTAGCTCTGAATACAAGTCAGAGTGTTATCAGTCGACTTTGGACACGTTACCGAAGCACTGGTACCGTGGCTGAGCGCCATGGAGGACGGTATCGCTGCACCACACGGAGACAAGACCGATACATTCAAATCTTAACTCGAAGAGCTCCAACAATAACCGCCATGATGTTAGCCGTGAGGCTTCATCACTCTTCAGGGAACTTAATTAGCGACCAAACAGTCAGAAACCGCTTGCATGAAGTGAACCTTCATTCCCGAAGACCGCTACGGGTACCACCTATAGCAATGCACAATCGTAGGATTCGATATCAATGGGCTCTTGAACACAGAAATTGGGCAGAAGAACAATGGCGTTTCGTGTGCTTTTCTGATGAGTCTCGTTTTGGTATGAGACCGGATACAAGACGTATACGACACTGGAGAACCCCTGGACGCCAACAGCGATTAAAATCCTGCCAGGAAGTCCATCCTTATAGTGGTGGAACCATCATGGTATAGGCGGGTATTTGGATCGGCGGAAGAACTGAGTTGATTTGGATCAGAGGCAACCTCAACGCTCAAATTTATGCTGAGACGATTGTATCAGACGTCATCGTTCCTCTACAAGTGCAAATCGGTCCCTTATTTCAGTTAATGCATGATAATGCACGACCGCACACCGCAAGAGTTGTAAGACAGACTCTCGCCGCAGCTAACATCAATGTCCTGCCCTGGCCTGCTTAGTCGCCAGACTTGAACCCGATTGAGCATGCATGGGATATGCTACAGAGAAGAGCTCTGCCGAATATGGAGGGTATCCAGTCGCAAGAAGACCTTTTTTTGTTGTTGCAACGAACATGGGCGGCCATTCCACAGCGTGATTTGGATGAACTCATTTTGAGTATGCCAAACCGATGTTCTTGTGTTGTTAGTGTTCGCGGTAGAAACACGGATTATTAATTGTTTAATTTACCCAATAAAATTTTAGAGAAAACTGTTATTTCAGTTTTTTTTTCGAACTTTTGTGTTAGTGGTTCAAATGTCAAATATCCCTTTATTAGGAAAATGGCAAATTTCTTTATTAATGCAAAGGTGACTTGGTTTATCGTTACTGTGACAAACGAAAACACTTTATTTGATGAATCCTTAAAGAAAATTTTAATTAATATCAATCAGGAGAAAAGTTATTGCAAAAATATATGTTGATCCCTAGACACTTTTGATGTGTATATGTTTAATTTTAAATATGCGTTTTTTCCTTGACATTTAAAGTCAAATTGCACTTCTTACATTTGAAGAACTGTAAATAGTTATTGAATTATGAACATAACCGTTATAGAACTGCTGTTCTTTATTTAAAAAAAAATACAACTTAGTTCGGTACTCAGTTGTCACTTTCGTATTTAGAATTTTGTATAAATCTAAATCAAGGAACTTATACCTAAACTGGAATGTGCACTATTGACCAAAACGCGGTCCGAGGGAGATAGCTTCACAGTAGCCCTATATCCTTGTTGTGTAGGGTGACTATTATAATGGAATTTATAAGGAATGTACTGAAAATATTTTTTTTTTACTTATATTACCTGAGTTTTTTTTATGAATAGATATTTAGGCTTCGATGCGAACTTTTTAATTTTATTATTCTAAAAATAAATTGATGATGTACGGACGACAGCAGGTCAATCCACCCGAAACTGTCAAATATTCCTAATCAATCTTGAACCTTAACAATTTAGAAATAAAGTTAAAAATCTAATAAGGAAAACTTCAAGGCTAGAGTGAATAGGCTCTTAATAAACTAGGGCGCTTTACCATCAACGATCGCATCACTGCTTACCATCAGGCGGGATTGCGGTCAAGCGCTGGTTTATAATTCATAAAAAAAAAACTGATAGATTGTAGTAGCTTGATAATACTGCTTTACTATTTTACATTTAAATAAATAAAATATCTACAAGTAACAGATTTTAATGTCATTGTAAATACCTAATAAAAACCACTTATTTATGACTAAGTGCACGTTTATTATTTATTCCGAAATTTATGGTCACCCTACATACAAACAAAAAAAAACGTGTTTACGATTACCTCAAAAAAACCTATATTAAAGAATGATATTCCGCATCCAGGGTATGACTCACTATTGCAGCCAATAATGGCACCATTTTTCACAATCTTTTTCTAATCGAAATTGTTGATTCCAAACAAAATTACGTAAAATAAATACGGGTAACACTTAGAAAGAGACAGAGGGCTACTGGGACGCTTTCTCCCTCGGACTGTTCTCTCTTCAAATAAGGGTTTATTTCTGATCAACCTTATTGCTCTTGCGATAGAGTCTTCTTTTAAATTAGAGAATTAAATTTTAAATTACGCAAGTTCACATTCCAGTTTTCCTATTTCTTTGATCTAAATAAAATTCGAAATACAAATATTGACTCAAAGGTTAAGACTACAACTAAAGTTAGGTTAAGTTTAGTAATAAGGTTAGCTCCTCCTCTCATTTGGCCGTTTTTGTTGTTGTGGTTCCCTTGTTTGGTATAGTTTTCTCACAAACTTAATACTATGATAAAAAAAAACTGTTTTCTTCCACCCAGCTGGTTCGATACTGCACCTTCAGAGAGCAGTACAAACACCTGCAGGAGGGCGTCGACCTTTGGGGGCTGGTGAAGATTAACGACGCGTATGAAGGCACCATGCTCGACAGACCTGATACCGGGAGGATGTCAATCTTCAGATTCGGTAAAACTCGACCAAGAATTTTGAACTTTTGACTCATTGACATATTGTAAAGCCTCATCTGATGAAACAGCCGTACAATAAAACTGAAGCAGCAGAAAACTGTCGTGCTGGTCCAAATATTACAGTTAATCGATCTAGTTCCCACTCATCAAGTTCCAAAACTTTTAACAAAAAGACAGCTTTAGAGTTCGTCGAGAGAGTTTTTCTACCCATATAAAACACTAGGAACTAATGAAGACCGGACTTTCTCGGGACTGGTTTTTTGTAATTCTGACGTGAGTGAGTTTTCGTAAATAACTTTTGATTTTGTGCAGAGTACAGCGTGCGATATTCGAAATGGAATACTTAATGGATAATGGAATACAATAATGGAATACTAAGACATGTTTCAACGAGGACATTTTAAATAACATACACTCCGGAAGGCATTTTTTTGAAGGGACATTTTTTTTATTTTATTTTTTGTGATCTGATTCAAATATTTCACATAGTGAATGATTTGCCTTTTACACGAGCTTTTAAAACACGGGAAAATTAATAAAAAAAATGCTTTTAAATATTTTATTAGTTCACGAAAGTTCTAGGAGAATAATAAGCACATATTCTTTAGAAGCAAATATTCTTTTTCTAATAGAATAATAAATCATTAATGAATCAAAATTCAGGGCAGTAGACAAATAGTAGTGCTTACCAATTAGAAGTCGGTACACGGGTTTGTAAGTCTATAAGACGTCTTTGTATCATTGTATTCAATTTTTGGTGCACCAAATAAATGAATTTCATTTGGTTCAGAACCATAATCCCCCTTGTTCATAAGCGGTGTTTAAAGTTAATTAGTGATTAGCGATCTTTAACCATACATTTTAGATGTTTGCGCGTTACTTAACTTTAATCATCGTTTATGAATAAACCCCTTAAACACTATGGTGTTTTTTCATAAACGATGGTTGGAGTTAAGTGACGTTCGTCGAAAATGTATGGTTTAAGAATCGCTTAGCATTAGTTAATTTTAAACAACGTTTATGAATAAGGGGGATAGTTACTGTTGTGGATATATCTACAATACTACTGCTAAAACTGTTATTAATATCATGTTCAATAAATCTCTTTGTCCAGGTCGTTGGGATCCTAACGAGTTTCCAGTCGAAGACTTGTTGCGAGCTACAATGGCGATGACAGAGATAGGCGTCCGACAGCCCAAGCTGCAGATCCTCGCCGGCACCGCTATTGTAGACCTGGAGGGCCTCACGTTGCGACACGTGGCTACTCTGACTCCTAGTATTGCTTATCAAGTCGTCTCTCTGATGGGGGTGAGCAGAATTTGTTAGTCTACTTTAGTGATGACTTTAGTGATAACTTAGGTGAAGTTAGGTTGGAGTGAGTTGTTGTCATTCCAACAAAAGCTAAGGGTTTGACACTATGAGACAACATCGAACTCCCAGCCACCGTAGGCGAGCCGCCCACTGCTCGCAGCAGAAAGGCAAAAAGGCTGGACAAATGATGATCAATAATCATCGTGTATGCAAAGTTTGCAAAGCTAAATTTATTTATCCATGTAAATCTACTACGTGAATAAATAAAATTAGCTATGTAAACTGTCATAACTTATGACAAGTGTTTACTACAATTAGTGTGTGTAAGTGACAAAACGGGTAATTCCCACTCTGACTTGACTAAAGGCGGCTAGCCTTTGCACCAAGATCAAGTCAGATCGCCATCCAGAGTGCAGTTAGGGGCGGATTACATTATTTGTCAAGACTAAATTCATCTTTAGTTTAAAGTTCTTTTTTATTAGTTTCTTTGGTTTAATATAATGACTAATGACACCTATAGGTACAATATTATTTTTTGTTTTTGCGAAACCCGAAACACGTGTCCAGTATTTTTAAGTAAAATATATACGTATAAAATTTCAAAAAGATATCATGAAAAACCAGAAAGTTATGAGTTTGTTATCTTACCGGGTTGTCGCAACGAAAATATGGCCAACGCAACGGTCGCCCGGCCGAGCCTCCAGCAGCGCGTCGCGGGGAGCCCTGTCTCACGTGCCTAGTACTATGATCTAACATCGGCTGAGTTGTGCGCTCGGTAACCACACTGCAACAAGTTCAAAATGTATTTGCGAAAAAATATAACATGGTGTAAAAATAATTGAAATCGATTCAATCGCTTATTCTGAACAAACTGTATTTAGATTTCGGTATAAAGAAAAAATAACTTTGTATACATATAACATCTATTTTTAGCAAATATAAAACTTTGACTCATAAGTTATTATAATCAGCTTCAGTCATTATTGTGTTGTTTTTCTGGCGTGACGTCTGTTGACATTTTACTGTTAGCAAGATCAAAAGTTTACCGACAAAGCTAGGTGTTTCTTTGTGAAAGAATGGATAAAAATACCTTTTTGTTATTTAGGGTTTTGTGCCCAAAGTATAAAAACGGGACTCTTTAACTCACCATCAGACACACTCACACATACGCAGACAGACAGACAGTGGACATTCACTGTACGGCTGTTCCACAAATTCAAGGTCGCTCAGCGCGCTATGAAAAGGGCTATGCTTGGAATCTCTCTTAGGAATCGAATCCGCAATGAGGTGGTCCGACAGAGAATCAAAGTTATCGACATAGCTCACAGAATAAGCAAACTGAAGTGGCAATGGGCCGGCCATATTAGCCGTAGAACCGATGACCGTGGTAGTAGACATGTTCTTGAGTGGAGAGATAGATGTTTTATATTTCTATGGTATGGACTAGTCCTGCTTACAACGTACATTAGTAGTGGACCTAAAAAGTATTCTATTTCGTTTTACTTATGGATGTAGCCGTGGCCGTCATGAGCATGGGTTATTTTTTTTTTTAATGATTAAATATATGTTTTGTACAAAACAAATTAGAATGAGTTTATACACTAGATACCAAGATAGTCTTTCAGTCTTCGGTAAAGTAGGTGTTTCCATCACAACATTTCGTACTCCTGGAACACATTCCTTCTCTCGATGTGAGGGAGTGAGCCGTAATCTATCAGAAGGGCTCAGTACGGGGTGGGAGATATCACATGTCTTTGAAGTTTTGGCTCTTGGATATACCTGTTTTCCTTCACCGTTTTGAGAGCAGTGGTGATGAAATAATTTACACAAAGGAATGCGCATGATGGGGTTCGAACCTAGGATCCATAACTTTTAAGTCACGGCCGATACGGGTCAAGCGTATCAATCACAGCGTATTTGACATCCTGTAAAAAAAAAAAAGCTAAAATAATTTTTTTCCAGGTCGCAATGCCAGCTCGACTCAAGGGCGTGCACATCATCAACTACTCCTGGATGCTGAACACGTTCTTCTACCTGTTTAAGAAGTTCATACCCCAGGAGGCGTGGCAGTTCATCCACTTCCACGGTAACGACCTCAAGTCCCTTCATAAACATCTAGATCCGGAGTGCTTACCTCCGAGGTATGGAGGCACCTGCAGAGGTACTTCAACATTTGGAGTATGGCTGAAGAAGATAAAGAAGTACAGAGATGAACAGTTTGATAATGAAATGAAGCAATTAGGTTATGTTATAAAAGAGTGATAATTTGTTCAAATATCAGCTCGTGAATTATAATTAAAATTGGCTAATTTTTGAACGCCATTATTATAAATGAGAGTTCCTTAAAAGTGTCACCTTTCCATAAGCTTACAAGCAAAATTTCAGACCAACAAATTGTTCGTATGGTACAAATCTAATTTAGAAAGATGTATTACAATGATTTTTTTCATCATAATTCTGCACATACATGTACATGTTATTGTGTCAAATCAAGTTTTGATCTAGATGTAACGTGACATTGACTTGAAAATTGTAAAAAAAACGTAGGAGTAATTGAATTTTGCGAACTTAAATTGAGCATTTATCTAAAGTTTAGATTTTTGTGAATTATTTACTCATACCGATTCCCTTGTACTAAACAAAACTAAAGGAGATGTTTCATTTTGGGCCACTACTTTGTACACTATATAGATAAAAAGGAAAAAAATAATAGATTTTCATAAAAAATACTACTAAATTAATTGGAATAAAAATACAAGTATATATAATTAATTGTTTGAAAAGATAATGAGTGAGGTAACCCTTTTTTAAGGTAGCCATGACAGTGGTTATGACGTTTTATTGACGACTTTGACAGCTCTATTTTCCCGTTGTTTTTGTGACGAGTGTTGTGACGTTGTGAGTTGACTGTGTCTATTTATTGGGCCGTATGTTCGGAATTCATGTTTTGTTTTTTCGCAGTCATATTATGGTAGATAATATAGATACGATAGCCTTAGATACATGACACGTCAATCAAATGTCACCGTCAATATCTTATTTGGCTTCTTGCTAACCACCATATTTATTAGTAGTTGTGTTGCACTCCTTCGCTGAGTTAAATTGAATCCGTATAAAAACTAAGCCAAAATATAGGAAATAAATATTAAAAACAGTTAACTATAGCGTAACTATACCAAGCATTAAATGTACAATGTGCTGGCCCAGGCTCCATACATTTCTGAAACATCTCCTTTAAGCTGAGCGAATCTTATTCTTGCTATTTTATTAGGAAAACGACAGAAAATAAAAATATTAATTTAGTTCTGTCAAATTAGTCAGCGCCTGACTAAATTGATGTATTTTTAGACGCCATATCTTTAATCACGTCTAAACTGTCTATATGGAATATCTTAATTTGACAAGACTAAACATTTTTTTTCTTCTGTCCTTTTCTTGATGAAATTGGAGGAAAAAGATTCACTGCCATTAATGTGATTTATTTAGTGATATTTACTATCGTGAATTCAAACACTTTTAAGTATTTTGGTGATAGAAATCCTATTATAGGTATTTTTTAGAATTTTGTTTCAGAAGAGTGTAATGTAAGTAGCAAAAGAACCACACATGCATATAATTATGTACATAAGTTGGGTCCAGTCAATATGGAATAAGTTAAGTAAGTATATGTAAGTAATTTTTTTTAACCCTTATCAAATTGTGTATTTTATTCTGTGGAATACCCAGAATAAAATACACAATTTAATTATGGTTGACAAGTAACTACCACGAGTTACTTAGTTTATGACTTCAGAAAAACCACTCGTTGTTGTGGCCCAACTGTTTCGCCACCGGCCACTATGTCACCCTAGTGTTGAAGTTATTTGTCCGGTAGAAAAATAATAATAGTAGAACCACGAACCACCAAGGGTCCACTTTATTTTAATGTTTAATCAAACTTTCTTGTTATTTATACAATACTAGCTGACCCGGCGAACTTTGTTCCGCCTTAAAGGCAATAAATATCACATGATCACATTTTTTACTTTTTAAATTAGGAACACTGTAAATAAATAAAAAAAAAGTATTCCATGATTTTTTTATTTGTCATTTATTTAGTGTAGCACCTTGTGAAAGAAATGAATTTCTACTTGTGCTTCGTAAATTATCTAGCTATTGATCTATGAGATGTCGTGGTGGCCTAGTGGTTAAAACACCAGCCTCTCTTGTATGATTGCGCGGGTTCGATTCCAGGTCAGGCAAGTATCGATGTAACTTTTCTAAAGTGATATGTACTCTCTAAGTATAATATCTAGGACACCAATGACTGAACGTGAAGGAAAAAATCTTGAGGAAACCTGGACTTTATAAGTCTGAAATCGCCACCCCGCATTAAGCAAGCGTGGTGATTACACTCAATCCTTCTCTGCATGAGAGGAGACCTGTCTCCAGCAGTGGGACGATAAAAAGATTGATGATAATGATGATGATCTCTGAGGTTTGTTCGCCGATTTCACATTGTCAACGGAACAGTTTCACGGACTGCCGCCTCCCTTTGCTCTTGTGAGTGAGAAGCACGAAGTCGAGTCATAGTAAGGTGGCGCTCGAGAAAGATTTGATGGTCTTGGTCACGGCATGATATTTTTATTGATGATAAATGGCACAGCAATACAATATTAGAAATTTTGAAGTTGAAGTTGGCTTTGTGGTTTTTTATTAGAAACTTTAAACCAGCAGAGAGTATTTATATTCTTTGCTTTAAACGATTGCTTCAACCGGTTAGACTTTTTTTTAAATATGCTCAGCTGTCATTTGCTTTTTGTTCTACCATTTTTGGTATATGAATTGCTGACTTACATTTTGAATGAGTTGGACCATGTCTTATGTCACGTCACACGGGAACGACGGGAACGGGTTCTTAACTACCTCCCACCAATATTCAGCTAAATCGGTTCAGCCGTTCTTGAGTTATATATAAATAGTGAATAAGCAACTGAATCGATTCCAATAATTTTGACACCATGTTATATTTTGTCCCAAATACATTTAGAAATTGTTACAGTGTAGTTACCGAGTGCGTCACGCAGCTTACGATACATCATCATAGTATTGTGCGCGCGCAACAGCTGACGCTAGAGGTCAACGCACCGCGTTCGCTCGCGCGCGGATCTTTGACCATATTTATGTTGGGACAACCAAGTAGAATACTCGTAGCAAGCTTATTATAACTTTGTGGTTTTTCATTATATCTTTTTGAAATTTTGTACATAATATTATTAACTTAAAAATACTGGACACGTGTTTCCTACTTTGTGGAGGTGCAGGGTACCAGGGTAGCACAAAAGTTTAGGAGAAGTCGAAACAATAAACCTCATTCATTCATCATTATCAAATAATCGTAATACATGAAAGAAGGTTTATTGTGCATATTTTTTGACGTGCAAGGTACCAGGGTGGCATAAAAGTGTAGGAGAAATCGAAACAATAAAAAAGCTCATTCATCATTATCAAATCACCATAATACATGAAAGAGGTTTTATTGTGCATAGTTTGTGGACGTGCAAAGTACCAGGGTATCACAAAACTGTAGGAGAAGTCGAAACAATAAACCTCATTCGTTCATCATTATCAAATAATCGTGAAAGAAGGTTTATTGTGCATATTTTTTTGACGTGGAAGGTACCAGGGTTGCACAAAAGTGTAGGAGAAATCGAAACAATAAAAAAGCTCATTCATCATTATCAAATCACCATAATACATGAAAGAGGTTTTATTGTGCATAGTTTGTGGACGTGCAAAGTACCAGGGTATCACAAAACTGTAGGAGAAGTCGAAACAATAAACCTCATTCGTTCATCATTATCAAATAATCGTGAAAGAAGGTTTATTGTGCATATTTTTTTGACGTGGAAGGTACCAGGGTTGCACAAAAGTGTAGGAGAAATCGAAACAATAAAAAAGCTCATTCATCATTATCAAATCACCATAATACATGAAAGAGGTTTTATTGTGCATAGTTTGTGGAAATGCAAAGTACCAGGGTATCACAAAACTGTAGGAGAAGTCGAAACAATAAACGTCATTCATTCATCATTATCAAATAATCATAATTACATGAAAAAAGGTTTATTGTGCATATTTTTTTGACGTGGAAGGTACCAGGGTATCACAAAACTGTAGGAGAAGTCGAAACAATAAACGTAATTCATTTATCATTATCAAATAATCATAATACATGAAAGAAGGTTTATTGTGCATATTTTTTTGACGTTCAAGTTACCAGGGTAGCATAAAAGCGTGGAAGAAGTCGAAACAAAGAAGTTCATTTATTCCCACAGGAACGACGGGGAGCGGCATAGAAAGTATCCTATGTCCTTCTCCCAGTTCTTAGCTACCTCCTTACCAATTTTTAGCCAAATTGGTATAGCCGTTCTTCAGTTATAAATGATGTAACTAACACGACTTTCTTTTATATATATAGACTAGCTGACCCGGCGAACTTTGTTCCGCCTTAAAGGCAATAAATATCACATGATCACATTTTTTACTTTTTAAATTAGGAACACTGTAAATAAATAAAAAAAAAGTATTCCATGATTTTTTTATTTGTCATTTATTTAGTGTAGCACCTTGTGAAAGAAATGAATTTCTACTTGTGCTTCGTAAATTATCTAGCTATTGATCTATGAGATGTCGTGGTGGCCTAGTGGTTAAAACACCAGCCTCTCTTGTATGATTGCGCGGGTTCGATTCCAGGTCAGGCAAGTATCGATGTAACTTTTCTAAAGTGATATGTACTCTCTAAGTATAATATCTAGGACACCAATGACTGAACGTGAAGGAAAAAATCTTGAGGAAACCTGGACTTTATAAGTCTGAAATCGCCACCCCGCATTAAGCAAGCGTGGTGATTACACTCAATCCTTCTCTGCATGAGAGGAGACCTGTCTCCAGCAGTGGGACGATAAAAAGATTGATGATAATGATGATGATCTCTGAGGTTTGTTCGCCGATTTCACATTGTCAACGGAACAGTTTCACGGACTGCCGCCTCCCTTTGCTCTTGTGAGTGAGAAGCACGAAGTCGAGTCATAGTAAGGTGGCGCTCGAGAAAGATTTGATGGTCTTGGTCACGGCATGATATTTTTATTGATGATAAATGGCACAGCAATACAATATTAGAAATTTTGAAGTTGAAGTTGGCTTTGTGGTTTTTTATTAGAAACTTTAAACCAGCAGAGAGTATTTATATTCTTTGCTTTAAACGATTGCTTCAACCGGTTAGACTTTTTTTTAAATATGCTCAGCTGTCATTTGCTTTTTGTTCTACCATTTTTGGTATATGAATTGCTGACTTACATTTTGAATGAGTTGGACCATGTCTTATGTCACGTCACACGGGAACGACGGGAACGGGTTCTTAACTACCTCCCACCAATATTCAGCTAAATCGGTTCAGCCGTTCTTGAGTTATATATAAATAGTGAATAAGCAACTGAATCGATTCCAATAATTTTGACACCATGTTATATTTTGTCCCAAATACATTTAGAAATTGTTACAGTGTAGTTACCGAGTGCGTCACGCAGCTTACGATACATCATCATAGTATTGTGCGCGCGCAACAGCTGACGCTAGAGGTCAACGCACCGCGTTCGCTCGCGCGCGGATCTTTGACCATATTTATGTTGGGACAACCAAGTAGAATACTCGTAGCAAGCTTATTATAACTTTGTGGTTTTTCATTATATCTTTTTGAAATTTTGTACATAATATTATTAACTTAAAAATACTGGACACGTGTTTCCTACTTTGTGGAGGTGCAGGGTACCAGGGTAGCACAAAAGTTTAGGAGAAGTCGAAACAATAAACCTCATTCATTCATCATTATCAAATAATCGTAATACATGAAAGAAGGTTTATTGTGCATATTTTTTGACGTGCAAGGTACCAGGGTGGCATAAAAGTGTAGGAGAAATCGAAACAATAAAAAAGCTCATTCATCATTATCAAATCACCATAATACATGAAAGAGGTTTTATTGTGCATAGTTTGTGGACGTGCAAAGTACCAGGGTATCACAAAACTGTAGGAGAAGTCGAAACAATAAACCTCATTCGTTCATCATTATCAAATAATCGTGAAAGAAGGTTTATTGTGCATATTTTTTTGACGTGGAAGGTACCAGGGTTGCACAAAAGTGTAGGAGAAATCGAAACAATAAAAAAGCTCATTCATCATTATCAAATCACCATAATACATGAAAGAGGTTTTATTGTGCATAGTTTGTGGACGTGCAAAGTACCAGGGTATCACAAAACTGTAGGAGAAGTCGAAACAATAAACCTCATTCGTTCATCATTATCAAATAATCGTGAAAGAAGGTTTATTGTGCATATTTTTTTGACGTGGAAGGTACCAGGGTTGCACAAAAGTGTAGGAGAAATCGAAACAATAAAAAAGCTCATTCATCATTATCAAATCACCATAATACATGAAAGAGGTTTTATTGTGCATAGTTTGTGGAAATGCAAAGTACCAGGGTATCACAAAACTGTAGGAGAAGTCGAAACAATAAACGTCATTCATTCATCATTATCAAATAATCATAATTACATGAAAAAAGGTTTATTGTGCATATTTTTTTGACGTGGAAGGTACCAGGGTATCACAAAACTGTAGGAGAAGTCGAAACAATAAACGTAATTCATTTATCATTATCAAATAATCATAATACATGAAAGAAGGTTTATTGTGCATATTTTTTTGACGTTCAAGTTACCAGGGTAGCATAAAAGCGTGGAAGAAGTCGAAACAAAGAAGTTCATTTATTCCCACAGGAACGACGGGGAGCGGCATAGAAAGTATCCTATGTCCTTCTCCCAGTTCTTAGCTACCTCCTTACCAATTTTTAGCCAAATTGGTATAGCCGTTCTTCAGTTATAAATGATGTAACTAACACGACTTTCTTTTATATATATAGATGTAAAGAAAACCCTGTCCAATCCGTGAATGTATTGTAAGGTATCGATAACTGATTCTACTAATGTCTACAAAGCCGGGCTAAACTTAAAAAAAAAGAGGTAACTTAATATATGTGCGGTAGGCAATACCCGCGCGGGCGAAGGGAGGCAGGGCACGCGGCTCGCGGTCGTATCGCTATTCGCTCATAATAATACCGTCGAAACTGGTGTTATCACTTTCTTTAGTATTCTTCACATATTGTATAGGTAATATTTCTAACTAATAAAACTAAATTACCTACAAATTCTTAAATAAAAATTTTAATTAAAACTATTAATAAAATAGAATCCAGCATCAAAAATTTCTTCGGCATCGCTGTCGATTGTACCCAAGAGACTAGCGGCATTGCCGCGTTGAATGGCAATGCTGCCTCTGGCGAAGATAAAAACCAGCCCTTGGGTCACAGGAAGTGTCAACAAGTCGCTTAGACAGTTCTTAAACAGGCAATGAGCAATATAAGTAGCTGTACTGGAAATTTAGAATTTATTTCATTAATGAAACTCCACCAATTATTAAGAATAGTAAGTACATAAATGTTAATTTTATAATCGCTAACTATTTGATCATTAGCAGTGGCATTATAATATCATTATATTATAATGTCAAAGTTTGCTTCGTAAAACCGACCCCTACTGTATTTATCGTTAAAAGTAACTTTTTGAAACCTAATGTTAGTCTCGGCTGTCATATGTGGATCTTTGACAGTTAGTGATAATGATAAAACGCTAAGCTCCTTTGGTAAGGGTCCACAACAACAAAAGTGTCTAAATTATGAGCCTTAAAGCAAATAGACCTAAGGTTCATTATTATACCGAGTCAAGTAAATGTAGCTATATTTTATTTATACGATATTTTGTGATATTTCTTGCTCAGAAACTGTAATTTGTTAATTAAATAATTTTATAATATTGTGGAATTAAAATGAAAATGTTGTTTTCTTTTCGCTTCCTTAGCTTTTTCTAGCAAATATCCTCCTTAGATCTTATCTCAGTTCTGTTTTCGAAAAGCGTTAATTATTCATTGTTTGCTTCTCGGATATGTTGATGAAATAAAATATCTTAAATACACGAATCAAAGATTATTCTTAAAAGAAACATTTTACCTAATTAATTTTAATTGTATGTACAAGCTAATATTTTAAACAAAATTATAGATATATCTGAGAAGTGTGGAGCTTGGAAGCCTATAAATATATGTGACGTTTTAGCAAGTGGTCAACCTTGGACTGAAAACGCCAAATTGAACCTACCATATAAAACCTACAGAGTATTACAGTGGTAACGTCCATGACTTTCAAGTTATAGGTTCAAACCCAAGCAGGCTTCTGCTGATCTGTGAAACCTTTCCAAGGACAAAGAGTTCTAAAATAGCAACTTTGGCATAATTATAATATGATAGCATTATGAACCCACATCGTAAAATTGTCACAAACTGGCTATTCATAATATTATAAATATGTGTGATTCAAATCACACCATACAACTGCTTGACAATTTCATTCATTCATTCATTTCACACGAAAGACGTCCACTGCTGGACATAGACTTCCCCAAGGATCTCCACGGTGACCGGTCCTGCGGCTCCCGCATCCAGCGGGACAATTTTATGTAATAATAAAATTTCGGTTATCATTTATTTCATGTGGTATTTATTATTTACAACAAATATGATATAAATGCAATTGGCGGTGATTAAGAGATTATAGGTCACTATTTTACAAGATATAAAGGAATTTCCAATGATCGAAGGAAACGCTAATAGTTGAATTGTTTGCTAGCATTTTAGGCCCTCAGATTGCTTTACAAAACACAAAGAACTTGAATTGACACATCTAAACCTCATAAAGGCGACGAAATAAGTATTAAACTTGCAACGAGACTCCACAGAGCCTTTGATCCTGTGACTCAATAACCAGGATTTCATGAAGCCACATGGCCACATAAGAAGAAACTGGACAATGAATATGAAAGGTCCTTGTGTAAAAGACCTCGAACAACAGAAAAATCTTTCATTCATGACTGAGCAACTAGCAGCAAGTTAGTCATGCTCCCTTAGGCCTCTGCCCCGAATCTTGCGTACAGCGGGGCGGTGGCGGTGGCGGCGCGGCAGCGGGGCGGGCATCGTTCTCGAAACTAGCGGGCAGATCGCGTGTCACTATAGTCGCGTAGTGTTGTGTTCACGATTGTGTCGACGAGATATTTATTTTTATTAGCCAAAGCAATGTCTGAACAATGGCGGCAACATCTTTTTGATTCTAATTTATTTCTAACGCTCGATCACCGCTTGACTTAAAGTACACCGCTCGCTGCCCACCCGCTGCCCGCAAGATTCGAGCGCGAGAACTACGAGTACACCGCTTGCTGCCGCCACCACTCCCCTGCCGCGTCGCTGTTTTCGAAAACCGGTCCGTTTGATTTTACCATCGATCACTTACACACCACCATAGATATAGGAAGTACTAAATCTATGAGATACACAGTCTCGAACAAAACTCTTATCAAAAATGGCGACAACTATTAAGCAGTCTAAAGTAGTCAAAATAAATATACATTAATTTAAAATCATCCTTAAGTGCAGTGTATAAAGTTCTTATCTCAAAGCAGTACAAAAAACCATTATTTTTTACGACTCAGTCTGACATCAAACCAATTACAACCTTACGCGCAAGCATTAAAGTCAGAATTATAAAGTAAGTACTAAATGAAAGAAGCACCCAAGAGCTGCATTGTGCGCTTTTTCAGTTCAACCATTTTTTTACGCTGATTGTGAATCTGGTATATAATTGATCGATGGATTTTACGCATAAAACCTGCCACTCACTCGCCGCCGCCGCCCCGCTGCCCGCAAGATTCGAGGCAAAGGCCTAAGACCTGCCTTTCCCGCAGATATGACTATGGGGATAATGCCTGATATTTGCGTTGTATGGGTGTTGCTTGTGGCAAAAGGTCCTCTTTCTAACCATGGTTTTGTTATTGTTATTAGTAATTCACTGTTCGTTTATTTACACTGGCCCTAAGTTTACAATTTATGACTTCTAGTTACAGCTTTAGGAAAAGGTAAACGGGAGCGGAACCACTACTAAAAGGAAATATTTGCTTAAAACTTGACTCCAACAACGTTATTTACATGAGTTGGTGAAAAAATAATTATTTTTTAATTCTAATAAATGCCGTGTTTTTATCGATAAATAAAACTTTCAAACAGGTGAATTTCCTGATATACTTCAGATTAATATGAATTGACAACATTTCAGTTTCAAACCTGAATTTATGAATTGACAACATTTAATAAGGGGAACCCATATTTTTATTTTTTATATCATGTACTTTTCTACTTTGAAATTGGGTGTATTCTAAAAGGACGTAAGCGCAAACTTACAGTCTACTGGCGATAAAACCTTTCGCTGTGACCCGTAAAAAAAACTTACATGTCAATTGTATTGTCGTTGTCACTCTCTCAAAATCGTTGGCACATAAACTTGTGGTTGTTGTCAATTAAGTTCGTAAATGTTCTTATTTACAAGTTTTATTATCCAGATTCTCTTGTTATTAAATCACCATGAAAGCTGGGGAAGGACTTCTAGTAACCGGTAGCAGACATTAACATTGACATTTAAAGTGACATTTGACACTTGATGTTTTCATCTAAAACATTTAAATGCTTATATTTCTTTGCCTTCGCACGTTTTCTCATATCACATTAGACATTGCCAGAATTGTCGACATCGGCACCATTGACATAAACAAAAATAGAATGGAATAGAATTTAAATGCTTAGACGAGTTTTTACTGGACAAGTTAAGCCGAGTGTGACGCTCATTTTTCATTGGACTTTTAAATTATTTACAGTGTTGTTTACTAAATAAAAGTGCGCGCCTTATGTAGTAAAAAGTGCATTCAGTAAATAATTCTTAAAGAACATTGAGATATCGCAGCATAGTGGCCTCATCATGACTTTGCCTCAAATCTCTCTCGTATACGGTTCACGCGGCCGTCTTTTTTGACATGAATGAAAATTCATTACATGACATTGGCTTAATGCACAAACCATGCGAAAGCGAAGAAGAAAACAATAAATAAATAGTTCCTAACAATCCTAACACATGACATTGGCTAAATTCACAAACCGTGTGAAGCCAAAAAAAAAAATGCTTAGGCGAAGGTAACTACAATATGTACTTCATTCTACTGTATAAGTGACGTCAACACATTTTTTCATTTTAGGGTTTCTCCTCAGATATGAAGAAATAAAATATATTTTAACTCAGAAAGAACACAACATAGCTCTTCGAGTCGCTAAAATTAAGTGGCAGTGGGCAGGGCACATTGCTCGTAGAACCGATGGCCGTTAAGCAGTAAGGTTCTGGAGTGGCGGCCACGTACCGGAAGACGCAACGTAGGGAGGCTCCCAACAAGGTGGACCGATGACCTGGTGAAGATCGCGGGAAGCCGATGGATGCGGGCAGCATAAGACCGGTCATTGTGGAAAGCCTTGGGGGAGGCCTTTGTCAGCAGTGAACATCCATAGGCTGCAGAAAAAGAAGAAGACAAGACACGAAAATAAAGAAATGCTTTTTTTGTTTTGTGGTCGTATCAGTTTTGAAATGTTGTTAATTGTCAGTTTCTGGTTTCTGACCATTCCACGATTTACAATAATTTAACCACACTGATATCCTCTTTTAAACATGCCAAAGTGGCCTTTTTAGGCTTTATTTACGTTTACATTACACGTTTACTAGCGGCCCGATACGTGTGTGTCATCAAAATTATTTATTCAAATATAATTTTTTTTTAATTGCTAGGCATTTTGAAACCTAATCCGAAACATTTAGATAAACAGTATTCTTTGTTTTTCCATTTCTAGCATGCATAAACAAACGATTGGGGGAACCGGATCTAAAACAGGCAACATAAAGTTGGCCATGTGAAAAAACATGATTCCTCCAAACTCACACCACAAACGTGAAATGTTTGCCTTTGGGCTTTGGTGATGGACCTAACAAATGATAAACGCACAGGATATTGTAATCGTTTGAACTCAAATGACATATCAGTTAGGACCTTAGGGGTATGCGATATAAAAAAAACTTCTCCTTTTGATTTACCAGTTAAGATCGTAGCTTCAATTAAACTTGGCAATAAGTTTTTCACTGCCAATCTGGTGCTATTATACAGTTTTGGTAGGTTATAAAATTACAAAAAAGTGGCATTTTATACATATATAGAAGATGAGACGAGGATCCACCGTTCATTGAATTCATTTGATACAAAAAATGTGATAAATGAAGAACCGCTCGAACGCTTCTGTTCAAACTTCACATAAACCATCTACTAATTAGTCAAAACAAAGACTAAATATTTGGTTTGTATAGGTGAGTTCGTTCTTGAGTTATAATAAAAATACAAAGAAAGTGGATGGTAGGCCATAATATCGGCTGCTAGCAGAAGTTACCACCCACCAGATAAACTCTTGCCGCCAAGCGATTCATCGTGTTCCGGCATTATGTCTGGTGAAGCCGTACGGAGAACGGGTCTGAGCAGTTGTGTTGCGATGTATGCCGGTTATGATGCGCCAAATGTTGTTGTGTCGGGAGTTTGGTAGTGGAGGGTCTCCAGTTCAATCTCCCTGTGGCCCAGCATCTTTGGTCGTGTTGTTGAGTTTAACATTGCATCACCTCGCTCAACTGCCGTCTCCCTTCCTATTCACTAAGGTTTTTTTAGTGAATAGGCTAAATAAACTAGCGCGCTTTACCAGCAACGATTGCATCACTGCTTACCATCAGGCGGGGTTGCGGTCAAGCACTAGTTTATAATTATTAAAAAAAAGAGGAATTGATTTTTATATAAGTATATAGATTTATTTCTGCTTGAGTAACAGTTTTCAGTGTTCTTGTTGATATATCGGCGTAAGTACGCTACATGGCCATTCTTTAATGTTTTGTGTTTCATCATTCACATAATTTTAATTACTTACTGACCTAACAGCATAAAATTCTAAATGAACAGAAAGTTGTGCTGCTGGAGAGTCTAATACGCAACTTCGTCTTTCCAGTTAAAGTACTATGGACTATGTAAGTTTCACGTTCAAAAAGTGCTGATTAGCATCCTGGTTTGAATAAATGACTGTTAATTTGGAAATAGACAAGAGGACACAAGAGGACTTTTCAAAAGTCAGGATGCTCCTATTTAACAAAAGTTTTTATACTAGTACTGTGTGCTGTCTCGCATAGTGTATGCATACCGGGCATAGAATAGCACCAAACCATATCTACCCGTGGATGTCGTAAAAGGCGACTAAGGGATCTCCCACCAGGGAATCGGGCAACAGCGCTTCTCTTGTGGAATAAGAAATTACTGCGATCCCCAACCCGCCTTCCCAGCATGGGGATTATGGCAACCCAAATGATGTAATGGAATGAAAGTGTTCGGGGAGGTCTTTGTCCAGCAGTGGGCGTCTATAGGCAGAGTAGAAGAAGAAGATTATGCTCAGTGAAGGCTCATTTTGTGGATGTGACACATATCTTCCCCCAACTATATAGTTCTTTTGACGTGACAACGTCTATTAAATTGGTACGGAGGAGTCATTCTCGAAAACACCGTAACGGCCGAATCTGACGCCACATTGAGTCCACGCCTACTTTTTTTGACGTGCAAGGTACCAGGGTAGCATAAAAGTGTAGGAGAAATCGAAACAATAAAAAAGCTCATTCATCATTATCAAATCAACATAATACATGAAAGAGGTTTTATTGTGCATAGTTTGTGGACGTGCAAAGTACCAGGGTATCACAAAACTGTAGGAGTTGACGTGACAACGTCTATTAAATTGGTACGGAGGAGTCATTCTCGAAAACACCTTAACGGGCGAATCTGACGCCACACGGAGTCGACGCCTACTTTACCCCCACCCCTAGAGCGAATAGACGTTGTCACGTTCAAATATCGGCAGTAGACGGAGTTCTACAGACAACCAATTTTTTTAGGGTTCCAGATCCAATGAACGGGATATTATCAACAATCCGTCTGTTTATGGGCCCTAGTCTGCTATTTCTTTTTCTCTTTATTTAGTTTGGGGACTTTTACACGAATGTGTATGCCAGTCCCATCGTAACTAACCCAAAAACTTAACCAAACCTTAACCTAACAAACTGAACTTAATCTTAATTTAACAAATATAAAAACTTTATAGGCGGCATCTGAAGTAGGTGTGGACAATATATGATGGAAAGCACCAACATCATATCTATTAACTTCCAACTCTTTATACAGTTTTTCTCTTTCAGACTACAATCTAACACATTCCGTCAATAAGTGAAAAACATCCTCCGGCGTTGCGCACTCCTCACAGTTTGGTGAATTAATCAGTTTAATTAGAAATCTAAACTTATTGAGCGGCATGTGTCCAGATCGCAGTCTGTGAGCGATCACCACCAGCCGTCAACTTAGTGTTATTAGTAACTTAGTCTGCTATTTTTATAAAGTCATTCCAACACGATTCTATTTTCATTGAGCTTAAAAGTTCGGAATCTTCTAAATTCATAATGATCGATGAATTATCTCAGTCGTATCATAATGGAATAGTGATAGAATGACATTGCCGCATTGCCATTATTATAAAACCCATGAATAGAAATGATTTTCTAAAAACTAATAATCAATTTGAACATTTATTAGTATGGAGTAGAGAGTCAGTGATTGACCACTGGAAAGTCGTTATGACGCCATTTTGTTAGTAGATTTCGAAACTTGTGAAAAATCGATCATTATGAGATCATCGACCCTTTCTGACACTACTTACTGACTGTAGGGCCCCAGGCTGTGTGTAAAATAAAGACCCGTGAAAACAAGACAGTTGGAATTCACAATTGCCACTAACTTAAATAATACTCACGGATTAATATGATGTTTCTCAGCGTTATGCTACCGTGAAGAAACGTATTTGTTTATCTTTCTTTCTACTTAACTAGAGAACTCATTGGTAGAGAGTTCGATATCGACGATCGAGTCTCGTAATGAAAACTCATGGTAGCCACACTATACCTCGTCTTCTATACCTTTACCTCGTAACCTATAACTTCGGTATAAATGAACCTATGTGAAATAAATATCACAACTTCGTTTCGCGTCTGTGTGGAAATTATCAAACTTCAAACCATTATTAAAAGGCCATTCACAAATGATGGCCCACCTGACATTTTAGAAGCTCATAAAATTTGCCGGCGTCGTCTTAATAGTACCTAATAGATGATGAGCTATAGTACTGACCTATTGCTACCTATTATACTATTCAAATTTTATTTGTTTTAAATAAACGACGTTATTTGAAGTTAAACAAATATCTACTTTATTTTAATGGAATTAAGTTGTTTTCACAGTAACTAGAACTATTGGAAAAGTTATAAAATGTTTTAATGCTTGTAGGTAAAATTGAACTTTGTTGTGTAAATTTAAAGTTGGTTTTTCATAAACTCATATTAGTCAACATTTTTGGTGAATGTTACAATATTATTTTAGAAGGTTTTTTTCAATGGGTGGGCTATTATTGTAGATTCTCTTCTACTTCACCAGTTTGTTCACATGAATGTCATACCTATACCATAAACAAAGGCAGTGTGATGTGTGTGTCCTCCGTACGGCTTCCTGACATCATGCCGAATAATGCATTAATATTAGAATGATTTACGCAATTAGGATGTAGAAACAACAGATACATTTTAAACAACCTACCTGGTTGCTATGTTTTGGTCTCATAAACCAAAATATACAGAGAATCAGGACTGGAGTCGCAGGAGCAAATGGCGTAAAGTTATCCGTGTGAGAACCTACTCGTCGAGCGGCGGCAGCGAAGTTTTCATAAAATCCAGTTTAGAAAACAATAGTGCTTACATAATCAGGCTATAATGTTCCCGCTGCTGGGACACAGGTCTCCTCTCTTCGAGACTCTGCGTTGTAATCCACCTTCCTCCCACCACCACACGGTCTCAGCGCAGATTGGTAGATGTCCCATATCTTAGAATTTTCTGGGCTTACTGAGTAACCAACAATTAACTATTAACT
This sequence comes from Sesamia inferens, assembly GCA_037179545.1. Taxonomy (NCBI): domain Eukaryota; kingdom Metazoa; phylum Arthropoda; class Insecta; order Lepidoptera; family Noctuidae; genus Sesamia; species Sesamia inferens. The sequence continues at coordinate 29,272,272 of CM073933.1, read as the reverse complement.
GTTCTGAACTCGTTGCGAATCTGTTGTTAAGCACAAATCTGTTGGGATTGCGGCAACGGCATTAATTAATGTACGGATGACATCAGGACAAGCTACCCGAAACTCAAATATTCTTAATCAACCTTGAGCCTTAACATTTTATTGAAAATTTAATAAAAAGATTCTGACTTGAAATGTTAGAAGTTTGATATGGTGTCTTCTGTACCTAGTAGAATGTCACGAGGCAACTCACGTTGCTATCTCTTTCCTTGTAAGAAACTGACTTAATTTTTGGTAGTTTTGCATATTAAGGTTTTGAGTGAACATCTTCACGCCTAATAAATAAATTTTACAGATTGTAGTAGCTTGGTGTGCAGTCGTCTGCACCTTTCACAATGACTTGTGTTGTATGCAAAATGTTTTCTCAATAAGATTAATAACATGACCTTAAACTGTTTTTGAAACAGCCTTTTTTCGTTACAGAAGTGAGGCATACAGATGTCACTGCTCATTTTTGTGAAGACATAATGCCAGTTTCTTAAATATTTGTATGGGAAATCAATCAAAATCAAAAGTCATTTATTCAAATTAGGCTGAGAATCAGCACTTTTTGAACGTCAATATTACATAAGACAGTCCCCCAAAACGCCCACCCATCGACACTTCCTAGTGCTTTCGCTGGGAAGAATAAGTGGCGGAAGAAACTCCCCAGCAGCACAGCTGTCTGCTCATTTAATAAAACACATGACTTTATGCAATACTACGTATAGTGATGAACACGATAAAATACAGCAACAATGAAATTATTTACCATATGCCAGCTACCATGCCAAAATATCAGCAAAGCAAAACAATATATGTATATACAGTATGTTAAGAAAACCCTGTCCGACCCGTGAAGGTGTTGTTAGGTATCGATAACTGATTCTACTAATGGATACAAAACCGGGCTAAACTTAAAAAAAAACCCCTAAAAAAATTAATATTATTTCGCAAAAAGAGGTAACTTAATAAATGTGCGTTAACCACCCTTCCGCGGGCGGCGGGCGGCAGGGCACGCGGCACGTGGTCGCATCGCTATTCGCTCATAATAATACCGGTGTTGTCACTTTTTTAAAAATTTAAAAATTTCGAGGAAGTTGGAATTAATTCGCGGGAAAAAAAGATTATTTCAAAATTCATTTGTATTGATATTACATATGATGATTACGTAAAATTTTATATTATATTTGGTCATGTGTTTACCTAACCTTTATTATCCTTATGGGTCGGACAGGGTTTTCTTATAATACTGTATATATTTAAATGAAAATGTAATTAACTAAAAACTTGTTACTTAAATAAAAAGCCCCAGGCAAAAAGGGCGTGACAGCTTACATATTTATGTAATGTAAAAAAGTAAATTATAGAAACTCATACCTATAACGTATCAGTAAGCTAATTCCGGAGAAAGAACACAAACATTGTCCTGAGTTAATCAGAGCGACCAGTTATTCTTATCATTTAAATAATCATTCATGCCTTTGAACAAAGCTTGGATTTGATTTGTGCTTTAAATGCATTGTAAGGCAAGTCTAGCAAAGCAGAGGGTATCTTGTTATAAAAAGCTATACCAAGCCCAATAAAAGAGTTATGAACCTTTTGAAGTCGGTGAAAAGGGGCTCGCAGTTTGTCCTTATGTGTTACGCCCTACAGTGAGAGACAGGGGTAGGCTCGTTAAACTAATAATACTACACGAGGTAAATATTGATTAAATTAAGGCAAATTTTCCATAATCACTCATTGTCAGACATTTTACCTAACAACTTCCTGCTTTCAAAACAGTCCATCTCACCTTATTTCTGCCTTCCTAGTACCTCAATATATTTGCGGTAATTAATCAATAAAGTTCCATACTGTGTGTTGTGTGTAAGCGAGATGCAAGTCGGGTCGTTTGTTTCATAATCTGTGTTTGACGTATGACGAGTGAGTATCGATGAAATAATAATAATAATTGTGTTGAGCAGTATCGAACCCACGGACCCTATCTCCTGGGATCAATCTTGTTCCTCATCTCGGGCCTGTGTTTATTTATAGGCCGGTTTGAGTGAAGCTTCGCAAGAGCAAACGTACTCGGAGGAATGAAGTATTTAAGTAAGTGAACGTAGGGATCTTGACTATCTTCCGGGCTCCGAGATTGTTGTCAGTTGGTATTGGTGGTGAACTTTGTTATAGACACAGGCGCATTTCTCTTACATTGTTGGTCCAGTGGCTGAGCGCTCAACTGCAGCGCTGCGTGTCGCGGGTTCGATTCTCGCACGGAACAAATATTTGTATGGCCTACAATTAGTTGTTGCGGGTCTGGCTGTTTCTGTAAAAAGAACAAAAAGAAATGGGAAAGAAAGGCATTCAGACGCTGCGTATAAGTATTTGGCTCAAGAAGTTTCTTAACGGCTATAGTAGCCTCAATGACCTTGTGCATGTGGGCGGAGCTAAACGCCGTACTCCCGAATTCGTAAAATGCGCGCGGTGGCGCGCTAAACTAAAACGACAATCAAAGAATATCCAGAGATGCAGACAAGCCGCGTGTAGGTCGCGATTTGTGCCTACGATTTCAGACGGGGGTATGGATGCAAGACGATAAATGTATATTTTGCATTAATAAATGGTAATATCGTACTATAATATATTTTTAGTATTCTTGATCAATGTTTAAATAAAATCAAGGAGTGCTCGTTACACAGTTTAATGGCCGATCGCAGACTGACAGACATTTGGAAAACAAGTACCCACACATTATAATATATCATAACATTCACATAAAAAATAATGGTAGATGGTAATATCTACCGATTCAACATATTTGAATTTTTTTTTCACTACTTTTCAGTATATGAGTATCATGTCTTTGCAGTGTCCTTGAATTAATTACTAATGCGATTAACATAAACGAGTTCATCGCGTTAACGTAAACCAAACGCGCATTAGGCACTTTGTAATATTTTTATTAAAAAAAAAAAAACGTTGAACCACACTAGAAATTACTTTTATCGTGGGTGCATTTTTAAACATATAAATTCACAGACACAAACAGCCAGACCCGGAACAACTACTTGTAGGACATGTTCTGAATATTTGTTCCGCGCGGGAATTGAACCCGCGACAAGCAGCGCAGCAGTCAATAGCTTAACCGCTGCGCTAACCGTGCTTTATATAGATGCCTTGAGATTACAAAGCGCGTAGTTTCGGCCGTTTTCCATAAAGAGATAGTACCCTATTTATACTGTGTCAGTGACGTCGGATTGAATGTACTTCGTCGTAATGAGGTTTCAAATAAAACACGAGTTATTTTAAAATCTGTAAATTTTAATTCTTCGATCCAATAAATAACATGCGAGATTATAGGCATATCTAAAGCTGCAGAAATTTCTTGCAGTTGAGAATGGCCACAGTCTATTTCTATTGTTCCTACAACTGCACAGCTGATATTGATTTCTGTAGGATGTGCAAAATGTTTCCATACACATACGGCATTTAAAAATAAATAGGGAATGTAGTCCCACTTGTCGTTCTCCAACAATATCTACAGATCCTAAACCACAGTCTATAATTCTCCGTGCTTGGCAATTTTCTTTAGTTCTGAATAAAAGTAAGCAATATTAATTATGCGTCGCCCTTCGATGAAACAAGCTTGAGATTTGTTGAGGTTTTGGTGATATTTTGAGCTAAAAAAGATATAACATACATTTTAATTAACCCTTGCAACACTGTTAGAGATTTATGTCAAGGAATTAAGAATTTATCAAGAAAAATTAATTAAGAATTAACAAAAAAATAATTTTGCAGGTATATGATATATGTATTTGTAAACTAAAAATATAGGTTGTAGGACATGCAGGCATAATTTTACCTGAATGATGATGATGGAACTTGCATCGTTTTTCTGTGCACATAGAGATATATAATATTATCATTTTCTTGACGACATTCTGTATGGATGTCTGACCTAGAATCAACTGCGTTAGTGTTCGACCTAAAAAGCAAATTAAACTTTTAAGTTCTGTCGATTGGTTTCTTTCTCTTCTTTTCTGTAAGTCGAAAAATGTTATTACAATATTATTTGTGAAAATCAGAATATATATATATATATATATATATATATATATATATATATATATACAACGTGGTTCAGAAAGGTGAAACAATACTTTCAGATATTGAAGTATAGCTTATAAACTTCAACTTGACCTAGTCATAAATTTGAAATACTAAGATTTTTTTTTTCCTACAAAATAAATAAAAATATTTATTAAACATTTTGTCGACAACCCTAAACTTACGCTACAGCTGACGCTACGCGCCGACTAGCCGTGCCGTCTGCTAAATACCTACCGGCATACATTATACCTACTGGTTCGCGTCAATAAAGACACTTACGTAAATATGTACCTACTCACTTATTTGTCCTTAAAAATCGGTCTTGTTTTTCCTACCAGTCAGGCACGTCGGAAATTCGCATTCAGGTAAAACTCAACAACGTGATCAGCCGATTAAATGAAATACAAACCAATAAGGGAAGAAAAAAAGATTAACAAAAAAAAAAAAAAAAATACAATTAACAGCCAAACTTTTAATATTACATTAAGTACTATGACACACAATAACATAGGTACATACTTACGCTAATAATAAACCACATCACAAATAATCCGATAAATAAATACAGCAATACAATTTTCAATGCAAGTAAATCAATTTTACTTTTACGCAGCATCGTACAGACGACAGCAGGTCAAGCTACCCGAAACTGTCAAATATTTCCAATCAACCTTAAGCCTTAATACTTAAGAGATAAAGTTGAAACTCCAATAAAGAAATCTGACAGATTGCAGTAGCTTGACGTGCTGTCGTCTTTACACAAAATAAAATAAAGTCTAACATTAGGTCTTCGGCAAACAGTGAATGTACCTACTCTGTAAACCTCTGCCAACACCTTCGGCTAGAGTAAGCCTGACGATGATTATGTTATGTGTTAAAATGAAAACAAAGATTGGTAGGTACTCCTAGCGCAACAAGTAACCCTACCTAGTACATTATTACAGGATAATTTGTTAGGTAGTTAACATTTTGAACACTCACTCATTCATTTCTTTGCAAAGAAGTGTTTTATGATTTGATGATATTTATGTAAGCCCTAAGGTACCTTACCGTGTTTTTACATTTTTGAACCAAATTACCGCGCTTGATCATGCATTACACACACTGAAATTGTACATCCGTGTAAGCTAGTAGGTCTATGAAGTCACTGCACTTAAGATAATGTAGGTATTAGGAATTTAATATCTTGGTATGATTTTATCAATCACAGACTTTGGGTCGTCGTCGTTTATAAAAAGGGTTCGAAATGACCACCTCCATTTTTCACACACAAAGATGTTCTACGTAATAAGGACGATCGAGTGTTCCTTAACATGTCCGGGGTTACCGAAGCAAACGCCGTTTCAATTTTAGATTTCATCTCGTCTGATGAACTACACACTTGCGAATAAACACAATTTTTTACGTAAACCCACAAAAAAATGTCCATTGGTGTAAGGTCCGGGGAACGAGGAGTCAGGATATGGGTCCTCCTCTGCCAATCCACTCGGTAAATTGTTCATTTAAGTAGTCTCGAACAGGCCGCGCGTAATGAGCTGGTGCACCATCATGTTGAAACACAATTTGACGGTACCTAAGTAGCCACAGGTAAGTTTTCGAGGGTCTCTTCCACAACTCTTGCAAGTATATTCAAGTATTCCTCAGCGTTGACACGTTGTGGCAACCAAATTGGTTCGATAAATTGGTCACCGAGGATACCAGCCCAGACGTTGATACGCCACTGAGCCCACATGTGCTCGTTGTGCGTATTTATTATACCATTTCTAGTAAAGGAAGCCTCGTCCGTCCACAGCACCTTTGTTGGAAACCTTGGGTCGGTTTGCACCCGGTTGTTGTACCAAGTACAAAAGTTGATTCTTGGCGCGTGGTCTGCAGTTGTGAGTTCTTGGGTTCGATGAAAATGCTAGGAATGTAGACCGTCGCCCGTCGCCACACCAGTGTATGGTTCACATTAAATACAGCGGCAGCTCGAAGAGTACTAGTTCTAGGTTCGTTGCTAAAGTGCTCGATAATCTGTGTCTCCAAAACGGTGCCAGAGCGAGAACCAGGGCGTCCCTCACTCGCAGAACGATGGAAGGAACCAGTACTTTGCAGCCGTAGACACATGTTCCTGAAGCACGTATACGACGGCAGGCGTCGCTGATCAGCGGCGGGTTTCCCGTCAACAAACCGTTGCTGGTATAAATTTCATGCTCCATAGATACTATCTCCAGCAGCACCAATACAGAGAATCATAGTATTCACTGTTTGAATATTCTTCACCACGACGAGGTATTTTGAAAACCGTTGACAACACGTAACGCGGAACCGAGCAATTGCAAAGCAGCGACTTCACCTCGGGACGATTAGTATGCAACTAGTCAAGGTCAATTCGGGACTCGTTCGGGACTTGCAAAAAATTAATAAAAAATCAAGAATAGGTAGTTACCTAAACCTACGTACATTTTAGGGTTCCGTTTACCGAAAAACCAATAGTGACTGATATTCTTATCTACAGACACACCTATGCAACTAATTAAGATTTTTAACACTTAAATAAAAACAATAAGTATTCTTAATCAGTTTTGAATCTAAATACGGTAAGTCAAAACTTATTACGTTTGTAATTTTCTAACGAGAGGTTATTATACCCATTCCTTGCATAAGTTAAGGTATCAAGTACAAGCGAAGGCTTATTAAATGGGCATATTTTTACTAAAACAGGGCCCCCACATTGAAATAATTAAATAATATGAAATTAAAACAATATGAAAGAAGTTAGTTATTAAAACTATATTTTATACGGAACCATTTCATAATGATGCTTTTATTAGTGGGCGTGTCAAAGGCACCGCTGGTTACTCGCCGCTTGGCCGGTATTGGTCAATAATTCATTGATAAATACCGACAATCCACGTTGACTATAGAGATTAAAAATACGTTGTAAAACAGACACGACATTGAAGTGTTTTCTTGCTTCTGAGAAGCTATCCAAGACTGATCTGAGCATGAAAATTAAAAGATCGTAATTAATTATTGAAAACAACAAAGTTAATAGTACCATTAATAGGGGTAGATGCAAGAAGTTTTCATTGAATTTACTTCACATTATAAAAACTATGTTTTTATTACACTGATTAGTTGAATAAGACGATAGGCATTAAATGTGCCGATACAAATAAGTCGACTCTGTTTTATAATCTTTAAAATTGAATTTTAAAGTTATTTCTAGGGTCATCACTGCGAAGTTTTCGCACTAAACTTCAAAGCAAAATAATTAAAAAACCCATGCACTTAGGTACCTCACACCGGTGCCATAGGTATACAACATACATATATTTTATATACTGAAAGTATTATTTCATATTTCTGAAACAGATTGTATATATATATATATATATATATATATCCTACAGTATGTTAAGAAAACCCTGTCCGACCCGTGAAGGTGTTGTTAGGTATCGATAACTGATTCTACTAATGCATACAAAACCAGGCTAACTTAAAAAAAAATCACCCTAAAAAAATAAATATTATTTCGCAAAAAGAGGTAACTTAATAAATATGCGTTAAGCACCCTTCCGCGGGCGGCGGGCGGCAGGGCACGCGGCACGTGGTCGCATCGCTGTCGCTATTCGCTCATAATAATACCGGTGTTGTCACTTTTTTAAAAATTTGCAAATTTCGGGGAAGTTATTTCAAAATTCATTTGTATTGGTACTATGATGATTACGTAAAATTTTATATCATATTTGGTCATGTGTTTACTTAACCTTTATTATCCTTACGGGTCGGACAGGGTTTTCTTAACATACTGTATACCTATATACGGACAAATCACACAGATTGAGCTAGCCCCAAAGTAAGTTCGAGACTTGTGTTATGGGATACTAACTCAACGATACTATATTTATAATAGATACATATATAGATAAACATCCAAGACCCAGGCCAATCAGGAAAAGATCGTTTTCCATCATGACCTGGCCGGGAATCGAACCCGCGGCCTCCACGTCGCAGGCAGGCGTGTTGACCGCTGCGCCACGGAGGACGTCAAAAAATTTACTGATAACTGTGACATTCCAAGCCCGCCAGCCCGCGTCCATCGGCTTCGGCTACTTTAAACAATTACATATAGAAATGAAATATTTACAGGAAGAATCATTTAAAATAATCCAAGTAAGAGTTTTTATTACACATTTTTGCTAATATCGCAAAAACTAAAAGTCCTATCAACTCAAAACTTTTTGTAAAACTGTTTTTACACCAAAACCTTTAATTGAGTCCTAATTTTTGGTTTATATCACCATAAACAAAAAATCACATTTTCAAGTTACGTAAATTTCTAATAAGATTTTTATTTTTAAATCTCCTTACAAACCTATAAATTATAATCTAAGTGCGAGTGTTTACTCACCTGAATAGAGTCTTCTATATTATCAGCGGATGTAGTTAGTCGGATTATTGCCTTTCAAGTCTAAAGATTTCTTTCTAGATTTCCTGGAACAATTCGTAATTGTTTAACTTCAATTGTAAAAGAAAAATGGTTACAAAAGCTAATAGTAATTATAAAGAAAATTACAGTAATATGTAGGTATAAATACAAGAGTATAGGTAGATAGATACTTACCAGACGCATCTTCAATTCTCATTTGCGAGCTAATCTATGAACGTACACTGACACGATTCGCTCGTAAATATTTGCACTCACACAGACAACCAAGCGTAGTCGGCGATAGCCGGAGCAGAGCAGCAAGCGACACAACCCTCCCGTCTGAATGCTAACGCACGACTGCCGCCCGCGCCCGCGCAGAGCACCTCTAAACCTATATTTCAAAATAAGGATATTTTCTTGGCAAATGTTGATGGATTTAAATACGCTCTTGCAAATTTGTAGCACTTCTAACCGTGAATTTTTCAGTGTAAAAATATTTCCACACATCAATGCCGTTTAGAAGTAATAACGAATATTAGCCAAAAATAGCGTTTTGGTAACTATTTTTTTAAGGCAAAAGGCAAAATCCTACGAAAAAATCATCTTTAGTAAATGTTGTACATGAATCAATAGACAAGATATATTTTTTTCAAATCTCAAAACCAAGCCGTTAATTAGAAATTAGCTTCCTAAAGTGACCATTTTACGCTACTAAATGAGACTAAGGCCCTTAAGTAAAAAGTAAACTGGAGTCATCCAGTCCGCTTTAGTGACGTGAAGTCTTTGATGGGATTTAAATATTACCATCGGCGTAGGCCTCAAACGCTGCAACACAGGGTCGGTAACATTGCAAGCAATACCTGATAGACCATGTGAAAATACCCCGACCATAACATGTTGCCACTCAAATTTGGTATTGCTAGCTAAAAAAAATTCAAACGGTATTCGGACGATTGATGAGCGATCAAAAATCCTGCAATAAAAGACTCTATTGTGCATTTTTATCTACCTTCAAATGGTTTATTGACGCCGGGATTAGCTATATTCTATGGGAGATGATTCAAAAGTAAAGATTATTACTCAGTACATACAAATTTATTAGATTGCCGAGCCAGACAGGTTTAGTTTTATGATTTTTATAATGATACGCACAATGTCCTTGCCTACGTCCGAATCACTTGCAACTGTCAACGACCGCGACTGGATTTGCCGTATGCGCGAGCGCCTTGCCATATTAAGTACCCACTTGATAAACGTTTATCTACTCATGTGTGTGGCCCCGCTCGCCGTCCCATGGCCTCGCGGCCTCGGCATTCGTCATGCGCACGTGTTCTTATACATATACTATGCTGATTGTCACGTTTTTATTTTATAGGTTTATGGAATGTTTGTAAAACAATACCAATACTTGAACTATTAACTATTACTCTCGGTGGTAGGCCATAACATCGGCCGCCGGCAGAAGTTAACACCCACCAGACAAAGTCTTGCCGCCAAGCGATATTCATTATTACATAAATTATATTTGTAATTATTCTACTTCAGCAGTGTAAGAGTCCTGTACTTCGTTACGTTACCTAAATATAAAAATACTAGCTTTCCGCTCGCGGCTTCGCCCGCGCGAAATCGGTTATATTGCGCTTTTTAGATTTCCCTCGGGAATATCAAATTTTTCAATAAAAGTTAGCCTATGTCCTTTCTCAGGGTCTAAAGATTGTCTCTGCCAAATTTCATCAAAATCGGTTGAGAGGTTTAAGCGGGAAACCGTAACAGACAGACAGACAGAGTTACTTTGGCATTTATAATATTAGTATGGATGAAGATTATAAAAACTAAAATAAAAACTAAAAACATAGGCGTCTACTAAGTAGGCGCCAGTGGCGAAGGGTCCATACAAGCCGATTCCCACCGGGTTACCTTTCAAAAATCAGTTCCATATTCATACAAAACTATTTACATTCTATTTCATTAACAAAGTATTATTAATCAAATGCTGGCGCGATTTACAATAGCAATCGTAATTTTTAGCAATACCCTAAGTATCACATTTCATTTTATAGTCGTAAATTAATCAGCGCTTCAATTTTTCGTACATTACATTGAAGGAACCCGATGAATTTCAGCTTACCTCGGTCAACGTTTTACTATGGGGCGAAAAGAGACAGCGTATCAGACCATCTCTTTCTAATGCTCGCTAACCGTCGGTAAAACTTGATAAATATAGGCTACTGGGAAGCGGCTTGTATTTCTCTCCTCTCCTTTGTTAGAAAGAGACAAAGAAACCACGTCACTACGAGAAAGCGTTCTATACCTATGGTGCGTGAGTTTTTCGTTTGTTTTTAATATTTGTGTTATTTAAACTGTGACGGATTCTGTAAGGTAATTTAATCGCAGATTTGGTTAAATACTGTGGATTTTGTTTGTTATTATGGCTTTAATTCATATAGAGTGCTGTTACTGTTAACACGTCTTTGAAAGACGCATTTTCTCAAGTTTCGACTCTTTGCAGTTTAATTCTGACTGCTTTAAAACGCATTCACACGTATGTGCGAAACTGCCAAAAAGAGCAGAGATTGTCCGATTTGGCTATCATGTCAATTGAAAAAAATTTGCTTAATAAAATGAAAAGTAATCCGAATTTTTATAACAACATTTTAGCTCATTTTGTTAAAAAAAAAAACAGACGCATTGCATTAGAATATAAATAACGTTGTGATTGTGTATAATTTGCTTTATTTTTGCTTAATATTTTTGTTGGTTTTGGATCGGTGTTTGTGTGGTTCGGTTTTTAAGACTTTATTATTTTTGTAATTTTTTATTTTATTTTTCTTGACTCTTATTCCCTAACAATAGGTACTTAACTTAGTACTTACTAACAAGCATGCATGTGTGGTATAGAGATGCACGTCGAAAAAGGCTTTTCACAAAGCCGCTTTTATCATACTTGAAAGACATTGTTATCAAATCATCAGTCCTTTTTTGTATGGTTAAGGTGGGGGCTTTTCATATTATTCTTATCTGAAGACCTCCTCCAAGATATCCTGCAGTAGGTAAGTGTTTAAGTGTTTATTTTTTTGGACCGGCTTCCCTTTGTCAAAATTTCACCCTTCGCCACTGGTAGGCGCCCACATTTTTCCATAATTTTGTTTCGAGAAACTGGCCCAAAATATTCCAGCTACACAATAGACCAGTCCTCTACATGATATCAATACAGTTCTGCTTCGGCCGTCTTGAACTGGGTCAGTAAACACAAATGGAATAAAAAAGTTACAAGGACCCTTCACAAATAATGTAGGTATTATGTGCCATTGTGGGACCACAATGGCACAAAATACATTAGTTTCAAATGTTCTCGGTTAACTTTACGACTGTATTTGACGCCGCCAAAATTCGTAGCTATGTAGAGACCATACGTATTAATTTATATAAAAGTTAAAAAAGAGATAAAGTTTTCAGTGATCTTTATAGATTATCTTTCATCGTCATCATCATCATTTCAGCCGAAAGACGTCCACTGCTGGACATAGGCCTCCCCCAAGGATCTCCACGACAAACTAGCGGTTTCCCGCGACCTTCACCAGGTCGTCAGTCCACCTTGTCGGGGGCATAACCACGCTGCGTCGTCCGGTGCGTGGTCGCCACTCAAGAACCCGTTGGTCCCATCGGGTATCAGTCCTATTATATTATATTATAAATTATCTTTAGCACAACATATGTAATTTTTTATTTATCAATTTATTTCAAGCAACAAGACTCATAGTTTTAGTAACAACGTGCCTACAGACTATGTAAGTAATACCTACATTTACAAACAGAACAAAACTAAACAGATTATGACATTTTTATATACAACAAGTAAAGAAAACCCTGTCCGACTCATAAGGATAATAAAGGTTAGGTAAACACATGAACAAATATAATATTTACATAATCATCATAGTAACAATACTAATGGATTTTGAAATAATCTTTTTTTCCCGCGAATTAATTCCAACTTCCCCGAAATTTGGTAATTTTTAAAAAAAGTGACAACACCATTTTGACGGTATTATTATAAGCGATGCGACCACGTGCCGCATGCCCTGCCCCCCGTCGCCCGCGGAAGGGTTGCCTACCGCACATGTATTAAGTTACTTCTTTTTGCGAAATAATATTTATTTTGTTAGAGGGATTTTTTTAAATTTAGCCCGGCTTTGTAGGCATTAGTAGAATCAGTAGGTAATCGATACCTAACAATACCTTCACGGATCGGACAGTGTTTTCTTTACATATTGTATAGCATAGTCTGCGTAGATTTCCACTGCCAGGACACAGGTCTCTGCTCTGTAAAAGGGAGTGGGTCAAAATTCACCACACGGGTCCAGTGCGAGTTAACAGATGTCACGATGTGATGATTTTTTTTAGCTATTCACTGTTTTGTGAGCAGTGGTGATGTTTATTTACCCAAAGCAGGCAGGCTAACTGCCCGTACTCGACCACACGAAATACAACTCGTGCGGAGCCGTTCTCAATAATTAGCAACTTATATCCGTTGACCACCGACAGCCGAGACCCTGTTCCTGATGCTGATTGTCCACTATTTTTATATAAATGTTTCATCATCATCTCAGCGTTAATCCCAGTCGTATCCGAAGCTTTTTCAGCTTAGGAGTCTGGGGTTCGCCTTACCAGTCTAACTGTTGATTTTGGCTAAACTTCGACATTTTCCATGAAGCGACTCCCGTCTGGCCTCCACAACCCAAAGGCGATATCGAAGCATTGCAGTTAGACCAATTGTTAGACTTTTGAGGGCTCTAACAACCCGTAACGACTGCCATTAGATGTTCGTATGGCAACCGGGACGTTGGTCCCGAAAGCACGTTAAGCCGTTGGGCTTAACGTGCTTTCCAAGGCACTCCAGACCAATGCAAATATTCATATTCATGCATACATGCATGCATGTAATTGTCCACTATTTTTATATAAATGTTTATCATAATATCTCTGCATTACGTTATATTTATTACATTAAAAGGTTCAATTTGTTTTAGCATCTACATTATTTATTATTTACCCGTTTTGATAGACAGTCTTTTAACTCAACCCCACATCAAAAGCACGTCATATCAAATGTGTTACACGATCTACTTTGAAGTTAAATTTAATAAGCGATGTTGTATCAGTTCACATGAAAATGTATTTCACAAATTTTATGCATATAATGTTCAACCAAAAGCACGAAGCAAATGTAAAGTTTATATTCAATTTTAAACTTTACTGGTCACAATCAAACCATAAATTAACACTGAACAGACTTCTAACTTCCGACTAAATCTATCACACCGCCTCCACCAGAACTCCGCACTCATTACTAACTTCAGCTAATATCTGATGTCTTGAAAGCGAACATCACAAATCCCGTTAAGCCGGAATCTAAAATGTATCATATCATAGATGAAACATTTGCGATTCTATCATCTATCATAACTAAGATTTACTACTCATGTTTTAGATGCATTTGTATACAACATTATTTTCTCTTTATACGAGACGTTCAAAATAAGCAACTGAATCGATTCCAATCATTTTTACACCATGTTATCGTGCGCACAGCGAGACATTTTAGACTTTGCATGAAGGCAATACGTTCTAAGTAAAACTAATATGTTTTAAGCACTTACTTCATATATTATACTTCATTTTATCACTTACGGCTGAAGTTACATAATAATATCTATCAGCACTTGACTGTTCAAACGACAGTCCAAAGCCTGCAACAAACAAAGAATCAGAAATTATCATCAATAACATAAAGACAAGACGGCGCGCCGCTGCAGGCGCGGGCGGCCGAGCGGTTCGTTGATAACAAGCTCATAACTTTGTGATTTTTCATTACATATTTTGAAATTTAGTACATAGATTCTTTACTTAAAAATACTGACGCATACGCATATACAGATCAAAGATTCCGTGGGATAAAACGCAACTACGAGAGTGTGATATACCCCGCCAAATTCAAAGCAATATCGAAAGTCATCGCCAGTGCAGTATAAATATTTATAGTCCCCCAAGATTCTGTAATCCTAGTATTTCGGAAGTTCATTTGCCCGTGAAGCGCAACATTCCTGCCAGTGATTTTCGTAAACGTAACAAATTGAATTTCACAGGCTGCCCGACGCCTAAAGGAGAAGCCCTTTAACATAAGTTGATAAAAAACCGACAGAATTTACAAATCCAATGCATTAAAATCAAGTTGCTAAATATATATTTACCTGTTTATTATTATTATTTACTCAACTCAAAATAATAATATTGTCTTGTTTAATACAACGTCAATTCCACGAATCGTTCGCGCACTTACAACCGTCAGATTGTATTACAAAGCTCCCCACATTACACAACCGCTGGCTCTACGGAGAATTAATTAAATAGGACAATAATATTGTTGTTGTTTGGTACCTACAATAGAATCTCCACTTGATAGACAGTTAAGCTTGTAACAAACCCTGTTCTGAAATCTAACTGTGAAGAAACTTTTAGGCTTCATAATACCTTATTGTGGGTCCACTGAAAACTAATTTCACACAGACTTCCATAAAATTTTCTCAGTGCAACAAATCAGTGCATACATAGCTCAAATATTCTAAGTATAAAAAATCTGTGAAGTAAAAAGTAAGTACTCGGATTTTAAAAATCAGAAGTACTAAGTTTGAGTATTTATTTATATATTCTTTATTGTACACCAAAAACACAAATTGATCAAAACACATTCAACACAAAAAATAAACATACAATGGGCGGCCTTATCGCTAATAGGTACAATCTCTTCCAGGCAACTAAAGACTGGACAGATTCTTCCGAACCACAAATGGGACTGTCGTTAGTGCAAATATTATTAATACAATATACTAAAATAGATAAACATACATACATATCCAAAACATAAATAAATACATAGATACTGAACATAACAGGTAGCCAGGTACCTAAGCAAATAAATTAGCCAAAAAGTGTATGCTGAACAAAATTGAGTTTGTTGTAGACTTACTTCAGATGTTTTTTTAATCAGACTTTAAATTTGTACAGATATTTGTCAAACTTAAAGTATATATCGTATTGACCTACCATTACTTTAATGCACGAAAGTGGCTTTGAAGACAGCGGTCACTGTCAGATAGGGAATGCAATGTCGACCTGAGATCGTAAATTCGAGATCCCGTAGTATTAAAAATATGATACCTCGAAACTTTCGGGATGTTCATCTAGTTTTAAAAAAATAACACATGACTGAATACGATGAAAACTGCTTCAAAAAAAAAATCAAAGCATTTATTTCAAATAAACCAGTTACATGCACTTTTGAATTGTCAGAAGGTTGGTCAGTCAGTAAGGTGAAGCTAGTCGCCCATTCCAAAGAGTAGGTACCTATGGAGAAGAACGGGCAAGAAACTCCATGGACACTCTTTTAAATTATCAAGCTATTGATACAAATATTTGATTACATCATTCATTTTGAAATCAATCGTGTGAGAACGATGCAGAAATATATTGTACGCTGAGAGCGTCCATTATGAAAAAAAAAAAAAACAACAATTCAGAATTTAAAATACGCCGTAGCAGCTAAGAGATGACCAGTCCCCTCTGACGGCGTCCGTTCACGAACATGACGTATGGATCAGCATCATTCAGCTCAACCATATTGAAGGGAACCTAATGACCCAACACACACGCCACCACAAGCGAGACATTTGAGTGAGCATGACATACTCTCAACAGCCATAGCACTATCAAGTCAATAAACGACTAACCCAACAAATAGATGCTTTACAGCAAGTAGATCGTGCTCACACGTGTTCCATGCAATTATACAATACTAAGAAATTGAATCTACACAATGCAAAGACAGTTTTGTCCAAGGTTCAGCAGCTCCAACGGTGTTCCCGAATGCTAAGTTTAGCTCCTGTGTAGCTGCACCAGTGCCGAATACCCCTGTCAGCGATACAATTCCGTAACGTATAATATGCCTGGCTACATAGTGTGTACTGGCTTTGAGTTAAAAAAAAAAAACAAACAATTGCAAATTTAAACTACAAGAGGAAAAATCAAAGAACAATCAGTGTAAGCATAGAAATCGGACGCAGCTCAAGCCCAAGCCTTTTTGTCGTCAATATAATCTTTAACACTATAAAATGCTTTCTGACACAACTTACGTTTAATGAAGGATTTGAATTTATTCAGGCTCAGATCTTGAACCACCTCTGGGAGTCTATTGTAAAAATGTATACATTGGCATCTAAAAGAGCCACCTATTTTCTTGAGCCTTGTTGTAGGTACAATAAATTTGTGCTTGTTCCTAGTATTTATATTATGGACATCACTGTATTTTTTATACAATTTTATATTTTTATGAGCATACAAAAGATTTTCATAAATATATTGAGACGGCACGGTCAGTACATTAATTTCTTTAAATTTTTCTCTGAGAGAGTGTCTTGGACTTAATTTATAAATTGCACGAACAGCTCGTTTCTGCAAAACAAATATTGTCTGAATATCAGTGGCATTTCCCCACAACAGAATGCCGTACGACATTACGCTATGGAAATAGCCAAAGTACACTAAACGGGCCGTCTCAATATCAGTCAAATTACGAATTGTTCTAACTGCGTATGCAGCAGAACTTAGTTTTTTTGACAATTTTTCTATATGGGGACCCCATTGAAGCTTAGCATCCAGAGTTATACCCAAGAACACTGTGCTGTCTTCAGATTCCAATTCTACGCCCTTTATCAACACTTTAGTTTTCATCTGCCTAACGTGAGGTAGAAGTAAATTTAATGCATTTGGTTTTTTTCTCGTTTAAGAGTAAATTATTAACATTAAACCAGTGGACTACTTTGGAGATCGCGCTATTTACATCATCAGTGACCTGCTGCTGACGTTTAAGTTTAAATAAAAGTGAAGTGTCATCTGCGAACAACACTATATCGTGATTATCCTTTATGAGGTACGGCAGGTCATTAATGTAAATAAGAAACAAAAAGGGACCAAGAATTGACCCCTGTGGGACTCCCATTGTTACTAAAGATCCGGAAGATCTTTTTCCATTAACGTCAACGCTTTGAATCCTACCACTCAAGTAGGATGTAATAAGATCCAATGCAGAGTTCCTGATCGCGTAGTGGCGGAGTTTCCTGATTAACGTCTCGTGAAGAACGCAATCGAATGCCTTGGAAAAATCACAAAATATGCCCAAGGCATCGCATTTATGCTCCCATGCATTGTAGATATGACATAGAAGTTCAACACCGGCATCAGTAGTTGACCCCTTGTAAAACCGAACTGTTTGGTATGTAATAATTTATGTTTATTAAAAAAAACTTAGCATTTGGTTTAAAATTAATTTCTCAAAAATTAATGCTTGTTTGTAATGGTGAGATTAATTAAAACAAAATATTGTTTCTAAGGAAATAAATGCAAAGAACCGCAATGCCGTCGGGTGACCAGGCTTTAGTCTTATCATCAAAGCGATGGTTTTATCAGGACGAACTAGGGTCGCGGTACGGTGACTACTACTTTGGACTTAAGTTTCATTTAAAGGTCGTATAAAGTAGGTGGGTGGGCTCCAATACGCTTAGCAGCTTGTCCGAGCTAACTTCACGCTACTCCGATATACAACAGTAGGCAGGGCACATTGATCGTAGAACCGATGGCCGATGGGGCAGTAAGGTTCTAGAATGACGGCCACGTACCGGAAGACGCAGCGCATGGATGTCCCCAAAAAGGTGGACCGAGGAGGTGTTCTTTACTGATCATCCATAAAAACCACAGAGCCACCCCCAGTCCGGTATATTTATTTAAAGCTTTATATATATAAAATATGAGTTAACGTATTTTTGCATAAATGTACTAGTATATTGAAATCATATATTTTATTATAGGCATATAGAGTGGTGCTGACAATACGACAATAAATTTAAACACCAACAATGCTGGTTCATAGGAATTATAATCTTAAACCATAGAAAAAAACCTAGCATCAAAAATAAAAAAAATGAAAATTTCAAACAAACTAAATCGCATAAAATTTCAAACGGAATAGAACAAACATCCTTTAAAAATATTGGTTCACTGACCTCCGATCGGCGACAGCGGGATCCTTTTTTTTTTGTTTTAATAATATTATAAACTAGCGCTTGACCGCAATCCCGCCTGATAGTAAGCAGTGATGCGATCGTTGGTGGTAAAGCGCGCTAGTTTATTAAGAGCCTATTCATATAGTCCGGTTAAGTAGTCACGACCTCTCAAGGTCAACTACGAGATGCCATATCAAAAAACAAGAGCCTATTCACTCAGAAAAACTGAACGAATAGGAATGAAGACGGCAGTTGAGCGAGATGATGCAATGTTAAACCCAACAACACGACCAACGATGCTGCGCCAAAGGGAGATTGATCTGAAGACCCTCCACGACCAAACTCCCAACACAACAACATTAGGCGCATCGTACCCGGCACACATCGCAACACAACCGCTCAGACCCGTCCTCCGTACGGCTTCACCAGACATCATGCCGGAACACGACAAATCGCTTGGCGGCAAGGCTTTGTCTGGTGGGTGGTGACTTCTGCCGGCGGCCGATGTTATGACCTACCACCGAGAAAATCCTGTATCGACTTGCTCTTTTCGCACCATTATTATTAAAGTTAAAGTTTGGTACCGCAGGATGCGGCGGTCATTAATCTGTAATCGCTTCTTTATCAACATGCACATCATGTAGAAAATGTGAAAAATGATAAATAATTTCCTGTGACTAAACTAATGGACATATTTATATGATTTTTTATGGGTAGACTGGGAATGTGTTGAGGTACACGATGTTTAATTTATTGTCGTATTGTCAGCACCACTCTGCATTATGTGAATATACCATTGTGAATATACCTACCGTATATCCATTTTGCGTGGATGTGACGCATTCCCCCAACCATTTCATAACTTTTTGTTATGTTTTTATTTTTTTACCGAAAGTATTCTTTTTCTTTGAATTTCAAATATCGTACGTTTTTAAAATGACAGAGACAGAATGCTGTTTCGAATTTCGAGCGATTAATCGCGCTCAGACCAGTGTTGTAAGTTTTAAGGTACATATGTATCTACATATTTGTGTGTCAGTCTGTGGCATCAGATGTCAAACGGCTGAACCGACATAGATAAGTTTTGTTTTCAGGTGTAACACCAGTCGTCTGATAGCAACGTTGACCATACACATAGTTATAATCTTATAATGTTTCCACTCAACAGTGGAAACAGAGGAAGAGTGGAAGAGGATATCTGTGTCCCAACGGACACAGATATCCTCTTGGTGAGAGACAGTGGGCCGTAATCTACCACGTGGGCCGAGTGCGGGTTAATAGATGTCACGTGTCTTCAAAGTTTTGCCTCTAGGACATGCCGGTTTCCTTACGGTATTTCCTTCACCGTTTTGAGAGTAGTGGTTAAAACTACAAAGTAAAGCACCTGACGGGGTTCGAACCTACTACCTACAACTTATAAATCGTAGCCGATACCACTAGTCCACCACTGCTCCCATACAAATACAATACGTTGTCCACATATTATTACAAATGTCCTAAGGAAATGCCATGACTAGATTGTGTAAAAGTACATATTAGAAATTTTCTAAGTTTGGATGGATGGAAGGACGTTTGTTACTGTTTCACACAAAACCACGGATCCGCTTCCTCCAAGCAAATTTGGCTGTATTTGTTACACTAAGATTAATACACCTGTTCAGCCTACAGAGGTCCACTGCTGGACAAAAGCCTCCCCAAGGCTTTCCATTATGGCCGGCCTTGTGCTACCCGCATCCATCGGCTTCCCGCGAACTTCACCAGGTCATCGGTCACTGTCACTTAAGTTTAGCGACTCGAAGAGCTATGTCGATGACTTTGTTTCTTCTGTGGATCTCCTCATTTCTGATTCGATCACGCAGAGAAACTCCGATACTGTTATCCTGGTAAATCAGTCCTGTGTGATAATTGCTGACACATCCTGAATATTGATAATCCATTGCTTTGTATGTTGGAAAAATTTGTCGGCACAATAACGTTAATAACGCAATGGATGAAGTTGAACTGTCAAAATGGAAACCATTGCTACTGATAGTGTGTTACGTAATTACCTCGCTATTAGCACAGGCAGAGACATTCAGAAGACAATTTTTTTTAATAAAATTTTTCCCACTCCAGAAATCGCTCCTGTCTCGTGGCTCCAAGATTCATGGTTCCATTTATTTATCAAGAAATGAATAAAATCCTTGACATAGCGGGTTGCTCAAAGCGTACTTTTATTAGCTCAAGACTATGCACGGATTGAATCTCTCCTTACTCTCATATATTAAGTCACTTCCAAATGCTCAACCAGGTGCAACACTTCTCCCTAACACATCCCTTTAACACAAACATATATAAATCCAAACTACACTATATTACACTCCACACAAAACTTACAAGTAATTTTGCATGTTTTCTTTGGTTAAGTTTTCGTTAGTTAAGTTAAAATATTGTTTAGATTAAGCAACCACTCACATATATAATGTGTCTTCAACTCTGAAATAACTAGACTTTCTCGGTGGTAGGCCATAATATTGGCTGCCGGTAGAAGTTACCACCCACCAGACAATGTCTTGCCGCCGAGCGATTCGTCGTGTTCCGGCATGAGATCTGGTGAAGCCGTACGGAGGACTGGTCTGAGCAGTTGTATTGCGATGTGCCGGATACGATACAAGAAATGTTGTTGTGTCGGAAGTTTGGTCGTGGAGGGTCTCCAGATCAACCCTCCTCTGGCTTAGCATCGTTGGGTATAAAAATCAAAATCAAAGCATTTATTTCAAATAAACCAGTTACAGGCACTTTTGAATTGTCAGAAGGTCGGTCAGTCAGTAAGATGAAGCTAGTCGCCATTCAAAAGAGTAGGTACCTGTGGAAAAGAACGGGCATCATTCATGTTGAAATGAACCGTGTGAGAACAATGCAGAAATATATTGTACGCTGAGAGCGTCCATTATAGAAAACACAAAAAAAAAAACAACAATTCAGAAATTAAAATAACCCAACAAATAGATGCTTTACAACAAGTACATTGTGCTCACACGTGTGCTATCCAATTATACAATACTAAGAAATTGAATCTACACAATGCAAAGATAATTTTGTCCAAGGTTCAGCAGGTTCAGCAGCTCCAACAGTGTTTCTGAATACTAAGTTTAGCTCCTGTGTAGCTGTACCAATGCCGAACACCCCTGTCAGCGATGCAATTCCGTAATGCACAATATGCTTGGTGGTATAGTGTGTAATACCGGCTTTGAGTAAAAAACTTAAACAATTACAAATTAAAATTACAAGAGGAAAAATCAAAGAACAATCAGTGTATAGAAATCAGACGCAGCTCAAGCCCAAGCCTTTTTGTTCTCAATATAATCCTTAACATTATAAAATGCTTTCTGACACAACTTACGTTTAATGAAAGATTTGAATTTATTCAGGCTCAGATCTTGAACCACCTCTGGAAGTCTATTGTAAAAATGTATACATTGGCATCTGAAACTGCCACTTATTTTCTTGAGCCTTATTGTGGGTAGAATAAATTTGTGCCTAGTATTTATTATATGGACATCACTGTATTTTTTAAACAATTTTATATTTTTATGAGCATACAAAAGATTTTTATAAATATATTGAGACGGCACGGTCAGTACATTAATCTCTTTAAATATTTCTCTGCGAGAGTGTCTCAGACTTACCGTGTTATTCATAAAAAACTCGTTAATCACTCATTAGCAACTATTTAGCTAACCATTTAGTTAGCTCTAAATCAATGCTTAACTTTTCTTTATTCATAAAAGCTAGTTAGCAGATGATTAGTAGCGATACGAAGTAGAGGTGAAACTATGCGTTCGGCACAGATTATAATCAAAATAGTTGACTAAAAATTGGAATTTTTAGAAAAAACTTGTCAAAACTGCGATTTTTTATCTGTCGTGTTTGGCAGAAAAATGTCAGAAATTTGATCGGATAATTTGAATATGAATAAAATGATTTATTACAATTAAATAATTGTATTTGTGATGATAGTAGTGAAAGTAATAAACTCCAATAATATTATAGTAAACAGAAAAAGGTATTTATCTCTGTATTTATATGTAATTACTAATCTTAAACTGACGAAATTAATGTTAAAGCAGTAGCCGATAGTAACTGTGTATTTTCCTGCTCTTTATGCTTGTAAACATCCGTTTGATATTATACATTACTTCCTACTGCTTTTGTACTGCTTTTTACAGTATTATTATACTCGTTTACAGGCACACGTTTTATTGCTGTATACGAAGCCACTATTAGCACCTAGCGGCAATATTATTCTACCTCGCAATGACGGCGAAGGAGAAGACCATGCTGAGTGAAAAAGATGAGGAATGAGGGTCGCGTGAGTCAAGAATGGCTCTCATGCTTATGGAAGAAAACAATGAATTATTTTTATAACAAAAATGTAAACAGTTTTATTGCGTATCAAAATAAAATATTTCTAAAAAAATGTTTTATTATTTGTGTCTTGCTGCCCCAAAATGACTTTTTTAGTCCTGTGCCTTAGATATGACATAAGATAACACAAGGAAACATAGGGCAGCATCTAAAATCACTGTCTTTTTTATTAAGTACTGTTTTTATAAACCAGTGCCTGACCGCAATCCTGCCTCATGGCAAGCAGTGATGCAATCGTTGATGGTAAAGCGCGCTAGTTTATTAAGAGCCTATTCGCTTAAAAAAAACTGAGTGAATAAAAAGAAAGACGGCAATTGAGCGAGGTGATGCAATGTTAAACCCAACAACACGACCAACGATGCTGCGCAAGAGGGAGATTGATCTGGAGACCCTCCAGGACCAAACTCCCGACACATCAACATTTGGCGCATCGTACTCGGCACATTTTGCAACACATCTGCTCAGACCCGTCCTCCGTACGGCTTCACCAGACATGATGCCGGAACACGAGGAATCGCTTGGCGGCAAGACTTTGTCTGGTGGGTGGTAACTTCTGCCGGCAGCCGATTTTATAGCCTAGTATCGAGTAAAGCTTGTAAGTCAAAAAAGTTTCAAAGCTAATACCTATAACTTTACTACGTCGCTTTGGAAATTCAAAAAGGTTTTCAACATCCATATTTCCGCACTATTCGATATTATAAACAAAATAACTTCGAAGCATAATGATCATATTAAATCAATTAGCTGATTCAAATAAAATCCGCCATATTGTTGCCTCTAACCATCCTCTTAACAGGGGTCCGGTGATGTTTAATTTTGACAACTACTAATCAATTGCTTAGCATCCTCTTAGCGTTAAACAGCTTTTATGAATAAGAATTTTGCTAATCAGTTGCTTAGCAAATGGTTAAAGTTTTATGAATAAGACTGTTAATTTATAAATTGCACGAACAGCTCGTTTCTGCAAAACAAATATTATTTGAACATCAGCGGCATTTCCCCACTACAGAATATCGTACTACATTACGCTATGGAAATAACCAAAGTACACTAAACGGGCCGTCTCAATATCAGTCAAATTAGGAATTGTTTTGAAAAAATTTCTATATGTGGACCCCATTGAAGCTTAGCATCCAGAGTTATACCCAAGAATACTGTGCTGTCTTCAGATTTCAATTCTTCGCCCTTTATCAACACTTTAGTTTTCACCTGCCTAACGTGAGGTAAATTTAATGCATTTGGTTTTTTTCTCGTTTAAGAGTAAATTATTAACATTATACCAGTGGACTACTTTGGAGATCGCGCTATTTACATCGTCAGTAACCTTCTGCTGACGTTTTAGTTTAAATAAAAGTGAAGTGTCATCTGCAAACAACACTATATCGTGATTATCCTTTATGAGGTACTTACGGCAGGTCATTGATGTAAATGAGAAACAAAAAAGAACCAAGAATTGACCCCTGTGGGAATCCTATCCATCCGGAAGATCTTTTTCCATTAACGTCAACGCTTTGAATCCTACCACTCAAGTAAGATGTAATTAGATCCAGTGCAGAGTTCCGGATTCCGTAGTGGCGGAGTTTCCTGATTAAAGTATCGTGAAGAACGCAATCGAATGCAATTTGTGGGGTCCGATGTACTACCTGATTTAAACAAAGGTATTATTTTACTATTTTTCATGAGATTAGGAAACTCTCTACGGTCAATACAAACATTAAAGATAACAGCTAGAGTCGGTGCCACAATATCAATAATAGACTTAGCAACTTCCACCCAATGACTCCATAGGTCAGCAGTCTTTTTTACATTTAGAGTGTGAATGATTTTAATTATATCTCTGCTGATAACATGTTCAAAATGAAATTCCGAATCACAAACATTAACATTTTCTTTAAGCAAAGACTCAGCAACTGAAAGTGATGAGTTTAGGGATTTAGTAGTTGAAACGGGAATATCCGAAAAGAAATTTTCAAATACCTCAGCGACTTATGAGTGTGATTTTATTATGTTGTCATTAATAAACAGGCTATAGTCAGTAGTTCTATCACTGGACCTTCCCATTTCACTAATTTTCCAAGCCGTTTTAACGACATTACTACTGTTTTTATCTTTGAACTCAAGTAACGTGACTTGGCCATTTAATAAACTTGTTTAAATAATTTCGAATATTTTCTATTATACAAATTAAATTCAACAGTGTTAATATAAGTCCTCTCATTGTACTGTTCATTTTGTAGATATAAAGGTCGACGGGGTTCGTGGCACCGTGGTAAAAAAAATTTTTTAAAGGAAAGATGTTGTTCGGTGAAAAGTTTATATTGAAGTAAGTGCTAAGGTAAAACAAGGCTTTCAAATAAAATAAAAATAGAATAGAACACAATGAAAAATAATAAAACGTGCCAGTAGGCTCTAAGGCCTGGTTTACACAGCTGAGATTAGGCATAATCTACAACAGCCCCACATAATCGAAGCTGTGAAAACAAAAAAAATGCACAGAAAAATTAAATTAAACCTAAACCAGCTACACATCTCTTGTGTGCTATAGGCCCCAGTGTTTTAGTGAGAACATCTGCAGGCATATCACAACTCTGAAGATATTCTAACTTAACAACATTAGAAGAGACCTTTTCTCGAATAAAATGATGTTTCGTATCTATGTGCTTCGTCCTGTTGTGGTGTACAGGATTGTGAACGAGATTTATGGCACTCTGACTATCTGAATACAGCTTAACTGGCGTAAGTTTACCTGTTATTTCATGGATAAAACGGCGTAAATAACAAGCTTCTTTAGTAGCGGACGCAAGCGCCATATATTCGGCCTCTGCAGAGGAGAGCGCTACCGTGGGTTGTTTTTTCGACTCCCATGACACAGGTGCTCCACCTTGTACAAAAACATAACCTGTGTATGACCTTCTGTCGATCGTACAGTTTGCCCAATCAGCATCACAGAATCCTTTTAAGAGTTCTCCATTTTTTCTATAAACCAATGAGTAGTTGAGAGTGCCTTTCAAGTATTGTAAAACTCTTTTTGCAGCATTCCAATGCTCTTTAGTATAACACGTATTAAATTGACTGAGATAGCTCGTCGTATACGCGATATCTGGTCGTGTGTTTACAGACAAATACATAAGAGAACCAATAAGAGTTTGGTATGGAAAATTCTCACTAACCTGATCATCACAACGCTTTTCCATCGATTTCTTTACAAGTGGAGTATTTACCGTCTTACACTCTATCATATTAAATTTTTGTAGTAGTGAACTTATGTATGACGATTGATTAATTTCTATAACATTTTCCTGTATATTAAAATTCAGGCCTAAATACTTTTTCAAAAAACCCAAATCTTTTAGTGAAAAATTACTCGACAAATCCTTTTTGACAATGTCAAATGTCATTTCAGAGTCAAAAAATACTAAAAAGTCATCGACAAAGACACTAAGAATAACGAGTTCCTTATCAAAAAGTTTAGTGTATACGCAAGGTTCAGAAGGAGTTGGAACAAAACCTATTTTTAAAAGTGTTTCATTTAACTTTTTATTCCAGGCACGCGGTGCCTGTTTTAGGCCGTAAAGGGATTTCTTTAATAGGCAAACCTTACTTTCGCCACCCTTTTCTATGAAACCAAAAGGTTGTTCCATATAAACTTCCTCTTCCAAGTTTCCATTTAGGAACGCGGTATCTACGTCCAAATGTTTTATTTTTAAACCAATTTCTGCAGCCAACGCAAATAAGGCACGTAGGGAAGAATGATGAATTACTGGCGCAAACGTTTCGTCGTAATCCACTCCTTTAACTTGCTTAAAACCTTTTGCGACCAGTCTAGCCTTGTATTTCAGTATATTTCCACTAGCGTCCTTTTTCAGTTTATAAACCCACTTGCATGGTATTACTTTCTTGTTTGGTCTGTCAACAAGATCCCAGGTCTTGAGCTTCATAAGAGAATTGTGCTCATCTTGCATAGCATTTTGCCATTTTTCGGCATCGTCAGCATGAACTGCTTCATAGTATGTCGTCGGCTCATCCAAATCATCAGACAATACATTATAAGTAAGAAAATCTGGTGGTTTCCTGTTTCGTGAGGGGTACCGACGCTCCTGGATAAATGGCTGCTCTTCCAAACTAGCTGGTTCTTCATCAAAACGCTGTGTGTTCATTGGTGAAGACGTTTCAGCTATAGGGTCGATACTCTCAACACAATCGTGAAATTCAATTTCATTTTCATCTCTTTCAGCATTTTCTTCAAAAAGTAAAACTGAGTCCGACTGTACCTCAGGTTCCATCTTAACTGAATCTGACTGTACTTCAGGTTCATTCTGCTTTCGTTTCAAAAATGTAAAGCAGTTTTCAAAAAAGGTTACATCCCTAGATTTTAGGATTCGCCGTGGGTTAGAAGGATCTCTAAAAATATAACTATTTGGATCTTCAGAATAACCCACAAAAATAGCTTCTTCAGCTTTCATGTCCAACTTTTTTCTATTACATGAAGGTATATGGACAAGGGCTCTGCATCCAAAAATTCTTAGATGACTAAGATCACATCTTCTGCCACACCATTTATCATAGGGTATATCCCCACTTAAGGCTCGATGAGGGGACCTATTTTTTAGGTATACAGCTACGCGAAATGCGTCTTCCCAGTAAGCCTTAGGTAGTGAGCTTTCAGCCAGCAGCGATCTCGCCTTCTCGGTTATAGATCGGTGGGTTCGCTCTGCAACTCCGTTTTGTTGAGGGCTGTAAGGCGTCGTTGTTTGATGCGCGATACCTTTTGATGAAAGATAATCAGCAAAAACTTTATTAACAAACTCTGTGCCGCCATCAGTCCTAATCCTTTTTATTTTAAAACTTAATTGATTTTCAACTAAAGTTTGAAAATGACAAAATTTATCTTTTACTTCGGTCTTTGAACTTAAGAAATACGCAAAAACTTTTCGGGTATAATCATCAACTAAAGTTAACATATATTTATTACCTTGAAAAGAGGTTGTAGACATAGGTCCACACAGATCACAGTGGATCAACTCTAAAGGTGAAGTTGCTCTATTAAAAGCTATCCTTTTAAAAGGTTTTCTTGCTTGTTTGCCTTCTACACAAGCGATGCAACTTGATTTATCTATTACGGAAAATTCTACCCCTACCTGGTGATTCTTCAACCGATTCATGCCTATTCGACAAAGGTGTCCAAGTCTCTTATGCCAGATTTGATACCTATCCTGACAGTCAGAGTGCTCATCTTTTGTTAAATAATTATCAGCCACAGTGTTGGAAACATTTGTAGAGCCATTAAGTACATACAATCCACCACAGGGCGAAGCATGAAGAAGCGAATCACCTGTAACACAAAAGGTATCATTTTTATAAAAGTTACATCCATTTTTATTAAAAACACATATAAAACCCTTATCTACAGCTTTTTGTACAGATAGCAAATTAGCATTTAAGTCTGGTACATAAGCAACATCAGAAATTGTATTTATTTTATTTTTAGGTGTCGAGATCGAAATATCTCCTAATCCTAAACATTTGATCTTTTCACCATTTGCGACAGTTACGGTTCCTCTATCAGTCAACTTTATATGTTGAAACCAATCACGCCTTGAAGACATATGTTTAGTTGCACCTGAGTCTACATACCAAACATCCTTGTTTTCAGATCCAGAAGTATTCAAAGCAGTAAATGAGGAGTCATTTGTACTCGTAACATTACCCTTTTCCTTCTTCTTTTTCAATGGACAGTCTGGTCTTTTATGTCCGGGTACATTACAGTCATAACATACTACTTCCTTCTTCTTTTTGGATTTAGGTTTCACTTTTGCTTGAAATACCGAATCCGTCGTTAATGTGTCGCTTTTAGACATTTCATTAAGGAGTCTCGTTTTTACCAGGTCAGTAGTTACATCAACATTGCAATTTTCAAGCGCCATAATGAGGGGCTCATATTTTGGAGTGAGTCCACCTAAAAGTATAGCGGCAATCGACGTATCTTCTATCACCTTCCCAATATCTGCAAGATCCTGTGCAGTTGAAGTAACTGCATTTATGTACTGTTCAATGTCTGCATAATCTGCGAGACTTAAGCGGTACAACTTACGTTCAAGAGCTATTCTTCGTCCTATACCGTTATCCTCAAAAGCTTTCTGTAATGATTTCCACGCTTCCGATGCAGTCTTTGCACTTCTAACGTGAGTTATAGCTGCACCATCTACAGTTAGGCAAATCTTAGCAAGAGCTTTTGTATCGTACTTTACCCTTATAGCCTGAGGAGTTGTGTCACCTTCTGGGTATCCAGTAACGGCAAACCAGAGATCCTCGTGGAGTAGGTAGTTTCTCATTTTAAACTTCCACGTCGGATAACCCTCCTTGTTTCTTAAGCCAAAGGTTGGTAATGACGAAGAGCTTGACTTCGCCACAACATTACTATCACCAGTATCATGTGACATGTTTACGCACACCAAAAAAATACAAAAAACAATATTTTCCAAAAAAAATACACTTTTGTATATATTTCACACACGGATTTTATACTCCACAATTTCGTGCTGATAACGTTTTGTAGATATAAAGGTCGACGGGGTTCGTGGCACCGTGGTAAAAAAATTTTTTAAAGGAAAGATGTTGTTCGGTGAAAAGTTTATATTGAAGTAAGTGCTAAGGTAAAACAAGGCTTTCAAATAAAATAAAAATAGAATAGAACACAATGAAAAATAATAAAACGTGCCAGTAGGCTCTAAGGCCTGGTTTACACAGCTGAGATTAGGCATAATCTACAACAGTTCATAAAGCCGAGTCTTTTATGTATGGTACGATGGTAGCCCAATCAAAGAAAGATGCATTACTATTAACAGAGATAGTCTTGGGAACAAAGGTAATATCAAATTGATTACAGCATATATTAAAAAAATTATCATAGAGATGATTAGGATCAGCATTAACAGAACTGGATAAGACTGGCAATTTATTAATAAGATTAAATCTCCCGCCGTCGTACGGCGAGTTTCCACCCTTATGTTGTTAACACCACTACGATCCGGACGAAGCGTTTCGCCTCCTCCTTTATACCGCGTACATCGAGGGACTGGAACAATTTGCCAGCGGCGGTGTTTCCGTCGGACTACAATTTGAGTGTCTTCAAGGCTAGAGTGAATAGGATCTTAATAAACTAGTGCACTTTACCACCAACGATTGCGTCACTGCTTACCCTCAGGCGACATTGCGGTCAAGCGCTAGTTTATAAATTAATAAAAAAAAAGCGGCTTTCAGTTTTAAGGTTAACAGTGATATCCTGTTTGGTCACATTTTTAATATGGTTTGGAATAGTAATCCTTTGTCCGCAGTGATCAGAATGAAGTAAATTTACAACTTCTTTGCGGCTTGGTATTATGTTTGTAAAAATATTATCTAGGCACGTGGCACAAGTAAGTGTTATTCTTGTGGGCTCCAAAAATAGGTTTACAAGATTGTAAAACTGAAATAGACTTATAATTTTATCACAATAACTTGAGTTCTCTAATAAATTAACATTAAAATCACCGCAAACGATAATGGCTTCGATCGAAACACAAATCTTGTGTAAAACTTCAAGTATTACCTTTTCAAAGCAGTCATACAATCCTGAAGGGGTCTGTACACACTTAATACAACGAAGCCCTCCAACTCTATACAGGCAATTTCAGCTATTCGTTCAACAGACAAACTTACAACGTCTTTACGATTTTTAAATTTGAGCAGGTTACTAACTAAATTTAAAGAGCCACCATGTATAGCATTTATTCTGCGAAACGAACTACCAACCTGGTGATTCTTAAAATTAAACAAGAACTGGTGACTTTTTAACCAATATTCAGTTAAACAAAGAATATCAGTACCATAATGGTTCATGAATAAATCTACCTCTACAATTTTTTTCATAAATCCTTGAATATTTTGATGCACCAAATTGATATTATCTATTGACCTTAAATTTCCTCCCGAGTTGCAATTGAAATTCTGTATATTATAGCTAGAGGTTGGCTCTATTGTCTTATTTTGTAATTTAAATTATTAATAATGCCAACAGAAAAAAAAATATTGGCAGAATTAATTATAATGTCATTGCATTGCTCAAAAGAAGCAAGTTGTTTAGCCAAATTCTTGGCTGTAATAGAAAAAAATATGATAGCGACACAGCTATCTGTCTTTTGTATTAATTAGAAAGATAATATATAACATTATTATGTCTATCTCTTGTCAAATACAAATTCTTCTTAAAATAATTATATATCTCAATTAATTGTAATATTTTATTATTAAATGTCAACTTTAACATTGTCATATTAAGTTCAAATCTAATCCTATTTTCTTCCTGTGGCAACTGGTCACTGTAGGGGATTTTTTTTTTGGTAAAACCCGCCACTCATTTTCACACCCACTGCAATACCTGAAAGTCAGAATTAACAGTGGAGACCGCCAGAAAAACGCCGAGCAATGAAGCTCGACGAGTCCCGGAAAAACGATTCAACTGTCTTGGGTCCCGCAACGAAATTAATCAGAAAAGAATAGCGGAGGAGTAAGAAAAAAAGATATTTTTTCTACTTCCCTCCATAACAAGTAGGAGACAGAACAGAACTAGGCCAATCGGCACAAAGGGACAATATTGCAACTGGGAGAAGCCCAGATTGCCAAACACCACGGAATAAAATTTGATTAAGTTATGTCCTATGTAGGTATTAGCTGTTACAATTGATTCCAATAATAGGTATGGCAAAAGCGCCTGAACACACGGAAATTGGTTCTAGTTTCTACAAGGTCCGTATAATAAACGACTCCGGATGTAACTTGTACACTATCCAACATAATATTGCGTTCATTCTGCCAAAGAACACACTCCCACAAGATGTGATGTGCGGACTGTTCAAATTCACAGCTCGATGTAGATCATTGACACGTTGTAAGGGAATGTAAACAAGACAACCTTTCCAATATTCAAATTGTAACATTTCACAACTCTTTAGCCCTAATTTCCCCTACTACCCACAAAAATTAACAAAGTTGTATCCTGGGAAAAGTTACATTTAATATTTTTTTCTATAATTCCATATAAAGAACAACCAGGCATACAGTAGTTCAATATTGAGTGACCCGGACATTCATCAGTCAACAAGCGCCCCAAGCCCTTACCTATCTCATCACAGAACAACAGAACATCATTATTCAAGCTATGTTTAAGATTATTAAGATCAAGATTATTGGCACTATTAGCAGATGGAACTACCACATCAACGATAGTATTACATGATGTCAACGAATGATCCGGTGTAAGCACATTCGATATTGTAATCGATCGTGTTCAGGATGGTCTTTTTTTTTTTTTTTTTTATAGACACCCGTCATCACAGGGCGTTGTCGTCCCTACTTCTTGCTTGGCAAGAATCCTTGGTTAGTAAATTAGTTATCTGCCAATTCTTTGTTTTCCACTACGGCTTTTTTGTGGCATTGGCTCTCTTTTTGGGCTGCTTTTTTCCCACTTTGTCTTCTTATCTTCTTTATTTATTTTCTTATATTACATTTTTTTTTTAAACTTTTCTTACATTATAATTTAACATTAACAATTACACATTTATTTATTTATAATATTAAACACCGATTCATCTTGCCGACGGGGTGCCGGTTGCACTGCCCCTTGTTCTGTTCCTTTCAATTCAATACACATTTTTGCAACTTTGAGGCAAAACCGCTCCAGACACGGCCTGGAGTGTTTGTCCGCCATAAGGTCGGCAATAGTTGTTTCTGTCAATAATCTACCAGTACTTACTTCCAGGTCGTATCTGTCGCGGTTGTGCCTCGGACACTCGAACAGGAGGTGCTGGATGGTCTCAGTTGCCTGTGTGTCACACACACAGGCCGGGCTGTCTTTCAGCTTGAATCTATGTAGGTACGCGGCGAAGCCGCCGTGACCCGTCAAGATCTGCGCCCAAATAGACGTCCTGTCGAGGCACTTCAGGACCTTGCGCGCGCGCACCACATCGGGGAAGAACATTCGCGTGACCCCAGCCGTGGCCCCGCCGGTGTACCTCCCGTTCCAGACAGCTACTGTGCCCTCTCTCAAACGTCTCTTGACGTAAGAGACTGGACACCTGTCATACGCTGGGGCGACCCTGGACTGGGCCGCCGCCTGCCTAGCCAGTTCGTCGGCGCGCTCATTGCCGGGGACCCCGACATGAGCTTACCCCACCCAAAAGAACCGGAGGACTTTACCACTTCCCTCTTGCTCCCTGATATTCTTACGAATATGGGTAGCAAGGGGATGGTGCGTTTCCGGGTTTCGGATCAAGTCGAGCGAGGATCGAGATTCGCTGAGCACCGCCGCGCAGTCGAAGCCTCTCAGGACAACCAGGTCCGTAGCCCTGGCTATCGCGAGCAGCTCCGCCTGAAAGACGGTACACATCGGCTCCAACCTCATTCGCTTGGTCCGAATCTCGGACCCATCCCGCCAGTATGAATATGCCGCCCCGACCCCTTCATCCGATTTACTACCGTCTGTGTAAATCAGATGAGCGGGGAGCTGTAGCTGAGCCACAGTTTCGGGGAGCATATTCTCCAAACACTGATAATCAACATCTGGCTCACTGGCGGGGTGAGGGGCCTCCGTAAAGGCCCTACGCTCCTCCAGTTCGCGGGATTCCAGCTCTTCAATCGGACGTCCCCGTTTGCACTCAAACAGCCGGGCGACCTCCAACACTCGAAGATCGAGCGGGAGGAGACCCGACAGCGTGAGCGCTGCATTGAGCGACACCGTACGATGCGACTTGGCGATCTTCTGTGCAAAGCCCCTTTGGACGGTAGCAAAGGTTCTTTGCACAGAGATCTTCTCGGCGGCTTTCGCCCAGGAGCTCGCGCCGTACAGGATCGTCGGTTCGACGACTGCAGTGTATATCGTCCTGATGATCTCCGGACACAAGCCCCAATCCACCCGAGCCATCGCCGACAGTTTCCTATACAGGTTAGTTGCCTTGCAACAAGCATATGAAATATGCTTGTTGAAGGTCAACTTACTGTCGACGATGACTCCGAGGATCTTGAGCTCGGTCACCATCGAGATGTCAACGCCACCCATCTGCACGACCGGAGTGTCATATTTAAGCTTCCGCGTGACGACCATCGCCAGAGTCTTCTCGGCGGAGAAGCGGAGCTTATTCATGACACCCCACTCGTGCACACAGGCTAAAGCGGCATTGGCATCCCGCTGGATCCCGAGCGCCGTGTGCCCAGAGAACACCAACACGATATCATCCGCGAACGCCTGCACGTACGCGCCCAGCGAATCCAGGTTGTCCAGTAGAGGGTCCAGCAGCATGTTCCAGAAGAGAGGCCCACCGATGGAGCCTTGGACACAGCCCTTGGACTGAGGCTTCCGCATCGTCCTCCCCGCGTAGCGCACGACCACGCTGCGGTCCCTAAAGTAATCCTCGACAAGACGTCTCAGATTAACGGGAATACCTTTCTCTATCATTCTGCACTTTATAGCAGGCCACCATGCATTATCAAACGCCCCCTCGATGTCAAGAGAGACTATCAGGGCGATCTCCTTCTTGTGGATGATGCCTCTGACGTGTTGCAACAGGTCGTACAACGCGTCCTCCGTGCTCCGCTGCGGTACGAAGCCGTACTGGCGCGCATTGGACTTGGGCAAGAAGTGCCAACGTATACGTCGGCACAGGATTTTCTCCAAAATCTTGCCCAAGATGGAAAGTAGTCCAATGGGGCGATACGACTTTGCGCGGGCATAGTCTGGACGCGCCGGCTTCCTGAGCACCACGACAGATGCCTCCTTCCACGGCGCTGGGAAGCATGCCAAGTCAAGACACCGGTTCAGGATGGCCAGGAATAGGTCGAGTTCCTGGTTAATCGCCCTGTTGCATATGTCGCTAGTGAATCCATCCGGACCCGGTGCCTTCTTAGGGTTGAAGCTGCGCAGAGTCCGGACCAACTCCCCCCTGGTGATCGGGGGGTCGTCGGTCTCTCCCGGTAGGCGCGTGCTGAACAGATCCGCCCGACCTCTGATGACGGCGTGGACTGCAGAGTCCACCGACGCGTCATCATCGGCGAAGAATGTTCCGGCCAGCAGCGCGACCGATTGATCCGGGCTCTGCACAACTCCACCCTCCACGAGTAGCTGGTCCTCGTGGTGGCCTGACGCCCTTCTCAGCACCCGATAGATACCGTCCCACATAGACTCCCTTTCTTGCATCGAGCAGAACTGCTTCCAGCTCGCAGTTTGGGCGCTGACTGCCCTCCGCTCGTACTCCGCCTTGGCACTCAGGTAGTCGTCTACCACATACTGTCTGCGACGCGGCGCGGCACAGCGGATCCTGCGCCGCTTTGTGTTCACGTCGCGCCGCAGCCTTTCAAGCTCGTCGTTCCACCAAGGAAAGCCCCTCTTTGGTCCGGGTGGTCTGTGTGGGGGAATAGCCTCCCCACACGCTTCGGTCACGGACTCAATAAAGTCCGTGACCACCCTTTCCATTTCGCCCTTATTTTGGGCGTTGGATACCCGCTCCAGGGTGAGTCCCCGGGCGGATATCCCCCTTCATATGATATGCACATTCGATATTAGACCGCACTTACAGTTGGTTTTTTGTGAGTTAACCAGCTCATTCATCCTCAACACATATTCTCTCAATAGGTCTTCTGAGGTATTATACTTATTAGTCATAGAAATAAGTTTATCTTGGAGATGGTCAAGTTCAGATCGCAATGACTCCGTGTCAATGTTGTACCTCCTATTACTTTGCTCTAAGTTATAAGAATACATATATTTTTTTTTAACTAATTATAAACTAGCGTTTGACCACAATCCCGCCTGATGGTAAGCAGTGATGCGATCGTTGATGGTAGATAGCGCGCTAGTTTATTAAGAGATCTAATTGTTTTAGCAAATTCAAACTTACCTAAAAAAAAAACAATTTTTATTGCCACAATAAATTGTACAAAAAGAAATCACAAACGAGTATATAAAAATACTATGCAACTAGGGTAACAGAGTTATTGTCGAGCTCTGGCACCCCATGTAAGATTTAACTTGTGTTTAGGGTGCCAGCGTCTTCACCTAATCATTGTACATCATTAGTAATAGTTGCGGGACAAGCACAGTTCGTCAACATAATATTTTAAGCTAGTGGTGGACTAAAAATTATGTATTTATGTACCTTTGAGTGTGTGTGTATGTGAATGTGTGCGTGAATATATGTGTGCGTTTTTACGTGTGTTTCTGTGACAATAAATATGGATGTTCAATTAATTATTATGAATATATTAAACTTATTCATAATATCAGCAGAACGAAATCTTTAATAACTCTTCAGTCTTATTATAGGTCAATGTCAGGAGCCACTTGGTGACCTTAGTTTTGCATTTATTTAGACACATGGGAGCAATGTGGCAGTATTTATTTATTCTGTTATATAGGTGGCTTGACAGTATATTAAAATGACGGTTGGCAAGGGTCGTTCTATATCCCTGTGTTGCACATGCTTCAAAGTGTCTACGTTTTTTGGTAGCATTCAGATCGTAAACCACACAGGGATGTTTGCGGAGAATAGTAGCAAGAATAAACAGCTGTCTCACTGTGAGGACCTGACATTCGCTGTAGAGAGCGGTGGTGGGATACCTAAATGGCTTCGAGGTCATAACCTTTAGAACCGCTCTCTGTGCTCGTTCAAGAAGGATGAAGACTGTCTTAGGGGTCCCACCCCACACTGTGATGCAGTAGTTAATTAAGCTTTGGCATAGGGAATAATAGACAGTTTTCATCGTGAGGCGATCAGCGGAGTGCCTTAGTTTTTTAAAAATAAATATGAACTTGCGGACTTTCGATATGAGATTATTAAGGTGAGATTTCTAGCTCAGAGAGCCATCCAACCAGACACCAAGATATTTGACTGAATCACATCTGTTGATTTGAGGACAGCCACATTGTGACGAAGATAGACCGAATGAACAAGTGTGGGCTCTGAGCATCGTTGATTCCGCAGGAGGTATGCTGGTGGACAATAAAGAGTAAGTATACCGTTTTGCTTAGATTTAAAGTTAGGATGTTTCCCCTGTTCAACTTAACACTTTTTATAAAGTTTGTCATTTTACCATTTTTTGAGTTTTGACAATGTACTTATTCATTTTTATGTATTTTTTAAATTTATTATTATTAGTTAGTTAGTACCCCAACTGAATTTAATGACTTTGTATCATTGTCATCAGTCAAATCTATAGTATAAGAGGTGTTTATTGCAGAAACCATTGTGGGGGCGATAGGCATCAACTCGCTAGAAGCTCAGCGAGGCAGTGATGTTATTATTAGAAGTCTCGAATTGTATAATTTGACTTTGAGCCTCATGTAGCTGCTGTTGTAAGAGGTGTTTCTGACAAAGAACTTGTGCATACTCTAAGCTACACTGGCTAAACCCGGCCACAACAAACTGGAGCCTATCCCGGACTTATATGACATCAGTGTATTGAGTACGTTATTGAGCCATTACATTTCTCAACTTCCTATTTACTTTATGGGCATTGAAGTGGACTCTCTCGTTGTCATCGATTTCCATAAGTAGTTGGTCACAGGACTCCCTCGAAGCCTTTAATAGGCTCAAAGCCTCTTTGAGTATGGTACTATGAGTCATGATCATTATTGAAACTAGGTAGGTAAGGAAGTGACAAGAGATTAGAAGTGAGGCGGTAGTTGTGGCAAAAATGTAAGATAATTAGTAAAAATGAAAAATGAGATTTAGATTTAAGTAAATAAAAGATGATTTGAAAGTAAAAGTTGACCAATAATCGAGTTTGATGTAAATAAAAGGGAGTTCTGTCACCAAACCAAAATAAGGTTATGTTTACGTTCAGAGGTCATTGGTATCAATAAGTGGCCTCTCTAAAAGTAAAGGATAAACTTTACTTTATGAACCGTTGAAGTGAGCGGCAAGATTTCTAGGGCTGAAAGGAAAGACCTTGGCCTAAGACACCTCTATGTAAAATTTCGAGTGATGTAAACTTATAGTTTCCGAGAAATGAATTCACAAAAATCATGTTAAATTCACAATTTTAGGTTATGAATCGGGTATTTTTGTTGTCATTGCGTTTTGTTAAACTTGTTGTTGAAGACCTGTCAAAATATTTATTTGAAATTATTATTTATTATTTTTGTCTTAATAGTAATAATTAGTCTAAAATCATATTATTTCAACAAAAACATGTGAAACATTAAATTATTAACAATTATTATTTCATTTGACGGAAATCCCAGACAATATCATTCTGCACAACGAAACGTAAATTGACACGTCAGTCATCGTTTGTCCACCCATAGGTTAGGTTAAGTTAAAACTGTGACCAAATCAGCGCGCGAGCCGAGCGAGCGAAGCAAGCGTGAGAGAAAATCAAAATGTTCGTTTTTATTTCTAATTAAAATCTACTTTGAATAAATAAATCTACCATAGTAAATTAAAAATCACGCTAATTGTTTCGCCATATCCCTTAATCATTGGACCTAACCTCAAAATTGATAATTATCAAATTCTTTATAATCATAAGTTTTCATCATCCCCCCTTCAGGGGGAGGGTTCCCCCTGAAGGGGGACAAAATATACATTATTGTTCCATTAAATTGATGAATAATTGGAAATAGGTCTACAAATCCAACTAATTTAATATTTAAAATTTAAAAAAATCATAAGAACAAATTTAAACAGCTATCAGCTGTAGTGTTGCCACAGAAAAAAAAACTTAACTTTAACATTGCATCACCTCGCTCAACTACCGTCTTCCTTCCTACTCACTAAGTTTTTTAAGTGAATAGGTTTACTAAACAATCGCGCTTATTTATCTACCTATCAACCTCAAAGTTTATCTTACTATCAACGATTGCATCACTCCTTACAGTCAGGCGCGATTGCAGTCAAGTACTAGTTTATAGTTATTAACAAAAAAAATAAGATCCCACGATACAGGGTATCCTATTGTTGTGTCTAGTGCTACTTCATTGCACGACATATTTAATACTAGCGGCCGCCAGCGACTTCGTTTGCGTGGAGTTGGTTCTGCTTAGCTCCTATTGGTTGCAGCGTGATGTTATATAGCCTAAAGCCTTCCTGGATTAATGCGCTATCCAACGCAAAAAGATTTTTTCAAATCGGACCCGCAGTTTCTGAGATTAGCGCGTTCAAACAAACCAACATAGTATAGATTTATTTTAATTTATGTTTTGCTGTCTTTTGTTTGTTGTTTGCTTATCTTTACATCATCAAAAACTGGCTAAATAAATTTTATTATTATACAAAGAACCAGATGCGGAACAACCCCCTGTAGGAATCGTTCGGGAATCAAACCCGCGACACCCAGCACAGCAATCGATTGCTCAACCAATGCGAAAACCTTGTTACCAATGAGAAATAAACTACTTTTGTGTTAAATTGTGTATGTTGCTAATCTGTGGAGCTTCCTCATAATATGTCCTCCCTTGTCACCGGCAGAGACAGAACATAGTTTCCGCTCGAGATGAGCTCAGTATTGGAAATAATAGAAATATTGCTATATTAGTACCTAGACTTGACTCAGTTAGGTGTAGAATTGTTTAAATACATAGGAATTGGTTAAATACAGAGTATACGTGAAGCAAATTTAAAACTCAGTCCTAGTAAGTGTACACTATTCCAGAGAGATGTCGGGTACTTGGGACACTTTATTTCGGCTCAAGGGATTCGAAAAGACCCTAAAAAATACATGGGACAATAACTATAAGGGTCAACGCCAGATATACAAGTGTTCCTACAAACATAGGACATACCTAATACAAAATTAGAGATCATTCAAGTTATCGTAACAATCTGCATTGCAATATAAATTACTTACGAGTTACTTATGTACTGAAAAATAAATAAGTCATTCGTCTATTCGTTCTTTTTAAATGAACAGACAGCTGTGCTGGTGGGGAGTTTCTTCCGCCACTTCTTCTTCCCAGCGAAAGCACTAGGAAGTGACGATGGGTGGGCGTTTTGGGGGACTGTCTTATGTAATATTGACGTTCAAAAAGTGCTGATTCTCAGCCTAATTTGAATAAATGACTTTTGATTTTGATTTTGACGCACTCATTTATCTATCTAATAAATTATTTGTGGTCATCGCAACATATATTTTCTTCCATACTTCTTTTAGTTGACATCTCGATAATCACCTCCTTTCCGTTTTGTATTACTTATTTATGTATAATTATACCTATTACCCTGAACCCTTGTCACATTCTCTCGACTCCCGTATATTATACTATTTTTGAAAATTCAACTTTGTCTGAAAACCTATCATGGCCGCTGCGTTGCTACATTTGTTAATTGTTATTTGCATGTGAAATAGAATATTTTGAATTTGAATATTCATATGACAGTTGATAAGAAACACGTAACGTACCGTAACATTATAATACATATATGGTCAGCGACAAAAGTCGAACAAAGAAATAAGTAATTTTCTATAACATTTTGCTTTATTCTGAGAAAACCAAAGACTTTACGATTTTATGTTTATTCGTATAAGTACACGAAGGTAGTTTGAATGCTAATCCGTGGTTATAGCGGTAGCAAACTTACTTTTTTTTTGTTCAACTAAAAAGTATTTAAAAAGTAAAAGTATTTAATTAACGTAAGTAATATGAATCGCAAAGTAGGTCGCGACGTTGGCAAAAATATCTGTACGGCGGATACATAGGTACAAGCTGTACTTCAGGTGTAAAAATGCTTATTAAAATTTTATTTAAATAACATGATATGAAACGATAAAGTCCGCATTTCATTATAGAAACTAGAATTAAAAAAGGCAAAACTCTGAATGCTGTTCTTTAATGAAATATCACTTCGGTTTCGATATTAATAAAATATTTTGCTCATGAATTAAGATTTCGAAAACAAAGGTGTTAATCGACTTTTCTTACTAACTGTACCAGGAAAGAAAATCATTTTGTTAGTCACGCACATGAAATACTAACATTTGTTCATTTTAAGGTGATATCTGCCAGTAGTTACTTAACTTCTCTTCAATTATTAGTGAAGTAATGTTTTAATAGTCCCCCATTTTGATATGTGGTGTGATTTCTTTGATATCTAACAATCGCTTTACTGTTCAATGAAAATGCGATTGGGTTTCTAGCCGATCGTTTTACTGAATGTTACTGCACGTTAAGCCGTTGGTCCCTGTTGCCATACGAACATCTAATTGAGCCCTCAAAAGTCCATAAATTGATCTAACTGCAATACTTCGATATCGCCTTCGGGTTGTGCAGACCAGACGGCAGTCGCTTCACTGAAAATATCGAAGTGTAGCCAAAACCAGCAGTTAGACTGGTAAAGCAGACTCCAGACTGTTAAGCTGAAAAAGCTTCGAATGCGATTGGGATTAACGCTGAGATGATGCAACTGTATTATGTAGATACTTATCTTTTTAATTATTTGTCGACATGTCGGATACGAACTCAGCAATCATTGTGGCAACAGTCAATTGATTGTCGTTGGGCAGCTGGATTAAGAGGGAACTCTAGTGCCGGGGAATTTAAAAAATAGGTATTTGAAGAAACTACTGCCGTCGCGCTGCTTTCAGCCTCTCCCGGTAAAGTGCATAAAGGGCAATTTCAGCTCAGGCTGATTTTACCTACAAAAACGTTGACCAAAAGACGCTTCGTATTCCGCTGTTTTCTTTTTTAAAACACGACAGATCTTAATTATTTTTATATTAAAATTTAGAGGAAAAGCCTGCCTATGCTTCTATTGTTTTCTTTTTTGTCAAAAACTTATCACGTTTGTTTAATAGTTATCTGAATATAACGGTAAAAATGGATTATTTTTCGAGATTTTGAAGTATCGTATTTCTTTTATTAATTAAGTTTCGGAAAAAAAACAAATGATAGGGGCACGTATAATCACGATGCAAAATTGTAGAAAAAAAGGTCTCAAAGCATTATTCACGAAGAAAACAGCGAAATACGTTTGTATAGAGAAAAGACCACTAGAGTTCCCTCTTTATTCAGAAGCCGGAACTTCTAGACACGGTTCGCATTGTCAAGAGGCTCCTCTGACTCTCTCTGGAGCCCTGGCCACCAGTAGCTTGGACCCCGTTCGCGATACTATTTTTGATGGCTACTATTTTTTTAACCGACTTCAAAAAGGAGGAGGTTACTCAATTGGACCGTATTTATGCTTTTTTATGTTTGTTCGCGGATAACTTCGTCGTTTATGAACCGATTTTGATAATTCTTTTTCTGTTAGAAAAAAGACATTCCCAAGGTGGTCTCATGATAAGGACAACAGGGTTTGATGGTGGAAGACCAGAGAAATCAAGGGGTACTTTCAAAAATCGTTGGGCAACCAGAGCGTTTGTAAGTTTTTTCATTAGGTATTTTACCGTCAGCATCCAGTCTAACTGGTTGCAGCGGATCAGTGCTTTTCACAACTAAAAAGTATTAAATATTTTTTTTTTTTTACAAAAAAAAACAACCGGCTTCCAAAAACACTACAAAGCGAAAAATAACTAATTTCGGAAGTCGGTGTCTTTGGTTTTTGTAGGTATATTAGTTTTTGACACCGACTTCCGCAATTAGTTATTTTTCACTTTTTTTTGTATTTTTTTTTATATAATTATATTAGTACTTAATACTTTAAAAAAAATTAAAATGTGTAAATATAATGTAAACACAGAATATAAATAATACTATTTACTAGTCAAATAATATGTTAACAATGAATACCTAGTTGCAGTATTGCACTTGATTTTGCTAGTTATCAAAGAATGTCTATGCTGCAACCAGCACCCTTATTAAGTTAAGAATAACTTGTGCTCATAAAAAACACAGTTTCACAAAAGAAAATTACAGGAGAGCAAGTGTGTGTGCGTGTAGAACCGCGGGGCATATCTGGCAGTATAATGAACGTCAAATGACTAATAAAACTACCGGGAAGCAATTATAGTTAGGTACATCTGGTTAGTTTTTATTGCTCACCGGGTTAGGAAATATTTACCTTATTGCTTCAGTAACTCTTGTTATTACTTTCTCGCAGCATCATTAGGTTTTATTAGTATGACCAGTACAAAAGAGGCTGATAATTTGCTTTCATTGGAGATGGCTGGCTCATTCTTTGAAAGAATTAGCAATGCTAAAGACTGAGTAAACCACTCTAAGGCGGCAAAGTGTCCTTACTAATTGTTCTGACATTTTTTTTAAACGTTGCCCCACAACCGTCAACAACCGTTGATGTGAGTCGGCAGCAGGTCGCGACATCTGCCGGCAGCACACGACGACGCGTTGGCGACTGCCATCGACAATAAGCACAATTTTTTCGACTCTCATTTTTTATGTAAGATTTCGATAATAAGAATCATTCTGAGAAAAAAAAATTTAATATTTTTGAAAATTATGTAGTCATTATATTGCTATTAATTATTTAAAATTAGGAGTAACTTTGTCACGTTGTCGTCATCATTGGTACAACAACAACGTGCCTTTGGCCTTTTACCTAAAATAATTTCTTTGATGTTAGACAAATGTGAATTTAATCTGGACTATTTTTGAGTCATTTTTACAGATTAGTACGAAGCACTTCCTATATTCTATCTTTAATTGTTTTTAATTTCGCTAGACGCTAAGTATAATAATCGAATGTTTGCAGAACTTGAGGCTATATTATTTATTGTGTATATATCTTGAGACTCTTGACAGTTGCAAACAAGTGTGTGAGCATATTTATATTTGATGGCAAAAGAATTGTCACTCTAGATAGGATCGAAGCCATAATTAGAGGTTAAATGATGGTTACTTACTTTTAGCTATAATAACAATAATCCGTTAATATTTTACTTTTTTAAACGCTCTTTAGTCACGAGTAACTCTATTCCTCGAAATGGATTTCATAATAACTCATTTAAAAATAAAAATGAACAATCCCCACTCCATGCCACTCTTGTATTTGAGCACCGTACTCTGATATACGAGTCAAAATCAAAGTATTTACTAGTGTGTTTTAGTGAGATGGTATTTGGTGAAATAGAAGCTAAAATCGGTTATACAGACAGTATAAAAGATTTTTAAAATCTTTTTCGGAATGGAGTAAACTTCGCTGTTGCAATGATAAGTTTTCTGGTTTTAAATTACTTCTTTACACTTTGATAGACCTTGCGTACATATGTATAAAGTACCCATATTATTATGGCTTACCAAACTTAAAAAAACTCCCCTCAGGGTAACAATTGGCACCTGGCGCAGGAAACATTCTTGTTTAACGAACTTGTCGGTTATTTCCGCCACATTCATCATCGGAGCGTACGGTCCGGATATGTGATCGATCCAGCTTGTCCGGCCGTCGTGTCGGCTTGATTAATGTAACAACACAGAAGCTTTTTGGAGATAAATATGTTGAGTAATGAATTGGACTGAGTCGCAGAAATATAAGCCAGGACATGTCATCATTTATTTATTTCAGCGT
Source organism: Sesamia inferens (assembly GCA_037179545.1). Taxonomy (NCBI): domain Eukaryota; kingdom Metazoa; phylum Arthropoda; class Insecta; order Lepidoptera; family Noctuidae; genus Sesamia; species Sesamia inferens. The sequence goes on along the minus strand of CM073933.1, from coordinate 29,227,735 downwards.
TCCTACCTACATGCACAGGCGTTGTATATTACGTTGTATTTGAATTACATCTTCTCTTGTGCCAGTCTCCACGTTTCCATGCCAGCTTCAGTCAGGTGCTACTCACGGTCGCAACAATATCGTCCGTCCATCTCGCCTTGGGTGACCGTCAACATGTCGTCTAGTCCTTGGATGGCACTCGACCCGGTCACATCTCGCGAATGTACCCAGAGAGATGGGCAAGGTGGAAACTCACAGGATGCCTGAGGGAGGACATTCGTCACAGCCATCAAGGTAGACCGCGGCGAAAGTAGTGTAACGATTTGATAAAGTTTGCAAGACCATGATATCCAGCCATATCTCAAGATAAATTCAAGCGGTTTGGAAGGAAAAGGGGTTTCCCAGCAGTGGGAAACAAATCAGGATTAAAGTATTCTATGTAGTAATCCAGTTTATAAACTATGTGCCAATATCATATATTTTTTTTCAACCGGTTGAGAATGAATGAATAAGGATTAACAAATAGAATAAGATAAATAGGAAAATAATTTGCAATATGTTTTCAATAAGCAAGATTAGATACAGCAATGAAATAAGAGTAATTATAAGGTGCTCTCCCGTATCTACAAGTTAAGGGATAATAATTGTATAATAGCGTAAGAAATAGTATTGTAAAATAGAATAAGTATAAATGTGTAAAAGAGTTTTTTATTAATAAGATTTAAAATAAGAAATGTGACAGCTTCCGTGGCATAGCGCAGCGAACGCGGCCGCTGCGCAAGGAGGCGCGAGTTCGCGTTTAATTACCGCGCAGTGCAAATATTTATATGCATGAATATGAATATTTGCACTGGTCTGGTCGTGCCTCGGAAAGCACGTTAAGCCGTTGGTCCCGGTTGTCAAACGAACATCTAATAGCAGTCGTTACGGGTTGTTGGAGCCCTTAAAAGTCCAACAATTGGTCTAACTGCAATGCTTCGATATCGCCTTCGGGTTGTGGAGGTCAGACGGCAGTTGCTTCATGGAAAATATTTTAGTTTAGCCAAAATCAGCAGTTAGACTGGTAAAAGCGGACCCCAGACTCCAAAGCTGAAAAAGCTTCGGATGCAACTGGGATTAACCCTGAGATGATGATGATGATTTAAAAAAGAAATGTGGAATAGTATTAGATAGATTAAGTACCTATAATTGTAAAAACACATATATAGATATATAGGCTCCTAGCTCATTGAGTGCCCCCAAAGAAATAAATAGACATAAGAAAAGATAGTTACATAAGAATATTAGCTGGGCAACCCACCTAGAAAAGATATGAATGAGGACATGTAATGAAAGAAAGATCACGTATGAAGGATGAAAGTGCGAGAAGACGAGATGAATCTTTGCGAGAACTAGAATGCATGAGAACTGATAATAATAGGCTCCAATATTGTTTATTGTTGGAGGTAGCAATAGCAACACATAAACGTTTGCCTTTATTATGTAATACCTACTAATATATACTGAAATATTATTTCTCTCGGTGGTAGGCCACATCGGCTGCCGGCAGAAGTTACCACCCACCAGACAAAGTCTTGCCGCCAAGCGATTCGTCGTGTTCCGGCATGATGTCTGGTGAACCCGTACGGAGGACGGGTCTGAGCAGTTGTGTTGCGATGTATGTATGTTGCCGGGTACGATGCGCCAAGTGTTGTTGTGTCGGGAGTTTGGTCGTGGAGGGCCTCCACATCAATCTCCCTCTGGCGCAGCATCGTTGGTCGTGTTGTTGGGTTTAACATTGCACCACCTCGCTCAACTGCCGTCTTCCTTCCTATTCACTCAGTTTTTTAAGTGAATGGGTTTAATTAACTAGCGCGCTTTATCATCAACGATCGCATCACTGCTTACCATCAGGCGGGATTGCGGTCAAGCGCTAGTTTATAATTATTAAAAAAAAAAATATTGGCATATCTACAATTATGTCATATATCTATATATTTTACTGTTTGAAACCCAAATATAACCCTGTGTAAAATAAATAATAAGCCTTGCAAATAACTCCCAAAACATGCGCGGGGCGATTGAATCAGCAATTCAATACAAACTTTATTGTATGGTTTCCAAATAATCACAAACTAGGTTAGATGTTGTTATACAGGGTGTATTTTACATCGTAACGCAAACTTCGCGAAAAGGCTACACCGCATGCCACTAACAAAATTATGATAGTCATTTATGTCGTTAATGAACGGTTACAGAAATAACTGTGTTTTAAAAAAAATGTTAGCTAGGCCTTTGAACGTTGCAAGCGTGCCGCCGTGCGTATTTGTAGGTATGACGTTGATCCCTGATGCGAACTCTATTAAATTAGCTGATGCGATAGTTTTTCTAGTATTGTTCACTTTGAAATCTTATTGGGTTATAAAAGTATAGCAATTATGAACGGTCTAAAATTAAAAATAAAATGCATATTATTATTTTCTTAATCCAGAAAAAGCCGACGCAAAATTCCACCACTAGGGGGTTCAGAATTATGTTCTGGATCTATTGTAATCGTTTGTGCGTCGATGTCAGATACACCCTTTATACTCAATCGATAAACAAGTTCCCACGGCTTAAATCTTAATTGTAATTAATTATTTTGATTGTTTATTCATTGTTCCCCGCCCGCCAAGCCTAGGGATTATGGCAACCCCTCATGAAATGAAAGCTTTGGGGGCGGCCTTAATCCAGCAGTCGACCTCTATAGGCTGAGAACTCTCTTCGAAAAACTTCTCGGTGGTAGGCCATAATATCAGCTGCAGAAGTTACCACCCACCAGACAAAGTCTTGCCGCCAAGCGATTCGTCGTGTTCTGCATGATGTCTGGTGAAGCCGTACGGAGGACGGGTCTGAGCAGTTGTGTTGCGATGTTGTTATGTCGGGAGTTTAGTCGTGGAGATGGTCATCAATCTCCGTCTGGCGCAGCATCGTTGGTCGTCTTGTTGGGTTTAACATTGCATTATCTCGCTCAACTGCCGTCTTCCTTCCTATTCACCCAGTTTTTTTGAGTGAATAGGCCCTTAACAAACTAGTGTGCTTTACCATCAACGATTGCATCCCTGCTTACCATAAGGTGGGATTGCTGTCAAGCACTAAATTATAAAAAAGGTAAATGAAGTGACCTATCTGACTTTCACTGCCCAGTTACGGGCTTATGACACCGATGATAAGACTGGTCAGATTTTTGGGAGCCTGCCAACCCATGACGACCATAAGTCGGAACGTACGCCTCAACGCTTTAAGCAATTAGTAAACACCAAAGCAAGGAGGGATCTTAGTATGTAAAGACCCATACAAGAATTAAACACGGTAAGCGTAGCTTCACCTGATCAATGAAATCAAATCATTTATTAGTTTACAAATAACTTTCTATAAAAATATATAATTAAATAAAAGTTGCCCATGTACTACCGTCACATCATATAATATAATTAATGACAACACAAAGGTATTCTAATTTTAAATGACAGTTTTGCAGTTAAGAGAATAAAACAATCAAAAATACAAATTAATTTCAAATCGTTTGAATTACAGTAAAAGCGTAAGAATAATACAATGGCAAATATCAATGTCACCACGACAATCCGTCCGCCCACATCGCAATTAAAACGAGGGACTTCCTGGCCAGTACACCGGTCAAACTCTTGGGTCACGCTCCTTACAGCCCTGACCTAGCACCGTGTGACTTCTTCTTATTCCCAAAAATAAAAGATCAGTTCAAAGGGATACAATTTTCGTCGCCGGATGATGCGCTGTCAGCGTTCGAGTAGGCTGTACACGACGTGTCTGCGGCGGACTGGAAAAAATGTTTCGAAAACTGGTTCAGACGCATGAAACTTTGTATAGAAGCTGGTGGAGAGTACAATGAAAAAACGTAATAAAAATATATGTACCTATAGAACATTTTTTTTATTATCACAGAACATTTTGAGTGTCCCATGTATTCTCCAAAATATAAGCTAACATGAGTTTATGAAAAAAAATATCTTTAATTACTGCACAAAGAAGTTCCATTTACGATACAACTTGAAACGCTTTTATAATTTCTTCAATAGTACTCTGAAATCAACTTAATAGTCATAGACATAACATTGATTATTGTTTGACTTTAAATAGGATGGACGTGTCAAGTTAGTTAAGTCACACCACTAATAATTAACAATATGCATATTTAACATTGCATCACCTCAGTCAACTGCCGTCTTCCTTCCTATTCACTCAGTTTATTTTTTTATTTATTTTTTTTTTTGAGTGAATAGGCTTTTAATAAACTAGTGCGCTTTAACAGAAACAATTACGTCATTGCTTACCATCAGGCGGGATTGCGGTCAAGCGTCAGTTTATATGTATGAAAAAAAAAATAACAGACACTGATCGACTCGTGCGGCTATTATTGATGATGATTGATTCCACACAAACCACTACTGTTAGCTGTAGCATGTAAATGATTTGACAACCATGCATTTTAACCACTCAAGCGTCCGGGCCAACAAAGTTGCCTAAAATTTTTTGGCGTTAAGCGCTGAGGCAACCATGGTGGCCTCACCGACATGTACACTTTAAACGAGTTTTTAGTTATGATATGTATCAAAGAGCTTCATGAACTTCTCACTCACGACTCTTATTAGTGTTATATATTAAAATAATTATAGAGATCGAATGTCTGATAAGTTGATATAATAAACTTACACTAAAATCTATGACCGCTGTACACGTTACACTATACCATTCAATAATTCAGTGTAAACTCTTAAAGGATTACTGAGAACACTGCTTCGATCGATAATTTATATGTTTTCAATATACTCGCTGGTCTACAAACAACTGTATTTTCTAAATACAGCTGTTTGTAAAAGTGCCTCGGAAAGCACGTTAAATCGTTGGTCCCGATTGCCATACGAACATCTAGTGGCAGTCGTTACGAGTTATTAGAGCCCTTTTTTTGTTTAAATTCCAACAATTGGTCTAACTGCCATGCTTCAATATCGCCCTCGAGTTGTGGAGGTCAGATGGCAGTCGCTTCATGGAAAATATCGAAGATTAGCCAAAATCAGCAGTTAGACTGTTAAAGCGGACCCCAGACTATAAAGCTAAAGAAAAGCTTCGCATGCGACTGGGATTAACGCTGAGATGTTTATGTGAGAATTTGTGGAAGGAACGGATTTTTAAGATCACTGTAGTTATTTCACGCATGGTATAATGAATTAATAGGTAAAAAAATCTTCAAAACTTTAATTTGGCCACAACTGCCTATACTATAGAAGACTAGCCTGGCACGGGAAATATTATACCTAGTGCATAAGTGTGCGCGCAAATGCAGGTGCACTCCCCCTATTTCCCTCATTTTCATGGGCAGATGGGATGGCAAACCAACACGATCGGGACAGATCAGGCGTTTACTCCAAAGTACCTAACACAGTGAAAGCAATTTCGCTACAATTTTACGTATGCTTGCAGTCATTTTCAGAGGTTTTCTCAGACTATTATTAACACTTTAAACAAATATAGATTCGTTAAAATTTGAATAATAGTCTGAGAAAACCCCAGATATAGGTCCAACGCGGCTGCACGTGGCTTATCACGGGCTTTTTTTTAAATATGTATGAAAATTGCTGTAAAAAGCACATTTTTACACCTTATTTTATACACTAGTAAGCACCACTGCGGCTTAACTAATATCGATAATAATAAATTTCGACTAACTGAAAGTTAAAGTGTGTACACAGCTTTATGAAGCGGGTCGTAGCACCGCTACGACGCTACAGGTCGCCTCTCCAGTCAGCCACGAGCTACGGCGTAGAGCGCTTGTAAATCTCGTAGCCCCATCGCGAACAAACCCGAAGTTTGTGTTCGGTCTTGTTATAAACAATTTATTCCAGTTTTTTCTATATGAACTCTCCAGTTTATGTGATTTATCTTTGAAAGTAATCAGTGGTTTGTTTCCAGTTTAATTTACTTGAAGGTAAGGAAAATAATAAAAGTTTGTCGTTTCTTTTGATGTTTTTTATATGTTTTGTGAAACATAGCTGAAGTCCTTGTAGGAAATTTTTGGAGCTATTTTATTATGATATTAATAAAGTTACCGTGGATATATTTACAAATTATATCTGTCTGAAATTGAGAATTACTTACTGGGGCTTTTGGTTAAAACTAACAATGAATAAAGGTGTATTTAAGAACTTTGTACCTTATGTATGTTGATTGATGTGCATTGAAACACTCACTAAGTATTGGGACACTTCTCTGTCTTCTGAATAATACTAACCACGATGCTCTGACGAAAACATCTTGTTTGCAAATAGAGAAATGTCTCAAAATATACCGTTGGCTTTTGTTTAGGTACTAGGGGTCCATAGATAGAAGCAAGTATCCATTGGTAACAATTAACAATTAAATTGAATATTGAAACTCAAACAGCCTTATTACAAAACAAGGTTTATCGTCAGCCAAGCGTTAACCAACGAGCCAATTTTGAATATCGAACTCTATTTCGAACAAGTTAAAGTTTTTGTTACAAAAACTGACATTAAAGCCCAGTCGTAGTTGTCAATTTTAAATAAGGAAAAAACGGTTGTTGGAATAAAGTTTTAAGTTACCGTAAACCGGCTTTACTTCTACGAAATACAAATTTGAACCCACAACTGTCCCCCTTATTCATAAACGTTGTTTAAAGTTAAGTAGTGATTAGGGATTCTTTAACCATACATCTTTGACCTTTTAACTTCACTCAACTTTAATAATTGTTTATGAATAAACACCACAGTTTTTAAGGGGTTTATTCATAAACGATGATAAAAGTTAAGTGACGTGCAAACGTCTAAAATGTATGGTTAAACAGTCGCTAATCACTAGTTTATGAATAAGGGGGACATGTGTTCAAGAGGCGATTAGTTTAAAAAATTAACGGCAAAAATTCGTCCGCGTCACTGTTAATGTCAGACGTGCCTTAAAGGCTGGCAGCATTACCACGTTGGATGGCAATGCTGATTGTTTAGGCTAAAATTAGATCAGCCCTCTTGTGGCACGAAGAGTCAACCAACCTCTTGACGATTGTCCCGAAAAATTTCAATGATACTTATTTATAATAAGGGCTGACATTTTCTATACTCTTGAAAAAAATGGGGTATAACAAGTGAATGGTGAAGATGCTTATGGCATAGAAAAAACACATTCTTTAACATACAGAGAAATATATCTAGCAATAAACACTAAACATTTAAAGTATTTTTTTTTTATACCAGGACAATAAAACCAGGAATTTTGATAACGTACGAAAACAAATTGTTTAAAAAAAAAAAGAAATTCAAATCACACGCACTCCAAATACATACTATGCGCGAATTTCATGAATTAAGTCCTAAAGCGGGCCTATTAATAATCTCGTTCATGACTTTTGTTCCACTTACAAAACACACCATTAATATTATTTTCGAGACGGTAAAAAAAAATCCTCCGATGTAGGTATATACCGGATAATGTATATACTACCTCATTAATGTTTCGAAACTCTCTCTCTCTAACTTGAGAGAGGAACTTCAGATTTATCAGGGTTTGTCCGGCTTGTTGGTCTCCCGGGCTTTACCCGGCAACGTGATTTCTTGAGAATATCTCGTTAAGGTTCCGTAGCCAACGGGTATAAACTGAACCTTATCAATGGATGAGACTCCACGGTCTTTGTAGGATGGCTGGCAGCAACTGGATGAGAGTTGCCGAAAATGGAGTTGAATGACGTGAAATAGTAGAGCAGTAGACTGCTATAGTCTGATGATGATGATGCTGATTCTCGGTGATAGGCCATATTATCGGCCGCCGGCAGAAGTTACCACCCATCAGACAAAGTCTTGCCGCCAAGCGATTCGTCGTCTGGTCTGAGCGATTGTGTTACGATGTGTGCCGGGTACGATGCACTAAATGTTGTTGTGTCGGGAGTTTGGTCGTGGAGGGTCTCCAGATCAATCTCCCTCTGGCGCAGCATCGTTGGTCGTGCTGTTGGGTTTAACATTGCACCACCTCGCTCAACTGCCGTCTTCCTTCTTATTCACTAAGTTTTTTTAAGTGAATAGGCTTAATAAACTAGCGCGTTTTACCATCAACGATTGCATTACTGCTTACCATCAGGTGGAATTGCAGTCAAGCACTAGTTTATAATGAAAAAGAAAAAAAATGATGATTAGATAATTAAGAATTTCACAGATTATTATTTTTTTTTTTTATTTATTAATTTAATTCAAGCCACTAGGGCCCATAGAAAATACAACAAAAACTATAACATAAAAACACTTGTAAACTAATATATTAAAAAGACGTGGCACTCGGGGACTGCCGCGGTAAAGCTATTGTATAGCTTTTTCTATCAACGGAAAATAACATAACAAAGGAAACTCCTTAAAAACAAAGGAAAATTATTTACCGCGGCAGTCTCCGAATGCCACGCGTCTTTTTTGGATATTTGCTGTGTTCTTACGCATTTATGAGGACCTGGTAGGTCAGCATATATGTATAATAATTGTTGTGGTGTTAGGTTATTTTCGTTTCTGAATTTCTGGATACGGTCTCCACGCTCAAGGCCCGCGATAGAAGCTATGCAATAGCTTAATAGTTAAAAACAAAATATACATATCGACGTCAACGACGGCAGAGCGATAGCGTTGTCACCATCTTGGTATGGTGGTAAGGGCTCCATTTCATAGGTGAAGTTTTGAATTAAAGCAGGAAGTGTAAGTATATCCTCCAATCTTGGTAATAACAATTTAAATAGGCAAACCGACAGTTTCGCCCCAGAGAAGTGCCCTGGTCCGTGTTTCAATACGAAGTGGCCGTTCGACAGTCCCCACTCTCCAAAACGCATCTGTCCACGTGCCGCTATTACAAAATAACGGCACAGCGTTTACTCCACTACTATGTAAATTAAATGAGTAACTCTTATCGAAAAGATACCGACGATCCACGACACACATAATAAAAAATTTAAAAGAAATATTTCTATTGACGCAAAAAAAAAATAATAACAAAAAACAAACACAAATATTTAAAGGGGGATCCCATACATCAAACATATTTTTTTATAGATAGTTCAACGGAACCCTTCGTGTGCGATTTCGACTCACACTCGAAATTCTTTTTTTAATTAAAAAAGTAATGTACCTAATTGAGAAAGTAATATTTAAAAGTTCGCGTTTTAGAAAATATCCAGCTTTTGATTTATGGTTTTTCGTGTTGCGTACCCAAATTGGCTTGTATCCTAAAAAATAATTTAATGTCCGTCAGATAGCTTTATAAAAAATATTGAACACGTATTTTTTATTTTTTCTTTTATTCAAATACTTAGGAAGATATATTGATTTGAAATGTCGCATGACGTCACGCCATGGTGCAAAATATAGAACGGCGTGACGTAATTAGCCCCCACTCTGTAACTTTAATACGCTATATCTCAGTAATTTTTGGTAATTACAACAAAATAAAAAATACGGGTCTTAATTTTTTTTATTATCTATAAGACGGACTAATTATTTTTTTGATTTTCATACCTTGGATACATCCCTATTCTAGGTGCGTAAAAATTTACGCAGCACATTCATTTGCATATTTCTTGTCGATCTTTTTGGGCTGAGCTTTTGTCCTACGTATTTTCAAAATACTTTGGTATATTTTTAAAATGATCTTTCACAATAAAACTCACGCTTAGTTTGCTTAAATAATATTATTTAATAACCAAGGATACCCGTCATATTCCAGTATAATTTAATTTAATAACTGAGGTAATCGAATTTGAAATAAGATAAATTCCAATCATCTTTGAATTCATTTAAATCTATATAATCATTTACACTTGCAATTTAATTTAATGAATATTACCTATAATTAATACGACTACTGAAGCCGGAAAATTGGAAGTGGTGTTTGTGGTAATTAACTAGGTACTAATATGATTCTGTACTCGCGATTTTCACTCATCAGTGTCGCTACGTGTTATTTTTTTTTATATTTATAAACTGGTGCTTGACTTCGATCCCGCCTGATGGTAAGCAGCGATGCAATCGTTGATGGTAAAGCGCGCTGGTTTATTAAGAGCCTATTCACTTTAGCCTTGAAGACACTTCGACATGTGATATAGTACTGTATAATGTAAAAGCACTTTTCAAGTTTGTAAATGTGAGGCACCATGCACTATGGTTTGTTTTTTTTTTATATATAACTTGTTTTACATTACGAGCATGGCAGTTTAGAGTTTGTCATGCTCACTCAAATGTCTTGCTGATGGTGGAGTGTTCAAAATGGTTAAGCTAGGTGGGGCTGATGCGCGCGTCATGCTCGTAAACAGGGGCCGTCAGTGGAGACTGGTCATCTCTTAGCTGTCAGTGGGCTTTAATTTATTTCATTTTCTATCTTTTTTTATATTTTTTTTATTTAATAATTATAAAATAGCGCTTGACTGCAATCCCGCCTGATGTTAAGCAGTGATGAAATCGTTGATGGTAAAACGCACTAGTTTATTAAACCCATTCACTTAAAAATTTAGTGAATAGGAAGGAAGATGGCAGTTGAGCGAGGTGGTGCACAATGTTAAACCCAACAACACGACCAACGATGCTGCGCCAGAGGGAGATTGATGTGGAGACCTTCCACGACCAAACTCCCAACACAACAACACTTGGCGCATCGTACCCAGCACATATCGCAACACAACTGCTCAGACCCGTCCTCCGTACGGCTTCACCAGACATCATGCCGGAACACGACGAATCGCTTGGCGGCAGGACTTTGTCTGGTGGGTGGTAACTTCAACTGGCAGCCGATGTGGCCTACCACCGAAAACCGAAATTAATTTTTATACTTATAATTGTGCTCACATGATAGAAGCAACAGAAATATGATTTTAAAAGAGTGTCCATGGAGTTTCTTGCACGTTCTACTCCATACAGATCTACGCTTTGGAACGTGCAATTTAGCTTCACCTTTCTTGGACTGACCAATTTTGACTATTCAAAAGCACCAACGGATGGTTAATTTGAAATAAACAATTATGATTTTGATTTTAAATTTTCGTCAGACTTAAACACCGTCCCTCGATGTACGCGGTATATAAAAAATGAGGTGAAATGCTTCGTCCGGATCGTAGTGGTATCAACAATGGAACTTTTATATATCTACTCTACACACAACGAAAGTTTTGCAAATGGAACGCACTATATTTCTCCTCATAAAGATAATTACAAAATGTCGGTTCAAACGTCAACTTTAGTTTATTCTGGCTTCATCCATAAAGATTAAAGTCAAATCTTGGATTAAGACGATTTGGATCTTTGAACGATTGACACAGACAGGTTAAATATTAATCTTTCAATTTATAAGTAGGGTACTCGGTTTAAAGGCTTTGATCGTCATAATTGGTTCTACCATCGAAGACTATTTGATTTCCAAGTCAGAACTTTGTTATAAACTGACTAATCCAATTTACTAAAATTTATCCAGTAACTATGATAAGTACTTATTTGTACAGGAAACAGGAATATTAAGGTAGAATGTGACATCAGACAATTCAGACATTCGTAATAAGGTCCAGCTCCCTTGGGGTGCTGAACCATGATAACGACAGCTGACATTTGGGTTATGTTCAGAACCGAATTACTAAAGAGATACTATTTTGGACCCACGGTTTTAACTCCCTAGCGTCACTGCGAAACATTTACATAATATACATAAACAGCCTATATTGTTTCTACTCCTGGGACGACGGCCTCCTGTCAGTGAGATAGGGTGGGACGTAATGCACCACGCGGATCCATAGCGGGTTAGTAGATGACACAAGTCTTTGAAGTTTTGGCTCTACGGCAGACAGGTTACCGACGAAATATTTATTTATTTAAATAACTGGCTAGCTGGCTGAATTTCGTACCAAATTAGAATCATAATATACTTTTTTTTAAATTTTCCCATATTTTAAAAGTTGTTGTGCCATTCAGGATGGAGAATATTCCATCAAAAAAGTTCAGTAAAATCAGTCATGGCTGGACTAATTTTTCTAAACTTTATTAAATTACCTACCTATTAATGGTATAACTAACCCGGCATTGTTTTATTGTACACCAGAAAAAAAATACAAGACGAAATATGTATCGGCTGGCCTGGCTTCCACTATTGTATTTTTCTTTAACCTCAACAAAAAGAACACAAAGAAAACCTTTTGTGTTAGTAAATCCATCTGCTTAATTAACTCGCCTGCGTCGTATTTGCAACACTTCCACAGATATTGCATATAACGGATCCAATCGATAGACAATCTCTCGCAGATCATTTCCGATACACTAAACGGCTGCACGTGTCAACAAAGGGCACTTCGGCACAGAGCTTCTATTTCTCAAATTAAAGAAATACGAATGTTTTATAGGGTTTCAGACCCAGGGGTAAAAACGGGAAAACATGCTGTAATTTATAATTTAAATACTCATGTCTATTGTTCCTTTTAGGTACTTCCCGTAAACTCATAATCTTGAAATTTGGTATGAAGCAACGTTTTATAGACAGATAAAGGAAAAATTGCGAAAACCGTAATTTTTATGTTACAAATAATTTTAATGTTTGTATGAAATCATCATGTCTGTCTCGCACTTGTTTTGTTTTCCATTTTCAACAGTCCAATTATTCGCAAGAAATTACATTATTGATGCACGATATACTCGGCGTTGTATAATGAACAATGCAGAATAATTACACAATAAATATAAATAAATAATAATAAATATATAGATACGGACAAATCACACAGATTGAGCTAGCACCAAAGTAAGCTCGAGACTTGTGTTATGGGATACTAACTCAACGATACTATATTTATAATAGATACATAAATAGATAAACATGACCCAGGCTAATCAGGAAAAGATCGTTTTCCATCATGACCTGGCCGGGGATCGAACTCGGGGCCTCCACGTCGCAGGCAGGCGTGTTGACCGCTGCGCCACGGAGGACGACGAAAAATACAATCGAACCTCAAACGCAGTGTAGGTACTATGTTCGTAATATTTCACCGTTTTGAGAGTAGTGGTGATGAAATAATTTACACAAAGTCGTGGTGGCCTAGTGGTTACACAAGTCACACAAGTACTAATGTAACTTTTCTAAGTTACATGTACTTTCTAAGTATATCTTGGACACCAATGGCTGATTAAAAGGTGAAGGAAAACATCTTGAGCAAACCTGGACTAAGTCTGAAATCGCCAACCCGCATTGAACAAGCGTGGTGATTACGCTCAATCCTTCTCTGTATGAGAGGAGGCCTGTGCCCAGCACTGGGACAATAAAAAAGGTCGATGACGATGATGCAGTAAAGCGCGTGACGGGGTTCGAACGTACGACCTAGAACATGTAAGTCGCGGCCGATACCACTGGGCCACCTCGCAATACATATGTAATATACAATCAATTTATTTCATAACAAGTGATCACTAGATGAGGCTGTATTTTATATCACTGTTATAGTGAACTTACATCTGAAACCAGATTCTAATTATCTGAAACCAGCTACTAATTATTAGAAACCAGCTTCTAACTATCTGAAACCAACTACTAATTATCTGAAACTAGTTACTAATTATCTGAAACCAGCTACTAATTATCTGAAACCAGTTACTAATTATCTGAAACCAGCTACTAATTATCTGGAATTTTTTGCTGCACACTTTTGTGCTACTTTCTTACATTGTTCTAAACACTTTTTAATTCATTTTAGCCACTTTGAATAAACTTCACTAATTTAAATCATCCTTTATGAATAAACACCACAGGGCTTAAGGGGTTTTTTCATAAACGATGATTAAAGTTAAGTGTATTAAAAGGTCAAAAATGTATGGCTACAGAATCACTAATCACTGGTTAACTTCGACTTCACGACTTCACTGGGGATATCGTAATAATCAGTAACTGGGTTGCAGAGGTCAAAAAAGCAGCTGATCTGTGTTAAATACTTCAACTGCATTCGTTAGCACAGGAAAAAGACGATAACATGGTTAGTTGGGAAAAGGCGAGACAGTTGACATAAAACAATATGTTATGATATTTTTATTACATATTATAATTATAAACTAGTCCTTGACCGCAATCCCGCCTGATGGTAAGCAGTGATGCAGTCGTTGATAGTAAAGCGCGCTAGTTTATTAAGAGCCTATTCACTCTAGCCTTGAAGACACTTAAATTGTGGTCAGATGGAAACACAGCCGCTGGCAAACTGTTCCAGTAGTATGAGGTATAAAAGACGAAGCGTAAGGCTTCGTCCGGATCGTAGTGGTGTCAACAACAGGGTGGATACTCGTCGTACGACGAGTCGTCCGATGATGGAACGGAGAAGGGGGAATTAAGTCTTACAATTGGCTTGTATCCTAAAAAATAATTTAATGTCCATCAGATAGATTTATAAAAAATATCGAACACGTATTTTTAATTTTTTCTTTCATTCAAATACTTAGGAAGATATATTGATTTGAAATGTCGCATGACGTCACGCCGTGGTACAAAATATAGCACGGCGTGACGTAATTAACCCCCACTCCGAAATATATATAATATAAAAAATACGGGTCTTAATTATAATAAAAAAAATGAAGACCCATATTTTTTATCACTCTTCAAAATGCATCCTATAGAACACCGGCGTTGGAGACAGTTTTGAACTAAATCTGGGTCACCAATTAGCTTCTACGCACGACTCTAAACCAAATCCAAACTTACCAGGTGGCATTTTGCAGCACCAGCCCAAATGTGGATGCTGTACTCATGTACTTTATATTATATACTCTAATTCCTTTGTTACTTGTCTAAGCAGTAAGCTCATTCCAACATAAAGCATTGTATTTGATAAACATGTACACTCCTGTAAGAAGCTTAACGACATTGTACTATGTTCACATATCTTCCCTTGCGGTATGCGGGCGACGTTTCAGCTCAGAAAGTCTCATTTTTCATGTTTAAATATCAAAGGGAGGCTTGTGAGAGTATTACGAGTGTTGTGTGAACAAGAAGATGACATAGTATTCGGCTTCGGTGGGGCGTTATGTTGTTAATTAGTAGTTCTGTTAAATAATATACTTAGAACTTGAATGTGAATAATTCTGTTAATTTTATATAGTTATGGAACGTCTAAAACGCACTATTGAAGTGTTAGTACTGCAGTAGCTTTTGTTTATTCTTTTAGTAGTAGTTTTTGTTTTGTATTTTGTATATACAATATGTAACAAAAATCCTGTTGTTCCTACAACCTACGTTTTAAAAATCGGCATACGGACGTAATGAAGCAAGTAATTTATAAAAATTGTTCAACAAAAATAATTAAAATACAATTTATTTAACTTATAAAATCAGATATTCTAAAAAAAATCGAATTTGTCGGCTTTAATAGGTATTTGATTCTATCTATATTCTATAGTCTTAATTCCTATTACCTAGTAACACGTTCTTCAAGAATAGTTAATTACGGGGAACAAAGTGTTCAACTTGAAGATGTTAACATGTACAGACGCCAACTCATCAAGCTACTAAAATCTGTGAGATTTCTTTATTAGGTTTTCAACTGTATCTTTAAAGTATTAATGCTCAAAGTTGATTTAAATATCCGTCCGTAAAATAAAATACCCGTGGAAATAAAACAATCGAATAATATGTCGTGTTTTGTATAATGTATCAATACCGATATAAAAAAGTAGATCTATAATTTAAAAAATGGACTAAGTCGTTCTGTTTGAATATAAAATAAATATATAATAAAAATACTACCACAACCAAGGGTTCATACAAATGTAAGAAAAACAACAAACAAAACAAATATACTTATTCTTCAGTACGCTGCCATGAATGCCACATCTAGTAAAAATCTAATTACACTTTAGCTTCGTTGTTGCTTGGTTGGTGTTTTGTTGATATTTATTATTTTTTTATTTTATTGACATGACAACGTCTTAGAAATCGATGGAGCTGGCTGCACGTACGACAAAACAGTGCCAGCGTTTGACATCTGTCCCTCCTACTTGAGTGAGCGATGCGTCCGCATGGACAGCTGCTACGAAAAGTGAATGTGGTATCAATTGTTTCTAGCAGCGATAATTGCGGCGATAAAGGTATTCTTTCGATATTAAATATATGTTCAGTGATATATTGTCGAATATTCGTGTTTTCATCATTAAAATAAATAACATCGGTCCGCTAGTGCAACAATTATAGGTTGTGCTATAATTGACAAAACTATAACAATAAGTTAACCATTTCAACTATCGTCAGTGAACCGACTTTATAGACAACCGGTTTTTTTAAAGCTTCTTTCTATTCATTATTGACTTTGCTTTCAACGACGATATTGTATGTACGATACTAAAAATATTATATGTAAATTGTTAATGAGAAATAATAAAGTTCTTAAAACACAAATAATAATATGTACAAGCAAGTTTATAGGGGAAAAACAACTGGGCGTTTCACGGCTTTTGTGCAGCAAAAATGAAAAAGGGGGGGGTGGGGGACTGCTTGTTGGTATACACAGTTTTTAACCGACTTCAAAAAAAAGAGGAGGTTCTCAATTCGTCGAAAATTTTTATTTTTTATGTATGTTCCTTGATTACTCGAAGACGCCTGGACCGATTTGCAAAATTCTTTTTTTGTTTGAAAGAGTATACTTTGCAGTTGGTCCCATCGTCACCAGGTCAGGATCTGATAATGAAAGACCAGAGAAATCAAGGGGAACTTTCAAAAATCGTATGGGCGACTAGTGCATTTGAAAGTATTTTCATTAAGTATTTTAAAGCACTACAATATAATAAAGGTCTGGGGTCGATTTGATGATGGAGCCGGGAGACAGTCGAAGGAACTCCTCAACGATTCACAGCAGCTACCTAGTGTCTGTGCTTGATTAATTTGTTTTGAAAAGAACTTTACACCTCGGTGGTTGTGACTGTCATAAGGGCTCTGATGATGAAGACAAAGGCCAGTTTCGGGAACTCCTCAGCGATTTACAGTAGCTACTTTGTGTTTGGATTTAATTCATTTATATTGATGAGTACTTTACACCCGTGTGGGTTAAAATGAAGGTCTGCAGTAGATCTGATGATAATGACCCTAGACAGTCGAGGAAACTCCTCAACGATTCACAGCAGCTACTTTGAGTTTGTGCTTGATTAATTAGTATTGATAAGAACTTTACACCTAGATAGGTTGTAACTGTCATTAAGGATCTGATGATGAAAACAAAGGCTAGTTCGGGGAACTCTTCAACGGTTCACAGTAGTTACCTTGTGTTTGGATTTAATTAATTTATATTCATGAGCACTTTGCACCCATATGGGTTATAATGGTGTCCAGGCAGGTGACATGTAACACAGGCTTTTTCAAAAACTTTAGGCACCAGTCTCTTCCAATAGTGGAATATAAGTAAAAATATTGTTAAACCAATGTTGTGAAGAGATAAATAAATAAATTAAATTAATGAAGGTCTGCAGTAGATCTGATGATGAAGACCCCAGACAGTCGAGGGAACTCCTCAACGATTCATAGAAGCTACCTTATAGTTGTGCTTGATTAATTTGTATTGATAAGAGCTTTACACTTAGAAGTATTGTGATTGACATTAGGGGTCTTATGATGAAGACAAAGGACAGTTAAGGAACTCCTCAACGGTTTACAACATTGTGCTTGGAATTAATTCATTTATATTGATGAGAACCTTGCACCTATGTGGGTTAAAATGATGGTTTGCAATAAATCTGATGATGAAGACCATGGGCAATTGAAGGAATTCCTCAAAAATTTACAGCATTGAAGTTTAACATAGGACAACCACTACCTACTCGTCACGCTTATGTAACAATCAATTATAATCAAGAGACTGTTTAGTATAATCAATTTAAGTTCCGTAATAGCATATCACATCTAGCATTTTTCATATTTTCATTTTGGGTTCAAAAGAATTTTATAGAAAGCGGTTTAGTTGCTCCATTTTTAAACTAAAATTACGGGTAAAAATGAAAGTAAATAAAATGACGTCGTTTGCTTACATGCCTTTTCCCAACTATTTTAGCGTCAGCATCCAGTCTAACCAGATGCAGCTCAACAGTACTTTTCAAAACTAAAAAGTGTAAAATAAAAACTTTTTTTCCAAAAAATAAAACCGGCTTCCAAAAAACACTAAAAAGTGAAAACTAACTAATTTCGGAAGTTGTGTCAAGCTGTCAAGAACTAATATTCAAAAACCAAAGACACAGACTTCCGAAATTAGTTATTTTTTACTTTGTAGTGTTTTTTGGAAGTGTGTTTTTACTCTTATTGTATACAGGCTGAAGGAAAACATCTTGAGGAAACCTGGACTTTAAGTCTGAAATTGCCAACCTGCATTAAGCAAGTTTGGTGATTACGCTCAATCCTTCTCTGTATGAGAGGAGACCTGTGCCCAGCAGTGGGACGATAAAAAGGTTGATGATGATAAAGTACCCAATTAACATCATTATCGCCGACTTACAGACACAAATAGCAATATAACTAATACACATACATATATTACAATTAAACATAAATAACGGGCTATAAGGTCATCCATTTTGAAGAGTTGATTGGTAATTATGACAATAGTCCCATTTCAACAACCATTAGCCCTGAAAGTAATCTATAAGCTGTTAGCCAATGTTTGCAGCTATAAAATGTCTGCCAGGGCAGTTTATGTGTCGTGAGGGCATAACTCAAGGCAACTCAGGGAGCTATGAAAATAAATCAAAACTTTTGGGACCCAACTGGGGCAAAATAAATAAATATTATCTTTGTTTTTAGTTAGCATATAAACAAACCTAAACTCAAAAGTTTAGTTTGATGTAAGTATTAGTTTTGGTTAGTTTTTAGTACTTCTTTTTTAACATGCAGCAGCTGTCTTTTATACGTAATTGCGTCAATTACGTCAAGTCGTGGTGGCCTAGTGGTTAAAAGACCAGCCTCTCAAGTATGAGTGTGCCGGTTCGATTCCAGTCCAGGCAAGTACCAATGTAACTTTTCTAAGTTATATGTACATTCTAAGTATATCTTGGACACCAATGCAATCATTGGTGAAGGAAAACATCTTGAGGAAACCTGTAATCGCCAACCCGCATTGACCTAGCATGGTGATTACGCTCAATCCTTCTCTGCATGAGAGAAGACCTGTGCCCAGCAGTGGGACGATTAAAAGGTTGATGATGATGATACATCAACATTACGGAACACTTGCAGTCTTGAGTTTTCTTGTTAAAAGTCAGAGTTGATTGGGATATGTAGTTAATGAGATTTCTTAAATGTCACTTGCACTTTGCACACACACCCGACAAACATACCTACACGGCTGCTCGATACATGCCTCAACCAAGCATATTCACCTCGACCGGTTATTTGCTTCTTGCATCCTGTGGCCTTTATCTACTTAGCCAATATTAATATAAAACACTATACCAAGTTCTATTCGTTTGATCACCTTACGTTCAATCAATCAACACTGCTGGACCTATGTCTGGCAGGCCTATGCCTGTCCTAGGCTACCCCACAATACCCTAACCTCCGCCATGGCCTGTGCTCCGCCATACCCTGTCTACCGCCATATCATGTAGGTACTTCACCATACCCTGTCCACCGCCATACCATGTAGGTACTTCGCCATACCCTGTCCACCGCCATACCATGTAGGTACTTCGCCATACCCTGTCCACCGCCATACCATGTAGGTACTTCGCCATACCCTGTCCACCGCCATACCATGTAGGTACTTCGCCATACCCTGTCCACCGCCATACCATGTAGGTACTTCGCCATACCCTGTCCACCGCCATACCATGTAGGTACTTAGCCATACCCTGTCTACCGCCATACCATGTAGGTACTTCGCCATACCCTGTCCACCGCCATACGATGTAGGTACTTCGCCATACCCTGTCCACCGCCATACCATGTAGGTACTTCGCCATACCCTATTCCACCCAGTCCACCCAGCAAAGGGGCGGCCCACACTACCCTTAACGACCGCTAAAACGCGGTCTCCACTCTAGGACGCGTCTGCTCGACCAACCATCACTCCTTGGTCAGCCCAGTGCCACGCCAGTTTGCTTACACTACAGGCTATGTATATAACTCCTGATGTTGATTTCTGATTTTTACCTACAAAGACAAAAAATCCAGTGGTAATAAAATGATTAAAATACAGTGGTAATAAAATGATTCAAAGCTGTATTAATACCTAGAAAAACAAAAAATAATATTAACATTCGTTGCACAAAGGGATGCTGAAAGGATGCTGATGTGGAGTCAAATCTGCATCAGCGTCTTTTAAAAGCTTCTTAGAACAAATATGCCTATAAAGTAAAAGTTATATGAGATAAAATGCCTTTCCAGTTAGGATGGTAGGTAGGTACATAAAACCAACGCATTTTCTCTGTCCCGCATAGGGTCGCAGCATAATGTTGAGCGTCAGCCGTTTTGCGTGGCGAAACGCAGCCATTTTTTTTTTTGCTTTCTGTTCTTCTGTGCGCCATGTTTAGCGCAAATAAACATATTTTCTTTCTCTTTTTATTTTAGTAAAATATAAAAATACAAAATAACTTCTACAATTTAAACTTTGTTAAAGCGTTCAAACGACGCAAGTTTTTCAATTCCCTTTTTGTGTAGGATAATTACTTTCTTTGTGTTTCATAAGTTTGTGATATGCCTTGTCTTCACAGACTTTAGTATACAATATGTAATGAAAACCCCGTCCGCCTCGATAAAGGATAAAAAAGGTTAGGTAAACACATGACCAAATAAAATATGAAATTTTACATAATCATCATAGGAACAATACTAATGAATTTTGATTTTTTTTCCGCGAATTAATTCCAACTGCCCCAAAATTTGGTAATTTTTAATAAATGACAACACCATTTTTGACGATATTATTATGAACGAATAGCGATGCGACCGCGTGCCGCGTGCCCTGCCCCTTTCGCCTTATTTTTTTAGTCTGCAAAGATAAATAAGTATAACTCAATAATCAAGAAAATGTTAAAGTGGCAATATCATCCTAAAATTCATTCATAAAATTACAAGCCCCCTTCATTAGGGTCATTCATCACTGTTACAGATAGCCGATGCTCCACGGTCCGGGTATTACCCGGTTAATGACACCTCGTTATAGAGGTCAATCGGAACTTATATTACCCTCTCAGTTATAACGGCAGTATTCAGCTACATTCATAATCCTTTTGATGTATGCTTCTGATCATTTCTGAGGTTTCAAGCTTACTTAAGTAGGTACTGTAAAGCTACGCGAAGGATACTGCGTAGGCATACTAAGCAGTACTGAATTTTAGCTGTTATTTTAAGAGGAGGAGCGTCGCTCACAAGACTGTTTTATTTGAAAAACAAGTATCGCATTTACAAAATTAAAACTGCTTCTAAATTCACTTGAGTGGTCGGAAGCCAGCAACCAGTCTGAGTTGTAGAAGTATTAATACCGAGAAAACTAATGGTAAGAAATAGGTTCCGGAATTGGCACCCCTATGTGCGGATGGTGCTCACCGGGCTGGTTTTAGTGAGGTAAAAATCCCACACTCTCAGGCCTCGGTCCCTAGAAATCGGGTGCATTTTGAAGGTTTCTCCCGACAACAAAAAAAAAGTGAGAACAGATAGTTTTTTCGAGTTTAAAGTAAAGTAAAAATGCCTAACAAAAAAGTCGTTTATTTCAACATTCATATTATAATTACAATATAAAGTGAAAGAACACGAGTGATTTTTAATCAGTAAAAGTCTGACACGCCCTTTCGCTCCGCCAAGAGCGGAAGAGGTCGTTTGAAGAGTTCCCATTTCCAAAAAAAAAAAAAACAAAAGGTACCGTTGCTATAAAATTAGGCACAGCCTGTATCCGTTAAACAGGTACCTTATTTAATAAAATAAGCTGAACCTGCGACCTCTGTATTGCCTCAGAATCGTTAAATACACGTGGCACAACCTATTATCATAATTACAGATTGTAGTTTCCCTCGAGAACAGCACCTTTTTTCGGGATGAAAGGTACCCTAAGTATGTTCGTTTCTGAACACCTTGTCCTATACAAGGTGTTCAGAAACGAACATACTTAGGGTACCTTAAAATAAAGATGAAAATAACTCAACTAACTTCTCTTAAGACTGATTTACACGGTGCAATTTAATTGCTTATGGCTTTAATTAAGTTGGAGCAACGATAAAAGTTGCATTATCTAATCACCATTTAGACGATGCAAGTCATTTGTTGCATTAATGTTATTGTATGCAATAGGCAATTAATTTGCACCGTGTTAATCAGTCTTCAAGTTACAAACCAAGTAATTAATTAAGTTCCTGTTGCCACTGCTAGCGGTGTCCGACAACAATGAATGTTCTATTGTATTTGACTGTCATTGTATTAAAGTGATAACTAAACTCAATTCTTATAATAGCCCCGGACAGAACAGGACACAAGAGTCCTTTTGACAGTTAAAACTATGTCATTTTACGCCAGACGCTGATTAATTTGTCAGGACTAAAAGAAATATATATGTAAGGATAATTTAGTTTCTGAACAAGGGAATCAGTGCCAATATCTTACTAATCACAAAAAGAAAATTAGTGAGTCTGTGTGTGTTCGTATGTTTGTTACTTCTTCATGATCAAATGGCTGAACCATTTTGGACGAAATTTAGTATGTACGTTGTTTATAGCCAGGATTAACACATACATAGGTTAAACTGTATTCTTTTAAACTTGTTCCTTCGGCTTTGTGTCAATGTTCTACATCGAACTGTGAATTTGAACAGTCCGCACATCACATCTTGTGTGAGTGTATTCTTTGGCAGAATGAACACAATATTATGTTGGATAGTATACAAGTGACATCCGGAAACTAGAACCAATTTCCATGCGTTCAGGCACTTTTGCCATACCTATTATTGGAATCAATTGTAACAGCACATACCTACTTAGGACCCATTAATTTAATCAGCATTGGCCTAGTTCTGTTCTGTCTCCTGCGTGATATGGAGGGAAATGGAAAAAAATCCATCCAGGGTTATCCACACTTATGCGTTTAAATAAAAAGAAAGAAAATTGTTAGCATTTCAGTGTATCCTTCTGTTTCGTATTGGGCGAATATCTTGTTGTTTGCGAGCGAGTTGAATTTATTTGGCTATTCAAGTATGATTGTTCCAAGAACCTAATTTTAAATATGTGAGCTGTTCACGCCGCTTCCACCCTGTTCGCAGTCCACGCGGTGACAGCTAGCAGGCACCCAGGAGTCCATGCGGCGACAACTAGCAGACGATCACCGCTCTCACTTTTCGCGATAGACAGTGTCCGCAGTCGGTTTCCATAAAAGCAACTCGTATTTTTTACAACATATGTCCCGATTCACAACCTACGAAGTAGTAATTACTAAGTGCTACTGCACTTGAGGATGAAGAGAAAGGCGTAAGAAATAACAGACGAAGATTTTTGGTGCACAAAATGCTGAAAGCAACTGACTGAGAGGCGACAGCGCGGTGACTGCTAGCATTGAGCACGCGGACACAGCACCGACCGCTCGTTTACAACGTGCGACCAGCGAGGCGTCAACTACAGAGCAGTCTGACGGCGTTAGGCTCGCTGAGAGCAAGCTGTCTGCTAATTTATGATGATAGTGTAAAATATATCTAAAGAGAAATATTTAAAGCCCATATTTAAAAAATATTCTTTTTGCTGTGTAAGTGGGCTATGATCTTTATTCAGCCTGTTGCATGGGATTGATTGATGCTCGCTTGACTTAAAATTCACGGTGAGAATTTTACAGAATTGCTCAATAGATTTATCCTTTCTGTTACGTCACATTTTACAGACAACCTTTACAGTACCTATATATAACCTTTTACCACATAATATGAATATAAACAAATCGTTTTAGCAAAAACCAGATTCAATGGGCCATAGCAATAGTTGCAGCCATATGTGGACAACGTCAACCACAATTTACAACAAGCCACAATATTGTTTCACACAGTTGCAGACAGTAAAGATACTACTCACATACAGAGTGGTGCTGGCTATACGACAATAAATGAAAACACGAACAATTCTGGTTCATAGGAATAATCCTAAACCATAGAAAAAAACCTGGCATCAAAAATAAAAAAAAATAAATTTCAAACGAACTAAATCGCATAAAATTGCAAACGGAATAGAACATCCTTTAAAAATATTGGTTCACTGACCTCCGATCGGCGACAGCGCGATCCTGTAACGACTTGCTTTTTTCGCGTCATTATTATTAAAGTTTGGTACCGCTGGATGCAACGGTCATTAACCTATAAGCACTTCATTATCAACATGTACATCATGTAGAAAATGTGAAAAATGAAAAATAATTTCCTGTGACTAAACTAATAGACACATTTATATGATTTTTTATGGGTAGACTGAGAATGTGTTGAGGTACACGATGTTTAATTTATTGTCGTATTGTCCGCAACACTCTGTATATTGTTGTTGTTCTGATTGCGGTTTGTGGCAAAATAGGTTTTTGTTTCTCATTAAAACAATGTCTAACTTTCTATATTCGACCGCTATTTATATAACTAGCATTTACTGTATTTTTGTGAGTCTGTTTTAAATTCCGGAGATATTCTTATTCAGGTGGCGGCCGCGAGAATTAAAAACGAATCAAAACGAATGTTTCTATATAGACATGCAAACTTTAAGGACAGATCGTTAAAAGACCACGACTTCTGGGTCATTTCTTAAACTTAACAACAAAGTTGTTGTTGATCCCAGTCTAAGTCCTCACCCAAAAGTTGTGAAACTGTAAGTCACACTCGAATTTCTATAGAACCTTTGGTGGACGGGATCATTGGCACTAAGTTGGTCGGTGCTGGTTTAACTTTTGGTACACAACGTAGGCAAAAGAATGTGTAGAATACATTTGAGGCGTGAAAGTCAATGGATACGTTTGAGGTTGGACTTAGCCAATGCGGGTTGGCGGGTTGTTGGGTTTAACATTGCATTACCTCGCTCAACTGCGTCTTCCGTCCTATTAACTCAGTTTTTTTTTTAGTGAATGCGTTTAATAAACTAGCGCGCTTTACCATTAACGATGCATCTCTGCTTGCCATCAGGCGGAATTGCAGTCAAGCACTAGTTTGTAATTAGATGTAAAAAAATCTTAGTACAAGTGTGTCATCTTCTAGCATCGGTTGCACCATCTGATACTTCTTCCTCTTCTTTGCGTCACTAACACCATAGCATTGGTTCTTGTTGGCCTAAGGCGTCTTCTGTAGCGACCCAGTGGTCAGTTTGACTGTGCGCTTGTTTGGGATGTGTGCCAACTATTATTCTCAATTTTGATTTTGAAGCATATTGCTGATCCACTGCTCTATATGTGCGAAAAATGTGTTTGGTCAATATATCACGTAGTGAATGTAGTTGAAATGAACATAATGAAACCCAAACCCAAGCCAACCCCGTCAAGCGATTTGTCGTGTTCCGGCATGATGTCTGATGAAGCCGTACGGACGGAGAACGGGTCTGAGCAGTTGTGTTGCGGAGTGTGCCGAGTACGATGCGCCTGATATTGTTGTGTCGGGAGATGGTCGTGGAGGGTCTCCAGATCAATCTTCCTCTGGCGCAGAGTCGTTGGTTTTTTTTTTTTAATAATTATAAACTAACGCTTGACCGCAATCCCGCCTGATGGTAAGCAGAGATGCGATCGTTGATGGTAAAGCGCGCTAGTTTATTAAGAACCTATTCACTCAGATTGAGCGAATAGGAAGGAAGACGGCAAAACCCGCCACACTTTTCCCAACCACTGCAACTCCTGAAAGCCAGAATCAACAGTGGCGACCGCCAGAAAAACGCCGAGCAATGAAGCTCGACGAGTCCCGGAGAAACGATTCAACTGTCTTGGGTCCCGCAACAAATTAATCAGAAAAGAATAGCGGAGGAGTAAGAAAAAAGATATTTTTTCCACTTCCCTCCATAACAAGCAGGAGACAGAACAGAACTAGGCCAATCGGCACAAAGGGACATTATTGCAACTGGGAGAAGCCCAGATTGCCAAACACCACGGAATAAAATTTGATTAAGTTAATGGGTCCTAAGTAGGTATTAGCTGTTACAATTGATACCAATAATAGGTATGGCAAAAGCGCCTGAACGCACGGAAATTGGTTCTAGTTTCTACAAGGTCCGTATAATAAACGACTCCGGATGTAACTTGTACACTATCCAACATAATATTGCGTTCATTCTGCCAAAGAACACACTCCCACAAGATGTGATGTGCGGACTGTTCAAATTCACAGTTCGATGTAGAACACTGACACAAAGGGGAAGGAACAAGTTTAAAAGAATACAGTTTACTTTTAAAGTTGCCATGACCTGTGAGAAATTGGGCAACGCAGTGGTCAACCTCCAGCCATGTCCTAGCCAGCCGATCGCCAACGGATGGAAAGAATAGATGGAGGTGCCGGCCCTTGATGGAATTATCCCACCTACTTTGCCATTCGGATAAGAGGTCCTCCCAGACTTCAGTCTGAGGTTTAAATAATCTAGAGATTTTATTAAAGTCGCGTTGTGTAACAAAATTAGTGTCCATGGCCTCCCCCCTCGCGGAGTAGTACATTGAAGCACGTCGCTGTACCTCAAGGTCGACTGGAAGTACACCTGCCAGTACCGGTAAGGCTTCAGTACTGACCGTTCTATACGCCTTGCATAAAAATATCAATGCCAAACGTTGGCTTTGAAGCAGTTTACGTCGTGCCGCCCCTATGCTGGCCCTATCGGCCCAAACAGGTGCACCGTAGCACATACATCCTAAGTAGGTAGCTCCATATATAGTTTTTAAAGTTAGGAATGATAGACCCCAAGTTGCTTTCGATATTCTAGTTAGGGCATAAAAGTTCCT
This sequence comes from Sesamia inferens, assembly GCA_037179545.1. Lineage (NCBI taxonomy): Eukaryota > Metazoa > Arthropoda > Insecta > Lepidoptera > Noctuidae > Sesamia > Sesamia inferens. Next base: position 29,200,825 of record CM073933.1, on the reverse strand, counting down.
TTTAGCTTTTTCACCAACTATTTTTATATGTTCTATAAATGAAAAATTCCTTTCTAAGATCATACCAAGATAGCATACGGATTGCTGTTTTTTAATGGGAACGTTATTAAATTTAATAGTAGGCAATGATTTAAGATTACCTTTTAGTAGAAGTTGATAGGTTTTATGTGGCGCAAACGTTAGGCGGTTACGATCACCCCACTGAGATATTAAATTTAGGCAAGTATTGGCCAAGTTCTCAAGTCCAGCTCGGGTACTTGACTGAATGAGCAGTAGGCCATCGTCCGCGTAACCAGTAAGTGAACAGCCGCAAGGAAGCGGGATCGCGAGGAAGTCATCAAAACCCAAATTCCATAAATAAGGACCGACAACTGAACCCTGAGGACATCCCATGGTTAGTGTTTTAGTACTAGAAAAATGACCGAGCTTAAGTACCGCGGAACCATTCACTCAGTTTTTTAAAGTGAAAAGGCTCTTAATAAACTAGTTCGCTTTACCATCAACGATTGCATTACTGCTTAACATCAAGCGGGACTGTGTCTAAGCACTAGTTTATAAGAATAAAAAAATGAAACCCATTGCTACTGATAAAGCGTTACGCAATTACCCTGCTGGTTAAAGGGTAAAGGAAGTGCCCCAAAAAGTCGGGAAATAAATTGATGGCTTCAATTAATCACAGCTTTTATAAAATGTAGAGACCGCTCGGACGTGCCACAATGGAAGCTAAGTCGTAGCTCGACAGTTAGCGACAGCAGTACTTTTTAGGGTTCAGGTTTTTTTTTTTGTTGCGATGGGAAATCATCAAATGACTTCTCCCGCTCTGGGCGGAGCGGAAGGGCGTGTCAGACTTTTACTGACTAAAACCCACCCGTGTTTCTTCACTTGCCTGTGCGACGGCAAGGGGTTTCTTTTTTAACCAACCCGCAACCCTGACCCAGGAGGCATCGGTCTTCGTGGACCCCGTCACGATGTGCTGACATCTCTTTGAGGGGCGCGTGAAACACGACGCGCCGTCTACCCGATACTGTCGAAAATACCCAATCATCCTTGAGCCTTAATGCTACAAAGATAAAGTTGAAAATTTAATAAAGAAATCTGACAGATTGTAGTAGCTTTATGTGTTGTCGTCTGTACATCGAAGGACTGGAACAGTATGCCTGAGGCGGTTATCCCGTCTAATTACAACTTAAGTGTCTTCAAAGCTAGACTGAATAGGCTCTTAATAAACTAGTGCGCTTTACTATTAACGATTGCATCACTGCTTACCATCAGGTGGGATAACGGTCGAGCCCTAGTTTATGGCATTGAAAAAGGTGACTCTATTATTAAAACTACACTGCCTGTATGTCCGTCACCAGGTTGTATCTTATGAACCATGATAGCTTGACAGTTAAAATTTTCACACATGATGTATTTCTGTTGCCGCTATAACAAGTAATACTAAATCAAGAATAAAGTAAACATTTAAGCGGAGCTCGAACACAACAAACATATTTTGTGTGCCGTTATTAATATCAGCAACAAGTAAACACTTGAAATATGGTAGAGGCGAACTTCTATCGGCCCACACTGCCTCCGCTGGTTAGGCCTGATGGAACACCGACGCATACGGCGAGATAGAAAGCAGGTCTCTTCGCATCTCTCTTTGCCCACAATTCGCGTCTTGATGCTAGCAGTGTTACTCCAACTTATTTTCCTCATTGCGGAACTTTAATGCCATTTCTTGCCATTATTAATATCAGCAACTAGCTGTGCATTAACTCATAACAATATTTTTTTAATGAACGAACTTTACTCTCAGACGTCAATTATACTGTACAAATATATCAAAGAACGCTTTGTTAAAATCAGCCCTTTTTTGTTGGAGAGATGGGAAATCATCAAATGACATCTCCCGCTCTGGGCGGAGCGGAAGGGCGTGTCAGACTTTTACTGACTAAAACCCACCCGTGTTTCTTTACTTGCCTATGCGCCAGGGCCACGGTTTCTTTTTTGTTTAAAAATCAGCCCTTGGGGAACTGTCTTATTACAATACCCGCCATATTTCCATTTCTATAATACCAATAAGCATTTTGTTTCTATCTTTTATTTATAACTCAGTTTTTCATGCAAAAAAATATTTTCATAGTAATTGTGGGCGAACCGACTCTCTGTCAACTTCTCCGAAAAATACATTAGTTAGTCAATGTGTTTTCATCCAAGGTTATTTTTGTAAGTATGTGCGAAGCGATATAAAAAAAATTATGTACAAAATTTCAAAAAGATTTCATGAAAAAACGACAAAGTTATGAGCTTGTTATCTTACTTGGTTGTCCCAACAATAATATGGTCTACGCACCGCTCGCCTGCCCGCGCCTGCAGCAATGCGGCGTCGCATCATCTTGAGTTTATTTATAATAATTTCTGTTTGTTTCTAATTAACTAATGATAACAATTTTAACTCTGTTCTCGAAGTTGTTGATAGCTACGTGTACCTGGGACAAACTATCCAGTTAGGAAGGTCCAACCAGAAAGAGGTCAATCGTCGAATCCAACTCGGCTGGGCTGCTTTCGGGAAGATACGTAGAATCTTCTCGTCCGAAATACCGCAGTGTCTCAAGACAAAAGTCTTCGACCAGTGTGTGTTGCCAGTGATGACTTATAGAATTGAGACGTCGCTAACAATTGGCCTTATAAGAAGAGTCAAAGTCACTCAAAGGGCAATGGAGAGGGCTATGCTTGGGGTTTCACTGCGCGATCGAATCAGGAATGAGGAGATCCGCAGAAGAACGAGAGTAACCGAAGAATTGCAACACTAAAGCGGCAGTGGGCTGGACGCATTGCCCGTAGGTCCGATGTCCGATGGGGCCGACGGGTTCTCGAGTGGCGACCATGCACCGGAAGACTTAGCGTGGGTAGGCCCCCGACAAGGTGGACCGACGACCTGGTGAAGGTCGCGGGAAACCGCTGGATGCAGGAGGCGCTGGACCCGTCGTCGTGGAGAACCTTGGGAGAGGCCTATGTCCAGCAATGGCCGTCTTTCGGCTGAAATGCTGATGACGATGAACAGTTTTAAATCATACTTGCAGGTTTTGGGCTGTCGTAACAGTAAAGTTTAATTAAGTGATAAAATAAAATATAATTTACCATGATCTTGTGCTGTACGCTCGGTAACCATTTCTAAATGTAATTATTTGCGTAAAACACAACATGGGGTGTGAATATTTGAAATTGATTCAGTTATTTATTCTGAACAAGGTGGTTGGATGATCTGACCAAAATCGCAGGGAAGCGCTGGATGCAGGACGCGTCCAACCGTTCTTTCTAGAAACCCTAGGCTTGGGGGAAGCCTATGTCCAACAGTGGACTTCATGTGGCTGAAATGATGATGATTCTGAACAAACTGTATTCAGGTTTCGTATGAAGAAGAATAACATTGTATAATTAGTAATCACGAAGTTTTTCTGCAAACACTGTGGTAGTAACCTCAGATCATACATTAGTATGATCTAACTTACTGTGACGGTTGTACCAAGAGGTGTAACGTGTATTTTTATGTACACCGACTGTCATAAAAGTTATGCTCACTTCTGTTTTATGAGCCTCCGACCTTAGTTATTATTCATGGCCGAAGAATTATGAAGCGACCTGAGATATTTCACGTGAATAGGCTTTGCTCACACATATTAATATGTAAGTACCTACGTAAAGTGATATGGTTTGTGTATACACTTTTTCGTTATTTAAAGTCAATTTTAAATGCTGACCGACACCAAAGAGAACATTCAAGTATTACGTAACGCAATTTTAGACCGTCTCCCCCACTGTAACGTTTATCTGTACCCCAAATGTTACGTAACATTTAAGAGACCATTAAAGTCACAATTATGTAGAACAAAGTATAATACCCTAGTTTTTATATTAATTGCGTTTGCAGTAGTAATAAACAAATGAAAATATTTTTAAGTTATATGTTTTTATTTAACCATAAACGTACCTAAACGTAACGTAACGCGTTGTTTAAATACCACCTCCCGCTCCTGTTTCGCACCGTAACGTTTAACACCAAAATCCCATGTCTCCAAATTTAGTAACGTATTACTTTAACGCTCCCAAAGCTAACGTAAAGTTTATTCCAAATTGTGGAAGATATCTACCAGTGGACGTGAAATGGTGATGTGGAGGAGAAATGGGAAATTACGTGACATAATTTCGCCATGACAGTTCCATCATCGGACGACCCGTCGTAAGGCGAGTGTCCAGCCTTACTTTGATGACACCAATATGACCCGGACGTCTAAAAAGGATTCCAACAATGTCGCTCTCAATTTATTTATAAACGCTAACCTAATGGATATTTAAGAATAAGACCAGTAAACATTATTCAACTCCATTTTGTTTCAGACATAAAATGTAGCCGTAATAGTGCTCCAAGTCAATTCAGCTTACTGAAGCGTCTTTTTTACTAGACTGTTCGAAGTGATAAATGATGAAAAAATAAACGGAATTTTCTGATTTCATAAAGTTCTAGACAATGTTAAGATAACAAATTATAGTATCTTTTATAAGATGTGTATCTTTGTTAGTTGAAATTTGGCGGGTACCAAGATATGGATTTAGAACATAGGATATTTAAAAAATTATACACCTGAAGAGTTTGTTCGGTAGTTTGAACACGCTAAGCACTGGACCAAATACATATTTTTTTGGATTCAATGACCCAATTCTTGAGCAAGACATCATTCTAGGACCCTTACAAGCCGAGCAAGCAGAAAAAATGAACAAAATGAAATGAAAGTTTGGTAACTGAAGCGATATCGAAGTAACATTGAAACAAGTAAGATTACGTGGGGATCCTTGGGGGAGGCCTATGTCCAGCAGTGGACGCCTTTCAACTGAAATGATAATAATAATAATATATTTTATTTGCATTATTAGTAGGTACACAATGAAGATGTTCAGTTATACAAGATCCTTTACTAACTACCTTAAATTAGGCATACAAAAACAGATTTTAAATGAATGTCGATAAGATACAAAAATAATATCATTAAAATTAAGAAAATGTCATTAAAAAATAAAAAGTATCATGTCAGGTTAACTAAAATTACAAATAAAATAGTAAATAAAGTAATAATAACAAAAGTAAAAATAAAATGAAATATCAATAAAAATAAAATTCAATCAGGATTACATATTCTCATCATTTATGAATTCGTCGTGATGAAGTTAATGTTTCAAACTTTATACATAGGTATTGTGTGTCTGCGATACTTGTAACTGAGTCCTAGGATTCATCGTCATCGTTATCATTTCAGCTGAAAGACGTCATCTGCTGGACATAGGCCTACCCTAAGGATCTCTATGACGACCGGTCCTGCGCCTCCCGCATCCAGCGGTCCTAGGGTCAATCAACCAAAACAGAAAACAAAACTTTTCACCAGGAGTTCAACATAGTCTAGCAGTATGGCTGAAGTCCGCACTTCTTATGTGTTTATTCCACGTTTTGTCCACTTGTTTTTCAAACAAATAGCTGACATTGACCCGGTTCACACAGTCACACGTCACTGCTCTCATCTGTGCGAGGTTTAAGGGTTTAGCTATGTTGTTCTGATGGTCAGTTGAAGTTCATTTTAGCAGGTAAAGGTGGAATTATAATATGATAAATCAAAACATTGTTTTGAAAAATAGACAAAGCCGCACAAAGGGAAGTCAGCCTCGCGTACAAAAGGTTTTGTACTTTTAAGTATCTGTACAATAAAAAAAAAATGTTTTACTATTTTTGTTATAGCTCAGATTTAAGATAGGAATTTAATTTCTATGTTATAGCGACGACAGATACGGGAACATCATCCTGATCATGTCAGCGTTAATCCCAGTCGTATCCGAAACTTTTTCAGCTTTGGGTCCGCTTTAGTCTAACTTCTGATTCTGATTGTCGGTCTCCGTGGCGCAGCGGTCAACACGCCTGCCTGCGACGTAGAGGCCCCGGGTTCGATCCCCGGCCAGGTCATGATGGAAAACGATCTTTTCCTGATTGGCCTGGGTCATGGATGTTTATCTATATATGTATCTATTATAAATATACTATCGTTGAGTTAGTATCCCATAACACAAGTCTCGAACTTACTTTGGGGCTAGCTCAATCTGTGTGATTTGTCCGTATATAAAAAAAAAAATAGTTGAAGCACGCAGGTCAAAGTTCAGGTTTACTATTGATTCTAAACTTCGACATTTTCCGTGAAGCGACTGCCGTCTGACAACCCGAAGGCGATATCATAGCATTGCAGTTAGACCAATTGTTGAACTTTTGAGGACTCCATCCGTATCAAATGCCATTAGATGTTAGTATGGCAACCGGAACCAACGGCTTAACGTGCTTTCCGAGGCACGACTAGATCAGTGCAAATATCCATATTCAATAATTCATGCTTACAAATATTTGAACTGCGCTCGGATCGTACCCGCGCCTCCTTGCGCAGATATAGGTACATCATCTGTGAAAATTTCAACTGTCTAGCTATCATGGCTCTTAACATACAGCTTGGTAACAGATGGACAGATAGGACAGTGGGGGCTCATTAATATAGGGTCCCATTTTTACCTTTTCAGTACGGAACCCTCAAACACAACTGACACACACTTCACACTTCTGGTCGTGGTGGTATCCCAGTAAGCTAAGGAGCAAGGGTGTAGCTGCCCTCCTATCAGCCGTACCTATGATAAAGCGTGTGAAAAAGCAAAATATTTTCAGCATTTTGCATATATGTACTTTTAAAATTACACAGAAAATCTCACCTATCCAAGTTATCTTATGTTCTTGGCTAGCTTCACGCTTCACTGTAAGTGCAGCAAGACATTGTTATATTATATAAATGAATAAATAAAACCCGGTCTAGAATACTTAATTTGTCTATCTCGTTTCGCTGACTCTTCAATGAAACCGTTTGCAAGTCTGTGTTTTCCAGATTTTAAGCTGGTTTCGCTGTATAAATAGTGGAGTTTGCAGCTCGCCTAACCTTATATTTGTAACTGCACAAAATTACATCATTATTACAAGAATTGTTGACTTGAACAGTTCTCTTTTATTTTGCTTACGTCACTTCAATACATGGCGACCCTTAGCCAGCAGTTAAAATTTTGCAACATACGTAGAATACGAATTTAGCTGAATAAATTATGAAGACAGACAAAGTCTTGCCGCCAAGCGATTCGTCGTGTTCCGACATGATGTTTGGTGAAACCGTACGGAGGACGGGTCTGAGTAGTTGTGTTGCGATGTGTGCCGGGTACGATGCGCCAAATGTTGTGTTGGGAGTTTGGTCATGGAGGGTCTTCAAATCAATCTCCCTTTGGCGCAGCATCGTTGGTTGTGTTGTTGGGTTTAACATTGCATCACCTCGCTCAACTGCCGTCTTCCTTCCTATTCACTCAGTTTTTCTGAGTTAATAGGTTCTTAATAAACTAGCGCGCTTTACCATCAACGATCGCATCACTGCTTACCATCAGGCGGGATTGCGGTCAAGCGCGAGTTTATAATTATTAAAAAAAAAAATATGAAGAAACACAATTTTGAAAAATAAAAGTTTGTGAAAACGAACAATAAGAAGAAAAACCCTCGCAGAAGATTGATTTGGATGAAGAGTACCTACCCTTTCGAATTTCACTTAAGCAACATGTAAACACATCAATCTGAGCGCTATAATTATTTTGTAATTACATTAAAGGACTATTCAAACCAAGGCAAACACGCGTGAAATGGAGAACGCGGCTGATACCCGGCATAGATACACGCAATGCGATGAACGTACAGCGCAGCAGTTACGTGGCACACTATCGACAGCAATGATTGTCATTTTTAATTCAACGACATTTATTGCGTCATTTACTTTGTTGTGCTACAAGTTTTTCAAACATATGAAAGACTATCTGTGCCCGCGGTTTCACCCGCGTAAGTGTCTATAATATACAGAGTGGTGCTGACAATACGACAATAAATGAAAACACGAACAATGCTGATTCATAACTATAATCCTAAACAATAGAAAAAAACCTAACATCAAAAATAAACAAAATGAAAATTTCAAACAAACTAAATCGCATAAAATTGCAAACAGAATAGAACATCCTTTAAAAATATTGATTCACTAACCTCCAATCGGCGACAGCGCGATCCTGTATCGACTTGCTTTTTTCGGGCCATTACTATTAAAGTTTGGTACCGCAGGATGCGATGCTCATTAACCTGCAAGTGTTTCCTTATCACCATGTACATCATGTAGAAAATGTGAAAAATTAAAAATAATTTCCTGTGACTAAACTAATGGCCATATTTATATGATTTTTTATGGGTATACTGAGAATGTGTTGAGGTACACCATGTTTAATTTATTGTCGTATTGTCAGCACCACTCTGTATACATGTATAAAAAGTCCTATGTGTTATTTCTGGTTAGAAACTACCTGTGTACCGAATTACATCTAAATCCGTTCAGTAATTTTTGCGTAAAAGAGTAACAAACATCCATCGATACTCACAAACTTTCGCATTTATAACATGAAAGATTAATAATATTCATGAAAGTTATTCAGATTGCAGAGATAAGCAATTAGCGGGGAATTTGAACATCTGCATACTACTTAGTTAATACTATACCATTTGCCAGAGCTTCTAAGTTTAATTTTAGTGGTGCACCTTTTATTCAAGAGCTTTTTAAGAAGGGGTAATATCTAGATTACGTCTTTTGAGGAAGAACCTCATTCCTTGGTCCTTTGGCGCTGCTAGCTTAGGATCTTATCACGTCACACATGGCGCAACACTTTTTTCAAAATACATATACTAACATAACACCTATCGTCTCCCAAAAGTTAGACAGAGCTGAATTCTTTTAATAACTTTCACTGACAATTAGATGAGTAGATATTCTGAAAAAGATACAAAAAATCATACAAAATAATATAATGGCAAAGAACAACAAAAAAAAATTTGCATTAAACATATGCAAACAAAGTACCCGTTATACTGACGTCATATAAATTTCTGCATCTCGCAAGCAAAATTTATCGCACAACTAGCATACAACGGCCAGACATAAATCATCGGGCAGTCAGATACGACCTCGTTTAAGCGTGGTAGCTTTCCAAGTGTCATCAGTAATTGTAATTTTCAAATTAATTCATTTTATTTATCTCAATATCAAAAGATAAAATTAATACAATTCGCGCCACAGTCTGAAGCGTAATTGATATCTGGGGTAATGGAATGTTCAATTCAATTTCGACCTGTTGCGGTATACTCCACCTACGTAAAAATGAAGAGCTTTGTAGCTTTGTGGTAAATAGGAACGTACAATTTCAAACGAATTAATTATCTATTTCAAATTCTAATAACTTTTTTTTGGTTGGAAAATAGTATGTACATTCTCATGGCATAATTTTCAACTTTCACAGGACTTTTCTTTTAGAGCTTGTGGAAATGAATAATCCTAAAAACCAACTTAATTAAGAAAAAAATACAAAAAATAATATAAAAATCTAAACTGAGCAAAAAGATAAATATATGACGACGTCAGCGATGGCAGAGCAATATGGTCGTCACCATCTTAGTGTGGTGGTGGTAAAGGTTCCATTTCGTAGATGAAGTTTTGAATTAAAGCTCGAAGTGTAAATATACCCTCAATTCTATAGAGGTAAAACTAAATTGGAAATAACCACAATTTAAATAGGCAAACCGGCAGTTTCGTCCCGGAAAAGTGCCCTGATCCGCGCCTCAAAGCAAAGTAACCATTCGCCAATCCCCACTTTCCAAAACGAATCTGTCTACATGCCGCCATTAGAAAATAACGTCTCCACGATATATAGGAAACATATTGAACTTAACTTCAATGCTATTCTGTAACCATCTTACTGTGAAAAGTAAGGTGAAGTGTGCTTGGAGTGATCTGTCATTTAAGTGATGCTGAGGAATTGACACTATTCACACACACACACACATACATGAACGCATACAAGAACGCACGCACGCACGCACGCACGCACACAAATACACAAGCACACACCCTCACACACAAACACACACACGCACACACACGCACGCACGCACGCACTCACGTACACATACACACACACACACTCTATTGACAGACACAGCTCACTATAAGCTCATTTGACAGATCTGAACTTCGTTTTATCAATTGCGCAAACGTAGGTACTTGCATTGGTACAATTATTTCAAGATTTTTTTGCTATTAAAACTTTACCATTTATCTTCTTCTTCTTTTCTACTTCTTAACTTATAGAGTTCCTCTGCTGGATAAAGATCTCCCCAAAGGTTTGCCGCAATGACCGGTCTCGTGGGCAGCACGAGACCATCCATTGGTTTCCCGAGTTTTCTTCGAGTCGCTAAACTTAAGTTTCAGTGAGCGGAGCACATTGCTCGTAGAACCAATGGTCGCTGGGGCAATAATGTTCTGGAGTGGCGACCACGTACCAGAAAACGCAATGTACCATTTATCATTTCTTGGTTATTTTATCTCTCCTGAATTTCGCTGTAACATAAAATTTGAATATATACGTACTTTACATGATGATCTAATTAATCATAACACTTGCAAAGTATGAACAAATTCCTAAAAACAAAAGTTTCATAAACTTTTGTAACACGCTTCCAATTAACAAGTAATTTTTTGATGTTTACCCATTTTCGTTGAGCGTGTACTACGCCATTATGGCGTCATTAATTACGCCAAAATACCTACCACAAAAGAAGTGATGTGAGTTGGTATGTCAATTTGATGTCACCCTTTGTACTATGTACAGCTTCTTTTTGTTATCTACACTAATATTACAAAGAGGAAAACTTTGTTTCTGAGTGAATAGGCTCTTAATAAACTAGGGCGCTTTACCATCAACGACCGCATCACTGCTTACCATCAGGCAGGATTGCGGTCAAGCGCTAGTTTATAATTATTAAAAAAAATGCGTTTTTTGAACACAAGGTGTAAAAAATAAACTAGAAAAGTCACTTATTTTGCGTACGCTGCCTAAACTATAAAAGATAGAACCATAAAATGTTCTAATTAATTTTATATCTTATGAATATCTACAATAAAGGCCGCAACACACTCTACCTATCTATGTCCAGTGAGGCACAACATCCATGTTTTTATTTAAAAAACTTGTTTTTTTTTTAACTATATTTAAACGCATTTATTTTACTCATGCTATTAATCCTTATCAAAATAAATTCCATCACTAAGTACAGTTTATGTAGATAATATTTGGTCTTTGAATGATTATATTTGAACGTTTGGTTTTAAAGTTATGGCGAAATTAAAATATTACGAGTTCTGCTGCACGGCCCGTTGCGGGAGTTTATATCTATGAGTAAGGTTCCCGCGCGGCTCAGACGCGAGGTCGGCTCCCTACGCAGCGGTCGTGCGTGAAGTCTAATAAGTAATTTTTGTTCGATTTTTTTTAGATTTCGTTCTTAAATCTACACCTACGCAAAAGTTCATCTCAGAACTAAATAATTCTTTTTAGGGCTAACCAACAGGAATTTTCAGGGCTAACCAACAGTTCTTTTTAGGGCTAAACAGCAGTTCTTTTCGAGGCTAAATAACAGTACTTTTCAGGGCTATCCAACAGCTATTTTCGGGGCTAATCAACAGTTCTTTTCAGGGTTAACCAACCGTTCTTTTTAGGCCTAAACAACAGTTCTTTTCTCGGCTACACAACAGTTCTTTTTAGGGCTAAACAACAGTCCTTTTCAGAGCTAGTCTAGTTAAATATCTAACAGAACCAGGTCTCAACTTTCTAAACATAGTTCTCAAGCACAGGCAACAAGAATATGTCGTATGGGAGAATCTTCACCTGATCGTTCCCAACGCCTCGCACAACACAATCTGAGAACCTCTGAGTTAGGTACGTGCATGAGAGTCGAGGCTGGAGCGTTTCCAACGTCTTCATGAACAAAATGTAAGGACTTCTCAGTTGCCGAGCATTTGCAGCGACTTAGAGCTCAGGCAGAGAAACAGCAGTTGTCCACAAATAGAGTTCGCAATCTAATTTTAATAAACAGCAACAGACTGGCTTTCAGATTGATTATGTACAGCAAGCGTCAGTCCAAATCGGAGTCATGAATAAGATCTGCTCTAACTGGTCTGCCAAGAAATGGGCGGACGAACCTAATGGTATGTGCTGTGCTTCAGGTAAAGTTTGTCTTCCTAACCTTCAGGAGCCACCACAAACAATAAAAAATCTTCTAACTAATAACCATCCATTATCTGGTAATTTTCATATACGTAAATACAATAGTATTTTTCAAATTACTTCTTTTGGCGCAAAAAAAAATAAGACTTAAGGTAATTTTATTCACTTTTAAAATTGAAGGACTACGTGTATTATCTCATTGGCAGCCTTTTACCACCATCAGGCCAAAACCCACAATTCTTACAAATATATTTTATTTCGCGTTTGGCAGCGGTAACCGATATCCACGCGGGCGGAGCTGCGGGTGACCGCTATGTAGTATAAAACTAAGTCGCTTATTCTGTCCCTATATCCCTATGTATGCTTAAATCTTTAAAACTACGGAACCGATTTAAATGGTTTTTTTTAAATAGATAGAGTGATTTAAGAGGAAGGTTTACATGTACGCATGCACCCGTGCGGAGCCGGGGGGGTCACTAGTGTTCTATAATCATACAGATAAATAAGAAATGTTAAAAATATTGCCCTTAAATAAAATTGAAATTTTTGTTTGTAATGTCAATATTAAACTGTGTGTACTATAACCTATATACTTAGGGTAGTCATGACAAAAACAAATTGGGTGTTTTATTGTTTGTTCCGGCTAATCTATTAAGCGGCTAGATTGATTTTCATAAAACTTGTCACGGGAACTGTGAACCCCGCCAGCAAAACCGCCTGTACGACAGGAAGATCATCAAAATTTAAAATATAAAGTCATACGAGGCACAATCTCAGCATGAGACGGCGGAAGTTTGTATTTTAAAAATAATTGTGAAGAAATGTTGGAATAGAAGATAAGTAATGCTCGGTGGATATTAATAATAACACACATTATTTTCTTTGAGTTTTCACTTTCCTCTGTCTCTACATCTTCGTGTTTACCATTCCCTGGTATTCTGATACACATAATATACTTTAAAGTAGAAACAAAGTAGTTAAGTCATATCAATAATAGGTGTGGTCACATCTAGTTCATAATGACATATTTACCATACACTGTTGGATTGCGCTGCGTGTCGCGGGTTCGATTCCCGCACGGAACAAATATTTGTATGACCTACAAGTAGTTGTTCTGGGTCTGGATGTTTGTGTATGTGAGGTTAAAAACGCGTTTGGAAACGCACATAGAGCATAGGAGAAATTCCTAGTGTGGGCAAAGATTTCCTTTAAAAAATTCATTGTTCTATATGTTCGATAAACGTTTTAACTGAACAACATAAATAACGCAATGAATTTTATTGAACTGTAAACAATTCATTGCTACTGATAGTTATCATCATCATCATCTGATGATGAAAGATTCTCTGCGTTAAGCCGAGTCGCATCCGAAGCTTTTTCAGCTTTGAAGTCTGGGGTCCGCTTTACCAATCTAACTACTGATTTTGGCTAAACTTCAATATTTTCTACAGAGCGACTGCCGTCTGACCTCCACAACTGCAGTTAGACCAATTGTTGGACTTTTGCGGCCTCCAAAACCCGTAACGACTGCCATTAGATGTTCGTATGGCAACCGGGATCAACGGCTTTAACGTGCTTTCCGAGGCACGACCAGACCAGTGCAAATATTCATATTTATGCATACTAATATTTGCACTGAGCGGGGATCTAACCCGAGCCTCCTTGGGCGTCGGCCGCGTTCGCTACGCCATGGAGGCTGATTACCCTTCTGCTATCTGTGTGTTGTGAATTGCGTAGGTACATAATCCTGGAAACTCCTGAGTTAGTATTTTTCGACGGTTATAAAACGAATAAAGTTCTGTTTCCTTCAAAAGTGTAACACCTACACGATGAAAATGTACGGAACAAGAAAATTTTTGTAGCAGTTAAAATACATGTAGGTACGCACATTACATTATACTGTACATTACTACATGTACTGAATCCATGACTGGGTAACAGATTGCGCGTCGGTGTCCAAGCTACCCTGTTATATAAATCTCTTTAAAATGAAAAGCAAAATTCCAGAAAACTAAACACATGCTGACCGATATGTCAGGAGACAAATTACCCTGGTTGATATAGGTAAACGTCCCGTCCATCAATCTAAAAACACCCTGCCTTTTCCAGCTTCCACCACCCAGGGGACCAGTCTGTGTTCTACTAACAAAATGGAGATAAAAGTAACAACGATTTAATTGTTCCTTTCATTATATACAAGACCTTGTGAAGCCCGACGGACCCCGCTGGTTATGCGAAGTACGGAATCGGTCTATTTAGATAAGACCGACTTACATCACTATGTAGTAAAGAGTAATATATTTATTTATCCATTTATTTCAGGCATCAAGGCCCAGAGAAATATAAAGGGTGTATCTGACATCGACGCACAAACGAGCGCCATGGATCCAGTACATGATTCTGAACCCCCCAGTGGTAGAATTATTCGTCGGCATTTTCATGATTTAAAAAAAAAATATATGTAGTTTTTTTCACTTTAGACCGTTCATAATTGCTATACTTTTATAACCCAATAAGATTTTAAAGTAAAAATTAATTATTTCGCTAATTACACAAAAAACCGCAATAAAAACAAAACTCTAACTGATTTAATAGGGTTCATATCAGGGATCAACGTCATACCTACAAACCCGCAAGGCGGCACGCTTGCTACGTTCAAAGGCCGAACCGACACTTTTTTTAAAAGATTGTGAATTCTGTAACCGTTCATTAACGACATAAATGACTATCATAATTTTATTAGTGGCATGCGGTGTAGTTTTTTCGCGAAGTTTGCGTTACGATGTCAGATACACCCTATATACAATACTATGTATATTAACATAAAAACTTAAAATAGTATAAATACATATAACATAATTAACTACACCTAATGTTCACGAAGTGTCGGCGTGGTGTTTCGCTGAATGGTGTCACGCGTAGCACGCCACGAAACCGGCGGTACACAACACCTTTCGGAAACTTAAGGAACTTTTCGAGATAATGTGTCGTAGCGCGCACCACGAACGACTTAAAATTCGTGTTGTGATGCGGCTCCAACCTCTCGACAATCGACATCGATTATATAGGGTATGTTTTCAGAAACCAGCCTAATTTACGAGTACATGTGTGGTACAAACAATAAAACTGAACAACTTTTCCCGTGGCACCGATGCAGTAACCACGAAAAAATTATCAACTGTCCCATAGAAAAGTACTCGACCTAAACGGTTAAGTAACCAACCACCGGTTATAACCACTTTCTGAATTTCATGTTATGATCTGATGAAAGTATTTTCTAATAATGGAATATACAGAATTGTCGAAATCACTATCCAATGATACTGATTTCGACTGATAATAATATAAAACGTCATTTTGTGTATATGCGAAACCTAAATATAGTTTATTCAAAATAAGCAACTGAATTGATTACAAACATTTTTAGACCATGCTATATTTTTTCCCAAATACATTTAGAAATTGTTGCACTGTGGTTATTGCGCCGCCATGCGGCGAGCGGAGCAAGGACCATATTTTTGTTGGGACAGGTAAGTAGGATAACAAGCTCATAACTTTGTGGTTTTAAATGACATCTTTTTGAAATTTTGCACATAGATTCTTTACTTAAAAACACTGGAAACGTTTTCCGGATTTCGCAAAAACAAAAAATTATGTTATACTGGGTATATCTGACATGGTAACGCAAACTTCGCGAAAAGGCTAGACCGCATGCCACTAATAAAATTATGGTAGCCGCTTATGTCGTTAATGAACTGTTACAGAAATAACAATATTTAAAAAAAGTGTCCGCTCGGCCTTTGAACGTTGCAAGCGTGCCGCCGTGCGGGTTTGTAGGTATGGCGTTGATCCCTGATGTGAACTTTATTAAATCAGCTGATAAGATAGTTTTTCGAGTTTTGTTTTCATTGCGCTTTTTGTGTAATTAGAGAATTAATTATTTTTTACTTTAAATTCAAATTCAAATTCATTATTTCAGGCAAGGCCCATATATTGTTAGTTAAAAAAAAACTTATCCTATGTTAGTAAAAAGAGAAACAGAGTTTAACATCAGTTGGCGACATGAATATGAAAGTGAAAAAAACTACATAATTTCTTTTTAAATCATAAAAAATCCGACGAAAAATTCCATCACTGGGGGGTTCAGAATCATGTACTGGATCCATGGTACTCTTTTGTGCGTCGGTGTCAGATACACCCTTTACAGGAAACAATTTAGTTTTCATTCTAATTTTAGTTAGGTAGGTACATAATATTGTTTGCATTGTTGCAGCTTACATTCTATTTATTGGTTGATATATTGGCGTGGCTAGTTAACAAACAGCAAATACTTTATGTCTCGTAATATTAATGATTTTGCATATAATTTACTTTTTTCTAATTCTACAACCAACTTTGCTGCTTGCGCCACTTTTTTCTTCCCATGTAAAGCATTAGGAAATGGTGAAGGGCAACTGACTGTCTTGTGTAATTTTGTCGTTCTAAAAGTGAAAAGTTCAAATTCATAAAAGTATGAAGGCAAATTGAAGGCATCATCGAAGTATTTACATAATTTTTTTTAACAATTTTAATGAATGGTTAGTGGTTAGCATTAAATACATCCCATACATTTTTGTGGTGCGATAAAAACCAAATTGTGAAATAAACTCAGTGTTATTTGTTTTTTTTTTTTTTAACGTTGCTCTACACTAGGAATTTCTCCTGTATCGTGGGTGCGTTTACAAACACACAAATGCACATACACAAACAGCCTGACCCGGAGCAACTACTTGTAGGTCATACAAATATATGTTCCGTTCGGGAATCGAACCAGCGACACGCAGCGCAGCAGTCAATAGCTTAACCATTGTGCTATTCAAATACAAAAAGATTGTACTCAGTAAAAATTTGTGTTTATAATAAAATTACAAGAAAATGTGAATGAATGAATCATTTGAGTCAAATCTGGCACAAGGAGTCGAAATGAAATGAAATGAAATGTAATCGTTTATTAAGCAAGTAGGATCACCGATCACTTTTACACGTCATATGTTTTTTTTTTTTTTTTCTTCTTTTTTTTTTTTTTAAACTAGATGAAGCCGGCATTTCCTTTGCCGAAACAAACTCAGGGATCATCGTCTTTTTTAAAGTCCAGACATTAAAAATGAAAATGTTTACAATAATTTACGTTATAATTACGCATATTGCTTAATAACAATGCTTAACAGAGCGAGCAGCTCAGTCCCAAGCCTCTCTAATAATCTCCTCTAAATAATCTGAGATTTTATAATACCCCTTTTTGCAAAGTTTGGCCTTTATATAGGTTTTATATCGTTTAATGGGTAAGTTTCGAATGTCCATGGGAAGCTTGTTGTAAAAGTGTATACATTGACCCATGAACGAGTTGCCTACTCTGTGGAGACGAGTGTGATGTACAGCAAGATTGTGTTTGTTCCTGGTATTTATATTATGAATATCGCTTATTTTCTTAAAATTAGATATATTTTTATGTACATACATAAGATTTTCAAATATATATTGCGAAGCTACAGTCAGAATGTTCACCTCTCTGAATTTTTCTCTAAGAGAATCTCTAGGACCAAGGTCGTTTTCATAAAGTGGAAAAGAATTGTTAGGAATTTCTATGGCTTGTATTTTATTAGCCTAATGTCCTAATGGTGAGCAAAGGGCTCTCTATTCATCATCATCGTCTCAGCGTTAATCCCAGTCGCATCCGAAGATTTTTTTGTTTTGGGGTCTGGGGTCCGCTTTACCAGTCTTTAACCGCTGATTTTGGCTAAACTTCGATATCTCGAGCAAAGGGCTCTCTATTATATTCCTCTTTCTGTCCAGAGGAGTCCAGCTCAACCGTCTGTAGGTAATATCCACCTGAGCCTGCCGCGTGTCTTTTAAAATGTTATACAGTTTTTGAGAGAATTTTTTTTTCGAGAACGACTAGTAAATTAGTTCCCTCCCCGGTCATTATAATTTTCCGCATAGAATGCTCCAGATTTCGAATTACGTTACATTAAAGAGATTCTTACCGTAGTACTTTAGTATTATGTTAAGTTGAGAGAGACCCAATTTGTTTTTATTTTGTATGTGTTTGGTTTTTTTTTTTTTTTAATTACAGTAGGAACTCGATTATCCGGCCCTCAGTTATACGGATTCGCGATTATCCGGACTACCAACCCCGACCAATATACGAATTACCTCCAAGTCGAATTTATGCAAGCATGAACGTGTCAGAACTGGCATTAATCCCACCCGCGCACCCCGCGCCCCGCAGAGTGCGCTCCCCACGCGTTTAGTTACTTATTGTTTTAGTTAGCAATTGTTACTGGGCTCGGACACGCGTGTCACGTGTCAAAAATGTCAAAGCGTAAGAGAGTGGTTCTATCGCTTAAAGACAAAATAAATATTATTGATTCATTAAAAAAAGGAGAAACTGGTCGTAAGTTAGCTGATAAGTATGGTGTAGGTACATCCACGATAAGTGACATTAAGAAGAATACTGATTCAATTTTGTTGTACACCTGCAAATTAGATAGTGAAGACGGGAGTAAACATAGAAAAATAATGAAGAAACCGAAAAATGAACTTTTAGAAGACGCTTTATATTTACAATTTTGAAAAATGTATCTTTTAACACTTTCTTAATAAACATTGATTTTCGTTAATATGTATTTGTTGTTTTTGAATAACACTATTGTACATATGTACTACATATGTATACATAAAGTCCGCTTTTCTTCATACATTCGATTATCCGGATTTTCGATTATCCGGATGCCTAACGACAACAATTAGTCCGGTTAATCGAGTTTCTACTGTATAACTAGCGCTTGACCGCAATCCCGCCTGTTGGTAAGCAGTGACGCAATCGTTGATGGTAAAGCGCACAAGTTTACTAAGAGCCTATTCACTCTAGCCTTGAAGACACTCAAATTGTAGTCCGACGGAAACACCGCCGCTGGCAAATTATTCCAGTCCCTCGATGTACGTGGTATAAAGGAGGAGGCTAAATGCTTTGTCCGGATCGTAGAGGTGTTAACAACGAAAGGGTGAAAACTCGCCGTACGACGGGTTGTCCGATGGTGGAACGGAGATCGGGGAATTAAATCAAATATTTTCTTACAATATGCAAACATAACAGTTTTTTTTTTTTTAAAGAACGTGTCATTGAGCATCGAAAAATTTAGTCCGCTTCCTTTTTAGTCGCTCTGGCTGGAAGCTTTAAATTTATTTAAGGCAGCCACAGGATAGACCGATTAAGTAGTCACGACCTCTCAAGGTCAACTACGAGATGCCATAATCAAAAAAAAAATAGCTCTCCGTAGGAAAAGTGCCCGAAAGGATTGCCGTTGCCTCGTTTAGAATGTCAATGCTGATTCTTTGACCTTCAAATAGTATTCAGTAGGCCAGTAGTATACCTCCTATTTACTCCACCTGTGTAAACCGGGCCTAGAAGCTACTACATTTTTACATGTTTCGTTGGTAAAAGATTGATGAGGCTACAAAAGGTAAAAAGTTATTGCGACAGGTATAAATGCGCCCTCTATATCACAGGAAAGGTATTATGAGTTTTGTATATGAAAAAACCGGCCAAGTGCGAGGCAGACTTGCTTACCGAGGCTCCATACAACAGAGAGAGGGATAGTAAGTTTAGTTTAGAATATAATTAAAACAGTTAATAACACGTGATTCTTTCATAAACTTCACTTAACTTCGTAACATACCCAAGCCTCGCAATTTTCTTCCACACAAATAATTTTGGATCTTATCTCCTTAACAATAAAGTTATATTTACAATGGGAATGACTTTACTTGAACGCTTGCATTAAAAAATTATTACACCTGGCAAAGTTTTAATCAAGGGAAGATCGCTTTTTACCCAACAGGAAAAAATCCGTTCAAAGAATGACTTTAATAAGTTCAAGTTATATTTTGTCGAGCAGTTTTTAGGTTAGATGAAACGAATTATTATAAGTGCTCGGGGACTAAGTAATAATTAATAACAACCACGCAGGTCGATCTATCAGGTTAAGCTACACTTGTTGCAAATGGTCACTGGATGGGTGACTATTTTTGCATATCAAGGACCATCTGTGCCTCGGAAAATACGTACGACAGCAGGTAAAACTACCGAAACTGTCATTTCCAATCAAACATTGGCCAATTGGCTACTTTGAATTCAGTGGAGAGGCGTGCGAAGAGGATAATTGGCAACCCTGATTTAGCTCAAAACGGTCTTCAAAGCCTAGGCGTAGAGTAGCCAATCTGTCTGTGTGTTAAAGCACAAATCAAATCCAAGCTTTCTTCAAAGGCATATTATTCCGTGAATGATTATTTAAATAAGAATAGCTGGTCGCTCTGATTAACTCAGGACAATGTTTGTGTTCTTTCTCCGGAATTAGCTTACTGATACGTTATATGAGTTCATATAATTTACTTTTTTACATTACATAAATATGTAAACTGTCACGCCCTTTATGCCTGGGGCTTTTATTTAAGTAATAAGTTTTTAGTTACTTACATTTTCATTTAAATATATATTGTTTTGCTTTGCTGGTATTTTGGCGTGGTAGCTGGCATATGGTAAATAATTTCATTGTTGTTGTATTTTATCGTGTTCATCACTATACGTAGTATAGTATAAAGTCATGTTTTTTTAAATGAACAGACAGCTGTGCTGCTGGGGAGTTTCTTCCGCCACTTCTTCTTCCCAGCGAAAGCACTAGGAAGTGTCGATGGGTGGGCGTTTTGGGGGACTGTCTTATGTAATATTGACGTTCAAAAAGTGCTGATTCTCAGCCTGATTTGAATAAATGACTTTTGATTTTGATTTTGTCGGTATTCTATAGGGTGCATTTTGAAGAGTGTGCGTGGAAAATGCATGATTTAATTTTCCTATCTCCGTTAATCATCGGACGACCCGTTGTACGGCGAGTTTCCACCCTTACATTGTTGACACCACAACGATCCGAACGAAGTGTTTTGCCTCGTCTTTTAGACAGCGTAGATACATCAAGGGACTGGAACAATTTGCCAGCGGCGGTGTTTCCGTTGGACTACAATTGGAGTATCTTCATTCTACTATAATAATATATATATATACGTACGTGTAAACCTTCCGGGATAATTTTTATATATGATGATAAAAATCGTATCAAAATCCGTTCAAAGCATCACTCACGAAAAGCCACTTTGTATGTAGGTACTTAAAGAGATATATCTTACGGTAACTTTATATTGTAAGATAATTTTTATACAATGTATACAAATAAAAAAATGTATACAAACCCTTCATTTCAAGCTTCTCATTTCAGAAATGAATTCTTTTCATCTTTGTATTTTTGGATACAGGAAAAATAAAACATTGTTCTCATGCCTACCAGGAAAACATACCAGGAGGTTGTTTCAAACATTTATAGGTATGTTAGAAGCTTCCGTTTATGTGCGGAAGTGTTATTCCGTGTTCATTATTCCTGCACTTGTCTCAGACCTCGAGTGGTGAAATATTTCATATTGTTTATATTTGATTCTTGAGTTACTTCGTAATAGCAAAACAAACATTTTGCTATGTTAACATTTCCGGGAAAGGCATCAACGATATTATAAAAACAGTCAACCCTTCTCGAATCTACATACGTGTTTTTAGGCAGCCATTTTGTGTAGTGTTGTGTTTAGGGTTTTATACCCAAAGGGTAAAAACGGAACTCTCTTTTTAAGACTCAACTGTCTCTCTGTCTGTTCGTAACCAAACTGGATCTCATGGACTTTGATAGCTAGATAGTTGAAATTTTGTTGGCTCTTTAAGTACCAACTGCTAAAAGAGTTTTCTTAATAGATAATGGTACGGAACTTGTTTTTTTTTTTTTAATAATTATAAACTAGCGCTTGAGCGCAATCCCGACAGGTCTCCTCTCATATAGAGAAGGATTGAGCGTAAGCGTAGCTTGCTCAATGCGGGTTGGCGATTTCAGACTTAAAGGCAGGTTTCCTCAAGATGTTTTCCTTCACCTTAAGGCATTGGTGTCCATGATATACTTAGAAAGTACATATAACTTTAGAAAAGCTTCATTGGTACTTGCCTGGCCTGGCGTTTTAACCACTAGGCCTCCACGACTTTTTATTAATACTATTAATAAAATACTCATCAAGATAACACAGAAACTGTCTTTAATATTACTCGTAATATGTTCCTTAGGAAGTCCTAGTATATGTGCTCTAGGTATCTTAGAATTAATGGACTGTGTACGTACATCTCCTAAACTTTAATAATCTTTTTAAATATTAAGTATGTCAGGACAAGCTACCCGAAACTATCAGATATTCCTAATCAACCTTAAACCGCTTTAGAGATAAAGTTGAAAATCTAATAAAGATATCTGGCAGATTGTAGTATATTGATGTATTGTCGTCTGTATGTCGAGTGGGAACAACAACACACACTGTAACCAGCATGTAATTCTAGCAAACAATGACTACACTGATTTTAGACCAACTATGTTGGGTAGACCCCCGACAAGGTGAATCGACGACCTGGCGAAGGCGGCGGGAAACCGCTGGATGCGGGAGGCGCAAGATCGGTCGTTTTCCACGTGCGTGCACGTATCTACGTGCGCCTGTAATTATTTCTTAACCAAAAGCCCGAAAAGCTACGCAATCATAATGTATCATAATGTTCTCACT
The DNA here is from genome assembly GCA_037179545.1 of Sesamia inferens. Classification (NCBI taxonomy): domain Eukaryota; kingdom Metazoa; phylum Arthropoda; class Insecta; order Lepidoptera; family Noctuidae; genus Sesamia; species Sesamia inferens. The sequence continues at coordinate 29,177,962 of CM073933.1, read as the reverse complement.
CCTGGGACTCAGAGGAAGTGTGCCGTAATCTACCACGCGTGCATTCACCGTTTTGAGAGCAGTGGTGATGAAATAATTTGTATAGAAACTAAAGCGCCTGATGGGGTTCGAACCTACGATCTACAACTTGCAAATCGTGGCCGATACCACTAAGCCACCGCTGTTCTCAAAAAGTATGGACCTGTAGATTCTTTTTTCATTCAGTGACATATTCTGAATCCAACGATAACGGGTTCCGTGTCCTTGTCCCGGCCACCCTGTGTATGTTCTATAAGTAATATATATCCTACACATCCATGCTTGCGACCCGGAATATATCGCAAACAATATAGCCTGACTACTTCCCGCGAGAAAGAAATCGCTTGTTAGCACTAATAACAGAAAATTATTATAACAAGGTCTTTGAAATACTATCAAACACTTAGCATATCCTATTTAGGTCTTACTGAAATATTTATAATCCTATCATCGAGTGCCCATTAGGTTCATCCGGCGCCATCCATCCTCCGGGATCGGCCCCCAGTGCCACATTAGCCTGAATTTTTTCCATAAAACTTGGAGTTGACGAAATGAAACGGCTGTCTTCCTTCAAATAATTCATAGAGTTGATGCGGTACACGGTAGGTTATAAAATATTTAAAACACATTTTACTTTTACTCGGCCGTTTTAACTTTGCCTTTAGTGAATTTTCAATGCAAATTATTTAGTTAATTTTGACGCTTTTTTGGTACTAGATGTAACAACTGCTCAGATCCGTCCTCCGTACGGCTTCACCAGACATCCTGCCAGAACACGACGAATCGCTTGGCGGCAAGACTTTGGGTTTGGGCGGTAACATCAGCCGGCAGCCGATGTTAAGGCCTGCCACCGAGAAACTGGAGATGTTGGCACTCAGCCAAGGGCGACAGATTAATTGTAACAAAATACATTATTTCATATAATGGTTGCTATATTGGTTATTACCACCATCATCATTCTGCTGCCCTTATTTGAGGTCGGCGCAATATGTCTTTTTCATCCATACTATTAGAATGTCACCTCCTTAGTCACCCCCTTCTTAACCATACCATTATTCACATTCATACTCAAAACCCTCCTCACAATATTTTCCTTATTTCTTCGTAATTTTAGTAGACGCACCATGGTATGTCACTAACGAAAGACTTCTCCGAGAGCTCGGTATCAAAAGTGTTGAAAAGGAAATAAAGAAGAGAGTCACAAAATATAAAGACAGACTGCAGCAGCACCCTAACATATTGGCACACCACCTTGTGGACGATTTGTTTCCAAGTGCAAGGAGACTAAAGAAGGGAGATCTCAAAACTTAATTACTTAAAAATACACCATTTTAGAGGGCTTGTCACTGGATCTGTACCTCACATACTATGGTATGTGAGGTACAGATCCAGATCCATTCAACAATACTTTAGAAATGATGCATACATCATTTCTAAAGTATTGTCAAAAGTAAAGTATTGTATTGTTATTGTTGAATGTCTCCCAGACAGATTGCAATAATAAATATGAAAAAAAAACAATATCTCCGTGATATGTACCCATACCATGACAACCGAATTCCACACAACTTTTTAACAGTCGGTGCCATTATTGGTTATTAATTACTGCAGTGTGGCTACCATAATTTTTCATTACGAATACTCGATCATCGATATCGTCCGCGTTTGACTCATCAATTGGACCGCTTCAATTTGTAAGAACTTTCAACCAATGAGATTGCCAAACGAGGATGATGCGTATGATCGAATCTCGTAATAAAAACTCAGGGTAGCCACACTGGTTTCTTAATAGTGGGCACGTGTCCTGAACGGGAGAGTCGTTCAGCAGTTTACTAAATAGTGGGCACGTGTCCTGAACGGGAGAGTCGTTCAGCAGTTTACTAAAGCGAAAATAATGACGGTATGGCTGAGCGGTATAACCCGATTAACTGGAAAGCAAACCAGCTTATCAAAATTATCCTCTGAGCTTTGCGAGTTTGTGACATTGAAAATAACATGAAAACGAAAAGTGTCATTAAGGGCCTTATCATACTAGCGGATTGCGAGCGTCTTCAAAGCGAAGCGGGCGCGCAGCGAATGCGTCGCGAACACGCCGCGGCTGCTCAGCGAAGACGTCGCGGACGTGCGGCATATTCGCAAGGTTTTCGTCGCGTGTTTGTAGCAAGTTAACGACGCACAAGTACACTCAGTAACAAAATGGATTCTGACGAGGAGATACTGCTGTTGGCTTTGTTACTACGAAGACGCCGGAGGCGAAAACGGAAGCATTGACGAATTTGGGAAGATACATTATCAATTAATCGAATGGAAGAGAGCGACTACTTTGTGTTGTTTTGCAAACGAATAAAACATAATCCAAAACTTCGCTCCTACCTGCGAATGTCAAGAACTACATTTTATGAACTGTTGCATCTAATACACGCTGATATAAGACATGAAGACACACATTTGAGATTATCAGTATCATCTGAAGAAAGGCTCGTAATTACTATAATGTATGTTTTTAACATGAAATACACAGGAGATAATGAATTATACTTCTTTAATATTATTTATCGATTAATCATTAGCTACCTACAAATTATCAACATAACGGCTTAACAGTGGCGATTAAAAAATTTAAAATTATAAACAACTCTGTATCAATATCCGAATCTCCCAATGATGCCATGATGGTGCATACGTCCTTATAGATTCGTGTCTCGTTACTGACTGAAGAGAGGCGGAGCGGACGGGCGGGCGTTTGTACGAGATAGTACAAAATGGCGTCCACGGTGCTATTCGCGGCGAATTCGTTGCGCGTCCGCAGCGCATGCGCGGCGTGTTCGTTGCGCGCCCGCTTCGCTTTGAAGACGCTCGCAATCCGCTAGTATGATAAGGCCCTTAGGCTCATGTAAAAAGTGTAGTGTGTAAGCACCGCGTAGGTTTTGGCAATGACTTCTGGATCTGAAGACTAGCTTGTTAGATATGAAACGTATTTAAATATAAAAGAACATTCGTTATTTTTTTAAATCATAAACTAACAGTGTCATTTATTTCACAATTTGTAATACTAAATAAACTAAATAGTATATATCATATTTAATTGAAAACTTTTGCTTCACACAGGAGTCCATAAGTTTAGTATCTAACAATTTTACTTAACTCCTAGTGTTAGTAGGTTACAGACATAAATATAAGACACAGATGTACATACATAAAATTAATACTTAGCGGGGAGCTCCTCCACCTCAACCCTAATCGCTTAACACACTGATACTATCAATTAGAAGCACTTTGAAGCATAGTATATTACGAATCCATTGCTGTATATTTTCGAAAAATGTGTCTGCTCAAAGCGGTAAACCACGCAGTGAACGCTGTTGAACTGTCAAAATGAAGCCCATTGCTATTGCCAGTGTGTTACGCAATTACCCTACTGGTAGTCAGTTATAGGTATTACTACTATGTAATAAAACTATTAACATACTAAAATACAGCGTCGAAATTTCCCTCTGCTTCTATCGACTGGTAATGTGTCCAAGAGACTAGCGGCATTGCCACGTTGTGTAGCAATACTTAGCCACTGGCCAAGAGAAAAGTCACGGGAAATATCAACAAGCCTTTTAGAGAGTTCATTCAACAAGCAATGAGCACTCGGGTATAACGGCCTGGGGGTTAAAACATTTTTTTTTTATAATTATAAACTAATGCTTGACCGCGTATGGTAAAGCGCGCTCGTTTATTAAGCCTATTCACTCAGAAAAACTCAGTGAATAGGAAGGAAGACGACAGTTGAGCGAGGTGATGCAATGTAAACCCAACAACAAGACCAACGATGCTGCGCCAGAGGGAGTTTGATCTGGAGACCTTCCACGACCAAACTTCTTACACAACAACATTTGGCGCAGCGTACCCGGCCCTGTGTCTAGCATTTGTGAACTATGAGAAGGCCTTTGACTCCATCGAGACCTGGTCTATTCTGGAATCTTTGCAGCGATGCCAAGTCGATTGGCGATATATCCAAGTGATGAGATGTGTTTACGATGCCGCCACAATGTCCGTCCAAGTCCAGAACCAGCAGACTAAACATATCCCTCTTAAGCGAGGAGTGAGACAAGGGGACGTTATTTCCCCCAAATTGTTCTCCAATACCCTCGAGGATATGTTTAAGATGCTGGATTGGCATGGTCGGGGCATTAACATCAATGGCGAGTACATCTTACACTTGCGATTTGCGGACGAAATAGTTATCATGGCGCAAACGCAGCAAGAGCTGGAACAAATGCTGACAAACTTAGCTAACTCCTCCAAACGCATTGGTCTCCGGATTAACTTAGAAAAGACCAAAATTATGTTCAATGAACGGGTCACTCCGGGACTGGTTGCCGTAAACGGAATGCCTCCCGAGGTTATTTCAGAATATGTATACCTCGGGGAAATGTTGCAATTAGGGAAAAAACACTTCGAGAAGGTGGCAAATAGCATTTAGTAAACTTCGTCGGGTATTTCGCCCATACCCCAATGTTTGAAGACTAAAAGCTCTAACAAGCGCAACCTACCCGTCATGACTTACGGAACCGAGACGTGGACACTAACGGTCAGACTAGTCCATAAGTTTAAAGCCGCTCAGCGAGCTATGGAGCGGGTTATGTTGTGCGTCTCTCTGAAGGACCGCATCAGAAATGAGGTGATCCGACAGAGGACCAGAGTTACCGACGTAGCTGAGAGGACTGGCAAGCTGAAGTGGCAATGGACTGGTCACATATGCCGAAGGACCGACAACCGTTGGGGTAAACGAGACCTCGAGTGGAGATCGCGTCTCGGCAAACGTAGCGTAGGACGCCCTTGAGCGAGACGGAATGACGACATCAAAAAGGTGGCTGGTAGTGGCTGGCGGAGAACTGCTCAGGATCGTGCAGGTTGGCGTACCATGGAAGAGGCCTATGTCCAGCTGTGGACGAGTAGAGGCTGATGATGATGATGATGACCCCGCACACATCGCAACGCAACTGCTCAGACCCGTCCTCCGTACGGCTTCACCAGACATCAAAAGAAACAACTAAAATGTACTACCTACTAAGCTTTTAAATAAATTAATTAACATAAACCACGAGCAATTAACCTTTTACAATTTAACAAGAAGTATGTACTTTTGAGTTTGTATGTAGGTGGTAATCTTTGGAGCTTGTAGTCAGATTTTTAAAAATATTGTTGGCTGTGATAGCCAAATTCTTGAGAAAGGGTATTAAAGCTATTTAAGGTGACGCTAAAACTCTTAGCAGCCGAGCAAGAATAAAAAAAAATGTCGGAACGAACGCCAAGCGTAAACGAAGCCTTTGTTTAGGTTCGACCACTGTGGGAATGGTCGCACGGGGAGATGGGACCTGCTGACAAACAGCGGGTCGTCGCCTGTTGGGGGCTGCGGTGAATTCTTATGTGAATCTCGCACCCCTGGCCATAGGTGGTGGTGACACCGCGGTGGTTTTAGCTTCTGTCACCCCCACGATAGAGGAAATAGAAAAAAAAGGTGACAGGAGGAGGAACGAGACACTACAGGTAGACACAGTAACGAACAGGAACTTGCCATCCTTAAGTTATTGACACCACAACGATCTCGTCTTTTATACCGCGTACATTGAGGGACTGGAACAATTTACCAGTGGCGGTGTTTCCGTCGGACTACAATTTAAGTGTTTTCAAGGCTAGAGTGAATAGGCTCTTAATAAACTAACGTGCCATCAACGATTGCATCACTGCTTACCATCAGGCGGGATTGCGGTCAAGCACTAACTCGGCGCGTGATTGGTTAATTTTGAATATTGTGCTCCGTTTTATCGTAACAGTATCAATTGACCGTAAATTATTGTACAAAATTTTTTGAAGTCGATTAATCGGTCGGTATTCGAATAAATTATGATTTTTATTAAGAGCGGGTGGAGCGAATGGTAACACCGACTGGCAATCCAGTCGGTGTTACCATTCGTACCGACCGACCGTTCGCGCGGGCATTGTTCTGTGCTCAAGTTTCGGTCGAGTATGTTGGTCATACTCTAAGATTATATTATCATTGTAATCCCTTAATATTAAAGTGATCTAAGTGTCTGTACAGTTACAATAATAAGAATTGAACATCACACTATAGTTATTGTTCAACGTTTTCTCGAAATACCGTCCACGATGGATGCTCATGCGGATGAGAAGACAACTCAACTATCCAGAACCTTTGGTCCTCCTTCCTGACGGTTTCCCCTACATATATAATAAGGAAATAATTTACAATTAATGATTTTTAGGGTTTCGGGACCCGCATTACTAAGACTCCCCTGTCTGTCTGTCACCAGACTCTATCTCATGAACCATGACAGCTAGACAATAAAAAATTTCACAGATGTATTTCTGTTGCCGGTGTAACAAGAAATACTAAAAGGAAAATAGAATAAATATTTAAGTGGAGCTCCCCTGGAGCTCCCATACAAACATGATGATGAGGTACTTTATTTTGTGTAAATTATTTCATCACCACTGCTCTCAAAACGCTTCACCATTTTGTGTGCAGTGGTGATGAAATAATTTAAAACATTGTGAGGAATCCGCATGTCCTAGAGGCAAAATTTCGAAGACTTGTGAAATTTTCCAACCAGCACTGAGCTCGCGTGATAGATTACGGATTTACGGCCGCGTACGAGAACCAAGTCTGATTCAGTATTTTTTTTTTAATTTTTTTTAAGAATTATAAACTAGCGCTTGAACGCCCACAAAACTAAAGTCATCCAGCTTAAAAAAGCAATAACAATAAAACCAATAAACAAACACAAACAGAAACGATTAAACCGAAGATTAATAAACCAGAAGTACGAACAGTTAATACAACCAAAACATATTCAAAACATAACAAAATATGTATTATAAGCACAGACAATAAAAATAACTTGCTTGATATAGCAGAAAATATTTTTGAGAATTGTGAAATCTGTCACTATATCATGCAAATATACAAGTTTTCCTAAAAAATATTAGAGAAAAGTTAGCAAACTTCACTTTATTAGACTTCTGCGTTATTCTACTAGGTGATGAGGACTTTAAAACTACGAACAGATATTATGATGGTTTGTTACAGATTAGACAAACCTTGCAAGAAATCACAAATACTAAATAATTAAATTATTTTCACCCCAACGTACAAGTTTTTTACAAACAACTATTTGTACAATTCAAGAGTAGAAACTTTCAACAATTTATTATATTTAGATAGACTCACGAATATGCTTATTGAAGTCGTGGTGGCCTAGTGGTTAAAACACCAGCCTCTCAAGTATGAGTGCGCGGGTTCGATTCCAGGTCAGGCAAGTACCAATGTAACTTTTCTAAAGTTATATGTATTTTCTAAGTATATCTTGGACACCATTGACTGAAGGTGAAGGAAAACATCTTGAGGAAACCTGGACTTTATAAGTCTGAAATTGCCAACCCGCATTGAGCAAGCGTGGTGATTACACTCAATCCTTCTCTGTATGAGAGGAGACCTGTGCCCAGCAGTGGGACGATAAAAAGGTTGATGATGATGCTTATTTTTTGGACAGTAATGAGAATTTGATATATGACGACACTATGTTCAACAGACGCACTGGTGCGATCAATGGGTTTGGAATGAAGTTTTTGTTCTAGAATATTTATAGAATGATTGTTTACGTAGAATCTTCCATCACTAGCTGCAAATATGAAGTTGACCAAAACATTGAAATATCACCGAGTCATAATGACATCCTGAAACCTACTCCGCAGAAGCTTTTTCGGTCATAAATATATCACCATAATGCACCAAAATATTGCAGCTTTGAGGAGCAAGTTGGATGCAATAGCGATCTGCTTGCAAGAACTATCAGATAATAAAAATGATATTGATGTTATTTGTTTCTATTGAAATGTTACATAGATGAAACTATCAGCGCCACCAAGCGGCATATCTTAAGACTAGTATAAATTGTCAGTAGTTTGTTTTTATGTAATCTGTGCTTTGTAGAATATAAGATCTGACGTTTAAATAATAAAAGTTAGTTGCTAGCCAGCTTAGATTTGGATAACGTGTTTTATTAGGTTATGGGCCCAGATTGGTGTAATCAGTATCCAGTGTTTCATAGTCGATCATTTCCGTGAAATAATTGAAAAGACAATAATTGTGACTATTTATGATAGAGAGACTTTATTTTTTGCATCGGGCGTGATAAGTGGTAACGAGCAAAGATGGCGTCCAACACCTTCATCGCTAATGTACCGAAGCTACGCGGTCGCGAGAATTATGGCGAATGGTCGTTTGCGGCAGAAAATTTGCTTGTACTCGAGGGGAAAGTAAATTTTATAAAGTCGGAGGGTATTGGAGCAGCTGAAGCCGAAGACGCGATGACAAAAGCAAAGTTGGTTCTCACCATTGATCCATCGCTATATGTACATATAAAAAGCGCAAAAACTACAAAAGAATTATGGCTAACATTACAACAAATGTTTGATGATGCTGGATTCTCAAGAAGAATTAGTTTGCTGCGAAGTCTAATATCGGTTCGTCTCGAAACGTCTGAATCCATGACGAGTTATGTGACTCAAATTATTGAAACGGGACAGAAATTATCAAGAACTGGCTTCAAAGTCAATGATGAGTGGATCGGCAGTTTGATGCTAGCTGGATTACCTGAAAAATTTTTTCCTATGATCATGGCCATAGAACATTCGGGTATAACAATAACGGCTGATGTCGTTAAAAAGAAATTATTGGACATGACGGTAAATGATGATTCACCGGGCGCTAGTGCGTTGTACGTAAAACAGAGAAACAATTCAAGTCAGAGACATTTCAAAGATGGCGAAACGTCAAATGTCAAAAATGGCGGCTGCAACAAGAAGAAAGTTATCAAATGTTATCGTTGCAAGCAGATCGGGCATTATAAGAATATGTGTACTCAAGAGTCAGATAAGAAAACAAAAAGTTCTAATGCGTTTTCCGCAGTATTCCTGAGCGGATACTTCAACAAGAACGATTGGTACCTGGACTCTGGGGCGAGCGTCCATATGACTTTAAATGTAAACAATGTTCGAAATGCATCCAGTGAACCGAGCATTAAGGAGATTATAGCGGCTAATAAAAACGTTATGCCAGTGTTGTGCTCGGGTGATGTTGACATTGTGACTGTTACTTCAAAATATAAATATTCTATAACAATCAAAGATGTGTTATGTATACCCAGTCTAGCTACGAATTTGATATCTGTTAGTAAACTCATAGAAAATGGCAACAGTGTAGAATTCACAGATGGATGTTGTTACATTTATAACAAAAAACATGAATTGGTTGGAGAGGCAAATCTGATTGATGGTGTATATAAATTGAATGTGGAACATAAACAATGTCTATTTACTTCGTCATCTGGTGGCATGAACAGTGAATTATGGCATCGGAGGATGGGTCACTTGAATAGCAATGACCTAAACAGGATGAAGGAAGGTGCTGTTACGGGTATAGACTTCAAAGATAAAGCCGTCATCGACAAAAACACTTGTATAGTGTGTTGTCAAGGGAAGCAGGCACGATTACCCTTCAGTCATGTGGGTACTAGAAGCAATGAAGTACTTGATGTCATTCATGCAGATGTGTGCGGACCTATGGAGGTAGCTTCAATCAGCGGATGCAGGTATTTTCTTATACTTGTTGATGACTATTCTCGTATGGCATTTGTTTATTTCCTAAAGGCTAAAAATCAAGTGTTCAAGTATTTTAAAGACTTTAAAGCTTTAGTTGAAAATCAACAGGATAAAAAGATAAAAGTTTTGCGAACAGATAATGGCCTAGAGTTTTGTAGCAATGAATTTGAAAGTTATTTAACTGAGGCTGGTATAGTTCATCAGAAGACTAATACATATACACCAGAACAAAATGCCATGAGTGAACGGATGAACAGAACTATTGTAGAAAGGGCTCGTTGTATGTTATTTGATGCAGGCCTTGATAAGAAGTTTTGGGCTGAATCTGTGAACACAGCGGTTTATCTCAGGAACAGGTCAATAGCATCGGGCTTGAACAATAAAACACCATTTGAGCTCTGGACTAATAAAAAGCCAGATTTGAGTTATGTGCGTGTATTTCGAAGTCCTGTAATGGTGCATATACCTAAGGAGAAAAGGCTTAAGTGGGATAAAAAATCGAAACAGCATATTCTTGTTGGTTATGCAGATAATGTTAAGGGATATAGGATATATGATCCTGATAAACAGTGTGTTACTGTTAGTAGAGATGTTGTAATTCAAGAAAATTTGACAAGTATGGTAAAATATAGTGAGATACCAGTTTCAGTGGGGGAAACCTTAGAAGAGCCACAAATTAAGAGTGAAGAAGATAAAGACCATACTTCTACTATTACAGACACTAACACAAAGGAAGATAATCTGAATGAAACTAATTTGTTACAGAATATGAAAGAACCTGAGAAAATCCTTAGAAGAAATAGAAGGCCACCACAGCGGTATGGTTACACAAATTTAAGTACAACATCAAGTGTAAGTTATAATGATCCAGTCACTGTACAACAGGTTCTACAAAGTAGTGATAAAGAGAAGTGGATCTTAGCAATGGAAGAAGAACTTAGAGCTTTTGAGGAAAACAATGCATGGGTGCCAGTGAGTGAAGTGCCAATAGATAAGTCATTAGTGCAGTGTAAATGGGTATTTAAAACAAAATTAGATAGCGATAACAAAGTACGTTATCGAGCTCGCCTAGTGGCAAAAGGCTTCACTCAGAAGCCAGGCATAGATTATGATGAAACTTTTTCACCAGTGGTGCATCATTGTACATTAAGAATGTTATTTGCTCTATCTGTCCAATTAAATTTAAATGTTACACATCTAGATGTGAAAACTGCTTTTTTGAATGGTAATCTCAAGGAAGACATTTATATGGTTCATCCAAATGTCATGTTAGATAAAGCAGATAACAATAAAGTTGTTAAACTAAAAAAAGCTATATATGGATTGAAGCAATCTTCCAGAAGTTGGTATGAACGTGTAGATGAATGTTTGCTAAAAATGGGTTTTAATAAGAGTCATATAGAACCATGTATCTTTACAAAATTTCATGAAAATGTAAAAGTTATTGTTGCCTTGTATGTTGATGATTTTTTTGTTTACTCAAACTGCAAAATTGAGACAGATAATTTAGTCTCCAGATTAAGTTCAAAATTTCAAATAAAAAATCTTGGACAAGTGCAACAATGCTTAGGTATGAGAGTGGTTATTAATAAGAATTGTGATGTCATTACCTTGGACCAGGAACAGTATATAGACCAGTTGTTAAATAGATTTAATATGTTAAATTGTAAAGAGGTTGGTACACCAATGGAGTGTAAATTGAATTTAGATGAAGATAATAATTCTAATAATACTCAGGTTCCTTATCAGCAATTAATTGGCAGCCTCTTATATTTGTCAGTGCTAACTAGGCCTGATATAGCTTACTGTGTTAATTTTTTGAGCCAATTTAATAACTGTCACAGTGATACTCATTGGAATTATGCCAAGCGTATTCTTAAATATTTAAAGAGAACCAAAAATTATTGTTTAAAATATGTTAAAGGTTCAGCAGAGCTCACAGGGTTTGTTGATGCCGATTGGGCTAATGATTGTATTGATCGTAAATCATACACCGGTTTCTGCTTTACAATGTCAGGGGCTGCAGTATCCTGGGAATGCAAAAAGCAAAGAACTGTGGCTTTGTCAAGCATGGAGGCAGAATACATGGCCATGTGCGAGGCTTGCAAAGAATCAATGTACTTAAGTGTTTTGTTATCTGAGATGACTAATGTAAGTGTACATCCTACTATTACCTTGTACAATGATAGCCAGAGTGCCCAAAAACTTGTAGCTAATCAATCGTTACATAGAAAGAGCAAACATATAGACATTCGCTATCATTTTATAAGGGATGCTGTAAATGATAAGAAGATAAATATCCTATATATGAGTACAAATGATATGCCGGCTGATGTTTTAACCAAAGCACTTAGTGCAGCAAAGCATTATCAATGTATTGAACGATTAGGACTCGTTCCAAAGTAATAGTAGTTTACTTTTAATGATGAATATTGTTTGTTATTTGGGTAATTAGTTTCATCTGATGTAGTGGGGGTATTGAAATGTTACGTAGATGAAACTATCAGCGCCACCAAGCGGCATATCTTAAGACTAGTATAAATTGTCAGTAGTTTGTTTTTATGTAATCTGTGCTTTGTAGAATATAAGAGCTGACGTTTAAATAATAAAAGTTAGTTGCTAGCCAGCTTAGATTTGGATAACGTGTTTTATTAGTTTCACTGAACATTTTATGATGACAGGCTATGAAGGTACATGTATGATACCCAATTTTTGCATAGCTGCCTACTTTAGCAGAAGTAATTCTAACAGAGGAGGGTCGTGTATCTAAGTGAAGTAAGGTCATCATTGGAAAGTGATTCCAAAATTGGTGTTATTCACTGAGTGCTCAACTTTTGAATGCTCTGCAATAGAACTAGTAGATTAAAAGGTTATTATTAACTGTTTGTATAGGGTTCTGGTTGCTAGTAACTTAATTAATTTCTTTGAAAGATTAGATAAGATGCTTAAATATGTAAGTACAATCTATAAAAGCACAATATTGTGGTAGCTGGGGATTTCTATGTTAATATGTTAAAACAAAATAATATCACATCCGAATTTGAATGTTTACTTCTTAACTATAACCTAAAACTTAAGATAACCGAACCAACAAGACAAATTACCAAAACATGCATAGATAAATTTGCTCACAACTACCACAATAAGTGTAAAGCAGAAGTGATGGACTTTACACTATCGAACCACACGGCTCAGATATTGAGGTGTCAAGTCAAAAAGGTGTGTCTAATAAAAAGCGGGAAAATTAAGCGTAGAGATTACTCTGAGGAAAATCTTAAGAAGTTTAGAACTTGTGTAGAGAAATTGTCTTTTTCGGAAGTGTACTCAGCCTCTGACCCAAATATATAGCCTATAATGCTTTCTTTGATTTGTTCAAGTTATTTTATGTTCTTTGATTTCCATTTAAATATATGACAATTAATACACATCGCAAAGCTAAATGGATAACGCGAGGAATTAAGGCTTGTAGTGTCAAAAAACGTGATCTTTTGTGGCAATACAGGAAAAACCCGAGCCAGGTTAATAAAACTAAACTGACAGAATATTCTAAAATATATAAAAGAGTCATCAAATTAACACAACGGGCACAAAATAATCATTTAATTAGCGTGTCAGATAATAAAAGTAGATCAGAATGGAAAATCATAAACGAATCTAAACAAAATCTACCAAATGATACTATATCTAGCATTAAAATAAATTACAAAATAATAACTGACCCTTGTGAAATATCTAAGGTTTTTAATAATTATTTAGGGATGATTCACTCAGCATGCAGTATAACTTTTTAACTTCTACTAAGCAAAAGTCTATGTTTTTGAAGCAATGCTTACCACATGATGTATTTCAGATTATTAGAAGTTTAAAAAAAACGAACAGTGTAGGTTATGGTGGGATATCAACTAAAGTATTGAAGTATATTGCTACGAATATTTCTACTCATCTATCCTATCTGATAAATATATCTATTGAAGCTGGAATTTACCTCGACAAATTAAAAACTTCTATCATAAACCTAATATACTGAATAACTATTTAGAGTAACAACATTCTGGCAAAAGAACAAAAAGATTTCAGACAAAATAAATTAATAAATATGGCTTTCTGAATTTTGTTATGGTTAATGTTGACAAAATAATACCTATCTGCTCTATCTTTATGTATATGACGCAAGCTTTCGATTATGTTGAACATAATTTATTGTTGGATAAACTTAATGCATATGGAATAAGAGGTAATGTTTTAAAATTATTTGAATCTTACCTCAAAGGCCGTCGCCAGTACACTGAATTGACTAAAGTGAATATTATAACAAGAAAAGAAGTAACTTTCAGATCATGTGAACGTCAACTAAATTACGGTGTTCCTCAAGGAACCGTTTTGGGGCCACTATTTTTTATATTTTATATCAAAGCCAATACCCAATGCCACTGATAATCCTGTAACTATTTTTGCAGATGATAGTACAGTAACCGTTAAGTGTAAAGATATAAATACTTATGAAGATGACATAAACAACACTATGAGCTCAGACATGAATTGGCTTTATATCAATAACCTAAAAGCCAACTTAAGCAAAACTAAATTAATGTACTTTAGACAACGTTTACCAGCACCAAATAGCTTAAATATAAATTATAACATGCAAAAAATAGAGGAAGTAGACAATTATAAATTTTCACGCCTATATATTGATGACAAAATGACCTGTAAGCCAAACAAATTCAACAACTATGCAAAAGAGTTAGTAAATCTGCCTATGCTCTACATACACTTGCATATAAAATAAACTCCGGTGCCCTTAAAATTGCGTATCATGGACTGGTGGTATCTGTGCTCAGATATGGCATTATTTTTTGGGGGAATTCCACCGACCAACATATTGCCGTTAAAGCGCAGAAACGTTGCATTCGAGCTATGTTTGCGCTTGACCACAGTCCCGCCTGATGGTAAGCAGTGACGCAATCGTTGATGGTAATGCGCACTAGTTTATTAAGAGCCTATTCACTCTAGCCTTGAACACACTCAAATTATAGTCCAACAGAAACACCGACGCTGGCAAATTGTTCCAGTCCCTCGATGTACGTGGTATAAAGGAGGAGGCAAAACGCTTCGTCCGGAACGTAGTGGTGTTAACAACATAAAGGTGGAAACTCACCGTACGACGGGTCGTCCGATGGTGAAACGAAGATGGGGGAATTAAATCACGCAATTCCCTCGCGCACTCCCCAAAATGTATGTTATAGAACACCGAAAGGCTGGCTACTCTACGCCTGTGCTCTAGGCCCTGTTTGTGCCTGAAAACGTGCACAAAACAGTGTCGATGTAATATGTAAATGAAAATAAACACAGTTAAGCAAACGATCCGTTAATTTACATGGCGCCACTTCAGAAACTAAATAAAAAATAAAACTTTTGAGGCGTAAAAAACGGAACAAAGTCACGTCACCTGCACCACTGGTGAAACATGTGTGATCTGAAATCCAACCGACTGAATTCGAAGGTCGTAATAATGTTACTGTTTAAAAATAAATTTATTTCACTTTGATTTAATATACTTCAATAATGGCTGAGTTCTAGATCAATCATCATTCATTTTAACCGAAAGACGCCTACTGCTGGAAATAGACCTTCTCCAAGAATCTCCACGATGACCGATCCTGGGCCTCCCTCATCCAGCGGTTTCCTGCGATTATTTTCAAAATTGTAGCTTCATTTAAAATTTATTTGTCTTTGTTATGCACAATTATTAATCATCTGTTTCTTATTAAACGTCAACTGTATCCGACGACTTCAGTTACTTATCCGTTTTGGTGACTGCACCTTAAAATATATGATGACGTCAACGACGTCGGAGCGGGTCGTTATCATCTTGGTGGTGGTGGTAAGGGCTCCATTTCTTAAGTGAGTTTTGAATTTAGTCACAAAGTGTAAATATACCCTCCAATCTTGGTAATAACAAGTTAAATAGGCAAACCGACAGTTTCACCCGGGAGAAGTGCCCTGGTCCGCGTCCAATCCCAACTGACCGTTCGACAATCCTCACTTTCCAAAACGTCTCTGTCCACATGCCGCTATTACAAAATAATGCCACAGCGTTTTCCCCACTACTACGTAAATCAAATGAGCAACTTTTATTAAAATGATATCGACGATCCACGTCATGTATTTAAATATCAGGTTTAATTATTATATAATAAAGCATTAATTAATAATTTACGCTACAACTTCAAACATCTGTATTCTCTAATATGAACCTGAATAACGATGGAAATAAAGTTGATATTTGCTATCTTGAAATAATGTCAAATTGAAACATAAATCAAATTTGATTACCTTTACATTTTTTTTGCTTATTCTTATTTATTTGGAAGCATGACGCAGTGAATGTCCATGTCACATTGATTGATTGAAAAAATAAACTTTTATATTATATATCATATCTTTATATATATAATTCTGCTTTACGTGTGTATGTCATTGAACTCCCCCTAAACGGCTTGACTGATTTAAATGAATTTTTCTGTATGCGTTTGAGTGGCACCCTGGATGGTTTAGATTCACAAATCAGCCCAGCAGATGGCGCTGATTGCTTGAAAAAGCATGTGATCTCGGAAACGTTGTATCGATTTCCCCTACAATTTTGTGCTACCCTGGTACCTTGCACCTCAACAAACTAGGCAGAATAAAAGTTCTTCCATGTAATTATTATGGTTTAATGATGAATGAGCTTCATTGTTTCTGGTTTTCCTACACTTTTGTGCTACCCTGGTACCTTGCACCTCCACAAAGTAGAGAAAATGAAATTTCTTCTATGTATTATTGTGATTTAATGATGAAAAGCCGATTACAAGGTGAAGGAAAACATCTTAAGGAGGCCTGGATTTTAAGTCTGAAATCGAGCAAGCGTAGTGATTACGCTCAATCCTTCTCCTTGTGTGAAGAGAGAGCTATGCCCAGCAGGGGGACGATAAAAAAGGTTGATGATGATGATGATGAGCTTCCTACACTTTGTGCTACCCTAATCATCCTAATTTAAAAAGGAAAAAATAAGATCATGTGATATTTATTGCCTTTAAGTCGGAACAAAATTCGCCGGGTCAGTTAGTATACTATAAAATAAGCAATATCTTACATATTTTTTTCCTAAAAGTAATTTATCATCGGTACATAGATGGTAAGTTTACGTACATTGAAATATCTACATCGGCTTAAAATAAAATGTCAGAATAATATAATTGATCATTGTTAATAGAAATGTCATCTATATTTATGGAAACCTTCACTTTTAGAGTTTCGTACTTCAAAGGAAAATATGGTACCCTTATCACCCTCTGTAATTTGTCTCTCTGTCAAGACCCTTTTTCTCAGGAATGCATATATAGAAGCCGGACAGTTTCAAGTTGAAATTAATATCAAATACGTAGGTCTACAGTTTCTTCGAGCTAAATAAAATCGAGCTTTTCAATGTCTGCTCTCCGTGGAATATGACTCTTTGCTACACTTTTTAGCAACGAGTGACGTCACCAGCACCCACTCCTGATCTTTGATTTGTCTTTCAGATTATAGTAAAATATTGGATACATATATCTTGTTTTATCAAATCAATAAAAAATTACAAATATAAAAGGATATTGTCAATTTTTATTGATTTGATAAAACAAGATATATATGTATCCAATATTGTACTATAATCTGAATGACGGGTGACGGGAACTACTTATTAAAAACTTTCAAAATCAAACGTTGGAAATGTTAAAAAATTCAGCGACAAATAAATATCAAAAAGTGTAGGTAAATTATAGGTATTTTCAACAGATGACTGGATGGCTGAGATGAGACTACGAACATTTTTAAAATTACGATAACTGCCCTCTGGTTGATGTCGAATCATTGTCGAGTTTGCCGCCCGTCATTAGTCATGAACATCTACCTGCCTTTTCCCATCTATGGCGTGGTCAGCTTCCAGTCTTACCGGATTAATAATACCAGTATGGAATGACTGCCTACCTGACCCCAACAACCCAGTTACAGGTTAATACTGTATACGATACCCAGGGGGTATACAATATGTACAGGTCTCCCAAAGTGATAATGCGCATAGAAATCTTCGTCACTGTTCGGCAACGGTCGTTTTCCCCGAGCGTTGGGAAGAAGATATGTATATAGAGTGGTTAAGTGCATAAAAAGTGGTTAAGTGCACCTTCTCCTCTCAATCCTTCTCTGCATGAGAGGAGTCTCATGCAGAGAAGGATTGAGCGTAATCACCATCATGGTGATGCAATGTTAAACCCAACAACACGACCAACGATACTGCGCCAAAGGGAGATTGATTGAAGACCCTCCACAACCAAACTCTCAACACAACAACATTTGGCGCATTGTACCCGGTACATATCACAACATAGCTGCTCAGACCCGTCCTCCGTACGGCTTCATCAGACATCGTGCAAGGCAAGATTTTGTCTGGTGAGTGGTAACTTCTGCCGGCAGCCGATGTTATGGCCTACCACCGAGAACCAGTTATAACCATTTATAGGGATAGGGACAACCCTATCTATATATAATATCTGATCTGCAATTCTTGCTTTACCTTAATTAAATAAACAAATAAGAAGCCCTAATCACGTAAAACATTTTCAATTAAAATTCGAATAAACGGAATAATCAAGTTCTTTTAAAATCAAAAGAACTTGATTATTCCGTTTATACATCCTAAACAGCCACCTTGGGATATCTCGCGCTCTAGGATAAAACGCGTGTTCATCTATCCGCCCCAGAAGAGTGGATAATTGGAATTCACTCTTAATTAGTGAGTTAATAATAATTGATTGTTATTGTAATTCGACTTTTTACCCCAAAAACAATCGTGATCGGCATTACAACAGAAGGTCAATTTTCGTAATTATATACAAAAGCTAGTCGCACTGAAACAGTCTCATCTTGACAAAAAAAAATCTAAATTTAATCTAATCTTTTTAATTGTGAGAATTTCTCATCTGTACATATCTTTAATATATCACTCACGTTAATACAATGTTATTTTTTCTTTGTATGAAACCTGAATATAGTTTCTTCAGAATAAGCAACTGAATCGATTCCAATTTTACACCTTGTTATATTTTTTTCCAAATACATTTAGAACTTGTTGCACTTGTTGCAGTGTGGTTACCGAACGCACAACTCAGTTGACGTTAGATCATAGTAATAAGCGCGTGGGAAGGACCACCTCCCCCCAGCGCAGCCCCGCTGCAGGCGCGGCGCTCTTTTTGAAATTGTATACATAGATTCTTTACTTAAAAATACTAGACACGTGTTTCGGGGTTCGCACACAAAAATAACGTTGTATATTATTACTTATATTTTAAATGAATTGTGTCTCACGTCAGTAGATTTTTTTTTTTAAATCACACAGATTGAGCTAGCCCCAAAGTAAGTTCGAGACTTGTGTTATGGGATGCTAACTCAACGATACTAAATTTATAATAGATACATATACAGTATGTTACAAAAACCCTGTCCGACCCGTGAAGGTGTTGTTAAGTATCGTTAGCTGATTCTACTAATGCGTACATAACCTGGCTAAACTAAAAAAAAAATACCCCCTTAAAAATAAATAACTTAAATAAAATAAATAGGTAATTTCATGGCAACACAGGCACAGGTCATGACCTCAGTTGACCTCATGCATGTAGGTATTGGTAGTCTAACCACGTTTATCGACTCTAGAAAGAAACAATGATACCTACTTAGGCAGCTCGTGAAAAGAACTTTTTTTTTAAGTAGAAAGGTTGTCTGACCCTCCGAATGTATCTTCGAATTTCATTCGATGAGCACAATGGCTGTGGCGGAGATGTTGTTCCATATTTCGTTCACTAAGAATGATACCGGCCTGGCACCGTCCCACGAGATTAGCACGGTGTTTCACAACGTTAGTCCACTCCTACCAATCCACTGCTCGCCGAACTGATAGTGGAGGTACTCACGTACAGGTCGGCAAAAATATGGTGGGGCACCGTCATGCTGGAACCACATTGACCAAGAAGTAGTCACATCCGAATCGTTCAACACCTGATCACAACACAACACAATTGCAGTTTCACTAGGTACCTTCCATCAGCAGGTTACATTACGTTAGAAAACTATGTGATCACACAATAAACGATACGTCTACACGGACGCCATGTCTACGCGAAACTAATAAATTTAAAATAAAAATCATTTTTATTTCATAAAAATAGATACTCTAACTGCACGGCGGTGCCCTTTGACTAGAGGTGTGAAAGTATTCAAAATATTTCTCGTATCGATTTTTGGTATCAATTTTGTATTTCAGAATTTCACGCATCGATTCAACATCGCATGGCATTCTTTAGATTTTAGAACTTTCACATAACTTAAATCAGGTGAACTTAAATGCTTTACATTGTTTATAATATTCTCCTAAAATCGTATTTCATAAGACCTTTCTAGTTCCTATTTACTAATAATAGGTACTTGTGTTACAATATTGTCATGAGTAATTAATCGATAATCAAAAAAAGTACTTTTACCATTAGGTAATCTGTGTTTTTACAACAAATCATTCGGCCAGGTACAGTTTCGAATAATAGCGACAAAAACAAAACGTTATTACGCAAAAATTAGTACAGCTCTAATTATTCCTTTGCCGCCGTCGGCGGCTAGACACACTGACGCCGCTAAAGAACCTAAAAAAATAATCAAAAGAAAGCCGACAATTATAAGGTCTAAAATGGTGTTTACACTTTTTTAAATTTCCCGAATTTTGGGGAAGTTACAGGGTAAAAAAGATTATTTCAAAATTCATTAGTATTGTTACTATGATGATTATGCAAAATTTTATATTTTATTTGGTCATTTGTTTACCTAACCCTTATTATCCTTGTGGGTCGGACAGGGTTTTCGTAACATACTGTATAGATAAACATCCAAGACCCAGGCCAATCAGGAAAAGATTGTTTTCCATCATGACCTGGCCGGAGATCGAATCAGAGGCTTCCACATCGCAGGTAGGCGTGTTAACCGCTACGCCATGGAGGACGGCCCTACTTAGTTGGGATCGGCTTCCATTTTACCTGGATAAAATTGAATACCAATGCTTTACGCTTTAATGACTGCCTATCTGAACTGAAAAACTGTTCGATACTATCTGAACAGGCTTTGAGATACTTTCCCTAGTCCCATCCTTTTTCTCCATAATTTGACAACACCAATCGCCGCAAAACCTTCGCACCGCTGGCGCCACCTATCGCGCAACAAGAAAAACACCAGTTCGAACGACGGCGGCGGCCGGCCGGCAGCGGTGAACGCCGCGCGCGGTGCAAAAACTCAAATATATTCTGAAATATTTACTGTTTGCAACATGGTGTGGTGATCCCCTGGTTCCCAGCATCTCGTGAGTACCTAACATTTCAATAGTTTTATCTCGTAGCCTGTTTCTAGTTAGACAGCTTAGAGACGCGTCCCCGCTGGGGGCGAAACCCAATCACTATCATACCAGTAAGTACTGTACTCACTAATTACAACCCGAAACAACTGTCAAATAAGTAATAAAAAAATACTTCTCCGATAACCGAAAGAAAGTGATAAACTATTGCATCAAATGTTTAAAAAAATCATCTGCTCAACGACTTACATAAAGCAATGAACGTTGTTGAAATGTCAAAATGAAAAGTTCACTTAAGTTGTCATGAATCGCACTGCTGGTGTTTACTGTACGGTTAACCGACATTTACCTTTAAAAGTAGAAGTTAAGCTCTTACTTGATAACTTGACTGAGTTTGTATCTGCCGCGTTATTAATATTAAATTATGTACTTAAATTTATGGCAAGCCACGGCATCCTTGCTAACATTATTAATGCAGGGAATCAGTCCTTCTGTCTGATACTACGCTATTCTGTCTTAATGAACTGATTTTAATTATATAAACGGATTTGAAGCAGTTCCCTTATTACGTTATACTACATATTACTAACAATTTGAATAATTTTGAAGCATTTTAGTTCAGATACTAATCCGTTGCTCCATATGTTCGAAAACGTGTCTACTCAACAACGTAAATAACGCAATGAATTTTGTTGAACTGTTAAAATGATAACCATTGCTACTTGTACTCTATTACGCAATAACCCTGAAGTTTTGGAGAGATATGTACCTATGGTTCGTTTAAGAAAGCATAATTCAGCAACATGGTTTTTATTCCTGGCCTATCCAGGAATAAAAACCATGTGTTATTAGGTTATTAGGTTTGTCCACCCAGAATTTCTCAGTAGCAGAACGTCGCTTTCTTCCATACATCATTATTAGTCTTCTTTGAGGTATTCACTTCCTTCCTTATCATATCATCATTCAGACAGCTGTTGCATCGTTTCTTTTGTCCTACCCTACACTTACAGCCATGGACATATACCTAAAACTCTAATCACGACATTTTCCTCGAACCTCCATGTCATATCGGCCATGACCACCTTTCACTTACTGGAGCCACTTTAAGACTTCCTCGTATGTACTCATTCCTTATTCTATCCATTTGTGTAACACCAGACTCGTTCATTGCATTCTATTCGATCGCGAGTTTTCTATAAAGCTCGGCCGATGGTGAAAGCGTTGTACCGTTTTCTGAATCACGGTGTCGAGAATCTCCGTGATTATTATACAATATGTAACAAAAACCCTGTTGTTCCTTCAACTAACGTTTTAAGAATCGGCATACGTACGTAATAAAGCAAGTAATTTATAAAAATTGTTCAACAAAAATAAATGTTTAATTATTAATATTTATAATCTGTAACTGATTTCTTAGCTTTGCAATTCTGCATGAAGAAACTAGACATAAGTAGAACGTTCCCGCCAATTTATTTAACTTATAAAATCAGATATTCTAAAAAAAAAAAACTAATTTTTCGGTTTTAATAGGTATTTGATTGTGACCCCTCGACTAGACAATGATTACTGTTTTCTAATTATGACTTCATTAATGATGTGCTTGTAGGTAAAATTATATGTCCCTGAAAGGAACAACAGGGTTTTTGTTACATAAGTAGTGTATATAGATTACAGAAAAATACTTTTTAGTACTTTTGTTGCTTTGGAAAACGTAGTTTTATTTCTGAAATTCTCATCGGGCAGTTGTCAAGTGCCGTACACATTCTTATCTCAGCGGTTTATCATTTTCATTCATTCGTAACTTTTGTTCTAATCCAATATGGGACTAAAACATAACAAGCGAAATACGGGTGTAGGAACTATAGCTACAACTTTGCCGTACCCTTCGAGGAACTCAGGCGTGATGTTATACATATGTATCATTAGCGGGAGACTGATTAGGCAATGTGGTTCTTTTGTAAGAGTTTAGGAGGAATTTCTATAAATAAAGGGCGATTTTTTTAAGGTTAGTTAAGTTAGATGTGTATTGTTTACGGGTAAGTAGATAAATCAATATTGATACAATATGAATATAACGGCACATGGCCATCATCAGAAGAAGTTAGCGCTACTAAAGCATCATCTGGGGATGCTCCGTTTTATAAAGCGAAGGATTTTTTTTAATAATTATAAACAAGTGCTTCACTGCAATTCCGCTTGATGGTAAGCAGTGATGCAATCGTTGATGGTAAAGCGCACTAGTTTATTAAGCCTATTCACTTAAAAAACTTAGGAATAGGAAAGATGACGGCATTTGAGCGAGGTGATGCAATGTTAAATCCAAGACCAACATGACCAACGATGCTGCGCCAGAGGGAGACTCTCCACAACCAAACTCCCGACACAACAACATTTGGCGCATCGTACCCGGCACACATCGCAACACAGCTGCTCAGACCCGTCCTCTGTACGGCTTCACCAGACATCATGCCGGAACAAAAAAAACAAACCATAGTCCATGGTGCCTCAGATTCACAAACTTGAAAAGTGCTTTTACATTATACAATACTATATTACTTGCAAAATCATGGTAGCAAAATCTTGTGCACAATTGAAATAAACAAATAAAAAAGGAATATTTGGAAAACAACAAAAAGGGGGAATGGTATCTCTGCCAAACCTACAAAATCGTCCTGTCGCCGCTACTACATGTGGATGAGGGCTTTGGGCTCCAGATCACATGACGGCAATCCGGCAAAGAGACACTACTTACCATCAGGCGGGATTGCGGTCTAGCACTAGTTTATAATTATATTTAAAAAAAATAGTATATAATCTGTAGTCGCAATTTATTATAAAACATAAATATATCATCTAAGAAACAACTTTAATTGCCACACAATAAAATTCAGTTTACGCTAACATTTCTACAACTTGAAACATTTTCATAAGTTTTCCAACAGTATTATAGTCACTCCGGAATCAACTCGATTACCTTGATATTGGTCTAACTGCGAAACTTTAAATTGGATTGACTTTAAGTGTATTTATGTACCTACTTATTCTGGTTTATATGTGTTTATACACATATATTGTAACAATTTCAGAGTAACACGTGACAAATCATATTATTCTGCTCTTCTTCTTACACTGTCATCATTTCTGTCTTCGCAAGTCTTCTGGAAGAAATCTCTTAATAAATAAACTGCACCTTTGTTAATAAAAAATAAAAGGGGTATAAATTTATCAATGTCAAAATAAATTGTCAGCTTTCATAGTAAAAATAAATGACAAACGCGATTTCTTAGCAACAAGTGTACCAAAACCCAACCTCATTTATAAATGCTCACTGTTTATGAAAGAAATCCCTAAATAGTTGAAGAATACATCATTAATATTAAACATTTATTTAGTAGAGACCTCGACAAGAGATTGACTCGCAAAGCTGTGTTCAAAGGCAGGAGCTATGTAAATATAGCCGTAGGGGAACAAGCTCCTCCGAGAAACGTTGAGCCGTGCCGCTCGGTCGTTTAAAATTCATTCTTCTTACAAGCTCGCATAAACATCTCCTTTAAAATTTGAAGCCCTAGTAATATCACATTTTATACAACGAAATTGTTTTGATTTTTTAAACTGATCAAACAGCATTATTTTCAGCAATTTGTATGTTCTCTTACACAAAATTACTTTTTAGTGCGTATATTGCAGGTAATTGAAGGTAATTTTGTGTAAGAGTAACTGAAATATTTCTAGAAATATTTGAAGGAAAATAAATGTGAAAGGAAAAATTAAAATAACTCGCTGCTGAACTTTATAATGCTGTTCAAATTCCAAGTCAATTATTCTGACATAAAATTTATGGAAAACAATACATTAAGACATTTTCGATTCCGAAAAAGCCGATTATTTTTCAAGGCCCACAAACGTTTTGAACAATTTGACTTTTAAGCAGGCATACACATAAAACCCACTGGTGTTTAATTTGCATTTCAGTACGCCAATTACATTTAGTTCAGTACTCAAATGCAAATGGAACATCAGCACTCTGAAATTAGGTATGTATGAGGTGAATAGTTTATTGTGGTCCATTTAACATCCACCATCCAGTCTCTATGTATATTCGGGCTTCAAACGGAGCTAAAAATGGGCTACTTAGCCCATTCTTAGCTCCGTTTTCCGCTATTATTTTCAGAATACTACTGTTATTTGATACCCAATCCCATAAAAACGACTGAATAGATTTGGATGACATTTAGGAGTAGGTTTATATAACTTTGAATTCATGAACACTATACTTCCAGTTGGTGCTTCTACCCTGGTAGGCAATAACCCGCCATCAGGGTAAATTCTTGGAGGTTTTGTATTCGAGAAGGCTTTATTTAAGATGTTGTTTGGGTTATTGTTCTGTTTGCCTAAGACTATTGTTAATAAAAAATGTACTTATTATTTGACTGCCAGTGCCTTGTCTTATTTATTTTACAAGAATTTCAAATTCATTTATCTTACACATAAAATACAATTAAGTTATAAGTAAATAAGTTGAGAGAAAATCCTAACTAAGTTAGAATTTGAGCAAACTTGGTAAATTAATAGGCGATCAAATTAACAAATGATATGTACCAAAGCATTTCATATTAAATTCCATAAAGAGTTTTTTTTTTTTTGTTATTTTTAAAACAAAATAAGACTGTTAATTAATAATATTCGCTTTATTTAACTTTAATTTCTTAACTTTAGTTTAGTTTTCAAAGTTATACTAATGTCGGTTCTAACAACACCTACGTGGGATGCTGAAGTGCCTCTCAATCGAAAGTTAGAAATTACAAGGGTTTGTATACCAAGATCCATTGCTGCCCTACTTTACTGAACATTGACTTCTGGCTGTAACAACGACCTAACCACTAATGAATCCCAAAAATAACAAAGTAAGAAGGGACGTTGAGTCTGTTTGAGTTTTTTAATTCCCGGCCAGAATAACGAGAGAATGAAAACCATTATTACTCAGAAAACATGAGCCCAAAGAACTCACAGTATTTTCGTGGAACTATGAACAATTATTTTGCACAAAATACTCACTGTTATTTTGCAAAACCAAATCGAATAAAATAACGTTGGGTCATATTTAAAAATGTAAACAATATGAGTTTATGTAAAAATAAATTCAAATAATTTCTATCCAATGAAGTCCAGTTTACGCTACAATTTTATATGACTTCTTCCAAAATCTTAAAAAAAAAAATGGAAAATGGAGATATGGCAGAGCAAGGACCTTTACAGACACTTTTTTCCAAGCCCTACACGGGCCTGATATAGATTTACAAACGTCCTTAGCTTGACTGCGTTACAGTGTCCTTTTTGGGGAAACCGAAGGTTTTGTCAGTGCAATTATAGACGAAGTTATGATAAATAAAATTAAATGAAATCGTTTATTAAGCAAGAAGGATCACTGATCACTTCTACACGTCATATTTTTTTTTTTTAACTAGATGAAGCCGGCATTTCCTAACTGACTACCTCTGAGAAGAAATAGCCGAAAGTTTCGTATGTACATGGGAAGCTTGTTGTAAAAGTGTATACATTGACCCATGAACGAGTTGCCTACTCTGTGGAGACGAGTGTGATGTACAGCAAGATTGTGTTTGTTCCTGGTATTTATATTATGAATATCGCTGATTTTCTTAAAATTAAATTCTATTAAAGGTTGTCTGTAAAAGATCGCTCTTAGCGATAAGACCGCCCATTGTATCACCCTTTGTACATATTTTTATTTATGTTCTGTAATCTATATGTTGTACATAATAAAGAGTATTCTATTATATATTTTTATGTACATACATAAGATTTTCAAATATATATTGTGAAGCTACAGTCAGAATGTTCACTTCTCTGAATTTTTCTCTAAGAGAATCTCTAGGACCAAGGTTGTAAATGGCTCGAACAGCCCTTTTCTGTAAAACAAAGATGATATTAATGTCCGCACAAGTTCCCCAGAGAAGAATCCCATAAGTCATAAGAACAATTACCGGAAATTTATTGTGAAAGCCGGCTCAGTTGACATATGTCGGGCATATCATCGGCCGGAGGAATTAATAAGCATACTGTTACAGGCTGAGGGTATTAAAATGCCGGTTAAGGCTTACGAAGTTTATTGGCAACGAAGGTATAGTGAGTAGTAGGCAATGACAAATAGAACGTAGTTGATGTCGCACCGAAGTCTTCCTTTATGTCCACGTAGTCCGCGTCGTACACAGTGATAATGCGCATAGAAATCTTCGGAAGAAGCGTTCGGAAGAAGATATGTACATAGAGTGGGGCACTTAACCACTCTATATACATATCTTCTTCCGAACGCTCGGGGAATACGACCGTTGCCGAACAGTGACGAAAATTTCTATGCGCATTATCACTTTGGGAGACCTGTACACTACAGATGTTACTTCACGTAGTCCTCAAAGTTCTAGTTGGGTTGTCGCTTCTTACTGTCGCTTGTTTTCGCTTCAATAGTCAAGTGCAGACTGAATACGTGCTGGCATCACGGCACTTTATATAGGACAGCTGATCGAACGATCCAGATCTCTCTAGAATTAATAATAATAGCGCAAAATTTCGGGTACGACACTTCGTTCACAATATTGATGATTCGATAGGCCATCCTAGGCCATGCGTTTTTATATCATACCTCTACAATACCTAGGTCTAAAGACATAGGTTTTAAAAGTTACGTATGGCAAGTCACCCAAAATTGAAGCTTATGTAATGAGATATGTTGTCAATGGACAACAGGTGCATTAGTAACAATATTATCTCCGTGTGTTCTGGTCTAGCTAACGGAGGGTACTTGCATAGAAAAACTATTTACTGCTTTCTGCCCATGACTTCGTTCGTGGACGTCAATTTTTTTTTTTTTTTTACAAAATGTTGGCTGCCATTTATTATAAACTAGGGGCCGCCAGCGACTTAGTTCACGTGGAGTTGGTTATGCTCCGCTTCTATTGGTCGCAACGTGATGTTATATAGCCTAAAGCCTTCCTGGATTAATGGGCTATCCAACGCAAAAATATTTTTTCAAATCGGACCAGTAGCTCCTGAGATTAGCGCTTTCAAACAAACAAACAAACTCTTCAGCTTATATATTAGTATAGATAATTTCGGCCACATTATAATAAAACTCCATCGCCCGACCGCGTTGTTTCTTCGTTCTCGCTTAGCGTTCTCTTAATTTTTTTTCCTGATAAGGGTCGTAGCGAGGTTTAAATAACCTTACTCAAGAATTGGGATATAAAAGGCGAAAAAGAATCCAATACGACTTGTAATTCCAAAGATTAACGCGTTCTAACAGAAAAACAAAACTTCAGGTTTATTTTATTACTTAAGAGGGGACTCTAGTGGCGTTTTCTCCATCCAAACGTATTCCGCTGTTTTCTTCTTTTCTTCTAACGCTTTTAGAGCAATGATTTTTTTTTTCGACAATTTCACACCTTGATTATACACGCCCCTATTATTTGATTTTTTTCGAAAACTTAATTAATAAAAGAAATATGATGTTTGAAAATCCCGAAAAATAACCCATTTTTATCGCGATGTTCACTCGACTATTACATAAATGTGATAAGTTTTAGACAAAAAAGAATAGAGTCAGAGGTATTTATTTATTTATTTATTTTATTATTTATGTACACACAATAAAATAAATATAGATACAACAAAATGAAGATCTGAGTACAAAGGTGCAGCTTATTTTAAAAGAAATTTCTTCCAGCAGACCTGCGAAAGGAGAAGTAAAACAGAAATGTAGACAATAGTGTGTAAGAACAAGGAGGAAATAAAATATGAATATGATAACTATTAAAGTAATAATATTAAATATACCAAAACATATAAACCTAAAATAATTATATAAGCCAAACCAATAAAACCAAAAATAAGTATACTACTTAAATAAATACATAATACTATAATATATAAATATGTATAAATAATATACAAATTCTCACAATATAGAGGAAAGGTAATGCTCTTTTAATCGACGCTAAAAATTAGAAATAGTGTTTAAATCACGAATGTTAGGCGGCAGTGAGTTCCACAATCTTACAGCATGTACAGAGAAGGAATAGGAATAGTAAATCGTTTTATGAGGATGAGATTTAAGGATGGATCTTAGGTGTGATCTATAGGTATACTCATCCTATAAATTTTGTTTTAAAAATAATTGAGATTTGTCGTGTTTTCAAAAAGAAAACAGCAGAATACGAAACATCTTTTGGTCAACGTTTTTGTAGATAAAATCAACGACAGACATCTTTCGCACTTTACGGGGAAAGGTTGAAAGCGGCGCGACGGCAATAGTTTCTTCAAATACCTATTTCTCAAATTCCTCAGCACTAGAGTCCACTCTTAATGTAAAATTTAATCAGTAAATTTGGCAACAAAGTAAGTTAGAACATTAATAATAACCACGAACAATGGTCCACTAGGAGTTCTAAGTGCGGAAACCGAACCCTTAATATAGAACTTAAAACATTAATAGTAACTTATGCCTTTGGGAACTTAAAGCTACGAAGCAAAAACGTTATGATTGTGCAGAACTTTGATTACTAGTTGCCCTGGTATGGTTGATCATATTTAGCATGATCTTTATAAAAATATTTCCATTTTGCTATCCAAGAAACTTAACTTCTCCCTTCTTCATTTTCAGCCTCTCACTACCCAATGTCGAGTGAGTGCAGTGTTAGGCATCCTGAAATGTTGAGTGTAGTGTAGGCATCCTACAATGTTGAGTGTAGTGTAGGCAGCCTGCAACGTTGAGTATAAATAAATACAGACAAATCACACAGATTGAGCTAGCCCCAAAGTAAGTTCGATACTTGTGTTATGGGATACTAACTCAACGATACTATATTTATAATAGATACTTATATAGATAAACATCCAAGACCCAGGCCAATCAGGAAAAGATAGGGATCGAACCCGGGGCCTCCACGTCGCAGACAAACGTGTTGACCGCTGCGCCACGGAGGACGTCTAGTGTAGGCATCCTGAAATAATCCCCCTTATTCATAAACGCTGCTTAAAGTTAACTAATGATTACCGACTGTTTAACCATAAATTTTCGACGTTTGCACGTCACTTAACTTTAATCATCGGTCATGAATAAACGTCTTATACACTATGGTGTTTATTCATAAACGATGTTTACAGTTAAATGACGCTAAAACGTCAAAAATGTGTTGTTAAAATTCACTAATCATCAGTTAACTTTAAGCAAACTTTATGAATAAGGGGAATTGAGTGTAGTGTAGGCATCCTAAAATGTGGAGTGTAATGTAGGCATCCTAAAATGTTGAGCGCAGTGTAGGCATCCTGCAATGTTCAGTGTAGTGTAGGCATCCTGCAACGTTGAGTATATAGTGTAGACATCCTGCAATATTGAGTGTTGTGTAGGCATCCTAAAACGTGGAGTGTAGTGTAGGCATCCTGCAACGTTGAGTATAGTGTAGGCATCCTGCAATATTAAGTGTAGTGTAGGCACCCTAAAATGTGGAATGTAGTGTAGGCATCCTGCAACGTTGAGTATAGTGTAGGCATCCTGCAATATTGAGTGTAGTGTAGGCACCCTAAAATGTGGAGTGTAGTGTAGGCATCCTGCAACGTTGAGTATAGTGTAGGCATCCTGCAATATTTGGCCCTAGGCGGTCCCTGTGCCTTCTTGGGTGCCGTTGCTTTCTTGCGGCGGCCCTTCTTGACGACAGTCGTCCACGTCTCCGTGAGTGCGGTCGCCGGAGATGCGGTCGTCTGGGAAGTTGACGCATTCTGCGTAGGTTTTTTGGGCCTCCCCAGAGACTTTTTAGCTCCTTTAGATTTACCGGCTGCGGATGCCGGGACCAACTTAGCAGGCTCCTGCATTCTACGCCTGTCTGCAGCGAGTGGCGGGCGGAGATTTTCTGCCGGGAGGAGCCTCGTCTCCAAGGCCTGCAGGCGGGCATTTATGCTGCGGACGATTCCCTGAATATCCGCATTCGCAGACAGGGCAGGGGCAGGGGCCGGTGACGGAGCCGATGCCATTAAAAAGGGCTTGACTTACAAGGCGGTCCTGATGGAGGCTAGGTCGAAAGTCGCGCTCCCAAATCTTGGCACACAGGCCGGCCTTAAAATGAGGCCAACAATGACGGGGGTGCGGTTACTCGAGGTGTCGGGTGCCTCTAGCGCCGAGATGGCGGACATTCTGGCCACCAGATTGAGGGAGGTCTTCAACGCGGAGGATGTTCGGGTATCCAGGCCGACGAAGACCGCTGATTTGCGGATAGATGGACTGGACGATGCAACGACTCCAGGTGAGGTTGTGGCGGCCGTTGCCAGAGTTGGTGGATGTCCGCCTGAGGACGTGCGGACGGGCGAGATCCGCGCCGATGCTTCCGGACTCGGCGCGATCTGGGTGCGATGTCCGGTGGCGGTGGCCAACAGAATCGCCGACACTAAGCGTCTGTTGATAGGGTGGGTTGCAACGAGAGTGAAGCTGCTGCAACCCAGGGCCTTGCGGTGCTACCGTTGCCTTGATATTGGACATATCAGGGTACGGTGCACCGCTGAAGTAGACCGCAGCGAACTCTGTTCGCTGCGGTCAGGCCGGCCACAAGGTGGCCCAGTGCTCCGCGGCACCAAACTGCAGCCTCTGTACAGCTGCAGGGAGACCTGCTGGGCATAGAATGGGTGGGAATGCATGTGGCGCACCCACCCAAAAATCGAAGAGAAGGGTCGTCAAGGCTGCCGGGGGCTCTTTACACCCTCCACATCCTGGCAACCCCTCGGCCGACTCCCGGCCTAAGAATGGTGCGGAGGGAATGGATTGCGCATAACGGCGCTCTACCATTTCCTCCAGGGCAATATCAACCACTGTGCCAGAGCTCAGGATCTTTTACTTCAGAGCATGGCAGAGTGGTCGATTCACGTGGCTGTGGTCGCTGAACCGTATTTCATCCCACCCAGGGATAATTGGGTGGGAGATCTGGACGGTTTGGTGACCATCATTGGCGGGGCTCTTGTCAACCCGTCCCGAGGTCACGGCTGGGTGGCCGCCCTTACGGACGTATTGGTACGGTTGGGGCGTATTTCTCGCCCAACAAGAGTCTCGCCGACTTCGAGATGTTCCTTGTCGAGCTGGGTGCCGTTGTGGCCCAACTTCACCCTCACCCGGTGCTGTTGCTGGGGGATCTCAACAACAAGTCTGCGGCGTGGGGGTCCCCTGTGACCGACAATAGAGGCGAGGTATTGGAGGAGTGGGTGGTCACGACTGGCTTGACCATCCTAAATCGGGGCTCAGTTCACACATGCGTGCGACAGCGGGGCGGGTCTATAGTGGACGTCTCGTTTGCTAGCCCCGCTCTCGCAAGCCGTGTCCGCGACTGGCATGTCGCCGCGGAGGTGGAGACATTGTCGGATCATCGATACATCCGTTTCGACGTCTCCGCCCAGACCGCTGGCGGCCGCGGTTCATCAGTCCCGCGAGCAAACGGCCCGCGCTGGGCACGTAAGCGCATCGACAGGGAGCTTCTCGAGGAGGCCGCTATTGTCCAGGCCTGGATCCGGGAGTCGGCATCCTACGGACCCGTCGACATCGAACAGGAGGCGCTGTGGTTTCGCGGGGCAATGACGCAAATATGCGATGAGTCCATGCCCCGGATCCATATGCACTCAGCAAGGCGCCAGGAGTACTGGTGGACCGCTGAGATCGCGCAGCTACGTGTTAAGTGCGTGGCGGTTCGACGCCGGTACACCCGATACCGGAGGAGACGTCGTCGGGTCCCTGACGAAGAAGCCGCGCTGTATGAGGTGTACCGCGCGGCGAAGAAGGCTCTGTGGCTGGCCATCTGTGAAGCGAAGACGCGAGCCAGGGAGGAGATGTTGGAGACACTAAACAGGGATCCGTGGGGGCGTCCATATCGCGCGGTCCGAGGGAAACTCCGGGCCGTGGCGCCCCCTCTTACGGAGAGTCTTCAACCCGAGCTGCTGGAGGAGGTGGTCGCAGCCCTCTTCCCGGCAAGAGCGGAGCATACGCCACCGTCGATGGCTCTGTCCACAGCCACAGAGTCTACAGAGGAGAACGCCATCAGCGTTCCAGAGGTGACACAGGCAGAGATGAGGGCAGCCGTGATGCGGCTCCGGGCCAAGAATGTGGCTCCGGGGCCCGACGGGATCCACGGCTGCGTGTTAGCCCTCGCTCTGCGGGAACTCGAGCCCCAACTTAGAGGGCTCTATACAGCGTGCCTTGAGCAGAGCCAGTTTCCCACTTTGTGGAAATGTGGTCGTCTGGTCCTGCTCAGGAAGGCCGGGCGCCCTGCGGACTCGTCGAGCGCATACCGGCCCATAGTGCTGCTAGACGAGGTGGGTAAGTTGTTTGAACGAATCATTGCAGCCCGCCTCGTCGGCCACTTGTGCAGAGAGGGGCCGGACTTGGACGACAGTCAGTTCGGGTTTCGGCATGGGCGCTCCACCATACATGCTGTGATGCGCGTGAGAGCCCTGGCGGAGGAAGCGGTGTCCCGGGGTGGGGTGATGTTGGCTGTGTCCTTGGATATCTCCAACGCTTTTAACACCCTACCCTGGAATTGTATTCGGGAGGCACTGCGGTACCATCAAGTGCCTCCCTACCTCCGTCAAATAGTTGGGGCTTATCTGTCCGAGAGATGTGTCACTTACATGGGACGTGATGGCGGACATCAGCGCCGCATGTCGTGCGGTGTTCCACAGGGCTCGGTCCTAGGCCCGCTCCTGTGGAACATCGGTTACGACTGGGTGCTGAGAGGCGAGCTCAGACCGGGGGTAGACCTGACGTGTTATGCGGACGACACGCTGGTCACCGCCCGGGGGAGCTCGCGTAGGGAAGCAACGTTGTTAGCGACGGCTGCGGCATCACAGGTGGTGGGCCGTATACGTCGCCTAGGCCTGGAGGTTGCCCTCAGCAAGTCGGAAGCCATGGTGTTTCATGGTCCCCGGCGGGCGCCGCCACCCGGCTCACACATCGTGGTCGGGGGGGTTCAGATCGCTGTCGAGTCCACTATGAAGTACCTAGGATTGGTGCTCGACAGCCGGTGGGAGTTCGGCCCCCACTTCCGGCGGCTGGCGCCCAAGTTGTTGGGGGCGGCTGGGGCACTCTCAACGTTGCTTCCCAACCTGGGGGGGCCGAGCGCCGCTTGTAGGCGGCTCTACATGGGAATCGTGCGATCGATGGCCCTGTATGGGGCCCCGGTGTGGGCCTCTGACCTGACGGCCGGCAGCATCGCTGTATTGCGGAAACCGCAGAGAGTGATGGCCGTCAGAGTCATACATGGGTATCGGACGATCTCCTATGAGGCGGCCTGCCTACTGGCTGGATCCCCGCCATGGGACCTGGAGGCGAAGGTCCTCGCGTCACTGTACCGGTGGCGTGAGCAGGCGCGAGAACGGGGCGAACGGCCGATGCAGCGTCAGCTTGAGCAGCGTCGGTCGCAGCTCAGTGAGGTCCTGGTGGCGGAATGGCGGGACAGGCTTTCGCGCCCTACCGTCTCACCACCATCGAGGCCATCCGGCCGGTACTGGCGGACTGGCTCGGGAGAAGGCATGGCTCCCTGACGTTTCGGGTGACACAGGTGCTCTCAGGGCATGGTTGCTTCGGAAAGTACCTGTGTCGCATAAACAGGGAGCCGGACGCCAGGTGTCACCACTGCGTCGACTGCCGGGAGGACACAGCGCAGCATACGCTGGCAGAGTGTGCCGCTTGGGAGGAGCTGCGCCGTGCCCTCATCTCTGAAGTAGGCAGTGACTTATCGCTGCCGGTCGTAATCAGGTCGATGGTCGGCAGCGAAGAGTCCTGGGATGCGGTGGTTTCCTTCTGCGAAACAGTTGTCTCGCAGACAACTGCACACAGCTGACAGAGGCTGCGGAAAGGGAGAGGGAGATCTCGTCCTTTCACCCAGCCCGCAGCAGGCGTACCGGGCGTCGCCGGAGGGCGGATAATGCCCTCTTCCAGCCCCCCTAAATGGGTCCAGGGGCGATAGACTCGGGGAAATCTGTCGCTCCCCAAAAATCAGGACCCGAGGTGGCGGCGCGAAGTGTTCCACGCGCGCTACTCTTAGTCGTCACGGGGGGAGTTCTACACCTCACTCCCCCCCCTGACCCGAGGAGGCCCCACGGCTGCGGGCCAGCACCAATCGGGGGTTGCGGAAGCAGTATTAGTTCTCGCAACCCCCGGTGTAGGTGTGAGACGGAACACCCGGGTGGTTTTTAGTCAGTAGGAGTCTGACAGACCCCGTCGCCCACCCCAGGGCGGCGGACATCCATGAGGATTTTACACCAGGAAAAAAAAAAAAAAAAAAAGCATCCTGCAATATTGAGTGTAGTGTAGGCATCCTAAAATGTGGAGTGGAGTGT
Organism: Sesamia inferens; assembly: GCA_037179545.1. Lineage (NCBI taxonomy): Eukaryota > Metazoa > Arthropoda > Insecta > Lepidoptera > Noctuidae > Sesamia > Sesamia inferens. The sequence continues at coordinate 29,142,483 of CM073933.1, read as the reverse complement.
AGGCATCCTACAATGTTGAGCGCAGTGTAGGCATCCTGCAATGTTGAGTGTTGTGTAGGCATCCTGCAATGCATGACATTTTTCTCTGTCTCTAACCTTCCTTAGGCAGAGTCATCCAGCAATCACGACCAGGGGCCCTACTCTGCTATTACAATAGTTTCAGAATGGTCGATCAGTAATCTCATAATGATCGATTTTGACAAATTTCGTAACCTACTAACAAAATGGCGTCATCAAGACTTTCCAGTGGTCAATCACTGACACTCCACTCCATATTAATAAATGTTCAATTGAAGTACTTAGTCGTTATTAGAAAATCATTTCTGCTAACGGGTTTTGTAATAATGACAATACGGCAATATCATTCTATCACCATTCCATTATGAGGCGACTATAATAATTGATCGGTCATTATGAATTTAGCAGATTACGAATTTTTAAGCACAATGACATTCGAATCATGCCCCAGTTCCACCTCATCGGTTGTATGAAACCAACCTTACTAATACTTATCTACTAATTATCCAGGTACTACTGTGAATGCTGACCTTAAAGGCTCTTGAACGCCTTAATGAAATTTCAGCAAATAAAGTTTTAGCCTCTTAATGGCATCACCCTCATATCTGGTTACAGCTTCTAAGTGCTATTAGTCGCCTGAGTGCAGCGCGGAGCGTAATGTAAACGTAAACCAATAATAATATCCAATTTCAAAGACAATTTCTACGCTTCTATATAGCTTTTGGCTGTATACAGGATGGACAAGTCTTCCCTCGGGAGTGTACGGAATAGGGTTGCCAATACTGTATAATATAGTATACTATGCCACTAATAGACATTAGAGGCATACAGTACTTAAAAAATTGGGGAAATTACTATATTTATTTTATTTTTATTAATTTGTAAGATGACTAAATATAATATACCTAATAGTTATTTATGAGACATCACAAACAATTACTTCAAAGTTACAATTTTTAATATTTTTAAGTTAAAAACGAGTCTACTCCGAACCAGTTAGTAGTTCGGAGAGAAGTTCAAGTTTTAATAAACTAGCCCGCTTTAACATCAACGGTTGCATCACTGCTTACCATCAGACGGGATTGCGGTCAAACTCTAATTTATAATATATAATAAAATAATAATAATAAACTAGCGCGCTTTATCATCAACGATTGCGTCACGGGTTACCATCAGTCAGAATCTCCGTGAAGCACTTGTTTATAACATTTAAAAAAGTTACAGCGATATTTTTATTGTTAACTTTCTTTTACCAGCGGCTTCGCTTGTGTGCTAACCACATTACCACCGGGATAAAAGCTCATGGTCTACAGGTGAACTAAATTTCATCTCAATCCGTTCAGCTTTTTTACGTGACAGAGTAACATCCAAACACACAAACTTTCACATTTAGAATTAGCAACTACAACGTGACTTTAGGAATAGAATAGGATGATAAATAAAACAAAATATTCGATACAACTTCACTCGCACACATGGTGCCCTGGTACTTTGAAATAACAAAAATGACAAACAGCAAAGTAAATTGAAAAAGAGTAATTAAAACCCAGTAAACAATCGCCCGTATCACATGTCAAAAAGGGTTTTAATTGTTTTATCTAATGGTAAGCAAACAAACCGACTGGCCTACTCATATAGTCAATAGTAATACTCAATAGTAAGAATCAGTTTAAAAAGGTAGGTATAATACAATACAAAAGGAAACATCATTTGTATTTTATTATAGGTATACTAGTGAGTCACAAACTGAATAGTCTGTATCTTACCAGTATAAATTAGAGACTTACAGAGTTATGACTAGAGAGGTGATTTCAGGTACCTAAGGGTAAATTCACACGTACCACAACCATACCACGGCCACAATCACATCACAACGACGCCACGTGGTCGGGCATATATTTTGTATTAAAAAAAAATTACAATTACACGTACCAGATTTTGCAGTTGTTATCGACCACCTGTATAATGTGACCACATCGCAACCACGTCGCGACGGCAACGCCACCACCGGCGGTGGCACCGCGGCCACATCGCCACGACATGACGTCGTCAACAGCACGCGCCTCAAAACGAAGTCAACTAACGTTTACTGTGTTGTCAATTTTTGAAGAAATAAAAATAGTGTTGTGACAAAGTTAATGAAAGACAACGCAACGCAACTGCAAAAAGCCGCTGCGACATTATTGACATGTAACCACAGCTTGACCACATTTTGTCGGTGCGACGTGGTGTGGTTGTGGTACGTATGAATTGACCCTAAGATATGGAGCGCGGTCACGTGTGAGGTTTGTGTGTAAAGTTGTGTGTCTTTGATTAATGCCTGTTTCTTTTCCGTCGTTTCTATGCAGTAAGACAATAAGTAACAGTTCTCGTAATCATCTAATTTCCCTAATAAGAAAATATAGTCTCTATTTTAAGAGACACGTGTAATAGTATCTTGTGAATACCCGTAGGCATCCTAAACACAGCGGTACGTTATGAATAAAACAGACTCCTCAAATATGGAGCAAGGCTTAGCGCACGGTCTGACAGAGGAACCTCTAGGGTGCTGTGGCGGGCTGCTACCAAAGTTAGACTACATATGTGTAGCCGCAAATTTATCCCGCAGACTATCGTAAAAGTTGAAACAACAAGGCTTTTGATGTACACACTCAGTTTCTATTAAGTCGGGGACTTAAAGGGATGGATGTACAAGTTGGTTGTGTTTCTATGCTAAGTAAATGTGGTGTTGTGTACTTAAGAGGAAAGTCAAGATGTTTTCTTATGGTTTTTTGCAATTATGGTAGGTCAGTGTCAAATTGTATATTGATTTTAATATAATTTGCGACCGGATAGGAGTAGGTATTTACAGAATTATAACCATTGAACTCATTAATAAAACCCTTTAAGTTGATATAATGTTTTTAATTGATATTTTATAAGATACTTGCTGTTGCCCGCGGCTCCGTCCGCGTGGACTTCAGTTTACAGGAGCTCAGTTGATATAAAATAAGCGCCTGTTAAAATAATGGGAACAATATGTACGCCCGCGCTCACTCCCGTTTTCGCAACATATTTGGTTACTGCTCTGCTCCTATTGGTCATAGCGGGATGTTATATAGCCTATGTTCTTACTCAGGCTCTAGACTATCTGTGTACCAAATTTCATTACAATCGGTTGAGTAGTTTAGGCGTGAAAGCTGGACAGAGAGTCAGACAGAGATACTTTCGCATTTATAATATTAGTATGGATTTATTTATTAGTAATATAGTAGTATGCATTACTAGTACTAGTTATGCGGAAGTGACAGTGGACAGGGCACGTTGCTGGCAGAACAGATGACTGATGGGGCCAAAAGTTTCTGGAGTGGGGACCGCGACCCGGAAGACATACCGTTGGAAGATCGACGACCTCGTTAAACCCGGAGGAACCCGTTGGATACAAGAAGTACGGAGCTAGTCGAAGTGGAGGTGCTTGAGGAAGGACTATATCCAACAGTGGACATAGTTCGACTGAAATGGTGATGCGGAGATTTTCATGAACAAAAATATTATTTAAACTGTGGGCTGCAGCTTGTCGTCGCCTCTAGCCGCTGAACTGTCGCTGTCGCAAGTCGCATGGTGTACGAACACACAGGTTAGCGACTGAGTCGCCTGCATGATCTGTTGTTAGCCGTGATACTAAACAACGTTCGCTGAAACTCAATCATAACTCAACTCAACCATAACTGATACTCGTTCAGAAAGTAATACCTTTTATTTTAAATTGGATTGCGAAAGTTGTTTAAAATGACAGATTGAATCACCCCCTTATTGGATGACAGAGCAGAGCGATTCAGTAACCATTTCACCACATTTCAGTGAAAACACAGGTGAAGTGAACGAACTTATGAGTGAACTGTGATACCAACTAATGCCAGGGATCAGGGATCTTCAAAGGACTTATCACTCTGAGATTCTCACAGATGCGATCGTCAGGTCGCTAAATCGCCTCCAAGTTACGGATTATACCTAAGGTTCTGTTGCCAGAAAATATGTCGTGGATGGCGGTGTCGTTTTGATGAATTTGCTAATTTGACTTCTGTGGTAGTGGGGCATTTTTGATGGCGGTACATGGACAGAATCGTTTTGGAAAGTGGGGATCGTCGAACGTTCACTTCGCTTTAAGGCGCGGGCTATGGATGGACTATCTCCAGGGTGATACTGTCGGTTTGCCTATTTAAATTGTTATTGTCAAGATTGGAGGGTGTAAATATACCCTCCAACCTCCCCCTTACTACCACACTAAGATGATGACGACCCCACCGCTCCGCCGTCGCTGACGCCGACATATATATATGTCGTGGATAACAATATTATTTTAATAAGAGGTGCTCATTTGATTTATGTAGTAGTGGGGCAAACGCTGTGGCGTTATTTTGTAATGGCAGCACGTCATAGAGTTACTTTGGAAAGTGGGGAATGTCGAACGGGGACTTTGCTTTGAGGCGCGGACCAGGGCACTTCTCCGGGGCGAAACTGTCGATTTGCCTATATAAATCGTTATTGTCAAGACTGGAGGGTATATTTACATTTCGTGCTATAATTCAAAACTTCACCTACGAAATGGAGCTCTTACCACCACAACAAGATGGTGACGGCCCCATCACTCCGCCGTCGCTGACGTCTTCATATATTTATAAATGATCTCGTGACACTAATAACCCTTATTTATATATTGTATAGACCCTTCCCAATGATGGGAGCTATTAAGCAATATCAGGTATCTTCCCAAAGAGCAACATCTACGCTATGTTACTAGGCAACCATCTCTTGATTAACTCCGACTTGAAACATGAGCGTAATTAAATGATATTGTCTGTCAAAGATATGTTATTTTTTTTTATGTAAATTATAAACGTGCTTGACCGCAATCCCGCCTGATGGTAAGCAGTGATGCAATCGTTGATGGTAAAGCCCGATAGTTTATTAAGAGCATATTCACTGTAACCTTGAAGACACTTAAATTGTAGTCCGATGGAAACACCGCCGCTGGCAAAATGGTCTAGTTCAAAGAGGAGGCGAAACGCTTCTTTCGAATCGTGGTGTCAACAACGAGTCAAGCAGTTGCTCCAAGTAAAATACTGATATGCAGATGAATCTAGTTAGACTGGAAGCTGACCCCAACGTAGTTGAGAGAAAGCTTGGCAGATGATGAATGCATCATTATAAATCATGACTTAGTTTAAAACATCCTATATACGAGCGCAGTCCGAGTCTTACGGTCCAAGGGCAAACGAAATGGACTCAAACATTAATATCATCATCATCATCATCATTTCAGCCGAATGACGACCATTACTGGACATCAGTCTCCCCCAAGGATCTCCACGACGACCGGTCCTGCGCCTCCCGCATCTAGCACTTTCCCGCGACCTTCACCAGGTCGTCAGTCCACCTTGTCGGGGACCTACCCACGCTGCGTCTTTGTCTAACATAACAACGCGCTAATCTCAGGAACTGCTGACCCGATTTGAAGAATTCTTTTTGCGTTGGATTGCCCATTAATACAGGAAGGCTTTGAGCTATATAACATCACGCTGTGACCAATAGGAGCGGAGCATAACTAGCTCCACGCGAACAAAGTCGCTAGCGGTCTCTAGTATAATACATATAATATTCAAAAACTGTCGTTTACCAATGTTTAATAGTCATTGGACAGATGAAGTGTAATATGTGCTTTCGCACGTTTTCTCATATCACATTAGACATTGGCATAATTGTCGACATCGGCACCATTGCCATAAACAAAAATAGAATAAAATAGAAGTGTAATATGCTGTTCAGTAAAATTTTGTCATCTTTTACTACGAAACTGGTTATATTGACGTCTGAATACAAATATTCGTAGAAAATGTTGCCTTATTAATACAAAAATATACATTTTATCATTCTACGCACGTTGTGTGTATCAATTGACGGAAACGTATGGCACTCGTAAGTGTCGCCGTCGGTTCGCGATGAAACGAATCGCGTGTGTAGGTACATACGTTTTTATTATAGTCAGGGTTGTTTCATTAACAACAATGTTACTATCATAAAAAAGACAATAAAAAAGACAATTTAAATTCGTCTTTTTTCCTAAACCAGCTTCTGTGTGTGTTTTCGTCCATGTGAAATTTCTTTTTTCTCCGACCCAGCCTATTGTATTGCATCGTCTGCCCACACTAGTACTTCGTTTTTGGACTTTTTTTTTCTCAACACCTATGGGGCCTAGCGTGATATGAAAAATACCTACTTTAAAATTGGACCATTACAGCAGTAAGAAAGCGCTCCAATATCCATAGTAATGTATCTACTAAGTGACCCGTGCGAATTATTCGCACATTTAAAAAATCGTTGATTTTCAATCGTCAATTTTCGAATAACCACTGAAATGTGAGCAATTTGTATATTTTTCCGATATAGCGGTCCAGAAAAGCTTTAAAATGATGCCTCATTTATGTATTTTGATAAAGTATGAAGGAAGTTATGACGTACCGACACGAAAAAGCCCTTGAGATGTGTATATTATTTGACTAGATATAATCCCCCTTATTCATAAACATTGCTTTAAGGTAACTAGTGATTAGCGATTCTTGAACCATACATTTTTGATCTTTGAATGTCACTTAACTTTAATCATCGTTTATGAATGAACACCACAATGTTTAAAAACTAGACCAGACTAATTAAACTTGCGGAACACTTAAATAATTTTCAACCTCATTAGTGTAGGATGTTTAACTCGTCCCATTGGAGTTACTTACCCTAATTTGTTGAAGTTACTTGCCATAATGAAATCTTTTATATTTTAAGTCCCTCGTCTGTTACAAAAAAAACTGTTTTCTTTTCTCCCAGATGGCTTTAGAAAATCGAACCCGCATACAGCAGAACGACCTTCTTCTGCACGAAGCTGTTATTAAGAATGAACCAGCGGCTGTTCGTGAAGCGCTGGAGCGTCCCACCGATGTCAACTGCAGAAACAATGTAAGTCGTTCTCTTTATGAGGTATGTGAGCCTAGTACTTTAAACATCTTAACAAAAACCGTACCGTCAATCTGGGTAACTTTGACAGAAAATGCGGTGATTAACACAATATTTTAACATTTTTAATCACGCGTATTTTATTTTTTAGTGCTTTCATAACACTTCCACACAACATCCGTAAAGATTAATGAAATGATTCCTTAACCATACATTTTTGCCCTTTTAACGTCACTTAACTTTAATCGTCGTTTATGAATAAACCCCTTAAACACTGTGGTGTTTATTCATAAAGGGTGATTTAATTTGGCATTGTTATACAAATTTTAAATGAGCATTGAAAAACGTTTGAGATAAAAAAATTGCGTAACTAAGTAGAAAAAAAAGCTAAAATAATAGAAACAAAAAAAATATTTTAACATTTACGGAGCTAGTTTTTAAATACAAAGCTACAAGAAGTATTTGTAAATTGTGTTGGTATCATACAAAAAAAAAACGAAACTAGTTCATAGTCCCACTGTCAATGTTACCCGAACCAATCAAAGTTACCCAGATTGAACGTAGAGGAAGTAGAAATAATTTAAATTCGCGGATAACTTTATTATTAATTAATTAGTTTGTTGGTGCTAATTGCGCTGCGTGTTCGTAATTATAATTACCCAAAAGTCAAAATTGGACTTACCAAATTTCCTGAGAAATAAAATCTTTTCGACCCATTTTGCGTAGCTTTTCCAGCACTCGAATCCGGTAGCCGAAGTATATGTGGCTTCCTACTTTTGACAACCATTTAATTGAACTGTTTGTATTTGTTTGTACTTACGAACTTTTATTACCTAACAATAGTCCCGTTGACTACATTTGTGATCCCATGTTGACATGCAGTAAATGAAATTGGGAACAATAGAAAAACTTCCCGTCGTGTTGGATTTCAGAAATCACGGATTTATTCAATGTTTTTCACGAAAACAAGTTAATAGCTTTCCCGCTTCGCCGATGCCCGTAATTGCCTGTGGTGGTTGAACATGAGCTCCTCTAGATTATGCGACTGATCCCCGAGGAATTGTTAATAAGGCTCAACTTCTGAGCTGAAAATTACAAAATATAATATAATTACTAGAAATTAGATGCTGCTAACAGCCCTAGGGGATTGATTGAGTTTCAGTTGCTACTCAGACTTTTCATAAATTCCGGTATTCATACAATCTTTAACTTAACCGGTTACCAGAAGGTACTATTAAATAGGCCAACTTTCATATGAAATCTACAAATTCATTTATTTTATTATTTTTAGTGTGTGTGTTGCCAGTGATGACTTACGGAACTGAAACGTAGCCGCTCACAATAGGCCTCATACGAAGGCTCAGAGTCCCACAAAGGGCAATGGAAAGAGCTATGCTCGGAGTTTCTCTGCGCGATCGCATCAGGAATGATGAGATACGCAAAAGAACCAAAGTCACCGACATAGCGCGGCAGTGGGCGGGGCACATTGCTCGCAGTACCGATGGCCGATGGGGCAGTAAGGTTCTGGAGTGGCGGGCACGTACCGGAAGACGTAGGGTAGGTCGCAGAAAGCCGATGGATGCGGGCAGCACAAGACCGGTCATTTTGGAAAGCCTTGGAGTAGGCCTTTCTCCAGCAGTGGACCTCTATAGGCTGGAGAAGAAGGAGAAGATTATTTTTAGAAAAATTACAGCTAATCAGGCACAAATGTTAAAACTCTTTATCATGGTAATCAACTATGTAATAGGTAACAAGCAGTGTTACTTTCGTATAGTTTATATGCGTTTATAATGCAAGGGATACCTTGTTTTGTCGAAGATGTGATTACAAAGTGCTCTTTAATTTAGAATAGAATAGAATACTTTATTTCAGACCGGAGTCCATAAGGTTAGTAACAATCTTACTTAACATCTAGTATTAGTAGGTTACAGACACAAATATAAAAATTAACTTAAAACTTAGAACTTAGCGTGGAGCTGCATCCACCTCTGCCACATGGGAGAATCCCACCGATCCGCGAACACACTGAGAATACTGTTGTTACTGCGGCGAACACGTGTCATCAGGGATGCGCATCTACTCCTAATAAAAAATAAATCCAAATAAATCCAAATAATCCAATCCGTACAAATAAATCCAAATCATTTCAAAACGAAAGCTCCTTTGATTGTTATCGATTGTTCCAGACAATCTGATACACTTCATTCGGGTGTTGGTGGTGCTATAGATATCAAAGTAGAGCTAGAGTTTAAAAAAGCTGTAGCGAGTGATACCACCGCTTATTGTCTAATTATAAATGACTCTCTCTTCGAGTACAGTATTCTTACAAAAACTGTTCGAAAAATAACCTCATAAACTCTATCAGAGACGTTGAGGAAGTAGTTAATCGTTAGTGCTTGAAGTAGAAACATGTATCCATTTATGCAGTCATTATCATATACTCCATCGATTCCACTCATGTATTTTGAACTTTGCAAGAATATGTATGAAGTACGCAACTCCAAGATTCCATATATTAAAACATTTTTGAAGCCAACGAATCAAATTAATGGATTACTGGAAGTATGTATTAATATTGCTGATCAGATAACATTGACTAAAGACGAATGGAACATGACATTTATGGAAAACGTCTCTGAAATATCAGAATTCTTCACATCTGGTATAATTTCTTCATCATCAAAGAAGCAGGAACAAGAACAGCAAGTGATCAATTATATAAACCTGTCTGAACATGCCGAAGAGAGAAAAAATTTCATCATAATTAATCTAGGTTCGAAATCGATGACCATCGGTGGTGAAGAGTGGTGGTGTCTGAATCATTTGCTGAATTGTCTTGATTCACGTCTACAACACTTAGTAAGGGTAAAGGGTTACTATGAGAACCGTATGAATTTCTTCAGAAAACGATTCAAGCTTGCTCAAGTGAAATCATTGTCTGAAGCCTATGCAATTGTAAATAATGTATACGATGAGATGTCAGTTGTGGATCAAGAAATCAAATGTTTTGTAATAGATTATTTATTCTATTCAAGCTTTTTATAAAAAAATAATAAATGTGATTGACTGCATATTTTTTTTCTCTTATCACCTCATTAACCACCAAAAAGGAAATAGAATGTTTTGTAATAGATTATTTATTCTATTCATGCTTTTTTTATTTCTCTTATCACCTCGCTTTATTTATCTTATCGCCTCGCTAACCACCAAAAAGGAAATAGTTATAGTATAAATTCAGTTAGGTGCTAGTCTTAGTCGACATAACTACTTGTTCTGTGATGATTATAGTGTATCATGAGAATGTACGAGTGTCCGTTTTGTAATACGAAAGTTGATAGTAATCAATTAATTACCCATTCGAGAACGAAGCGTCACAAGTTACTATGTAAACAATATGGAGGAGATTATTTTACGTATGTTGTGAATTCAGCGTTCAAGTGTAGAATCATAACTTACCGTATCAATGGAGCATCAACTACATTAAACCCAGAAATCTACTTAGCCGGAGCCGCATCTAATGTTCAAAAACTGCTTAGAATGGAAGTGAAATCAAACAAACATATTAAGGTAAATATAGAACTCTTCTGCACGTATATCATAACAAAAGGAGAGAATGAAGTGATTCGAGACTTGAAATCATTCAACACTAAAAACATACACTTACAACAATCATCAGATTTAGCTAATTACTATAACGAGTGCTGCATTAAAATTCTGAAGAAATGTGAAGAGTTTCAAGAAAGAGACAGCGGATGGGCATTAGAGAAGATTGAATTTTTAGAAATCAACATCAACAAGTATACTCCGTTAAAGGGCGGCTCTTACATACCACTTCCGGACTGGATACAACGTAAACATGCATGTGTGAATGTAAAGAACACGGATAATGCCTGCTTTTTCTGGGCTGTAGCAAGCGCTCTTTATCCGGCTGACTCGAACCGGGATCGTATAACATCATACCCACACTACGAGACAGTCTTTAAAACAGCAGGAATTAGTTTACCAGTATCGATTCAAGGAATCAAGCGTTTCGAAGTGTTGAATCATATCAATATCAATGTGTATGGTATTAAATCCAAAAATATCGCGCCCATGTATATATCTAAGGCTAAAAAAACCAACGATCGCCACGTTAATCTCTTATTTTATGAAGATGTTAAACATAGCGGTAAAGTCCATTATTGTTGGATAAAAAATATGTCTCGTCTAATACGCTCTCAAATGACACGTCATAATAATAAAATCTTTTTCTGTGATGGTTGCTTGCAATATTTCACTAGTGAGTCTAAACTTGAACATCATAGAGTGCTAGGATGTGAAAAGGCTTTAATAGAACTACCTACTCCCGATGATAAATATTTGAATTTTAAAAATATTAGTCATCAACTCTCTGTACCTTTTGTTATCTATGCAGATTTTGAATCAATTTTAACCCCCCTCAAAATAGAGGAAAATAAAAACTCTTATTATAGTCATGAGCACATTCCATGCGCTTTCGCGTACTACATACACTGTAACTATGATAATGCATTATGTAAATTTATTACATATCGTGGTGAAGACTGCGTTAAAAAGTTTGTTGACTTTATTTATTCGGATGCTCGTTATATTACTGATAATTACTCAAATAAAATACCATATTATGATAAAAATGAAAGCTTGATAACGGATAACACATTCACTCATTGTCATATTTGTGAGCAACCATTTTTATCATCAGATCAAAAGGTAATCGATCATTGCCATCTCACAGGGAAAACTAGAGGTGTAGCTCATCAGCTATGTAATTTAAAATATTCTCTACCCAATTACATTCCTATATTTTTTCATAATTTAAGCGGATACGATAGTCACTTATTCATTAAGGAGCTAGCCTCAAGAGATGGCATGCGTATTGAGTGTATACCGCAGCATAAGGAAAAGTACATTTCATTTAGTCAAAAGTTACATTTTGAAGATAACGATGATGACAGCACTCGAAAAGAAATAACTATACGTTTCGTTGATTCGTTTAAATTTATGTCTGCTAGTTTAGATAGTTTGGTGAAAAATCTCCCACGAGATCAATTTCATATATTACCCAAACATTTTTCGGATCCCGAACAAATCAGCCTTTTAACACGAAAAGGTGTGTTTCCATACGAGTACCTTGACTGTTGGAGCAAACTTGAAGTCAAATCACTACCTGATAAACAATCATTTTACAGTGAACTAACACAAACACACATTTCCAATGATGATTACATGCATGCACAAACTGTATGGAATAAATTTAATATAGAGACGCTAGGTGAATACTGTGATTTGTATCTCAAAACAGATGTTCTATTACTTGCCGAAGTGTTTGAAAACTTCCGTAGTATTTGTTTGACTGCATATAAACTAGATCCTTGTAGATACCTCACAGCACCCAGTCTTTCGTGGGATGCCATGTTGAGATATACGGGGATAAATCTCGAACTTCTCACTGATTATGAAATGATTCAGTTCTTACAGTCCGGTATTCGAGGTGGTATTAGTCAAGTTTCCAAAAGACACGCCCAAGCTAACAATAAGTTTATGGATCCAACCACATACAATTCCACACGAGATGACAGTTTCATTGTATATTTGGATGTTAATAATTTGTATGGTTATGCTATGAGTCAACATCTGCCTTATGCAAACTTTGTTTGGTTAACGAATCATGAAATTAACTCATTCGATATATTAGCACAGCATCCTGATTCAGATATCGGTTACATTTTGGAAGTGGATCTGGAGTATCCGTATTGTTTACATGATTTACACAATAACTATCCATTCTGTGCCGAAACAAAAACACCACCAAATGGTAAAACTAAAAAGCTTTTACTTACTCTCGACAACAAATACAATTATGTAATTCACTATGTGAACTTGAAACAATGTATAGAACATGGATTAGTTTGTAAAAAAATCCATAGGATCTTATCGTTTCAGCAATCTCCATGGCTTAAGCCCTACATAGATTTAAACACACAGAAAAGAACATTGGCTAAAAATTTATTTGAAAAAGACTTCTATAAGCTCATGAACAATTCTATTTTCGGTAAAACCATAGAGAATGTAGGGAAGCGAATTGATGTGAAACTTTGTAACATGTGGAGTGATGAGAAAAAAAAGACAAAATGCAAATATGGTGCTGAAAGATACATAGCTCAACCTAACTTTCATAGCTGTAAGATTTTCTCCGAAGGTTTTGTAGCAGTACAAATGAACAAAACAAAAATATTATACAATAAACCTATTTATGCTGGTTTCACTGTACTAGAACTTTCCAAGCATGTTATGTATAATTTTCACTACTCATATATGCTACCTAAATACAACCATAATATAGATCTGCTCTACACAGATACGGATTCTTTCATCTATCAAATCACAACTAAAGATTTTTATGAAGATATTAGACAAGACTTAGAGGCTAGATTTGACACCTCTGATTTCCCCAAGGACAATGTCTACAATCTACCACTAGTTAACAAAAAGGTTGTCGGCCTCATGAAAGATGAAACCAATGGTTGCATCATCAAAGAGTTTGTTGGTTTACGTTCCAAAATGTATAGTTATGTTTTACTAAATGATTTGACTGTAAAGAGAAACAAAGGTACCTCCGCTCCTATTGTAAGAAAGTTACATTTCGAAAATTATAAAAAAGCACTTGATTGTGGTTATGTAAAATATGATAACATGTATACATTTGCTAGCGATAAGCATCATGTTTATACACAAATTAAGAGAAGAAAAGTACTTTCTGGTGATGATGATAAAAGATGTATTACTGAGGATGGAATAAACACACTGGCTTGGGGACATTATAGTATAATCAAATAAAATTCATTATGTTTGTAGTACACAGTCTTTTATTTTTTTACTTTTAACCTTACATGAAGCTCTTTGCAAGTTTGGACTTGACATAAGCACAGTGACTAAACCACTGAACATGCTGCTGCCAAGGATCGTCATCTTCTTCCCAGTCTTTTAAGCCTCCACCACAATGGAAACACCTAGTTCTGTCTCCATAACCAGTATAATAGAAACCAGCTTCTGCAAGATCTTCAGGCTTCTGGCGTAAACCTTTAGGCCACTCTTCGAAAGTGAGCAGTCGTCTTGATTTTAACTTGAAAAATGGAAATTCAGCTGTTTGAAACATCTTCCTCACTATGTTTTCTCTAGTCGAGGTTGTAGGTTTACTACTCACTGAGTCATCCTGACCACACTCATCCCTTCCCTCCGCTCTTTTCTTTCTCTCAGAACCACAAAACAACTGCGTCTTCTCACGCTCCATAATTATTATTTACTACTAATCAATATGAAGCACATCAACTTAATGAGAATAAAGTCCTTTCATCGTTTTTTATATTTAAATTTTCTTTATCATTTCTACGCTCGCACAACAGCGCGCCCCGCCCCGCCCTCGTCCCGCCCCGCCTACGTCAATCAATCGCATCGCAGCCGAACCCACTTTGAACCTTATATACTTTAGTGATAAAGTTGAAAATTAATTAAACAAATTTAACAGATCGTAGTAGCCTGCCGCCCTCCCTGTCGTCCTCTATTTAAACTAGTAACGATTACAATCATTATAATGTATTATTAACATCATACGTCACAGCGAACAACCACTTTGAACCTTATACTTATTAGTGATAAAGTTGAAAATTTAACAGATCGTAGTAGCCTGCCCCCTCAGCGAACAAGAAAAAACATGACCAAAACCAACCCGAACCCACTTTGAACCTTATACACTTTAGTTATAAAGTTGAAAACACGACAGATCGGCCCTTATCACACCACGCCCTACATTCCTTATCTCACATACGTCACAGCGAACAAGAAAAAACATGACCAAAACCAACCCATTTTGAACCTTATACACTTTAGTTATAAAGTTGAAAATTCGACAGATCGGCCCTTATCACACCACGCCCTACATTCCTTATCTCATTTTTACATCCGGTGTTTCCCCACAAAACGACCATAACCAGTCTAACCTGATCGCATATCTCTACCAAAATACATACACGCACGGGTCTAGTTACGCTGGACAGGACGTGGTCCAGAATCCCAATGTTCCTACGTCACATCGACTAACAACAGAATCAAGCCAAATCACATATAAACCAGCCTAACCTGGCCGCATGCCTCTACCAAAATACATACACACAGGGGTCTAGTTACGCTGGACTTCCGGTGAGCCAGAACCCCCATATTATAGCTACTTTCATTATTATACAAAGAACCAGATCCGGAACAACAACCTGTAGGGTTCGGGAATCAAACACGCAGCTCATCAGTCGATCGCTCCACCAATGCGAAAACCGTGTCACCAATGAGAAATAAACTACTTTTGTGTTAAATTGTGTATGGTGCTAATCTGTGGAGCTTCCTCATAATATGTCCTCCCCTGTCACCGGCAGAGACTGAACATAGTTTCCGCTCGAAATGAGCTCAGTATTGGAAATAATAGAAATATTGCTATATTAGTACCTAGACTTGACTCAATTAGGTCTAGAATTGTTTAAATACATAGGAATTGGTTAAATACAGAATATACGTGAAGCAAATTTAAAACTCAGGCCTAGTAAGTGATCACTGTCCAAGAGAGATATCGGGTACTTGGGACGCTTTATTTCGGCTCAAGGGATTCGAAAAGACCCAAAAAAAATACATGTCATAGTCTTGCCGCCAAGCGATTCGTCGTGTTCCGGCATGATGTCTGGTGAAGTCGTAAGGAGGGCGGGTCTGAGCAGTTGTGTTGCGATGTGTGCCGGGTACGATGCGCCAAATGTTGTTGTGTTGGGAGTTTGGTCGTGTAGGGTCTCCAGATCAATCTCCCTTTGGCGCAGCATCGTTGGTCGTGTTGTTGGGTTTAACATTGCATCACCTCGCTCAACTGTCGTCTTCCTTCCTATTCACTCAGTTTTCTTGAGTTAATAGGGTCTTATTAAACAAACGCACTTGACCATCAACGATTGTATCACTGTTTACCATCAGGCGGGATTGCGAACAAACACTAGTTATTAATAAGCCCCCTTATACATAAAAGTCAGTTAAAGTTAACTACTGATTAGCGATTGTTTAACGATACATTTTTGAACTTTTAACGTCACTTAACTTTTTATCATCGATTATGAATAAACACCACTGTGTTTAAGGGGTTTATTCATAAACGATGATTAAAGTTAAGCAATGTGCAAGCGTGCAATGCAATATAAATTACTTAAGAGTTACTTATGTACTGAAAAATAAATAAGCCATTCATCTGTTTATATCGCACTCATTTATCTATCTAATAAATTATTTGTGTTCGTCGCAACATATCCTTTCTTCCATACTTCTTTTATTTGACTTCTTGGTAATCAATCACCTCCTTTCCGTTTTGTAATACTTATTTATATATAATTATACTTATTCCTCTGAACCTTTATTACATTCTCTCGACTTCCGTGTGCTAAACTATTTTTGAAA
The DNA here is from genome assembly GCA_037179545.1 of Sesamia inferens. NCBI lineage: Eukaryota > Metazoa > Arthropoda > Insecta > Lepidoptera > Noctuidae > Sesamia > Sesamia inferens. Next base: position 29,125,989 of record CM073933.1, on the reverse strand, counting down.
ATTCAACTTTGTCTGAAAACCTATCATGGCCGCTGCGTTTGTTAATTGTTATTTGCATGTGAAATAGAATATTTTGAATTTGAATATTCATATGACAGTTGATAAGAAACACGTAACGTACCGTAACATTATAATACATATACGGTCAGCGACAAAAGTCGAACAAATAAATAAGTAAGTTGTTTATTTCTCAAATTTCAATATAATTTTCTATAACATTTTGCTTGATTCTGAAAAAACCACAGACTTCACGATTTTAAGTTTATTCACAAAAGTACACGAAGGTAGTTTGGATGCTAATCCGTGGTTATAGCGGCAGCAAACTTACTTTTTTGTTTTGTTCAACTAAAAAAGTATTTAAAAAGTAAAAATATTTAATTGCAAAGTAGGTTGCGACATCGGCAAAAATACCTGTATGGATAGGTAGGTACAACCTGTGCTTCAGGTGTAAAAGTGCTTATTAAAATTTTATTTAAATAACATGATATGAAACGATAAAGTCCGCATTTCATTATAGAAACTAGAATTAAAAAAGGCAAAACTCTGAATGCTGTTCTTTAATGTAATATCACTTCGGTTTCGATATTAATAAAAAATTTCGAAAACAAAGGTGTTAATCGACTTTTCTTACTAACTGTACCAAGAAAGAAAATCATTTTGTTAGTCACGCACAGGAAATACTAACATTTGTTCATTTTAAGGTGATATCTGCCGGTAGTTACTTAACTTCTCTTCAATTAATAGTGAAGTGAAGTTTTAATACTCCCACATTTCGATGTGTGGTGTGATTTCTTTGATATCTAACAATCGCTTTACTGTTCAATGAAAATGCGATTGGGTTTCTAGCCGATCGTTTTACTGAATGTTACTGCATGTTAAGCCGTTGGTTCCTGTTGCCATACGAACATCTAATGGAGCCCTCAAAAGTCCAAAAATTGATCTAACTGCAATACTTCGATATCGCCTTCGGGTTGTGCAGACCAGACGGCAGTCGCTTCACTGAAAATATCGAAGTGTAGCCAAAATCACCAGTTAGACTGGTAAAGCAGACTCCAGACTGTTAAGCTGAAAAAGCTTCGAATGCGATTGGGATTAACGCTGAGATGATGCAACTGTATTATGTAGATACTTATCTTTTTAATTATTTGTCGACATGTCGGATACGAACTCAGCAATCATTGTGGCAATAGTCAATTGATTGTCGTTGGGCAGCTGGATTAAGAGGGAACTCTAGTGCCGGGGAATTTAAAAAATAGGTATTTGAAGAAACTACTGCCGTCGCGTACACCGTGACACGAGAATTTTATATATTAGATTTGGAGGAAAAGCCTACCTATGCTTCTATTATTTTCTTTTTTGTTGAAAACTTATCACGTTTGTCTAATAGTCATTTGAACATAACGGTAAAAATGGGTTATTTTTCGAAATTTTGAAGTATCGTGTTTCTCGGCACGTATAATCACGGTGTAAAATTGTAGAAAAAAAATTGGTCTCAAAGCATTATCCACGAAGAAAACAGCGAAATACGTTTGTATAGAGAAAACACTACTAGAGTTCCCTCTTGATTCAGAAGCCGGAACTTCTAGACACGGTTCGCATTGTCAAGAGGCTCCTCTGACTCTCTCTGGAGCCCTGGCCACCAGTAGCTTGGACCCCGTTCGCGATCTATTTTTGATGGCTACTATTTTTTTAATCGACTTCAAAAAGGAGGAGGTTACTCAATTGGACCGTATTTATGCTTTTTTATGTTTGTTCGCGGATAACTTCGTCGTTTATGAACCGATTTTGATAATTCTTTTTCTGTTAGAAAAAAGACATTCCCAAGGTGGTCTCATGATAAGGACAACAGGGTTTGATGGTGGAAGACCAGAGAAATCAAGGGGAACTTTCAAAAATCGTTGGGCAACCAGTGCGTTTGTAAGTTTTTTCATTAGGTATTTTAGCGTCAGCATCCAGTCTTACCGGATGCAGCGGATCAGTGCTTTTCACAACTAAAAATTATAAAATATTTCTTTTTCACAACTAAAAAGTATTAAATATTTTTTTTACAAAAAAAAACAACCGACTTCTAAAAACACTAGAAAGTGAAAAATAACTAATTTCGGAAGTCGGTGTCTTTGGTTTTTGTATATTAGTTTTTGACACCGACTTCCGAAATTAGTTATTTTTCACTTTTTTTTGTAATTTTTTTTTTATATACAGTATGTTACGAAAACCCTGTCCGACCCATAAGGATAATAGAGGTTAGGTAAACACATGACCAAATATAATATAAAATTTTACGTATTCATCATAGTACCAATACAAATGAATTTTGAAATAATCTTTTTTTCCAACGAATTAATTCCAATTTCCCCGAAATTTGGTAATTTTTAAAAAGTGACAACACCGGTATTATTATGAGCGAATAGCGATGCGACCACGTGTCGCATGTCCTGCCGCCCGCCCCCCGCGGTCGGCAGGCGAAGGGTGGTCAACGCACATTTAATAAGTTACCTCCTTTTGCGAAATAATATTTATTTTTTTTAGGGGGATTTTTTTTTTAAGTAAAGCCCGGTTTTGTATGCATTAGTAGAATCAGTTATCGATACCTAACAACACCTTCACGGGTCGGACAGGGTTTTCGTAACATACTGTATATTAATACTTAATACTTAAAAAAAATGAAAATGTCTAAATATAATGTAAACACCGAATATAAATAATAATATTTATTAGTCAAATAATATGTTAACAATGAATACCTAGTTGCAGTATTGCACTTGATTTTGCTAGTTATCAAAGAATGTCTATGCTGCAACCAGCACCCTTATTAAGTTAAAAATAACTTGTTCCCATATAAAACACAGTTTCACAAAAGAAAATTACAGGAGAGCAAGTGTGTGTACGTGTAGAACCGCGGGGCATATCTGGCAGTATAATGAACGTCAAATGACTAATTAAACTACCGGGAAGCAATTATAGTTAGGTACATCTGGTTAGTTTTTATTGCTCACCGGGTTAAGAAATATTTACCTTATTGCTTCAGTAACTCTTGTTATTAGTTTCTCGCAGCATCATTAGGTTTTATTAGTATGACCAGTACAAAAGAGGCTGGTAATTTGCTTTCATTAGAGATGGCTGGCTCATTCTTTGAAAGAATTAGCAATGCTAAAGACTGAGTAAACCACTCTAAGGCGTCCTTACTAATTGTTCTGACATTTTTTTGAAACGCGTCAACAACCGTTGATGTGAGTCGGCAGCAGGTCGCGACATCTGCCGGCAGCACACGACGACGCGTTGGCGACTGCCATCGACAATAAGCACAATTTTTGAAGTGAAACTTCTTTAGGCACGCTTGACTTGGCGAGTAAACTGGCGAAAGCGTTACGAAAAATGATAGGAAAAAAAATTATGAAGGCGAACGGAAGCAGAGTATAGTCCTATTTCGTCTGTACTACAAACAACGAGCTGGCTCATGTAAATATTGCATGACATGTCGAGTGTGAAGTTGTGAGTTCGCATCTCGCCGAAGGCAATATATATTTTTTGGATCTTTTTAAGATTTGTTAACAATTGATTCGAGTATGAAGTTGTGAGTTCGCATCTCGCCGAAGGCAATATATATTTTTTGGATCTTTTTAAGATTTGTTAACAATTGATTACCTAAGAGCACAAATAATTTATAAATTTCGTTCTGTTCTGGCTTTTATATTGTTTTATATATTTTTGCTGAACATTTCTGATATAATTGAAAGTATACAGTATGTTACGAAAACCCTGTCCGACCCACAAGGATAATAAGGGTTAGGTAAACAAATGACCAAATAAAATATAAAATTTTGCATAATCATCATAGTAACAATACTAATGAATTTTGAAATAATCTTTTTTACCAGCGAATTTACTGTAACTTCCCCAAAATTCGGGAAATTTAAAAAAGTGTAAACACCATTTTAGACCTTATAACTGTCGGCGGCGTCAGTGTGTCTAGCCGCCGACGCGCAAAGGAATAATTAGAGCTGTACTAGTTTTTGCGTAATAACTTTTTGTTTTTGTCACTACTATTCGAAACTTTTACCTGGTCGAATGATTTGTTGTAAAAACGCAGATTACCTAATGGTAAAAGTACTTTTTTTGATTATCGATTAATTATTCATAACAATATTGTAACACAAGTACCTATTATTAGTAAATAGGAACTAGAAAGGTCTTATGAAATACGATTTTAGGAGAATATTATAAACAATGTAAAGCATTTAAGTTCACCTGATTTAAGTTATGTGAAAGTTCTAAAATCTAAAGAATGCCATGCGATGTTGAATCGATGCGTGAAATTCTGAAATACAAAATTGATACCAAAAATCGATACGAGAAATATTTTGAATACTTTCACACCTCTAGTCAAAGGGCACCGCCGTGCAATTAGAGTACCTATTTTTATGAAATAAAAATCATTTTTATTTTAAATTTATTAGTTTCGCGTAGACATCGCGTCCGTGTAGACGTATCGTTTATTGTGTGATCATATAGTTTTCTAACGTAATGTAACCTGCTGATGGAAGGTACCTAGTAAAACTGCAATTGTGTTGTGTTGTGATCAGGTGTTGAACGATTCGGATGTGACTACTTCTTGGTCAATGTGGTTCCAGCATGACGGTGCCCCACCATATTTTTGCCGACCTGTACGTGAGTACCTCCACTATCAGTTCGGCGAGCAGTGGATTGGTAGGAGTGGACTAACGTTGTGAAACACCGTGCTAATCTCGTGGGACGGTGCCAGGCCGGTATCGTTCTTAGTGAACGAAATATGGAACAACATCTCCGCCACAGCCATTGTGCTCATCGAATGAAATTCGAAGATACATTCGGAGGGTCAGACGACCTTCCTACTTAAAAAAAAGTTCTTTTCACGAGCTGCCTAAGTAGGTATCATTGTTTCTTTCTAGAGTCGATAAACGTGGTTAGACTACCAATACCTACATGCATGAGGTCAACTGAGGTCATGACCTGTGCCTGTGTTGCCATGAAATTACCTATTTATTTAAGTTATTTATTTTTAAGGGGGTATTTTTTTTTTTAGTTTAGCCAGGTTATGTACGCATTAGTAGAATCAGCTAACGATACCTAACAACACCTTCACGGGTCGGACAGGGTTTTTGTAACATACTGTAGAAGCTTGAAGATATCGTCACAATACGATAATTGGACACAAAGTACAAATTGCTTTCGAGCCTCATAAGCTCAATTATTAAGCTAAGTACCTTGATTGATTAAGAACTATGAATTTCTTCGAGAACATGACGCTACGAACACCCCCCGACCCCCCTCATTGATTACCTCACCCCCCGTGGATTATCTCGGGAACCAGAGGTCGTGGACTACCCGAGTTTGAGGTCCCCTGATTCAGGAAGAGCCCGACCTTTTGGCCCCGTGGAATCCACTACCCCCCCCCCCCCCCCCCCGACACCCTTTAGTTACCTCACCCCCCCGTGGATTATCTCGGGAACCAGAGGTTGTGGACTACCCGAGTTTGGGGTCCCCTGAATCAGGAGGAGGAGCCCGACCTTTTGGCCCCGAGGGAATCCACTCCCCCCCCTCCCCTCCCCCTCCCCCTGCAACCCCACGAAACCTATCCCCCCCCCCCTCCTTTAGTTACCTCACCCCCCCGTGGATTATCTCGGGAACCAGAGGTCGTGGACTACCCGAGTTTGGGGTCCCCTGATTCAGGAGGAAGAGCCCGACCTTTTGGCCCCGAGGGAATCCACTTTTTTTTTTTTAAATTGGAGGTCTATGCAAAAATATTAATTTATAAAAGAAAGCATGAAATAAATTTAAATATTTATAGAAAATTAATTTATGTATATGTGTATACATGTATATATTGTACACACATATATATAGATATACATACAGAAGGTGCGAAAGAAGTTTCACTTCAGTCGTGTGGTCATAAGCACACTCGTTTTTTTTTTACTGCTACCTCCAACAATAAACAATATTGGAGCCTATTCTTATCAGTTCTCATGCATTCTAGTTCTTGCAAAGATTCTTTTCGTCTTCTCGCACTTTCATTCTTCGTGATCAATCTTTCATTCCATCTCCTCATTCATAACTTTTCTGGGTGGGTTGCCCAGCTATTATTCTTATATATCTATTTATTTCTTTGGGTGCACTCAATGAGCGAGTAGCCAAAATCTTTATTCATGTATATGTCGGAGACAGCGACGGCAGAGCGAAAGGGTCGACAGCATCTTGGTGTGGTGGTACAGGTTTCATTTCGTAGGTGAGTTTTGAATTGAAGCACGACGTGTAGATATACCCTCCAATCTTCATAATAACAATTTGAATAGGCAAACCGACAGTTTCGGTTCGGAGATGTGCCTTGGTCCGCGTCTCGATGCAAAGTGACCGTTCGACGAATCCCACTTTCCAAAGCGACTCTGTCCATGTGACGCCATCACAAAATAACGTCACAAGCGTTTGCCCCTCTACTACGTAAATCAAATCAGCAACCTCTATTAAAATTATATCGACGATCTCCGACATATATATATATATATATATTATATTTTACAATTATAGGTACTTAATCTATCTAAAGCTATTTTACATCACTATTCCTTATAAGTACTATTCGACATTTCTTATTTTAAATCTCATTAATAAAAAACTCTTTTACACATTTATACTTTATATATTTATACAATTATTTTCCCTTAAATTGTAGATACGGGAGAGCGCCTTATAATTACTCATATTTCATTGCTGTATTTAATCTTGCTTATTGAAAACATTTTGCAAATTATTTTCCTATTTATCTTATTCTATTTGTTATTCCTTATTCCTTCATGCTCAACCGGTTGAAAAAAAATTATATGAAATTGGCACATAGTTTATAAACTGGATTACTACATAGAGTACTTTAATCCTGGTTTGTTCCCCACTGCTGGGCAACCCTTTTTCCTTCCAAACCGCTTGAATTTATCTTGAAGTCTGGCTGGACATCATGGTCTTGCAAACTTTATCAGATCGTTACACTACTTTCGCCGCGGTCTACCTTGATGACTGCCACCTTTTTTTTTTTTTTTTTTTTTTTTTTTTCTCGAGTGGAAATGCCTTTACGCACCATACCCGTCGCTAGCTAGGCGACGAGCGTGTGTGGGACTCGCCCGGCCGTAGCCGGGAATACCCACTAAAACCACCCGGTTACCGTCGGGCCCTGTGTTGAGAGTGTCACGGGGCCGACCCGAAGGCCAAGTACTCCGTGACACCCTCAGGGCTTGCCGGCCCTCCCCTGTAGGGCCGGTTTCCGCGCCAAAGGGGGATTACCCGGTAACGGAATAATCCCCAGACGTGGTGACCGTTGTGCAATGCACGTGCGGGAGCTACCCGCACGCGCTGGTCACACCCTGGGGCTAAAGGAGACGGGGGTTCGTCCCCCGCCTTCTTCGCCCCACCCGTCTACGCCGGAGGGGAGCGGCAAGTACGTCCTCTTCCCGCTCCCTCTCCGCAGCCTCCTTCTGCAAGAGGACGGTCTCGCAGAAGGAGGCGGCAGCCTCCCATGCCGTCTCACTTTCAACCATGGCTCGTACCATGGTTGCCAGTGAGAGGCGTCCGCCTCCGAGCGCCGCAACGAGATCGCGGCGCTCGTTCCGCCAGGCCGGGCACTCCACTAGGGTGTGCTCGGCCGTGTCGTCGGGGGAGTCGCAGTGATGACACCGCGGTGACTCCTCCCGACGGGCGACTCGGTGCAGGTAGTGACCGAAGCACCCATGTCCGGTCAGTACCTGCACTAGGCGGAAGGTAAGGCTGCCATGCCGGCGCCCAACCCATCCCTCCAACACCGGACGAATCGCTCCAATCGTCCGGTGGCCGGCAGCTGGGGAGCGGAGCGCCTCCCTCCACCGGCTCAGGGCCTCCCCCTGAGCCGCTAATCTGACCCGCCTTACTTCCTCGAAGGCGGGTCGTTCCCCCCGTTCCCGGGCCGCGACACGGTGTCGATGCACCTGGGACAGAACCAGGGCATCGACCTCCCACGGGGGCGTGCCCGCGAGCACGCAGGCCGCCCCATGACTTACCGTGCGGTATGCCCGCACGGTCCGTGTCGCGATGACCCTCTGCGGCCTCCGCAGCAGGGCCACTGTTGCCCGGGAAAGGCGCTCCGCCCACACCGGGGCTCCGTAGAGCGCCATCGACCGTACCACTCCCTGGTACAGCCGACGGCACGCCGAATTCGGCCCCCCAAGATTGGGGAGGAGCCGTCCGAGTGCGGCTGCGAATGAGCACAGCCGCGGAGCGAGGAGCCTAAAGTGCTCCTCGAAACTCCAGCGGGGATCCAGGATCAGGCCGAGGTACTTTATATGCACCTCGACGGGAACCCGGACCCCCTCCACTCGGATACGGAGACCCGGTGGGGTTCTGCGTCGTGGGGCGTGGAAGGTCATGGCCCTCGTCTTCTCGAGAGCCACTTCCAGCCCCAGGAGGCGGATGCGCCGGACGACCAATGAGGTGCCGACCGACGCAAGGTGAACCGCCTCCTCCCAGTCACGCGCCCTGGCCGCGACTAGGGTGTCGTCCGCAAAGCAGACGACGTCCATACGCGGCAAGAGCGCGCCACGCAGAACCCAGTTGTACCCCAGGTTCCAGAGCAGGGGGACCAAGCACCGATCCCTGGGGTACTCCTACTGATACGGCCCACGACTGGACGCGACCCTCTGCGTCCTCGTACAGCACCCTCCTCTCACGGAGGTAGTCCCGCACGAGGGCGCAGAGGTAGAGGGGCACTTCATGGTACTTCAGTGCCGCCTCTATGCATTCGTGGGGGAGGGTGTTGAACGCGTTCGCGATGTCTAACGACACCGCGACTACACCCTCACCCCTCGCTGTGGCCGCCTCAGTCCACCTCTTGAGGCGAGCCACCGCGTCCATCGTGGACCGGCCGGTCCGAAAGCCGTACTGGCAGTCCGCCAACTGCGGCCCACGGCTTTCCAGGTGCTCCTGGATGCGAGAGGCGATGATTCTCTCAAAGCATTTTCCGCTCTCATCCAGGAGCACGACCGGCCTATAACCCGACGGTGAGTCGGCAGGACGTCCGTCCTTGCGAAGGAGGCAGAGCCTGCCCACCCTCCACCTCCTGGGGAAGCGGCCCGTCGCGATGCATGTGTCCATAACCGCGCGGAACCGGTCCCCCAGGGGCTCTATGGCAATTGCCATCACCTTCGCAGGGACGCCGTCCGGGCCCGGAGCCTTGTTTTTGGCTCGGAGCCTCTCCCTGACGGAGTCCAACTCACCGTCGGATACGGGAGGCCCATCGGTCCACACCTCCAGAGTGGATGAACTGGAGGCGGGCATCCTGGGGGCGTGAAGGGTCCCGGGTTCGGAAACAGAGTTTCCAGGACCCTTCTCAATAGGCCCGGCTCCATACAGGATGTGGGGGGTGCCGCTCCCTGCAGCTTCCCCCTCACCACCCTGTAGGGCCTTCCCCAGGGGTCGCTGTCGAGGAGTGCGAGGAACTCCTCAGCGGCAGCGACCTTTGCCCTGCATATGGCGGTACGCAGGGCTCGATGAGCCTCCCTGTATGCCCGGCGAAGACCGTCCTCTTCGCCGGGCGCCCTTACGGCGCGCCTCCAGCACCTCTGGTAGGCGCGCCGTGCAGCCATACTGGCGGCACGCAGGTGAGCGAGTTCCTGCGTCCACCAGTATGTCTGCTTTTTTCGGCGGGGTCCCTGGGCCCTCGGCATGGCGGCGCTGCAGACCACTTCCAGGTCCTCAGCGAGTAGGTCCGCCATGCCGTCCGCGTCTCCAATGAGGTGGGCCGGTGGTTCGGCCCACGCTCGGAACGTCGCCACCTCCTCGGCAACGTCCCTCCGGAGATGTGCAAGCGCCCACCTCGGGAACGAGGAGGCGCCTGCCGCTGGGCCCAGGTGGAGCGGGGCCGCAGGCCCCGCAGTGGAGATCTCGAAGCGGACGTACCTATGGTCCGAGATCTCCACCGCCGTCTCTACCCGCCAGTTCCGAACTCGGTCGGCTAGGGTCGAGGTGGCCAGGGTGACATCCACTATTGATTCACCCTGCCACCTCACACACGTCGGGGTGTTGCCCCGGTTGAGGACCTGGAGACCCAAGCAGTGGGCCCACTCCACCAGGTCCTCACCGAAGACGTTCGTGACGGGAGACCCCCACGCGCCATGCTTGGCGTTGAAGTCTCCCGCCACCAACACGGGGCGTGGAGCCGCCCTCCTGACCGTCCCCTCGACGGCCGCCAGGAGGCGCTCGAATTCGGCCCGGCTGCGATTGGGGGAGAAGTAGGTCGAAATGACCACCACTCCCCCCCACTGAACCGCGACGAACCCCGGACCCCTCTCCCTAAGAACGAGAGGGGGGCCGGTGCTCGCGGCGGGTCGCGTGATCGCAGCCAGGCCGTCCGACGACCCTAACCAATTGACCGAGTTCGGAACAAAGTATGGCTCTGCCACCACCGCCAGGTCTGCTCCCCACTCCGCCATGTCCTGACACAAGAGGTCCTGTGACGTGGCGGAGTGGTTGACATTAACCTGTAGAATGGCACCGTTGGACCTACTGGGCATTAGCAGTGTCCATCGGTGTCCCTTCCGTTGCGGTGGTCGCAGAGCCGGCCGCTGGTGGTCCCGCTGGCGGTCCCACTACAGGGCGGCCTCGGACCGGAGGGGCTCCGCATGCGGCGCCGGCCATTCTGTGGCCGCTGGGCAGGCCCCTGTCTGCGCATAGCGCGCATTTAACAGGGGCCTTACAGGCCGCAGCCATGTGGCCCTCCTTGCCGCACCGGAAGCAAAGCCGGCTCCGGTCCTTGGCAGAGGGGGGGCAGAGCGCCGCAGTGTGCCCCCTCGCTAGGCACCTGCGGCAGCGCATGGGGCGCTGCTCCAAAAGGTGGATGGTGGCCACACTCCAGCCCACCACCACCTTGCCCCGCTCCGCCAGCCCCTTCGCGGCCTCTATGGGGCACGAGACCCGGACCGAGCCCGTGCCCCGCGCCCCCAGGGCTATGGTGCCCACCCGAAGTTTGTCGGGCGGGCACTTGACCGCCTCCGCCAGGGCCCCCCCTCACCTCCTCCTGAGTGAGGGACTCATCGAGGCCCGCCACGCGGATCTCGGCAATTTTCGTGGGCCGGGTAATGTCGGCCACCTCCCCGACCACCTCAGCCAATTTCTTGGCCAAGGCGTCGGCCTGGGAGGGGGAGGTCTCTTTTGGGAGCTCGATAAGCCAAGCTCCCGTCATGGACCTCCTCGCCTTACCCGGCCCAACCCCGATCTCCGCGAGGCTGATGGCCGCCCGCGCCTTCCGGAGGACGTCCACGTACGTGGCGCCCTCCTTCACGGCCGCGGGCTTGAGGGCCATCAGTACGGCGGGCCTCTTCGGCGCCCTAGGTGCCCTCTTGGCTGCCTTTTTCGGGGCCGCCGATTTGGGCCCCTTAGGCTTCTGCGCCGGAGCGGGAGCCGTGGCAGTAGTGGCCTTCTTCTTCTTACGGACCACTGTCGCCCACGTCTCCCGCCCATCCAGCACCAGAGGCTGCACCTGAGCGGAGCCTCCGGCGATCTGCTCCTGGGCCCGTTTCTGCTCAGGGGCAGGGGCTTCTGCCCCTCCGCGCCCGCTCGGACCCTTCGGCTTCTTTTTTGCCGCCGGCCTAGCCTTTTTAGGCATGTTGGCGGGCGGCATCAAAGTCGCCGGCTCAGTCTCCCGCCGCTCCCTCTCTTGGGGCTGGCTCGCTCGCCTCTCGGCCGCCAGCGCGGGGCGATGGGACTTGGCCGGCAGGAGCCGACCATCCTTATCGAGGCCCTCCAGCCGCGCTGTGATGACGCTACCAGCGTAGTTCATCAGCTCGCGCTGGAGGACCTCCATGCCCCGGGCAAAATCGTCCCGCGTTATGCCCCCTACAGGGAGGGGCTGCGGGACCGGCGCCGGGACCGGCTCCTTGGGCCGTTTCGTTTTGCTGCGCGGGCTTCCCCCTTCGGAGAAAGCCCTGCGCAGCGCCGCCACCTCTTTCTGCAAGGCTGCGAGCTGCCCTTGCAGGCGTTTGTTGTCCGCCCGCAGCCTTGCTACTACCTCGTCCTCCTTCCGGGAGGCCAGGGAGTTGACCGCTTCGAGCATTTTGCTCGATGCCTCCCTGATCTCCCGGATGCAGGTCCCCTTCAGGTTCCGGGACTTTTTAAGAACCCCCTCAATGGCCGCTGCCCCCTCCTCAGCCTTCGCCCGAAGGTCTTGAGGTGCAGCCACCGAGGAGGCAGTCCCTTTGCCCTTTCCTTTATTTTTGCGGGATACCGTCTCGGAGTCTGTCAAGGTGGACTCCGAGTCCGACGGACCATCCCGCAAAAACCTCCTGGCCTGGGAGAGCCCCACCGAATGGTGGGACCCGCCCCTGCCAGCTCCCGTCTTCAGGGTCTTGGAGGCCGGTCTCTCCGGGGTTCCGGATCCAGCCTCCTCACCTTCCGACCCGCTCTCTGTCCAGTGTTCCCGTGAGGCCTTCCTACTTCCCCTCACGGAACCACCTTCGGCAGAGTGCGTGTCGCGAGCCCCCTCGCTTGATTCCACCGCTACCACCGACAGTCGTCCGGTGGCACCGGCGGAATCAAGCGCCATCATTAGCCTACCAGCGTCGCCAGGGTCCTCGGTAGTGACCCCCATGTCACTTTCCGCTTCGCTGGCCGCCGGAGCACGCATGAACCTCCCCTTGGCGTCCCTCCGCTGCCGCGAAGCAGTAACTCCCCTGGGGTTTTGCCGACCTCTCCTCGCGGTCGGCACCTTCGGGGCCGGCAGGCCCTCCTCCCCAGAGGTCAGCTCCGCCGACCCACTTCCCTTCTGAGCATGGCCGCGTGGTCGCTTCCTTACGGAAGCCGGTCTACGCGGCCGTTCGTCCACATCTCTTCTCTCATCGTCGCTGCCAGTAATATTAACGACAGCAGGGGCCTGGTCGCCTACCCCTGCGCGTTCTTCGGAAACCAATTTAACATTCGCAGGCCCGGACACCTGCGAACGCCGGGCGTCAGCCGGATCGCAAGACAAAACAACATTCATATTCGACATTTCCATTTACGAATTGGGTGATACGCACATCGCTTCCCCAAGGCGATGCGGCCGCTCTTTTTGGGAGGGTATTAATCCTCCCGAGGCCCGCGGATGCCTCCGGTGCAGGATATACCGCCCGCTATTCGGTATCTAAACCTAAGTAACTAAAACTATTTATTTTTTTTTTTTTTTTTTTTTTTTTTTTTTTTTTCCCCCTTTAATAAAATAAAAGAAGTAAACCTAAACCTAACTCTAAACCTAAAACTAACCTAAACCTAACCTAACCTACCCACCACCCGGCACCGTGGCCGTAAACCTCCAATGGCCACTGATGCCCGTAGACCGCAGGTTGAGGAGAAACCCACGGTCTTCTCCAACTCGGTCACGCGACGTGACCCCTAGACCGTGGACTGTCAAGACGGCCCGCGGTCCACACCACCTCACTCCCTATTCGTGCGCTCCGCTACAGAGATGCAGAGCGCAGATAGGGAGCCCTCGGGAGCGCCTCCTCCGCTCCGGCAGAAATTCGCCGTGGACAATAATCTCCTCCTGCACAGTACTCACGAAGAGATTGCTGCCCACGCCCAGGGTGCACCGACCCAGCGTCTGCTCGTCCTCGGGTCTCAAAACCAGAGGACCAGCAGGCACTGAGCACTCGGGGAGGTTTTCTGCCACGCACCCCTGATGACTGCCACCTAGCCCATCTCTCCGGGTACATTCGCGAGATGTGTCCGGGTCGGGTGCCATACTAGACGACATGTTGACGGTCACCCACGGCGAGATGGACGGACGATATTGTTGCGACCGTGAGTAGCACCTGAATGAGGCTGGCATGGAAACGTGGAGACTGGCACAAGAGAAGATGTAATTCAAATACAACGTAATATACAACGCCTGTGCATGTAGGTAGGCACGCTGAAATAAATAAATGATGACATGTCCTGGCTTATATTTCTGCGACACAGTCCAATTCATTACTCAACATATTTATCTCCAAAAAGCTTCTGTTTTGTTACATTAATCAAGCCGACACGACGGCCGGACAGGCCGGATCGATCACATATCCGGACCGTACGCTCCGATGATGAATGTAGCGGAAATAACCGACAAGTTCGTTAAACAAGAATGTTTCCTGCGTCAGGTGCCAATTGTTACCCTGAGGGGAGTTTTTAGTTTGGTAAGCCATAATAATATGGGTAACTTTATACATATGTACGCAAGGTTTATCAAAGTGTAAAGAAGTAATTTAAAACCAGAAAATTCATCATTGCAACAGCGAATTATACTCCATTCTGAAAAAGATTATAAAAATCTGTTAAACTGACTGTATAACCGATTTCAGCTTCTATTTCACCAAATACCATCTCACTAAAACACACTAGTAAATACTTTGATTTTGACTCGTATATCAGAGTACGGTGCTCAAATACAAGAGTGGCATGTAGTGAGGACTGTTCATTTTTATTTTTAAATGAGTTATTATGAAATCCATTTCGAGGAATAGGGTTACTCGTGACTATTGAGCGTTTAAAAAAGTAAAATATTAACAGATTATTGTTATTATAGCTAAAAGTAAGTAACCTTCATTTAAACTCTAATTATGGCTTCTTTCCTATCTAGAGTGACAATTCTTTTGCCATCAAATATAAATATGCTCACACACTTGTTTGCAACTGTCAAGAGTCTCAAGATATATACACAATAAATAAAATAGCCTCAAGTTCTGCAAACATTCGATTATTATACTTAGCGTCTAGCGAAATTAAAAACAAATAAAGATAGAATATAGGAAGTGCTTCGTACTAAACTGTAAAATTGACTCAAAAATAGTCCAGGTTAAATTCACATTTGTCTAACATCAAAGAAATTATTTTAGGTAAAAGGCCAAAGGCACGTTGTTGTTGTACCAATGATGACGAAAACGTGACAAAGTTACTCCTAATTTTAAATAATTAATAGCAATATAATGACTACATAATTTTCAAAAATATTATTATTTTTTTCTCAGAATGATTCTTATTATCGAAATCTTACATAAAAAATGAGAGTCGAAAAAAACGAGTGTGCTTATGACCACACGACTGAAGTGAAACTTCTTTCGCACCTAGTAGTGGTAGTGGATTCCACGGGACCAAAAGGTCGGGCTCTTCCTCGTGAATCAGGGGACCTCAAACTCGGGTAGTCCACGACCTCTGTTTCCCGAGATAATCCACGGGGGGTGAGGTAATCAATGAGGGGGGTCGGGGGGTGTTCGCAGCGTCATGTTCTCGAAGAAATTCATAGTTCTTAATCAATCAAGGTACTTAGCTTAATAATTGAGCTTATGAGGCTCGAAAGCAATTTGTACTTTGTGTCCAATTATCGTATTGTGACGATATCTTCAAGCTTCTATACTTTCAATTATATCAGAAATGTTCAGCAAAAATATATAAAACAATATAAAAGCCAGAACAGAACGAAATTTATAAATTATTTGTGCTCTTAGGTAATCAATTGTTAACAAATCTTAAAAAGATCCAAAAAATATATATTGCCTTCGGCGAGATGCGAACTCACAACTTCATACTCGAATCAATTGTTAACAAATCTTAAAAAGATCCAAAAAATATATATTGCCTTCGGCGAGATGCGAACTCACAACTTCACACTCGACATGTCATGCAATATTTACATGAGCCAGCTCGTTGTTTGTAGTACAGACGAAATAGGACTATACTCTGCTTCCGTTCGCCTTCATAATTTTTTTTCCTATCATTTTTCGTAACGCTTTCGCCAGTTTACTCGCCAAGTCAAGCGTGCCTAAAGAAGTTTCACTTCAAAAAGTAATAAGGAATAATATATAATAAAAAGAAAATAAAACAATCAAAAATACAAATTTATTTCAAATCGTTTGAATTACAGTAAAAGCGTAAGAATAGTACAACAATGGCAAATGTCAACTAAGGTATGTTGCCTGAAACCATACGAATCGTACGATATATTTCATATAAATCTTTCAAAAAGATGAGCGTGAAGGAATAAGGAATAGCAAACATATAAACACACACACATAAACGTATCAATGGCATTCACGAACGCCCTTTTAAGGCAACCGTGTATCGGTGGTAAAATGAATTTAAGCGCGGTCGACTAACTTTGGGGGATCAAGAAAGAAGTGGTCACCCTTTGATGGCTGTTACAGAAGAAAGCAAGCGACCAAACACAGGGCTCTGCGGGTTAACGCTTCCCCACGACAATGCGCCCGCCCACACCGCAATTAAAAGGGACAGTACACCGGTCAAACTCTTGGGTTACCCTCCTTACAGCCCTGACCTAGAACCGTGTGACTTCTTCTTATTCCCAAAAATAAAAAATCAGTTCAAAGGGATATAATTTTCGTCGCTGGATGATGCGCTGTCAGCGTTCGAGTAGGCTGTAAACGACGTGTCTGCGGCGGACTGGAAAAAAATGTTTTGAAAACTGCTTCAGACGCATGAAACTTTGTATGGAAGCTGGTGGAGAGTACAATGAAAAAATGTAATAAAAATATATGAACCTATAGAACATTTTTTTATTATCACAGAACGTTTTGAGTGTCCCATGTATTCTCCAAAATATAAGCTAACATGAGTTTATGAAAAAAAATATCTTTAATTATTGCACAAAGAAGTTCCATTTACGATAGAACTTGAAACGCTTTTATAATTTCTTCAATAGTACTCTGAAATCAACTTAATAGTCATAGACATAAAATTGATTATTGTTTGACTTTAAATAGGATGGGCGTGTCAAGTTAGTCAAGTCACACCACTAATAATTAACAATATGCATATTTAACATTGCATCACCTCAGTCAATTACCGTCTTCCTTCCTATTCACTCAAATTTTTTTTGAGTGAATAGGCTTTTAATAAACTAGTGCGCTTTAACATCAACAATTGCGTCATTGCTTACCATCAGGCGGGATTGCGGCCAAGCGCCAGTTTATATGTATGAAAAAAAAAATACAGAGACAGATCGACTCGTGCGGCTTTTATTGATGATGATTGATTCCACACAAACCACTACTGTTAGCTGTAGCATGTAAATGATTTGACAACCATGCATTATATAATAAACTTGCACTAAAATCTATGACCGCTGTACACGTTACACTATACCATTCAATAATTCAGTGTAAACTCTCAAAGGATAACTGAGAACACTGCTTCGATCGATAATTTATTTGTTTTCAATATACTCGCTAGAAAATACAGTTGTTCAGTGCCACGGAAAGCACGTTAAATCGTTGGTCCCGATTGCCATACGAACATCTAGTGGCAGTCGTTACGGGTTATTAGAGCCCTTTTTTTGTTTAAATTCCAACAATTGGTCTAACTGCCATGCTTCAATATCGCCCTCGAGTTCTGGAGGTCAGAAGGCAGTTGCTTCACGGAAATATCGAAGTTTAGCCAAAATCAGCAGTCAGACTGGTAAAGCGGACCCCAGACTATAAAGCTAAAGAAAAGCTTCGCATACGACTGGGATTAACGCTGAGATGTTTATGTGAGAATTTGTGGAAGGAACGGATTTTTAAGATCACTGTAGTTATTTCACGCATGGTATAATGAATTAATAGGTAAAATAAATCTTCAAAACTGTAATTTGGCCACAACTGCCTATGCTATAGAAGACTAGCCTGGCACGGGAAATATTATACCTAGTGCACAAGTGTGCGCGCAAATGCAGGTGCACTCCCTCTATTTCCCTCATTTTCATGGGCAGATTGGATGGCAAACCAACACGATCGGGACAGATCAGGCATTTACTCCAAAGTGACACATTCGGATCGTCAGATAGGCATAAGACCGAAACAAGTATCGAAACTACAATGAAAGCAATTTCGCTACAATTTTAGGTATGCTTACTGTCATTTCAACACTTTAAACAAATATAAATTCGATAAAATTTTAATAATAGTCCGAGAAAACCCCAGATACATGTCCAACGCGGCTGCAGGTAGCTTATCACGGGTTTTTTTTTAAATATGTATGAAAATTGCTGTAAAAAGCACATTTTTACAGCATTTTTTATACACGAGTAAGCACCACTGCGGCTTAACTAATATCGATAATAATAAAGTTAGACTAACTGAAAGTTAAAATGTGTACAAAGCTTTATGAAGCGGGTCGTAGCACCGCTACGACGCTACAGGTCGCCTCTCCAGTCAGCCGAGAGCTACGGCGTAGAGCGCTTGTAAATCTCGTAGCCCCATCGCGAACAAACCCGAAGTTTGTGTTCGGTCTTGTTATAAACAATTTATTCCAGTTTTTTCTATATGAACTCTCCAGTTTATGTGATTTATCTTTGAAAGTAATCAGTGGTTTGTTTCCAGTTTAATTTACTTGAAGGTAAGGAAAATAATAAAAGTTTGTCGTTTCTTTTTGATGTTTTTTATATGTTTTGTGAAACATAGCTGAAGTCCTTGTAGGAAATTTTTGGAGCTATTTTATTATGATATTAATAAAGTTACCGTGGATATATTTACAAATTATATCTGTCTGAAATTGAGAATTACTTACTGGGGCTTTTGGTTAAAACTAACAATGAATAAAGGTGTATTTAAGAACTTTGTACCTTACGTATGTTGATTGATGTGCATTGAAACACTCACTAAGTATTGGGACACTTCTCTGTCTTCTGAATAATACTAACCACGATGCTCTGACGAAAACATCTTGTTTGCAAATAGAGAAATGTCTCAAAATATATCGTTGGCTTTTGTTTAGGTACTAGGGGTCCATAGATAGAAGCAAGTATCCATTGGTAACAATTAACAATTAAATTGAATATTGAAATTCAAACGGCCTTATTACAAAACAAGGTTTATCGTCAGCCAAGCGTTAACCAACGAGCCAATTTTGAATATCGAACTCTATTTCGAACAAGTTAAAGTTTTTGTTACAAAAACTGACATTAAAGCCCAGTCGTAGTTGTTAATTTTAAATAAGGAACAAACGGTTGTTGGAATAAAGTTTTAAGTTACCGTAAACCGGCTTTACTTCTACGAAATACAAATTTGAACCCACAACTGTCCCCCTTATTCATAAACGTTGTTTAAAGTTAAGTAGTGATTAGGGATTCTTTAACCATACATCTTTGACCTTTTAACTTCACTCAACTTTAATAATTGTTTATGAATAAACACCACAGTTTTTAAGGGGTTTATTCATAAACGATGATAAAAGTTAAGTGACGTGCAAACGTCTAAAATGTATGGTTAAACAGTCGCTAATCACTAGTTTATGAATAAGGGGGACATGTGTTCAAGAGGCGATTAGTTTAAAAAATTAACGGCAAAAATTCGTCCGCGTCACTGTTAATGTCAGACGTGCCTTAAAGGCTGGCAGCATTACCACGTTGGATGGCAATGCTGATTGTTTAGGCTAAAATTAGATCAGCCCTCTTGTGGCACGAAGAGTCAACCAACCTCTTGGCGATTGTCCCGAAAAATTTCAATGATACTTATTTATAATAAGGGCTGACATTTTCTATACTCTTGAAAAAAATGGGGTATAACAAGTGAATGGTGAAGATGCTTATGGCATAGAAAAAACACATTCTTTAACATACAGAGAAATATATCTAGCAATAAACACTAAACATTTAAAGTATTTTTTTTTTATACCAGGACAATAAAACCAGGAATTTTGATAACGTACGAAAACAAATTGTTTTAAAAAAAAAAGAAATTCAAATCACACGCACTCCAAATACATACTATGCGCGAATTTCATGAATCAAGTCCTAAAGCGGGCCTATTAATAATCTCATTCATGGCTTTTGTTCCACTTACAAAACACACCATTAATATTATTTTCGAGACAGTAAAAAAAAATCCTCCGATGTAGGTATATACCGGATAATGTATATACTACCTCATTAATGTTTCAAAACTCTCTCTCTCTAACTTGAGAGAGCAACTTTAGATTTATCCCGGTTTGTCCGGCTTGTTGGTCTCCCGGGCTTTACCCGGCAACGTGATTTCTTGAGAATATCTCGTTAAGGTTCCGTAGCCAACGGGTATAAACTGAACCTTATCACTGGATGAGATTCCACGGTCTTTGTGGGATGGTTGGCAGCAACTGGATGAGAGTTGCCGAAAATGGAGTTGAATGACGTGAAATAGGAGAGTAGTAGACTGCTATAGCCTGATGATGATGATGATGATTCTCGGTGGTAGGCCATATTATCGGCTGCCGGCAGAAGTTACCATCCATCAGACAAAGTCTTGCCGCCAAGCGATTCGTCGTCTGGTCTGAGCGATTGTGTTACGATGTGTGCCGGGTACGATGCACTAAATGTTGTTGTGTCGGGAGTTTGTTCGTGGAGGGTCTCCAGATCAATCTCCCTCTGGCGCAGCATCGTTGGTCGTGCTGTTGGGTTTAACATTGCACCACCTCGCTCAACTGTCGTCTTCCTTCCTATTCACTAAGTTTTTTTAAGTGAATAGGCTTAATAAACTAGCGCGTTTTACCATCAACGATTGCATTACTGCTTACCATCAGGTGGAATTGCAGTCAAGCACTAGTTTATAATGAAAAAGAAAAAAAAAAAAGATGATTAGATAATTAAGAATTTCACAGATTATTATTATTTTTTTTTTATTTATTAATTTAATTCAAGCCACTAGGGCCCATAGAAAATACAATACAAACTATAACATAAAAATACTTGTAAACTAATATATTAAAAAGACGTGGCACTCGGGGACTGCCGCGGTAAAGCTATTGCATAGCTTTTTCTATCAACGGAAAATAACATAACAAAGGAAAGTCCTTAAAAACAAAGGAAAATTATTTACCGCGGCAGTCTCCGAATGCCACGCGTCTTTTTTGGATATTTGCTATGTTCTTACGCATTTATGAAGATCTGGTAGGTCAGCATATATGTATAATAATTGTTGTGGTGTTAGGTTATTTTCGTTACTGAATTTCTGGATACGGTCTCCACGCTCAAGGCCCGCGATAGAAGCTATGCAATAGCTTAATAGTTAAAAACAAAATATACATATCAACGTCAACGACGGCAGAGCGATAGCGTTGTCAACATCTTGGTATGGTGGTAAGGGCTCTATTTCATAGGTGAAGTTTTGAATTAAAGCAGGAAGTGTAAGTACACACATCAAAAGTATCTAGGGATCAACATATATTTTTGTAATAACTTTTCTCCTGATTGATATTAATTAAAATTTTCTTTAAGGATTCATCAAATAAAGTGTTTTCGTTTGTCACAGTAACGATAAACCAAGTCACCTTTGCATTAATAAAGAAATTTTCCATTTTCCTAATAAAGGGATATTTGACATTTGAACCACTAACACAAAAGTTCGAAAAAAAGACTGAAATAACAGATTTCTCTAAAATTTTATTGGGTAACTTAAACAATTAACAATCCGTGTTTCTACCGCGAACACTAACAACACAAGAACATCGGTTTGGCATACTCAAAATGAGTTCATCCAAATCACGCTGTGGAATGGCCGCCCATGTTCGTTGCAACAACAAAAAAAGGTCTTCTTGCGACTGGATACCCTCCTTATTCGGCAGAGCTCTTCTCTGTAGCATATCCCATGCATGCTCAATCGGGTTCAAGTCTGGCGACTGAGCAGGCCAGGGCAGGACATTGATGTTAGCTGCGGCGAGAGTCTGTCTTACAACTCTTGCGGTGTGCGGTCGTGCATTATCATGCATTAACTGAAATAAGGGACCGATTTGCACTTGTAGAGGAACGATGACGTCTGATACAATCGTCTCAGCATAAATTTGAGCGTTGAGGTTGCCTCTGATCCAAATCAACTCAGTTCTTCCGCCGATCCAAATACCCGCCCATACCATGATGGTTCCACCACTATAAGGATGGACTTCCTGGCAGGATTTTAATCGCTGTTGGCGTCCAGGGGTTCTCCAGTGTCGTATACGTCTTGTATCCGGTCTCATACCAAAACGAGACTCATCAGAAAAGCACACGAAACGCCATTGTTCTTCTGCCCAATTTCTGTGTTCAAGAGCCCATTGATATCGAATCCTACGATTGTGCATTGCTATAGGTGGTACCCGTAGCGGTCTTCGGGAATGAAGGTTCACTTCATGCAAGCGGTTTCTGACTGTTTGGTCGCTAATTAAGTTCCCTGAAGAGTGATGAAGCCTCACGGCTAACATCATGGCGGTTATTGTTGGAGCTCTTCGAGTTAAGATTTGAATGTATCGGTCTTGTCTCCGTGTGGTGCAGCGATACCGTCCTCCATGGCGCTCAGCCACGGTACCAGTGCTTCGTTAACGTGTCCAAAGTCGACTGATAACACTCTGACTTGTATTCAGAGCTAAAGCCACAGTACGTTGCCGGGAACCAGCTTCTATCATTCCCACGGCTCTGAGCATTTCTTCCCTGCTTAAATGACGTCGCCGCTCCATAATAACGTTGGTTTTAATCAGTAGTAGGGAAACAGTAGCACTAATAATGTCTTCAATGCGTTGTATGTTTTTATAGGGAAAATATTGACAGCTGATTTTCATCTTTTACTCGAATTTGATTCACAGTTCCTGATTCAAATTATGAAATGCACCAAAAAGGATCCATATAAATTTATAAAATCATAAATTTATTACAAAGCCACATCTCAATCTCAAGAAATCCGCATAAAAATGCTTGATCCCTAGACACTTTTGATGTGTGTATATCCTCCAATCTTGGTAATAACAATTTAAATAGGCAAACCGACAGTTTCGCCCCAGAGAAGTGCCCTGGTCCGCGTTTCAATACGAAGTGGCCGTTCGACAGTCCCCACTCTCCAAAACGCATCTGTCCACGTGCCGCTATTACAAAATAACGGCACAGCGTTTGCTCCACTACTATGTAAATTAAATGAGTAACTCTTATCGAAAAGACACCGACGATCCACGACACACATAATAAAAAATTTAAAAGAAATATTTCTATTGACGCTAAAAAAAATAATAACAAAAAACAAACACAAATATTTAAAGGGGGATCCCATACATCAAACATATTTTTTTATAGATAGTTCAACGGAACCCTTCGTGTGCGATTTCGACTCTCACTCGAAATTCTTTTTTTAATTAAAAAAGTAATGTGCGTACCTAATTGAGAAAGTAATATTTGAAAGTTCGCGTTTTAGAAAATATCCAGCTTTTGATTTATGGTTTTTCGTGTTGCGTACCCAAATTCTAGGTGCGTAAAAATTTACGCAGCACTTTCATTTGCATATTTCTTGTCGACCTTTTTGGGCTGAGGTTTTGTCCTACGTATTTTCAAAATAGTTTGATAGATTTTTAAAATGATCTTTCACAATTAAACTCACACTTAGTTTGCTTAAATAATATTATTTAATAACCAAGGATACCCGTCATATTCCAGTATAATTTAATTTAATAACTGAGGTAATCAAGTTTGAAATAAGATAAATTCCAATCATCTTTGAATTCATTTAAATCTATATAATCGTTTACACTTGCAATATAATTTAATGAATATTATAATTAATACGACTACTGAAGCCGGAAAATTGGAAATGGTGTTTGTGGTAATTAACTAGGTACTAATATGATTCTGTACTCGCGATTTTCAGTCATCAGTGTCGCTACGTGTTATTTTTTTTTATATTTATAAACTGGTGCTTGACTTCGATCCCACCTGATGGTAAGCAGCGATGCAATCGTTGATGGTAAAGCGCGCTTTATTAAGAGCCTATTCACTTTAGCCTTGAAGACACTTCGACATGTAATATAGTATTGTATAATGTAAAAGCACTTTTCAAGTTTGTGAATGTGAGGCACCATGGACTATGGTTTGTTTTTTTTTTTTATATAACTTGTTTGACATTACGAGCATGGCAGTTTAGAGTTTGTCATGCTCACTCAAATGTCTTGCTGATGGTGGAGTGTTCAAAATGGTTGAGCTAGGTGGGGCTGATGCGCGCGTCATGCTCGTAAACAGGGGCCGTCAGTGGAGACTGGTCATCTCTTAGCTGTCAGTGGGCTTTAATTTATTTAATTTTCTATCTTTTTTAATTTTTTTTTTATTTAATAATTATAAACTAGCGCTTGACTGCAATCCCGCCTGATGTTAAGCAGTGATGCAATCGTTGATGGTAAAGCGCACTAGTTTATTAAACCCGTTCACTTAAAAATTTAGTGAATAGGAAGGAAGACGGCAGTTGAGATAGGTGGTGCACAATGTTAAACCCAACAACACGACCAACGATGCTGCGCCAAAGGAAGATTGATGTGGAGACCCTCCACGACCAAACTCCCAACACAACAACACTTGGCGCATCGTACCCGGCACATATCGCAACACAACTGCTCAGACCCGTCCTCCATACGGCTTCACCAGACATCATGCCGGAACACGACGAATCGCTTGGCCGCAAGACTTTGTCTGGTGGGTGGTAACTTCTACTGGCAGCCGATGTGGCCTACCACCGAAAACAGAAATTAATTTTTATACTTATAATTGTGCTCACATGATAGAAGCAACAGAAATATGTAACGAAGAAATGTAACCCATACCATGATTTTAAAAGAGTGTCCATGGAGTTTCTTACACGTTACACGAACGCACAATATTTCTCCTCATAAAGATAATTACAAAATGTCGGTTCAAACGTCAACTTTAGTTTATTCTGGCTTCATCCATAAATATTAAAGTCAAATCTTGGATTAAGACGATTTGGATCTTTGAACGATTGACACAGACAGGTTAAATATTAATCTTTCAATTTATAAGTAGGGTACTCGGTTTAAAGGCTTTGATCGTCATAATTGGTTCTACCATCGAAGACTATTTGATTTCCAAGTCAGAACTTTGTTATAAACTGACTAATCCAATTTACTAAAATTTATCCAGTAACTATGATAAAAACTTATTTGTACAGGAAACAGGAATATTAAGGTAGAATGTGACATCAGACAATTCAGACATTCGTAATAAGGTCCAGCTCCCTTGGGGTGCTGAACCATGATAACGACAGTTGACATTTGGGTTATGTTCAGAACCGAATTACTAAAGAGATACTATTTTGGACCCACGGTTTTAACTCCCTAGCGTCACTGCGAAACATTTACATAATATACATAAACAGCCTATATTGTTTCCACTCCTGGGACGACGGCCTCCTGTCAGTGAGATAGAGTGGGACGTAATACATCACGCGGATCCATAGCGGGTTAGTAGATGACACAAGTCTTTGAAGTTTTGGCTCTAGGGCAGACAGGTTACCGACGAAATATTTATTTATTTAAATAACTGGCTAGCTGGCTGAATTTCGTACCAAATTAGAATCATAATATACTTTTTTTTAATTTTCCCATATTTTAAAAGTTGTTGTGCCATTCAGGATGGAGAATATTCCATCAAAAAAGTTCAGTAAAATCAGTCATGGCTGGACTAATTTTTCTAAACTTTATTAAATTACCTACCTATTAATGGTATAACTAACCCGGCATTGTTTTATTGTACACCAGAAAAAAAAATACAAGACGAAATATGTATCGGCTGGCCTGGCTTCCACTATTGTATTTTTCTTTAACCTCAACAAAAAGAACACAAAGAAAACCTTTTGTGTTAGCAAATCCATCTGCTTCATTAACTCGCCTACGTCGTATTTGCAACACTTCCACAGATATTGCATATAACGGATCCTATCGAAAGACATCCTCTCGCAGATCATTTCCGATACACTATATGGCTGCACGTGTCAACAAAGGGCACTTCGGCACAGAGCGTCTATTTCTCAAATTAAAGAAATACGAATGTTTTATAGGGTTTCAGACCCAGGGGTAAAAATGGGACAACAAGCTGTAATTTATAATTTAAATACTCAGGTCGATTGTTCCTTGTAGGTACTTCCCGTAAACTCATAATCTCGAAATTTGGTATGAAGTAACGTTTTATAGAACAGATAAAGGAAAAATTGCGAAAACCGTCATTTTTATGTTACAAATAATTTTAATGTTTGTATGAAATCATCATGACTCGCACTTGCTCTGTTTTCCATTTTCAACAGTCCAATTATTCGCAAGAAATTACATTATTGATGCACGATGTACTGGGCGTTGTATAATGAACAATGCAGAATAATTACACAATCGAACAACAAACGCAGTGTAGGTACTACGTTCGTAATATAACATTGACTCTAGGACATGTAGATTTCCTTACGATGTTTTCTATCACCGTTTTCAGAGCAGTGGTGATGTAATAACTTAGACAAAGTCGTGGTGGCCTAGTGCTTAAAACCAATGTACCTTTCTAAGTTACATGTACTTTCTAAGTATACCTGGGACACCAATGACTGGTTAAAAGGTGAAGGAAAACATCTTGAGCAAACCTGGACTAAGTTTGAAATCGCCAACCCGCATTGAACAAGCGTGGTGATTACGCTCAATCCTTCTCTGTATGAGAGGAGGCCTGTGCCCAGCACTGGGACGATAAAAAAGGTCGATGACGATGATGCAGTAAAGCGCGTGACGGGGTTCGAACGTACGACCTAGAACATGTAAGTCGCGGCCGATACCACTGGGTCACCTCGTAATACATATGTAATATACAATCAATTAATTTCATAACAATTGATCACTAGATGAGGCTGTATTTTATATCACTGTTATAGTGAACTTACATCTGAAACCAGATTCTAATTATCTGAAACCAGCTACTAATTATTAGAAACCAGCTTCTAACTATCAGAAACCGGCTACTAATTATCTGAAACCAGCTACTAATTATCTGAAACCAGTTACTAATTATCTGAAACCAGCTACTAATTATCTGAAACCAGCTACTAATTATCTGAAACCAGCTACTAATTATCTGAAACCAACTACTAATTATCTGAAACCAGCTACTAATTATTAGAAACCAGCTTCTAACTATCTGAAACCGGCTACTAATTATCTGAAACCAGCTACTAATTATCTGAAACCAGCTACTAATTATCTGAAACCAGCTACTAATTATCTGAAACTAACTACTAATTATCTGAAACCAGCTACTAATTATTAGAAACCAGCTTCTAACTATCTGAAACCGGCTACTAATTATCTGAAACCAGCTACTAATTATAATCTGAAACCAGCTACTAATTATCTGAAACCAGCTACTAATTATCTGAAACCAACTACTAATTATCTGAAACCAGCTACTAATTAACCCGGAACGCGCTCCGAGACAACTAAGTAGTGCCCGCAGTAAATATTTTTCGAAAAATTACCTATCAGTGTTATTTACTTTTAATTGTATGTTAAAACTAAATCTGGTATACTATAAACCTCCAAAAAACTATATTCGGTCCTTCAAGAAGCAGAATTCAAACTTTATAAAGCAGTGAAAAATAGTTAAAAGTGCCTTATCACCGTTGAATAACCCGCGAGTGCACGGAATTTTGACACTTGTATAATAACTATCTAAACGTGAAAGTTCTGCGTACGCGCAATCTTCATTACGCTGACAGTGCTACAAACCTCCAAACGGCAAAGTTCGTGTTGTGTTCCATCGACGAATATAAGAGAACCTGTTGCATTTGGAGTATGTAACTAGTGGCGCCACCCCGATCACACGTAGTATTATTTATATTACTTAAATTAATTATTCTAACTACAACCATAGCCTAGTGATATTTGTGGAGGAAAATGAGCTCAACCCTGACGAAACGCACACCACCAAAAAAAGCTACCAAAACTCATGATCAAAATTTAACAGCTCCCACTATTACGCAATCCGAGTCTACGCCGAATCTCACACAGGTCGATACTGATTTTATAACGATGCGTAGCAGGAAGCGCAACCGTGAAAAGGACGCTACATCCTTCATGGAGGAAATACGCGAGCTCCTAAAGTTGTCCACAGCCCAAACTGAAAGTAAGTTTCTAGCACTTCAAAAATCTATGGATGAAATTATTTCACAAAATGAGGAAATCAAGAAATCCTTAGATTTTACCACAAAACAGTACGATGATATGGTGACTAAGATTGAGCTAATTGAGTCCGTACGTAAAACTGACCGTAGTTACATAAGCCAACTCGAGGACAAAGTGGAAAACTTGGAGCGGTTGTTATTTTTATCCAAGATAGAGGTCAGAAATATACCAAAGCAGGAGGGAGAAAGCAAAGAAGATCTCTGTAAATTAATCACGAGAACAACTAGCGTATTTGATGTCTCACTGCAACGCCAGGAAATCAAGGATATATACCGCGTAAATAAGAAAGGTGGTTGGATCCGCAATTATAGTCGACCTTGTCAGTGTCACTACAAAAGATAATATTCTGCAAAATTTGCGAAACTTTAACCAAAGGAACAATAAAAAAAAATTAAATACGAACCACCTAAAACTAGCCGGTGATACAAAACCGATTTACATCTCAGAGTGTCTCACCCCTAAAATACAACGGCTTTTTATCTGGCACGGAAATTTGCGACTGAAAATGACTTCAACTTTTGCTGGACTTCATTGGGTAGAGTATTTCTTCGTCAAGCATTGGGAAAAAAACATTTCTTGATCAAAAACGAAGCTGACCTTGATAAAATTGTGCCTGTTAAATGACTAGTTAAATTTCATCGCTTTCTACTGTCCTTAACATTAATATTAAGTTTAGTTTTAATTTTAATATTGTTTTTAATCTTTTTGCTTTTAACTGTATTTTCTATATCATACATATACTGCGAAATTGAAATAACCTTATACCTAAACACAACAACTCTCACACACTGCACTTACGATTTACAAACACATGAACAGATCCTAGAAATCATAAACGACAGTCACTCCAAACTCACACAATCAGTCTCTAATTTACACACACACCCGCATTCACATCACCCCAAGCATCTCTCTCTCGCATACAGCGAGAGCTTGCAAACTTTCATCATAGCCCTCATAACTATAAAGTATAACAAATGGCTAATAACGCAGTTGACTTACACACATCAAAAGTGTCTAGGGATCAACATATATTTTTGCAATAACTTTTCTCCTGATTGATATTAATTAAAATTTTATTTAAGGATTCATCAAATAAAGTGTTTTCGTTTGTCACAGTAACGATAAACCAAGTCACCTTTGCATTAATAAAGAAATTTGCCATTTTCCTAATAAAGGGATATTTGACATTTGAACCACTAACACAAAAGTTCGAAAAAAAGACTGAAATAACAGTTTTCTCTAAAATTTTATTGGGTAACTTAAACAATTAATAATCCGTGTTTCTACCGCGAACACTAACAACACAAGAACATCGGTTTGGCATACTCAAAATGAGTTCATCCAAATCACGCTGTGGAATGGCCGCCCATGTTCGTTGCAACAACAAAAAAAGGTCTTCTTGCGACTGGATACCCTCCATATTCGGCAGAGCTCTTCTCTGTAGCATATCCCATGCATGCTCAATCGGGTTCAAGTCTGGCGACTGAGCAGGCCAGGGCAGGACATTGATGTTAGCTGCGGCGAGAGTCTGTCTTACAACTCTTGCGGTGTGCGGTCGTGCATTATCATGCATTAACTGAAATAAGGGACCGATTTGCACTTGTAGAGGAACGATGACGTCTGATACAATCGTCTCAGCATAAATTTGAGCGTTGAGGTTGCCTCTGATCCAAATCAACTCAGTTCTTCCGCCGATCCAAATACCCGCCCATACCATGATGGTTCCACCACTATAAGGATGGACTTCCTGGCAGGATTTTAATCGCTGTTGGCGTCCAGGGGTTCTCCAGTGTCGTATACGTCTTGTATCCGGTCTCATACCAAAACGAGACTCATCAGAAATATTACAAAGCCACATCTCAATCTCAAGAAATCCGCATAAAAATGCTTGATCCCTAGACACTTTTGATGTGTGTAATTAATAACATCGATGAACTCTCTGTATCAGTAACGCATACCTGCAATCCGGAACAAACTCGGACGTTTTTGATAAACCCAAATAAATATCTGAAGGTCTTTTCACAGAACATTCGGTCAATAAATTGTAACTTTTTAAATCTACAAACTCTAATGCATCGTATCCCACTTGACTGTGACGTTATTGTCCTGACAGAGTGTTGGCTACCATGTTCTAGTAACTCAATTCTGCCAGTTCTTCCAAATTACACGATATTTAAAACAACCAAGCACATAAACCAAAGTGATGGCGTTGTGGTCTATATTAAATCCGAAATTGTAGCGATCGCTGAGGAGCCAGACCTGCACCAATCTGCTTCAGGATTAATAATAAACATTAATACTGACGTGGCCATTCTCTGTGTTTATCGCTCGCCATCTACAGACAACATACAAGACTTTCTCTCCGCCCTAAATTGCATATTTCCATCACTCCAGGGCCAAGGAACAGTCGTGTTGGTGGGTGACATAAATATCGACATCAAGCCTTCTTCTCTTGATACACGGTCACACGACTATTTGAATTGTCTCGCTTTTCATGGCTTTCTTCCAGCTCACACTCTCCCAACCAGGGGCAATAATTGTCTGGACCACATTGTCTTGAGAACAAGGTCACCCGCAGTCACATTTGTGTATGAGTCCACGGTTACCGACCATGGTTCTTCATTGCTTTGTCTCAATAGTAAACGTATTCCTGTCAGCACTACGCCCATTATATCAAGAATCAATTATGAGGCTCTTGGTACGTCACTTTTGAACATGGACTTTGATCCTATTCTAAGCACAACAGACGCAAATACCGCTACCGATATTTTCATTCGAAAACTTACTTCAGCCATAGCCGAAAACACTATAACTAAAAAAGTTAGTGCAAAACTGAAGATTCTTAAGCCATGGATAACTCCTGGCTTGTTACGATGCATGAGAAACAGAGATGCCATACACAGAAACCTAAAGCAAGCTCCAGATAATGAAACGTTAAAAATAACTTATAAACGATACAGAAACTTTTGTACCAAAATTTTAAAACAAACGAAAAGGGTCTTCGATGCGAAAGAACTCAGCCAGGCAAGCAATAATCCAAAGTTACTCTGGGATGCAATAAAACGGGTCACAAACACCACAAAAACTACACACTCATCTACACAACTGCTGTCCTCATCACCTACACCCGTACAGTCATGTAACAATGTGAACTCTTACTTTGTGAATATTGGCAAGAAACTTGCAGATGACATTATAAAAACATGGTCTTCGCAACAATCGCCAATTCCAATAACCAGTTATATACCATCTACATCCTTTGTTCTAGATAAAACTGACCCAGAAGAAATTATAGCCACCATACATTCACTGCGACCTACCGCTGCTACTGGTTGGGATGGCATTTCACCTGCCATACTAAAGCAATTTTCTGGTACTCTGGCGCCTATATTATGCCACATATTTAATATTTGTTTTACAACAGCTGTTTTTCCAACTTCTTTTAAAAAGGCAATAATCTATCCAGTCTTCAAGGGGGGTGATGGAACTTTGCCGAATAATTATCGTCCTATAGCTGTATTACCCGCTTTATCTAAAGTTCTTGAACGTTTGATAAACAAACGACTAGTTAGATACCTGGAACATTGCAAGATAATCTCGCAAAAGCAATATGGCTTTCGCAAAAATAAGTCAACATGTGACGCAGTTCATGACCTAATCAGCTTTGTTATAGACCATATAAATAACAATAAAAAGGTTCTTACTATTTTCCTAGACCTCGCGAAAGCATTCGACACTGTACCCGTTTCCACCCTCCTTATCAAACTTGAGAAAATGGGCGACAGGGGGCAACAACTGGATCTCTTCCGAAGCTACCTTTCAAATCGCTCGCAAATAGTCAGAATCGATGGCCATGACAGTGATGAGCTCCCTATTCATTATGGGGTACCTCAGGGAAGCATTTTAGGCCCCACTCTTTTCTTGGTCTTTATTAATGACTTGTGTAACCTCAGTATTGTTAATGCCAAGATAATATCCTTTGCAGACGACACAGCAATTACCTTTGTCGCTGATTCCTGGTCACAACTTGAACATCAGGCACAGCATGGCTTTGACGTGGCTTTAAATTGGCTAAATTCTCACACTCTAACCCTCAATACTTCCAAAACCAAACTTGTAACCTACTCAAAAAGTTCAGTTTCTCAACCAAAGACTCCTATTTTGATCAAAGCTCACACTGGTCATCCACATACGCGGGGCTCGAGCTGCCAGTGTCCTGATTTAGCCTCTGTTGAAAGCATCAGATACCTGGGAATAGTCTTAGATAGGAATCTTAATTTCAAGTCTCACATCAGTCTGTTAACTGGTCGAGTTCGCAAACTGATATACATCTTCAAAACTCTCCGGCATATTGTTAACCCTAATATAATACGTACTGTCTATTTTGCACTTTGTCAATCCATCATAACATATTGCATTTCTTGTTGGGGTGGCGCAGCAAAAACAACCCTCAAGCCGCTTGAAGTAGCACACAGGGCAATATTAAAAGTAGCCACTTTTCGCCCCATTCTTTTCCCAACTGATCAACTATATAAAGACTGTAAAGTATTAAATATTCGGCAACACTTCATACTCCAGACAGTAATCCTGCAACACAGCAACACCCCATACCGTACAATAAAAAATAAAAAACGTAGTAAACGTCGCAAGGATGGGATATGTACCCTGCCATGTGTACACTCAACTTTTGTAAAGAGATTTTTTTATTTTTTTGGTCCATATCTATACAACAAATTAAACGAAGAGTGTCAAATCTATGATCTACCGTATTACAAATGTAAAAAGGCTATAAAATCGTACCTCCAAGATAAGTCATACGAGGAAACAGAAAGGATCTTAAACTGATGAATATCGACTAGCACACTAACACAAATAAACTCACACGCACACACACGCACACAGGCGCGCAAACACGCGCGCGCGCTCAATCATATACACAATAACACAAACGTATAATTATCTCAAAATTATTATTAGTTTTTTTTTTTAATTTAACTTTTTTCTTTATGATAACATACATTTCTTAAACTTTTAATTATTTAATTTTTCGAAATTGTAATAGAAACATCAGAATCACTATGTAACTTAATGTCATTGTACCATAGGGGACCGGACTGCTTCTCCTTAACACAGGTTTTCATAACCTAGCTAGGAGAGCAGTGCTCACCTACACGTTTGCTTTAACAGTGCTTATTTTATACAATTGTATTTTTAACGTGTCCTACAATTCCTTGTCTTTAAATAAATTATTATTATTATTATTATTATTATAATTATCTGAAACCAGCTACTAATTATCTGAAACCAGCTACTAATTATCTGAAACCAGCTACTAATTATCTGAAACCAGCTACTAATTATCTGAAACCAGCTACTAATTATCTGAAACCAACTACTAATTATCTGAAACCAGCTACTAATTATCTGAAACCAGCTACTAATTATCTGAAACCAGCTACTAATTATCTGAAACCAACTACTAATTATCTGAAACCAGTTACTAATTATCTGAAACCAGCTACTAATTATCTGAAACCAGTTACTAATTATCTGAAACCAGCTACTAATTATCTGGAATTTTTTGCTGAACGGAGTCTTTTTGGTTCACCCAGGCACACTTTTGTGCTACTTTCTTACATTGTTCTAAACACTTTTCAATTCATTTTAGCCACTTTGAATAAACTTCACTAACTTAAATCATCCTTTATGAATAAACCCCACAGAGCTTAAGGGGTTTTTTCATAAACTATGATTAAAGTTAAGTGACGTTAAAAGATCAAAAATGTATGGTTAAAGAATCACTAATCAGTGGTTAACTTCGACTTCACGACTTCACTTGGGATATCGTAATAATCAGTAACTGGGTTGCAGAGGTCAAAAAAGCAGCTGCTCTATGTTAAGTACTTCAACTGCATTCGTTTGCACAGGAAGCTGACGATAACATAATTAATTAGGAAAACGCGAGACAGTTGACATAAAACAATATGTTATGATATTTTTTATTACATATTATAATTTTAAACTAGTCCTTGATCAATCGCAATCCTGCCTGCAAGCAAAGCAAGCAAGCGGTAAGCAGTGATGCAATCGTTGATGGTAAAGCACGCTAGTTTATTAAGAGCCTATTCACTCTAGCCTTGAAGACACGTAAATTGCGGTCTGATGGAAACACAGCCGCTGGCAAACTGTTCCAGTAGTATGAGGTATAAAAGATGAAGCGTAAGGGTTCGTCCTGATGGTAGTGCTGTCAACAACAGGGTGGATACTCGTCGTACGACGAGTCGTCCGATGATGGAACGGAGAAGGGGGAATTAAGTCTTACAATTGGCTTGTATCCTAAAAAATAATTTAATATCCATCAGATAGATTTATAAAAAATATCGAACACGTATTTTTAATTTTTTCTTTCATTCAAATACTTAGGAAGATATATTGATTTGAAATGTCGCATGACGTCACGCCGTGGTACAAAATATAGCACGGCGTGACGTAATTAACCCCCACTCCGAAATATATATAATATAAAAAATACGGGTCCTAATTATAATAAAAAAAATTAAGACCCATATTTTTTATCACTCTTCAAAATGCATCCTATAGAACACCGGCGTTGGAGACAGTTTTGAACTAAATTTGGGTCACCAATTAGCTTCTACGCACGACTCTAAACCAAATCCAAACTTACCAGGTGGCATTTTGCAGCACCAGCCCAAATGTGGCTGCAGTACTCATGTACTTTATATTATATACTCTAATTCCTTTGTTACTTGTCTAAGCAGTAAGCTCATTCCAACATAAAGCATTGTATTTGATAAACATGTGCACTCCAGTAAGAAGCTTAACGACATCGTACTATGTTCACATATCTTCTGTTGCGGTATGCGGGCGACTTTTCAGCTCAGAAAGTCTCATTTTTCATGTTTAAATATCAAAGGGAGGCTTGTGAGAGTATTACGAGTGTTGTGTGAACAAGAAGATGACATAGTATTCGGCTTCGGTGGGGCGTTATGTTCTTAATTAGTAGTTCTGTTAAATAGTATAGTTAGAACTAGAATGTGAATAATTTTGTTAATTTTATATAGTTATGGAACGTCTAAAACGCACTATTGAAGTGTTAGTACTGCAGTAGCTTTTGTTTATTTTTTTTTGTTTTGTATTTTGTATATACAATATGTAACAAAAACCCTGTTGTTCCTACAACCTACGTTTTAAGAATCGGCATACGGACGTAATGAAGCAAGTAATTTATAAAAATTGTTCAACAAAAATAATTAAAATACAATTTATTTAACTTATAAAATCAGATATTCTAAAAAAAATTCGAATTTGTCGGTTTTAATAGGTATTTGATTGTGACCCTTCGACTAGAAAATGATTACTGTTTTCTAATTATGACTTCATTAATGATGTGCTTGTAGGTAAAATTATATGTCCCTGAAAGGAACAACAGGGTTTTTGTTACGTAGTGTATACTCGTACGTATCAGTACGTATACATTACGTACGAGTAATCTATACATAAGTATATATAATGATTATTTATATAATTTTAAAACTATGTCTTAACTCCAATTACCTAGTAACACGTCCTTCATGCATATTTAATTACAGGGAACAAAGTGTTCAATTTGAAGATGTTAACATGTACAGACGCCAACTCATCAAGCTACTAAAATCTGTGAGATTTCTTTATTAGGTTTTCAACTGTATCTTTAAAGTACTAATGCTCAAAGTTGATTTGAAAATCCATCCGTACAATAAAATACCCGTGGAAATAAAACCATCGAATAATATGTCTTGTTTTGTATAATGTACTTTTTTATATATACCGATATAAAAAAGTAGATACGAGTAATAAAAAAATGGACTTGGTCGTTCTGTTGAAATATAAAATAAATCATCATCATCCCGTCTGACCTCCACAACCCGAAGGCGACATCGAAGCATTGCAGTTACACCAATTGTTTGACTTATGAGGGCTCCAACAACCCGTAACGACTGCCATTAGATGTTCGTATGGCAACCAGGACCAACGGCTTAACGTGCTTTCCGAGGCACGACCAGACCAGTGCAAATATTCATACTCATGCACAAAAACATCTGCACCGCGCGGGGATCGAATCCGCGCCTCCTTGGGCAGCGTTCGCCACCGCCACGCCACGGATGCTGTCTGTTTGAATATAAAATAAATATATAATAAAAATACTAGCACAAGCAAGGGTTCATACACATATAAGAAAAACAAACAAACAAAACAAATACACCTATTCTTTAGTACGCTGCCTTGAATGCCACGTCTAGTAAAAATCTAATTTCACTTTAGATTCGTTGTTGCTCGGTTGGTGTTTTGTTTATTTATTTATTTATTTATTTATTAACTATGGACAACTTACAGCTAAAACAAACAGAATAAAAAATATGTATGTCAGATTGACAGCCAATTATAAGTCATCACTTATAAAAAACAGACTGTACAGAGATAGTGTGGACAACACAACACAGCTACCTAGCTTATAAAAATTAAAAAAAAAAAAAAAAAAAAAACAGACACTACAAGAATAAAACAAAAATTAAAAAACAAGCAATATAACATTCCAGCTTAAGATAACAAAGGTTTAAAAAAAATCGTAACATACTCGTACATAAAAGTCTCAACCAAAAAAGTCACGGCTCATGCATTTTCTGGCCGAGGAGACACTTGTTA
Source organism: Sesamia inferens (assembly GCA_037179545.1). NCBI lineage: Eukaryota > Metazoa > Arthropoda > Insecta > Lepidoptera > Noctuidae > Sesamia > Sesamia inferens. The sequence continues at coordinate 29,089,305 of CM073933.1, read as the reverse complement.
AAAAGGGATCGAAATCGTGCCGCTTACACATGTCATTAAAGGTTCTACTTGCTCGCACTGTAAATGAATTTTGTCTGTAATTTGTAGAGGTTATATTATATTATATTTACTATATTTATTTATTTTTTTTTGAGGTTATATTTACTATATTTTATTATTTTATTGACGTGACAACGTCTTATAAATCGATGGAGCCGGCTGCACGTACGAAAAAACAGCGTCAGCGTTCGACATCTGTCCCTCCTACTTGAGTGAGCGATGCGTCCGCATGGACAGCTGCTACGAAAAGTGAATGTGGTGTCAATTGTTTATAGCAACGATAATTTCGGCGATAAAGTTATTCTTTCGATATTAAATATATGTACAGTGATATATTGTCGAATATTCGTGTTTTCATCATTTAAATAAATAGCATCGGTCCGCTAGTGCAACAATTATAGGTTATGCTATAATTGACAAAACTATAACAATAAGTTAACATATTATATGTAAATTGTTAATGAGAAATAATAAAGTTTTTAAAACACAAGTAATAATATGTACAAGCAAGTCTATAGGGGAAAAAAAATGAGCGTTTCACGGCTTTTGTGCAGCAAAAATGAAAAAGAGGGGGCTGCTTGTTGGTATATACAGTTTTTAACCGACTTAAAAAAAGGAGGAGGTTCTCAATTCGTCGAAAAATGTTATTTTTTATGTATGTTCCTCGATTACTCGAAGACGCCTTGACCGATTTGTATTTTTTTTTTTTTTTAACGATTATTCTTTCCAGTTGGTCTCATAGTCACCAGGTCAGGTTCTGATGATGGAAGACCAGAGAAATCAAGAACTTTCAAAAATCGTATGGGCGACTAGTGAATTTCTAAGTATTTTAAAGCACTACGATGTAATAAAGGTCTGGGGTAGATTTGATGATGGAGCCGGGAAACAGTCGAAGGAACTCCTCAAACATTCATAGCAGCTATCTAGCGTCTGTGCTTGATTAATTAGTATTGAGATGAGATTTACACCTCGATGGTTGTGACTGTCATATGGGCTCTTATGATGAAGACAAAGGCCAGTTCCGTGAACTCCTCAGCGGTTTACAGTAGCTACTTTGTGTTTGGACTTAATTCATTTATATTGATGAGTACTTTACACCCATGTAGTTTAAAATGAAGATCTGCAGTAAATCTGATGATTAAGACCTTAGACAGTTGAGGGAACTCCTCAAAGATTCACAGCAGCTACTTTGAGTTTGTGCTTGATTAATTTGTATTGATAAGAACTTTACACCTAAATAGGTTGTAACTGTCATTAAGGCTCTGATGATGAAAACAAAGGCCAGTTCGGGGAACTCTTCAACGGTTCGCAGTAGTTATCTTATGTTTAGATTTAATTCATTTATTGGAAGTCGGTTGTTTTTTTTTACTCTTATTGTATACAGGATGAAGGAAAATATCTTGAGGAAACCTGGACTTTAAGTCTGAAATCGCCAACCCGCATTGAGCAAGCTTGGTGATTACGCTCAATCCTTCTTTGTATGAGAGGAGACCTGTGCCCAGCAGTGGGACGATATAAAGGTTGATGATGATAAAGTACCCAATTAACATCATTATCAGCGACTTACAGACACAAATAGCAATATAACACACACATATTAAAATTAAACATAAATAATGGGCTATAAGGTCATCCATTTTGAAAAGTTGATTGGTAATTATGACAATAGTCCCATTTCAACAACCATTAGCCCTGAAAGTAATCTATAAGTTGTTAGCCAATGTTTGCAGCTATAAAATGTCTGCCAGGGCAGTTTATGAGTCGTGAGGGCATAACTCAAGGCAACTCAGAGAGCTATGAAAATAAATCAAAACTTTTGGGACCCAACTGGGGCAAAATAAATAAATATTATCTTTGTTTTTTAGTTAGCATATAAACAAAGGTAAACTCAAAAGTTTAGTTTGATAAAAGTATTAGTTTTTGCTATTTTTTTTTTTTTACTTGCAGTCTCTTATACGTAATTGCGTCAATTACGTCAAGTCGTGGTGGCCTAGTGGTTAAAAGACCAGCCTCACAAGTATGAGTGTGCCAGTTCGATTCCAGGTGAGGCCAGTACCAATGTAACTTTTCTAAGTTATATGTACTTTCTAAGTATATCTTGGACACCAATGACTGATTAAAAGGTGAAGGAAAACATCTTGAGGAATCCTGGCCTTTAAGTCTGTAATCGCCAACCCGCATAGACCTAGCATGGTGATTACGCTCAATCCTTCTCTGCATGAGAGGAGACCTGTGCCCAGCAGTGGGACGATTAAAAGGTTGATGATGATGATACATCAACATTACGGAACACTTGCAGTCTTGAGTTTTCTTGTTAAAAGTCAGAGTTGATTGGGATATGTAGTTAATGAGATTTCTTAAATGTCACTTGCACTTTGCACACACACCCGACAAACGTACCTGCACGGCTGTTCGATACATGCCTCAACCAAGCATATTCACCTCGACCGGTTATTTGCTTCTTGCATCCTGCGGCCTTTGTCTACTTAGCCAATATTAATATAAAACACTATACCAAGTTCTATTCGGTTAATCATCTTACGTTTAATCAATCAACACTTCTGGACATAGGTCTGTCCTGGGCTACCCCACAATACCCTAACCTCCGCCATGGCTTGTGCTCCGCCATACCATATAGGTACTTCGCCATACCCTGTCCACCGCCATACCATGTAGGTACTTCGCCATACCCTGTCCACCGCCATACCATGTAGGTACTTCGCCATACCCTGTCCACCGCCATACCATGTAGGTACTTCACCATACCCTGTCCACCGCCATACCATGTAGGTACTTCGCCATACCCTGTCCACCGCCATACCATGTAGGTACTTAGCCATACCCTGTCCACCGCCATACCATGTAGGTACTTCGCCATACCCTGTCCACCGCCATACCATGTAGGTACTTCGCCATACCCTGTCCACCGCCATACCATGTAGGTACTTCGCCATACCCTGTCCACCGCCATACCATGTAGGTACTTCGCCATACCCTGTCCACCGCCATACCATGTAGGTACTTCGCCATACCCTGTCGACCGCCATACCATGTAGGTACTTCGCCATACCCTATCCACGGCTATCTCAGCCACCTTCTCACGCTCGTCAGTCCACCCAGCAAAGGGGCGGCCCACACTACCCTTGCTAAAACGCGGTCTCCACTCTAGGACGCGTCGGCTCGACCAACCATCACTTCTTGGCCAGCCCAGTGCCACGCCAGTTTGCTTACTCTGCAGGCTATGTATGTAACTCCTGATGTTGATTTCTGATTTTTACCTACAAAGACAAAAAATACAGCGGTAATAAAATGATTAAAATACAGCGGTAATAAAATGATTAAAATACAGTGGTAATAAAATGATTAAAATACAGCGGTAATAAAATGATTAAAAGCTGTATTAATACCTAGAAAAACAAAAATTAATATTAACATTCGTTGCACAAAAGGATGCTGAAAGGATGCTGATGTGGAGTCAAATCTACATCAGCGTCTTTTAAAAGCTTCTTAGAACAAATATGCCTATAAAGTAAAAGTTATATGAGATAAAATGCCTTTCCAGTTAGGATGGTAGGTAGGTACATAAAACCAACGCATTTGCTCTGTCCCGCATAGGGTAGCAGCATAATGTTGAGCGTCAGCCGTTTTGCGTGGCGAAACGCAACCATTTTTTTTTTTTGCTTTCTGTTCTTCTGTGCGCCATGTTTAGCGCAAATAAATATATTTTCTTTCTCTTTTTATTTTAGTAAAATATAAAAATGCAAAATAACTTCTACAATTTAAACTTTGTTAAAGCGTTCAAACGACGCAAGTTTTTCAATTGCCTTTTTGTGTAGGATAATTACTTTCTTTGTGTTTCATAAGTTTGTGATATGCCTTGTCTTCACAGACTTTAGTATACAATATGTAATGAAAACGCCGTCCGCCTCGATAAAGGATAAAAAAGGTTAGGTAAACACATGACCAAATAAAATATGAAATTTTACATAATCATCATAGGAACAATACTAATGAATTTTGATTTTTTTTTTCCGCGAATTAATTCCAACTTCCCCAAAATTTGGTGATTTTTAATAAGTGACAACATCATTTTAGACGATATTATTATGAGCGAATAGCGATGCGACCGCGTGCCGCGTGCCCTGCCCTTTTCGCCCTATTTTTTTAGGGGGATTTTTTTTTTAAGTTTAGAACGGCTTTGTAGGCATTAGTAGAATCAGTTAGCAATACTTAGGTCCGCAAAGTCTGCAAAGAGAAATAAGTATAACTCAATAATCAAGAAAATGTTAAAGTGGCAATATCATCCTAAAATTCATCCATAAAATTATAAACCCCCTTCATTAGGGTCATTCATCACTGTTAAAGATAGCCGATGCTCCACGGTCCGGGTATTACCCGGTTAATGACACCTCGTTATAGAGGTCAATCGGAACTTATATTACCCTCTCAGTTATAACGGCAGTATTCAGCTACATTCATAATCCTTTTGATGTATGGTTCTGATCATTTCTGAGGTTTCAAGCTTACTTAAGTAGGTACTGTAAAGCTACGCGAAGGATACTGCGTAGGCATACTAAGCAGTACTGAATTTTAGCTGTTATTTTAAGAGGAGGAGCGTGTGCTCACAAGACTGTTTTATTTGAAAAACAAGTATCGCATTTACAAAATTGAAACTGCTTCTAAATTCACTTGAGTGCTCGGAAGCCAGCAACCAGTCTAAGCTGTAGATGTATTAATACCGAGAAAACTAATGGTAAGAAATTGGTTCCGGAATTGGCACCCCTATGTGCGGATGGTGCTCACCGGGCGGGGTTTTAGTGAGGTAAAAATCCCACACTCTCAGACCTCGGTCCCTAGAAATCGGGTGCCTTTTGAAGGATTCTCCCGACAACAAAAAAAAAGTGAGAAGAGATAGTTTTTTCGAGTTTAAAGTAAAGTAAAAATGCCTAACAAAAAAGTCGTTTATTTCAACATTCATATTATAATTACAATATAAAGTGAAAGAACACGAGTGATTTTTAGTCAGTAAAAGTCTGACACGCCCTTTCGCTCCGCCAAGAGCGGAAGAGGTCGTTTGAAGAGTTCCCATTTCAAAAAAAAAAATACAAAAGGTATCGTTGCTATAAAATTAGGCACAGCCTGTATCCGTTAAACAGGTACCTTATTTAATAAAATAAGCTGAACCTGCGACCTCTGTATTGCCTCAGAATCGTTAAATACACATGGCACAACCTATTATCATAATTACAGATTGTTGTTTCCCTCGAGAACAGCACCTTTTTTCGGGATGAAAGGTACCCTAAGTATGTTCGTTTCTGAACACCTTGTATAGGAAAATCAAGATGAAATTAACTCAACTAACTTCTCTTAAGACTGATTTACACGGTGCAATTTAATTGCTTATGGCTTTAATTAAGCTGGAGCAACGATAAAAGTTGCATTATCTAAACACCATTTAGATGATGCAAGTCATTTGTTGCATTATTGTTATTGTATGCAATAGGCAATTAATTTGCACCGTGTTAATCAGTCTTCAAGTATACAAACCAAGTAATTAATTAAGTTCCTGTCGCCACTGCTAGCGGTGTCCAACAACAATGAATGTTCTATTGTATTTGACTATCATTGTATTAAAGTGATAACTAAACTCAATTCTTATAATAGCCCCGGACAGAACAGGACACAAGAGTCCTTTTGACAGTTAAAACTATGTCATTTTACGCCAGACGCTGATTAATTTGTCAGGACTAAAAGAAATATATACCTATGTAAGGATAATTTAGTTTCTGAACAAGGGAATCAGTGCCAATATCTTACTAATCACAAAAAGAAAATTAGTGAGTCTGTGTGTGTTCGTATGTTTGTTACTTCTTCATGATCAATTGGCTCAACCATTTTGGACGAAATTTAGTATGTACGTTGTTTATAGCCAGGATTAACACATACATAGGTTAAACTGTATTCTTTTAAACTTGTTCCTTCGGCTTTGTGTCAATGTTCTACATCGAACTGTGAATTTGAACAGTCCGCACATCACATCTTGTGGGAGTGTATTCTTTGGCAGAATAAACGCAATATTATGTTGGATAGTATACAAGTGACATCCGGAAACTAGAACCAATTTCCGTGCGTTCAGGCGCTTTTTCCATACCTATTATTGGAATCAATTGTAACAGCACATACCTACTTAGGACCCATTAATTTAATCAAATTTTATTCCGTGGTGCTTGGCAATCTGGGCTTCTCCCAGTTGCAATAATGTCCCTATGTGCCGATTGGCCTAGTTCTGTTCTGTCTCCTGCGTGATATGGAGGGAAATGGAAAAAAATCCATCCAGGGATCCACACTTATGCGTTTAAATAAAAAGAAAGAAAATTGTTAGCATTTCAGTGTATCCTTCTGTTTCGTATTGGGCGAATATCTTGTTGTTTGCGAGCGAGTTGAATTTATTTGGCTATTCAAGTATGATTGTTCCAAGAACCAAATTTTATATATGTGAGCTGTTCACGCCGCTTCCACCCTGTTGGGAACTGATCGGAGTCCATGCGGCGACAACTAGCAGACCATCACCGCTCTCACTTTTCGCGATAGACAGTGTCCGCAGTCGGTTTCCATAAAAGCAACTCGTATTTTTTACAACATATGTCCCGATTCACAACCCACGAAGTAGTAATTACTAAGTGCTATTGCACTTGAGGATGAAGAAAAAAGCGCAAGAAATAACAGACGAAGATTTTTGGTGAATAAAATGCTGAAAGCAACTGACTGAGAGGCGACAGCGCGGTGACTGCTAGCATTGAGCACGCAGACACAGCACCGACCGCTCGTCTACAACGTGCGGCCAGCGAGGCGTCAACTACAGAGCAGTCTGACGGCGTTAGGCTCGCTGAGAGCAAGCTGTCTGCTAATTTATGATGATAGTGTTAAATATATCTAAAGAGAAATATTTAAAGCCCATATTTAAACAATATTCTTTTTGCCGGGTGGGAGCAGAGTTGTGTAAGTGGGCTATGATCTTTATTCAGCCTGTTGCTTCGGATTGATTGATGCTCGCTTGACTTAAAATTCAGGGTGAGAATTTTACAGAATTGTTCAATAGATTTATCCTTTCTGTTACGTCGCATTTTACAGACAACCTTTACAGTACCTATATATAACCTTTTACCACATAATATGAATATAAACAAATCGTTTTAGCAAAAACCAAATTCAATGGGCCCTAGCAATAGTTGCAGCCATATGTGGACAACGTCAACCACAATTTACAACAAGCCACAATATTGTTTCACACAGTTTCAGACAGTGAAGATACTACTCACATACAGAGTGGTGTTGACTATACGACAATAAATAAAATTCTCGTGTCACGGTGTTCGACATTAAACTCCTCCGAAACGGCTCGACCGATTTTCATGAAATTTTTTGTGCTTATCCGGTATCTATGAGAATCGGCCAACATCTATTTTTCATCCCCCTAAATGTTAGGGGTAGTCCACCCCTAATTTTTTTTTTATTTTTTAGACAAAATTTTTAATTTCTATTTTTTTATGATACAACATACAAAAATACATACGATCCCCAATTTTCACCCTTCTACGATCAACCCTTATTTTTTAATAGCCATTTTAGTAATTTAATCTATTATTTATATGGCAAAACAACGTTTGCCGGTCAGCTAGTAGACATATAAATATGATTTTTTATGGGTAGACTGAGAATGTGTCGTGGTACACGATGTTTAATTTATTGTCGTATTGTCAGCAACACTCTGTATATTGTTGTTGTTCTGATTGCGGTTTGTGGCAAAATAGGTTTTTGTTTCTCATTAAAACAATGTCTAACTTTCGATATTCAACGGCTTTCTATATTACTAGCATTTACAGTATTTCTGTGAGTCTGTTTTCAATTCCGGAGATATTCTTATTCAGGTGGCGGCCGCGAGAATAAAAACTCAAAACGAATGTTTATATATAGACATGCAAACTTTAAGGACAGATCGTTAAAAGACTACGACTTCTGGGTCATTTCTTAAACTTAACAACAAAGTTGTTGTTGAACCCAGTCTAAGCCCTCACCCAAAAGTTGTGAAACTGTAAGTCACACTCGAATTTCTATAGAACCTTTGGTGGACAGGATCATTGGCACTAAGTTGGTCGGTGCTGATTTAACTTTTGGTACACAACGTAGGCAAAAGAATGTGTAGGATACAATTAAGGCGTGAAAGTTAATGGATACGTTTAAGGTTGGACTAGATGTTAATTAACAGTCAAGGATAAAAATTATTAATCTAAAAAAGTCATCACCCACCAGACAAAATCTTGCCACCAAGCAATTTCGTGTTTCGGCTGCCTGCAGCATGATGTCTAGTAAAGCCGTACGGAGGACGGGTCTGAGCAGTTGTGTTGCGATGTGTGCCGGATACGATGCGTCAAATGTCGTTGTGTCGAGAGTTTGGTCGTGGAGGGTCTCCAGATCAATCTCCCTCTGGCGCAACATCGTTGGTCGTGTTGTTGGGTTTAACATTGCATAACCTCGCTCAAATGCCGTCTTCTTTCCTATTCACTCAGTTTTTTTGAGTGAATAGGCTTAATAAACTAGCGCGCTTTACCATACGCATTCAAGCACTAGTTTATAATTATAAAAAAAATATTAAAACATTTTTTTTTTATAATGTCCCCAGGCCTTTCTACCTAGTACTATTACAGTTGTTTTTTTTATGAATAAGCTTAATAAACTAGCACGCATTACCATCAATGATTGCATCTCTGCTTACTATCAGGCGGGATTGTGGTCAAGCAGTAGTTTATAAAAAATAAAAAACCAGAACTGAGCCCGTGGTGGAATACGGGCCGGTCTCCTTCTCACCGATTGGGAGACCCATTTCCCACTCCTAAAAGTGGTAACTACATACGATAATTATACTGAGCACACCTTACCTACATTAATGAGTCTAGTATTAACCATTTCATACAACTATGATAGAATTGCTGTTGTAAACTTAATATAGAGACAAGTAAAGTCCTAAGATAACACTTATTTTCCGTGATTTCTCTCTACATAATAGCTTCTTACCACAAAGATTCAAGTACTACATTGCACTGTATATTGCACTGTATACAGAATAACTTAAAATTAATTTGCATTAAGTTATGTACCTACAACAGGTTTACTCCTATCCCCTAAATTAGGCTCGGGCCGTATCTTAGTGGTTACATGATGCACTCAAATAGGTACCTTCGCATATCTGTTATATGAAACTTAAATACATAAGCATTCCTAACACATTTTGTTAGGAATGCTTATGTAAAAGCATAAGCTTTTATTTAAACTTAAACAATGTATCATCATCATCATCTCAGCGTTAATCCTAGTTAAGCTTTTTCAGCTTTGGAGTCTGGGGTCCGCTTTACCAGTTTAACTGCTGATTTTGGCTAAACTTTGATGTTTTCCGTGAAGCGACTGTCGTCTAACCTCGACAACCCGAAGACGATATCGAAGCATTGCAGTTTAACCAATTGTTAGTCTTTTGAGAGCTCCAACAACTCGTAACGACTGCCATTAGATGTTCGTATGGCAACCGGGACCAACGGCTTAACGTGCTTTCCGAGGAACGACCAGACCAGTGCAAATATTCATATTTATGCATACAAATATTTGCACTGCGCGGGGATCGAACCAGCGCCTCCTTGCGCAGCGGCCGCGTTCGCTGCCGCTACGCCACATAGGCTGTCAAACTTAAACTATGTATGTACTTACATAAAAAAGATATAGAGGTGGTCTTAAAGCCTATGTATGTACTGATTAAAATATGAATATTGATTTGGATATGATATAAAATAAATAGCTTCCAGTAAATTAGAAAGGCCGAGCAACGTAACTAAAGCAATGAACGTTGTTCAACTGTCAAAATGAAACCGATTGTTCCTGATAATGTGTTGCGCATTTACCAGCTGGTGATCATAACATTTTTGCTTCAATTCTCAAAAAACAAAATATTGAAAGGTTAATGGCACATTAAAGAGACCGATATAATGCCCATTTACTGTTTAACACCGCCGGCCGTAAAGTATAACTTTACGCCTTATTTTATAAAAAAAATATCCTCTTGATGTACCTACAATTTACGGGAATAACTCGTTTATTTGAACGGTGGTAGACCATAACATCGGCTGCCGGCAGAAGTTACCACCCACCAGACGAAGTCTTGCCGCCAAGCTATTCGCCGTGTTTCGGCAGTTTCGGTGGAGTCTGGTGAAGCCGTACGGAGGACGGGTCTGTGCAGTTGTGTTGCGATGTGCACCGGGACATCATCAACTTTTTGATCGTCCCAGTGTTGGGCACAGGTCTCCTCTTTTACAGAGAAGGAATGAGGGTAATCACCACGCTTGTTCAATGCGGGTTGGCGGATTGTTGGGTTTAACATTGCATTACCTCGCTCAACTGCGTCTTCCGTCCTATTAACTCAGTTTTTTTTTTTAGTGAATGGGTTTAATAAACTAACGCGCTTTACCATTAGCGATGCATCTCTGCTTACCATCAGGCGGAATTGCGGTCAAGCACTAGTTTATATTTAGATGTAAAAAAACCTTAGTACAGGTGTGTCATCTTCTAGCATCGGTTGCACTATCTGATACTTCTTCCTCTTCTTTGCGTCACTAACACCATAGCATTCGTTCTTGTTGGCCTAACTAAGGCGTCCTCTGTAGCGACGCAGTGGTCAGTTTGACTGTGCGCTTGTTTGGGATGAACGCAATATTATGTTGGATAGTATACAAGTGACATCCGGAAACTAGAACCAATTTCCGTGCGTTCAGGCGCTTTTGCCATACCTATTATTGTAATCAATTGTAACAGCTAATACCTACTTAGGACCCATTAACTTAATCAAATTTTATTCCGTGGTGTTTGGCAATCTGGGCTTCTCCCAGTTGCAATAATGTCCCTTTGTGCCGATTGGCCTAGTTCTGTTCTGTCTCCTGCTTGTTATGGAGGGAAGTGGAAAAAATATTTTTTTTTCTTACTCCTCCGCTATTCTCTTCTGAGTAATTTCGTTGCGGGACCCAAGACAGTTGAATCGTTTCTCCGGGACTCGTCGAGCTTCATTGCTCGGCGTTTTTCTGGCGGTCTCCACTGTTGATTCTGGCTTTCAGGAGTTGCAGTGGGTGGGAAAAGTGTGGCGGGTTTTGTCCCAAAAAATATATCATGCAGTGAATGTAGTTAAAATGAACATAATGAAACCCAAACCCAAGCCAACCCCGTCAAGCGATTTGTCGTGTTCCGGCATGATTTCTGATGAAGCCGTACGAACGGAGAACGGGTCTGAGCAGTTGTGTTGCGGAGTGTGCCGAGTACGATGCGCCTGATATTGCTGTGTCGGGAGATGGTCGTGGAAGGTCTCCAGATCAATCTTCCTCTGGCGCAGCGTCGTTGATTTTTTTTTTTTAATTATAAACTAGCGCTTGACCGTAATCCCGCCTAATGGTAAGCAGAGATGCGATCGTTGATGGTAAAGCGCGCTAGTTTATTAAGAACCTATTCACTCAGGTTAAGCGAATAGGAAGGAAGACGGCAGTTGAGCGAGGTGATGCAATGTTAAACCCAACAACACGACCAACGATGCTGCGCTAAATGGAGATTGATCTGAAGACCCACCACGACCAAACTCCCAACACAACAACATTAGGCGCATCGTACCCGGCACACATCGCAACACAACTGCTCAGCCTTCACCTTGCTCAACGGCCATCTTCCTTCCTATTCACTCAGTTTTTTAAAGTGAAAAGGCTCTTAATAAACTAGTTCGCTTTACCATCAACGATTGCATTACTGCTTAACATCAAGCGGGATTGCGTCTAAGCACTAGTTTATAAGAATAAAAAAATGAAACCCATTGCTACTGATAAAGCGTTACGCAATTACCCTGCTGGTTAAAGGGTAAAGGAAATGCCCCAAAAAGTCGGGAAATAAATTGATGGCTTCAATTAATCACAGCTTTTATAAAACGTTCCAAAAGTGTAGCGACCGCTCGGACGTGCCACAATGGAAGCTAAGCCGTAGCTCGACAGTTAGCGACCGTAGTACTTTTTAGGGTTCAGGTTTTTTTTTGTTAGGATGGGAAATCATCAAATGACTTCTCCCGCTCTGTGCGGAGCGGAAGGGTGTGTCAGTCTTTTACTGACTAAAACCCACCCGTGTTTCTTCACTTGCCTGTGCGACGGCTAGGGGTTTCTTTTTTAACCAACTCGCAACCCTGACCCAGGAGGCATCGGTCTTCGTGGACCCCGTCATGATTTGCTGACATCTCTTTGAGCGGCGCGTGAAACAAGACGCGCCGTCGACTCGGGCCTGCTCCTTACCGGGAAGCGAGCTGCCCACTGCTCACCGCAGGGTTCCGTATTCAAAAAGTAAAAACGTACGGACGACAGCAGGTCATGCTACCCGATACTGTCGAATATGCCCAATCATCCTTGAGCCTTAATGTAGTAGCTCTATGTGTTGTCGTCTGTAAATCGAAGGACTGGAACAATTTGCCAGCGGCGGTAATCCCGTCTGATTACAACTTAAGTGTCTTCAAAGCTAGACTGAATAGGCTCTTAATAAACTAGTGCGCTTTACTATTAACGATTGCATCACTGCTTACCATCAGGTGGGATAGCGGTCGAGCACTAGTTTATGGCATTGCAAAAGGTGACTCTATTACTAAAATTACACTGTCTGTATGTCCGTCACCAGGCTGTATCTTATGAACCATGATAGCTTGACAGTTGAAATTTTCACACATGGTGTATTTCTGTTTCCGCTATAACAAGTAATACTAAATCAAGAATAAAGTAAACATTTAAGCGGAGCTCGAACACAACAAACATATTTTGTGTGCCGTTATTAATATTAGCAACAAGTAAACACTTGAAATATGGTCGAGGCGAATTTCTATCGGCCCACACTGCCTCCGCTGGTTAGGCCTGATGGGGCACTGGCGCATACGGCGAGAGAGAAAGCAGGTCTCTTCGCATCTCTCTTTGCCCACAATTCGCGTCTTGATACTAGCAGTGTTACTCCAACTAGCAGTGGTATTTTCCTCATTACGGAACTTCAATGCCATTTCTTGCCATTATTAATATTAGCAACTAGCTGTGCATTAACTCATAACAATATTTTTTTAATGAACGTTGATACGGAACCCTTGTGAACATATGAAACTTACTGTCAGACGTCAATAACTCTACAAATATATCAAAGAAGGCTTTGTTAAAATCAGCCCTTTTCTTTTTTGTTGGAGAGATGGGAAATCATCAAATGACCTCCCGCTCTCTGGGCGGAGCCCACCCGTGTTTCTTCACTTGCCTATGCGCCAGGGCCACGGTTTCTATTTTGGTTAAAAATCAGCCCTTGGGGAACTGTCTTATTACAATACCCGCCATATTTCCGTTTCTATAATACCAATAAGCATTTTGTTTCTATCTTTTATTTATAACTCAGTTTTTCATGCAAAAAAATATTTTCATAGTCCTAATTGTGGGCGAACCGACTCTCTGACAACTTCTCCGAAAAATACATTACTTAGGTCAATGTGTTTTTATCCAAGGTTGTTTTTGTAAGTATGTGCGAAGCGATATAAAAAAAATTATGTACAAAATTTCAAAAAGATTTCATGAATAAACGACAAAGTTATGAGCTTGTTATCTTACCTGGTTGTCCCAACAATAATATGGTCTACGCACCGCTCGCCTGCCCGCGCCTGCAGCAATGCGGCGTCGCATCATCATGAGTTCATTTATAATAATTTCTGTTTGTTTCTAATTAACTAATGATAACAATTTTAACTCTGTTCTCGAAGTTGTTGATAGCTACGTGTACCTGGGACAAACTATCCAGTTAGGAAGGTCCAACCAGAAAGAGGTCAATCGTCGGATCCAACTCGGCTGGGCTGCTTTCGGGAAGCTACGTAGAATCTTCTCGTCCGAAATACCGCAGTATCTCAAGACAAAAGTCTTCGACCAGTGTGTGTTGCCAGTGATGACTTATGGAATTGAGACGTAGTCGCTAACAATAGGCCTTATAAGAAGGGTCAAAGTCACTCAAAGGGCAATGGAGAGGGCTATGCTTGGGGTGTCACTGCGCGATCGAATCAGGAATGAGGAGATCCGCAGAAGAACGAGACTAACCGACATAGCCCGAAGAATTGCAACACTAAAGTGGCAGTGGGCTGGACACATTGCCCGTAGGTCCGATGTCCGATAGGGCCGACGGGTTCTCGAGTGGCGACCATGCACCGGAAGACGTAGCGTGGGTAGGCCCCCGACAAGATGAACCGACGACCTGGTGAAGGTCGCGGGCAAACGCTGGATGCAGGAGGCGCTGGACCCGTCATCGTGGAGAACCTTGGGAGAGGCCTATATCCAGCAATGGCCGTCTTTCGGCTGAAATGCTGATGATGATGAAAAGTTTTAAATCATACTTGCAGATTTTGGGCTGTCGTAACAGTCAAGTTATCATTATGTGATAAAATAAAATATAATTTACCATGAACTTGTGCTGTGCGCTCGGTAACCTTTTCTAAATGTAAGTATTTGCGTAAAACATAACACGGTGTAAAAATGTTTGAAATTGATTCAGTTATTTATTCTGAACAAGGTGGTCGGATGATCTGACCAAAATCGCAGGGAAGCGCTGGATGCAGGACGCATCCAACCGTTCTTTCTAGAAATCCTCGGCTTGGGGGAAGCCTATGTCCAACAGTGGACTTCATGTGGCTGAAATGATGATGATTCTGAACAAACTGTATTCAGGTTTCGTATGAAGAAGAATAACATTGTATAATTAATAATCACGAAGTTTTTCTGCAAACACTGTGGTAGTAACCTCAGATCATACATTAGTATGATCTAACTTACTGTGACGGTTGTACCAAGAGGTGTAACGTGTATTTTTATGTACACCGACTGTCATAAAAGTTATGCTCACTTCTGTTTTATGAGCCTCCGACCTTAGTTATTATTCATGGCCGAAGAATTATGAAGCGACCTGAGATATTTCACGTGAATAGGTTTTGCTCACACATATTAATATGTAAGTACCTACGTAAAGTGATATGGTTGTGTATACACTTTTTGGCTATTGAAAGTCAACTTTAAATGCTGACCGACACCAAGGGAAGCATTCAAGTATTACGTAATGCAATTTTAGACCGTCCCCCCCCCCCCCCCCCCCCACTGTAACGTTGATCTGTACCCCAAACGTTACGTAACATTTAAGAGACCATTAAAGTCACAATTATGAAGAAAACAAAGTATAAAACCCTAGTTTTTATATTAATTGCGTTTGCAGTAGTAATAAACAAATGAAAATATTTTTAATTTATATGTTTTTATTTAACCATAAATGTAATGCGGTGTTTAAATACCACCTCCCGCCCCTGTTACGCACCGTAACGTTTAACACCAAAATCCCATGTCTCCAAATTTAGTAACGTATTACTTTAACGCTTCCAAAGCTAACGTAAAGTTTATTCCAAATTGTGGAAGATGTCTACCAGTGGACGTGAAATGGTGATGTGGAGGAGAAATGGGAAATTACGTGACATAATTTCGCCATGACAGTTCCATCATCGGACGACCCGTCGTTAGGCGAGTGTCCACGCTTACATTGACGACACCAATATGATCCGGACGTTTAAAAAGAATTCCAACAATGTCGCTCTCAATTTATTTATAAACGCTAACCTAATGGATATTTAAGAATAAGACCAGTAAACATTATTCAACTCCATTTTGTTTCAGACATAAAATATAGCCGTAATAGTGCTCATTTATCCAAGTCAATTCAGCTTACTGAAGCGTCTTTTTTACTAGACTGTTCGAAGTGATAAATGATGAAAAAATAAACGGAATTTTCTGATTTCATAAAGTTCTAGACAATGTTAAGATAACAAATTATCTTTTATAAGATGTGTATCTTTGTTAGTTGAAATTTGGCGGGTACCAAGATATGGATTTAGAACATAGGATATTTAAAAAATTATACACCTGAAGAGTTTGTTCGGTAGTTTGAACACGCTAAGCACTGGACCAAATTCATATTTTTTTGGATTCAATGACCCAATTCTTGAGCAAGACATCATTCTAGGACCCTTACAAGCCGAGCAAGCAGAAAAAATGAACAAAATGAAATGAAAGTTTGGTAACTGAAGCGATATCGAAGTAACATTGAAACAAGTAAGATTACGTGGGGATCCTTGGGGGAGGCCTATGTCCAGCAGTGGACGCCTTTCAACTGAAATGATAATAATAATAATATAATAATAATATATTTTATTTGCATTATTAGTAGGTACACAATGATGATGTTCAGTTATACAAGATCCTTTGCTAACTACCTTAAATTAGGCATGCCAAAACAGATTTTAAATGAATGTCGATAAGATACAAAAATAATGTCATTCAAATTAAGAAACTGTCATTAAAAAAATAAAAAGTATCATGTCAGGTTAAATAAAATTACAAATAAAATAGTAAATAAAATAATAATAACAAAAGTAAAAATAAAATGAAATATCAATAAAAATAAAATTCAATCAGGATTACATATTCTCATCATTTATGAATTCGTCGTGATGAAGTTAATGTTTCAAACTTTATACATAGGTATGTATATATAGGTGTGTGTCTGCGATACTTGTAACTGAGTCCTAGGATTCATCGTCATCGTTATCATTTCAGCTGAAAGACGTCCTCTGCTGGACATAGGCCTACCCCAAGGATCTCTATGACGACCGGTCCTGCGCCTCCCGCATCCAGTGGTCCTAGCGTCAATCAATCAAAACAGAAAACGAAACTTATCAGGAGTTCAATATAGTCTAGCAGTATGGATGAAGTCCGCACTTCTTATGTGTTTATTCCACGTTTTGCCCACTTGTATTTTCAAACAAATAGCTGGCATTGACCCGGTTCACACAGTCACACGTCACTGCTCTCATCTGTGCGAGGTTTGAGAGTTTAGCTATGTTGTTCTGATGGTCAGTTGAAGTTCATTTTAGCAGGTAAAGGTGGAATTTACATACGATAAATCAAAACATTATTTTGAAAAATAGACAAAGCCGCTCAAAGGGAAGTCAGCCTCGCGTACAAAAGGTTTTGTACTTTTAAGTATCTATACAATAAAAAAACTGTTTTTATTATTTTTGTTATAGCTTAGATTTAAGATAGGAATTTAATTTCTTTGTTATTGCGACGACAGATATGGGTATATCATCCTGATCATGTCAGCGTTAATCCCAGTCGCATCCGAAACTTTTTCAGCATTGGGTCCGCTTTAGTCTAATTTCTGATTCTAAACTTCGACATTTTCCGTGAAGCGACTGCCGTTTGACAACCCGAAGGCGATATCAAAGTATTGCAGTTAGACCGATTGTTGAACTTTTGAGGACTCCACCCGTATCAAATGCCATTAGATGTTAGTATGGCAACCGGAACCAACGGCTTAACGTTTGTTCCGAGTCACGACTAGGTCAGTGCAAATATCCATATTCAATTATTCATGCTTACAAATATTTGAACTGCGCTCGGATCGTACCCGCGCCTCCTTGCGCAGATATAGGTACATCATCTGTGAAAATTTCAACTGTCTAGCTATCATGGCTCTTAACATACAGCTTGGTAACAGATGGACAGATAGGACAGTGGGGGCTCATTAATATAGGGTCCCATTTTTACCTTTTCAGTACGGAACCCTCAAACACAACTGACACACACTTCACACTTCTGGTCGTGGTGGTATCCCAGTAAGCTAAGGAGCAAGGGTGTAGCTGCCCTCCTATCAGCTTTATCATAGGTACGCTATGATAAAGCGTGTGAAAAAGCAAAATATTTTCAGCATTTTGCATATATGTACTTTTAAAATTACACAGAAAATCTCACCTATCCAAGTTATCTTATGTTCTTGGCTAGCTTCACGCTTCACTGTAAGTGCAGCAAGACATTGTTATATTATATAAATGAATAAATAAAACCCGGTCTAGAATACTTCATTTGTCTAGCTCGTTTCGCTGACTCTTCAATGAAACCGTTTGCAAGTCTGGGTTCTCCTGATTTTTAGCTGACTTCGCTATATAAATAGTGGAGTGTGCAGCTCGCCTAACCTTATATTTGTAACTGCACAAAATTACATCATTATTACAAGAATTGTTGACTTGAACAGTTCTCTTTTATTTTGCTTACGTCACTTCAATACATGGTGACCCTTAGCCAGCAGTTAAAATTTTGCAACATACGTAGAATACGAATTTAGCTGAATAAATTATGAAGACAGACAAAGTCTTGCCGCCAAGCGATTCGTCGTGTTCCGACATGATGTTTGGTGAAACCGTACGGAGGACGGGTCTGAGTAGTTGTGTTGCGATGTGTGCCGGGTACGATGCGCCAAATGTTGTGTTGGGAGTTTGGTCATGGAGGGTCTTCAAATCAATCTCCCTTTGGCGCAGCATCGTTGGTTGTGTTGTTGGGTTTAACATTGCATCACCTCGCTCAACTGCCGTCTTCCTTCCTATTCACTCAGTTTTTCTGAGTTAATAGGTTCTTAATAAACTAGCGCGCTTTACCATCAACGATCGCATCACTGCTTACCATCAGGCGGGATTGCGGTCAAGCGCGAGTTTATAATTATTAAAAAAAAAAATATGAAGAAACACAATTTTGAAAAATAAAAGTTTGTGAAAACGAACAATAAGAAGAAAAACCCTCGCAGAAGATTGATTTGGATGAAGAGTACCTACCCTTTCGAATTTCACTTAAGCAACATGTAAACACATCAATCTGAGCGCTATAATTATTTTGTAATTACATTAAAGGACTATTCAAACCAAGGCAAACACGCGTGAAATGGAGAACGCGGCTGATACCCGGCATAGATACACGCAATGCGATGAACGTACAGCGCAGCAGTTACGTGGCACACTATCGACAGCAATGATTGTCATTTTTAATTCAACGACATTTATTGCGTCATTTACTTTGTTGCGCGACAAGTTTTTCAAACATTTGAAAGACTAGCTGTGCCCGCGGTTTCACCCGCGTAAGTGTCTATAATATACAGAGTGGTGCTGACAATACGACAATAAATGAAAACACGAACAATGCTGATTCATAGCTATAATCGTAAACAATAGAAAAAAACCTAACTTCAAAAACAAACATAATGAAAATTTCAAACAAACTAAATCGCATAAAATTGCAAACAGAATAGAACATCCTTTAAAAATATTGGTTCACTAACCTCCAATTGTCGACAGCGCGATCCTGTATCGACTTGCTTTTTTCGCGCCATTACTATTAAAGTTTGGTACCGCAGGATGCGATGCTCATTAACCTGCAAGTGTTTCCTTATCACCATGTACATCATGTAGAAAATGTGAAAAATTAAAAATAATTTCCTGTGACTAAACTAATGGCCATATTTATATGATTTTTTATGGGTATACTGAGAATGTGTTGAGGTACACCATGTTTAATTTATTGTCGTATTGTCAGCACCACTCTGTATACATGTATAAAAAGTCCTATGTGTTATTTCTGGTTAGAAACTACCTGTGTACCGAATTACATCTAAATCCGTTCAGTAATTTTTGCGTAAAAGAGTAACAAACATCCATCGATACTCACAAACTTTCGCATTTATAACATGAAAGATTAATAATATTCATGAAAGTTATTCAGATTGCAGAGATAAGCAATTAGCGGGGAATTTGAACATCTGCATACTACTTAGTTAATACTATACCATTTGCCAGAGCTTCTAAGTTTAATTTTAGTGGTGCACCTTTTATTCAAGAGCTTTTTAAGAAGGGGTAATATCTAGATTACGTCTTTTGAGGAAGAACCTCATTCCTTGGTCCTTTGGCGCTGCTAGCTTAGGATCTTATCACGTCACACATGGCGCAACACTTTTTTCAAAATACATATACTAACATAACACCTATCGTCTCCCAAAAGTTAGACAGAGCTGAATTCTTTTAATAACTTTCACTGACAATTAGATGAGTAGATATTCTGAAAAAGATACAAAAAATCATACAAAATAATATAATGGCAAAGAACAACAAAAAAAAATTTGCATTAAACATATGCAAACAAAGTACCCGTTATACTGACGTCATATAAATTTCTGCATCTCGCAAGCAAAATTTATCGCACAACTAGCATACAACGGCCAGACATAAATCATCGGGCAGTCAGATACGACCTCGTTTAAGCGTGGTAGCTTTCCAAGTGTCATCAGTAATTGTAATTTTCAAATTAATTCATTTTATTTATCTCAATATCAAAAGATAAAATTAATACAATTCGCGCCACAGTCTGAAGCGTAATTGATATCTGGGGTAATGGAATGTTCAATTCAATTTCGACCTGTTGCGGTATACTCCACCTACGTAAAAATGAAGAGCTTTGTAGCTTTGTGGTAAATAGGAACGTACAATTTCAAACGAATTAATTATCTATTTCAAATTCTAATAACTTTTTTTTGGTTGGAAAATAGTATGTACATTCTCATGGCATAATTTTCAACTTTCACAGGACTTTTCTTTTAGAGCTTGTGGAAATGAATAATCCTAAAAACCAACTTAATTAAGAAAAAAATACAAAAAATAATATAAAAATCTAAACTGAGCAAAAAGATAAATATATGACGACGTCAGCGATGGCAGAGCAATATGGTCGTCACCATCTTAGTGTGGTGGTGGTAAAGGTTCCATTTCGTAGATGAAGTTTTGAATTAAAGCTCGAAGTGTAAATATACCCTCAATTCTATAGAGGTAAAACTAAATTGGAAATAACCACAATTTAAATAGGCAAACCGGCAGTTTCGTCCCGGAAAAGTGCCCTGATCCGCGCCTCAAAGCAAAGTAACCATTCGCCAATCCCCACTTTCCAAAACGAATCTGTCTACATGCCGCCATTAGAAAATAACGTCTCCACGATATATAGGAAACATATTGAACTTAACTTCAATGCTATTCTGTAACCATCTTACTGTGAAAAGTAAGGTGAAGTGTGCTTGGAGTGATCTGTCATTTAAGTGATGCTGAGGAATTGACACTATTCACACACACACACACATACATGAACGCATACACGAACGCACGCACGCACGCACGCACGCACACAAATACACAAGCACACACCCTCACACACAAACACACACACGCACACACACGCACGCACGCACGCACTCACGTACACATACACACACACACACTCTATTGACAGACACAGCTCACTATAAGCTCATTTGACAGATCTGAACTTCGTTTTATCAATTGCGCAAACGTAGGTACTTGCATTGGTACAATTATTTCAAGATTTTTTTGCTATTAAAACTTTACCATTTATCTTCTTCTTCTTTTCTACTTCTTAACTTATAGAGTTCCTCTGCTGGATAAAGATCTCCCCAAAGGTTTGCCGCAATGACCGGTCTCGTGGGCAGCACGAGACCATCCATTGGTTTCCCGAGTTTTCTTCGAGTCGCTAAACTTAAGTTTCAGTGAGCGGAGCACATTGCTCGTAGAACCAATGGTCGCTGGGGCAATAATGTTCTGGAGTGGCGACCACGTACCAGAAAACGCAATGTACCATTTATCATTTCTTGGTTATTTTATCTCTCCTGAATTTCGCTGTAACATAAAATTTGAAAAAAATATACGTACTTTACATGATGATTTAATTAATCATAACACTTGCAAAGTATGAACAAATTCCTAAAAACAAAAGTTTCATAAACTTTTGTAACACGCTTCCAATTAATAAGTAATTTTTGGATGTTTACCCATTTTCGTTGAGCGTGTACTACGCCATTATGGCGTCATTAATTACGCCAAAATACCTACCACAAAAGAAGTGATGTGAGTTGGTATGTCAATTTGATGTCACCCTTTGTACTATGTACAGCTTCTTTTTGTTATCTACACTAATATTACAAAGAGGAAAACTTTGTTTCTGAGTGAATAGGCTCTTAATAAACTAGGGCGCTTTACCATCAACGACCGCATCACTGCTTACCATCAGGCAGGATTGCGGTCAAGCGCTAGTTTATAATTATTAAAAAAAATGCGTTTTTTGAACACAAGGTGTAAAAAATAAACTAGAAAAGTCACTTATTTTGCGTACGTTGCCTAAACTATAAAAGATAGAACCATAAAATGTTCTAATTAATTTATATCTTATGAATATCTACAATAAAGGCCGCAACACACTCTACCTATCTATGTCCAGTGAGGCACAACATCCATGTTTTTATTTAAAAAACTTGTTTTTTTTTTAACTATATTTAAACGCATTTATTTTACTCATGCTATTAATCCTTATCAAAATAAATTCCATCACTAAGTACAGTTTATGTAGATAATATTTGGTCTTTGAATGATTATATTTGAACGTTTGGTTTTAAAGTTATGGCGAAATTAAAATATTACGAGTTCTGCTGCACGGCCCGTTGCGGGAGTTTATATCTATGAGTAAGGTTCCCGCGCGGCTCAGACGCGAGGTCGGCTCCCTACGCAGCGGTCGTGCGTGAAGTCTAATATGTAATTTTTGTTCGATTTTTTTTAGATTTCGTTCTTAAATCTACACCTACGCAAAAGTTCATCTCAGAACTAAATAATTCTTTTTAGGGCTAACCAACAGGAATTTTCAGGGCTAACCAACAGTTCTTTTTAGGGCTAAACAGCAGTTCTTTTCGAGGCTAAATAACAGTACTTTTCAGGGCTATCCAACAGCTATTTTCGGGGCTAATCAACAGTTCTTTTCAGGGTTAACCAACCGTTCTTTTTAGGCCTAAACAACAGTTCTTTTCACGGCTACACAACAGTTCTTTTTAGGGCTAAACAACAGTCCTTTTCAGAGCTAGTCTAGTTAAATATCTAACAGAACCAGGTCTCAACTTTCTAAACATAGTTCTCAAGCACAGGCAACAAGAATACGTCGTATGGGAGAATGTTCACCTGATCGTTCCCAACGCCTCGCACAACACAATCTGAGAACCTCTGAGTTAGGTACGTGCATGAGAGTCGAGGCTGGAGCGTTTCCAACGTCTTCATGAACAAAATGTAAGGACTTCTCAGTTGCCGAGCATTTGCAGCGACTTAGAGCTCAGGCAGAGAAACAGCAGTTGTCCACAAATAGAGTTCGCAATCTAATTTTAATAAACAGCAACAGACTGGCTTTCAGATTGATTATGTACAGCAAGCGTCAGTCCAAATCGGAGTCATGAATAAGATCTGCTCTAACTGGTCTGCCAAGAAATGGGCGGACGAACCTAATGGTATGTGCTGTGCTTCAGGTAAAGTTTGTCTTCCTAACCTTCAGGAGCCACCACAAACAATAAAAAATCTTCTAACTAATAACCATCCATTATCTGGTAATTTTCATATACGTAAATACAATAGTATTTTTCAAATTACTTCTTTTGGCGCAAAAAAAAATAAGACTTAAGGTAATTTTATTCACTTTTAAAATTGAAGGACTACGTGTATTATCTCATTGGTAGCCTTTTACCACCATCAGGCCAAAACCCACAATTCTTACAAATATATTTTATTTCGCGTTTGGCAGCGGTAACCGACATCCACGCGGGCGGAGCTGCGGGCGACCGCTATGTAGTATAAAACTAAGTCGCTTATTCTGTCCCTATATCCCTATGTATGCTTAAATCTTTAAAACTACGGAACCGATTTAAATGGTTTTTTTTAAATAGATAGAGTGATTTAAGAGGAAGGTTTACATGTACGCATGCACCCGTGCGGAGCCGGGGGGGTCACTAGTGTTCTATAATCATACAGATAAATAAGAAATGTTAAAAATATTGCCCTTAAATAAAATTGAAATTTCTGTTTGTAATGTCAATATTAAACTGTGTGTACTATAACCTATATACTTAGGGCAGTCATAACAAAAACAAATTGGGTGTTTTATTGTTTGTTCCGGCTAATCTATTAAGCGGCTAGATTGATTTTCATAAAACTTGTCACGGGAACTTTGAACCCCGCCAGCAAAACCGCCTGTACGACAGGAAGATCATCAAAATTTAAAATATAAAGTCATACGAGGCAAAATCTCAGCATGAGACGGCGGAAGTTTGTATTTTAAAAGTAATTGTGAAGAAATGTTGGAATAGAAGATAAGTAATGCTCGGTGGATATTAATAATAACACACATTATTTTCTTTGAGTTTTCACTTTCCTCTCTCTCTACATCTTCGTGTTTACCATTCCCTGGTATTCTGATACACAAAATATACTTTAAAGTAGAAACCATACACTGTTGGATTGCGCTGCGTGTCGCGGGTTCGATTCCCGCACGGAACAAATATTTGTATGACCTACAAGTAGTTGTTCTGGGACTGGATGTTTGTGTGTGTGAGTTTATAAACGCATTTGGAAACGCACCGACAGCATAGGAGAAGTTCCTACTGTGGGCAACGATTTCCTTTAAAAAAAAAACAGTGTAGCTACCTACTTATAGCGGGTAAAAGGGATATCGTAACACACTTTTAGTCTAATTTAAATGTTTTGAAAATAATTACTAATTCATTGTTCTATATGTTCGATAAATGTATTAGCTGAACGACATAAATGACGCAATGAATTTTATTGAACTGTAAACAACTCATTGCTACTGATAGTTATCATCATCATCATCTGATGATGAAAGATTCTCTGCGTTAAGCCGAGTCGCATCCGAAGCTTTTCAGCTCTGAAGTCTGGGGTCCGCTTTACCAGTCTAACTGCTGATTTTGGCTAAACTTCGATATTTTCTATGGAGCGACTGCCGTCTGACCTCCACAACTGCAGTTAGACCAATTGTTGGACTTTTGCGGGCGCCAAAACCCGTAACGACTGCCATTAGATGTTCATATGGCAACCGGAACCAACGGCTTAACGTGCTTTCCGAGGCACGACCAGACCAGTGCAAATATTCATATTTATGCATACTAATATTTGCACTGAGCGGGGATCTAACCCGAGCCTCCTTGGGCGTCGGCCGCGTTCGCTACGCCACGGAGGCTGATTACCCTTCTGCTACCTGTGTGTTGTGAATTGCGTACATAATCCTGGAAACTCCTGAGTTAGTATTTTTCGACGGTTATAAAACGAATAAAGTTCTGTTTCCTTCAAAAGTGTAAGACCTACACGATGAAAATGTACGGAATAAGACAATTTTTGTAGTAGTTAAAATACATGTGGGTACGTACATTACATTATACTGTACATTACTACATGTACTGAATCCATGATTGGGTAACAGATTGCGCGACGGTGTCCAAGCTACCCTGTTATATAAATCTCTTTAAAATGAAAACCAAAATTCCAGAAAACTAAACACATGCTGACCGTTATGTCAGGAGACAAATTACCCTGGTTGATATAGGTAAACGTCCCGTCCATCAATCTAAAAACACCCTCCCTTCTCCAGCTTCCACCACCCAGGGGACCAGTCTGTTATCTACTAACAAAATGGAGATAAAAGTATCAACGATTTAATTGTTCCTTTCATTATATACAAGACCTTGTGAAGCCCGACGGAACCCGCTGGTTATGCGAAGTACGGAATCGGTCTATTATATCTATGTAGTATGGAGTAATATATTTATTTATAAATTTATTTCAGGCATCAAAGCCCAGAGAAATATAAAGGGTGTGTCTGACATCGACGCACAAACGAGCACCATGGATCCAGTACATGATTCTGAACCCCCAGTGGTAGAACTATTCGTCGGCATTTTCATGATTTCAAAAAATATATATGTAGTTTTTTTTCACTTTAGACCGTTCATAATTGCTATACTTTTATAACCCAATAAGATTTTAAAGTAAAAATTAATTATTTCGCTAATTACACAAAAAACCGCAATAAAAACAAAACTTGAACTGATTTAATAGGGTTCATATCAGGGATCAACGTCATACCTACAAACCCGCAAGACGGCACGCTTGCTACGTTCAAAGGCCGAACCGACACTTTTTTTAAAAGACTGTGAATTCTGTAACCGTACATTAACGACATAAATGACTATTATAATTTTATTAGTGGCATGCCGTGTAGTTTTTTCGCGAAGTTTGCGTTACGATGTCAGATACACCCTGTATACTGTAGGGGAAAGTAGTACGAGTTGATCCCTCGAGGTAAGATGATCCTTTCCGATTGTGCCGAAACCACTAACGCCATCTAGACGATTTCAATGGTAATCCATACCTCTGCATACCCCTCCGCTTCAGTCAAATAGTAATGGCAGTGTGAGCGACAGACTAATTTTGTCAAGGCCAAATACAATTTGTTAACAGCTGTTTATGTTACTTTTATTTAAAGAATGTTTAATGTAATTTTTGTTATATTTGCGTCTTTTTAATATGCTTAATTTTAGTATTTGAGAACATGAACATAGCCGCGTGCGTGCAGATTATGTTAGCAAACATTTAATGAAAAAGTGGGACTTGGGTCAAGATGATTCCTTTTTATGTGTACAAGATGATCCCCGAGGATCATCTTGTACATATACAAAATTTTTGCGGCGGTAACCACAGAAAATTAATTTGTTTTATACGAAGAAGTGCCGGATTTGCCGGAACAACCAAGGCGTTGTGTTAGTTCAGATACTGAATTCATAGATGAAGGTCCACCTCAGTTACATACATCTGATAGTCCCAATATGCAACGGCTGCTCGCTATCAATGTTACTGAAATGGATTTGAAATCGCTTAGAGCGAATAAAACTCCTTCGCCATTAAAAACTGAAACAGTGCAAATTCGCAGTCCACTGTCGCCAATCCCACCTACGAGCTGTGCAGTCAACCACAGTGAGACATCACTTGATAAATAAATAAATAAATATATACGGACAAATCACACAGATGATAATAATATCGCAAATTTTGCCGTTAGACCTGCTACATTACATACATCACAAATTGTAGGCAAAAGAAGCACGTTAAAAAGGAAAACTATCCATACGACTGTTTTAACTAGCAAACCGTACAAGAACTATTTAGAGGGAGAAAATAGCAAGAAAACAAAAAAAGAGAATTTAAAAAAATAAGAATAATGAAATTAAGAAAAAGACTGCACCTATAAAACAAAGAAAGGAAAAGGAATAGGTAAAGGGAAGTTAAAAGAAAGAAAATGCCATATAACACATCTGAATCTCAAGAAGATGACACTGAGTGCCTTTACCTACTGCACAGAAAAGTTTTCAAGCGATAACAAGGGTGAAAGATGCATCAAATGTTCATGTGAAAAATGACATGAAGCATGTGTTGGAATAGAGAGTGATGATGCTGGTGAATTTATGTGTGATATATGCAACACAACACCTGCCAAAAAGCATAATTTGTAAGAAGGATTATCAATTTATTTTCTTTATTCATTCATACTATGTTTATTTTTTGCTACTTTGATTTTAGTATTTAGTAGATTTTTGATTTTTGTGACTTTTAAGTCACCTTACTGTTGATTTATTTAATTTTATTATGTTATTAACTAAAAACTCGAAATCTAAAAAAAGATTTTGTTTGAATATTGCGTATTTTTGTTTTTTACAACCTTTTTCTTCATAAAACTATTTGTTTATTTAGAATGGGGGTAAGATGATCATAGGGATCATCTTACCCATACGGGTGTACAAGATGATTACTTTGTAGGGTTTTTTTTAAAAAGAAATACTTTAATGAAATCTCAAATATTGTTGGTTTTGAGCACGAGGGAAGTTAGGTAGATACATGTACTAATAGTAAATGCTTTTATTTTAAGTTTAATTTAAAACAATTGCATTTTAAAGCGATTTTCCCTTAAGGGGATCATCTCGTACTACTTTCCCCTACTATGTATATTAACACAAAAACTTAAAATACTATAAATACATATAACATAATTAACTACTTACACCTTAATGTTCACGAATTGTCGGCGTGGTGTTTCGCTGAATGGTGTCACGTAGCAGGCCACGAAACCGGCGGTACACAACACCTTTCGGAAACTTAAGGAACTATTCGAGATGATGTGTCGGAGCGCGCACCACGAACGACTTTAAATTCGTGTTGTGACGCGGCTCCAACCTCTCGACAATCGACATCGATTATATAGGGTATGTTTTCAGAAACCAGCCTAATTTACGAGTAGGGTAAGGTGGGGCACAATGTTACACGGGGTATAATGTTGGTATACACGTTTGTCAAGCTCACAAGCAGCCTTTTTTAACCAATTGTCATCGCCACAGTTGATACCGTGCTTGAAAAATAACAACCAAAAAAGGTTTTTAGGTGATTAAACGACGAAAAAATTGTTTCAAAGTTTTTAATTTCTTTCCGGACGTAATGTATTAAGGTATGGTATGGTAGTTTTCCTTTACTTAATGTTTATTTAGCTACATATTATCGTTAAGTAGTTTGTTGTAAACATAATCTAAAATATTCATTCCAATTTTTAATTTGGTTTGCCTCTCCGGGGCACTGTGTTACGGGGCACTGTGTGACAGTGTAACAATCAGCCCCTGTTAATATATTATTATTGTCTATTTCAAGGTATTACAAGAAAATGGTTCAAAATCGTAAGAGGAAGACGGATTACGGTCTTCATAATGAAAAAGATATGGCGGAAGCGATTTTGATGGTTGAAAGTGGTGTGAGTCTTCGAAAAGCTGCAAATGAAAAGCATGTTAATTTTATGAAATTGCAAAGATATGTTCAAAAGAAAAAAAAATGTTCGGAGGAAGAAAAACCTATGCGACTTACTCCAAAATATGCTAATAGAGTGGTATTCAGTGACGATCAAGAAAAGGCGTTGGTAGAATATTTAGTTAATAATTAGTTAATTTTTAGTTTTTCATTTTCTTAATTATACAATATTTTATGGTGTAACATTGTGCCCCTTACTCTGTAACAGACTACCCCAGATACGGGGCTCAGTGTTACAATCGACTGATTTAATTAAAGTGCAATTTAAATGAAGTAGTTGCTAATATTGTTATTGTTTGATTAATTTTAATTAAAGAGAGATTGTTAAAGTTTATGTCCATGCCAAAAAGTAGGTGATTAATACAATATTTTTCTCATTACATCCCAGTATATTTTTTTTAGTAACACTGTACCCCACCTTACCCTACATGTGTGGTATAGTTCTTGCAATTCACGAACGCGCGTGGCTCTTAGTTGTGTTCAAATCGTATCTGTATACGTGTAAATGTGTCCGTGAGCGTAGACGCGCTACGGTTAGCATACAAATAATCAATGTTAAAATTATTTTTTCTTTGAAACCAACAATGTTAATAAAACAAATATTTTAATAGTAAGTTTTATTAAAATTAATTATTATTCAGAAGTGTCACTATCTTCAAACTCTTCAGTGTCGCTATCAGTTGATTCTACATTAATCGTTAACTCGAAGTCCAAATCGAAATATTTTCTATATTCTTCTTCAAGTTTTTCGACATGCTTGCAAGTTTTACGCCAGGTATCATTGTCGATATCGTTCATACACTCGTTTATTAAATTTTGTAAAACAGTCATATTTTGCTCGATATTTTTAGTTGCAATTTTATTTTTTAGAATTCCCAAGATATTTTCGATACAGTTCAACTCAGGGTGATAGGGCGGCAAACGTAATATTTCAAAATTCTTGCTTTTAACTATTTCATCGATTTTGAATGTTAAGAAACGATGTTTATTATTTTTTATTAAATCATAGAGTTCGATTTTTTTAATCGTTCGTCACATAAAATTCCGTTATCAGTTAGCCATTTTATCATATCGCTCTTCCTTGAACTGGACGTAGGAATTTTACTGCTGCGGGCGTTATGATAGGACGCGTTATCCATCACAATAACTGCCCTTTCTGGCAAATTTAGCATAAGCTTCTCTTCTAGCCACTTCTTATAATTTTCAAAGCTCATATTTGAGTGATAATCTCCAGTTGTGGAGGATGCTTTATATACCAATGAGGCATTTGGAATGAATCCATCTTTAGTACCTGCGTGCACTATAATAAACCGGCTCCCAGTACCTAATTTCTTCATAAATGGAGTATCTTTATCCTTAATGCCCCATGTATTTCGTCGAACGTGTGACGATAAAACATATGTTTCGTCAGTATAAACAATAGGACGCCCTTCTGCACGGCACTGAGAAATCTTTTTCAAATATTTTAAACGCCAAAAAAAAAAAAAAATCATGCCTTTCTTGTAATACTCGTCGGTTACTGCTAATCTTTCGCCATTTATAACCAATTTTTATGAGCAATGAACGTAAAGTGCTTAGACACCCGTCAAAATCTATCTTTTCTCTGAGAACTGACCGAATTTTGTTTAAAGTTGGAATTTCCTTGTGTTCGATGTGATAATTTTGAATTGCACTTCGAATCAAATTAGTGTCGAAATTATCAAAATCAAATTTGCTATTTCTTTTACGACGTTTTTTCATTGGTGATAGAAACTTGGCAGATTTAAGAGGGCATCTCTTTTTCTTCTTTCAAAATAGAAGTTACATTACGTTCACTGACCCCTGTTGCTTCGGCGGTTCGTTTTCTTACGTTAGCCAAAGGACTCAAATCACAATTATCATTATTATTCGCCTTCATGAAATTATATTCTTCTTGAAGAAAATGAAAAACTCGGGCGATAATTGCACGACCCTACAAATAATAAAGATAATACAATGTTCATGATCGTTGATCCATACAAAAAGTTTAATATTAAATTAACGCTATAAATGCATATTTAAATAACTCACCTCACTACGAATAATTTTTCGCTTTTTATTGGTATTTGACATGCTGACGGTACTTCGTGGCGGATAGCGACGTGAAAACAATAAACACAAGTGACCTGAGCGGGCGACCGCTCGCTACTGAACGCTCCGTCAGGCACACACACTAACGCATTGTGCATGTACACAACATACCACAAGCAAGAGTCACGCGCGCTCGTAAATTGCAAGAACTATACAAACAATAAAACTGAACAACTTTTCCCGTGGCACCGATACAGTAACCACGAAAAAATTATCAACTGTCCCATAGAAATGTACTCGACCTAAACGGTTAGGTAACCAACCACCGGTTATAACCACTTTCTGAATTTCATGTTATGATCTGATGAAAGTATTTTCTAATAATGGAATATACAGAATCGTCGAAATCACTATCCAATGATACTGATTGCGACTGATAATAATATAAAACGTCATTTTGTGTTTATGCGAAACCTGAATACAGTTTGTTCAAAATAAGTTACTGAATTGATTACAATCATTTTTAGACCATGCTATATTTTTTCCCAAATACATTTAGAAATTGTTGCACTGTGGTTATTGCGCCGCCGTGCGGCGAGCGGAGCAAGGACCATATTTTTGTTGGGACAGGTAAGTAGGATAACAAGCTCATAACTTTGTGGTTTTAAATGACATCTTTTTGAAATTTTGCACATAGATTCTTTACTTAAAAACACTGGAAACGTTTTCCGGATTTCGCAAAAACAAAAAATAATGTTATACTGGGTGTATCTGACATGGTAACGCAAACTTCGCGAAAAGGCTAGACCGCATGCCACTAATAAAATTATGATAGCCGTTTATGTCGTTAATGAACTGTTACAGAAATAACAATATTTAAAAAAGTGTCCGCTCGGCCTTTGAACGTTGCAAGCGTGCCGCCGTGCAGGTTTCTAGGTATGGCGTTAATCCCTGATGTGAACTCTATTAAATCAGCTGATAAGATAGTTTTTCGAGTTTTGTTATCATTGCGCTTTTTGTGTAATTAGAGAATTAATTATTTTTTACTTTAAAATCTTATTGGGTTATAAAAGTATAGCAATTATCTAAAGTGAAAAAAACTACATAATTTCTTTTTAAATCATAAAAAAGCCGACGAAAAATTCCATCACTGGGGGGTTCAGAATTATGTACTGGATCCATGGTACTCGTTTGTGCGTCGGTGTCAGATACACCCTTTACAGGAAACAATTTAGTTTTCATTCTAATTTTAGTTAGGTAGGTATATAATATTGTTTGCATTGTTGCAGCTTACATTCTATTTATTGGTTGATATATTGGCGTGGCTAGTTGACAAACAGCAAATACTTTATGTCTCGTAATATTAATGATTTTGCATATAATTTACTTTTTTCTAATTCTACAACCAACTGTGCTGCTTGCGCCACTTTTTTCTTCCAATGTAAAACACTAGGAAATGGTGAAGGGCAACTGTCTTGTGTATCTTTGTCGTTCTAAAAGTCAAAAATTCAAATTCATAAAAGTATGAAGTCAAATTGTAAGCATCGTCGAAGTATTTACATAAAATTTTTGAACAATTTTAATGAATGGTTAGCCAGCATTACATCCCATACATTTTTGTGGTGCGATTGAAACCAAAATGTGAAATAAACTCAGTGCTTTTGTTTTTTTTTTTTTTTTTAATCGTTGCCCCAATCTAGGAACTTCTCCTGTATCGTGGATGCGTTTACAAATATATAAATTCACACACACAAACAGCCAGATCCGGAGCAACTACTTGTAGGTCATACAAATATATGTTCCGTTCGGGAATCGAACCCGCGACACGCAGCGCAGCAGTCAATAGCTTAACCATTGTGCTATCCAAATACAAAAAGATTGTACTCAGTAAAAATTTGTGTTTATAAAAAAATTACAAGAAAATGTGAATGAATGAATCATTTGAGTCAAACCTAGCACAAGAAGTCGTTTTCATAAAGTGGAAAAGAATTGTTAGGAATTTCTATGGCTTGTGTTTTATTAGCCTCTAATGTCCTAATGGTGAGCAAAGGGCTCTCTATTCATCATCATCGTCTCAGCGATAATCCCAGTCGCATCCAAAGATTTTTTTGCTTTGGAGTCTGGGGTCCGCTTTACCAGTCTAACCGCTGATTTTGGCTAAACTTCGATATCTCGAGCAAAGGGCTCTCTATTATATTCCTCTTTCTGTCCAGAGGAGTCCAGCTCAACCGTCTGGAGGTAACATCCACCTGAGCCTGCCGCGTGTATTTTAAAATGTTATACAGTTTTTGAGAGAATTTTAAAAAATGTATAGCATTTTAAAAGATAAATATTATTTTAAATTGAAGTAAGCCAACCCGACCATATAACTCGATGTTTTTTTTTTCGAGAACAACTAGTAAATTAGTTCCCTCCCGGTCATTATAATTTTCCGCATAGAATGCTCCAGATTTCGAATTACGTTACATTAAAGAGATTCTTACCGTAGTACTTTAGTATTATGTTAAGTTGAGAGAGACCAATTTGTTTTTATTTTGTATCTGTTGCGTTTTTTTTTTTTTTTAATTATAAACTAGCGCTTGACCGCAATCCCGCCTGATGGTAAGCAGTGACACAATCGTTGATGGTAAAGCACACAAGTTTACTAAGAGCCTATTCACTCTAGCCTTGAAGACACTCAAATTGTAGTCCGACGGAAACACCGCCGCTGGCAAATTGTTTCAGTCCCTCGATGTACGTGGTAAAAAGGAGGAGGCGAAACGCTTCGTCCGGATCGTAGAGGTGTTAACAACGAAAGGGTGGAAACTCGCCGTACGACGGGTTGTCCGATGGTGAAACA
Organism: Sesamia inferens; assembly: GCA_037179545.1. Classification (NCBI taxonomy): domain Eukaryota; kingdom Metazoa; phylum Arthropoda; class Insecta; order Lepidoptera; family Noctuidae; genus Sesamia; species Sesamia inferens. The sequence goes on along the minus strand of CM073933.1, from coordinate 29,055,664 downwards.
GAGATGGGGGAATTAAATCAAGTATTTTCTTACAATATGCAATCATAACACTTTTTTTTTTTCAAAGAACATTGAGCATCGAAAAATTTCGTCCGCTTCCTTTTTAGTAGCCCTGGCTGGAGGCTTTAAATTCATTTAAGGCAGCCACAGGATAGACCGGTTAAGTAGTCACAACCTCTCACGGTCAACTACGAGATGCCATAATAAAAAAAAATTGCTCTAAAGAAAAGTGCCCAAAAGGATTGTCGTTGCCTCGTATAGAACGTCAATGCTGATTCTTTGACCTTCAAATAGTATTCAGTAGGCCAGTAGTATACCCCCTATTTACTCCACCTGTGTGAACCGGGCTTTACCTAGAAGCTACTACATTTTTCCATGTTTCGTTGGTAAAAGATTGATGAGGCTACAAAAGGTAAAAAGTTATTGCGACAGGTATAAATGCGCCCTCTATATCACAGGAAAGGTATGAGTTTTGAATATGAAAAAACCGGCCAAGTGCGAGGCAGACTTGCTTACCGAGGCTCCATACAACAGAGAGAGAGATAGTAAGTTTAGTTTAGAATATAATTAAAACAGTTAATAACACGTGATTCTTTCATAAACTTCACTTAACTTCGTAACATACCCAAGCCTCGCAATTTTCTCCCACACAAATAATTTTGGATCTTATTTCCTTAACAATAAAGTTATATTTACAATGGGAATGACTTTACTTGAACGCTTGCATTAAAAAATTATTACACCTGGCAAAGTTTTAATCAAGGGAAGATCGCTTTTTACCCAACAGGAAAAAATCCGTTCAAAGAATGACTTTAATAAATTCAAGTTATATTTTGTCGAGCAGTTTTTAGGAAAGATGAAACGAATTATTATAAGTGCTCGGGGACTAGTGGCTAAGTAATAATTAATAAACAACCACGCAGGTTGATCTATCAGGTTAAGCTACGCTTGTTGCAAATGGTCTCTGGATGGGTGACGATTTTTGCATATCAAGGACCGTCTGTGCCTCGGAAAATACGGATGACAGCAGGTGAAGCTACCCGAAACTGTCATTTCCAAACAAACATTGGCCAATTGGCTACTTTGAATTCAGTGCAGAGGTGTGCGAAGAGGATAATTGGCGACCCCGATTTAGCTCAAAACGGTCTTCAAAGCCTAGGCGTGGAGTAGCCAATCTGTCGGTATAATTCTATAGGGTGCATTTTGAAGAGTGTGCGTGGAAATTGTATGATTTAATTTCCCTATCTCCGTCAATCATCGGACGACCCGTCGTACGGCGAGTTTCCACCCTTACGTTGTTGACACCACATCGATCCATACGAAGCGTTTCGCCTCGTCTTTTAGACAGCGTAGGTACATCAAGGGACTGGAACAATTTTCCAGCGGCGGTGTTTCCGTTGGACTACAATTGGAGTATCTTCATTCTACTATATATATAATATATATATACGTACGTGTAAACCTTCCGGGATAATTTATATATATGATGATAAAAATCGTATCAAAATCCGTTCAAAGCATCACTCACGAAAAGCCACTTTGTATGTAGGTACTTAAAGAGATATATCTTACGGTAACTTTATATTGTAAGATAATTTTTATACAATGTATACAAATAAAAAAATGTATACAAACCCTTCATTTTAAGCTTCTCATTTCAGAAATGAATTCTTTTCATCTTTGTATTTTTGGATACAAGAAAAATAAAACATTGTTCTCATGCCTACCAGAAAAACATACGAGGAGGTGGTTTCAAACCTTTATAGGTATGTTAGAAGCTTCCGTTTATGTGCGGAAGTGTTATTCCGTGTTCATTATTCCTGCATTCGTCTCAGACCTCAAGTGGTGAAATATTTCATATTGTTTATATTTGATTCTTCAGTTACTTCATAATAGCAAAACAAACATTTTGCTATGTTAACATTTCCGGGAAAGCCATCAACGATATTATAAAAACAGTCAACCCTTCTCGTATCTACATCACGTGTTTTTAGGCAGCCATTTTGTGTAGTGTTGTGTTTAGGGTTTTATACCCAAAGGATAAAAACGGAACCCTCTTTTTAAGACTCAACTGTCTCTATGTCTGTTCTATATGGCTATGCTGTGTATAGCTAGATAGTTGAAATTTTGTTGGCACTATAAGTACCAACTGCTAAAATAGTTTATTTTATAGATAATGGTACGAAAATGTCATCATCATCATCATCATCATTTCAGCCGAAAGACGTCCACTGCTGGACATAGGCCTCTCCCAAGGTTCTCCACGACGACCGGTTCTGCGCCTCCCGCATCCAGCGGTTTCCCGCGACCTTCACCAGGTCGTCGGTCCACCTTGTCGGGGCCCTACCCACGCTACGTCTTCCGGTGCGTGGTCGCCACTCGAGAACCCGTCGGCCCCATCGGGCATCGGTCCTACGGGCAATGTGTCCAGCCCACTGCCACTTTAGTGTTGCAATTCTTTGGGCTATGTCGGTTACTCTCGTTCTTCTGCGGATCTCCTCATTCCTGATTCGATCGCGCAGTGAAACCTCAAGCATAGCCCTCTCCATTGCCCTTTGAGTGACTTTGAGCCTTCTCATAAGGCCCATTGTTAGCGACCACGTCTCAATTCCATAAGTCATCACTGGCAACACACACTGGTCGAAGACTTTTGTCTTGAGACACTGCGGTATTTCGGACGAGAAGATTCTTCGTAGCTTCCCGAAAGCAGCCCAGCTGAGTTGGATTCGACGATTGACCTCTTTCTCGAAGTTGGACCTTCCTAACTGGATAGTTTGTCCCAGGTACACGTAACTGTCAACAACCTCGAGAACAGAGTCTCCAATCTTTATAGGAGTCGGTACAACATGGGCATTAGACATGACTTTCGTCTTGCCCATGTTCATTTTAAGACCGACTCGCTCGGAGGCTCTGCTGAGGTCTTCGAGCATTGTACTCAGGTCCTCCGCGGTCTCAGCCATGACTACGATATCATCAGCAAACCGAAGGTGTATCATGTACTCACCATTGATGTTGATGCCCAGTCCTTTCCAGTCCAGAACCTTGAAAACATCCTCCAATGCAGCGGTGAACAATTTCGGGGAGATAACATCTCCCTGTCTGACACCACCTGACTGACATGGTGGCGTTTTCGTACAAACCCTTCAGCGCTTCAATATACCGATAGTCTACTTGGCACCGCTGGAGAGATTGCAGTACAGTCCAGGTCTCGATCGAATCAAAGGCTTTTTCGTAGTCCACAAACGCCAAGCAAAGGGGTAGGTTATACTCCTCGGTCTTCTGTATAACCTGCCGTAGCGTATGTATGTGGTCTACTATGCTGAAGCCCTTTCGGAAACCGGCTTGTTCGGGTGGCTGGAAGTCGTCAAACCTGCAGGCGAGACGATTCGTGAGGACTCTCGAAAACAACTTATAGACATGACTCAGAAGTGAGATGGGTCTGTAGTTTTTCAAAAGGGTGTTGTCACCCTTTTTGAAAAAGAGTACCACCACACTTCTGTGCCATGCCTGTGGCGTTTTTCCCTTGACTATGACGGAATTAAATAACTTCTGAAGGGCCCTAAGGATCGGTTCACCACCCGCCTTCAGTAGCTCTGCCGTTATTCCGTCATCGCCCGGCGCCTTGTTGTTTTTAAGCTGTTTCAGAGCCAATCTAATCTCCTGCAGGCTGACGTCCGGGATATCTTCGGTGTAGTGTCGGGTTAATCTTGCTCTAGGGTCTTCAGCAAGATTTAATGCGGGTTTTGTCGTCGAAGTGTAGAGCTGTCCATAAAAATTCTCGACTTCCCTCAAAAGCTCGGGCCCGGACGTTATGATCCTGCCGTCGTCAGTCTTCAGCTTGCTTAGCCGGCTATGCCCAATAGTCAGATCCCTAGCGAAAACTTTAGAGCCTCTGTTTCGCTCTATGGCCTCCGTTATACGCTCGGTATTATACCGACGTAGGTCGCGCTTCAGAGACTTTGAGATCTGCTTATTGAGCTGCCGGTATCTGCAAGCATCACTTGACGAACGCAAAACCATCTCACGTCTATCCTCCATGAGCTCGAGAGTGTAGTCCGAGAGCTTTTTAGTTCTATTTGTACGGCGGGTCTTAAAATACTTGGTCCCGACCTTACGGACCTTACGAAAATGTATACGGTTTTAATTTTACTGGGCTTGATAAGATGTACAAATAAGTATCCGCCGTTTTTTGAACATCCCGACGAGCATTATCACGTTGGAGAATAACTTTGTCATATATAGCAGTAGTAATTTTTCCTCTTTCTTCTTCTACGGGACAAGATGGCCGTGCATAGCGTATGCCTAGTGGACTGTAGATTTTTAAGTGCGGTGCTGGGGAGCCTGCCAGGAGTTGGGAATGAGACTCGTTGAATGCTGTTGTGCACACAGTTTATTATAATTACAAGGCAGATAATTCTTGGTTTCTTACAAGTACTTACAGCACTAATTGAATTGACGCGTGCGTTTCGGTTGAAGGTTCGCAGAAAGAGAGAAAATCATGCAATGTCAAAATGGGACGATGGCAACACAAGTCAAAGACAAAATTTTTATACTTTTTAATTTTATATCGGTCCTGGTAGGACGATCCATTTATGTTGTTCTCAACGCTTCTATCTTCCTCCAATAAAGCTTCCAATTCCGTGTCTTTGCACGACTTGGGTCAGAGTTTCTAAACTTTTGAAACCACTCACGACAACTTCTCTCTCTTAAAGCAGCTTCGTCATAAGCTACTTACAAGCGATGGCCAGCTGCAGATTTCTTAAAATTAAAGAAGTAACAAAAGTTCCCGCAAATGAGGATTATTCGGCACAAAACTTAACATTTTTACACAAAAATAATATATGTGATACTGATACAGAGTCACTACTACTCTAAGTGTATGTTATTACCAGATGTCCGAACTTACTATATCACATTTTCAACAATCTACTGACAATATTAACGAAACCTCTCAGTGAGGATATCTTATGTTAAACGGCGGAAACTTATTTTTACTCTTAATATTTTTTGAAAATTGTTTCAATGACACTTTGGACCCTGATACCAACACTCATCATCAACCTTTTTATCGTCCCACTACTAGGCACAGGTCTCCTCTCATACAGAGAAGGGTTGAGCATCATCACCACGCTTGCTCAATGCGGGTTGGCGATTTGAGAATTAAAGTCGAGGTTTTCTCAAGATGTTTTCCTTCACCTTCAGTTATTGGTGTCCAAGATATACATAGAAAGTACATATAACTTTAGAAAAGCTTCATTGGTACTTGCCTGACCTGGTGTTTTATCCACTAGGCCCCCACGACTTGTTATTAACACTATTATACTATTATTACTAGATTCTTATAATATGTTCCTTTGGAAGTCCTAGTATATGTGCTCTAGGTATCTTAGAATTAATGGACTGTGTACGTACGTCTCGTAAACTTTAATAATCTTTTAAATATTAAGTATGTCAGGTCAAACTACCCGAAACTGTGGCTGCCAGAAAACTTGGCGTTATCGCAAAGATACAAAGGACAGGTCCGTTCGTGTGTGGAGTACTGCAGCCACATTTGGGCTGGTGCTGCTAAGAGTCACCTGGCCACTTTGGATTCAGTGAAGAGGCGTGCGAAGAGGCTGATTGGTGACCCTGATTTAACTCGAGTTGGTCTCCAAAGCCTAGAGCACAAGCGTAGAGTAGCCAGCCTTTCGGTGTTCTATAGGATACATATTGGGGAGTGTGCGAGGGAATTGCATGATTTAATTCCCCCATCTCCGTTCCACCATCGGACGACCCGTCGTACGACGAGTTTCCACCCTTACGTTGTTAACACCATTGCGTTCCGGACGAAGCGTTTCGCCTCCTCCTTTATACCGCGTACATCGAGGGACTGGAACGATCTGCCGGCGGCGGTGTTTCCGTCGGACTACAATTTGAATGTCTTCAAGGCTAGAGTGAATAGGCTCTTAATAAACTAGTGCGCTTTACCATCAACGATTGCGTCACTGCTTACCATCAGGCGGGATTGCGGTCAAGCGCTGGTTTATAAATTAATAAAAAAAAAATCCTGATCAACCTTACACCTTAACGCTTTAGATATAAAGTTGAAAATCTAATAAAGAAATCTGACAGATTGAAGTAGCTTGATGTATTGTCATCTGTACGTCGAGTGGGAACAACAACACACACTGTAACCAGCATGTAATTCTAGCAAACAATGACTACACTGATTTTAGACCAACTACATGTGTTGGGTAGACCCCCGACAAGGTGGACCGAGGACCTGGCGAAGGTGGCGAGAAACCGCTGGATGCAGGAGGCGCAGGATCGGTCGTCATGAAGATCCATGGGGGAGCCCTATGTCCAGCAGTGGACGTTTTTCGGCTAAAATGATGATTCCTGATCCACTCCTGGGACTCAGGCCTCTTTTCGGTGAGAGGGACTGGGCCGTAATCTACCACGCGTGCATTCACCGTTTTGAGAGCAGTGGTGATTAAATAATTTACACAAACTAAAGCGCCTGATGGGGTTCGAACCTACGACCTAGAACTTGCAAGTCGTGGCCGATACCACTAAGCCACCGCTGTTCTCAAAAAGTATGGACCTCTAGATTCTTTTTTCATTCAGTGACATATCCAGAATCCAACGATAACGGGGTCCGTGCCCTTGTCCCGGCCACCCTGTGTATGTTCTATAAGTAATATATTTCCACCACATCCACCCTTGCGACCCGGAATATATCGCAAACAATAGCCTGACTACTTCCCGCGAGAAAGAAGTTGCTTGTTAGCACTAATAACGAAAAGTTATTATAACTAGGTCTTTGAAATACTATCAAACACTTAGCACATCCTATTTAGGTCTCACTGAAATATTTATAATCCTATCACCGAGTTCCCATTAGGTTCATCCGGCACCATCCATCCTCCGGGATCGGTCCCCAGTGCCACATTCCCCTGAATTTTTTCAATAAAACTTGGAGTTGACGAAATGAAACGGCTGTCTTCCTTCAAATAATTCATAGAGTTGATGCGGTCCACGGTAGGTTATAAAATATTTATAACACATTTTACTTTTACTCGGCCGTTTTAACTTTGCCTTTAGTGAATTTTCAATGCAAATTTTTTAGTTAATTTTGACGCTTTTGACGATGTAACAACTGCTCAGATCCGTCCTCCGTACGGCTTCACCAGACATCATGCCAGAACACGACGAATCGCTCGGCGGCAAGACTTTGGGTTTGGGCGGTAACATCAGCCGACAGCCGATGTTAAGGCCTGCTACCGAGAAATCGAGGTTCTGGAGATGTTGGCACTCAGCCAAGGGCGACAGATTAATTGTAACAAAATACACTATTTCATATAATGGTTGCTATATTGGTTATTACCACCATCATCATTCTGCTGCCCTTATTTGAGGTCGGCGCAATATGTCTTTTTCATCCATACTATTAGAATGTCACCTCCTTAGTCACCCCCTTCTTAATACCATTACCATACCATTATTCACATTCATACTCAAAACTCTCCTCACAATATTTTCCTTATTTCTTCGTAATTTTAGTAGACGCACCATGGTAGTGTTAAAAAGGAAATAAAGGAGAAAGTCACAACATATAAAGACAGACTGCAGCAGCACCCTAACATATTGGCACACCATCTTATGAACGATTTACTTCCAAGTGCAAGGAGACTAAAGAAGGGTGATCCTCAAGACTTAATTATTTAAAATGACCATTTCAGGGGGCTTGTCATTGGACCTGTACCTCACATACCATATATTATTTCTAAAGTATTGTTAAATATCTCCCAGACAGAATGCAAAAATAAATATGATAAAAAACAATATCTCCGTGATACCTGCCCATACCATGACAACCGAATTCCACACAACTTTTTAACAGTCGGTGCCATTATTGGTTATTAATTACTGCAGTGTGGCTACCATGATTTTTCATTACGAATACTCGATCATCGATATCGTCCGCGTTTGACTCATCAATTGGACCGCTTCAATTTGTAAGAACTCTCAACCAATGAGACGATGCGTATGATCGAGTCTCGTAATGAAAACTCATGGTATCCACACTGGTATCTAAATAGTGGGCACGAGTCCTGAATGGGCGAGTCGTTCAGCAGTTTACTAAAGCGAAAATAATGACGGTATGGCTGACCGGTATAACCCGATTAACTGGAAAGCAAACCAGCTTATCAAAATTATCCTCTGAGCTTTGCGAGTTTGTGACATAGAAAGTAACATGAAAAAGAAAAGTCTCATTAAGGCTCATGTAAAAAGTGTGGTGTGTAAGCCCCATGTAGGTTTTGGCAATGACTTCTGGATCTGAAGACTAGCTTGTTAGATATGAAACGTATTTAAATATAAAAGAACATTCGTTATTTTTTTTAAATCAATAAACTAAGAGTGTCATTTATTTCACAATTTGTAATACTAAATAAACTAAATAGTATTATATCATATTAAATTGAAAACTTTTGCTTCACACAGGAGTCCATAAGTTTAGTATTTAACAATTTTACTTAACTCCTAGTGTTAGTAGGTTACAGATTCATATATAAGACACAGATGTACATACATAAAATTAATACTTAGCGCCCAACTAACATTTTTGTCATATAATCAAACATTTATATGACCTTGAGTCTTATTAATGTTGTTTTACAGTATTTTTGTTAACTCTTAGTCGTGTACTGGTGCATTATGTGTCCGATAGTCATATACGCTTTTCGTTGTATAATAATGTCGTATAGACGTTATTGCGACCTTTTTATACAACCGTCATATAGTAGTGTCTACGACGACTTCTATAAAACTAACTTATACAACTTTTCGTCGTGTAAACGTTTTCATCGTATAAACGACGTAATACTGTCAATTTTGTCATATAATTGCCTTTTAAACAACTGCTATACGGATAATAATTGTTTACTCGTAGTATTTGTAACCATTATACCTATATAAGCCGAATAAGTATTACGAGAGCAACCTTTATACAACCTAAAGTATTACAAACATGCTAATACGACCGCTATTTAATTATTACTCATAATAGAGGTTTATAATCACCTTATATACAACTTCCATCATTTTGAAATTATATTTAGGTATTTACTGTTTGCTACAACAAATGGATTGATAAAAGTGGAAAAGTATTAAAAGAAGTGGGGAATTAAAAACAAGTATCATTCGCTTCGAGCACGTCCTTTAATACAAAGGAATAAAACTCAAACTGATAGTGAAGAAAATGTGAAGGGTTCCGTATCACACTTAAATGTAAATTTAACCAAAATTCTACGAGTAGGTACATCTTGCAGTTCATTTGCCGAAGTTCAGGACTCTTGTTCACTTTCCAAATTTGAAAATAGTTATTCATAGTCCAAAAATGAAGTTAACGTCAATAAAGACACCCACAATGACGACTTCAGAGACCATTAAAAAACGTAGGGGCTATTGATTTTAATATTCCCCAAATTGTATTAAAGCAATTAAATGATTTGAAACTTAAGGAAAAATGTTTTGTAAATCTTCATATCCAAATATATGAGAAGGAAATTTCGCAAACTGAAGTCATACCTATATTAGTTTAGGTACTGATATAAAGTGTCAGTTGGTTAGTGTGTTATTCATACATTTAAGAAATAGGTAATAAAAAAGGCAGTAAAAATTATTGAAACATTTTTTTTTATTATTCCCAAGAAAGTAATTAACATTTCAAGTTTGACGAGACTTATTAATTAGAAATAAAAGCAAAGATTTCAAATATTGCTAGTTTTTGGAAAAACTTAAATGGCTTTTTGAACCATAGATGTCAAATATGAAATATTATACAAAATCAAACCTTCATTTATTTTGCCACATTGAAACATCTTATGAAGCTAATAATCTTACAATAGAACATATAAAATTATGGTGTATTTTCTAGCTCTACATTCTGGACATTGCATTGCTTTTCAACTGGCTGCTGATTATTTTCGTGCAACACTTTTGCTTCCTTTGGTAAAAACTTTTCAACATCCTTGTGGGGTTTACCTAAAACAAAAGTATTCTAAGATATAGGGATGTCACGCAAATCGGTTCTTAAAATATAAATGCCTAGCTAACTTAGTACAAATACATCCTAATTGAAGAAAGTTAGTTAGGCGTTTATTATGTTATTACTGATCCCTAAATCAACTGTCATGGCGTACTCGAATGAATGAACACGCAGTTATACGTCGGGAAGTTATGTAGTTGTCATATAACGCAGTCACATTAATAATAAATTAATAGAAATATGTGAAAACATTAATATTTCAAAAGCGCGTAAAAAAATTGTTAGAAACTTACCTCATATTAATCAGTAAACTTGATTGCGCAATGGTTGACAACTGATGAAATAGTTTTATCATCTCAAATAACAAAGAAAATATACAATATTAACTCTGCTGTCAAAAACACTGCCATATTATATTAACGTGATATGTTATAGAATTTGTTCAAATAAGCACACCTTTAAATGACAATAACACAACTTTACATTGGATAAAAGTCATATTGTGAGCCATTACTCGACACGAAGTCGAATACACGCCGCGACAGTTGTTCTTACATGACATGTAGTCAAATTGCCGACGTAAATATGACTACTATGCGACTTTACAGGACCATATATGACTATTACACGACACTCTTGGCGACTTAAGTTGAATAAAATGGGCCCTAATGTGGTCGAGTAAACATTCTTATAACGTTTATACGATTATATTATATAACATTAAGTCGCCAACAAAACGTCTACTCGACTTCCTAAATGTTAGTTGGGCGGGGAGTTCCTCCACCTCAACCCAAATCGCTTAACACACTATTACTGTCGATTAGAATTAAATCCATTACTCTATATTTTCGAAAAATGTGTAAACCACGAAGTGAACGCTGTTTAACTGTCAAAATGGAACCCATTGCTATTGCCAGTGTGTTACGCAATTACCCTACTGGTTGGTCAGTTATAGGTACTACTACGTAATAAAACTATTAACATACTAAAATACAGCGTCGAAATTTCCCACTGCTTCGCTGTCGACTGGTAATGTGTCCAAGACACTAGCGGCATTGCCACGTTGTGTAGCAATACTTAGCCACTGGCCAAAGGAAAAGTCACGGGAAATATCAACAAGCCTTTTAGAGAGTTCATTCAACGAGCAATGAGCACTCGGGTACCACGGCCCAGGGGTTAAATCAATTTTTTTTATAACTATAAACTAGTGCTTGACCGCGTATGGTAAAGCGCGCTAGTTTATTAAGCCTATTCACTCAAAAAAACTGAGTGAATAGGAAGGAAGACGACAGTTGAGCGAGGTGATTCAATGTAAACCCAACAACAAGACCAACGATGCTGCGCCAGAGGGAAATTGATCTGGAAACCTTCCACGACCAAACTCCCGACACAACAACATTTGGCGCAGCGTATCCGGCTCTGTGTCTAGCATTTGTGGACTATGAGAAGGCCTTTGACTACATCGAGACCTGGTCTGTTCTGTAATCTTTGCAGCGATGCCAAGTCGATTGGCGATATATCCAAGTGATGAGATGTGTTTACGATGCCGCCACAATGTCCGTACAAGTCCAGAACCAGCAAACTAAACATATCCCTCTTAAGCGAGGAGTGAGGCAAGGGGACGTTATTTCCCCCAAATTATTCTCCAATGCCCTCGAGGATATGTTTAAGACGCTGGATTGGGAGGGTCCGGGCATTAACATGAATGGCGAGTACATCTCACACTTGCGATTTGCGGACGAAATCGTTATCATGGCGCAAACGCAGCAAGAGTTGGAACAAATGCTGACAAACTTAGCTGACTCCTCCCAACGCATCGGTCTCCGGATTAACTTAGACAAGACCATAATTATGTTCAATGAACGGGTCACTCCGGGACCGGTTGCCGTAAACGGAATTCCGCTCGAGGTTATTTCAAAATATGTATACCTCGGGGAAACGTTGCAATTAGGGAAAAAACACTTCGAGAAGGTGGCAAATAGAAGGATCCAGCTGGGATGAGCAGCATTTGGTAAACTTCGTTGGGTATTTCGCCCATACCCCAATGTTTGAAGACTAAAATCTTCAACCAGTGCGTCCTACCCGTCATGACTTACAGAACAGAGACGTGGACACTAACGGCCAGACTAGTCCATAAGTTTAAAGCCGCTCAGCGAGCTATGGAGCGGGCTATGTTGGGCGTCTCTCTGAAGGACCGCATCAGAAATGAGGTGATCTGACAGAGGACCAGAGTTACCGACGTAGCTGAGAGGACTGGCAAGCTGAAGTGGCAATGGAGTGGTCACATATGCCGCAGGACCGACAACCGTTGGGCTAAACGAGTCCTCGAGTGGAGATCGCGTCTAGGCAAACGTAGCGTAGGACGCCCTTGAGCGAGACAGAACGACGACATCAAAAAGGTGGCTGGTAGTGGCTGGCGGGGAACTACTCAGGATCGAGCATGTTGGCGTGCCATGGAAGAGGCCTATCTCTAGCAGTGGTAGAGTAGAGGCTGATGATGATGACCCGGCACACATCGCAATACAACTGCTCAGACCCGTCCTCCGTACGGCTTCACCAGACATCAAAATAAACAACTAAAAAAGTACTACATATTAAGCTTTTAAATAAATTAATAAACATAAATCACGAGCAATTAACCTTTTACAATTTAACAAGAAGTATGTACTTTTGAGTTTGTATGTCACCTACTTACATACTAATAGTACTACTACTACATAGTAATCTCTGGAACATGTAGTCAGATTTTTAAAAATATTTTTGTGTGTGTTAGCCCAAAAGATGACGCTATGACTTTTAGCAGCCGAGCAAAAATAAAAAAAATGTCGGAACGAACGCCAAGCGTAAACGAAGCCTTTTACTTTGTTTAGGCTTAGCGGATAGTCAAAAGTGGGTTCCACCACTGTGGGAATGTTCGCACGGGGAGATGGGACCTGCTGACAAACAGCGGGTCGTCACCTGTTGGGGGGTGTGGTGAATTCTTATGTGAATCTCGCACCCCTTTTCATAGGTGGTGGTGACACTGCGCTGGTTTTAGCCTCTGTCACCCCCACGATGGAGGAAATAGAAAAAAAGTTGACAGGAGGAGGAACGAACGAGACACTACAGGTAGACACAGTCACAACAGAAACTTACCACCCTTACGTTATTGACACCACAACGATCTCGTCTTTTATACCGCGCACATTGAGGGACTGGAACAATTTGCCAGCGGCGGTGTTTCCGTCGGACTACAGTTTAAGTGTCTTCAAGGCTAGAGTGAATAGGCTCTTAATAAACTAACGTACCATGAACGATTGCATCACTGCTTACCATCAGGCGGGATTGCGATCAAGCACTAACTAGTTTATAATTTATGAATATATATTTATACAACGGCGCGTGACTAGTTAATTTTGAATATTGTGATCTGTTTTATCGTATCAGTATCAATTGACCGTAATTTACTCTACTATTTTTTTGAAGTCGATTAATCGGTCGGAATTCGATAAATTATGAATTTAATTAAGAGCGGGTAACACCATGGAGCGAATGGTAACACCGACTCGAGTTGCGTTTGACATAAGGACCGACCGTTTGCGCGGGCATTATTCTGTGCTCAAGTTTCGGTCGAGTATGTTGGTCATACTCAAACCCAGTGGCTCTTGTCTGTTTTAATCTAAGATTATCATTGTAATCCTTTACTATTAAAGTTATCTAAGTATCTGTACAGTTAAAATAATAAGAATCGAACATCACACTATAGTTATTGTTCAACGTTTTCTCGAAATACCGCCCACAATAGATGCTCATGTGGATGAGAAGACAACTCAACTATCCGGAACCTTTGGCCCCGCCTTCCTGATGGTTTCCCCTACATATATAATAAGGAAATAATTTACAATGAATGATTTTAGGGTTCTGGGAACCCCATTACTAAGAGTCCCCTGTCTGTCTGTCACTAGACTATCTCATGAACCATGACAGCTAGACAATTAAAATTTTCACAGATGTATTTCTGTTGCCGTTGTTACAAAAAATACTAAAAGGAAAATAGAATAAATATTTAAGTGGAGCTCCCCTGGAGCTCCCATACAAACATTATGATGAGGTGCTTTATTTTGTGTAAATTATTTCATCACCACTGCTCTCAAAACGGTGAAGAAAACATTGTGAGGAATCCGCATGTCCTAGAGGCAAAATTTCGAAGACATGTGAAATTTTCCAACCAGCACTGGGCCCGCGTGATAGATTACGGATTTACGGCCAACTCCCACTTACTGTGAGAATGTCCCAGCAGTGGGACCACTGCTGGGACATAGGCCTTCTCTCATAGAATTATGTATTTATTATGGAAAGTTTCCAAAGTAAAAGAGAAACGAAAAGTAATAGAGATGTTAATTAAATTCAGTACATTATCACAAACAGCGCACAAAAAATACAGATTCCTGAAAACGTGCACAAAACAGTGTCCATATAATATGTAAATGAAAATAAACACAGTTAATCAAACGATCCGTTAATTAACATGGCGCCGCTTCAGAAACTAAATAAAAAATAAAAGTTTTGAGGCGTAAAAAGCGGAACAAATTCACGTCACCTGCACCGCTGGTGAAACATGTGTGATCTGAAATCCAACCGACTGACTTCGAAGGTCGTAATAATGTCACTGTTTAACAATATATTTACTTCACTTTAATTTAATATACTTCAATTATGGCTGAGTTCTAGATCAATCATCATTCATTTCAACCGAAAGACACTGCTGGACATAGACCTCCTCCAAGGATCTCCACGACGACCGATCCTGGCCCTCCCGCATCCAACGGTTTCCTGCGATTATTTTCAAAATTATTACTTCTTTTAAAATTTATTTTGCTTTGTTATGCACAATCAGTCCTCATCTGTTTCTTATTAAACGTCAACTGTATTCGACGACTTTGGTCACTTATCCGTTTTGGTGACTGCGCCTTAAAATATATGATGACGTCAGCGACGTCGGAGCGGGTCGTCATCATCTTGGTGGTAAGGGCTCCATTTCGTAAGTGAGTTTTTAATTAAGTCACAAAGTGTAAATATACCCACCAATCTTAGCAATAACAAGTTAAATAGGCAAACCGACAGTTTCGCCCGGGAGAAGTGTTCGACAATCCTCAGCTCACTTTCCAAAACGACTCTGTCCACGTGCCGCTATTACAAAATAATGTCATAGCGTTTTCCCCACTACTGTGTAAATCAAATAAGCAACTTTTATTAAAATGATATCGACCACGACGATCCACGTTATGTATTTAAATTTCAGATTTAATTCTTATATAATAAAGCATTAATTAATAATTTACGCTACAACTTCAAAGATCTGTATACTCTAAAATGAACCTGAATAACCATGGAAATAAAGTTGATATTTGCTAACCTTGAAATAACGTCAAATTGAAACATAAACCAAATTTGATTACCTTTACATTTTTTTGCTTTTTCTTATTTTTATTTGTTTGGAAGCATGACGCAGTGAATGTGTTCATGTCACATTGATTGATTGAAAAAAAAACGAGTGTGCTTATGACCACACGACTGAAGTGAAACTTCTTTCGCACCATCTGTATGTATATATATATATATATATATATATATATATGTATTTACAATATATACATGTATACACATATACATATATTAATTTTCTATAAATATTTAAATTTATTTCATGCTTTCATTTATAAATTAATATTTTTGCATAGACCTCCAATTTAAAAAAAATTAAAAGTGGATTCCCTCGGGGCCAAAAGGTCGGGCTCTTCCTCCTGAATCAGGGGACCCCAAACTCGGGTAGTCCACGACCTCTGGTTCCCGAGATAATCCACGGGGGGATGAGGTAACTAAAGGGGGTCGGGGGGGGGATAGGTTTCGTGGGGTTGCGGGGGAGGGAGGGGGGAGGGGGAGTGGGGTCCCCACTACGATCGCGCGTCATTCGAACATAGAACTTTCGACGACTACCTATTGTTAACACTACTGTATTTTGTATATTTTATTATTCCATTAAAATCAAGAAATTAGAAGTATTTTCATAATTTGTCTCCTCATCTTCACTACCTAACACACCAGAGTCCAGGCTAGGACATTTTGGTGCCGTGACCAGGATACTGGGAACCAATTTTGAAACGTATCTGGACTGGAGAAGGAAGCATAAAGATTCACAGGGCTGTAGAAAGAAGTATAAGGGTACAGAAAATACTGGAAGAGAGAGTATTATCAAGAAGAAAAACAGAAAACCGTTGGTGAGTCCGTTCCTTTTTTACCTCCTACCTACTTTGTGTCCAGATTGTGCGGTATATTTTAGTAAATTGGTGGATTCCTCGATATTCTGGTGTGAATTTTAGAACCTGGGTATAGTTAATCAATTAATAAACACAACGTAATATTTTCGTATTGTCACAATGTCTCAAAATAGTGGAAGAGTTGCAGATCCGATTAAAAGAAGAAGTTACATTAAGGGTAGATTAACGATTTTTAAAACCTATTTAAATGAAATAACGGCTTTGGAAAGATTATCTGACCAGCAGATCTCAGAATTGAGATTAAGGTTGGCCAAATTATAGGAATGTTTCTCTACTTTTGATGATTTGCAATCGGAAATCGAAATTGACTCGGAGAGTCCGAACGAACAAATGATGATTCGTTCCGAGATCGAAGGGCAATTCTATTTTCTAATATCGGAAGGCCAATGTATGTTGGAAAAAATAGAAGAAAGTAATTTAAAACGAAAAAGTATAGCTAAACAAAATTCGAAGCATTCCGATAGTTTTGAAAGTGCTGATTCATTTGCCCGTTCGGTACGATTGCCGATCATTAAGTTACCTACATTTGGTGGAGATTATTCGCAATGGTTAGAGTTTAGGGACACCTTTGAATCGTTAATCCATAAGAATAATTCTATCGAACCGATAAATAAATTCCATTATTTGCGATCGTCGTTGGAAGGTAGTCCTGCATTGAGTATCGAGTCAGTAACATTTTGCGCGGATAATTACAACATCGCATGGGATTTATTGTGTCAAACTTATAATAATAAGCGTCGGTTGATTAGTAATCACATGAATTCTTTATTTAGCATAGAAAACGTAACTAGGGCTTCGGATAAGTCTTTGCGTGCTATGATAGATACTATTTCTAAAAATTTAAAGGGCTTAAAAACCTTAGACCAGCCGGTAGAATACTGGGATACAATTATTATACATTTAGCAGTAAGTAAACTTGATAAAAAAAACCAGTACCAAGTGGAAGGAGCACAAAGGCTTATTGGGAGAGGTACCTACCCTCGAAGAATTCTTTAAGTTTCTGCGTGATCGAACTGAGATATTAGACACGGACAAGCCGAGTACGAGTAAATTAAATAAATATGGAAGTGAGAGGGCATCTAGTTTTGTCTCGTCGTCACAGCCTAGTGAAAAAACTAATCGTAATTATAATTGTGTCGTTTGCCAAGAAAATCATCGGCTATTTGAATGTGCAAGGTTTAATTCTATGAGTTTAGAACAAAGAAATGAAGTCGTCTGGAAAAATAAATTATGTATAAATTGTTTTAAACCAGGTCATCGTGCTTACAACTAATAATAATAATAATAATAATAAATTTATTCACCAATAAATATACGAACTACAAAACAACATAAAACATAGTAACTATATAGGTAATACATACGCTACATAATAGGAGCATCTGCAACCGAACTAGGTAAAACCTGTATCTCGGTGTGCAGCGCCAAACCTCTCAATTACTCAGTAAACTAATATCTTAAAAAAATAATCTAACGCGAAC
Source organism: Sesamia inferens (assembly GCA_037179545.1). Lineage (NCBI taxonomy): Eukaryota > Metazoa > Arthropoda > Insecta > Lepidoptera > Noctuidae > Sesamia > Sesamia inferens. The sequence continues at coordinate 29,037,836 of CM073933.1, read as the reverse complement.
AGCTTTATGTCGATAAAAAGAAAAGCAAAATAATACAAAATAAAATAAACTAAGCTAAAAAGTAAGTTTGTTACAACAATTTTACATAAAACAAAATACAATTAATTAAGCTCCAACTTAGTGAGTTAAATACTAGGAAAGCTAAGTGAGTTGGTGTTTATGTATGGAGAAGGGTGCATGAATGTGTAAACGGTGGTGAGTGTTAGAGTGTGTGTGTTTGGTGTGGAATTTTGAGTGTACTCAGGTATGTGTGTTTAAGTAATATGAAGATGAAGAGTAAAAAAAGAAAATAATAATAATAATAATAAATAAAAATAAAATATCTGAAAAGTTGCCCAAAGGAGCCTATTTACTCTGGTACGATTAACAATTTTTCAGTGTCCTCATATGTTAAGGTCAGCAAGTACTTCTTCACTCTGTCTTTACAACGATCCCCAGTGAGAGGGTAAACGTCTAGAATGTAGTTAATTTTATTATAGACATGGGGACCTAAAAATACAAAGAATCTTCTGATAAAGGAAGTTTCAGGTTTATGTTCACGAGTGCAAACTATTTGTTTCCTACGCCTATGTTTGTAGTTGGGGTCATATGCTATGTTTCGGTGTTGCTTTAGAACTACTGTCAGTATATAGAGCTGTCTAACAGTAAGTACTTCACAGTATTTATAAAGCAACGTCGTGGAAAATAGTCGAGGCTTGTAAGCGCAAATCTTTAGTATTGTGCGTTGAGCAATCTCAGTAGGTTTAATTATAGTTTTGGGAGCTCCTCCCCATGATGAAATGCAATACGTTAAAACTGACTGACATAAGGCAAAGTAGATTTGTTTCAATAACATAGGATCAACCACATGACGCAGCCTCTTAAATACATAAATAAGTTTTCTGACTCGAGCGCTAAGTAATTTTATGTGATCTTTGAAACTGAGATGGCGGTCGAAGAGGATCCCTAAATATTTTATTGTAACAACGCGTTCGATTGGATTACAGGTACAGTGTGTGTCTAGGGAACATTGGTGAGGGACTATGTTATAGTTGCTCCCTGGTTGTGTTGATTGCCGTATACTGAAAGTTAGGTATTTCGTTTTAACAGTATTCAAGGTCAAAAGATGAAGCCTAAGCCATTGGTTTACTACATTAAACCCATTCTGCGCAGCATTAAAGGCCTCATCCCAGGTATTGGCAGAGAAAAGAAGAGCTGTGTCATCAGCGTAAGATATGATGTCGCCATTGGGCACGATGATGCTAGTAAGATCGTTTATGTAAATAAGAAAGAGAGTAGGCCCCAAAATACTGCCCTGGGGAATGCCAAAAGACACTGGAAGATCAGCGCTAACATGACGCCCTATTCGAACACACTGCGTCCGCCCGGTTAGATAGCTTTCGAAAAGCCGGAGTTGAATTCCTCTCACTCCAAGCTTTTCCAGCTTGGTAATTAATATGGGAATAGAAATAGTATCGAATGCTTTTTTTAGGTCCAGGAAGATAGCTAAGCATTTCCGCCCTCTGTCTAAGTTAGTACCAACATATTCAGTTAAATAATAAACAGCATCATCGGTTGATCTATTTGTTCTAAAGCCAAACTGATTGTTTGCAAGCAATTTATTTTTTTCCAAGTATTTTGTGAGTCTATTGTTAATTATCTTTTCGAGGAGTTTTGAGATAGCGGGTAGAATAGAGATTGGGCGATAATTAGAGATGTCCTTTTTATCACCGCCTTTAAAAATCGGGCGGACTTCAGAACTTTTCAATTGGGAAGGGAACTGACCCGTCTGAAGGCATTGATTAAAAATGTAAGTAAGCGCCGGGACAAAGAACTGAACGTGTTTCTTCAAAAATTTATTTGACACATTATCGCGGCCCACCGTACATTCTGTCTTTAGACTCATTACCAGACGAAAGACCTCATTTTCATCCGCTTCCTCTAACACAAACGAGTTTAGTTGAGTACTAGTATAGAGGGAATCCGTAAATAACGGGGATGCAGCATCAACTGTATTGTGAAGGTTCAAGCATTCTTCAGCTAAGGTCCGGCCTATATTTACAAAAAACTTATTTATAGAGTCCAGGGACTTTTCAGGTGAGGAGCCAACCTTGAGAAGATGGTTCGGGTGACTAGAGACTTTATTCAAGCTAGAGATCTCTTTAAGAACTTTCCAGAGCTTTTTTGGATCGTTTTTTGTTTTTTCAACCTCCGATTTCTCATACTCAAGTTTGACTTTCTTTAAAATGTTAGTGCAAAAATTCCGATATCGCGTATAGGTAACCTTTAGAGTTTCATTATCTGGTGAGGACTTCAATTCATAGTGTAGTCTGTCTCTATTCTTCATACACCTCAATAACCCAGGAGTTACCCATGGTTTGATGATCCTTTTACGTCTTGATATTTTGACAACAACAGTATTATTATTTGTTGCGGCCTGTGTTGAGCTGGTTAGGTAGTTGATAGAGAATTCAGGATCATTAGACTGGAATATCGGAGTTAGATCGATTTTTAGGATGTCCTGAGTTAAGGCTTCCTCATTGGTTACTGTATATGTACTGTTTATAAGGGTTGGAGATAAATTAAGATCTAAACATACTATCACAGGGTAATGATCCGTTAAAGTAGTAGTAGGAATCAAAGTATGTGTGCAGTAGGTACTTCTTAGTAATATATGGTCTAGACATGTTCCACTCGCACTGCGAGTAATTTCTGTATGGGCAGGTAGTAATCCGTGAGATGCAGTAAGAGTCAAATACTTCTCTCCAGTTAAATCAATTTTAGAATTGTTGATGGGAATATTAATGTCACCTAGTAACATCAAGTTTTTGGACCCTTCTACTTTTAAAAGAGTCTCATGTAATGAGTCAAGAAAGGGATCAACGTTTTTGTATGAGGGAGAGCGGTATATAGAAACTATCGTCAACTGCTTGCCACATCGGGTAATAAGGCAGTTTCCTTCTTGAAAAAATGGTTCTTCAAACACTAAGTCAATATGTTCTTTGTAATAAACAATTACTCCGTCATTTTGCTTTAAATTTTTTAAAGTAGAGAACGATTGGAATCCTGGTAGAGTAGGAATAACATTAGTTTTTAATAACCAACATTCCGTGAGGACTATTATGTCACAATTCATTTTTAACCTATCCAGTAACAGTACAAGTCCAGTGAGGTTACAGTTAACGCTACGGATATTTTGCGTAAGTATGGTCAGACGTTTGTCAGGCGAAAAAGATATCACCTCATGACAGTTTTCAAGATCACAAACTGATACTTTTGAGACAGAGCAATTATCTATGTCATTTGTTAAGCTATTTAAATCACCAAAAATGATTCTCTATAGGAAATGGGACAAAGTAAAAAATGGCAACCAGAAGTAAAGATTAAATTCAAATAGTAAGTTAGTGAAGTGATACTCTTCAGCTCATAAAAAATGTTTAAGTGTGTGTTCCTGTTTAGTGTAAATTGACAATAATTAAAGAAAGTTATTAATAAAATTGAAGCATGCATAAACAATATATCAGAAATACAATATGACAAGATAATTTCCAAGAGTAGTCACTTGTTAGAAATCAATTTTTCCACATCAGGTTCTGAAGTTATTCTGATTTGGGGATCATTGACCTTTTTTCGAAGGTACACTATACCATTTGCAGTCCAGCAAAATTGGTAACCATGGCTCCGTTGGAAACCCCTGGCCAGATAAAAAAGCTTTTGTGCTTTATATGTGAGGCATTCCGCAACGTAAACCGGCATCAGAGGGCCATTTAGTTTAAAGTGAGAAGTATTAAGTTTCGCCTCCTTAGCCTTCAATTTATTGAAATTTTTAACTCCACTGATGACTTTTTCTTTAGTGAGAGTCGTGGTAAAATCCACAATGATTGGGTGGGACTTGTCTTTTGACTTAAGTCGGTAAATATCTCTTATCTTAGAGCTTTCGATATCCACTTTCAGTGACGTTCCCATATTGACAACTAGGCTGCAAAGATCTTCCTTTGTCTCTTTATCAGTCTTGGGTATGTTACGGATTTCAATGCCCGTTGAGCGAGATTTACGCTCAAATTGTTCCAACTTTTCTTCTAATAGTTGGATCTTTTTTTTATCATTTGCCCGTTCCACCTCTAACGTGGCAATACGTCCCAGGAACTCATCGTACTTACACGACATGACCTCGACACTGTGCTTCAACTCTGAGTTTTGTACAATAATGCTACCGATCTTTTCCATTAACTCCTCAAATCGTAGTTCCTGTTTGCCAGAGAACGCATTAAACGTAGACAAAGTCACAGGCGTGATGTTTTCTTCACCATCGAACTTCCTCTTTTTACGTTCCGTTATATTTGATATTATGGAAAGATCAGGCGCAGATTTACATTGGTGTATTATTGCTTCCTGCGCCAGTACAGGCGCTAAGGTTTCAGTCGAAGACGTAGTTGACATTGGCGTAGATGCCGGTGGAGGTGAACGATTTATAGGCATGATTCCGTATAGCTCACCACGTAGTTACCAGGAGAATAGGTTTATAGGGCAGATAGAAAACAAAATTTGGCAAAAGATCAATGTAGAAAGTTAGAAAGAGACTAAAATCTATTTCGTTCCTTATTTATCAACAGCAAAAGCTAATATTATCAAAAGCTAATTTGTCAAAAGTTGAACCACCCAAACACTGCCAGGTACCAGGCTCTCATGGAACCAGTGGCAAGCTGTGTACACCAACAATGACGTTAACAACGGGGTGGAGCCAGACTGGCGAGTATTGTACCTTCTATTGGCTTCGTTAGTGAGCGGGACGCACGCTGTCCGAATGAGATGTCAGTATCCCGGCAGTGAGGTCTCGCGCAGCAGGGCGGAGCTTGTCTATCCACAGGATATCGCCGCGCTGTGTAGCTCAGCTCCTCACGATTATGCACTCCTATTTTTTACTTTGAATTGACTACTTGAACTGTAAGGCAATTAGTTGTAAAGTTTGTAAACACAAACATAATGTATTACTTCACAGAAATAAACCTCAAGGCACGGAAGGCGTTGCGAGTTCCCGCGGTAATAGCTCAGGTGAAGTAACGCAGTCAGTATCGTTCGGCGTTTCGCGCCCGGACTCGAACTCGCCAGCGTCGCAAGCGACCGCCTCCGCTACCGTTGAGCCTACGCGGCTTGCGCCGGCGGCGAAGGAACTGGTTTCGTTATCTGCTACAACTCGACACGTTCTTTTGTCCACAGCGCTCATTAATGTTGTGAGCAAAATAGATAGTAAACATTATGTGGCACGCGCATTATTAGATTCCGGTAGTCAAATCTCGATAATAACTGAATGTTTTTGTAAAAAATTAGGGTTATGTTGTAAACGTAGCGAGGAAACCCTGACCGTATTAGGCATAGGAAATACTAAGTTAAAGTTAACAGAAAGTTGTAAGTTTAAGTTTAGCTCAATAAACAATGAGTTTAGTGCAGAGATTAATTGTATGATTGTGCCAAAAATCACGAGTAAGTTACCGAGTGTAAAGGTTAATATAAATAATTGGAATATTCCTGGTAACGTTGATTTAGCCGATAGTAGATTCTATGAGCCTTCAGAAATAGATATATTAATTGGGGCGGATTTGTTTTGGAACTTGATAACCGGCCAACAGATAAAATTGGGTAAAGGTCTTCCCACCTTGCTGCATTCAAGGCTAGGTTGGCTTGTTGCAGGTCCAATTGACATTCGTAATATGTCGAACAATGAAGTAAAGTGTAACTTAACAACCGGTTTAAGTGAACAAATAGAAAGATTTTGGAAAGTAGAGGAATTATTAGACAAAGGTATAACATCCAGTCACGAAGAGGATTTTTGTGAAAAGCATTTTGTAGATAATATGTATAGGACAATGGATGGTAGATTTTGTGTTAAAATTCCATTTCACACTTCTCCTGAAGTATTAGGGGATTCTTTGTGTATAGCAAAAATGCGTTTAATTAATTTGGAAAAAAGATTAAAAAAACAGCCACATGTGAAGACACCGTATACTGAATTTATCAATGAATATCGAGAGCTGTTGAGTCGCCTGAGTTTGGGTATTATTTACCACACCACCCCGTCATGCGGGAGAAAAGCGAAACGACAAAATTACGCGTTGTTTTTAATGCTTCGGAGAAGACTAGTAGTGGGTTGTCGTTAAATGATATCCAAATGGTAGGACCAGTTATACAGGATGATTTACTCAGTATTATGTTGCGATTTAGGCAACATAATTACGTCATGACTTCGGATATCGAAAAAATGTATAGACAAATATTAATATCCGATAGTCAAAGACATTTGCAGATGATAGTATGGAGAGAGAACGAGAATGAACCCATGAAACATTTACAGTTAAATACAATCACATACGGAACCGCGTCGGCTCCTTACTTGAGTACGCGTTGTCTTTCCCAATTGGCTGATGAATGTGATGATCCAGAAGTCTCACATATAATAAAACATGATTTCTATATGGATGACCTTATTACTGGCCATGAAACCGAGGACGGGCTGAACCGTATATGTAGAAAGATCACCCAAACGTTAGATTCAGGATGTTTCAAATTACGAAAGTTTAGATCGAATGCTACTCAGTTGCTAGTTGCAAATAGGTTGAATGAAGTACAATGTATTTCCGAGTTTAAGGCAACTAGTAGTACTTTAGGCTTAACGTGGGCACCTGAAACTGATACTCTAAGGTTCGAGATACAAGTAAATAGCCAAGAGAAGGTTACTAAACGTAACGTATTGTCATGTATCGCTAAGATATTTGATGCGTTAGGATTATTAAGTATATTTGTGATTAAAGCCAAATTAATCATGCAGAAGTTATGGTTATGTAAATTAGGATGGGACGAACCCATAGGGCATGACATTCGAATTATGTGGGATAAATTTGTAAATAGTATAAATTCGTTAACTTGTGTAGAATTTCCTAGACATGTCATGTGTAAAAATGTATCGCAAATTGAAATTCACATGTTTTCCGACTCTTCGATGCTGGCATATGGAGCATGTGCATACGTTCGTTCGATAAATCAGTTAGGCGAAATTCATGTTCGACTACTTTGTGCAAAATCGAGGGTCGCGCCTTTAAAGAGTCTGACGATCCCTAAACTCGAGTTGTGTGGCGCATTGTTGTCCGCCGAGTTGTGTGATAAGGTGACTCATTCTCTGCGATGTACTATCGCTCGTTGTGTATATTGGACGGATTCTATGGTAGTGCTCGGCTGGTTACGCAATACATCTCCAAGTCAATTAAAAGTGTTTATTGCCAATCGAGTAAGTAAAATAAAGAAATTAACGGGAAATAGTGAGTGGAGATACGTACCAACCGAACAAAACCCTGCTGATTTAATCTCTCGCGGCGTATATCGTTTAAACAATAATGTATACAGAATGTGGTGGACTGGACCATAGTTCCTGTCCCGAAAATGTTCCGACTGGCCAAAGGTAGACGATAGTGTATTGAATAGTGTCTCACTAGTTGAAGTTATGAATGTCAGTACAGAGGTCATTTCGGAACAAAGGGTAATTATTAACTTTGAGCGTTATTCTAGTTTAAATAAGTTACAGCGAGCGATTGCATATGTTCTTAGGTTTATAAAAAATTGTAGATTAAAAGATAAGGAATGCCGAGTTGTGTCTCCAGTTTTAAATGCCGATGAGTTAAATAATAGTATGATTAGTCTAGTGAAATTATCACAACTGGAGTCATTTCCTGATGAATATAAGTTGTTAGTAAATAAGAAACAACTAAGTAGTAAATCTAAGATTTTAGCTCTTACCCCCTTTCTGGATTTAAATTATTTAGTAATCCGAGTTGGAGGTCGAATACGGAATTCGTCCTTACCGTATGAGAAGAAGCACCCTTTACTGTTAGATTCCAAACATCGATTATCATGGCTTATCTTCGAAAATAGTCATAAACGGTTGCTGCATGCTGGGCCACAGCTCATGTTAGCGGCGGTACGCGATAATTACTGGATTATTAATGCCAGAAAGGTGGCTAGGAATGTTTCGAATAATTGTATATTATGTAAACGATATAAAATGAAGTCTATAGCTCCTATAATGGGCAATATCCCTAAAACGCGTCTGGATTGTTCAGGGACGGTTTTCGAAATCTCAGGGGTTGATCTAGCTGGTCCTTATTTTATTACTGATAGAAAGGGTCGAGGTTGTAAGATAAGCAAGTGTTACCTTTGTGTGTTTGTCTGTTTCACAACTAAAGCGTTGCACTTGGAGGTTGTAAGCGACTTAAGTACTGAAGCTTTTATTTTATCCCTTAGAAGATTTTGTTCTCGTCGTTCTAAACCTAGTTTGATATATTGTGATAATGCGTCAAATTTCCTTGGAGCTAGTAATGAACTGAATAGATTTTTTGTAGAAAATAAGGATTATGTAAATAAATTTTGTTCTGATGAAGGTATGAAATTCTCATTTATACCTCCATATGCGCCTAACTTTGGAGGACTGTGGGAAGCTGGGGTTAAGTCGGCTAAGTATCACATTAAACGAATATTAGGAGATAGGCATTTAACTTATGAAGAGTTATCCACTTTATTTGCTCAAATAGAAGCCATCTTAAACTCCCGACCTTTATTCCCCATGTCTTCTGATCCTAATGACCTCCAACCTTTGACCCCCGGACATTTCCTCGTCGGTAAACCATTGGTAGCTCTGCCCTCACCAGTGTTGACAGATATACCCTGCTACCTGAAACTAAATAAAAAATAAAAGTTTTGAGGCGTAAAAAGCGGAACAAATTCACGTCACCTGCACCGCTGGTGAAACATGTGTGATCTGAAATCCAACCGACTGACTTCGAAGGTCGTAATAATGTCACTGTTTAAAAATATATTTACTTCACTTTAATTTAATATACTTCAATTATGGCTGAGTTCTAGATCAATCATCATTCATTTCAACCGAAAGACACTGCTGGACATAGACCTCCTCCAAGGATCTCCACGACGACCGATCCTGGCCCTCCCGCATCCAACAGTTTCCTGCGATTATTTTCAAAATTATTACTTCTTTTAAAATTTATTTTGCTTTGTTATGCACAATCAGTCCTCATCTGTTTCTTATTAAACGTCAACTGTATTCGACGACTTTGGTCACTTATCCGTTTTGGTGACTGCGCCTTAAAATATATGATGACGTCAGCGACGTCGGAGCGGGTCGTCATCATCTTGGTGGTAAGGGCTCCATTTCGTAAGTGAGTTTTGAATTAAGTCACAAAGTGTAAATATACCCTCCAATCTTAGCAATAACAAGTTAAATAGGCAAACCGACAGTTTCGCCCGGGAGAAGTGTTCGACAATCCTCAGCTCACTTTCCAAAACGACTCTTTCCACGTGTCGCTATTACAAAATAATGTCATAGCGTTTTCCCCACTACTACGTAAATCAAATAAGCAACTTTTATTAAAATGATATCGACGATCCACGTCATGTATTTAAATTTCAGATTTAATTCTTATATAATAAAGCATTCATTAATAATTTACGCTACAACTTCAAAGATCTGTATACTCTAAAATGAACCTGAATAACCATGGAAATAAAGTTAATATTTGCTATCCTTGAAATAACGTCAAATTGAAACATAAATCAAATTTTGTACCTTTACATTTTTTTGCTTTTTCTTATTTTTATTTGTTTGGAAGCATGCCGCAGTGAATGTGTCCATGTCACATTGATTGATTGAAAAAATATTTTATATTATAATATATCATCCATACTAATATTATAAATATGAAAGTGTGTTTGTTTGTTTGTTTGTCCTTCCTTCACGCCGTAGCTAAGCAATCAATCGACCTGATTTTGGGCATACAGTTAGTTGAAAAGATGGAGAGTAACATAGGCTACTTTTGGTCCTAAAAAAACATCAAGTTCCCAAGGGAGATTACTGGAATATTTGTAATCGTCCATATGTATAACCTAATAAAGCAACGAATCGACTTGATTTTTGGCTTAAAGTTAGTTGAAGGATTGAGAACAACAGAAGGATTGAGAACAACATTATTTTACATTTTTTTATAATAAAAGTACTACATGCTAAAAAAAATAAAAACAACAGAAAATAAAACTGCAAATACAAAATAGTTCACCCAAACCATACTAGATGGCGCTGCTTGGCGTTTAGAACGCGCTATCGTTGCTTTTTTCTTTTTTATCTTAAGGCGCGTTGTTACTCGGCGCGTCATCCTATAGTATTTGGGGTACCCATATTTCTTTATTACATTTTCGTTATTTCTGCTTTTAATTTGACTGTTTCTGCTTTTGGTTCCCTCTGATTTGCTTTGCGATTTGGTTTTGTTGTTTAGGATTTGTCTTTGATTTCATATTATTAGGATTAGGATTGATTCGCTTGCCTTGGTATTGATTTGCATTTCGATTAGGATTTGTTGTGTTGGTTTTTCGTTTGTGTGTTTTGTTGCATTTTTATTTATATTTTTTTTTAACCTCGAAAATGACTCGCAAACGCAAGTCTAACCTTTCCAAGGTATCGTCTCAAGCTCGCGCAAAAAGAGTTGCTCGAGCTCAAGTCATCTTACGAGCCGGGGTACACTTGGAAAAGCCATGCTTCTCACATGGGCAGCTCTACGTGGCATGTTCGCGAGTATCCAATGAATAGAAATTTACATGTTACACAACACAACATTGTTTACACTAGCATCCTTAAATAGTGCTCTGTTCTATATACATGATTGATGTGTTTTTCTTCCTGGCAAAAAATAATTCCACGCGAGCGAAGCCGCGGGTAAAAGCTAGTATCTTTATATATGTATATAATTCTGCTGTACGTGTGTATATTATTGAACTCCCCCTAAACGGCTTGACCGATTTAAATGAATTTTTCTGTATGCGTTTGAGTGGCGCCCTGAATGGTTTAGATTCACAAATCAGCCAAGCAGATGGCGCTGATTGCTTGAAAAAGCATGTGATCTCGGAAACGTTATTTCGATTTCCCCTACACTTTTGTGCTACCGTGGTACCTTGCACCTCCACAAAGTAGAAAAAATGAAATTTCTTCTATGTATTATTGTGATTTAATGATGAAAAGCCGATTACAAGGTGAAGGAAAACATCTTAAGGAACCTGGATTTTAAGTCTGAAATCGAGCAAGCGTGGTGATTACGCTCAATCCTTCTCCTTGTGAGAAGAGAGAGCTACGCCCCGCGATAAAAAAGGTTGATGATGATGATGATGAGCTTCCTACACTTTTGTGCTACCCTAATCATCCTAATATAAAAAGTAAAAAATAAGATCATGTGCATTCGCCGAGTCAGCTTGTATACTATAAAATAAGCTATACCTTACATATTTTTTTTTCCTAAAAGTAATTTATCATCGGTACATAGATGGTAAGTTTACGTACATTGAAATATCTACATCGGCTTAAAATAAAATGTCAGAATAATATAATTGATCATTGTTAAAAGAAATGTCATCTATATTTATGGAAACCTTCACTTTTAGAGTTTCGTACTTCAAAGGAAAATATGGTACCCTTATCACCCTCTGTAATTTGTCTCTCTGTCAAGACCCTTTTTCTCAGGAATGCGTATATAGAAGCAGGACAGGTTCAAGTTGAAATTAATATTAAATACGTAGGTCTACAGTTTCTTTGAGCTAAATAAAATCGAGCTATTCAATGTCTACTTGCTCCTTGCTACACTTTTTAGCAACGAGTGACGTCGCCAGCACCCACTCCTGATGTTTGATTTGTCTTTCAGATTATAGTAAAATATTGGATACATATATCTTGTTTTATCAAATCCATTAAAATTTACATGTATAAAAGGATATTTGTCAATTTTTATTGATTTGATAAAACAACAACTCAAAATCAAATACTCAAAAAATTTATACTAAAGGAGAATGTCAACTTTCGGCCTACACAACTTTTATAATTAAACTCACGAATTCACAAAGTTCTTACCTCCTATAATTTAAATATAAAATACAAAATTAAAGAAATATGTTTAGTGTTTTACGAGATCTTATCCAATAAAAAATCATTTTAATAAGTAATTAATTTGAGTTCTTATATTCCTGATTTAAATAAAAAAAAATGTTGCCAATCTTGCCACTTTAATCGATTACGCTAAATAAATAAATTCCTGCCGCTGTAATCGATAATTGTATTTTAAAAATATTTTTTGTTATTTAGATAATTCTAAATAAAAAAAAATACTCTACTTTTTATTTACCACCTCATTATTCTCTTTCTTGTTTATATTTTCGTCCTATTTTACAGTTAATAGTTTTATAGATGATTAGAAATCGATTTTTCATCTGCGATCGATTACATAATAATCTTGTAATAGCAACCCTGCACGCGTGTCTAAACTGACAGTCTGACATTGACACATCTTGTGTTGTTGTCTGAGTATACTGTTCGGTTGATTTTTTTTTTCGAATTTAATTGTTCATTGTTACGGGAATGGACTTCACTTTCTGAGGTAAAGTACGATTCATATTAACAGAATGTAAACTATTTTAGTCGAGCTAAATGTTGAATTGTAACATAACTGTATTTTGTTTGTTTTAGATTCCAAATGACAGTGTTGTTTGTTATTACGGTTGGTTATTAATTGAACAAGCAGTAATGTCCCAACTGAATCCATTCTGCATCGAAATCTTTGTATTGGTTGCGATTATCCATTGCGTGTAGGTCTCATTTAGAAAGAGAATACACTATCAGATGCGTGATAGAGCAACAGATTCTACCACTACAGGTAAGTAATATCTTTCAATGATTGTATGTGTTGCTGCTGGTTGATATGTATTATTCTGATTGCAATAAGATATTTTCGTTTTTGTTACAGCTCAGATCAACAGATAGTAAAGTAATATATCACCCATGTTGGCAAAGAAGTTACAGTTTTGTTCAACGGACCTTAAACACCCCATATCACCAAGTATTTATCAACCTTCAACAGCCTCTGTTGTATCAACACCAGTACGCAAAACTCGAGCTGGTACTATCTGCAGATGGGGTGATTGAAGTTATGAATGGGATTTTTTAACAGCTGTTTAAAATATTCCGACACAAGCTCAACAACAGAGCTTCACCACATGTCATGATTTACTTTTATAAAGCGCTGCTGCCCTAATCAATAGTTGACCACCACTCACAGACAGGTTTGATGCTGCTCAAAAATCTACCACTACTACACTAGAAATCATCCAACAAAAAATGTTCCAAACTAATACAATCAAACAAAATAATTATACTAGAAGAAGGACACACTTCTCAAATATAAATGTTGATAACAGCAATGTCACTGAGTTTCCTCAGCTTGAGTATCACGATTTGATTTTAATAACTTGTGGTACCTACCAACTCCGTCAGGCTCGATCTTACTATGGTGAGCACATCCGTTTTAGTGGCCAATATAAGATAGAAGTGTGTAGGGAGGCATCAATCAGTAATCTAAGATAACAATTGTCTCTCTCTCAAAGCTCTTGGCTTTTAAGAGTGAAAATTCAAAGTCACCATATAAGAAGAAAAGAATATTTTGTGTACGTTTTGATTGATAACAATTTAAATGGGAGAGAGACAATAAGTCAATATTATTGCAATTGTAAGGTAGGCAAACGAACTGTGGGATGCTGTTCCCACATTATGACCATTTTATGGTATTTAGGGTGGGCTCGACACCAAAAGAATATTGAACCCCCTGCACAGTTTCTTGATGAATTGTTAATCGAATTTGATAATGAAATTGATGATGATGATAATGAATGATTATGGCAAAAAAGAATAAAACTATTTATCAGTTTATTTGTTCTTTAATTTTCTCTGCGTAGAAATGCATAACCTCCAATTTAAAATGTCTGAATAACTTCTCTCTTACAAGTTCAATTTAAAAATGGAAATCACAAACATACTTTTGACATTAAACCACACAAAAAAACGTAAGAATATTCACTGCATTCAACAAATTCATATTGAGCCAAAGTTACTATGGAGACTTGGCATTGTCCTTTTTGGTAACGTGTGTTTCTTAAATTCAGATCATAACAAACGTGCACCACACTACATACGTTAATAACTACTCGTTACACGTCACATTACTTGGCAAAATCACGATAAATGTCTTCAAAAATTCTGTGCGCCTAGTATGGTAGTAGCCTATCACAGGCTGTGCTTTTTCTCGTAACTTCCTAACATAAAGAGATAGCATTAAAAAACCGTTCCAATATCGATTGATATCATGTAAAGATGCCATGCCCTAGGTATGTATATACCCTTTATGTTACACGTTGTAGCATATATGTATCCAATATTGTACTTATAATCTGAATGCCGGGCGACGGGAACTACTTATTAAAAAAATACAGTGATGTCCATAATATAAATACTAGGAACAAGCACAAATTTATTGTACCTACAACAAGGCTCAAGAAAATAGGTGGCTCTTTTAGATGCCAATGTATACATTTTTACAATAGACTTCCAGAGGTGGTTCAAGATCTGAGCCTGAATAAATTCAAATCTTTCATTAAACGTAAGTTGTGTCAGAAAGCATTTTATAGTGTTAAAGATTATATTGACGACAAAAAGGCTTGGGCTTGAGCTGCGTCCGATTTCTATGCTTACACTGATTGTTCTTTGATTTTTCCTCTTGTAGTTAAATTTGCAATGGTTTGTTTTTTTTTTTTAACTTAAAGCCAGTACACACTATGTAGCCAAGCATATTGTACGTTACGGAATTGCATCGCTGACAGGGGTATTCGGCACTGGTGCAGCTACACAGGAGCTAAACTTAGCATTCGGGAACACCGTTGGAGCTGCTGAACCTTGGACAAAACTGTCTTTGCATTGTGTAGATTCAATTTCTTAGTATTGTATAATTGCATGGAACACGTGTGAGCACGATCTACTTGCTGTAAAGTATCTATTTGTTGGGTTAGTCTTTTATTGACTTGATAGTGCTATGGCTGTTGAAAGTATGTCATGCTCACTCAAATGTCTCGCTGGTGGTGGCGTGTGTGTTGGATCATTAGGTTCCCTTCAATATGGTTGAGCTGAATGATGCTGATCCATACGTCATGTTCGTGAACGGACGCCGTCAGAGGGGACTGGTCATCCCTTAGCTGCTACGGCGTATTTTAATTTCTGAATTGTTGTTTTTTTTTCCATAATGGACGCTCTCAGCGTACAATATATTTCTGCATCGTTCTCACACGATTGATTTCAAAATGAATGATGTAATCAAATATTTGTATCAACAGCTTGATAATTTAAAAGAGTGTCCATGGAGTTTCTTGCCCGTTCTTCTCCATAGGTACCTACTCTTTGGAATGGGCGACTAGCTTCACCTTACTGACTGACCGACCTTCTGACAATTCAAAAGTGCCTGTAACTGGTTTATTTGAAATAAATGCTTTGATTTTGATTTTGATTTTTCAAAACCAAACGTTGGAAATGTTAAAACAAAGTACAAACAAATATCAAAAAGTGTAGGTAAATTATAGGTAATTTACCTACACTTTTTGATATATTAAATATCATATAAAATTTGATTATATTAAATATCAAAAAGTGTAGGTAAATTATAGGTAATTTACCTACACTTTTTGATATTTGTTTGTCGCTGAATTTTTTAACATTTCCAACGTTTGGTTTTAGGTATTTTCGACAGATGACTGGATGGCCGAGATGAGACTATGAACATTTTTAAAATTACGATAACTGCCCTCTGGTTGATGTCGAATCAATGTCGAGTTTGTCGCCCGTCATTAGTCATCAACATCTGCCTGTCTTTTCCCGACTATGGTCAGCTTCCAGTCTTACCGGATTAATAATACCAGTATTTTACATGGAATGACTGCCTACAAAGCCGGGATAAACTTAAAAAAAAATCGCGCTAAAAAATAAATATTATTTCTAAAAAGCGAGGTAACTTAATACATGAAAAAAAAACTGCCGATCATTGGGGTTTGTCAGTATATACTGTAGCTTCAATAATAGATGTTATCGCACCTTTCTTAGCAATTGTTTTAATTCTCGTGTCACATCTGGTATATTTCCTGATTTGATGAAACTTAGCAAAGTAATTCCACTGTTCAAATCTGGTAGTACAACTGATCCCACGAATTTTCGGCCAATTTCTATATTACCAACTTTGAGCAAAATTTTTGAAAAATTAATTTTGAAACAGTTGTTGAGACACTTCAACTTATATAATTTATTGCACGTGAAACAATTTGGTTTTACAAAGGGTCGTTCAACTACCGATGCGGGCGTGGCGTTGCTAAAGAACATATTTGGGGCCTGGGAGGAATCACAAGATGCTCTTGGTATTTTTTGTGATTTGTCCAAGGCCTTTGATTGCGTACATCATGATACTCTTATTAGGAAACTGTACCATTATGGTTTAAGGGACAGAGCTCTCGACCTTCTGACTTCTTATCTGAATAATCGAATTCAGAGGGTTGATGTTAATGGCAACAAATCTGCAGGATCTGAGGTCACCATGGGCGTTCCGCAGGGCTCAATTCTATGTCCTTTCTTGTTTTTAATTTATATTAATGACTTACCTCATCACGTGAGGGATAATCACTACATAGTATTGTTCGCGGATGACACTTCTCTTATTTTTAAAGTCAAGCGTCAGCTAGCAAATTTTGACGAAGTTAACAATACACTTTCGAAAGTTGTCCATTGGTTTAATGTAAATAACCTTCTTTTGAATGAAAAAAAACTAAATTCATTAAATTTTCTACGCCAAATGTCAGGCAGCTAAGTACCAATGTTCAACTGAATGGAGTAGAGTTGATCCCTGTCGAGTCGACAGTTTTTCTTGGATTGACTATTGACTCCAAGTTACAATGGGGTCCTCACATTGAGAAGCTGTCGGGTAGACTCAGTTCTGCCGCTTATGCTGTTAAGAAAATTAGACAGATAACTGATGTGAATACAGCCAGAATTGTTTATTTTAGTTATTTTCATAGTCTTATGACTTATGGGATTCTTCTCTGGGGAACTTGTGCGGACATCAATACCATCTTTGTTTTACAGAAAAGGGCTGTTCGAGCCATTTACAACCTTGGTCCTAGAGATTCTCTTAGAGAAAAATTCAGAGAGGTGAACATTCTGACTATAGCTTCGCAATATATATTTGAAAATCTTATGTATGTACATAAAAATATATCTAATTTTAAGAAAATAAGCGATATTCATAATATAAATACCAGGAACAAACACAATCTTGCTGTACATCACACTCGTCTCCACAGAGTAGGCAACTCGTTCATGGGTCAATGTATACACTTTTACAACAAGCTTCCCATGGACATTCGAAACTTACCCATTAAACGATATAAAACCTATATAAAGGCCAAACTTTGCAAAAAGGGGTATTATAAAATCTCAGATTATTTAGAGGATAGAGAGGCTTGAGACTGAGCTGCTCGCTCTGTTAAGCATTGTTATTAAGCAATATGCGTAATTATAACGTAAATTATTGTAAACATTTTCATTTTTAATGTCTGGACTTTAAAAAAGACGATGATCCCTGAGTTTTTTTCGGCTATTTCTTCTCAGAGGTAGTCAGTTAGGAAAAGCCGGCTTCTCCAGTTTAAAAAAAAAAAGAAGGAAAAAAAACACATATGACGTGTAAAAGTGATCGGTGATCCTACTTGCTTAATAAACGATTTCATTTCATTTCATTTCATTTCATGTGCGGTAGGCAACCCGATAGGCATACATGCGCGGGCGAAGGGGGGCAGGGCACTCGGCACGTGGTCGCATCACTCATAATAATACTGTCTAAAACGGTGTTGTCACTTTTTAAAAAAATACCAAATTTAGGATAAGTTTGAATTAATTCACCGAAAAAAAAAGATTATTTCAAAATTCATTAATATTGTTACTATGATGATTATTTAAAATTTCATATTTTATTTGATCATCATCGTCAAGCTTTTTTTATCGTCCCAGCAGTGGGACGATAAAAAAAGCTTGATGATGATGGCACAGATCTCCTCTCATACAGAGAAGGATTGAGCGTTATCACCACCCTTGCTCAATGCGGGTTGGCGATTTCAGACTTAAAGACCAGGTTTCCTCAAGATGTTTCCTTCACCTTCAGTCATTGGTGTCCAAGATATACTTAGAAAGTACATTTAACTTTAGAAAAGTTACATTAGTACTTGCCTGACCTGGAATCGAACCCGCGCACTCATACTTAAGACGCTGGTGTTTTAACCACTAGGCTACCACAAATACCACTAGGCCACCACGACTACCTTTTTTATTATTTGGTCATGTGTATACCTCACCTCTATTATCCTTTTGGGTCGGACGGGGTTTTATTTACATATTGTATAACACTAGTTATAATATATTGTGTATAGTGGAATATACTTCCTTAATATATTATAACCAGTGTTATCAGTGTTTTTTTTTATAATCATAAACTAGTGCTTGAACGCAATCCCGCCTGATGGTAAGCAGTGATGCATTCGTTGATGGTAAAGCGAGCTAGAGCTAGAAAAAAATTGTAAATAGGAAGGAAGACGGCAGTTTGAGCGAGGTGATGCAATGTTAAATCCAACAACACGACCAACGATGCTGCGCCAAAGGGAGATTGATCTGAAGACCTTCGACGACCAAACTCCCAACACAACAACATTTGGCGCATCGTACCCGGTACACATCGCAACATAACTGCTCAGACCCGTCCTCCGTACGGCTTCATCAGACATCGTGCAAGGCAAGATTTTGTCTGGTGGGTGGTAACTTCTGCCGGCAGCCGATGTTATGGCCTACCACCGAGAACCATTTATAGGGATAGGGACAACCCTCTCTATATATAATATCTGATCTGCAATTCTTGCTTTACCTTAATTAAATAAACAAATGAGAAGCCCTAATCACGTAAAACATTTTCAATTAAAATTCGAATAAACGGAATAATCAAGTTCTTTTAAAATCAAAAGAACTTGATTTTTCCGTTTATACACCCTAAACAGCCACCTTGAGATATCTCGCGCTCTAGGATAAAACGCGTGTTTATCTATCCGCTCCAGAAGGGTGGATAATTGGAATTCACTCTTAATTAGTGAGTTAATAATAATTGATTGTTATTTTAATTCGACTTTTTACCCCAAAAACAATCATGATCGACATTACAACAGAAGGTCAATTTTCGTAATTATATACAAAAGCTAGTCGCACTGAAACAGTCTCATCTTGACAAAAAAAATCTAAATTTAATCTAATCTTTTTAATTGCGAGAATTCATCTGTACATATCTTTAATATATCACTCACTTTAATACAATATTATTTTTTCTTTGTATGAAACCTGAATATACTTTCTTCAGAATAAGCAACTGAATCGATTCCAATTTTACACCTTGTTATATTTTTTCCCAAATACATTTAGAACTTGTTGCACATGTTGCAGTGTGGTTACCGAACGCACAACTCAGCTGACGTTAGATCATAGTAATAAGCGCGTGAGACAGACCCCCTCCCCCCAGCGCAACCCCGCTGCAGGCGCGGCGCTCTTTTTGAAATTGTATACATAGATTATTTACTTAAAAATACTAGACAAGTGTTTCGGGGTTCGCATACAAAAATAACGTTGTATATTTTAACTAAATTGTGTCTCACGTCAGTAGATCTGCCCAGCCTATTCCCTACTTAGTTGGGATCGGCTTCCATTTTACCCGGATAAAATTGAATACCAGTGTTTTACGCTTTAGTGACTGCCTAACTGAACTCCAAAAACTGTTCAATACTATCTGAACAGGCTTTGAGATACTTTCCCTAGTCCCATCCTTTTTCTCCATAATTTGGCAACACCAATCGCGGCAAAACCTTCGCACCGCTGGCGCCACCTATCGCGCAACAAGAAAAACACCAGTTTGAACGAAGGCGGCAGCCGTTCGGCATCGGTGAACGCCGCGCGCAGTACAAAAACTCAAATATATTGTGAAATATTTACTGTTTGTAACATGGTGTGGTGATCCCCTGGTTCCCAGCATCTCGTGAGTGCCTAACATTTCAATAGTTTTATCTCGTAGCCTGTTTCTAGTTAGACAGCTTAGAGACGCGTCCCCGCTGGGGGCGAAACCCAATCACTATCATACCAGTAAGTACTGTACTCACTAATTACAACCCGAAACAACTGTCAAATAAGTAATAAAAAAATACTTCTCCGATAACCGAAAGAAAGTGATAAACTATTGCATCAAATGTTAAAAAAAATCATCTGCTCAACGACTTACATAAAGCAATGAACGTTGTTGAAATGTCAAAATGAAAAGTTCACTTAAGTTGTCATGAATCGCACTGCTGGTGTTTACTGTACGGTTAACCGACATTTACCTTTAAAAGTAGAAGTTAAGCTCTTACTTGATAACTTGACTGAGTTTGTATCTGCCGCGTTATTAATATTATATTATGTACTTAAATTTGTGGCAAGCCACGGCATCCTTGCTAACATTATTAATGCAGGGAATCAGTCCGTCTGTCTGATGCTACGCTATTCTGTCTTAACGAACTGATTATAATTATATAAACGGATTTAAAGCAGTTCCCTTATTACGTTATACTACATATAACCAATAATTTGAATAATTTTGAAGCATTTTAGTTCAGATACTAATCCGTTGCTCCATATGTTCGAAAACGTGTCTACTCAACAACGTAAATAACGCAATGAATTTTGCTGAACTGTTAAAATGAAAACCATTGCTAGGTACTTGTACTCTATTACGCAATAACCCTGAAGTTTTGGAGAAATATGTACCTATGGTACGTTTAAGAAAGCATAATTCAGCAACATGGTTTTTATTCCTGGCCTATCCAGGAATAAAAACCATGTGTTATTAGGTTATAAGGTTTGTCCACCCAGAATTTCTCAGTAGCAGAACGTCGCTTTCTTCCATACATCATTATTAGTCTTGTTTGAGGTATTCACTTCCTTCCTTATCATATCATCATTCGGACAGTTGTTGCATCGTTTCTTTTGTCGTACCCTACACTTACAGCCATGGACATATACCTAAAACTCTAATCACGACATTTTCCTCGAACTTCCATGTCATATCGGCCATGACCACCTTTCAGTTACTGGTGCCACTTTAAGACTTCCTCGTATGTACTCATTCCTTATTCTATCCGTTCGTATAACACCAGACTCGTTCATTGCATTCTATTCGATCGTGAGTTTTCTATAAAGCTCGGCAGATGGCGAAAGCGTCGTACCGTTTTCTGAATCACGGTGTCGAGATTCTCCGTGATTATTATACAATATGTAACAAAAACCCAGTTGTTCCTTCAACTTATGTTTTAATAATCGGCATATGTACGTAATAAAGCAAGTAATTTATAAAAATTGTTCAACAAAAATAATTAAAATAAATGTTTAATTATTAATATTTATAATCTGTAACTGATTTCTTAGCTTTGCAATTCTGCATGAAGAAACTAGACATAAGTAGAACGTTCCCGCCAATTTATTTAACTTATAAAATCAGATATTGTAAAAAAAAAAAACAAATTTTTCGGTATTAATAGGTATTTGATTGTGACCCCTCGACTAGACAATTATTACTGTTTTCTAATTATGACTTCATTAATGATGTGCTTGTAGGTAAAATTATATGTCCCTGAAAGGAACAACAGGGTTTTTGTTACATAGTGTATATAGGATTACAGAAAAATACTTTTTTAGTACTTTTGTTGCTTTGGAAAACGTGTTTTTTTTTCAGAAATTCTCATCGGGCAGTTGTCAAGTGTCGTACACATTCTTATCTCAGCGGTTTATCATTTTCATTCATTCATAACTTTTGTTCTAATCTAATATGGGACTAAAACATAACAAGCGAAACACGGGTGTAGGAACTATAGCTACAGCTTTGCCTTACCCTTCGAGGAACTCAGGCGTGATGTTATACATATGTATCATTAGCGGGAGGTTGATTAGGCAATGTGGTTCTTTTATAGGAGTTTAGGAGGAATTTCTATAAATATAAGGCGATTTTTTTAAGATTAGTTAAGTTGTGTATTGTTTACGGGTAAGTAGATAAATCAATATTGACACAATATTGAATATAACGGCACATGGCCATCATCAGAAGAAGTTAGCGCTACTAAAGCATCATCTGGGGATGCTCCGTTTTATAAAGCGAAGGATTTTTTTTTTTAATAATTATAAACGAGTGCTTAACTGCAATTCCGCCTGATGGTAAGCAGTGATGCAATCGTTGATGGTAAAGCGCACTAGTTCATTAAGCCTATTCACTTAAAAAACTTAGGAAAAGGAAGGATGACGGCAGTTGAGGCGGTCAGCCCGGCCACAAGGCGGCCCAGTGTTCCGCGGCGCTCAACTGCAGCTTATGTTCGGCTGCAGGGAAGCCAGCGGGACACAGAGTGGGCGGAGGGGCCTGTGGCACGCCTGCCAGCAAGAAGGCCACCAAGATGAAGAAGAGGAGCTCTAAGCCTGCTGGGGAAATCTCGCCTCCCCCGCAGGCTAACAGCTCCGCGGCCGACTCCCGGCCCAGGACCGTTGCCGAGGGAATGGAGTGTCAATAATGGCACAACTCCGTTTCTTCCAGGGCAACATCAATCACTACGCCAGAGCTCAGGATCTTCGGTTCCAGAGCATGGCGCAGTGGTCGATCTAAGTGGCTGTGGTCGCCGAGCCGTATTTCATCCCCGCCCGTGACGACTGGCTGGGATGCATTGACGGCTCGGTGGCCATTATTGGCGGGACTCTGATCGACCCGTCTCGGGGCCGCGGCTGGGTTGCTGCGGTCTCGGACGGCATCGTCATCGTGGGGGCGTATTTCTCCCCCAACAAGAGTCTCGCCGACTTCGAGGGGTTCCTTGTCGAGTTGGGCACCGTCGTAGGCCGCTATCACTCTCGTCACGTTCTGGTGCTCGGGGATCTCAACGCCAAGTCATCGGCGTGGGGATCTCCGGTCACTGATCCTCGGGGCGAGGTGCTGGCGGAGTGGGCAGTGACGACCGGCCTGGTCGTCCTGAATCGGGGTTCGGTATACACGTGCGTGCGGCAGCGGGGCGGGTCGATAGTAGACGTTACTTTCGCTAGCTCCTCTGTCGCCAGCCGTGTCCATGACTGGCGCGTCGCCGTGGAGGTGGAGACGCTGTCGGACCACCGGTATATCCGGTTCGACGTCTCCGCCCAGACCGCGAGCGGCCGCCATCCAAGAGCCCCGATTAACGACGGCCCGCGCTGGGCGCTTAAGCGCCTCGACAGGGAACTACTCGAGGAAGCTGCTATAGTCCAGTCCTGGATTTGGGAGTCGGCGACGGACGGCCCCGTCGACGTCGAAGCGGAGGCGCTGCGGTTTCGCGGGGCGATGACGCAGATCTGCGACGCGTCCATGCCCCGCGTCCGCCAACAGTCCGCAAGGCGCAACGTGTACTGGTGGAACGACGACATTGCGCGGTTGCGCGTCCAGTGCGTCGCGGCTTGCCGCCAGTACACGCGCTACCGGAGACGACGTCGACGGGATCCCGTCGAGGAGGCCGCGTTGTATGGGGTGTACCGCGCGGCCCAGGAGACTCTGTGGCTGGCCATCGGCGACTCCAAGTCGCGGGCCAGGGAAGAGCTGCTGGGGTCCCTAGATCGGGATCCGTGGGGGCGCCCCTACCGTTGGGTATGGGGCAAGTTGCATCCCTGGGCGCCCCCACTGGTGCAGAGTATGCAACCCCAGCTGCTGGAGGCGGTGGTATCCACCCTCTTCCCTGAGCGGGCGGGACATGTTCCCCCGGCGATGGTTTCACCCTCAGCCACAGACTCTCCAGAAGAAGAGGGCACCGATGTCCCCGTGGTGACGCAAGCAGAGACGGGAGCGGCCGTGTCGCGGCTCCGGGCCAAGAATAAAGCGCCCGGACCCGACGGAGTTCCTGGCCGAGCTCTCGTCCTTGCTCTGAAGGAGCTAGAGCCCCAGCTGAGGGGGCTCTTCACGGCATGCTTCGAGCAGGGTCAGTTTCCCAGTGTGTGGAAGGAGGGGAAGCTGGTCCTGCTCAGAAAGGAGGGGCGCCCCGCGGACTCGCCGTCCGCGTATCGGCCCATAGTGCTGCTCGACGAGGCGGGCAAACTTTTTGAGCGTATAATCACAGATCGCCTCGTCGGCCACTTGTGCGGAGAGGGGCCGAACCTGGACGACAACCAGTTCGGTTTTCGTCGAGGGCGCTCCACCATAGACGCCATTAAGCGCGTGAGAGCCCTGGCGGAGGATACGGTGTCCCGGGGTGGGGTGGTGTTGGCGGTGTCTTTAGACATTTCCAACGCCTTCAACACCCTACCCTGGAGCTGTATTAGGGAGGCCCTGAAATACCATCGGGTGCCTCCCTACCTCCGCCGCATAGTAGGGGCTTATCTGGAGGACAGATGCGTCATCTATCGGGGACGTGACGGTGCCGGTCGGCACCAAATGTCGTGCGGTGTTCCACAGGGATCGGTCTTGGGACCGCTCCTGTGGAACATCGGCTACGACTGGGTGCTGAGAGGCGAGCTCCCTTCGGGCGCCGACTTGACGTGTTATGCGGACGACACGCTTGTCACTGCCCGGGGGAGCTCGTACAGGGAAGCGACGTTGATAGCCACGGCTGCGGTGTCACAGGTGGTGAACCGCATCCGACGCCTGGGCCTGGAGGTGGCCCTTGACAAGTCGGAGGCCATGGTTTTCCATGGCCCCCGGCGTGCGCCGGCCCCGGGATCACATATCGTGGTCAGTGGGGCCCGGATAGCTGTCGAGTTCACCATGAAGTACCTGGGATTGGTGCTCGACAGCCGGTGGGAATTCGGACCCCACTTCCGGCGGCTGGCGCCCAAGCTGATGGGTGCAGCAGGCGCGCTGTCAACGTTGCTTCCCAACATGGGGGGCCCGAGCGCCGCCTGTAGGCGGTTGTACGTAGGAATCGTGCGGTCCATGGCCCTGTATGGGGCCCCTGTGTGGGCGATGGACCTGACGGCCGGAACACTCGCCATTCTGCGCAAGCCGCAGAGGGCGATGGCCGTCAGGGTCGTCCGCGGGTATCGCACGATATCCTACGAGGCGGCTTGCGTCCTGGCCGGCTCCCCGCCCTGGGACCTAGAGGCGAAAGTACTCGCGTCATTGTACCGATGGCGCGAGGAAGAGCGGACACGGGGCTCCAGTCCGGTGCAGCGGCAGATCGAGCTGCGCCGAGAGGAGCTCCATCAGGTCCTGGTGGTGGACTGGCGGCAGGGGCTCATGCGCCCTACCGCCGGCCTCGGTACCGTCGAGGCGATCCGGCCAGTACTCGACGACTGGCTCGGGAGGAGGCACGGCTCCCTGTCGTTCAGGGTGACGCAGGTGTTGTCGGGGCACGGCTGCTTCGGCAAGTACCTGCATCGCTTAGGCAGGGAGTCGGACGCTCGGTGCCACCACTGCGTCCAATGCGGGGAGGACACGGCGCAGCACACGCTCTCCGAGTGTGTAGCTTGGGAGGAGCAGCGCCGTGTCCTCACAAATTAAGTAAGAGGCGACCTGACGCTGCCGGCAGTAGTGCGGAGGATGGTCGGCAGCTCAGAGTCGTGGGACGCGGTGGTGTCCTTCTGCGAGGACGTGATGTCGCAGAAGGAAGCTGCGGAACGGGAGAGGGAGATATCAACTCATGAATGGGTCCAGGGGCGAGGGACATGGGGAAGTCCCCGCCACCCTATTGATGGACCCCGAGGTGAAGGCGCGCGCGAGTGTCGGCGCGCGCCTTTGAGGTGATGCACGGGGTAGTTTAACACCCCACTACCCCGTGCAGGAGAGGAGGCCCGGACAGACCGGGCCAGCACGAGGGTGGGGCCGTGGAAGAATTTAGACTCCCGCGGCCCCACGTGCGCTCGTGATAGAAGACACACCGGGGTGGTTTTAGTCAGTAAAAGTCTGACATACCCCGTCACCCACCCCAGGGCGGCGGGCATCCTATGAGGATTTCCACCCCGGAAAAAAAAAAAAAAAAAAAGGTGATGCAATGTTAAACCCAAGATCAACATGACCAACGATGCTGCGCCAGAGGGAGACTCTCCACAACCGAACTCCCGACATAACAACATTTGGCGCATTGTACCCGGCACACATCGCAACACAGCTGCTCAGACCCGTCCTCCGTACGGCTTCACCAGACATCATGCCGGAACAAAAAAAAAACAAACCATAGTCCATGGTGCTTCAGATTCACAAACTTGAAAAGTGCTTTTACATTATACAATACTATATTACTTGCAAAATCATGGTAGCAAAATCTTGTGCACAATTGAAATAAACAAATAAAAAAGGAATATTTGGAAAACAACAAAAAGGGGGAATGGTATCTCTTCCAAACCTACAAACTCGTCCTGTCGCCGCTCCCACATGTGTATGAGGGCTTTGGGCTCCACAAATCACATGACGGCAATCCGGCAAAGAGTAGACACTACTTACCATCAGGCGGGATTGCGGTCTAGCACTAGTTATAATTATAAAAAAAAAATAGTATATAATCTGTAGTCACAATTTATTATAAAACATAAATATATCATCTAAGATACAACTTTAATTGCCACACAATAAAATTCAGGTTACGCTAACATTTCTACAACTTGAAATATTTTCATAAGTTTTCCAACAGTGTTATAGTCACTCCGGAATCACTCAATTACCTTGATATTGGTCTAACTGCGAAACTTTAAATTGGATTGACTTTAAGTGTTTTTATACTGTTTACTGTTTTTTGTGTACTTATACTGTTTTTTTTTTTGCTTTATATGTGTTTATACACATATATTGTAACAATTTCAGAGTAATACCTGACAAATCATATTATTCTGCTCTTGTTCTTACACTGTCATCATTTCTGTCTTCGCAAGTCTTCTGGAAGAAATCTCTTAATAAATAAACTGCACGTTTGTACTCAATGATAAGATGATAAAATAAATAAAAGGGGTACAAATTTATCAATTTCAAAATAAATTGTCAGCTTTCATAGCAAAACTAAATGTGAAACGCGATTTCTTAGCAACAAGTGTACCAAAACCCAACCTCGTTTATAAATGCTCTCTGTTTATGAAAGAAATCCCCAAATAGTTGGAAAATACATCATTAATATTAAACATTTATTTAGTAGAGACCTCGACAAGAGATTGACTCGCAAAGCTGTGTTCAAAGGCAGGAGCTATGTAAATATAGCCGTAGGGGAACAAGCTCCTCCGAGAAACGTTGAGCCGTGCCGCTCGGTCGTTTAAAATTCATTCTTCTTACAAGCTCGCATAAACATCTCCTTAAAAATTTGAAGCCCTAGTAATATCACATTTTACAACGAAATTGTTTTGATTTTTTAAACTGATCAAACAGCATTATTTTTTCAGCAATTTATATGTTCTCTTACACAAAATTACTTTTTAGTGCGTATATTGCAGGTAATTGAAGGTAATTTTATGTAAGATTAACTGAAATATTTCTAGAAATATTTGAAGGAAAATAACTGTGAAAGGAAAAATTAAAATAACTCGCTGGTGAACTTTATAATGCTGTTCAAATTCCAAGTCAATTATTCTGACATAAAATTTATGGAAATCAATACATTAAGACATTTTCGATTCCGAAAAAGCCGATTATTTTTCAAGGCCCACAAACGTTTTGAACAATTTGACTTTTAAGCAGGCATACACACAAAACCCACCGGTGTTTAATTTGCATTTCAGTACGCCAATTACATTTAGTTCAGTACTCAAATGCAAATGGAACATCAGCACTCTAAAATTAGGTATGTATGAGGTGAATAGTTTATTGTGGTCCATTTAACATCCACCATCCAGTCTCTATGTATATTCGGGCTTCAAACGGAGCTAAAAATGGGCTACTTAGCCCATTCTTAGCTCCGTTTTCCGCTATTATTTTCAGAATACTACTGTTATTTGATACCCAATCCCATAAAAACGACTGAATAGATTTGGATGACATTTAGGAGTAGGTTTATATAACTTTGAATTCATGAACACTATACTTCCAGCTGGTGCTTCTACCCTGGTAGGTGGCAATAACCCGCCATCAGGGTAAATTCTTGGAGGTTTTGTATTCGAGAAGGCTTTATTTAAGATGTTGTTTGGGTTATTGTTCTGTTTGCCTAAGACTATTGTTAATAAAAAATGTACTTATTATTTGACTGCCAGTGCCTTGTCTTATTTATTTTACAAGAATTTCAAATTCATTTATCTTACACATAAAATACAATTAAGTTATAAGTAAATAAGTTGAGAGAAAATCCTAACTAAGTTAGAATTTGAGCAAACTTGGTAAATTAATAGGCGATCAAATTAACAAATGATATGTACCAAAGCATTTCATATTAAATTCCATAAAGAGTATTTTTTTTTTGTTATTTTTAAAACAAAATAAGACTGTTAATTAATAATATTCGCTTTATTTAACTTTAATTTCTTAACTTTAGTTTAGTTTTCAAAGTTATACTAATGTCGGTTCTAACAACACCTACGTGGGATGCTGAAGTGCCTCTCAATCGAAAGTTAGAAATTACAAGGGTTTGTATACCAAATTCCATTGCTGCCCTACTTTACTGAACATTGACTTCTGGCTGTAACAACGACCTAACCACTAATGAATCCCAAAAATAACAAAGTAAGAAGGGACCTTGAGTCTGTTTGAGTTTTTTAATTCCCGGCCAGAATAACGAGAGAATGAAAACCATTATTACTCAGAAAACATGAGCCCAAAGAACTCACAGTATTTTCGTGGAACTATGAACAATTATTTTGCACAAAATACTCACTGTTATTTTGCAAAACCAAATCGAATAAAATAACGTTGGGTCATATTTAAAAATGTAAACAATATGAGTTTATGTAAAAATAAATTCAAATAATTTCTATCCAATGAAGTCCAGTTTACGCTACAATTTTATATGACTTCTTCCAAAATCTTAAAAAAAAAATGGAAAATGGAGATATGGCAGAGCAAGGACCTTTACAGACACTTTTTTCCAAGCCCTACACGGGCCTGATATAGATTTACAAACGTCCTTAGCTTGACTGCGTTACAGTGTCCTTTTTGGGGAAACCGAAGGTTTTGTCAGTGCAATTATAGACGAAGTTATGATAAATAAAATTAAATGAAATCGTTTATTAAGCAAGAAGGATCACTGATCACTTCTACACGTCATATTTTTTTTTTTTAACTAGATGAAGCCGGCATTTCCTAACTGACTACCTCTGAGAAGAAATAGCCGAAAGTTTCGTATGTACATGGGAAGCTTGTTGTAAAAGTGTATACATTGACCCATGAACGAGTTGCCTACTCTGTGGAGACGAGTGTGATGTACAGCAAGATTGTGTTTGTTCCTGGTATTTATATTATGAATATCGCTGATTTTCTTAAAATTAAATTCTATTAAAGGTTCAAATCAAATCAAATCAAAGCATTTATTTCAAATAAACCAGTTACAGGCACTTTTGAATTGTCAGAAGTTCGGTCAGTCAATAAGGTGAAGCTAGTCGCCCATTCCAAAAAGTAGGTACCTATGGAGAAGAACGGGCAAGAAACTCCATGGACACTCTTTTAAAATATCAAGCTATTGATACAAATATTTGATTACATCATTCATTTTGAAATCAATCGTGTGAGAACGATGCAGAAACATATTGTACGCTGAGAGCGTCCATTATGGAAAAAAAAACAACAATTTAGAAATTAAAATACGCCGTAGCAGCTAAGAGATGACCAGTCCCCTCTGACGGCGTCCGTTCACGAACATGACGTATGGATCAGCATCATTCAGCTCAACCATATTGAAGGGAACCTAATGACCCAACACACACGCCACCACCAGCGAGACATTTGAGTGAGCATGACATACTCTCAACAGCCATAGCACTATCAGGTTGTCTGTAAAAGATCGCTCTTAGCGATAAGACCGCCCATTGTATCACCCTTTGTACATATTTTTATTTATGTTCTGTAATCTATATGTTGTACATAATAAAGAGTATTCTATTATATATTTTTATGTACATACATAAGATTTTCAAATATATATTGTGAAGCTACAGTCAGAATGTTCACGTCTCTGAATTTTTCTCTAAGAGAATCTCTAGGACCAAGGTTGTAAATGGCTCGAACAGCCCTTTTCTGTAAAACAAAGATGATATTAATGTCCGCACTAGTTCCCCAGAGAAGAATCCCATAAGTCATAAGAACAATTACCGGAAATTTATTGTGAAAGCCGGCTCAGTTGACATCTGTCGGGCATATCATCGGCCGGAGGAATTAATAAGCATACTGTTACAGGCTGAGGGTATTAAAATGCCGGTTAAGGCTTACGAAGTTTATTGGCAACGAAGGTATAGTGAGTAGTAGGCAATGACAAATAGAACGTAGTTGATGTCGCACCGAAGTCTTCCTTTATGTCCACGTAGTCCGCGTCGTACACAGTGATAATGCGCATAGAAATCTTCGAAAGAAGCGTTCGGAAGAAGATATGTACATAGAGTGGGGCACTTAACCACTCTATATACATATCTTCTTCCGAACGCTCGGGGAATACGACCGTTGCCGAACAGTGACGAAAATTTCTATGCGCATTATCACTTTGGGAGACCTGTACACTACAGATGTTACTTCACGTAGTCCTCAAAGTTCTAGTTGGGTTGTCGCTTCTTACTGTCGCTTGTTTTCGCTTCAATAGTCAAGTGCAGACTGAATACGTGCTGGCATCACGGCACTTTATATAGGATAGCTGATCGAACGATCCAGATCTCTCTAGAATTAATAATAATAGCGCAAAATTTCGGGTACGACACTTCGTTCACAATATTGATGATTCGATAGGCCATCCTAGGCCATGCGTTTTTATATCATACCTCTACAATACCTAGGTCTAAAGAAATAGGTTTTAAAAGTTACGTATGGCAAGTCACGCAAAATTGAAGCTTATGTAATGAGATATGTTGTCAATGGACAACAGGTGCATTAGTAACAATATTATCTCCGGGTGTTCTGGTCTAGCTAACGGAGGGTACTTGCATAGAAATACTATTTACTGCTTTCTGCCCATGACTTCGTTCGTGGACGTCAATTTTTTTTTTTTTTTTACAAAATGTTGGCTGCCATTTATTATAAACTAGGGGCCGCCAGCGACTTAGTTCACGTGGAGTTGGTTATGCTCCGCTTCTATTGGTCGCAACGTGATGTTATATAGCCTAAAGCCTGTTATATAGCAAAAATATTTTTTCAAATCGGACCAGTAGCTCCTGAGATTAGCGCTTTCAAACAAACAAACAAACTCTTCAGCTTATATATTAGTATAGATAATTTCGGCCACATTATAATAAAACTCCATCGCCCGACCGCGTTGTTTCTTCGTTCTCGCTTAGCGTTCTCTTAATTTTTTTTCCTGATAAGGGTCGTAGCGAGGTTTAAATAACCTTACTCAAGAATTGGGACATAAAAGGCGAAAAAGAATCCAATACGACTTGTAATTCCAAAGATTAACGCGTTCTAACAGAAAAACAAAACTTCAGGTTTATTTTATTACTTAAGAGGGGACTCTAGTGGCGTTTTCTCCATCCAAACGTATTCCGCTGTTTTCTTCGTGGATAACGCTTTTAGAGCAATGATTTTTTTTTGACAATTTCACACCTTGATTATACACTAGGGGCGTGTTATGTGATTTTTTTCGAAAACTTAATTAATAAAAGAAATATGATGTTTCAAAATCCCGAAAAATAACCCATTTTTATCGCGATGTTCACTCGACTATTACACAAATGTGATAAGTTTTAGACAAAAAAGAATAGAGTCAGAGGTATTTATTTATTTATTTGTTTATTTTATTATTTATGTACACACAATAAAATAAATATAGATACAACAAAATGAAGATCTGAGTACAAAGGTGCTGCTTATTTTAAAAGAAATTTCTTCCAGCAGACCTGCGAAAGGAGAAGTAAAACAGAAATGTAGACAATAGTATGTAAGAACAAGGAGGAAATAAAATATGAATATGATAACTATTAAAGTAATAATATTAAATATACCAAAACATATAAACCTAAAATAATTATATAAGCCAAACCAATAAAACCAAAAATAAGTATACTACTTAAAAAAATACATAATACTATAATATATAAAT
Source organism: Sesamia inferens (assembly GCA_037179545.1). NCBI lineage: Eukaryota > Metazoa > Arthropoda > Insecta > Lepidoptera > Noctuidae > Sesamia > Sesamia inferens. The sequence continues at coordinate 29,005,709 of CM073933.1, read as the reverse complement.
ATGTATAAATAATAAACAAATTCTCACAATATAGAGGAAAGGTAATGCTCTTTTAATCGACGCTAAAAATTAGAAATAGTGTTTAAATCACGAATGTTAGGCGGCAGTGAGTTCCACAATCTTACAGCATGTACAGAGAAGGAATAGGAATAGTAAATCGTTTTATGAGGATGAGATTTAAGGATGGATCTTAGGTGTGATCTATAGGTATACTCATCCTATAAATTTTGTTTTAAAAATAGTTGAGATTTGTCGTGTTTTCAAAAAGAAAACAGCAGAATACGAAACATCTTTTGGTCAACGTTTTTGTAGATAAAATCAACTGTCTCTTTCGCACTTTACGGGGAAAGGTTGAAAGCGGCGCGACGGCAATAGTTTCTTCAAATACCTATTTCTCAAATTCCTCAGCACTAGAGTCCACTCTTAATGTAAAATTTAATCAGTAAATTTGGCAACAAAGTAAGTTAGAACATTAATAATAACCACGAACAATGGTCCACTAGGAGTTCTAAGTGCGGAAACCGAACCCTTAATATAGAACTTAAAACATTAATAGTAACTTATGCCTTTGGGAACTTAAAGCTACGAAGCAAAAACGTTATGATTGTGCAGAACTTTGATTACTAGTTGCCCTGGTATGGTTGATCATATTTAGCGTGATCTTTATAAAAACATTTCCATTTTGCTATCCAAGAAACTTTACTTCTCCCTTCATCATTTTCAGCCTCTCACTACCCAATGTCGAGTGAGTGCAGTGTTAGGCATCCTACAATGTTGAGTGTAGTGTAGGCATCCTACAATGTTGAGTGTAGTGTAGGCAGCCTGCAACGTTGAGTATTATTTATTATTTATTTATTTATTTTTCCTCACACTGGAACGCCATGCAGCAATTACACCAATGGGGCAAAGACAATTCATGTGCTTCTTTCCATCCATCATGCGTACAGTGGACATCGAAGGATTTACGATGGATGACGCTTACGCAGTATGGTAGTGCTGTAACTGGATTTCTTCTGCTTCTTCTCCAGTAGCTCATCAGAGTCTGTGTTGGATCCCACTAGCCTTGCCAGTTCTATGACTCCGTCTCTGCTATTTTCAATCATCTCGTGATGGCCTTTTGTTCTTTCTCTGTCGCGCCTGCGCGACTTGGACCTGATCCTCCGTCCCCTGCCGTTGGTCATAGTTTTGGTCCTGCGAGCTGTGGAGCATCCTTGAAATATCCTCTGAGCGCAGCTACAGCAAAATATCACCCCTTTGAAAACTTCTGCGTTCAGGAGGTTGGTTTCGCTGCAGATATAGCACTTGTGGCATTTCTTGTGGTAACTGAAGCCCTCTCGTATTGTGATCTTATCATCTTTGTAGATAGGACTTTGACAGTGCTCACATAACTCGCATGCCATAGTTTTTCAATTTTTTTGTTACTATATCTACATTTTATAAAGACGAATGTCTACACAGATTTTTAATTTTGCACCAAAATTTTAGACATGTTTTTTTATTGACAATTGATGACAACTGTATAAATAAATACAGACAAATCACACAGATTGAGCTAGCCCCAAAGTAAGTTCGATACTTGTGTTATGGGATACTAACTCAACGATACTATATTTATAATAGATACTTATATAGATAAACATCCAAGACCCAGGCCAATCAGGAAAAGATAGGGATCGAACCCGGGGCCTCCACGTCGCAGACAAGCGTGTTGACCGCTGCGCCACGGAGGACGTCTAGTGTAGGCATCCTGCAATAATCCCCCTTATTCATAAATGCTGCTTAAAGTTAACTAATGATTAGCGACTGTTTAACCATAAATTTTCGACGTTTGCACGTCACTTAACTTTAATCATCGGTCATGAATAAACGTCTTATACACTATGGTGTTTATTCATAAACGATGTTTACAGTTAAATGACGCTAAAACGTCAAAAATGTGTTGTTAAAATTCACTAATCATTAGTTAACTTTAAGCAAACTTTATGAATAAGGGGAATTGAGTGTAGTGTAGGCATCCTAAAATGTGGAGTGTAGTGTAGGCATCCTAAAATGTTGAGCGCAGTGTAGGCATCCTGCAATGTTCAGTGTAGTGTAGGCATCCTGCAACGTTGAGTATATAGTGTAGACATCCTGCAATATTGAGTGTTGTGTAGGCATCCTAAAACGTGGAGCGTAGTGTAGGCATCCTGCAACGTTGAGTATAGTGTAGGCATCCTGCAATATTGAGTGTAGTGTAGGCACCCTAAAATGTGGAGTGTAGTGTAGGCATCCTGCAACGTTGAGTATAGTGTAGGCATCCTGCAATATTGAGTGTAGTGTAGGCACCCTAAAATGTGGAGTGTAGTGTAGGCATCCTGCAACGTTGAGTATAGTGTAGGCATCCTGCAATATTGAGTGTAGTGTAGGCATCCTAAAATGTGGAGTGGAGTGTAGGCATCCTACAATGTTGAGCGCAGTGTAGGCATCCTGCAATGTTGAGTGTAGTGTAGGCATCCTGCAATGTATGACATTTTTCTCTGTCTCTAACCTTCCTTAGGCAGAGTCATCCAGCAATCACGACCAGGGGCCCTACTCTGCTATTACAATAGTTTCAGAATGGTCGATCAGTAATCTCATAATGATCGATTTTGACAAATTTCGTAACCTACTAACAAAATGGCGTCATCAAGACTTTCCAGTGGTCAATCACACTCCACTCCATATAAATAAATGTTCAATTGAAGTACTTAGTCGTTTTTAGAAAATCATTTCTGCTAACGGGTTTTGTAATAATGACAATACGGCAATATCATTCTATCACCATTCCATTATGAGGCGACTATAATAATTGATCGGTCATTGTGAATTTGGCAGATTACGAATTTTTAAGCACAATGACATTCGAATCATGCCCCAGTTCCACCTCATAGGTTGTATGAAACCAACCTTACTATTACTTATCTACTAATTATCCAGGTACTACTGTGAATGCTGACCTTAAAGGCTCTTGAAAGCCTTAATGAAATTTCAAAATTTCAGCAAATAAAGTTTTAGCCTCTTAATGGCATCACCCTCATATCTGGTTACAGCTTCTAAGTGCTATTAGTCGCCTGAGTGCAGCGCGGAGCGTAATGTAAACGTAAACCAATAATAATATCCAATTTCAAAGACAATTTCTACGCTTCTACGAGTATATAGCTTTTGGCTGTATACAGGATGGACAAGTCTTCCCTCGGGAGTGTACGAAATAGGGTTGCCAATACTGTATAATATAGTATACTATGCCACTAATAGACATTAGAGGCATACAGTACTTAAAAAATTGGGGAAATTACTATATTTATTTTATTTTTATTAATTTGTAAGATGACTAAATATAATATACCTAATAGTTATTTATGAGACATCACAAACAATTACTTCAAAGTTACAATTTTTAATATTTTTAAGTTAAAAACGAGTCTACTCCGAGTCTACTCCGAACCAGTTAGTAGTTCGGAGAGAAGTTCAAGTTTTAATAAACTAGCCCGCTTTAACATCGACGGTTGTATCACTGCTTACCATCAGACGGGATTGCGGTCAAACACTAATTTATAATATATAATAAAATAATAATAATAAACTAGCGCGCTTTATCATCAACGATTGCGTCACTGGTTACCATCAGTCAGAATCTCCGTGAAGCACTAGTATATAACATTTAAAAAAAGTTACAGCGATATTTTTATTGTTAACTTTCTTTTACCAGCGGCTTCGCTTGTGTGCTAACCACATTACCACCGGGATAAAAGCTCGTGGTCTACAGGTGAACTAAATTTCATCTCAATCCGTTCAGCTTTTTTACGTGACAGAGTAACATCCAAACACACAAACTTTCACATTTAGAATTAGCAACTACAACGTGACTTTAGGAATAGAATAGGATGATAAATAAAACAAAATATTCGATACAACTTCACTCGCACACATGGTGCCCTGGTACTTTGAAATAACAAAAATGACAAACAGCAAAGTAAATTGAAAAAGAGTAATTAAAACCCAGTAAACAATCGCCCGTATCACATGTCAAAAAGGGTTTTAATTGTTTTATCTAATGGTAAGCAAACAAACCGACTGGCCTACTCATATATCAATAGTAAGGATCAGTTTAAAAAGGTAGGTATAATACAATACAAAAGGAAATATCATTTGTATTTTATTATAGGTATACTAGTGAGTCACAAACTGACCACATCACAACGACGCCACGTGGTCGGGCATATATTTTGTATTAAAACAAAGTTACAATTACACTTAGCAGATTTTGCAGTTGTTATCGACCACCTTAATGTGACCACATCGCAACCACGTCGCGACGGCAACGCCACCACCGGCGGCGGCACCGCGGCCACATCGCCACGACATGACGTCATCAACAGCACGCGCCTATAGTCGGATTTTTAAATAAAACGAAGTCAACTAACGTTTACTGTGTTGTCAATTTTTGAAGAAATAAAAATAGTGTTGTGACAAAGTTAATGAAAGACAACGCAACGCAACTTCAAAAAGCCGCTGCGACATTATTGACATATAACCACAGCTTGACCACATTTTGTCGGTGCGACGTGGTGTGGTTGTGGTACGTGTGAATTGACCCTAAGATATGGAGCGCGGTCACGTGTGAGGTTTGTGTGTAAAGTTGTGTGTCTTTGATTAATGCCTGTTTCTTTTCCGTCGTTTCTATGCAGTAAGACAATAAGTAACAGTTCTCGTAATCATCTAATTTCCCTAATAAGAAAATATAGTCTCTATTTTAAGAGACACGTGTAATAGTATCTTATGAATACCCGTAGGCATCCTAAACACAGCGGTACGTTATGAATAAAACAGACTCCTCAAATATGGAGCAAGGCTTAGCGCACGGTCTGACAGAGGAACCTCTAGGGCAACGGTCAGCAACAGGCGGACCGCGGTCCGTTTGCGGACCGCGAAAGGTTTAACCTCGGACCGCCAAATATTGTAATGTAGGTATTGTAGATATGTCAAGTATAAACAAATACGTAATATTTTTGAACCAATCTTTTATTTCTGCGTAATTTGCCACAAGATTCCAAGACTTTGCAGAGATGGGCAAGCTAGCTGTTTCTTAAGTCACCCTTTGAAGTTGATGCAGCAGCCGAATGGACAGATGTGACTGCCATGGTATTTAATCTGCCCAAGCCATCACTTCAAATGAAAGTAATCGATCTGCAAGAAGATGTGTCTTTGCAAATATATAAAAAGGTGTCAACTGAAGGATTTTGGGTCAAACATGTCCCAGAAAAATATCAAAATTGCAAAAAACTTGCTATCAATTTGGCCACTATGTTTGGCTATACATATGCGAAACATATTTTTCAAAAATGAATTTTTTGAAAAACAAATATCGTTCGAGATTAACAGACGCTCACTTAGAAGGTACTCTTCGAATTAGCTGTTCTTCACGAGAACCAAATTTTAAAAACCTGGCTCAAGACCGCCGATGCAATTTTTCACACTAATTTTAGGTAATAAATAGCTGTACTTAATTATTACCAGTTGTTTTTTTACTCTGGACCTTTTAAAAAATTTCGAACAATATCCGGACCCTACTTAAAACTACTTGCCGACCCCTGCTCTAGGGTGCTGTGGCGGGCGGCTATCAAGGTTAGTCTACATATGTGTAGCCGCAAATTTATCCCGCAGACTATCGTAAAAGTTGAAACAACAAGGCTTTTGATGTACACACTCAGTTTCTATTAAGTCGGGGACTTAAAGGGATGGATGTACAAGTTGGTTGTGTTTCTTTGCTAAGTAAATGTGGTGTTGTGTACTTAAGAGGAAAGTCAAGATGTTTTCTTATGGTTTTTTGCAATTATGGTAGGTCAGTGTCAAATTGTATATTGATTTTAATATAATTTGCGACCGGATAGGAGTAGGTATTTACAGAATTATAACCATTGAACTCATTAATAAAACCATTTAAGTTGATATAATGTTTTTAATTGATATTTTATAAGATACTAGCTGTTGCCCGCGACTCCGTCCGCGTGGACTTCAGTTTACAGGAGCTCAGTTGATATAAAATAAGCGCCTGTTAAAATAATGGGAGCAATATGTACGCCCGCGTTGACTCCCGTTTTCGCAACATATTTGGTTACTGCACTGCTCCTATTGGTCATAGCGGGATGTTATATAGCCTATGTCCTTACTCAGGCTCTAGACTATCTGTGTACCAAATTTCATTACAATCGGTTGAGTAGTTTAGGCGTGAAAGCTGGACAGACAGTTAGACAGAGATACTTTCGCATTTATAATATTAGTATGGATTTATTTATTAGTAATATAGTAGTATGCATTACTAGTACTAGTTATGCGGAAGTGACAGTGGACAGGGCACGTTGCTGGCAGAACAGATGGCTGATGGGGCCAAAAGTTTCTGGAGTTGGGACCGCGACCCGGAAGACATAGCGTTGGAAGATCTCCCACAAGGTGAACAGCCGACCTCGTTAAACCCGGAGGAACCCGTTTGGATACAAGAAGCACGGAGCTAGTCGAGGTGGAGGTGCTTGAGGAAGGACTATGTCCAACAGTGGACATAGTTCGACTGAAATGGTGATGCGGAGATTTTCATGAACAAAAATATTATTTAAACTGTGGGCTGCAGCTTGTCGTCGCCTCTAGCCGCTGAACTGTCGCTGTCGCAAGTCGCATGGTGTACGAACACACAGGTTAGCGACTGAGTCGCCTGCATGATCTGTTGTTAGCCGTGATACTAAACAACGTTCGCTGAAACTCAATCATAACTCAACTCTACCATAACTGATACTCGTTCAGAAAGTAATACCTTTTATTTTAAATTGGATTGCGAAAGTTGTTTAAAATGACAGATTGAATCACCCCCTTATTGGATGACAGAGCAGAGCGATTCAGTAACCATTTCACCACATTTCAGTGAAAACATAGGTGAAGTGAACGAACTTATGAGTGAACTGTGATACCAACTAATGCCAGGGATCAGTGATCTTCAACGGACTTATCACTCTGAGATTCTCACAGATGCGATCGTCAGTAGGCCTAGTATGAGTTTTCAATACGAAACTCGAGCGTCGATATCGAGCGCGTTTGACTCAGCGATTGGTCCGCTTCAAGGTCGTAAGAACTCTCAACCAATGAGAGCGCCAAACGCGCTCGATATGAACGATCGTGTTTCGTATTGAAAACTCATACTAGGCCTACAGGTCACTAAATCGCCTCCAAGTTACGGACTATACCTAAGGTTCTGTTGCCAGAAAATATGTCGTGGATGGCGGTGTCGTTTTGATGAATTTGCTAATTTGACTTCTGTGGTAGTGGGGCATTTTTGATGGCGGTACATGGACAGAATCGTTTTGGAAAGTGGGGATCGTCGAACGTTCACTTCGCTTTAAGGCGCGGGCTATGGATGGACTATCTCCAGGGTGATACTGTCGGTTTGCCTATTCAAATTGTTATTGTCAAGATTCGAGGGTGTAAATATACCCTCCAACCTCCCCCTTACTACCACACTAAGATGATGACGACCCCACCGCTCCGCCGTCGCTGACGCCGACATATATATATGTCGTGGATAACAATATTATTTTAATAAGAGGTGCTCATTTGATTTATGTAGTAGTGGGGCAAACGCTGTGGCGTTATTTTGTAATGGCAGCACGTCATAGAGTTATTTTGGAAAGTGGGGAATGTCGAACGGGGACTTTGCTTTGAGGCGCGGACCAGGGCACTTCTCCGGGGCGAAACTGTCGGTTTGCCTATATAAATCGTTATTGTCAAGACTGGAGGGTATATTTACATTTCGTGCTATAATTCAAAACTTCACCTACGAAATGGAGCTCTTACCACCACAACAAGATGGTGACGGCCCCATCACTCCGCCGTCGCTGACGTCTTCATATATTTATAAATGATCTCGTGACACTAATAACCGTTATTTACATATTGTATCGACCCTTCCCAATGATGGAAGCTATTAAGCAATATCAGATATCTTCCCAAAGAGCAACATCTACGCTATGTTACTAGGCAACCATCTCCTGATTAACTCCGACTTGAAACATGAGCGTAATTAAATGATATTGTCTGTCAAAGATATGTTATTTTTTTTTTATGTAAATTATAAACGTGCTTGACCGCAATCCCGCCTGATGGTAAGCAGTGATGCAATCGTTGATGGTGAAGCCCGATAGTTTATTAAGAGCATATTCACTGTAACCTTGAAGACACTTAAATTGTAGTCCGATGGAAACACCGCCGCTGGCAAAATGGTCTAGTTCAAAGAGGAGGCGAAACGCTTCTTTCGAATCGTGGTGTCAACAACGAGTCAAGCAGTTGCTCCAAGTAAAATACTGCACGTCGAACGTCAACCTACGGTTAGACTCTATAGAAGCGCTACCAGAGCTATCGTCCGATCATCGACCAGTCGTTATCAGACTGGCTCCCCGCACTGGTCTCTCTGACCCAGGTCAAGAACCCCTTACGAAGGTGGTAACGGACTGGAGGAAAGTAAGCGATCGGCTGAAATCCTCCACATCCCCCCACCTGGACTCCATACCTGCACGCCTGGACTCTATCGCGGACACGACGACCGCGATCGACTCGTTCACGGATCACGTACAGTCAGTCCTGAACGACTGTTCAAGGGAGGTAACAGCGACAGAAGACTGCCGCTGGAAACTTCCCACTGACTTGCGTGAACTCCTGACCGAGAAGAACGCGGCTGTCCGTGCCTACAGCAGCTTCCCCTGCGCGGCTAACAAAGCCCATATGCGCTATTTACAGAGAACTGTAAAAAGACGCATATCGGAGTGGCGTGAAGCCGGCTGGGATAAGATGCTGGACGAGTTAGAGCCCACCCATCTAGCCTTCTGGGAACTTCAGAGGAAGTTAAAATCCAAAGAAGTTGGCACCATGCCTCCTCTGGTTCGCCCCGACAATACCATCGCCTTCGACGACGATGAAAAGGCTGAATGCCTTGCCTCCTGCCTCGAAGCCCAGTGCTCCCCCAGCCTCCTACCAGTAGACCAAGCCCACCTCCTAGAGGTCGACGCTGAAGTAGAACCTAGGACCTCCCTCCCGCCCGTTGACGACCCGGATGATCCCCTGCCTCCCATCACTCCAGATGAAGTGCAGGACATCATCAAAGGCCTTCAACCCAAAAAAGCACCCGGATCAGACGGCATCACCAACAGAGTGGTCCGTCTCTTCCCAGCCCACCTAGACCTCCTCTTGACCACCATCTTCAATGGTGCAATGGGGAATAACATTTTCCCACAAACGTGGAAAGAAGCCACAGTGATTGGCAGTCCCAAGCCCGGCAAGCCTAAAGTCAATCCAAACAGTTACCGTCCCATCAGCTTGCTGAAAGTTCTCGGCAAAATCTACGAGAGGCTTATTTATAAGCGTCTCAGAGCTTATGCCGAGAACAAGAGCCTCATTCCAAATGAGCAGTTCGGGTTCCGATCCCAACACTCTTGTCCACAACAAATCCTACGCATCACTGAACATATACACGCAGGGTTCCTGCGTGGTATGTACACAGGCGTAGTCTACTTCGATATAGCGAAAGCGTTTGACAAAGTCTGGCACAACGGCTTAATCTATAAGCTGTACAAACTCGGAGTGCCCGACCGTCTCGTTCTCATCTTACGGGACTTCCTGTCAAACCGCACCTTCCGCTATAAAATCGAAGGAGCCCTATCCTCCCCCCGCCCCATCCATGCAGGTGTTCCCCAGGGCTCCGTGCTAGCCCCCCTTATATTCACGCTGTACACAAGCGATATCCCGAAAGGTGGTAAGGCTCAAGTCGCTCTGTTCGCAGACGACACCGCCATCTACTGCTCGGGACTCAGCCCTGACCGAATTCGACACCATCTCCAAACCGCAGTCAACAAACTGGCTGACTGGTTCAAGAAATGGAGGATCGAAGTCAACCCCCAAAAGAGTCAAGCGGTACTCCACACGAAACCGCGACTAAACGTCCCCACCCCACGACCCATCTCCATGTCTGGCGAGCTGATCCCCTGGGGAAAGCAAGCCAAATACCTAGGTGTGATTCTCGATCGTAACCTCAACTTCTCAGAGCATATTAAGGCGGTCCGCTCACGTGCCGCCTACGTTCTGGGTCGACTCCACCCCGTCCTCAACCCGCGTAGCAAACTGTCGCTCAAGTGCAAAATGCGCTTGTACACAGCGTGCATACGCCCGATTATGACATACGCTTGTCCTGTCTTCGCACACGCCAAGCCGCGTCATATCCATAGGATGCAAGTAGTCCAAAACCGTTTCTTGCGTAAAGCCACAAACGCCCCTTGGTTCGTCCGTAATGAGATCCTCCACCTAGATCTCAAAATCCCCACCATTCAGCAGTTCATGAAGCATCTCTCCAAACGTTTCTTTGACACTGCCTCCAAGCACCGCAATCCCCTGATAGTAGCGGCTGCTAATTACACCCCCTCCACCATCTCCAAGCTTCGCCGCCCAAGGCATGCTCTCACAGACCCAGATGACCCAATTACCCTCCTCCAAGAGGCCAATAGGGCCACCAGCACACTCATAAAACACAGACCGACCTACCGACCTCGCCGCCGAGGTCCATCGCGACGCGTTTAACGTAGCAGCCCCCTCCCCCGTCCCTCGTCCGATGAAGGCCAGCCCGTGCCGCAGCTGAGCCAGTAAATAAAAAAAATTCGATCCAGCCATCCCTTGCTGTTCTCTCCAGCGACGCCCTAAGCCGAGGTTCGTACCCCGCAGGGGGTGCCCTTAGTGCGTTGTCGCTTAGTTTTTAGTAGCCCTGGCTGGAGGCTTCAAATTCATTTAAGGCATCCACAGGAAAGTCCGGTTAAGTAGTCACGGCCTCTCAAGGTCAACTACGAGACGCCATATCAAAAAAAAAAAAAAAAAAAAAAACATCCAAATACGAGCGCAGTCCGAGTCTTACAGTCCAAGGGCAAACGAAATGGACTCAAACATTAATATCATCATCATCATCATCATCATTTCAGCCGAAAGACGACCATTACTGGACTTCGGTCTCCCCCAAGGATCTCCACGACGACCGGTCCTGCGCCTCCCGTATCTAGCACTTTCCCGCGACCTTCACCAAGTCGTCAGTCCACCTTGTCGGGGACCTACCCACGCTGCGTCTTTGTCTAACATAACAACGCGCTAATCTCAGGAACTGCTGGCCCGATTTGAAGAATTCTTTTTGCGTTGGATTGCCCATTAATACAGGAAGGCTTTGAGCTATATAACATCACGCTGTGACCAATAGGAGCGGAGCATAACTAGCTCCACGCGAACAAAGTCGCTAGCGGCCGCTAGTATAATACATATAATATTCAAAAACTGTCGTTTACCAATGTTTAGTAGTCATTGGACAGATGAAGTGTAATATGTGCTTTCGCACGTTTTCTCATATCACATTAGACATTGGCATAATTGTCGACATCGGGACCATTGCCATAAACAAAAATAGAATAAAATAGAAGTGTAATATGCTGTTCAGTAAAATTTTGTCATCTTTTACTACGAAACTGGTTATATTGACGTCTGAATACAAATATTCGTAGAAAATGTTGCCTTATTAATACAAAAATATACATTTTATCATTCTACGCACGTTGTGTGTATCAATTGACGGAAACGTATGGCACTCGAAAGTGTCGCCGTCGTCGGGTCGCGATGAAACGAATCGCGTGTGTAGGTACATACCTTTTTATTATAGTCAGGGTTGTTTCATTAATAACAATGTTACTATCATAAAAAAGACAATAAAAAAGACAATTTAAATAAACCAGCGTCTGTGTGTGTTTTCGTCCATGTGAAATTTCTTTTTTCTCCGACCCAGCCCATTGTATTGCATCGTCTGCCCACACTAGTACTTCGTTTTTGGACTTTTTTTTTCTCAACACCTATGGGGCCTAGCGTGATATGAAAAATACCTACTTTAAAATTGGACCATTACAGCAGTAAGAAAGCGCTCCAATATCCATAGTAATGTATCTACTAAGTGACCCGTGCGAATTATTCGCACATTAAAAAAATCGTTGATTTTCAATCGTCAATTTTCGAATAACCACTGAAATGTGAGCAATTTGTATATTTTTCCGATGTAGCGGTCCAGAAAAGCTTTAAAATGATGCCTCATTTATGTATTTTGATAAAGTATGAAGGAAGTTATGAGGTACCGACACGAAAAAGCCCTTGAGATGTGTATATTATTTGAATAGATATAATCCCCCTTATTCATAAACATTGCTTTAAGGTAACTAGTGATTAGCGATTCTTGAACCATACATTTTTGATCTTTGAATGTCACTTAACTTTAATCATCGTTTATGAATGAACACCACAATTTTTAAAAACTAGACCAGACTAATTAAACTTGCGGAACACTTAAATAATTTTCAACCTCATTAGTGTAGGATGTTTAACTCGTCCCATTGGAGTTACTTACCCTAATTTGTTGAAGTTACTAGCCTTAATGAAATCTTTTATATTTTAAGTCCCTCGTTTGTTATAAAAAAACCCATTTTCTTTTCTCCCAGATGGCTTTAGAAAACCGAACCCGCATACAGCAGAACGACCTTCTTCTGCACGAAGCTGTTATTAAGAATGAACCAGCGGCTGTTCGTGAAGCGCTGGAGCGTCCCACCGATGTCAACTGCAGAAACAATGTAAGTCGTTCTCTTTATGAGGTATGTGAGCCTAGTACTTTAAACATCTTAACAAAAACCGTACCGTCAATCTGGGTAACTTTGACAGAAAATGCGGTGATTAACACAATATTTTAACATTTTTAATCACGCGTATTTTATTTTTTAGTGCTTTCATAACACTTCCACACAACATCCGTAAAGATTAATGAAATGATTCCTTAACCATACATTTTTGCCCTTTTAACGTCACTTAACTTTAATCGTCGTTTATGAATAAACCCCTTAAACACTGTGGTGTTTATTCATAAAGGGTGATTTAATTTGGCATTGTTATACAAATTTTAAATGAGCATTGAAAAACGTTTGAGATAAAAAAAATTGCGTAACTAAGTAGAAAAAAAAGCTAAAATAATAGAAACAAAAAAAATATTTAACATTTACGCAGCTAGTTTTTAAATACAAAGCTACAAGAAGTATTTGTAAATTGTGTTGGTATCATACAAAAAAAACGAAACTAGTTCATAGTCCCACTGTCAATGTTACCCGAAGCAATCAAAGTTACCCAGATTGAACGTAGAGGAAGTAGAAATAATTTAAATTCGCGGATAACTTTATTATTAATTAATTAGTTTGTTGGTGCTAATTGCGCTGCGTGTTCGTAATTATAATTACCCAAAAGTCAAAATTGGACTTACCAAATTTCCTGAGAAATAAAATCTTTTCGACCCATTTTGCGTAGCTTTTCCAGCACTCGAATCCGGAGGCCGAAGTATATGTGGCTTCCTACTTTTGACAACCATTTAATTGAACTGTTTGTACTTACGAACTTTTATTACCTAACAATAGTCCCGTTGACTACATTTGTGATCCCATGTTGACATGCAGTAAATGAAATTGGGAACAATAGAAAAACTTCCCGTCGTGTTGGATTTCAGAAATCACAGATTTATTCAATGTTTTTCACGAAAACAAGTTAATAGCTTTCCCGCTTCGCCGATGCCCGTAATTGCCTGTGGTGGTTGAACATGAGCTCCTCTAGATTATGCGACTGATCCCCGAGGAATTGTTAATAAGGCTCAACTTCTGAGCTGAAAATTATAAAATATAATATAATTACTAGAAATTAGATGCTGCTAACAGCCCTAGGGGATTGATTGAGTTTCAGTTGCTACTCAGACTTTTCATAAATACCGGTATTCATACAATCTTTAACTTAACCGGTTACCAGAAGGTACTATTAAATAGGCCAACTTTCATATGAAATCTACAAATTCATTTATTTTATTATTTTTAGTGTGTGTGTTGCCAGTGATGACTTACGGAACTGAAACGTAGCCGCTCACAATAGGCCTCATACGAAGGCTCAGAGTCCCACAAAGGGCAATGGAAAGAGCTATGCTCGGAGTTTCTCTGCGCGATCGCATCAGGAATGATGAGATACGCAAAAGAACCAAAGTCACCGACATAGCGCGGCAGTGGGCGGGGCACATTGCTCGCAGAACCGATGGCCGATGGGGCAGTAAGGTTCTGGAGTGGCGGCCACGTACCGGAAGACGTAGGGTAGGTCACAGAAAGCCGATGGATGCGGGCAGCACAAAACCGGTCATTTTGGAAAGTCTTGGAGTAGGCCTTCGTCCAGCAGTGGACCTCTATAGGCTGGAGAAGAAGAAAAAGATTATTTTTAGAAAACTTACAGATAATCAGGCACAAATGTTACTAAGTCTTTATCATCTTTATCTTTATGTAATAGGTAACAAGCAGTGTTACTTTAACTACGAAGAATCTTCTCGTCCCAAATACCGCAGTGTCTCAAGACAAAAGTCTTCGACCAGTGTGTGTTGCCAGTGATGACATATGGAATTGAGACGTGGTCACTAACAATGGGCCTTATGATAAGGCTCAAAGTCACTCAAAGGGCAATGGAGAGGGCTATGCTTGGGGTTTCACTGCGCGATCGAATCAGGAATGAGGAGATCCGCAGAAGAACGAGAGTAACCGACATAGCCCGAAGAATTGCAACACTAAAGTGGCAGTGGGCTGGATACATTGCCCGTAGGACCGATGCCCGATGGGGCCGACGGGTTCTCCAGTGGCGACCACGCACCGGAAGACGTAGCGTGGGTAGGCCCCCGACAAGGTGGACCGACGACCTGGTGAAGGTCGCGGGAAACCGCTGGATGCGGGAGGCGCAGAACCGGTCGTCGTGGAGAACCTTGGGAGAGGCCTATGTCCAGCAGTGGACGTCTTTCGGCTGAAATGATGAATGATGATGAGTGTTACTTTCGTATAGTTTATATACGTTTATAATGCAAGGGCTACCTTGTTTTGTCGAAGAAGTGATTACAAAGTGCTCTTTAATTTAGAATAGAACAGAATTCTTTATTTCAGACCGGAGTCCATAGGGTTAGTAACAATCTTACTTAACATCTAGTATTAGTAGGTTACAGACACAAATATAAAAATTAACTTAAAACTTAGCGTGGAGCTGCTTCCACCTCTGCCACATGGGAGAATCCCACCGATCCGCGAACACACTGAGAATACTGTTGTTACTGCGGCGAACACGCGTCATCAGGGATGCGCATCTACTCCTAATAATGGCAGTAAAACCATTAATATTGTTATCCGCAAACATCCCTGACGCAATACAACGCCACGGTAGCCCCAACAGCACCCTCAGTGCGTTATTATATTGAACACGTAGGTTGCTGTATGCCCGCTGAGTAACCTACAGGCTGCACTGAATGTAATTTAGGCACACTAGTACTAAAAAGATCTTTGACAACCTTCAGACAGGTTTCTTCTACTTCTTCTCAGCATGAAGAGGTCTACTGCTGGATGAAAGCCTCCATCAAGGCTTTCATTCCATTGGATGGCATTGCCATAATCCCCACGCTTGGCGGGTGGGTTGGCGATCGCAATTACTTGTTATTTCACAGGAGAAGCACCGCTACCGCTTTCCTGGTGAGAGTTCCCTTAGTCGAGTGTTATGACACCCACGGGAGAATATGGGTCCTATGCCCGGTACCACACATAACTCGCCTTAATAATGTAGGAGTTTTATCTGTGAGTTGTTCCTGTTATTGATATATGGAACAACCGAGGTTTAAGTCCAATTTAGGCCAGCAGCTCAGGAATTTCATTGGATACGTTTGCAATTATGGATAAAAAAAACTAAACAGGAAATTTTTATTCTTCCTTAAAGTGGAAGATAGAACATGAAATTTTTATACCGCAGGTTATACAGGGTGTAGGTATCTAACATCGCAACGCAAACTTCGCGAAAAGGCTACACCACATGCCACTAATAAAATTGTGATAGTCATTTATGCCGTTAATGTATGGTTACAGAAATAACTGTGTTTAAAAAAGTGTCGGCTCAGCCTTTAAACGTTGCAAGCGTGCCGCCGTGCGTGTTTGTAGGTATGACGTTGACCCTTGATGCGAACTCTATTAAATCAGCTGATAGGATAGTTTTTATAGTATTGTTCACATGGCGCTTTTTTGTGTAATTAACGAATTAATTAATTTATACTATAAAATCTTATTGAGTTATAAAAGTATAGCAATTTTGAACGGTCTAAAGTGAAAAAAACTGCATATTATTTTTTTTTAATTGGGAAAAGTCGACACAAAATTCCACCATTGTGGGGTTCAGAATTGTGCACGACAGACATGCAGGACCATTTAGTGGACGTATGCGGTTGCACTCTGCACGTTCTGATGCACACTCTGTTGCTGGGTTGGTGGAAATAAGTGAGACTTCGGTGTGTAGACTTACTTGGTTTATATTCTTCAAATTATTAGCGGAGTCACTATTTAACTTATACTACTATTGATTCTTAACTATTACTTCTTGATTGTTGATCCTGTAGGGATCTTGCTGTTGATCCACTGTAACTGTTGACTCCTCGAAGACAAAATGAATGTGTTTCACTGTAGCTATTGACTCCTCGAAGATGAAGATAAATGTGTGATCTTCTTACTGTAGCTGTAGACTCCCCAATGGTGAAGATGAATGTGATCTTGATGCTCAAACGTGGGGCCTATTTATACTGTGACAAGGGCGCAAACCGTGGGAAGGGACGAGATCGTCGGGTTTCACCAGCCATTGTCTTACGCACGTTTCTGGGCTGCATCATAAACCTGAGGGTCTGCACTTTATAACGTCCATTACAAGGGGTCATTTTATTGCGCCTATCCCAAGGAACCAAGGACAAGGGATTTTATGGCGCCCACCTTTTTGGTGTTGTTATGTTCAGCCAAATGTGGGACAACGATTTCTAATTTTATAATTTTATGTCTGCTGCATTTTATGACAAGGGAACACTTTATGACGGTTAACTTTTGTCACTGATATTTTACCGAATGTTCCCAGTCATTCCTATCATAATTGCCGCCTTGCCAGATGTGTACAACCATTCCTATCACAATGAATGATCGTCCATCTTACGCTTTCTAAATTCTTATGCACAAATGTTCTATTCTAAGTAATTACAATAACATCTACTATACTGTATACACTGTTCGTAAGACTATTCCTAATTAGTTCCTATGTACTATTAAAAACTATTCGTCCCGCACATCACTCCCGCCGTGCGACCGCGTCGCAGCTATCTCCGGTGCGGGTTTGTCTTCCGTTTGGAGAGGCAGGACTACTAGCTTCCTCACCGGTCGTCGCAGCACACCTCCCTTAGTTCGGACGTCCACTGTTCGCACGATGTCGTCGGGGCCCGGATACGTCGCTATGACTCTGCCACGCGGCCATATATTGCGCGGCAGGTTGGTGTCGACGACTTGTACAAGGTCGTCGACTTGTATTTTCGGACCTCTTCCATGCGGCTCCCGCCGGTGTTGCAACTCCGGGAGGTACTCCTGGATCCAACGCTTCCAGAAAAGGTCGGCAAGCCTCTGTGCTGCTCGCCAACTGGATCTCGATGCGGCGTCTTTTTCGTTGAATGTGCCCGGTTGAGGCACTCGTCCTGAGCTTCCCAACAAGAAGTGGTTCGGGGTCAGGGCTTCTGGGTCCTCTGCACTGACTGACACATGCGTCAGAGGGCGGCTGTTGATGGTGTATTCCACCTCTGCGAGTAAGGTGGTGAGTACTTCCTCTGTAGGGAGACGCTCGTGTAGCATCGCGGCTAGTGCTGTCTTCACTGAGCAGATTATACGTTCCCAGGCTCCTCCCATGATCGGGGCGCCCGGAGGAATGTAGCGAATTGGAGAATCTTATAGGATCATCTGCTAAACTTAGTCCCTTCTTGTTCGACACGTGGCATATCTTATCTTTCCCGGGCGATTCTGTTACCCGTGTAGAGGTGGCGGTTAGTCTCTTGGGGTTGATGCAAAGGGCGTCCATCTTAACGTATTGCTTCGCTAGGACTTCCTCACTGTCTTCCGCTTTCTCAGCGACATGAGACACAAAGTCGATATTGTGCCTGGAGGTCCGGATCTGTCTGCCGTGTAGTACCCAACCGAGTGACGTGAGAGATGCCACTGGTTGGTACTTATTGCCTCTTCTGACCTCCGATGTCAACAGGAGATGCCAGTTGTCTTGCCCAATCAGCACTTTAGGCTTGGCATTGGTGTACGTGAGGTAGTCGCGGATGTCTGCCATGTGCTTGCATCCCGTTACTATTTCTGTCGGTACCCGCTGAGACGAAACATGCAAGTTCTTCACCGTGCGTGCTTGTACTTGTTCTTCGTACCCGTTGAGCCCTTTCAACTTGATACTAACTCGACGCGAATTTGATTCAGACGCCTTCAGATCGTTGATGGTTTCTATTTTCAGTGGGTCGACGGGGCCTGTTGCTCCGATGCTGTTTGCCACGCTATCGTCAACTAGCGTGACTGTTGACCCGTCGTCCATCAAAGCGAAGGTGTCGACTATACCCTTTGGACCCTTTATTTGGATCGGTATTATTTTCAAGAACGACTGTTTCTTACTCTCGGCCCAGGCTGAGTTGATGACTTCTGTAGCTTCCTTCGATGCCTCTTTTTTAGCCTCCTTCTTCTTAGTGTGATGTAACAGCTTATGATGTGAAAAGCTGCAGCTGTTGACACCACACTCACGAGGACGACAACTGTGAGTCTTGTTTCTGTATTGAAGACATCTGAAGCATAGGCGTTTGGACTTAGCTGCGTCCCATCTGCCGTTTTCATCTAACTTCCTGAATTGATTGCAGTCAATCGCTGTATGACCGCTCTCGTTACAGACCGGACATTTCGACGTATTCGTCCTTTCTGTTACGTTGTGGACCTTCTGTGTTCTCTTCTGTTGAGTGGCCGCTGTACCTGTATTTAGTTGTTCGGGTACAGCGTACGGTGCGCACAAGTCCGCTTCTCTTTTGAGGAACTTGTCTAGCTTCACTAAGTCTGGATCTTCCCTCGGTTGGACGTACGAGAAATCGTAGTATCTGTAGCGAAGCGTAGGCGTCAGCTTGTCTACGACGGTCTTTGACACTTCTGGGTTGTACAGATAGTGTACACAGCCGAGAGTTTTCAATGTTGCTACAATGTTGGACACTTTTGTTGCAAAGATGCAGATGTCCCGCAGTGATTCGGTGAGGCGTGGCAGGGCACGGAGCGCGTCCATTTCCATCATGGCGATGGATTCCGGTCTTCCGAATCTTGACTCTAAAGCCTTCATTATGTCTGCTGGATCCGTGTTGGTAATCAGCAAAGAGTCCACTGCTTCTTTCGCTTTGCCTTTCAGTGTTCTTCGTAGCCTGTTTGTATTTTCAATCGGCGTGTATATATTTTCTGTTTCGTAGTAAGCGGCGCGGAACGGTAACCACTCTTGATGTGATCCACTAAACAAAGGTAGCTCTACGGATCTCGGTCGTTGAGCTGCGTTGACGGCACTTGTGATTGCGTCGGCGAGCGCGGCGAGGTCGGATTGACCTCCCGCCGGTAACTGTAGTACGTTATGTACTTGACGCTTCTGTTCTGTACTGGCTGGGACGCTATTCTCTATGCGCGTGATCACCGGCTCTGCTGTAGGTTGATTCTGTTGTACGGCAACCACGGGCGTTCTGTTCTGTTGGTCCTCTAGCCAGTTGTCTACTCTTCGATCTGTTTCTTCCTTAGAGTAGATGGAGACATCATCTTCTTCATTGTCGGAGTCTTCATGTTCCAAAGTAGCTAAGCGTGCGGCGGCTAGCTCCACTTGCAGTCGCAGTAAGTCTTCCTTTGCCTTCGCCAACTTGTATGCCTTTGATTTACTGTAGGTCGATCCCCCCGCGCCCTTCCTAGCGGGGGTGCGGGGGTCTTGTAGTCCGCTCGGCAGTGGCAAACCATCTGTATTCTTGACCCGCTTTACTGTTGATTTTTCTGTTGCGGGTCGTGTTCCTTTGTTGCTGTGGCACACAGTTGTAGGCGGGTTCATCGTTGTAGCTGTTGACTGTGTCACGGAGAGAGTAGTAGCAGCGGCGGCGACAACAGCGGGGGGCGACACAGCGGGCGGGGCGGCGGCGGCGGCGGGCATTGATACGGCGGAGATCCCTGTGGCTGTCGAGGTACCAGTATATTCCGTGGTACCCGTTTCTGTTGTCTCCCTCGTGGTCGCTGTCCCTGTGGTAGCCGTCCCGGTAGTAACTGTTCCGGTTTCTGTGTACGTTCCCGTTGTTGATTTGCTAGCAGCTTTTCCCTCTGATCGTGTGACCGGCATATTGTTTATCGATAGCCGTCAGTCTACGACGCGAACTTATCTTGTGGCGAGAACTTGAGAGTCTTCACGTTTCTTCTAGCTGGATGCGTTCTTCACTTATTTCCCACTTATCCGGATATCGAAGCACCATTAAATATGTGCGTGTATCCGGATACGTTCTTCACTTAATTTCCACTAATTCGGCTATCGAAGGACCAAATTCTGCGTGTATCCGGATGCGTTCTTCACTTATTTTCCACTTATCCGGCTCGAAGGACCAAATTGTGCACGACAGACATGCAGGACCATTTAGTGGACGTATGCGGTTGCACTCTGCACGTTCTGATGCACACTCTGTTGCTGGGTTGGTGGAAATAAGTGAGACTTCGGTGTGTAGACTTACTTGGTTTATATTCTTCAAATTATTAGCGGAGTCACTATTTAACTTATACTACTATTGATTCTTAACTATTACTTCTTGATTGTTGATCCTGTAGGGATCTTGCTGTTGATCCACTGTAACTGTTGACTCCTCGAAGACAAAATGAATGTGTTTCACTGTAGCTATTGACTCCTCGAAGATGAAGATAAATGTGTGATCTTCTTACTGTAGCTGTAGACTCCCCAATGGTGAAGATGAATGTGATCTTGATGCTCAAACGTGGGGCCTATTTATACTGTGACAAGGGCGCAAACCGTGGGAAGGGACGAGATCGTCGGGTTTCACCAGCCATTGTCTTACGCACGTTTCTGGGCTGCATCATAAACCTGAGGGTCTGCACTTTATAACGTCCATTACAAGGGGTCATTTTATTGCGCCTATCCCAAGGAACCAAGGACAAGGGATTTTATGGCGCCCACCTTTTTGGTGTTGTTATGTTCAGCCAAATGTGGGACAACGATTTCTAATTTTATAATTTTATGTCTGCTGCATTTTATGACAAGGGAACACTTTATGACGGTTAACTTTTGTCACTGATATTTTACCGAATGTTCCCAGTCATTCCTATCATAATTGCCGCCTTGCCAGATGTGTACAACCATTCCTATCACAATGAATGATCGTCCATCTTACGCTTTCTAAATTCTTATGCACAAATGTTCTATTCTAAGTAATTACAATAACATCTACTATACTGTATACACTGTTCGTAAGACTATTCCTAATTAGTTCCTATGTACTATTAAAAACTATTCGTCCCGCACAAGAATCATGTACTGGATCCATGGTACTCGTTTGTGCGTCGATGTCAGATACACACTTTATTTAGATATGGTATGTTTTGGAACGAATTTACCTCTGGAATTTCCTTTATATGCCCTTTGACGATCAATATACTAGTGTATAAATATTATAATTGGGGTTTCAAACTTGAGAGGCATACTCGACTCGTGACTACGAACAAAGGAGCAATATGATATCTTTAAAGTCTTACTTCTAAAATCAGATGAGACCCTGCACAAATAAGCTAATGCTTTCGATGCTTTGTTGGCAATATTATTAATGTCAAAAATAAGCATTTCGTCAAAAGTAATCCCGAGGTTTTTGAAAGAATTAGCCCTTGTTATTGGGGTAACTAAGAGTTTAAAATAGAAAGGGTGAGGTTTGCGGGTGAAAGAATGCACATAGCTTTTTTTTTCTTGACAGTATGGCAGAGCACCGATACATTGGGCTGCGAGCAGAGGGAACGTGGAGATAATCAAGTTGCTCATCGAGTCCAAATGCGATATAGAAGCAGCCGATAAGGTAAATACTTGAGAATAATTTATTTGCTCAGTAATCGATGGAAGTTTTTGTCTTTGTTCAGTTAATATACGCCACATCCCTTATGGTTCTAATCCATTTATTATTTTTATCTTATTGTCTGTACTATTTCCGTAATGCGTACCGTTTTATATTAAAATTCTACCATTTACGAGTCCTAACAATTTTAAAAAGTGGAACATACTATTTTCATCATCGTGGTTTTTTTTTTTTTGGTCATTCACTCAACCGCAACTTGTTCTATTAGATCTTTCAAGTACCAGGCTGTCAGAGCTAGTAAAAAGTAACATGAATTTTGTTACAGTTCGGAATGCGGCCGTTGTTGATGGCAGCATGGCACGGACACCTCGAAGCCGTGAAGACTCTCGTCGGAGCAGGGGCTTGCCTTGCTGCCACTAATAAAGTATGCGCTCCTTGTATTTCTGTATGTTTTCGGTCACACCATTATAGTTTTTTATTTATATTTTTTTTTTGTTTATTCGTGGGAATAAAATTTACATCATCAGTTTTTATATAGAAGAACTGTCAAAACTATCAGGCGTTCAAACTATCTGGCGCCTCTCCAACCAGCCCTAATCCATCATACCTCAATCTATTATAAGTTATAATAATATACTCAGTGAAAATATTATCCGGTCTTCTCGTTCAAATTTAATGAAAATCATTAACTTAATCACAAATAAAATAATCTATTAACTGACATAAGAAAGCGAGCGTTTATTTTATAAAATAAAATAAATAGTATCAACAAGTGCGTATCGTGTAACCTCGTTAATTATCTAGAATTAACCCTTTTAAACAGGCGCCATTTTATAGCGGGGCGTCACATAATTTTATTCCTTAAACTCATAATACTCACTCACGGTGTTCGTGGTTACTCCGTGCTATATAATTTCAAAACACCACCTGAGTGAAGGAGATTCAAGACAAATTACAATATCAAGTAGGTATTTAATTAAAATATTCTGCCCAAAGGAGTTATTAGTTTTCGTTCTTACCAAAGTTAATGAAAGTAGGTAGTCATTTAGTTTGGCGGTAAGCAATATAGTTTACGCGCAGCGTGTGCTTTACTATCAACGGTTGTATACAGGCGGCAGCACATCAAGCTACTACAATCTGTAAGATTTCTTTATTAGATTTTCAACTTTATCTCTAAAGTGTTAAAGCTCAAAGTTGATTGGGAATATTTGACAGTTTCGAGCTTGACTGTCGTCCATACCATCAGGCGAATTCGCATTTAAGCGCTAGTTTATTAACAAAACAATACTAGAATGAATACTCTTTGTATGTACACCATGTACAGTAAGGGTCCAAAAGTGGAGTACCACTTTTGACACTTATTGTTAGAGCAATAAAGTTCAAAAGTGGTAATACACTTTTGAACCTTACTGTACATACATTATAGAACATAAATATGAAAATTTTACAAAAGGGTGACACAATGGGCGGTCTTATCGCTAGGAGCATCGCACTTATACACTAGATTCACAATCAGCGTAAAAAAAAATGGTTGAACTGAACAAGCGCCCAAGGATGCTGTTTTTAGGGTTCCGTACCTAAAAGGTAAAATGGAACCCTATTCATGAGACTTCGCTGTTCGTCTGTCCGTCCGTCTGTCACCAGGGTGTATCTCATGAACCGTAATAGCTAGAGCTAGACAGTAGAAATTTTCAGAGATTATGTATGTCTGTTACCGTTATACAACAAATACTAAAAATATGTAACATTTAACGGGTCCCCCTTAAATATTTTATATTTTTCCCATGTAACAACAAACGTGATTTTTTATGCCATTTTTAAAAATAGTACGGAACCGTGAGCGAGTCCGACTCGCACTTGGCCGGTTTTAGGCCGGGTCGTTGAAATTTATTGCTTTTTTGTAGCACTTTATAATTCTGACTTTAAGGCATGCGTGTACGGTTGAATTTGGTTTGATGTTTGATGTACCACAGAAAGGTCGTAAAAAATAATGGCTTTTTGTTCACTGCTTTGTGATAAGAACTTTATACACTGCACTTAAGGCTGATTTTAAATTAATGTATATTAATTTTGACTTTTAATAATTGTCGCCATTTTTGATAACAGTTTTGTTCGAGATTGTGTATCTAGTAAGTCATCGATGGCTAGGAGGAGCAATAAAAAAACAAATAAAAGTACCAATTTGTTTAAACAAAAGATATTTTTGTTATTTTTCACATTGCTTTCGAAATAAGAACTCCGCAAAACTAAACTATGTGATCATTTTTTTAATGTACTTTCTTGTGCAGCAGGTACATTGTTCGGTGACAAATTACTAGGTGCACATAATCACAAGTAAGTTTGGTTTACAGAAACAAAATGATCTGCTTCAATGCGCTTGTTCCCGGGGCTCATTGGACGTGGCAGAGTATGCCGTATCTCTAGGAGCTAAGGTGCAGAGTTCCGATGCTGCTGGTGATGCTCCCCTTGCATTGGCATCTAGAGCCGGACACTCCACGTTAGTGGAATTATTGCTGCAGAAGGGGGCCTATATTGATGCTGTTAATAAGGTAGGTTAGAGGGACATGATTTGTGTTTTGGACTGCATTAAAGGACTGTTAAAAGTTCCGGAAAATAAGGTTACTGAAGTCAAAATAATACTAATTATTATTTACCCGAAGTATGGATTAGTACATACCCGGTTGATGGGGTAATTAGTCTCACCACGATACTAATATTTATAAGAGTAGTATAGGATTACTAGGTTATACATAGGTGCATCTCTACTTTTCGGGTATTACCAGCTTAATATTATTAGGTACATTGTCCGTTATAACCAAACCGCTCCAATTTACTTTCCTGTATGTAATCTGGTAATGGACAGATGAATGATGTCTGTAAGTCCTACGCTGTAAAAGTTATATTGCATACCTATTTTGTACATTACTTTTGGAAAATACGTTACATATTATTATTTACCTCTCCGAGCAGAAGATTCTCAGAAAAGCAATAACACTCTATGATGTAGGCAAAGGAAAAATATCTCGTGAAATTATGAAGTCTTTTTATGTGTTATTTCAATGTTTATATGTACATTGGAATGTTTGTTCCCATAGTAAAATGTCCGTAACAAATGTTGATTTACCGTGACTTCCTTATTTTATTAATTTTTTCTTTATTCCCATGGTTTTCACGCTTTCACTCTTCGGGGCAAATATAGAAATCCAATAAAACAAACTTAAAAATCGATCCCGCAGTTCCTAAATCATATCAAAAGGTCATTTATTCAAATCAGGCTGAGAATCAGCACTTTTTGAACGTCAATAATACATAAGACAGTCCCCCAAAACTCCCGCCTTTCGCCACTTCCTAGTGTTTTCGCTGGGAAGAAGAAGTGGCGGAACAAACTCCCCAGCAACACAGCTGTCTGTTCCTTTAAAAAAATACATGACTTTATACAACATTATGTATAATAATGAACACAACATAAAATTAAATTATTTACCATAGGTATGCCAACTGGCCACGCCAAAATACCAGAAAAGGAAAAGAAATAATAAAATATCATTAAAATGAAAATGTAAATAAGTAAAACCTTATTAATGAAATAATAGCCCCAGGTATAAAGGGCGTGACGAGATTTGGCGGGAAAGTCAAGCTGAGTGTCACGCTCATTTTTCATTGGAATTTTAAAATTATTTATAGTGTTGTTTACTAAATAAAAGTGCGTGATTTATGTAGTAAAAAGTGCATTCAGTAAATAATTCATAAAGAACAGTGAAATATCGCAACACAGTGGCCAGATCATGACTTTGCTCAAACCTCCCTCGTAAGACGGGTCACGCGGTCGTCTTTTTCGAAATGAACAATTCATTACATGACATTGGCTAAATGCACAAACCGTGCGTAGGCATAAAAGCAAAAAAAAGGGCGTGACAGCTCATATACGAGTATTTATGCGATGTAAAAAAGCAAATTATATTAACCCATATAACAAGTGAGTAAGCTAATTTTGGAGAAAGAACGCAAAAATATAAACATAATATGGTTTAATCCAACTTTGTTTTATTTATGTAGATCAATTCAGTGAAATATACGATGTTGTTTGTTATTGTAAATGAATTTAATAACAGATAATATTGCTTAAAATTGTTGTTAAATAAACTTCAGCCGGAGGCAATGAAAGGTTTTGGCGATTCAAATCCCTTTTCTTTGTCCAATCAAGTAATTAAATACAGTAGGTACCCAAAACAAATGAAAACAATAAACAAAACTCTTGTTTTGAAACATTTTGTTCAAAACGGAAATCTTTTATGACGACTAAATTAAATCTGATAAAGTTATCACTCCGCCATTTTTATTCTCAAAATTAAAAATATCTAAATATTGAAATATCAGCCATTAACGTTATTTTATTTGAGTTAAGGATCAAGTTACTCGTCTTTAGTTTATTAACTTACTTAACTGTAACTATTAAATAAATTCAACAATTTTATTAAAAAGTTGACTGTTGTTCTTCGTCGTCCCTATGTCACGATGAACCAAATCGCGCGGAGTGAATGCGTAGTTCGCATGATTAGACAGGGGTCACTAAGGAATTGACGTGGTTACGAAGTGACATTGAGTGATCAAAGTGAATTAGGATTCTGCAGAACAATTATGTAACACACTGTCTGCAGCAATGGGTTTCGTTTTGACAGCGTAGCAAAATTCGTTGCGTTATTTAGGTACCTACTGTAGGGCCGACACATTTTTCGAACGTAAAGCAATGGGTAAGCAATATGCTTCAAAATTATTCAAATCGATTCAAGTGCTTTATTCGTTCGTTAATTACTTGGACCTGATTAATTATGATATTTTGTGGCATAAACTACTTATGGAGACGACTGTGCCGAGGGAGACGGTAGGTATCCCTCCTCAAGTACTGGTACAGCAATCAAAAAAATGCGGTCAGAAGGGTCTCGCTTAGTTGGGAGTATCCTCTGAAATGCGGAGTCAGACAGGGTGGGTTGACTTCTCCGAGTTTGTTTAGCCTATTTGTTAACCAGCTGATTGGCGGACTCAGCCGAGCTATTTTCGGGTGTTCAATAGATGGCACCAGACCTATTATTGGAATCAATTGTAACAGCACGTACCTACTTAGGACCCATTAACTTAATCAAATTTTATTCCGTGGTGCTTGGCAATCTGGGCTTCTCCCAGTTGCAATAATGTCCCTTTGTGCCGATTGGCCTAGTTCTGTTCTGTCTCCTGCTTGTTATGGAGGGAAGTGGAAAAATATCTTTATTCTTACTCCTCCGCTATTCTTTTCTGATTAATTTCGTTGCGGGACCCAAGACAGTTGAATCGTTTCTCCGGGACTCGTCGAGCTTCATTGCTCGGCGTTTTTCTGGCGGTCTCCACTGTTGATTCTGGCTTTCAGGAGTTGCAGTGGGTGGGAAAATGTGTGGCGGGTTTAGATGGCACTATAATAAATAATATTAGTTATGCGGACGATATGGTTTTGCTCAGCCCGTCAGTGAGTGTGCTCAGAAGACTTCTGGACATTTGTGAAGCGTATGCAACGTCGCAAGGACTCAAGTATTATGATAGTAAGAGTGTGCTCATGGTATTCAAGGCAGGAAACAAAGCTTCGTCAAATGTGCCACCAATTAGGATCGGGGGGTCGTCACTAGTCGACAGAAGCAATACTTGGGTCACATGCTGACGGATCGCCTGCAGGATGATGCAGAATTAGAGAGGGAGAGGAGGGCGTTGGCAGTCCGCTGCAATATGTTGGCCCGCAGATTCGCACGATTTACTACAGATGTAAAACTGTTACTTTTCAGAGCCTTCTATCAATCATTCTACACGTGCAGTATGTGGATCAACTTTACGCGGCGGGCTTACAATGCCTTACGTGTACAGTACAATGATGCTCTGAGAGCAGTGTAGAAGAACCCCAGATATTGCAGTGCCTTCAAAATGTTTGCGGGAGTTTCAATCGATGATTTTTTCTCCATCATTAGAAACAGAACCGCATCGATGATGAGCAGGGTCCGTGGCAGCACCAACACTGTCCTCAGAACGTTAGCGTGCAAAATAAACGGTCCGTTTACTGTTTACTGGGCAAGTTTTCACTTACTCAGAAATAGAAAATAGCCTGCTAACGTTTTATGTTTTATTTTTTCTTAAAAATGTCTGAAATAAATATATATTATAATTATTAATAATAACAAGTTTTGGTTTCCTAGAACAGCGGTGTTATCCTATTGTATCAATAATTTTCATACTTTTTTGACAAGTTTTTTTGACATTGATTTTATCAATTAGATGAGAAGTAGATTTTGAACGATTTTAGTTACGAGAATTAGTCTTTGGGCGTCTTGAAAATTTAACATTTTCATCACTTTTTGATATTAAATTATCAAAAACCTATTTATTTGGATAGCCCATTATTTTGTAACGCATTACATCTTTCTTAAGAAATCAAAGCATAAGTTTTATAGCAGCTGAAGTTTTCGTATACAGAACAGATAAATAAACACAAAGATTCCTCCTTAGTTGCTTTTAGTAAATAAGTAACTTTATCGCTATCTACGCTAGTGAAGCGTCTACCTCACAGCCTAATTTTCTAGTTTTGCAAAATGCAAATAAATCCACGGAAACAGAGAAAGCAAACCAATCGACAACAATAGATAGAGGGTACCAGGTTAGCATGAAGCCTAACAATGTATACGCCAAATTAATTTCGCTTTTCCAATAAGTGAGCTAAGATTAGGTACCGGGAGCTCCGGATTAACGTCCTTCGGTCGACCACAGGGTAAGCGGTATCAAATTATAAGACCATTATTCTCCCTAAGAACATAAATTCACATTATAAAAGGGCCGTAAGTTAGAGGTTGGGTAATCTTCTGTTATTCATTGCCTATTTGGGAGCAATTACCTATAGAAATTAAACTATTTCCTAGGGGCAAATTACAGCTGATATTCAGGTGAACTTGTAAATTTAATCGCGGTTTATTAACAAAGTTTTTAGTCGTATTTAATAAAGAATCGTGACAAAATACCGCTACATGTTTCACGAGAAATGTACTTCTATTTGCTTAATTCCTGTTTCCCGGTTCATCTAGTTCAATTACAGCAGTGTTTGATCGAATACATGAAATACCGGACTGCGCCGTACGTGTCCGTATCGATTTAATTAGAAGCGAAAACATACCGAAAATATACCCACATTTTCGGCATATTTTCTTGTTTTTGTTTGACCCGTGTTATAATTTGGGACAACACAGCATTCCTCTGTTTAGTTCCAGGTCCATTATATTGGTTCTGTAGGAAACCTTTTTTTTTCCGGGGTGAAAATCCTCAAAGGATGTCCGCCGCCCTGGGGTGGGCGACGGGGTCTGTCAGACTTATACTGACTAAAACCACCCCGATGTCTCTTCTATCACGGGCACGCGTGGGGCCGCGGGAGTCAAAATTTTTCCACAGCCTCATACCCTCGTGCTGGCCCGGTCTGTCCAGGCCTCGTCTCCTGCACGGGGTAGTGGGGTGTTAAACTACCCCGTGCATCGCCTTAGAGGCGCGCGCGCCTCCGCCTCGGGTCCATCAAATAGGGGGCGGGGACTTCCTCATGTCCCTGGCCCCTGGACCCATTCAAGCGGGGCGGAAGAGGGCGTTATCCGCCCTTCCTCGGCGCTCGGTGCGTCTTCTGCGGCCCGGGAAGGGAGTTGAGATCTCCCTCTCCCGTTCCGCAACTTCCTTCTGAGACATCACATCCTCGCAGAAGGACACCACCGCGTCCCATGACTCTGCGTTACCGACCATCCTCCGCACTACTGCCGGCACCTTCAGATCGCCTCCTACTACATTTGTGAGGACACGGCGCTGCTCCTCCCAAGCTACACACTCGGAGAGCGTGTGCTGCGCCGTGTCCTCCCCGCATTGGCCGCAGTGGTGGCACCGAGCGTCCATCGGTACAATAGGTAGGTAGGTAGGTCCCAGGGCGGGGATCCGGCCAGGACGCAAGCCGCCTCGTAGGAAATCGGAATCGCGGACGACCCTGACGGCCATCACCCTCTGCGGCTGGCGCAGAATGGTGAGTGTTCCGGCCGTCAGGTCCATCGCCCACACAGGGGCCCCGGTCCAACCATAAAATTTACCGCAAAGGTCTTAGTTTTCCAAACAGGAAAGGGAAAGGGATTTATGTCAAACCAGCCAAAATACTAATGGCGTAAAGTGTATATAAATATTTACCTTAGAAATCCTTCCTTGTTATAATATTTAAGAAATAAATACGCCTTCATGTTATGACTTGGGTTTTAAATAGGACTGTATGGTGTGACTAAGGGCGAGGAAGAAAAGGGATCAAAGGTATAAGAAATTGAAATGATAAGAATATTTGCTTTTATTAACTCAAGACAATATTAGTGTTCTTTCTCCAGAATTTGCTTACTGATACGTTATATGAGTTCTTACAATTTGCTTTTTTTACATTGCATAAATATGTGAGCTGTCACGCCCTTTATACCTGGGGCTTTTATTTAGGTACTTAAGTAATAAGTTTTTACTTAGTTACATTTCCATTTTATTGATATTTAATTTTTTGTTTTTACTTTGCTGGTAATTTGGCGTGGCTAGCTGGTATATGATAAATTATAATTTCATTGTTGTTGTATTTTCTTGTGTTCATTACTATACATAGTAATGTATAAAGTCATGTGTTTTTTTTAATGAACAGACAGCTGTGCTGCTGGGGAGTTTACTAGTTTGCCGCTATTTCTTCCCAGCGAAAGCACTAAGAAGTGTCGAAGGGCGGGCGTTTTTGGGGGACTGTCTTATGTAATATTGACGTTCAAAAAGTGCTAATTCTCAGCCTAATTTGAATAAGTGGCTTTTGATTTGCTTTTTTTTTTTTATTTTGAATAAAGCCGATTTTAAAAACTACTAAATCTTTTCGAATCCTGGAGCCCAAAACCTGGAGCACAGGCAAAGAGTAGTCAGCCTGTCGGTGTTTTATAAGATGCATTTTGGAGAGTATGCGAGGGAATTGCTTGATTTAATTCCCTCATCTCCGTTCCATCATCGGACGACCCGTCATACGGTAAGTTTCCATCCTTACGTTATGTACACCTCAACGATCCGGACGCAGCGTTTCGCCTGGTCTTTTATACTGCGTACATCGAGAGACTGGAACAATTTGCCAGCGGCGGTGTTTCCGTCGGGCTACAACTTAGGTGTCTTCTAGACTAGAGTGAATAAATAGGTTCAATCAATCAATCAATAACATCGCACGGGTCGATTAATCAATAACACCGCACGGGTCGATCCATCACGTTAAGCAACCCTTGCCGCGGTCAATCCGTGATAGGGTGACCCTCTTTACATTTCGAGACACGAAGGTGCCATGACTCGAAAACACGCTAACCTGTTGGTCACGGTTGTCATTTGTGGATCTTTGACGGTCAGGTCGTCAGAAGACCAAAAGTCTCTTAAGCAGTCTTCAAAAAGGGTTTCTACCCAGAAAGGCGGGTTGTGGAGTCAGATAATCAGCTGTATGTATGTATGTTAAACAACAAAGTAGTTGGGAAAATGTGAGGAAGATGGTGACTTTTTCGTCATCATTCGTGGTTTTAGCTTTAAGCCTTGCAATGGCAATTCAAAAACACATCAAATTAATTAAAAAGTTCCTGGTTCGCAAGTGGAATTACAAGCTTAGTGCAATAATGCTGTGCTAAGATAAAATAAACATTAAAGACAGGAAATGTGAGTTAATTTCTGTAGCAGGCGAGGATCTAGTCCATAGGTACTATAAAGTTTAACACGGAATAAAGTGGAATTGGATAAAATGTAGTTATTTATTACGAGGGAGAAATTCCCGGGAAACAAATTAGATAGCAAATTGAATCATAGCATCTAGCCCCGGACTTGATTTGTGGTAACACAATGAAATGGTAACTTCCCTTGTCAGACATTAATGGGCAGCAAGATTGACGATAATCAAACTTTGGGGTTTTTATCCAAATGACATTTTAGAATTTAGTACGATGTCGCAAAACACGACGAAAAGCAATTACTAGAATTGAAATTAATTGAATCTATGTATGTGTATTAATGACGTGATTCAAACATTTTGTTGTTCTAAAAGTTTTCCTTGATTGTTATGTGGGCCTGGTACTTGTTGAATAGATTTAAAATTCATGCGCCTAACGATATATACATAATTTTAATTAACATCAATTAATTTTGGTTTATGTGAATTATCTATGACCTTTATTATTTATTTATTTAAGTTTTATGTAAACTAAAAGTTTAAAAAGATACCAACGAATCTTTAAAGTAGGTACTATTTAATTTATTTATTTTTTTTATCTTCAAAAAATATTAATTATATTAATTACACAAATCCTTTAAAGATAGGTTATTGAAAGTAGCAAGGTTTGTAACAAGGTTTGTTCAGATTTTCCCTCAGTCAAGACCTCAAAGGCTGCCATTGAGCGCTTTGTGGGAAATGCTCGAAATACTGTTATTCAAAAACTACCGTTCACGAACTGAATCTAACGTCAAAGCCAGCTTTTATTCAGCTAGTTCGTCGAATTCCTATTTGTTAAATTGTGACGTCAAAAGCATAACAGTTCTGTTATGGAACATTTTCCAGTATAAAATATAATAGGTATGTTACGTACATTCCGAATAACTAGAGCTATATATAGCTAAATAACAAGGAGGAATTTTATGCAACGTAGTTCTGAAAATAAATGTTTATCTATTTTGCAATAATTTACTTTAAACAGTGCTAAATAACAATGGTTATTTTGTAAACTAAATGAAATCACAAGTTCATCATCATTACTGCAAGCACAGACACAGACAGTCAACCCTGATGTTCCACCAACTTCTAAGTACCTATAGGGCTCCCTTTTGAGCCATGGTTCTCTTCAAGGTAATTGCCTAACACACTATTAGTAGCAATGGGTTTCATTTAGATAACTCAACAACATTCATTACTTTATTTACGTTGTAGAGCATATACATTTTTCAAACGTATGGAGCAATGGATTTGCGATATATTTCAAAGTTATTCAAATTAATTGTAATAGGGTGTTTCGCAACCAGAGAGGTAATTCTACTAATTTTAAGAACCATCACAGCCTGATTAGTCTCAATGTGTCAAAAAATACTTCTGATTTCCCTATATTTCTCTCCAGACCAATTTCCCTCTGGCGCAAAATCGTTGGTCGTGTTGTTGGGTCTAACATTGCATCACCTCGCTCAACGGCTGTCTTGTATCCTATTCACTCAGTTTTTATGAGTGAATATATTAGAATAGAATACTCTTTATTATGTACACCGTATAGATTGCAGAAACATAAATATTAAGATTTTACAAAGGGTGACACATTGGACGGTCTTATCGCTAAGAGCGATCTTTTACAGACAACCTTTGGAGGGAATACTAAGGAGAAGGAGAGAAATAATGTAAGGTAGTCTACAGTCTACTATAATGTTGTCTATTTACATAGATTGTATAATAAATATGTACGTTAAGTGTATCATACTAGTCTAATTAACATATACATCTAATTAATTAACATTATATAAGAGTAAATAAAATATAATGATATGTAAGAGAGAGGAAGTTACCTTAATAAACTAGCGCGCTTTGCGAGCAACGATTGTATCACTGCTATAATGCTAAGGCTATGCTTATAAAAAGTTTTTAACATTAATTTGACGCAGAGATGATACAGCGGCGAGATTTTGAACGTTTCAAATTACGAGAATTAGAGCTCAGGTCTTCTCCGCGATCCTCACAAGTTCGTCCAACCCCGCCACCTCCGGCCGTCAATATTGAAGACCTTCTTTAATTAAATACCAGTTCAATATTAATATTAATTCATTAAACGGTTCCATATATGTAACTTCTGTATAGACTAAATTCAGCCACGGTTGGACAATCAAATTAATTCTTCCAACTGGATGAACCCAGATAATTAAATCCAGTGCTAATCCATTTAGCGTTTATCTCTGGCCTGATTATAGATTGCATTTATGTCCTAGTATTAAACAGTTTATAGCACTGTAGTCACCACTGTCTTGCACTTACCTATTTGCTGACGATATTGGCAAGTCTTTTTAGAAAATAAGCCTTTTAAAACCTTCAGTACTGATAGTTCAATAGATAAAAACCGCTTGATTGGACCAATTCCTAGAATAATTGAAGGTATTTTTTTAAATATAATTAATATCTCTACCATCTTTTACAGTTACAGTGTTCGGTGAGTAAAACCTACAAATTCATAATGGTTCAATAAGTTGATATTTACTCCCTCCGTTTCACTTTTCAATATTCGTATGAAAGTAGGTAGGTAAAAAGAAACGTTCCTGTGTCAAAGATATTTACATACTTTAAAAACTCAATATTGATATCAACAATCAAGGTAAAAAAAAAAAACCCACAGGTTGTGAATAACAGATAGGTATCTGTTATTAAATCAATTTACTATCAGGTGAATAAGAAAAAATCGAAGACTTTTAAATGATACAATTCCTAGTTCCGTCACCGGAATACAAATAAATTTTATACTTAGCCAGGACTGAATAGTATAAGTATTAGGTAAAACCTACAATTCAAAAGCCAGATAAGCAAAATGGACGTTCTCGTTAGTTCAAATTGGAAATAAAACTTAAGTGCCACGAGCAGGCAAATTCATGGGCTAAAGCAGTTCATAGCGAATGACGAAGCATCATGCTGAGATAAGAGCCTTTTGGCCTTTTTTTTTGGACTATTTTTGATTATACGTATATATAGTTTCGTTTTCAGCGAGAGTTGACAAGAATTAAGGGTCACAGGGTGGGCGAAAATCCATCTTTTACCAGTAAAGATCGTCACTCCATCTGGCCTGAAGACGTCCTACCTTACTTTTGCCATTCGAGGTCTCTAATAAAGATCACGTGTAGGTACGTACCTCAACGGGTATTATGTTTTTAGATTCAACGGCCAATATGGCGGGCCTATTAACAGATTAGTTTGCTTACTTTATGAAGTTGTTACATCAACAACTTTAGCTCCCCGCTAAATCACCTCGTTCGGGATTCGCTTCTTTAGAAAGATACCAGCAGTACGATTTTGTAATTATCTCAGTATGAAAACTTAGGTCTTCGGTATAACCACAATTACAGTGGTAAAGCCGGTTTCGCCCGATTCGACAATTACCCTTTTGGTCAATCGTCGAATCAACTCGGCTGGCCTGCTTTCGGAAAGCTACGTAGAATCTTCTAGTTCAAAATATCGCAGTGTCTCAAGACAAAAGTCTTCGACCAGTGTGTGTTGCCAATGATGGTTTATGGAACGGAGACGTGTTCGCTAACAATGGGCCTTATAAAAAAGCAAAAGGTCACTCAAAGAGCAATGGAGAGGGCTATGCTTGGGGTTTCACTGCGTGATGAAATCAGAAATGAGAAGATCCGCAGAAGAACGCCAGTAACCGATATAGCGCGTAGAATTTCAACTCCAAGTGGCAGTGGACTGGGCACATTGTCCGTAGGACTAATGCGTGATAGGTTCTCGAGTGGCGATCACGCACTGGAAGATGCAGCATGGGTAGGCCCCGACAAGGTGAACCGACGACTTGGTGAAGGTCGCGGGATACCGCTGGACGCGGGAGGCGCAGGACCGGTCATCGAGGAGATCCATGGGGGAGGCCTATGTCCAGCAGTGGACGTCTTTGGGCCAAAATGATGATGATGATGATGATGAAAACTTAGGTAACCAATACTTATAGGGATTGATACAACAGTCTCTAGTCTGTGGCGTCGTATGTGGCTGTAGAAGGTCATGCGCAAGGAGGCGCGGGTTCGATAACTGCGCAGTTCGAATATTTGTATGCATGAATATGAATATTTACACTGGTCTGGTCGTGCCTCGGAAAGCACGTTAAGTCGTTGGTTCCAGTTGCCATACGAACATCTAATGCCAGTCGTTACGGGTTGTTAGAGCCCTCAAAGATCCAAGAATTGGTCTAACTGCAATGCTTCGATATCGTCTATGAGTTGTGGAGGTCAGACGGCAGTCGCTTCGCGGAAAATATTGAAGTTTAGCTAATATCAGCAGCTAAACTGATAAAGCGGACCCCAGACTCCAAAGCTGAAAAACTTTGAATCCGACTGGGATTAACGCTGAGATGATGATGCCTTATAGGGATTGATATGATTGACCTCTCACTTTAAGCTATCTAACTTTTAACGGTGATATTTTTATACGGCAACTAATCCAAAATACTGTAAACCTATTTCACTGGTCAAAAAAGCCTCTCTGGCATTGATACAGTATCCTAATCACCGAAGCTACGGTGAAATGAAAAGAGAATTAAAATGATCTGAACTGCGAACTGCTCTCAATGAACATTTTGTTGCGGACGGAACAGATTGCCGACCTGACCTGTTTATTAAAGATGGAATCGATATTTACCGTATTTACTGGCGTAAGCTGTATTTACCCCAGTAAAATTCAATGCCATCTATAGTCAGAAGCGAAAATGTTGGAAAATATTGTTTTTCTTTGAGAATTGTTAGCACTGACTAACTGATTTTGTTCTGGGAATTGGTTCCTAAACTTTTGGCGTATTTAGGGGAAATATAGGTAGTTCTTATCAAGGGGTGTTCTCGTACCCAGATACTCATGCTGTAGAGGTCAGATAGGTAGCCGCTCTATGTAAAATACTAGTACATATTATTAATTCGGTTAGACTGGAAGCTGACCCGAACATAGTTGGAAAAAGGCGGGCAGATAATGATATTGTTACGGGTACTAATACTAGTTTAACGTTACGATGTTTATTGGCAACGAAGGTACAGTCGGTAGTAGGCAATGACAAGTAGAACGTAGCTGATGTCGCACCGAAGTCTTCCCTTACGTCCACGAAGTCCGTGTCGTACACACACAACAACACAACAGATTTTACTTTACGTAGTCCTCAAAATTCTCGTTGGGTTACCGCTGTAAATGTTTTCTTAACTGTCGCTTGTTTCGCATCGATAGTCAAATGCAGACTGACTGCGCGCTGGCGACACGGCGCTTTATATATAGGTATAATAATAATAAGCCTTTTTATTTCTTGTTTTACAATAATTAGTAATAATGTTACAGAAAACACAATTTATATTTCTATGTAATAGTAAGGTATCCTAGGTAATGTTAATAATATATGTAGGTTTATAATATGTTAGTAGTGTTATTAATCAACAAGAACCCCGGTTTGGGTAAAGGCCTCCTCCAAAGATGCCCATTTGTTGGTCTTGTGCTATGGTGTACCAGTTTGTGCCCGTTGATCTTTTCAGATCATCTTTCCAGCAGTTTAAAGGTCTCCCCCTCTTTCTCCTGCCCTTATATAGGTAAGCTGGTCGAAAATTCCAGATCTGTCTAGAATTAATAATAACAGCGCATAATTTTGGAGTAGGTTCAGCAGCTACCTACAGGTACTTTACCGGAGACGAGTTTCTAGAAATTTCGATGTCGACACTTCGTTGACAAAAACTGTACCATTTCTATAGGCCATCCTAGGTCTAGCAATGCGTTTTTATATCGTACCTAGGGCTTAAAAGTTACGTACTGCGTGTCACGCAATATTGAACCTTATGCCATCGACATAAGGTGAAAAAAAAGCTCATAATTTATCCGTATTGCTATCACCCGGAAACCTGCCCAGACGACTGGCAATATGGCCACGTTGAATGACAAATTTAATTATTTGTCTAAAGAATGACCAGCTCTTAGTCACATGAAATGTCAAGTAAAGAGGGAGAATGTCTAGTGTCTCCTTATAAAAGGAGCACCTTGAGCCACTCATTATAAAGTAATTTAGAAAAACGTCTGAAAAACTGACGACCAACAATTTCATAACATAGCCATTACCAATAGAGCACCACTGTTATCCTAAACATTGACAAACAATATCCTAAATTATTAAACTTGTTAATTAATTACTAAGGTAAAATCATTATGGTTCCAGTGTCAACAAAGATGGAGCTATAAAGGATGAATAGCACTATCCCTTTTTCACAACGACTTACTGGTGTTTTTTTTTTTTTATTATAAACTAATGCTTGATCGGAATCCCGCCTGGTGGTATACAGAGATGCAATCGTTGATAGTAAAGCACGCTAGTTTAATAATCCCATTCACTTAAAAAACTGAGTGAATAGGAAGGAAGACGGTAGTTGAGCGAGGTGATGCAATGTTTAACCCAGAGGGAGATTGATCTGGAGACCCTCCACGACCAAACTCCCGACACAACAACATTTGGCGCATCGTACCCGGCACAAATCGGAACACAACTGCTCAGATCCGTCCTTCGTACGGCTTCACCAGACATTATACCGGAACCCGACGAATCGCTTGGCGGCAAGACTTTGCCTGGTGGGTGGTAACTTCTGCCGGCAGCCGGTGTTATGGCCTACCACCGAGAAAACACGAGGTTTTAACACATAAGACCCCAATTGAGATTAGTTTCTTTTCTAGGTTCCAAATAAACTGTACCAAACCGCACTTGGCCAGCGTGGTACATCACGGCCCACTCCCTCTTAACGAGAGGAGACCCGTGTCCCAATAATGGGAAAATTATAGACTGATTAATGTAAATAAACTGTACAAAATCCTTAGGTTTATTCAACCTCATCGTAGTATCTCCAACACAACCACCGTCATCTATCTATAGAAGATAAAATACTTGTATGAATTTTCATTAGCGTAATCATTTATTTTCATCAGTTTTTTCCCTTAGCCAAAAATTCATTCATTCGTTCTAAAACTAATGCACAACCGTGGACTATTTTGAATTCAATATAACAGGCAAACATGTCGATGCAGTATTAAACGACAATCAAGCACAAACAACGTGCCGTAAACCAATACAATCGGCGCAGAAACAGACAGAACTCCAACAGGTCATGTCACCCGAGTACCGGCAATTACGGGTGACTGTCCACCCACCCTCCCACTCGATATTTTGATGCAATAGACAGGTCACACATGACGCAAACTCGTATCATAGATAGATAATAATTTGAATAAGTGACGATAATAACATATTATACTATCATGATGGGTTGTGTCGCGTAATTAAAACTCAGATAAATCGAACTTTATGTATTGCACGAATGTAAAAGAGTACAATGTATTCGACGTGTAAAATGACGCGATACAAGAGTGTGATCAAGGAATGGATATAATAATGATGTTGTATAATGATGTTGTACAATGATGTAGAATATGATAATAATGTGTCTTACAAGCTATGCACTCACTTAAATACTAACTATCTCTATACTAACTATCTCTAAATGATAGTGGGGTAACCAATAACGAATCAGCTTCCGTCCTGCGATGTCCACGCGGTGTTGCGTGCGTTCTTGATGCTGATTCGTTGATCGAGGCAGGCCACTGCGTATGACTGGTCAATGTAGAACGCGCGCCAATTCCGTCACGTGCTAGATGACTCGCTATAGTTTCCCACGGACGTTGGTCCTGCAGATGTGTTCTGGGGTGAAATTTATGGGAACCCTCGCAGCGGGAGTCAGGGTCGCAGGGACGCGCGGCATGACTTCCGCGTTCCTAGTCCTTTGTGTAGCTGTGATCTGGTGTGAGTGATTTATTGTCCTTTGTGTAGCGCCCGTGCTACAGTATCATGATCCTGCGTAGCAGTAAAATGTGATAATGGAAATATTTAAGCCGAAATAAATGATGAAGAACAAAATGTTAAAGATACATAAAAATTTATAGATTGCAATCCGAACCATAATTGCGTAGGTGCTATATGCTATTAATCACTCTCTTTACGGCCACCCCGAACAGCGGCAGTACATGCGCCTATATGGCAAGTTAACAGAATCTAAACTAAGACCTATAAGCCCTACAGTCCCTACGACCCTAAGTCCTATAAGCCCTACAGCCCTGATGTATGTAGTATGGTCCTAAACTGTAGTTTCTTTTTTCCACTTGTCTCATGTGGCCCATATGTAAGTATTCGTTCATAAATCCAATGTATTGTTGTCGTAGGTTATAATTTTTTAAGAACTGTCGTTCTAATTGTAAGAGTCACGCAGCGGCTCTTTTACGAGAGTCGCCGTTTAAGATTAGAATTTATTCTTATCTCATTACCCCTCACTGTGGTCAAGACACCCTTAGCCATCTCCGATCAGCCCTGTGAGTCTGCTGGACTGGCAGTGAGTTTACCCTTCATCCTTACCTGGAAATCCTACCCACTCTCCGTCTGTTACCTTAGGTCTCTTGGTGCAGACATCCCGCACTTATTTATTTATTACGAACTATATGGTAGGTCAGGGCTGTAGGGCTTATAGGACTTAGGGTCGTAGGAACTGTAGGGCTTATAGGTCTTAGTTTAGGTTCTGTTAATTTGCCATATAGGCGCGTACATGCGCCTATACCGCTACCTTTAATAGGGTGGTCGTACACTCTCTGAATTTGAAAATTTCATTTTGAAGGCTTATTGCTAATACTTATCATCATATAAGTTCGAAAAAATGTCATATTCATAAATACATATTTATTTTTAACCGACTTCAAGAAGGAAGAGGTTTCTCAATTGGACCGTATGTATGTTTTTTTTGTGTTTGTTCGCGGATAACTTCGCAGTTATGAATCGATTTTAATAATTGTACTTTTTTATGTAGGACGAAGATATTTTCCATATGTATATTAAATTTTGGGAGGGAAATAAAAACCTCACCAGTATTCTTTCATTTGCCTGTGCGACAGGGACCACGGTAGGCACCTCTTTGGTACAACCCTTGGCCCTGACAGGTAACGGTCCTAGTGAACCCTGTGATGATAAAATACACCAGAAAATTAGCTATTTATTTATTTATTTATTTTCAAATTATCTGCTCAACGTAAATAACGCAGCGGATGTTGTTAAATTGTCAGAAAGAAAGCTTTTGACATTGATAGCTATCCCGTTAATAGGTTATAATTTATTATAGACAGCATAACTAAACCAAAAGCGCCGCAATAAGGCGCTCAATAAATTATTATTATTAACCAATTACAAAATATGCCAGTCAAAAACCATTCTCGTTTATTATCAAATCATTCTAGTATATTTTACCTTCAATTCACACCAATATCAAACGAGTTATTCAATTCTGCAAAATGTAATTTGATATTCTAAATTTACGTAGGCGTGTCATTTCTACGTATTCACTAATTGGGAACAGAGTTTATTGAATCATTTCGTTATAACATTTTTAACTTGTACATATATGTATATTTTCTGTGAAAT
The DNA here is from genome assembly GCA_037179545.1 of Sesamia inferens. Classification (NCBI taxonomy): domain Eukaryota; kingdom Metazoa; phylum Arthropoda; class Insecta; order Lepidoptera; family Noctuidae; genus Sesamia; species Sesamia inferens. The sequence continues at coordinate 28,964,384 of CM073933.1, read as the reverse complement.
TTATATTTTAGCTGTCACGTCCCATGGTTTCACGTCCCCGTGGGAATATTGGGATAAAAGTGTAGCGCGTAGGTCGTGTTACGTAATTAAAACTCAGATAAATCGAACGTTGTGTATTGCACGTAAGTAAAAGGGTACAATGTATATGATGTGTTCAATAACGTGATGTAAGATAATTATATACAAGAGTTTGAACAGGAATAGCGTGTAAATATCTGTACAATAATGGAATGGAATGGAATGTTGAATGGAATGTGATGTAATGTCTCTTACAAGCTATGCACTCACTTAAATACTAGCTATTTCTAACCAATAATGGGGTAACCAATAAGAAATCAGCTTGCTGTGCTGCCGAAATCCTCGGGGTGGCGCAACCGTTCTCGGTGCTTGATTCTAGGGATGGTACGGAGCTTCGGTTCCGGTTCCGTTAAGTCGGAACTTCCGATTACTATTATACTTTCGGTTCCGACTCCGGCTCCGACATTTTTTAATCGGAGGTCGAAGCATAGATAGCGGGCGAGTGCGGCGGCGTGTGCCGACCGACTGTTTTGATTCGACAGGTTCATACGGGTCGCGAGGGGAATCGCCCCTCCCCCGACCCGCGCACTCTATTGTCAATTATTTTTTCACTTGTTAACGCACACGACAGCACGACACGTTCATTGGTTAAATAGATATTTGTTTTGATTTTTGCGGCTTATAATCAATAAAAGTGATCTGTTTTTGTGTTGGACAATAAAACCTAAATCAAGTTGTATTTGGAACTACTTTATTCAAGTTAATTCGGATTCGGCAAAGTGTAAACTGTGTATGAAGACGTATTCAAGAAAGGGAGGTACGACAACGTCTTTAAAAAGCCATTTGAAGTCTGTCACACTACTACATAATGTTTTATTTGTCCTTAAATAATAATTCTCTCTCATGTCACCCTGCTTCCGATTCCGATTCCGACTCCGGTTCCGATTCCGATAAAGCAAATTTAAAAACTCCGATTCCGGCTTCGGTTCCGATAAAACTGCTTCCGTTACATCCCTGCTTGATTCGTTGATCGAGACAGGCCGCGGCGTGTGATTGGTTGGTGTAGAAAGCGCGCCAATTCCAGTTCACGAGCAAGACAGCTCGCTATGGTTCTCCCGCACATTGACGATGGTCAACAGATGTCTTCCGGGGTAAGATTAATAGGAATCCTCGCTGCGGGGGTGAGAGTCGCAGCGACGCGCGCCATGACATCCGCGGTCCTGGTATGATTTATAGCCGACCCTTCACAGCGGGTAATAGAACATGTGTAGCATCTGCTACAAAAGTATCCTATAAGCGATTCGTCGTGTTCTGGCATGGTATCTGGTGAATCCGTACGGAGGAGGGAGCAGTTAAGTTGCAATGTGTGCCGGGTACGATGCGCCAAATGTTGTTATGTCGGGTGTGTGGTTGTGGAGGGTATCCAGATCAATCTCCCTCTGGCGCAGTATTGTTGATCGTGTTGTTGGGTTTAACATTGCATCACCTCACTCAACTGCCGTCTTCCTTCCCATTCACTCAGTTTTTTGAGTGAAAAGGCTCTTAATAAACTAGCGCGCTCTACCATCAACGATTGCATTACTGCTTACCATCAGGCGCGATTGCAGTCAAGCACTAGTTTATATTAAAAAAGAAACTATAAAAATAGAATATAAACCATCTGTGTAACAAATTTCATTGAAATCCGCTCAGTAGTTTTTGCATGAAAAGAGTAATATGAATGTTGTTATTCATAGGATAACAGCTGTGCAGCACCGATCACATAATACAAACTGAATAATCCTGAAGTATATTACTAACCTACCCTGAATACGTGGCATGACTTTTAAGTTATGTCGTTTGAAGAAAAAACACAACAAGAATCTTATAGTACCTTTTATGTTTTTCAAAGTATTCACCACCTAACTTAATACACTTTTTCATTCACTCAAACCAGGTATTATAACATCTACTCCTCTCTAAAGTGGGGGTTAAAAATGTTTGATTTGAAAGCATCGACTGCTTCTTCACCGGACTGGAACCTTTGATCACGAAGAGTTTTCTTAATTTTAGGAAACGTAAAGAATTCGTTAGGGCTTAGGGTATGACTGTATGGAGGATGGTCAAGAATTTCTACTTTTTTCTGCTTCAAATGCTCAATCGTTTGACGCTGTGTGAGCTTGCGTTGTCGTGGTGCAGAATGATGCGTCGTCGCTTTGAGTTAGATTTTGAAGTTCGGCGATTACTTCTGATAAATAAACTGTGGTATACCATTCTGTGTTCACTTTTTTGCGATCTTCATGTGCTATAGTTGCATCATGGATGAATTTACTAACGAACATGGCCACCATCTTTTTTGAAGTGCTACGAGATGCAACAACTTTAGTCGATTTTGGCTCGTCTAGGACCCTTTTTTTATTAATTAAAAATTATAATTTATAAACTAGCGCTTGACTGCAATCCCGCCTGATGGTAAGCAGTGATGCAATCGTTGATGGTAAAGCGCGCTAGTTTATTGAACCCATTCACTGAAAAACTTAGTGAATAGGAAGGAAGACAGCAGTTGAGCGAGGTGGTGCAATGTGAAACCCAACAACAAGACCAACGATGCTGCGCCACAGGGAGATTGATGTGGAGACCCTCCACGACCAAACTGCCGACACAACAACACTTGGCGCATCGTACCCGGCACACATCGCAACACAACGGCTCAGACCCGTCCTCCGTACGGCTTCACCAGACATCATGCCGGAACACGACGAATCGCTTGGCGGCAAGACTTTGTCTAGTTGATTGTAATTTGTTATTTGGAATCAGAATAGTAGGCTTAACTCCAAAATTCGCCACGACTGATGTCAGAAGTGATTTGACTCTCCTCAGTCGAACCTTTGCACAGTTTTCTTACACCATCTAACGCGGATAGTCTTATAATCGTCGCAAAGCAGATGCGGTATCCAACGGCAAACTAGCTTTCTGACACTAAGCGTTTCATGCAAGATCTTCTGAATAGTTGGCCTTAAAATGCCTAAAAGAGCATCTGTCTCTCAAGTCGTCAGATTAATAATGTTATCTTCAGTGAGGGCGGATTTTGAGCGTCTTTCACCAGATCAATCACTAATCCTAGTATGTCCATGCTGGAATTCTAAATAGTTGCATTTGACAGTCCGCAGACATGGGGTTCATCGGTGAACACAAATGTCAGCTCTTGAAAACACTGAAGCTGTGGCCCGTGTCAAGCTTTTCTAAAGTTATAGAAAATTATTTTTAGGCACAAACATTTTCTTTAGAAATAAACATTTTCGTACGTAACCTGACAGATTACAATTTAAGCTCTGACTAAACAATAGCATTATATTATACAGAGTGGTGCTGACAATACGACAATAAATTAAACATCATGCATCTCAACACATTCTCAGTCTACATATAAAAAATCATATAAATATATTCATTAGTTTAGTCACAGGAAATTATTTTTCATTTTTCACATTTTCTACATGATGTACATGTTGATAAGGAAGCGCTTACAGGTTAATGGCCGCGGCATCTTGCGGTACTAAACTTTAGTAATAATGGCGCAAAAAAGCAACTCGATACAGGATCGCGCTGTCGCCGATCGGAGGTCAGTGAACCAATATTTTTAAAGGATGTTCTATTCCGTTTGCAATTTTATGCGATTTAGTTTGATTTAAATTTTATTTCTTTTATTTTTGATGCTAGGTTTTTTTCTATGGTTTAGGATTATTCCCATAAACCAGCATTGTTCGTGTTTTCATTTACTGTCGTATTGTCAGCACCACTCTGTATAATGTATCAAAAATTTAACCTGTTATGAAATTAGCTTAGGTAGGTAGGTACATGTGCGTCATTATTCATTCAAATCGGTTAAGCGTTCTATGCAAATCATAAATATGTAAAGATAAATAAACTATTTACATTAGTAGGAAGTCGGATTATTACTTTTATGAAAATCATCTATGTAAAAAAAGGTTGTTAACATCTCTCTTTTAGGCGTAAACAACTCGTAGCGCAGCAACGCTTTGTTTACCTCTATTCGTTTGTCCAATTTGGCCTGCCCACGCTACAGCTTCGTTTTCGGTTTTTGCTCGTGCATTAAGAGTCCTAGCGTCCTATAGGATATACTTTAAAAATTCGGTAAGATTAACCCTTTTTATTGGTGTGGATGGGAAATCATGAAATGATCTCTCCCGCTCTGGGCGGAGCGGAAGGGCGTGTCAGACTTTTACTGACTAAAACCCATCCATGTTCCTTTACTTGCCTGTGCGCCTGGACCATGGTTTCTCTTTCAACTAACCCGCAACCCTGGTCCAGGCATCGGTGTTCGTGATTACCCTGCCGGTCCTGGTCGTTACCGGGCAGCGAGCTGCCAGAGAATATCCCTTACAAACCAATGTACAAACCTCTATTATATTAGTATAGATAGAAGTGTACGAGAAGTGCGGCTTTGTACAGCTGATAACTGTCAACGACCCTGATTCCTTTTTTCACAAACTAAATTTAAGTTCAGTCCACCTTTTTATTTCATTAAAAAAGGACACCAGATAAAATATAATTTAGTCCTGTCAAATTAGTCCGGTCCTGACGTAAATTGACGTTTATTTTACTTGCTTTTACTTTTTGACGAAGTAAACAGTGCACTCTCAACAGTTACGGATTGGTTTACGTCAAATAACCTAGTTCTTAATACCAAGAAAGCGAAATGTGTAAAGTTCGCCTTGCCTAACGTTAGAAATCTAGGACCCAACATTGTTTTAGACAAAGAGGTGCTTGAAACTGTCTCCTCGGCAGTTTTTCTGGGAATAACAGTAGATGCCAAACTTCAGTGGGGACCACACATATCAACCCTAGCAGGAAGGCTCAGTTCGGCCGCCTACGCCGTCAGGAAAGTAAGACAGTATACAGACGTTGATACAGCTCGTTTAGTTTATTTTAGTTATTTCCACAGCGTTATGTCCTACGGTATTCTACTGTGGGGCAAAGCCGCTGACATACAAAATATATATGTACTCCAAAAACGAGCTTTCCGAGCAATTTACCAGCTCGGTGTCAGATTTTCTCTGAGAGAGTTCTTTAAAGATATTGGTATTCTCACGGTTGCTTCACAATTTATCTTAGCCAATATCTTATATGTTAGGCAAAATATTCATGTGTACACCAAAAACTGTGATTTACATAATATTAACACCAGAAACAAGGACAAACTGCGAGCCCCTTTTCACCGACTTCAAAAGGTTCATAACTCTTTTGTTGGGCTTGGTATAACTTTTTATAACAAGATACCCTCTGCTTTGCTAGACTTGCCTTACAATGCATTTAAAACACAAATCAAATCCAAGCTTTGTTCAAAGGTATATTATTCTGTAAGTGATTATTTAAATGATAAGAATAGCTGGTCGCTCTGATTAACTCAGGACAATGTTTGTGTTCTTTCTCCGGAATTAGCTTACTGACACGTTATATGAGTTCAGATAATTCACTTTTTTTTTTCAATTCATAAATATGTAAGCTGTCGCGCCCTTTATGCCTGGGGCTTTTATTGAAGTAATAAGTTTTTAGTTATTTACATTTACATTTAAATATACTCGTATATATATTGTTTTGCTTTGCTGGTATTCTGGCGTGGTAGCTGGCATATTTTCAATAATTTCATTGTTGTTATATTTTCTTGTGTTCATCACTATACATAGTATTGTATAAAGTCATGTGTTTTTTAAATGAACAGACAGCTGTGCTGCTGGGGAGTTTCTTCCGCCACTTCTTCTTCCCAGCGAAAGCACTAGGAAGTGTCGATGGGTAGGCGTTTTGGGGGACTGTCTTATGTAATATTGACGTTCAAAAAGTGCTGATTCTCAGCCTAATTTGCGACTATTCTGTCTATGGAGTATCTAAATTTGACAGGACTATACTAATATTTTATATTCCATCCTTTTCATAATGAAATAGAAAGGTGGAAAGTTTATGAACAAGAGAATAGGGTATTCTCTTGTTCATAAACTAAACTGTTGACTAGAAAATACTAATTAGTCCGTCAGTCAGATTTCAAAAAAAACTAGATACGTATTTTTTCTATTTTCATATAAACAAAAAATAAAGACGATACAGGGCGTTGAAAAGTCGTGTGACGTCACTGCACGCTACACTTTGTAGCGACTAGTGACGTCACCATCTCCCACTACTCATCTTCGATGCCTTTTATATTTGTAAGTTTTTATTAATTTAATAAAACAAAATATACGTACTTATCCAATATGTTTCTATAATCTAAATGACGGACTAAATAGAATCAATTTATTTACCCAGAAAACATCCCTATTAACGCCCTTGTCATAATATTTCCATAAACGACATTATCCCAAAGTTATCTTAAAAATATGTTGTTAATCTTAATTCTTTTACATTCAGGCGGGTCGCACGGCGCTGCACATAGCCTGCGAAGGCGGGCACTCCTCGACTGCTGCGTTCCTAATGTCCAAAGGCGCTTCAAAGGAAGCACAAGACAACTCGGGACGAACCCCACTGCACTTAGCGGCCGTGCATCGACACACTGAACTCGTGAAAGTCCTCCTTGACGCCGAATGTCATGTTGACGCTGTGGACAGTGTGAGTTTATGCTACCCTGGTACTTCGATCCTACGTTTTTGCGTGTTCCTGTTGAGGACAATAAAAATAAAACACATGAGACAGAATGTAAAAAAAATACGGAAGTAGATCACATTTTAGCAACGCACTTTTAGTGAAATAAGTTTGAAGTTATTATAAGTATATGTAAAATAAACCCCTCACTTAGAATGGTTAAGAAAAATAGAACCGTTGACGTTTTTGGGATTACGATAAATTATCGACGTACTCGTATTTCTTAGAGCACAAAATGTATATAAAAGTCATACCTAATAATTTAGAAAATATACTGATAACGACATAATTTTGTTATAATCTAAGTATTAATTTTTGTGTGTATTTTTTGAACGACACTGACAACAACCCAAATCACACGAATTTGTCCTTCACACAAAGCTCGCAATTACAGAAGACGTAAATATAAGAAAACTTGATGAATAAAACATTGTGAGCTCATTACCTGTTTGTCAGGAAAACTCGGGAGCGCGAAATAAATAATAATGTTTTGTGTACAAGTGACGCTTGAAATAATGGCCCTTATTTCAATAGTATTAAAGTGCAGGTTTTATTGTCAATTGGTTTTACAGAGCGGTGTGACTGCATTGCAAATGGCGTGTGCTCAAGGATGTCGCGGTATTGTGGAACATTTGCTTGCATTTGGCGCGAATGTACATTTGCAAAACAATGTGAGTCGGCGTTATTCTAAACTAACTAACTAATAGGTGTACAAATAAGTTTCCGCCATTTTTTGTACATTTTAACGAGCATTATCATGTAGGTAGGAGAATAATTTTGTCATATCTGGAGTAGAAATGGGCGCGTTTTTCTTCTTCTTTCTAGACGTGGTTGTTATTTCACATAACTAGTTACAATAACCAGCGACGAGATGTGTAACTGAATCACTAGTTCCGAGTAAAATTAAAAAGTAGTTATTTTTGTAAATGCGTTATTTCAAACTCACGTTATGCCGTAGCGGGTAGCCGTATCGTTCATCACACCGGCGGCGCGCGTCGCTGGTTATTGTAACTAGTTACGTGAAATAACGACCACGTCTAGTTTCGTTTCGCGTGTAACTGTATACTTGGTGGTTATATTAAACAATCACAGTAGCTGAATTAAAATAACAAGCTACAAAAATAACTTGTTTAATAACAGGTGACGCCGATCAAGTAACGGGTTACTTTTCGTTTCTTGAAAAAGGCGTTACAACCCACACCTACTTCTTTCTATGTTCCTCCAATAATGCTTCCAATTCCATGTCTTCGTACGATTTCGATATTAAACTACGTTCTTTGTCTTCACAGTTTCTAATCTTTTGAAACCACTCACGACAACTTCTCTCGCTTAAAGCAGCTGTACCATAAGCTTCTATAAGCATTCGATGGGCCTCAGCAGCCGATTTCTTCAAATTATTTATTTTCAATTAAAGAAGTAACAAAAATTCCCGCAAATGACGCTTATTCGGCACAAAACTTGTCATTTTTGCACAAAAATAAGTATGTGATACTAAGTGTATGTTTTTACCAGATTTCCAAACTGACAATTTCAACGTACCTAACCTCTCAGTGAGGACATCATTTGTTAAACGGCGGAAAGTTATTTGTACATCTAATAAATATTCATTATTTTTTGCCCCATAGTCTATCGTTTTATAATATACTGAAGTGCAAAACCACTAAAATGGTATCAGGAAATCACAATGCCTCTGAAATGCGAATTTAAATTAGGCAGGCTGTTGTGAGAACCGAAAATGAAAACATATTTTAACGGACTGAAAATAAAAAAGGCGTTGTTGTTGAATGACTTAAATACCTTTAAATATACATACAGTATGTTAAGAAAACCCTGTCCGAACCATAAGGATAATAAAGGTTAGGTAAACACATGACCAAATATAATATAAAATTTTACGTAATCATCATAGTACCAATACAAATGAATTTTGAAATAATCTTTTTTTCCCGCGAGTTAATTCCAACTTCCCCGAAATTTGGTAATTTTTATAAAAGTGACAACACCGGTATTATTATGAGCGAATAGCGATGCGACCACATGCCGCGTGCCCTGCCGCCCGCCGCCCCGCCGCGTGCCGCGGACGGGTTGTTAACACACATTTAATAAGTTACCTCTTTTTGCGAAATAATATTTATTTTTTTAGGGGGATTTTTTTTTTAAGTTTAGCCCTGTTTTGTGTGCATTAGTAGAATCAGTTATCGATACCTAACAACACCTTCACGGGTCGGACAGGGTTTTCTTAACATACTGTATATTGTAAATTAACTTTACTTTCAATAACAGGTTGGCTCATCAGCATTGCATGCAGCTTGCGCAGCGGATGCTACAGATATTGTAGAACTACTCCTAGCGCATGGAGCAGACCCCGCCCTCACTGACCAGGTACAGCAATACTCCACTTTCATGAGCGTACCCAGCTTCTGGCCTAGGGGGGGCAAGTCAGGCCTAGGGGTGGGCAAGTCCGGCCTAGGGGGGGCAAGTCAGGCCTAGGGGTGGGCAAGTCAGGCCTAGGGGTGGGCAAGTTCGGCCTAGGGAGGGCAAGTCAGGCCTAGGGGTGGGCAAGTCAGGCCTAGGGGTGGGCAAGTCCGGCCTAGGGGGGCAAGTCAGGCCTAGGGGTGGGCAAGTCCGGCCTAGGGGGGGCAAGTCAGGCCTAGGGGTGGGCAAATCCGGCCTAGGGGGGCAAGTCAGGCCTAGGGATGGGCAAGTCCGGCCTAGGGGGGCAAGTCAGGCCTAGGGGTGGGCAAGTCCGGCCTAGGGGGGGCAAGTCAGGCCTAGGGGTGGGCAAGTCCGGCCCATGCAAGTCAATTTTTTAGAGTGAGTAATCTTTTTGCGCTAAAGTCGGACACGGTTTTTTGGCAATTACACCGTATATTTTGTCAGTGTCTACTGCGTGGTTTATTTAAAAGTTAGAGATAAGTCCTCATTTACTCAGTTATACGTTGTTATTTTTAATCATGGGAGTTCATACGTGTTCTACGAGATTATCCCAACCCTAAGTACGCCCATGTCCACTTTCCATAATAAAGGGTGTCTCAGTAAGAGTGCACTTTTTCAGTTTAAAATAAAAACAAGTATTTTATGACAGAGTTGTGATATTTTTATTGAATTGTAAATCAGACATGTTCCGATTTAGTATGGAATAAAAAAACCGGCAAATAACCCCACGCCTCCGAAGACAGGCCATTACTCTTTTTTTTTTACGTAATTTCCCATGACTGTGCACAGAAATGTGGCTGTAGGTATCTCACCGATGACGCTTTGGATTTCCGATTTAAGCTAGGGAATTGTTCAGGTTTATTCTCATAAATCCGAGATTTCACAAACCGCAAGGAAAAAAAATCACGTGGTGTTAAATCGCACGATCTTGGTGGCCAGGTGACATCAGAATATCGTGCGATAATGTGGTTTGGAAATCGTTGCTGCAATAAATCGATTGTTTCATGCGCAGTGTGGAAGGTTGCACCATCCTGCTAAAACCACATATTCTCCAGATTCATGCCGTCCAATTGAAGCCACAAAAAATCCGCGTATAAGCGGTTTCGGCGTAACTTCCCCATTTGTGTAATGAGTTATCACAATTTGAAAGCGTTGTTCTTTCAAAGAGCGATCCATTTTTAATAATCGGAATAAACATAGATGCCAGCTGTTAAATTTCAAAGTTACCACTTGCATGATAAAAATAATATTCCAATTTTAAAAAGTGCACTCTTATTGAGAGACCCCTTATAATAAAACATTCAGTCAGAATCTAAAAAGACATCTTAAAAAACTAAAAGCATTGTTATCAGGGGACACCCGGGTTTGAACCGGGGACCTCTCGATCTGCAGTCGAATGCTCTACCACTGAGCTATATCCCCATGTGCGTGGTTTCACCAAACAAAGGATTCCACTTTATTATCTAATCGAGTTCGTGACGTCATTATAATTAACATAATATATTCTAGAAAGGCAAGTTGATAGAGCCATATTGTACGCCCACTGATAACGGCAATTTTATCGCTCGTGTACCAATGATGAGTCAATCACTACGCTGCCTACATATCGGCTGTGATTTGATTTACGCTGCTAGTGGGGACTTAGTACACGACATGCGAAATGCCGACGTCGACTGTTAAATTTACGACATTAACCGAAGCGCTGCAAGGGTTAGGAACCTTATTCAAATTGTATAAGCCATGTTTGGCGGCAAGTCCATTATAAATAGGATGAGTACATAATATATACAAACAACAAATTTTATATAAAGCTGAAGAGTTTATTTATTTGTTTGAACGCGCTAATCTCAGGAACTACTGGTCCGATTTGAAAAATTCTTAGTGCGTTGGATAGCCCATTAATCCAGGAAGGCTTTAGGCTATCTTCTATCATCACGGTGCGATCAATAGGAGCGGAGCATAACTAACTCCACGCGAACGAAGTCGCTGGCGGCTGCTAGTTTCGTATAAATCATTTACTTATCATCCATACTATATACCATTACCTGACTTTTGACTGCGTAGCGGTAGCGGACGCGGCCGCTGCGCAACGAGGCGCGGGTTCGATACCCGCGCATTGCAAGTACCTATTAGTATGCACTGGTCTGGTAGTGCCTCGGAAAGCACGTTAAGCCGTTGGTCCCGGTTGCCATACGAACATCTAATGGCAGTCGTTACGGGTTGTTGGTGCCCTCAAAGTCAAAAGTCCAACAATTGGCCTAACTGCAATATCGCTTTCGGGTTGTGGAAGTCAGACGGCAGTCGCTTCACGGAAAATACCGAACTTTAGCCAAAATCAGCAGTTAGACTGGTAATGCGGACCTCAGGCTCAAAGTTGAAGTGGGATTAACGCTGAAATGATACCATTACCATTTAATCACTTGCCAGTAGAGTAACCAGTTAGCTTTTTTATTGATTGTCAGGACACATCACACAATATTCTTTCTGGCTGAATTTGTGTAAGTATTCTTATTTAGCTGGTAAAAGTATTTTGTACTAGGAAAACAGAAATTGGAACGTATGGTATTTAATATAATCCATTGGTAACGATCACGTGGCGATGGAATTTGCATGGCCTGGTTACGTAAGCATTCACGAGAATTTCATACATTATTGATGGCACTCGTTCATTCAAAACAGAAGTTGTATAATTCCTCTTTTTTTCCTTGTGGGGTCATTTAGACGCTCAGCCAGATTTATGACAACGAGAGCGCCTGATTCTAAATCACAGGAAAATATTTTAGTTTCATGATTTACTTAGGTTCGAGGTAGAACCTTTTTATGGCGAGTAGAAATTATTATTGATGTTCCTCACTCTGGGACAAGCTGCACTGACTCTCAGTTTCTGATATATTTCGTAGTCTTTACAAAAACAACTCGTATATCTCACGAATATCTATGCACATACCTCTTGTATACAATATGTAAAGAAAACCCTGTCTGATCCGTGAAGGTATTGTTAGGTATCGACAACTGATTCTACTAATGCCTACAAAGCCGGGCTAAACTTTAAAAAAAATCCCCTTAAAAAATATAAAATTATTTCGCAAAAGGAGGTACTTAACTTAATACATGTGCGTAGGCAATACAAGGGCGGGCGAAGGGGGCAGGGCATGCAGCATGCGGTCGTATCGCTCATAATAATGCCGTCAAAAATGGTGTTGTCACTTTTTTTTAAAAGTACCAAATTTTGGGGACGTTGAAATTAATTCGCGAAAATAAAAAAAAAAATTGAAAATTCATTCAGTAATGAATTTTTAATTAATCTTTCTTGTTACTATGATGATTATGTAAAATTTAATATTTTATTTGGTCATGTGTTTTCCTAACTATTAATTATCCTTTTGGGTAGGTTGGGGTTTTCCTTACATATTGCATACAAGTAGGTATATTCAGGCAGTAGTTCGATAACTTTTTCAAAATATGACCTTTTCAATAGTATTTTAATAAATTGCTAGGCTAGACTACTCGCGATATGAACTTTACAAAACTATTTTAATTGGTTATATGCCTAGGCGCGGTAATTACCAAAATTAAGGTGATTAATTTAGTGTTAGGAAATAGCCAGGCATTTCACTGTCCAATACGAAACTTCATTGCCCATGTCATACCATAAAAGAGTAAACATGGTTACTTTTATTACCATACATTATAAAGAACGGTAACCTATAATAGCCCAGTCAAATTAGGTAAAAAAAGGGGTCAACCTCGGAATGAAAGATAATAAGCTGCAAATTGGTATGAACCTTTGTTTTGTCATTCTAAATGTTGTCTCAAAAGTCACAATCGTTATCGTGTCCGCGTCTCAAGATATTCAAGGTCAAAGGTCACAAAAATCGGTTTTTCGCGAATATCTGGCTTCCTATCGGTTAAATGAGATTTGCATTTATAATAAAAGTTGTAGGCTATAAAATTCCCTACAACTTTTGTCTAAACTTTTTTTTCATACGACCAACCGTTTTGAAGTTAGAGCGCGAAGAGTGCACATCGTACAGTCATATACGGCCTAATGCAAGGTCAAGCGTGAGTTATGGTTATCAGTACGTTATAAAGTCAATTATTTACTTGGAAATTATAATTATTAAACAGTGCCCATTATTTATGTACTAACTATTAATTATTTATATTTAATTAAAGTAAGTAACTTGATTATTTATATATAATTATTCATATTTAACTATTTAAGTATAAAATATTATTAATTCTGGATTATATATTTTAGTTTTATTTTAAGTTAAAATGATAGTAAGAGTATATATTTTACACATATTTTTATTTATTATTAAATACGGCATAATATACATTTATCAAAATGTGAGTTCAAATATCAAAAGTATCTTTGTTGATTTTAATTGTAATGAAATTGGAAATGGAAGCTAATTATATTCTTCTTCTTCGTGGTCTTCTTCTTCTTGTCGCTCAAAAATGTTCGATTCATTGTCATCATCCTCATTATCTATCATGTTCATCTCCAAACCTTCCAGAATATCGGGATCATATGTATTTTCTTCATCGGGATTACTTGGATACAGTGAAGCGTTGAGACAAGCTTGTCCGTTGCACTGGCCGCAAGCTAAAGAACATTGTAGCCCTGATTTTCTGCATCCACAGCGGGAACCACAACCATTTTTGCAATTGGAAAATATTACGTTTAGTAGTTCGGCTGGTGCTGGAGGTAATAACGTTCGTATGGGCTCCAGGATTTCATTTTCAAGCATCCAGCCCCATTCTTGAGGTTCTAAGTCCTTCCCTAACCCTAAAAAGTAAATAATTGACTTTATAAAGTACTGATAACCATAACTCACGCTTGACCTTGCATTAGGCCGTATATGACTGTACGATGTGCACTCTTCGCGCTCTAACTTCAAAACGGTTGGTCGTATGAAAAAAAAGTTTAGACAAAAGTTGTAGGGAATTTTATAGCCTACAACTTTTATTATAAATGCAAATCTCATTTAACCGATAGGAAGCCAGATATTCGCGAAAAACCGATTTTTGTGACCTTTGACCTTGAATATCTTGAGACGCGGACACGATAACGATTGTGACTTTTGAGACAACATTTAGAATGACAAAACAAAGGTTCATACCAATTTGCAGCTTATTATCTTTCATTCCGAGGTGAAACCCTAATTTGACTGGGCTATAAGTAACAAACCAGTGGAGCAAAATCGGTTTCATTTTGACAGTGCTACCGCATTCATTTCGTTATTTAAGTTGTTGAGCGGATATATTTTTCGAATATTTGAAGTAATGAATTAGAAATTACTTGATATTGATACCCTGTTATTAATTAGGGTGATGCTCATTATAATTTTAGTTTACAATTCAGGGCAACATAAGTCATACCTAAACTACACCAAATGTCGAGATTCGTGTACAGAATCAGGCAGCAGGCTCAGGTTCACTGAATTATTGAATCGCCTCGACCTCCACGATGGCTTGCTCGCCTGGTACATTCAAACCCATTGCATAATACAAATTGCAAACTGTACGCCGTGAAATACATAGGTACTTACTGTAAAATAATTTGCTGAAAGATAAAAACGAACGCATTAACGAGTTTATTTATAAACGATGAATAGAGTTAACAGGCGTTCAAAAATATATAGTTAACAGTCTCTCTCTAATCATGGCTTAACTGTAAGCAACGTTTATGAATAAAGGATTTTTTTGACAATTTAACTTTGAGCTTCTTATGACGTCGGCACTGTAAAACTACATTATACAATATACATACAATATTTTATATATTATGTTGATTCGATTTACAAACCACACAACCAAAATCAAAACTTCGAATGATCATCATCATCATCTCAGCGTTTATCCCGGTTGCATCCGTGGCTTTCGCGTTGGAGCCCGGGGTCTGCTTTCCTACTTAATTTCCTCCATTTCGCGCGATCTTTAGCATCCTGTGGTGTGAGATTGTTGGCACGCATGTCATCTCTCACAACGTCAAGCCAGCACCTCTTTGGTCTACCCCGCTTGTTCCGGCCCGGCGGAGGCGCCATGGCAAGACATTTGTGACCCACGTAACATGCCGGTTTTCGTAAGACGTGACCGTACCAACGTAGGCGACCCTCCTGCAGCTTTTCCGCTATGTCACGGACATGAAGACTGCCACGGATGCGGGAGTTCCTGATGCGGTCCTTCCGCGTAACTCCACACATCCACCGCAGCATGTTCATCTCCGTGACACGCAGCTCTTGCTTGTGTCGCTCAAGCACAGGCCACGCCTCGCTGCCATACAGGAGAACAGGTCTAATGATGGTCTTATAGACCTGCCCCTTAAGCTTAACCGGCATTTTGGTGTCACAAATAACACCTGACACCTCACGCCATTTTGCCCAAGCTGCGGAAATGCGTGCCCTGACGTCGCAATCAATGTTGCCGGACGCGTGGAGTACAGACCCCAAGTATTTAAACTGGTCTGTGCACTCGACCATGTCACAAAAAACTTCGAATGATGTTAAGATGAAATGGGAAAAATAAAAGCAGGTGTTTACCCTGAAGTGGGACAACATACGCTAAAAATATAAATAAATAGGTACTAAGAACATTACAGAATCCTGAAAAAAGAATCCTTCAAAATCATAATCAACATTTATTCAAATTGGGCACAACAACAACGAAATTATCTATCATAATTATGCCAGCTAGCCACGCCAAAATACCAGCAAAGTAAAACCACATTGTTAGTTATATTTAAACAAAGTGACTAAGACAGAAACTAGTAATAGTAGTAACAATCCTATATCTTGTTACAAACAATAATAAATTATTCTGGATTACGCTTTTTTATTAATGCTATTTAAAGACCAAGTGGAAACATAATATAGTGACGTCACAAAATAAAACAATCATCGTTTCTAAATGTTTTCCTATGATTCTACTGATGACTTTCACAACCACTATACTTTTATGTTAACCTAGTACCTATTAAATGAAAAACTAATAGGATTCCGCTACATTTACTACCCACATAAAAATAATATGGTCATTCTTTTTTTCGGAGAAAGCTTGACGACACGTTTGCTCTATGTCGACACATGGGGATATAGCTCAGTGGTAGAGCATTCGACTGCAGATCGAGAGGTCCCCGGTTCAAACCCGGGTGTCCCCTAACTTAAATCCTTTTTTATTTTAAGTGCTTATAAGTTTTTATACTTATTAATTACATTTTAAAATATTTTTCTAAACAAAAAGATACATTAAAATATATCCATTTAGCCCATAATTTAGTTACCTAACGAAAGCATTCTGATATGCAGGCTCTTGACTATTAAACACATTGATCGTTGAGTCCACATACCACATCGATAACTTCGACATTATTTTTTTTATACGTAACCTGAATATAGTTCGGAATAAGCAACTGAATCGATTCCAATCATTTTTACACCGTGTTATATTTTTTCCCAAATACATTTAGAAATTATTGCAGTGTGTTTACCGAGTGCACCAGAACAAGAAAAAGTGAACCAGTACGGAGCTTTGACCATATTTTTGTTGGGAAAACCAATTAGGATAACAATCTCATAACTTTGTGGTTTTTCATAACATCTTTTTGAAATTTTGTACGTGGATTCTTTACATAAAAATACTGTACACCTGTTGTATATTTCTCGGCTTTCACGAGGTTCTCATCAAGACGGTCGGGACGAGCCTACAACCATTTCACGCCGCTCTGATCACCACCACTATATCAGTCTTATTACCAACAATAGCCCTGACAAGAATGAATAATGGAGCGATCCGCATCCAATATCTTCAAAGCTATTCCAGTAATAATCATATTTATTACGCTGAGTTTTGAATCACAAAACAATACAATAACAATTTGTTAGGTAAACAGTCAAGTCGTATTTGGTTTCATTTATATAACAAATCTATTATTTAAATTAAATGAAATACAAACCTTCAGTAAAGTTGTATTTCTTTTTGCCATGTTATTAAACTACCACAGAAGTTCTTGTTGTGTTCTTCTCTTCTCCATCAAAATTTGGCTCTGTCGACTACTACGGACTATCTGAAAAATTAAATTTCAAGGTAATGGTGGGCTTGAATTAATTTTGCTTTAGCTTATAATTAGCCAGTAATTAAGTATAGAACACACAACTCAAACAAAAGATCTTTATTGAATTTCCAAGTAGACTAGACATGCGACGTGGATGCCCCGGGTTCGATCCCCGGCCAGGTCATGATGGAAAACGATCTTTTCCTGATTGGCCTGGGTCTTGGTATAGATAAACATCCAATGTTTATCTATATATGTATTTATTATAAACATAGTATCATTGAGTTAGTATCCCATAACACAAGTTTCGAACTTACTTTGGGGCTAGCTCAATCTGTGTGATTTGTCCAAAAAAAAAATATATATATAATACTAGCGGCCGCCAGCGACTTCGTTCGCGTGGAGTTAGTTATGCTCTGCTCCTATTGGTCGCAGCGTGATGTTTTATAGCCTAAAGTCTTCCTGGGTTAATGGGCTATCCAACGCAAAAAGAATTTTTCAAATCAGACCAGTAGTTCCTGAGATTAGCGCGTTCAAACAAACAAACAAACAAACAAACTCTTCAGCTTTATATATTAATATAGATAATATACATAGGTACGTAGGTAAGTACTACCTTCTTACGACATTGGTGCCACAAATTTAATTTGTGTCCTTTTCTTAATAAAATAATCGAACGATGAACACTGAATATTTCTTAACATTAAAGTTATTTAATAACATTCAATCCTTTTCGTACTTTATGTACCCTCCCTGCCTTGCATGATAGTACCTATTCCTTGTCCAATTTCGAAATGAGAGATGAAATAATGGAATTTGTTTCGAGGGCTCAATCTCATAACCCAAAGCATCTGATTCTAATATAGCAATTTCAGGACTTTGAACTGTCAAGGGGTCGGTCAGTTGGAAAACTGAAGCTAGTTGCTCATTCCATAGCATAGTACGGACGACAGCAGGTCAAACTACACCAAACTGTCAGATATTCCCAATCAACATGGAGCCTTAAAGCTTTAGAGATAAAGTTGAAAATCTGACAGATTGTAGTAGCTTGACGTGCTGTCGTCTGTACAACTCGCGCGAGTTAACTGTGCACGTCGCTGGAATGCGACACCTCTCCCTCTTCCCCGCGCGGCGCCCCGCATTCGCCGTAAGCGCTTGGTAGCGATAGCATCTTTGTTACAATTGTCTAAATACAGTTTAAATCCCCTGTTGTTATTACTGTTTCTGTGGAGTTTTTGCTTTGTTGAGTTTTTTTTTTTTTCTTAAGTTTGTTTTGTTTTTTACATTTTCGACGCGTGAGTGAAATCTATTGGTTGCGCCAACATTATATTTCTGTCCATAAGTATCTATTTAATTGCAAAACGTCATGAGTAAAATGTCCTAGTATTATGACGCTTTATCAGCAAAACGACGTTTTATAAACATAAAAAAATTATATACTTTTTTTTACATTTTGCAAACGGTACCGTCCGAATGATGTCACAGAGCGAGGTGCACAGTCAACTCGTGCGAGTAGATAGAGGAGACTGAGCAAGAGACTCCACTGCGGGTCATTTAAATCATGAGACCAGTATAAAATTAAAAAAAAACCAGGGTTTTCACTTCTCAAAAGTTTTTAATAACTAGAATTTGCAAAGACCTGCGTACTCGTTTAGCAAAGTGGAACAAGGTAATTTCCAGAGTTTATTAATATTTGTTGTTGGACTTGTAGATTTAAGCTTGAACTCAGGCCAGTATTTTTTAAATGTACGATTAATAATTTTTCCCGAGTTTTTGGCGGGAAAGCTAAGATGAGTTTCACGCTCATTTTTTATTGGACTTTTAAATGAATTATAGTGTCGTTTACTAAATAAAAGCGCGTGCTTTATGTAGCAAAAAGAGCATTCAGTGAATAATTCATATAGAACAGTGTAAATAGTGAAATATCGCAGCATAGTGGCCTCATCATGACTTTGCCTCAAACCTCCCTCGTAGATGGTTCACGCGGCCGTCTTTTTCCACTTTTTCTCGGTAGGCCATAACATCGGCCGCCGGCAGAAGTTACCACTCACCAGACAAAGTCTTGCCGCCAAGCGATTCATCGTGTTCTGGCATGATGTCTGGTGAAGCCGCGCGGAGGACGGGTCTGAGCAGTTGTGTTGCGATGTGTGCCAGGTACGGTGCACCAAAATTTGTTGTGTCGGAAGTTTGGTCGTGGAGAGTCTCCAGATCAATCTCCCTCTGGCGCAGCATCGTTGGTCATGTTGGTCTTGAGTTTAACTTGCATCACCTCGCTCAACTGCCGTCATCCTTCCTATTCCTCAATTTTTTAACCTTTTGAACGCCAATCTACATAATACGCGATGTGTCCTCCAGCGCCACGCTACAAATGTATAACGTATCTATAGTAAAACGTAGGGATGGGATTAATGTCCTATCGACAAATAATATTATATGTTTAAATTAATGTTTATTCACCAATTTACGAAGCTAAATAAAAACTGTAACCGTATTTTCATATTTTATTTTATTTAATAAAAAAATCAATATGAAAACTTGGATATATTTCCTATAATAAAGAAAAGAATTATAAATTTATTAGACGTGTGTTCTAGAAGTTCGCATCCCTATTTGTCTCCGAATGTAATCCTTTTACTTCATATCAAGTAGTTGGCGCTCGAGGCACGTCAAAATCCTTTCTGATATAAGTATGTCTTGTCGACGTATTTCTTGTCGATGTATTTCTATGGTATTTATTTTTATATTCACTGTGGTCGTGCATAAACTCAACCGATTCCTGCATAATTTATTTCGTTTAGTTACAACAAATACAATTAATAGAAGCTAAATACATGGTTTTCTACATTTTTACATTTTTTAAAGTTCCGTAGCCAAATGGATTCTTACAGATTCGTCATGTCTGTCTGTCCGTCCGTATATCACAGCCATTTTTTTCCGAAACTATATGATCTATAGGTACTGTTAAAACTTGGTAGGTAGATGTATTCTGTGAACTGTATTAAGGTATTGATGCAAAAATAAAAATAATAATAATAAAGATTGGGGGCTCCCCATACTTAGAACTGAAACTCAAAAAAAATTTTTTTTTCTTCAAACATACGTTTGGGGTATGCATGGATAGGTCTTCAAAAATGATATCGAGGTTTCTAAAATATTTTTTTTCTAAACCGAATAATTTGCGCGACAAACGCTTCCAAAGTGGAAAAAAGTTGGTCCCCCCCTACCTCTAACTTCTACAACAAGAAAATGAAAAATCTAAAAAAAAATATGATGTACAAGTATGTACATACATTACTATACAAACTACTAACGAAAATTGTTTTGAACGAGATCTCGTAAGTAGTTTTTTTTAATACCTCGTATCGCTTATTACCGCGTAATCTTTCATACAAATAACTTTAATCCTTTAATTTCATAAATCAATGGTACGGAACCCTTTGTACGTGAGTCTGACACGCACTTGGCCGATATCTTTTTATTAAAATTACTGCTTTACACAGATGTTACAGACCTATTTTTAATGGTTTCGCAAAATACTCACAATTATTTTTCTGGTTTGTACAAACTAATAGAAAACGGAAGAAAATTCCTGAAACGGAAGTTGACCACTTAACGGAATGTCAAGACGACCAACTATTATATCAAAATTCTGATTCAGACTTGAACAACTCGCAATAATTCGTCATATCATAATATCATCATAAAAAAAAATTGTGACGGTGATCACAATTTTTTTTTTGTAAAAACATGTGCGTCAACTTCAGATGTAAACATTGCACTACACTAAAATGCACAAAGTCACTATGACCTTGAAACCTGCCCGCTTATGACGTCACAGTGTTACTTCTATACACGTCGATGGCGCGTGCGGGGTAACTAACTTTGTAGGGATGGGTTTTTCAAACGGTGTTTCACTATCGACAACGATTAGAAAACCTATTTATTCTTGATTAAGGTGAATAAAACCTAGTTTATAGTTTACAATATTTATAAAATATTATTTATTCACGTCATTTTCTTGCAATAATAGTATTTATGATCATTTCGACGAGATGAAATATAGCGAGGTCTTCATCGTGTCCCATCACTGGCTTACTTGATATCAAGTAATTGGCGCTGGGGGCATTAAAATATTTTCTGGCGTTTTTGTTTCTATTGAAAATAAAACAAATAAGAACTTATTATGTGTGAAAAAGTTAAAAATGTGGTTGATAACAGGGCCATTTTCCATAAAAACAAAATAAAAGCTCTTGTAAAAGTCGTAAATTTATTTTATACTGTGATTACTTCTAATCAAGTAGTGGCGCTGAGGGCACGAAAATCTCGAACTTGTATAGAAGTGATTGGCGTTCAAAAGGTTAAGCGCATAATGTCTGGTGAAGCCGTACGGAGGACGGGTCTGAGCAGTTGTGTTGCGATGTGTGCCGGGTACGATGCGCCTAATGTTGTTGTGTTGGGAGTTTGGTAGTGGAGGGTCTTCAGATCAATCTCCCTTTGGCGCAGCATCGTTGTTCGTGTTGTTGGGTTTAACATTGCATCACCTCGCTCAACTGCCGTCTTCCTTGATATTCGCTCAGTTTTTCTGAGTGAATAGGCTCTTAATAAACGAGCGCGCTTTGCCATCAACGATCGCATCACTGCTTACCATCAGGCGGGATTGCGGTCAAGCGCTAGTTTATAATTATTAAAAAAAAAAAGATTATAATCATGAAAACGTGAGTAAAACACTGTTTACCGGGAGTTTGCAGGGTCTTTACATGTTTATTAAATTCTAAGAACAATTTAACATATCCAAAATTCCGTTCATGTTAATGACTCGTTTGTTCTCATTATCCATTCAATATAAAACTTTCTCGGCGGAGTTGAGCGAAACACTCTGCGAAAGAAGTTAGTTAAACGATGGGATTACATTCAGGTACCAGGTAAACAGAAATGTGAAGCGATATGGACAATTATGTGAAAGAAAAACAAAGGCTTTTTGAAGAGCAAACTGTCCGTTGTGGGGCTTGTAAGCTGACATAAGAAACCCAATCTGTGCTGAAACAGTAGTACAATGTTGATACACATAGATTTACAGGTCCTAAAGAATGGAACTGGACTGGTACAATGTTGATATATTGTATCACTCCATGACTCCAGTCCAGTTCCATTCTTTACCTGTAAATCTGTTGCTGATCCATTATAAGTAAACTTTATAGGTCCTAGATTAGATACTTAGCTTCCTACATATGACATCATGATATGATGATCATGGCCCTTGAGTCCTAAGGGCTGAAAAAAAAACAAAAAAAGATGGCACTCAGGGCATCTTATTTACAGTGGTCTCAGTCTCCGGTGAGCATAGCGGGCGGGGCGGCAGAGGGTCCTCCCGAGGGCTTCCGGCGAGCGGCCAGAGGATCCTTCTCAGCTATACTGGACCTGCTTACAGCCACCGCTAACTTGGAGATTCCACAACAGGTATGATATATTTTAATATCTTTGGCCACAGACTATGGAGTCAAAACGTGGTCCTGGGAAAAACCTCACTTAGCAATGCACTCAGCAACGGGTAAAGACGTGCTGTGGATGATGGTGGTGAGTTGGTGACTCCTAGAAACTTCGTGACAATCCTAACAATACCTTGTGAAAATTATCTTTCAGTAAACAAAGGTAAAGAAATGAATATTAATTGGCATTACAGCCAACACACACATCTCGTATTTTCTAACAACATTCCCATTTACAATGATGTGGACTTATCCCCAAGGAGGTCTGTCCTGCCATTTTTTATTTATTTTTAGTACATACTTGTATATAACGGAATATATTATAATATTTGTATTAAGATATATACAAAAACCCTTGAATAGCATCAACAAATATGATCGTAAATATAATAATATGTTCCCTCAATAATGTAGATAGATACTTGTTATGTTTTATTTGTAAAGGAATCATTAATCTTTCTCAAAAGATAATTTAACAAAATCACAAACAGAATAAGTACGCTACAATGTATTCTTGAAACATTTTCTTTTTTGCTACACTTTGTCAGAAGTACCTACTTCGGTACCAGGATAAGAGTCAAGGTAGCAGCCATTAAAAAATCCAACAGTTGAAGAAGATATGAGTAGAAAGCCGAAACGAAAGATTTGCCAACAACAGTAAAAGCTAATGGCATAACTTTCCTATCGGAGTTTTTCGGAGCGCACAACCCAGCCCTAGGCTAGGTACCTACTTCCCAATATTTTATGATTCCTATCCCATTACAAAATACTCGTATCCCAAGGGAAGTTAGAAGGAAAAACAAGATAAAGTGTGATTCTTGTATATCTGCTACGTCTTCAGTAACAGAATTATTTACTTATCAAAGTTTTCCATAAGTCATGAAAGTTTTGAATGAAATAATATTTTTCTGGGTGGGTTCCTAATAAAATCACTTCATGAAGCTTTCGAGTGTTAGCATAAGTGTTTGAAGATAAAATATATACATGAAATGAAATGAAATCGTTTATAAAGCAAGTAGGATCACCGATCACTTTTACACGTCATTTTTTTTTTTTTTTAACTAGATGAAGCCGGCATTTCCTAACTGACTACCTCTGAGAAGAAATAGCCGAAACAAACTCAGGGATCATCGTCTTTTTTCAAGTCCAGACATTAAAAATGAAAATGTTTACAATAATTTACCTTATAATTACGCATATTGCTTAATAACAATGCTTAACAGAGCGAACAGCTCAGTCCCAAGCTTTTTTGTCTTCTAAATAATCTGTGATTTTATAATACCCCTTTTTGCAAAGTTTGGCCTTTATATACTTTTTAAATCGTTTAATGGGTAAGTTTCGAATGTCCATGGGAAGCTTGTTGTAAAAGTATATACATTGACCCATGAACGAGTTGCCTACTCTGTGGAGTCGAGTGTGATGTACAGCAAGATTGTGTTTGTTCCTGGTATTTATATTATGAATATCGCTTATTTTCTTAAAATCCGACATATTTTTATGTACATACATAAGATTTTCAAATATATACTGTGAAGCTACAGTCAGAATGTCCACCTCTCTGAATTTTTCTCTAAGAGAATCTCTAGGACCAAGGTTGTAAATGGCTCGAAAAGCTCTTTTCTGTAAAACAAAGATGGTATTGATGTCTGCACAAGTTCCCCAGAGAAGAATCCCATAAGTCATAAGACTATGAAAATAACTAAAATAAACAATTCTGGCTGTATCATGTTTAAGAGACACTGAAAAAAATACTTTACCTATAATTTTAGTGGTGTTTACAAACAAAAAATTCTGGTTGTGCATCAGTATGTACACATATACAAAATGTGTACCTAATTAGACTAGTATAACCATGTACTCAACAACCTTTTTATCGTCCCACTTCAGGGCACAGGGTTTGCTCAAATACAGGTAAGGATTGAGCGTAATCATAATTTACGTAAATATAAAATTAGCAAATTATAATTAAATCATAGTGTATGATCTGTTGCTAGATCACACACACTACTTTTAGATGATGTGGGCAGAGTACAATAAAATATGTTGATTTTATACAGTATGTTACAAAAACCCTGTCCGACCCGTGAAGGTGTTGTTAGGTATCGTTAGCTGATTCTACTAATGCGTACATAACCTGGCTAAACTAAAAAAAAAAATACCCCCTTAAAAATAAATAACTTAAATAAAATAAATAGGTAATTTCATGGCAACACAGGCACAGGTCATGACCTCAGTTGACCTCATGCATGTAGGTATTGGTAGTCTAACCACGTTTATCGACTCTAGAAAGAAACAATGATACCTACTTAGGCAGCTCGTGAAAAGAACTTTTTTTTTAAGTAGAAAGGTCGTCTGACCCTCCGAATGTATCTTCGAATTTCATTCGATGAGCACAATGGCTGTGGCGGAGATGTTGTTCCATATTTCGTTCTTTCGTTCGGCATTCTTTAGATTTTAGAACTTTCACATAACTTAAATCAGGTGAACTTAAATGCTTTACATTGTTTATAATATTCTCCTAAAATCGTATTTCATAAGACCTTTCTAGTTTCTATTTACTAATAATAGGTTCTTGTGTTACAATATTGTTATGAGTAATTAATCGATAATCAAAAAAGTACTTTTACCATTAGGTAATCTGTGTTTTTACAACAAATCATTCGGCCAGGTACAGTTTCGAATAATAGCGACAAAAAAAAAGGGTTTTTACGCAAAAATTAGTACAGCTCTAATTATTCCTTTGCCGCCGTCGGCGGCTAGACACACTGACGCCGCTAAAGAACCTAAAAAAATAATCAAAAGAAAGCCGACAATTATAAGGTCTAAAATGGTGTTTACACTTTTTTAAATTTCCCGAATTTTGGGGAAGTTACAGAGTAAAAAAGATTATTTCAAAATTCATTAGTATTGTTACTATGATGATTATGCAAAATTTTATATTTTATTTGGTCATTTGTTTACCTAACCCTTATTATCCTTGTGGGTCGGACAGGGTTTTCGTAACATACTGTATAAGCTACTATATTGTTCCAAAATTATAGGTAAAATGAGCTAATGGACTGATGTGTGTGAATTGAGTGACACGAGGCCTTTGCTGGTCGTAATGAGAACGCGACAACTTGATGGCTCGACGCGAACTGATGATTATTAAAAAGAAAGATGAATGCGTGGCGTAAATGCTGACGATGCTATGCTGATGTGCGGTTGCATCGTACACATAGTAAAGACATTTTTTTATCCCAAAAAAAATTGCAACTATATAAGTATTTAAATTATTGCCACTTACACTGCCACACTTTCGCAGTATAGTTAAAAGTTAAAAAATAGCTATAGTGTATCCCTATATCTATCGAATCTAGCGTAGAATCCCTATCCTGCGCTAGATTCTTGTTGGCGTGCGTAAATTCATAATATTTCCACAATTTCCTCCAACAACTAGTATACCAACAAACTTGTATGTAGGTATGTATTACGATTATAACATGATAATAATATACTAATTGGGGTGACGTATGAGGTGTATCTATTCTTACACGAAATAGTTTTAAAAAGACATCTACAAATAGAAAACACGGGGGACTATCGCATTGAAAAGTATTCGCCTCATTCGGTGTTACCAGATCTAAATTAAAAATAGATACCACTAAAGAAATACATTCTAAACCACATGTTAAAAATTTACTTACAACTTTTATATATAGTAATAACATCCGTACGAAGTAGGTTTGTAGTTTCACGGTTTGAAAAATCGTTGATTTTCAATCGTGAATTTTCGAATAACCACTGAAATGTGAGTAATTTGTATATTTTTCCGGTGTAGCGATCAGAAAGCTTTAAAATGATTTCTCTTTTATGTATGTTAATAAAGTATGGAGGAAGTTTTAACGTATGTAGGTAGGTACCTACCGACAAAAAAAAAACCCTTGAGAAATAATATATGATGACTAAATCGTGATGCGCAGTCCTATCTACTCGTATACTTAATCTATTTTTTAAAAGTAAGTGTTTTAAACAACCTTTGCAAAATTCCCTAAAAAAAATATCAGAGCCGTAGTTCAAACGGATTATTAATTTATAATCCTTTTGAACTAGCTATGACGAATCCGAGTTATCTCGGGAAAATGTCAGTAAAACAATGTTTCATGAAAATTCCGAGAGGCCACTCAACGTTCGAAGGATAAAACTGTTTTCCTTTTTTTATGAAACACTAGCTGTGCTCCCCGATTTCACCTTCGTATGTTTCGATCCCGTTGGAATATCAGGATAAAAAGTGATCTTATGTGTTATTCCTGGTTATAAACTATCTGTGTGCCGAATTTCATCTAAAACCGTTCAGTATTTTTGCGTGAAAAATAAATAAATATACTGTTACGGGCTAGAGGTATTAAAATACCGGTTAAGGTTTGCGAAGTTTATTGGCAATGAAGGTACAGTCGATCGTAGGCAATGACGAGTAGAACGTAACTGATGTCGCACCGAAGTCTTCTCTTATGTCCACGAAGTCAGTGTCGTCTTCATATAGTCCTCAAAGTTCTCGTTGGGTTGTCTTTGTACATCTTCGCTTATTATTCATCGCATGTTTCGCTTCGATAGTCTAATGCAGACTGACTGCGCGCTGGCGTCACGGCGCTTAATATAGGTCAGTCGATCGAACATTCCAGATCTGTCTAGAAGTAATAATATTAGCGCATAATTTCGAGTACCTTCACCGGAGACAAGTTTCTAGTAATTTCGATGTCGACACTTCGTTGACAATATTGATGAAACCTATACCTACCATTCGATAGGCTATCCTAGGTCTAGTAATGCATTTATATATCGCACCTCTACAATGCCTAGGTCTCAAGATATAGGGCTTAAAATTTACGTACGGCATGTCAAGCAATATTGAACCTTATGCCAACGATATAAGGTGCATTCGTAACAATACATAGATCCTCACAAACTTTCGCATATATAATATTATGAGGATAGAATAAGATTAGAGGGATAGTATAGTAGGATTATTTGCTTTTGGTACACGGTTTAGACTAAGGTTGTAACTCTTCGCCTCCGCTTCCGTTACTGCGGAAGTTCCGCAAAAAATCACATCTTCGCTTCCGCCCCCCACTCCCCTCTTTTTTTGCGGAGTTATAAGGGAGGTTTATTTACGTATTTATAAAATAAATAACGCGCAAGCTGCGACGCTCGACAAACGTCCGGCCGCGTTTGAGCGCGAAATGGTCAAGAATCAACTAGTGCGAGACGGGAATGCGGCAAATACAATTAGTTTCTCCTTAATTTTCATTACTAGAAGGTAATATTTTTTTACTAAGTGAACTACTAATAATGTACGTATTTGGAATAAAAAAAAATTGTTTTAATTAACCATAAATTTAATTTTTTTCTATATCTACTTTCACCTCAGCCTCCGCCTCCGTTAACCTCCGCATCTGCGGAAGTGAGACTCGTCACCTCCACCAACGTCACCAACAAGGCCTCGTTACAACCCTAGTTTAGAACCCCAACCAAAACAGAGGGATGTTATAAGTTTCATGTTACACACGCTAAATCAAATCAAATCAAATCAAAGCATTTATTTCAAATAAACCAGTTACAGGCACTTTTCAATTGTCAGAAGGTCGGTCAGTCAGTAAGGTGAAGCTAGTCGCCCATTCCAAAGAGTAGGTACCTATGGACAAGAACAGGCAAGAAACTCCATGGACACTCTTTTAAATTATCAAGTTATTGATACAAATATTTGATTACATCATTCATTTTGAAATCAATCATGTGAGAACGATGCAGAAATATATCGTACGCTAAGAGCTTCCATTATGGAAAACACACAAAAAAAAACAACAACAAAAAAGACTACCCCAACAAATAGATACTTTACAGCAAGTACATTGTGCTCACACGTGTGCCATGCAATTATACAATACTAAGAAATTGAATCTACACAATTCAAAGATAGTTTTGTCCAAGTTTCAGCAGCTCCAAGAGTGTTCCCAAATGCTAAGTTTAGCTCCTGTGTAGCTGCACCAGTGCCGAATACCCCTGTCAGCGATGCAATTCCGTAACGTAGGTACAATATGCTTGGCTACATAGTGTGTACTGGCTTTGAGGAAAAAAAACCATTTACAAATTAAAACTACAAGAGGAAAAATCAAAGAACAATCATTGTAAGTATAGAAATCGGACGCAGCTCAAGCCCAAGCCTTTTTGTCGTCAACATAATCCTTAACACTATAAAATGCTTTCTGACACAACTTACGTTTAATGAAGGATTTGAATTTATTCAGGCTCAGATCTTGAACCACCTCTGGAAGTCTATTGTAAAAATGTATACATTGGCATCTAAAAGAGCCACCTATTTTCTTGAGCCTTGTTGTAGGTACAATAAATTTGTGCCTGTTCCTAGTATTTATATTATGGACATCACTGTATTTTTTAAACAATTTTATATTTTTATAAGCATACCTACAAAAGATTTTCATAAATATATTGAGGCTAAACTTATCTCACCATGTTTGACAGAGACAGTGGGGTACTTACGTAACCCGCTACCAGTATTAATGTATTAAAGCTACTAAGTACTATCCTATTAATATTATAAAAACAAAACTTTGTGAGAACTATGGATGTTCGTTTCTCTTTCACGCAAAAACTAATAAACTAATTTGGATGGAATTTGTTCACACATTCATTCGCACACAGATAAAATTCACACTGATGGTTTACGACCAGGATGTTCTCCTGGTCGGAGGATAGGGAGACTTTTTATCCAGATCATCATCATCAACCTTTTTATCGCCCCACTGCTGGGCATAAAACGATTGAACATAATCACCACACTTGCTCGATGCGGGTTGGCGATTACCAACTTAAAGTGCAGGTTTCCTCGAGATGTTTTCCTTCACCTTGTAATCAATCATTGGTGTCAAAGATATACTTAGAAAGTAGGTACATATAACTGAGAAAAGTTACATTGGTACAGACGACAGCACATCATGCTACTACAATCTGTCAGATTCCTTTATTCGATTTTCAAGTTTGATTGGGAATGTCTAACAGTTTCAGGTAACTTGACCTGCAGTCGTCCGTACTTGCCTGAACTGGAAACGATCCCGCACACTCATATTATTTTGAGAGGCTGGTGCTTTAACCACTAGGTGTTGTTGTTGCTGGTGTTTTTTTCTCGGTGGTAGGCCATAACATCGGCCGCCGGCAGAAGTTCCCACCCACTAGACAAAGCCTTGCCGCCAAGCGGCTTGTCGTGTTCCGGCTTGATGTCTGGTGAAGCCGTACGGAGGACGGGTCTGAGCAGTTGTGTTGCGATGTGTGCCGGGTACGATGCGCCAAATGTTGTTGCGTTGTGAGTTTGGTCGTGGAGGGTCTCTAGATCAATCTCCCTCTGGCGCAGCATCTTTGGTCGTGTGGTTGGGTTTAACATTGCATCACCTCGCTCAACTGCCGTCTTCCTTCCTATTCGCTCACTTTTTCTGAGTGAATAGACTCTTAATAAACTAGCGCGCTTTACCATCAACGATCGCATCACTGCTTACCATCAGGCGGGATTGCGGTCAAGCGCTAGTTTATAGTTATTATTTAAGGCCACCACGACTATAATTAATTAGATACCTATTATTATATTTCTATTACGATTTATCCAGATATTCCCACGTAATCCAAACTTTTGCGAGTGAAACCACGGAGCGCGGCTAGTTACTTACATTAAAGCACTTATCAGTTCATAAAGTGAGATAACAAAGTTAGGTCGTTTCTGAACAGTTCCATTAAAACATTTTGCACATCCTGTGCGGCCACACGAGCCGTACAAACTATTTTAAATGGAAAATGTCGTTACTCTTTCAACGTTGAACATAGGCTTACCCAATTTAATAACAGTTCCGGACATACTTGTAAAGATAAAGATGATAATAATTTTATTTTGCAAACATGGATAAGTTATGTTGAATGCAATTTTTTTTATAACAGGTACATTGTTTGCTGTAAATACCTGTCGGACTAATTCAGAATTGCGATGCCCTATCCGTCGTATGTTGGAATCTTATAATCGCAGCTTCATTGATATTAATTTGTTCAAACTTTAATAATTACTAACACTAGGCAATAAGTTTTTGTTTTCTTTGTATGTTACTAACACTCTTATGGTTTTTTATGTCTGAAATAAAAATGATTTATTTATTTATTTATTATTAATATTTTTGTATGTTCCAAATCGAAATTTAAATCTAATATATTGAAAATAGTATCCAGTGACTGTGAGAGATAGTGTGTATTATTCATAATTTAATTAATTTCAATCTTTTTATTTAATTTCAATATATTAAGAATTGTAATAAATCAATTATTTAATTTCTTTAATTGTCCTTAATTTTTTTTGTTTTGGCTCTGTGTGTTTTGAACTTTGTTTGTGATAATAAGGAATAAACCCAAGTTATCAATTCCAGTATTATTTCAAATTCATATTCATATATTATATACCTACATGTATATTGCTTATACTGAATAATGCTCATCTAGTGGCACTCTTTTTACCTTATTCCTTATATTGTTAACATGCGGATAATGTAGTGGGCACAATATTGTTATACTATAATATTATACTATTGTTTCTAAATTTTTTATATTGTAGCTGTTTATTGTCCCATAATAAATAAAATAAAATAAAGCATTCAACTTATAACTAGAAAATTCAGTTTAAAAAATAGTTCAAAATAACAACTAATGTCCTAACTTTAAAACAAAAACATTTTCAGTACATAAGGTACTTACTTATATTAAGTATATGTGCTTTCACCACTAAAACCTTCGCAGTTTTATCTTAAATAATTTTAGCGGAAGCTCTTTCCAGCTCTTTGGCAACTTATCTATACTTCTATAGTAAAATATAAAGCTGAAGAGTTTGTTTGTTTGTTTGAACGCGCTAATCTGAGGAACTACTGATCCGATTTGAAAAATTCTTTTTACGTTGGATAGCCCATTAATTCAGGAAGGCTTTAGGCTATATAACATCACGCTGTGACCAATAGGAGCGGAGCATAACATGTTCAAATTACTAACTCCACGCGATAGAAGTCGCTGGCGACCGCTAGTTATAGGTAAATAACTGGAGCCATACTATAGACACTATGGAACAGTTTTATCCTTGCAACCTAAGCACAGTAAACTTCATAATTTAAAGTTTAAATTTAAACCTGCAGCTTTGCGATAAAAAAAATCCGAAATGTATGTTTTTTCTGGACTTAATTTTACTCTGGGGAAAGCACTAAGCCAGACAATCCTTAATATATTGTCGTAAGATCGAAATTCTGAACAGTTTTATTCGCATATTCTTTACGCTTTCAGGGTAATGATACCGTTTTTCCTCATAATACTAATACACTACAGTAGGGTAAATGTGAAAGTGTGCTATGAAATAATGCATACAGGAAAACGGGGCTAAAGGGGCCGAAAAAAGAGGTCACACGTATGTCTTAAAACAGGATCATGTCGAGAGCATCTCCTGGCCTCCTGGGTTCAATATACTAAATAAACTAGCATTTTTATGCTAACACACGCCTGAAGTGTTACAGTGGGTATGGTTTTAGTAAAAACGTATCATGGCGGTGAGGCGTACCCGGGGAAATAGGAAATATTAGAAAAATATCCCTTATATATGTTGTTATTTGACTGCGAATAGTTTTTAAACCTTTTAAATTGCCATCATTGGTGAATTGACTTTCAGATCTTTGCGACGATACACTCTCGACTAGTGTGCTTAAAATTTAAATATTTTTAAAAGCAATCCCTCCATTGCCCTCTAATGATCCGCATCCGATGTCGAAATTTTTCCATCCGTAACAACCCTAACCTGTATCATGAAGAAAGAACAAAAAACGTTTATTTGCGGTAAACATGAAGGAGAAATGTCATTTCTCCTTCATGTTTACCATGTTTACAGTGCTGACTGGGCAGTCATTCGAAAACATTGTTAATATTATAATGAAAATAACTATTAGGTAGATCATCATCATCATCAACCTTTTTATCGTCCCACTGCTGGGCACAGGTCTCCTCTCATACAGAGAAGGATTGAGCGTAATCACCACGCTTGCTCAGTGCGGGTTGGCGATTTCAGACTTAAAGTCTAGGTTTCCTCAAGATGTTTTCCTTCACCTTCAGTCATTGGTGTCCAAGATATACTTAGAAAGTACATAAAACTTTAGAAAAGTTACATTGGTACTTGCCTGACCTGGAATCGAACCCGCGTACTCATACTTGGGAGGCTGGTGTTTTAACCATTAGGTAGATATTTAAACAAAATAATCACAGGCCACACCGGGGTCAACCATGAGAATATTTACCAAGAAATGTCCTATTTTCTTACCTCAAGCTACAGACAGATTACTGGTTTCCTAGCCGCCTCTCGTCGGGAAATCTCGTTGTAATATGAATATGACGTAGTTTTTCAATTTTAATATATTCCCGTAGGACTTCCAGATATTTGCCGAGGGCGAGCAATATATCTTGTTGTTATTGAAATGTTTTGAGGGTTAATTCAGCGTAGAGAGATTTGGTAGGGTTCCCTACCCAAAGGGTAAAAAGGGACTTTAATACTAAGAATCTTCAGTCTGTCTATCACCAGGTTGTTCTCATGAACGGTGATAGCCAGACAGCTGAAATTTTTGCCGATAAACACACAAAGATTAAAAACAGAAACTTATAGCGAAGAGAAAATAAAAGGTAATCCCCCTTATTCATAAAAGATGTTTAAAGTTAACTAGTGATTAGCGATTCTTTAACCATACATTTTAGAAGTTTGCACGTCACTTAACTTTAATCTTCGTTTATGAATAAACCCCTTATACACTGTGGTGTGTATTCATAAAGGATGATTTAGGTTAAGTGAAGTTAAAAGGTCAAAATTGAATGGTTAAAGAATATAGTTAACTTTAAGCAGCGTTTATGAATAAGGGAGTATATCTCAATACCTATTATAGCGTCTAATGTTGTATTAATTCTTTACTCGGTGGTAGGCCATAACATCGGCTGCCGGTAAAAGTTACCACCCAGTGGACGCCCACAAGACAAAGTCTTGCCGCCAAGCAATTCTTCGTGTTTAGGCATGATGTCTGGTGAAGCCGTACAGAGGACGGGTCTGAGCAGTTGTATTACGATTTGTACCGGCTACGGCGCGCTAAATGTTATTGTGTTAGGAGTTTGGTCGTAGAGGATCTCCAGTAGGCCTAGTATGAGTTTTCATTACGAAACTCGTTCGTCGATATCGTGCGCGTTTGACTCTGTGATTGACCCGCTTCAAGGTCGCAAGAACTCTCAACCAATGAGAGCGCCAAACGCGCTCGATATCAACGATCGAGTTTCGTATTGAAAACTCATACTAGGCCTACAGCTCTGGCGTAGCATCGTTGGTCGCGTTTAACATTGCTTCACCTCGCTGAACTGCCGTCATCCTTCCTATTCACTCAGTTTATTTGAATAAATAGGCTCTTAATAAACTAGGGCGCTTAAATTCACTATCAACGATGGTAACCAGTACCAGGGTTAGTAGAATCTAATCTAATCCTTACTAATATTACCTAGGTACCTATAAATGGAAATGTAACTTTGTTTGTTCCGCTTTCACGCCGTAACTACCGAACCGATTGCTTTGAAATTTTGCAGACGTAAAGTTAGAAGTCCGGATTAAATAATAGGGTATTTACTTTTTATTCCAGAAAAAAATGATATTCCCGAGGGGAAAAGCGCGATATAACCGATCTCCACGCGGGCGAAGCCGCGGGCGTAAAGCTAGTATTATTATAAATGCGAAAGTTAGTGAGGATGTATGAATGTATGGGATGTTCATCCCTTTCACACCAAAAATAATTGAACGGATTTAAATGGAATTTGGCACACAGATACTTTTATAACCAGGCCAGGACTTTTTATGCCGATATTCCAAAGGGATTCAAGTGAATAGGCTCTTAATAAACTAGCACGCTTTACCTTCAACGATTGCATCACTGCTTACCATCAGGTGTTCATAAGGTTGTAATTGAACAAATGGAAAAAACCCTTCATACGCGAGTCCGATCGCAGTTGAACGGTTTTTTTTTTTATTTTCAGTTTGGCAACATCACGCGCTTGGATAAAAGGTAGGTTGAGAGGTCCAGAATTTTAAATCAACCTGTTACATTTATAATAATGTTTCGCTCTTCGAAAGGTGCCTATTTAATTATTTATTGACAGTTTACAGGGCCGCTAAAGTAGATAGGTATGCCTCGAAAAGCACGTTTAAGCCCTAAAGTCATTCAGAGATCTTTGGCAGTCGTAACGGCCTCATGGCCAGGTGGCTCATGCCCAAAGTCTGACAACCAGTTTTAGCAAATGGGTATCGTAGTCTAGTAGCTCGCTCCATATAGAACATTGGTATTTAGCTACCTAGCTACCTACATCCAATTAGGCTGGAAGCCGAACCTATAAAGTTGGGAATAGGCTAGAATACTTGTAAGTAAGTGAATACCAAAATATAACACAACTCATTTAAGGTTAAAATTCCAATAACGATAGCTAGTGGACAAATTAAGCCTAACCTATGGTATTAATTGAAAGTGGATTATCATTAGGTATAAAATAATGCGCAGATGCGATTTACATCAACGATTGCATCACTGTAGTAGGAGAACGCTAATTACGTAACACACTATTACCATCAATTTAAACATTTTGAAGCACATTGCTAATCTATTGCTCTGAATATTCCAAAGATGTGTCTGTTCAACAACGTAAATAACGCGATGAATGTTGTAAAAATGGCAAAATGAAGCCCATTGTTACTGGGGTCCTAGTCTGCTATTGTCATTCCAACACGATTCCATTGTCATTTTGCTTAATAGTTCGTAATCTGCTAAATTCATAATGATCGATCAATTATTTCAGCCATCTCGTAATGGAATGGTGATAGAATAACATTGCCGTATTGCCGTTATTATTAACCCCGTACGTAAAAGTACTAAAAATAAAAGAAATGATTTTCGAAAAACCAATTTCGGAATTTGAATACTTATTAAGATGGAGTGCACTGTCAGTGATTGACCACTGGAACGTCATAATGGCGACATTTTATTAGTAGATTACGAAACTTTTCAAAATCGATCATTATGAGATCACTGATGGACTATTCTGACACTATTGTAATAGCAGGCTGGGGCCCCTAATAGTCTGTTACGCAATCACCCTGCTGATCATTACGGTCAATAACAAGTAGTTCACTAAATGAAAAAAAAATAGCACCAGTTTCCCTACGTCATAAATATGTTGTTAACACTTTTTAGGCAGGTAAATAAAATTTGGAGCAGACAGACACATCGAGCTGACTCCAACTCAAGACTAACAAGCAAAAATTAGCGAAAAACAAAACTTTTAGGTAACGAACAACGTGTATTTAAATAGCTCGATTTGAAGCAAATGATGAAAAGCTTTTAGTAATGTGATTGACACGACATGTACGGACGACAGCAGGTCAAGCTGCCCCAAACTGTCAAATATTCCTAATTAACCTTGAGCCTTAATACTTTAGGGATAAATTTGAAAATCTAATAAAGAAATCTGACAGATTGTAGTAGCTTGGTGTGCTGTCGTCTGTACGACCGCTCACGCTGAAAACCAGCGCTGGTCTCCGTTTTCGTTTTGCATAGTCGTATCATAATTCTGAGCGACAGCTGTTTTGTTTGGATATGACGCATGTTTTCCTGAACCATGTAAAAAGACGTTATCATCCTTTAAAGGAAAACCACTTTAGTAGATTTTCAAAGATTCAGATTGGAAAACATTACATTTTCGGGTAGCTTGATTTGTACTTAGGATGAAACACGATTACCTACTCACAGAAGCTTTTCCTTTCACATGTGTTATTGATACCGCGCAAACACCTTCAGCAGTAGCAAATTAGATTTGTAAGCAACAGACGTAGAAGAGACGAAAAAAGTATCTAAGCACAATAGAAGCCCTCTTTTTTACCCCGCCAATTGTGAATGGGTTATCGCGGCCTTTTGAATCCGTTATCCAAATTAATATTATAAATCCGAAATTATCACTGTCTGTCTGTCTGTGGGAGCATTCAAGTATTACGTAACGCAATTTTGGAAGATTTTTGACCCCCCCCTCCCCTCCTGTAACGCACCGTAACGTTTTTCTGTACCCCCCCCCCCTCTCTCTAAACGTCACGTAATACTCAAGTGATCATTTTTACCCTAAAGTCGCAAAAAGTTATGTTATGGTTTTTAGCCTTGGTATAGTTTTAACTGCCTTTGCGGTAATAACACTATTATATATAAATACGGGATTTTTAATCCGCAACACCTGCGTATTTTGTTTACTAATACTTATCGTATTACGAGGGTTAAACTGAAAGTTCTTAGAAAATCAAAAACTGATAACATTAGCCATTTATTAGTTTTATTATATCTTTTCAAAATATTGTCCATTCACGTCAATACACCGTTGCATGCGATGGAACCACTGGGAAAAGCACTTTGCCCACTAGTCCTTAGGGGTCTCTTCAATGGCAACGCGATACGCAGCCACCGCTTCTTCAGCATTCATAAACCGCTTTCCTTTAAGTTTTTCTTTAATTTTTGGAAATAAATAAAAATCACAAGGCGCGAGGTCGGGACTATACGGCGGGTGACCCAGTAATTCAACGTTTGATGTCGCCAAATAGTCGATCGTTCGCTTGGCGGTGTGCGACGAGGCGTTGTCGTGGTGAAAGAGGATCCTACTGCGAGGTCGTTTCTCTCGAACATTTTCCAAGACAAGTGGCAAACAATTGGTAGTGTACCATTCTGCAGTAACTGTTTTTTGATCCTCTAACACAATTGTTGCGAAATGACCTATCCTTCCAAAGGACGAGGCCACCATTTTTTTCCCGCACTTCGATCTCTCTTCACTTTAGTTGGCAACTCCTCGAAAGGAAACACCCACTGAGCAGATTGTCTTTTGGTTTCAGGATCATAACAGTAAATCCAGCTTTCGTCACCTGTTAGTATGTCGAACACAGCATTTGAGTCACCTCCGTTAAATCTTTCAATCATTTTACGGCACCAATCCACACGATGGAGTTTTTGAGCCTCAGTCAAATTATGAAGTATCCACCGGGCGCAAAGCTTCCTGACCGCTAAATGTTCGTATACCGATGCCTAAGCTTGTCCAAATCTGCTGATAGGTCACTCTTTTGTCAGTCTCTATCATACGCCGCACAACACAGATGTTATCTTCAGTCGTCGCCGTAGAAGGCCGTCCCTCACGTAAATCATCAGTGAGATTAGTGCGACCACGTTTAAACTCATTAAACCAGTTGTAAACAGTCGCATGAAATGGGGCTTCATCGTGAAAGGCCAATCGTAGTCTATCATAACTTTCTTGTTGACTTAAATGACATCGAAAGTCATAAAAAATCATTGCACGATAATTTTCTCGTGTTAAATTCATGTTGACGTGACACAGACAATTTTCAATTTGCCGCCAAATCGTAAAACTAATGACAAATGAATGAAATATATACTGAGTAATATTTCCAAAGAGTTCTATTTTCAAATTTTTGAATTATTTTTTATTATATTGTTTATAAGTGGCCAGTTCTAAGAACTTTCAGTTTGACCCTCGTACGATCGAGGGATTCCCCGTAAAACGTAAACGAAAAGGGTTGCCAATTTAGGAGTTTTAATTCCCTAATTTTTTATTCAAAGAAAGAAACAATGTTACGTAATACGTGTTAGAAAGACCCCCTTCCGCCCGTGTAACGCATCGCCCCCTCCCCTCCAAATTGCGTTACGTAATACTTGAATGCTCCCTGTCCGGCTTTCACGCCAAAACTACTGAACCGATTCTAATGAAATTTGGTACACGGATAGTCTAGATGAGAAAGGACATAGGCTATAAAACATCCCGCTATGACCAATCGGAGCAAAGCAGTAGTAAAAAATGTTGCGAAATCGGGAGCAAACGCTGACGTACATATTGCTCCCATTATTTTAACAGGCGCTTATTTTGTATCAACTGAGCTCTTTCGGTTCGAAGCTTTCGCGGGTGAAACCGCGGGACACAGCTAGTTATGCTAAGGTGGGTGGACCATGCATGACCACTCTAACGAGTAAACACTTTTAATTCGTTTATTTATTGGATAAATGAAGGAAACAAATTATTAAGTAATACTTTGTTTTATTGTGCACCGTATCATCGTTGTCATCGTTTTTTACCTAACTTTAAACAACATTTATTAAATTTAAATTTTGTAAAGCTCTTTCAAATGGCTTTGCATGGAACACGGCTCCAAACAAGGCCAATATTATACATCAGTCAGTCGTTAAACTTAAAAACA
Source organism: Sesamia inferens (assembly GCA_037179545.1). Taxonomy (NCBI): domain Eukaryota; kingdom Metazoa; phylum Arthropoda; class Insecta; order Lepidoptera; family Noctuidae; genus Sesamia; species Sesamia inferens. The sequence continues at coordinate 28,925,386 of CM073933.1, read as the reverse complement.
TAGTAGGTAACATTAAATATATCCGCTTTTAGTAAAACTAGATAATAAGCTCTAATATTAAGCGAAGCATTAAATGCTCAATATATTTTTATCATCTATAAAAAATTCTACGAACATTACTTGAACACCATTCCATAACTAAGAATCTATTAATATAATTTATTTAAAAATATTAGTAATACTAATAAGTAGGTATTATATATAATAATGGCCTTAAATAACTTGCCATTACGCTTTATTATGAAATTACATTTTTTTTTTATCTAAAATGACCGTTCTTTGTAAGGCCAAAATTGATAATTAAGCCTTTAAATTTGTCCTAATAATTATAATAAATAATAGATACTACAAACTCCTAAGTATAATATTATAACAATTTCTCATTATTTATAACCAAAACGTAAGTGTTCATTTGTTCAGGATTTGTGGATGTTCCTTGTGGTCCCATGCACCATAGCAAGGCCAACCGTCAAATTTTTGATTGGCCTTATAAGGAACCACCGGCTTTCCTAGGAACACTACCAATATTTTAATGTAAATTGAGGCAAAGCTATGTTTTTTTTCTTTAGTACCATAAACATGTACTAATACGACAATTCATTTTTGACTAAAAATTTACGGTTTGTTGTGCGCGCGAATAACAATTGTAACGTCGACGACCGAAGCATACTAAACGTTGGATCGCACTGCCACAATAGCGACACGATGGACACGCCGCCACGTTTGTGGCCTTTAGTTTGTAGGATCTTAGTGTGTAGTAGAAAAAAAAATTTTTTAAATGTCAATAACTACGATTTTTTAATAGTTGGCCTTCAAAGGAGCATGGCCTTCCGTGGTCCACCCACCTTATTAAGTATTAACTTTACCTAATAAAGTCAACGAAAAAAGTTGATTAGTATCCAATTTTTATTTGGGTTTGTGATTTAAGTTACACAGATCAAAATGTTTAACTATTGAGGTTATTCGATAATTAATGTCGTTCTTATGGATTCCGTACCTAAAAGGTAAAACGGAACCCTATTCATGAGACTTCGCTGTCCGTCTGTCAGGTTGTACTCATGAACCGTAATAGCAAGACAGTTCAAATTTTCAAAAATTATGTATTTTTGTTGCCGCTATAACAACAAAAAAGTACTAAAAATAAAGAAAAAATACTTAAAGGGAAGAAAAATACTTATGGGAGGCCCATACAACAAGCGTGTTTTTTTGCCATATAAATAACGGAATTAGACGCTTGAAATGTTCACAGTATATTTGGTTATATATTAAAATCAATTAATTAAAATAAAATAAATATTGAAGACTGGTACGGAACCCTTCGTGCGCAACCCAGAATAGTAGGTACTTTGCTGGTTTTTTATCATAAATAACGTGAACTGCATTTTTGCAGTGATTACGTGGCCTATAACATAATTTATCTACTGCTTTATAGATTACCTAAACTTAGACTATCTATTGTCAAACAAGAATCTGAACAAGGAATAAGTATTAAAAGATAAAAGAAGAACTCACAACAAATTCACACGGCCGTCGTTTATCAAAATCAATGCCATATCACGTGAATCTTTATATGTAGTTCATTTTATAGGTACCTTAAATATGTAGATAGAGTAGTACTAATAATACTTAATTTACACACATTAGACTATAGTACCTAACATATCAAAGTAAGCGTGTAACTGGTTAAGTTTGTTGGTTCCTGTGAGGAGCAAAAGCCAATAATATCCGGCTTTCCCTCTAGTCGTGTTCAATGCTTCGTGTAGCTTTTAGCCAGAATTTTAATTCGAAAACTTAGCTTGTCTGTCGGTGTTCAACGAAAGCTTATGCCAATTTCCTGTCATGATATCAATTTCCCGTTCTCTTGCCTGGATCGCTCCGTCCATCGTTATTGTTCAAAACTGTACCTACCTAGTCTGTTACACGGGTTTTCAATTATCTAGATAGGTTACGTACATACCTGACAGCTTTGATTGGTATAGCCGAAGAAAATTAATACCTAAAAAATATTTTTTTTTATGCGTAGTTAAAAGTTAGCACCTTCTTTCGAAGTTGTGCGAGGATGAGATGTTACCACATATTAGCATTTCATATGCAAGATTACTGCCCTGCATATTATTAAAGAAATAAGAACTGAACTGAAGTCGTGGTGGCCTAGTGGTTAAAACACCAGCCTCTCAAGTATGAGTGCGCAGGTTCGATTCCAGGTCAGGCAAATACTAATGTAACTTTTCTAAAGTTATATGTACTTTCTAAGTATATCTTGGACACCAATGACTGAAGGTGAAGGAAAACATCTTGAGGAAACCTGGACTTTAAGTCTGAAATCGCCAACCCGCATTGAGCAAGCGTTGTGATTACGCTAAATCCTTCTCTGTATGAGAGGAGACCTTTGCCCAGCAGTGGGACGATAAAAAGGTTGATGATGAAGAACTGAACTGGCTATGAGGCTACCTGTTAAATCTCTTTATTAGATTTTTAACGTATTCGCTAAAGCATTGAAGCTTAAGGTTGGTTGGGAATATTTAACAGTTTCGAGTAGGTAGTTTGATCTGCTGCCGTCCGTACATACGTATACATGACCGCAATATCCGAGCTCATAGACATGCATCGGTTGCCGGGTGGGGGTGTTTGTGTGAACAAAATCTACGCCCTCTACGCAGACGATATGGTATTGCTAGGCTCGGCTGCGAAGTCAATTAGGCAAACTCTAAAGGTTTGTAAAAAATATGCCGCATCACATGGTCTTGTCTATAATGTAAAGAAAACCGAATTCAAAGTCTTCAGGGCCGCCGGCAAGTGCCCTGACACCGTTCCTTCAATCACTTTCAATGCTAATATAAAGCCTCTCTATATGATTATATTGTAGTATCTGTGCCATGTCAAATAGCGTACTGTCAGGGCCTGTATGCGGGACGGCGGTGGTTCAGCTATTCACGCGGGACGCCAAATGTCTTGCGGGTCCTTCATAACAATGTTTTCAGGATGATGTTGAAACTTTGTTTCAGTAATACCTCGGGGATGTTTCCAATCGAATACGACAATAGAGACATCTCTCTCTCTAAGCTCACTTCAACTAACTATTCACGGTGAGGTTTAGTAGGTAACATTTAAATTGGTCCACTATAAATGTATTAGTTGGCAACTCTTAATGTATTACTTTGAAACAATGAAACGGCAAGCCTTATAAAACAACCTGCAATAACCTAGGAACGAGGCCGCCGGTTCTAATTAAAGCTACCTCGGCCAGCTTCCTTCTTGAAACAGGTTTGCTTTCCCCTCCACCTCCCATTTTTCATAGCATTATGAGTTTTAAGTGTTTCTCTCTCCGTATATTCCAAGAATGTCGGAAGTGGGGTCCTACGTAAAATTATTAAATTTCCGCTGGAGCGAGGGTTATTACTAAGTTAAACCCCGTGTGGCCGTGTCGGTATGTACCTACACCTTATCATATAGGTGAACGGGTAGTACCTATCTGAGATAGAACGGTAAAATTTGAAGAGAAAAAAAAGAGCTAAAATGCTGAAACTACCCCAACCTTTGTTTCCGATCTAATTAGTTTAATCTTTTAAGCAGGGAACTAAAATTAGTCCTTGATAAATTTCAATTAATTACAAGCTTTTATTTAACTTGCAATGTTTGAACGACAGCAGATCAATCTACCCAAAATTTTCAAATATTCCGATTCAACCTTGAGCCTTAAATCTTTGGTCATAAAGTTGAAAATCTAATAAGAAATTTGACAGATTTTAATAACTTGATGTGCTGTCTGTACCTAAATGACCAGAGGAGGTTCCCCTTAAGTGCATTTAAATCGCAATGTTTTCCTAAGAATCGACTTGACCCAATAAAATTATATAAAATATTTTGCTACTTAAAGCAATTATATATTCCGTCAATTATACAAATGAAACGGTATGCGTTAATCTCGACACGGGCGAAAATAAACTTCTTTATCACTGCGAAAACTGTCTCAAATAATATTTGTCTACCCTAATCATACCCTTTTCGGTCAACATTTGCGTCAACGTCGATAATAATTTCATTTTCCTTCGGATCAATTGATCAGAGAATTTCTCAAGTAGTACGGCGAATTTGGGTCAAGTTATCGTCTATTTTAGGAATTCCAAGTATTATCTTCTTGGGTTATTTCACTTATAGCCGATTTTTCAATCGACGGTTAATTTTTATACCGCCATGGAATAAAAATGAAGTCTGAAAGATTTGTATGGAATAAATGTAAAAAAAAATAAAAATTTTCTTCAGATAAAATTAACTGGTGTTCGAAAAATCAGTCTTTAGACAATAGACATGTACCTATATCAACATTGCATTGATTTTTTTTATATTGAAAATTACTGCTTGACCGCAATCCCGCCTGTTGGTAAACAGTGATGCAATCGCTGATGGTAAAGCGCGGTAGTTCATTATGAATCTATTCACTCAAAAAAACTGAGTGAACAAGAAGGAAGACTGCAGTTGAGCGAGGTGATGCAATGTTAAACCCAACAACACGACCAACGATGCTGCGCCAGAGGGAGATTGATCGGGAACCCTCTACGAACAAACTCCCGACACAACATTTGGGGCATAGTATCCACCACACATCGCAACACAACTGCTCAGACCCGTCCTCCGTACGGCTTCACTAGACATCATGCCAGAACACAACGAATCGCTTGGCGGCGACACTTTTAGTCTGGTGGATGGTAACTTCTGCCGGCTGCCGATGTTATGGCCTACCACTGAAAAAAAATTATTTGCAATTTGTTACATTTCTATATTTTTTTCTATAGGTAACATGTGGTATATGTAAGATAAATAACAAAACAAAGACACGCTACGATTCTTAATTTACCTGTAAGTTTAAGACTCATTATTAATTTGCTATGGTGTAAATTTCAGGACCAGCCGGACGGCTCATCCTCCCCGCGTGATGAAAAGTCCAGGGGACACTCTCCCGCCCCTAGTGAAGGTAGGTAATGTGTCACTCACTCCACTAAAAATATTTTTCACTAACCTTCTCTTTTGTTAATTACCGTTTTAAGGTCCAATATGATGAGAGAAACTCAGTCAAGATGAATAGGTGGTAACTCTTATCTGCCTAATACCTAATATTCTTTCTTATATGCACTCACAGACAATGCACATTCTTAACCACCTACTAGCTTAAGAAGAATAAAGATTAACACATGGTTTTCTTATGTAACAAAGCGAATATGGAGTAATTTAATTGTTATAAGAGTTCCTTAAAGAGTCGAAACAGGGGTTGAAAGTTTTGTAAGGGGGTTTTCATTTTTTCCGATTGGAAATCCAATCAACGGCGCATTTCTAGGTATTAAAGAATATCCCCTGTGCTCTAGGGGTGGAGCACGGCAGTGAGAGGTGATGGTCGGCCAGCACTCTTCTCGATCGACTGGCGCAGCGCGGCTTCGCAGCGGACACGCGGCTGGCATTACCTCCCACAGGTCTGTTTACCTTACAATGTACTTGTATATCTATGCTCATAACACCATATTGGTGCTTTGAGTCTATCCTCCACGGCGCAGCGGTTAACACGCTCGCCTGCGACGTGGTGGCCCCGGGTTCTATCCCCGGCCAGGTCATGATGGAAAACGATCTTTTCCTGATTGGCCTGGGTCTTGGATGTTTATCTATATATGTATCTATTATAAATATAGTATCGTTGAGTTAGTATCCCATAACACAAGTCTCGAACTTACTTTAGGGCTAGCTCAATATGCACACATATAAAGAAATAAATATATGTATTCGGACAAATCATAATTTGTCCGTATTATATATTTATTTATTTTATTTATAAAAAATGACAAATTTACAGTTAAAAGCTAACTATTTAAAATTACAATACGTAGTAACTTTTTATTAATTTTAATGATTCTGTTAATAGGGAACAGAATAAACTTATTTTAATTTTTTTTTTTTTTTAATTTTCAATATAATATTGTTTTATATTTTGTATAAATTACAAATGATCAAAATTGTTTTTTTTTTATGTCCTCAAGACAATATTAAGCATTCAATTATTAAATTATTGAAATCATTAACCTTTTGAACGCCCATCTATATAATACGCGATGTGTTCTCCTGCGCCACACGTGTGCGTTCGCGCAGCGGAATGTTGTTGAATTTAAAGATTTTAGATATGCAGATATTTAGTGTATGACGTCGTATAATTGTGTATGGTAAAAAAAAATTTGTGCACGCAGCCATTGTGGAGAAATTCACAAAATACTGATTCCGCTGGGCGAACGTTGTCCTGGCGGAACTTTTTTTAATCCTTTGACTTTAGAAAAAAGAGATGTGTCCAAAAATTAGTGTGTATTTGTGTGTAATTGTGTATGTATGAATAAAATTTGTGCATTCATAAACTTCGGAGATATTCAAGTTTCCGCTGCGCGAACGTTTGGCCATTAGCTAGTTTTCATATAAAGCGCTTACATAGAGAGCTGTAGATTTTTACATACTTTGTTTTGAATTTGTGTATATTTGTTTAAAAAACAGATTTAGAAAAAATCGTAAGGCTTAAAAGATAAAAATATAAACGTAAAATACGCTTATTTGGTCTTAGTTCTTAAAGTATGCACTTTGGGGTCTAGATTTTCATGTTTATACAAACCTTGTAAGTGTCTGCAATATATTGCCAAGTATCAATGATGTTCCTTTAGTAATTAAAGAGTTATAGGACAATTTACCATGACATAATCACTGTTTACAAAGCAGTCAAATATCACGACATTCTAAAGGAATTGTATGGTAAAATGTATGCCAATAATTAGTGTATTCATTCAACTATTCACATGCAAAATTTCATGTCATTAAATTCAGTAATTAAAGAAATACAATTATAAAACTGACGAAACATCGAAAACCTACATAACCCGACCAAGTTCGGATAGCTATAAAAAAGCGGCCGTGCAATATATTTAGGTAACATCCCAAAATTTACAGTATAATACCGGTATTGAATTGGTATAGGTGATAACACAAATGTTTCGATATAATATAAAGGTCATTTATTTTTGTACACCTATTTTTTTAAATGTATTTGACTATGACAAAGTAGGTACTATTTACGTAGTTATTTTATTTAAGTATGCGCTTGAGACTTGAGATATAATCTAGATATATTAATTTAGGCAAATAAAATTGATACAGCTAATTTCTATTGAAGATTTCACGCATCAGGATTCTTACTATAGACCCCCAGGGATATTAAATAATTACCACAAGTGAGTACTACTGTTTAGGTAAATATTTATCATATTGTAGCTTATAACACTTTTTAACCAATGCGCTAGACGAGCGTTCCCCTTGGCAAATTTAGTGGATCAAACAATCTAATAACTTAAAAAAAAACTACTTCTTCAATCGATTTTTTAATTGATGGTCTATACTGTTGTACTGGTTGTGACTTATTTAAGTGAGCGTGTTCCCCCGCACCCCACCAAAATATGCAGAATTATTTTGATTGAAGCGGTACGCTTAAGGCTAGTCTTTTGGTTAAATAGTCTAAGGTCCGTATTACAGAACGTTACTCAAAACTTAAGCTTTATTTACTAGTTTTAAGTAATACTTGAGCATTACTTAAAACTAGTTTTAACCTATCAAAAGGCTTCAAACGAGAATTAAGTAAAGCTGGAGTTTTGAGTGACGTTCTGTAATACGGACCTTACTATTGTAGTTATGAATTGATCAAAAATATTCTAGTGTGAAACAATAGACAACGCGCTGCGCGCAACGAGCGTTAGGCGGCTTCCCGCTTGAAACAGTACTTCCATCCTTGAAGAAAAGAGAGGGCAATATGTTTTCATTAGCCGCGGCCCGCGCGTATTAATATGCTGTTGTATTTGAACCTGATTAATATATCTAGATTATATCTCAGGTCTCAAGCGCATACTTAAATAAAATAACTACGTAAATAGTACCTACTTTGTCATAGTCAAATACATTTAAAAAAATAGGTGTACAAAAATAAATGACCTTTATATTATATCGAAACAATTGTGTTATCACCTATACCAATTCAATACCGGTATTATACTGTAAATTTTGGGATGTTACCTAAATATATTGCACGGCCGCTTTTTTATAGCTATCCGAACTTGGTCGGGTTATGTAGGTTTTCGATGCTTCGTCAGTTTTATAATTGTATTTCTTTAATTACTGAATTTAATGACATGAAATTTTGCATGTGAATAGTTGGTGTGCGTTCGCGCAGCGGAATGTTGTTGAATTTAAAGATTTTAGATATGCAGATATTTAGTGTATGACGTCGTATAATTGTGTATGGTAAAAAAAAATTTGTGCACGCAGCCATTGTGGAGAAATTCACAAAATACTGATTCCGCTGGGCGAACGTTGTCCTGGCGGAACTTTTTTTAATCCTTTGACTTTAGAAAAAAGAGATGTGTCCAAAAATTAGTGTGTATTTGTGTGTAATTGTGTATGTATGAATAAAATTTGTGCATGCATAAACTTCGGAGATATTCAAGTTTCCGCTGCGTGAACGTTTGGCCATTAGCTAGTTTTCATATAAAGCGCTTACATAGAGAGCTGTAGATTTTTACATACTTTGTTTTGAATTTGTGTATATTTGTTTAAAAAACAGATTTAGAAAAAATCGTAAGGCTTAAAAGATAAAAATATAAACGTAAAGTACGCTTATTTGGTCTTAGTTCTTAAAGTATGCACTTTGGGGTCTAGATTTTCACGTTTATACAAACCTTGTAAGTCTCTGCAATATATTGCCAAGTATCAATGATGTTCCTTTAGTAATTAAAGAGTTATAGGACAATTTACCATGACATAATCACTGTTTACAAAGCAGTCAAATATCACGACATTCTAAAGGAATTGTATGGTAAAATGTATGCCAATAATTAGTGTATTCATTCAACTATTCACATGCAAAATTTCATGTCATTAAATTGAGTAATTAAAGAAATACAATTATAAAACTGACGAAGCATCGAAAACCTACATAACCCGACCAAGTTCGGATAGCTATAAAAAAGCGGCCGTGCAATATATTTAGGTAACATCCCAAAATTTACAGTATAATACCGGTATCGAATTGGTATAGGTGATAACACAATTGTTTCGATATTGTAGGTATACTCATTTTTATTAAATATCAATATTGGAAGGTACTAGAAGATTTGGATTAAACATTAGTCTATCTTGTAGTAAGGTGTTTGATTGACGTCATCCTTAATACTTTAACATGGCGCAGCCGGTATTTAATTATTAAATGGCAGGAATACGATCTTACTTAGTAAAGATGAATAATGGAAATGTAGTAAGGCGAAATAGAAAACACTTGATAAGAGATTCAGAATACAGGCAAGATCGTTGTACTTATAGTAGATATGATGACATCGGTTATGACACAGGTTTGAATGTAAACACAAGTACTGACCTATTCAGCTCCAGTGCGCCGGCGCCGCAACAACCGGCTAATTCTAATAACTTTTATCGTACACGTTATGGCAGGATAGTACGACCTCCTGATCGGTGGGGATTCTCCGCAGGCACAGATCAAACGTAAACAAACACGTGCATGTATGTATTGAACAAATTATTTGTATGTTTTTTTTTTTTTTTGTTTTAATGTAAGCACGCATATGAAATTTTACCAATTGTAATTCATTGAAATATAAAATATAACTTTAGATATTGAACTTATAGTGTAAAAATAAACATGATCATATATTAATCATATTAATCATCTCATATTATATCATATATTAATTAGGTATTATAGGAATATTTTAATAATTTCAATTTCAATCAAAGTTGCAATATCATTGTATTTGTAAACCACATATTTTTGTATATAAGTCTCCATATTAATATAACAATAGATTTAATCTCCGATATAAATAATGAAATTTTTAAAATAATAATTTGGTTCTGATATGGTTGATATTATTAGCATTAATATTTGATTTCAATAAACATTGTACAATTTGTTTCAGAAGAAACTGTTAAAAACTGTCATTGTTACTTACTTAATAATTAAAATTAATGCTGGTTACTTATAAAAGAAAAGCTGTAAATTTATAATAGTAAATTTCAGGATTATTTATAAGTAGATAATTGCATGTTTTTTATTTTCTCTCTTCAAGGAGAAATTGTAAGTGTACTATTTTATTTTTATTTTTAAAGAAGGGGATTGTAGGTATACTCATTTTTATTAAATATCAATATTGGAAGGTACTAGAAGATTTGGATTAAACATTAGTCTATCTTGTAGTAAGGTGTTTGATTGACGTCATCCTTAATACTTTAACAGATATAATATAAAGGTTATTTATTTTTGTACACCTATTTTTTTAAATGTATTTGACTATGACAAAGTAGGTACTATTTACGTAGTTATTTTATTTAAGTATGCGCTTGAGACTTAGGATATAATCTAGATATATTAATCAGGTTCAAATACAACAGCAAATTAATACGCAGCGGGCCGCGGCTAATGAAAACATATTGCCCTCTCTTTTCTTCAAGGATGGAAGTATTGTTTCAAGCGGGAAGCCGCCTAACGCTCGCTGCGCGCAGCGCGTTGTCTATTGTTTCACACTAGAATATTTTTGATCAATTCATAACTACAATAGTAAGGTCCGTATTATAGAACGTCACTCAAAACTCCAGCTTTACTTAAGTCTCGTTTGAAGCCTTGTGCATTGGTTAAAAAGTGTTATAAGCTACAATATGACAAATATTTACCTAAACAGTAGTACTTACTTGTGATAATTATTTAATATCCCTGGGGAGTCTATAGTAAGAATCCTGATACGTGAAATCTTCAATAGAAATTAGCTGTATCAATTTTATTTGCCTAAATTAATATATCTAGATTATATCTCAAGTCTCAAGCGCATACTTAAATAAAATAACTACGTAAATAGTACCTACTTTGTCATAGTCAAATACATTTAAAAAAATAGGTGTACAAAAATAAATGACCTTTATATTATATCGAAACAATTGTGTTATCACCTATACCAATTCGATACCGGTATTATACTGTAAATTTTGGGATGTTACCTAAATATATTGCACGGCCGCTTTTTTATAGCTATCCGAACTTGGTCGGGTTATGTAGGTTTTCGATGCTTCGTCAGTTTTATAATTGTATTTCTTTAATTACTCAATTTAATGACATGAAATTTTGCATGTGAATAGTTGAATGAATACACTAATTATTGGCATACATTTTACCATACAATTCCTTTAGAATGTCGTGATATTTGACTGCTTTGTAAACAGTGATTATGTCATGGTAAATTGTCCTATAACTCTTTAATTACTAAAGGAACATCATTGATACTTGGCAATATATTGCAGAGACTTACAAGGTTTGTATAAACGTGAAAATCTAGACCCCAAAGTGCATACTTTAAGAACTAAGACCAAATAAGCGTACTTTACGTTTATATTTTTATCTTTTAAGCCTTACGATTTTTTCTAAATCTGTTTTTTAAACAAATATACACAAATTCAAAACAAAGTATGTAAAAATCTACAGCTCTCTATGTAAGCGCTTTATATGAAAACTAGCTAATGGCCAAACGTTCGCGCAGCGGAAACTTGAATATCTCCGAAGTTTATGCATGCACAAATTTTATTCATACATACACAATTACACACAAATACACACAAATTTTTGGACACATCTCTTTTTTCTAAAGTCAAAGGATTAAAAAAAGTTCCGCCAGGACAACGTTCGCCCAGCGGAATCAGTATTTTGTGAATTTCTCCACAATGGCTGCGTGCACAAATTTTTTTTTACCATACACAATTATACGACGTCATACACTAAATATCTGCATATCTAAAATCTTTAAATTCAACAACATTCCGCTGCGCGAACGCACACGAATAGTTGAATGAATACACTAATTATTGGCATACATTTTACCATGCAATTCCTTTAGAATGTCGTGATATTTGACTGCTTTGTAAACAGTGATTATGTCATGGTAAATTGTCCTATAACTCTTTAATTACTAAAGGAACATCATTGATACTTGGCAATATATTGCAGACACTTACAAGGTTTGTATAAACGTGAAAATCTAGATCCCAAAGTGCATACTTTAAGAACTAAGACCAAATAAGCGTATTTTACGTTTATATTTTTATCTTTTAAGCCTTACGATTTTTTCTAAATCTGTTTTTTAAACAAATATACACAAATTCAAAACAAAGTATGTAAAAATCTACAGCTCTCTATGTAAGCGCTTTATATGAAAACTAGCTAATGGCCAAACGTTCGCGCAGCGGAAACTTGAATATCTCCGAAGTTTATGCATGCACAAATTTTATTCATACATACACAATTACACACAAATACACACTAATTTTTGGACACATCTCTTTTTTCTAAAGCCAAAGGATTAAAAAAAGTTCCACCAGGACAACGTTCGCCCAGCGGAATCAGTATTTTGTGAATTTCTCCACAATGGCTGCGTGCACAAATTTTTTTTTACCATACACAATTATAAGACGTCATACACTAAATATCTGCATATCTAAAATCTTTAAATTCAACAACATTCCGCTGCGCGAACGCACACGCGCCACACTACAAATGTATAACGTATCTATAGTAAAACGTAGGGATGGGATTAATGTCCTATCGAAAATAATATTATACATTTAATGTTTATTCGCCAATTTATGAAGCTCAATAAAAACTGTAATCGTATTTTCATATTTTATTTTATTTCTTAAAAAAACCAATATGAGAGCCTGGATATATTTCCCATAGTAAAGAAAAGAATTGTAAATTTATTAGACATGTGTTCTAGAAAGCACATTCCTATTTGTCTTCAAATGTAATCCTTCTACTTCATATCAAGTCGTTAGCGCTCGAGGCACGATAAAATCCTTTCTGATATAAGGATGTCTAGATTTCTATGGTATTTATTTTTATATTCACTGTGGTCGAGTTACACGTGCATAAACTCAACCAATTCCTGCATAATTTATTTAGTTTATAATACAACAAATACAATTAATAGAAGCTAAATACGTGGTTTTCATTTCTTTTTAATTAAAGTGGAGGGTAAATTACTGTATACAGATGTTACAGACCTTTTTGAAGTGAAACTTCTTTACGCACGCTTGACTTGGGGAGTAAGCTGGCGAACGCGTGACGTAAGCGTTACGAAAAGTGATCGGGCAAGGCGAACGGAAAGTTAAGTGGGGGATATAAAAACAGAGACGCCCGTGGCGCGAGCTTGGTACTACAAGGTCTACAACGGTTTTTTTTTTTCAATAAAAATAGATGATCTATGCAAAAATATTAATTTACCAATGAAACCATGAAATAAATTTAAATATTTATAGAAAATTAATATATGTATATGTGTATATAAACACCTCTTTGGGCACTTAGTTGATCCAGCCAAGATGCCGTTCGTTATAGACTCCACCTTTAACTTGGAATAACTTTGATCCAGTTGCGTATTTCTCGGAAAAATATAATTTACTAAAAAGCCAAGCTCAAAATAAAACAATGTTTTCTTGATGTCATAACCCGGGTCAGGAGTTTTGGCGGGAAAGCTAAGCAGAGTGTCACGTTAATTTTTCAATGGAAGTTTAAATTATTTATAGTGTTGTTTACTAAATAAAAGTGCATGATTTATGTAGTAAAAAGTAAATAATTCATAAAGAACATTGAGATATCGCAGTGTGTACAATAAACATGTGTACCTCATTGATAATATTTTTGTAAATTAAAAAAGATAAACTCAACCGCACGTTAGTGGAAATATAATCAGATTTGCTACTTAGTAATAAAGGTAATAAAGTTCTAAGTACATTTATCCGCCGAAGTGCGTTTGACATTGTGGTGGAGTTTTCTCAGTCGACTCAAAGTTAAACATAGTGTATCATAAAAATAATTTCACTTAATCGTGTTATATTTTAGCGAAAGAAAGCGCTGTTTTCTAATGATTTGTGGTAGGTACTGGAACGCGTTAGACATATGGAATGTAAACTTTAGCGGACGCAATTTCGAATTAGGTAGTCTGCGTTTCATTCCAGCGTCCTAGTTTGAATTTCTTTCAAAAAAAAAAAACGATATTCGAAACATGAAACACCAAGGAGGTAACTAATAAAAGGTTTTATTTAAATTTCAGACTGTCTTGCAAATAGACAGTAGTAGACTGTTTATTGAAAAAAAAAACAAAGGAAAATCATAATAGCGCCATAGCGAGGGAAAAATTGTTATTGTTCATTATTCGTCTTAAAAAAACTTATAAAATAAAATTATGTTTTTGATTTCCGCGGATTGTTTGAGAAAAGTAGTTAGTAACCGCTTGCGTGATTTGACCGTATACTGCTTCATCATCATCATCATCAACCTTTTTATCGTCCCACTGCTGGGCACAGGTCTCCTCTCATACAGAGAAGGATTGAGCGTAATCACCACGCTTGCTCAATGCGGGTTGGCGATTTCAGACTTAAAGTCCAGGTTTCCTCATGATGTTTTCCTTCACCTTCAGTCATTGGTGTCCAAGATGTACTTAGAAAGTACATATAACTTTAGAAAAGTTACATTGGTACTTGCCTGACCTAGAATCGAACCCACGCACTCATACTTGAGAGGCTGGTGTTTTTACCACTAGGCCACCACGACTACTACACACGTATACTGCTTAGTATGATAGTATTGTCATCGGCAGCAGCGCGGGCGTTGAGAAAAGAGGTTTCGACCTTGGGCCTTTTTTCTAATACCGGGAATGAACTTATATTGGAAGTAAAAAAGTTAGTAATCAATGTTAAAATCCTATAAAAATTAAATTGTCAACAGAAAAATTATTGACTTTAAAAAAAAAGGAGGATGTTCACAATTCGTCGCAATCTTTTTTTTTATGTATGTTCACCGATTACTGTAAGACGCTTATACCCGTTACCAAAATTATTTTTTATTTGAAAGAGTGGTCCCATAGTCACCAGAGAAATCAAGGAAAACAATTGTTTTTATCAAAATTTTCTGGGGCAACTAGTGCATTTCAAGGTATTACTTAATAATAAAAATTATTAAGTATTTTAAAGCACTACAATTTAGTAATGATCTGGAGTAGATCTGATGATGTAGTAGATATGAAGCCGAGAGACACTTGAGGGAACTTCTCGACAATTCACAACAGCTACCTTGTGTTTGAGATTGATTAATTTGTATTAATAAGAACTTTACTTTTTTTAACGTATTCCGATATTGTTAAGATGCGGATAATGCCACTGCATTATGCACTGCAGACTATGATGATTACGTAAAATTTTGTATTATATTTGGTCATGTGTTTACCTAACCTTTATTATCCTTATGGGTCGGACAGGGTTTTCTTAACATACTGTATACATACAGATGGAGCGAAAGAAGTTTCACTTCAGTCGTGTGGTCATAAGCACACTCGTTTTTTTTTTTTATGGTGTCGCAAAATAGTCGCAATTGTTTTCTGGTTTGTAGAAACTAATAGAACGGAAGAAAATTTCTGTAACGGAAGTTGACGACTTAACGGAATGTCAAGACGACGAACTATTTCAAAATTCTGATTCAGACTTGAACAATTCGCAATAATTCGTCATATTCACCGTCACAATTTTTTTTGTAAGAACACGTTCGCTAACTCAAGATGTAAACATTGCACTACATTAAAATGCAGTCATATGTGACCTTGAAGCCCGTCCGCTTATGACGTCACAGATTTACTTCTATACAAGTTGGTGGCGTGTGGGCAGTGACAACTTACTAACTTTGTAGGGATGGGTTTTTCAAACGGTGTTTCACTATCGACAATGGTTAGAAAACCTATTTATTCTTTATTAAGGTGAATAAAACCTAGTTCAAAGTTTACAATATTTATAAAATATTATTTATTCACGTCATTTTGTTGCAATAATAGTATTTATGATCATTTCGACGAGATGAAATATAGCGAGGTCTTCATAGTGTCACATCACTGGCTTACTTGATATCAAGTAATTGGCGCTAGGGGCATTAAAATATTTTCTGGCGTTATTGTATAAAGGTCTTGTAAAAGTCGTAAATTTATTTTATACTGTGATTACTTCTAATCAAGTAGTGGCGCTGAGGACACGAAAATCTCGAACTTGTATAGAAGTGATTGGCGTTCAAAAGGTTAATAAGTAAATTAAACGATTTTCGACTAAAATTTTAAATTATGGATTCGCAACGAAAGTGCTAACCGTACTGAAGCGACGGAGCGAGCGCGAGAACGGCGCGCCGCATTCCAGTCATCATCAACGTTTTTTGTCGTCCCACTGCTGGGCACAGATCTCCTCTCATACAGAGAAGAATTGAGCATAATCACCACGCTTGCTCAATGCGGGTTGGCGATTTCAGACTTAAAATCCAAGTTTCGTCAAGATGTTTTCCTTCACCTTGATCTGACATTGGTGTCCAAGATATACTTAGAAAGTACCTACCCACATATAACTTCGAAAAGTTACATTGGGTGGCCTGACCTGTTTTATTGAACCTGTAGACTCATACGTTTGAGCCTGGTGTTTTAACCACTAGGCCACCAGGACTGTACCGCATTCCAGGGAGGTGCACAAATATTGTGACCGGGTCAGTCTCAATGGGATTTTGGAGGTATATCGTGCCTCCTTTTATACGAAGGTATTGGAGAAGAAGTTTTGTTTTTTTTATAAATTATAAACTAGCGCTTGACCGCATTCCCGCCCGATGGTAAGCAGCGATGCAATCGTTGATGGTAAAACGCGCTAGTTTAAGAGCCTACTCGCTCTAGTCTTGAAGACACTTAAATTGTAGCCCGATGGAAACACCGCCGCTGGCAAATTGTTCCAGTCGCTCGTTGTTCGTGATATAAAAGTCGAGGCGAAACGCTTCGTTCGGATCGTTACGGTGCCAACAACGTAATGGTGGAAACTCGTCGTACGACGAGTCGTCCGATGATGGAACGGAGATGAGGGAATTAAATCATGCAATTCCCTCGCACAAATGCATCCTATAGAACACTGACAGGCTGCCTACTCTTTGCCTGTGCTTCAGGCTTTAGAGACAGTTTTGAGCTAAATCTGGGTCGCCAATCAGCCTCTTCGCACACCTCTCCACTGAATCCTGTGACCAGGTGACATTTTGCAGCACCAGCCCAAATGTGGCTGCAGTACTCCACACACGAACGGACCTGTGCTTTGTACAACATTAAAAGCTGCCCTGGTGTGAAGTACCACCAGACCTTTGCGATAACGCCAAGTTTCCTGGCAGCCACCTTGACCTTGAACCGAATGAACCGCCCAAAGTTTAAGTTCGAGGAAATCTCAACTCCCAAAAGCTCAAGACGGTCGGTACACTCCAAGGATACATTCCGAAAAGTAGGAGCCAAGGTGAACGGGGTCCTTTTGGCGGTGAAAAGACTCGCCTGTCTTTTGGCGGCATTGAATGCTACAAGATTGGCTTTACCCCATTCGGAGACTGTCTGTAGTGCAATATTCGTACACTCTATCATAGCCTCTCTTTCGGACTAGATCGACTTCCTACTAGCCCGAGCATCCGACAGATATCTCTCCACAACTGTGCTGTCATCTGCATAACCATAGATACCGGGCATCATCAGATCGTTAATATGCAGCAGGAACCGAATTGTAGAGAGAACAGACCCCTGAGGAACACCGGCAATAGTCGACATAGGCTCAGATGAGCATTCGTCGACAACAACTTGGAGGGACCGTTCAGTCAGTAAGTCTTTTACCCAGCCCGTCAGGCAGGAAATGCCATACGCTGGAAGCTAACTCAAAAGGCCAGCGTGCCATACCCGGTCGAAAGCCTTCGAGACATCAAGGGAGGCAGCAATCGCTTCCCCATTTTTCTCGAAAAGTTAGTGACATAAAATAGTAGGTCCCCAGTTGACCGATTGCGGCGAAACCCGAACTATCAGTCACGGAAGAGATCGTTACCTTCCAGGTATGCCAAGAGGCGCGAGTTCAGCACACGCTCCATAATTTTGCAGGGTACGGAGGCTATCGAAATCGGCCGATAGTTGGCAAGATCGGCACCACTACCCTTTTTGGGCACGGGCAGCACGTTGGCAAGCTTACAGGACTTAGGCACCATACCAGTGCTAAATGAGAGGCGATACAAGCGCGTCAATACAGGAGACTACTCGGGCGCACATGCCTTAAGAACAATCGCTGGTATACCATCTGGACTACTAGCCTTATTCACGTCCAGACGACACAGTACTCTACGAACCTCTGTGTTCCTAATGCGAAATTAAGTGGAGCAGCACTGCCAGTATCAAGACGCGAATTATGGGCAAAGAGAAATGCAAAGAGACCTGCTTTCTCTCTCGCCGTTGCGCCAGTGTTCCATCACGCTTAACCAGCGGAGGCAGTGTGGGCCGAATGCGAAATTAAGTGGAGCAGCACTGCCAGTATCAAGACGCGAATTATGGGCAAAGAGAAATGCAAAGAGACCTGCTTTCTCTCTCGCCGTATGCGCCAGTGTTCCATCACGCTTAACCAGCGGAGGCAGTGTGGGCCGAATGCGAAATTAAGTGGAGCAGTACTGCCAGTATCAAGACGCGAATTATGGGCAAAGAGAAATGCAAAGAGACCTGCTTTCTCTCTCGCCGTATGCGCCAGTGTTCCATCACGCTTAACCAGCGGAGGCAGTGTGGGCCGATAAAAGTTCGACTCGATAGATTTAGCTAGGGAAGAACGTAAGTGAAACTACAACTTGTAGTTAATTGCCAAACGTATAAGTATTTGAAATTTAGATACTCTTTTTTAGCACATATATCTAACTTATTATAAATAGTAGCTAATTTCCCTACTGGACGAACATAATATGGCCAATAATGTCATAAATGTGCGTCTCATGACGATCGACAAGCAAGGGAGCGAAGTTTCAAGCTACTTCAGGAATGCTATGGTTTCTCAGAATGTAACTTGACTTGCCTCTTATCCGGGGTGTGTTCGTTATCATATAAATACCTATCTACAACCATGGACGTAGCCAGCCTTAGGCTCAGGGTGGGGTAGCAGTCAACCCATCCCCTCTCAGTTTTTTTTTTTTTTTTTTAATTAGGTACCTTATAGATCAGAGTCAGGGTGGGGCAAGCGCCCCAGCTTGCCCCAGTGTGGCTACGCCCATGTCTACAATATATTATAACAGAGGCGATGCCGAGTATTCTAAGGTGCGTGCGTACAAATGCGCAATACGTGACACCACAAAATACATATTTGCATAGATTGCCATGATTTCTGCCGCATTATGTTAAGTAACCTGTAATGATAGAAGAGTAAATATATAAATAAATTTTAAAAAATCGGTGTTGCAGATACGTATGGGTTGTTTTAGGAATAGAATAGCGACTAATGACTACCAAGACCGTACTAATGCTCCTCACACAGTTATTAAGTTCTACCTGTTAGGAAAATTGTGCTCAGATAACGCACGATCGAGATAAAAACATGTCTTTAGCAATTATCATCTTTAACAATTATGATATCAAATTGAGTACTAAGCCCCCCCTTTGTATTGTTCCAGGCTGCGCCCGTTACCGCGAGCTGTGCTACCGGGCTGCGCAGGCGCACGTCCCGACGGAGAGGGCGCCGCGGCCGTGTGACTGCGCCAACTGCTCGGCGCGGCGCCACTCTGCTAACGCACCATGAAATCCGACCTTTGTGGCCACCACAGCTACTGTCACTCGTCCTATACCCGCGCTACGGAGTGAACATACACGCCGGAATTGACTTTGGCTCAAGCTTATGGACAATACCTATTCTAGTTTCAAATACTTTGTATGTCAGTGTCAGTGCTTGTCGTTATTTGGATATAGTAAATATTAAGTATATACTTACCTAAGTATTCTTTCACAACATACCACCTGGTCCATAGGAGTTCTCTAAAACTCCATTAAAGAGTTCATATGATGCTCCTGGATCAGCTCCCTTAAGCCTAGGCTTGTTCGTTAAGGTTTTGAACGTTTTTATGCCACAATGGTGATAATTGCTAATAATTTCTTTGTATTCCAGAAAATATATTATCATTGATGTTTTAAAATTGAGTCATAAATGTAACTTACACATTTTCACTCATCTCATTTTTCCCAAATATCAAATAAAGTAACTGATATGGCCTATATCAAAACATTTGAATGTGTAAATTAAAACAGCTGTATGTTATGTTATTAGTACCTAAATGTATCATAAGTTTAAATTCGTGGCCTTTCTCTACGAAGGAACAATTTAGTCAATTCCATTTTGCAACTAAGCTATAAAATTTCGCTTGTCCTAGTGCCTTACCCGATCCGCTAATCGTTTGAAATCGGCCACTTTCCAAAATATTTCAGCACATTATAGAATTCATTCAATGTAGGATTATATTCCAGACATTTGAAAATATGCACATCCAGAATCGCTTTTATAATTAAGGCAAAAAACGCAATCGCGCGTTAATATTAAAGCAAAGTTTATTAATAAATTATTGAGTAAAAATTTGTCTGTCCATTGGAGATAAGATTAAAATTATCCTAGTGTAAGCTTTGTAATAAAATAATGTGGAAATTAAATTTACACAATTTATTTAGAAGATTCTCTACATAAGAATTTCCGTAACACTAGTTTATTTTAAAGGACACGTTAGTATAAAATCTAAGCCAAAATATTAACTTATGTGTAGGTGGCAATCCATTATCTCTATGGTCCAGAGTATTGAAATGCTAAACTATATTTATAATTCATGTGTGCTAAAAGTATCGTGACCTCTTAATTTTAGAGCCTAACATTACTATTAGATTAAATATCTAGATGTAATTTCTAAATTTAATTCATCTGACCTATTGTAATATCTGTCCATTGGTGTAACTTTAAACGATTTATAGTAATGTACATTAACTTCTATTTTATATTACAACGCTAAAATTATAAACATTAATTTTAATTACATACATTTGTAGCTTCCGATCTACATATTTGCGATTGTACTTACCCAATGTTATTAAATTTTAATCGTACATTATTTAAATATTATTAACAAGGCCTACCTATTCGAGTTATAAAATGTATTTAAAATGATTCAAAAATAAAAATATGATTATTATAAAAATCTCACCATCTATTAATTTATATACCTGTATTTGGGTTATGAAAGTTACAGCTAAACGTTACAGAACGAGGATACCCAGACAATCCTGTTCATAAATTTAAATAAAACTTAAAGTACTTAGTATTTTTATTAAGGTTAAACAAAAATACACGTTTTTATAGAGAACAGTATTAACAGAAATATTTTTAGGGGCCGAAAGGCGCGAATGTGTTCAAGTTCCAACGTGTAATTAATTTCTTTCATCAAAACAACAACAAAAAGATATTTTCGAATTTAGTCAAAATGCCTCATTAACAATAATACCTATTTCTGTATAAACATGATTTCTTAGAAGTCACAATGAATTTTACAACCATATTGTATGGTTGGCTATCCTATCTATCGTCTAGAAGTAAATATTAGCAAAATAAGTCAATTCTTTTTGTTTTGTAACATATAGAAAAACATGTTCATTTGGACATCGCCCGCGGTGGTATAGTTATGCAATAATCATACCTAATAGTAATCCACCTCGGATTATTATAAAATAAAAATAAAAGTGACGATGTGCTTTTTGGCGCAATCGTCGATAAAATAACTATTTTACAATGGGGATAGAGATAAATCATTAAAACTATTATCTTAAAGAGATTAAAATAATTCCCAAATACTTATTATAAACGTTGAGCAATTTTTCTACTACAACAATTATTAGTGGATGGTGTATAAGCCGGGATAGATACAATACTCATATATTTCATACCTTTTCATAAATTCAAGGCTTATAGACAAAACTTTGTAACCATTAGAACAAGATGCTTAAAAGGTCAGATTTGGGAACTATGGCTATGTAAAATAAAATATTCCAATCTGAGAATGATATTATAACTTAAATTTTTGTTAAAAAAAAAAAAAAAAAGCTCATTGAATTGATGCACCCAATCAGTCCACCCTACACAAATATTTCCAAAAGAAAAAACTAATCTACTAACTTAATAACTCGGAAAACCCTCTAAAAGGGACGCCTCTTATTAAATTTTTATCATCTAGTAATCGTCAAGTAGATGACCTTCACGCTGGTCTAGTAAGATGCATGTCCAATATTAGGTATGTCAAAAGTAAATTTTATCAAAAAAAAAAAAAAACTAAATCGCTGAAGTAACAGGCGTTCCTGTTAGACTTTTTCCAATAAAAATAATTTACAAACTCAATGATTGCGTTCGTAGAAAAAGAAATAATATTTTACAAGTAAAAACGACAATGTTTGTTAATAAACGGAGTCTCGCACAAGGTGGTTTGTTAGCCTAATTCGAATATTATATAAACTTATGCCCAAAATGTATAAATACGAGTTAAAGACTGTGTAGGACAGGTGCGCTTACAAATAAATTGTAATAATCTATGCGAGAAAAATAACTTTCTAAACCTATCTATAATAAAACATACTATATAGTACCGGAATGCAAGTAATAAAACTCCACGTAGACTAACAAACATTGAAAAGTGTAACGTAAGTTACCAGACTCGCATGAGTTGCGAGAAGTACATGCAGCTCATTCATTAACGCCGATAGGGATGGTAGGAAGAAGCAGACGCAGTGCCGCCTGACGATGATCCATGGTAGCTACGCTTCGATGACCGTTGGTAACCGTCGCCGGAACCGCCAGTGTATTCATAGTCATCACCTGGGTATACAAGGTAGCGGTTAGTATTATAATCAACAAAGTTGAAATATTTCATAGCAACATTTATATAAGCATGTCTACTGATACCCAAATTAATTTGGTCAAAATATTAATAAAATAATAAAATAGAACTTACCGCACCACGCACCACTATCCACACACCAGCAGGGTTTGAGTAAGGTAATCATTCAACTTAGGCTTAGGACAAAAAGGTATTTTGTGATCAAACTTTTCATATTAAGTTCAAGATAACTTTAGAGTTCAAATTATCTCCACAAGAGTAAAAACCGATCACAGAACCCTTGTATCCTATGGTCTATTTTTCTACAGTAAATTCAATGCCTCCAAATATCAATTCTAATTCTTTCAAGTGTTAATTCAACAAAAATATATTAAATGAAACCCTACATATTGTATGTACCTAATACTTGAGTACTAGAGCTACATAGCTAATGGAGATGTCACGGGAAAGGAAAAGGGAAACCTGAGGCAGACGCAGATACGTCGGACACATTGCAAAAAGACGGCTGTGGCGACACCATGCCACCGCAATACATCATGGGGACCTGTTGAATATTCTCGTTTACAATGGAAGTATTAAAAAAACTTAATTCTTAAAAGGAAAATATGTGAGAATATTGCAAATAGAAGTTTTAAAAGTCGTCCTTTAGAATAAACCAAGCTTCCATCACACGGCATTTGGCTGATATCATTTTGCTGCATACTGCGACGACTCAGCCCGTTTTTAAAAAACAAATGTACAATTTTATTAATACTGATCGTTAATGCTTATGAACATGGGTGAGGTCAACGAACGATTACTAAAACTAAATGAAAGTACGCAGGTAGGAAATTGAAAGGATTGTACAGTGTGCCATCTAGCGTCACTAAGTAGAACTTATTGTAAAACCGGAACAAAAAAGGGACGTGTCTTTTAGTTTGTTTTCTATAGCGTCCAGTTACGATATATACCTGCAAAGTGCCGTATGATTTATAAATTTCGTGGGTGCAAGGCTCTGGGTCGTTTAGGAAGTAAATGTTAGAAGTCTGCGTTTAGCAGTAGACTGGTAAGGATAACAAGGGATATTCAGGACCTGTGGTGGCGTTCCTACGACGTCTGACATCTGTGGGACGCTCACATACTTGGGACTTCCTGCATTACAGCCCACACCATCGCCGTCTGCCATACATAGCTAGTCAGGTTATTTTGTTTGGATACTACGTATAAAATATACAAAACTGATTATGTTCAACACTATTGACTGGAGTTGATTGTTTAGTTTTAACTATTTTTGTGCAATTTAGATCCTATTCTGTTTGTGACGGGAGGGATCCATAAATTATTTACTTTGAAAATTATCCAAGATTGTTTTTAGAGCACGAGACTAGTGGGTACTGTCTAATCATTTTTATAAGCATTTCGTATGTATTGTGCCATCTACTGTGTCTCTATATTATTTTTGTAAATTTAAGATCAGCCAAAGAGAATAAAAATTGTATAGCATGTAATAGAAATAAGAATAGATAGATATGTAGCAGGTGCAATCAAACGATACTGTGTGAGAATGTTATGTGCAAAGAGAGTGAATGTATACTATAAATGTATATATACTTGTCAATATAATGACAACATAATTAATGGAAACGGCAAACTCTATCGTTTCATGTGTACTCAAGTTAGTAAATATTGCCGTTTGTGTAAGACTATTATGAATGCTCTACTGAATGTGTTTCTCAACTATTATATGTCACAATATAAAAAATAAAAATTATGATATCTGCTCACAACCTGCTTGGGGGTATTGTACTACGGGATTGGGGGTGTGTAAGTGAACATTAAAAATGCAATTTTATTTTGAATTTTTTTGATTTCTTTTAATTATCTACGTTTTATAATGTCCTTAAAGTAGATATATTTCATCATAAGATATCTCAAATATTTGCATGTGGTAATATTAATATTTTATTAATCAACCAGTAGTAATTACTTAATCAATTAAGATAGAAGAAGCTTAATAATAGGAAACTACGACAAAAGTGTTTATTATTTCCATTACATTATAAACTACATACTTATATTACCAGTTAAATCTAACACTAAATATATATACCCAAAATACCTAATATTGAATAATGCATAATTTCTACTCCGAAAGACCTGTGTTATATAGTGATAGCACTTATTACATCAATAAATCATCGCGTACAAGCTTCTCGTCTTACTTTAGTGCTTCGGTTAAAATTAATAATTAAAACCGTAATTAACTAATTATCATTAGGTAATCATCGTATAAAAGAAACAATAAGGACGCACGTGTAAAGTCTATCATAATTTTCTTTTTTATACGAACATAAAAATATGTGGGGCGCGCGCGACGGGACGAGCTCGCCGACTCGCCGCCCGCGCCCTCCTCACCAAGTGTCGGCGCGTTAGGGCTAAGTATAGTAGATTACACATTACAAGATTACAACAAATCTAGATAATAGTCTTACAATTTTAACATGCTTAGATTGTGGCTTAGGTCGCGGCCGCCGCTTCCAATTAATTACATTTTAGGAAATTAATACAAGTGTGTATAAATACAGCGCCGCCCCATAGTGGGCCGGTGTAAATTAAACTTATATAGGTACTGTTTGTAAGTAAACATTACTTTAAATATTGTACATCAGTCGATAGTTCACCTAACAATTTTGTATCTAATCGATCAAGAATTATGTACTTTTATTTACTATAAAGAAAATAATAGTTTAAAAAATAATTAACATCATTTTTTTTTAATTAAAACAGAAATAAATAACAACTTTCCCTAGGTTTTATAATAATTAATGTTATAATTAACTGTAAAGCCCGTGAAATTTATTTTACCCGGGATCAATAATTACATTTATATTAAATTCTAGTATAAATATGAGGTGTTATATTTAATAATACCTGCATTGTTTTTAAAATAACTTTCCAAAAGACTACAGTTAGACGGACGCAGGTGTCGTCGCTGATATACATTTAAATGCAAATGATTAATTTTATAAGTCGAGTAAACAGTGAACTTAAAATGAGTCTCGTGCTAATCTAAAGTTTAACACTAGGGGTGTTGTATAATTAGTCAATTACGATGATAAATATATGAATGTATAGTTAGCACGGCACCGCGCGAGCCCGCCCCGCGCCGCGTCGTGCTGGTGCTAATCTTACTTTTATACCAAAATACACTTTTACACAAAACATTGTTTCCTTTATATACTACTGAATAAACATACACATATAAAAACCGCGTACACTATAATATAAAGTAATACAAACAAGAGTCGAAAGGTAATCTACGTAACAATACTACAGTTAAGCCATGATTATAGTATTATTTCATAAACATTATTACAAGATACAGCTGCATATCTTACGTACGTCGATATTACAGAGTGTAATGTTAAAATGCAAGGGATGCACGTGTGGTCACTCGCGGTAGTCACGTAGTTAGTACTTACATAGAGTGGAAGGTGTTAGGGTGTCTACAAGTACCGCATAGAGACGGACGAGCGAGCGGCGCCTACGCATCAACACACATTTGACAGACGAGCCTCTACAGAGTCTTATCGTATTTGTATTTTGCTAACTATTTTAATTAATAAATTCATCCAATAGTTAATGTTCTTCTCCTATATAATAATAATTAAAACCCATATAAATAGTCTCAATTGATTTTTCACAATAATTTGCACTAAGTTTAATGTTGAATAAATCTAAAATTTCTAATACATATTATACTTTATTTAAATAAATTATATTCTTTATGTTCTATAAGATTGCCACAATGAATCATTACAAACTAAGTTGTTTAATTGTTCCAAAGGTTTTATGAGTGCGGGGCCGAGCCCGTCCCTAACACCTTAGTGCTAATTGTTATCACTGAAAAATAACATAATTATAAATCATCTCTATATTCACTTAACTTTTTTTCTCATAAGGCAAATTTCTTAATATTAAAACAGATGTGAACAATTTAGTTCGTATCATCGGTGGATGTACATTAAACCTACAGTAAGTATTAAAATTTATTTGAAATAATGGAAAATAATGGTATTATGCAAACTGAACATATGCGCGGAGACAGCCGCGGGTTGAGCGGTATAACCAGCTGTGTGCGAGTTAGTGCAAACAAATGCAAATAGTAAAAGCCATATGAGACAGTGAGACCGAAACGAACGAACCACTACCTACGCTGAGTACGATAAAAATAACCGGGAATGAATCGAGATAAATTAACCTAACTAACATAGGAACGAAGAGTAAACGAAGCGGTACAAAGCGGCACAACTACACATAACCTAATAGGCAGTCAGGCACCGAACTCGATTAGTTTATATTATTTCATTATATTGTTATAAGGTAAGAGTTTCACTTTCCTACATACTGATTGAGTCTCAGTCGAGTCTTGTAATGTTACTTTAAGAGCTATAAGAAATGTATGCGCGTTAACTATGTTCATCACAATGTAAAGGCTTCTTCACTATGTTTTACCGTTAAATTTGGGACATCGCACCCCTCGCCCCGGACCGCTAGTCACTTATAAAATTTGCTTACACCTCACAATATTCCTCAATAGATAAATTATACTTTACTTATGGAGCGATCTTAAATAACCCTATTCTAAACGATCAAATTATGCATTCAATGTAATCTTCAACAATTCGTCTAATTAAAACATTTATTAACAAATCTTATCGATCTTTCTATTATTTAAAATTAAAGGAACAACTCCCGCCGTGTGGTCGGGCGCTGGCCAGTCTATCAGTAGGGCCGTAAACTCTAAGATAATTACAACAAATAATGGTCGGACGCTGGGCCGACGGCCGAGCGGTCGCCTCCCTGCCCCGCGATTAATTACTTAGCTTATCACTAAAATTTTAATCAGTCGATCGGTCAAACGATTGAGCGATATAGTACAGTAAAGGACTAACATTAAATTTAATCTAACAATGTTATTTTAAATTATAACTCACTTTGTAACGGGGCGGGGCGGCCGCGCGACTTGCGACGGCGTCGGGTACATATTATGATACGACTAACATAGCGGCCGTAGCGGCCGGCGAAAGCTCTATACAGTTTTAAAAATATTTGGCAATCACATAAATTAAAACTTTAAAACTATGTGACGAGAGAATCGATTAAAATTATGCTTTACACACAAGTAAGTATATATATGTACAAATGTATGGCGAGGGCGCGAGGGGTGCGGCGCAGAGAACGTACGAACTATATCCTAAATGCTTGAGCGTCATTACTTAACATACGACAATATCGTTTGCTCTTTTAACAATTTGGCAGGTAAATTTAATTCATTAAAGTATAAATTCCATATAATAATAGTATCAACTTAAAACTTGCGATAAAAAACTAAAATGCATATAAGAAAACAAATTAAAATTACGAATATTTATACAGAATTGTTCCCTTTTTAAAAACGGGAATAATTAAAAATATTAAAATCACGTTCAGTCACTATGTTTTGTTTAATATTAACACATAATTACTTCATTACATGCCTACCGTTTCCCTAAGTCTAGTGTGTGGTAAATAACCAAAATTCTAACATTAAACATACATACCGATATATATACGAAATATTTATACAAGTTATTAGCTTAAGTTAAGTTCTTTTAGGTAATTTCCCTAAATTGGCCATGTTTAACAGTGTCTGTCAAATGTGCGTCACACGAGCGAGCCGCGGCGAGCGGGCACGGGCGCGTCTCGCCTCTACGAGACGGTACATATTACAACGATGCACTTACACAATATTATTAAAAGAAATCTGACAAAAAATACTAAAACATTCGAAATGTGTGAAGTAAAAATAAAACTTCCACAAAAAACCCACATCCAAATAGTATATTAAAAGCAAAGTTTATTAAAAAAACTGTGTACACTTGTACACGCATATGACAGCGTCGTTTAGCTTTAGAAGAGGGGTCGCGAAAACTTCTGGAGAGACGTCAGAGTCGCCGTATGAGCACCGCCCTGCCGTGTGGACGGTGCCTAACAAGTGGTTAATATCATTCCTTCATAGAGCGTTCAGAGACGGCAGAGTGCCAAAAGTTGCGAGAAAGTGTGGGAATACCTTATTAAAATTAGTTGACAAAAGTTAACACCTAATAGTTTTGAAGGTTTATTGTTAAACTATTTTATATGTTTACTTATTAAAATTAACGTTTACTTAACGCGTGTGGGTTTGTGTTAATGTAGTTTTCGGTGACTTTAATTCTATAACCGCCTTTATAGGCTTAAGAAAATTGTTTGCAATTAATTTAAATTTACCATTAACTTAGTCAAATATTATTATAAATATTAATTTGTTGCATTGTATTCATAATTTATTTTTTTCTTGTTAAATGTCGTTTTGTTCGTGAAATCAAAAACACACAACTACAAATCTATCACAATGGGAAGTCTACCAGAGGTATATGAAATCATAGTGTCAATAATACGAGAGTATGCGTTATCAAAACGGTTCTATACTAGTTATTCTTATTCCCTTAAGTCGTTATAAGTTATATCGACCAAGTTAGAATCGATAGATGGAGTCGATCGAATGCAACCGTTGAAAGGATGACAACCGTTCAAGCGCGCACTTGTGTCGATCAAACGTCAAGCGGAACGGCTACATCTACTATGAACACTCGATCACGTGTCTGACAAGCGTCAAGGGACTAATGCTACTGGTACAAGTGCGTACTAGAAGGTGGGTCAACGTCTGCGTGGGCGGCTATCGCAGCGTAACAAACTACAGAACTCACTCTACCTACCTCTACGTACCTTTAGAAAAGAATAGTGTAATCAACGTGTGAGCGATACGACTGTAGTTAACCACACTGCGGTGGGGTGTGTGCCCGGAGCAGAGGACACCTATGATGGGTGTCCCCTGCTCCTTGGGTTGGGGTCCCGCCTAGGCGGCGGGCCACTCCTTATTAAACTCGTTGGCGTTGAAGTGTTTGGGCGCGTGATGCGGGTGGTGCACACCTGGCGGCTGAGCGGCGGCCGCGGCGCCGTGGTACTCGCCCGCCGCGTACCGCGACGCGCCGCCGTACGACGAGCCCTACCAGTCCGTCACGTTAGCAGACGCATCGAGCTGAAGCCTGAGCTGAAGCCTGAGCGAGCGGAGTGCAGGCGCAGAGTCCTACTGCTCTACTCGGTATAAAAATATAGCTCGCGAGGGTCTAATCTGAGCCGAGCTTCAGCTACGATGCGTCCTTGAACCGTCATGGAGCATGAAATGAGAGGACTCCATGTTATTTACTTTATACTCATCGTTCTACTTATTTAATAAAAAAGGGCCGCATTCGCAAATGCTCCATGACATTATTTAAATAACATAATTTTGTAAATAATGTACTCTGGTTACATTTAACAGAATAGACGAATTTTCATCTCTGAACACTTAAAGTACAGCTCTTAATATTATTTTATCGATAAAATTAACTATTAATGAACCTGTAACAATATGAGAAAATCCAAATTTTACTAATTTGTACTTTAAATGCCAATTTACAAGTGTTGAGATGAAACAAGGCGATTGAATCATCTCGCACGGCTACAAAATGCAATACATAATATTATATATGAATATCGAACGGAACTAAGGGTAAGCTTATATTCTAATGCGGTGCGATGCCTTTATGATGAGCGCGCATTATCGTCGCAACAACCGACCGTCCATAGTGAGAAATCCCCAGTGTTTCGCGACTTTCCCTCATCCGATACCCGCCCTTATCTCTAATTGTCTTTCTGGAGGAGCCACTCTTGTGGGCCCTGATCGACCAACTGGAAAAGAAGAACAAGACAATAAAAGTCCCACTCGCCACAATTCAACTGGATCTTTAGCAGGTTTATGTAAGTAGCGCAGCGCGTGAAGATGGATCGGGCGAAAGCGTGTGACTATCCCCAAGGGCGAGATGAAATTTTAGGCGAAGGAGGACGGGAGAGGAGAGGCGGAAAGGAACCGTGGAGGTCGGTGATGAGAGACCTTCAGCGAAACTCGATAACAACACTAATCTTCTTGATTTTTCACTATGGATAGCGGTGCGACTGTCAACTATGGCCACGAGAGGCGGCCGTGATCAGCGCCGCGTCTACTCTATGTACCGCAGCATAGCTTGTAAAATCAAAAAGACATCGCACATTAATCTTGCCACTGAAAACATGCAGATAAGTGGGCTTCGTCGTCGCCGCGTATGACATTATCGTGGTATAAACAAGCATTTCGAACACAGCACACAGATGCAGGGGTGGCAAACTAATGGCTCTATACTATATCAACTCATGCTGCTTTTAGCCGCGATCCTTTGTTCGCGTTCGTGGAGCAATGTTTTCGCTGAATATCACTCGCTCACCAGAACGTTCGGTCTTGGTACATTCACTCTCAAATCGCAAACAACTATGTTGCAAGTACAACCAAATTGAGCTATGAAAAAATCCGGAGTATCTTATACATTCATACAACACACGCGCACAAACATTCTACTGGGCACAATAATGTCGGATGGTCATTCATGCTGTTGTTACCACGCCATACTAATACGAAGGTAGATGCAGGATATAAATCATAGAGTAAAGCGTAGGATAAAGGAATATAGGGAGGAAGGATGCAAGCCCCGAGGTGATGAGCAAATAATAGTAAATATACGATGGTCAACTTGGCTGTACTTTTGTGTAACTACCGCCCATAGCTGTCACAGAGCTATGGACGACAAACATCAATACAAAACCATACCTTGGATTTAGTAATGATAAAATATATAGACAAATATTGGGAACATGGACAAAAAATATGAAATAGCGCAATGACAATGTAAGTTGATAAAATCCAAGATATAGTTAATAATATTGTTTGCGATTTCGATATTAGATGATGGAATGCAAAAGGCAGGTAAACAAAAACAAAGTCATCCAATATCGTGTTCCACTCAGTGCGACACTCGGCGAGGCCATAAGTTCGTGTAATGTGGCGTCGCCATTAGATCTCATTCGAGCGCGTATTGCTAACTATTTACGCAACCCACTGACACAGCAACCACAACTATTTAATTATAATGTATTATCATAGTCGTTTGTACTGCAGCTTGTTTTTTATGAGAGATTCTCCAAATAGACCGTTTTACGTGTAAAACAATTAATATTTTCCGAAACATGTTTTTTTTTTACGGCAACATAAGCAGATTTTTGGACCCGTAGTTAAACTTTACCAATTATTAATAATAGTGGTTGTATCGATTTTTATTAACAACCATTTATTTGTTTTGAATAATGTCACTATGTTTAACAGATACATTTGCAAACTAAATAAGCAAAAACGAGGAACAAGCCCGCATGAGCAAGCCTATGTTACTTTGCTGAACAAAAATCTACACGGCGCTGTGTCAATTTGGGCGCGGAAAATATTTCATGTAGCCAAAGCATAGACAGAGATAAAAAAACACATTTTTATATGGAAGTTTTAATAAATTGTCATACATGATTTTGTGGCTAATACGTCTACACATTTTCTTGTCAAGTAGCATTAAAAAGTTTAATGATACGCCTTAAAATGTATTTCTTTACCTCGAAATGTCCACCCAAAAGTGCAATGTCGTGTTTATAGCAATTATCATACCATCACCGGAGCTAGCCTAAAATGCTAAAATGATTCATGCTAGGTAAAACACTAAAGGCACGATAAACGATGTAAGATGTGTTTATAAGAACAACACTAAGCCAGAAGTTCGCATTCATCACCTGGCTTAGTAGAATCGTTGAAAGATCGGTCAACGGCCGAGCTTCGCAGAGTAAACGATTATAGTTTGTTTGGAGACTTTTGAATCATAAACACAACTTTTATCATATCATATTATATGGGAAAGCCGAATCAGAACTGAAATATTTGGAATAAAATTAACACTGCCTCTGTAGGTACCACCAGATCTTGCATTTTCATTACAAATAGTACACAGTAGATTATCAAGATATACAATTTGGTCACACATTAGCATAATTGCTTCCATAAACCAGTATAATTCGGCTGTGATTCGGAACACGTCAAATTAAAATTTTCTCAAGATAACAAAACTAGAATGAGCTGAGGTAAGTGAGATACTGACTTCTAGATTATATAATCAAGAATTTTAAGACATTATAATATAAAATTTTTGAAAATATATTCGCGTGAAGACTTGTACATTGAGAATGAAACTGATTAAAACTGGTATTTGAAAATATCAAAGTATTCGTATTCTGCCTGTCTAACGGTACTCTCGCCAGTATCGCAAGTACGTAAGCAAAATAATTTTGTTTAACAATATTTGATGGTCAAGAAGAGAGCTGAGCGTGTTCGATAGTTTAACCACAGGATGATAATAGCTATGAAATATGAAATATTCATTAGATATGGGCAGGTGAGCGGTATCGAGTCACGCTCGCTCTTATAATAGGTCGATGTCTCTATGGCTAAATGTGTGTCGTCTATTCGGCGTGTTGTGTGAGGTATTGTTGCGCGTGTACCTGGTCCTGCTGGTAGGCGGGCGGGTACTGCTGGTACGTGGAGTAGTCGGCGGACGACGACTTGGAGAGCGCGGCCGATGACAGCGCGCCGGTGAGGGCGGGGCCGCCGCCGCCCCCGCCGCCGCCGCCGCGCCCGTACATCTCGCCGCCCTCCGACAGCGGCACGTATGAGCCTGCGGGAGATGCCGGGTGATACAAACTGATTCCGGGCATGTCTATACGGCGTTCTCTCATATCACGTATAAACATTCATGATTAATTAACATTTTGTAACAATATCATTTAAAACAGTTTCTTGTATTCTTCTCCATTGGGAACCTACAACGCTTTGGAATTAGCTTCGTCTTTCTGAATGACCAACTCCTCTGACTATTCATAAGCTCTGGTATAAGGCTTAATTAATTAACCAAACTATTCAGCCTATTGCTACTGCGTACATTACACAAATATTGTAAGTATCGCAAGCGTAAATAACAAAACATGCATATTAGAATAACTTATAATAAAAACCGTCAGGACCGATTTCGGTCGATTGTTCGATAACATGTTCCACGTCAGCAACCGCTTCGGAATCCTTCGTGATGTCCATACCCTTGGCCTAACAAATATCACTTAGTGGTTCCATTACTCACCGGAGCCGGTAGAGTTGGAGTTCTGCGGCATGTTCCAGTTGGTCCAGCTGCCGCCAGCTGACGCGCCCGCCGGCGCAGAGCTGTAGTTAGCTGTACACACCAATAACATCACATTAATCACTACACTTGCACTCAATGCGGAGGTGCAGACTGAAGCCTACTAGTAGACTGCGAGTAGCTTGACCGACATGTTTGGAATGTGTTCTTGGTTAAAAACATGTCGATGTGACAACTTATTGCAAGATTTTGATAGTTGTCGTCGTTATGATATTATGAATGTGTTTGAATTGAAGACAGCGAGTTGCGTGTGAATGCAAAAGCCTTTATGTCTTCTCCAATTAAAATTTGTTCTATCACTTTACATGAAGTTGTAAGTAAACTGTCGCAAACCTTGTAGACTCCCTTGTCTATAGCAACAAGGAGTATATGCTAATTTGCATGTTAATGTCCCACAAACATCTGAACGTACCAGCAGTAATATAACTGAAGGCACTGCCTGGATGTGGTCTGACTCTACGTATCGCGATACTAGTCGGGGGACTGTGACCTAACCTCCACTAAACATGATTAATTGTTTACATCAAATTTATTATGTTAGAGGTGTGTACTGACCATAGCTTCCGTAGCTCTGCGCAGGGGGTTGCGTAAACTTTTCAAACTTATTGTAAAGGTTCATACTTCCGTTTATAATAGAATCAGCTGCCAATCGCAGTCCACTAGTGGACATAGGTCCGTCTCTGCAGGAGCTTGAAGTTGTTGAAGACACTGCTGCCCGTTGACACTACATACTATTTATATCTAATACTACATATAACCATTATATGCAAAGTTTTATCGCTTTTTATGTGCAGATACTGTAGTTAGACTTGTGGTTCTTTCATGCTGAAAGCCTGTTATTCTGGGACCCTTTCCTTAAATCTGGCTGGTGTAATAAGAGAAAGAGTTATCAGTCCCAATTAAAAACACCTAGATATCACGTCGTGTAATGGGGTTTCCACTACAAAAGAATTTAGCGATCCATTTTCAGCTGCACCAACATATTCTAAAACTGCAGATTGAGATACATTATTGCTAAACGTAGTTGTTCATCCCGCATGCTCGGTGTAAGGAGACATTCAGCTACAAGGGGTGCCCCTTTTGGCAGCGCTCCAACAGCAGCTTGTATCAGTACAGAGTATAGAGCGTGTGGTTACGTACCATAGCTGCCGTATCCCTGCGCAGGCGGCTGTGTGTGCTGCGTGTAGTTGTTGGTGGCGGGCCAGGCGGGCGCGTGCGGCGGGGCCTGCGGGGCGGGGGGGGCGCCCCAGCCCTGGTAGTTGCCGGGACCGGCGCCGGCACCCGCGGCTCCGTAGCCGGCGTACGACGTCTGGCCAGGGGAAGTGCCCCAGCCTTGGTACCTGGATCATTGAAAAACAAGTTGATCTATTAGTCAAGCGAAATAAATATACAGTGGAGCCACCGTCACCGTGTAGACATCGTCTATTACATGCATGTATTTGCTAATTGATGAATATTCATGCTTCTTAAATGGATTGATTCATTAAGATTACTTTAGCACATATGATTTGTTTGTACACAATTATTTACTAATGTAAAATCATTGCATATTTGTCATTCACATCAAGACATTACTTTTATAATACAACTTAATCTTTCTATTGTTGTTTAATTAACTAAATTTGCCATACATAACAAAGTATGATTTTACTTTTTTGTAAAATAATTCAGACTATAGGGGACCTTAGACAGTAGGTACTCTATTTTCCGACAAATTCGATAGTTCGACACTGTCCTGCAATATGGGATCCACTGTACATGTTTTAGAGTGAATTACATGATTACAGTTAATTGTCTTTTTTCAATAAGTATAAAATCAACCATGCAAAATGTTTGGCAATAGGCTATTTGACACTTTTTTTGTGATTATTTGCTTTAACTGCATAAAATGGGGGGTTCTTTGTGTGATTTACAGGAGTTTCGGAGTGATTTTTTAGATAAAAAAACAACAAATAACTG
This sequence comes from Sesamia inferens, assembly GCA_037179545.1. Classification (NCBI taxonomy): domain Eukaryota; kingdom Metazoa; phylum Arthropoda; class Insecta; order Lepidoptera; family Noctuidae; genus Sesamia; species Sesamia inferens. The sequence goes on along the minus strand of CM073933.1, from coordinate 28,889,416 downwards.
ATAAACACAAACACCACTGCGGAACCGAAGATCGTTTTTATATGCTTGTGACGTCACTTATAAAATGCGACGCCATATTGCGGAATAAAGCGTTTCGACGGCTTATTTCAATTTTGAATTTTTATTTGCATGTGTCTTACGAAATACGTATTTAAAATTAAAAAAATAATACTTTCGGTGAACTTCTTAACCGCAACCAAGTGATTCAAGATAGAAATTATAAATCTGTCAAATAGCCTATTTGTAACTGTAAAACGACACGAATTGTCTGTAAAGCAGATTATTCTATATGACGCGGGCGAATAAAGTTCGCATTCATAAAAGAAGATATCTCACCCCTGCATAATGTTGGGGCCGGCCATTGGCATGTTGATCGGCGGGCCGCCCATCTGGCCGTTGTGGCCCTGGATCATGTTGATGGGCGCGGCAGCGGGCGGGCCCCACTGCCCAGCCTGTGGAGCGTCGCCAGGCGCGCTGAGGGCCCCGCCGCCCATGCCGCTGGCCCCCGAACCCAGCTTGCCTGAACCATCGCGAGGCTCAGCACGCTTGATCTCCACCTGCTTACGTGGTTTGGGTTAAAGAAAATCTAGTTGTCAACTTACCATTTTGTTAGATATGATTAAAAATGTCTAGTAAGAACTTGAACTCATATTCAAGAAAGGGACTGTAGTCATTTGTTACACAGTATTTTTATGTCTGCCATTAGGAAACAATATAATTGTAAAAAATATATTGTAAAGATTGCACACATTTGTGTCGCAATCACTTAGAAGTCTCTTAGCGAAGTGGCTTGCATTGTGGCGATATTTTTTATATATCCTAACACATCTACTCGCGTTATATTTAAAATGCAATGTAAAAAGTTACGCTTCTTTAATTCCAGCAGACGTTCACCCGGAAAAGATTTAAATAAAAAAACATGCGTCACACATGCTTGTTAGAATATGATGACAAATGAGTCTTAACATGATTGGTTGCTAAGTCAGATAGCAAAAAGTTACCTATTTTATATAGGAATATATTATGAATAAAATAAACTCTGCTGTAATTTGAAACCTATTTAAGGAAAACAGTTCTAAGTATTATTTATGTTATTATTAATTTAGAATAGCAACTGATTACTTTAGTATTTCAAAATTTAAAATCATTCAATTAGTGAAACTCAGGGATAGTTTGTTTCACAAGAGTTACCTACAAAAAATATTTGGCAAACAGTTGGTGTTTTCAAATCTACAAAAATAGTTACATTACCTGTTTTCCGTTTAGATTGATGAAATGCTCCTGAGTAACCCGTTCAACCGAGATTTCGTCCTCAAACGACAGGAAACCGAATCCTAGAACAATCGTGTTTGTTTTTGTATTGTGAAAGGTAGGAAAAAAGTTTCAAAACATCAGCAAATCAGATTTGTTCTTGCAAAAATCTATAAATAGAGCTCAATGACTTGAAAATAATTTAAACCTAGGATAATATTACCCCGCAAACAGCTTTACTTCTTTAAATATTGCATGCTCTTTCAGCAAAATTCTCATAATACGGCTCTGCTTCTAAGTTCGTCCTTTTCGTTATTTCAAGAAACAATGTTGTCGTAAAAAGCGAACTAACAAAACGATGTGTTCGGGACAGTTGTGCCCACAACCCTCGGAACACAACCGGTCACACAAATGAATACAGTAAAGTCGCCACGAAGGGTGACACCTTTCACTGAGCTCACGATCGAGGTCGTATCATTTCGATTGCGGTAACCTTAGCTCATGTGACTGTTTGGAAAGCGAAACGCTTTTTCTTTAGCAAAACCGTTCGTAACTTGTGAACTTTTGTTTTGCACTAGTTCAACTGTTACGTTTTGTTGACGAATTCGCCATATTCATATTAATATTTGCTTAGTTATCGTCAAGTTCTAATCTATTTAACAGAGTACCTTACCCTAATCCTTTATCTGGATGTATACCTATCAGTAGTTACATCATAAAACACTTATTAAAAGTGTACTGTCCCAAACGTTGTAGACTCAGTTGCTCATGGGAACAAAGAGTATATGCTAATTTGCGTGTCAATGTCCCACGAACGCTTGAACGCACCGACAGTAGTTAGCACTAACGGCGCTGCCTGGATGTGGATATTATTAGCTAAAATATTTTATAGAAACTCGTCCCTCTGTAAGTATGTGAAAACAATTTAAAAAATTTGTAATTTTATTCAATAGCCCATCTTCGGTACAAAATACCGTTATACAAGACCTGTCTCTCTATTTGTTAAGTTACTCTAAATCGTTTATTAGCATCTATGAAGGGAAACAAAGTATTTAGCAAAATGTAACTAAATAAAACTCTCATAAAGCGGCCCTCGAGGCTTTGCAATGTCATTATCATTAGGTCCTCAAATGGTGTGAAAACATGAAACCGAACATTAATAAAATTAACTGATTTGCATAATGTTGTTTACCAACGTTATGAAAGCATGTCTTCTCACCTCGACAGCAAACTGCATTGAAAAAGTAACACATGAAACTCTTCCGCCGTAATACTTATGTAAAAATATTATTTCAGAAGTTAATTTTGATACTTACCCCTAGACTTCTTCTTCTCCTGGTCGTACATGATAACCACTTCCATGACCTTGCCATAGCGACCGAAGAATACGCGCAGATCGGTCTCGGTCACGTTGGACGGAAGCCCTCCGAGGAACACCTTCGGGTACCCTCCACCGCGTTTCGGCTTCTGCAGCGTGCGTGGGTTGCACGGCTTCGGATCGATGGTTCTATCAAACAATTTTCAACTTTAGAACCATGCTTACAATTTTAGGTTACCAAGATGCCCGCCGTTAACGGTCATTTGTAATTATGATTTTGTTGTTTTATACAACGTTATTTTATCTTTGTACGAAACCCGAATATAGTTTTTCATAATAAGCGGCGTCATCATCATCATAATTATCAACCTTTTTTACCGTCCCACTGCTGGGTACAGGTCTCCTCTCATACAGAGAAGGATTGAACGTAATCACCACGCTTGTTCAATTCGGGTTGTGGGCGAAAGAATAAGAAGAGTGTTCAGTGTTATATTTTTCCCAAATACATTTAGAAATTGTTGCAGTGTGGTTACCGAGCGCGCAACACATTTGACGGTAGATCATAGTACTAGCTCAGTGAAACAGGTGCCCCGCGCCGCGCCGCTGTAGGCGCGGGCGGGCTGGCGTTCGAGCGATCGGTGCAATGACCATATTTTTGTTGGGACAACCAAGATAACAAGCTCATAACTTTGTGGTTTTCCATAATATCATTTTGAAATTTTGTACATAGATTCTTTAATTAAAAATACAGGACAAGTGTTTCGGGTTTCGTAAAAACAAAAAATAACGTTGTAAACGGTGAAAACACTCAAAAATAATTCGACGAAATGCTATTTGTTAAACTAAAAATAGTTTTTGTATAGATTACTGAAAAATTCCACGAAGAAAACTAATCTGTTATGTACTGACAGTACAGACGACACGATTGAAATATCGCAGCATAGTGGCCATATCTTTACTCGTCACCACACCGTCTCCTTGTCAGGGACCTCTGCGTCAAGACCCAATCTAGACGTGTAGAGCACTGCCGGCGCCAGATCCGGTGGTGGCTGCTTGATGAAAATAAGTCCCAGGAGTTCGCATCGGTTATCGGTGATAAGAGCGTTGGTACCGAGGCCGAAACTGTCCAAAACCACTGGGACAGGATCCAGGCAGCTATTGCTGGGACGGTGCGGGTGGTGCTCGGCGTCTCTAGGGGCGGTCGCAAAAGTGACAGAGGCCTGGTGGTGGGACGACACAGTCCAGAGGGAGACAAGGGTGAAGAAAGCCCTCTTCAAAACGTGGCAAGCGACCGGATCCCCTGAAGATCGCTTCTTGAACCGCGTGCTCCTGAACGACAAAATCCCGAACCAATGGAGGCTGATTACCACCACTCCAATTTTCAAAGGCATGGGCTCGGTACAGGAGTGTGGTAATTACCGCGGTATAAAGGTCATGTCCCACACCATGAAGATCTTCGAGAGGATTTTAGACTCCCGGATCCGGTAGGAGTGTCTGTCTCGGAGTGTCAATATGGGTTTCGAACAGGGTGCGGAACCATGGACCCTATATTCGCCCTAAGGATCACCATGGAGAGATACAGAACGAAGAACACGCCTCTGCATATGCTCTTTCTAGATATGCAGAAGGCCTTCGACTGTATCCCTCGCGGGGTGATCTGGTAGGCAATGAGGTCCAAGGTGTACCAGAAGCCTATGTTGATATAATTCGAGGCATGTACATCAATTCCGATTTCCTTGTTAGGACCGCTGTTGGCGACACTAAACCCTTCCCCATCACTGTCGGAGTTCACCAGGGATCCGTCCTTAGTCCGTTTCTGTTCAGTGTGATATTAGACGTCTTGTCAGACAGCATCAAGAATTCACATGAGCAACCTCCCTGGCTGCTCATGTATGCTGATGAATTCGCTTGAGAACGGAGGTCTTAAACTCAATGTGGCGAAGACGGTGTACATGGCCAGCAACACGACAGACCCTATGTGTGTGTGCATAGGGGGAGACGTGGTCGAGTGCACAGACCAGTTAAAATAGTTGGGGTCTGTGCTCCACGCGTCCGGCGACATTGATTGCGACTTTAAGGCACGCATTTCTGCGGCTTGGTCACGTCTTACGAAAACCGACATGTTACGTGGGTAACAAATGTCTTGCCATGGCGCCTCCGCCGGGCCGGAAGTGTGGCTTGACGTCGTAAGAGATGACATACGTTCAACAATCTCACACCACGGGATGCCAGAGATCGTGCGAAATGGAGAAGTGTAGGAGAGCGGACCCTGGGGGGCTCCAACGCGAAAACCGCTGATGCAACCGGGATTATACGCTAAGATGACGATGATGATGACGATCGGCGATATCCGACATTATTGTGAAATAAAATTTTTAAAGAATTTCTATAATTTTTTACATCTGTTATTGACAAAATTGTGCTATCTATTCCACAGAGGCAAATTTATCAAGAGTTGAGGTTGAATCTCACCTTGAAAAAATAAGAAATAAGACGTAAATCGACGTATGTTTAGTCGCCATGTTTTTATTTTTAATGGCGTCTAAACTGTCTATGGAGGTATCTATGATTAAAAACATGGCAACCCAAAATACGTAACTTATGTCAGACGCTGACTAATTTTACTGAACTTAATACATATTTATCTTCTGTCCTTTCCTTAATGAAATAGATGATGAAAGTTGCACTGAACTTTAATTCAGTTTGTAAACGCGGCGCTATTATATGCGTCTAAAATTCTTATCTCAGTGGAAATAAAGTATTTATATTTAAATGTTTCAACAAGAAACTGAAACTATTATATATTTCATTGCCTGGTTTAAATCAATACCCCATGCAAAAAATCTTTATACACTTAGGTTTAAAGATTTTCAAAAAATGTCAACAATAATAGTAGTAGTAAAGTAGGATTAATTGTAGATATTTAGTAACTGACAACTTCGAAATTGTAAGATTCCATCGAATTTCATGGTAAAATGATGTTAATTGTCATATTTTCTTCAATAATGTGGCAAAGCAAATAAACATTCAACATGAATTCATTTGAACTATGGTCGCGACTGTGTACTTGGAATTCAGATCAATTCAAGTAGCTTGTCAGTGTTGGACATTATTAAGTGGGTGTGTGCGCGTGTGTGTTGCACTGAAATGAAGCGGTATCGCCACTATTGTATGGGCCGATATGTAGCGCTTTTTTCTAGTGCCAATTGAACCCTATCCGTCCTCATCTGTTGTGCAACTGAAGCTAGACTCATTGTATTCAGTTGATAAGATTAGCATATTTCATATTTATAGTTTGGTAGTATCTTCTACTCAGCCTAAGAGATCCAATGCTGGACAAAGGCCTCCCTCAAGGCTTTCCACAATGACCGGTCTTGTGCTGCCCGCAAACATCACCTTCCTGCGGCCTTCTACAGGTCATCGGTCCACCTTGTTGGGGGCCTCCCTACCATTTTGAAAAATGAAATTTGGTAGATGTGCAATAAAATACATATAGTTTTAATACGAAACTGAAGCTTATAAATTACTAGCTACGTCCAGCGGTTTCACCGGTGTAAATTTCGATCAGGTGGGAATATCTATCATTGTGCCAAATTTCATGCAAATCCGTGCAGTATTTTTGTGTGAAACAGTAACTAACATTCTTCCATACTTACATCCTCCCAAATTTTAGCATTTATATTACCTATTAAGATAGATAGAAAGTAGAATATGTAGTAATTTTTCACATGAATAATTATAAGTTTATACCCTCTGCTGAACAATACGCTCAGTCATATTTAATCAAACGTGAAAACTATTACTTATTATGCCAACAGGTGTTGCAATGATAAAAGTATTTATGGTACAAATAGAACTTCTGCTTTCGATAAAGTAAATTTTGCAGAAATTGCTAATTTTTAGTATTAGTACTTTTGTAGATCAGCAGTTTTAGTTGTTGTACATAGTTATTCCGAATCTTTGATAGCAAAATTTTATAACCTCACTTTAGTGACCTACTGGTCACTAAGTTGAGGAAGTTTTGCGACAAAAATAACGCCCGTTCGATACTGAAGCTACGGTTGACCCAAAAAGATTCTCTATCATGGATAGTAGTTTAAATAATTAAAAATTAATTCTACTTTAAAAGTAACTCTGACAAAGAATCTTGTCTGGCTAACAAGTAACACGTGTTTCTTCATTTAAGATAACGGAGCTTGTATTTACCCTCCGGCCATACCTCTACTGTGTATTATGCAAACAATGTCTTATACCCAGTGATTAAAGGTGCGTATCGACTTCGCGCTCCTGCCGCGCGCGCCATGAATGACCGTTCCGAGAGTGCGTTCCTAGGAACGCGTTCCAAACTTTTGAAGTATCTCAACTAAGCGCGCCTGGCGCGCGCGGCAGCTGTTCCAGTGTTTGACCCTTCGTCATGGAAGCCAGTCGTGTACGAGCAGCAGCAGCTTTTGTAATTATTCACAGTATTATAAAGAAGAAAAAGGAGAAACGAAAAGTGCGTTGTTGGATGAAAGAGCTGTACCGAAAAAGAATGCAGTATGGAGTGGCACTTATCAGAGATATGCAGTTCGAAGTGGTAGAAGACACAATAAAAAACTTCACAAGAATGTCGACAGAAGATTTCTATTACTTGAGAAACTTGATAGAGCCAACCAGTCAACGATGATAGGAGCACAGTCATTTTTTTTTTCAACTCCGGCACAGGGAATCCCATTTCACTACTGATTTCTCTCCAAGCATCTTCTCTCAGCGATTAATTGTGATACGAAGAACTTTTGCTATTCCACAGCAGTTCTTTTGTACCATATAGTTGTATTAACTTACGGCAATTTTGGTTATCCATAATGGGAGCGCAACAAACACAAAAAAATCCAACGCGTCCGTCTCAACAGGCGCGCGCGCCGCGTTTGATGCGTGGTAAAAAACCGACACCCGACGGAACGGCCCGCTCCGCGTTCGCGCGCTCCAACGAACATATTGGCGCGCGTTCCAAAGTGGTATCCATTTTGCGCGGCTGGAGCGCGCGCCAATGTTCGGCCTCTTGGAGCGCATAGTCGATACGCACCTTTATTCATCCAGAACACCCCTTGCGATTTTCATTTGCAGGGACCAGATTGTTTGGCACTACCTTAACAAAAACCTACAGTGGACTTTTTGTCCATTATTCTCTATACAAAACTATTTGTTGTAAAGTGTGACTGAAATATTACTTTTTATTTTTACTTTCAAATGTGCCTTTTTGTGCATATTTGAAAGAAATGATTTGACATTATTTTACAAGCAGACAAAAAATTATGTAAGATCTTTGGAATTTTCAAACGCCGGCCCCAATTGTGTTGGGCACTAACTAACAAAAACTAACTTCCATATCCATTTTCTCTATGCGAAACTAACTGTTGTAAGGGGAGCGACTAGAATAATACCTTTTTTGGCATTCAAAGGAGCGTTTTTTCTGCCTATTTGAAACAAATGATAACAGTTTTACTTGCAGAAGAAAAAAATATGAAAGATATTCACACAATATGTAGACTGTAGAGATTACAGACAGTGAAGATTGTAATAAACGAATTGTCACTATGAACGTCTTGAGAAGACATTCATAGTTGCTCTTGTTAAAAAAAAAGAAAGCCATATAATTAGCTAAGTCAGCACACAGACAATTGTTTCGGCGCCATTGTGTCTCCGTAACGTAGCAAACTGACTAAGTATGCGCTCCTAATCATAGTGTTAGTAAGTGCAAAGAACCATGTCGCAAATCTTGTAGACTCTCTTGTCTATAGAAACAAGGAGTATATGCTAATTTGCCTGTTAATGTCCCACAAACATCTGAACGTACCAACAGTAATGTAACTGAAGGTACTGCCTGGATGTGGATAGGACGCTATATTCTAGCTGAGCTAGTTAGAAAAGCGTCATTCTATTATCGCTTGGGTATCACATCAATACTCGGTTCAATTTCACCCACCACCCTCCCGGGTTTCAAAATATTCGACACGCGAAATGTAACTTTTTAAGAAAATATTTTATAATGTAAAATGGAGTATTTTGTAAGGAATTTTCATTAAAATATTAAAATAGTTTCAGCAGAATACATTAACGAACGTACAAAAAAAAGGGCAAACACGAACGAATCGACCGCACGTGCGTACTACTAAACAGTGTTTGTATTTATTCCAACATATGAAATAGCGTAACATTACAATTTTACAGTAACATTATTATTTAAAAGGTTATGTGAACTTTAATTTTTTACTGTCTACGTAAGTAGTCTTAATTAAGATTCATACTAGAAAACTTATTTGGGTATCTGGGTGTATGTATTGCATTCTATTATAAAGAACACATTTCTTATAAAACATTGGTCATCGGATCTTCAAGGTTTAAAAATAATTACGATAAAGAATCGTTACACGCAATTGACGGAATACCGTGCAGGAGGGGCTTTGCTTCAATTAAGTGCAATGAATTATCGCCTTTATTCATAAAAGTTGCATAAAGTTAACTAGAGACTGTTTAGCCATAAATTTTTCAAGTTCAAATAAAAATAATATATAATTCGGATAATACACATCCATATAATGTTAGTAAAAGTAAAACTTAGCCTAATGTTAACTTTAAGCAACTTTTATGATTAAAGGGATTAATGTCAAGTCTTGTGATATTATTAGTACCTAGGTATGTGATTTATTTTTTGAGTGCGTTACAATATCAGTTACTTTTTATGGAAACTAATTCTAACTATTTTTATTTTACTTATTACGTGCACGTAACGACGATAATGCACTATGGTCATTCATTGAAACGTTCGGTTATTTAATCATACAATCAATGTTGACTAAACTATTATAAAGATGAAGACCATAGTCCTTGACGATACATTAAACAAACAAGGCCTTTCAAACAAAGTGATATTTTTAAATTCCCTAATGGGCCTTATGCATGAAGCCAAAAGGCCTCTATAAACTCGTGTCAACAAAAGACCAAAAGTCTAATCGGAACTAAAAAAAAAGTACAATTTGACAGGTGAACAAACGTCTGTTTGAGTAAGGCCATACATACAGTTTATTTCTGTTTCAAGAATTGGGTCACAAATTATTTGTGGATGCAACATAAAGTTTCTTTTTAGAAAGATTTCTCGTATATATTCCAGTGATATGATTTTATCATGAGAGCCATTCAAATAAAATCATGATTTTGAACACGCGTTCGGGATCAACTGGTTTTCGATCCCAAACGCGTGTCAATTTCGTTTAAAACTATTTTCATCATCACCTTTAAGAACGAAAACTACAATTTATTCTTAAGTAATTCATATGAACCTGAAAAATTGATATCCGCGTAGGGTACCTAAACACAGATAACAATCGTATAGAAAAGTTGAAACAATGTAACAGAAATTTGCCATGGCAAATTGACGCTATTCAAAAGAGTAACGGTATCTCCTAGTCGTAAGTCGCACTAAAGAGGTATAACCTAATCTACGAACAAGACCACTGGGACTCAATATTTTCAAACTTAAGTTTTTATTGGCAACTGATTTTAACATTGACTTTTGACGAGTGAATGTAGAGAAGTTTTACAAAGAAATTCCTAGTAAATGACATCATCTTTACCATTCACGGCTTAAATTACGGACCGCTAAGTATACCTTTCACTTACTCCAAATATCTCTGCCTTGAACCGGTTATGTTTCTATCCTATTTTACCTATCTAATCATGACATTAACACAAAAGAATCAAGTTATATGCCTGCATCTCTGCATAGTTTATGTGTTCCTGCAATACACAAATTGGTTTTTCCTTACCTGCCGTCAAGTTGATGGGGCCCATTCTGCAGCACCACGTTGACGAGCGCCGGCTCAGCGAAGGTCACGAACCCAAAGCCCCTGGAGCGGCCCGACTCGCTGTTCTTCATCACCACGCAGTCGATCACATCGCCGTAACGCGAAAAGTATCGCTGCAAATTCTCCTGAGACGTCTCCCATGACAGCCCACCGACGAATAATTTTCTGGGTCAAAAGGATTTAAATACAGATATTTTAAAGCACTTAGAAAATACTCATGAGAATTTAATCTAGGTTGGCTTGTCCACTACCGCCTACTACCCTAGATAGAATAACTTTCGCGCGCTTTAACACACAAAAAGTAATTTCAATGTAATTTATAAAAAAACTCAAAGTGGCCTGATGACGTGTCCAGTACACATGTGGCATCTTTGGTTCACGTGAGTTTACAGCATTTCCATCATAATTAATTTCAAACTGTGCTATGCGTTAACGGTCGCTGAAAGCCATTTTGTCTAGGGCAGTTCATAAGTCATGGCATATACAAATGGCTACACGACACCTTGGCTTTCCTCAAAAACCGTTCCAATTTTATTAAAAACATAGCAAGCCCGAAAGCAGCTTCCTGCAGCGAGAAAATATTAACACGGAAGCTTGGAATAAACTAAAGCATTGTGAAATGACTTTGGTAATGAATTTTAACGACATTCAAGTCCTTAACAACAACAGACAACAAACGTGGAGTCTTTGGAGTACCTGGACGCCTCTTATATTGTCTGTTTGTTTACTGTTGAATATTTAATATTAGTTTGCTGTGCTTTAACTTTCCAGTTGGGAAGTGAAATAGTATTTAATTAAACATTTAAAAAATGTTTTTTTAAATTGTGAATTAACTATTTTTGTCAGTAGTCAATAATTATTTGTTGAAGAGATGTCATAGGGTAAGTGTGACATCATAAAAACATTGTTTTTATTATCAAGTGCAAGTTTTTGTATAGGGTAAACAACATCTAGGTTTTACCCAAGCTTGTTTTGTCCAGGACACAACTTCACTTAAAAAATTATAAAATTATTTGTTACCAAAGGCGACTTGGTGAAGTATGTTAGAGGAAAACTTATTTATTTCATTTATTACATTAAATTTAATAGAAACCATAATTTCTTCCCATGATGCAGTTTTACTTGACGACCTTTGACTAGGTGGGGGTAAACAATCAAAGATTCATTGATCATTTACCCGACCTCATCAAAGAATGCATTTTTACAAATTTTATTCAATTACAAGATATACAATAGAGTAGATGACCTAAAAACCTACTTGGTAGCTGCTATCTAAATTAAATTTATACCTATAGCCATTTTGTTTAGATAAGGAATGGTTTAGTAGTTAAAGTCTACAATTGTTGTTTTAATGATTTGAATGTTAAACTATTCATTATGAATGTATATTATGTTAAAATGATACTGTAGTACTAAAGTTCACTGGGGTAAAGTATTTAGATTAAACAGTTTTCAAGGCTCTCTTGAAAATACTATTCAAATATTACACAGAACTGTACAGTGTTTTAATGACAGTGCTTTTAAAACCTAGAGATCTAGAATATAATTAATACTAATTTAAAGTACTGAGCTGCATCATAACAGCATAAATTGATTATAATATTGCTTGTTTAGTATATGTTAAAAAGAAACCCCTCTAAATTTTTATTTTCATTTATTAGTAAGTTATAAATGGTCACAAGTGTTACTAATCACTAGTCAGCTTTATGCAACATTTATGAATATAAGGGTTTATTTTTAGATAAGTGATGTTAAAACGTCAAAAATGTCCATACATTTTAACTTAGTCTTTGTTTATGAATAAACACCATGCTGTTTAAGGAGTTTATTGATAAATGATGATTAGAGTTAAGTGACGTGAAAATGTCAAAAATGTACGTTAAACAGTCGCGAATCACAAGTTAACTTTAAGCAATGTTTATGAATAAAGGGGAAAATGTTTTTGTATGACAACAATAAATAAAGAAGTCAACAATAACGTAAATTGATTGTTATGTACAAAGCAATTGTATATTGTTATTGTGAACATTTTCATTTTTAATGTCTGGACTTGAAAAAAGACTATCTGTGAGTTTGTTTCAGCTTCCCTTCTCAGAGGTAGTCAGTTAGAAAATGCCGGATCCAGATACTTAAAAAAAAAAACGTTTAAAAGTGATCAGTGATCCTACTTGCATAATAAACTATTTCATTTCAAATGGTCAAGCAATTTAGGTTAAGAAATGTGCTTGTGCTGGTCTATTAGTTATCTTGATTTATTTAAGTTAAAACTTGATAACTGAAGTGTTACTCATATGCCATATGATGGCATTTACTGAAGATAACTTACAAAATTAGTCACAGACCACATAATTTAGTATCAACATGTTTATCTAATCAGTTCCATTATACATTGTCAGACAGTAGCCATATTGAAAGTTATACTATCCTCTGAACATTCATGGAGTAATGATAATTTAGTGCTAACTTAGCACATTTACCAAGATGGGTGAAAGTATCCATTCACTTCTCTTGGACACCTCAGTTTTACTTTTAGTGGTTTCTGTATATTATCATATCTGCTTACTTTACTTTTAATTGCACAATTTATAACCTAATGTTTTTTAATTTGAATTTTAGATTACTTATAAAACACAAGTCAAAAAAGCTTAGAGAAGTGAAGATGTTAAGAAATAATTCATTGAAAGTTTATCATTATCATTTACATATTATTATTTACTCACAACTTTAAACTTAGCTAAAATTATGTCCATGTGGTGTAATTATTTAAAAATGCATTTAAGACGTGATCCTCTGTCAATATGTATGCTCTATGCAATAAGGCATATATCTAAAGACCACGAGTATCGTTTTACTAATATCAATGCGTCTATAGCGACCGCCCAACGCGTGTTTACGCGAAAAATAACATCCATCCCAGCAAGCATCTAGGAAAACTGTTTATGAACATAATGTGACGATGCAAGTAACCATATGCAAATGAATCAGCACGTTTCGCGTCTTGTAGGTAAATGAGATCGAGCTACGCGGCACTTCGAACATTGATCTAATAACCTCATTAACAACTAGAGACTTAAATTTTTGATATTTTTTATAAAATATGACGCTTGCTATACCTAAGCGCAAAATCACCGATAAGAGAAAGCAACGATTAGTCACAGAAAGGTTAATTTTACATATTGCGACGTTTCCACATCAACAGCTTTCGAAGTTGAAGTACAGTTATATAAACTGTTTCTACGTTCATTTTGGCAATGAAATGCAACAACAATCAGAGAAAATATAGCATGGGAAAGTAATAGCTGCCATGATAGTACCACGCAAGTCGCACGGCGAGGCTTGGGGTCGGTGCCCGCTAGCCGGTATAAAGTAAAAGGATAATTGAAATATTGCAGCTCGCACCTATATAATTTTGAATGTATTATCATAAAATAACGTCAGTACAACATAATTCATACTTTCAAGGAACAAAATTGAGTACGTAACGCTACCTCACAAGCCCTGTTGGCTATCCGTGAAATGCGACACACCAAGCGAACATGCCAGTTTGACCTATTATAGTTGGCACGTCGTGGACAGCCTTAAACCACACCAAAAATATGTGAAAACAAACTCACCCCTTCTCATCATCGTCCATGTCTGGATTCATACGCATAACTTACTACTAATTAAAAATAATGGTTGGCACCGGTAACAAACCAAACCACACAAGCACAGACCCACACGAATGATTATGGCGGACCAACAATATCCGCTTTCTCAAAAAAAAGTCTTGGAAAGGGGAAGTGGTCAATACAAAACTTGATAATTTGGAAAATTCATAAAGATGAAAAATAACTTCAAGTATTCTTTATGAAAATATTAATTTAAATTAAATATATTTTATTAATAATTTTGATTAACACTATCATTGAAAATCAACACAATTTATTTTAAAAGTAAGTAAACTTGTATGATTTCGCAATACAATTTCGACAAGGTATGCTCGTCACCAGGTGGCACCACAACCGAGAGTGTTGCTATATAAAATTAAAAACCAAATACGCCACAATTTTTTTAAATTTAGACAGACATATTTTGATATAAAACTAGTATATTATATAAATCAGTATTATTATGCAAAATGTCATTTAAATCATCTGTACTTTTTATAATTTTGGAACTTTCTAAGATTTTCAGCTAGCAACCGTAACGCCATCTGGGTGTCACCTACTGGAATTAAAAGCAAATTCACAAAAAGCAGACTCTGTTACAGAATACAGTTTTTCTAAAGCCCCGTTACAGGGGGGGCACACTTAGTACTTTATGAATTTCTACAGTCGACAGCGACATCTAAAGAAAAGTGTGTGAACAACTGGGCAGCCATCTTATTGACCTATAAAGGTCTTGGTTACCAGGTCGTAAAATTTCAAAAAAAAAAAAAAAAAGCAGCCATCTTATACCAAGTCATATTTTTTAATTTCAATTTTCAAGCTATGGAAGCAAGATGGCGGATAGAGAATCAAACAATTTTATTTTATTTATACTCGTGTTGAATGAATATATGAAACATTGATATGATGTACGCACGTGTTATTGGCAAAATTGTGGTGTCTCTTCCACAAAGGCCATTGATCAAGACTTGAAGTTGAAGTTCAATTTTCATGATTTGTTGTCATGTTTCAACTCCCAAGAAAATATTGTATTTTTGACTATGATGCTTTAGGTAAGTGTTTATTACTGTACCCTACCGTATTATCTATATAAGTAAAAAGGTTTTTATGTTCTATAATATGTTTTTTTTTTGCCCAAATTCTGATAAGTAATTATTCACAAATTTCATTCCAATTTCAGTTGCACACGGTGTACCTACCCATTCTCCGACTCCCAAACCCTGAAAAGGACCCTGATTAGTTCGCTACTTTGATAGCCGCTGTTGGCAGCCAAGTTAGAGAAAGTGATCATATGAAGATTTATAAGAATATGTTCAAAAGAATATGTGATCACCATTTTGATCAATCAAGACAGCTGGAGGT
This sequence comes from Sesamia inferens, assembly GCA_037179545.1. Taxonomy (NCBI): domain Eukaryota; kingdom Metazoa; phylum Arthropoda; class Insecta; order Lepidoptera; family Noctuidae; genus Sesamia; species Sesamia inferens. The sequence goes on along the minus strand of CM073933.1, from coordinate 28,873,991 downwards.
CGTCTTATTTGTTCAGGAGCACCAACAGTTAATAAGAATCGTAAGTAGAATAAAGTTAGCTCAATATTTGTGTGAACACAACATTTATTACCATACCAAATTGTTCCAATTCATATTTACAATCATTTGTGGGGTGACTTTTCAAAAGGACTTATTTCTGTGTGAACTCTAAAGAGAAATAGCCCCTTATGACTTTGTGAAAGGGCTTATTTCTGTATGAATTCTGCAAAAAAAATGCAGTCCTTCCGAAGAGTCTCTCCTCAATTGGATTTTGCTAATCAGTAACTTAAAAGTACCTACTCTGAAAATTGTGGAAGAAGCAGAAGTGTGTGTCTGACTTTTACTGACTAAAACCCACCCATGTTCCTTAACTTGCCTGTGTGACGGCCAGGGCCACGGTTTCTTTTTTAAACAACCCGCAACGCTGACCCAGGAGGCATTGATCTTCGTGGACCCCGTCACAATGTGAACTGGTAATAACCTTGCATTGTATGTTACAGGTATTCAACAAATAATCAGTACCTTTGTGGAGACAGACCATAAATACTAATTTCCAAACTGTTAATTTCTGACACTTTCGGCTAATTTGTAATATTATTTTATTTCTGTGTACTTCATAATTAACGTAATGTTTTATATAACGATTTTATGTTTACATACTATCAGCTGTGAAGTTTTCACTCATAAAATAAATAAATTACTGAATACTTTGTTTTAATCATCTGAAAACCCAGACCTATAATATACATTACATAGCTACGTACGCATAGATACGTAGCTATAACATACATAGCTACGTATGCATAGGTACGTAGCTATAATATACATATCTACATACGTATAGCTATGTACCTGTATCATTCAGCTACATACGTATAGCTACGCACCTACATTCACTAGTAGTTGTTCACCTACTAAACTGAAGACGGCAGCACTTTCCATACATGCATATTTTACCGCAGAGTTGGCACTCTTTAATTATATACTTACTATACTCTTTGCCCCGTTATATAACTTAATCTATGCTAAAGCCTAGTAGCCTGTCCGATGAAGGCCATCCCGCGCCGCAGCTGAGCCGGTAAAATCGTAACCATCCCGACTATGACCTCTGAGTTTATTTCGGCATTTCTTCTCAGACTTAATACTAGGAAATGCCGCGGTCATCAAACCACTAAAAATCCTTTCCATTCAGCCGCCCCTTGCTGTCCTCTCTAGCGACGCCCTAAACCGTGGTTCATACAGTATGAACCACGGTTTACTCCACAGGGCACCCCCTGTGGAGTATGAATCATACTCCACAGGGGGTGCCCTTAGTGCGTAGTCGCTATGTAGTTCTTAAATGCCCCTAGCTGGAGCCCCTAATTGTATTTAAGGCAGGCACCCATAGGATAGTCCGGTTAAGTAGGTAGTCACGGTCTCTAATGGTCAACTACGAGATGCCATTACAAAAAGAAAAGCTTAGTAGCTCTAAAGACACCTACGAGTTTTGTCGGGAAAGTTAAGCTGAGTGTCACGCTCATTTTTCATTGGACTTTTAAATTATCCATAGTGTTGTTTACTAAATAAAAGTCCGTGATTTATGTAGTAAGAAGTGCATTCAGTAAGTAGTTCATAAAGAACATTGAGATATCACAGCATAGTGGCCTCATCATGACTTTGCCTCAAACGCTCGGTTCACGCGGTTTTTGGACATGAATGAAAATTCATTACGTGACATTGGCACAAACCATGCGAATCCAAAAAAAGAAAGAAATAAATTAATAGTTCCTAATAATCTCAACACGTGACATTGGCTAAATGCACAAACCGTGCGAAGCCAAAGGAAAAAGAAAAAAAAAAAACAAAAAAGACACCCGCAAGCCTGCAGCAATGCATTATGCAGTCTACCTCTACCAAAGACATCTTCATAGTGATTACTTGCTGTGGACATTGATTTTATTATTCACATATCTTAAACCTCTGGCCTTCAAAATTGTATTCATGGGGATACTAAACTCTTAATCACCAAAACTAAACAAAATTTTAGTTAGTGCATCTTTCCTTTCTATTCTAATTAAAAAGAGAAGATAAACTATTAGTAGGACGAGACTAAATTAATATTTATCTTTTGTCCTTTCTTAATGAAATAGACAGAAACGACAAGGGAGACAAGGGAATCGGGGCCAGTGGTGGACAAAGACTAACTTTTCCCTAGTATTATTATACTCTTTGGACTAACTTTAAAGCACGCGTGCGCGTGTTTTGATGCGCATGGTCTATCATAACTATATACTTAGTTACTTACTATACTTTTTGGTCTATCGGTTTGGAATTAATAATACTGCACGTTGGCCACTCAAAATATATTATGTACGTATGTAGATTTCACCTAGTGATTTCGCCTGTTTTAGCAAGCTATTGATGGAAGCCCCATTGCTATATACCAGGAAATAGTCTAAATTAATGCTTCTCATTTCTGCTTTAATGTTTTTGGTAGTATACAATCAAAACAAAAAATGGTTTATTTATATATATTTACAGTTTTAAAATTCGTGATGAAGAACTGGCGCTGTGGCCACAGTGACAGGTATATCCTCCTGTAAAGTTAAGTGGAAGGGAAAAATCACTTGAACCTGTGAACAAAATGAAACCACAGTTAAAAATCTGCCTAGCGAGACCCAGAGTTATCGTAAACGACATGGTAAAGACATTAAAATATTTTTTGGTATACGGCCGCTTTAAAGGGAAGTCCCCGTATACTACTAACAGTGTAATACCTCATTTTCAATGTTATGGGATGAAAATAAATAGAATCTGTTACACAAATTCATTCGTTTGAGATAATTTGTTATCCTACTCTCTACTCACCCTAAAAATATATGATACGTCCACCATCTGGTCTATTTGATTTAAGCTAGTAGGTATTAAATGAGGAATTTCCATATTAAAAAAACAAATCTCGGCTATGTTCAGGGAGAATTTCTTGTATTCCGATTTGCATATTTTTTTCTCCTCATCTGCCCATCCCGACTGAACATTATACCGTATTTTCTGAAAAGAAAGCAATATAAATAGGTGTTTGGTATCAAATGACATTTATTCAAATTAAGCTGGTAATCACCTTTTTTAGAATGTCAAAATCACAAAAGACCTCCCTTCAGCACTTCCAAATGCTATTGATAGGCATATACTAAGTACATATATTTAGGTGTAGGTCAAAAGAGAGATAACGTAACATAATAAAAAGGTAATACATATAAAAGACGATGTTGGTAAGGTTCTGTCCAAAGATGACGCAAGGGCGGATCCAGGGGTGATAAACAAACAACTAGCTACCTATTATAGATTCCTCCTCAAGTCGTTCTCCTCATTACTAAGGGTAGTGATGTCCCTGTGGAATTATTCTCTTCTTGTCAATAGTTCGCCATCTTTTACGATCCTTGGCCACGAGTATAGCATCATGGAGGCCGGTGTTCAGAGATGAACGTGTTTGGTCAGTCCACCTTATTGGACTGTGACCTCTAGACCGTCGTTCATCCACCATCCCAGTAACCATCACATGTTCGAAGTTGTCTCCATCCTTTCTGGCAATATGGCCAAAATATTCCAAAATTGTTCGAAGGCCCCTCCGAGTTGTTGTCGACGGATGCTCATCTGAGCCCATGTCGACTAATGCCGGTGTTCCTCAGGGGTCTGTTCTCTCCGCAACTCTGTTTCTGCTGCATATTAACGATCTGCTGATGCCCGGTATCTATGGGTGTGCAGATAACAGCGCAGTTGTGGAGAGATATCTGTCGGATGCTCGGGCTAGTAGGGAATCATTCCGGTCCGAAAGAGAGGGCATGGTAGAGCGAACGAGTGTTGCACTACAGGCAGTCTCCGAATGGGGCAATGCCAATCTTGTAGCATTCAATGCCGCCAAAACACAGGCGTGTCTTTTCACCACCAAAAAGAGCCCATTCACCTTGGCTCCTACTTTTCGGAATGTATCATTGGAGTGTACCGACCGCCTTCAGCTTTTAGGTATTGAGATTTCCTCGAACCTAAATTTTGGGCGGTTCATTAAGTTCAAGGCCAAGTTGTCTGCCAGAAAACTTGGCGTTATCGCAAAGGTCCGGCAGTACTTCACACCAGGGCAGCTTCTAATGTTGTACAAAGCACAGGTCCGTTCGTGTGTGGAGTACTGCAGCCACATTTGGGCTGGTGCTGCTAAGTGTCACCTGGCCACTTTGGATTCAGTGGAGAGGCGTGCGAAGAGGCTGATTGGTGACCCTGTTTAAACTCGAGTTGGTCTCTAAAGCTTAGAGCACAGGCGTAGAGTAGCCAGCCTTTCGGTGTTCTATAGGATACATTTTGGGGAGTGTCCGAGCGAATTGCATGATTTAATTCCCCCATCTCCGTTCCACCATCGGACGACCCGTCGTACGGCGAATTTCCACCCTTATGTTGTTAACACCACTACGATCCGGACGAAGCGTTTCGCCTCCTCCTTTATACCGCGTACAACGAGGGACTGGAACAATTTGCCAGCGGCGGTGTTTCCGTCGGACTACAATTTGAGTGTCTTCAAGGCTAGATTGAATAGGCTCTTAATAAACTAGTACGCTTTACCATCAACGATTGCGTCACTGCTTACCATCAGGCGGGATTGCGGTCAAGCGCTGGTTTATTTATTATTTATTTATTTATTCTTTATTGTACACCAATCAAACATCGAACAAAATACATGGAACATAAAACATACAATGAGCGGCCTTATCGCTAATGCGATTTCTTCCAGGCAACCAAAGAATGGACAGATTCTCCTGAATCACATATGGGACTGTCGTTGGTGCCAAATATCATGGTTACAATTTACTAAAGTAGATACACAAATACATACATAAATACATAGATACTTTAACCCTACAAGGCATGATTTTTTTTATGTGGCCAAAAAAATATATGTGATGTGGTTAGCCATTACTAAGCAGGGAAAAATAAAAAAAAAAATTAAAAACAAATATTTCTATACGAAATGTTAATTTTTTTTTCTGTTCCCGTTGAGGGACATTGTGCCTTAATACAGTTTTTCGAATATCATAATGACATTTCAAATATAAATAAAAGTATGTATTTATTGATGAAAATTGCGAAAACAATTTTTATCTTTGTGCAAGCAAAGTTCAACACGACATTTTTCACAACTAATGAAGGTTTTCCCATGACATCCTGGATATTTGCACCTTTGACGCTTCAGACCCCATATTGGAAGATGCTCAAAACCGTCACGCCTGACGTCAGAAGGAGGTAGGATTGCGGTATTGCGCTTAGCCCTCTTCTGCTCAATTTCATCAGATGCAGATGATGGTCTTCCTCTTTTCTTATTGATCGATAGACCAGACATACAGAGACTTTTTGCAATTTCAAATTTGAAATCTCTCAACTTTAGAGGGGTCGGCGTTTCTTCCTGCTCTCCAACTCTTCTGTACAGTAACCAACTATTTATTACCACAACGTCTACAAGGTGATAAAATAGTCTCAAATACCATTTCCTGGTTCTTATTTTTATTTTATATTTACCCAAGAATGAATCCAGTAAATCCACGCCTCCCATATGCTGATTATAAATTTTCACTATTTGGGGACAATCCACTTGAATATATTTTTTAGTTTTTTTACAATATCTCCTGACTTGTTGTACAGGCTCTCGACCCACAAATGATGATGTTAGAATTACTGGTTTATTGTCGTACCACATTATTGTCGCGACCTCTATATCATCAATATTAGCTACCCATTCCTCAGAAAATCCTCTATTGATTTTATCTTTTTTCAGGTCTTTTATAGGTGGTATTGTCAAGTCTTTTCCCAAACGACCTTTATTCAGAGTACCCAATGATTGAATCCCTTCTTTTGCTAAATATGATATCAATTCTGGCGATGTATAATAATTGTCAAAGAACAATTTATATTGCTGATGCTTGGGTATGCTTCTAGATAGACGCACAACAATATTTGTGCTTGCTCCTAAGTCTGGCTCATTTGACTGTCTAAGTTTTGGATCATTCTCCATGCCCGAATAGATTTCAAAATCGTATGCAAACCCACGATCATCGCAAAGAACTAGCAGCTTATACCCCCATTTATGTGGCTTGTTCGGAAGGTATTGTCGCAGAATATTGGAAGCCTTTGTCGCGCACATTTGCTCATCTACTGATAGTGCTTCTCTTTTAGGCACACTTTGACACTTTTTCTTGAGTGTTTCTAAGATAGGTCTAATTTTATGCAAACGATCATGTCCTGGAGCACTTGAAGGTGGTTGTAGAGAATTATCATTGAAATGCAAGAACTGACAGATTCTTTTGAAATGATTGATAGGCATTGTTTCCATAATCAGTGGTATACCGAGTTCATTTGCCCAATACATACGTATATTCGGTAACGGAGCCAAGCTCATAGTAAGACAAATGCCTAAAAACTTTTTCAATTCATTGATAGTAATTTGAAACGGTTTAGAAGAATTCTTTTGAATGCTAAATTTACGCATTTCTTCTGTAATGTGTCCTAATAATTCATCGTCAAAAAACCATAGAAAATATTGCAAAGGAGTGTCAAATTGTGAAATCTGTGGCGGTAACACAGTGTTTCCAGTAAACTGAGGATGAGTTGCTTGAAAAGGCATCTTTTTCCAGATGAATTTCCTTTTTTTTCTTTTGGAGACCACAGTAGTGACTTTTTTTTTGGGAGGCGCAACACTCATAGAAATTGATGATGGTCTGCTTCGTCGTGATGAGCGAGCGATTCCTAAAGGAGGTTTTACAATCACACCTGAGGATGTACTGGGTTGTGGGCTTGCTCGATGTACCTCATTATTAGCGTGAAAAGAATTTTGATTTCTTGACGGCAATACTAAATTTTCCTTATCGCTAATAGATTCCGATAAATAGTTGAAGGTGGATAGAATTCTTTCACTGTCTTCATCACTATCTGCACCAGAAGAATCTTCGCCATCTTCACTACCTGATGGTATAGGGTGAGGTGTCCAACAGTGAACCATGAAAAAGTTGCACATTCATAGCTCAGCTGTTTTTAAAGATAATTAAGATTGTTTTTTACTAGAGGACTTTCCATATATCTGGCTATAATTTTGCATATTCATTTTAGAACCAAACGCAACAAGATAGTATATATTTAAGTTTTTTTAAAAGATGGGAAATGGCTCACTGAGTCCACCACGTGGGACACTCTGAACCGGGCCAGGTCAACAGTCAACCAATATGTACTCAGTGAAGCTTCCTATTTATTTTACAATAAATTATGACTATTTATGCTACAAAACTAAGGTAAAGCAATAAAACGCCTTGTAAATGTTACTAAGTAATCAACTTTATTAATTAAATGTTTTTGACAATGTTTTTTATTTTTAAATATGAAACGTCCATCTTTTACTAGCAACATGGCTTGCAACATGAGTTCTTTTGTGTGGCCTCCAATTTTCCTAGGCGCTGCTTTGATTCGCCCTATGCTGAAACAAGAACAATTTTATTACTATGTTCGCGGTTCACTGTGTACTACACCCACCATTCAACGTTTAAGGTGATGTTAAAAACAAATGAAAAGAGTTACTGTAGTGATTTTAGTTGCATATGATAGCCAAATAAACGCTATATTAAGTATAATAAATTTCACATAATAAAAGTACGCATAACAGAAGTAATACGAAAAGGTAATACTTACGTTTTATTGCGTTTTATCGCCGAAAATCGTATTGCGATCCGCCACACGGACGTCTTTGACGCTAGCTAGTTCCCGACTTACCAGCAGGCGGCGCAGTAAAAACTGACTATATTTGTGTCCAAGCACGGTTTGAAAACGAAGCATTTACAAAGTAAGAACGGTGGCTCAATGTGTACCACTGGTTCACTGTTGGACATCTCACCCTACTCAAGAAATGTGAAATTTAGTCGTCGCCCAATCTGTTTCTATCCATAATCTGCAAGAAAATCAACAAATTTCTTAGTAAAACTACTGTAGGTACTTATCTGTCAAAAGGAAGCTTAGGGCACAGTGTACCGTATCGGGAACGTACAAAAAAATTATATTTTACAATACATAAACAATGATAAATACAAAAACAAACTTACCTTAGCAAAGATAACACTATTTCTAACACACAATATTTTTTTTAGTCTCAAAACGTAAATAGAATATTTTTAATTTTATTTTGAAATCTTCGAATTCACTCACGCAATACGATGTCGCAAATTTTTAACTCTTGTAGTTGTACAACGATTACTAGCACCATCTACACGAAACCACTGGTACTACTTAACTATTGCATTAAAGTAGTTTACTTAAAAATCCGATGGATGTCTCTATCACGCAAAATAAAGGTGTAGGGAGCGATTTAGTAACTGTTCCCGATGAGTCACTGGGTGCCTTGTAGGGTTAATAGTATAAATAGCCATAAAGTGTTTATTTAACAAGATCATAACGACAAGTAGTGTTCCCCACAAGTCTCTTGAATTCCTGTAACGATTGTGCGCGTTTAATTTCAATTGGCAATGCATTCCACAAACGAGGGGCCTGAACAGTGAAAGATTTATCTAGGAACGTTGTGGAATGCATAGGCATTTTGAGCTTTAAGTTATCTGATGACCTTAAGGATTTAGTATGTGAGTTGCACAGAAATTGAAAGCGATTCTTGAGATAAACAGGGGTGAAAGGAGAAAAAAGCACATTATATAGAAGGGAAAGAATATGAGCATTCCGACGAAGGCGAATTGGTAACCACTTGAGCTTCACACGAAATTCGGATACATGGTCATATTTGCGCAGACCGAATATGAACCTTATACAAACAATTTGAAGTCGCTCAAGCTTATCTAATTGGTCTTGGGTAAGATCAAGATAGCTAACATCAGCATAGTCAAGGATGGGTAGAAGAAGTGATTGTGCAAGTGCAATTTTGGTGGTAGTCGGTAGGAAATTGCGTAATCTCCTCAGAGACGCTGCGGATGCAAATAGCTTGCGACTAACTTCCTGCAGCTGGGAAGTCCAAGAGAAATTTTTGTCAATATATATTCCCAAGTTTTTAACTTTGTCACTAAAGGGAACCACTGAGTTTTCAAAAGAAACTTGAGGTAGGGTCATCCAATCGATTCTAGAGACCGTCCTAGAACTGCCCACGACTATAACCTGCGTCTTTATGGGGTTGACCAAAAGCCCATATCTTTTGCTCCAGTCACATATGCGGGTCAGATCACGATTGATCGCTAATATGGCCTCAGATAGATTTCCAAGAGGCGCTCGTGAGTAAATTTGTAAATCATCTGCATAAAGATGGTAGGAAGAAATTAGTTCGTCAGAGATAGAGTTAATAAAAACTGCGAAAAGTAAAGGGGATAGCACGCCACCCTGCGGTACACCAGCAGACGTATTACTCCAGGAAGACAAGGTCTCCCCGAAGCAAATACGCTGCTGGCGACCAAACAGGTAACTACGAAACCAATCAATTACCGATGGAGATATGTTAAGAGAACAAAGTATGCCAAGCAGAACATCAAAATCAACAGTGTTAAAAGCATTACTAAATTTCTCTACGTTACGAAAAATCAAATCATGGCTAAGAGCTACAATGGTTGAAGAACGTCTAACGGGACTGGCACTTCTCCACGTCCATAAAAACGTACATATTGATCAAGGGATAACATTCTCGGAATAAGACGTAAAAAAAAATTGATTTCATCTTTGAATTACATATTTTCAAATACTTCTTACTTATTAATATATCTTCATTTTAATTGCATCATATATCTTTTTTTTAATTGCATCTATTATTATCAAAGTATAACTAAAATTTTTATGACTTAATCACGACTAAGTGAGCACCCCTGGCGCCAAAGCTGGATCCGCCCTTGAGATGACGAAATAAAGGAACAATGGAGGGTTTTAGGAATAAGTACGGGACTGTCGAGGGATAATGCTCATGTCACATGGTATGAAGGCATGGGAGTAAGTAAATCAGATTACCCAAAACCAGTTTGGGTTTATGCCAGATCTAAGAACAGTGGATGCTATTTTTGCACTCCACTAATTGTGCGAGAATTACAGAATTGCACATAAGAACTTACACATGGTACCTAGTCATTGATCTGGCAGAAACGTACGATAGCGTAGGAAACCACGTGATGTGGAGGAGCCACCCAGATTCATGCTGATTTACCGATGACATTGTTCTTGTCAGTGAAGGTGAAGCAGAACGAAAACCGAGTCGTACCTGCAAATATGGAGGTCTCTTTATTTCTGGAGCCATAGCGCTTGATGGCGCATTACTCCCAGTCTACTCCGATCGGTATACTCGTGCAAAGCGATGACGAAGTAGATCGGAATTAACACTGGGTGGAGCCAGTGTTAATTCCGTGTGCAGTGTTAAGTCTGAAATCGCCAACCGGCATTGACAAGCGTGGTGATTACGCTCAATCTTTCTCTGTATGAGAGGAGACCTATGCCCAGCAGTAGGACGGTTATAAAGGTAGGTGATGATGATGAAGAAGGACAGGAGAATTAATGATATTTAGGTATAGGTCGATATACTCTACCTGTAGCAATATAACGTTGACTTTTCGTATTTTTACCTTTTTCTCGTTTACAATTGTTATTTCAAAGGGAATGGTCTGTTTAGGTGCAAACGCCTTGTACGTTTTAATACAAATTGTGAATTTTCCTGAATTTCGAAAAGTTTTATGAAATTCGTTGAATGAAGGCATCTGAAAACAGTATTTTAGTAATATTTTTCGTGTACGTACAAATATACATGTTTAGTTGAAAGTACCCACCAATAATTCTTCAACGTGATTTAAATTAATATTTCCTAAAACATTGAACTTTGCTATTTTTTTAAGTTTATAGGCGGGTTTACTTTTTATTTTCACAGTATAAATTACTTTGGCGATAGAACTTTCAAAAGACGATGGCAAATCTGCTGGCAGGGCGAAGTGGAACGGGTATTGGTGAATACCAGCCCGTAGTGTGTTACCTGCAAAATAATTAATTTAACTTAAATAGGTGATTATAGACATTAACGTGCACGATTATAGACGTTTGCATGTCACTCAACTTTAATCATCGTTTATAAATAAACAATTCAATTAAACAATTGAATAATCAAAAATTTATGGTTAAAGAGTCGCTAATCACTAGTTAATTTTAAGCAATATACAAGAATCAAGATTACCTAATGTTTGGTAGATTTAATATCTTTGGAAATATTATAATAAATATCGCATCATGCGTTAATATGATGGGTGAACGAACCCTGTGAGAGGATCACACATAATTTTATAACTAAGAATGCCTTCTATTAATTTATCTTTTAAACTTACCATTAGATTGATCTCTGAATATATCAGGCATAAACAAGCTAAGAACTTTCTTCTTCCCAGAATAGATTTTTATGTACGGCATAGTTGGCATAGGCCGGGTCCACTGAGCCTTGCAAGTTCCCGTAACCTTTAGATCAATTCCTGAAAAACACAAAGGAAAATAGTTTACGACGTTTTTAGCTGAAATATAAATATAAAAAAAATAAAATTGAAAATTATACTTCGGAAATTCTGGTCATTCTTCAATTCCAATACAACAGTTCCAGTCACAATATCACCTGCATAAAAACTTCCAGTGGAATCACTATTAAAGTTTATGGTGCATGCCATAGCAAATCCAAATACTATTTAATAAGTGCAATACACAATCATAATTCACAAAATAATTTACTTGGCCTTTTACACACAACAATTATTGAAGCTATCGCTTACTTGATAACCCCGATATGTAGCAGATAACAATGATGACTGTAGATAATGACTACCTACCGAATGGGCGAAGATAAAGTAGCTGCAGAAATTGATTTGATGTCGAGGTGGCGTGGTTTTGAGGAGGGTGGGGTGGATTGGGAATACTCTAATTAAATACGCATTTCGGATTTTAGCACCCCTTGCGTGACAAAAAGTTGTAGGAACACACATACAGCACTCATAGAATTACCGTACCTCCAAACAGTTACCAGTTACCTCCAAACAGTTACCAGTTACCAAGGAATACCAACAACACCTTATTACCAATACGTTTTGACAACATCCATTCAGGAATAATCGAACAACGCCGTCTCGAGAGAGACGCTATACGTTTGACTCATCTGTTGAAAGGAACAAGAGGCCGCCTTGAAAAAGGCGTTTACTGTCAAAGGAATATGATACGTGATGCGTTGCGTGGGTTCAACGACATCACTCGTAAGTACGTTTTTGACACACGGAGTTGATATATCGCAGCGGAGATCTGTACACGAAGACTGCACACGAAGATTACATCGCAGCGGAGATATGTCCACGAAGACTACATCGCAGTGGAATCTTGGCGCGAAGACGACACACGAAGCTGGCGCATCGCAGCGGAGACCTTGACGCGGCGGGCGGCCCTCGACGAAAAGGAACGACTCAGCGCGTCTACCTATATTTATAGATTCACAGCGCGGGCCAGCGGCGCCCCGCGCCCCTCTCCGAGACGCGACGCGTGTTAAAGATCGCAGTAATAATATTGTATTTTATAATTGTAAATAATTAGTCATACCGCAACTTGTACCATAAAAAATGTAGATATAAGCAGGGGTTTTGAAGTCGAATAAACAGATCATATCGGACACGCAGTTTTATTCTACCTAAGAAGATTCCTCCTCCAAATTGGTGACCCCGAAGAAAAGAAGAAATATCAAGACTGAATCCCTGCAGAAATTATATTAAAAAAAATGTCGAGGAGCGAAGAATTCAGCGATCCATTAGGCGTCACAACAATGAAGAACGACGTAGCTACGATATCGCTGCCTGCACGACTACCACCATTTTGGCGCCAAAATCCGCGTCTTTGGTTCGCGCAGTTCGAAGCCGCCGTCGCCGCCAGCAAGATAGGTGACGAGCAAAAATTTAACCTTGTCGTCCCACTACTCGGCTGCAGCGACCTGGAACAAATCGCCGACATCATACTAGAACCGCCAGCCACCGGTAAATACAGCGCGCTGAAAGAAAGACTGATTTCCACTTATCAAGAATCAGACCATCGCCAGCTTCAGAAACTCCTCAGCGGTCTCGAACTCGGTGATCAGAAACCGAGCCAGCTGCTACGTAAAATGCGCGACCTAAGTGGCAAACTTCTGTCCGACGAAGCGCTCAAGGTCATGTGGCTCAATCACTTGCCCGCCCATGTTCGCGCAGTATTATCCGTGAACACAGAATCTACACTCGAAGTTCTAGCTGCGATGGCCGACAAAATGATGGAACACTTCGAACCAACAGTCGCCGCAGTCTCCGTAGTTCCCCCGCCAGCATCGGTCAACGAAGTACAACAGAACTCCGTCACAAATCTGCAAATCAGCATGCTTTGCAAACAAATTGAAAAGCTATCTCTCGAAGTCGCCGAATTACGAAGTAATCAGCAAAATGCATCACATCGCCGTTCCCGCTCGCACTTTGCTAGCCGTCAACATAGCCGCTCTCGCTCACACTCAAGGTCAAGGCCGCGCGCTAGTAACGCACGTACACCGAGGGACGCCGACTGGCTATGCCGTTATCACTATCGATACGGCGACGATGCTCGTAAATGCGAATTCCCGTGTTCCAAGAGCAAGCAGGAAAACTAAAAAGTACATCGACTGTGGCGGGTGTCGATGTAAACCACACATCTCGCCGCCTATGCGTGATCGACATCAACAACAGAGAAAGATTTCTCGTCGACACAGGAGCCGACATATCGGTATTAGCCGTCCGAAATAAGAAAAATAAACCGACCAAGGATACCTACAAATTGTTCGCGGCAAACGGAACAGAGATTCGTACCTACGGAGAGCGCACGCTTGAACTTAACTTAGGTTTACGAAGAAGCTTCAAATGGACATTCGTAGTCGCCGATGTAAAAACCTCAATACTGGGTGAAGACTTCCTAGTATACCACAAATTGCTAGTCGACCTGCACCAGAGGAAACTTATCGACCGCGTTACCGATCTCAGCGTGAACGCCATCAAAATAAATAACAACGAAGAAACTATACACATGGTCAACCGAGACCACGTATATCACGACATATTGAAGAAATATCCTGATGTTCTGCGGCCGATGTCACTCAAGACTCCAGGAAGCATGACGTCACACATCATATTGAGACTACAGGACCGCCGATATACGCACGGCCGCGCCCTCTACCGCCGGACAAATACAAAGCGGCAAAACTGGAATTCGAGCGCATGATAGAGATGGGTATATGCAAGCCGTCAAAAAGTCCGTGGGCAAGTCCTCTCCACGTCGTCAAGAAAAAGGATGGGTCACTTCGTGTATGTGGAGACTACCGGAGACTAAATGCAGTCACCGTACCTGACAGATATCCCATTCCACGTATTCAGGATTTCACGTACCAATTACACGGCAAGAAAATATTTTCAAAATTGGACCTGAAAATGGCATACTTTTGGATTCCTATAGCTGCGCAAGACGCACAGAAGACCGCAATCATCACACCTTTCGGCCTATTCGAATTCAACTGCATGACGTTTGGATTACGCAACTCAGGCCAAACATTTCAACGTTTCATGCATGAAGTTTTACGAGGACTGGACAACATCGTATTTTGTTTCGTCGACGATCTACTTGTCTATTCAAATAACCAGGAAGAACATCGCCAGCACTTACAAATAGTACTCGAACGCCTAAATACCTACGGCGTCAGTCTTAACATCGACAAGTGCGAGTTTGATAAAGAAAACATAGAGTTCCTCGGTTATCAAGTATCAGCAAATGGTATCAATCCCACGCAAGAACGTATACAAGCAATAGTCAATTACCCGAAACCACAGACAGTACAAGAACTAAGAAGATTTTTAGGCATGATTAACTTTTATCGCAGCTGTTTACCACATCAAGCCGAACATCAGCATGAATTAAACAAGTACCTACACAACAGCAAGAAAAATGATAAAACTTCGATAAAATGGACACCAGAAAGCGAGCAAGCTTTTGAGAAATGCCGACAAAGCATTCTCAAGGCCACAACACTTACGCACCCGATTCCCAACGCAATATTACGTCTATACACAGACGCGTCAAACACTAGCATTGGCGCTGTATTAGAACAAAAGGTCGAGGGCGTATGGAAACCACTGGCATTCTATTCAAAAACATTGAGTGACACGCAAAGAAAATATAGCGTATATGATCGCGAATTATTGGCAATGTTCACCTCAATTAAGCACCTACGTCGGCTGATAGAAGGCAACGACGTAACAATATTCACCGACCATAAGCCATTAACGTATGCATTAACAAGATCGCCAAGTACCAGCGATACACCGAGAAGAGAGCGTCAACTACATTACATAAGTCAGTTTTGCTCGAAAATTCAATACGTTCACGGTAATAATAACGAAGCGGCCGACGCCCTATCTCGTATAGAAGAAATCGACTTGTCGCAATCTACGATCGACTACAATCAACTCGCTAAAGACCAAGAGAACGACGACGAACTCAAGATCAGCATGACCAACCCGAATCTGAAGTTTGCAGAAATCACATTGCCCGGAGGTCAACGACCTATCATATGCGAAACATCAACAGGCAACTTACGCCCGTACCTACCAGCGTCTTATCGTTTTGTAGCATTCAAAGCACAACACGAACTTAGTCACCCAGGTGTACGTACGACAAGAAAGATTATTGTCACTAAATTCTTTTGGCCGAATATGAATAAAGAAGTCGGTATGTGGACAAGGTCATGCATCGGATGCCAGCGCGGGAAAATCCAGCGACATGTTATCAGCCCGCTCGGCGAGTTTCAAAAATCAGCGCGTTTCGAACATATTCACGTAGACATTGTCGGACCACTTCCGCCGTCTAATGACTATAGATACCTAGTCACGATGGTCGACCGTTGCACTAAATGGCCCGAAGCAATACCTACTCGTGACATCACCGCCGACACTGTTGCCAAGGCAATTTACGAGGGATGGATAGCGCGATTTGGCTGCCCCTTACGTGTGACAACGGATCAAGGCAGACAGTTCGAGTCGTCATTATTCAACGCACTGATGAAGAAATTTGGCATAACACGGATTCGAACCACCGCATTTCACCCTCAAGCAAACGGTCAAGTCGAACGATGGCATCGAACCTTGAAATCCGCACTTATGGCGCGAAACGCCGGCGTACACTGGAGCGAGGAACTAGCGACCGTACTCCTCGGTTTAAGAACAGTTTTACGTGAAGATACGCAAGTCAGCCCAGCTCTCATGACATACGGGTCAACATTAAGAATACCGTCAGATTTTTTCACGCCTACACAGCCAAAAAACGACGACGCAGAATTCGCCCGTCAGCTGACCGAAACAATGTCGACACTATCTCCAAACAGCAAGTCACATAGCAACAACAGAAAGATTTTCGTGTACAAAGACTTGGCTACGTGTACTCATGTCTTCGTGCGTAATGATACCGTACGAAGCCCACTGACTCCACCTTACGAAGGCCCATTCAAAGTTCTACATCGCGGCAACAAACAATTTACCATTCAGATGCCCCTACGAACATCTGTCATCACAATCGACAGACTCAAACCAGCACACTTACTCAAGCAAGAAGAATCTACTACTAGAGGAACAACAGACGCACGTGACACTCGCCGCACACATACATCGAGCGCTAATAATGAGCCGCGGCCGCTGACCCCGCCGACCTCGAGTACAACCCGCAAATCCTACGTCACTCGCACAGGACGCACCGTTAAAAAAAACGTACGATTCGCTTAAGAGGGGGATGCTGTAGGAACACACATACAGCACTCATAGAATTACCGTACCTCCAAACAGTTACCAGTTACCTCCAAACAGTTACCAGTTACCAAGGAATACCAACAACACCTTATTACCAATACGTTTTGACAACATCCATTCAGGAATAATCGAACAACGCCGTCTCGAGAGAGACGCTATACGTTTGACTCATCTGTTGAAAGGAACAAGAGGCCGCCTTGAAAAAGGCGTTTACTGTCAAAGGAATATGATACGTGATGCGTTGCGTGGGTTCAACGACATCACTCGTAAGTACGTTTTTGACACACGGAGTTGATATATCGCAGCGGAGATCTGTACACGAAGACTGCACACGAAGATTACATCGCAGCGGAGATATGTCCACGAAGACTACATCGCAGTGGAATCTTGGCGCGAAGACGACACACGAAGCTGGCGCATCGCAGCGGAGACCTTGACGCGGCGGGCGGCCCTCGACGAAAAGGAACGACTCAGCGCGTCTACCTATATTTATAGATTCACAGCGCGGGCCAGCGGCGCCCCGCGCCCCTCTCCGAGACGCGACGCGTGTTAAAGATCGCAGTAATAATATTGTATTTTATAATTGTAAATAATTAGTCATACCGCAACTTGTACCATAAAAAATGTAGATATAAGCAGGGGTTTTGAAGTCGAATAAACGCCAATTGGACGGGTCCCAGACCTCCGGCCTTGGGGGATCTCCTAGTCGGAACTGGTGTACAGTTTTCCCTTCACAGCTACACACCTAGTGTCTTTAGGGTGTGTCTACACCCTTCGCGCTAGACCGGCTAGGGCCCGTTGCACATTGAGACTGGCAACGGAATACAAGCTTAGGGCTCACCCTTAGGTACTCACCTCCCTGTCTATACCCGACAGGGAGGGTACACACCCCCGGGCCAATCCACCCGGGTGGGATAGGTAAATAAAATGACCTCTCCCCACTATGAGGCGCTTCTCGCCATTCTAAAGGAGGTTCTGCTTGAAGAACCTTCGATCCGCGCCAAATATGGCGACAGGGTGGCTGTCCTCCAACAGCTGGCCCCCTCCCCCCAGCCCGATGCCGTCCCCGCCGAGACCGAGGTGTCCATGGACACCGAAGTCTTCTCGGCCAAACGCCCCAATCCCATCTCCTCGGACTCCTCCGAGGAATCAACCCCGCCCACCCAGGCGTCAGACGACGACGACGAACCTGACTTTAAGGTCGTCGCCCTCAAGAGGAGGAGGAAGAAATCCTCCTCCTCCATCCAAGCCCCCAAACTGGTGGCTGCCGAGTCGGCCAGCGGCCGTCCCAGCCCCTCTCCCGCCCTCCCTAAAGGGACTGACGCCCCTCGTGCCGCGTCACCCAAATCCACCCCCTCGGCCCCCCGTGCGGCCTCCAAAATCCCCCCTCCCCCGCCTGTCTTCATCCAAGACAAGGCGAAGTGGCCCTCAGTGTCCGGCTGGTGCACGGAACACAAAATAGCATTCACGAATGCTAAGTCCACTCAGACGGGGATTAAAGTCTCAGTCCCGTCAGCCACGGACTTCCGCGAGCTAACAAAGCTCCTCCGCCAAAGAGGTGTGGCCTTCCACACCTACTCCCTCCCTGAGGATCGTCTCACACGCGTGGTGATCCGAAGGGTCCCTAAGGAGATCCCCACTGAAGAGATCAAAGCTGATCTCATTGCACAGGGGATCCCAATCAAGGAAGTCCACCGCATGCACAAGGCACGCGGAAAAGGGACACCGTACGACATGATCCTAGTGATCAGTCCCCCCGTCGAGGGAGTCACCCACCACCCTTTATTCCTGCTTAAGAGCATCTGCTCTCTTTCAGGCATAATAATCGAGAAGCCGCACAAAAGCGGCACCGTTGGCCAATGCCATAGGTGCCAACTGTACGGCCACTCACAGGCACACTGCCATGCTAAGCCCAGGTGCGTTAAGTGCCTAGGCGACCACGGCACAGCAGAGTGCCCACGGCCCAAAGACCGCGCGCTCTGCACCGAGCCACCAAGTTGTGTCCTATGCGGCACGACCGGCCACACGGCCAACTACCGTGGGTGCCCCAAGGCCCCCAAGTCATCTTCCCCTAAACTGGCGAAGCGCGCGAGCGCTCGCCAGCAAAGGGAGGCCCCAGCAGGCCAGACCCAGCCCCCGGTGGCTTTGAGCCCCCAGAGACCTAGTCCCTGGAACGCTCTAAACCACCAGAAGGCCTTCCCGGCCTTAGTGGCGGCCGCCCCCACGACTCCTCAACCCACCCCCACATGGAAGGACAAGGATCCTCGCATCCGACCTTCCACGGCCCAAAAGGTGGCAACAACTGCTGCTGCGGCGACAACAACCCCCGCACGCACAACCCCCGCAACAACCACCGGAAGCAACCCCCTTGACGCATTCAACGTCATCTCGGGGACCTTCCTCATTTTCATGTCCCCCCGTGCCAGGCAAATGGCAAAAGAACTCTTGGCTGCCAGATCTGCTGGCAACCTTGAGGCCGTGATAGGCATTTACAATGCCTACCCTGAAATCACCCAGGCCCTGTCCTCCATCGCATCCAATTAATGGATTGCAGGAGCAGCAAACGAACCAAGCCCCGATCCCTGAAACTGGTGCACTTCAATGCCGATGGCATTAGAGATCAGAAATTAGAGATCTCAACATTCCTTCGTGAGCACCAGATAGATATCTTCCTCGCCCAAGAGACCTTCCTCAAGCCTAGCCACCGCACACCTCTGATCGCGAACTACCGCGTAGTTCGCAACGACAGGTTGCGTTGTCACAAAGGCGGTACCCTTATTTATTTCAAAAGGGCTCTACATTGCATCCCAATGGACCCCCCACCCCTCTCACGACTCGAAGTGTCAATGTGCCGCCTCGGCATGACAGGCCACCAACCTATCACATTAGTGTCGGCCTACCTCCCTCCCAGTTCCTCTGCAGAGAATCACCAACTCTTAGCAGACGACATCGCCCTACTTCTGGGGTTGAGCGACTCCGTGATAATAGCGGGCGACCTCAACGCCAAACACACCGCCTGGAATAGCACCAGGACCAACTCCAGAGGCAGACTCTTGTTTGACCTCTCTACCCGAATGAACTTCGACGTCGTGGGACCTATGACCCCCACCCATTTCCCCTACGACCCCGATCACACCCCGGACGTCCTCGACGTGGCGCTCCTAAAGAACGTCAACCTACGGTTAGACTCTATAGAAGCGCTACCAGAGCTATCGTCCGATCATCGACCAGTCGTTATCAGACTGGCTCCCCGCACTGGCCTCTCTGACCCAGGTCAAGAACCCCTCAAGAAGGTGGTAACGGACTGGAGGAAAGTAAGCGATCGGCTGAAATCCTCCACATCCCCCCACCTGGACTCCATACCTGCACGCCTGGACTCTATCGCGGACACTACAGCCGCGATCGACTCGTTCACGGATCACGTACAGTCAGTCCTGAACGACTGTTCAAGGGAGGTAACAGCGACAGAAGACTGTCGCTGGAAACTTCCCACTGACTTGCGTGAACTCCTGACCGAGAAGAACGCGGCTGTCCGTGCCTACAGCAGCTTCCCCTGCGCGGCCAACAAAGCCCATATGCGCTATTTACAGAGAACTGTAAAAAGACGCATATCGGAGTGGCGTGAAGCCGGCTGGGATAAGATGCTGGACGAGTTAGAGCCCACCCACCTAGCCTTCTGGGAACTTCAGAGGAAGTTAAAATCCAAAGAAGTTGTCACCATGCCTCCTCTGGTTCGCCCCGACAATACCATCGCCTTCGATGACGATGAAAAGGCTGAATGCCTTGCCTCCTGCCTCGAAGCCCAGTGCTCCCCCAGCCTCCTACCAGTAGACCAAGCCCACCTCCTAGAGGTCGACGCTGAAGTTGAACGTAGGACCTCCCTCCCGCCTGTTGACGACCCGGATGATCCCCTGCCTCCCATCACTCCAGATGAAGTGCAGGACATCATCAAAGGCCTTCAACCCAAGAAAGCGCCCGGATCAGACGGCATCACCAACAGAGTGGTCCGTCTCTTCCCAGCCCACCTAGTCCTCCTCTTGACCACCATCTTCAATGGTGCAATGGGGAACAACATTTTCCCACAAACGTGGAAAGAAGCCACAGTGATTGGCATTCCCAAGCCCGGCAAGCCCAAAGCCGAACCAACCAGTTACCGTCCTATCAGCTTGCTGAAAGTTCTCGGCAAAATCTATGAGAGGCTTATTTATAAGCGTCTCAGAGCTTACGCCGAGAACAAGGGCCTCATTCCCAATGAGCAGTTCGGGTTCCGATCCCAACACTCTTGTCCACAACAAGTCCTACGCATCACTGAACATATACACGCAGGGTTCATGCGTGGTATGTACACAGGCGTAGTCTACTTCGATATAGCGAAAGCGTTTGACAAAGTCTGGCACAACGGCTTAATCTATAAGCTGTACAAACTCGGAGTGCCCGACCGTCTCGTTCTCATCTTACGGGACTTCCTGTCAAACCGCACCTTCCGCTACAAAATCGAAGGAGCACACTCCTCCCCCCGCCCCATCCGTGCAGGTGTTCCCCAGGGCTCCGTGCTAGCCCCCCTTATTTTCACGCTGTACACAAGCGATATCCCGAAAGGTGGTAAGGCCCAAGTCGCTCTGTTCGCAGACGACACCGCCATCTACTGCTCGGGACTCAGCCCTGACCGAATTCGACACCATCTCCAAACCGCAGTCAACAAACTGGCTGACTGGTTCAAGAAATGGAGGATCGAAGTTAACCCCCAAAAAAGTCAAGCGGTACTCCACACAAAGCCGCGACTAAACGTCCCCACCCCACGACCCATCACCATGTCTGGCGAGCTGATCCCCTGGGGGAAGCAAGCCAAATATCTCGGTGTGATCCTCGACCGCAACCTCAACTTCTCAGAGCACATTAAGGCGGTCCGCTCACGTGCCGCCTACGCTCTGGGTCGACTCCACCCCGTCCTCAACCCGCGTAGCAAACTGTCGCTCAAGTGCAAAATGCGCTTGTACACAGCGTGCATACGCCCGATTATGACATACGCTTGTCCTGTCTTCGCACACGCCAAGCCGCGTCATATCCATAGGATGCAAGTAGTCCAAAACCGTTTCTTGCGTAAAGCCACAAACGCCCCTTGGTTCGTCCGTAATGAGATCCTCCACCTAGATCTCAAAATCCCCACCATTCAGCAGTTTATGAAGCGTCTTTCCAAACGCTTCTTCGACACTGCCTCCAAGCACCGCAATCCCCTGATAGTAGCGGCTGCTAATTACACCCCCTCCACCATCTCCAAGCTTCGCCGCCCAAGGCATGCACTCACCGACCCAGATGACCCCATTACCCTCCTCCAAGAGGCCAATAGGGCCACCAGCACACTCACAAAACACAGACCGACCTACCGACCTCGCCGCCGAGGTCCATCGCGACGCGTTCAACGTAGCAGCCCCCTCCCCCGTCCCTCGTCCGATGAAGGCCAGCCCGCGCCGCAGCTGAGCCAGTAAATATAAACTCCCGACTATGACCTCTGAGTTTGTTTCGGCCGTTTCTTCTCAGAGCTAGTACTAGGAAACGCCGTGGTCATCAAACCGAAATAAAAATAAAATAATTCGATCCAGCCGTCCCTTGCTGTTTTCTCCAGCGACACCCTAAGCCGAGGTTCGTACCCCACAGGGGGTGCCCTTAGCGTGTAGTCGCTTAGCTTTTAGTAGCCCTGGCTGGAGGCTTTAAATTCATTTAAGGCATCCACAGGAAAGTCCGGTTAAGTAGTCACGGCCTCTCAAGGTCAACTACGAGATGCCATATCAAAAAAAAAAAAAAAAAAGTCGAATAAACAGATCATATCGGACACGCAGTTTTATTCTACCTAAGAAGATTCCTCCTCCAAAAAGTGATACTGTTTTCGTAATTTTTTTGCTAGACTTCTTAGTTATTCAAAATCAAAATAAAAGCATTTATTTCAAATAAGCCAGATACAGCCACTTTTGAATTGTCAGAAGGTCGGTCAGTCAGTAAGATGAAGCTAGTCGCCCATTCCAAAGAGTAGGTACCTATGGAGAAGAACGGGCAAGAAACTCTTATAGGTGATCATTCTGATTCAGTGTGTCAGCGTGAAAGTTATTGTAGTATTGTTTATGCAAGTTAATCTCAGACTTAAATTGAAATACATATACATAAATAATCTCAAGCCCATTGCCTTATAATTAGATTACAGATCAATTCATGTGAATAATGGTCTAAGCAAAAGTCTATATGACTATGTGTAATACTTACTTTAGAAAATGGTAATTTCATAATAAGTTCATGTGGTAAAAAGAAAAAGAAATTGTATTGAAAATAAATTATTGTATTTAAGGCTCTAAATGGAACAAAAAAAAACAAAAAAAAACAGTATTTATGGCGTAACACGGTAACATTTCTAAACGAAATTCAATGACAGTGACAGCTAATGACATTTTGCAATTTGCATTATTGAAAATCGGAGTTTCTTTCCTGGTGATTTTTCCGATCATGATTCGCACAATAACTGTTCGATCGTTTTATTTAGACGTGCATTGCATATTTTCGTAAACAAATATTTGGGATAAGTCGTTTTTCTGAAGTTTATTTCTTTTTATGCGTCGTAAATAAATTATGATAGGTTATGTTATGCCCTTTACCTTTTCAGGGTGAAAAGTAAGTTTGTTTGATTAATTTCTTGTAACTCTGATAATTCTGTGTTTGTTTATGTTTTTTATGAATTTTGGTTTTACGCAACATGCAGCGTATTAGTGCAACCACCATCGTAGTATGAAGTAAGACCTTTTATGAATGTGCAAACATTTTGATTACACGAATCATGTTTCGGTTTTCTGCAAAGTCGCGCGTGTTGACCTCATTACAGACAAAACATATAAGTTCAAGTGATAGGTATGTGAATATTATCATACGTGATACAAAACTTGTACTTAAATCATCCTTTTCATATAGCTTGTTTATTCTATATGAAAATGTTATCAAATATACGGTGTGTACATACAGTACGTGTTGGATGCAAATACAAACATTAAGTAATTTCGTCTCATTTTGAACATTGGGCACGCCACAATAGCGGCGGTAAGTCCCCTCTTTGAGGAGTATCTAGATAGGCGCCACGGCGCATCCACGGCGCGTGGCGCCCTTGTCGGAAGACAACATCGAACTCCTGGCCACTGTAGGCGCGGGTCTGGTCCTTACTGGGCGGCAGGCTGCTTCGCCACCCAATAAGGACCAGACCCGCCCGGGTTGCCTGCGCATTGTATTTCACGCGTGCTCAAAGAGATGGCACCACATTGTGACAGGGTCCTCAAAGACCAATACCTGGGCCAAAGTTGCAGGTTGGTTGTAAACAGCGGTCCTAGCCTCAAGTGAAAGAATACTGGTGGCATTAGCATTCTACTTTACACTTAAATTAGAGATTCTACTGAGACTTTTATTGAAAATTGGAATAATTTTTAAGCCAATTGCTAATCCATTGCTCCATTTGTTCGGAAATTATGTCTGGTCAACAATATAAATAATGCAATCAATGTTGTTGAACTGTCAAAATGAAACTCATTGCTACTAATAGTTTGTTACGCAATTACCCTACAGATCTGATATAGAAGTCTTGTCTTGGAGATAATTTATTGATCCATTGAATTGTCACCATTGACATAGAAGAAGCAGTGCCATTACTGACATGTTTTATGAGCTTTGTACTGTGTTTATTGAAGCCACATTTTGGTGGAAAAAAATCAGGCAGGTCCTGTGAAGGGATTACTTGATATTTTTTATGATAAGTGGAAAGTAGTTGAATGAGTCAATAACAACATTACAGTTCAAATATTTGGTTCACTTGATTGTATAAATCATCACACACCTTTGGTGCAATAAAGTCACAATTTGGGACCCCCTTTTTTTTCTTATGTCTTTTATTAGGATTTTTTTGGTGAAGTACAAGACGTTTACGTAAAACTATGTCAAACTAAATAAACAATCTCGTTTATAAAGATGTCAAACTTATATTACTACATTTTTTGAGGAAATACATGTGAATAAAATTAGAAGTCCTCTGCTCTAAATTTAAAAAAAATTGCTTTTGTGAAATGGAATGAAATTGTTTATTAAGCAAGTAGGATCACTAATCACTTTTACACCTCTTTTTTTTTTTAAACTAGATGGAGACGTCATTTCCTAACTGACAACCTCTGAGAAGAAACAGCCGAAACTAACTCAGGGATCATCACCTTTTTTCTTAAAAAAAAAAAACAGTGTTTAAAATGTCATAATTATGTGACTTGTTGTGAGTGACTTTGTTGTACCGAAGGTGAGATGAGTATTTCAGCTGAACTGGGAAATATGTCAACTAAGTTTTTAGAGGCCACTGTAGTTAAGTACTATGAGAACCAAGAGCGAGTTGGACTTGTAAAATATAAATGCAAGTTTGTGGGAATGTATGGATATTTATAACTCATTCATGCAAAAAATGAAGGGATTTGCATATAATAAAACTTACTTTAACCACTTGGCCAGCGGGTCAGTATAGGCTAGCATAAAAATAGTCTTTGGAAATATTCTAGATAAAAATCTTTATTCAAGGTAATCACCGCAGCCATGGACCCAAACATTTATGCTCTGGTCCTAGACACCTTGAACCGCGCCACTAGCCAGGACACGGAGGTGTTGAAACCGGCTGAGAAGAAACTACAAGAATGGGAGGTGGAACCTGGGTTCTATTCTGTTCTCTTGGTAAGTTTAACCATTCAATACGATTTGTGGCGGCGCCCAATTCAGCTCACTCTTGATTTGGTTTAGTTCTAACCTAAACTATAATTTAAGCCGTGCTGAATGGTTGCCATTTAGTTAAAATGATAGGCAGTTAACTAAATAGCTAATTATATCAGATGGCTGCGACACATACCTATATCTCCTGCTTATCTAGACATTTTGATTGGCCTGCTACTTAATACAAACACACTCAGTCCGTTTTTTTAATGCATACAATCTTATTACAGGTTTATGTTTGTTTTTTATCATTAAATAGTTTGTATTGGTACTTAGTATATTCACTACAAGAACACTCCCTAAGTAAGCATTAAACTAGGCAACAAACAATATTCTTATTACTCTTGTGCTGGCCACACGATATACTTGCGGAAAATTGGACTTGCACAGTGTGTGGAAGGATTTTGCACAATTATCCGAACCATAAGAAATCACGCGAGATGTGCAAGTCTAATAGTAGTCACACATGTCACGATACCTATACTTGCGCAAGTTTAAGACTTGAATACAAATAATCCCCATTATTCATAAAAGATGTTTAAAGTTAACTAGTGATTAGCGATTCTTTAACCATACATTTTAGACGTTTGCACGTCAATTAACTTTAATCGTCATTTAAGAATAAAACCCTTAAACACTGTGGTGTATATTCATAAAGGATGATTAAAGTTAAGTGACGTTAAAAGACGAACGACGAAGCATTTCGCCTCGTCCTTTATACCGCGTACATCGAGGGACTGGAACAATCTGCCGGCGGCAGTGTTTCCGTCGGACTACAATTTGAGTGTCTTCAAGGCTAGAGTGAATAGGCTCTTAATAAACTAGTGCGCTTTACCATCAACGATTGCGTCACTGCTTACCATCAGGCGGGATTGCGGTCAAGCGCTGGTTTATATTATTATTATTATAAAATTGAATGGTTAAAGAATCGCTAATCACTAGTTAACTTTAAGCAACGTTTATGAATAAGGGGGAATATTCTTAGTACTCTTATTCTTATTTTAATTATGGCTGTGTGAAAGTTTTAGTGAATTGCAGAATTTTTACAAGTGTAGAAGAAAAAGAAAATTGAGATTTTTTGCTTCTTAATATTTAATTCTTACCACCTTTTACAGAGCGTCCTATCCAATCATTCGATAGACGGCAACGTCCGATGGTTGGCGGTGATGTGCTTCAAGAATGGCGTGGATCGCTACTGGAGGAAGAATGCTCCTAATGCCATCAGTGATGAAGAGAGGGTCAAGTTGAGGCAGGGACTTCTATCCACAAGCATCTTGAGTGAGCCTGTTGCTCAGATTGCTACACAGCTTGCTGTTTTGATTTCTAAGATTGCTAGGTGAGTAGTAAGTCTTAGAAAAACTAGTAGGTATGTGATAACTCGAAGTCGTGGTGGCCTAGTGAAGTCGTGGTGGCCTAGTGAAGTCGTGGTGGCCTAGTGGTTAAAACACCAACCTTTCAAGTATGAATGCGCGGGTTCGATTTCAGGTCAGGCAAGTACCAATGTAACTTTTCTAAAGTTATATGTACTTTCTAAGTATATCTTGGACACCAATGACTGAAGGTGAAGGAAAACATCTTGAGGAAACCTGGACTTTTAAGTCTGAAATCGCCAACCCGCATTGTTGCTCAATGCGGGTTGGCGATTACGCTCAATCCTTCTCTGTATGAGAGGAGACCTCTGCCCAGGAGTGGGACGATAAAAGGTTGATAATGATGATGATGATGATGTGATAACTGCATCTGAAAGTCTGATAACAGATTTTGTACAAATCTGACGAAACTTTCATTTTACAGCTTCTATGAATAGTTGAACAAAACCAAATAATTAACAAACAAACAAAAAATGGATCAGTTCCTGTATGCTTTCAACATTGGTCATTTAATAAAGCATTTTACTTTGTACATTGATTCAGTGTTAATGTCTGTTGAATAAATATGCTGCTTCTCATGACAGCCACTCTTGACTGCTTTATATCAATTTAAACAACTCTTTATTTTCTAACTACCAGATTTGACTGCCCAACAAACTGGCCAGACCTAGTCCCAGAGTTAATGGGTGCACTAAAAGCACCGCAGCCTCTGGTACAGCACAGGTCTCTGCTCATCTTCCATCACGTCGTCAAAGCATTGGCTTCCAAACGTCTTGTTGGGGATCGACGTACATTTCAGGTTAGTTTTGTATGGATTTTTTATTAACTGTGTGTGGTAAGTTCTTTAAGTATAGGCTCTTATCTCGGCTCGAGCTTAGTGGAGTTGAAGGTGGAATAGCGAACCTCTGATGTTTATTACAGAACAAAAGTCATTAAATTTGTTATGCCACAACTACCAATGTTTTAGCCATAACAAGCTTTTGTCTATGAATGAGTTTCTCCCAAATTTTGAGAGCTTATCTTGTAGTATTGCCAGGGAATACCCAGACAATACTACATCATCGTCTTCTGCTACATTATGTGGCTTCTGTGTCAATGTAAACCAGTTTTACTCACTTATGAATCTAATAGATGGTTATGGTTGGGGCTGCAGTCAGAAATAATAAAAGAAACAAGAGATATTAAAACCTTTCAACTATCCACAGGAGCTAACGAATACAGTTTACTCGTTCATCCTGACCCTTTGGCACGAGAACACGGAAGTATTCCTCCGCCACATCCAAGAGGGGGCTGCCACAGAGCTGATCACTGAACATCTGGAGAAGGCACTACTCTGTCTCAGGATACTGAGAAAACTGACAGTATTCGGTTTCAAGAAAGCACATGAGAGCCAGGATGCTATGGCATTTTTGAATGTTGTGTTTGACCGAGCTAAGACCAGCTTAGAATGCAGTAAGTAATATTTCTCTCATCTTTATGGTCAACTGTCATCATTCTAAACGAGAGAAAGAATTTCAAAGAAACTGTCTTGCAAACCTTCTGATCTCCCTAATCCAGCATGTAATATCACATTGCTCTAATTTATTCAAGAAAGTTGATAACAAAATAGTATGTTTTGCCTGGCATTTGATGGAAGACTAAAACATCCAAATATTCTTCCAGGAAAACTTCTAAAGGGCAGAGGCATTTACCCCCTGGAGCTCTGCGAAAAATTCATAATACATTTAACCAAAGTTGCTCTTGGGGTGTTGTGTGCACAGCCATTCTCTTACGTGCCTCTTATCAGGCCGTCCTTAGAGTTTGCTCTGTACTACTGCTTCACTGAGCAGGGCATGGCGTTGATCTATGAGAGGTTCACGATACAATGCCTGAATATTGTAAAAGGAATCCTTCAGTGTGTAGAGTATAAGCCGCCAAAGGGAATAGACCAGGTTAAGGAGCCATGTAAGTATTACAGTTTGGTTTGTTATATTATTATACATAGTATATTTGAAAGGGTATATACACCAAAAGCACGGCTTCTTTGGTTGATATCAAACAATTTTAGAAAGGTTTTTATCCTATCACAACATGTTCGGTAGTTATAGTATTTTTTTTTTTTTATTTTACTGGCATGAGACCTCTCTTCAAGCAAGTGGTGTCTTCCATGATGAGACAGTTACAGAGTTGGACTGCTGCTGTTATTTACAGTGCTTAATTATAGCTATAGTGTTACTTTGTCACATTGTATAAATGAGGTACTACTGGCTTTCATTTTGATATTTCATTGTGTTGTTGTGCAACCAAATTTTTGGAACAAGAAGCAAAGGATGAGCATAATAAAAAAAAAAGGCGTGTGGCACTCGGAGACTGCCGCGGTAAAGCTATTGCATAACCTTTTTTTTATCAATTATAACTTGCAATTATAATTATTTATTTATTTTATTTATACAGTAATTTTTCCTTTGTTTTTTTTTTTCTTTGATATCAATTCAAGTTTTCTTTCTGTTTTGTAATTTATTTATTTTTTACCAGCAACGTCATCAAAAGAGTGCGAAAAATGGTGACGATTAAGCGACTAAACTATATTCAATGTTTTCTGTTCGACTTTGATAAAGAGATAGAAAGAAGCTAAGCAATAGCTTAAAAATGACGTCATGTTCGTTATCACACCCATGTCAGAATGTCATGAAATATGATGTCGGCCATCTTGGATTTCAAAAATGAAATCATTTTCGTGATCAGCACCCTGAGTTTTGGCGGGAAAGTCAAGCTGAGTGTCACGCTCGTTTTTCATTGGACTTTTAAAATTATTTATAGTGTTGTTTACTAAATAAAAGTGCGTGATTTATGTAGTAAAAAGTGCATTTAGTAAATAGTTCATAAAGAACAGTGAAATATCGCTGCATAGTGGCCACATCATGACTTTGTCCCAAACCTCACTCGTAAGACGGGTCACGCGGCCGTCTTTTTCGACATGAATAATTCATAATTACGTGGCATTGGCTAAATGCACAAACCGTGCGAAGCCAAAAAATAAAGAAATAAAGAATAAACCCATGAAATCTATTATATTATCACTCGAGTCAGTAAGCATGTAAAATGAGAAAACTAACATAGAACGATCCGTGTGAGAACTAAACGATCACTATTACACAACAACACTGATACCTTTGAGAAAGCGGACTTCCTCTACAATAGGGCAATTCCTCCGTAAGGTCTGTCTATGCTATTACTTATAATCTCTGTCATTGTGTGCTGTTTCGGTGCAATCGCAAGACCGGCCGGGCACTGAGGGGCAGGCAAGACAGCTATAGTATCCTTATGACTCCACCAACTGGTATTTCGTTGACTCGGAAACGGCGCACAGGGAGCACCACGAAATATACTCAAAGACTCCGAGGTTCTTTTTCAATATACCCCACTGTTTTGTCGTGTTGGCCTAGTGGTTAAAACACCAGCCACTCAAGTATGAGTGCGTGGGTTCGATTTCAGGTCAGGCAAGTACCAATGTAACTTTTCTAAAGTTATATGTACTTTCTAAGTATATCTTGGACACCAATGACTGAAGGCGCAGGAAAACATCTTGAGGAAACCTGGGCTTTATAAGTCTGAAATCGCCAACCCGCATTGAGCAAGCGTGGTGATTACGCTCAATCCTTCGCTGTATGAGAGGAGATCTGTGCCCAGCAGTGGGACGATAAAAAGGTTGTTGATGATGAACGGCGTCGGTGTCGAATTATTTGTTATCAATTTAATATTTTCGAGCTGATCTTTAGTAACATAATCACTTCTGATTGCGTTAACATCTGACCGTAGAATTAATAAATCCTTCATCAACTTCTTTACGTACGTTCTACGTAGTCAAAGCAAACTGGTGGCAATTTGTGAAGGTCATGTGCCACAAAAACTGGGATTGTTCGGGATCCGTGATTTTAAACACCGTAATCGTATATTTTAGGTCTTTCTGCTTTTTGTTCTTACGCCTCGATACATGTTTTTGTCTTGTCTTCGTAGAAACAAACAATAACTTTTTTGCCTCATCAATGTCTTCCTCAGAAAAAGCCGACGAGCATATTTTTATTAAACTTTCGTTGTTTCGTTTCGGAGATAACAATATTACAACTCGTACACTTAAATGTACTCGTATTAACATTGTTCACCGACATCTTTCTGTAATATTTTATTTAATAAAAACTTCAACTTCAACTCTTGATCTGGTCCCTGTGGATAGATACCAAAATTTTGCCAATAACACGTGTAACAAATTATAGAAATTCTTTAAAAAAATATTTCACAATAATGGCGGATATCGTCAATAACAGTTGAAAAAACGGCCGCGTGAGCACTTTTTACTCTATAAAATCACGCGCTTTTATTTAGTAAACAACACTATAAATAATTTAAAAGTCCAATGAAAAATTAGCGTGACATTAATCTTAGCTTTTCCGTTAAAAAAAAAGCTATTTTATAAAAACACTACTAAATTAATTTGAATAAAAGTACTTAATAATTAATTATATGAAAAGTTTTTAAGGTAGCCATGACAACGTCGATGACGTCTATGACATATCTCTATAGAAGACCTATTTCAGAGAGAAAATTAATCGCAAGTTTAGCACATCGCGACTATCAGTAACATGGCAAGTTTGTAGAACTGAGTTCGCGCCCTGCAATATGCATGCTCTTTTTGAAAATCTATAAATTGTTTTCAAAAGATGTAGTCGCACACACACAAACATACCGTGCCGAAGACTGCCGAACTGAAACGACGTTAGACGATGTACGGCCTTCAAGCCACACCTCCGTGCCCGTCGGAGTGGGGAGCGTGAGGTTTTTTCGTTACGGAATTTCTGGATTCGGTCCCCGCGCTCAAGGCCCGCGATAGAAGCTATGCAATAGCTTAAAAATATTTGGATTGAAAGTGTGTGACGCACTTAGATGCGGGATTTTATTTTTAGTTTATAATCAAAATAAACATATTCACTAGAAATCCTCCTAGAAAACTATGGAAATAACCAGTACAAAACCGAGTGAATTTGGAATGATTAGCCCACAACGATCAGAGGAAAGCGTAAATGACATCGCCAGAAGTCTAGATTATAATGATACTATACTGCAACAGTAAGTAAATGACATGGTCCCACAATTGTCACTGATTACTTGTAACCGAAGAGTTTATAATGCTGTAGGCAGCGAATCAGAGTTGGCAGGAAAAGTTTATACTGACTTACACGATAATATACATGTGACCGATGGCTCTGTGAACGCGCAATATTAGCACCTAAAATTCTTTGGAATTATTTGGGGTGCTTTCTCATAAATTAGAATTGAAAGAAGGGGTTCCGGTGATGCCCATGCGTAATCTCGATGCCCCTAGACTGTGTAATGGTACCAGGCTACGTGTCACTCAGCTTGGGCGGAAAATTCTTACAGCAACTATTTTTACTGGCGTAGCAAAGGGTGGAAGTTTACGCATTCCTCGGATTCCCATTATTCCAACTGACCTCCCATTTCAATTTAAAAGACTTAAATTTCCTATAGGGGTTTCATTTGCAAGGCCTAATTCTAAGGGATGCTGGAGTATACTTGGAAAAATATTGTTTTTCGTATGGTCGGCTATATGTAGCGTGTTCCCGGGTATCCAGTGCCCAAAACTGCATGCTTTTGCTCCCCAAGGTAAAACATATACTATAGTTTACCACTCAATTTTGTTTTAACAACTCATGGTATATGTGGTAATGCAAAAGTAACTCCGTCTGCTGTTATTATTTCCCGCCTAAACGCCTGAAAGGATTTAGATGAAATCTGGTATGGAGGTAGTTTGAGTCCTGGATAAGGAATTTTTTTTACCACGGGGGAACATCTCATTCCCACGGGAAAATCTAAAAAGCGCGATCTAACCGAATTTAACGCGGGCGAAGCCGCGGGCGGAAAGAAGTTATAAAATATAATTCACAAAGTACTATTTTAATTTTTTTTGCCATGCAGCATTGATGTATTCCTATTTTTAGGGGATTTGCAGCGCCCAAATTTAACCCTATTGAGGCTTGTCTCCTACCCTAAGACCGGCTGATGTTGGTATCTATTAGAAACCAGAAAAACTTATGTTAAGTTTTGCTGGTTTCTAATAGATACCAATTCGATCACATTGACAAACGAGATTACAAAATAATTTCATATTCATTATGCATTTTTTTGTGCTAGTCAATAAGCTTCGAGAGTTACTCGAACCTTATTGATTGATGATAGAAATCCTAGCCAAGACGCGAAGTCTCCGTTACACGTGTGCCTTGCATTAGCTCCTACGAAATTGTGATGACCTGGTATTATAGGCTCCTAAAATGGGGAGATTTAATGATTCTGGTTTCTCTTGCAGTAACTCTCCAAGCTCACCAAATGAAGATTGAGGTCCTAGACGCGAACACCCTTTGCCATATGTGTCGGCATCTAGTCTCTCACTACTTCTTACTGAGTCCTGATGACCTGTCACTATGGGACGCTGAGCCGGAGAGCTTTGCCACGGACGAGGCTGGGGAGTCGTGGAAATATAGCTTGAGGGTGAGTAGCTCTTAGTTTTTGCGTACATACAATGCTACTAATACTATAAATACCTAATTTAGTGATGATTTATGTATGTATAACTCGCGCGAGTTAACTGTGCACGGTCGTATCTGACGTCATACGTATCGTTTATAAAGAATGAGAATTATCATCATCATCATCATCATCTCAGCGTTAATCCCAGTCGCATCCGTAGCTTTTCAGCTTTGGAGTCTGGAGTCCGCTTTACAAGTCTTAACTGCTGATTTTTGGCTAAACTTTGATATTTTCCGTGAAGCGACTGCCGTCTGATCTCCACAACCCGAAGGCGATATCTAAGCATTGCAGTTAGACCAATTGTTAGATTTTTAGGGCTCTAACAACCCGTAACGACTGCCACTATGATGTTCGTATGGCAACCGGGACCAACGGCTTAACGTGCTTTCCGAGGCACGACCAGACCAGTGCAAATATTCATATTCATGCATACAAATATTTGGACTGTGCGGGGATCGAACCCGTGCCTCCTTGCGCAACG
The DNA here is from genome assembly GCA_037179545.1 of Sesamia inferens. Lineage (NCBI taxonomy): Eukaryota > Metazoa > Arthropoda > Insecta > Lepidoptera > Noctuidae > Sesamia > Sesamia inferens. The sequence goes on along the minus strand of CM073933.1, from coordinate 28,839,969 downwards.
GCCGCGTTAAAAATGTGGAACGCTTCACGATTTTGCGTGTCATCCTTGCGCAGGGAATGTTGAGAATTAAAAAGAATGAGAATTATTAATACTATAACTATTTTATTTTATTAACTTATTAATATATACTATAATAATTATGTATAAATAAATTACAATTCTTTTTTATGCTAATAAAAGGTTGTTTTGATGTTAAAGCGTCATAATACTAGATTATTTTACTTATTACGTTTTGCAATTATATTGATACGTCATATGGACTGAAATATAATGTTGGTGCAAACAACAGGCTTCATCACGAACGCGTCGAAAAACAAAAACAAACTTAATAACTAAAAAAAAAAAGCTTAACGAAGCAAAAACTCCACAGAAACAGTAATAACAACAGGGAAATTAAACTGTATTTAGATAATTGTAACAAAGATGCTATCCGCTACCAAGCGCTTATGGCGAATGCGGGGCGCCGCGCGGGAAATCGAGAGAGGAGTCGCATTCCAGCGAGGTGCACAAATAACTCGCGCGAGTAATATGGATGGAGTTAATTACCTAAACCGATGAAGTATAGATAAAATTGACTCCTACCCATATAGAAGTAACTCTCACAGGTAAAACTAGTTTGCGAATCTATTTGATGCCGAGTTTGGCAATAATAAATGCAACTAAAGGTAAGCAAAACTTAAGGCAACAGATAGTTAAAGATAATCTTTTCTCTCTCCCGACAGCCGTGCACAGAAGCGTTATTCATGGAACTGTTCCAATTCCGGAACGTGTTAGCCCCGGAACTGGTACGATTACTGGCGACGCTGCAAACGCAACAGATATCACCTGACGACCTGCCTGGTATACTGAAGAAGGATGCTATTTATAACGCCGTCGGATTGGCTGCCTTTGATTTGTATGATGATGTATGTATCATTTGTTTTAAGTAATAACTTTCAACTTTCTTGCCCTATGATAAAACCATCTTAACCATTTAAATTTTTTTTTTTTTTTTGCTCTGTTGGTGTAATTGCTTTATGGCATTTCAATGTGATGATACATACACAACGATATTTTTTCTTTATATGATACCTGAATATAGTTTGTTCAGAATAAGCAACTGAATCGATTCCAAGCATTTTTACACCATGTTATATTTTTTCCCAAATACATTTAGAAATTGTTGCAGTGTGGTTACCAAGCGCGCCACTCAGCTTACTTTAACGCACGCCCGCGCAACAGCCGACGCCAGCGGTCGAGGGGTGCGTTGACCATATTTTTGTTGGGACAACCAAGTAGGATAACAAGCACATAAATTTGTTGTTTATCATATGGTTTTTTATAATTTTTTACATAGATTCCTTACTTAAAAACACTGGACACATGTTTCGGGTTTCGTATTTAAAAACTAATAACGTTGTTTATTGTAGTCGTATTGGCATTCTGCGGCGGGGGCCCTAGGACACTGATCCGCTGTGAACTGTGTTATGCGGTCGGTAACCACACTGCAACATTTTTTAAATATATTTGAAATGTCAGTTTAGACCTGTCAAATTAGTGCGCTCTTGACGTAAACTGGCGTATTTTTAGTCGTCATGTTTTTAATCGCGTCGTAAACTGTCTATGGAGTATCTTAATTTGACAGGATTAAACAGACATTTTATCTTCTGTTCTTTTCTTAACGAAATGGAAAGAAAAAGATGCACATAACTTAAAATTAGTTTAGTTTGTGATCAACAGAATTGGCGCCAATATTTATTTTTTAGGGGGACTTTTTTAAGTTTAGCCCGACTTTGTATCCATTAGTAGAATCAGTTATCGATACCTAACAATACCTTCACGGATCGGACAGGGTTTTCTGTATATATTGTATAAAGAGTGCAGCAGTGTGATTACATAATCACACTGCTGCACTCTTTATAGTTTTCATGGTGAGATAGTTACATAACTATCTAACCATGAAAACTTAGAAGTGAGTTGTCATTCCGACTAATGCTAGGGACTGATACTATTGACAACTCAATCTAAACTCACTTCACACTTAACTTTTCACTATGAGATTTTACAGAATCCATTGGTGGGTCACAAAATTTAATTTACTTATTTCACTACCTACATATTGGTTTTCTTCTAGGTTGACTTTGACGAATGGTTTACGAATGTTCTGAGTCAAGAGCTCAAGATAAAAGACAACAACTATAGAATAATCCGAAGAAGAGTCTGTCAACTTATTGGTAAGTATTTCACAGAAAAACTACCTTTTATTATCATATGAATAATTAGAAGAATTTCAAAATAACTGCTAAGTTATAGATTACATGGATTCATGGGCCCGTACAACCGTAATTTTCTAATTTTCACCACACATCGCAGGTCAATGGTGCGGTGTTCGCGCATCACAGTCTCTTCGACCAGCAATGTATGCTGCACTACTGGAACCTCTCAGTAGAGCTGATGAAGATGCGGCTGTCAAGTTAGCAGCAGCCGAAGCCTTGAGGAGTACCATAGATGATTTCAACTTTGATGTGGAACAGTTTGCTCCGTTTGCTCCACATGCAATCGCTGCGCTTTATGAGCTCCTGGTATGTAGCTAGTTATTATTAATTTTTTAGCCCGATAGAAAAATAATGTTTTTTTTTTTTTTTTTTTTACAAAAACACGATATTACTTAGGTACTTAGGTTTCGTCTGTGCTCGCCAGTGAAGACTTACTACTACAAATATAAACCCGGGTTTACCCTAATTTGCCTGTTTTAGAATCAATTTTAAATGGTCAAGTTGTTGTATTTAGGTCCCGAAAGAAATGTGTTATAGATACATGCTTTTTGAGGGAAATTATTGGTTCAAAACAATAATAATGTAGCAGTACCTACAAACGCCATATAATGAACAGCGCGTCATACTGACGACATATGGATTCTACATCTCGCAATCAGAGTTTACCATGCAATTAGTAATTATTAGTTTTACATACAACTTGTCAATTTCAAGCATTGGGCAAGTGCCCGCCAGACAACACCCGGCTGGTCGGAGGATCCTCCCGTTTCAATGGAGGATGAGTGAACTTTACTCCCTGTTCCTCATGCCTCCACACTGGTGACCCCGTACATGAACGTCAATGCAGCCTTCGTGCTTTAAGTGCGTGTTTTTGAAATACGCTCTCTTGCTGTTTTTAAAACATAAAGTAGCTAATAAAAGTACAAATACATTAAATATAAAATAACCCACAATTCTAATACAAGAATAAAAAAGTTTCTCAAATTGTTTTAATACATTATTTTGGTTTGACAGTTACGCGATATTATTTTGACTATTGTGCAGATGTCAAAAGATCCTAAACCTTTTTAATTGCAATCCACTAATTTTAAGCTATTCAGCGTTATATATTGCTAGGAATCATGTTAATACATGCGTTTTCATTGCGGGGTCTATTTCATACTTCAGTTTAGCCATCTCATAAGACGACCCACACTCACATAAGCTGTCGAAGCGCATTGCGGAAGATTTTTAATAAGTCGCCTGATTACTGGGTGTTACGAGGTATAAATGTTAGCGCCCACATTGCTTACAAACTTTCGCTTTGCAGACGATATAGTGTTTTCACATCACCTTCAGAACTTTAAGAAATGCTCCAAGATCTAAGCATGGCAAGTCTTGACGTTGGACTCTTAACGACTAGATCTAAGACACAGGTCATGACCAAAAGCACAAAAAGTAGGGTCGTGGTACACTGACATGGGTTGCAATATGTCGATGAGTACACGTATTTGGGCAAGGTAGTTTTTCAAGAAACAAACACACAAACAAGTACACAAGGAAGTCGAAACACGAGTCCGAAATGCTTGGACTACCTACTGGACCCTTGAAGAACACATGAATGTCTTCCTATGTTACTAAAAAGAAAATTCATCGACATTTGCCTCACAAAGTTGGTCACATATTGAACAACAGACGTCTAGACTTAAGATTTTTCAACGGGCAATAAAGCGCAGCATAATAGGTGTTAAGCGTATATTAGATTGTGTTCGAACGTATTTCGTGAGATGGGCAAAGATCGTCATTCACTGGAAGTGTGAGGGAGGTCATCGCCGTCCGCGGTACATTACGGCGAAGGTGATGTGACTATCTGGTAACGTTCGCAGAGCCAACATGGCCAGAAATAGCGCAAGACAAGGTGTTTGAAAAGAAAAAGGGGAGGCCTTCGTCAAGTGCAAAAAGGCCACAAAAAAAGCAACCAATCGTATTAGACATAATAATAATGGTCAAGTGGTAATTGATGCAATTTTTAATTTTGTTTATGAAGATTTTTACAAAACTTATAACATTTTTTTTCCTAATACTATTGTTACGAATGCACCTTATTTCGAGGGCATAAGGTTCAATATTGCGTGACACACAGCACATAACTTCTAAGCACTATATCTCGAGCCCTAGGTATTACAGAGGAACAATATAAAAACGCATTACTAGGCCTAGGGTGGCCTATCGAATGGTACAGGTTCAAACAATTTTGTCAACGAAGTGACCATTTCGAAATTTTTAGAAACTCGTTTCCGGGAAATACCTGTAGGTACTTGCCAAACGTATTCGAAATTATGCGCTATTATTATTACGTTTGGATGAATCTGGAATGTTCGATCAGCTGACCTATATAAAGCGCTGTGACGCCGGCAGGCAGTCAGTTTGCATTCGATTAGCGATACGAAAACAAGTGACAGTTAAGAAGCAATCTTTGAGAATATCTACTGCGACAACCCAGCGAGAACTTTGAGGACTACGTGAAGTAACATCTGTATTGTTGTTGTGCGTGTACGATATGGACTTCGTGGACGTAAGAGAAGACTTCGGTGCAACATCAGCTACGTTCTACTTGTCATTGCCTATGATCGACTGTACCTTCGTTGCCAATAAATTTCGAAACCCTCAACCGGCGTTTAAGTACCTCTAGCCCATAACACTATTTAATCAGTTCAAGATAATGTTGAAAAAAATTGTCTGTGATATATTTTCCGTGAAATAGTTTGTGAGCGGAGGTAGTGTTTTAAAGGCGGCTCGGAAAACCTCGTTTTAATAAAAGCTTCAACTGTGACGTTGGACATGTCACGTTAGATACCTTTAATGTAGCAAAACAGAAAAACTTTAGCCATATAACCCATGAAATTTATTGAACTCCAGGTGGAGTCTGAGGAGTGCGACACGAAGATGCACGTGCTGCACGTGGTGTCGTACGTGATGGAGCGGTGCGGCGCGCGCGTGGCGCGGGGCGGCGGCGCGGGCGCGCTGTTCGCCTACCTGCCGCAGTTGTGGGCACACGCCGCGCACGTCGCGCACAACATGCTGCGCGCGGCCGCGCTGGCGGCGCTCGTGCACCTGCTGAAGGTAAGTACGTGATGGGGCGCGCTGTTCGCCTACCTGCTGAAGGTAAGTACGTGATGGGGCGCGCTGTTCGCCTACCTGCCGCAGTTGTGGGCACACGCCGCGCACGTCGCGCACAACATGCTGCGCGCGGCCGCGCTGGCGGCGCTCGTGCACCTGCTGAAGGTAAGTACGTGATGGGGCGCGCTGTTCGCCTACCTGCTGAAGGTAAGTACGTGATGGGGCGCGCTGTTCGCCTACCTGCTGAAGGTAAGTACGTGATGGGGCGCGCTGTTCGCCTACCTGCCGCAGTTGTGGGCACACGCCGCGCACGTCGCGCACAACATGCTGCGCGCGGCCGCGCTGGCGGCGCTCGTGCACCTGCTGAAGGTAAGTACGTGATGGGGCGCGCTGTTCGCCTACCTGCTGAAGGTAAGTACGTGATGGGGCGCGCTGTTCGCCTACCTGCCGCAGTTGTGGGCACACGCCGCGCACGTCGCGCACAACATGCTGCGCGCGGCCGCGCTGGCGGCGCTCGTGCACCTGCTGAAGGTAAGTACGTGATGGGGCGCGCTGTTCGCCTACCTGCTGAAGGTAAGTACGTGATGGGGCGCGCTGTTCGCCTACCTGCTGAAGGTAAGTACGTGATGGGGCGCGCTGTTCGCCTACCTGCCGCAGTTGTGGGCACACGCCGCGCACGTCGCGCACAACATGCTGCGCGCGGCCGCGCTGGCGGCGCTCGTGCACCTGCTGAAGGTAAGTACGTGATGGGGCGCGCTGTTCGCCTACCTGCTGAAGGTAAGTACGTGATGGGGCGCGCTGTTCGCCTACCTGCTGAAGGTAAGTACGTGATGGGGCGCGCTGTTCGCCTACCTGCTGAAGGTAAGTACGTGATGGGGCGCGCTGTTCGCCTACCTGCCGCAGTTGTGGGCACACGCCGCGCACGTCGCGCACAACATGCTGCGCGCGGCCGCGCTGGCGGCGCTCGTGCACCTGCTGAAGGTAAGTACGTGATGGGGCGCGCTGTTCGCCTACCTGCTGAAGGTAAGTACGTGATGGGGCGCGCTGTTCGCCTACCTGCCGCAGTTGTGGGCACACGCCGCGCACGTCGCGCACAACATGCTGCGCGCGGCCGCGCTGGCGGCGCTCGTGCACCTGCTGAAGGTAAGTACGTGATGGGGCGCGCTGTTCGCCTACCTGCTGAAGGTAAGTACGTGATGGGGCGCGCTGTTCGCCTACCTGCCGCAGTTGTGGGCACACGCCGCGCACGTCGCGCACAACATGCTGCGCGCGGCCGCGCTGGCGGCGCTCGTGCACCTGCTGAAGGTAAGTACGTGATGGGGCGCGCTGTTCGCCTACCTGCTGAAGGTAAGTACGTGATGGGGCGCGCTGTTCGCCTACCTGCCGCAGTTGTGGGCACACGCCGCGCACGTCGCGCACAACATGCTGCGCGCGGCCGCGCTGGCGGCGCTCGTGCACCTGCTGAAGGTAAGTACGTGATGGGGCGCGCTGTTCGCCTACCTGCTGAAGGTAAGTACGTGATGGGGCGCGCTGTTCGCCTACCTGCCGCAGTTGTGGGCACACGCCGCGCACGTCGCGCACAACATGCTGCGCGCGGCCGCGCTGGCGGCGCTCGTGCACCTGCTGAAGGTAAGTACGTGATGGGGCGCGCTGTTCGCCTACCTGCTGAAGGTAAGTACGTGATGGGGCGCGCTGTTCGCCTACCTGCCGCAGTTGTGGGCACACGCCGCGCACGTCGCGCACAACATGCTGCGCGCGGCCGCGCTGGCGGCGCTCGTGCACCTGCTGAAGGTAAGTACGTGATGGGGCGCGCTGTTCGCCTACCTGCTGAAGGTAAGTACGTGATGGGGCGCGCTGTTCGCCTACCTGCCGCAGTTGTGGGCACACGCCGCGCACGTCGCGCACAACATGCTGCGCGCGGCCGCGCTGGCGGCGCTCGTGCACCTGCTGAAGGTAAGTACGTGATGGGGCGCGCTGTTCGCCTACCTGCTGAAGGTAAGTACGTGATGGGGCGCGCTGTTCGCCTACCTGCTGAAGGTAAGTACGTGATGGGGCGCGCTGTTCGCCTACCTGCCGCAGTTGTGGGCACACGCCGCGCACGTCGCGCACAACATGCTGCGCGCGGCCGCGCTGGCGGCGCTCGTGCACCTGCTGAAGGTAAGTACGTGATGGGGCGCGCTGTTCGCCTACCTGCTGAAGGTAAGTACGTGATGGGGCGCGCTGTTCGCCTACCTGCTGAAGGTAAGTACGTGATGGGGCGCGCTGTTCGCCTACCTGCCGCAGTTGTGGGCACACGCCGCGCACGTCGCGCACAACATGCTGCGCGCGGCCGCGCTGGCGGCGCTCGTGCACCTGCTGAAGGTAAGTACGTGATGGGGCGCGCTGTTCGCCTACCTGCTGAAGGTAAGTACGTGATGGGGCGCGCTGTTCGCCTACCTGCTGAAGGTAAGTACGTGATGGGGCGCGCTGTTCGCCTACCTGCCGCAGTTGTGGGCACACGCCGCGCACGTCGCGCACAACATGCTGCGCGCGGCCGCGCTGGCGGCGCTCGTGCACCTGCTGAAGGTAAGTACGTGATGGGGCGCGCTGTTCGCCTACCTGCTGAAGGTAAGTACGTGATGGGGCGCGCTGTTCGCCTACCTGCCGCAGTTGTGGGCACACGCCGCGCACGTCGCGCACAACATGCTGCGCGCGGCCGCGCTGGCGGCGCTCGTGCACCTGCTGAAGGTAAGTACGTGATGGGGCGCGCTGTTCGCCTACCTGCTGAAGGTAAGTACGTGATGGGGCGCGCTGTTCGCCTACCTGCTGAAGGTAAGTACGTGATGGGGCGCGCTGTTCGCCTACCTGCCGCAGTTGTGGGCACACGCCGCGCACGTCGCGCACAACATGCTGCGCGCGGCCGCGCTGGCGGCGCTCGTGCACCTGCTGAAGGTAAGTACGTGATGGGGCGCGCTGTTCGCCTACCTGCTGAAGGTAAGTACGTGATGGGGCGCGCTGTTCGCCTACCTGCCGCAGTTGTGGGCACACGCCGCGCACGTCGCGCACAACATGCTGCGCGCGGCCGCGCTGGCGGCGCTCGTGCACCTGCTGAAGGTAAGTACGTGATGGGGCGCGCTGTTCGCCTACCTGCTGAAGGTAAGTACGTGATGGGGCGCGCTGTTCGCCTACCTGCCGCAGTTGTGGGCACACGTCGCGCACAACATGCTGCGCGCGGCCGCGCTGGCGGCGCTCGTGCACCTGCTGAAGGTAAGTACGTGATGGGGCGCGCTGTTCGCCTACCTGCTGAAGGTAAGTACGTGATGGGGCGCGCTGTTCGCCTACCTGCCGCAGTTGTGGGCACACGTCGCGCACAACATGCTGCGCGCGGCCGCGCTGGCGGCGCTCGTGCACCTGCTGAAGGTAAGTACGTGATGGGGCGCGCTGTTCGCCTACCTGCTGAAGGTAAGTACGTGATGGGGCGCGCTGTTCGCCTACCTGCCGCAGTTGTGGGCACACGCCGCGCACGTCGCGCACAACATGCTGCGCGCGGCCGCGCTGGCGGCGCTCGTGCACCTGCTGAAGGTAAGTACGTGATGGGGCGCGCTGTTCGCCTACCTGCTGAAGGTAAGTACGTGATGGGGCGCGCTGTTCGCCTACCTGCCGCAGTTGTGGGCACACGCCGCGCACGTCGCGCACAACATGCTGCGCGCGGCCGCGCTGGCGGCGCTCGTGCACCTGCTGAAGGTAAGTACGTGATGGGGCGCGCTGTTCGCCTACCTGCTGAAGGTAAGTACGTGATGGGGCGCGCTGTTCGCCTACCTGCTGAAGGTAAGTACGTGATGGGGCGCGCTGTTCGCCTACCTGCCGCAGTTGTGGGCACACGCCGCGCACGTCGCGCACAACATGCTGCGCGCGGCCGCGCTGGCGGCGCTCGTGCACCTGCTGAAGGTAAGTACGTGATGGGGCGCGCTGTTCGCCTACCTGCTGAAGGTAAGTACGTGATGGGGCGCGCTGTTCGCCTACCTGCCGCAGTTGTGGGCACACGCCGCGCACGTCGCGCACAACATGCTGCGCGCGGCCGCGCTGGCGGCGCTCGTGCACCTGCTGAAGGTAAGTACGTGATGGGGCGCGCTGTTCGCCTACCTGCTGAAGGTAAGTACGTGATGGGGCGCGCTGTTCGCCTACCTGCTGAAGGTAAGTACGTGATGGGGCGCGCTGTTCGCCTACCTGCTGAAGGTAAGTACGTGATGGGGCGCGCTGTTCGCCTACCTGCCGCAGTTGTGGGCACACGCCGCGCACGTCGCGCACAACATGCTGCGCGCGGCCGCGCTGGCGGCGCTCGTGCACCTGCTGAAGGTAAGTACGTGATGGGGCGCGCTGTTCGCCTACCTGCTGAAGGTAAGTACGTGATGGGGCGCGCTGTTCGCCTACCTGCTGAAGGTAAGTACGTGATGGGGCGCGCTGTTCGCCTACCTGCTGAAGGTAAGTACGTGATGGGGCGCGCTGTTCGCCTACCTGCTGAAGGTAAGTACGTGATGGGGCGCGCTGTTCGCCTACCTGCCGCAGTTGTGGGCACACGTCGCGCACAACATGCTGCGCGCGGCCGCGCTGGCGGCGCTCGTGCACCTGCTGAAGGTAAGTACGTGATGGGGCGCGCTGTTCGCCTACCTGCTGAAGGTAAGTACGTGATGGGGCGCGCTGTTCGCCTACCTGCCGCAGTTGTGGGCACACGTCGCGCACAACATGCTGCGCGCGGCCGCGCTGGCGGCGCTCGTGCACCTGCTGAAGGTAAGTACGTGATGGGGCGCGCTGTTCGCCTACCTGCTGAAGGTAAGTACGTGATGGGGCGCGCTGTTCGCCTACCTGCCGCAGTTGTGGGCACACGTCGCGCACAACATGCTGCGCGCGGCCGCGCTGGCGGCGCTCGTGCACCTGCTGAAGGTAAGTACGTGATGGGGCGCGCTGTTCGCCTACCTGCTGAAGGTAAGTACGTGATGGGGCGCGCTGTTCGCCTACCTGCCGCAGTTGTGGGCACACGTCGCGCACAACATGCTGCGCGCGGCCGCGCTGGCGGCGCTCGTGCACCTGCTGAAGGTAAGTACGTGATGGGGCGCGCTGTTCGCCTACCTGCTGAAGGTAAGTACGTGATGGGGCGCGCTGTTCGCCTACCTGCCGCAGTTGTGGGCACACGTCGCGCACAACATGCTGCGCGCGGCCGCGCTGGCGGCGCTCGTGCACCTGCTGAAGGTAAGTACGTGATGGGGCGCGCTGTTCGCCTACCTGCTGAAGGTAAGTACGTGATGGGGCGCGCTGTTCGCCTACCTGCTGAAGGTAAGTACGTGATGGGGCGCGCTGTTCGCCTACCTGCTGAAGGTAAGTACGTGATGGGGCGCGCTGTTCGCCTACCTGCTGAAGGTAAGTACGTGATGGGGCGCGCTGTTCGCCTACCTGCCGCAGTTGTGGGCACACGTCGCGCACAACATGCTGCGCGCGGCCGCGCTGGCGGCGCTCGTGCACCTGCTGAAGGTAAGTACGTGATGGGGCGCGCTGTTCGCCTACCTGCTGAAGGTAAGTACGTGATGGGGCGCGCTGTTCGCCTACCTGCCGCAGTTGTGGGCACACGCCGCGCACGTCGCGCACAACATGCTGCGCGCGGCCGCGCTGGCGGCGCTCGTGCACCTGCTGAAGGTAAGTACGTGATGGGGCGCGCTGTTCGCCTACCTGCTGAAGGTAAGTACGTGATGGGGCGCGCTGTTCGCCTACCTGCCGCAGTTGTGGGCACACGCCGCGCACGTCGCGCACAACATGCTGCGCGCGGCCGCGCTGGCGGCGCTCGTGCACCTGCTGAAGGTAAGTACGTGATGGGGCGCGCTGTTCGCCTACCTGCTGAAGGTAAGTACGTGATGGGGCGCGCTGTTCGCCTACCTGCCGCAGTTGTGGGCACACGCCGCGCACGTCGCGCACAACATGCTGCGCGCGGCCGCGCTGGCGGCGCTCGTGCACCTGCTGAAGGTAAGTACGTGATGGGGCGCGCTGTTCGCCTACCTGCTGAAGGTAAGTACGTGATGGGGCGCGCTGTTCGCCTACCTGCCGCAGTTGTGGGCACACGCCGCGCACGTCGCGCACAACATGCTGCGCGCGGCCGCGCTGGCGGCGCTCGTGCACCTGCTGAAGGTAAGTACGTGATGGGGCGCGCTGTTCGCCTACCTGCTGAAGGTAAGTACGTGATGGGGCGCGCTGTTCGCCTACCTGCCGCAGTTGTGGGCACACGCCGCGCACGTCGCGCACAACATGCTGCGCGCGGCCGCGCTGGCGGCGCTCGTGCACCTGCTGAAGGTAAGTACGTGATGGGGCGCGCTGTTCGCCTACCTGCTGAAGGTAAGTACGTGATGGGGCGCGCTGTTCGCCTACCTGCCGCAGTTGTGGGCACACGCCGCGCACGTCGCGCACAACATGCTGCGCGCGGCCGCGCTGGCGGCGCTCGTGCACCTGCTGAAGGTAAGTACGTGATGGGGCGCGCTGTTCGCCTACCTGCTGAAGGTAAGTACGTGATGGGGCGCGCTGTTCGCCTACCTGCTGAAGGTAAGTACGTGATGGGGCGCGCTGTTCGCCTACCTGCCGCAGTTGTGGGCACACGCCGCGCACGTCGCGCACAACATGCTGCGCGCGGCCGCGCTGGCGGCGCTCGTGCACCTGCTGAAGGTAAGTACGTGATGGGGCGCGCTGTTCGCCTACCTGCTGAAGGTAAGTACGTGATGGGGCGCGCTGTTCGCCTACCTGCTGAAGGTAAGTACGTGATGGGGCGCGCTGTTCGCCTACCTGCCGCAGTTGTGGGCACACGCCGCGCACGTCGCGCACAACATGCTGCGCGCGGCCGCGCTGGCGGCGCTCGTGCACCTGCTGAAGGTAAGTACGTGATGGGGCGCGCTGTTCGCCTACCTGCTGAAGGTAAGTACGTGATGGGGCGCGCTGTTCGCCTACCTGCCGCAGTTGTGGGCACACGCCGCGCACGTCGCGCACAACATGCTGCGCGCGGCCGCGCTGGCGGCGCTCGTGCACCTGCTGAAGGTAAGTACGTGATGGGGCGCGCTGTTCGCCTACCTGCTGAAGGTAAGTACGTGATGGGGCGCGCTGTTCGCCTACCTGCCGCAGTTGTGGGCACACGCCGCGCACGTCGCGCACAACATGCTGCGCGCGGCCGCGCTGGCGGCGCTCGTGCACCTGCTGAAGGTAAGTACGTGATGGGGCGCGCTGTTCGCCTACCTGCTGAAGGTAAGTACGTGATGGGGCGCGCTGTTCGCCTACCTGCCGCAGTTGTGGGCACACGCCGCGCACGTCGCGCACAACATGCTGCGCGCGGCCGCGCTGGCGGCGCTCGTGCACCTGCTGAAGGTAAGTACGTGATGGGGCGCGCTGTTCGCCTACCTGCTGAAGGTAAGTACGTGATGGGGCGCGCTGTTCGCCTACCTGCTGAAGGTAAGTACGTGATGGGGCGCGCTGTTCGCCTACCTGCCGCAGTTGTGGGCACACGCCGCGCACGTCGCGCACAACATGCTGCGCGCGGCCGCGCTGGCGGCGCTCGTGCACCTGCTGAAGGTAAGTACGTGATGGGGCGCGCTGTTCGCCTACCTGCTGAAGGTAAGTACGTGATGGGGCGCGCTGTTCGCCTACCTGCTGAAGGTAAGTACGTGATGGGGCGCGCTGTTCGCCTACCTGCCGCAGTTGTGGGCACACGCCGCGCACGTCGCGCACAACATGCTGCGCGCGGCCGCGCTGGCGGCGCTCGTGCACCTGCTGAAGGTAAGTACGTGATGGGGCGCGCTGTTCGCCTACCTGCTGAAGGTAAGTACGTGATGGGGCGCGCTGTTCGCCTACCTGCCGCAGTTGTGGGCACACGCCGCGCACGTCGCGCACAACATGCTGCGCGCGGCCGCGCTGGCGGCGCTCGTGCACCTGCTGAAGGTAAGTACGTGATGGGGCGCGCTGTTCGCCTACCTGCTGAAGGTAAGTACGTGATGGGGCGCGCTGTTCGCCTACCTGCTGAAGGTAAGTACGTGATGGGGCGCGCTGTTCGCCTACCTGCCGCAGTTGTGGGCACACGCCGCGCACGTCGCGCACAACATGCTGCGCGCGGCCGCGCTGGCGGCGCTCGTGCACCTGCTGAAGGTAAGTACGTGATGGGGCGCGCTGTTCGCCTACCTGCTGAAGGTAAGTACGTGATGGGGCGCGCTGTTCGCCTACCTGCCGCAGTTGTGGGCACACGCCGCGCACGTCGCGCACAACATGCTGCGCGCGGCCGCGCTGGCGGCGCTCGTGCACCTGCTGAAGGTAAGTACGTGATGGGGCGCGCTGTTCGCCTACCTGCTGAAGGTAAGTACGTGATGGGGCGCGCTGTTCGCCTACCTGCTGAAGGTAAGTACGTGATGGGGCGCGCTGTTCGCCTACCTGCCGCAGTTGTGGGCACACGCCGCGCACGTCGCGCACAACATGCTGCGCGCGGCCGCGCTGGCGGCGCTCGTGCACCTGCTGAAGGTAAGTACGTGATGGGGCGCGCTGTTCGCCTACCTGCTGAAGGTAAGTACGTGATGGGGCGCGCTGTTCGCCTACCTGCCGCAGTTGTGGGCACACGCCGCGCACGTCGCGCACAACATGCTGCGCGCGGCCGCGCTGGCGGCGCTCGTGCACCTGCTGAAGGTAAGTACGTGATGGGGCGCGCTGTTCGCCTACCTGCTGAAGGTAAGTACGTGATGGGGCGCGCTGTTCGCCTACCTGCCGCAGTTGTGGGCACACGCCGCGCACGTCGCGCACAACATGCTGCGCGCGGCCGCGCTGGCGGCGCTCGTGCACCTGCTGAAGGTAAGTACGTGATGGAGCGCGGCGCCTCCTTCCGCCGACCGCAACTCGACGTGCGTTAGTTACTTTTCTTCGAACTCGCAAGCTAGCGAGCCATGGCCACGATCTTGTGACGGTCACAATAGTTAATTAGTTTTAAGTATTTAAAGTAACCTCCGGGAGGATTAGGCCTCAAAATTCAGAATTAATAAAGCTAGAGAGTCTGCCAGTGATTGTGTCCACCTGCGCCTTTTCCTCATCTGGTCTAGTGGTCTACAAACTCCGCATTTGAAGGTTGGAGTTAAAAGGTATACTCCGAAGACATCATTCTATCACATATTTACTTATAATTTCTAATATATTGCTATCCCAAATAAGTAAGGTAAGACATGTCGCGGCAATTTATCAATGCTAAATGTTACACATTTTGCATTAATAAATTATAGCACAGTTAAATTAATTAAGTGATAATGTCTTTTTCTAGTTACTAAATTAGTAATAGTAGTTAAATAGTTATGTAAAAGTTTCATCAAAATATTTGTATTTGTATCCTCAGGCGCTAGGAGAATGTCCACCCAACATCCGGCCCTGGATCCTAAGCGTAGTCAACGAGTCAACCAAGCTCACAGAACCGGCGCATGTGTATTTGTTGGAGGATGCGTTGGAACTGTGGCTCGCCGTGCTCGAGACCTCACAGACGGCTGACCCGGCTACCTTGCAACTCGCTGAGAATCTGTACCCGATATTAGGTAAGTAGTAGCTATGGTGCTGCCGTCAAACAATTATGATGCTGTAATCTCACATCTGATCGCTTTTTGAGCCCACTACAATCAGAATAAAATTATCTGTCTTTTTGTATAAGCAGTAGTTTTTCCACAATTTGTGGACCCAAAAATAAAAACAATAACCTCGCCGCTAACTTGCCCTGTTGGATATGGTTACTACGTTAAACATTTGCTTAAAAGCACTACTAAACTTAAAAGTGATTAAGAACTTACTGTTGAATATCTCCTCGGATTTTTGTGTTTATTGGCGACGAACGCCCATACGAACGACCACAGTAGTGTGCGTGCTTCCGCTGACCGCCGCACAGCGCGGCGAACGTACTTCCTTTCGATCTGACAAGCTAGCGAGTTATGGCCGCGATCTTTTAACGGTCACCAAATTTTAGGTATTTAAAGTATCGCGCGGGGGGAATTTCGGCCTAAAAATTCAAAATTAATAATGTTAGGGAGTCAAATACAATCCACTTGAATCTTGTTTTAAAATCTTTCGTGGCTGGCACGTTTCCGCCACACTTACAAGTTACATATTATCTATTTTACTCATCAGTTGCATAACTAAATAAACGGTATTTAGTTATTATTAAGTTAAAAGGTATAATTATAAAAAGGCAGCCATTTCTTATTTTGACATTTAGTTGTAACTCGAAATATGATTTTGTTGGATTAGCATTATAGCTTGGACAGCACAGTCAGAAATTTAGAACAAAAATTGGCTATGCCATGTTACCCGTGACTTAATAAAAACGTGGTAATTACTATACTCAATTGGTTTAGTTAGTTAACTAAGGGTAAATTAAAGCCACCCGTCAAATTACCATAATTTTGCTTCAAAACCACGAATTAAACATTCAATTCTTCCCCAGAACAATCCTCCGAGCATCTCCGGATAGTGGTCTACATAATGCAAGCCTATACGCTTCTGTGTCCTGAGGAGTTCCTCTCAGGCCCTGGAGGCAAGTGCATGGCGCTTCTCGAAGACATGCTTAGTGACATGAGGACTGAGGGCGTCATCACCGTTTTGAAGATGGCAGAAATCTGCATCAGTGTCACTTTTCCTGAGAGGAACGCGTTCCTGGGAGTTAAGGTCATCTGGCCGATTCTGATTAGGGTTATACAGTGAGTATTTAGTTTACTTTGCAGGCAATAAACGTAATGATGAAATAATAATAATATGTAATAAAAAACTGTAAATTTATAAGAATAGTGTACGGTGCAACCGTACATCAGCAAGGCATCGTCAGCATTTACGCCTCGCATTCATTTTACTTTATAATAATCATCAGTTCGCGTCGAGCCATCAAGTTGTCGCGTTCTCATTACGGCCAGCAAAGGCCACGGCCAGCAAGGTCACACATTTCACACACATCAGTTCATTGGCTCATTTTACCTATAACTTTGGAACAATATAGTAGCTTATATCAAATCAACATCTTTTATTGTATTCTGCCCACAACATCTAAAAGTAGTGTGTGATCTACCAACAGATCATACAAATAGTACAACTGAGAATTGCCATTTTATCTATTTCGGTCGCAAAGTAGCATTGCTGTATTTTGATTCTAAGGTAAAGGCCGCCGGTGTAACTATAGGCCAAAGATACATTTAATCATTATATATGACATATATCTCGACCTTAGAAGCATTAGGTCGCATGTATAGCTCGACCTAGAAGCATTAGGTCGTATGTATAGCTCGGCCTTAAAAGCATTAGGTCGTATGTATAGCTCGACCTTAGAAACATTAGGTCATATGTATAGCTCGGCCTTAAAAGCATTAGGTCACATGTATAGGTTGAACTTAAAAGCATTAGGTCGTATGTATAGCTCGACCTAGAAACATTAGGTCGTATGTATAGCTCGGCCTTAGAAGCATTAGGTCGTATGTATAGCTCGACCTTTAGGCCGTATGGTCTCTGGTATTGTGGTTACTTCCTTTTTGGCTACCAATAACTGAAAACAGTTTGATATACTGTAATGCTAATTATGGCTCGTAATTTCTCTAAACTATAATATCGGTACTCTATATTATATTAAATAAATAGTAACTTTAAGTTGAATTCAGAATGTATTGAAAAAGTTATAAAATGTTTGAAGTTTTAGCGTAAACTGAACTTTATTTTATAGGGATTGAAGTTATTTTTGCTTTTCCATTCACCCATATTTGCTTACATTTTTGTCGAATTTGAATGTATGAAGGTTAAATATTTCCTATCTTTCTTCAAAGCTGCCTCCTCGAAGGCGACGACCTCCCAATGGTCCTGTCAGTGCAGCTGTGCCTCGTATCCCGCGTCATCCTGCTATCAACGGATCTGTTCTACAAGGCCATACAGGAGGCTTCCAATGGCGTGGCGGAGTACGACTCTGATCCCGCCAAATTACTGACCAGGTTCCTACATGTTTGGACCGAGAAGATGAATTTAGTCACGCAAGTTGAGAGGTGGAAGGTTGTTGGTAAGTAGTTCTCTTCTTCAAATATTACCTTACTAGTCAGTCAGAAAGCCCAACATAAAAGTGAGGGAAGCCAGAGTGAACAGAGGAAATATTAAGAGGAAGTAGCTAAAATCGATCACAATGAAAATTAGAGCTTTGACAACTATTTAAAATCATATCAAATATTTTTTAAATATATTCAAGTTACAAATGGGCTATTATGTTATTTTAATGGTAGGAAACGACTGCGTGGAGGATACGATGCATACGTGACTGTCACGTGTGGTACTAGGACTAGAACCAAAACATATCCTCCCGTGGGTGTCGTAAGAGGCGACTTAGGGAAATCTCACCAGAAAAGCGGGCACCAGCGTTTTCCCTGTGGAATATCAAATTGCTGTGATCCTCAACCCGCCGCTGTGACAAGCGTGAGGATTATGGCAAATCCCCCCAATCCCTTGGGGGAGGCTGAAGAAAAATGCATCCTATGGGAGGAAGCCAAAATTACGAAGCCACTACGATCACCATTCCATTTTGTTTCTTAAAATTTTCAGTTTCGTTACAAAAACGTCTACGTAGAAATAAATCTTAAAGCGAAGCTAGTAGCCAAACTCTTCAAGCAAATTTTTTAATTCCAGGTCTCGGTTTGGCAGCTCTACTTACTACACAAAACGCGACAGTACTGCAGCGGTTCCCTGCGATACTACTCAATTTAGCGGAGGTGTTGAATGACGTCATGAAGGCGGAAGATAATGGCACTTATATTGAGTAAGTTTGTTAATTGTAAATCATTTATTTACTAGCGACCCGCTTCGGCTTCTCACGGGTGCAATGCTGATACTGAATATACTACAGAAAAACTGAACGTTTTATAAAAAACCGCCGCGGACACTGCGCCGTGTACCGCCACAATCGCGAAACCCCGCAATTTTTAAATCTGTAATATCTTCGAAAATATTCATTTAAATCATATGCTGTAAAGGGCGATATAGATCTATATTAAATCAACAATGTATTTAAAGTATTAAATTGGATAAGGATTAATGTTGTATTGGTTAAAATCGCTTCGAAAATTAGCCGGTATTTGTCGTAAAAAGTAAATGACAAAAAATGTTATTGTGGGATATCCATAAGAGATAGACATAATCCCCCTTATTCATAAAAGATGTTTAAAGTTAACTAGTGATTAGTGATTCTGTAACCATACATTTTAGACGTTTGCACGTCACTTAACTTTAATCTTTGTTTATGGATAAACCCCTTAAACACTGTGGTGTATATTCATAAAGGATGATTTAAGTTAAGTGACGTTAAAAGGTCAAAATTGAATGGTTAAAGAATCGCTAATCACTAGTTAACTTTAAGCAGCGTTTATGAATAAGGGGGAATATGTATACCATCGTGGACTTTTTTGTAGACCTTTTCAATGTTGTACACATTGAAAAGGTCTATATCTAGTATATTATTTTGATAAATCTCGTAGCGTTCAGCCTGCGTTTCACTGCAAACGCGGAAAAAAAAATATTTACGACATCACATTAGAAACCTCAAAAATAATAGTATTTCTCCACAATTTAATAAATGTTATTGTACATAAAAACCTTTCTCTTTAATCACTCGTATCTATTAAAAAAAAACCGCATCGAAATCCAGTGCGTAGTTTTAAAGATTTAATCATACAAAGGGACATAGGGAAAGAGACTTTGTTTTATAATACGCAGTGATTAGAAAGAACAAATATTCGATCCAGCCGTCCCTTGCTGTTCTCTCCAACGACGCCCTAAACCGAGGTTCGTAGCCCTTAGCGTGTAGACGCTTAGCTTTTAGATGCTCTGGCTGGAGGCTTTAAATTAATAATACTCCAGCCGCTATGCTTACATGACATGTATTTTTTTAACATTTTAAACTAGTGCTTGACCGAGATCGCGCCTGATGGTAAACACTGATACAACGGTTGATGGTAATACGCACTAGTCTTCTAGTCATCCAAATTTTTATAGCATCGGTGACTTTAGTTAACTGAATGTAAAATTGTTTGTTTGGGTAAATGACCGAAAGAAAATAATGGTGTGTCATAATTTTTCTCCGTCGCGCGGGTTATAATCGTCAATGGCAGTAATTCTATATCCATATCCTTATCCATATCCTATTCCTTATCCATAAACTAAACTGCATTTAAGTTGAGTGTATTCTTTTCTTTCTAATTCTTTAAGAAAAGGACAGAACATAAATATCAGTTTTGTTGTGCCAAATTAAGAAACTTTACAGCCGTTTTGGATGTCATTAAAAATATGTCAATTTATAGTGCTAACTGATTTGATAGGAGTAAACTGACATTCATCTTCTGTTACCCCGGAACCCCTCTTATGCAACGCCTGTAAAGCACATCTTTGGGCGATATTCTCACAGACTAACCCCCTAATCGTCGAACACATTTTTATCAAATAATTGCGACTAGTTGGGATCAGTTGGGATCGTTTGGACCGCCCATTGGTCCGTTTGGTCCAAACAATCCCGAATGAGTCTCAATCATTTGACAAAAATGTGTTCGCCGATTAGGGGGTAGGACAGCATAGCTCGTAAGGAGGGAGGCGGAAGCTCAACCGTTGACGGAACAATTCTGCCAATGATGATGATCATAATGGATTTTGGTATGTAACGTTGAGTGTGTTTGTAGCGGACTGCTGGCCCCGCCCGGGTCGCGCCCCCCCTCCCCGCTGGAGGGCCGCGGGGGCGCCGCGCGGTGGGGCGAGGGCGGCACGGGGGGCGCGGGCGGCGCGGGGGGCGGGGCGCCGCACTCGGCACACGAGGTGCGGCGGCGCCAGCTGCTGGCCGCGCACCCCGCACACACCATCGACCTGAGAGCCGTCACACATCATCAGGTCAACTACTCCTCACTATATTTGTGTCCCACTTGTTACTGTCCAAAGGTGCCTGTGGTCACTTAAGAGGGGACTCTAATGTCGAGGATTTTGGAAAATAGATTTTTGAAGAAACTATTGCTGTCGCGCTGCTTCCAACCTCTCCTGGTAAAGTACGAAAAGGACAGTTGCAGCTCAGCTCTGATTTTACCTACAAAAGACGTTTCGTATTCCGCTGTTTTCTTTTTCAAAACACGACAAATCTCAATTATTTTTATTTAGAGGAAAAGTATACCTACGCTTCTATTATTTTCTTTTTTGTAAAAAATGTATAACGTTTGTCTAATAGTCATTGAACATCACGGTAAAAATGGGTTCTTTTTCGCAATTTTGTATATTAAGTATCGTATTTCTTTTATTAATTAAGTTTCGGAAAAAGAAATAGGGGCACGTATAATCACGATGTAAAAATTTTAGAAAAAAATAATTGCTCTAAAAGCATTATCCACAAAGAAAACATCGAAATATGTTTGTATAGAGAAAGGACCACTAAAGTTCCCTCTTAATGGCTGCCACTTATGCTTAAATCAACATTGCCACCTATGGGCTTTTAGAGGTTTGATAAGAATGTCCTCCATAGAAAAAGGAGGGTCCTCAGAGCAGGCGGGTGTAGTGTCTGACGGGCATTTAAGCCCCTGTTTGCAAAATGCAAGATTTGGTTTGTGTGATGTGATGCCTAAAATTTGTCATATGTAGTAAAGCGTAATAAGTTGTATGCCGCTCAGTTCGTATGGGTACATGCGAATATCACATCGCATCGTGTCATAATGACGTCATGTAAATCTTGCACCAGAGCAGCAGAGTTTACCGTGCAACTGGCATGCATTTGCTTCACGACATCAATTAGCGGACCAATATATCCGCCAGACACCACACCCGTCTGGCCGGAGGAACTTCCTCTTTCCATAGAGGTGAATGAACTTTACACCTTGTTCCTCATACCTCCATATATTCAACAATAATCTTTTTTCGAAACATCTGCATTGATACTGTATCTACAAATTTACAATACCCCATTTCAGCTGGAAACTCTGAAGAACCAGGTTGGAGCGGAGACTTTCGAACGTCTAATACAGTCAACCGACCAGGAGACACTGCAGCAGATAAGAGAATACATACCACTGTGAATGTCACATAGGCTTATGAAATATTGTATGACAAAGTTTTGGTGGTGTCAGAATGAGTGACCCAGTACTGCAGAGTCAGGAATGGTTTATGACCGAGCTACTTACACAACGTTATTTTTTGTATATACGAAACTTGAAACACGTGTCCAGTATTTTTATGTACAAAATTTCAAAAAGCTATATGAAAAATCACAAAGTTATCAGTTTGTTATGTTACCTAGTTGTCCCAATAAAAATATAGTCAACGAATCGCTCGCCTGCCCGCGCCTACAGCGGCGCGGCGTGGTGGGGGCCCCAGGACACTTATCCGCTGTGAACTGCGTCGTGCGCCCGGTAACCACACCGCATCATTTTTTAAATATATTTGGGAATAAATATATCATGGTGTAAAAATGATTGAAATCGATTCAATTGCTTATTTTGAACACACTATATTCAGGTTACGTATAAATAAAAAATAACGGTATATGCGTATGGACTACCTATGGTAAGGTCAGCAGAAAAGCAGATTTTCTCGCCAAAGAGTATGATAAATTCACTTCAAAAACCACGTGTAAGTTTATAAAACACTGCAGTCTGTAAGTCCTCATTCCTCCACCGCCAGTACTGATTTATAATTATGGTTATTATGCTTTTATATCCCATCGCGTAAACATGGACTCGCCCGAGCTAATGTTTATATTTGTACATTTTGTACCTCTTATGTTAAAAGTATTTAGAGTTGAATTTCGCTTGTAATGTAATAATGTTAGCTGTTCTGTCATCTTTACATCGAATTGTTTGGATTTTATTATAATAGGGTATATTCGATTTCATGTTCTTTTATTGGTAAGTCTTTTTCGCATATAATATGAGTAAGCAAGAGGGAAAAAAGGCCGAAAAAATATCTCTCTAACGCGCGCCTCCCTGTCGTCAATCGAGCGCCGAATTACCTTTGTAGCAGTAGAAGTTAAGAGCAGATTAAATGGCTGTAGCTAATGAATGCTATAGCTTTCAATCATAGTTCCTTTTTCATCATTTCTGTTCTCTCTTTCTTTGCATAAAATAATATGGCAGATATATTTGACTTACACCCCGTCTAAACACAGTTACTCCAACTTATGGTATGACACAGGAAATTACATTGCACCGTGTAGATAGGCTCTAAGTTTCATCATCATCATCTCGGCCACATGAAATCTACTGCTGGACATAGGCCTCCCCCAACAATCTCCAAAAAGAACGGTTGGACGCGGCCTGCATCCAGCGCTTCCCTACGATTTTGGTCAGATCATCCTCTAAGTTTAACCGTTGCATTTTATAAAATTATGACATTGATGTAAAGCTGGTGTCAATATATAAAAATTGTTCCAAAAGTGATAAGACCATTGTTTCCAAAACTGTTGTGATGTGAAGTATCCTCTGTTTCAAATAAGCCTTACCATAATAAATATTTGATCATGATTATGTGTATATGTGATATAATAACTATTTCCTATACCATAGCTTTAAATATAGAAGATTTTTAACAGATGTAGATGTCTTATGAGGTATTCTGTGTTATCTTATTCTCTATTTCAAAAAGTACTGTTTAATTTGACAAGTGTTGGTTTATTTTTTAGCCATTAATGTGTCCCTACTCTCTTTACACCTCTCTCTCTCTCTCTCCAGAGATGTGAGAGAGAGAATAAAAGAGACGTTGCTCTACAAAAATCAGCAGCTAAGGTAAAAACTCGGAGGATAGGCTTGGTTAAAGCATCGCTGTGTTCTCGTGTCGGCGATCTCTCGCGTCCGGCCGGTCGCGGCCGTCCAAGACATGGCCTGGAGCGAGAGTGAATGGCAGGCCGTCACCTTCTTCTGCGAAGCAGTAATGCTCGCAAAGGAGGAGGCGGAGCGCGTGAGGAAAACTCTGCACCTCTACGTCCTCACTTTCCTAATTGCCGCTGTAGACGCTCTGGAAGTCAGAAGACAGCTGCAAACTTCGGGATACTGTAGGCGCGGGCTTGTGGGTTTACGGTAGAGACCAGGGCCGCTTCGACAGCATTAACAGAAATAAAGATGAGATGACACCAGAATATCTAGAGCTAGATATATAGCACACAGTACTAACTTACATCTAGATATTACATTTTCTTTACAATTCATCATTCAGTGTGAGAGAACGCCGAAACAAATGAAAATCGTTCATAACGCTGATGTTATTCATACTAGTGGCGAACTTAGTTTGTAATCTATCGATATCCGATTAGTCGATTAAAAGATTATTAGAAAAAAAATTGTACCTTTGAAAGTCAATCGATACATTTTTTTGATCTAGTATTCTAGTGTACTGCTAAGCACGTGCTCTTGGGATTAGTTCCTGGGCCGGGCAGTGTTGTTGGATTTTTTCATCTGGAATTGCTTATTACCAGCCATAGAGTTTGTTTCTTTTATGTCTGTTGTATCGCAAAAGGATCGTCCGCTGTTAATTTATTTTACCGAAGGAGTGATTTTTGTTTTAAAGTGTTGAGTCGATATCAACGGTAATTTATAAATAAAATAATCTACAACGTGTGCTTACAAGTAATGTCAAATATGAAAGTGGCGTTAAATAAAAACCTCTTTAAATAAATGGCCTTTAAAATATAATAATATTAAAAAAATAACTAAACTAAATATAACGAAAACTAAACTATAGAAATGTTTAATCTTAAATAAATAATAGTCGATATTGATTTGCTAAGCTTAAGAAAGTGTGTGTATACGAAAGTATAAATAAATAATAGAATAAGGATTCGTATTATTATCTATGGTCACGTCAAGAAATTTTCAATTTTTTTAGAAATTGTCACTAGTTGTATCGTATACATCGACACATATTAATAGACATGTCTTGGAGATGAGAATTGTGGCACTCCGACAGAAAGAGAGAAAACGAAGTTTCGTCTATTTTTATCTCTCAAAATCATCAATCATCTGTGAGGAAAGCATAGGCCATCTTTCTCAGTCTTTTCGAACCAAAAAAATTAATTCAGATTATACGCGTACGGCATGTCCATTACTATTATGTCTATGATCGTATACTATACTTTATAGCACTTTGTAACCTAACCTCGCACTCGTCACATGCATTACGTACAGACTACAGCACGTCCAGTTATAGTGCATTTCATGTAATAGTTCCTGTGCCGTCACGTTGGCACTAATGGAAATTAGTGTGAGAGAGAAAGAGACGCAGAGTGCGTCTACCTTGCTTACGATAGTGACAAAAAATTAATGCCAACATGACTGCAAAGGAACTATTAAATGAAACGCACTTTACTACGATCTGTTAGATTTCTTTATTAGATTTTCAACTTTATCGCTAAAGCATTAATACTCACGTTTGATTGAGAATATTTGACAGTTTCGGGTAGCTTGAACTATTGTAGTTCGTACATTATGATGTGTGTTACTTAGATAGTCTATTATTGTCTCGTGAAATAAGCGCCCGAGCGTAGCATTGATTGATGGTAGCCGTACGGCTAAAGCTAATACTTAGAAGTATTTTAAAAAAAGTAGTATTAATGTACATTAGTACTCAATTTAAAAAAAAAACAAACTACTTAAATCAATTGTATTCAATACTATTTTATTGCTCCTGTGATTGTTCCCGTTTTTCTGTGTAAAAATGGACTAGTTAAGCCACAGAAAATCGTTACTTCATGGGGTGTTTCGATCACACAGTGCAGATAAATGATATTTAAAATGTGTATTTCTTGATTTAACAAAATTTGTCGTCAGACTCTCTCTTATCAAATATACATCTTAATTTTCTGAATTCTTATAAAAATATCATCGTATAATATGGATCACTTCTTTGGAAAACATCTTGAGGAAACTTGGACTTTAAGTCTGAAATCGGCAACCCGCATTCAGCAAGCGCGGTGATAATGCTCAATCCTCCTCTGTATGCAGACCTGTGCCCAGCAGTGGGACTATGAAAAAGTTGTTGGCGATGATGATGATGATAATACGGATCCTTAGGACATGGTTACATTATCAGTAAAATGAAACAAATGCCATCTAAAGTGCCAGTTCTTTGGCGAATAACGTATTGTATTTGTCTTTCAGTACATGTAACCGTAGCCCAATATTTAATATAAAGCATGTGTGTACTATGTACGAACACGACTTGATTCCATGTGTGTGATTGTAATGTATCATATAAAATATATAATAATAATAATATACTGATGCATATTTTTTTAACGCTCGTATGTATAAATTTAGCTTGTAATCTATGGGAGTAACCTGTATAGTGTCTTTTATTGCACTAAAATCACTGACCTTTGATGTATAAATATGCTCGACATACCACCGATAATAAAAAGAAGACGTTCGATTTTAATCATTTTGGCGCTGACCGTCCGTGAAAGTAATATTTTTGGTAGCGAGTTTTACAAAATGCGCGTGATCGCATGATATAAATGTTCTAAATATCTTATAGTAAACACAAAATATATTAAAAAATATTATTCCACGGTTAATTCCTAAATCATCAGTGATTTCCCAAAACTGCCATTTTGCGACATCCGTCAATTTTAGTTCCTGAGACTCTCGAGCGGGGGCGCTTCGAATCGGCCCAAACATCAACTGTCATTACGTATTAGTCACAATAACACACAACATTTAGTCCAGCGTATTTGTCTGTTAGAGGTTAGTGACTGAAATATATGTTATTTTATTTATGTATTGTAGAGTTTTTCAACGTGATGGTATTTGGATGCTGTAGAAAGAATTTGATATGTGTAGACCAGTCATATAATTAATGCTGTTCTGCTGATGTTCAGTTAAAATTCTAATTGAAGAGTCCGTCATTATTCACAAGATACTGCCTCGTGAGTAGTGTCCTGGATTCGATTCCCAGGTCGGGCAAGGTGTTATGGCTTTTTCATTAGGAATTTGTTAGTAGCACCCCGGAGACGTCTGAATTTGTTCTGCTTAACACTTCGGGGCTTGAGGGCGTTACGTTATAAAATATTGAAAGAAAGAGTGAATTCAAAATGAATGAAAAAAGTAATTTCCAAATATTTCTATTGTAGACTAAGCTCGTTAAATATTGCTATAACTTCCTTCGCGGCTCTATAGAAAAACCAATGATTACACTTTGTTTTATAGAACTTAATGAGTTGAGTCAAAGTCAAAAGTTTTGCCCTTATTATAACGGACTTAGAGTTCATAATTGCCAGACTGATGAGCCTGAATAACTGAAGTTAAGGTTTACCTCAAATCTTCAACTCCTATTAAAGTCTGGGTTCCTGGTACAGGTATATTTATTACTTTTAAGTAATATAAAAATACGGCAGCACTATTTCGTGTAAAATGGTGAAATATATTAAATAAATAATTTTTGAGAAATTATTCGCAATCCCTTTGAAAATGTTGCATTTTTAAAGATTTATTAAAAACGTTTCATCATCAACCTTTTATAATCGTTTTTCTTTTTGTGCATTTTTTATGCTTATGAAAAATTTTAATTTGTTAACCAGGAACTCAGGCTTGTATAATTTTAGTTGAAATGCATCTATTCATAAATACCTCCCTTTTTCTAGTGTAGGCCTTCCAGGACGTCTAGATGACGTCACGTCTAGTACACGAATGACGCAATAACTATACTGTTGTTAGATCTAACGCAAGCAAATTATAGACGAAATAAATTGTTTTACAATGCGATTGAAGTTTTTTATTGATGTACAATAGTGTGCCTGATGGAATTCTCGTCGCCAAAAATTACTAACACTAGAACCCTACTTTCATCTTCTACGTAAACCCTTTAGCAAGCATATCTTAAATCTCCTTTAAGATATGCTTGCTAAA
This sequence comes from Sesamia inferens, assembly GCA_037179545.1. Lineage (NCBI taxonomy): Eukaryota > Metazoa > Arthropoda > Insecta > Lepidoptera > Noctuidae > Sesamia > Sesamia inferens. Next base: position 28,812,725 of record CM073933.1, on the reverse strand, counting down.
GGGTTTCATTTTGGGCCACCACTGCATAGTGGTGGCCCAAAATGAAACCCTTTATTATTTATCTATATAGCGTACATACGCTATATAGATAAAAAGGAAGAAAATAGAAGATTTTCATAAAAATACTACTAAATTAATTTAAATAAAAATACAAGTATATATAATTAATTATTTGAAACGGTTTTTTTTTGTGAGATAACCCTTTATTAAGGTAGCCATGACACTTTTATGACGTTTGATTGGCGACTGTGTTCGTGTCGAGTGTTGTGTTTATTTAATGGGCCGTATGTTCGGAATTCATGTTTTGTTTTTTTCACAGTCATATGGTGCATAATATATATACGATAGCCTTAAATACATGACACGTCAATCAAATGTCACTATCAAAATCTTATTTCGAGTATTGCTGACCACTATATTTTGGGGTTTTGACAGGAAAGCCAAGATGAGTATCACGCGTATTTTTCATTGGACTTTTAAAATTATTTATAGTGTCGTTTACTAAACAAAAACGCGTGATTTATGTAGTCAATCAAAAGTCATTTATTCAAATTAGGCTGAGAATCAGCACTTTTTGAACGTCAATATTACATAAGACAGTCCCCCAAAAGCGCCCACCCATCGACACTTCCTAGTGCTTTCGCTGGGAAGAAGAAGTGGCGGAACAAACTCCCCAGCAGCACAGCTGTCTGTTCATTTTTAAAAAAACATGTCTTTATACAATACTATGTAAACAAACGATACGATAAAATACAACAATGAAATTATTTACCATATGCCAGCTACCACGCCAAAATACCAGCAAAGCAAAACAATATATTTATATTCAAATGAAAATGTAATTAACTAAAACTTGTTACTTAACTAAGAAGCCCCAGGCATAAAGGGCGTGACAGCTTACATATTTATGTAATGTAAAAAAGTAAATTATATGAACTCATATAACGTATCAATAAGCTAATTACTGAGAAAGAACACAAACATTGTCCTGAGTTAATCAGAGCGACCAGCTATTCTTATCATTTAAATAATCATTCACGGAATAATATGCCTTTGAACAAAGCCTGGACTTAATTTGTGCTTTAAATGCATTGTAGGGCAAGTCTAGCAAAGCAGAGGGTATCTTGTTATAAAAAGCTATACCAAGCCCAACAAAAGAGTTATGAACCTTTTGAAGTCGGTGTAAAAAGTGCATTCAGTGAATAATTCATAGAGAACATTGAAATATCGCAGCATAGTGGCCACATCATGGCTTTGAATCAAATCTCCTAGTAGGCGGCTCACGCGGCCGTTTTTTCAACTGTCATTGGCGATATCCGCCATTATTGTGAAATAAAATTTTTAAAGAATTTCTATAATTTGTTACACGTGTTATTGGCAAAATTGTGGTATCTAACCACAGAGGCCATTGAAGAGTTGAAGTAGTATTTACTCTAAAGAAAGAAAGACCACCATATTTATTAGTAGTTGTGTTGCACTCCTTGGCAGAGTTAAGTTGAATCTGTATAAAAAATAAGCCAAAAAATTGGAAATTAACATTAAAAACAGTTAACTATAGTGTAACTATACCTATCAATAAGTGTACAATGTGCTGGCCCAGGCTCCATACACTTCTGAAACATCTCCTTTTAGAAATGCTTCCTCACACAAAGCATTTGAGCAAAGTTTAATTCGTCACTTAGAGATTTAGGTTGAGAAGTGATGCGTTATTGATTTTTTAAAGTAGTTTATTTAATCAGTGACACATGTCTGATTGTATTGAAATGATTAAATGTATAGCCGCATCCGCAAACGTGACAAGTTAACCGCGCAACGAGTACCTATACACAACGTTATTTTTTGTATATATGCGAAACCCGAAACATGTGTCTAGTATTTTTAAGTAAAGAATCTATGAAAAAATTTCAAAAAGATATCATGAAAAACCACAAAGTTATGAGCTTGTTATCTTACCTGGTTATCCCAACAAAAATATCGGGCGAGCGAGCAGTGCGCTGACCTGTGGCGTCAGCTGTTGCGCGGGCATGCCCACACGCCAAGTACTATGATCTACCGTAAACAGAACTTTTCCGTGCGCACAAGTTCACCACACTGCAACAATTTCTAAATAATTGAAATCGAATTGAAAATTGAATTCGATTCAGTTGCTTATTCTGAAGAAACTATATTCAGGTTTCGTTTCGTATCGTATATTCCGCTAGACACGCCACCCGTCTATTCTATAGAGAAAAGGGAGGATCTTCCAACCAGACCAGAATTTTACAACCTGCTCCTCATACCTCATATCTATCTTGCACTTTACCTAAAAACACGAGCTCTGGTCATCATACAGTGGCGTAGCACTAGCATGGGTGGCACAATAAGCGGATTTTGTTGGTGTCATCCCAAACTCAATCAAAACTGTTAAAATAAAAAAAAAAGATTATTTATTAAAATACGAGTACCTAAGTATTACAAATATTTGTATAAGTATATACAACGTGTAACATAAAGGGTATATACATACCAAGGGCATGGCATCTTTCCATGATATCAAATGATATCGGAAGGTTTTCAACTCAAAATAAAATACTAAAAAAATTTATACTAAATTTTCGGTTCCGTGTGTTTCTTAAATTCAAATCATAACAAACGTGCACCACACTACATACGTTAATAACTACTCGTTACACGTCACATTACTTGGCAAAATCACGATAAATGTCTTCAAAAATTCTGTGCGCCTAGTATCGTAGTAACCTATCACAGGCGGTGTTTCTTCTCGTAACTTCTTAACATAAAGAGATAGGATTAAAAACGCTTCCAATATCGATTTGATATCATGTACAGATGCCATGCCCTTGGTATGTATATACCTACCCTTTATGTTACACGTTGTATATGTACATACATATTACAACAAACAACTTTCTTTTTGAGCCTATAGAGGTTCACTGCTGGACAAAGGCCTCCCCCATGACTTTTATTGCATTTAGGAGGGAGGGGTTCGTCATAATCCCCATGCTTGGCAGACGGGTTGGGGATCGCAGAAATGTATTATTCCACAGGAAAAGCGCTGCTGCCCGCTTCCCTTAGTCGCCTCTTACGACACCCACGGGAAGGTATGGGATCAAAAATAGATCTGAGCCCGGTACCACACGACAAACAAATTTAGTTTGTTAAAAATAAAAATTTCTTCCTTCTAGCTATGACACTTGCAAACTCAGAACTCACGTTTTGTGTTATAATAATAATATCATTTATTTAAATAATACATGTTTTGCTTCATAGAAGCGTGCAAACTTTACATGCAAACAATAGCTAAATAATTAATTTAATCATACATTTCTCTAGGAACTCCCTGACACTGTAAAAACTTTTAGCAGACAACCATTCATATAATTTAGTTTTAAATAATCTTTTATTTAATATTTTAAATTTATCTGGTATTTTTTTGTATACCCGGATGCGGTCACACATAAACATGCAGCTTTTGTTATACTTTACAAGTCTTGGTAAGACATCTAGCGCGAGACTGTGAGGGTCACGACGGATAGGAGAATTTACATCGCTTGCTTTAATCAACAACTCCTTGTGTCTGTGCATTTGTTACCATTACCGTCTCTTTATATACTACTTAGTTAGTTTATATAGTAGTTTTTTAAATGTCGGGTTGAAGCACATATATTGTTCTAATACATTTTTTATGCGCGACAAATGCTCTATTTTGATCGGTGCTATTACCCCACATGATTAAGCTATAGTGTAACACAGTTTCCGCATACGCATGGTATTTGGTAATTGCTGTTTTGGTGTTTGTTATCTTTCTGATCTGTCTCAGTGCGTATACAAACTTATTAATCCTTTTGGAAACCGTATCAACATGTGCTTTCCAGTTGAAGTCTTGATCCAAAGTCACGCTTAGAAATTTATTTTGAGATAATTCGTGAATTTTATGTATATTCATTTTAATATTGCGTTTTGCATTTGATTTATTAAATTGGATTTATACGGATTTTTTTAGATTTAAAGATAAATTATGTTTATTCAGCCATTCAAGTCTTTCTATTACATTATTTATTTCATTTTCATGGTCATTAATTGAAATTTTAGTCTTATTAGATGTCATAATAATACCGATGTCATCAGCGAATAATATGCATTTATGATTTTTTTTTTTATTTTTTTTTTTTTTATAATTTATAAACCAGCGCTTGACCGCAATCCCGCCTGATGGTAAGCAGTGATGCGATCGTTGATGGTAAAGCGCGCTAGTTTATTAAGAGCCTATTCACTCTAGCCTTGAAGACACTCAAATTGTAATGTGACGGAAACACCGACGCCGGCAAATTGTTCCAGTCCCTCGATGTACGCGGTATAAAGGAGGAAGCAAAACGCTTCGTCCGGATCGCAGTGGTGTCAACAACGTAAGGGTGGAAACTCGCCGTACGACGGGTCGTCAGATGATGGAACGGAGATGGGGGAATTAAATCATGCAATTCCCTTGCACACTCACCAGAATGCATCCTATAGAAGAATAGTGAGTTTTTTTTTTTTTTTTAATTAAAAAATAAACCAGCGCTTGACCGCAATCCCGCCTGATGGTAAGCAGTGACGCACTCTAGCCTTGAAGACACTCAAATTGTAGTCCGACGGAAACACCGCCGCCGGCAGATTGTTCCAGTCCCTCGATGTCATATCGTTATTACTATTCATTCTTGTAACGGCAACTCGCTGCTGTCTATTTTTTAAATAAGAAGATATTCATTGGAGTGTAATGCCTCTAATTTCAACTGCCTTTTATTTTTGTAGCAATAGGTCATGAGAGACTAAATCAAAGGCCTTAGATAAATCAAAGAAGAGCCCGGTGGTATAATAATTATATATTATTGATATTAGTTAATACTATTTTGATGAGACTGTAGATTGCTAAAGTTGTGGATTTATTGTTTTGGAAGCCAAATTGTTCCTTCCTTATGTGTCGATCTCGTCATAGCCCTCGGAATTAGTGTTTCTTAATGACATAATCTCCTGTTTAACTTCATTTTTGGACACCGGTTTAAGGAACATCGAATGCACCATTAAACAATAGTTATCTAATTTTGCACACTTGTTTGAAGAATGCTATATTAATATATTGGTTATTGAATGCAGTTGCAATTTCAACAGGATCTGAGAGCATCACGTTACCAATTTGAATATTGTCAATGATGTTTCTATGGGTAATGCCCACAATTTCATCTTTCATTACTTTCCATACAACTATACAGTTATTTTCACTATTGTTTATAAATTTGATGTTTGTGTTCTTTTTGATGTGTAAATACATTTCTGTAAAATTTTGGAATATTTAATGTATTTATTTTTACTTTCAACATTTTTACTTTTAGAGTATTGATAGCACAAAGAACGTTTTATTTTGCAGCTTTGTTTTAGTCCCTTGGTTATCCAGTTCTGTTTGTTATTATTGTTAATATTTACTGTTTTCCTCATTTTTGGAAAACATAAATTATGAAACAAACAAAATGGATCGTGAAAAGAGTTGAAAGCTAAGTTCAAGTCGTTCCCTGCGTAAACCTCTGACCATGACAGATTACATATACATTCCTTAAATTTTACGATATTATTCAAGTTGCAATCTCTTTTGTACAAATGGTATGTTGACTGGTTCAGCACCTTATGGTTTATTGGAAAACTCAACAACTGTGCTGTGTCGTGGTCTGATAGATGAAGTGGCATTATTGTTTTAAGTTTCATCGTTACAATTAGGGATGGTACGGAGCTTCGGTTCCGGTTCCGTTAAGTCGGAACTTCCGATTACTATTATACTTTCGGTTCCGACTCCGCTTCCGACATTTTTTAATCGGAGGTGTGAATCGGAGGTCGAAGCATAGATAGCGGGCGAGTGCGGCGGCGTGTGCCGACCGACTGTTATGATTCGACAGGTTCATACGCGTCGCGCGGGGAATCGCCCCTCCCCTGACCCGCGCACTCTATTGTCAATTATTTTTTCACTTGTTAACGCACACGACAGCACGACACGTTCATTACCGACCAAGAATACCTACAAATTGTTCGCGGCAAACGGAACAGAGATTCGTACCTACGGAGAGCGCACGCTTGAACTCAACTTAGGTTTACGAAGAAGCTTCAAATGGACATTCGTAGTCGCCGATGTAAAAACCTCAATACTGGGTGCAGACTTCCTAGTATACCACAAACTGCTAGTCGACCTGCACCAGAGGAAACTTATCGACCGCGTTACCGATCTCAGCGTGAACGCCATCAAGATAAATAACAACGAAGAAACTATACACATGGTCAACCGAGACCACGTATATCACGACATATTGAAGAAATATCCTGATGTTCTGCGGCCTATGTCACTCAAGACTCCAGTAAAGCATGACGTCACACATCATATTGAGACTACAGGACCGCCGATATACGCACGGCCGCGCCCTCTACCGCCGGACAAATACAAAGCGGCAAAACTGGAATTCGAGCGCATGATAGAGATGGGTATATGCAAGCCGTCAAAAAGTCCGTGGGCAAGTCCTCTCCACGTCGTCAAGAAAAAGGATGGGTCACTTCGTGTATGTGGAGACTACCGGAGACTAAATGCAGTCACCGTACCTGACAGATATCCCATTCCACGTATTCAGGATTTTACGTACCAGTTACACGGCAAGAAAATATTTTCAAAGTTGGACCTGAAAATGGCATACTTTTGGATTCCTATAGCTGCACAAGACGCACAGAAGACCGCAATTATAACACCTTTCGGCCTATTCGAATTCAACTGCATGACGTTTGGATTACGCAACTCAGGCCAAACATTTCAACGTTTCATGCATGAAGTTTTACGAGGACTGGACAACATCGTATTCTGTTTCGTCGACGATCTACTTGTCTATTCAAATAACCAGGAAGAACATCGCCAGCACTTACAAATAGTACTCGAACGCCTAAATACCTACGGCGTCAGTCTTAACATCGACAAGTGCGAGTTTGATAAAGAAAACATAGAGTTCCTCGGTTATCAAGTATCAGCAAATGGTATCAATCCCACGCAAGAACGTATACAAGCAATAGTCAATTACCCGAAACCACAGACAGTACAAGAACTAAGAAGATTTTTAGGCATGATTAACTTTTATCGCAGCTGTTTACCACATCAAGCCGAACATCAGCATGAATTAAACAAGTACCTACACAACAGCAAGAAAAATGATAAAACTCCGATACAATGGACACCAGAAAGCGAGCAAGCTTTTGAGAAATGCCGACAAAGCATTCTCAAGGCCACAACACTTACGCACCCGATTCCCAACGCAATATTACGTCTATACACAGACGCGTCAAACACTAGCATTGGCGCTGTATTAGAACAAAAGGTCGATGGCGTATGGAAACCACTGGCATTCTATTCAAAAACATTGAGTGACACGCAAAGAAAATATAGCGTATATGATCGCGAATTATTGGCAATGTTCACCTCAATTAAGCACCTACGTCGGCTGATAGAAGGCAACGACGTAACAATATTCACCGACCATAAGCCATTAACGTATGCATTAACAAGATCGCCAAGTACCAGCGATACACCGAGAAGAGAGCGTCAACTACATTACATAAGTCAGTTTTGCTCGAAAATTCAATACGTTCACGGTAATAATAACGAAGCGGCCGACGCCCTATCTCGTATAGAAGAAATCGACTTGTCGCAATCTACGATCGACTACAATCAACTCGCTAAAGACCAAGAGAACGACGACGAACTCAAGATCAGCATGACCAACCCGAATCTGAAGTTTGCAGAAATCACATTGCCCGGAGGTCAACGACCTATCATATGCGAAACATCAACAGGCAACTTACGCCCGTACCTACCAGCGTCTTATCGTTTTGTAGCATTCAAAGCACAACACGAACTTAGTCACCCAGGTGTACGTACGACAAGAAAGATTATTGTCACTAAATTCTTTTGGCCGAATATGAATAAAGAAGTCGGTATGTGGACAAGGTCATGCATCGGATGCCAGCGCGGGAAAATCCAGCGACATGTTATCAGCCCGCTCGGCGAGTTTCAAAAATCAGCGCGTTTCGAACATATTCACGTAGACATTGTCGGACCACTTCCGCCGTCTAATGACTATAGATACCTAGTCACGATGGTCGACCGTTGCACTAAATGGCCCGAAGCAATACCTACTCGTGACATCACCGCCGACACTGTTGCTAAGGCAATTTACGAGGGATGGATAGCGCGATTTGGCTGCCCCTTACGTGTGACAACGGATCAAGGCAGACAGTTCGAGTCGTCATTATTCAACGCACTGATGAAGAAATTTGGCATAACACGGATTCGAACCACCGCATTTCACCCTCAAGCAAACGGTCAAGTCGAACGATGGCATCGAACCTTGAAATCCGCACTTATGGCGCGAAACGCCGGCGTACACTGGAGCGAGGAACTAGCGACCGTACTCCTCGGTTTAAGAACAGTTTTACGTGAAGATACGCAAGTCAGCCCAGCTCTCATGACATACGGGTCAACATTAAGAATACCGTCAGATTTTTTCACGCCTACACAGCCAAAAAACGACGACGCAGAATTCGCCCGTCAGCTGACCGAAACAATGTCGACACTATCTCCAAACAGCAAGTCACATAGCAACAACAGAAAGATTTTCGTGTACAAAGACTTGGCTACGTGTTCTCATGTCTTCGTGCGTAATGATACCGTACGAAGCCCACTGACTCCACCTTACGAAGGCCCATTCAAAGTTCTACATCGCGGCAACAAACAGTTTACCATTCAGATGCCCCTACGAACATCTGTCATCACAATCGACAGACTCAAACCAGCACACTTACTCAAGCAAGAAGAATCTACTACTAGAGGAACAACAGACGCACGTGACACTCGCCGCACACATACATCGAGCGCTAATAATGAGCCGCGGCCGCTGACCCCGCCGACCTCGAGTACAACCCGCGAATCCTACGTCACTCGCACCGGACGCACCGTTAAAAAAAATGTACGATTCGCTTAAGAGGGGGATGCTGTAGGAACACACATACAGCACTCATAGAATTACCGTACCTCCAAACAGTTACCTTCAAACAGTTACCAGTTACCTCCAAACAGTTACCAGTTACCAAGGAATACCAACAACACCTTATTACCAATACGTTTTGACAACATCCATTCAGGAATAATCGAACAACGCCGTCTCGAGAGAGACGCTATACGTTTGACTCATCTGTTGAAAGGAACAAGAGGCCGCCTTGAAAAAGGCGTTTACTGTCAAAGGAATAAGATACGTGATGCGTTGCGTGGGTTCAACGACATCACTCGTAAGTACGTTTTTGACACACGGAGTTGGTATATCGCAGCGGAGATCTGACACGAAGACTGCACACGAAGGTTACATCGCAGCGGAGATATGTCCACGAAGACTGCACACGAAGGATGCATCGCAGCGGAATCTTGGCGCGAAGATGACACACGAAGCTGGCGCAGCGCAGCGGAGATCTTGACACGGCGGGCGGCCCTCGACGAAAAGGAACGACTCAGCGCGTCTACCTATATTTATAGATTCACAGCGCGGGCCAGCGGCGCCCCGCGCCCCTCTCCGAGACGCGACGCGTGTTAAAGATCGTAGTAATAATATTGTATTTTATAATTGTAAATAATTAGTCATACCGCAACTTGTACCATAAAAAATGTAGATATAAGCAGGGGTTTTGAAGTCGAATAACACAGATCATATCGGACACGCAGTTTTATTCTACCTAAGAAGATTCCTCCTCTAAAGGTTAAATAGATATTTGTTTTGATTTTTGCGGCTTATTATCAATAAAAGTGATCTGTTTTTGTGTTGGACAATGAAACCTAAATCAAGTTGTATTTGGAACTACTTCATTCAAGTTAATTCGGATTCGGCAAAGTGTAAACTGTGTATGAAGATGTATTCAAGAAAGGGAGGTACGACAACGTCTTTAAAAAGCCATTTGAAGTCTGTCCATGCCACTGAATATGAAGAATTAATAAAGTTAGAAACTGAAAAAAAAAATACTGTAAGTGTACAGCCTTCGACTTCGACGCCCCTTCAGGATGCTAAAAAACAAATAACTTTGAAAGAAACTTTGGCGAAGAATACAAAATGGTGCACTTCTAATCCTAAATCTATGGAAATTGACAAATTGATTTCTGAAATGATTGCTTTGCAAGATCTACCCTTCAATTTTGTGGAAGGTATAGGATTTCGGCGACTTATGCAGTTCATCGTGCCGAATTATCACTTAAGGGGAAGACATTTTTTTACTGAAAATATTTGTGGCCAATTATATGAAACATTAGCAAAACAAATTAAGGATTTGCTCACGCAAATTGAAAAGATCTCATTTACAACAGATATTTGGACCGAACCAAGTTCGAATGTGTCTTTATTGAGTCTGACAGCACATGGCATAAATGAAGATTTTAGAAGACTCAAAGTTATTTTAAAATGCCACACATTTGACGGAAGACATACAGGAGACCTAGTTTTAGAAAATATTAAGAGTATGTTAATGGAATGGGGCGTCGTAAAAGAGAAAATTCACTGCTTTGTACGCGACTCTGGATCTAATATGATACGAGCAATGAAACTCGGCGACATACCCGATGTCAGTTGCACTATACACCAGTTGCAACTGTGTGTACGAACATTATTAGATTGTGATGAAGACATTAAAGCCTTAATATCGAAATGCAAAAAAATTTCGACGCATTTCAATCATTCCCAAATAGCCCGGACTGAACTGCACAAAATACAAAAGGAACAACTCAACCAAGAATGTTTGAGTGTAATACAGGAGTGTAGTACGCGGTAAGTTGTGCATTTATTTTTACCTCCAGATTATTTCATTTAATCAAAGATCTATCCATGCTAATACAATAAATTCAAATAAAACCACTAAATCGATTTTAATAAAGCTTGCTGTGGTATATGCACGCTGATTATAATGAGTGTGTTATTTAGTTTCTGTCATTTATTTAATTTATTGTTTGTTTTTTGTGTTGTTTAGTGTGTCATTTATTTTTTATTTTTTTATTTTTTAGTTAGTATAACTTAGAGTATTATTTAAATTATAAGCGTTAATTAGTTTAATAATTTGTTACAGGTGGAACAGTACATTTTATATGTTACAAAGAATGATTAGAATACAAGATTCTCTATGCCTGTACGCATCTAAGCACAACATCTCTCAATTGTCTCCTGAAGAATGGCTGCATCTTAAAAAAATAGTGACTATACTTCAACCTTTTGAAGAAATTACCCGAAATATGAGTGACAATAACACAAGTATCTCATCAGTAATTCCACTTATACACACTCTTAAGTATACATTACACACTGAAGGCAATAAACAAGACACAAATGAAAAATTTAAAATTATATTAAAAAGTACCGTCGATCAATTAAATTCTAGATTTAGTGACCTTCAATCAAACAATTTCTTTGCAATAGCAACATATTTAGATCCTCGTTATAAAACAAAATTTTTTAATGAAGTGGCTAAACAGAACATTGAAACAGAAATAATGTCAATATTTGATGCAGCAGAAGCTAAAAACGAGGCTGATAATATTGTCGCTCCTGTCGAAAAACGGGCAAGAATGGAATTACCAGCAGAAACTAGCCATAGTAGTAATATGCAAACAGTTTTGTCAAACATATTATTAAGTAGTGATGAAGAAGACGATAATAATACCACACTTGATAAAAGTCCAGTTTTTGATAAATTTGTCTTCGTAAAAAATATACTAAATGAGTTCAATAAAGAAAAACGTATTAGTATTAGTGATGATCCGCTATTATGGTGGAAAGTTAATGGTAATACCAAATTCCAGCCCCTGCAATCAATTGCTCGTCAATTTTTGTCTTGTCCACCAAGCTCGGTAGCGAGCGAACAACTTTTTAGTGGCGCTGGCCTAATCTACGACCCCTTAAGAAACAGATTAGAGGGAGACAAAGCTTCAAAGCTTTTATTCGTCAAATATAATACGCTACTTTTAGAGTCAATTAATACGATTTAATTTTTTTAAAGCTTTTGTTCGTTAGTATAATTTAATTACTAATTGATTAGTATATGCTACTTCGGGTTTAAATTCATTCTATTTAAACTTGTTGTTTATATGCCAATTTTGTTCATTTTTTATGTTTTATCATAAAACATAAAACTTTTATGTTACAACTGAAACTTAAAATAAAAAAAAAATACTACATAATGTTTTATTTGTCCTTAAATAATAATTCTCTCTCATGTCACCCCACTTCCGATTCCGATTCCGACTCCGGTTCCGATTCCGATAAAGCAAATTTAAAAACTCCGATTCCGGCTTCGGTTCCGATAAAACTGCTTCCGTTACATCCCTGGTTACAATACCAAGATTGTTTAATCTGGATAACCTGGCATCAGTCATTGCAGGCCGCAATTTTTTTTAACAGCCACAGTTTTACGATTTTTAATATTAGGAACTATAACTGACGTTCATAGTCGAAATCAAGATTCGTATCGAGTCTGCGCCCCTACCTCCAGCTACCCTCCTTCAGCTACGCCACTGTAACCATATTTGACCAAGACAATTGCTGAGTTATATTAACTATGACACCACAATAACCTGGCTTGACTTACGGTTAATCCTAAGCTGCGTAAAGTTCTGCACCCCTTCAATTCGAACTACACCAAAGTCACGATTCACGGTCAGTGTTCACTGCTGTTAAACTTGACTACGATACTAAATGCAAACTCGTTAATTTAAATGTAATCCATTTAAAGTTTCTCGAGAACGTAGAGCAGCGATAACAGCTATAATTTATTAATTCCAATGCGTATTATTATAATAGCGTTACCGATAGAGGAGTTATGGTTTTATCTTACGTATTTTACCATAATTTATGAGGAGATAATGTAACATTTTAGACTAAGGGCTGCTTGTTCAACTGTCTGATAACTTTCATCTCATGGACATATATTTCGATTTGATATTCATATTTATACACAAAACTCTGTTAAGCGGAAAATTTTATACCTCAGCCAAAAATTATTATTACAAGACTAAATCGGTGTTAAATAGATTGTGTCCTCTTTGGTTCCGATCTTTCATCTCCTAGAAGTTAGTTTGGAAACGCCGACCTCATCAAGTTTTTAACAATCCTAGAATCTAATCTAAATCTGGCTACATGTTACAATATACTTGCGGAAAATTGAATACCTACGCATGTGGGACGATTTAGCACAAGTATCCGAACTTGCGCAAGTATCTCTTGACGTGTGTGGTTACCATTAGAAGTAAAATTTTTTTAGGGTGCAGATTTATCAATAGTCAGTTGTTGTCTTAATGTGAAGAATAACTATGCCAAGTAAGATAGCTATGGAAAAAGTTATCAGACCGTTAATAAACTTGGCATTCTGATGATTTTTCTTTAGTACAAACGTAGTTGTAAAAAAAAGAAAATAAAAACAGGTCTCAAAAATTTAAACTAAGTAGGTAAGTAACCTATGAAGTGAGTGATGTTAACGGTTATGGAAAATATTCCACTGCGCACGTCCATTCCATTGTGCCTGCAGCACATTTCCTTTTTTAGTATGATGAGATCACAAGACTCACGTTACTCAATTACAGATAGGTAGATTTATAAAGTCAGTCGATCAATAACCTAACCTCTGTACAGATTGTATGTGTCTCAAATATAAATAGTTATGGGTATACGGGGTTTCATTGAAGAGTCCATGGTCCAACTTAAACTAATATAAGAGGACACATCACCATCATTGAGCACGGAAACGGCCAATTCGCGATTCTACTGGGGTCAAACCTAGTGTCCATAGAGTTGCATAATAAATGCCACCAAATATCAAAGCTGTTAATAATTGTTATGCTACTTTAATATTTATTCATAGTTTGCCACATGGTCGGTTGGAGACTTGAACACTTTTCTGCATAAAGATAATGCAGAGTGAAGATATAACACTCAACGTCAGAGGGTACTGAAAGGTACTGAAGAACTAAACACTTTCCATAACGAAAACTTTCTTCTTTCGACTCATAAACACTACACATGTATTCGCTTAGCGTGCTATTTTTTTTTTTGTTAAATTCTGCTCGATAGTTATGACGATCATAACGACCCCATTGATTTTCCATCCCGCTCTTGGCGGAGCGGAAAGGCGTATCAGACTTTTACTGACCAAAACATACCCAAGGAGCACGCTATAGTCTAACCTTCCCCAAAGCATCTTTAACAAAATATCTGAACTCCCAGATTTGTTGAGTTTTATAGTTCGCTTCTAGATCTTGAGAAAAATCTTCTCGCAGCAAACTAGCTTAGTTTATACGCTCGGCGAGGTCTGAAGACTAGTCGAGTGCTACCCGCCTAATAGGGATGCATTTTAAAGGCAGAACTTACATGGCGGTTGGCAGCGGGCCACGAATCACAAGTTGTGGAAATCAGGACTTGGCGAAAATTGATTCCGTGTTAGCTTATCAAAGTAGATAGTCTAGGAAGGAGTTTATTGACTTATTTTTAGGGCTATTTGTGGTGTTTTGTTGTTATTCGATGTACTGTTGTCTTGCTTTTGAGCTTCTATGTAGAATACTGGGGAGTTTAGGGCTATGTAATAACAGTCGGATCGAATCCGAAGTTAGTCATACCTGATTATATCCGTGAAAAAAAAAACTTAACATATATGGAGGACTTACAGATATGGAGGGGCAATACCTCAGAAAATACGTTAAATCGTTGATTCCGGCAGTCATTGTTTTTTTTATAAAAAAAACTTTGCCCCACATTAGAAATTTCCCATGCATCGTGGGTACGTGGGGACCCGGAACAACTACTTGCAGGTCATACAAATATTTGTTCAATACCTTAACCATTGTAAAACATTGAGAGTCGTTACGGGTAATTATAAGCCAGAAATTATGAAAACCAGTCGTATCGAAGGTTGTCGAATACTTAGTAACTGGGTTTTAAAGGTCAGGTAAGCAATCCATCCTTGTAAATCATTGAAAGGTTCGGCAGGTCATGATGGCATACAAGACCAGTAGGCAGTATTCGAGGGTTAAAATTAACTTTTTTAATTATACAATAAGGTTTTGTCAAGACTTCAAGATATCAAAATGACATACAGAAAACAATTTCTGTAATCTCGTAAGAAGTTCTAAGTAGAATATGATTTTCCAAGTTATAACAATTTCATTTTCATGTCAGTCTATATGCGGAAGGCATCAGTTACCACACCACCGTATAAGTTTTCTAGGATAAGTTGCTTTACTTCGGAATCTTAATTACTCACTTTATTAATATAATGTTATATAATATAAATGTTTTAATTAATTACATGAACTAAAAGGAGGCAGGATAATTGAGCACGTGAATAAACTTTGTTAAACAATGGACCTGATTCCTTTGTTCATAAACTAAATTAGTCAGCGCTTGACTAAAATTGACGTATTTTTTTATAATTATAAACTAGTGCATAACTGCAAACCCGCCTGTGGGAAGCAGTAATACAATCGTTAATGGTAAAGCGCCTTAGAATATTAAGAGCCTATTCACTAAAAAATTGAGTGAATAGGAAGAAAGACGGCAGATGAGCGAGGTGATGCAATGTTAAACCCTACAACTCTCCACTACCAAACTCCCGACACAACTACCTACATTTGGCGTATCGTACCCGGCATACATTGCAGAACAACTGCTCTAATCCATCTTCCGTACGGCTTTAGACTTCATGCCTTTATCTGGTGGTTTGTCTGGTTGTATCTTATTGCGGCAAGAATAACTTAATATTTATCTTCTTTCCTATTCCTAATGTAACAGAAAGGTAAAGATCCACTGAGCCTGTTTAGTTTTAGGCGGGAGGAAACGCCAGGGTGTCACCATTGTGTGGATCGCCCTGAGGACATGGTGGAGCATACGGTGGAGGTCTGCCCGGCTTGGGTAGAGCACCGCCGTGTTTTCGTAGCGGCGATCGGCGGCGATCTCTCGCGTCCGACCCTGGTCCAGGCCATGGTCCGGAGCGAGAGTGCATGGCAGGCCGTCACCCCCTTCTGCGAAGCAGTGATGCTGGCAAAGGAGGAGGCGGAGCGCGTGAGACAACGGGAATCCCAGTGCCCTCACGCCACTAGCCGCCGCAGTAGACGTCCTGGTCGGGAGACGACACCTAACTCCCAGCCACCGAAGGCGCGGGCCTGCGGGCGGTGAGCAGTGGGCAGCTCGCCGCCCAGTAAGGACCAGGCCTGAGTCGACGGCGCGTTGTGTTTCACGCGCGCCTCAAAGAGATGTCAGCACATCGTGACGGGGTCCACGAACACCGATGCCTCCTGGGTCCGGGTTGCGGGTTGGTTAAAAAAGAAACCGCGGCCCTGGCCGTCGCACAGGCAAGTGAAGAAACACGGGTGGGTTTTAGTCAGTAAAAGTCTGACACACCCTTCCGCTCCGCCCAGAGCGGGAGAAGTCATTTGATGATTTCCCATCCCAAAAAAAAAGAAAAAAAAAGCCTGTTTAGTTTGGGAACAAAAGAATTGGCGCTAAAGTATTGCAACTTCTTAGTTGATCAAATTGAGACTGCGACAGTTTATGGTTCCTGTGTGGTATTTTAAAAAAGCTCACAGTGGGCCTCATACGAAGGCTCAGAGTCACACAAAGGGCAATGGAAAGAGCTATTCTCGGTGGTAGGCCTTAACATCGGTCATCGGCAGAAGTTACCACCCACCAGACAAAGTCCTGCCGCCAAACGATTCGTCGTGTTCTGCCATGATGTCTGGTGAAGCCGTACGGAGAGCGGGTCTGAGCAGTTGTGTTGCGATGGGTGCTGGGTACGATGCGACAAATGTTGTTGTGTCGGGAGTTTGGTCGTGGAGGGTCTCCAGATCAATCTCCGTCTGGCGCAGTATCGTTGGTCATGTTGTTGGGTTTAACATTGCACCACCTCGTTCAACTGCCGTCTTCCTTCCTATTTACTCAGTTTTTTTGAGTGAATAGGCTCTTAATAAACTAGCGCGCTTTACCATCGACGATTGCATCACTGCTTCTCATCAAGCGGGATTGCAGTCAAGCACTAGTTTATAATTATATAAAAAAAAAGCTATGCTCGGAGTTTCTCTGCGTGATCGAATCAGAGATTCGCAGAATAACCAAAGTCACCGGCATAGTTCTTTGAGTCGCTAAAATTAAGTAGCAGTGGGGCCCCAACAAGGTGGACTGATGACCTGGTGAAGGTCGCGAGAAGCCGATGGATGCGGGCGGCACAAGACCGGTCATCGTGGAAAGCCTTGAGGGAGGCCTTTGTCCAGCAGTGAACATCTATAGGCTCAAGAAGATGTTAAGAAAAGTAACAATGTCTTTAAATTTCACAGTTCAACAACAGTTATTATGTTATTAGCAACATATCTAACATTGCTGAGAAGACAAATTTACTGAACACTAGCTGTCCTCGCGACTTCTTTCGCATGGGCGACGAAACTTATCAATGAGTTTTTTTTTGTGTAAAGTGCTATTTGTGTAGAACATTATCTATCGACCATACAGGAATTAATACTTCAGTCCCGGCGCGTGCCCTTTATGGCCATATACAAAAACTGTAAGACGGTCTTTATAGAAGAGCCCTAACACCTAGCGGGTACCTACACTTTGTAGATAAGCAACATCCCTAAAAACTAAAATATGTATATACAAATGACTTATTAAAATACCTACCTACTTACATAAACCTATCTCTGATGATAACTAATCTAAATTCAATAAATAAGCAAAATTCTTATAAACTAATATCTATACGAATGGCTAATCCTACCTAAAAGTATTATCATCATTATCATCATCATCATCAATCTTTTTATCGTCCTAGTGCTGCGCACATGCCTCCCCCCATACAGAGAAGGATTGAGAGTAATCATCACGATTGCTCAATACGGGTTGGCGGTTTCAGACTCCTCAAGTCTAGGTTTCCGCAAGATGTTTTCCTTCGCCTTTTAAGTCATTGGTATCCAAGATATACTTAAAAAGTACATATAACATAGAAAAGTTACATTGGTACTTGCCTGACCTGGAATTGAACCCGCACACTCATACTTGAGAGGCTGGTGTTTTAACCATTAGGCCACCACGACTTGAAAGTATAAGTGTGCGGGTTCGATACCCTATGGTACCCTACGCTATAGAACCGGCAATTTTTGCGTGATGCCTGAACAAACAGACAGACATCAGACGTTTTTTTTTTAAATTACATAGGTAATTGAGTTCGGTGTCGGTCTAATAACACTCTCTGCCATTTATTTTTGTTGATACATATTTGCTGTTTGATAATGGTACTGATATACACACATCAAAAGTGTCTAGGGATCAACATATATTTTTGCAATAACTTTTCTCCTGATTGATATTAATTAAAATTTTCTTTAAGGATTCATCAAATAAAGTGTTTTCGTTTGTCACAGTAACGATAAACCAAGTCACCTTTGCATTAATAAAGAAATTTGCCATTTTCCTAATAAAGAGATATTTGACATTTGAACCAATAACACAAAAGTTCGAAAAAAAGACTGAAATAACAGTTTTCTCTAAAATTTTATTGGGTAACTTAAACAATTAATAATCCGTGTTTCTACCGCGAACACTAACAACACAAGAATATCGGTTTGGCATACTCAAAATGAGTTCATCCAAATCACGCTGTGGAATGGCCGCCCATGTTCGTTGCAACAACAAAAAAAGGTCTTCTTGCGACTGGATACCCTCCATATTTGGCAGAGCTCTTCTCTGTAGCATATCCCATACATGCTCAATCGGGTTCAAGTCTGGCGACTGAGCAGGCCAGGGCAGGACATTGATGTTAGCTGCGGCGAGAGTCTGTCTTACAACTCTTGCGGTGTGCGGTCGTGCATTATCATGCATTAACTGAAATAAGGGACCGATTTGCACTTGTAGAGGAACGATGACGTCTGATACAATCGTCTCAGCATAAATTTGAGCGTTGAGGTTGCCTCTGATCCAAATCAACTCAGTTCTTCCGCCGATCCAAATACCCGCCCATACCATGATGGTTCCACCACTATAAGTATGGACTTCCTGGCAGGATTTTAATCGCTATTGGCGTCCAGGGGTTCTCCAGTGTCGTATACGTCTTGTATCCGGTCTCATACCAAAACGAGACTCATCAGAAAAGCACACGAAACGCCATTGTTCTTCTGCCCAATTTCTGTATTCAAGAGCCCATTGATATCGAATCCTACGATTGTGCATTGCTATAGGTGGTACCCGTAGCGGTCTTCGGGAATGAAGGTTCACTTCATGCAAGCGGTTTCTGACTGTTTGGTCGCTAATTAAGTTCCCTGAAGAGTGATGAAGCCTCACGGCTAACATCATGGCGGTTATTGTTGGAGCTCTTCGAGTTAAGATTTGGATGTATCGGTCTTGTCTCCGTGTGGTGCAGCGATACCGTCCTCCATGGCGCTCAGCCACGGTACCAGTGCTTCGGTAACGTGTCCAAAGTCGACTGATAACACTCTGACTTGTATTCAGAGCTAAAGCCACAGTACGTTGCCGGGAACCAGCTTCTATCATTCCCACGGCTCTGAGCATTTCTTCCCTGCTTAAATGACGTCGCCGCTCCATAATAACGTTGGTTTTAATCAGTAGTAGGGAAACAGTAGCACTAATAATGTCTTCAATGCGTTGTATGTTTTTATAGGGAAAATATTGACAGCTGATTTTCATCTTTTACTCGAATTTGATTCACAGTTCCTGATTCAAATTATGAAATGCACCAAAAAGGATCCATATAAATTTATAAAATCATAAATTTATTACAAAGCCACATCTCAATCTCAAGAAATCCGCATAAAAATGTTTGATCCCTAGACACTTTTGATGTGTGTATCTTCGATAGTTGAACTGAGTTTCTTAGGCCCGATTTTGGGAAATTACATGTCGCACAGTCAAACGAAAAAAAGGAAAAGGACTTACTGGAATTTTCAGCGCTGCACACGCCGGGTGGTGATGGAGGCCTCCATAAATGTTCACTGGATTCAAGGGGTAACTATTGATTTATAGAATTTTTATGGCGCTTTTTTTTGATCAAGTGTTGAATCAGAGAGAGGTTGGTTTTTTTGTAAGTTTTTCTGGCCCAATCTCTAGGCCTTTAAGCCAGAAATGTATGGAATTAGGAATATATGGAATCAAATGGGAAGGAATCGGGAAATTTGAATGTGCTTGATGTAAGAATGTTTGCATGCTTTAACATTTGCAATGTACTGAATTTATACTTCTACAGATTTATTATAAGTGTAGAATAGACATTATGAGACATTGGATTAGAAAACATAGGTTATTTTCTAATCCAAATTTTCGTATGTTCGACAAATACTTTCAATTAGGCTGGTTTAGATTTCCAAGTAGGCTGGAGCATTAAATTACTGGGTGCAACCTACTGGGAATATAATTGACATAGTTCTTTGTTAACAAATATTATAATTACCTAAGTATAACATTGGCCCCGATTCCTTGCTCACAAACTAAATTAAATTTAAGTTCAGTTATTTTTTTTCTTTCTATTTCATTATGAAAAGGACAGAAGATAAAATGTTAGTTTAGACCTATCAAATTAATCCGCTCTTGACGTAAATTGATGTATTGTTGTCCCCATGTTTATAATCGTGTCTAAACTGTCTATGGAATATCTTAATTTGTCAGGATCTTAAACTTAAACGTTATCTTATTCAGTGGCGTAACTACAACGTTCGAGGCTCGTGGCAAAATTCTACGGATGGGCCCCCCTATTACAAAAATCAAAACATTTTTCTATTTATTGTGTATGTGTTATAATTATGATAAATGTTGGGAATTGATATTTTCATCTGACCGGGGGCCCCTTCCGGCTGGGGGCCCGTGGCATTTTGCCGACTTGCCACCCTGTAGTTACGCCACTGATCTTATTTCTTAATGAAATAGAAAGAGTAGAAAAAGAAGATGCATTGTAACTTAAATTAGTTTAGTTTATGAAGAAGAGAATCGACGCTATTAATTATTTAATTTGGATCTCCTACAAAAGCTGTATACAAAGCATGACACCTGAAATGAAAGTAACGATATTACCGACAAACAAAGGTTGCCGGCAATTTTCCTCAGAAATACCTTGACTTGCCTTCGCCCAAATTACGGGAAACTGTTATTCAACAGTTAGCAGTAAGGTAGTTTAACAACCGCCATTACTTTCGCGTACGGAACAATCAAAATCTCGTTGGTATATCATGTGACTCATGAGAGAATGTAGGTGGCTGGTGTTATCACGTGCTGGGTGTAAGCCAAGCACTGCAACTTATCTGGGACAATATAACGACAGTGTTAGTTCTAAGTTCAGAGTAATGTTAGGGGTTGGCAAATTACTCCTGATTTAGATATTTTTTGACATTAAAATGATAAATGATTTATTTTCTGGAAGTAGGTTTGTATAATGACTTTTTTTTGGCGTTTCAAACGCTGAAACAAACTCAGAGGTCGCGTCTCTTTTAAATACCAGGATATCAACAACGCAGTAATGATGGGTGACTACGTATATAAAAAAATAAATAAGCGTTTCCGTAAGGGAGGTTCGCTGAGTGGTGTGTCTGCCTTGGTGTGTGACTTAGGGTATGAGTAAGGTCAAAATGTCGCAAAATATGTAACAGAACAGAGCGTATTAATGAATAAACTAATGCCTGATATTGGGGAAATTAAGGCCCAAAATTCCAAAATAAAGAGTCTAACGTTGAAATTCGCAAGTCAAATGAAAAGATGGTAGAATCAATGTCGTTTATAAATAAGCAACAGCAGGGTAATTACGTAACACACCATCAGTAGCAATGGGTTTCATTTTGACAGCTCAACAACATTCATTGCGTTTTTTACGTTGTTGAGCAGACCACATCTTTACAAGTCCACCCTTTATAGCAGAACTTTTTATGTCATAATTTTATTTTGCATAGCAACGGATAGCATAAACCTCTTTTCGTAGAAAATCGTTTGGCATACACTTAGTTACCATACACCGAAACTCATAATTTTGTAAGTCAGAATCATCTTTAGGCATCAATTTCATATCCATAATAATCAGAAGTAGAACCATCATATCGCAGAAAATTCATTCATTTGCGCATATTTGTGTGGTTTTTATTTCCCTGCCAGTAAGATAAGGCAGTAAGTATACAACAAGCATTCAGCATACAAGCATGCAATATGCAGCAGGCATGCAGCAAGCAAGCATGCAGTATACAGGCATGCAATATGCAGCAGGCATGGCTTCTGTCACGGCTCCGGCGCTGTGGGGCTCCGGCGGTCCCACGCGAGCTAATCGTCGCAGATGGTTTTACGCCCGCAGATGGTGTGCGTTAAAATCACCTGCTCCTCAACTTGCGGGCCGCCTCGCCCCTCCGCGCCTTCGCGGGTTTAGATTACACTCTAGGGGTAGGGCAGACAAGACTACGTGAAGTCGGTTTTGAAGTGATTCATTTCTGTCACTAACTTTTGTAGCACACCATAGTGATTTATAAAAACAATTTGATTTTTCAATATGACTAATCAAATTTATATATATGACTAATAAATTTTTCTATTCAAATTCTGTGATCTTCGTAATGCTAAGTCAAATTATGCCAAATAATCGGCGCTCTAAATAAACGTTATGCTAAACGATGTTATGCAAAATTGTAACTCTGACAAAGGTGCCCAATACAATTCTGCCATCTTAAAAGTATCCCATTTTAATTTCGGACATAAAAAAATTTAGCCAAAAAACAATTATTATAAATATTTTTTATACCTTAACAATGTTCGTTTAAAAAAGTTTATGCCAAGTGAGTTATGCCAAATCGGTTTCAGAGCAACAAGTTTCTGCCAGATAGAGATTTCCCCATCTTTACATCTTTCGAACACATGGAGCAAGGGATTAGCAAAATGCTTCAAAATGATTCAAATTGAGAGTAATAATACGTAATTAGGGTGCAGATATAATCTTGGTCAGATCATAAGACCACGTAGAATCGATGTCTGATATGGTTTTTTGAAGAAAGAACCAAAAGTTATGAAGTTCAAACTTTCAATAAAATCATATTGTAATGATAAAATAATAAATATTTAGGTACACACACTAAAAGAGCCGTAGTGTGTACCTACCTAACACCTACGATCCATCCATCCTTAAATTTTATCGTAATATAAAACGAGTTAGTTGTTCTAATGCATTCTCTGTCCATGCTGAAAGATTGTGGAACTTACTTCCGCCTAGCAATTGTGATTTAACTGGTAAGCTTGGCGAATGCCACTATGTAGTCCTAGTGGCTAATGAGTGATTAACGAGTATTTTGTTTTGTATGTTGGAATTATTTTTAGATCATATTTAAATTTAGTTTTAGAACTTATACATATACCTTTCACAGGTCTGCTGGAAGAAATAAGCAGTAGGTACCTAGGTACCTACTCAGATTTTAATTTTGTCATATCCCTATTTTTTGCCTATTTATCCTATAGACATCTACCAGGTTATAAAAACGTTTCCTATCGTAAGGTCCAAGAAGAATTCGCTCAGTTGCCTGTGACCTATCTCCATAATTCCACGTCTAAATCTACATAAATTTCGTAAAAAAAAAAACTCCCGAAGCTCACATAGCTTCTTCACACCACAATTTTATCGTGACACTCCGATCCGGTCAGCACTGTCCCGATGAATAATAACAACATATTTATCAGGACCGCTCGCATTTATCACCAAATGATATTTATTTCAAGGGTTCGTTACGCGCCGGCTAATTGCCGCGTCCCCGGACCGGCTTCCGTCCATAAATTATTATGTGGCGCAAGTAGTGGGGACTTAGCGTGTGGTACATTGACTTTTGACCATAATCAAGAGTGCCCCTGCGTAGTATCCTGGTCTTCTTATAAGGAAGGAAGTCATCATCATCATCATTTCAGCCAAAAGACGTCCACTGCTGGACATAGGCCTCCCCCAAGGTTCTCCACGACGACCGGTTCTGCGCCTCCCGCATCCAGCGGTTTCCCGCGACCTTCACCAGGTCGTCGGTCCACCTTGTCGGGGGCCTACCCACGCTACGTCTTCCGGTGCGTGGTCGCCACTCGAGAACCCGTCGGCCCCATCGGGCATCGGTCCTACGGGCAATGTGTCCAGCCCACTGCCACTTTAGTGTTGCAATTCTTCGGGCTATGTCGGTTACTCTCGTTCTTCTGCGGATCTCCTCATTCCTGATTCGATCGCGCAGTGAAACCCCAAGCATAGCCCTCTCCATTGCCCTTTGAGTGACTTTGAGCCTTCTCATAAGGCCCATTGTTAGCGACCACGTCTCAATTCCATATGTCATCACTGGCAACACACACTGGTCGAAGACTTTTGTCTTGAGACACTGCGGTATTTGGGACGAGAAGATTCTTCGTAGCTTCCCGAAAGCAGCCCAGCCGAGTTGGATTCGACGATTGACCTCTTTCTCGAAGTTGGACCTTCCTAACTGGATAGTTTGTCCCAGGTACACGTAACTGTCAACAACTTCGAGAACAGAGTCTCCAATCTTTATAGGAGTCGGAAGGAAGGAAGGAAGTAACACACACGATCTTACAAAAATGCCGGAGACACTAGGCGACAACGTGGCGTGCAACGCTCATGCCTTCAGAGATCGTGTCGCCGTCGCGTATTTTTCAAATACAGAACTCTTTTTTTTTAAATAAATTATAAACTACTAAAACTTGACCGCAATCACGCCTGATAGTAAGCATTGATGCAATCGTTCGTGGTAAAGCGCGTTAGTTTATAACAATAATAATAATTTATTTCAGGTTCAGCCTATTCACTCTAGCCTTGAAGACACTTAAATTGTAGTCCGACGGAAACACCGGCCCTGGCAGATTGTTCCAGTCCCTCGATGTACGCGGTATAAAAGAGGAGGCGAAACGCTTCGTCCGGATCGTAGTGGTGTTAACAACGTAAGGGTGAAAATTCGCCGTACGACGGGTCATCCGATGGTGGAACGGAGATGGGGGAATTAAATCATGCAATTCCCTTGCACACTCACCAAAAAGCTTCTTATATAACACCGAAAGGCTGGCTACTCTACGACTCTAACTCTAACTCTGGAATTAGTTTATTAAAGCATACCTTTGCCTAACATTTATGACTTTACAGAGACTGGCTGAGTTGACATTTCAGAGTTAGGTTTTTGTGCATAGGAGAAAAAGTGGCTTAATGAGAGCAGCCGGGGGGTTTAGTGGTATCGACCGTAGGTCGTGGTGGTCGTGGTGGGTAAGTCGTGGTGGCCTAGTGGTTAAAACACCAGCTTCTCAAGTATGAGTGGGCGGGTTCGATTCCAGGTCAGGCAAATACCAATGTAACTTTTCTAAAGTTGTATGTACTTTCTAAGTATATCTTGGACACCAATGACTGAAGGTGAAGGAAAAGATCTTGAGGAAACCTGGACTTTAAGTCTGAAATCTCCAACCCTCATTGAGCAAGCAAGAGGTGATTACGCTCAATCCTTCTCTGTATGAGAGGAGACCTGTGCCCAGCAGTGGGGCGATAAAAAAAAAAGGTTGTTGATGATGATGATGATGACCGTAGGTCGTAGATTCGATCCCATCTGGCATTTTCTTTTGTAAATTATTTCATCACCACTGCTCTCAAAACTGTGAAGGAAATCGTGAAGAAACAGGCATATCCTAGAGTCAAAACTTCGAAGATGATGTCGTGATTGATGTCTACCAACAAACACTGGGCCCGCGTCGTAGGTTACGGTCCACTTCCTCTCACGGAGAGGAAGCCTGGTTCCCAGGCCAGGAAAAATTATAGGCTAATTAGATTTAGTCGTAGGTGTTATAAAACACACCCGACCGTAACGAAGCAATTATTCGCAAATCCATACTAATATTATAAATGCGAAAGTAACTCTGTTTGTCCGTCTGTCTGTCTGTCTGTCTGTTACGCTTTCCCGCTTAAACGATTTTGATGTAATTTGGCACAGACAATCTTTAGACCCTGAGAAAGGATATAGGCCATCTTTTATTGAAGAAAAAAAATGATATTCCCGAGGGAAATCTAAAAAGCGCGATATAACCGAATTCCACGCGGGCGAAGCCGCGGGTAGAAAGCTAGTTCGTAATAAGCTTTGAGGATTCAGAAATATACCATAAAATTTATAATGTATTTATAGTATAAATACGCAAAAACAAAAAAGATGATTGAGGATGTTTATTTCCTTCTGTTTAATTTAATTTTCGTTGGCTATGCCTTTTTTTTAAATAATTATAAACTAGCGCTTGACCGCAATCCCGCCTGATGGTAAGCAGTGATGCGATCGTTGATGGTAAAGCGCGCTATTTTATTAAGAGCCTATTCACTCAGAAAAACTGAGCGAATAGGAAGGAAGACGGCAGTTGAGCGAGGTGGTGCAATGTTAAACCCAACAACACGACCAACGATGCTGCGCCAAAGGGAGATTGATCTGAATACCCTCCACGACCAAACTCTCAACACAACAACATTAGGCGCATTGTACCCGGCACACACCGCAACACAACCGCTCAGATCCGTCCTCCGTACGGCTTCACCAGACATCATGCCGGAACACGACAATCGCTTGGCGGCAAGACTTTGTCTGGTGGGTGGTAACTTCTGCTGGCTCCCGATGTTCTGGCCTACCACCGAGAAATCAAACCTTACATCTAAAAGGACAGTGCTGATCTAAGAGAGTTCTGACCCTCTCTCTTAACGTCACTTTCATAATTCATAATTTTCGAGAAAAATAAAAATTATTGTCACCTCACATCTAAAGTTATTTAAAGGAATGCTTAAATGAAAATAACCACAACACCAAAACCATCAGTCCCGAGTCGAGGACCGAGCTTGTTTCGTTCGCTCTTGTATGCAAAGTTCTCATGGTAATAGTACTAACTTTGCCTATTATACATACGTGCAGAGTGTAGTGCGGTACCTACACTAACTATTTTCTGAGCAATATTTATAGGTTGTTGTAAAAAACAAATAAAATAACAAAACATTCATAACTTTTCTAACGTTTCGTATTATCTTGTTGATTACTGGTTGTCAGTCGCAATTTACCGTTCCATTTTAATTTAATTTGTGACTAGATTTGGACTTTCTTGAAAAACGTGCATCATGTTTACCCTTTAACTCCTGCCAAATAATACTAGATCCGATCCCCCCCCCACCCCTGCTCTGTTGTCTGCTGGGTTTAGAAAAACGTAACACGAAGTAGATGACAGGTGGCACTGGAGCATCAGCTCTTTCGACCCTAACCTGTTCTATTCGAGGAGTCCCATGTCCTGAGTTCGCTTTGCCTGCCGGTGTACCGGTGAAACGGGTAGGTACGGGTAGGTGATTTGGAAATGGCGTGTCCTACATGAAAACCTGCTACCCCAAAAAAATGTTGCTCGAAGAAACATTTTGAAATCATTGACATGGGTGTATATAATTTTATTTAACAATCTGGTACACTGGCACATATGGTTTTTTATTGTCAGTTGAGATGGTTGGTTGAGACGGATGTTGAGATATTGACAACTTTAATGCCTCTGTCTCCAGACCAATATATTCAGTAAATCTCCAAGATCCTGATTGATGACCATTTACATGTCCAAAATGCATTATTGCAGAATGAAGACGCTGCATTAATCAAGCACTACATCAGGGATTAGCGGCTCGTTTAAAATCGCTTTTGCCCCCATAAGCTCGCTGCAACCACATCTTATGGCACACGCCCCCGCGACAGCTCCAGGCTCTCGTGTTGCCGACGCCATTAGTTTTGTTTCTTGCAGACTACTCCCGGATAACCGGGACTTTCTCAAGAATAAATTAGTTAATGAACCGGAGGAATATTACTCTACTGGTTGCGCAGTGGTTATTTGATAAAGGTGTTGTTATTTATGCTCTGTTGGACCCATGTTATACTTATATTACAGCCGCCCCGGCTTGAGTAACTCAATCATTTTGGTACGAAGCTACGGCGTGTGTAATCGGTGAGATTAACCTTCGGCCGTGTTCTGTTATCCTGGTACTTTGTTCTGCTGATAACCTGCAGATTATGTCTATATTTCTTACTGCGTAAATTTTGGCGAAACATTCTCTAAAATCGTGTTGATGCAAACTCTAAGCGTATTTATTATCATTCGTGAAGTGGTACTTTAAAAAACGATGGATGTATTTTAAAAGATGACTTGTTTAGAAAGGGGGGGGGGGCGTGACAACCGGGCATTATATTAAATAAATAAATTAATAAATAAGAAGAAATGTTGCATCAACCTTAAATAAATTGAAATAAGTACTAGAGAAAGAATACGAGTACATTGGTAATGTACTGTACGTATTATATACATACGTACATTTCATTCATTCCTGGAGGTCAGGCACAAGCATCCCATTACTGTTAGGTGATGTTCTGATTATCTTATACGACACCAGTCTACGTTGATCAGTACAAAGACATAGCCCTCAAATTTAACTCAAAATTATGACGATTCAGTGACATCTTAGAGCTGGAAACTTTACCCTTGCTGTACTTTTCTTTCAAAACATAATACTATGTGAAACAATATAATTTTCAGTTTCATTATATCAACAGTATCATGACTTTGAAAACACTGTTTACTAAATCGCCATAAGAATGTTGTTCTTTTAATATTTTTTTTAGTTTTTATTTTTTCTTGTTATTTCATAACACCGATGATAAAAATAATATAAATTAAGTTTGACAAACGAACCTACCTATAGGTCTTGGTTTTTGTGTTAATTTTGTTAAGCCCTTCAGAATGTTCCATATCATTAGTCCCTATACCTAAAACAGATTAGCATTTTTGTACCAAAAGTTAAATTGAAACAAACAAGTTTTGTGTATAATTTTCCGTTGATTGTTTTAATATATTTGCCCGTCGTTGTTTCAACTCTTTTGTGACCAGAAACGTGACTCGTAAACTTTGAATAGAAAGCTACAAAATACTTGTAAACTACTTACAATGTTTGTTTCGTTACGTGTAGTCGACGCCCGAAAGTCTGAAAATCAGATTAACCAAAGGGTAACGTGTTACCCAATTAAAATATCGAAGTTTAGGCAAAATCAGCAGTTAGACTGATAAAGCGGACCCCAGACTCCAAAGCTGAAAAAAAAGCTTCGAATGTGACTGGAATTAACGCTGAGATGATGATGACGATGGTTAGTGTTACCCAAATACCCTATAACTTGGTAGCGGAGGTCAGCAGCTAGGAAGTTGTAACATCTATTACTAATTTATAAACCTGAAGAGTTTGTTTATTTGTTTGAACGCGCTAATCTTAAGAACCACTGGTCTGATTTGAAAAAGTCTTTTGCGTTGGATAGCCCAGTAATCCAGGAAGGCTTTAAGCTATATAACATCACGCTGCGACCGATAGGAACGGAACATAATAATTAACTACACGCGAATGAAGTTACGGGCGGCCGCTAGTGTGAAGTATAGTTGCATATAGTTAGACTGGAAGCTGACCCCGACTTAGTTTGGAGAAGGCTAGGCAGGCGATGATGTCTTTGTTTAATCACCACCATTTCAGCTGAAAGGTTCACTTCTAGACATAAGCCTCCCCTCCCATAAGGTAATTGGTCCACTTCGTAGGAGGCCTTCTAACACTACAACTTTTTGTACGCGGTTTCCATTCTAGACCTTTCAGCCCCATCGGACATTTGTGCTGTGGGTCCAGCCGATTGTTACTTAAGTTTAGCAATTCTTAGATTTATGTCGGTAACCTGGGACTGCAGAATTCTTCATTTCTTATTTGACCAGGTGGGGAAACTTCAAGAATGCCTTCTCAATTGCCCTTTGTAATATGATTATGTAAGTTTAGTTTTATTGTAAAAGAAAACTAATATATTGAAGAATCAGAGTACAGAAAAGCCCGCTCTAAAAAAAATAGGACCTAGTTTCCTCTAAAATAACCCTAAACGCCGTTCTTATGCAGCTTAAGTTTTTAGAGACGTAATTTAAGTTAGTCTTTTAAATGTCTAAGGAGCAGTCAACTGGTCAAAATAAATTAAACTTTTAATAGGAATGAAGTAGTTTCGCTTGCAATGCTGATGTAAATGAGTAATTATTATTTTTAAGTTTCAAGTCTCATTAAAAGGAAAGTAGGCAGATATTAACTGTTGATTTGCTTGCTGGTGATACCTTCATTTACCTTTATCGGATTTGTCATCACAGACAGTGTGAGAGATAGAAAACATTTTTAAATCACTGCAGAGCGTAAACGTCTCCCTTTTCCAATATTCTGTGGAGTGACATGACATTTGGTTTATAGTGTCTATTTGAACTTGATTTTGTCAACCACACAATCGCTCCTGATAAACAATAATTTTAAACTGAAATTAAGCCACCAAAAGCGTCTTTCTGTATCATAAAAATCTGCAATCTGACCATCTCTTTATATAAAACAACAAAAAAATAATTTAAAAGTCGTATACAGCAGCCGAAAGCCTTCTCTTAGTAATTACATTGCCCCTTCCTTGACGCTAAGATTTCACGCTGGGGTGATTTAAAAATAAAAGGCCCCCAAGTTGCCTCTTCCAGGTCTATTTAGTTACCAACAAAATTGTCTTGTCTAGTGTAATAAGCGTTTCGTTTGTTTAAAAATAAACAGCTTTGTGCCTTGGGTGGACGGTGGACGTCATCAGAAAGTTGTGTGATGAGATTGCAAAATAATAATTAATTAAACATTAGCATTCCACATGGCAAACTGCCAGTGTTCTGGGCACGTTTCCCAGATGACAGCGATGCCGACGAGTGTTTCGACGCCGAAAAGTCCTTATGGTTTTATTTGTAAGTTTAGTTCACTTATTCGTTCATTCATTTAATCTAGTAGGTAGGTAATTAGTTTAAGCAGTTAGTTATCTATAGATACAATAATGTTACCACTCAACAAAAGGAATAATTTCAGGATGAATACTATACTATAATATGACAAGTAATAAAAAAAGAAATCGCTCATTGACGGACATCGCTCAGACCAAAGAGTATAACAATATAATAGGGGTTCAGATTAAACGGCTGTGCGTAGAGCTGAAGCTATGCGTTTCTTAAGAGGGGACTCGAGTGGCACTTTCTCCATACAAACGTATTCCGCGGTTTTCTACGTGGATAACGCTTTAAGAGATTTTTTTTTTCAAAAAATTTATACCTTCGTTATGCGTGCTCCTATCATTTGATTTTTTCGAAAATGTAATTAATAATGAAATATGACACTTCAAAATTCCGAAAGATAACCCATTTTACCGCGGTGTTCAGACGATTATTAAACAAATGTGACGAGTTTTTGACAAAAAAAAAAGAAAATAATAGAAGCACAGGTATACTTTTCCTCTAAATTTTGATATAAATATATTGACATCTGTTATGTTTTGAAAAAAGTTTTTGTAGGCAAAATCAGCCTGACTTGGAACTGTTCCTTTCGCACTTTACGGGAGAGGTTGCAAGCAGTTCGACGGCAATAATTTCTTCAAATACCTATTTTTCAAATTTCTCGGCACTAGAGTCCCCTCTTAAGCAATAAGGAAGTATTTTTAATTTCTTAAGGGATACATTATGGGTTTGGTTTCCGCATTTAGTCCTAGAAGTGGAACATTGTGGTGATTAGATAATCAGTAGTTTTATGAAAAATACTGGTTCTTAGCCGTACCCAGCTCGTATGGAAGTTGATACCAACATAGTTAGGAAAAGACTAGGCAGGTTTGTAGTTTGAAGGATTTTGTTTCCAGAATTCTGTAGTGTTGGAATAGAATAGAATACTCTTTATTATGTACACCATATAGATTACAGAAACATAAATATAAAGATTTTACCAAGGGTGACACAATGGGCGGTCTTATCGCTAAGAGCGATCTTTTACAGGCAACTTTTGGATGGAATACTAAGGAGAAAAAGAGAGAAATAATATAGGTAGTCTATAGTGTACTATTTACATTGATTATATAATAAATGTACGCTAAGTGTATCATACTAGTCTAATAAATATGTACATCTAATTGGGTTGTATCCTACAAAATAATTTAATGTCCATCAGATAAATTTAAAAAAAAATATTGAACATGTATTTTTTATTTTTTCTTTCATTCAAATACTTAGGAAGATATATTGATTTGAAATGTCGCATGACGTCACGCCGTGGTATAAAATATACCACGTCGTGACGTAATTAGCCCCCACTCCGTAACTTTAATACGCTATATCTCAGTAGTTTTTGGTAATTTCGACAAAATAAAAAATACGGATCTTAATTTTTTTTATTATCTATAAAACGGATTAATAATTTTTTTTTTTGATTTTCATACCTTGGATACATCCCTATTAATAAACATCATATAAGAGCATTAAAATATAATGATATGTTTAAAGAGAGAGGAAGTGCTTTTTTATCATGATTTTCTAGGTAAGTGGACAGAGTTTGAGCACGCTTCACGGACACGGGCAAGTCATTCCATAGCCGAACTGCTTGAATAGTATTTATTATAGAAACTAGTGGAATGCATCGGCAAGTCCAATATAATGATCTTAGTATTTATTTATATTTTTAGCGTATATTGTCCCACTTCAGGGTAAAAACCTGCCTTTATTTTTTCAATTTCTTTCTATCTTAATCTATACACTCAACATAAGATTTTATATCATTGTAATATATAAATATAACTAGTGTAAGATTTGCTGGTTGTCCTAAACAAATAAATAAAATAAAAGAAATAAATAAACCTTCTACAGTCCGTTCAACTATTTTGATTTCTTTTCCGTAACTCAATTACTACAAAACTTATAAATCTTAATTATCTCAGCGTTAATCCTAGTCGCATGCTAAGCTTTTTCTTCAGCTTTGGAGTCTGGGGTCCGTTTTAGCAGTCTGTTGATTTTTGGCTAAACTCCGTGAAGCGGTATCGAATCATTGCACTTTGACCAATTGTTGGACTTTTGAGGACTCCAACAAACCGTAACAACTGCCACTAGATCTTCGTATAGCAACCGGGACCAACGGCTTAACGTGCTTTCCGAGGCACGACCAGACCAGTGCAAATATTAATATTCATGCATACAAATATTTGCACTGCGTGGGGATCGAAACCGCGCCTCCTTGCTCAGCGGCCGCGTTCGCTACCGCTACGCCATGGAGGCTGTCGTCGACAAAACTTATCAACTAAAGGTTTATATAATGTTATAAATTACGTTACTATTCATATATACATTTCATTATAATTGGTGACCTACACCGAAAAATTTTAGTTGTTCCACAAAGACAAACTACCTCATCCATAGTGACACAACAAACATTTTTCATTTTAGTCCATCGTCTTCTAATACGCTACAAATAAATAAATTAGAAATTACTAATTAAAATTACGATAACAAAACTGCTGTGTCCTGTTCTCTGTTCTTCTCATAACTGGTGTTTGCGTTTATTCTTTACTTAAAAAGTTCTGTTCTTGAAGTTATCTCGTCAAGATTCTTGTCCTTCAACTATGCAATCTGATTTCATGTTCGCCGCATCTTAATTGTGTGGCGTTGGTCTTTGTAAAAGGATTTAATTGTGGATTCCTTCTTTTGCGCTGTAGATCTGAGATGTGGTAAATTAGAGAAATTGCTTTCATAACGTTTTTAAATTACAAATTTTTAGGGTTCCGCGACAAACCAGAACTCATTTCTGTCACCAGGCTCCGACTCGCACTTGGGCTGCTTTTTTCTGTTCATCCTTCTCTCCATCATCATCATTTCAGCCGAAAGACGTCCACTGCTGGACATAGGCCTCCCCCAAGGTTCTCCACGACGACCGGTCCTGCGCCTCCCGCATCCAGCGGTTTCCCCGCGACCTTCACCAGGTCGTCAGTCCACCTTGTCGGGGGCCTACCCACGCTACGTCTTCCGGTGCGTGGTCGCCACTCGAGAACCAGTCGGCCCCATCGGGCATCGGTCCTACGGGCAATGTGTCCAGCCCATTGCCACTTCAATGTTGCAATTCTTCGGGCTATGTCTGTTACTCTCGTTCTTCTGCGGATCTCATCATTCTTGATTCGATCGCGCAGTGAAACCCCAAGCATAGCCTTCTCCATTACCCTTTGAGTGACTTTGAGCCTTCTTATAAGGCCCATTGTTAGCGACCACGTCTCAATTCCATAAGTCATCACTGGCAACACACACTGGTCGAAGACTTTTGTTTTGAGACACTGCGGTATTTCGGACAAGAAGATTCTACGTAGCTTGAGCCGAGTTGGATTCGACGATTGACCTCTTTCTCGAAGTTGGACCTTCCTAACTGGATAGTTTGTCCCAGGTACACGTAACTGTCAACAACTTCGAGAACAGAGTCTCCAATCTTTATAGGAGTCGGTACAACATGGGCATTAGACATGCCTTTCGTCTTGTCCATGTTCATTTTAAGACCGACTCGCTCGGAGGCCCTACTGAGGTCTTCGATCTTCGGTCTTCTCTCCATGCTCTCTCCCAAAGCTTTCCATTGAATTGTCCGACCAATCTTCCTTGGTCTATCCAATCTGCCAAATTTTATCCAAATTCGCTTAGCAGTTTTAGCATAAGAGCACAACTAACCTACAAAAAACCAAATCTCTTATCGTTATAATAATATTAGTTTAGATTAAACAATTTTTTGGTCTCTGTGCGCTAATATTAACCTGTAGCTAGTTTTCCTTCTTCAATGTAAAGACATCAATCTACATCATCTGCCTAGACTTATCCTAACTATATTGAGGTCAGTTTTCAGTCTTACCAGATTTACCCACATGTGGGAGTGGCGAGAGGAGGCAAAACGCCGGGGCATAACTCAGCTGCCCCGAGAAATAGCGGTACGGCCGACAGAGCTCCGGCGGGATCTCATAACGACATGGAGAGTGCGATTCTCGCAACCCAGTGCTGGGCACGTCACAATACACCATTTTTTGTTTTTTTTTCGGGGTGGAAATCCTCATAGGATGTCCGCCGCCCTGCGGTGGGCGATGGGGTCTGTCAGACTGACTAAAACCACCCCGGTGTCTCTTCTATCACGAGCGCGCGTGGGACCGCGGGAGTCTAAATTCTTCCACGGCCCCACACCCTCGTGCTGGCCCTGTCTGTCGGACCTCTTCTCCTGCACGTGGTAGTGGGGTGTTAAACTACCCTCGTCATCGCCTCATAGGCGCGCGCCGACACTCGCGCGCGCCTCCGCCTCGGGGTCCATCGAATAGGGGGAGGGGACTTCCCCATGTCCCTCGCCCCTGGACCCATTCATGGGGGTCGGAAGAGGGCGTTATCCGCCCTTCCTCGGTGCCCGGTGCGTCTTCTGCGGCCCGGGAAGGGAGTTGAGAGCTCCCTCTCCCGTTCCGCAGCTTTCTTCTGCGACATCACGTCCTCGCAGAAGGACACCACGTCACAATAAGCCTGGTCCATACCATGGTCCGGTGCTGACCGGTTGACCTGTGTAGCTGTTATTATTTCGCCAACAGTCTCTCTGAAATATAAGTAAGTAACATAAATATATAAAAGGTACAAAGACAGTATACATCATACAAAATAAAATCAAACTCCGTAAGTAGGTACATATATCAAAACAAACAATACACTTTCAACTACCCGCCGTTTTCCAAGACTCTTATCAGTAACCTGTCAGTGGCAACAAAACACGTGAATAACGGAAAAGGGAACGTTCTCATTAAATATTGACGGCGTGACGCACACGAAGCGTTAGGTTCCAATTAAATACGAGTAACAAATCAGTGGTTGGTGACGTGTTCCTTCTGAGACGCCGTTCATTTGTGTGAGGCGCTGTCAAATATTGTGGTCACGTTAAGGCGGGGTTGATGGACTTATATTTAGGGAAGATATTTGTTTGCATTTTTGGTATGACAGCGGCAGGGGTCTGTTATGCATATCCAATGTACCCTTTCTGATTTATACAATATGTAAAGAAAACCCTGTCCGATCCGTGAAGGTATTGTTAGGTATCGTTAACTGATTCTAATATTGCCTACAAAGCCGGGCTAAACTTAAAAAAATCCGCCTAAAAATAAATATTATTTCCAAAAACGAGGTAACTTAATGCATGTGCGGTAGGCAACACGTTAGGCATACACGCGCGGGTGAAGGGGGGCAGGGCACGCGGCACGTGGTCGCATCGCTATTCGCTCCGTCACAAATGGTGTTGTCACTATTTAAAAAATGACCGAATTTTGAGGAAGTTGTAATTGATTCGCGGAAAAAAAGATTATTTCAAAATTCATTAGTATTGTCACTATGACGATTATGTAAAATTTCATATTTTATTTGGTCATGTGTATACCTAACATTTATTATCCTTTTGGGTCGGACGGGGTTTTCTTTACATATTGTATAGTAGCTTATGCTGCATTCCCATCAGAGTGCTGACACACAACTCCTCATACGACCATCCCATTTTCCAGTCAGTCGTCTTCCATCCTTTATCCCGTGCATGCATTGTGTACCTACTGCACTAGCGATAATAATTATAAAAGTCATTGTAAAAATCAGAAGAACGAGAATAACCGTCATAGCCCGAAGAATTGCAACACTAAAGTGGCAGTGAGCCGGGCACATTGCCCGTAGGACCGATGCCCGATGGGGCCGACGGGTTCTCGAGTGGCGGCCCCGCACCGGAAGACGCAGCGTGGGTAGGCCCCCGATAAGGTGGACCGACGATCTGGTGAATGTCGCGGGAATCCGCTAGATGAATGATGTAAAAATCAAATGAAGTGTTCCAGTTCATTTCAGCAAAAAATGGGTTTCCTTTTTTAAGAAAGAGTGACCTAGACCGGTTTCTAACAGGTCGATCGATTTAATGCCCAATTCTTGTATTTAAAAATCTATTCCCAATATCATCGCGGCGATAAAGTAATGTAAAACTTTCAAAATGTAGGGAAATGAGATGGCTAAACGGCTGCCCCTGCTCTGATGAACGAATAGGAATTTCACACTAACACGTAATATTTATGTTTATTCATGAATTGTTTAGTGTTTAATTTTCTTTTTTTAAATTGTAAACTAGTGCTTGACCGCAAACCTGCCTGATAGATGCGATGCAATCGTTGATTGTAATGCATGCTAGTTTATTAAGAGCCTATTCATTAAAAAAAAAAGTAACCGAGTCAATAGGAAGGAAGACGGCAGTTGAGCAAGGTGATGCAATGTTTAAACTCCACAACATGACAACGATGCTGCGCCAGAGGGAGATTGACCTCCACGACCAAACTCCCGACACAACAACATTTGGCGCATCGCACTCGGCACACATCGCAACACAACTGCTCAGACCCGTCTCCTCCAGACGGCTTCACCAGACATCATGCCAGAACACGACGAATCTCTAGGCAGCAAGAGTTTGTCTGGTGGGTGGTAACTTCCGCCGGCAGCCGATGTTATAACTTTCGTGAAGTAATAAACTTAAAAAAGTTTCTAATTGTTTAACCTATTTATTGTTTAATCTACTTACCTCGATACAGAAATTATAAATACTTTGTTGTGTTAGAATACGTTCATCATTCCAATCATAATGTTATTTATTTTCTGTGAATACTGTCTTTATTTTATGTAGTTTAGATTTTACAACAGAATTGTTATGGTATGCCGTAGTTGGTCACACAGAGGGCTCCGTGTCTCGCCAAGCACGATCAGCCATTGGTCAAAAAACAAAAGCTAAGGAATACGGCGATGTGATGCTATTGGGTGGGACCCATATGACGGGGAAACAATAGTCCCTCTTATTCATAAACGTTGCTTAAAGTTAACTAGTGATTAGCGATTGTTTAACCATACATTTTAGACGTTTGCAAATCAATTAACTTTACTCATAGTTTATGAATAAACCTCTTTAATACTGTGGTGTTTATTCATAAACGATGATTAAAGTTAAGTGACATTAAAAGGTCAAAAATGTACGGTTAAAAGATCGCTAATCACGAGTTAACTTTAAGCAACGCTTATGAATAAGGGGGAATAAATTACCCGCATCCGAAGTCGCGGCCGAAAGTTAGTTTAATTATGACCATATTTATAATAATAGTCGCTATATTTTTAATCACATCTCCATAAATTGCGTATGGAGTATCTTAATTTGACAGGACAAAACTAACATACTTATGTCTTTTCTCCTTTCTTTAATGAAATAGGAAGAAAAAGATGTGCTAAACTTAATTTTAGTTTAATTTGCGGACAAAGGAATCTGCTCCAATGGATTTTTGTGACTTTCGTAATTTTGATTAAAACTGTGGCAAAAAGATGATTTTTCTCATTTATAATTTCCTCTCTAAAATATATTCTATTAATTACCGTCATCACATTTTCAAAAGATAATAATTTTATTTGGAAAACATGAGCACGGTAACTGCGTAATTCACTATCAGTAGCAATGGTTTACATTTTGACAGTTCAACAAAATTCATTGCGTTATTTACGTTGTTGAGCAGACACGTTTTTCGAACACATGGAGTAATGGACTAGCAATATCTCAATTGATAGTGATGGTGTGTTACGCAATTAGAAAGAAAGAAAAAAAAAATACATTTATTTAGCACAGACTAAAAGACACAGTAAAAAAAAATAGTAATATTAAAATAAAGAAAATTGTGATAAAACAAATTAATGTAAAAAACTAGCAGGAATGTGTGCCTCCCGGCTGCGCCAAAAAAGCCCAGTTCAGCAAAAATGCCAGACAACTAGTACCTGACGTTGGTTTTCAACTGAATCTGATGTGTGAAGAACCGGATGAAAAACAGTTGTATATAGCAAAGTCAATTCTGTATGCAAAAAAAAAAACAAAATAAAAACAAAAATATAATATAATAAAATGAATTTATGTAATATAAAAACATATGTATGAAAAATGCGTATAGACATGACATGTATCCTTCTCTGTATGAGAGGAGATGTGTGCCCAGCAGTGGGACGATAAAAAGGTTGATGATGATGTATGAAAAATGTGATTATGAGTAGTAAAATAGAAACAAAACTATACAAGTAAATAAATGGATAAATAATTTAATGGAAGACAATTTTATGCACGTAAAATAAAAATTAACACGAAAAACCGGCCAAGTGCGTGTCGGACTCACACACAAAGGGTTCCGTACCATTGATTTATGAAATTGAAGGATTTAAGTTCTTTGTATGAATCATTACGCGGTAATAAGCGGTTTACGATTTACGAGGTATTACAAAAAAACTAGTTACTAGATCTCGTTCATGACAATTTTCGTTGGTAGTTTTTATAGTAATTTACAGTAAGGGTCAAAAGTGGAGTACCACTTTTGACACTTATTGTTAGTGCAATAAAGTTCAAAAGTCGTAATGCACTTTTGACGCCTACTGTAAAATATATTTTTTTTAGATTTTCATTTTCTTATTTTAGAAGTTAGAGGAGCAACTTTTTCCACTTTGGAAGCGTCTGTCACGCAAACTATTCGGTTTAGAAAAGAAATATTTAAGAAACCTCGATATTATAATTGTTGAAGACCTATCCATAGATACCCCACACGTATGTGTTTGACGTAAAAACAGCATTTTGAGTTTCAGTTCTAAGTATGGGGAGCCCCCAATATTTATTATATATTTTTTTATTTTTGCATCTAAATCTTAATGCGGTTCACAGATTACATCTACCTACCAAGTTTCAATAGTAGGTATAGCTCTTATAGTTTCGGAAAAAATGGCTGTGACATATGGACGGACAGACAGACATGACGAATCTATAAGGGTTCCGTTTTTTGCCATTTGGCTACGGAAATCAAAAAACAGAAAAACACAAAAAACTCATTCTCCCAATTCCATAAACTCTGGATCGAACCGCAAAATATTTCCGAAAGACGAATTTGAATTTTAAATTCTTTTGAGTAGCTTCTCCTTAACTCGCTATTCCTATGGGGCGAATTGGTGGGCACGGCCTTACGTGTCACTGGGGGCCGTATCTCACACCATCGCGTGAATTGACGGCTATGTGTAGCTACAAACATATAGCCGTCAATTCACGATGGCGTCAACTGTTATGAATATCTTGGGTCTGCTATAATAGAAACTTTTATTCGTTGTAGCGTTATATAATGTGTATGACGAAATCAGTGACGGCGAACGGTAGGGTCGTCAGTATTTTGGTGTGCTGGTAAGGGCTTCATTTCGTAGGTGAAGTTTTGAAATAAAACACGAAGTGTGCATATACATACCCTCCAATCTTGACAATAATAATTTAAATAGGCAAAGCGACATTTTCGCGCGGGAGGAGTGCACTGATCCGCGCTTCAAAGCGAAGTGGCCGTTTGACCATCACAAGTCTCGAACTTACTTTGGGGCTAGCTCAATCAGTGTGATTTGTCCGTATGTATTTATTATTATTTTATTATTATTACCATCTCCACTTTCCAAAACGACTCTGTCCTCGTGCCGCCACTACAAAAATAACGTCACAGTGTTTGCCCCATTACTAAGTAAATCAAATGGTATCAACTTTTAGTAAAATGATGTCGTTATCCATGACATATATTTATTTAACCTAACACCTTTTAACCTACCTTACACCTTTCAAACCTTATTCGAAAGTGCTTCGTCGCACTCACTGGTGAAAAATCGACAGGAGTACTGGGGCCCTAGTCTGCTAATTTCTATAAATTTGCCATTCCAACACGATTCCATTGTCATTGTGCTTAAAAGTTCGTAATCTACTAAATTCATAATAATCGATCAATTATCTCAGTCGTCTTGTAATGGAATAGTGATAGATAATGACATTGTCGTATTGGAATTATTATAAAACCCGTTAGTAGAGTTTTTTTTAAAACAACTACTTAATTTGAACATTCATTTCCTCGGTGGTACGCCATAACATCGGCTGCCGGCAGAAGTTACCACCCACCAGATAAAGTCTTGCCGCCAAGCGATTCTTCGTGTTCGACGTTGATGACGTCTGGTGAAGCCGTATGGAGGACGCCTCTGAGCAGTTGTGTTGCGATGTGTGCCGGTTATGATGCGCCAAATGTTGTTGTGTCGGGAGTTTGGTCGTCAAGATCGCCATAGGGAGATCAATCTCCCTCTGGTGCAGCATCGTTGGCCGTGTTGTTGAGTTTAATATTGCATCACTGCCGTGTCCCTTCCTATACACTAGGTTTTTTTTAGTGAATAGGCTAAATAAACTAGCGCGATTTACCATAAACGATTGCATCACTGCTTACCATCAGGCGGGATTGTGGTCAAGCACTAGTCTATAATTATTAAAAAAAATATATATTAAAAAAATATTAATATGGAGTGGAATACCAGTGATTGACCACTGGAAAGATAGAATGACGCCATTTTGTTAATAGATTACGAAACTTGTCAAAATCGATCAGTTCACTCAGATCGATCAGATCAGATCACTGACTGACCATTCTCATACTATTGTAATAGCAGACTAGGGCCCCAGAAGCTCAGAAGCTGTGTCGGGACAGTTCAATCATTTTTTCCACTCTATGAAGATCTCTCACCTGGACACGAGTCACTTTAGGTAACCTGGAAGTCCTTAAACAAACTCTGGACCCAGGATGGCCGAAGCAAGAAAAACCTGTTTCGGTGGAGATATTCGGGTACCTATTTTAAACAATTTTTAAAGTTTTCGCCTTTAAAACAGTTTTAAAAATTCAACGAAAGCTTCATTTGAGTTCTTAGTTCACTCTACCTGTTTGGAATCGAGATGTAAAATATGCGTATGGAGAATGTAATGTACCTTCTTTTACGCTACACACTCTATCCCCCCCTCCCCCGGTCACTCCTTTGTATACAATACCTCTAACAATTCCGAATCAAAAGAAAAAAAAAAGAACCAGAAACGCCACAATAATAATCCCCGCCAATAACCACAAAACATATAAAAAGCAATGATGGTGGTGTTGTTAATTGTCTTTCCTGGATACCGGCTCAACGTGACGTCAACACTTCGCGGAGCCAATGAGCTTAAGTTTCTACTTTGTGGTTACAACGATATGTCCCAATGGAAGTGACCCGAACCCTTATTGCGTAACATTATCCCCCTTATTCATAAAAGCTGCTTAAAGTTAACTAATGATTAGCGATTCTTTAAACATACATTTTTGACCTTTTAACGTTATTTAACTTTAATCATCGCTTATGGATAAACCCCTTAAACACTATGGTGTTTATTCATAAAGGATGATTTAAGTTAAGTGACGTTAAGAGGTCAAAAATGTATGGTGAAAGAATCGCTAATCACTAGTTAACTTTAAGCAGCGTTTATGAATAAGGCGCATTATAACTATC
Source organism: Sesamia inferens (assembly GCA_037179545.1). Taxonomy (NCBI): domain Eukaryota; kingdom Metazoa; phylum Arthropoda; class Insecta; order Lepidoptera; family Noctuidae; genus Sesamia; species Sesamia inferens. The sequence continues at coordinate 28,770,390 of CM073933.1, read as the reverse complement.
ATTTTTTTTATAGGATTTTTTGGCTTGGTTGCTAAGACCTTTGAGCCATTTCTTCGTTATTCTTGTTTTCTTTCGTAACTTATCCTAAACTTATCCTTTTTTTTTACGAGTGGAAATGCCTTTACGCACCATACCCGCCGCTAGCTTGGCGACGGGCGCGTGTGGGACTCGCCCGGCCGAAGCCGGGAATACCCACTAAAACCACTCGGTTACCCGTGGGCCCTGCGTTGATCGCATTGTTGGATCGGCCCGAAGGCCTAATCACCGTGCCACTCTCAGCTGTCAGGGCTTACCGGCCTTGTGAAGGCCGGTTTCCGCGCCAAAGGGGGATTACCCGGGTACCATAGTAACCCCCAGACGTGGTGACCAGTGCAATGCGCGTGCGGGAGCTACCCACACACGCTGGTCACACTCTGGGGCTAAAGGAGACGGGGGTTCGTCCCCCGCCTTCAGCTTTATATATTAGTATAGATTCACTGAATGCATTTTTACTCTAAATCACGCGCTTTTATTTAGTAAACAACACTAAGAAATAATTTTAAAAGTCCAATGAAAAATGAGCGTGACACTCAGTTTGACTTTCCCGCCAAAAAAAAAAAACTTATTACTATAAGTTGGAATCATTTCAAAGCATATTGCTGATCCATTGCTCCATATGTTCGAAAATATCTCTACTGAACAACGTAAATAACGCAATGAACATACATTGCGTTATTTAAGTTGATGAGTTGAACTGTCAAAATGCAACCCATTGCTACTGATAGTGTGTTACGCAATTATCCTGCTTTGATCGCATTAAATCCATACTAATATTATAAATGCGAAAGTAAATCTGTTTGTCTGTCTTTTACGCTTTCCCGCTTAAACCTCTCAACCGATTTTGATGAAATTTGGCACAGACAATCTTTAGACCCTGAGAAAGGACATAGGCTACCTTTGATATTCCCGAAGGAAATCTAAAAATATATAACCGAATTCCACGCGGGCGAAGCCGAGGGTGGAAAGCTAGTAAAGAATAAAGGTGCTAAATTTCGTCAAGAATGTTTTATGCAAACAGGTGCCATGAAAATTGCTTGAAGTTAAGTCCGCTTACGCGCACACGCACGAGCTTTTGTGGCCGACTTGGCCGTAGGAGTCGATCGGTCAGCTTAAGATGGATTTGTCACCATTAGGGGAAAGGAAGGCAAAGCGGACCACTTAACAAAAAACAACTATAAAAAAGAAACTATTCGGTTTTATTAAACTTCTTCAAAGTAATATTAATCAACATTCTTTACTCTACATTAGGTACGAATCAGACTTTGATAAAATCACAGACAATGAGGATATTAGTTGATTTCTAATACCTTCAATATGTCCGTTTTACCTTCATGTGGTAGGCAAAATGGACCACACATGAAGGCAAAACGGACTTACATAAAATTAATCAGTTAGCACATTTTTCACACGTAAATTCTGTCTCCTCGTCCTCATCTTCGACTCCTGCGCAAAGGCAGTGTGCCCATAAACGACATACTGGACATTGCACCCAACCCCCGGTTGATTCTGAGTACAAATGAGAACAGAACAGACACTCAGTGTCATCTTCCTCAGATGAACTATAATTGTTTTTAGTTTTTGACCTTTTTACGTCAGACGTCTTGCTAGCTTTTCCTTTTTCTGAAATTTTTCGTTTATTTTTCTTGATTTTCTTTTTTCCTGTCTTACTTTTTGCTTCTCTTTTTGTAGGTTTCATGTCTTTCTGGAAAATAAGTGCTTTCTTGATCTTCTCAGCCTGTTTATTTTGAGAAGCTTCCACTTCAAGGCGGTAGGGTGATGACGTAATAATTGCTGTTTTACCTCGTTTGACGTTGGCTCTTTTAGTCTTAGTTGTTTTCGGGAAAGGCATTATATCTTTTGGTCCGAAATGAAATACACTGCTAGTTTCATTGTCCATAATTGTAGAGGAAGTGGAAAGTTCAGTATCACCTTCATTCAGAAGTGATGGCCGTGAAACTGTTAGTTCGCCAGCATTTTTTGTTGGAGTGGTAGACAATGCAGGTTGGTTGTCAATTTGACTATCATTTAATATAGACGGCGATGACACCCTTGAATCAATATCCTCGATGGAAGGAGTAGTGGATGCTGAAATATTTTCAACATCGTTTGCTGCCTCGTTAGCCCTTGATGTCGAGGGCTGGTTATCTCGTGATACTAAGGGCTGAAGATCTTCGGTGCTCAAAATTGGTGGTGAGGGCTGACTAGCTTTTGATGTTGACGGCTGAGGATCTTTGGCGCTTGAAACATCTGTCGAGGAATACGGGTTCGAACTTGGATTCGGTAGCTCGATGTCAGTAGTTGCTGCTGCTAAAAAGTCAGATTCTGTGAATACATCACGATTTAAAGGCCAGATTCCTGTGGCACGAAAGGCATTGAAAGCTGTTGTCATTGTAGCAGCTTTCTGAAAAGCTCTGTCAACCAATTCTGCAATCTGAAATTGTGTAATAACCTTTCCTGGGTTCATCCTCAACCAATTCTGTGCTGCTTCCGAGTAATAAGTTGACAAAGGTTTCATAAAAGTCACATCCAGTGGTTGGAGACGGTGAGTGCAGTGCGGTGGGGTTGCCAAAATTTGGACTCCATTCTCTCGCCCTAGATCAATAATGTCAAGATTTATAGTATGACTTTTATGTCCATCTAATATCAACAGCACCGGGTTGTCATTGGAAGCTCTAGAAAAAACAATGAATTTCCGAAACCAAGAGGTAAAAATATCTTTCTGAATCCAGCCACTCTCATGGCACTCAGCCCCAGATCCACGAGGTGCATTATTCATCAATTCAGACTTCATCCTTTTACGGGGAAAAATAAACAGAGGTGGCATATAGGACCCATCTGCTCCAAAACAAAACACTACAGTGACTAGTTGACCCCGCTCAGCAGAAGTTAATAAGCCGATTTGTTTTTTCCCTCTTGTGCCAATAATTCTTGATATACTCTTGGGGACTGTTGTGATTCCTGTCTCATCTACATTAAAAATTTTATCTGGAGTCAGATGATAAGTTTCAATTGCATGTGACAGCAAATCAAAAAAATTATTAACTGCAACTTGATTGAAGCCAGCTGCTCGGGCTGCAGATGTTGGTTCAGGTTTACGCAAGCTAAGATCTGGGTTACGTTTTAAGAAGTTTTCTAACCAAATTCTACCTGCCATCTTCTTGCAAGTATCAAAATTGTGACTTATGTTATTTCTCTCAGCTAGATCATATGCCAACTTCTTTAGATTTTCCGTGGTTATTCCAAAGAAACGACTTTCCATCTGTTTCACATAAGTAGCTAATTCAGTCTCTTGAGCCTTAGTAAAAACTTGTTCAAATCTACCCAGTTTCTTATGTGTGGCTGTATCAATATTTTGAGTAGCCTTATATTTCTCTAATTTTCTCTTCAGAGTAGTCTTTGGTACCAGGAATTGATTAGAAGCCTTATTGAGGCCCATTTCTCCAGCTGCCACTTTCTCGATTGCATTTTTCATGCTGGCTTCATCCCAGGAATTTCGATTGGATTTTCTTTTATTATTATTTACCATCTGAAACCAAATCAAAAAAACAAATGAAAACATTATTTTCTTCTATTTTTATTGCATTTAGATTTATTAACATTCACATTACTTTATAGAAGGCAAAACGGTCCCAGTGAAGGCAAAATGGTACACCGGTCCATTCTGCCTGGGTCCGTTTTGCCTTTTTGGTACTTACAAGAAAATCGAATAATTTAAAGGTTATAAATTTGAGAAACAGTTGGCTTACTTTGTTATTCGTTTAATCGTATATCAGTTTACATGTGGTTATCATAAGATCACCTTATTACAAACCTAATCAAACTGTAGGCTAATTGAAAAATGCAATTTTTACATCAAAATCTAAAAAAATCAACTTACCTTGCTAAATCGGTGCACGTGCGGCCGGTGGAACTGAGTACACTGACCGAAAACGGCAACATGGCTTCCAATAATTTGACGTAACAATCAGATAGATGGCGTTACATGTTTCATTATAATCAAGGTGGACCTTTTTGCCGCCAGGGTCCGTTTTGCCTTCCTTTCCCCTACAAATTATCATCATAAATACTAAGACCCCTCCGTGCTTCTGAAAGTACGTTAAGTCATTGGTCGGGACCAATGCGGCTGTCGTTCATTGGTCTTTGATAGTCGTACCTACTTGGCAACCAAGGGGCAAACTATCACTAGTAAATGAATTGGGTGGTGTAAAGCGATTCGTCTTGTTCCGGCACGATGTCTGGTGAAGCCGTACGGAGGACGGGTTTGAGCAGTTGTGTTGCGATGTGTGCCGGGTACGATGCGCCAAGTGTTGTTTTGTCGGGAGTTTGGTCGTGAAGGATCTCCACATCAATCTCCCTCTGGCGCAGCATCGTGGGTCGTGTTGTTTGGTTTAACATTACACCACCTCGCTCAACTGCCGTCTTCCTTCCTATTCACTAAGTTTTTTTAAGTGAATGGGTTTAATAAACTAGCGCGCTTTACCATCAATCAACGATTGCATCACTGCTTACCATCAGGCGGGATTGCAGTCAGGCGCTAGTTTATAATTATTAAAAAAAAAAAAATAATGTGCATCAGATAGATTTATAAAAAATATTGAATATGTGTTGTTTATTTTTTCTTTCATTCAAATACTTGAAGGTTAAACAAACTTACCTGAAGTGAAGTTTGACCGCAATTATATGAGTCGCTGCATCCGAAGAGATTTACATATTGCACTAGGTAGTCCACTTCTCATTGTACCAGGCATCGAACACAATTTTAGAGAACACACTAAAATAATTACTTCAATTTATTAATACCAATATTGACAGGTTGTCCCCCGCCAGCTACTACCTACCTACCTTACGGAATTTTATCATTTCTTCAGAGAATTATTTCAAAAATACTTTAAGGGTTGTTTTTGTAAGACACAAAACAAGGGCGGGTGGGTGTGTAAATCTCTTCGGATGCAGCGACTCATATAATTGCGGTCAAACTTCACTTCAGGTAAGTTTGTTTAACCTTCAATTATATTTCGTCGCTGCATCCTCGAGATTTACATATTGCACTAGGTAGATGTTCAGAGTATTATTTTTGAAATAACTATCTCCTTATATTTTGTATAATGGATATATACATATAGCAAACATCGTAAAGTTTCAAGCTGTTTACTTGTGTGAAATAATTATACAGCATGAGAATAAAAAATAAACAAAAATTAACAAGTACTTTCAATGTTCATTGACGTTAAATACTGCCTCCGCGAAGGAGTTAACGTTATTCGAATTTATAGAATTGGGCGAAAGTAAGCGACCGACCTGTCCACCCTGCACATTTCTTTATGATATCAATCGAAACTCCTCTGCGATCAGCGGCTGATGTGGCAGCGTGGCGAGCGCTGTGTGCTGAGAATACATTTGTATCAATCCCACTTACGTATAATACTGCTTTTATCCAGCGGCTAATCGTAGATGCAGAGGCATTATGAATCGGTTTTTTAGTTGTTAAAATCAGCCTTTCAGTGTCAGGGTCCTTCCTCAAAGAATTTGTAATTTGCATATAATCTACTGCAGTCCTAGCGGGGCAAATTTCGGGTCTACCGTGAAAAAAGGGAACAACTAGTCGTGGGTTTTGTTTACCCGGAGCCGAGGTCTTAATTATGTCATCAATTGGTATATCAATGTTGTTATCGTTGACTTTTTTATTGCAAAATCTAATTAAAGACAGCGTCTGTACTCTTTGTGCAGTTGACAAAGATATAAGAGCTACCAGCTTCTTTGTTAAAATTTCTATTCTCAATTCCTTATTGGGATACCAATTTGACACAATCAAGAACAGTATTACTGTACCACGTTTACTGATATTTTGACAAATGATGTCTACTTCTAAACACTCCCTTAAAAAAATGACGTTACGTTAAACTACGTCATCGTCTCCGCTGAATGATTTTCCTAATACTAGGGGCACTGCTGAGCGATACGTATTAAGATTTGAGTAACTAGACTCGGAATAAAATTCATTGGTTAAAAATTTTAAGGCTACTGGTACTGTTGAATAGAAACAATTATCAATTGAGTTTGCTTGACAAAATTGCCACCATTTTGTTTTTTAACCCCACATCGTATTGCTTTAATGAATTTATAGAAGGAGAATTAATCATAATATCTATCGTTTCCGCGGCTAATAACTGTTTTGAATAAGCCTCCCTGATAAGGGTAACCATAACGGATGTCGCCATAAAAGAGACAAAAGAAGGTCACTTTCCGGTGAGAAAAAGATAGGCTCTGATGACTGTAACTCTACGAACAGAGGATACCAGGGCTGGCTTGGCCAGTAGGGGACCACCATTATGCCATGAGCTTTATCGTCTATGATTTTTCATAGACATCTTAGGATCAGCGAGAACGGCGGAAATGCGTAGAAGAAGCATTGGTTCCAATTAAGTGTAAAGGCGTCTATATTAAAAGCATGGGGATCACGTCTCCATGATATGTATTTTTCACATTTTGCGGTTAAGCGAGACGCAAATAAATCCAGTTGAGGGGAGTCCCAAGTGTCGGTAATTTTATTAAAAGCTGACGGCGATAACTCTCACTCCGTATCAATGTTGTCACGTCTGGACTCGTCATCAGCCTCTACGTTATCCTTGGACTTTATGTAAGACGCAAAAATAAAAATGCGTCGTTCTTCGCACCAACACCATATCTCGCGTGATATCTTGTTTAAATGATCATATTGGACGCCCCCCATTCTGTTGATATATGATATAGCGGTCATATTAACAATTCTAAGAAGAATTTTCTTGTTTTTAATTTTGTCAGCGAAGCATTTCAAACCTATGAAGGCTGCCTTCAGTTCTAATCAATTAATGTGACTCTCGTGCTCGAAAAACCACCAGAACGTTCACCGTTACATGAAATGCCCCATCCTGTAAGGGATGAGTCTGAAAATATTTCTAGTACCTATTTATGTTGACTTACATAGGCTTGCTAACATTCATTATGTTATTATTCCACCATGCAAAATCGGCATCTAAATAACGATTTAATAACATATTTTGATCGTAATTTTCATTGTTTTTCAATAGAGTCAAAAATTTTTCTCTTTCGAACAATTTCGTGTAGGTAAAGCCATCCGTAATCTACGGCTGGGCAAGCTGAGGTTAACATTCCGACAAATTGAGCGAATTCTCTTATAGATAATAAACGTTTCTTTGAAATTTTATCAACCATATCTTTAACTTTAATTCGTTTATTAAATGACAACTTTAAAGACAGTTCATTAGAGTCCAGTTCAAAACCTAAAAAAGTTTTGTATTGGCTAAATATGAAATCGCTTTTTTTTTATAATTTATGACAAAACCTAATTTTTCTAAGAAAGAAACGGTTTCTGAAACTTTCTGAGATCAACCTTCATAAGTGTGATCGATACAGAGTAAATCGTCTTTCAAGTCAATATTTGACATAAAGTCGAAACGGGATATCAATTTAGATGTGATTCTAATGTCCTCCATCTTAAAGCGCTGTGTATCAATAAACTTGTTAAGCTTTTTCAGGTTAAGAATAAATCTATTAGTACCGTCGCCTTTAGGCGTGAGGAAGATATTTGAGATCAATTGACCGTCTACGTCTTTACATTTTTTAACAGCACCATTATTTAAAAGTTTTGAAAATTTGTAAATTTAGACTATGAATTTCAGTTACAGAAAAAATTGGTTCCTTAGGTTCGACCAGCTGAATTACAGGACAATTAAAGGGTATTTTGTAACCCGTAATGAATTCTAATACTACTGGGTCTTGGGTAACAGTTTTCCATATGTCAAGGAAATGCTGAAGCCTACCAGCGTGTTGTACAGGTACCTCTAAGAATTCTTGTGGTTGGTCGATTTGCTCGCGTTCGTCGCAGAGTTGTACCGGTTTGCAACAGCCGGCAGACGGGGAGCTGTTTGAGCCGACGATAGTTGAGTCCTGGGTCCCCCTGGTCTGCCCCGGTGAGCATATTGCCTGGGGGGACCCTTCGTTGCGTTTCCCTGGCGGCTGTTATAAGGCCGGTCCGGCCGATGCGATGTTGAAGGTCGAGGTTCAAATTTTCTTTTGATCTGCAAGCCAGATTTTTCAGCTGTCTTCGAAGCTTTGATTTTTTCTCCTAAATTTTCTCCAAATAGATATGAATCTCTCTTTACATCCTTGATCATGGAATGAAATTTTTTATCCAAGCTGAATGTTATTATTTGTCGTCTTGTAAAGGTGTCTCGGTTATGCAAATCCATAAGAATCTGTCCCGTTTCTGAAAGCTTTTTTATAATATCGTCTTTTGACATTTCTGTGTCAATCAAGGTGGACATTAAGTTTGTAATTGATGCTATACCAACACCTAAAGGATTTTGGGCTTTCTCGAGCATCTTGTCCCGGTTTTTAGAAGACTCGATAAGAACAGTAGCGATTTCTGGGTTAAGCTTCGGCGCTTTGAGCAGCTGGAAGTTTTCTGGTATTAAAACCCCTTCCATCACCTTCAATTTTTGGTCCTTATTCAGCCCTTCCATTATTATCTTTTCCCATCTTTTAGAGATTTCTTCCCTAATCTTGGGTCCAAGAGGCTCGTCATTTTCCTTGGGATCTCCCAAAATATCTAGAATAGCAGCAGAAAGTGCCTGGGGATCTGCTGAAGTACCGGGTACCGCATCATCTTTGGTAGGTAATGTTTCATCAGATTGGGTGACAGGGGCCACATCACCTCTTTGATTATCGGGATAACTGGTCTGATCAGGTCTTAATACCATTGAGCGAACGCTAACTTCATCAGCGTCTGAACTACATAAAACTTCGGGCTCAAAAGGCAAAGTTTCTTTACTTTCGAGTTCTGTTTCATTACACGTAAGGTTAATTAACTATGTTCACAAAAGGAACAAGACGAGGTCGTAATCGCATTACGACTCAATTGACAACGACCGCAATCGCATCGCGGTTCTTAAATGTCTTATTTGATAACGACCGCAATCGCATCGCGGTTCTAAAATGTCTTATTTGATAACGACCGCAATCGCATCGCGATTCTAAAATGTCTTATTTGATAACGACCGCAATCGCATCGCGGTTCTTAAATGTCTTATTTGATAACGACCGCAATCGCATCGCGGTTCTAAAATGTTATCCATTGTGTGGCTGCAATCGCATCGCAGCTCAATTGATTTGTTATAACATAAGGGGTATGGCAACTCCACAGCGACATTCTTATCGCAGCTTTTTTATGTCTATGTAAGCCTAGTTATATCTCTTTTAATATAATTTATAATTTAATTAGGAAAAAAAAAACACTGGGTTATACTTATACTGGATTTACTTATTACTTATATATGTTTCCGTGTCATTAGAATTTACTAATGGACGCAAAATAGTTTGATGCGTTAGTTTTTTCAAGATTGAAAATGCCTACAATAACTGCGTTGTAAAGAAAAAAAAACCGGTCTGTGCGCTTAGGCTTTGATAGGTACCTACGTTTAAACAAAACGGCTTTTACTTACTGTGATCCGTTACCGCTGGGTCCGATTCAGATGAATAACTATTTTTTCTTCGTCACTTAACTCGTCGTTCTAAACGACGTATTTTGCTCAACAGATCTTCATTCGAACGAGAATGCTTATGTTTACGTTTACCCATTATGGGTAAGTCAAACTAACTAGGTACCTACACAAAATTAAAAAAAAGGTCGAAACACTGTTAACGCGCACTTTTCGCTAATTTTATATGTAAAACGTATCAATCATGAATTTAAACAAAGGTTATTCCAAAACTTGTGACATAAAAAGAAATTTTACTTGATTTTTTAACCCTTTTGTACGACACGAGGTTACGATGCCTGCACACAAGAAGCGAATGATAAAATTCCGTAAGGTAGGTAGGTAGTAGCTGGCGGGGGACAACCTGTCAATATTGGTATTAATAAATTGAAGTAATTATTTTAGTGTGTTCTCTAAAATTGTGTTCGATGCCTGGTACAATGAGAAGTGGACTACCTAGTGCAATATGTAAATCTCGAGGATGCAGCGACGAAATATAATTAGGAAGATATATTGATTTGAAATGTCGCATGACGTTACGCCGTGGTACCAAATAAGCCACGGCATGTCGTAATTAGCCCCCACTCCGTAACTTTAATACGCTATACCTCAGTAGTTTTTGGTAATTTTGACAAAATAAAATAATACGGGTCTTAATTTTTTTATTATCTATAAGACGGATTAATTATTTTTTTGATTTTCCTACCTTGGATACATCCCTATTATGTATATCAGATAGGGAGTCGCTCCATATAAAATATAGCTGCTAATCAGCTGGTGCTTTTAATGGCTACGGTATTCGGCTGCATCTGGCTAGATTGGAAGCCTATCCCAAGAAAAGGCAATTAATGAGGTTTTATGAAAAAAAAAATTTTTTTGATGTGAAACATCTATAGGCGCACGTGAGACCGATTTCTGGCGTGGCGACGCGTCGCCACGCGCAATCGACTGTGCGTTTCTCTCTCACTCGATCCGGCGTTAAGCCATCTCTTTCGCTCCACTGAGGTCGGAATCGACTGTGCGTTTCTCTCTCACTCGATCCGGCGTTAAGCCATCTCTTTCGCTCCACTGAGCTCGGATACCTATAGTGTATACTCTGTTTATTACAGTACTCATAACCTGTGTTTTTCTGGTAAATAAATCATTTTTCTGTTCTGATAATAAAATGTCTGACCGTGATAATTTAGAGAGTTATCAAGTCATCAGTAAGTTAATTTTATTTTTATAATTAAAGTATGCATTTATCTGTGCATTTAGCACGCGTATATTTGGTGTGTATTGAGCGCCAGTAAATGTAAAATCTACTCTCTAGGTAGATTAAAATTCACATAAATTTCATTGCATATCATGTTTTTAAATTAATTATTAATTTTAATTTCATTCTTATTGAAATTAATGCATTAAAACAATTGCTTAGAGAATAAATTTATTAAGACTGACAGAACTTTATTTTAAAATCAGCTGATGGCGTGCAGCGCACGAATCTTTTTCTTATTTGTTATTAATTTAAACTTTAAAAAATTAATTAATTTTTCTAATCATAATGGAGTTTATAGTGAAACATTCATTATTTATATTTATAATTTACGATCTTTAGTAGTATATTGAAATAACTAGCTAAGATTCTTGAGTTCACTAATATATTGAAGCCATTTAAAATTTTTTTCTGCATATTTATTTTTCTAATCATAATGGAGTTTATAGTGAAACATTCATTATTTATATTTATAATTTACGATCTTTAGTAGTATATTGAAATAACTAGCTAAGATTCTTGAGTTCACTAATATATTGAAGCCATTTCATCAACGCCATTAATTACGTTTCTTCAAGAAGAATTTCAATTGGAAATTAATAACAATCCAAGAGAACCTACCACCAGATACGGAACAACAATAGATGCTGTATTTATTAGATATCTTAATAATGTTATGTCCAATACTTTCGTATCGTACTTCAGTTACCATCGACCAATTGTCACAGTAATACCGTTCTCAGAGGCAACATCGAATGTAACTATTACCGAAGTCACTGATTAAACTAATTGAGTAGTTTCGATTTAAAATAAATATGTAAATTTTTGTATTTAATGAAAATGAATGTTTATTTAATAAAAAATCATCGTTATGTAGAAAAAAAATCGTTATATTTTTTTTATTTTATTTTATTGACATTTTTAGTTCCTACCACAATCTGTTCTTTTCTGCATACTACTTTTACGAAATAACGTCGATGTTTCACATCTACCAGGCGTCCCGTGACGGCTCCATTTTTTTTCGTGTACATTTATCTGTTTTTACTTTATTAAAAAAACTACTGTACTACTAACGCTAGTACTAGTACTAGCGAACATACACCTACTAGCGAGGTTTAGCATTATTTCCCATAAATTGTATTTTGATACAATTTATGAAATACTGATGAAAACGATTATTTTTTTATTAATTTACCAAATTGTGAGGATGAAACTACCTATAATTATCAAACAAAGCAACATTAACATTTGAAATGGCTCATTGCTTAGGTTCCCGTTTTCTTTGCAAATGAGTTTATATGATGGATTCTGAAAACTTATACAATACTCCATTTGTTTAGATAATAAACTAAATGTAAACAAAAAATAAAGGTGAAGTAAACATCTTGAGGAAACCTGGACTTTAAGCCTGAAATTGCCAACCTGCATTGAGCAAGCGTGGTGATTACGCTCAATCCTTCTCTGTATGAGAGGAGACCTGTGCCCAGCAGTGGGACGATAAAAAGGTTGATGATGAAACAAAAAATCACGTGAGTTAGTTAACCGACTAAATGTAATATTAGTTACTTCAGTTATCATGCTATGTCGCAGAGTACTCTTCAATTTAGCAACGTTAATAACGAATTGTAATTTTAGTCGAGCCTCTGAAAGCATGTTAAGCCGTTAGTCCCGGTTGCCATATTATGAACATGTAATGGCAGTCGTTACGGGTGCTCTTAAAAATCCAACAATTGGTCTAACTGCAATGCTTCGATCGAATCGCCTTCGGGTTGTGGAGGTCAGACGGCAGTCGCTAAACGGCCAAAATCAGCAGTTACACTGGTAAAGCGGACCTCAGAATTCATAGCTGAAAAAGCTTCAGATGCGACTAGGATGAACGCTGAGATGATGATGATGAGTAACGAACTGTAATTGAATTGAAGATTACATCTGTGGTACGTAGCATGAGATCAGAATAGAACAGACAGACAATTCTAGTAATGTAAAACTTTCAAAATCTAATCGCAGTGTCATCTGGGCGGTAAATGAAATGTCGAAAGTTTGTCCAAATGTAGGGAAATTAGAGGCCTTTTTTATAAATTATAAACTACTGCTTAACCGCAATCCCGCCTGATCGTAAGCAGTGATGTAATCGTTGATGGTAAAGTGCGCTAGTTTATTAAGAGCCTAACACTTTTCGCTAATTTATTTGTTTACTTGTTATGTCCAGTATCTATTTATGTATATGTATGTATTTGTGTATCTACCCAGTGTATTGTAGTAATAATATTTGGACCAACTACAGTCCCATTTGTGGTTCGGGAGAATCTGTCCATTCTTTGGTTACCTGGAAGAGATCGCATTAGCGATAAGTTGAATGTTTTTGCTCGATGTTTGATTGGTGTACAATAAAGAATATATATATGTTTTTTTTTTAATAATTATAAACTAGCGCTTGACCGCAATCCCGCCTGATGGTAAGCAGTGATGCGATCCTTGATGGCAAAGCGCGCTAGTTTATTAAGAGCCTATTCACTCAGAAAAACTGAGAGAAAAGGAAGGAAGACGGCAGTTGAGCGAGGTGATGCAATGTTAAACCCAACAACACGACCAACAATGCTGCGCCAAAGAGAGATTGATCTGAAGACCCTCCACGACCAAACTCCCAACACAACAACATTTGGCGCATCGTACCCGGTACACATCGCAAGACCCGTCCTCCGTACGGCTTCACCAAACATCATGCCGGAACACGACAAATCGCTTGGCGGCAAGGCTTTGTTTGGTGGGTGGTAACTTCTGCCGGCGGCTGACGTTATGGCCTACCGCCGAGAATAAATAAATATTCACTATAGCATTGAAGACATTCAAATTGTAGTTCCACAGAAACACCGCCGCTGGCAAATTGTTCCAGTCCCTCGATGTACGCGGTAAATGACGAGCAAAACGCTTCGTTCGGATCGTTGTGGTGTCAACAATGTAAGAGTGGAAACTCGCCTTACGATCGGTCGTCCGATGATGGAACGGAGATGGGGGAATTAAATCATGAAATTTTTGACAGATTGAGACCACAGTCACAATATGAACTTCTTAAATGTTCTTCTTCTTTTATGAGGATTGCCCCAGTGTTAGTATATGAAGTCGGTTATCCAAGTCATTCATTTAATGTATTGTCGTATCCACATTGTACAGACACACAATCACTTCCAGCAACTTTAACCAATGTCTAGTTGATTAACGAAAGCGAACAAAGTTAGATCAATAGTTGTAGATATATGTTGCCCTAGTTGTTATTAGCTAGTTGTGTTCAGGTAAACTTTTAATTGGACGTTTTGGTAGGTCTTTTGGGGACGTAGGTAGGAACTTTTTGATAGGGAAATGTAGTGTTCATTTTAAATTTTGTAAAGGATTTGTTTCTGCATATTAATTGCCAAATATCAACCGTCTGACTTCAATATAAATGTCTTCAAGGCTAGAGTAAATAGGCTTTTAATAAACTAGCGCACTTTGTCATCAACGACCACATCAGTGTTTACCATCAGGCGAGATTTCAAGTACTAGTTTATAATTAAAAAAAAGGAATCATACTGTTGCTCCCAATTTAAATTCTTTTGAATCATATTACTAATCAATTGTTCCATATGTTCGAAAAAATTCTTAGCTCAACAACGCAAAGTACGCAATGAGTGTTGTTGAATATAGTCTTGTTGTCAAGCGATTCGTCGTGTTCCGTCACGATGTCTGGTGAAGCCGTACGAAGGACGGGTCTGAGCAGTTGTGTTGCGATGTGTGCCGGGTACGATGTGCTAAATGTTGTTTTGTCGAAGGTTTCGTCGTGGAGGTTCTCCAGATCAATCTCCCTCTGGCGCAGCATCGTTGGTCGTGTTGTTGGGTTTAACATTGCATCACCTCGCTCAGCTGCCGTCTTCCTTCCTATTTATTAAGTTTTTTTAAAGTGAATAGGCTTAATAAACTGACACGCTTTACCATCAACGATTCCATCACTGTTTACCATCAGGTGGGATTGCGGCCATGTGACGGATAAGATTATAATTATTAGAAAATAAAAAAAAACCAAAGTTTAGAATTTAAATGGAGCTATCTATGATGACACTATGTGTGCATACTCTGATACACAAGCGGCAAATTATTGACGGCTGTGATTGGCTCTGCCATAGACGCGAGCCGCTCGTCTATATTATATATAATTTTTTATAAAAAAGAAACCTATAGGTTTACAAAATGAAATAAAGATAAAGGAATCAAAATTCACATGGTTTTTTTGTTAACTGCCTAAAAGTAATACTAATTCTATTCAGGGGCCCAAGTCTGCTGTTACAATAGTGAAAGAATGGTCAATCACTGATCTCATAATGCTCGATTTTGATAAATTCCGTATTCTACTGACAAAATGGCGTCGTTATGATTTTCCAGTGGTCAATCACTGACACTTCATTGAATGAAATGACATAAAACGATAATCCTGTCAACAATAAAAAACCAACGATTGACATATACGGAAATCTGCTAAAATTTTGAGTTATTTTGATCAGTGAACTGCCATTATGGCGGCATTGTGCAATCATTCCGTTCCGTAGTCGCAGATGTCATGCTACATCACAGTTATACTCAGAGTTGCCAACCCCAGCATTGAGCAAAATTGTAGATTTTACACGCTAGTAATCCAAACGGTACTTAGACATAAATCTTACATTAAATACTCTTTTATAATGAATAACATACCACAAGCTGAACAAACCTAACTTTCAAACCCCCTCCCTCAATGTTAACATGCCGCACAACACAATATCCCTCACGTGTTAAGACCTTCTTCAGCCCAACTTATCTTCCCATTGCTGATTCTAGTCACGACAGACGATTTATCCGTATGTATCGATATGGGGACTGACCCCCCCCTTTGGGAGTTATTTTTGGAAGCTCAAGAAGACACGGGGGAATTTATTGATGTGAGTTAGAATTTCTGATTTCAATGAGATTGTGTAATTAATATGTTACCCACTCCTGGTAATTCTGACGTGGATTTTTTACGAAAGAACTGATCTTAAATTCGTATTACTTAGGAAGAAAGAAAACGATCTTGGAATTGATAAGTGGCTTTTAAAAAGTTGTCTTTTACAAGTCAAGAAAAATGTAGCATAATGTATGATTGTCCCGTTGGTAAATATTAAAGACTTTAGATAATTAGACTGGTTTATTACACTTGTAGAATTGTTACATTGGAATCGACATCTTCTAGGTCAGATCCTAAGTTACAATGACAAGACTATAGACTATATTCATAGACACTAATACATAGAGATGGTATTAGTTACTCGACTACAGAGTAGTGATGTATGATACAACATCCCCCCTGTTTAAGTTTAAATTAACACTTGACAAACAATATTATAGAAACCTGACTTAGTTACAATTTAGACAATGACTTAAGACTATAGTTAGGTCTTAATCTAGTATACAATGTTCTACTTAATCTATTTCATCAATTAGCCTTCTGGTTGGCTTTACAACTCTTCCAGAACGAGTTACATGTTGACTGACTGAGGATTGAGATGAGAGCTCTTGAGGTCTAGACTCCTGCCTGTTACCTTCCTCTCTCCCCTGCGACGAATTGGATAGCATAGGAGAATATTTGTGTCTTAAATGAACCCTATTCCTCCTATACCTAACTCCATTGACATCCTCAACGACATATGACCTATTATTAGCCAACCTTAGCTTGACAATGGCTTGTTCCCAATTGCTATCAGGCTTTCTTTTAAAGTATACATGATCATTGGGATACAATAATGACAATGACTTTGTATTTCTATTATAATATTTAGACTTATTTTTATTATTTTGCTTGACACATTCTTTATAATTTTTGAATGTAACCACTTTAGGTTTTAATTTCTTATAAGACATAGGAATGTTATTTCTTAAATTCCTGGACATTAACAATTGAGCTGGAGATGGTAAATTATTCTTAGGTGTGTTTCTATACTGTAATAAAGCTATGTATGGATCAGATGAGTTTCTTTTACATTTTTTTAACATATTTTTGATAATTTTGACTGAACTCTCTGCTTGACCATTTGACTGTGGATGATATGGGCTAGTTACAATGTGTTCTATGTCCCATTCATGCATAAAATTCTTAAATTCTAATGACTGAAAAGGAGGACCACCATCAGACACTAAAGATAAAGGTATTCCATGACGAGCAAAAATGGACTTTAAATGTGTTATTACATTCTTTGCTGTACTGTTTTTATTTAACAAAGCTATTTCTATAAATTTAGAATAATAATCTGTGACAATTAAATAAGTAAGGTTATCAAAATACATTAAATCAACACCTACTTGTTGCCATGGATATTTATTAATTTCAAAATTTTTTAGTGGTTCCTTTGGATTATTAGGTTTAAATTGTGCACATACATAACATTGTTCTACCAAGTTTTTAATATCAGCTGACATGCTTGGCCAGTACAAAGACTCTCTAGCCAGTTTTAAGCATTTATTTATACCTTGGTGACCTTCATGAATTTTACCTAACATTTCCTTATACATTGCCTGTGGTACTATTAATTTTGACCCTTTGAACAACAAATCTTTGACTACATGAATTTCAGCTTGTATATTCCAAAATGGTTTTATTGACAGACTGACATTATTTTTATTTTTTGGCCAACCTTCATAATAATACTTTTTTAATAATTGCAAAGTATCATCTTTCATAGTGTTCTGTAACAATTTTGTACAGTACTCCTTTGTGACTGCTAGACTTGAATGCATTAAATTGACATGACAAGATATTTCTGACTCATTCTCAGGTATATAATGTTCTTTCAATGCTGCTCTAGACAGAGTGTCAGATATAAACATTTCTTTACCTGGAACATGTATAACTTCCAAATCATATTTTTGTAAAGTTAACATCATACGTTGCAATCTTGCTGGTACATCATGTAATGGCTTTTTAAAAAGATAGACTAAAGGTTTATGATCAGTATGAACAGTTACTTTATGACCGTACACATACTGGTGAAATTTTTCACAACCAAACTGAATGGCTAACAATTCTTTCTCAATTTGAGCATACCTTGACTGAGTTTGAGTTAATGTTTTTGAACTATAAGCAATAGGTTTATTATTCTGCATAATGACTGCTCCTAATGCTGACTTTGACGAATCGACTGACAAGACTAATGGTACATTGGGATTATAATGAGCTAAAACTGGTGACTTTGTAATTTCATCGATTAAACTCTTAAGACATTGACTATGATTTTCATCCCAAGTCCAGACTGAATCTTTCTTCAAAAGATTTCTTAAAATTTGAGTTTTTTGAGACAAATTGCTAATAAAGGGACCTAAATAATTGATCATACCTAATATTCTTTGCAATTCTTTGACATTTTTTGGTGTGGGCATATTGACAATTGCTTTTACTTTCTCTTCATCAACCCTAGCACCATCTTTACTAAAAACATACCCTAAAAAACAGACTTCTGAAACTAAAAATTTACATTTAGACTTATTGAACTTTAAATTGACTTCACGTGCTCGTTGCATGACTTTATGTACTCTCTCATTATGTACTGACTCGTTTGGTCCATATACCAAAATATCATCGATGAATATTAGAACTCCTTCTAAATCACCGAACAAATTCATCATGACTCTTTGAAAAATTTCAGACGATGCATTAATACCAAAAGGTAACCTTAAATATTTATATCTACCGAAAGGTGTTTGAAATGTACATAAATCAGAACTATATTCATCTAGTTTAAGCATCCAAAATCCTGAAAATGCATCTAAATGAGAAAAACAAACAGCTCCTGCTAGTTGAGATCTGATCTCATCTATTGACTTAAGTGGATAAATTTCCCTTATAATATTCTTATTCAAATTTCTAGGATCTAAACAAATTCGTAACTGACCTGTGCTTTTGACTGTTATCACTATACTGTTCACCCATTCTGTAGGTTTAAAAACCTTTTCAATGACCTGCATTTTCTCCATGCGATCCAATTCCTCGCGCAGTTTGTTCAGTAAAGCGAAGGGTACTCTTCTCGGAGCATCCACGCATGGCACTGCTTCCGGTTTGAGTTTCAGGCGACAGACTTGAGGTAGACATCCAAGACCCTGAAATACATCATTGTATTGTGTAAGAATTTGTTCACTAAAATTTTGTTGAGACACAGAGAAAACTCTTTGAATTATACCTAATTTTTCACAAGTTGGTAGACCTAAAACATTCGGACAAACTAAATCTGCGACTATAAACACTATATTTACACTAATAGTGCTATTATTTAAAGATAAACTACATTTTACATTAACTTTACCCATAATGGGTATTGATATACCACCAAACCCACTAACGTTTATTTGACATTTCTCAAGTGACATTTGACTTTGACATTTCAAAGATTGAAAAGTTTTCTTTGACATAATATTAATATCAGCTCCTGAATCAATAATGCAATTAATTTGTGTATGACCAACTAAAATGTTTATGTTCCATGACTGTTTAGAATAGTATTTGTTTTCTTTTGACTCGACTGTATTGACCTGTTTACTATGTGTTGACTTTGCTGTAATAATTCTACAAGTGTTTGTTGTGTGAGATTCCTCAGACTTTTGTCTGTACTCATCATTAAGATATGAATCTCGACTAAGACTTTTTGACTTTTTTGACTTTACTCTGAATCTCTCAGACTGTTCCGTGTTTTCATCACTGAGATATTACATATGACAAGAGTCTTCATTGGATCTCTCAGACTTATCAGTCACCAGTCTTTTTTCATCACTGAGGCATTTTTTATTAGACCTCTCAGATATGACATTATCACCACTTTCATCACAGAAATATGACACAGGATATTTTTTATGACAAGATGAGTCTACATGAGATCTCTTAGACATTGACTGCGACTGGCCTATGTGCGACCTGACCGTTGATTGTAACTTATATAGTATAGGATCTGACTGTGTGTATGACAACCTGCTATGTCTGTAATGATTTTGATTGTGATGACTTTGTGACTCTAAATGACAATTATATTGACTAGACTTATGACTATGACTGAAGTTATGACAATTTAAAATTCCAACAAAATTATCTTGACTACCAGTTGAACTAAAAGACTCTAAATGACTGACTTTTTTATTATTGGAGTAACAAAATTTTGCAAAATGACCATAAGAGTTACATGACCTGCATTTAGCTCCCTGCGCTGGACATTTGTAGCGGTGGTGTTGTCCACAGCGGCTACACGTCTTCGAGCGCTTCTCAGGACTGGGACTTGACTTTGACCTCCCTGCGCTGGGTCGCTGCTGACTGACTGGTGAAGCTCGCCGTCGCTGACGCTCCGCTCGACCACGGCTCCTCCGACGCAGATGCATGACTTTTTCAGACTCTTCACTAGTGGACCTCTTGACAATTTGGTCTGCATCCTGCTGTGCGACGATGAGTGTCCTAGCTAGCTCTCGCATCCTCTGATATGTCAGATCAGGTTCCTGCAGCAGTCTCTGACGTACATGTGCTAAGTCCAAACTCAAGTTGGCGATAAAAATATCTCTGATAAGAGATTCTCTGAGCGTTCCAAATTCGCAATCTTGGCTCTTATTTTCGAGATCGGTTAAGAAATCCTCGATGCTTTCCGATTTCTGTTGACGTGTGGTAAAAAACATGTAACGATACATGGTAATATTTTTTCTAGGTTGAAAAAATTCGTCGAATTTGGCCTTGACGTCATGTAATGTGCTTTCTCCAATATTTATGTTGAATGTGTTGAAAATATTTAAGCATTTTTCACCAATGTGATGTAGTAAAATGGCGATCTTGCGTTTCTCACCGGACTTGTCCAAACCCGTTGCCAACAAGTATAATTCGAACTGTTGCCACCAGCGCTTCCAGGTTTCGTAATTGTTGTTTGTTGCATCTGACGATATTTTAAGCGCCTTCAAGCCATTGTTCATTGCAGTTCCGGTGTCATGGTTGCCACCGACGCCATCCGACTTTTGCATTTTTTGAATTTTCTTTCTTCGTATTGGGTTTTTTCACTCTTCTGACACCATGTATGATTATCCCGTTGGTAAATATTAAAGACTTTAGATAATTAGACTGGTTTATTACACTTGTAGAATTGTTACATTGGAATCGACATCTTCTAGGTCAGATCCTAAGTTACAATGACAAGACTATAGACTATATTCATAGACACTAATACATAGAGATGGTATTAGTTACTCGACTACAGAGTAGTGATGTATGATACAACACATAACAAACGTCCCTTTTGCACAGGAAGGTTGAAATCAAACCAAACAATTATTCAAAATAATAAAAATCGAAACGAAATTAACATCAATACGATTGCGTCCGTCGATTTGTTTTCAAAGTTAATACAGTTGATTGGTCATCATCAACTTTTTTTTTATCGTCCCACTTTTGGGCACAGGTCTCCTCTCATACAGAGAAGGATTGAGCGTAATCACCACGATTGATGATGATTGGTTAGGTATCGGAAAATATTGGGAAAATGATTTCACATTATTAATCCGGCAACAGCCTGATGTTTTTCCAATCTGCACCTTGTCTCACCGTGATCCCGCTTGATGATAAATAGTGATTCAATCGTTGATGGTAAAGCCTACTAGTTTATTAAGAGCCTATTCACTCTAGCCTTGAAGACTTTTAAATTGTAGTCAGATGGAAACACCCCCGCCAGCAAATTGTTCCAGTCCTTTGATGCGTAGGTAATGTACCTATAAACAGCCTAAAGTTATTTGGAACCCAATCAGCTGTTATCTTTGCTTGTCAAATACCAAGGATAGCGATCCCAGTGAAGTTTATAAATGTTAGATGTTGTCTTTTTAATTTGAAGTCAATAATTAATCTGGTGAACGTTGCCGCACTCAGTTTCATTGTAGCTTAGAAAATAAATATTATTAGCTAATTTCTTTCATAATAGACGAAATACTATAAAGCACACTGATTGCGTATTTCAAGTATACTGCTAATCTATTGCACCATATGCTTTGTAGCGGTACCTACAACCGCAACATGCAAACAACACGTCACACTTACGTCACGCGAATCCTACATCTCGCAAGCAGAGTTTACTGTGCAACTAACACGCATACAAGTTCGCGACATCAACCGGCGGGCAAAGTGGCCCGCCAGACAATACCAGTCTGGTCGGAGGATCCTCCCTTTTTTTATGGAGGATGAGTGAACTTTACACGCTGTTCCTCATGCTTCCAAAGTTCGAAAAATGTATTTGCTCAACAACGTGAACCACGCAACGAATATTGTTGAACTGTCAAAACAAATCCCAGTGTCGCTGATAGTATGTGACGCAATTACCTTGCTGGTTTTCAGGGACATGGACACAGTTTTGTCAATTATAGAAAAAAAAACTTTTTTATAGACACACTAGCGACCCGCCCGGCTTCGCACGGGTATAATGCTGATACTAAATACATTACAAAAAAACTGTTAACGTTGTATAAAAAACATAGCGGCCCGCCGCCTAACCAGCTGATACCGCCGCAAATGCGACGCCCCGCAATTTTTAAATTTGCAATATCTTCGAAACTATTTATTTAAATCATGTGCTGTAAAGGGCGATATAGTTCTATATTTAAAAAATAGGGGTGGATTACCCTTAACATTTATGGGGATAAAAAATAGATGTTGTCCGATTCTTAGACCTACCCAATATGCACACAAAATTTCATGAGAATCGGGAAAGCCGTTACGGAGGAGTTTAACCAAAACACCGCGACACGAGAATTTTATATATTAGATGTATCATCACTTCTTGTTTGAAATGTAAGGAATAGCATTTAAATAAAAATCGTTAATAATGTTAAGCATCGCGGTTCAGAGTCGTGTCTTGAAGAAAATGTTGTGTTATATAAAGGTGCACACAATTAGTGTCCACAGCATCAGCGTTTTCTTTACACTGATATGGGTGCCCCTTCAAATGAGTACAACATCCTGAATAACCCAAACCAACGTAAGATCAATAATTTATTAAGCCTCAAGCACGTTCTCGTCGCGTCACGTTGTCACGGCGTCATTGCGTCACGGCGTCACGTAGTCAGCTCGGATGACCGGGCGGCTTTAACGACCCAAACTTGGAGTTGTGAGCGCCAAACATTTATTATTTAAACACAATCGCGACTAGCCCCTACTAACGAATTGAAGGCAGTTTTCTATTGTGTTTGAAGTGAAATGTCGTGGCCGACTGTACATGAACACAATTTGTACGATTTCTTGACGTTCACTGGCCCTATTTCTTGAATGGGAACTTCAGAAGTTATCAGTGAAGTGTGGCGGAGTAAAAGCAAGTGGAATTTGAACGTGGTCTTCAGCATTGTTCAAATCTTCTTCCTCACATGTGAAAATTACGTTGTGGTGAGATCACATGACATATACCTCATTATTCAGAAACGTTGCTTGATGTTAACTAGTGATTAGCGATAGTTTAACCATATATTTATATATTATTATAATATTTAAACCACTTTACAGAAAAATATCAAAGTTTAGCCAAAATCAGCAGTTAGACTGATAAAGCGGGCCCCAGGCTTCAAAGCTGAAAAAGCTTCGAATGCGACTGGAATTAACGCTAAGATGATAATGATATAATATTTAAACCATACACATACACAATCCTGGTGTTTCTTCATAAACGATGATTAGTATGTATGCTGACACTAAACAATAGTTAACTTTAAGCAACGTCTATGAATTGGGGTTAGTGTTTTGTTTTGTGCCTTTAAGTATCTAATAATTTAATAGATATTGTAAGCATTCCGTAAGCAATTTAAATGTTAGTTGTAAAATTACAACCAGTCCAGATTAATTAGTTTCAACACTGTTGAATAATCTACTATTTTCGAACACCTCTGCTGCCGTAGTACTCGTGTAACACCAACTTCCCATTCTTCTATTAACTGATACGCGGAGATTTACCACGTAAAACATTAAAACTAGTTCTTAAGTGAAATCTATGGCTCTTTTCATTGTGGAAGACGATAAAACTGTCTGAAACTGCAGCCTCTGATGTTTTTGTTTCAAACCTCCGTTCAAATAGACGGTTGCTGCCAAGATTTTCGGTAACTAGATTTTAGAGGAAAGTTTTAATATATATCTACTTTGGAAATATGAATGAAGTCAATTTGAGGTTACGAATAAATTTAACTTTGGAAGGAATAAGGATATAAGTAGAATCATCGTTGCTAAGCATATGGAGGCATCTAGCAAACAGGAGGACCTTATGGGAATGGTTATCGCTGGGTTCCAGAGCATTTTTGCTTCATGTAATATTGACGGAATATCTTGGAACCATATGAGATCCAACCAGTAGAGTAATTGACATACTATCAGTAGCAATGGCTTTCATTTGGACAATACAACAATATTCATTGCGTTATTTATGTCGTTGGGCTGGCACATGTTACAAATACACTGAGCCGCAAAAATAACGTTTCACTTAGAATAACCGTGATATCTCTCAAAGTTATGTAAATACATAGATCCATAAATACAAGTATAAATAATATGTTATAGGCATTTGAACAAGCTATACCTTAAAAAATATCAAATTTACATTTTTTTGTAAAAGAATATTTTTAGCTCTTGTTTCAATCCGAGCTGCCACTATAAACAGCTTTTTGGTCTGGTCACAGTATCTTGTGTACCAACATGTCATTATTTCCTAAAGAATGTACACGAATTATCACCATGGTACAAGAAGGAAGGAGTCAGGGCAGTACCGTTAGAACAGTAGTTGTATCTTTAACCACCTGATTAAAGACCAGGGAAAGGCAGGTGCACAAGTACGAGAAGACGGATTCATAGTGAGCACTACGATAAGAAATTGACATCTCACGGCTGTTCTGGTCCAAAATAGCTTTTAAGAAGTTCACCACAACAATGTGAATTCTGACACGATCCAGTGGCGATTTTGTGAAGCTAACATAGAGCCTTATAGGCCAGCAAATGGCCCTAAAATGCTCAGAGAACATTGAGATGCCAGGTTGCGATTTGCTCGAGAACACATCCAATGGACAGATGAAGATTGGTCCAGGGTGATGTTTTCTGAGTCTAGATTTTGTTTATTCACACACGAGGGGGCACTAAGAGTATATAAGCGACTAGGTGATTGTTAAGCGTGTTTTGAAGAAAAGGTGCCATTCGGTGGAGGGTCCATAATAGTATGGGCTGGGATATCATCAGAGAGTTGTACGGAGTTCGTGATTATAGAAAACGGTTCTTTGACGGCTTCCAGATACGTCTCTTAAGTCTCATAGAGCATTTATGGGACGAGTTCGGGAGATGCGATAAACAAGGCTCTCCAGCTGCAGCTACCTTACGTGAGTTAAGGAGTGCACTAGTGGAAAAATGGTCAAAGATAGACCGAAACGGAAAATTGGGAAATTTGGTTTACAGCATGCCACATTATCTTAATGAAGTGATACGGGCTTGTGGAGGAAATACATGCTATTAAAATGTCAGAAAAGCTTTCTTTTTGCTGATTAACTTTGTTGTTTATTTTTGTTGCCAAATGTTAGTTTTTTATTTTTTTTTAGTATTTAAATAAAATTGTTGAGTTTACAAGCATGTTATGTATTTTATTTTATGTATAAGTCAGTCATCTATAACATACTACAGTTTTACGGATTAGTGTTGTGAAACTATCACACTTTTTATAAGCGATTCGGATTTTTTGCCGCCCATTGTATGTATATGGAGGAATAGATTAGCTATAGGCTTTAAAATGATTCTAATGGATAGTAGTAGTTTGTAACGCAATTAGGGTACTGTACTAGGACCGTGTGGTGGGATCAGGGCCCACTGCCTTTCTCCGAGAGTAAGCGTATGTCCGAACAGTGTACCCCCACATTGCACGCGGATATTGCTTTAAAGAAAACAAGTGAAATGCTAGATAATTTTTAATGTTCGAAGAGAGCCCAAACTTCTTATACTTGGTTATAATGACAAGAAATCTTCACAGATTTCACGGTTTTATATAGTGTTATATCGTAATTGTGTGTAGAGTAATATCATTAATCTCCGCACCACTACAGTTCGGACGGGTTGTCGTGAAACAAACCCCCGTAGTAGGGTCACATTCCATGGAACAAATTTCACAAACAACGGGGACCCCAAAGTTTGTTGTTATTAATTAAGAGTTTTACTAAAAATAGTTAAAGTGTTTAGGTACTGCGGTATTTTTCATGTCCTTGTTTATAATATTTTTTACAGATTTTGTTACTAAACCCTTTTATTGTATTTTATACTAGTTTTTCGTCTGGTTTAACTCCACCAGTTAATGAAGCTTTGTTTGTATACTAGGGACTCATACTAGACAGTAAGCTAAATCTGGAGTAGTCATCTGGAGAAAAACTTAACAGATCCTGGGTGACCTGTTGATAGTGGAGGAAAATGATAGGTAAAAAGTGGTGACAGATGATTTATTTCTGTTGTCGATACCCACAACATGGAAAGAAAGAACAAAAGAAAAAACGTTTATTTGCGGTAAACATGACGCAAAAGTTTACAAAAATACAAAACATAAGAAATAGTTGAGGGAAAATATGCGTCACATCCACGTAAAACGGCTGTCGCTCAGCATTATGCTGTGATCCTATGCAAAACAGGGCCCAGCGCTGGTTTTAGCGACAGCCGGCGTCGACGTAAAGATGTCACCCGATGCAACAAACAATTAATACAAGTGACATCAAAACGGTAGTACAATAAAAATAAAAACGTACCTAATACTAAAAACAAAAAAAGTAAATGTAACTGGCGAGAGAACAGTTAAAATAAACACAAACAGGAATACAAAAAAGGAAAAACAGGGTATATAAAAACTACGACACTATTATCCTCAAAAATGATCTCCGTTTCATATACAAATGCAATATTAAGAAGCGTCCAATTTGACAGTATTTTATAACCTAGTCTGTGGTTTGTCGTACGCGCATCCATCAACATATACGAATGGACATGCTGCAGTAATTTTTTGGTTTGAAAAGCGTGAAAGAGATGGCCTATGCTTTCGATCTAGCACTATCTCTTTCCTCATAGATGATTTGTGTTTTTCAGTGAGATAGAAAATTCGTTTCCTCTTTTTCTTTCAACGTGCCACAATTCTCATCTTTAAGGCATGTCCATTTGTATATGTCGCTGAGCGCATCCAACATGCATCAAAGTTTATATTGGTAATATTATGGCAAATTAGTATTTAGCCGTTTTTTTTGAGTTGTGGTGAGAAATAAATACTTTCTTTATTATTATTTCGTTTATGTATCAAAAAATCAATTAAATCAAAGCATTTCTTTCAAATAAACCAATTACAGTTATTTATGAAATGTCAAAGGGTCGGTCAGTCAGTACCTAAGACGATGATAGTCGCCTATTTCAAAACGCGGACACTTTTCTTCTATTTAGATATCTAATTACATCTTAAGATAAGTCATAAAATATAATAAATATATTAGCCCACCGAGAATAGGGTCCAAGCTACCGGCGGCGGTCAGTGCTCCAGAGAGAGTACCTCCTGACAATGCGACCCGTGTCCAGAAGGACCGCTTTCTAAATCAAGCCCTTTATCCAGCTGCCTAACGAGAGTCTCTTGAGATGTTGGTCGAGGCTCTTAGCTTAATAGCCATTGGCATTCACGACTATCGGCACAATGATCGCTGAGTTCACATCCCACATGTCGACAATGTCGTAAGCAAGTCAAGATATTATTATTATTATAACTAGCGACCCGTCCCGGCTTCACACGGGTGCAATGCTGATACTAAATAAACGTTGTATAAAAACAGCGGCCGGTGGGTACCGTCGCAAACGCGACGCTCCGCAATGTTTAAATTTGTAATATTTACGAAAATATTCATTTAAATCATATGCTGTAAAGAGCGATATAGGTCTATAATAAATTAACAATGTATTTAAGTTATTTATTAAATTGGATAAGGATTTATGCTGTATTGGTTAAAATCGCTTCGAAGACTAGCCGGTATTTGTCTTAAAAGTACATGACAAAAAAATGTTATTGTGGGATAAGAGAGAGGGATCCATAAGAGATAGAAATATACCATCGTGGATTTTTCTGTAGACCATTTCAATGTGTATAATATTTAGTAAATTATTTTGATAAACCTCGTAGGATTCAGCCTGCGTTTCACTGCAAACGCGGAAAAAATGTACTTATTTACGACATCACATTAGAAACCTCAAAAATATTTAGTATTTGTCCATTTTTTTAGGGATATCATAATTCATATAAACCTTCCTCTTTATTCACTATTATATATATTATATCTATTAAAAAAAAACATATTAAAATCCATTGCGTAGTGTTAAAGATTTAATCATACATAGGGACATAAGGAAAGAGAAAGCGACTTTGTTTTATACTATTTATTGATAACGGGATTAGGTCTCTACGATGGAGTGTCAAATGTTGGCAGTTACATAGATAAGGTGTGATAAAAGCCGCCTTCCACCTGTGGATTTTGATGAAAAGGACTAATGTGCGATTTCTGAGATTGACTCTGTTCCGTAATACCTCTGTCATTTTTCGCACTCCAATCCTCAAGATCATGAGGTTTCACTGTCAAATCATAACATTCTAATGTACAAAATTGATTCTGTTTATATAAACTTATTACTTATCACCCCTTCTCATTTCTTTTGTTTTTTCTGTATTCTATAGTAGGTCCGGTATCTTAAGAAATAACGGCCAGCACTCTGATCTCATAGCAGAGCTGATCGCTGAGGAGGTTCTAGATTAGATCAGACTCCAGTACATTAAGTTACTACAACCTGTCTTTGTTAAAATTTGATTGTTTCGAGTAGCTTGCACCTGTACCAAAGAAAAAATCTTTAAACAATTTTTAGCCATCCTGATTGAGCAGACTGTCTAAATGTTCCTTCTCCGCGTAAATATTAACTTTAAAAATTCTCGAAATGTTTTTCTTAGGAACTGGCAGACAAAGTTTAAACGGCCGCTTAAACCAAGATTTTATTTTCATCTCGAATGCGTTTTTTGTAAACTAAAACTATTACATTTTACTATCGGATCGGAATATTGGAACGGAGCCAGCGCTGAACGGAATCATTTGTCTAAGCTAAACCAAGTTATTCTAATATTTTGCCTCGTAAGATATAGTGAGGTTTGTTAGTTTTCTCGGTGGCAGGCCTTAACATCGACCGCCGGCAGAAGTTACCACCCACCAAACAGTCTTGCCGCCAAGGATTCATCGAGTTCCGATGATGATGTCTGGTGAAGCTGGCTTAGAATTGGTTAGATAGCCTTGTAAATATTAATAGTTAAGTGTTTGTCAACGCGGTATATTATTTGTGGGTGTCATAGCGGTATTTTACTTATTGCCGAACCGAATTTATCGGCCCTGAAGTAACGAATTCTTTAAGTTTTAATTTATCAAAGATAACAATATATTACGGGGTAAACTTCCTACAATACTTACTATTCATATACTAATAACTATTTCATTAAAAAAATCCTATGTTAAATAGGTAGGCCATAACATCGGCTGCCGGCAGAAGTTACCACCCAACAGACAAAGTCTTGCCGCCAAGCGATTCGTCGGCATGATATCTGGTGAAGCCGTACGGAGGACGGGTCTGAGCAGTTGTGTTGCAATGTGCCGGGTACGATGCGCCAAATGTTGTTGTGTCGGGAGTTTGGTCGTGGAGGGTCTTCAGATTCCCTCTAGCGCAGCATCGTTGGTCGTGTTGTTGTGTTTAACATTGCATCACCTCGTTCAATTGCCATCTTCCTACTTATTCACTAAGTTTTTTAAGTAAATAGGTTAATAAACAAGCGCGCTTTAACATCATCGCGCTTGCATCACTGCTTACCATCAGGCGGGATTGCATTCAAGCACTAGTTTATAATTAGTAAAAAAAAAAGAACAAAAATATGTCTGACATTACATTGATATGATACTGAACTTGTTGACCAAATATAGTTATGGGACATACGAATCTTATTACATAATCAGCCTAGAGGGAGAGAGAGGAGCCCATAACACACTACGCGGGCCCACTGAGATCTATCAACCCTCCCGAGGCTGGTAAATATCACAAGTCTTTGAATTTTTGGTTCCAAGACATGACAGATGCCATACGATGTTTTCTTGTAACGTTTTGAGAGTAGTTGTAACTTACAATTAGGTCCGTATTCCAGAACACTACAGAACACAGATCTTAAAACTAGTTTCAACCAATCAAAAGGCTTCAAACGAGACTTAAGTAGAGCTTGAGTTTTGAGTGACGTTCTGTAATACGGATCTTAGACTCTTCCAACTTCTGATCCTACTTTCACATTCAATATTATAAAAAATTAAATATGAAAGTACAATTAATATTATTATTATTATAATTCAATCAAAGGACTGAAACAATTTGGCTGCAGCGGTTATTCCGTTTGACCATCCGCGATTGCATCACTGCTTACCATCAGACGGGAAAGCGATCAAGCACTAGTTTATAATGATAAAAAAAATATAAATGGATTTTTGAATATTTCCTAATCAATCACGAAGAAATAACTGAATAGTTTAGAATGAAATTTGGACCACAGATAGCACAAAAATAATCTGGATCATCACGTTGGATACTTGTAAGATTCTTTTTTATTCCGTTAAATGCCACGGTAAACACAGCTCTTGACCCTGTAGTTTGCGGTCAAGAGCTGTAGCCTAATCGGCGAACATATTTATGTCAAATGATTGCGTTTATTTATATTAGTCGATAATGAGTTTATTTTAGTTGATATTATGTTACTCTAAAATCAACTGCGATGCTTTCAACTGCGGTCCAAACGATCCCAACTAGTCGCAATCATTTGACGAAAATGTGTTCGCCGATTAGGCTGCTGATAATTAAATAACCTTTAATGCTTCACGTCTATTTTATACATCTTGTTAAACACGAGTGTTGTTCAAGATTGTCTATGTAAATGCACATTACAATTCATCTTCCTTTAATTTTATTACCTACAAAGACATTCCTTGTACATGTCGCATATTTCAGTCACTATCGTTCGTATAAGATCGTAAATTTACTGATCGCGTATTCAATGTTCAATAAAAGTGAGGGTAGTGTGACGTCGTAGTATCAATAATATTGAAATGGGTATTTTTAAAATATTACACTGTATCGAATAAAGATGACTTTGTGACATAATAAAGTGTCGCGGTAAATGTTTTTGAATTTATGTGTGTTTGGTGTGTTATGGCAATTTCTGAACAGCAGCCTATAAGCTACTAAGTTTTCGAAGCATTATAGGTTATTAAGTGCGTAGACCGTTGAGTGTAGACCATAGATAATTTTAAAACGACGAAAAATGTTTTAAGTATGTTTATCTATCTTTTTATTTTATTTTATGGCTTCCCACGGTTTGTGTTTTAGATTTAGCCAATGTCACGTAATGAATAATTCATGTCGAAAAAAACTGCCGCGTGAACCGTCTTACAAGGGAGATTTGAGACAAAGTCATGATGTGGCCACTATGCTACAATATTTCACCGTTCTTTATAAATTATTCACTGAATGCACTTTTTACTACATAAATCACGCGCTTGTATATAGTAAATAACATTATAAATAATTTTAAAAGTCCAATGAAAAATGAGTGTGACACTCAGCTTGACTTTCCCGCCAAAAACTCCTATGTTTATCTGTTCCTTCATAACTTCTCAACTGTTTATCATAATTTGACAAACGAGTCCATGCTTTGCGACATCAAAAATGAATATGGCACCCTCTAGGCAACATATATGTAGTCAAGAACTTTAAAAAGTATGATTACGGCAGCATGATCATCACTATGAATATGAATGTGTGTGTGAATATATTTTGATAAATTATAAACTAGCGCTTGACCGCAATCCCGCCTGATGGTAAGCAGTGACGCAATCGTTGATGGTAAAGCGGTCTAGTTTATTAAGAGCCTATTTACTCTAGCCTTGAAGACACTCAAATTGTAGTCCGACGGAAACACCGCCGCTGGCAAATTGTTCCAGTCCCTCGATGTACGCGGTATAAAGGAGGAGGCGAAACCCTTCGTCCGGATCGTAGAGGTGTTAACAATGTAAGGGTGGAAACTCACCGTACGACGGGTTGTCCGAAGGTAGAACGGAGATGGGGGAATTAAATCATGCAATTCCCTCACATACTCCCCAAAATGCATCCTATAGAACACCGAAAGGCTGGCTACTCTACGCCTGTGCTCTAGGCTTTGGAGACCATCACGAGTTAAAACAGGGTCACCAATCCAAAGTGGCCAGATGGCACTTAGCAGAACCAGCCCAAATGTGGCTGCAGTACTCCACACACGAACGGACCTGTGCTTTGTACAAATTTAGAAGCTGCCCTGGTGTGAAGTACTGCCGGACCTTTGCGATAACGCCAAGTTTCCTGGCAGCCACCTTGGCCTTGGACTCAATGAACCGCCCAAAGTTTAGGTTCGAGGAAATCTCAACTCCCAAAAGCTGAAGGCGGTTGGTACACTCCAAGGATATATATCGAAAAGTAGGAGCCAAGATGAACGGGCTCCTTTTGGCGGTGAAAAGACACGCCTGTGTTTTGGCGGCATTGAATACTACAAGATTGGCGTGGCCCTATTCGGAGACTGCCTGTAGTGCAACACTCGTTAGCTCTACCATAGCCTCTCTTTCGGATCGGATTGATTCCCTACTAGCCCGAGCATCCGGCAGGTATCTCTCCACAACTGTCCTGTCATCTGCATACCCATAGATACCGGGCATCAGCAGATCGTTAATATACATCAGGAACAAAGTTGCAGAGAGAACAGACCCCTGAGGAACACCGGCGTTAGTCGACATGGGCTCAGATGAGCATCCGTCAACAACAACTCGGGGGGACCGTTCGGTCAGGAAGTCTTTTACCTAGCCAGTCAGGCTAGGGGAAATACCGTACGCTGGAAGCTTACTCAAAAGGCCAGCGTACCATACCCGGTCGAAAGCCTTCTAGACATCAAGGGAGACAGCAATCGCTTCCCCATTTCTCTCGATGGCCTCGCCCCACAAGTGCGTGGCATACACTAGTAGGTCCCCAGTTGACCGATTGCGGCGAAACCCGTACTGTCGGTCACTGAGGAGATCGTTA
Organism: Sesamia inferens; assembly: GCA_037179545.1. Lineage (NCBI taxonomy): Eukaryota > Metazoa > Arthropoda > Insecta > Lepidoptera > Noctuidae > Sesamia > Sesamia inferens. The sequence continues at coordinate 28,737,383 of CM073933.1, read as the reverse complement.
CCTTCCAGGTATGCCAAGAGGCACAAGTTCAACACACGCTCCATAATTTTGCAAAGCATGGAGGTGATCGAAATCGGAAAGTTTTTAGAGCATGATTTTTCAGTAGTCGGGTCAAAGGTTTTTTATGGGTTGTTAAGTCTTGAAACTCATATGCTTCATTGGTTAACAATTGTTATCTTCGAATGCATTGTTTATCTGCTCATAGGAATTTCTCCCAAATTGTATTTTTAATCGACTACAAAAAAGGGAGGAGGTTCTCAATTCGACTGTATTTTTTGTGCTCCATCCATTCGTCATATTTTCATTCATTCTTCTTAAACTTCAATATAATCTTGTTTACTGGCTTGTTTAAGACTCACTCAGTTCCATTCCTTCCCTAAAAAGACACTAATAAAGTAAGCGTTTATAATATTACACGCAGATCTTGACATCAAAAGCATTCTGTCATAAGTAAGCACAAAAGACACTATAGTAGATACATCCATATACATACTTAACGAGAACTCAAGTCAACACTTGCAAAGGCCCGAATGAAAAGATCTCCTTTACAACATGCGACTACAAAGAAATGTGACACAATCCTAAATAGGTCTAAAAGCGAGAAGGCAATAGAGTAATTACGTTTGACACAAAACTTTAGTTGCAATTTCTGAGAGAAGAACGGAAGTGCCGGCGCTCGTTTGCCACTTCCTTCCGCTAGGGGGCACCACTAGCTAGCGTCCGAAAATGTATCGATAGTAAACTAGGAAGTATCGATACTTCTGACTTTTTAAATGATAACCGAGTGAGAATCGATTAATTAATTGCCCATTGGCCAGTAGCTTTGAACATTGTTAGTTTATCTAATGAGTTTTTACTGCGTGAAACACAACGCACCGTCGACCCAGGCCTGGTCCTTATCCCGCCCGTCGTCCGCCCGCTAGCACGCGTCTACGGTGGCGGGAGTGCGGTGTGTCTCCCGATCAGGGCATCTTCTGGGTCTAGAGGCATGAGAGCGCTGGGGTTTCCGCTCCCTTACGTCCCTCACGCGCTCCGCCTCTTCCTTTACCAACATCACTGCTTCACAGAAGGAGGTGACACCCTGGCATTTCCTCCCGCATTACCCGGAAGAGGAATCTCCCGAAATAGCCGCGTCCGGTGAGTACCTCTCTAACCGTAGCGCCTCTTAGCTACTCGGACTTTTCGCCGCTATTGTGACGTGCCCAAACTTGTTTCTGTCCGTGATTTGTACTGCATGAAATTTCGTGGACACCTGACCCACCTCGTTTCATAACATCGCCCGTCCACGCTAGTACTTCACTTCATGTTCGCATAATGTTCTTCCTGACTTTTTATATTTTTGCTAGTTTCCTAAGTGTCATAGCTTGAAGTTAATATCCAAGTCTTTAACGAGATTGGGGCAATGAAATGCATAAAGAATTTCACAAATCAAACTGGTATTTCCAGAGATTAGTGCGTTCAATAAAAAAAAAAATCTTAAGTTTTAACATAGAATAGATAAATAGAAATTACTTGCCAATAAACTTAACACATGCATCATTATAAAATTAACAAGAGGTTTAGTAAAAAGTAGTTTTAGTTCGTAACGTTTATTAAAACATCGATATTTTTAACCCGATACATCTCTACTGACAGAAATGTGCTATAATAACGAACGGGAAATATATTGCGTTGTGTGTGATAGAAGGATTTTTACGTGCGACTGTACGCCTACAGTTTTTGCTTATGTATGTATTCCTAACGGCTCATGTTGTCCTAGTACCTCGGATTAGATTACATTTTATTGGTTGTTTTTATGTTGTGTGTACAAGAATTATTTGAGAGTAGGCTTTTGTAGTAGTCCTCATAGACTGTTTTGAATATGTGTTTTAGTCACAGAATTGGTTAGATAGCCTTGTAAATATTAATAGTTTGTCAAAGCGGTAGATTATTTGTGGGTGTCATAGAGGTATTTTTTTTTTATCGGCCCTGAAGTAACGAATTCTTTAAGTTTTAATTTATCAAAGATAAAAATATATCACGGGGTAAACTTCCTACAATACTTACTATTCATATACTAATAAACTGTTTCATAAAAAAATCCTATGTTAATTAGGTAGGCCATAACATCGGCTGCCGGCAGAAGTTACCACCCACCAGACAAAGTCTTGCCGCCAAGCGATTCGTCGGCATGATATCTGGTGAAGCCGTACGAAGGACGGATCTGAGCAATTGTGTTGCTACGTGTGTTGGGTACGATGCGCTAATGTTGTGTCGGGAGTTTGGTCGTGGAGGGTCTCCAGATGAATCTCCATCTGGCGCAGCATCGTTGGTAGTGTTGTTGGGTTTAACATTGCATCACCTTGCTTAGCTGCCGTCTTCTTTCTTATTCACTCAAGTTTTTTTCAGTAAATAGGCTTTTTTAAACGAGGACGATTCAACGATTCAATTGCGCATCAACGATTGTATCACTGCTTATCATCAGGCGGAATTGTGATCAAGCACTAGTTAAAATAGATAAAAAAAAAAAATCAAAAAAACGAATGTATGTATGTTTGTATATAAAAAAGAATGAAATTTTATTGCCGTTTGACAGTTTTTGTATGAGTTAAATGTCAAAATTATTCCTCGACTAAAGTTATCATGCATTGCTAAATCATCATTTGCTTAATCACAGGATTTTTTTCTAAAACGCACGAATTTATACCACTATACAGAATCACCGCCTTCTGTTAGAAAAGCCTCGGATGCATTAATTATAAAGAGAATTCCATTCATATCTGCAATCTCTTGCAATCCCAGTCAACTTGTTGAGCAAAATATTTTTCAATATGAAACGAGTGTTACGCATTACTCGGATTGAATTTCAATCGAAAACGATTCGGAATATGTCAGACAATCCAGTAATAAATATGCTTATTGTATATTCACTCGCATTTTTATTATTCGTATTTTCTAGAGTGCATTTTGAGTGGGTAGTATGGGGGATGAGAGAGCCTGGATTTTGTATGTATTGACATTTTATTGCATTTGTAGATTTGATTACAAATGCAATAACTACGGAGTATACACAGACCATCTCAGAGTTAATCTCAGTCGCATCCAAAGCTTTTTCAGCTTTGAAGTCCATATGACTCAGAGCGACTGCCACTTGCGTTGAGTGCAACTTTTTCAGTTTATTAATGAACACCCTAAATGCGTTACATACAATCAGAATCAGAAATCATTTTGTGGGAAGCTAATACATTACCTCAAATATTCAAGTAATGTGTCTACTCAACAGCGTTAATAAAGCAATGAAAGTTGCCTAACTGTCAAAAAGAGAGCTATTCTTACTGTTATTCCGCAGAGGTTGTCAACAATTTTAGACGCGGGCTGACTTTCTAAAATGTGCTTAATAAACAATATGCTTAGTAATTATATTTACGAAACTATTTCCAAGTATTCAGTAAAGAGTGCTTATCTACTATAGTCCTATGGGCGTATCAGTACGTGTCCACCCACAATCTCGTAAACAAAGAACACCTCAAAAATTACATTCTCCCCTAAATTATCCGGTTTAAATTCCTCTCAAGAGTGTTTAGAGGCGACTAGATTTCTAAGACTCAGGGCGGTATTCAGGCATTTAGTGTAAATCTTGTGAGCGCGGGAATGCGGGCCTGTGTCGGCGCCATGACAGTTTTGCAATTAGGTGTCCCACAAAATGGCGGAGCCGCGAAATTATCGCGCGGTTCGTAATGCTACGTGCAGACTTTGGGAAGGATTTCAACCAATATTGGATGTAATTTCGAGTTATATTGACTTTCCACTATATTGGTTAATTTACATAAAATTAATTTAGTGGGTGATGTTGGTTTAGGTTTGACGTAATATATTTCAGGCAGCTTAAAATAAACTCACCTTTACATTTCAATAATTTAAATTCTCTTGGTGCTAACAATTCATTACAGACAGAATGTTATATACATACTATCTGTTTATATATTAGGTAATTTTATTATAACTCTCCAAGCAAACAAAAAAGCCTTTCAGTCCAACTTCCTTCAGCCCTGAACGTGTGTCACAAACATTGCTCCAACATTGGCAAACGTGTAGCTGCGGCACTTTTGCAGTGACTTGTAATTTAGTTTCAGCTGAAGTATCAGCCGGCTGATTAAGTGACTTGCATTAGGCAGTGTGGCTGATTTTGTCAAAGCAAATCGCCTGCCAAATATTTACTTACGTTGTAAACTAAGTTTAGGCAGCTTTTCAATATCGAGAGGGTCTTTGTCTTGCCGAGACTGCTATTGTAAGTAATTGTTTTAAATTTGAGAATAGGCAGCATATTTTTAGTATTTTTTTTTTGTGAAATTTTAGGGTTTACACGCTCCCATATTCTATTAGGGGATAAACTTTAAGAGTTCGGGTCAACCCCTAAAATCCTAAAAGCGAAAAATATGTAAATTACATTTCTTTGGTTCACAAGAGTTTCGCAATAGGCGTAAATTGCTTCTTATTCGTTTCAAGTCGATCCCGCTTCGTGGCTAATGGCATCAGAGTGTAGGTAAATACTGAGTAAATACATACTGCGGGCTTTTACCGTATTTGAATAACATCTGCCGCGCTCCGATCGACGTGTTGCCAATAGTTCTTGGGAGCTCTTCGTTTTGATGGTGTCCTGGTACTCATGGATCGATATTTTTACGATTAATCCCATTGGGAACCGGCTTATCCATAAAAGAAAATCCGATTAGTCTCCATTATAAACGTTATGTCAAATTAATTGTAAGTGTTTCTAAAAATGAAAATCATACTGTTAATCCAATTCTTTATATGTTAGCAAATTATGTCTGCTCAACAACATAAATTACGCAATGAATGTTGAACTGTCAAAATTAAAATTCTGTTAGTGTCTTAGGCAATTAGGTACGAACGGCAGCAGGTCAAGCTACCCGAAGTATTTCCAATCTACCTTGAGCCTTAGTACTTTAGCGATAAAGATTAAAATCTAATGAAGAAATCTGACAGATTATAGTAGCTTGATGTTCTGTCGTCTATACCACAAGTGCTTTATCAGTTAGACATCTTTTGAAAATAAATAATCCTCAAGCACTATATGAAATAATTCGTAGCAAAATATGAGAACACATACATTTTAAATTACGGTTCGGCTCAACAACTTGAGATTAAAACAAAATAGAGCCTTCTTTATAAGTACAGTAGGTATGAATATAAACGAGATTATGAATCGTATTAATTGTAACTCAACTCATTAAGTGTACCAAACAGCGTAGCGTTTCCACAAATTTCTAGAATTTCAGGAACATTTTGCACAGAAGCGGTTTTAATGTTGTTTATTTATGTTGCGCGGTCTTCTAACTTTACGGTAACGTCTTTACGTGACCTCATGACGCCACACTGTGCGGTTGCCGAAGTATCATCAGCTTCTTTTAAAGTATTCGTTGTAAGCTGTTACTTTCAATATTCAGATCCTGTTACTCCTCATATACATAATCTCCGTCATGTCTTGCGGTCACTCGCGGGCTGCAAAGTTATCGTTGGCGCGGATGTCAACGCGTCATCGTCTCTGTGGTATGGCAAGGTTCGGGCCACCGATACCGAACGACGCTGCGCTGTTGAGGATTTCATTGCTGAGATGAACCTATCGATTCATAATACCCCTGATGCACCACCTACTTTCTGCAGCCAAATGGGCGAATCTTGTATTGACGTCACACTTTCAAGTGCCGACGTACGTTTGGATAGGTGGCGTGTCCTACCGGACGCGTCTTGTAGTGATCATCGCCTGATCGTGTACGAATTTGTTCCTGGTTATATTCAGGGTCCGTCTCATATTCCCGGTAATTTCAGATATAGATGTAAAGGCGCGAACTGGGAATTTTTCGGCTCGCTTTTTGCGTGTCACGCCAAAGAATTCACTCGGGACGGGCTGTCAGCCGAAGAAAGTGCTGACATTATGTCAGAAACCTTTACCTACTGTGCTGACATTGCCATTGGTCGCGGATCTATGACCAATATTCGTAGATGTGACTGGTGGAGTGATTACTTAGTTGAACAGCGTAAAAGATATCGCAGAGCGCGTAAACAGTTAAATAAACTCAAGAGCCGAAAGATTACTGGAGATCTTCTTACGTTCGCTTTGAATGCTTTTAGAGTTGCCAAGTCACGCTACAAAGCATCGGTGGAAAAATCTAAGGGTAATTTGTTGCGAAAAATTGTTGATAAGCTTGACAGGGAGGGTCCGTGGTCTCCCTTATATCACGAATTTAAAGCTAACAGATCGGTCGACCTTGCATACGTTCAAAACATTAAAGTCAATGATAGGCATACCACGGGCATAGAGGAAACAACAGAAGTGCTAATAAATACACTTATCCCTGATGATTCACCGGCTAACGATAGCGACTACCACCAACAGATTAGAGCGTGGGCTCCTGTGCCACCTGAATCACCAATGTCAGACGTACCATCTAATGACGAATTTATAAATATTGTTAGAAAACTACCGGTCAACAAATCATCAGGTGAAGATAAAATATCTAATAGGATGATTAAAGAAGCGTGTAAAACAGCGGGTGATGCCATCTTAACTGTATATAACCGATGCATTGCTGAAGGCGTTTTTCCTCGTAAATGGCGACGCGGTTTCTTACGAATAATACCAAAGTGTGGTGATAAACCACCGGATGATCCGAAGTCATATCGTCCTATCACTCTTCTACCATCTTTGGGTAAACTTCTTGAGCGCCTCATCGTTCCACGTTTACTACCGAACGGTCCAAAATTCCATAATAATCAATATGGCTTCACCATAGGTAAATCTACAGTCGACGCGGCGCTTTCTGTCAGAAGAACCGTTAACCAATCTGAAAACAAGTACGTAATTGGGATCTTCCTGGATATTTCTGGGGCTTTTGATAACGCCTGGTGGCCTATGCTGTTGTTAAAATTAAAAACCCGCGGTTGCTATAGAAACATATATAATCTCGTTTACTCTTACTTTATAAACGGTTCCGCGGTACTTAAGCTCGGTCATTTTTCTAGTACTAAAACACTAACCATGGGATGTCCTCAGGGTTCAGTTGTCGGTCCTTATTTATGGAATTTGGGTTTTGATGACTTCCTCGCGATCCCGCTTCCTTGCGGCTGTTCACTTACTGGTTACGCGGACGATGGCCTACTGCTCATTCAGTCAAGTACCCGAGCTGGACTTGAGAACTTGGCCAATACTTGCCTAAATTTAATATCTCAGTGGGGTGATCGTAACCGCCTAGCATTTGCGCCACATAAAACCTATCAACTTCTACTAAAAGGTAATCTTAAATCATTGCCTACTATTAAATTTAACAACGTTCCCATTAAAAAACAGCAATCCGTATGCTACCTTGGTATGATCTTAGAAAGGAATTTTTCATTTATCGAACATATAAAAATAGTTGGTGAAAAAGCTAAAAAGAACTTTTATGCCCTGACTAGAATATCCAAAGCAACTTGGGGTCTATCATTCCTAACTTTAAAAACTATATATGGAGCTACCTACTTAGGATGTATGTGCTACGGTGCACCTGTTTGGGCCGATAGGGCCAGCATAGGAGCGGCACGACGTAAACTGCTTCAAAGCCAACGTTTGGCATTGATATTTTTATGCAAGGCGTATAGAACGGTCAGTACTGAAGCCTTACCGGTACTGGCAGGTGTACTTCCAGTCGACCTTGAGGTACAGCGACGTGCTTCAATGTACTACTCCGCGAGGGGGGAGGCCATGGACACTAATTTTGTTACACAACGCGACTTTAATAAAATCTCTAGATTATTTAAACCTCAGACTGAAGTCTGGGAGGACCTCTTATCCGAATGGCAAAGTAGGTGGGATAATTCCATCAAGGGCCGGCACCTCCATCTGTTCTTTCCATCCGTTGGTGATCGGCTGGCTAAGACATGGCTGGTGGTTGACCACTGCGTTGCCCAATTTCTCACAGGTCATGGCAACTTTAAAAGTAAACTGTATTCTTTTAAACTTGTTCCTTCCCCTTTGTGTCAGTGTTCTACATCGAACTGTGAATTTGAACAGTCCGCACATCACATCTTGTGGGAGTGTGTTCTTTGGCAGAATGAACGCAATATTATGTTGGATAGTGTACAAGTTACATCCGGAGTCGTTTATTATACGGACCTTGTAGAAACTAGAACCAATTTCCGTGCGTTCAGGCGCTTTTGCCATACCTATTATTGGAATCAATTGTAACAGCTAATACCTACTTAGGACCCATTAACTTAATCAAATTTTATTCCGTGGTGTTTGGCAATCTGGGCTTCTCCCAGTTGCAATAATGTCCCTTTGTGCCGTTTGGCCTAGTTCTGTTCTGTCTCCTGCTTGTTATGGAGGGAAGTGGAAAAAATATCTTTTTTCTTACTCCTCCGCTATTCTTTTCTGATTAATTTCGTTGCGGGACCCAAGACAGTTGAATCGTTTCTCCGGGACTCGTCGAGCTTCATTGCTCGGCGTTTTTCTGGCGGTCGCCACTGTTGATTCTGGCTTTCAGGAGTTGCAGTGGTTGGGAAAAGTGTGGCGGGTTTGTCCCAAAAAAAAAAAAAAAAAAAAAGCGGTTTTAATGCAAATCAACGCGGGCATGGCGACTATGGTATACGGCTGAGTAGGTCAAAAAACTAAACTTTTGTCTAACCTAATTGTTTTTTAATTTAGGTGTTTTCAAACTGTTTTCGTTACTATATTTTTACTTTTGTTCTGGGACCCTAGTCTGCTATTACAATAGTGGATGGTAGATCAGTAATCTCATAACGATAGATTTTGACAAGTTTCGGAATATAGTAACAAAATGGCGTCATTATGACTTTCCAGTGGTCAATCACGGACACTGCACTACATATCTATATACATATATTTTTTAATAATTATAGACTAGTGCTTGACCGCAATCCCGCCTGATGGTAAGCAGTGATGCAATCGCAATAAATGTTCAAATTGAACAGTACTTTTTAGAAAATCGTTTCTACTAACGGGTTTTATAATAATGGCAATACGGCAATGTCATTCTATTACGAGAACACTGACATAATTGATCTATCATTATGAATTTAGCAGATTACAAACTTTTAAGAACAATGTTAATGAAATGACAGTGGTATACTAGGGCCCTGGTGTATCTATTTTTGGTTAATTGGTGTAATAGTTTGTCATTTAAATCAGCGCAATACAAAAAATAAACAACTGAAACACTACAGACGGCTCCATTCTAGCTATAGAATAATATAATGACTGATGAGCAAACACGGGGAGTGTATAGACTATGTCAACCATTTCTTTTTTAACATACATTTTTTACAGATTTAACGGCGTGCTTTTATTCTGAAGGCCAGTCGCTGTATCACCTCGGCGACAAACTTGTAGACAACTGCCAAAAACTTGTCAAAATATAGGGAAGTACTAGAATTTTTTGAAAAAATAATGTCAATATTAATAAAAGGGTTTGTCGTTTATCTTCAATTATTTCAATATTATGGCGAACTCATTCTCCGGGATTTGTTGCATCCAAAACGCTGTTCTGTGGCGTTCTACTACTAAGGTATTCGCAGTTTGATCTAAACTTGCTACCGTAAAGTGAAGCTTGGTGCAAAACATCGGTAGAGGCAAGAGATTATTTCTCTTTTTGTTGCTTTAAGATGCTGTGTGACAAAAATACTATCTGGTGGGAAAAATGATCATTATATAATAACTCACAACATCACACTACTCTTCAGAATTTCCGCACTAATCTTACTGCTTGTATTGTCACCCTGAAACCTAAAGGCCTCGCTTTACCTTTTCCTCATAATTCTGTCTTTTGCAACCACCAGTGCCTAAGGCAGGAAAGAGTCAAATTATTTCTGCCTTCTCCATCTTGACCAGTCGCGGCGTACCCAATCGGTGGTTCTTTTAGCCCAATCGTCATCATGCGGCAAACATTTCCCGCCCAGTCCCGCTTAAGTTTAGCGGTTTTCCGGGTAACATCTATTATCCTTGTTTTGGCGCGCAGCATTGACACAATTGAATCATCACCACTGCTCTCAAAACGGCGAACGAAAACATCGTGAGGAAACAGACATCTCCTAAAGGCACAACTTCGAAGATATTTGACATCTATCAACCTGCTCTGGGCCCGCGTGGTAGATTACAAATACGGCCTTCTCACAGAGGGGAAGCCAGTGTCCCAAGAATATTGTAAGCTGATGGTGTGTGTATGTATTGGTAGAATAGAGATGTATCCAAGGTATGAAAATCAAAAAAATAATTAGTCCGTCTTATAGATAATACAAAAAATTAAGACCCGTATTTTTTATTTTGTCGAAATTACCAAAAACTAGTGAGATATAGCGTATTAAAATGACGGAGTGCGGGCTAATTACATCACGCCGTGGTATATTTTGGTACACGGCGTGACGTCATGCGACATTTAAAATCAATATATCTTCCGAAGTATTTGAATGAAAGAAAAAATAAAAAATACGTGTTCAATATTTTTTACAAATCTATCTGATGGACATTACATTATTTTTTAGGATACAACCCAATAAAGAACATAATATCTTTACAAATTGTTATAGTTTTACAAGATGAATTTCGAGATACCTATGGCTATATAACAAATTATTATTATTATTTTTTTTTTTTTTAATAATTATAAACTAGCGCTTGACCGCAATCCCGCCTGATGGTAAGCAGGGTTGCGATCGTTGATGGTAAAGCGCGCTAGTTTATTAAGAGCCTATTCACTCAAAAAAACTGAGCGAATAGGAAGGAAGACGGCACTTGAGCGAGGTGCAATGCAATGTTAAACCCAACAACACGACCAACGATGCTGCGCCAAAGGAAGATTGATCTGAAGACCCTCCACTACCAAACTCCCAACACAACAACACTAGGCGCATCGTACCCGGCACACATTGCAACACAACTGCTCAGACCCGTCCTCCGTACGGCTTCACCAGACATCATGCCGGAACACGACAAATCGCTTGGCGGCAAACATGTTCTATACAGATATGCATGGACATTAACATGTTACCATGAATTTAGGATTCTGAATCCCCTTGCATTGAAATTGTAAAGATCCTGAGACTGAAAAAATGATAAGCTAAGCTTTTCTATGCTAAGATTTTATTTTACTTTTTTTATTACCTAGTACTTATTCCTACGCTCCGGGTTCTAGTATGTTTTATGGTTTTAGTTTGCGTATTGATGTCAGCCACCTCGTATAAGGAATGGTGAACAAATCCATGCCGGCTGAACGATGATTCTGTAAAAATCTCACACTGAAAAGATAGATGAAGTGAGCTGAAAGTGAGTTATCGACAGTGTCACTTTTTCTTTTTCAAGTTTTCACGTTGAAATGGTCATAGAATCGTACTGCTGTCATTTACCCTAAGGGCTGCTTTTACAATTTAAGATGGCCTCGTCCGAGAAATAATTATTTTGTGTCAGTTTTCCACACAAAAGCAGACTCAGTCAGTCTTTTAGTCACATTTTATTACATTAATAAAAATATACAGAATGCGCAAAAAGTAAAAACGATCACGGTGTCGGTCACGCTCATGCGAACTCAATGCTTTTTCTGCATCCTACAAAAGTGCTCGACGTCTTTAAAGAGGCCACTTCAAAAAAACCTGTGTATTAAAAATTAGCTCTAAGTCACATTAAGCGTCTAATAAAAGAATACTGAAGGTCGCGGGAGGCGCAGGACTGATCGTCGTGGAGATCCTTGGGGAAGGCCTATGTCCAAAAGTGGACATCTTTCGGCTGAAATGATGATGATGATGTGGCCTCCGTGTGGCACCGGACTCCTCCGTGTGGTACCGGGCTTAGAATAGTACCAAACCATATCCTCCCGTGGGTGTCGTAAAAGGCGATTAAGGGAATTCTCACCAGGAAAGCGGGCAGCAGCGCTTCTCCTGTGGAATATTAAACTATTGCAATCCCCAACCCTTTTGCCAAACGTGGGAATTATGGCAAACCCCCTCAATGTAATGGAAAACCTTTGGCCAGGAGTGGACTTCTACAGTATGTTAAGAAAACCCTGCCCGACCCGTAACCGTAAGGATAATAAAGGTTAGGTAAACACATGATCAAATATAATATAAAATTTTACGTAATCATCATAGTACCAATACAAATGAATTTTGAAATAATCTTTTTTTCCCGCGAATCAATTTCAACTTCCCCGAAATTTGGTAATTTTTAAAAAGTGACAACATCGGTATTATTATGGGCGAATAGCGATGCGACCACGTGCCGCGTGCCCTGCCGCCCGCCGCCCGCGGAATGGGGCATAGGTGTGCATAGCGCAAATTTATTAAGTTACCTCTTTTTGCGAAATAATATTTATTTTTTTAGGGGGATTTTTTTTTTAAGTTTAGCCTGGTTTTGTATGCATTAGCAGAATCAGTTATCGATACCTAACAACACCTTCACGGGTCGGACAGGGTTTTCTTAACATACTGTATAGCCTGAAGAAGAAGAGGAAAATGATGATGAAATGAAAACTGTCTGTTCCTTTCTTTTTTCATAAACTCGCTATAAGCCTCTCTCTTAGGGCTTTACACATTTGTCAGGTGGCACAGTGTGTATGTTCTGGCACTTGACTGGTAATGAGGTTCACATCGCACCCTATTGATATTTGTTACATTCAAATGGAGCCACGAGTGTAAATGGGAACTGTATAGAAGCAATGGCTTTTCCTAAAGTCAACCGTACTTGTGTAGGAAATAACTTCACAGCCCAGGGGCGGGTTGTGGAGCTCTGTGGGCAGGTGCTCCATCTTACTAATATTATAAATGCGAAAGGTTGTGTGTATGGAAGATCGAAGTTAAGAACTTCTTTTTCTTCTGACTGCAATCCCACCTGATGGTATGCAAACGTTGATGATAAAGCGTGCGAGTTTATTAAGAGCCTGTTCACTCTAGCCTTGAAGACACTTAGATGAAATTTAGGACCCGGATGGTATATAACCAAGAATAACACATAGGATACTTACGTTGATAACATTACTGCGATCCACACGAAGCGTTTCGCCTGGAACAATTTGCCAGCAGTGGCGTTTCCGTCGGACTACAATTTAAGTGTCTTCAAGGCAAGAGTGAATAGACTCTTAATAAACTAGCGTGCTTTACTATCATCGATTGCATCACTGCTTACCATCAGGCGGGATGAAATGAAGTGAAATGAAATGAAATCGTTTATTAAGCAAGTAGGATCACCGATCACTTTTACACGTCAAATTTTTTTTTTTTTAACTAGATGAAGCCGGCATTTCCTAACTGACTACCTCTGAGAAGAATTAGCCGAAACAAACTCAGGGATCATCGTCTTTTTTCAAGTCCAGACATTAAAAATGAAAATGTTTACAATAATTAACCTTATAATTACGCATATTGCTTAATAACAATGCTTAACAGAGCGAACAGCTCAGTCCCAAGCTTTTTTGTCTTCTAAATAATCTGTGATTGTATAATACCCCTTTTTGCAAAGTTTGGCCTTTATATACTTTTTAAATCGTTTAATGGGTAAGTTTCGAATGTCCATGGGAAGCTTGTTGTAAAAGTGTATACATTGACCCATGAACGAGTTGCCTACTCTGTGGAGACGAGTGTGATGTATATACATACGAGTGGATTGCAGTCAAGCACTAGTTTGTAATTTATGATCAATCTCCCTCTGGGTTAAAGGTTGCATCACCTCGCACAACTGCTGTCTTCATTCCTATTCACTCAGTTTTTTAAGTGAATGGGCTTATTAAACTAGCGCGAAGATTGCATCACTGCTTACCATCAGGCGGGATTGCGGTCAAGCACTAGCTTATAATTTATGTAAAAAAAACTTTTTATCCCGATATTCCCGCGGGATCCATACTTACGCAGGTGAAGCCGCGGGGCGCATATAGTGTAAAATACTGGAATTCAGTTGCTTCTGCTTAGATTCTATACCGACCCCAATATCATTTGAAAATATTAGGCAGATAGTGATTATTTGCGTAGAGCGTAACCTAATTATCACACAACGTCGTTCAGATTAGGAAATGATAAATCATTAACGTGGCTGAAAAGATATTACTTTTCATTATAGGCTGGGTATCTGACCCTGTCCATAATTCACTGCCAACAGTGATGAATTTCTATAATGAAATGAAGATATTTCTAAATTACTTATGATTTTGTTGAAAGTCATTTATTATGCAAAATAAGCTGAGGATCATCACTTTTAGAACGCCATAATTACATAAAATAAACGTCCGCCCTACACAGACCTAGTATAAACATTTTGGTCTGTGACGTCACATCAGTCAACAATTAATTCAAACTATACTGTCAAACATAGGCTCCTTTTGATTAAAGATCTTGTGGCCTGACGTACAGCCTATATTGATCTTTACTGAACTCAACAACTTGATTACGACACGACATCAAATATAATATGCTGAACGCCTAGTATCTCGGTCCTGAGTCAACGGTTCTGTCTTTGGTTTGTCTTTGATGACTTGCGTCGTGTGTGGCATACCGTTGCTAATTATCGCCTATGTTATTGGGTAAGTTCTTGCCTCACCTTTTTGTTGAATTAGAATCAGTTACCGATTGTAAAATAGTCTCTATGTAGGCAAGTTTAATGCGATTGGACTTTTCAGTCCATGCCCCATCTCTTAGGAAATAAAAAGTGTTTAGTTCTGTGAGAAGAAATACTTGTACGAGAATATAATTGTTGGTTATATCCTTGTAAAGTCTACAATATCGTATTGTACATTTATAAAACTACGTAACTTTTCTGAACCCCGCACGTGCACACCCGCATGTGCCAATTTACATTAGTATTCCTTCCTCATTCGACACAGATAAATATTCAATAACAGCCCATAACTGTCCTTTTACACATGTTATCGAACTAACATTATTCCCTCTCAAATGTCTATACAAAACCCATTGTATTGTTTTGTCAATAATTCTAGACTACGCTGTTTTTGCAGTACCTACACTAATTTGTCATTTAACATATCTGTGGCTTGCTGTATTTTGTATATTCTGTACCCAGAAGATAGTTTAATCATTATGGCACTAACTGGACAAATAGGTGTTCAATTGTGTACCTCTAATAGCAAGTAAAAGATTCGAAGCCCCATTCTTTTTCTTTGATCCTAATTCTGTTAGCCCGGATACTACAAATTCTTCTGTAGTACCTTAGTCCTTTTTAGCACTCAAATGAAGACAGAAAGCTTTAAAAAGACAATATGAAAAAATCTCATCAAGCCTCAATATGTAAAATGAGAAAGAATGGCAGCATCCCCAGAATTTCATTAGAAAACGGAGTCACTAATTACTTCGGCACTCCAATCGAGACGAGCTCCGGAAAGGGCCAATTCATCGGATTCTAATTAGAAAAAACTTATTCTGATCCTGCTCCGGAACTTTGTTATATCATTGTGTGAGTCGCATTTATCCTCACTGTTTATATCTTGCGCTATTATCACCCTTATTTCATTAGCAATAAGGAAGTTTCAGGTGGGTGGATTTCATTGGCTCCAATTTTAAATGAGCTGAGATAAATGTGAAAGTTAGTAAGTTTATGGTTGCCTGCGCGTCAAGTGGTTTCAGTTCGTTTATTGTTTAAATCAATGAGCAAATGACTGTTGAATAAATACTTAGTTCTCGTTTTTGTTGTGTCGATGTTACTGAATCCTATAATAGGGTATTTGACAAAAAAAAAAAAACTAATTAGTCTGTCACTCAGATTTCCAGAAAATACTAGGCGGCTCGTATTTTCTCTTTTTTCATATAAACAAAAAATGAAGACGACACAGTGTGTTGAAAACTCGTGTGACGTCACTTCACACTACACTTTTTAGCGAGCAGTGACGTCACCAGCCACCACTCCTGATCTTTGATGCCTTTTATATTTGTCAATTTTTATTGTTTTGAATAAACAGTAAAAATTGACAAATATAAAAGGCATATAATATATACCATACATTTTCTCGGTCGTAGGCCATAACATCGGACGCCGGCAGAAGTTACCACCCACCAGACAAAGCCTTGCCGTCAAGCGATTTGTTGTGTTCCGGCAAAATGTCTGGTGAAGCCGTACGGAGGACGGGTCTGAGCAGTTGTGTTGCGACGTGTGCCGGGTACGATGTGCCAAATGTTGTTGTGTTGGGAGTTTGGTCGTGGAGGATCATCAGATCAATCTCCCTTTGGCGCAGCATCGTTGGTCGTGTTGTTGGGTTTAACATTGCATCACCTCGCTCAACTGCCGTCTTCCTAACTAAACTAGCGCGCTTTACCATAAACGATCGCATCACTGCTTACAATCAGGTGGGATTGCGTTCAAGTGCGAGTTTATAATTATTTAAAAAAAAAACCGTGTCTAGTCTTTTTTGGAAATCTGACTGACGGACTAATTAGTTTTTTTTAGTCAAATACCCTATTGCGTAATATTATCAGACTGCATTAGTTTGAAAGATATAAATTTCTAATCCATTGTTTCATATGAGTTAGAAGACTTCATATACATAATTGTTTATTTTTGGATCCCATAAGCATAAATACGTAAACTGTCACGCCCTTTATGCCTGGAGGCTTTTATTTACGTAATTTGGGCCTAATACTAAGGCTCATAGTCACACAAAGGGCATTGGAAAGAGCTATGCTTGAAGTTTCTCTGCCCGATCGAATCAGAAATGTGGAGTTCCGCAGAAGAACCAAAGTCACCGACATAGCTCTTTGAGTCTAAAATTAGGTGGCAGTGGGCAGGGCACATTGGTCGTAGAACTGATGGCCGATGGGGCAGTATGGTTCTGGAGTGGCGGCCACGTACTGGAGGAGGTAGCGTAGGGAGGCCCTCAATAAGATGGACCGATGACCTGGTGAATGTCAGTGGAAGCCAATGGATGCGGGCAGCACAAGACCGGTCATCGTAGAAAGCTTTGGGGGAGGCCTTTGTCTAGCATTGGACTGAAGAAGAAGAAGTTTTATTTACTTATTTTTTTTTTTTATTTTAATGGCGACTTCGTTTTTTTTGGTTTTGCAGGTATATTGACGTATCTAGTTGACATTTACTGTAAATGATTTAATTTAATATTCTGTGTTTTGTAATATCGGTTACTTTCTTTTTAACCGAATTCAAAAAGGAGGAGATTACTCAATTCGACCGTATTTTTTTATTAGGTATTTTAAAGCACTACAATTTAATAAGAGTCTGGAGTAGATCTGATGATGAAGCAGGCATACAGGCGAGGAAACTCCTCAAAGATTCACAGCAGCTACCTTGTCTTTGTGCTTGAATAATTTCTATTATCTCAACAAAAATATGGTCAAAGCTCCGCTCCTAGCGTCAAAAATTGCGCGCGCGAGTACTTTGATGTATAGTAAAGATGCGTGCGCGCGCTCGGTATCCATACTGCAACAATATATAAATGTATTTGGGAAAAAATATGACATGGTGTAAAATGATTGGATTCGATTCAGTTGCTTATTCTGAACAAACTATATTTAGGTTTCGCATAAACAAAAAAAAAAAAACGTATAATTTGGACGTTAAAAAATGCCGATTATCAGCCTATTTTAAATAAATGCCCTTTAATTTTGATATGCTTTTCTTAACGCAAATAACCTAATTAATGACGTAGAGCTGTCAAAATTAAAGCAGGGTTGAAGCGCGTTCTATGAGACATTTTTTATTTGCCTCTCTCGCCAAAAAGACTGTGGCTTTGACTGACAGTAGACTTTACTCAATATCAGACAAAATACTGAACTAATAACACACACGCAGTAAACATTACATCATGTGTAATGTGTGCGTGTTGAATAAAGGGGATGATTTCAGGTATGGTATACCTACCACACATAATGCCGCTTTTGAGCATTATTGGGACGCTGTTGTGGCAAAGCCGATTCACGTAATTATAAATGGTTAATCTCATCTTAGAGAAACAGCGACAATCAATGTTCAAATGTCGCGATTTTAGAGGTATTCTTGACCTATTGAGACTGGCATCAGAGTATGAATTGCTCTCATGTTAGCAGTGGGAGAAACGAGTTACGAGAAAAGGTTCTCTATAATGACAAGCACGCATTTAACAAAATAACGTACTCGTAGTATGTACATAGTTATTTTCTACTTTTCTATTCAAGTCTGCTTGTATCCTGAATACGAAATGAGGGAGGATGAGGGTTATATGTAAAGCTAGTTACACATGCAATAGTCTAAACAGGCTGGCTTTGTGACAGATCAACTGTGCTTGCTTACTTGTGAACGAGCCATAGATTATGTTAGAAAAGTGGATGTGGTATTAAAAGTTTATCTATACTCTATACTAATATATAAAGCTGAACAGTTTGTTTGTTTGTTTGTTTAAACGCGCTAATCTCAGGAACTACTGGTCCGATTTAAAAAATTCTTTTTGCGTTGGATAGCCCATTAATCCAGGAAGGCTTTAGGCTATATTAGGCTCTTAATAAACTAGCGCACTTAATCATCAACGATTGCATCAGTCCATCAGGTGAGATGACGGTCAAGCTCTAGATTATAATTATAAAAAAACACATTTTAAACTTTTTAATTACGATAATTGACTTCTAACCTTTATTAGTTGAAGTTATTATCACGAACAGTTTGTTCCATTTGCAGGCATGTGTGATTTAGGAAAGTCATTCACACAGACAGCATTTTCGTTACGCATAAAAACCACATCTACAATTCCATTGTTTTTCATTTTAATACATCGTCTACTGCAAGCGAAACACGTAGCGGACGTTTGTTTTCATACGCGCGGACCTCTTTCGGGTCGCGTCCGAAATGTCGGCCCGACAATATGACCACGTCCTCGCGAATAAACCTCAGACGGTACCGAGATATATTGGATTAATATAGGTATTTGTTGTTGATATTCTGCTTATTTTTTGGACACCCGTTCTCTGTAGCGGTGACAGCTGGATGATTTGTTTCAGCACTTTATACTAGACAGCTATACCTACGGGGTCATTTTTCGGCAAGACGGATTTTATTAATTTACTGAAGCAAAAATATTATAGTTATTTCAGTGTCCGAAAGGGACACTGAAATGATGGAAATCGTTACTAAAAGGAGAAAGATTTAAGCTTTTTAAAGGGAAACCACAATTCACAATGCATGGGTCATCTGAGATAATATATTCCATAGCATGATTCGGAAATGAGAACGCCATCTATCGAGCCGTCTCAAAACTCTGGATACCTATTTGAGAGACATCGATATTCTGAAGTAAGGAAATATATTGTTTTTTTACTAGTTTCGCCCCACGGTTTCGATTGGGAATATATTAAACTTGGTAAACCAACTGTGTTTTAATGAACTGATACTGTTGCCAATGACAGGTAACTAACATTCTCAAATACGGTGTAACTTTATACATTTTCTAGCGGTATCTACAAACACCACATGCAATCATCACGTCATACTGATGTCACAAGGGTTCTTCTTCTCGTAAGCAAAGTTTAACGTGCAACTAGCATACATACAACTTCCCAACATCAACCATTGGGGATGTGCCCGCCAGACATAACACCCGTCTGGTCGGAGGATCCTCCCTTTTCTATGGAGGATGAGTGAACTTTACTCCCTGTTCCTCATGCCTCCATAAGGTGTTGTTGTGTTCCATCTAAGCTAACAACGAAAAGTATCAAATTAAATGGTAAGAAACTATATATAATAACAGAAATGTAAAATGTCACAAGAATTAAGTTTTACATTAATTTATCTTTAGATTTTGTGAGTTGCGTGATATAGGTCCTAAAGTTTGGGTTTTAAACAGCAGAATCCCATTTTTATCCAATGTAATACGTAAATAGTTTCTGACAGAATATCAGTCAATTGATTCTGTGAAAACCTCATTGTGCAAAGTTAGGTGAAGTGAGTTTAGAGTAAGCTATCAATAGTGTCAGTCCAAAACATTATGGTAGGCCCACCAGACAGAGTCTTGCCACCAAGCGATTCGTCGTGTTTCGGCATGAAGTCTGGTGAAGTCGTACGAAGGACCGGTACGATGAGCCAAATATTGTTGTCTCAGGAGTTTGGTCGTGGAGGGTCTCCAGATCAATCTTCCTCTGGCGCAGCATCGTTGATCGTGTTGTTGGGTTTAACATTGCATCACCTCGTTCAACAGCCGCCTTTCTTCCGATTCACTCAGTTTTTTTGAGTGAATAGGCTGTTAGTAAACTAGCGCCCTTACCATCTACGATTGTACCACTTCTTACTATTAGGCGGGAAAAAAAAAAAAACTTAATCCACATTCAGTCCAATCAAATTTTCACAGAAGATTATTCTAACGTAGAATCTTGATGTACTCTCAACGTTCTACATCTAAAATGTCTGTTACATATGTGTGGACGCAACCAATTTATTAAAGTTCCATGTTTGACATTTAACTAGCAATAACTACGTTTTCAACTTCCGCCCAGACCCCAATCAAACAAGTTGAAAGGATTCTTTCATTCCCTTTTTAATGTAAACAACAAATATGTATCCAATGATAAAGTTTCTAAGTTGGCCGCAGTCAAAGAGGCATTGAATTGAAGTTAGGACGCGAAAGGAGAAAAACGGGAATCTATATTTGATGAGCCAAGACTGTAAGTTATTCATTTCGGGACCGATTGAGAAATAATTCTTGTGGGTCGGTTGGTTACGGTACAATGTGCTACGGTGATGGTGAGTGTATCACCTTATTTTATGTGAGTTTGGTTTTATGGGGTGCGGAGTGGCAAAAAAGTGGATGAGTTTTTTTATAGATCTCAGATATTTGATTTCGGATGTCTATTTGAAGCTGAAAGAAATTGTTGTCCCTTAATTGAAGTCGTTTGAGGCATCCCGAAATGTAATGGAAAACCTTGGGGAGGCCTTTCTCCAGCAGTGGACCCCTATAGGCTGCAGGAGAGGCATCTATTGCAGAAGTCGTTAAGATAGCTAGGATGATAGATACCTAAGATCAAATACATTTTTTTTTGTAAAGGAGACATACAGTGAGTGGTCTTGAATTAGGATCTCGGTCAGATAACCTGTAATGAAATGTACATATGTACTTACTCACACTTTGTTTTTGCATTCATTTCTGCAGGTCAGAATAAGAATTCCGATACTGATAGGCGTTATTCTGATTTTTTCATACAACGCCAGAAATCCATGTACAGACTACAACACAGCAAGCTACTACAATCTGTCAAAGAAGAATGCCGAAATCTGAACCAAACGCTTATAAAAAATATATTTCCCTTCAATACTTATACACTTTTTAACTAACATTACCATAATATCAATCATTACTAAATCCGAGTTCACGAAATGTTCTAAAAAAGTTCGATAGCCCAAGTTCTTGACTTTCAAATCCATTTCCGGTAGTCAAGAATTTAATGCCATTGCCAGCCCAAAAAAAAAACGATTCCAAGCAACAAATAAATCGTTAAGAGAAATCGATTACAGAACGATTGCTTAAACTATTAAAATGATTTTACATTCGTTAGAAGGCACAGATAGTGAATAAAAAAATCTGTTTTTTGTGATTTTTTAATAGAAATAGGTATATACAGCCGCACATCAAGTTATACATGTTGACCTTGAGAGCGCGCTTATTTTGCTCGAAATAAAGACCCTTTTTCGTTGTGCAACTGTATATCGTGATGTACTGAACACATCGATTTGGTTACTAAACTTAATTTCAGATTGAATAATCAATTTATATATTAATCGATTAAATTATTTTTTAGGCGATATCGATTTTAGACATCTTGAATTGAGATAGCAACGCTCCTAAACAACTGTCAAATGTCAACCCCCTCACAACACCTCTTTTTCGTTCCTGTGCGTTTCATCAAATAGTTCTTTTGCCGTCATGTTGGCATTCATGTCTTTCAATAACGTAAACAACGTGGATGCACTCTGTGTGCGTCATCACATCGTGAGGAAACCGGCATGCCTTAGAGGCAAAAACTTCGAAAACATGTGACATCTACCAACCCGCACTGGGCCTGCGTGGTAGATTACGGCCCACTCCCTATCATCTAGAAGAGGCGTGAGTCCCAGGAGTGGGAACATAATAGGCTGACTATGTTATGTTATGTTTATGATTATATACTCTGCCGAATCAGAGAAAATAAATATAATATCGACTCATTGATTGTCCCCCTCCAGAGAAATCTTTCTTTTATCTTTTTCTTTTTTATATTAAACGTTGCCCCACACTAGGAATTTCTCCTGTATCTGTGTATATACATCCAGAATAGCTTAAGCTGTAAATAATAATGACACAGCCGGTGCTATGCTGCCTGAATTAGATGGTACCCTGACCTTTAAGCAGTGTTTAAAGAGAACAACAGCTATTACAACTTGCCGCCATGTTGGGCTTTTAAAACTACGGTTTAATTTTTATACGTAGCCACACACTAGGCATTTCTCCTGTATCGTGGCTGCGTTTACAAACATATAAACTCACACACACAAACAGCCAAACCCGGAACAACTACTTGTAGATCATACAAATATTTGTTCCGTGCGGGAATCAAACCCGCGACACGCAACACAGCAGTCAATAACAGTAACTAGAGAGCTTCATAAATTAAAACAGTATGGGATATTTAATATTCCAACTACAATTCCTGTGTATTTTATTTAGGGTCCTTTTCAACCCATTAAGACCCATAATCGTAATGATTCACAAATATCAAGAACAATTATGCATTTTGCCTTAGTTAATTAAGGGAAATACGTTCAAGAATTTTCATTTATTTTTAGCTTAACCACTGAGTCAACCGTGTAATAAAAGACGAAAGATTTTTGCGAAACGAGGGAGATTTGTACAATTCCATCTATCAAGCCGCCATGTATCCCAAATCATGATTGATTCGTCATATCAATATTCCGGAATTATTATGTTTACAGTTGAAAATTTATTTTGAGCAATGCTTTCATTCCAATTAACTAGTGAGCTTCATAAATTAAAACAGTATGGGATATTTAATATTCCAATTACAATTCCTGTGTATTTTATTTAGGGTCCTTTTCAACCCATTAAGACCCATAATCGTAATGATTCACAAATATCAAGAACAATTATGCATTTTGCCTTAGTTAATTAAAAGAAATACGTTCAAGAATTTTCATTTATTTTTAGCTTAACCACTGAGTCAACCGTGTAATAAAAGACGAAAGATTTTTGCGAAACGAGCAAGATTTGTACAATTCCATCTATCAAGCCGCCATGTATCCCAAATCATGATTGATTCGTCATATCAATATTCCGGAATTATTATGTTTACAGTTGAAAATTTATTTTGAGCAATGCTTTCATTCCAATTAACTAGTGAGCTTCATAAATTAAAACAGTATGGGATATTTAATATTCCAATTACAATTCTTGTGTATTTCATTTAGGGTAATTTTCAACCCATTAAGTCCCCTAATCGTAATGATTCACAAATAACAAGAACAATTATGCATTTTGCCTCAGTTAATTAAGAGAAATACGTTTAAAAATTTTCATTTATTTTTTCCTAGTAAATATTAATGACGCATCAATTAGATGAATTTATTTTTGTCTAAAGACAGGTTGGGTCGTTAATATACATATGTATTTCTCAGTTATAAGCGAAACGGTACTTGAGACGAACATATAATTTTTGAACATATAAAGTAACTCGGTGTTTGTGAAAAAATGACCGTGATAATATTTAAATTTGTGTTATTGGGATTGTTTTTGATCGGTAAGACAGTTTTATTGTTTGTGAGATATCGGTGACAGGTTTTGTGATAAATCCACATATGTAAAATATGACATGACGTTATGTACCTATATGATCTATTGCAGTGTTGTTGATTCATGCTTCTTCTGGACAACGGAATCAGTCAACCAACTCTCAGGTAAATATATATAGGTACACATTATTTTTGTTTATAATACGAAACCTGGAACATGTGTCCAGTATTATTAAATAAAGAATCTATGTCAAAATTTCAAAAAGATGTAATGGAAAACCACAAAGTTATGAGCTTGCTATTCTACTTGGTTGTCCCAACAAAAATATGGTCAATGATCCGCTCGGGCGGGCGAGCGCGGTGCGTTGTCCTCTGGCGTCAGCTGTTGCGCGCGCGCTAGTACTATCTATCGTAAGCTGCGTAACACGCTCGGTAACCACGCTGCAACAATTTCTAAATGTATATGAGAAAAAATATAACACGGTGAAAAAATTATTGGAACCGATTGCTTATTCTGAACAAATTATATTCAGGTTTCGCATAAAAGAAAATAACGTTGTATTGTCGGTCTCCGTGGCGCAGAGGCCAACACGCCTGCCTGCGACGTGGAGGCCCCGGGTTCGATCCCCGGCCAGGTCATGATGGAAAACGATCTTTTCCTGATTAGCCTGGGTCTTGGATGTTTATCTATATATGTATCTATTATAAAATATAGTATCGTTGAGTTAGTATCCCATAACACAAGTCTCGAACTTACTTTGGGGCTAGCTCAATCTGTGTGATTTGTCCGTATTTATTTATTTATATTTTATTTATACTATTTGGGGTAAAGTTACTCACACTATTGATATGTGCCAGAACTATTGCAAGTGACGGCAAATGTCATTTCTGTTTTGACATTTGTTAAGTAAAGTCACGCCAATAAGCCTATGGAAGTCAAGAAATTTTTTTTTAAACATTAAGGTTCGAGGTTGATTGTTTTTTTTTTTTTAATTTTTAGTAGCTTGACCTGCCGAGTTTAATAGCTAATGAAACTTACTATGGATTTAAAAAAAATACCGATGGTATATCTCATCGGTTACTTGGTTTATAATCTGATTTAATGTTAAATTAATATGGTTAAATTACAGCTGTATGATAAAATTAAATGATTACAAATAGAGACAATAAAGTAAATGGAGGGAGACTAGGGTAGATATTTATGTGTCGATATGCGCACTTTTGTACGCACATTAGCCATACGACCAGAGAGAGCAGTATACAGTGGGCATAGCTAGTTCAAAAATAATATGCATTCAAAAATACTTCGGATTCGGTGGAGAGACATGCGAAGAGGCCAATTGGCGACCCAGATTTGGTTTAAAAAGGTCTCCAAAGCCAGAGCACAGGCGCAGAGTAGCTAACCTGTCGGTGTTATATAGGATGTTCCGTCGCACAGCGAGTGTGCACCCTTACGTTGTTGACACCACTACGATCCGGACGAAGCGTTTCGCCTCGTATTTTATACCGCGTACAGCAAAGGACTGGAACAATTTGCTAGCGGCGGTCTTTCTGTCTGAGTACAATTTAAGTGTCTTCAAAGGTAGAATGAGTAGGCTCTTAATAAACCAGCTGATTGCATGATTTATAATATAATATTACAAAAAACCTTAAAATAGACCTGCTCTGTGTGGGTTTCTGAAATCATAGTAAAAAACTTACCTACGAGTATCTTTTACATGTTAGTACGATAAATCTTTTTATTTCAGCCTCCACGAAGTTTGCCACCACCAATGTCGCTGCCTCTGCGTTCAACGCCTGAACCTCTCCCAGAAATCCTTAGTCCTTATAAAGCTCCAATAGACCCTAATGATAAATGCGCACCGTACAATCCACCTGTTCCAGACTTCAGGGCTCCTGGTAGAAGGATAAGCGAAGTTAGTAAGTATTGAGGCTATGCACAACTAGCACTTGACCGCAATCCCGCCTGATGGTAAGCAGTGATGCGATCGTTGATGGTAAAGCGCGCAAGTTTATCAAGAGCCTATTCACTCAGAAAAACTGAGTGAATGAAGGAAGACGGCAGTTGAGCGAGGTGATGCAATGTTAAACCCAACAACATGACCAACGATGCTGCGCCAAAGGGAGATTGATCTGAAGACCCTCCACGATCAAACTCCCAACACAACAACATTAGGCGCATCGTACCCAGCACACATCGCAACACAACTGCTCAGACCCGGCCTCCGTACGGCTTCACCAGACATCATGCCGGAACACGACAAATCGCTTGGCGGCAAGGCTTTGTCTGGTGGGTGGTAACTTCTGCCGGCGGCCGATGTTATGGCCTATCACCAACTTACTTTAATTAATTTTGATAAGAGACTAAATGATGACACTGTTGAAAATAGTATTAGTGATAGCAGAGGCCGATGTTAGTTGGATCGAATGACCACACAATTAAAAGCAACTAACAAAAAAATATTTCACCAATGCATGGATCAGTGGAATATTGATAGATTTCTTGAGTTAATTCTCAATTTAATCATATTTACATAATTTAAAAAAATTTAATATAATATTATGTACAACTACAAGTCTATATATAAAAGAGTAACTGAAGAGAGTTAGACAGAAGTTTAGAGACTAGAGTAATATAGAAATATAATTATATTTAAAACATTTTGTGCAGCATCTTTATTTCCATATCTGTCATAAAACAAAAGGAAGGAAGAGTTGTAGGTTACAAAATAGCACGGACGTTGGAGATATCCTGCCTCCAACACTGAAAACCAATTTACTACTATTTTTGAAACAGAAATAATTCTTAAGCATTTTTTTAACAATCAGCAGCTTTTTATGGAAATAAAAGATAGTACATATTACAGGACCATATTTTGTCTCATCACCACACAAGGTAAGTTATACGAGACACAAATTATGCAAGAGATACGAGGGGCAAAATGACTCCTTATAATTATGTACATATGAGGTAGTTTTACGAGTGTAAATTGATTCCGAGTTATAATGGATTTTTAGCGCCGTGTTACACTGTACTTTTCACTACGACTGCGAGATGAAAATAAACCAAAACAATATTAAATAAGTTATGGTCACCAATTAGAATAAAACAGAATTTGCATTTAGAGAAAAGTTCTGAAGATTTCACGGTAGTCATAAAAATATAATCGTAGTAACCTATCAATGTAAATATATATATTTTTTTTATAACTATAAACTAGCGCTAGTTTATTAAGAGCCTATTTAATGAAAAAAAACTGAGTGAATAGGAAGGAAGACGGCAGTTGAGCGAAAAAATGTTAAATTCAACAATACGACTAACGATGCTGCGCCAGAGGGAGATTTATCTGGAGACCTTCCACCACCAAACTACTCCCGACAACAACATTTGGCGCATCGTACCCGGCACACATCGCAACACAACTGCTCAAATCCGTCCTCCGTACGGCTTCACCATAATTTTAATACTCTAAACATTCACGTTTTATGTTAATTTGTGATTTGTTCCAGATATGAACTTAGCTTAACTTGCTGCGTAAAGTTTATTTTATGTAGTAAAATCAGTTTATTGTTTATTTCCACCAGGTCAAAAAGCAAAGAAATTTCTCATTTTTTATTTGTGTTTTAAAATTAGGCGATCTCTTATCTAAAGCTGAATATTCTAAGATTTTTACGTACAAATAGAAAACAATTCATTCTCCCCATCTATCCGAGTGAAATATGTTAGGACACTATTTTAAATGTTTCAGAATGTTACGAGTACATCTGGCAAGTGAAACTCCGAGACGAAAAAGCGAAAAGAATAGAAAAATGTGAGTTGATTAACTAAACTTAATATTAATAAGAAGTCTGTTTTAATATGTAAGGATAAAAACGAAGTTTTGTATTTTGAAAGAAGGGTTTTTTTTTATAATCATAATTTTTTCAGGTCGTGAAACGATGCCTGTTCCTGGCATTATCGGAGGTCATAAGACACAACAAGGAGAGTTTCCAAACATGGTGGGAGATTTTTCAATTCATACTTCTTATTTTCGGCAGGCAGCATCTCATATATGTACTTACAACATTATTTTTTATTTATGCGAAACCCGAAACACGTCTTACAGTATTTTTAAGTAAACAATCTATGTACAAAATTTCAAAAAGATATCATGAAAAACCATAAAGTTAAGAACTTGCTATTTTACTTGGTTGTCTCAACAAAAATATGGTCAAAGCTCCGCACGGGCGGGCGAACGCGGTGTGTTGACCTCTGGCATTAGCTGTGGCGCGCAGCGCAAGTACAATCTATCGTAACCGCTCGGTAACCACACTGAAACCATTTTTAAATGTATTTGGTAAAAAACCGCGTACATCGAGGGAATGTAACAATTTGCCGGCGGCGGTGTTTCCGTCACACTACAATTTGAGTGTCTTCAAGGCTAGAGTGAGTAGGGTCTTTAATAAACTGGCGCGCTTTACTATCATCGATCGCATCACTGCTTACCACCAGGCGGGATTGCGGTCAAGCGCCAGTTTATAATTTATAAAAAAAAAAAAATAACATGGTGTAAAAATGATTGAAATCGATTCAGTTGCTTATTCTAAACAGGTTAGGCAGGTCTATTCAGGTTACGCATAAATAAAAAATAACGTTGTTTTAGCCTAGTACCAAAAAAATCATACAGGCACTGTCCGTGCCTGTATGATTTTTTTACCAGGGTGCCATAAGTCTGCTAGCTGTTGCTGGTTGATGGTTCATTGCCAGTATTCCAGAAATTGCTTTTTGCTTTTATAACGCTATGCTGTATTGTTTCATTATATTATTTCATTTATCAGGGCGCCATCGGTTGGAAGCTGGTGATTGGCACATGGAAGTTCATGTGTGGCAGCAGTCTCAGCTCCAAGTTCGTGTTGACGGCTGCTCACTGCTCTAGGGCATCAGAATTGGATACCACCATTGCTGATACTGTACCCAAGATCGTAAGATTAGGTTGTAGGAAAATATCAGATTTCGTAAGTTGCCGTTCTTTACTTTTTTTTTCATTTCGTAAGATCTTGTAAAATAATCGTGGACTTCATGACATTCATTTCTGATAAAACCCCGTCATCGTGATTAGAACTCCTGATAGGATTCATTATTTGATGGTGGATAGTAATTTGTAAAGGCTTATCTGAATACTTCAGTTTTATAGTACAATTGCTGGAACAAAATTTATTGCCGCTCTGAGGGAGATAATAAAATGGTACCATTTATAGATTCATAAAAAGTTGAGTTTTAGCGTATGAAGACTGTATTTTTAATAAAACATTTTTTTTTTCACGAGTTTATCATTTATTGAAGATTTTTTATGTAAATTATTTGTATGTAGGAACTGCTGCTGGCACCAATCTCTTATCATCAACCTGTCCATCGAATTTATTTAAAATACCTCACACAATTTAGCTTTTTGACTGCTAAATAGAGAATTAAAGTGATCAACTCGTTTATCCATCACTTGAACTTCTATTTGACTTACCTTTTCCAGGACAAAAATGGCGTCGCTGCTTTCGACGTGAACATTATCAAAGTGATAGTCCATCCTAATTATAAGTCTCCAAAGAAATATTTCGACGTAGCCTTGATGGAGCTAGACGAGAAGGTGCTGTTCTCTGCAGCTATACAACCTGCTTGTCTGTGGACCAAGCATGATATTGGCTGGTTCAGCAAGCGGGCTGAGGTTGCTGGTTGGGGAGTTGTAGAATCTGGTAAGGGGATTTTGAAGACTGATTCTGGATTTTAATTACCTCTTCTAGGAAATTTCTGTATTCAACTCCATTGAGTGTTCCACTGTTGTTTTGAAAATGAGTATTTATTTATTTATTCAGTAGTACATATTATATTTTATACTTTTATGTTACCGTGCACCAAAAACATCGACTACATAATTTGGTAACTAATAACAAGAATAAGAAAATGGCTTAGGTAAAAATTAGTTAAAAAGTAAAAACAAATTACAACGGCTATAACTGAATTATTACACTGGTCAACAAATTTGTAATTTTTTTTGGCACATGAAAATTAATATCATATTTTGAATATACTAGGGTCACCAAACAATAACATATCAATTTAAAAAAATGTACACATCAGGTTTTAACAGTACTACAGAAATCAGCTACACTTACAGAATTATTTCCTAATATCTAATAGATAATTATGATTTTCTTGAATATTTTGGTAGGTCCCTTTTAAGTACCTAACAATAGTCTGCTAGTATTCCTGGACTTCATTTCCCTTGATAACGCTTCTCCAGTCAGTCACACCACCCAAATTTGCCGCAAAGAAACAAATTAAATAAATAAATATATACGGACAAATCACACAGATTGAGCTAGCCCCAAAGTAAGCTCGAGACTTGTGTTATGGGATACTAACTCAACGATACTATATTTATAATAGATACATAAATAGATAAACATCCAAGACCCAGGCCAATCAGGAAAAGATCGTTTTCCATCATGACCTAGCCGGGGATCGAACCGCGCTACGCCACGGAGGACGACAAATCCAGATTAGAGTCCAGCATATATATTTTCAATGATATATTACACCCCAAAGCTTTAAAATTTAGAGCTATGGGGTGTAATTTTTCTAATTTTGCGCTTTATGGTTAGCTAGAAAGTTTTGAACAACATTCACAAAACATTTCCAGACGAGTTTTTCTTGATCATTCAGTTCTTCTTCAAACTAACAAAAATAAAATGTAATTTAGCAAACACAATAGTTACGCAGTCGACCTAATGTAGTTATGTAAACAAAGAAAATAAGTAAGTAAGTTATGTAAATAAATCTGTAGCTGTCACAAGAAAACTGAATGTGATAGAAATAAAATTGTTATATATTTTTAATGAGGGCACTCAGAAATGAGGAGATCCACAGAAGAACCAAAGTCACCGACATAGCTCTGCGAGTCGCTAAACTTAAGTTGCAGTGGGCAGGGCACATTGTTCGTAGAACCGATGGCCGATGGGACAGTAAGGTTCTGGAGTGGCGGCCACGTATTGAAAGACGCAGCGTAGGGAGGCTCCCAACAAGGTGGACCGATGACCTAGTGATGATCCATTAAATTTTTTCATTCATTCATTCAATTCCATTCATAGGCTGAAGAAAAATGAGGGCACATCAACATAAATAAAAATCTTGACAAAGTTCATGTCAGAGAAATAGTGTTTACCAGTGTTATTTATCCAATACTAACTGATCGTGTTTAAAACACAATACCTGCTGCCCTCCAAAAAACAGACGTGGTATTTTTCAGAGTTATATTGAACTAGCTTTCCGAATTCGGTTATATCGCGATTTTTATATTTCCCTCGGGAATATAAATTTTTTTTTCAATTTTTATTTTTCAATTTTGATTATCTTTAGACCTGGAGAAAGGACATAGGCTACCTTTTGGTAGCCTATGTCCTTTCTCAAGGTCTAAAGATTATCTGTGCCAAATTTCATCAAAATCGGTTGAGAGGTTTAAGCGGGAAAGCATAACAGACAGACAGATAGAGTTACTTTCACATTTATATTATTAGTATGGATACTGCCCTCCAAAATAAAGATAGCAGACGTGGTGTTATATTGAACCCCAAAGACATAGATAGTATACATAGATAAGTACTATAAGTATAAGGAATTCTTGCCGCATACATTTTAGTACTTGGTGGTTTAAGTTAACAATACGCTAATTTTGAGTAGCGTTGAGGACAATGAATCTAATACTTCACTTGATTGTCGATTTCTATTGCTCCCTACAAGTTAAAGAGGATCTATCCGTTTCATCGCAAGAGGTTGTGTACTTTTTTGTTCCCAATATCCTTACTAGCATTCGAGTCTTAAAGATTAACTGATTAATTCTTTCTTATTCTGTTTGTTTATATAATTTTCCATATATAAAATTCACCAGTTGAGTATGTATGCTTGACATGAAGTTTAACCGAACAACTCACTCGAGACTCTTACCTTCTATAGGAAGTTTACAGATATCTCCGGAGCTCCTAACAGCAGAAGTGGACATCATAGACTCGGATACTTGTAATGGCTTGCTCCGAACAGCATGCAACAGAAACTGGTGTGGGCTGAAAGAGCATCAGCTCTGCGCCGGCAAGTTGAGAGGAGGAGTGGATGCTTGTCAGGTAAAAAATTATAGATAGTTTTCAAATTGGTAGTCGAGGTTAATCGGACTAGGAGTCAAAGTTGGTTGAACGACTATAAAAAGGCAATCTTATGCTCAATGGAGTATAACTATTTACGTTTATGCCTTGTTTTTTACCCAGGGTGATTCCGGAGGACCTCTACAAGTGAAAATTCCTCTTCCGATTACGACGCAAGGCAACATGAACTACGTGGTCGGCATCACTTCTTTCGGTATAGGCTGCGGATTACCGGGGTTACCAGGAGTTTATACAAGAGTAGCTAGTTTTGTTGACTGGATTGAGAGCCATGTGTGGCTGGGGCAGCCTTAAATGATTATTATTTATTTTTTATAGTTTTTTATTATTATTATTTTGAGTCCAGCGCATCCTGTCATCCCTGTTGAGGGACTCATTGGGTCGTAATTCCCTTTCTTTTTTTTTATAAATGTAATCGATGATGGTAAAGCGCGCTAGTTTTTATAGCCTACTCACCCTAGACTTGAAGACACTTATATTGTAGTTAGACAGAAAACCCGTAAAAACAAACATCTTAACTAAATACATTAGTAATTATTTAACTATCGTCATTAATTAACTATCTTCACTAAATACTTTAGCAATGAACGCCTTTATTTTAGTATTAACAATTACGATTAAGAAAACGTGTAATTGTTTCAAATATTAAGATAATTTTACTATTAAATCGAGTGACTAATTTTAAATCAATTAATTTCTTTCTAGCGACAGTATCTAATTAATAGTCGTTTATATGTGCTTTATTTATTCATTGGGTAGGTATATAACAGATTGTAAGTAAAATGTATATTATGATTTTGATCTTCTTATTAAGTAAGCACATTGAAATATAAAATTTTGGTTTAAATTTAGGTAGTGTTAAAATTAAACCTTATAATAATTAAATATTAGCGTTTTAATACTACTAATAAGTACTTTTTTTTTTTTTTTTTTTTTTATTAAAATATAAACCAGCGCTTGACCGCAATCCCGCCTGATGGTAAGCAGTGACGCAATCGTTGATGGTAAAGCGCACTAGTTTATTAAGAGCCTATTCACTCTAGCCTTGAAGACACTCAAATTGTAGTCCGACGGAAACACCGCCGCCGGCAGATTGTTCCAGTCCCTCGATGTACGCGGTATAAAGGACGAGGCGAAACGCTTCGTCCGGATCGTTGAGGTGTTAACAACATAAGGGTGGAAACTCGCCGTACGACGGGTCGTCCGATGGTGGAACGGAGATGGGGGAATTAAATCGTGCAATTCCCTCGCACACTCCCCAGAATGTATCCTATAGAACACCGAAAGGCTGGCTACTCTACGCCTGTGCTCTAGGCTTTGGAGACCAACTCGAGTTAAATCAGGGTCACCAATCAGCCTCTTCGCACGCCTCTCCACTGAATCCAAAGTGGCCAGGTGACACTTAGCAGCACCAGCCCAAATGTGGCTGCAGTACTCCACACACGAACGGACCTGTGCTTTGTACAACATTAGAAGCTGCCCTGGTGTGAAGTACTGCCGGACCTTTGCGATTACACCAAGTTTTCTGGCAGCCACCTTGACCTTGGACTCAATGAACCGCCCAAAGTTTAGGTTCGAGGAAATCTCAACACCCAAAAGCTGAAGGCGGTCGGTACACTCCAAGGATACATTCCGAAAAGTAGGAGCCAAGGTGAACGGGCTCCTTTTGGCGGTGAAGAGACACGCCTGCGTTTTGGCGGCATTGAATGCTACAAGATTGGCATTGCCCCATTCGGACACTGCCTGAAGTGCAACACTCGTTCGCTCTACCATGGCCTCTCTTTCGGACCGGATTGATTCCCTACTAGCCCGAGCATCCGGCAGGTATCTCTCCACAACTGTGCTGTCATCTGCATACCCATAGATACCGGGCATCAGCAGATCGTTAATATGCAGCAGAAACAGAGTTGCAGAGAGAACAGACCCCTGAGGAACATCGGCATTAGTCGACATGGGCTCAGATGAGCATCCGTCGACAACAACTCGGAGCGACCGTTCAGTCAGGAAGTCTTTTACCCAGCCAGTCAGGCTAGGGGAAATGCCGTACGCTGGAAGCTTACTCAAAAGGCCAGCGTGCCATACCCGGTCGAAGGCCTTCGAGACATCAAGGGAGACAGCAATCGCTTCCCCATTTCTCTCGAGGGCCTCGCCCCACAAGTGAGTGGCATACACTAGTAGGTCCCCAGTTGACCGATTGCGGCGAAACCCGTACTGTCGGTCACTGAGGAGATCGTTACCTTCCAGGTATGCCAAGAGGCGCGAGTTCAATACACGCTCCATAATTTTACAAAGTATGGAGGTGATCGAAATCGGCCGATAGTTGGTAGGATCGGCACGACTACCCTTTTTGGGCACGGGCTGCACGTTGGCAAGCTTCCAGGACTTGGGCACTATACCAGTCCCAAATGAGAGGCGGTACAAGCGTGTCAATACAGGAGACAACTCCGGCGCACATGCTTTTAGAACAATCGCTGGTATACCATCCGGACCACTAGCCTTATTCACGTCCAGACGACACAGTGCTCTCAGAACCTCCTTGTTCCGAATGCGAACCTCAGGCATTGAAGTACCGCAATGGGGTAAAATAGGTGGAGTAGCACTGCCAGTATCAAGCCGCGAATTATGGGCAAAGAGAGATGCAAAGAGACCTGCTTTCTCTCTCGCCGTATGAGCCAGCGTTCCATCAGGCCTAACCAGCGGAGGCAGTGAGGGCCGACAGAAGTTCGCCTCGACCGATTTGGCAAGGGACCAAAAAGATCTGCTACCGGAAGGCTGCGCAGATAACTTGTTGCCAATATGGGTAATACGGTCGAAGCGAGCCTTCTTTAGTGCCTTTTTGTAGGACTTGGCAGCACGGTTAAAGGCTCTCTTCTTTGAGCTTAGATCCGGAGCTCCGCGGTCACGAGCGTCAACCCAGGTGAGAAATGCCGTGTGCTTACGCTGTTCGGCTTGGGCACAATCGGCATTGAACCATGGGCGAGCCGAGCCACCGACGGGCACGTCATTATAGGGAATAAAATATTCCATAGCTTGACGCACCACATCGGTTATAGCATCCGCACAGCTCGACGGATTGCTAGAAGAGAAGCAGACCTGCTGCCAAGGATAAGACGCAAAGAAATGGCGCATCTCATCCCAGTCTGCTGACCTGTATCGCCACATTCGCCGTTCACCACGAGAGTCGTGATCTGGTGGGGAGAAGGTCGACACAGACTTCACCAAACAGTCGTCTGAAGTTCCCAACGGTGAGGAAACTGTTACAACACACCTGTCCGGATCAGTGGTCAGCAGAAGGTCCAGACAATTGGCAGTATGACCAACTACATCAGGCACCCTAGTCGCTTGCTTTACCAGCTGGGAAAGGCCCATTGAAAGCGCGAAGTTTCGCGCTTCTCTCCCAGCGTGGTCGGTCCTCTGGTACGGGAAAAGCCAGTCCTGATGGCAGGCATTGAAGTCCCCCAGAGCGACGAAGTGTGCGTCAGGGTGCCGCTGCAGTGCATTGTCAGCAGCCTCACTGAGGTGGTCAAATAAACGAGTTGTCTCCTGATCACCGCTGTGCGATCGGTAGACACAAGTGTAAACAATTTTGTCCACACCAGTGTCAACCAACAGCCATAGGGACGAGAAATGAGGGTCTTCGAGGTGACGGAGGCGCCGGCAACAAATGTCATTGCGGACATACACACAGACCCCGGCACGCTGCAGGAAATGGTGCTCCAATGCGTATCCCGGGTAGTTGAGGTATGCCGCATCAGACGGACATCTGATCTGGGTCTCCGTCAAGAAAAGTAGATGGGGCTTCTCAGTCTCAAGGTGGTGATGTACTGCAATGAGATTGGAGTGCAGACCTCGAATATTAGAGAGGTGCACTTTGAAAGAGAGGACGTGCGCCCGCTGTACACACCTACTTTTCTTATTTGACTTTTTCATTAGGAAAAAAAAAAAAAAATGAGTGAATAGGAAGGAAGACGGCAGTTGAGTGAGGTGATGCAATGTTAATCCCAACAATGCGACCAACGATGCCGGGCCAGAGGGAGATTGATCTGGAGACTGCGGGGACGCCCGAACCCCCCCAGGGATCGCCATCGGGTCCTCTCGTCCGGTCGCCAACCGGCACGATGGGGCCACCCTGGGATTTTTCGCAGTTGGCGGGGCAGCCTTTCATGTGTGGCTGGCACACTACTTGGGCCCCCAACTACCTGCGGTCGGCCAGCGGAAAACCGTGCTTCGGATCCCGCTACCATCCACGACCAAACTCCCGACACGACAACAATTGGCGCATCGTACCGGAACACGACGAATCGCTTGGCGGCATGACTTTGTCTGGTGGGTGGTAACTACGCCGGCGGCCGATGGTGAGGCCTACCACCGAGAGAACTTCTACTTCTCCACGCACATTACTGTATCTGCAAGGGAAAAATTAAAACTACGAAACGATTCAGAGGTAGGTGGTAGGTACAGAGATGTTTTATTTACAAAATTATATACTTTTAAGACTAGTATAATTTTATGTAATTTAGCTGCTCTCTCCTAGTAGTCGTCAGAGTAATTATCTCGATTTAATTCACCACTGGTTTTTAATCAGATTAATATTATTTCTTACAGCTTCAAAACAGTGAAGCAAAATCTAAGCCTCTTCTTTTTGTTCCGGTATTTCCGCCCCAGATAAAGCCATTAATACCGGATTTCTCTTTCCCTTTAAGGCAGCACGCTCCAATGGCAAGACTTGCTCGACTTTCTTTTTCATGAAACCAAAACTTAAACCCATCAAAGTCCGGTTTAATACACGCGCGGTCACGATCACGGGCAGACACTATTTTACATACGATTATTGGACAGTTTCCCGTGAGACACGATGCCCGTCTGTTCGGAGAATCGTCCTTTTGACGTGACAACGTCTTATAAATTGGTTTGCCGGGTGACACTTCAAGAAACTGCGTTACGCACCGCTCACGTTATGCGCTCACAATGAGAGCGAGTGAGAGGCACGCGTCCCTTCCACTCGGGCATGGTTAGCCCGCCTAAGAGAGCGAGAGAGACAGATTGCAAGATTGCAAGTTATTGTATGTATATTTGTATATAAATACGTATGTATGTGTAAAGGTAAAAATAAAATTTTGTTAATATGAAATTCAGTGCGAGATTCTTTGTATAAATTAATGTTTTAAATATAATTCTTTGTATAAATAAATGTTTTAAATTGTTACTATTATTTCATCCTTCTTCCTACTATACGAATGAATATTCACATTAAAATTATTTTACCACTCAAAGTTGTTGTTACGTAAAACTTTCGCCCGTATACCGACTTTACAGGTAACCAATTTTTTTCTATGGACGTTGAGTGCATCCTTCCTCAAGCCTCTATAAATCCTTTAATTTTTATGGCTCAACAAAACTCTAAAAAGCATAGTCTTAAAACATCGTTAAGCTACATCATCCTCTTTTATCCAACTTATTTCTAACTTAGTTCAACTTGTCTCTAAAAGTCAGCGTGCGACGCATTTCTCTTAAAAGAACCAACAAGTAAGTTAAGCGTTATTTCTAGTGTTCTCGGTAATTTGTCAGTTCCGGGATAGTACCGGGACAATACTGCAATATTCACAGGAAGTGTTACGATGGATACCGACAGATAGCTACCAGTCATTGTTCGCTACTGTTGTTTGTTTTGGTGATTTGTATCTCAGAGCTGCAGAACGAATTGCAGTAAATAAAGTAGTAATTGCAGTTCGTGTTGTTTTACTTTCGTTCTGAATGCTAAAAGTAAATAAGCAGATGCAGACAGTTTATTCTGTTAAAATGTTAAAACTTATGCGAAGTGGACTGTCAATAGTGTCTCCTAGGTGATAATGTAATGCGACTACTAACGTCAGGTAGAATGACAGCTTATTTTAAGTCCGCTACACCTAATTATCACATTAGATTTAACAGAATACCGAATTCCACGCGGGTATACCGCGCTTTTTAGGATTCCCTCAGAAATATCATATTTTTTTTCAATAAAAGGTAGCCTATGTTCTTTCTCGGGGTCTAAAGAATGTCTGTGCCAAATTTCATCAAAATCGGTCGAGAGGATTAAGTGGGAAAGCGTAACAGACAGACAGACAGAGTTACTTTCGCATTTATAATATTAGTATGGATTTGACGACACGGCTGGTGTAGTGGCTGAGCGATCGACTACTGACCTACGTGTCGAGGGTTCGATCCCCGCACGGAGCAAGTATTTTTATGAACTATAAGTAGTGGTTACGGGTATGGGTGTTTGTGTATTTGTGTGTAACGTACCCACGATACAGGAGTAATTCATAGTGTGGGGCAAAGTTTGAAAAAAAAAAGACACATGAAATTTTAACAGAATAGATCGTCTGTTATAGTAGGTAGTCAGTAGGTAGTCTATGCTAGTATAATACCAGAATACGGGCTTTGGAAACAACTCTAAATATAACAGTCCAAGAGAGTATGCAGGCTAGTGTCAGTAAGCTAGCAAACTAGGATAATACTGCAACTAAACTAATCGCCAACAATGTAAACAAATATAAGTTTTTGGAAAAGTAAACTTTATTTCATAGAGAATTTTCTAACGAATTTGTAAAATGTATTGAACTCGCTTCATTTCTAGGCTGGTAATCTAGCGAGAAAGTCAGTAAGTTGAAAGAAAGAAAACAAGGAAAAGAAAGAAAAGAAAGAAAGATCATAATATAGGTTTTTTAAAATGTTATGTTTATGTTAATTTTAATAAATAATAATAATAATAAACCAGTACTTGACCGCAATCCTGCCTGATGGTAAGCTGTGATGCAATCGTTGATGGTAAAACGCGCTAGTTTACTAAGCCTATTCACTTAAAAAACTTAGTGAATAGGAAGACAGACGGCAGTTGAGCAAGGTGATGCAATGTTAAACCTAACAACACGACCAACGATGCTGCGCCAAAGGGATATTGATCTGGAGTCCCTCCATGACCAAACTCCCGACACAACAACATTGTGGCAACAACCTGGCACACATCGCAACACAACTGCTCAGACCTGTCCTCCGTATGGTTTCACCAGACGTCATGCCGGAACACTACGAATCGCTAGGCGGCAAGACTGGTGGGGATGCTGCTGGGTTATATGGGGGTGTCTGGTGGGCAGCCGATATTATGGCCTACCATCGAGAAATTTATTCATTTTCAACCAAAGTAGCCTAGCATAGCAAGGTTCAAATTTACTATCATCGGTTTAAAAACCTAGCTTTGGTGTACCTCAGACAAAACTCTAAGCAAAACAAAGAAACATTCCGCAAAGATAACTCAAAACAACCACAACATTGAATAAAGAACGTAACTAAAAATAATTAAAGTTTAAATTCTTAACCCCACCGCAGCTGCCAGCAATTGCATTACATCTGTTCTCAACTGCAGGTTTAATAAAATCCAATTCGCGCAGGCTGCGTGCTGCGGACAGCATCTTGATTTAAGTCTCACTGGGATAAAAAAAACGCACTAGTTTATGGCGGTTTAGTCCTTTATTGTCGACGGTAAAGTGCGGACGACTAAACTCTTTTATCTTAAACTATCGGTCGCTTGCGACTTTGTTCACGTTTTTTTATCTGCTCCGCTAATATTGGTCGCAGCGATATACCCTGAAGCCTTTCTGGATTAATGGGCTATCCAACGAGAAAAGAATTTGTCAAATCGGACCAGGAGTTCCTGGGATTAGCGCGTTCAAACAAACATACAAGCAAACATACAATCAAACATATAAACAAACTCTTCAGCTTTATATATTGGTAAAGATCAGCCGGTTTTCTTGGACAATTACTTTAAATAGTGAAGTTTATTGAGCAATTATATTGAATTGAAGTATAATTGTATTGAATTTGGTTTTGATTTTAGCTTGTCATAAAGTTAAGGAGACGAAATCTATTGATTTTTTTAAATCTTTAAGTTTATGATGATGTAATCTAAAGTCTACGGTTAACAGTATTTTAGATGGGCTTCAGCGTATACAACATTATTTATTGTTTATTATTTTCCCGAAATATGTGTCCAGTATTTTTAAGTAAAGAATCTATGAACAAAATTTCAGAAAGATATCATGAAAAATCACTAAGTTATGAGCTTGTTATCCTACTTGGTTCTTCCAACAAAAATATGGTCAACGCTCCGCTCGGGCGGGCGAGAGGTGCGTTGGTGCGTTGACCTCTGGCGTCAGTTGTTGAGCGGGCATGCGCACGCTACCATAAGCTGTGTAACACGCTCGGTAACTACACTGCAACCATTTCTAAATGTATTTGGGAAAAATATAACATGGTGTAAAAATGCTTGGAATCGATTCAGTTGCTTATCTATATATATAAAAGAAAGTCGTGTTAGTTACATCATTTATAACTGAAGAACGGCTATACCAATTTGGCTAAAAATTGGTAAGGAGGTAGCTAAGAACTGGGAGAAGGACATAGGATACTTTCTATGCCGCTCCCCGTCGTTCCTGTGGGAATAAATGAACTTCTTTGTTTCGACTTCTCCCACGCTTTTATGCTACCCTGGTAACTTGAACGTCAAAAAAATATGCACAATAAACCTTCTTTCATGTATTATGATTATTTAATAATGATGAATGAATGACGTTTATTGTTTCGACTTCTCCTACAGTTTTGTGATACCCTGGTACCTTCCACGTCAAAAAAATATGCACAATAAACCTTCTTTCATGTAATTATGATTATTTGATAATGATGAATGAATGACGTTTATTGTTTCGACTTCTCCTACAGTTTTGTGATACCCTGGTACTTTGCATTTCCACAAACTATGCACAATAAAACCTCTTTCATGTATTATGGTGATTTGATAATGATGAATGAGCTTTTTTATTGTTTCGATTTCTCCTACACTTTTGTGCAACCCTGGTACCTTCCACGTAAAAAAAATATGCACAATAAACCTTCTTTCACGATTATTTGATAATGATGAACGAATGAGGTTTATTGTTTCGACTTCTCCTACAGTTTTGTGATACCCTGGTACTTTGCACGTCCACAAACTATGCACAATAAAACCTCTTTCATGTATTATGGTGATTTGATAATGATGAATGAGCTTTTTTATTGTTTCGATTTCTCCTACACTTTTATGCTACCCTGGTACCTTGCACGTCAAAAAATATGCACAATAAACCTTCTTTCACGATTATTTGATAATGATGAACGAATGAGGTTTATTGTTTCGACTTCTCCTACACTTTTGTGCAACCCTGGTACCTTCCACGTCAAAAAAATATGCACAATAAACCTTCTTTCACGATTATTTGATAATGATGAACGAATGAGGTTTATTGTTTCGACTTCTCCTACAGTTTTGTGATATCCTGGTACTTTGCACGTCCACAAACTATGCACAATAAAACTTCTTTCATGTATTATGGTGATTTGATAATGATGAATGAGCTTTTTTATTGTTTCGATTTCTCCTACACTTTTATGCTACCCTGGTACCTTGCACGTCAAAAAATATGCACAATAAACCTTCTTTCATGTATTACGATTATTTGATAATGATGAATGAATGAGGTTTATTGTTTCGACTTCTCCTAAACTTTTGTGCTACCCTGGTACCCTGCACCTCCACACAGGGGCGTGCACAAAGATTTTATTGGGGGTATGCATAAATATACCTACTATCCAAATCTCTGTGCTTATATATGGTAAAACTTAAAAAACGTAACTTAGACGTAGTTTCAATTTAACATAGTCGCGTACTTTTTCGCATGTCAACATTGAATTGATGTTTGTGCGTGGCTACAATGAACATCTAAGTATGTGATTGATGATAAGAACAAGTCAAATAAATGATATACGTGGGGCATTAGGTATTTTTTATTTGCCCAAATGAATACAATGAAATCATCTTCATCTCAGGGTTAATACCAGTCGCATCCAAAGCTTTGGAATCTGGGGTCCGCTTTTCAAGTCTAATAGCTGATTTTGGCGAAATTTCGACAATTTCCGTGAAGCGACTGCCGTCTGACCTCCACAACGCGAAGGCAATATCGAAGCATTGAAGTTAGACCAATTGTTGGACTTTTGTGGGCTCCAACAACCCGTAACGACTGCCACTAGATGTTCGCATGGCAACCGAAACCAACGGCTTAACGTGCTTTTCGAGATACGACCAGACCAGTGCAAATATTCATATTCATGCATACAAATACTTACACTGCGCGAGGATCGAACCCGCGCCTCCTTACGCAGCGGCCGCGTTCGCTACCGCTACGCCATGTAGGCTGTCAAAATACAATGAAATGGTATTACTAACTCAACTGTAAATAAGTAATAATTTATTTCTCAAAAAACTAAAAAAAAATATTTCACTATCTATAAATTAAATCAACGCGCCTATCTATTTTTAAATAACT
This sequence comes from Sesamia inferens, assembly GCA_037179545.1. NCBI lineage: Eukaryota > Metazoa > Arthropoda > Insecta > Lepidoptera > Noctuidae > Sesamia > Sesamia inferens. Next base: position 28,695,065 of record CM073933.1, on the reverse strand, counting down.
CTGTAAAAATCAAATATATATAAGATCGTTTTGGAATCGCTAAAAGTTCTTTTAAAATGGACAGATAGACAAATCTATGAGTCTGCTTTGGCTTTTCATAAATATGCGTAATGCACTACTCATTGGAATCATAACTATTAAATTTTGCTAATTTGTAAACTTCAGGAAAATTATTACAACATAAAGTATAGTATTGAAATTCAAAAGCAAGTAGGTTGAAAAACTTAAGGTCTTTTAAGTTTTTATAACGTCGACCTGTCAAAGCCGTGTTTTAAAATAATATACCTATACGAGAAACAAAACAATTTATTTGTACACACTACACAACCTGCTAACCACATATAATTATCATAATACTTTTTATAAAGACAACCTTTCTTTTGTGTTAAACCAAAAACTCTAAAATAAATGAATATTCAATTCCGCTTAAAACAATCAATACATATTTAACCCAAAAACACCAATAATGAAACAACATAAGCTGCTAAAATAAAAAGGTATTTGAACGAACAACAATCATGCTGTATTTCTGAACTTCTTAAATTCGTCACATTATTAGAAGCTGTGCTTATCATGGGCTTTAAACCCAAAGAAATTTCACGCACACGTACACAACAGTTTAGGCACACAAGCAAATAATTTTATACACAGACAGATACGGAAGAGGCACATTTTGTTTATGCTTACGCCGTAAGAGGCGCGGGTGTCGCGCCTAAGGCAACTAATGTGTCTCGTTAGCACTAGGCCCAATAGATGGCAGTGTTATCAATAACTGATTAACAAAGTCTTTTAGTTTTAACTTTGTAGTGTATAAATTATTTTACAGTATATTATAATTTTAGAAGACTATTAGGGTATGCAGAGCTTTTCTGCTTGTAAGGAGCGCACGCGCCTGCCTCCACAAAGTAGGAAACACGTGTCCAGTATTTTTAAGTTAATAATATTATGTACAAAATTTCAAAAAGATATAATGAAAAACCACAAAGTTATAATAAGCTTGCTACGAGTATTCTACTTGGTTGTCCCAACATAAATATGGTCAAAGATCCGCGCGCGAGCGAACGCGGTGCGTTGACCTCTAGCGTCAGCTGTTGCGCGCGCACAATACTATGATGATGTATCGTAAGCTGCGTGACGCACTCGGTAACTACACTGTAACAATTTCTAAATGTATTTGGGACAAAATATAACATGGTGTCAAAATTATTGGAATCGATTCAGTTGCTTATTCACTATTTATATATAAGTAACTCAAGAACGGCTGAACCGATTTAGCTGAATATTGGTGGGAGGTAGTTAAGAACCCGTTCCCGTCGTTCCCGTGTGACGTGACATAAGACATGGTCCAACTCATTCAAAATGTAAGTCAGCAATTCATATACCAAAAATGGTAGAACAAAAAGCAAATGACAGCTGAGCATATTTAAAAAAAAGTCTAACCGGTTGAAGCAATCGTTTAAAGCAAAGAATATAAATACTCTCTGCTGGTTTAAAGTTTCTAATAAAAAACCACAAAGCCAACTTCAACTTCAAAATTTCTAATATTGTATTGCTGTGCCATTTATCATCAATAAAAATATCATGCCGTGACCAAGACCATCAAATCTTTCTCGAGCGCCGCCATACTATGACTCGACTTCGTGCTTCTCACTCACAAGAGCAAAGGGAGGCGGCAGTCCGTGAAACTGTTCCGTTGACAATGCGAAATCGGCGAACAAACCTCAGAGATCATCATCATTATCATCAATCTTTTTATCGTCCCACTGCTGGAGACAGGTCTCATGCAGAGAAGGATTGAGTGTAATCACCACGCTTGCTTAATGCGGGGTGGCGATTTCAGACTTATAAAGTCCAGGTTTCCTCAAGATTTTTTCCTTCACGTTCAGTCATTGGTGTCCTAGATATTATACTTAGAGAGTACATATCACTTTAGAAAAGTTACATCGATACTTGCCTGACCTGGAATCGAACCCGCGCAATCATACAAGAGAGGCTGGTGTTTTAACCACTAGGCCACCACGGTATCTCAGAGATCAATAGCTAGATAATTTACGAAGCACAAGTAGAAATTCATTTCTTTCACAAGGTGCTACACTAAATAAATGACAAATAAAAAAAATCATGGAATACTTTTTTTTTTATTTATTTACAGTGTTCCTAATTTAAAAAGTAAAAAATGTGATCATGTGATATTTATTGCCTTTAAGGCGGAACAAAGTTCGCCGGGTCAGCTAGTTCTGAATAAACTATATTCAGGTTTCGCATAAACAAAAAATAACGTTATAATAATTATATAAATAGGTAATTATAATTACCTATTTAGTTAAAAAAAAAAAAACTTTAATGAAAGGACAAGTTTTCCTTGGATACATTAAAGTGATATGTTATTAATGGAATCCTATTCTAGAGACTAGAGCGAAGAAGTCTTGAGAACTGGTTTCCAAGATTGTTCTTACTGAAACAATGGCCCCTATTCCCTCGTTCATAAACAAACTAAATTTAAACTCAGTATAAGACAGAACTCAACCCAGTAGATAAAATATTAGTTGAGACTGTCTGTCAAATTAAAATGCTCCATAGACAGTTTAGAGGTGATTAAAACATCATCATCATCAACATTTAAGCCGAAAGACGTCCACTGCTGGACATAGGCCTCCCCAATGTTCTCCACGATGACCAGTCCTGCGCCTCTCGCATCCCGCGGTTTCCCCGCGACCTTCACCAGGACGTCGGTCCACCTTGTTGGGGGCATACCCACGCTGCGTCTTCCGGTGCGTGGTCGCCACTCGAGAACCCGTCGGCTCCATCGAGCTTCGGTCCTACGGGCAACGTGGCCGGCCCACAATCACTTTAGTGTTGCAATTCTTCGGGCTATGTCGGTTACTCTCGTGATTCGATCGCGCAGTGAAACCCCAAGCATAGCCCTCTCCATTGCCCGTTGAGTGACCTTGAGCCTTTGATTAAAATATGGCCTGGTCAATTTATGTAAGGCGTTAATTTGACAGGAGCAAACTAAAATTCATCTTCTGTAGTGTGAAAAACTTTTTTTTTATTATTATAAACTAGTGCTTGACCGCAGTCGTGCTTAATGGTAAGCAGAGATGCAATCGTTGTTGGTAAAATACGCTAGTTTATTAAGAGCCTCATCATCATCATCAGTCTTTACTCGTCCACTGTTGGACATAGGCCTCCTCGATGGCACATTAAGAAGTTCGATCCTGAGCAGCTCTCCGCCAGCTACTACTAGCCACCTTTTTGATGTCGTCGCTCCATCTCGCCCAAAGGCGTCCTACGCTACGTTTGCCGAGATGCGGTCTCCACTCGAGGACTCGTTTACCCCAACGGTTGGCGGTCCTACGGCATATGTGACCAGCCCATTGCCACTTCAGGTTGCTAATCCTCTCAGATATGTCAGTGACTCTGGTGCTCTGTCAGATCACCTCATTAAGAGCCTATTCACTCAAAAAAACTGTGAACAGTGAAGGAAGGAAGACGGCAGTTGAGCGAGGTGATGCAATGTACAGCATGAACAACGATGCTGCGCCAGAGGGAAATTAGTCTGGTGACCCTCCAGGACCAAACTCCCGGCACTACAACATTTGGCGCATCGTACCCGGCACACATCGCAACACTACTACTCAGACCCGTCCTCCGTACGGCTTCACCAGACATCATGCCGGAACACGACGAATCGCTTGGCGGCAAGACTTACATACATATATACATAATCAGCCTCTATTGTTTCCACTGTTGGGACACAGGCCTTTCGATGAGAGGGAGTTTTGTCTCTCGATGTTTTCCTTCACCGTTTTGAGAGCAGTGGAGATGAAATAAATTACACAAATTAAAGTGCCTGTTGGGGTTCAAATTTACGACCTTCAACTTGTAAGTCACGATCGTTACCACTAGGTTACCACTGCTCCTCACTAATTTCATATAGTAATGAGTATAGCGTCAGTGAACAACTTCTGATTGTAAACTACACTGCGTGCGTTCATGCCTAACTATTCATATAGGTATGTACAGGCCGCTCATTGTATATTATGTAGTGTTGAATGTATTTTTTTATGTTATCTGTGATAATAGGCTACTTGACTAAAAAAACTAATTAGTCCGTCAGTCAGATTTCCAAAAAATACTAGACACGTATTTTTTTATTACCAAATCGATAAAAATTGACAAATATAAAAGGCATCAAAGATCAGGAGTGGTGGCTGGTGACGTCACTGGTCGTTAAATAATGTAGCGTGCAGAGACGTCACATGAGTTTTCAACGCACTGTGTCGTCTTCATTCTTTGTTTATATGAAAAAAGAAAAAATACGTGTCTAGTATTTTTTGGAAATCTGACTGACGGACTAATTAGTTTTTTTTAGTCAACTACTCTATTGTATGAGAGGTGAATTACTAGATTTATCAAAGTTGCTAGCTTCCGCCTACAGTTTTGCCCGCGTGAAATTCAGTTTGCCCTAAAATGCTTTTGTATCTACAGAGTATTCAGCCGTGCATTATCGTAGCATGGTATATATAGTCTAAAAGTTTCCTGTACATAAACCCAGCTAATAATGGTGACATTAACAAGATAAAGTAAAAAAACTAAAACCCAACTACGACAAAAAACGACGCTGATAATAATTATGTATAAGCATATAAATACTGGTGAAGCTCTTTCAAGTAATACCAAACACATTACATATATTTTTATTTTATATTTTTTTTCCCCTAGAGGGCATAATAGTAAATTTGGTGACAAACTTTATAGCTCACAACCAACAGAATATCAAGATCAAGACCCTTCTAATGGCACTGCAGTGGTCTTATTCTGATTACTAAGTACCAAAGAAATTAAGAACGAAAAGATGTGAATTATATGCAATTAGCCCATAAATGCAAGTAAAGTCACAAGCAAATGCTAGTAATATATATATATTCGAAATGTACAAGTGAAGCGCTTTAAAATGATACCAAACACGGCATATCTAGCTTAACTTTATTTTTTTACTCTGTATATTTTGTCCGCTAGAGGGCGCCACATTGAATTTGGTGAAAATCTATATAGCCTATAACCAGCGGACAATTAAGACGCTTCTAATGATATGTCATTTGTCGAATTCTGATTAGTGGTTTAGAAGTTACGAGGGAACAGATGAACATACATACATACATACATACATACATACATACATACATACATAGCCTGTCAAAATCATAACCCTCCTTTGGCTTTGCCGTAGTCGGGTAAAAATATATCTGGCTGTAACCCAGATTCGCTATTTAAGTTTTTTTAAATAATGTCGAACCGCTATTTTTTAAGGGATAAAAAATATCCTGTTATTTATTTTGCTAAATTACATAGCAATCAGTTTTGTAGTTTAGGCGTGAAAGCGGAACAAACAAATAAACAAACTCACTTTCACAAATATAACGTTATTTTTTGTTTATACGAAACCTGAGTATAGTTTGTTCAGAATAAGCAACTGAATAGATTCAATCATTATTACACCATGTTACATTTTTTCACAAATACATTAAGAAATTGTTGCAGCACTCTGCAACAATTTCTCAAATCAAATCTATCGTAAACAATAGATCATATACGACGTTTACGATAGATCATAGTACTTGCACCGCACGCACAGCTGACGCCAGAGGTCAATGCACCGCGCTCGCCCGCCCGTGCGACGCTTTGATCATATTTTTGTTGGGACAACCAAGTAGAATAGCAAGCTCATAACTTTGTAGATTTTCATTATATCTTTTTAAAATTCTATACATAGATTTTTTACTTAAATTACTGGACACGTGTTTCCGGTTTCGCATAAACAATAAAAACTTTTTTTACAAAAGAAACAACCTACTTCCAAAAAACACTACATAGTGAAAAATAACTAATTTCGGAAGTCGGTGTCTTTGGTTTTTGTATATTAGTTTTTGACACCGACTTCCGAAATTAGTTATTTTTCAAACCCTATCAGAGAGAGGGTTTGAATGGTGGTGGAAATTGGGTGGTGTATCAAACCCTGATGTCCTTATCATGGGACCACCTTGGGAATATCTTCTTTCCAACAGAAAAATAATGATCAAAATTGGCTCTTAAACGACGAAGTTATCCGCGAACAAACATAAAAAAAAGGTCCCGGTCGAATTGAGTAACCTCCTCCTTTTTGAAGTCGGTTAAAAAATAATATTGTATAGTATTTGTAAGGAAGTAAGGACTAATCTGTTTTTCCAGTAGTGAAAACCAAATAAGAAGCCAACAAGATCGCAATTTTTGAAATAAGCTTTTGATAAAGCTCTCGAGAAACAAGATATAAACAAATTTAAAAAATACAGAAAAATTAAAAAAAATACACATACCTATATTATGAAAGGTGAGGTTCTTAGAATTTTAGTGCTATAAAAATTTATCTCAATACACCAATAATACCAGGAAACCAAAATATAAGAAGAGGTTATTAAAAATAATAATGTTGAAAGGAGAGAAAGGATTAGTGTTATGGATATGTCAGGGTCAGGACTACCCGGAAATTTGGGCACACAGTAGACGTTGGATAGAAGGTACCAATGATTGTCGCCCTATATTATGATAATACTATTAATGGACTTGGGGAAATAATGGGCGACAATATTGCTTATTTTGTTTTTCTAATTGATTGGATTGTCCCCTAGGCTCCAAAGCTGATGTAATATTTTTACAATATGCCAAAATTCCAACATACTACTTTGTGAAAAACAAAATTGCCACCACAATGTTTTTTTTTCAACGAATACTTTTTATAATCTGTGTTGAAGAAAGCATTGGCTTAAATATCTATAAATCACACGCACACACAAATTGCTGAGACATTCTATGCTAATCTTTCAGCATCAAGTCAACACGCCAAACATTTTCTTACACCTCAAGACCTTGATGAAAACACCCAAAAGTTCAAATATGGCGACAGTTTCCTTTTACAAATTAACGACTCCGCCCGTCATTATGACGTCACCTGACATGCCTGTCCAATCAGAGGATCCCAATGAAAAATGGCTGCCAGTATTAATACGGAAAGTTTTCTTGATAAATGGTGCGTAATAAGAAAAGAATTGGATATGAATTCGTAAAAATGTAATGGTTGAAAGACAAATTGATTTTTTATATTCAATTTTATTGGCATTAGTGAATCCAAACTCCATTTAGTCAAGGGATCCGACGGTTTCTACCTAATATTCTGGGGTCGTCAGTCGCAAAGTCTCCGCTATTAGACATTTTACTTTGAATTTTGTGTTAAGTTTTAGTCGTGATCCGTGATTTAGTTCGCGTTACCTCTCGTGGGATGGAGCTGATCGCTAGTTTATATGGAAATTAGAGGACTTTAAAGGGTTAAGATAATATTAGTTCAGGTTCCTTCGCTAGTTTGCACAAACAATTTATACCCTCTAAGAGACACATAATTATATCCAGTAAGTAAGAAAATATTTTGAAGAATTGCCTATACTACTATAGATACTATTTTTAATTTGCTAGATCAAAGAGATTGTTAATACCTAATAAAATAATGTTATGTTGACAAAAAACGTCAACCACAGCTGTCGTTTTAATTTATTAAAAAAGGACACAGTTTATTATGTGTTCAAGTAATCTTGTGTAATGTCTTGTAGTTGTCCACTTATTATATGACAAGCAACGCATTTGTTTCTCAATTCTAAAGAATAACATCATGATTTAAATCAAATATACTAATGCTAGAATCTCACGCCCCGTATCTCCAACCACATTTCATTCCGGATAAATCTTTTTCAATAGTGTAACCTTCCTTTGACGCAACGTATTATACTTCAACACGACAAAAAGATAGTTCCTATCGAACACATCGCACGTATATCGTCTAAAATAATCTCGTTCCTCCTCTAAAGGTCCTCTGAACAAAACAGGCACTACTCTAAGTGCATTTTATTCCGTCAGACCCTTTGAGAAAGTCCTGAAATAGCGGCCATCTTGTCAGACCCGTATGAGTAAAGTCTAGGAGATATTTTCGTCATATTTTGTGTCGAGGGAAGAGAGGTCTTGTCATACTGGATTGCTCCTAGTACACAGTCGTTCGCGAGAATTGGTTAAAATTCAATTATTCGTCCCATTATTCGTGTACTCAAAGTTTGGAGTAGGGCTGGACCACTTAGGACGATTCGTTCATGTCGAGTGCCTTGCGCTGATTCGGTTTAATCTAACTTTAATACAGGCTTTTATGCTATAAGTTGTACAACAGAAGGAAAGTGAAGTGTCTATGTGTAGTATAACAAATATTTACTATTTTAAAGGCGAAGTTTAAAACTGGACAGATAACCGTGCTGCTAGGTAGAGTTTATTGCGCTACGTTTACCCTCTAGCCGGCGGGCGTTTTCGGGACTATCTTATGTAATTTTCATCTTCGAAAAGTCTTGATTCCAATTTGAATTAATAACTATTGATTTTTTATATCCACAAATGGTTCCCTTAGATTCTTTGGATTATTTTCTAAATAGTTCACGCTGCATCATTGAATCATCCGTCTCTAGACAACATGACGTAATGTAATTAATGCACACCCTCAAACACCCCAATTAGAATATTATGTTATGATCATAATATATACACTGAATTTTTAATTTGACATATATATGCATATATGCATTGTTATTTATTAAATTAGTTATACCAATTCTTAGAGAACGAAGACCTTAACATTCTTGGAATAAGGTATTTTTTTTCTTTATTTTGTATTGTGCGTTAATTAATTTATATGTTGTATACTGTTCCTGCTTCAACACTTGTCTTTTCTCGGTGAGAGGGAGTGCGCGTGCAATGTGGGCAAGTAAATGTCACATGTCTTCGATTTTTAGTATCTAGGACGACCAGATTTTTCGTTTAGACAGATTTTTTATGGCTAATTGGTATCATGATGATTTCCCTCACCTCACCCCCCTTTTTTCTTCTTTCCTCTTCTCTCCTTTTCTTCTTCGTTTTGAGAATAGTGATGATGAAATAATTTCATATATATATTTTTTAATAATTATAAACTAGCGCTTGACCGCAATCCTGCCTGATGGTAAGCAGTGATGCGATCGTTGATGGTAAAGCGCGCTAGTTTATTAAGAGTGAATAGGTCACTCAGAAAAACTGAGCGAATAGGAAGGAAGACGGCGGTTGAGCGAGGTGATGCAATGTTAAACCCAACAACACGACCAACGATGCTGCGCCAAAGGGAGATTGATCTGAAGACCCTCCACGACCAAACTTCCGACACAACAACATTTGGCGCACCGTACCCTGCACACATCGCAACACAATTGCTCAGGCCCGTCCTCTGTACGGCTTCACCAGACATCATGCCGGAACACGACGAATCGCTTGGCGGCAAGACTTACATACATATATACATAATCAGCCTCTATTGTTTCCACTGTTGGGACACAGGCCTTTCGATGAGAGGGAGTCTTGTCTCACGATGTTTTCCTTCACCGTTTTGAGAGCAGTGGAGATGAAATAAATTACACAAATTAAAGTGCCTGATGGGGTTCAAATTTACGACCTTCAACTTGTAAGTCAGTGTCGTTACCACTAGGCTACCACTGCTCCTCACTAATTTCATATAGTAATGAGTATAGCGCCTGTCAGTGTTTGAATCTGGGATCTACAACTTTGGCAGCGCGACCCTCACCACTTTTCGCTGGGTCAGTTTTATCTAAATGTGCCTCATCATGTTCTATTCCATGTTAACGTCACATCCTATTTCCCATGTATTCAAGTTCACGCTGTTCTAGTTCTGGTGTCAGACCCGGTAACATGCGATTTTCATTTTGTCACTTACAATTTTCCTCTCCCAAAAAACATGAGGTTCTGAGATGACTTGTTGTATATATGATACTTTGTTGAGGGAATGAACGTGTGCGGTCAAGAACGAAGTACTTACAAGATTTTTACACATAATGTCCTTTCTGTGCTTTGGACAGCACTTTAAGCCACGACAAAGGGGGACCAAGGATTTTTCTACCCAGTAATTAAATTGTGGAGGAACATATTTTATTTTTATAAATTACAAACTAGTGCTTGACTGCAATTCCGCCTGATGGTGAGCAGCGATGCAATCGTTGATGGTAAAGTGCGCTAGTTTATTAAGAGCCTATTCACTCTAACCTTGAAGACACTTAAATTTTAGTCCGACGGAAACACGGCCGCTGGCACATTGTTCCAGTCCCTTGATGTATCTACTCGGTATTAAAGAGGAGGCAAAACGTTTCGTCCGGATCATAGTAGTGTTAACAACGTATGGGTGGAAACTTGCCGTATGATCGGTTAAACGCAGTTGGCAAAACGCTGAGCAGATGATGATAATTTCTAAACGACGTGTGCGTACGAGCGTCGTGTGAGGAACTTCATTCTCCTGCCAGAAGAACAGATACCGTGGCCCAGCAGAGCACAGGTAGGAATAAGTGGCACATCTCTTCGTCAGAGTGGTGGGGGTCATTTATTTATTTATATATTTTATTATTTATGTACACACAATAAAATACATAAAGATACGACAAAATTAAGATCTGAGTACAAAGGTGCTGCTTATTTCTTAAGAAATTTCATCCAGCAGACCTGCGAAAGGAGAAGTAAAACAGAAATTTAGACAATAGTGTGTAAGAACAAGGAGGAAATAAAATATGAAATGATAATTATTAAAGTAATAATATTAAATATACCTAAACATATAATCCAAAAATAATTATATAAGCCAAACCATTAAAACCAAAAATAAGTATACTACTTAAATAAATGCATAATACTAAAATATATAAATATGTATAAATAATAAACAAATTCTCACAATATAGAGGAAAGGTAACGCTCTTTTAATCGGCGTTTAAATTTAGAAATAGTGTTTAAATCACGAATGTTAGGCGGGAGTGAGTTCCACAATATTTCAGGTCATTTGATGATTGGAAAATCTTGGGTGATTTCCCACCCGAAAAAAATCGTTTTCATTCGTTAATACAAAACACAGTAAAAGAGTGAGAAATACGCCCTTTAAATACAGACCAGTTTAGTTTAAGTTTTTAGAAGCTCGCCATCTTGGATACTGACCTTACCATCGGCTTCTGAGCGATGAAAACTATCTCTCTAACAGCATGGATGAAGGTTTTGCTTTACGTAACGATTTCTACCAGTTTACTACTGCCGAATGCCGCAATAAAGAACTTCGTGCCAATAATATTAGCCAGATGGCGGTTTTTTTTTTGTGAACTATGTAACTATAAGACACTTAGACTCAGCACTGCGTAGAATAAGAAAGGAAGATACACTCAACAGATGATACATACATAGGAACTCACTCAATTATCCCATCCCCTAACTCAATAGCTGTAAACATAATTACATAATAATAATATTCACTTATTGCGAACACGCTGCCTTTATAAACAGGCCGCCAACTAGGCGGCTTGAGTGCCGAACTTACACAAAAGACTTGAAGTTTTGACTCAAATACCAACTTGGGATCTTAGCGTCGGAAGGAGTGGATCTGTAGTCTTGTCGCAACTACCGGCTGTAGTCAGTTTTAATAGAATGTTTGTAGTAAGTTAATATTTAAGTTATGTCCTTTTTAGGGTTCCGTAGCCAAATGGCAAAAAACGGAACCCTTATAGATTCGTCATGTCTGTCTGTCCGTCTGTCCGTCCGTATGTCACTGCCATTTTTAATAAAAACTATAAGGGCTATACTCTTGAAACTTGGTAGGTAGATGTATTCTGTGAACAGCATTAAGATTTTGATGCAAAAATAAAAAATAATAATAATAAATATTGGGGGCTCCCCATACTTAGAACTGAAATTCATTTTTGTTTTATCAAACACAAACGTGTGGGGTATCTGTGGATAGGTCTTAAAAAATGATATCGAGGTTTCTAAAATATTTTTTTTCTAAACCGAATAGTTTACGTGACAGACGCTTCCAAAGTGGAAAAAAGTTGGTACTCCTCTCTAACTTCTAAAATAAGAAAATGAAAAATCTAAAAAAAAAAACAAATGATGTACATTACTATAAAAACTACCAACGAAAATTGTTTTGAACGAGATCTAGTAAGTAGTTTTTTTTTTAATACCTCGTAAATCGTAAACCGCTTATTACCGCGTAATCTTTCATAAAAAATAACTTAAATCGTTTTGCACAAGAGCTCATTTGCGTCTCCACAGCGTTTTCCTGTTACATATATGTAATATTTTTTTCCCTAAACAAAGAGTATCAACAGATATTTAATCTCTCATTCCTACACAATCCCCAGTGTACTTACTCACCCTTAAAACACGTAGTACATGCGTACCTACTTACAAAGCGGCCATGACAGATCAAGACGCTCATTCACATAATCATAATTCATCTTGGAATACAGGTCTGAAGAGCACCCCGCGTCATAGACTAAGCCGAATAGAAGCGAAACCTACCCGACCTTGTAACGAGGCATTTGGTCCCGTTGTAATGTGGTTGCAAGTGTAGCTGCTGAGCGTAAGATTCTGGGTTCATTTCCAGATTGGGAAAGGTGTTTGTTGAATATCTTCTCTGAATTTTGGGTGAACGCTGCCGAAAACTCGCCGCCGACCGCCGCACGGCGTGACGAACGCACTCCTGGTCGAACTGGCAAGCTGGCGAGTCATGACCACGTTCTTTTAACGGTCACTAAATTTAAGCATTTAAAGTTTTTAGACCTCAAAATTCAATATTAATAAAGTTAGGGAGTCTGCCAGTGAATTGTGTCGATGTGTGCCTTCTCGTAATCTGGTCTGGTGGTCTACTAACCCCGCATCTGAAGGTTGGAGGTAAGTGGTTTGTCGCTTATAGCACTTTATTCAGAGATATATATTCCGAGGGCATTATTCTCTCGCATACTTGCTTATAATTTATAATATATCGATATCCTAAATACAGTCCACTTGGATCTTGTATAAAATCTTTCGTGGCGGATATGTTGCCGCCACAGTGTTATTGGGTATTCGTGTAGAAATTTCTTATTGACAAGCCTTAGTTTGATAGTGGGCAGTGCGATACCACCGTGGCTAAAAATCAGATTAAGCCATCGATTATAGGCCTGTTATCTTTTTCTAACGAAAAGTGCACTCTCTACTCCGCGGTAAAAAAGATCGCATTTGTGCCTGACCATATTCTTGCTCACCAGAATATCTCCTGCTCCGAAGGCTAGTCTCCACAGGTTTGGGTCTTCTGACCTTGAGTATTCTGGTCGCTTCTATTTAGCCTTGCATCGACACGTTAGGAAAAGACTGATGAACAATGAACAGCCATGGTTTTTTGACGTCATAACCTGTCTTATTGGTAATTTTTTTTTTAATACTTATAAACTAGCGCTTGACTGCAATCCCGCCTGGTGGTAAGCAGTGATGCAATCGTTGAGGGTAAAGCGCGCTAGTTTATTAAGCGCATTCACTTAAAACAAAAACCTTAGTGAATAGGAAGGAAGACGGCAGTTGAGCGAGGTGGTGCAATACCTAACACACTATATACCCAACAACACGACCAACGATTCTGCGCCAGGAGGAGATTGATCTGAAGATCCTCCTCGACCAAACTCCCAACACAACAACATTAGGCGCATTGTACCCGGCACACATCGCAACACAACTGCTCAGACCCGTCCTCCGTACGGCTTCACCAGACCACCAGTGGTAACTTCTGCCGGCGGCCGATGTTATGGCCTACCACCGAGAGAAGTTCAGAAGAGTTTCACTTCTCTACAATCTTAGTCTTTGCTCTCTTTTACGATTAACCTCATCTCTCGTAATTATTTTCCGAGGGTGTCGCACCACTGAATTATCAATGTTCCTTGCGTTATTCATCTAATGTGACCTTTTATATAGAGATATATTATATGTTAAGGGAATTATTTAACCCGTGGATATGTACATAAAACCCCATTTAAAACTCTAAACACTTAAAAAAGGTTAGAAAGGCTAGCGTTTTAAGCCCTATTTATGTAGGTACAGGAACAATAATAAAAAACCATTAAAACCAAGCGGCTTTAACGGTTTTTCATCATTGTTCCTCTCGACAACATTACCCGCCATCTAATCTCTTCAACACCCTTGGTTGACTGGTAGAAAATGCCTTGGGCATTAAGTCCGTTTTTGTACCCTTTTTGTGTACGAGAAGTTTAAATAAATGATGAGGTATAATTTTTTTAATACGAGGAAAAGCGATTCGGTATTTTTGTTTTTTTTTTTTTTAAAAATTATTCAGAATATTTTGTAATAAGCGGTGTATTCCTTTAAACAAGAGATCATCATCATCATCTCAGCGTTAATCCCAGTCGTATCCGAAGCTTTTTCAGCTTTGGAGTATGGGATCCGCTCTACCAGTCTAACTGCTGATTTTGCCTAAACTTCGATATTTTTCACAATACGAAGGCAATATCGAAGCATTGCATTAGACTCATTATTGGACTTTTGAGGGTTGTAACAACCCGTAGCGACTGCCATTAGATGTTCGTATGGCAACCGAGACCAACGGCTTAACGTGCTTTCCGAGGCACGACCAGACCAGTGCAACTATTCATATTCATGCATACAAATATTTGCACTGTGCGGGGTTCGAACCCGCGGCTCCTTGCGCAGCGGCAGCGTTCCCAACGGCTACGTTACGGAGGCTGTCAATAAGAGAATGTCTTTTAAATAAGAGATAAAGGATTTTATTTCTACAGAACAAACACGTTAATCATATTTTAATCAAAACAATATCAACATTCTCTGCCTTTATCTCAATTTATTTGGGGTTGCCGCTGCCATCTCGCCGTTCACCCCCTTTAGAACCAACATAATAAAAACTAGTTGTGATCAGCATTCCCCATCAGTAGCAATGGGTTTCATTCTGACAATTCAACAACATGAAAACCTCCCAGATGATAAATAAGATCTACCAACTGACATCGAAGTCGTGGTGGCCTAGTGGTTAAAACATCAGCCTCTCAAGTATGAGTGCGCGGGTTCGATTCCAGGTCAGGCAAGTACCAATGTAACTTTTCTAAAGTTATATGTACTTTCTAAGTATATCTTGGACACCAATGACTGAAGGTGAAGGAAAACATCTTGAGGAAACCTGGACTTTAAGTCTGAAATCGCCAATCCGCATTGAGCAAGCATGGTGATTACGCTAAATCCTTCTCTGTATGAGAGGAGACCCGTGCCCAGCAGTGGGACGATAAACAGGTTGATGATGAACTGACATCAGTTTTAGAATAAAGTTCTTTACACCTCCTAGGCTGCACAATTTTAGAAGAAAGTTTTTAACCATTCATCGACGTCGTGGTAGCCTAGTGGTTAAAACATAAGCCTCTTAAGTATGAGTGTACTTGTTCGATTCCAGATCAGGTAAATACATCATTCATCAGACAGATAGCCTTAAAGCCAGTTCAGTTCTTCATCATCAACCTTTTTATAGTCCCACTGCTAGGCACAGGTCTCCTCTCATACAGAGAAGGATTGAGCGTAATCACCACGCTTGCTCAATGCGGATTGGCGATTTCAGACTTAAAGTCCAGGTTTCCTCAAGATGTTTTCCTTCACCTTCAGTCATTGGTGTCCAAGATATAATTAGAAAGTACATATAACTTTAGAAAATCTTCTATCGTTTTCATAATGAAATATAAAGAAAAAGGTGCACTTAACTTAAAATTAGTTTGGTTTGTAAATAAGTGAATCGGCGCCATTATCGTTTCAGACTAAATTTTAAGTATTTTCTCCGTTATTCTTTTTTATGAAAGCAGCCACAACTTTTATACAAAATAACTTTTTGGACAAAATTACCTTCAGGACAAAATCTATCATATTATTCGCAGTACTCTTATATCCAATTTAAATGTCTATCCATTCATTTTGGAAAGTAAACCACACGAATATTGTTGGTTAACTCTGAAGTGCCGGGTTTTTTCTTATAAATTATGAACTAGCGTTTAATCGCAATCCCGCTTGATGGTAAGCAGTGATGCAATCGTTGATGGTAAAGCGCGCTAGTTTATTAAGAGCCTATTCACTCTATCCTTGAAGATACTTACTACATACAAAAATATTTTTTTCCAGTCCCTCGATGTACGCAGTATAAAAAATGAGGCGAAACGCTTCGTTCAGATCGTTGTGGTGTCAACGAGGTAAGGGTGGAATCTTGCCATACGATGGGTCGTCCGATGATAGAACGGAGATAGGGGAATTAAATCGTGCAATTCCCTCGCACGCTCTCCAAAATGCATCCAATAGAACACTGATAGGCTGGCTACTCTCCGCCTGTGCTCCAGGCTTTGAGACCGTTTTGAGCTAAATCTGAGTCACCAATTAGCCTCTCCGCGAGCCTCCCCACTGAATCCAAAGTGGCATTTTGTGTTTGACCAATGCGGTGATCGCAATTCAGCTAGAGAAGTTCCCAGAGACGCGTAATGAGCCGTTCTGCTGGTTCGTACGGAATAAACTTATTAATATATACATATACCAGTATGTTTAACGTATTTTTTTTTATAATCTAGTGCTTGACCGCCATACCGTTTGATGGTAAGCCGTGATGCAAATGTTGATGGTAAAGCGCGCTAGTTTATTAAGACCCTATTCACTCTAGCCTTGAAGACACTTTAATTGTAGTCAGTAAGTCTTTTTTTGTGAAACCAAATTTATACAATCTCCGATTTCAATAACTAAGTGGACATCATCAGTCACCAAAGCATACGAACTAAGTCAGCCCTCATACATTACAAATATGAAGTTGTCACTAAATAAAAACCTTATATGTTTCTTGCAAGTCAGTTACTTCTATAGAATTACGTTGTTATATTCCTCGGAGAGGCTCAAATAGCCTCATTTTGTTGCGAGAGGGAATTAACGAGCAGCCTCCGAGAAAAAAAAAAGAAATATGACGTCACTTGACGCCTAGCGATAATCAGCCTGTACTTTATAGCCGGGTTTGAAGGATTCCTTAGATATTGTTTTTGTTATTACATTTTTCTTGGTAAAATATTCTTTGTCAGGTCTTTTAAGATCTGGCTTTTTGTCAGATTAGCTCAATTTTAGCGTGCCGTAAATTACGCTGAATAATTACACTGAGTTAACTTTGGTGTGCGATATTAAAATTTTGGCGAGGTACCTTGATAACATTGAGTTTTGAATGGAGCAGATTTGTTCCCCCGCTTCATTGTGTTACGGGGATGAAATAATTATAATTAATACCTAATTGGGTAGAGTAATCTTACTGTTCCCAATTACGCGTTAATTATAATTATATACGGTACGTGCTCAAATGTTCCTAGAGTGACTCAAGTAAAACATTATTGGCTCAAAGTTAAACGCATACCTAAATGCTGGCATGATAAGACTATTAACATTTTGTATTATATTTTCAATACACTTTATATCTTCTGGCATTGTCATTTGTGTAGATATTGTACATAGTTTTAGTGACCAAGGGTAACACAACACATCACGAAATACTAGTACCATCCTTAACATTTCAGCCGAAGGACGTCCATTGGTAGTGCCCTTGTGAGGTCATCATTCTAGCGTCTTCTGATAAGCAGTCGCCACTCAAAAATCAAAATCAAAAGTCATTTATTCAAATTAGGCTGAGAATCAGCACTTTTTGAACGTCAATATTACATAAGACAGTCCCCCAAAACGCCCACCCATCGACACTTCCTAGTGCTTTCGCTGGGAAGAAGAAGTGGCGGAAGAAACTCCCCAGCAGCACAGCTGTCTGTTCATTTTAAAAAACACATGACTTTATACAATACTATGTATAGTGATGAACACAAGAAAATATAACAACAATGAAACTTTTGAAAATATGCCAGCTACCACGCCAGAATACCAGCAAAGCAAAACTCCAAATCCTTTCGGCTCCACCAGCCATCTGTTTTGCGACGTACAATACCTCCTTTTTTGGGTGGAAAATCATGAAATCTTTTCTTTGGCTTTGGGTTTTTGACCAAAACTCACCCATGCTCCTTCATTTGCCTGTTCCGGTGGCCACTGTATGTCTTTCAAACAACCCACGGCTCTGGCAGACATGCAATACCCCCTGAAATACAACCACCATAACCCCCAATACTTTTGCTAAATGATCTTCTACCAACCACAGTTTAATCTAATAACACCTGAAATATAACCATTGCGAGCGACCCCAAAACTCAAGTGAAACGAATATTTTTCTAAAACTCACTTCAACTTAATTCCGTTTCAAAACTTTATGCTAAGAACTTGGGCGATAATTTCCAAAAGTTCTTTAGATTTTGGGTCCTTTACTTTATAAATTGTGTTGCAGTCTCTCTAAATTGTTTTCGTATGTTTCAAAACGTTAAGATAATTATATTGAAATTAAACTTTATTGTCTTAAAGTTCGAACAGTGTTTTGTTCACATTGTCTTCGTCGGAATTAACAAAGACCTGGTGTTTTGGTTCATCCTTTGTAGTAACTTGTCCTTATTAAGATATTTGGGATCGGCCAAATGGCTCTTTTTTCAAGGGTGTCATTAGGCCACTTAGGAGATTTATCTACACATCTCTCTGATACATTTTGTCACTAACCTATATTCTGCTTAACTGATTTATTTATGATCATTATAAGTCTTGTACCATTCTTTCCTGAATCAGGACTACTTTAAAAAATTACTTATAATCTTTTTCTTTTCCTTGGCGTGTTCGAGTTTCAATGGGCACGCAACAATAGCGGCGGTGAGTTTGTCTGAGGAGTGGCTAGAGAGGCGCCACAGCCGGCATCACCAATCGACAACACCTTCCGCCTATCGCAGGTCCTCACCTGACATGGCTGTTTCGGGAGGTTCCTGTTCCGGATAAGGCCGGAGGAAACGCTAGGGTGTCATCACTGTGAGGATCGCCCTAAAGATACGGTGGAGCATACGGTGGAGGTCTGCCCGGCTTGGGCGGAGCACCGTCGTGTCCTCGTAGCTTCGATCGGCGGCTATCTCTCGCGTCCAGCCCATGGTCCGGAGCGATAGTGCGTGGCAGGACGTCACCTTCTTCAGCGAAGCAGTGAAGCTGACAAAGCAGGAGGTGGAGCATGGCCATACTCCTTGTTCGGGAGACAATATCGAACTACCGGCCACCGTAAGCTCGGGCTTGCGGGCGGCGTGCAGTGGGCAGCTCACCGTCCGGTAAGGACCAGGCCCTGGTCGACGGCGGGTTGCGTTTTACGCGTGCCTCAAAGAGATGTCAGCTCATCGTGGACGGGGACCCCGAAGACGGATGCCTGGACTAGGGCTGCGGGTTGGTTGAAAGAAAAACCGTGGCCCTAACGCACAGGCAAGTGAAGGAACACGGGTGGGTTTTAGTTAGTAAAAGTTCGACGCGCCATTTAACGATTTCCCGTCCACATAAAAAAAATATTTACAACAAGATTAGTCAGCAAAAATGACTAACTAGAATCCATTGAATATAAATAGAATAAGTATCTTTACCCCCTAAAAATTCTTATGAACCGTCGACTAATTGACAATAAATTTCTATTAAAGTAATAATTGAATTTATCATACACCTGCGTCCTTCATTGTCGCAATAAAGAGAGAAACTTGCTACCATTACGGATATTGATAATGTCTATAATGGCATCGTAATGGACGGTTTTGTTCGAGCCCAATGTTCTATGCGTGACTGCTTCCATGTTCATCATTTTATGTCATCTGAATTACTTGAGTGACTATTTTGACGGCTTTTGTTGTAAAAATCGAACATTCTTTATAGCTTTTTTCACATTAAAACTAAGTAACTTATACGATATTCTTCTTAAATGTGAAGAAAATCAATATCAAATTGTAAAAACATCTTCAGCAGTGTCCTTTATCCACTAAATTTGTAGATAAAATGTCCAGTCAGTTTTGTATAAATACAATTTTGTAAAATTATTCTAGTTTCACCCCGCTATAAACTAGATACCAGGAGCGCATATAACAAAACATACCTACTTCACCCAAACCACCCAGTATCACCGCTTAAGCCCCTCCCGTGAATGCCAGTACAGTCGACAAGCGAAATTAACAGAAGCCGGACATGGCTGTCGACCCATGTCAGGACGCGCAATCCAAACGATATTGCGCGCACCTATTTATTTATACCGCATACTTACTGTACTGCGTGTGATTCGCTTCTGTTGCCGCTTGTTACCTTTGGGATGGACCAGAGGTTTTTTGAATGGAATGTTGGCAGGAATTCCTTTGATTAATGTTTGTAATATTGTATGTATCTTTTTTGCTAATTGCCTTTTCAAATACCTACCTGCCGAACTTCTTGTATTAAAAACAAGTATTTGAAAAGCCTAGAAGAAAATAGCTTTTCATTTTTGTTAAGATAAACCCTTTTTATAACACGCCAACTCCGGTTATTTTTTTCGGCTGTTAGATATTTAATTACAATTTAAATTATTTCCTCGGGAGGTAATTAGTAAACGCCCTGGAACTATTGCAAGTATTTTTTCTGAAACCACTTTGTCATTATGACTCTTGATATTTCAGCCACTGTAAATATCCTACTCTAGGAAACATGCCGGTTTTTCTCACGATGTTTTCCTTCAACGTTTTGAGAGCAGCGATGATGAAATAATTTACACAAATTAAAGCGCCTGATGGGGTTCCAACCTACGACCTATAACATGTAAGTCGCCTCTGATATCACTAGGCTCCTCTCGGCGAGAGAGAGCCAAAAACTTCAAAGACTGATTTCTACCAACCCGCACTGGGCCAGCGTGGTACTATCACGACCAAAAGTCGAGTTACAATCTCACAAAACTATGGCCAAGCAATACTAGTTGTAGTTACGACCTTCTTCTATAATAAAGTTTGATACACACTCATTCACTTTGACAACATGCTGCCCGCTTATGATTGTTAGGTACTACTTACTAATTTCAACGTTTACAGTAGTTCAAGTGTCCGAATCCTAAGCGGTCCTCGCCGTGATAAGCATTCGAGGTGGTTCGAGTTCAAAACTAATAACAAACAAAAACAAATTTTAAATGTTTATTGGTGAGTTATGAATGACAACAAAAATATGTAAAAATACCAATCCGCAAATAAACGATGATACTTTCTTTTAAGATTTTTTCTATAGTAGAGTCATTATAAAAAGATGAGAGTAGATTTGAAACAAAGAGAATCACTAGTTCATATAAAATATTCCACTACATATTAGCTACAATAACTCAAATAATATTATATAAATAATGTTGCAAGTGTGTAATAAAATTGTTATTGTTTTAGAGAAATACTGTAAGCCGTTGAGTCAGGAGGTTAGAGGACGAAGGTAGATTAAAGTATCGAGAGAAGTGGAACGTAAAGAAAATATTTACCGTTGAATAAATCTTTAAATCGTGCGAAGAATAGAGGTTGCATTTGTGGTTTAAAGATAAACTATATAATTAGAGAGACCGACAGAGAGAGAGAGAGAGATATTAGATATTGGCAACAAGTTATCTGCACAGCCTTCCGGTAGCAGATCTTTTTGGTCCCTTGCCAAATCGGTCGAAGCGAACTTCTGTCGGCCCACACTGCCTCCGCTGGTTAGGCCTGATGGAACACTGGCTCATACGGCGAGAAAAAAAGCAGGTCTCTTTGCATCTCTCTTTGCCCATAATTCGCGTCTTGATACTGGCAGTGCTACTCCACCTAATTTACCCCACTGCGGTACTTCAATGCCTGAGGTTCGCATTCAATAATCGCATTAGAATAAGTTTTTATTTTAAAGTAGACCTACACTATGGTTTCTTATGGGAGCAATGGAACATGTCCATGTTACAACGTTATACGGATATTTAAGAGCTTCTTCTGTACTATCGTGATAACATAGACATCTACGTTAGTCAGATTAGAAACGATAAAAGGGCACAATTGGCTTGTATCCTAAAAAATAATTTAATGTCCATCAGATAGATTTATAAAAAAATATTGAACACGGTTTTTTATTTTTTCTTTCATTCAAATACTTAGGAAGATATATTGTTGATGCATTGTTGTTGTATGTATATGTATTGTTGTTGATATGTCACGCCGTGGTACAAAATATACCACGGCGTGACGTAATTAGCCCCCACTCCGTAAGTTTAAATGCTATATCTCAGTAGTTTTTGGAAATTTCGACAAAATAAAATATACGGGTCTTAATTTTTTTTTTATTATCTATAAGCCTATCCAAATACCTTGAATACATCCCTATTTCAAAAACGTATTTATTCTACTAGTGGAAAAAAAAAACTGTCGGGTTTCATTCCTTGAAACAAAACTAAATCTCGTAATAAGCTAATACGCTGTTAAAGCTACACCAAGAAATGAATCACATAGATTAATCTTAGCACATATTATATGTTACATCTTGCCTACATCTACCAACCTATGTAAGCCAGTCTACCGAGACCCCGCATCGTTCTTAATCTTAACGAATTTTCGACCAATACAACTATGACGGAGTAATTAAAGAGGTCTAAGTTGATTGGTCGGCCTGCAGCCGCAGTTTTCTCGATTAGTTCCTAATGGTGTGGAAAGAAAGATTAAAGTTTGTGAAGGCTCTTGGATCGCAAAATTCTTGGGACATGTGTAGGTCTGTGAAAGATGGGATCTCATTTGTGTTGGAGATATAATTTGGTTTTAACCTGTCAGTCAGTTTGATATGGGGTAATCTGTCATTTTTAGGGTTTTATCGGTCATTTTCATCTTTTGCTTCACAGAGAAATAATATTATATCCTAATATACCTATATTAGTTTTTTTTTTTTATACGTGTGTCTAGTGCCGATTTAGATGAAATTGTGTTATGAACAAATATCAATTGGTTCTTGAATGGCTTGTAATCACAATTGGATCTTTTCGGGTAGGACGAGGATTTGCCGGTTCAGCTAGTATATTTGCTTCCGCTCTGACTGTATCATTGCTCTGGTGATCGGAAGTGCAACTGCTAAGCATGAGGTTACGGGTTTGATTCCCTGGTTTGTTAAAGTGCTTTTTGGGTTATTGCATCAGTCATTTCTTGATAACAGCCCTGTGTATGGATTTGGGCTCGCTTGATGATGGTGATAGGTTCGCCTCCTACTAAATGGGGCTTAAAAAAACCTGGCATTTGTAGGTACGTAGAAAAAGGCTTTTCCCAGTCGGATGATGTAGGCTGACAGTACTAGGGGGACCCCCCCCACAGCGCTGACTTCCACGTAGTGTTCCTCGGGCAACGCCGTGTCTGACCACCGTAACGAAGTGGCAGACCGGTGGCTAACGAGCGCTGTGACCTACGCGATCTTACTATTGTATTCTGAGGGCGATTGCGTACATTGTGGATTCTATCGTAGGTTTTATTTTATTGTGGGTTTCGTTCTATTGTTGTTTTATTTTTTACTGTGGATCTTGTGGTTGACGCTATGCCGAAACATAAAAGAAACGCCTCCGGGCGTTTCGCCCCAAAAGGCCCTTCTCAGGGCCAACCAAAAGGCCCTTCTCAGGGCCAACCCAAAGGCCCTTTTCAGGACCACTCCGAGATGTCGGCGTCAGAGGTCAGCCGCGCACCGTCTGTGGCGAGCCTCTGTACGAGTGTTGCGGACGAGTTCTCGGACTCGGATATCGGGTCCGTAGTCTTGGACTCGTCCGTGTGTGAGGTGGCTGGAGAGAGCAGCCTGAAGAGGACCTATTTGGCGCTCGGGTCCGAGGGTTCCTCGGACTCGGGCAAGAGTAAGCCCAAGAGGAAGCGGAGGGCGAAGACTGCTTCGCCTTCGACTTCTTCTCAGGCTGGCACCCACGATGTGGGTCTGGCGGACGCCCAGCGCCAGCTCGGCTTGGCCAAACGGGCCGAGCTCGAGCTGGATCTGGAGGAGAGGGTTGCCGCGAAGGAGAGACAGGCGCGCGCGGCGAAGTCGAGGGCTGGATACGGTTCGGCCCTCGTCTCCTTCGGCGGCTTGTCTGTAGAGGAGCTGGCTCGACTGGCTAAGGAGGACATGGAGGAGATCGTCGAGGTCGCCTCGAAGTCCTCGAATCTGAAGGGTACCTTTCAGAAGGCCCTGAAATGCCGTGCAACCAGCTTACACGGCATTGTGTCGGAACTGACGCAGCGCACTGCGTCAGAAGAGACGAAGCAGCTGCAGGCGAGGGTGGACCGCCTGCAAGCAGAGGTCAGCCAGCTTCACAAGAAGCTGGCTGAGGCCACAGCCCCGCCCCCGGAGGTGCCGACGGCAGCGGTTCCCTCCCCCTCCTCCTCTAACCTTGAGGAAATAATCCGCAAGGTGGTCATGGAGGAGAGGGCGTTTACCCGGGCCTGCTTTGCAGGCATCGAGGACCGTCTGCTGCCGGAAAAGCGTCTCCGTCCGCCATTAGCGGCGGACAAGGCGCCTACAGCGGCTCCCCAGGCCCCGAAGCCCTCAAAGGGCAAGGGCAAGGGCAAAGGGAAGACGTCGCCGGGGGCTCTGCCTCCCCCCGGCACGAGTGTGGGCGCCGAACCGGGGCCGGTTGCCATCGCGGCACCCGCCCCGCAGATTCAGGAGATCGATGCCCTCCTTCCCTCCACCACCCCGTCCAACCAGCCGTGTTCAGAGGTGGTGAAAAAGGGCAGGAAGAAGGGGAACCAGGCCCCGACTGTCCCGGCAACTACCCCGGCGGCTGCCTCGGCAGCCAAAAAAGTCCCGAAGCTGGTCCCTCCTAAGACCGCGGCGGTCACGGTGACCATCGTCCCCGAGGCCGCCGAGAGGGGCATCACGTACGAGTCCGTCCTGAGACGAGCTCGTGCCGTCGCCGACCCCTCCGAATTGGGGATTGGTGCTTGCCGCCGGACCCAGACCGGAGCTCGACTCTTCGAGTTTCCGGGGAAGGACGGCGGAAAAATGCCGATTTGTTTGCCAGCAAGGTGCGGGAGGTCCTTGCCGATGTGGCAAAGGTCGCCAGGCCGACCAAGACTACCAACATTGAGGTGACCGGTCTCGACGACTCGGTCACCAAGGAGGAGGTGGTGGCGGCTATCGCCTCGGCAGGAGGGTGCGAACCCGCAGCGGTGCAGGCTCGGGATATTAGACCCGGCCGCGGTGGAATGGGCACTATTCGGCTGGTGTGCCCAGTCGCCGCAGTGTTGGCCGCCCAGACTAAATGCCAGGGGCGGCTACTGGTGGGATTCAGCCGGGCCGTGATCCGGGTGCTTGAGGCCGCGCCGATGCGCTGCTTTAAGTGCCTCGGGATCGGCCACACCCGAGCCATGTGTCCGTCCACAGTAGATAGGGTGGACACTTGCTTCCGCTGCGGGCAACAGGGGCATAAGGTGGCCTTGTGCGAGGCCGCCAAGCCGCATTGCGCGGCATGCGCTGAAAGTGGCAGCCCTGCGGACCACGTAATGGGGGGGAGCGCATGCCGACCTCCCAAAAAGAAGGGCAAGGCGCAGGCGGCTATAAGCCGTCCTGCCGCTGCTGCCACCAGCCCCGCTGTGATCCCAGCGGCGGTGGCCGTTGAGGGTGATGCGATGGTCGAGTAATGGGTGCCGACCATCGCATCCTGCAGGCAAACACCAACCACTGCCGGGCTGCTCAGGACCTGCTGGTGCAGTCAATGGCCGAGTGGTTGGTGGATGTGGCAGTGGTGGCCGAGCCGTACTATACTCCCAGCAATTGGCTGGGAGACAGTGACGGCTCGGTGGCAATCGTGGCGCGGTCTTCCTCGGACTCCCCTCCCCTCTCGCTCTTAGAGAGGGGACCGGGATACGTGGCCGCCGCGTGGGGAGGGTTGGCCCTTGTGGGGGTCTACTTCTCCCCAAACCGCCCTCTCCAGGACTTCGAGGATTTCCTCGGGGTCCTGACGGCGGTCATCGGGAGGACGGCGCCACGACAGGTCTCCGTGCTAGGAGACCTGAATGCCAAGTCGGTGTTCTGGGGAAACCCGGCCACCGACGCTCGCGGACGAGCAGTCGAATTGTGGGCGGCCACGTCTGGTCTCTCCCTCTTGAATAGGGGGAGCGTCCAGACGTGCGTGCGGCGGCAGGGCGGGTCCATTGTGGACCTCACCTTTGCCACGCCCGCACTGGCCGCCCGCATTCGAAATTGGAGGGTGGAACTGGGGGAGACGATCTCGCATCACCGCTACGTGCGATTCGAGATCTCCCCCCAGAATCCACGGGGGCGCCGCAGCACCCCCTCATCGTCGGGCCGTTCCCCGTTTCCAAGGTGGGCTCTGACCCACCTGGATTGGGAGGCGGCACGGGAGGCCGCGTTCGTCCAGGACTGGTTTTGGCCAGGTCCCGGCGTGGACGTCCTGGACGTGGACGCGGCGGCGGCCCGACTGAGGGGGTCATTGACCGAGGTGTGCAATGCCAGCATGCCTCGGTCGAGACGTCCACCTCCCCGACGTGCCGTGTACTGGTGGTCGGAGGAGTTGGCGGAGCTGCGGGCCTCCTGCGTGGCGGCACGGCGGGCCTACACCCGCTCGCGTCGGCGACGTCGACGGGATCTGGCTGACGAGGACCGCCTCTACGCCAGATACGTGGAGGCGAGGGCGGCCTTCAAGTCGGCCATCGGCGCCCCCAAGGACGCGGCGAGGGCTGAGCTGCTGGAGGGTCTCGACAACGACCCATTCGGGAGGCCATATAAGGCGGCGCGGAACAAACTGCGTCGCATTGGTCCCCCGGTTGCCGAGACCCTCGAACCAGCGCTCCTGGATGGGGTGGTGCGGTCCCTGTTTCCGCGCAGGGATCCTCACTTCACCCCACTAGCGATGGGCCCGCCAAGAGCAGCGGCTCTACCGGAGGAGGAAGCTCCTCCTCCTCCGGTTTCAGAGGAGGAATTTGGCGCGGCGACTATTCGTCTCTGCGCCAAAAAGACGGCTCCCGGCCTGGACGGCGTTCCCGCTCGGGTGGTGGCCATCGCGGCCACGGAGATGGAGAGAAGGTTTCGGGACCTCTTCGACGCGTGCTTCGCGTCGAGGAGGTTCCCGAAACCTTGGCGGGAAGGCCAACTGTGCTTCCTCCGGAAGGAAGGGCGGCCGGCGGACTCCCCCTCGGCTTACCGGCCCATCGTCTTGCTTGACGAGGCCGGTAAGATGTTCGAGGGGATTATCGCCGCCCGCCTGAAGCACCATCTGCGGGACGTGGGACCGGACTTGTCGGACGCCCAGTTCGGTTTTCGAGGTGGGCGTTCGACAGTGGACGCCCTGGCCCGTCTAAAGGGCCAGGTGACAGAGGCGGTAGGAGTGGGGGATGGAGTGTTGGCTGTGTCATTCGACATTGCCAACGCCTTCAACTCCATCTCCCATTCCACCATCCTGGAGGCGCTCCGGTTCCACGGTGTGCCCCTGTACTTGCGGGGCCTCCTGGCCAGCTACTTGGAGGACCGTGCCGTCCTCCTCGTGGACGGGGCTGGCCAGGTCCGGCGGTATGGCATGGAAACCGGCGTTCCACAGGGGTCCGTTATAGGGCCCCTTCTGTGGAACGTCGGTTATGACTGGCTCCTGCGGGGAACCCTCCTACGAGGCACGAGTGTCATCTGCTACGCGGATGACACTCTCCTCACTTCCCGCGGGAGCACCTTCCGGGAGGCGGGGAGGATCCGCCGCCTGGGCTTGAGGGTGGCGCTGCACAAAACGGAGGCCGTGTTCTTTCACGGCCCCCGGCAGGGCCCCCCACCCACCCGACGCCCACATATTTGTGGAGGGAGTGAGGGTCGGGGTTGAGGCCCAGATGAAGTATCTGGGCCTCATTGTGGACAGCGGGCTGCGCTTCGGCCCGCATTTCAGCGGGCTGTCGACGCGCCTGCTGAAGGCTGCGAACGCCCTCTCATGGCTCATGCCGAACATGGGAGGGCCCAGCACGCGGTGCAGGCGTTTATACGCCGGCATACTGCGGAGCATGGCCCTTTACGGGGCTCCAATTTGGGCGGACTCCCTCCACAGGAGGGAGAACCTCACCGCCCTTCGGGCTCCCCAAAGGGCCACCGCCCAGCGGGCAGCGCGGGCCTACCGTACGGTAGGCTTCGCTTTGGCATGCGCTCTGGCGAGCACCCCGCCTTGGGAGCTCGAGGCCTGGGTGCTCGCCAGAGTGTACGAGTGGACGGCGGGGCGCAGGGCGCTGGGCGAGCGTCCGGCCCCGGAGTTGAGGGAGGCCGTCCGCCGGGAGGCGAGGGACGCCATCGTCCAACATTGGACGCGCGACCTCGCCTCCGCGGTGTTCGGCCGTCGCACCCTCGACGCCATCGGGCCGGTCCTGAAGGACTGGCTCGACAGGCGTCACGGGTTCCTCTCCTTCCGTCTGGTGCAGGTACTCTCCGGTCACGGCTGCTTCGGCAGGTACCTGCACCGGATAGGACGAGAGGAAACGCCGTCGTGCCACGGTTGCGGCGCGGCGGAGGACACGGCGGACCACACCCTCGCGGTGTGCCCGTCGTGGGCCGTGCCGCGCCGCGATCTTGTCGCGGCGGTAGGAGGGGACCTCTCGCTGCCCGCCGTCGTCAGAGCGATGGTGGGGAGCGAGGGGGCCTGGGCGGCGATGGCCTCCTTCTGCGAGGTCGTGATGTCGCAGAAGGAGGCCGCGGAGCGCGAGCGGGAGGAGGATCCCCTCGCTCCGGCGCTCCGCAGGCGGCGTAGGGGCGGGAGAAGGCGGGATTTCGCCCGCTTTCTCCCGCCCTGAGGTAAGCGGCGGGCGTGAGGCACGGGGGTGCCCGCGCCCGCCTTGCACCGCTCACCACGCGGGAGCCGCGGCCCCTCTTTAAGAGGGGCAAATGAGGGCCCGCCTCAATTGGCGGGGTTCGCCGGCGGGGGAGAGGTAGCTGAGGCTGTGCTAGTTTCCCACTCCCCCGCCACTATGGCGATGCCGGAGTTGCGCTGGGGTTTTTAGTGTGGATACTGGGAAGCTCTCTCCCGGAGAGTCCCACATACCCCACCCGTCCCCCGACGGGTGGGGATGCGTAATTGTTATTTTCCCCAGCGAGAACAAAAATAAAAAAAGGCTGACAGTACTAGGTACATCTCAACCGAACTCCTCGGAGATTACAGGCCTGATATTATGATTAGTTAATAGTGTAATACAGATAAAGCAGTCATTATTGAGTCAACTCAACATTACAACTTCAATAAATTCCCAAATTTAAATAATAACTTCAAATGAGCATAATTTGCTTCATTATAAAGTAGTTTCGCAGAGAGTTTGCAAAGTCTGAGTGAGATTATGGGAATAAATCGTACAATGGAACATTATTCTGACTAGATTTTTTTTTATTTTTGTGAACTTTGTGCCTAGAGTTGCAGAATTACTTTTCAAACTTTGTAAGTCGTTTTTTTCTGCTATATAAGTTTATGCATAATTTTTGTGTTTTTTATCCACTCGCTTTTTTAGTACTTCAGATGACAAATTGATTATTCTAGGTCCTTCGATCGTGTGGGTTTTTATATATTTTTCATCTCGTGATTTAAAAAGGATTTTGATTTTCATTTGAAATATAATGCACCAATGAAGTTACAAGTTTTTATGCATAACCATTCTTGCGCACTAAATAAACAGACTGTCGCACCAACTTAGCTACCAGGAGA
Organism: Sesamia inferens; assembly: GCA_037179545.1. Taxonomy (NCBI): domain Eukaryota; kingdom Metazoa; phylum Arthropoda; class Insecta; order Lepidoptera; family Noctuidae; genus Sesamia; species Sesamia inferens. The sequence goes on along the minus strand of CM073933.1, from coordinate 28,665,550 downwards.
TAATAAACACATGAGTCATAATTGCCTTGTAGGTATTCATCTGCTAAACAAAGTGAGCCAGCTAAGAATCCCATTATGAACGTCGGTCGTGCTGGCGACCGCAGAACTTTCGTATGCAAAGGCTTTTAGCCGATGCTGTATAATGTCTACGAAATATGAGGATGTACCTTCAGAGGTGGTACATACAGGATCGTTGTTTGGTAAATAGATTCTTTATGTTACTGGTGTCTGTATGCAGGTTAACTCTTTATGAACTGCCAACAACTAGGCTTTCTATCGATGCGAAGTGAAAGTTGCAGGGAATCCATAGCTTGTGGTAAATAAGTACATGACTAAGAATGACGTTATTATTAAGTGCAAGAAAGGGTGGTTACTAACAGTGGCGTAGCTAGGTGATCAAGGGCCCTGGGGCAAATTATAAAATGGGACCCTCTGCTATCAAAGTAAAGTGGTTAGGTTTTATGAAATAAAAATATGAAATATACAAATACCGTAAAAATGTTTGTGCACTGCAGGGCAGGTAATAAAAATATTGAACAGTAACAAGTAACAACTTATTATAATACTTACAATCCATACTTGGTGTAGGTTTGGCTAATAAAAGGAAATAGAGAAGTTTCAGTGATCTATTACATAAATGTCGGGCCTACCAACTGACTAAATAGGAATTATATTTACATTTTTTTCCTAGCTTTAGTTTTAGTAGTTAATTAAGTATCAATGACTTCATTTAAATCCAGGCTTGATGCGGTTTTGTTTTAATTGTTATTAGTGTTAAATGTTGTTTGGCCCATATTATTTCTTAAATTATTCTGTATTATTTAATTTGCTAAATGACCTTTCAGGTGCTGCAGAAGTGACAGCAAGTGTATTATTATTAATTATTGGTGAACAGTCTATGCTTGAGTTCGTTGTGGTAAAACTAGGTGGTAGGTAAATATCAATAAATTGCAGTGAAAAACTAGGGCCTATTATATCTGATTATTTTCTTTGGAATTCGTCCGATTCTCCAGTGATTTTTTATACTACATCCCAACGTTTGATATTGTTACAGAAAAAGTTATACAAATTTTGCATAGTTGCAAAAAAATCTGTATTTCCACACAACTTAAGAATTTGACGTTTTTCATTATCACTTAATATTTTCTTCGTGAAGTTTCCCACGTCATAAGAAGATTTATCTTACATATTTTTGAAAAATTTAGAGGCCTGTGGTTCCTCCAAACTCTCCGCTCTTATGTGTGTCATGCAAACATCATCCACGTTCACATGATCGGCGGCGGAGGTATCTCCAACTCTAATTAATTAGTCGAATCTTCTACAGTTGGCTTCTCAACCAACAGTGCAGTTACCACATTATTTCAGTCACTATCAATAGAAATATTTTAGCCAGATGCACTTGCAGAAGTCTGACTAAAACTTGTAAATTTTGGTCAATTTTTGTTTACTGTGTTATTTTCATCACTGCGCTTCTTCTTTTCATCCATCATATTAGTTTTCTAAATTATTTAAACGATACGATATTACATTGTGATCGAGTAGGTAGGTACTCACAGTTCACTGACGACATTAAAAATAAAATAAAGGGAAAGAGAAACACAATGACACGCTACAAGTGTCGTTGGGGAATCATTAGATTTTTTTAACCGTCCTCGAAAAAAAAACTTGATTCGAATTCATAATAAAACGAACGTCGATGCACAATAAAACGCACATATCACTATCCGTCAAATTGACAACACTGCCAAAAAAGAATTTAGGGGAATTTTCTGGGCATAACTTTTGAATTTTGTCAACTGAAAATGGGATGAATTTCTAAAAGTTCAGTTCGATCGAGATTTCTGGTAAGAATTCGGGGGCCCCTTGAGCTTCAGGACCCTGGGGCACTGCCCCGCCTAGCCCCTAGGTAGCTACGCCACTGGTTACTAAAGACATTAATTACCTTTAACCAGTCAGAAAGGTAAGTCGAGAGTTCGGCACACAATAGTACTTCTTCTCAATCCTTCTCAGAATAAGTTGAAGTATGTATTTGAGAATAGTCATAATATTTCTGTGGTCAGAAGTCCCTCGTTTGTGCTATCAAATAATTTCGCCCGTATGTCAGCACAACGAGGCAATATGTCTTGATAAGTGCAGAGAGCAAAGTTTGGGTCGCGCGGTTGCACATCTTTTATGAGTATTTCGCCCTACCACCTTATATTCTCTGTCACCCGTGTCATGTTGTGCGGTGAGGTTAATTTACTTCAGAGTTTTGAAAATGCTTTTGCAGTTTGGGCGTCGACATTGGCACAAAATGAGTTTACTGTTGAAAATAAATTTACTTAAACTGTTGAGAGATTCTACCGAAAAGCAATTAATATTGTTTTTGACGCATTCTTTGGTATCCTGGGGATCACTATAACTAGACTCTTAAAGTCGTGTAGACAGAAAGTAAAGTATCATACGATTTTGTACAGGTGCCACATCAATTTATGCGAAACTGTAAATTTTTCCAATCAACTTTGGACCTCATGCTTTAGTGATAAAGTTGTAAATCTATTTAAAGAACTAACAACAGTTGTAAATTGATGGGCTGGCGTACAGACGATTGCGATTTTAGGTGCATATCGCATTTCTTGCAAATATTAAAGAAGACCTATAATTATGCGATTTTATTGTATTTATTTTTCTGGTAAATCAATCCAAACCGCAACTGTATGCGACTTGTAAGTGAATTTACCGTAAAATTATAGCTAATATGTTTCATAACTGCAGCAGCACCAGTCAAAGTGATAGACAACTAGTTGGCTGAAAGATCACAGTTGTGCTTACGCAGTCGCTTTGTGAACAGTAAGTGATTGCAGACAAAAGCCGTGTAACAACAGTTGATATGGCTTTTGATGATAATAGCACAAAGTACTCAACGATTACCGTTGTTGATCGCTCGTTGTCATGGTTACGTTCTTTTATTTTGAATTCAGTGAAGAATCACTACAGTTGAATTCAAATTGTATGTACTCTTTTAATTAATTTAAAGCTATTATCTAAAATTAAGGGATAAAAAAGGTTAGAGGTAGATACAAATACCCAAAGGTAAAACGGCACTATTAAATAAAAGTACTTTATGCATGACATGATTGATCTATAATAAATTGCCTGATGGCATTAAACAAATACCTATCATCCAGTTTAAAAAGAAACTATACATTATTAATAGACAAATGTTATGATGTCAGAGATTACTTGTGTGACAAAAATATGTATTCCAATGACAAGAAAGGAAAATACAGTATGGAGGTGTTGTTAGGTATCAATAACTGATTCTACTAATGGATACAAAACCGGGCTAAACTTAAAAAAAAATCCCCCTAAAAAATAAATATTATTTCGCAAAAAGAGGTAACTTAATAAATGTGCGTAAGCACCCTTAAGCGGGCGGCGGGCGGCAGGGCACACGGCACGTGGTCGCATCGCTATTCGCTCATAATAATACCCGTGTTGTCACTTTTTTAAAAATTACCAAATTTCGGGGAAGTTGGAATTAATTCGCGGGAAAAAAAGATTATTTCACGTAAAATTTTATATTATATTTGGTCATGTGTTTACCTAACCTTTATTATCCTTATGGGTCGGACAGGGTTTTCTTAACATACTGTATAAGTATAATTTTTTAAATATGTATGTAAGAATATAAATTGCAATATTTTAATAATGAATTATGATCAATATAACTTGACATTGAATTTGACTTATGTCACTAATTGTGTTTTGACGCAACATAAATGAACTTATTTTAATTTTTTTAAGACCTGTATTTATGACGTATAGGTAGTTCACAATAAAGATGATTTGATATGATTTGATTTGAAACTTGTACTTAAAATAATGATTATTTGCACAAGTATAGAAATATAAAGAAAAAAATGGAAACAATCATATGGCATCAAAAAATCGCACGTGTCGTTGCTAATACTAAAAGGGTCCAAATGGCTAGCAGTTAAACCACGTTATGTACGTATACTGATTCTTTAGTTAAAAATTAGACCAGCCCTCTGATGACATGAATAGTCTACCAACCGTTTGGAAATATCTGGGAAATCTAAGCGAGCAGTCGGAAGCCAAACGAACATCGAATAAGCTTCAATGTGTATGATGACATGTGATCTTGTATGATCCTCCACTTAATTTATATTTCAACAAAATCTTTTTTCAATAACAATAGCACTGGTTTATAATTTATAAAAAAATAAAAAAAATGAAATAAATAATTTATATTTCGAACGAATATAATCATCCTGATCATATTCTTCGTCATTATGTTGATGATGATCTTAAAAAGCTCATGTAATATAAGTGTTTGTTTCTTTTGTAATAAAAAAAAAAAATATTGCCGTTGTGGTTTGACTGCTACACTGCGTGAACAAATATTTGTGTGTCCTTCAAGTAGTTGTTCTGGGTCTGGATTTTTCTGTATGTGAGTTTAAATGCTTGCAACGATTAAAAAAAAAAAACAAAACAAGTATCCACCCTTATATTGTTGACACCACTATAATTCGGACGAAGCGTTTCGCCTCGACTTTTATACCGCGTACATTGAGGGACTGGAACAAATTTAAGTGACTTCAAAAGTGAATAGGCTCTTAATAAACTAGACTGCTTTACCATCAACGATTGCATCACTGCTTACTATCAGGGGGGATTGCGGTCAAGCACTAGCTTATAATTAAAAAAACAAAAATCTCAAAAGCCTTTTTTACATCAGAGGGATGATTCTCGTAATTTTAAGAAAGTTCGCAGTTTGGTATCAATGTCAATTTGTTAAAAAATACTTCTAATTTCCTTACATTTTTAATTTTTTTTTTTGCCATATTTTGTCGCCAACATGAGATACAGCTAGATTTTTAACTATTTCAAGAATAAGAGCCGCTAGTCTGCTATATTTTATAAATTTGTCATTCGAACACGATTCCATTGTCTCAGTTGCCTCATGGTATGGTGATAGAATGACATTGCCGTATTGTCATTATTATAAAACCCATTAGTAGAAATAATTTCCTAAAAACTACTACTCAAGTTGAATTTTATGAACATGAATTTTATAAAGTGGAGTGTCAGTGGTTGACCACTGAACAGTCATAATGACGCCATTTTGTTAGTAGGTTACGAAACTTGTCAAAATCGATCATTATGAGATCACTGATCGATCATTTTGATACTATTGAGACTAGGGGCCCTGGTCTTCTCATAGTTACATATTCCCAAACATTGAAAACTGACAATTAAGCACTGAGCAAATGTTTGTCAGTAAATAAATAAAGCCAAGCACACACATAGATTTGTATACGTATGCCTATGTAAGTGAATGGTGCGTGTGTACCTCGCATTAGCTGGACAAACAATGATTGTGTCTTGTCTGCTCCGTAACTTGTGCAAATATTACCATTTGTTTGTAGGAGGGGGTAAAAATCTGGGTATAGTAATGAGTTTTGTTTTTAAATTTAGGCCCGTGCAAGATTAATTAATCACCTTGCTCGGATTGATTAAAACATGTTTTTTTTTTTGTTAATTTGTTCAACATCGTGCAGTTTCGACAAAATCACAAAAAAATATTGTTTTATTTTAACGACAATATTTTTTGTGAAGTGATTTATGCTGAATTCATTAATCAGTACTATAAAGAAAATATACACGTCAGCGAATTCACATTCATTCAATTTTACTTCCCATAGATTCCAGACACAATAAAATTCCCAAAGAAAATAAATCAGTTACACTAATAAAATAATACCTTATAATTCCACTAAGGATCTGCGTTTTTAATCATTTAACCTATATTAATTAATCCCCAAAGAGGAACATACCGAGATCTCAAAGGAAAATGAAGGGAAATAAGTTTCTTAACGATTTCCTGCTACCAGGATAGTATAAACGACGCGGAGTAATCTCTTTTGTCTTTTATAAAGACGTCATTGATACTTTTTAAGTAGCGAGGGTCATTATCCTGCTCAGCTCGCTAGATTTGGAATACTGGAAAGTGATTTGTGCGAATGCGGTGAGGTGGGTGACCTAAACCATATCTTTTTGTGCTGCCCTAGATATAATCGTGTCTCATTTTATGAAAGCCTCCTTGAAATCCCCATCCCGCTTCCTACTTCGGTAAACATCCTTTTATCCTCTGGTGATCCGTCTGTGTATAAAGTATTTTCTTCATTTATATTAATTAATATTATTGTAGTCTTGGTGACCTAGTGGTTAAAACACCAGCCTCTCAAGTATGAGTGCGTGGGTTCGATTCCAGGTCAGGCAAGTACCAATGTAACTTTTCTAAAGTTATATGTACTTTCTAAGTATATCTTGGACACCATTGAGTGAAAGTGAAGGAAAACATCTTGCGGAAACCTGGACTTTATAAGTCTGAAATCGCCAACCCGCATTGAGCAAGCGTGGTGATTACGCTCAATCCTTCTCTATATGAGAGGAGACCTGTGCCCAGCAGTGAGACGATAAAAAGGTTGATGATGATATTAATTAATAACACTAAGTTGTAAATACAATTCAATGCAATATATGTAATTTTCATACTTATATATATCCTATTATTCTGTCCTTCCCTGATCCGATCCGAAATTCCGTTTTAAAATTTTATTTTCTCTTTTTTAAATACAATTTTCCCCGATTTATAAATAATAATAATAAAAGTTAAAATATACAATATGACTTGTCTTTGGCTCAATCGCTAATCGCGAAGAGCCATTAAAACGAAGAAAAAGAGGGTCATTATAGGAAGTTATTATACACAGTGAAGCGTGGTTAAGCATACGTTAAAGATATACGTTGATGCTTTAAGTAGAGATGCTAGATCCAAGTTAGCCAATGACCCCGATTCATTTGTTCACACACTAAATTGAATTTAATTTCACTGTATCTTGTTCTTTCTCTTTCATTAAGAAAAGGACAGAAGATATGTCAGTTTAGACCTGTCAAAATAGTGCGCTACTGACGTAAACTGGCGTATTTTTAGTCGCCATGTTTACAGTCGCGTCTAAACTGTCTATAAAGCATCTTAATTTGACAGGATTAAACTAAAATTTTATCTTCTATCCTTTTCTCAACGAAATGAAAAAAAAAAAATATGCACTTAACTTACAGTTAGTTTACTTTGTGAATAACTAACTAAAAGTAGGACTGATCTTCACAATGACTGATGCATGTGCTAGGTTAAGTGTATAAAAGAAGTATGTGTACTTATGTATTGCTGAAATAACAAGTTTTATATATCATAATATTCACTTGTACAACGTTATTTTGTCTATGTACAAAATTTCAAATAGATATCATGAAAAACAACACAGTTATAAGCTTATTATCTTACTTGGATATCCTAACAAAAATATGGTCAACGCACTGATCGCCTGTCTGCGCCTGCAGTGGTGCGGCGCGGGGGCCTGTCTCACGCGCCTAGTACTATGATCTACCGTCAGCTGTGTTGCGCGCTCGGTAACCACACTGCAACAATTGCTAAATGTATTTAGATAAAATTATAACATGGTGTAAAATGATTGGAATCGATACAGTAGCTTATTGTGAATAAACTGTATTCAGGATTCGTATAAACTAAAAAAAATTTTTTTTTTTATGATTATAAACTAGCGCTTGACCGCAATCCCGCCTGATGGTAAGCAGTGATGCGATCGTTGATGGTAAAGCGCGCTAGTTTATTAAGAGCCTATTCACTTTGAAAAACTGAGCGAATAGGAAGGAAGACGGCAGTTGAGCGAGGTGATGCAATGTTAAACCCAACAACACGACCAACGATGCTGCGCCAAAGGGAGATTGATCTGAAGATCCTCCACGACCAAACCCCCAACACAACAACATTAGGCGCATCGCACCCGGCACACATCGCAACACAACTGCTCAGACCCGTCCTCCGTACAGCTTCACCAGACATCATGCTGGAACACGACAAATCGCTTGGCGGCAAGGCTTTGTCTGGAAATAACGTTGTATCTTATGTATAAATGTTTTTAACCATAAAAACATTTATACGTAAGATACAACTGTTATTAAAAAAAACTTCTTAAACGTTACTTACTTAAGAAGTAAAGCGCAAATAGACAAGCCTAAACTTTATTTCAATTTAGGCTTGTCAGGAAATAATTAGAAAACTACTCGTATGCAAAACTATGTGTCATCACGGAAACAACGGACAAGAGACTCCATGGAAACAGTGTTAAAGTATAGTATATCAATATGTTTTTTACATTGTCATAAATTTATCGTTAACTTTAAGATGAATTATTGTATTTTTTGACAGTATATATTGGACAACTTTCCGATAGAACAAATAATATCACATGATGACAATAACTAGGAAAGTATTTGTAAATAACACATATGCATGACAACACACACGACAGAACGGTTAGCGTAGTGGTTAAATGTTGAACTGCTGCGCTGTGTGTCGTGGGATCAATTCCCGCACGGAACAAATATTTATATGGCCTACAATTACTTGTTCGGGATCTGGGTGTTTGTTTGTGTGAGTTTATAAGTTTGTAAACGCACCCATTATACAGGAGAATTTCCTAGCATGGGGCAATGTTAAAAAAAAAAACACGTGTCGCAATAGTCTGATACGCCCATCCGCTCCGCCCCGAGCGGGATAGGTCATTTGATGATTTCCCATCCCAACAAAAAAGCCTGTCAAGGACATTTATTGTTTTAAAATAACAATAAAAACACTGCAAAGGTTTTTTTTACACTTTCTGCCTACTTCAAATCTAGTGCAAAAAAAAAAAAAAATAGACAAGAAGGCCGTAGACAGTTACAATCTTAATTGCTAATTGACGTCATCTTTATAGACTGTCCTATTCATTACAAGTTTAATTGGTAATTTAAATCATTTTCAGGTGACCTAATTATAGAAAAGTTAACTAATTAGAAAAATATTAACTAACTGTTTAAAAGAACTTGACTTTATATCATAATAAAAATAAAAAAGAAATCAGGCCCGACGTTAATAGTCTGTGGCAGGTAGGTAGTTTTGGCGGAAAAGCTAAGACGAGTGCCACGCTCATTTTTCATTGGAGTTTTAAATTCTTTATTTTGTCGTTTACTAAATAGAAACGCGTGATTTATGTAGTAAAAAGTGCATGCAGTGAATAATTTATAAAGAAAATTGAAATTTTGTAGCATAATAAGGCCACATCAAGACTTTGTCCCAAATTTTCCTCCTAGTCGGTTCACGCGGGAAACGAAAGGAGATAGCTTTAGGTTAAGTTAAGTGAGATTAGTTAGGGTTGGATAGTTAAAAATATATTACTGAAGAAATGGCACTATGGTCTCTGACCTTAGCCGGTTCCAAATGGAACAAACAAAAAGAAAAAAAAGTCTGTGACAGCCATGTTGTTTTGGCGGTTATGTAGTAAAAAGGGCATTCAGTGAATAATTCATAAAGAACAGTGAAATATTGTAGCATAGTGGTCACATCATGTCTTTACCCCAAACCGCTCCTGGTCGGCCTGACGTGGGAAACGAAAGGAGATAGGTTAAGTTAAGTTAAGCTGGGATAAATTAGGATTCCGTGTGCAGTTTCTGGCCTGCCATCGGACGCGTCCCCAAGTGGCGGATAGGGGAACGGCCCCCAGATATGGGGGTTACCGGTTTACCGGCGCGGACCTAAACTAGAAGTGGGGACCGCTTCGGCGGTTACACGTGCGGTGGGTCGGCCACCACTCCAGGTGGCTGACGTGACCCGAACTCCGGGTCACCGTCAGGCAACCCGGTCTCCTCATTGAGAGGAGCTGGGGGCCCCGTTTGCTTCCGGGCAAACGAGTGGGGCTAAGAGGAAGGACACCTCGCTAAAAAACCCTTGGCTGCTGCGTCTTCTCGCACAAGAAGACGTACCCAGCCGGGCCCCTTCCTATGGAGGGCCCACTGTGGGCCCGCCTTCTGGCGGGATTCGCCGGCGGGGGATTGATAGGCAGGCTCTACTATTTCCCATGACCCCGCCACTAAGGCGGGTTTAGTGGGTATTCCCGGCTTCGGCTGGGCGAGTCCCACACACGCCCTTCGGGGTATGGTGCGTAAACGCATTCCCACAGCGTCAAAAAAAAAAGGATAAATTAGGATAAGTTAGGATATAAACTGAAGAAAAAAGTTACTTAAGACTAGGCTGTATGGCGTACTATGCCTTTGCCTTTTCCGTTCCTCTGAACGGAAAGAAGTAAACAAAAAAAAATGTTTTGGCGGGACCTGTCAAATCGGTTTGATATTCAGTCACGAATGCCAAACCTTCAAGTCAAATTACACAAAAAAGCAGCACATTCTAATGATAAAACTTTACTATACAATTTTGACGGTAGACGCGGTGGCCATTCTACGTCGAATCTCCAATTTTTAGTGGTCCAAGTCGAGACGATAGGCTTGGTAATCAATCAACCAACACTTGTAGCTTTGAAGAACGCTAGATCGGCCAAGAACACAGTATCCGGCCGCTGTCCGTGCAGATTACACTAGGTAGTAAATTTCAGATCTATGACGGCCTCCGTGGCGTAGCGGTAGCGAACGCGGCCGCTGCGCAAGGAGGCGTATACATAAATATGAATATTTGCACTGGCCTGGTCTTGCCTCGGTAAGAACGTTAAGTCGTTGGTCCTGGTTGCTATACGAACATCGAATGGCAGTCAGTACGGGTTGTTGGAGCCAAAAAGCTCAAAATTCCAACTAAATATCAAACGGAAAATATCGGAGTTTAGCCAAAATCAGCAGTTAGACTGGTAAAGCGGACCCCAGAGTCCAAAGCTGAAAAGCTTCGGATGCGACTGAGATTAAGGCTGAGGTGATGATGTTGATGATGATGAGTAAATTTCAGATCTGTTCGACAGACTCTTTGAAACACAGATCTCACGGATTTGTGCCACTTTTGGATTTGGTCTACAATACTACGGCCTACCTGCGGCTAAAAGTCTACTTCAATGACGACGGGCAGAAAATATTTCCGTATGTGCACTACGGACGCCTTAAAGTTGACATTACTTTACGACTCTAGAAACTGTAACCTCCGCTCCCTCACTTTTATGCAAGTTCGACGTCAAAACTTCTAACGGTCGTACGATGAGTCGCATCTTTGTGCCAATCATCATGGACAGTGGTGGAGCTTCAGTGCCTTCGTGTGTGTTACGCCCCTGTCACGTCTCGGCCCTCATAATGTGGATAGATCTTGCATGGAAAGGTAGCTAAACTGTCTTTGTCTCTTTCTTATTCTGACTACTAAAAAGAGATTAAAATATCTAATCAGTACCCTAACCCCGAACAAAGCAATGCAGAAATATGTAAGCTGTGACGCCCTTTATACCTGGAGGACATAACTTTTATTTAGGTAATAAGTTTTTACTTACATTTTTTATTTTATGTTCTTGCTAGTATGTTAGCTTGGTTAACTGACAATTACAACAACAATTTAATTTAATGTCTTGTTGTGTCTTCTAGTTACATACAAGATTGAGCTAGCCCCAAAGTAAGTTCTAAACTTGTGTTATGGGATACTAACGCAACGATACTATATTTATAATAGACACATATATAGATAAACATCCAAGACCCAGGCCAATCAGGAAAAGATCGTTTTCCACCATGACCTGGCCGGGGATCGAACCCGGGGCCTCCACGTCGCAGGCAGGCGTGTTGACCGCTGCGCCACGGAGGTCGACAAACAACATTATATGCCTAGCATTGTTGCTGCTTTTTGTAACTGCAATGGCGGGTGTCTTAGGGTGACCGTAATTGAGACATTCAAAAAGAGCTAATTCTAAGCGCAATTTGAATGAATAAATTAATAATCTAAATCAAATTTTGATTGACATTCCTGATTAATCTCATATTTGTTTAAAATTTTTGTTTGCCCAACATAAATAATGCAATAAAAATTGTGGTCGAAATAAAATCTTGTCGTATTACGAGGTTTCCAAATTCAGTTGTTAAGCATTGTAGTCTGTACGAGGCAGGCGCTACATAATAAGATAATAAGCAATATTGGCTTCCATTATTTATTTGAAGAGGACGTCCTCTTCATTCGTTCATCATCCTTCTCATACAGAGAAGGATAGAGCGTAATCACCATATAAGCTTAATGCGGTTTGACGATTTCAGACTTAAAGTACAGGTTCCCTCAAGATGTTTTCCTTCACCTTGTAATCAGTCATTGGTGTCCAAGATATACTTAGAAGGTATATATAACTTTGGCCCATTTGGCTCAAATAGTTGTTGCAAATTTATGTTTTGAAAATAGGTCTAAATTCGCTTGAGAGATTGAATGTAGCCGGAGTAGTTTCTTTACCAACCTCTACGGCGTAAGAACCCTTTTGAAGATAACTTTTTTGGTCCCTACGTACTTACGTAAAAAATGTATGCTCACATTGTGTAAACTATTTACATCCCGAAGCGTTATTTAAAAGTGCTCGCTGCCAGTCTGTAATCTCCATTGGATTAGCACATGAAAGAGGATACCGTTTCATTTTCCATCAATATAGATTTTATTAAGATTCCCAGTTATAAACTTTTTGTACTTACAATGGAGTTTTGAATTTTAAATGCGTTGAGAACTTTTCAGGGTTTGATAAATGGAGTTTTGTTTTAAACGGTTTTGACGATGAATACAGGTACTTTGTTTTCTCTAGCCGTCTATCAACCTGCGCTGGGCTTACATGGTAGATTCTGTGGTCTAAATAATATACAACAGAGTCACTTTTCGTTAAAACTACACAACAGATTTTGATACGGTTTTACCATCTTTTTTCTTTCTAAAAAAAGATACGAATGAATGAAAACTTCTATAAATAATTATATAAATGATCTAAATGTTTTTGTGCATAAGACAATAAAATTTGACTTCTTATTCTTCAGCCTATAGATGTCCACTGCTGGACAAAGGCCTCCCCCAAGGCTTTCTATGATGACCGGTCTTGTGCTGTAAGCACCCATCGGCTTCCCGCGACTTTCACCAGGTCATCGGTCCACTTTGTAGGGGGCCTCTCTCAGCTGCGTCTTCCGCTACGTGGCTGGAATTTAACTTATATATCTATAAAGCTGAAGAGTTTGATTGATTGATCGCGCTTATCTATGGAACTGCCGGGCGGGTAAAATAAAAGTGATAAGCCAAGTCATGAGGTGAGCTATAGGCTATTGGATATCACGCTAGAATCACCAGGACCTGAGCAAAAAGAAAAAAGCCAAGAGAAAACGAAGAAATAACGCGGGCAGGCAATGTGATGCGACGGTGTGGACGGGAACAAGAAATTTTACACATACTTACTCGCAGGTAGAAACAGTGCGAAACAAGGGTGAGTCGGTAACAACCTGTTTACCTTCCCCTTAGGGTTTATATGTCATTACTTTTAATATTCACGAGTTTGCATACATAATAGTCGTTTAAAATTGAATAAGTACTTAAATAAGTGTGCATCAAACCTCTACAAGCAATAAACGCCAGTAAAACGTCAGTGTGTGACGTTATTGCGTTATTATGTGATTTACGAGCTTTTGTCAGATTAAAGTTAACGTAAACGTGCGCGTTATGTCGCGTTCATGCATGTAAAGTTCGATTTGAATGGCGTTTTTATGTTAATAGTTTTTACAGATAGTTTTTATATTGAATATAGAATGGTAACAGCCACTTAGTTATATTTTTTATAAAAGGAGGTGGGTTGATAAGACCCATTTTTTACTCGAAAAAAAAGTTTGGGACTCCGGCTATTTTTAAATGTATTTGTAAACTTGAAAATTTATGTATTTTCTTATAAGATTGACGTGAAAAATAAAATAGTAAGTCAAAAAAATTATTGCCCAAAAAGACAGCGTTTTGGGTTTTGGTTTTTTATAAATTTTTGTCGATTTTTTAGATTTCGAATTATTATTGTATTAATAAGCGTTCCATGAACCAAAATATCTGTATACTCATAAAAAGCTTATGAATGAATTAGTCTCATGTGTCCATAAAAAATCCAATGTGTAAACTACTTACGTTTTTTTATATAAATATAAACTAGCGCTTGACCGCATTCCCGCCTGATGGTAAGCAGTGACACAATCGTTGACGGTATACCGCACTAGTTTATTAAGAGCCTATTCACTCCAGCCTTGAAGACACTCAAATTGTAGTCCGACGGAAACATCGCCGCCGCTGGCAAATTGCTCCAGTCCCTCGATGTACGCGGTATAAAGGAGGAGGCGAAACGCTTCGTCCGGATCATAGTGGTGTTAACAATATAAGGGTGGAAACTCGCCGTACATATCTTTGTTCCATGTAGTTACATGGCACAAAGATAAGTAAGTAGTTTACACTCTGGATTTTTTTTGGATTTTAATCCCTTCCCATATAGTTATATGGGAAGGGATTTTTAAACCTATCTCTATCTACTTTTTATGATAAGAGAATTGATATCATTCAAAGAAGCCTTTATTGTTTGTAATGTAATTCTATTAACAATGCGCAAGGCTACGGCTGCGTCGGCGGACTGCCGAGCGTGCGCGGGCCCAGGCGGCGCGGGGGCGCGCAGTGCTGAAGCGGGGGGAAGGGTAGCTCTCCCGCTTGCCGCGTAAACACAGCTTACAGAGTTATTTTTGTTTATACGAAACCTGAATATAGTTTTTTAGAATAAGCAACTGAATCGATTCCAAGCATTTTTACACCATGTTAATTTTTTTTCCAAAAATGTTGCAGTGTGGTGACACACAGCGTATCATAGTGTCCTAAGGACTCCGCCGCGCCGGGACGCTGTAGGCGCGAGCGGACGAGAGGAGCGTTGACCATACTTTTGTAGGGACAACCAGATAATAACTTTGTGATTTTACATGATATTTTATTGAAATTTTGTACATAAATTCTTTACACAAAAATACTGGACACGTGTTTTACGGTTTCGCTTTTACAAAAAATAAGGTTGTATGATATTAATATACAAGTGATAAGATGTAAGTAGCCATTAGCAGAGGAACAAAGCAATACCTCAATTTAGCGAATCGACATGAATTTATTAAATAATTAGAAGACTATGTATTTTTTATAATAGAATATATAGCAAGTTACTTATTAACCTGCTATACAGTATGTTAAGAAAACCCTGTCCGACCCGTGAAGGTGTTGTTAGGTATCGATAACTGATTCTACTAATGCATACAAAACCGTTCTAAACTTAAAAAAAAAATCCCCCTAAAAAAATAAATATTATTTCACAAAAAGAGGTAACTTAAAAAATGCGCGGTAACCACCCTTCGCTTGCCGCCCGCGGGGGCGGGCGGCAGGGCACGCGGCACGTAGTCGCATCGCTATTCGCTCATAATAATACCGGTGTTGTCACTTTTTAAAAAATACCAAATTTCGGGGAAATTGGAATTAATTCGCGGGAAAAAAAGATTATTTCAAAATTCATTTGTATTGGTACTATGATGAATACCTACGTAAAATTTTATATTATATTTGATCATGTGTTTACCTAACCTTTATTATCCTTATGGGTCGGACAGGGTTTTCTTAACATACTGTATATTCTATTATAAAAAATACAAGCTTTTAAATTAATTACCTATATCAAAATAATGTTAAATAGAGGACGTTTCTCCTGGTAACAATAATTATAATCATCATCATCAACCTTTTTGTATCGTCCCACTGCTGGGCACAGGTCTCCTCTCATACAGAGAAGGATTGAGCGTAATCAGCACGCTTGTTCAATGCGGGTTGGCGATTTCAGACTTAAAATCCAGGTTTCCTCAAGATGTTTTCCTTCACCTTGCAATCAGTCATTGGTGTCCAAGATATAATTAGAAAGTACATATAACTTTCGAAAAGTTACATTGGTATTTGCCTGCCCTTTAATCGAACCCGCACACTCACACATGGGAAGCTGGTGTTTTAACCACTAGGCTACCATGACTGTACAAGTAACATACTACCAAGTAAAAAGAAACTCTTCAAAAATAATATATTTACTCGCAACAAAAATAAAGCTAGCAATAAAAGGAGCAACACGCGCCGGACAACCGCATTCTTCCATTTGGTCAGCAAATTGCGGTTTTACGTGACCTATGGACAAACTGAACGCGTGATGTACGCGCATTGGCGTACTAGATGCGGAGTTTTATAACCGAAAATAGGTACTGGTTAGCCGCTGATGTATGTTGCGCAAATGTTCAACGAGGAATCCTTATTTAGGTAAGTACCAGACATACATAGGCCTGAAAAGGCTTCTAGAAACAATAGCTTCCTCAATTTTCGTGCGTACTTCGGGTCTGGAAAAGCAAATAGGTTATGTTGATTATATAATTGCCATTTTTGTCTTTTTTAAAAAAGTGTTGCCCCACTAATTATTACTCCTGTATCGTGGGTGCGTTTACAAATATTAAAACTCACATACACTTACAGTCAGACCCGGAACAGCTATCTGAAGGCCGTACAAATATTTGTTCCGTGCGGGAATCGAACATACGATACGCCGTGCAGCAATCGATCGTTCAGCCACTGCACCAGCCGTGTTGTAAAATTTCTTATCATATGTTTTTGTTTCTATAAAAGTTCAATAATATTTTGCCTGTCTTTATCGTAATCGTTATAAGTGGGTTTCTAATAACACTTTTATGTCCATCATATTTTAAATACTAGCCCCCTTATTCATAAACGTTGATTAAAGTTAACTAGTGATTAGTGACTGTTTAACCATACATTTTTGACGTGAAAAAATACAAACGTCACTTAATTTTAATAATCGTTTCTGAATAAATCCCATAAACACTATGGCATTTATTCATAAACTATTATTAAAGCTAGGTGACGTTTGTACTTTTTGCTATATGGCTCTGAGAAGGAAGACAAAAACAAACTCTGAGGTCAGAGTTTCTTTAGTCCAAACGTAATTTGCCTTGCCGCCAAGCGATTTGTCGTGTTCCGGCATGATGTCTGGTGAAGCCGTACGGAGGACGGGTCTGAGCAGTTGTGTTGCGATGTGTGCCGGCTACGATGCGCCTAATGTTGTTGTGTTGGGAGTTTGGTCTTGGAGGGTCTTCAGATCAATCTCCCTTTAGCGCAGCATCGTTGGTCGTGTTGTTGGGTTTAACATTGCATCACCTCGCTCAACTGCCGTCTTCCTTCCTATTCGCTCAGTTTTTCTGAGTGAATGGGCTCTTAGCGCGCTTTACCATCAACGATTGCATCACTGCTTACCATCAGGCGGGATTGCGGTCAAGCGCTAGTTTATAATTATTAAAAAAAAAAACATGTGATTACCATGTAGATTGGTGCCTAAAGTGATGGCTAACAAACCTAAATTAAATATCTTGCAATGGAATGCCCAAAGTATAAAGCCAAAGTAATAGTTCATAAAGCGATGCTTCGCTTTGTGAACAATTGAGCAAGGAAAAAGTACATATTGCATATTGCTGCTCTTAATGAGATATGGCTTAAACCAGAAAGTGATTTTAAAATTAGTTGTCATGTAGCCAGGAACGAATCTGCGAAAAATAGAATTATTAGTGAATTTGATATAAATAGGTTAGATTTAGGTATATTTCATAATTTTCTTTCCCAGCCTTTGTCCTGTGAGGCTAAAATGATTTATTCATCTTACTAATATTATAAATCGGAAAGTTATTTTGTTTGTTTGTTTGTTCGGCTTTCACGCCGTAACTACTAAACCGATTGCATAGAAATTTTGCAGACGTATAGTTAGAAATCCGGACTAAATAGTAGGGTACTTTTTATCCCGGAAAAATTTGATATTCCCGAGGGAAATCTAAAAAGTGCGATATAACCGATTTCCACGCGGGTGGAGCCGCGGGCGGAAAGCTAGTTAGTTAATATTTAAGCTCATTTTTTGTTGAGTAGTTAATTTTGTTATGTTATGATGGGATTGACGAACTGTTTCAAAAGCCCCTTAAAATAAAGATAAAAAAAAACGAAAAAATAGTCTTTTGAGGAAAGAACCGTACAGATTCAGTGGACCTGTCCAGTACTTACTAAGTTTGTTCACGTATTTATTGCCACTTATTGTAACCATCGTGCAGTTTGACTCATAATATGACATAAAGAAAGACTTTTTTTTTTATTATAAATTATAAACTAGTGCTTGACCGTAATCCCCCTTGATGGTAAGCAGTGTTGCAATCGTTAATGGTAAAGCGCGCTAGTTTATTAAGAGCCTATTCACTCTAGACTTGAAGACACTCAAATTGTAGTCCGACGGAAACACCACCGCTGGCAAATTATTCCAGGCCCTCGATGTAAGCGGTATAAAAGATGAAGTGAAACGCTTCGTCCGAGTCATAGTGGTGTTAACAACGTAAGGGTGGAAACTACCCGTACGACGGGTCGTCCGATGGTGGAACGGAGATGGGGAATTAAATCATGCAATTCACTTGCACACTCACCAAAATGCATCCTATAGAGCACCGAAAGGTTGGCTACTGTACGTCTGGGTCTGCTGGTATTTAGCGGATTTTCGCAACCTTCACCAGGCCATTGGTGACCCATATGTAGGAACAGCCCACGTTGTCCCAACGCGGTACGCGGTTTCTACTTCAGAAACTTTCGGTCCGATCGCCATTCATTGACAAAGTTTTTCATAACTATACTCACCAACATGACAGCCTCCGTGGCGTAGCGGTAACGAACGCGGTCGTTGCGGAAGGAGGCGCGGGTTCGATCTCCGCACAGTGCAAATATTTGTATGCATGAATATGAATATTTGCACTGGTCTGGTCGTGCCTCGGAAAGCACGTTAAGCCGTTGGTCCCGGTCGCCATACGAACATCTAGTGGCAGTCCTTACGGGTTGTTGGAGCCCTCAAAAGTCTAACAATTGGTCTAACTGCAATGCTTAGATATCGCCTTCGGGTTGTGGAGGTCAGACGGCAGTCGCTTCACGGAAAATATCGAAGTTTAGCCAAAATCAGCAGTTGGACTGGTAAAGCGGACCCCAGACTTCAAAGCTGAAGGGCTACGGATGCGACTGGGATTGGCGCTGAGATGATGATGATGAAATATACTCACCAAATAAGAAACTTGTGGCAAAAATTTGCGTTCTGGAAGACGTTCCGACAGGCCATATCAAATTCAATGTTTATAGACTGAACAAAGCTTAGATTTCATACCACGTTCTCGATGTGAACAAATTGCAATAAACTTATACAAAAATATTTCCGCACGTACTTGAAATAAAGTCCACGTCCAGTCCAGTGGCAAATAGCAACGTTCGCAGTTGACACTCTGAACAAGTTCGAAGTTGTCGAGACCATGCTATCAAGTATTTAACAAGTTTCCCTGAAAGAATAGTCAACAGGTGGCCTCAGGGAGCGCGCTACTAGAAAATATTAACAATAGTTAAGACTACTACTTTGTTGTTATGGGCGCCTAGTACATTGCATTTTAAATGTTCAGAGGAAATTAATTGTTTATCAGTTGCTGAAGATGTTTGCTAGTCTTAGAATAATTCTTCCATTTCTCTCAGATTCGGCAAGTAGGTCCTTATTACCCCCAAATGGGGCTCCCACTGAAAAATTCTTCACTCTTTCAAAAAGTTCGCGTACATCTAACCATCATACTGGCAATACACATCATGCATTCAGCCCAACGACAAAAGAGGTCGCTTCGCTAATCAGCCTTGTCTTCGTATGAGTATAATAGTCATCAATTTCATATATCGAACGGCGAAGCTCAACTTCGTTCTAGAAAAGAAAATAAAAAAAAAAAATGGATGAAAAAAGGCGGGGCATTGAAAACATTTACTTGAAATATTGTTTTTATTATTGTAATGCCGGTTTTTCTGCTTACCTCACAATCGAGATGTAAAGCAGAGTAGTTAGCTCGGGTGTAAGCATCAATTGCAGCCCGAGATATATTTGCGCCTATAGTTCGAGGGTGCAGCCTTTGGCTACTAATCTACTATTACTAATAGAAAGCCACGTTATTTGTGAGTACCACAAACTTTATTATATTAACCTGAAAGAATAAAAAGAAA
The DNA here is from genome assembly GCA_037179545.1 of Sesamia inferens. Taxonomy (NCBI): domain Eukaryota; kingdom Metazoa; phylum Arthropoda; class Insecta; order Lepidoptera; family Noctuidae; genus Sesamia; species Sesamia inferens. The sequence continues at coordinate 28,645,563 of CM073933.1, read as the reverse complement.
CTTTGTTGTGCAATTTCTTCTAGCACAAAATACACATGAGCGATTGAAGAAACAGAAACAATCTAAGCATAGCAAGATGTAATAATGAATACAAGTTAAGAACTTTAAGTGTGAGTATTCTCTTGTAATGCAGTAATCCGTGTAACCCGCCCGGGCTAAGCTGTCTTCAACGGTAATGTAATCGATACTGTTATAGAATATGAAGTCCTAGTACTATTTATTATGATGCAACTCTTGAATTAGTGGCTCGCAATGGTGTGATGCACAAAATATGTGCAAAATCTAGTCCCCTCTACATAGTTCATAATCTTCAAATCTAATTTGATTCCTGAAATAATACCCAACTAACCCATATATCAGAACTGTCGTAAGTCGTAGACGTAGTACTTACCTACCCACACAAGTTTATACGAGAGATTTTAGTGTCGGCGCGTATATAATAAAGCCTTGAACACATTCAAAAAGTTTCCTCGCAGCACTTACCTTAACTTTGAACGCATGATACGCGTTAAGTAGTAAGTAACTCATTGGCTTGTACGTATGGATGTCTGTCACACCGAGCCGAATAGCATAATCAGTTTATAATTTTCCCACCTCCAATGTCACGTGTCTTTGTATGTTTGGTTCTAGGATATGCCGATTTCCTCAGGATGTTTTCTTTAATTTTGTGAGCAGTGTTAATGATAGTATTTACAAAATGTAAAGCGCCTGACGAGGTTCAAATCCACGACCTGCAATTTGTGAGTCGCGACTTTGATCACTGGGCCACACCTCTTCTCTCAATAGATAGGCTTTATGTAAAAGACTCGTATTCAGTTGCGTTCGGGTGGACTAGAAGCTGACCCCAACATGATGCAGATGATAATGTCACAAGGCTCCTCTCTGTGAGAGAGATGCTTACTGTAAAAAGATCTTGGAGTGAGTTGTCATTCCCACTAATACTAGGAATTGACACATTTTTTTCTTGTTTTTAAAGAAACGTTGCCCCAAACTAATGCAATTAATTATAAGAATTATAATATTTGGAGTTTCTCCTATAGTGTGGGTGCGTTAACAAACATACATTCACATACACAAACAGCCAGACCCGAAACATTATCTGTGGGCTGTAGAATATATATAAATGTTTATTATGTACAGCTTTCAAAATTACTAGAAAAAACATATTAATTGACTTGAAACTTTCTGAATTCTTTGCAAACTTGCAAAGAATTCAGAAAGTAAATCGATCAATATAACATTATGTTGCACACCGGTGTAAATTAACCCCATTTACCCAACCCGTACAGTGCGCGAGCCGTGACGTCGCATACATTAGCGCCCCCCGACGCCAGTTGTGCGCAACTCGGATTAAATATTAACCCACGCTTAACTTTAATAAGCCAACGAACAACATGGATACCGTTTGATCATTCGCCCTAGCTATGATTATGTGCTTTTTAGTAGATGCGTGTTTATTGTATTTATTTTTTGGAATTCCTCGACCTGGTACTAAGCTGAATAGAGTAGCAGAAGATTTGTTGTTTTCTCGGCTATAACATCGGTTGCCGGCAGAAGTTACCACACACCAGTCTTGCCTCCAAGCGATTCGTCGTGTTTCGGCATGATGTCTGGTGAAGCCGTTCTGAGCAGTTGTGTTGTAATGTGTGCCGGGTACGATGCGCCTACTGTTGTTGTGTCGGGAGTTTGGTCGTGGAGGGTCTCCAGATCAATTTCTGGTTTATATTATATAAAAATAAGTTGACCTTTCCCAAGCGAAAAATATGACTTTACTCCAACATCGTGGATAGTTTTAGTTTCAAGCGACCCAGAACGTAATCCTTTATGAAGTTTAGTAGACAATTGAACAGCTGTAGATGTTTTTATTGATTTCACGGCGACTGTTCGGAATTCTTGTTTAGACAATGACAAAAAAGGCAATGCAAATAATATGAGATTGTGACGATAACTTTTTTCAAGCACTGTATTATGCTTTAACATTGTTATGAAAGATTTACGATCAGAAAGAGAGTATAAGCGTTTGCAAAGACTGGCAGCTATGTATTTTGATTTCCTCTCTCTTCAAACATATATCATTATATTTTATTTGCTCTTGAATGGTGTTTATTAATTGAAAGTAGATATTTATTTAAACTAGTATGATACACTTTATGTACATATTTATTGTATAATAATCTATGCCAATAGTGCACTCTAGACATTATTTCTCTCTCCTACCCTTTAGTATTATATCCAAAGGTTGTCTGTTAAGACCGCCCATTGTGTCACCCTTTGTAAAATCTTTATAATATGGATGTTTCCTGTGTAAAAGAAAAAAAGATTTTATTTAGTCCGTCATTCAGATCATAGAAATATGGAAACGTATATTTTGTTTTATCAAATCAATAAAAATTTACAAATATAAAAGGCATCAAAGATCCGAAGGTAATTATAAAAATTAAATAGTTTCTAGTTAGTTATCTATACTAATATATAAAGCTGAAGAGTTTGTTTGTTTGTTTGAACGCGCTAATCTCAGGAACTACAGGTCCTATTTGAAAAATTCTTTTTGCGTTTATTAGCCCATTAATCCAGGAAGCTACATAACATCACGCTGCGACTTTTAGGAGCGGAGCATAACTAACTCCACGCGAATGAAGTCGCTGGCAGCCGCTAGTAGGTAATATTTAAAGCCACTCATGTCGTCTTTTAAGCTTAAACTTTTGAACTTGTAATACCTGGACGAATAATATTTTAAATACTCAGAAACACTAATTTCGGGTCAAAGAAGTGGTCTAAAAGTTAGTTTCACAGTAGTATGCTTCTCTAGTTCTTTTCAGAAATACTTTTGTCCTCAAAGTTGTGGCCATTGGCGAGCGAGACGGGCGCAGAAGTCTTTTCGTTTACTGTAATACGTTTTAAAGTTTATCCATTTTGAAACGAAACTTTTAAATTATTTTATGTGTTTTTTTTTCTTATTCCTTACTGGACTTCCTCTTAAAGGCTGGTTGGAACTTTTATGGTATTATAAGCAAGAAGGTGGAAGGTGGAATAAGTTTGTTGAATCGAGCCATTGCATCAAATTTTTTATTTCAAAATATGAAAAGTTGTAGTATCACCGGTATACCATACTTCATCTTCATTTCAGTCGTTGAACGGCCACTGCTGGGCATTGGACTTCTCAAGCCACCAGGACTGGACTTTTTGTGCATTTAGTGGATCCCTGTGGCCTTCGCAAGGTCATTGGTTCTTCTTGTAGGTACACTTATTATCTCTACAAAATTTCGACCGAGAAGGTTTAATAAAGTTCTTCGAACCTCACTTACAAACTTGAACAATAAATTAAAGTGTCCTCATCAATGTTATTTCCCAGATCCCAATGATTTATAAATGCCGTTTCCTACGATTCACCCCCAGTCTCTCCCCGTCCTCCCTTGTTCACTTGCAATCACACAAAACGCCAACACACATCTTTTTACGTCTCGCTACAATAAAGGACTTTCCTCTTGTTATTGTGTTTTGGAGTTGACAGCCAATCAATGGTTCGCCCACGAAATATGGGAGAGTCGAGATGAAAAAATACAATGTTTTATTGCTGTGGTGAGGCCGGAACAGTAGCGTAATTACGTATAGGTTATTTTATTTGCGCATGTCATTCAAACATGCAATAAAAGAAAATAAATAATACATGAGATAAAAGTTATAAGTCATAACAATCCTAGTCTGTTATTTTTATAGATTTGTCATCGATCAATCTAACTCAATTCCATTGTCATTGTGCTAAAAGTTCATAATCACCTTAATAGGATGTCTCCAAGGTATGAAAAAAAAAATGATTAGCCCGTCTTATAGACAATAAAAAAAATTGAGGCCCGTATTTGTTTAAATTACGAAAAACTACTGAGATATAGCGTAATAAAGTTACGGGGTGGGGGCTAATTACGTCACGCCGTGGTATATTTTGTACCACGTCGTGACGTCATGCGACAATTCAAATCAATATATCTTCCTAAGTATTTGAATGAAAGAAAAAATTTAAAATACGTGTTCAATATTTTTATAAATCTATCTGATGGACATTAAATTATTTTTTAGGATACAACCCAATTCATAATGATCGATCAATTAATCAGTCAGGTAATACAATGGTGATAGAATGACATTGCCGTATTGTCATTCTTATAAAACCCGTTAGTAGATTTTTTAAAAACTACGTCTACTAATTTTAACGCTAACAATTTGAACATTTTGTCAATGATTGACAATTGGAAAGTGACAATGACGCCATTTTGTTAGTAGATTCCGAAACTAGTCAAAATATATAGATATATAGAATAGATCGATCATTCTGATACTATTGTAATAGCAGACTAGGGCCACGGATTATTGAACAACGCATAACTTGTTTTTATTTTTTTGTAAAACCATTAGTAAATATGTAAAATATCTACAAAAACAAAACTCGTTTATTCAACTTAGGCTAATCAGTAAGTCCCCTCTTTGAGGAGTCGCTAGAGATACGCCACGGCGCCCTCACCTTCCGCCTGATGCAGCTCCTCACCGGACACGGTTGTTTTGAGAGGTTCCTGTTCCATATTAGGCGGGAGGAAACGCCAGGCTGTCACCATTTTGTGGATCGCCCTGAGGTTACGGTGGAGCATACGGTGGAGATCTGCCCGGCTTGGGTAGCGCACCGCCGTATCCTCGTAGCGGCGATCAGCGGCGATCTCTCGCGTCCGACCCTTCAGGCCATGATCTGGAGCGAGAGGGTATGGCAGGCCGTCACCACCTTCTGCGAAGCAGTGATGCTGGCAAAGGAGGAGGCGGAGCGCGTGAGGCAGTGGGAATCCCAACGTCCTCACACCACTAGCCGCCGCAGGAGACGGTGGGTTTTAAAGTCAGTAGAAGTCTGACACGCCCTTCCACTCCGCCCAGAGCGGGAGATGTCATTTGATGATATTCCAACCCCAAAAAAACGGGTATGTAATGGTAGCGTGGTTGGTATATGTATTAGATATTGTGATTGTGTGTTACGAGTTTGTCATGAGTTCGGAAGTTGGGTCAAAGTATGGGTAAGGGTTATCAGACAGGAAAGGAACTAACGTAAACTATGAATGAGAATTTGTTGACGTTCAAATACATTCGGCAAATAGAAAGTTTTTGATAAGTTCAGTGTGTAGTGTAATGTAATGTATACACTCACACTTATTATTTTTTTTATATTATTTTGTTTGCATGCCTTAGTTAAGGTAGTCAGTATAAGGATCTTCTAAAAACTTAATATCTGTATTTTGTACCTACTTTCTACGCAAATACAGAACTATTCTATTCTATTCTATAATTAATTATAATTTAATCATAAACTAGTGCTTGACCGCAATTCCGCCTGATGGTAAGCAGTGATGCACTCGTTGATAGTAAAACGCGCTAGTTTATTAAGAGCCTATTCACTCTAGCCTTGAAGACACTCAAATTGTAGTCCGACGGAAACACCGCCGCTGGTAAATTGTTCCAGTCCCTCAATGTACGCGGTATAAAAGAGGAAGCGAAACGCTTCGTCCGGATCGTAGTGGTTTTAAAAATGTAAGGGTGGAAACTCACCGTACGACGGATTGTCCGATTGTGAAACGGAGATGGGGAATTAAATCATGCATCATCAATCAAAATTCCCTTGAACACTCACCAAAATGCATCCTATAGAACACCGAAAGGCTGGCTAATCTACGCCTGTGCGTGTGTGTTGGAGACCGTTTTGAGTTAAAATTGGGTCGCCAATCAGCCTCTTCGTACGCTTCTCCACTGAATGCAAAACAGCCAGGTGACATTTCGCAGCACCACACAAGAGGCTGCAGTACTCCACACAAGAGCGGGCCTGTGCTTTGTACAACATTAGAAGCTGCCTTATTTGAATTCATTCCTGCAGATCAGACTAAGTGGTAAGTATTCCATTACCGTTAAGAGCTGTTTTGATTCCAAGACAGCAAGACTCATTATTTATCCACAATCAGTGTATAGGCACTGTCCTTAATTTTAATGTTAAGTTTCGACGACTTAGGGACATTTCAGCGTTGAGAACTGCGATTTGGATTTTAATTTTGATCGTGTTTTGTAAGAATTACACTATAGATCGTTACTGGGCAATTATTTAATAAGTTATCATGACTGTTATGAAGTGAATTTAAATTTTTCGATTTTTCGTTTTTGTTTAAAACTTTTACTACTAACTTTTCCCGTAAAGTGCGGAAATGCCAGTTGCAACTCAGGCTGATTTCACTTACAAAAACGTTGATTCAAATCACGACAGATCTCAATTATTTTTGTATCAAAAATTTAGAAAAAATGGTTTATGGGTTATTTATTGGGATATTGAAATATCGTATTTCTTTTATTAATTAAGTTTTGAAAAAAATATAAAATGTTAAGGGCACGTAAAATCTAGGTGGAATATTGTAGAAAAAATAAATTGCTCTAATAGCTTTATTCACGTAGAAAACAGCAGAATACGTTTTGCATAGAGAAAGAGCCACTCGAGACCTCTCGTAATGCCAATTGGCATCCTCTACCAGTTCCACAAGTAAGACAAACTTAGTGTACGAGCGACACGAATTAACAGCAGATTACTGTCGTTGACTTCCTACGATGCGTCGGCTGCGGTAGCAGTCAACCACGTGAGGTTCGCTTATTTGAGTACTGTGCTATTACACAAGAGATTTGTAATTGTAGACTTACCTCTGTCATTGATGCGTATCGGCACTTACCTCACGGTTACAGCACACACACGCATATAGGAAGCAATAGCTTTCGTAGTCGAGGCTAGAGTGAATAGGCTCTTAATAAACTAGCGCGCTTTACCATCAACGATCGCGTCACTGCTTACCATCAGGCGGGATTGCGGTCAAGCGCTGGTTTATAATTTATATATAAAAAAAAAAAAGTCGGCTGTCACAATTTTCATCAGGAAAGCAATTCCAAAAAAGGCCATTGAAAATACCCTGTGACGTAGACCTTCTAGTCCCTTAATTTGCAAGTGAACGGCCTGAAGGGCACATTCAGCCAAAATTATTAGCGGTTACGTACCAGGTAACCATAAACCTGACATAGTAAATGAAAAAATATCACCAATAAAGGCTCAGCTCTCCAATAACGTTACAATTGTAACATGGTATTTTAAAACCCTAATCGGAACTTACTAGGGCCATTTATTACTTTTACTTTAATCGAAGAGGACTCTTTTACGGACCTCGTTACACAGGCTTTATTACTGGGCGACACGTAAAAGAGCCAGCCATGTTAAATTAAACTTTATCACTTAAAGCTTAAAGTTCAGAATGTGTTTAGCAGTTATCAAGGTGTACAAATTAGCAATTTCGACGTTTATTATGTAAGAGATCTTGATTAGATCGTCTCTAGATTGTTATTTTGTTGAATATTTAATGAATTGACATTATGACGGTGAAGGACCTCTAAAAGTGACCCCTATGTTCATAAAGGGTTTATTTCAAACGCAGTGTTCAACTTAATTGAGGCTCCCTCTATTGTAGTAGTAAGTAATACTTGAAAGTTTTTTTTAAATCTTTATTTTAAGGGACTTTTGAACACAGTTCACGGCAGTCTCATCATAAACTAATCTTAAGATACATAACAAAAACTTACTTCTAAACGTAAAATGAGCTTAAATATTTATCATCATCAGCCTGTACTCATTCACTGCTGGACATAGGCCTCCTTCATGGCACGCCAACAAACTCGATCTTGAGCAGTTCTCCGCCAGCCACTACCAGCCACCTTTTTGATGTTGTCGCTCCAACTCGCCCAAGGGCGTCCTACGCTACGTTTGCTGAGACGCGGTCTCCATTCGAGGAGTCGTTTACCCCAACGGTTGTCGGTTCTGCGGCATATGTGACCAGCCCATCGCCACTTCAGCTTGCCAATCCTCTCAGCTATGTTGGTGACTTTGGTCCTCTGTCGGATCACCTCATTTCTGATGCGGTCCATCAGAGAGACGCCCAACACAGCTCGCTCCATAGCTCGCTGAGCGGCTTTAAACTTGTGGACTAGTCTGACCGTTAGTGTCCACGACTCGGCTCCGTAAGTCATGACGTTTATCAAATGCTGCCCATCCCAGCTGGATCCTTCTATTTACCTCCTTCTCGAAGTTGTTTTTCCCTAATTGCAACGTTTGCCCGAGGTATACATATTCTGAAACAACTTCGAGTGCCATTCTGTTTGCGGCAACCGGCCCCGGAGTGACCCGTTCATTGAACATAATTTTGGTCTTGTTTAAGTTCATCCGGATACAGATGCGTTGGGAGGAGTCAGCTAAGTTGGCCAGCATTTGTTCCAGCTCTTGCTGCGTTTCCGCCATGATGACGATATCGTTCGCAAATCGCAAGTGTGAGATGTACTCGCCATTGATGTTAATGCCCCGACCCTGCTAATCCAGTGTGTTAAACATATGCTCGAGGGCATTGGAGAACAATTTGGGGTAAATAACGTCCCCTTATCTCACTCCTCGCTTAAGAGGGGTATGTTTAGTCTGCTGGTTCTGGACTTGGACGGACATTGTGGCGGCATCATAAAGACATCTCATCACTTGTATATATATATTGCCAATCGGCTTGGCATCGCTGCAAAGATTCCAGAACAGACCAGGTCTCGATGGAGTCAAAGGCCTTCTCATAGTCCACACATGCGAGACACAGGGGCTGATTATACTCTTCAGTCTTCTGTATAATCTGCCTCACTGTGTGTATGTGGTCTATGGTACTAAATCCTCCTCGAAACCCGGCCTGCTCAGGCGACTGGAATTCGTCGAGTATGCGCGCTAGTCGGTTCGTGATCACTCTCAAAACAGCTCGTAGACATGGCTCAAAAGCGAAATGGGTCTATAGTTCTTCAGTAAGGTTTTATCACCTTTCTTGAAAAATAGAACCACTACGCTTTTGTGCTATGCCTTAGGAGTTCTCCCCGAAAAAAGAGCAGAATTAAATATACGCTGAAGCTCTTTTAGCACATGCGTACCTGCAGCTTTCAAGAGCTCCGAGGTAATCCCGTCTTCTCCCGGGGCCATCCTATTTTTAAGCTGTCCAAGAGCCACCTCGTGGTGGTACACCGAAGACCTTCCTGAGATCAGCCTAACCGGAGATCGTTCTCGGCTAGGCTGATCTCAGGAAGGTCTTCGGTGTGGTGTCGTGTGAGAGTGGCTCTGGAATCTTCGGTGCGGGGAACTGGTTTAGGCGCTTGCGAGTTATACAGCTGACTATAGAAGGTTTCAACTTCCGCAAGTACCTCCGGCTTCAATGTAACTCTCCCCTCTGAGGTCGTCAGCTTCGTCAGATGGCTCCTCCCAAGCTTTTGTACGAAGACTTTCGACACCCGGTTTAGCTCTATCGCTTCCTCTATGGAGCGTGTGTTGAAGCTCCGGAGGTCTTGCCTTACCGCTTGTGATGTTCTTTTTGAGGGCCGTGAGTTCTGATAAGGTTGATGGTGGGTTTTTTCGTCGATCCTTCATAAGCCGGAGAGTCTCTTGGGAAAGTTTAGAGCCTCTGCAAATTCGTTTCATCCTGCTGAAATTGGCGCCTTCTTCTTGCAAAATTCCAACTACCCGATCAAGTCCTGGTCAATTCCAACGTCAACTGTGGTTTCCAAGGCTGCGAATCGGTTCTTCAGTTTTAGCTAGAACGATTCAGGTCGAGCAATGGTTCGGTTCAGATTGGAAATCGGATCATCAGACGGAGACGTTCAAGCTTGTAGTTGATTTCAGAGTGCCTCGAACTAATTGGTGATCACTTCCGGATTTAAAACCTGTTGATCACAGAGACATCTCTGAATATCCGCCTTTTATCCGTCATGATGAAGTCGATCTCATTTTTCGTCATAGCGTCGGGGCTCTGCCACGTCCACTTTCGCTGGGGCCGTTTCTTGAAGAACGAATTCATCAAGAAAAGACCCTCTTTTTCAAGAAAGTCGACGAGCATTCGCCCCTATGATTTCTGATACCGAAACCGTGTGATCCTACTACCGATTCGCAGCAAGTCTGTACTCTCACTTTAGCGTTGAAATCTCCCATGACAACGTTGAAGTGGGCCTTTGTGGTGTTATGCAAGGCCTTGGATATGTCCTCATACATATCTTCTACTTCCTCATCCGAGTGTGTCGACGTTGGTGCGTGCACTTGTACTTGCACAAGGTACGCTGCATTTTTACCCATTAAATTATATAAAAACTATGTAAAGGCCAAATGTTGCAAAAAGGGGTATTATTAAAATCACAGATTATTTAGAAGACAAAAAAGCTTGGGACTGAGCTGCTCGCTCTGTTAAGCATTGTTATTAAGCAATATGCGTAATTATAACGTAAATTATTGTAAACATTTTCATTTTCAATGTCTGGACTTGAAAGAAGACGATGATCCCTGAGGTTGTGTCGGCTATTTCTTCTCAGAGGTAGTCAGTTAGGAAATCCGGCCGGCTTAATCTAGTTTAAAAAAAAAAAATCGTGTAAAAGTGATCGGTGATCCTACTTGCTTAATAAACGATTTCATTTCATTTCTACCCTCGTCGATGCACTTGAGATATCGACAACGTTGTCACAGATAGATTTGTTGACCAGAAATCCTAAACCTCTCTGTGATAGCTCGTCTCCCTCCCTGAAATACATAAGATGGCCTGAGTCCAATGTGACCGTATCTACAATACTAACTCGAAAAACTACAAAGTTATGAGCTTGTTATCCTACTTGGTTGTCCCAACAAAAATATGGTCCACGCTCCGTTTGGACGGGTGAGCCGGGTGCATTGACCTGTGGCGTCAGCTGAGCGCGGGCATGCGCACGCGTAAGCTGCGTAGCGCGCTCAGTAACCATACAGTAATAATTTGTAAATGCATTTGTGAAAAAATATAACATGGTGTAAAAATGATTCAAATCTATTCAGTTGCTTATTCTGAATAAACTGTATTTAGGTTTCCCATAAACAAAAAATAAGGTTATATAAATAATTTTTTTGCACGTGTGTTTTTCTCATTACATTTCCTAAAGGGCCGGACCGATTAGGATGAAATTCATGTGTATATTTCGTTTGGTTCCTGAATGGTTTGTAAATACAATTGGACCCAATCGGGCAGGCAGAGTGCTGCCGGGTCCACTTGTTTACCTGTTTCAAGTCAGAGACAAATTGACAACTTCCTCCTTCCAAGTCGGATAAAACCAGACATCCATAAGTAGTAGAAAGCAACAAATAAATAAGGAATATTTTGAATAACATGACTTGTCAATGTAATTATCAAAAGTGTTTGGTACTTGCGTAACACATAAAGGCAATACCTTTAATTTTTCAAATTAAACTTAATTCATTACATTATTTACGTTGCCAAGAAGACATTTTTTGTAAAATTTGGAACTAAAATTTTTGTAATTTAACGTCGCTGAGGATGATTTAATAAAAGAAGTAGAGCAAATAACCTACGACTTTACTTACACACGTCTTCAACGAAAATACGTAATTTATAACTAGTTAATTACTTAGACCAGCGTTTCTCATCAGGTAGGTCGCGATCAGAAACCGACCGGGTAGCCAAAAAAAAAAAAAAATTGCCGGGTCGCAGCATTGCCCCAGTAATGGTAGGTATATTTTTTTTTGGGAAACGCTGGTCTAAGTAATTAACTAGTTATAAATTACGTATTTTCGTTGAAGACTGAGCATTACTGAGGCAATGCTACGTCTTTAAATAAGTACTAGGAGATGGTCGCTTCTATTTCTTGAATAACGAGAAAATGATGATCGCTCGAAGGGCGGATTGTAGGTATTCTAATTGTATGTATTCTATGGAGTGCGCGGGAGTCCGGAGAGGTGCACTTTGTAGCCCTTCCTACACCCGTGCGTGTTTTGTAATACTTACACATTAGCAATATTTTTTTTTTTCCCTAATACCGATTTTAGGTGGGTCTGAAAACTTAAGTGGGTCACGAAAAATGAGTATGAAATTAACCGTGTCTCGGTAGAACAAAGTTTGGAAACGCTGACCTAGGTGATTGTATAACACTAATTTGTTTTGTATAGCTTCAAACGGTGAGGGGTTCATGGTTAAGAAATAACAGTAACACGGGTCGATCGATCAAGGTATGCTATGCTAATCGCGTTGAACCGTGGATAGGTGAACATCTTCACATATCAAGAGCTTTACGTGAGCGAGACGTGGCTTAATGTGCTTTCGAAGCTAGAAACCCCCCCTCCCTTCGAGTTTCGAAAAGCACCTTAAGCCCCGTTTGCGATTCATGAATCTTTGACATTCGTATTGGGTCGTCAGAAGCTCGACAGCCTCCATGGCGTAGCGATAGCTGCCGTTGCGCAAGGAGGTGTGGGTTCAATCCCCGCACAGTGAAAATATTTGTATGCATCATCATCATCATTATCAACCTTTTTTTTTGTCGTCCCACTGCTGGGCATAGAGAAGGATTGAGCATAATCACCACGCTTGCTCAATGCGGGTTGGCGATTTCAGACTTAAAGCCAGGTTTCCTCAAGATGTTTTACTTCACCTTCTGTCATTGGTGTACAAGATATACTTAAAAAGTAAAAAGTACATATAACTTTAGAACAGTTACATTGGTACTTGCCTGACCTGAAATCGAACCCGCGCACTCTTACTTGAGAGGCTGGTGTTTTAACCACTAGGTCACCGCGACTTCGACTTTGACGACTTTGTATGCATGAATATGAATCTTTGCACTGGTCTGGTCGTGTTGCCATACCAATATCTAATTGCAGTCGTTACGGTTTGTTGGAGCCCTCAAAAGTCCAACAATTGGTGTAACTGCAATGCTTCGCCTTCGGGTTGTGGAGGTCAGACGGCTTTCGCTTCACGGAAAATGTCGAAGTTTAGCTAAAATCAGCAGTTTGACTGGTACAGCGGACCCCAGACTCCAAACCTGATAAAGCTTCGGATGCGACTGGGATTAACGCTGAGATGTAGATGGTGACGGGTCGTCAGAAGCCCGAATGTCTGACCACCAGGCAAGGGGTTCCGTAAAATATTCGTACTTATCTGCATCCGGTCAGATGAGAAGCCAACCCCAACATAAAAGGCTAGGCTATGATGATGATAGTAATTGAAAGCCTACGCAAAGGAATATTCTTGGAGGTAAGATTTCTGAAATATAATCATCATATTAAACCTATATAAACCGATATAAAACCTATATAAAGGCCAAACTTTGCAAAAAGGGGTATTATAAAATCTCAGATTATTTAGAGGATAGAGAGGCTTGGGACTGAGCTGCTCGCTCTGTTAAGCATTGTTATTAAGCAATATGCGTAATTATAACGTAAATTATTGTAAACATTTTTAATGTCTGGACTTTAAAAAAGACGATGATCCCTGAGTTTGTTTCGGCTATTTCTTCTCAGAGGTAGTCAGTTAGGAAATGCCGGCTTCATCTAGTTAAAAAAAAAAGAAAAAAGAAAAAAAAAACACATATGACGTGTAAAAGTGATCGATGATCCTACTTGCTTTATAAACGATTTCATTTCATTTCATCAAAGTAGGTCCACCAGAGTATCTATAGGTAGGTAATCTTGTGGTAAAACCCTCAGAGGTTTGCCCTTTCATAACTTAACTAAACTGGTTCTAAGTTCCCAACTTTGATCAATTTATTCTCTACGAGAAGACGTAATGAGAAAAAAACGTGTATTTGACAGAGCGTGTTATGAAAAACCTTGTTGTTACATTAATCTTTATCAGTTTGATTAATTAAAAGTATGAGAAGGGAGTTGGTTGCAATGTATTTTAATGGTGAATTAAATGTTGGTGTATTTATGCAGTTTTTATGAGGCTTTTACTAAAAATATATGAAGATCATCAGAGGTTGATAGAAGTAGTGACCTAGTGATAATGGCTTTGACTTACTATTAAGTATATACGTAGATCGTGGGTTCAAAAACAAAATTTTTAAAATTTGCTTAATGTAGGTCATCCACTTTCGGGTCGCTTGACGTACGGCCTACATTTAAGCAATTTGATCCCAATGATCAGAAAACCAAATTTGGTTTAAACCATTGCTTGTTATTGACAGTTCAACAAAATTCAATGCGCTAATCATGATATTGAGCAGAACAGTTTTTCAAACTTATGAAACAATGGATTAGAAAAATCCTTCAGAATGATTCACACTGTGATTGATAATATTATACACTATGTAACAAAAACCCAGTTGTTCCTTTCAGGGACATATAATTTTACCTACAAACACATCATTAATGAAGTCATAATTAGAAAACAGTAATCATTATCTATTCGAGGGGTCACAATCAAATACCTATTAAAACCGACAAATTCGATTTTTTTAGAATATCTGATTTTATAAGTTAAATAAATTGGCGGGAACGTTCTACTTATGTCTAGTTTCTTCATGCAGAATTGCAGAGCTAAGAAATCAGTTACAGATTATGAATATTAATAATTAAACATTTATTTTAATTATTCTTGTTGAACAATTTTTATAAATTACTTGCTTTATTACGTCCGTATGCCGATTCTTAAAGCGTAGGTTGAAGGAACAACAGGGTTTTTGTTACATATTGTATATATATAACGGGACCTGATAGTTCGCCTCGTTATCAGACGGGTCAGCCATCGTTGTCAACCAAATGTTGTGACCAAATGTCCGTAAATACAATTAGGTAGTCACAGTAAAACACCTTATTAGTCTTTAGATTTAGTTTAAGATTTAAAATAACAACGGATGGCACAGATACAGACTGATTATCAAGACGGAAAACGCGGCAAGTTCGATAGCACGTGGCAACAACCGTTGACGCTCACGCTTCAAACTCGAATGTCCAGTGACACTGTCCCTCTCTCTACCACAAGCCTCGACTGACGTTTTTTAAAAGGTCAAACGTCACGTAACAAACGTCATGTGTCAATCGGTAATCATACAGCCAGTGTTGCCACGTGAATCGACCTTACCCAAGTGTAGTACTTGACGTTTCCGTTACAAATTATTTACAAGAATAATAATCAAATAAACTGGTCACACTAATTGATTAACTGACGTCATGATGCAAGGTTCCGACATATATATATATTAATAGATTGTCTGTAATGTAATAAGGGTGCAGGTTGCTTCACCATGCCTGGACAGCTTAGACTACACTATAGTACAATAACATTTAGATGATTTGCATAAAGATATGAAAATCTTTCAAAATCCTTTCAGCCTCGGATACTTAAAAAAATTACGGTAGACCCCTCTTACATGAATAAACATGTTCTGTAAGATAGAAAAAATGTTCGGCACAAAGTTAGCGGGGTACCATGTGTAATAGCAATGTTTATGTGTCCCGGCTTCGCTCGCCCCCTGTAATTTATGAGTCGCCATAAAAGCGAGTTTTAGGTCGCTTTACTTGCCATGATTTGCATTTTTTTCTTTGGAACACGTGTTGATGGTCGGATTTGCATATCAGAAAACTTTTTTTTATGTATTTTTCTGTATTTTCGTTAGCATAATATTAACATGGTGGATGGCTGTATGGCGGCTTTCTCTTGTTTATTTGCGAGGTCCTTTTATTTGCTTTTGAAGTTCGTAAATTAATTTAAGTGGTCTCTTTTGTGTGCTTTCTCTTTCAGACTTTCCGTGGATAAACGAACTCGTTTCTTTTATCCTTTTCCCCCTTGAAGCATTACAATACATAACTATTTAAGATTAAGATCTATTGAGGTCACTATTTAGTCTGCTATTTACCGTGTTTGTTGTCGTAATGTATAAATTATATTGATATCACTTTGTGATACATGCTTGAAAGCAAAAATATCATGGTGTGAGTATCATATTACGTCGAGCTCTCATCTGAGCTATGCTGTGCTGTAAGTTATAAACTATCAGTAGGAACAAACCTAGACCTCTTCGTAGATACTATAAAAATACATATATTCTTATATAATTATAACTTATAAGTAATGATAAACTGGTGTCGAAAAATTGCTCTGTGTCGCCGTCGACTGGTAATGTACGTACCTAAGAGATTGGCCTCTAAGCCCTTGTCCAAGGCAAAAGGCAGCTACATAAATCAATTGCAATGTACAAATGATAGGATTTCAGGATTCAAATTCACATTTGATAGTTTTTGTATTAAATATTTCAAAATTGTCTCCGAAATATAGCTCGAATCAAGTTTTTGTAATTTAGAACGTGGATTTCCAACGTTCTAAACGTTGTGTCTGAAATTAGAAGAATTGCATCACTTAAGTGGTAGTGGGCCGGGCACGTTGCCCGTAGGACCAATGCCCAATGGGGCCGACAGGATCTTGATTGGCGACCAGGCACCGGAAGACGCAGCGTGGGTAGGCCCCCTACAAGGTAAACCAAAGGCCTGATGAAGGTCGCGGGAGACCGGTCGTCGTGGAGATCCTTGGGGTAGGTATGTCCAGCAGTGGACGTCTTTCGGCTGAAATGATGATGATGATGTTTTAATTATAACTATATTTGACAGATTAAAAGAGATGAACATTATTAAAATTCTTAATGAGAATTGCCTCCCTGATGATTGAAAACTCAGCGTTAAGAACAAAACCTAATTACTATAAAATGACCTTAGAAACTACTGACTAAACTGTACAAACAAAGGGCTGCATCTCAATAAACCATCGTGGTTAGATGTGGGGTCCCAAACCGTGACGTAACTTAACATTAAGGGCGGAATCTCATTTATTATTCTTTTTTTATGACACATAAATTCCACCGAGCGCTGTAATCGGACCTTGTCTGTCACAGATCTGCATATTATTTACGTGGTTCCCATTGAGTTTCGGTGTATTATGAACAAAAGCGAGAAAGTTGGTAAAGAACAAAATAGGGTTACCCTGGTTTTGAGAATTCTTTTGTGAAGAAATTGAATTTATATTTGAAATCGTTTGAGTTATTACAGTATTATTTTTGTGAAAAAAGACGTAGATGATTTCTTCAATTATCAGACTGAACCCGTGAAAACAATGTCAGATAGGTAAATTCCATATAATTAAGAATTTCTCGATATTCGTAAATCGCTCAACTCCAAATTCATAAAAAAAAAGACGTGTGGCACTCGGGGACTGCCGCGGTAAAGCTATTGCATAGCATTTTGTATCAATTTATGCAATTATAATTATTTATTTATTTTATTTATGCAGTATTTTTAGGGTTCCGTAGCCAAAATGGCAAAAACGGAACCCTTATAGTTTCGTCATGTCCGTCTGTCCGTCTGTCCGTCTGTCCGTCTGTCCGTCTATCACAGCCGATTTACTCGGAAACTATAAGTACTACAGTGATGAAATTTGATGGGAATATGTATTGTATGAACCGCTACAAAATTATGACACTAAATAGTAAAAAAAAGAATTGGGGGTGGGGCCCCCCATACATGTAACTGAGGGATGAAAATTTTTTTTTCGATGTACATACCCGTGTGGGGTATCAATGGAAAGGTCTTTTAAAATGATATAAAGTTTTCTAAAAAACATTTTTCTTAAAGTGAACGGTTTTTGAGATATCAGCTCTCAAAGTCGTAAAAAGTATGTCCCCCCCCCCTCTATTTTTATAACTACGGGGTATAAAATTCTAAAAAAAATAGAGGTGATGCATGCTAATTAACTCTTTCAACGATTTTTGGTTTGATCAAAGTATCTCTTATAGTTTTTGAGATAGGTTGATTTAACTGTAATTTTGGTTAAGTTATTGTGCTTACACTGAAAACGATGGCTGAACCTTATAAGATAGATCAAAAAATATACTACAGTATTGTACACCTTTAAAAATCCGCGATGATATAAAATCTTTATAATGTAGGTACTTTTTACGAGAAATATTAGCTTATTCAAGCAATACGCCATTAATCCTTATCCAGTAATGTACCTTAAATACATTGTGCATTTGATAAAGTTTAATATTACAAATGTGATTGTTGAGTAATAATAGGTTAAACATATCCATCGAACCAATATTTTTAAAACGCGTTAATCCTATAGATTATTATTACATCGATTCAAGAAGATCGGTCGCTCGCTGCGCTGCAGCGCGTGAGTTGCGGGGCGTGGTCTCGCGCGGGGGCGGGGATAAGATAGCTAACCGCGTCGACCCGAACGGGCAGACACGTGAGGGCAGACGTCGTTGTCACTTGTGCGCGCTAAGAGAATTTCATCGTTCCCATTTACTTCTTTCGCAAGTCGAATTTGGCGTTGAGACTTTTTAATATTGAATTGTACCTATTATAAAAAATAAGTAAGTAGGTATACTGGTTTAATAGGTGCTATTAAACTGGTCACGTACTAATAAATCCCCCAATAATATAAATTCATTTGTTTTTGGTGCAAATTTTAGTGTTTCGTAGCAGGTTTTTAAAATTTCTAAAGCTTATTGTATATCATCTAACAATGGATACTTTAGATAATACGTTTTCCTACATTCTGAATTATAATAACTATATCGAAGATGATGTGGTTCGCGCATTTCATGAAAAGTTACTTCGGTGCACATCATTTAGACCGCGTGAGCTAGAATTATTTCAACACCCTGAACTGATTGAACCTGTACCTAAAAATGAGACGCACCTTCAAGTAATTTATGACGGTGACGTGGGATTAGTGGGGCACTGGAGTTGTATTTATTACATTAATGGAATACTGCGTGTGTACGATAGTCTTGTTGGTGTTCTAGGAAAATCGCAAAAAATATATGTAAAAGCCTTGTTTCCGTATCTATCGGAGTCATGTATTCAGTTTCCAAGTGTTCAGCGACAACCGAATACTATTGATTGTGGTTTGTTTGCCATTGCTTTTGCCACCTCTTTAGCTTTAAAAACGAACCCTTCTCAATTTAATTACGTGCCAGAAATGATGAGACCCCATTTGCTTGAAATGCTTTTAACCGATGGGCTTTTGGCTTTTCCCGCTACGAGCAGGCGTTCACCAGGACGTGCCCCTTCTAATCTTTTCAATAATATAGCCCTTAAACTGGAGACAAATAAACAGAAACAGACTGAAAAGAAACAGAAACACCGTTCACAAAATTCAATAACATCCCACAGTCAGAACGATAACTTAAATTTTAATCAGAATTACGAGTATGTTATGGAGGAAACACAGAGCATAGCGAATAACTGTACTACTATGGACGCGGAAGGTATAAAACAAAACAATAGAGATAGAAAGAGGCTGTCTAGATCTAATAAAGATGTTTCAATTAGAGAAAAAGAGAGGAACCAAGTCGCTAAAGAGGTTCTTAGGTCCAACAAACGAAAAAAGTGTCATGAACAGGTAGTGAATAGTTCTCTTCGCCGAAGCAAACGTTTAAATCTAGAAATAAGGCAAGTTGAGCAAGAACGCGACACTGAAGCTCATCGAGCTGCCCGTCAAGATGACGAGTACAGACGAGATGAGCAACAGCGTAATACTCAAGCTCATCGGGTAGCTCGAACGGATGTCCGATATCGACAAGCTGAGCAAGAGCGCGACACTGAAGCTCATCGAGCTGCCCGTCAAGATGACGAGTACAGACGAGATGAGCAACAGCGTAATACTCAAGCTCATCGGGTAGCTCGAACGGATGTCCGATATCGACAAGCTGAGCAAGAGCGCGACACTGAAGCTCATCGAGCTGCTCGTCAAGATGACGAGTACAGACGAGATGAGCAACAGCGTAACACTCAAGCGCATCGAGTAGCTCGAATGGATGTCGAATTTAGAGAAGCTGAGCAAGAGCGCGACACACACGCTCGTCGTGTTACTCGAGAAAACGAGGAATATAGACGAAATGAACAGATGCGAAACAGTGCTGCTAGACAAGAATTACGATCGAAGCAAAAAGATTCATGGGACTTAACTGTACAAAATTATTTAAAAAATATTAAGGAAGGAAACACGCATCCTTGCCACTGCTGCGGTAGATTGTGGCACATTAATTCTATAAAAAAAATATATAAGGATATTGCTTTAAACAAATATGGACAACTATTTGTGGATAATGTTTTCCATTTAAATCCAACTCAAAATTACGGAGAATTTTGTTCCACATGTGCAAGATATATTAACAAAGGTACTATACCTAGGCTTGCGAGAGCGAATGGTTTAATTTTTCCCTGTATTCCAGAAGTATTAAAAGACTTGACTCCTCTGGAAGAGCGTTTGGTAAGCCCACGCCATGTCTTTTTGAAAATTGTTCGCAGGGGTCAGGGTTTAGGATTCCAACATGGCCTTCAAGGTAACGTTGTTAATGTTCCAGTGCTAGTTAACAACATGGTCAGTGCTTTACCTCGGTCCGTAAATGACGACAACGTAATTACAGTTGAACTGAAACGAAGGTTTTGTTATAGGCACGGCCGCAAAGAACAAGTACGGCCTGAATTCGTGCGTAGGGCCGCGCAATATTTAGTACAGTGCGAGTTATTTCAGGAAAACGGTGTCGCACTAAATGTATCTTGGGCAGGTAATGATCCTGAAAATGAAACTAGATGTACATGCGATGCCGATGCTATCGACGAAGAGACTGTAGATCCTACGGAAGGTGTTGAACTTAACCCAGGAGGTACAGAAACACTTTTGGATGACAATCAGGATGAAGTAGTGGCATTAGAAATTCTCCTTCACACTGGGAGGGAGAAAAGAAGAAGGTATTAGCCATGATAAGACAGTTTGGAGTACCATCTTTCTTTTTGACGCTGTCGGCTGCCGAAGTACAGTGGCTAGAACTTCTGGTAATGCTAAAGGAAGTTGTTGACGGTGAAACTGTTTCTTTGTATGAAGTCGAAAATCTAAGTTACGAAACGAAAGCGCGGCTCATTCAATCCGACCCGTTTATATGTGCCTCTTACTTTGAAACAAAGCTAAGGGAAATTCGTAAAACGTGGTCTTGTTCTTCCGGTCCTTTTGGAAAGTATGTTATTAGTCATTTTTACTATAGGATTGAATTCCAGCATAGGGGCTCGCCACATGCACATATGATGCTTTGGCTTGAGGAGGCACCTATTTTTGTACCCGGTGATGTTGAATCAGCTGAAAGAGTCGTCCAGTTTGTGGATAACATTTTAACTTGTGATAGCAATGAACTAACAGAGGATATTCTTCATGTTCAAAAACATAAACATACGCACACGTGTAGGCCCAAGCCGGACAAACTTTGCCGTTTTGATATACCGTTTTTCCCTTTAGATTCCACTCAAATACTAGTCGAACTTCCAAAGGATAATGCTTCTTATAAAAGGGTCAAAGATATTGCAAGAAGTATCCAAATTAAAATGCAAGATATTCCACCTGAAATAGAAACATTTACAGATTTTTTGGAATTCGTAGGTGTTACATATGAAAATTATATTTTAGCTATAAGAAGCACTTTAAAGAGGCCCAAAGTATTTCTAAAGCGGTCTCCAAAAGACACGTATATCAATGCATTTTCTAAAAAAAATCATAGAGTTGCATAAAGCAAATATGGATATCCAGTATATAGTAGATCCATTTGCTTGTGCAGTTTATATTGTGGATTACATAAATAAGGCAGACAAAGGTATGTCACGTCTTTTACGTTCCGCCATAGAAGAAGCTAAAAATGGCAATAGCAGTATAAAGGAGTCCTTGCGTAGCGTTTCAAATGTTTTTTTGAACGCTAGTGAAATTTCTGCTCAAGAGGCCGTGTACTGTCTAGCAAGTTTTCCACTATCGAGAGCTAGTGAAGGAGAAATATATGTTAACACTAGTCTGCCACAGGAAAGAGTACATATTTTAAAAAGTACGCGTGAAATTCAAAATTTAGATCCTAATTCGGATGATATATTTCAAAAAAGCTTCATTGATTATTATACTAAACGACCAATTGCATTAGAAAATGTCAGTTTAGCCTATTTTGCAGCCTATTATTATTACTCGAAACGCCGGCCGGTCGCTAGTGCTACCTATCTAGATTCTAGTGACGACAATGACCATAGTCAAGAAATGGACGAAAACAACGGCAGTTGGCTTCCCCTACAAGACAATTTGGGATTTATAAGGCAAAAAATAAAACCCAGAATAATCCGTTTTCGCCGTTACAGTTATCATGAAGACCCAGATAACTTTTACCGAGAGCAAATAATGCTCTATATACCTTGGCGTAACGAGGAAGAGGAATTAATTAATCCTGATTTAGATTTAAAAAATATTTTTTTGCAACATAAAGATTTAATACAAAATGAAAGTGATCAGTTTAACAAGCTTGGAGGGCCAGACCAGTTCGAATCTTTATTGTTAGCTATAAGAGATGCTGATTCAAATGAGGAAAATGAGGAAATTAATGAGAGAGGGGTAAATGGGGTAGAGCCTTTCGGAGACTACGAATTTGAAACTCAAATCGGAGATGTTGCTGAGGACATTATTCCTGGTGGTCATGGTGGACCACAAATATGTGGCGATCCTTTAACTTTTATCGCTAAACCTAAGCAACTTTGTGAAGGTGATGTGCTTGATTTATGTAGAAAGTTAAATTTTGACCAACGAGACATATTACTACACGTCCTTGAAAACATGCGTAAGGCATCTTCTCCTATTTATTGATTTATAAGTGGGGGAGCTGGAGTTGGCAAAAGTGTCTTAATAAGAGCTTTGTTCCAGTCCTTGACACTTCAGTTTAATAGGGAACCTGGCACGAACCCTGATGATTTAAAAATTCTCCTCACAGCGTTTACTGGAAAAGCCGCATTTGGTATAGGCGGACAAACCGTACACAGCGCCCTGGGCCTTCCAGTTTCGCAAGCAGGAAGTATTTTACCGGAACTTTCACCCAGTGTCGCCAACACATTAGCCACAAAATTGTCAAAAATGCGCCTTATTATTATTGATGAAATTTCCATGTTGGGTTCAAGAACTTTTCATCAAATCAATCGCCGACTACAACAAGTATTTCATTCATCTGTTTTATTTGCTGGCATATCTGTAATTGTTGTCGGTGATTTCAGGCAACTACCACCTGTCGGTGACAATTGGGTGTTTCAGCCTAGCTCACGAAATCCTCTTGCTGAATTATGTGGAACACCAATTTGGGATCTCTTTAGCTTAACGGAATTGCATCAAATAATGCGACAAAGAGATGATGTTGCCTTTGCTACAGCTTTAAATAATATGGCAAGTGGGACAATGACCGATGAAGATATAACACTATTTAAAAGTCGTTGTTTTAATAACAATACGTTGCCAGAGGAATCCCGAGGAGCCATTCATCTATATGCCAGCAATCGAGAGGTAGACAATCACAATAACGCAGTCTTATCAAGTATGACTACCGATGGAGCTATATCGAAAGCAATAGATACTGTTTGCGGTGAATTAAATTCCACAATGAAGCAAAAAGCTTTAGAGACAGTTTCCAAATTAACGACTCAGCAAACATACGGTCTTCCTTCGACTTTAGTTTTAAAGATCGGTGCTAAATACATGTTGACTGTTAATATAGATACTGCAGATGGCCTTACTAACGGATCTACTGGTAAACTATCAGCTATTGATTTTGCCATCAACAGGGCAACTGGTGAAAGACGGCCGTTGCGTATGTGGTTATCCTTCGATGATAATGCCATTGGCCAACACAAACGATGCAATGCAATCTCTTCGCTGCACCGTTATAAAAATAGACTGGACCAGGGCTGGACACCATTAGAACCGGTTACGTATACAGTAAAGCGGTATAAATCATCAAATTTACAGGTTCGGAGGAGTCAGTTTCCTGTTGTGCCAGCGGAAGCCATCACTATACACAAAAGTCAAGGTACAACCTTAGAGCGAGTGGTGATACATTTAAAACCTACAATTCAAAGATCAATGATGTACGTAGCGTGTTCTCGTGCAACTACTGCACAAGGTTTATTTATAGTAACTGATTCTTTCAAACCGCCACGCCCCCCTAGTTCTCAAGATTCTATAGTAAAAGAAATGGCTAGATTGCGACAGAAACTATTAGTTCCCGTTTTCCGATTTTTGAGGGAACCTCGTAACTGCTCTCAAATTGTGTATCATAATGTACAATCTTTAAATAAACATTTACCGGACATAGCCAGTGATCCACAAATATTATCATGTGACATTTATTTTGCATCAGAAACTTGGAGTTGCTTAAACGATAACTTCTCTTTACCCGGTTTCATAGAATTAATTAGAACAAATGGGCCGGAACAAACATCATCAAATCCTGGGTTTGGGGTTCTAGCATTTATTAAACCGAATTTGCCGATTACATCTCCTAAAAGCTACTTAGAGCAATCAAGTAGTGTTTCTGGACACATTGAAGGAGTCTCATTGGAGTATGATAATAAGAGATTATTTGCAATATACAGATCACCTAGGTGCTCCAATAATACCTTAAAAGAATTTATGAACAAATATATATTTAATGAACATTCTATGCCTACACTAATTTTTGGAGATTTTAACGAAGATTTCCTCAAACAAAACTACATACATAAATTTATGCAGAATGCGGGATATACACCTCTTCTCCAAAATTGTATAACCACTAGAGGTGAAACTCACCTGGATAATATATTTGGTAATTTTAATTGTGAAACTGGTGTATATACTTCTTTATTCAGTTATCACAAGCCGATTTGGGCACGCCTATAGCACGGAATATTTATAAATACATATATAAAATTAATATTCATACATAAAAGTACAAGGCAAAATATCGGGAGAGTTTAGGCTCCATTCACCAGGTGTATAAATTGACATAATAAGTTTATTATATTTGCTGCTACGGAACCCTTTGTGCGCGAGCCCGACTCGCACTTGGCCGGTTTTTTTCTTTGATATTAATTCAAGTTACACTTTTTGAGCGTGGTGACCGGTAAGAAAACAAATTTTTCTTTTATTAAATAAATAAAAAGTTAATATTATTTAAAATATTTTTATTATTTTACAATACATGTGGCTTTTATTACCTTACAGTAGCTGTTGGTTATTCAGGAATATTTATCATTGAAACTATAGGTTTATGATAACTGAAATAAGAAACATAAGTTTGCGACTTAATATCCTCTAAATACCTAGAAAATACCGCGTCAATGGTGGTCCCATATTTTGTTGTGGACTTTTGTGGATCATTATTCATTTTCAAATTCAATGTTTTTGATAGAAAAGTTGTCCACCGCTCTGATTTTTTATCAGCAAAGTTAATGTTGAAATCGCCAGCCAAGATAAGTGGAAATTTATTACCATTTGTTTCAAGTATTTTCGAGCCACTCGAGTTACTCCAGTAAAGTGCGATGAATAAAATGCTCTACCTCGTCCAATTTTGGATGCGGAGAAATGTAAATTGCTACCATAACTATTTGTAGGCCATTTCTAAGTTTGCATAAGCACGCACAAATATCTCTAACAACTGAGCGCCTAACATTAACATCGCTAATGTGTGCAATATTTATTTCAATATTCGGAGTCATAATATTAGTAATATCATTTTTATTTTGGTAAATAGCTACCCCACCTTTTGAAACAGTATCTCGTTTGAACTGAACAATACAATTAAAATTAGGTATTTCAATTGGATTATCATGCGTCATGCAAGTTTCGGTAAGAAGTAACACATTTGTTTGTCTCGTAACTGAATCTTGTAAATCGTATTTATGACTATTTAGACTGGCAGTTGAAAGTCATTATTGAAATGCCATTTCTATTACTAATGAAATCTAATACACTTTGAGCAATCGTCTGAACACTATTTAAAGACAGTCTTTTGAATTCTTGCAACAATTGAAAAAACGGTCGCGTGAGCACTTTTTACTCTATAAATTCACGCGCTTTTATTTAGTAAACAACACTATAAATAATTTAAAAGTCCAATGAAAAATTAGCATGACATTCATCTTAGCTTTTCCGTTAAAAAAAAAAGCTATTTTATAAAAACACTACTAAATTAATTTGAATAAAAGTACTTAATAATTAATTATATGAAAAGTTTTTAAGGTAGCCATGACAACGTCGATGACGTCTATGACATATCTCTATAGAAGACCTATTTCAGAGAGAAAATTAATCGCAAGTTTAGCACATCGCGACTATCAGTAACATGGCAAGTGTGTAGGACTGAGTTCGCGCCCTGCAATATGCATGCTCTTTTTGAAAATCTATAAATTGTTTTCAAAAGATGTAGTCGCACGCACACAAACATACCGTGCCGAAGACTGCCGAACTGAAACGACGTTAGACGATGGGGAGCGTGAGGTTTTTTCGTTACGGAATTTCTGGATTCGGTCCCCGCGCTCAAGGCCCGCGATAGAAGCTATGCAATAGCTTAAAAAGTTTTGTATTAACTCCTAAAAACAAGACAGTATTTTAATTAATAGGTATAAATAAAGGAGTTTAAATATCTAAAATACTAGCTTACGATATTATAATATAACATCGGTATATTCGATTTTTGAAATTTGATAGTTATCAAATTTATCGCTAAAGCATTAAGGTCCAAGTTTGAATTCTAAAATTTTACAGATTCGGGTAGCTTGACCTGCTTGCACTTACGTTGTTGAGAAGAAAATGGATGTTTCCTGGGTAAAAAAAAAAGATTCTATTTAGTCCGTCATTCAGATTATAGACAAATATTGGATACACACCTATATTTTGTTTTATCAAAACAATAAAAATTGACAAATATAAAAGACACCACAGATCGAGAGACGTGACGGCTGGTGACGTCACTGCTCGCTAAAAGTGTAGCATGCAGTGACGTCACATGAGTTTTGAAAAATGCGTGTCTAGTATTTTTAGGAAATCTGACTGACTGACTAATTAGTTTTTTTTTAGTCAACTACCCTATTCAACATTGATTGTCGCTAATATGAAATTGCGACTATATTGAATCATTGTTTTGTTTTGCGTACAAATTAATTCCAGGCTTCTGATATATAATCTGTAACAATTGCCAAAGATCTACAAATTACATACAACAAGATTAACAGTTTGACGGTACGTTTTGCGCAATGGTTCAGCTATTAACTGCTGCGCTACGTATCGCGGGTTCGATTCCCGTACGGAAAAAATATTTGTATGACCTACAATTAGTTGTTCCGGGTCTGTTTGTGTATGTGAGTTTACCCGTGTTAAAGGAGAAGTTCCTAGTGTGGGGCAACGTTTTTTAACGGTCTCCAAAGCCTGGAGCACAGGCGTAGAGTAGTCAGCCTTCCGCCAAAAGGAGCCCGTTCACCTTGGCTCCTACTTTTCGGAATGTATCCTTGGAGTGTACCGACCGCCTTCAGCTTTTGGGTGTTGAGATTTCCTCGAACCTAAACTTTGGGCGGTTCATTGAGTCCAAGGCCAAGGTGGCTGCCAGAAAACTTGGTGTAATCGCAAAGGTCCGGCAGTACTTCACACCAGGGCAGCTTCTAATGTTGTACAAAGCCCAGGTCCGTTCGTGTGTGGAGTACTGCAGCCACATTTGGGCTGGTGCTGCTAAGTGACACCTGGCCACTTTGGATTCAGTGGAGAGGCGTGCGAAGAGGCTGATTGGTGACCCTGATTTAACTCGAGTTGGTCTCCAAAGCCTAGAGCACAGGCGTAGAGTAGTCGGCCTTTCGGTGTTCTATAGGATGCATTTTCGTGGGTGTGCGAGGGTATTGCATGATTTAATTCCCCCATCTCCGTTCCATCATCGGACGACCCGTCGTACGGCGAGTTTCCACCCTTACGTTGTTAACACTACCACGATCCGGACGAAGCGTTTCGCTTCCTCTTTTATACCGCTTACATCGAGGGACTGGAACAATTTGTCAGCGGCGGTGTTTCCGTCGGACTACAATTTGAACGTCTTCAAGGAGAATAGGCTCTTAATAAACTAGCGCGCTTTACCATCAAAGATAGCATCACTGCTTACCATCAGGTGGGATTGCGGTCAAACACTAGTTTATAATTTAGCGTGCTTTCCGAGGCACGGAGAGGTCTTCATAAGTAGAAACTTATCCATCCATTAATCTACCGCAGCAAGCGCAGCTTGACTTCATCGTTTTAGCTACTACGGCTTACACTGGCAAAACTATTGAAATTCATGACTATACATTTGGTATATCTCTTTTTAACTTCATTTATCCTTCAATTTTCCCGCTTGATCCATCTATATTCTTTTATTCGTATATCAAATTGAAATGCCAGGAGCTCAGCAGTGCAGAGAACAGTCGATTGCATCGTGTAGAGTGTTATGTCTGTCTACTGTGTGAGCAACTAGCGCCGCTGTATGTCTGCTAGACAAATCGCTCACTCAAATGGAAGATTACTGTAAAGCCGGGGTAGTATTACACCGAAGCGTAATGGCCTTTTCAGGCGTAGCCAAATGGCAAAAAACGGAAACCTTATAGATTCGTCTTGTCTGTCTGTCCGTCTGTCCGTCCGTATGTCACAGCCATTTTTTTCGAAACTATAACAGCTATACTGTTGAAACTTGGTAGGTAGATGTATTCTGTGAACCGCATTAAGATTTTGATGCAAAAATAAAAAATAATATAATAACATACTTAGAACTGAAACTTAATTTTTTTTTTCATCAAACACATACGTATCGCAAACCGCTTATTACCACGTTAACTTTCATACAAATAACTTAAATCCTTTAATTTCATAAATCAATGGTACGGAACCCTTTGTGCGTTAGTCCGACACGCACTTGGCCGGGTTTTTTTTTGTTTGGGATGGGAAATCATCAAATGACCTCCTCTGGTCTGGGCGGAGCGGAAGGGCGTGTCAGACTTTAATTGACTAAAACCCAGCCATGTTCTTGCCTGTGCGCCAGGGTCATGGTTTATTTTTTAAACAACCCTCATCCCTGACCCAGGATGCATAGGCCTTCGTGAACTCCGTCACGAAGTGCTGACATCACTTTGAGGCGCGCGTGAAACACAATGCGTCGACGACTCGGGCCTGGTCTTGACCGGGCGGCGAGCTGCCCACTGCTCACCGCCCGCAAGCCCGCGGTTCGGTCTTCGGTTGACCAATGTCTTTTTACAACTATGTTTGAGGTATTCTACTGAGAATATTGATATTATTATACCACTTGACCGAATCGCACATCCACTAATAGCACTGAAACAAAATTATGACATTTAACCAACGATAAGTTCTCCTTTTTGTTGTTGATATCAATACAATCCAGAAGAAGCGTTTCGCAGGAGGGGAAAATTTTCCTGGGGCGGTTTTTCCGGACTACAATTTAAGGGTCTTTAAGGCTAGAGTGAATAGGTTCTTAATAAACTAGCGCGCTTTACCACCAACGGTTCAAATGCAGGATCGCTGTCAAGCACTAGAATATAATGTTTAAAAAAAGTTTATTTCACTAAAATAACTAGTTTTTGTTGACATGTATTTGCTTTTATTCAGACATATTATGATGAGAAAGCAGACGTCACTGCACATACCCATTTAGATGTTGTTTGTTCATATTAATATCTTCATTAGAAAATCGATCAACTCGACATTTAGTAAAACAAATATATATTTTTGGTTAACTCCTAAAAACACAATAGTATTTTAATTAATAAATACAATTGAGTCTACATTATTAATAATACTAATTTACGATATACGATGTTTTAAATTTTTCCTTAAGTGATGTATAATAAACATAGTTTTAAGCATCTCCTGAGAAATTTATTTGTATGGGGTTAGCTGGTTTTTTTTTTTTTTTTAATGGGAAAAAACCCGCCACACTTTTCCCAACCACTGCAACTCCTGAAAGCTAGAATCAACAGTGGCGACCGCCAGAAAAACGCCGAGCAATGAAGCTCGACGAGTCCCGGAGAAACGATTCAACTGTCTTGGGTCCCGCAACGAAATTAATCAGAAAAGAATAGCGGAGGAGTAAGAAAAAAGATATTTTTTCCACTTCCCTCCATAACAAGCAGGAGACAGAACAGAACTAGGCCAAACGGCACAAAGGGACATTATTGCAACTGGGAGAAGCCCAGATTGCCAAACACCACGGAATAAAATTTGATTAAGTTAATGGGTCCTAAGTAGGTATTAGCTGTTACAATTGATTCCAATAATAGGTATGGCAAAAGCGCCTGAACGCACGGAAATTGGTTCTAGTTTCTACAAGGTCCGTATAATAAACGACTCCGGATGTAACTTGTACACTATCCAACATAATATTGCGTTCATTCTGCCAAAGAACACACTCCCACAAGATGTGATGTGCGGACTGTTCAAATTCACAGTTCGATGTAGAACACTGACACAAAGGTGAAGGAACAAGTTTAAAAGAATACAGTTTACTTTTAAAGTTGCCATGACCTGTGAGAAATTGGGCAACGCAGTGGTCAACCTCCAGCCATGTCCTAGCCAGCCGATCGCCAACAGATGGAAAGAATAGATGGAGGTGCCAGCCCTTGATGGAATTATCCCACCTACTTTGCCATTCGGATAAGAGGTCCTCCCAGACTTCAGTCTGAGGTTTAAATAATCTAGAGATTTTATTAAAGTCGCGTTGTGTAACAAAATTAGTGTCCATGGCTTCCCCGCTCGCGGAGTAGTACATAGAAGCACGTCGCTGTACCTCAAGGTCGACTGGAAGTACACCTGCCAGTACCGGTAAGGCTTCCGCACTGACCGTTCTATACGCCTTGCATAAAAATATCAATGCCAAACGTTGGCTTTGAAGCAGTTTACGTCGTGCCGCCCCTATGCTGGCCCTATCGGCCCAAACAGATGCACCGTAGCACATACATCCTAAGTAGGTAGCTCCATATATAGTTTTTAAAGTTAGGAATGATAGACCCCAAGTTGCTTTGGATATTCTAGTTAGGGCATAAAAGTTCCTTTTAGCTTTTTCACCAACTATTTTTATATGTTCGATAAATGAAAAATTCCTTTCTAAGATCATACCAAGGTAGCATACGGATTGCTGTTTTTTAATGGGAACGTTGTTAAATTTAATAGTAGGCAATGATTTAAGATTACCTTTTAGTAGAAGTTGATAGGTTTTATGTGGCGCAAACGTTAGGCGGTTACGATCACCCCACTGAGATATTAAATTTAGGCAAGTATTGGCCAAGTTCTCAAGTCCAGCTCGGGTACTTGACTGAATGAGCAGTAGGCCATCGTCCGCGTAACCAGTAAGTGAACAGCCGCAAGGAAGCGGGATCGCGAGGAAGTCATCAAAACCCAAATTCCATAAATAAGGACCCACAACTGAACCCTGAGGACATCCCATGGTTAGTGTTTTAGTACTAGAAAAATGACCGAGCTTAAGTATCGCGGAACCGTTTATAAAGTAAGAGTAAACGAGATTATATATGTTTTTATAGCAACCGCGGGTTTTTAATTTTAACAACAGCATAGGCCACCAGGCGTTATCAAAAGCAAGGTTAGCTGGTTCGCAAATTTAGGTATCGATATATGAAATAGGTTGAGAAACTAATTAATTCTCTAATCTTAAAGATATCATTAAATTACGCTCGTCCCGTTAGTACGGTGTGAGAAGTAAACCAGTTAAGCCTAAGTCCTTAGATATCCTACCGCGCAGAGTGAGGCTAGTTTTATTGTTTGTACTGCTCGTTTTATGACCAATTCATGAACAATTTACTTGTTAGTGCCAACGAAATAAGGTGGCGAATACCTAATAGATTCTACCAAGCTTAAAGGTTTTTTTGAGGCGTTAAATTTTGCTACACACTCGAAACTTGTCCATTAAAAGATTTAAAAGCTGCACCAAGACCAAACTTTGCAAAAAGGGGTATTATAAATCTCAGATTATTTAGAATACAATAAAGCTTGGGATTGAGCTGCTCACTCTGCTTACTGCTAAGCAATGTCATTAGGCAATATGCGTAATTATGCTACAATTATGACATTTTAATCACTGTTTTTTTTTTAAATCACGTAAATTGATTGTTATATACAAAGCAAACACATATAGTTATTGTAAACATTTTCATTTTTAATGTCTGGACTTGAAAAAAGATGATGATCCCTGAGTTTGTTTCGGCTTTTCTACTCAGAGGTAGTCAGTTAGGAACTGCCGACTTCAACTAGTTTAAAAAAAAAAATATGATGTGTAAAAGTGATCAGTGATCCTACTTGCATAATAAACGATTTCATTTCATTTCATTTCATTTCACTTGAGCACTTTGCCATTGTGATTTCTTTCAAGATAAGACCAGTAACCCTAAATGCCTAAAATTTCTCGGTGATACCACCGAGTTACCACCCACCAGAGCAAGCCTTGCCGCCAAGCGATTTGTCGTGTTTCGGCATGATGTCTGGTGAAGCCGTACGGAGGACGGGTCTGAGCAGTTGTGTTGCGATGTGTGCCGGGTACGATGCGCCAAATGTTGTTGTGTTGGGAGTTTGGTCGGGGAGGGTCTTCAGATCAATCTCCCTTTGGCGCAGCATCGTCGTGTTGTTGGGTTTAACATTGCATCACCTCGCTCAACTGCCGTCTTCCTTCCTATTCGCTCAATCTGAGTGAATAGGTTCTTAATAAACTAACGCGCTTCACCGTCAACGATCGCATCACGCGATTGCGTTTATAATTATTAAAAAAAAAAAAAAATGCGTAGCACACTATAACTATCAACACAAATCATTTTGAAACCAATTACTAATAACCAAAAATGTCGCGGCAAACGGCCTGCCATGAAAGATTTCGAATTAAAATTCAAGTGGACTGTATTTTAGGATATCGATATATTAAAATTCATAAGCAAACATTTATGATAAGATGATGCCTTCGGAAATATCTGTCTGAACGAGGTACCAAAAATGGCGACCACTTACCTCCAACCTTCAGATGCAGAGTTCGTATACCGCCGGACCAGATCACGAGAAGACGCACATCGATACACTTCACTGGCAGAGTCACTGACTCTATTAATTTATTCTTTGAGGCTTAAATCACCTCGGGGGTTGCTTTAAATACTTGAAATTAATTACATATTCCGGACCGCTAGATAATAGCGGCCATAACTTGTGGTTTTGACAGTTCTTCATCTATAATGTTCTGAAAATGTCTCTGTTCCACAATATAAATAACGTAATAATGGCGTTGATCTGTCAAAATGAAGCCCAGTCATCATCATCATTTTAGCCGAAAGACGTTCACTCCTGGACATAGGCCTTCCCAAGATCTTCACGACGACCGGTCCTGCGCCTCCCGGATTTAATTTAAATTATAAACTAGCGCTTGACCACAATCCCGCCTGATCGTAAGCAGTGACGCAATCGTTGATATTTTTAGAAGCCTATTCACTCTAGCCTTGAAGACACTCAAATTTTAGTCCGACGGAAACACCGCCACTGGCAAATTGCAGTCCCTCGATGTATGTGATGTACAGCATTATTTTTTGTTTATGCGAAACTAGAAATATGTACGTGTCCAGTATTTTTAAGTAAAGAATAATTGCAGTCCCTCGATGTATGTGATGTACAGCATTATTAAGCTATTGCATAGCTTCTATCGCGGGCCTTGAGCGCGGGGACCGAATCCAGAAATTCCGTAACGAAAAAACCTCACGCTCCCCACTCCGACGGGCACGGAGGTGTGGCTTGAAGGCCGTTCATCGTCTAACGTCGTTTCAGTTCGGCAGTCTTCGGCACGGTATGTTTGTGTGCGTGCGACTACATCTTTTGAAAACAATTTATAAATTTTCAAAAAGAGCATGCATATTGCAGGGCGCGAACTCAGTTCTACACACTTGCCATGTTACTGATAGTCGCGATGTGCTAAACTTGCGATTAATTTTCTCTCTGAAATAGGTCTTCTATAGAGATATGTCATAGACGTCATCGACGTTGTCATGGCTACCTTAAAAATTTTTCATATAATTAATTATTAAGTACTTTTATTCAAATTAATTTAGTAGTGTTTTTATAAAATAGCTTTTTTTTTAACGGAAAAGCTAAGATGAATGTCACGCTAATTTTTCATTGGACTTTTAAATTATTTATAGTGTTGTTTACTAAATAAAAGCGCGTGATTTTATAGAGTAAAAAGTGCTCACGCGGCCGTTTTTTCAACTGTCGATATCCGCCATTATTGTGAAATATTTTTTTAAAGAATTTCTATAATTTGTTACACGTGTTATTGGCAAAATTATTTTAAATACCAATACAAATGAATTTTGAAATAATCTTTTTTTCCCGCGAATTAATTCCAACTTTAAAATAAATTTAAATGCGGTCCAATCATGCTCGTTCTGATTGTCTTGTAAATTGGTGTCGATCTTACTGGTGGCAATTGCCGTAAATCTAATAATTATAATAATTATGATTGCATAAATTGATACAAAATGCTATGCAATAGCTTTACCGCGGCAGTCCCCGAGTGCCACACGTCTTTTTTTTTGTTTATGCGAAACTAGAAATATGTACGTGTCCAGTATTTTTAAGTAAAGAATCTATGTAGAACATTTAAAAAAGATATCATAAAAAGCCACAAAGTTATGAGCTTGTCATCCTCAGGGTTGTCCCAACAAAAAAAATCAGCAGTTGCGCGTACTACATGTACTGTAAGCTAGTAACTACACTGGCACAATTTCTAAATATATTTGGGAAAAAATATAACATGTTGTAAAAATTATTGTTATTGATTCAGTTGCTTATTCTGAACAAACTATATTCAAGTTTCGTATAAATAAAATATAAGGTATAAAAGTTGTATATAGGGCGTTTGAGCAGTGAACCTCACTGAATGAGCATTTTTGTCATTTCTATCGTGACATTATTATTGTAGGTATCAAAGTCTACGTCCATAAAAAGTATGGAAATACGTGAGCGTTATACCATTATCGTAGATATTTGAAAGCGTCTTCATATATTTAGAAATAAAATATTTGACGCAGGTTAAATAAGGCACAATATTCACACAAAAACGAAAAAAAAAACTACTAGTTGTATTTTTAAATCTTAACAACAAAAATAAAAAATACAACTTATGTACATAACACACATCTTTAATTATATAATCTTTTCATAACGAAATAGCTATCATCTCCAAACAATAGACTCGATCCAGTCCAGATACATGGATACTCTGGAGTAGACCCCAGGCAGGTTAGGCAGCGCGCAGCCAATGCCGAATGACATCACGCCGATGATGTAATGTATGTTGCCTTCCGTAGTGACCGGGAGAGGAATTTTTACTTGAAGAGGTCCTCCAGAGTCACCCTGAAGAAGACAGTAATCAGGTAAGTGTCTATTATAAGTTCATTCTCTAGCTTACTAGTTCAAACTACATAGACTGACTTTTGGTTTTGGCATCTGGTTAGCAGACCGATGCAGGTAGTTTCGTTGTAAAAAACAATAAGTAAATCATAGATACAAATCAAATGCTAGGTATGTTTAAATAATTTAACCGTTATCAGGAAGAATATAAAAAAAGTGATCCACTGATGTTAGGGGGTTCAAGATATCGGTGATTAGGGATCCAGAGGCAGGGACTCGCAAACCTCCTCACGATGCGAGGTGTCTCGAAGAGTTGTATTTCAATCAGGCCTAAGATTCGATCAAGGCTTTCCGCTTTCAGAATTGGAATTTTTCAGAAATGTGTCCAGTTAAATAAATTAAATACAAATATAACATGAAAATAAATCTATATCTCAAGTCAGATAAAACTTTTGATACACGTCGATAACCTGACAAGCATCGACTCCCCCCGCCAGCTTTCCAGCACAGATCTGGGTATCTCTGACGCCACACCAGTTCCTGTTACATGACGGCTTCAGTAGCTGGTCGCAGACTGTGGTGTCTATCACGTCTACTACTGCAGCTTGCAGTTCAGGTGAAGTTTTTCGGCCAACTGTAACAATATAGGTTTGTAATACCTTGCCAAATTTAACAAAAATACTTTACGTTAAAAAACATTTATAAATGTGGATCAAAAAAGTCAAAGAAATAATATTTTCAATACAGGGGGAAAAGGTAATGTGTTTAGGAAAGATAAGATCCTAGATGGATTGTATGATCCGCTATTTTACAAAACCGCTAGTGGTTTTATAAAACAGTTCTACAGAACTGTTCCGTTATGTGACACAACTGGATAGCGTTCAACAATTTTACATAATTATCTACTGAATTTGAACACACAAAATTAAATTATTTTTTTTTTTTTAATTTTTGACAGAATTTTTTTTTTTAAATTTCTTTTGGTAGTAGTACTAGTAGTAGTAATGCTTTTAGTCACTATGCAAAAATTTTGATGTAGTGTTTCGTTTATTAATTGTATAGTGTTGATTGAACACTATACAATACAATTCTTTTTGAAGTACGGCAGGTCATTTATATAAATAAGAAACAAGAAAGGACAAATAATTGAGCCCTGGGGGACACCCATTATTATTATAGATCCAAGAAAAATATATATTAATTCAACGCTCTGAGTCCTCTTATTCAAGTTTAAAGTAAAAAGATCCAGAGCTGTGTTCCGGATCTCGTAGTCACGGCCTGGTTTCTTCCTGAATAACGTTTCGTGTAGAACGCAATCGAATGCCTTGGGTAAATCACCAAGATATTAAAGGCATTGCATTTGTTCTTTCAAGAATTATAAATATAGGCACGGAGTTCAATTTCAACGTTTTTGTTTATTTTCAACGTTCAACTATTGATAGTTGAACGTTATTAATTCGGAATTGTAATTATTTATGTGCATTAAAAAAAATTGCATTCGGTCTTAATATTAATAACACTTTGTCCGGCAGTGGCGCTCCTGACCAGGAGATCAAAGGTACAGCTATACAAAATAAACAGATTTAAAGAATTTTTACCAGTATCTACGACGCCCCACCCAGTGAGGATAGCCTCCGTCCCCAGGCTGCTGGTATTGAACTTGGTCCACAAACACCCTGGCTGGATGAATTTGTTGAACTGCACATGATTCTCTAACTCCATCAGAGCTATATCATTGTACATTTTCGGAGGATGGTACTCTGGGTGCACAATAATGTTGATAATCTTGGCATCTGTAGGTAGGACGCCGTTTGTGTACTAAAACAGAATATAATATTCCAGTGTGAATATAAACACGATTAGATACTTTTTATCTGTTAAGAAATTTTAACAAAATCTAAAAAAAAAACAAATGTTTATAACGTTATTTTACACCGTGTTATATTTTTTTCCAAAGAGCCTTTCCAAGCCTCCCGCATCCAGCGGTTTCCCGCGACCTTCACTTTCGCCGTACCTTGTCGGGGGCCTATCCACGCTGCGTCTACGCGCCCGTCACGTTATTTCCATGGGAATATCGCGTTAAAAATATATACTATATGAGAATCCTGGTTATAAAGTACATATCTGTGTGCCAAATTTAGTCCAAATTGGCCACTCACTCGCAAAATATCACACTTCTAATATTAGTGTCTTGATTAAAAGAAGAAATTTACGTCATACGAACATCTAGTGGATTTTTTTTCCAAATACATTTAGACATTGTTGCAGTGTGGTTACCGACCGCGCAATACAGCTGACAGATCATAGTACTAGACGCGTGAAACAGGGTCTCCCCGCGGCGCGAGGCGCGGGCGAGGAGCGGTGCGTTGACCATATTTTTGTTGGGACAACCAAGTAAGATAACAAGCTCATAACTTTGTGGTTTTTCAGGATATGCTTTTGAAATTTTGTACATAGATTCTTTACTTAAAAATACTGAACACGTGTTTCGGGTTTCGCAAACAAAAAATAACGTTGTATATTATTTAAATAACTTTAGTGTATATTAAACAAAAAAGGAAAGAGCTCAATGGGTACCAAAATTTTCTTACGCATTGCGGTCAATGGGAAAAATGCCTTAAAGGCTGGTTGCGTTGCGTTAGATGGCAATGCTGATTCTTTACATACAAATAGCCAGCCTGGTTTCGTAAAGAGATGATTTTATTGTTTGAACCATAAAGATTAAAATTCAAGGCCAAAGATAGTTGACAGGCATCTCTTTTGCAATAGAAAAGATAAGAAACAAAATAAGGTATAAACAAAACCAAAACCAAATGGAGATAGTAGCATAATCATCTATTGGGTAAGTATGTAGGACTAATTAAATAAGGCATAAAACTGACCACGTCAATAATATTCTTGTCTCCCAATCTGACGATCTTTGGCACAGTGTCAGCAATAGTCGTGTCTCTGTCAGAGCCGCGAGAGCAATGTCCCGCCGTTAGCACAAACTTGGTACTGATGAGTGAGCTGCCGCAGTTGAACAACCATGAGCCTACTGCCGCCTTCCATCCTATGGCTCCCTGGTATTTTAATTAAACGACAATAAGATAGAATTTAAAAAAAATGGAATGAAAAATAAAAAACAGAAGGAAAATATGAAGCGCAGGCTAATTTCGTTGCGTTGCTATAAGTAACAATGGGTTTCATTTTGACACTTCAGCAAGATTCATTGCGTTATTTACTTTGTTGCGCTGATACACTTTTCAAACATGAATGAAACAATGAATTAGAAATATTTAAAAACATTAGCACGCTTTTAAGCGAACACGCTTAAAAGCATGCACCCACCCTAATTGCGTAACAACGCAATTAGTGTGGCTGCTGGTCTAGGGTGGTGCACATCATTCTGATTATTTTCCATTTCATTCGAGGACATATCACACTTAAACGACTCTGCTTCCACCCGGCAAAAATAATATATTTCAAATATGAGCTTTAAAAATTGCACTTTAGATATATTTGACTGCTCGGTAGTTGACGCCTCGAATCTTGCGGGCAGCGGGGCGGCGGCGGCAGCGGCGCGGGAGCCGGGCGGGCCGTTCTCGAAACTAGCGGGCAGATCGCGCGTCACGATAGCCGCGTAGTGTTGTGTTCATGATTGTGTCGACGAGATATTTGTTAAAGAAAAGTCTGAATAATGGCGGTAACATCTTTTTGATTCAAATTTATTCCTAACGCTCAATCACCGCTCGGTGCCCGCCCGCTGCCCGCAAGATTCGAGCGCGAGAAGTACACCGCTCGCTGCCCGCCACCGCCCCGCTGCCGCGCCGCTGTTTTCGAGAACCGGTCCGTTTGATTTTACGCATAAGATCCTGCTGCTCACTCGCCGCCACCGCCGCCGCCCCACCGCCCGCAAAATTCGAAGTAGAGGCCTAGCAGTCGCCGCACACGGCGCGGGACCCGCGCTGTCGCCGCTGGTTGACCCAAAATCATCGTCTATTATTTCTTGTGCTTCTCTATTCATTCTCAAGTGCAAAAGCAATAATTGCTAGTTCACGCGTTGTGAATCGGGGCAATGTAAAAAAGACGAGTTGCTTCAATAGAAATCGATAGCGAACTGTGTCAATCGCGAAAAGCTAGAGCGGTCTCCGCCTGGACTGCTGGGGCCTGCTAGCTGTCACCACGTGAACTGCGAGCAGTCGTCTTAGTTTAGGGCGGTGTTGGGTGGGAGTGGTGTTGGAGCTTCGTCATTGGTCGTTTAAGTGTGCTATGTGACCTTTAGTGACATCTCAGCGTTGTGAACTGTACGTACGCTGCATGGTATTTATTACTTTTTTCTACTTAACACTACATTTCTTAATATAATATAATTTACGTACGATTACATTTTTAGAATAAAATTTACAATGTTATCACAGTTTTCGACAATGCTGATGATTATAACACCATGACAAACTGTTCTTAGGAATTATTGATGGCTTGTAATTTTCTGTCTGATTTGTCATCCAAACTCCTTCAAATTTAAAATAATTACATTTTTGAAATTAAAATTTTTGATTTTTTGTTTATTTAAAAAAAAACCTCGTATCTATCACGTTAAATTGAAACTAAACCTTCGTTAGTAATTCAGCTCTACATAAAAGATTTATTTGTCTTTTCTAGAGCCGTTTTACGAAC
Source organism: Sesamia inferens (assembly GCA_037179545.1). Classification (NCBI taxonomy): domain Eukaryota; kingdom Metazoa; phylum Arthropoda; class Insecta; order Lepidoptera; family Noctuidae; genus Sesamia; species Sesamia inferens. The sequence goes on along the minus strand of CM073933.1, from coordinate 28,605,796 downwards.
ATATGCATGAAAGTACGGAAATGTAGATGGATCAAAAAATGATGGAGGAAAGGTATCAGGGTCCTATGATCGTCACATGATGGCTGATTGCCGTTAGTCTTTAAAAAGAGATTGTTGTCTGAAAAATTATAGCACAAAAACTTACAGTGTTATTATTAAATATAACATAACTCTCAATTTTACTGTGATGTATCCAAAGCAAAACTGACATTGTTGATATATCTGAAAGTCGATTTTCGCAATAGGGATGTTTTCTGGGTAAAAAAAAATTGATTCTATTTAGTCCGTCATTCAGATTATAGAAAAATATTGGATACGTATATTTTGTTTTATTAAATCAATAAAAATTGACAAATATAAACGGCATCAAAGATCAGGAGTGGCGGCTGTTGACGTCACTGCTCGCTAAAAGGTGTAGCGTGCAGTGACGTCACACGAGTTTTCAACGCTCTGTGTCGTTTTAATTTTTTGTTTATATGAAAAAAGAAAAATACGTGTCTAGAATTTTTTGGAAATCTGACTGATGGACTAATTAGTTTTTTTTAGTCAACTACCCTATCTAAAACTTTAAAATGTATTAACCATCAGAATCTCACCTCGGCCACAAAAAGAAGTCAAGACCTTGTTAAAATGTAAGGAATTTAATTTCTATTAATAAATAGAAATTAAATTATAATATTGGTATTTTTGACAGTTTTAAAACTGAGTTCAGGTTGAGGACGTTCTTAAAATTAACTCTGTGTTAATTTTTCTATAGGTACTTTCTGATTTTAGTAATCTATAACGAAAAGAAAAAAAGAAACAAGAGTAGATCTTACAAAATCATTGATGATTTCGTTAATTGTGAGCATAAATATATATCCAATAGGAATCTTATTTATGAGGCAACAAAACCGCTGTTCACCAGTATATCGGTCATTTCCCCCCTCAGTGAATATTGTATTGCTATTCTATGTTACTTTACCTTGTTTCACTCAATAAAGTTTTCACGTATTTGTAAAATTAACATCCAAAGGGTAATTGTTCTGGATCTGGTTGTCTGTCTATGTGAATTTAAATGTTTATAAACGCTCCCACGATATAGGAGTAACTATTCCAAGCGTATTCCAAAGTATTATATAAAAAAAAGATTCTGTCCAAGTAACTTTAAGAAGTAAAATGAGAGTCTGTTAGTAGATACTACAAGGTGTCAGGAGACACTCACCATATGTGGAAACTCGCCAGGCTCAGTTATTCGTCCTCCAATCGCGCTTAAAGGTGGGGTGTAGTTTGGATCAGAATTTTCAAATTTTTTGGCACCTGCAAAATAATATAGAATTGCAAGTCAAAGATTACACATCGTAACACACAGCTACTGCTGTCATGCGTCATTGCAACCTTCATATTATGAGCGACGGTTCTCAAATTGTTCCTTCGCGGTCTACAGAGAACATATCGTGCGGTCGGACACCTCTACGGTCATCGGGATAAATCTTCCGGAGAATTGGAGGAAGCTGCATTGGACGAGACAGGACTCGACCGGAGATGCTGTGGCTGCTTTGGTAAGTGGCAAGTATCCATTCTATATTTTTCTGTATTTAATGTTAATTGATGTGTTTGTCTTTAAACTAATTTGCTGTAGCTCACGAACACAGAGTTCACTGACATGATTACCAATATTGAGGCATTAGTATGATAGACAACTCGAACTTAGTGCGTAGACCATAGTGAACTAAACCATTTGAGTTCTTAAAAATAAAAATAAAATAATAATTCTTTATTGTCACAAGTTTTTACATTCTTTTATGGGCTAACTGTCACCCAAACTAAGCCAAGGCTTGTGTTTTGGGTAACAGCGGTCAGCCGCAGGAAGTAGCGCATCATGTTCTTAAGAATTTTTCTTAGTCTAAGTATATTTCTTACTTAAAACAATTTAGCATATGTGTGTTTGTTGTTGTGTGTGTGGAGTGAGGGTGTGTGTTTGTATAGTATGAGTGAGTGTGAGGGTTACAATATAAGTGTAAGTGTTTTTTTTTTCTTATCGTATGTATGTATATTGTATATAGTGTGTATGTATATTATAGTGAATATTAGGGTGGTGCTAATGTTGCTATGCATAATGTTGCAAGGTAACAGATGCGAGTAAGCTCGTAGTCTCCGAGGCAGCAGGCAAGTCACTAATTTTAAGTTCCGTAGATGAAAACATTGAAAATTTTGTGATTTCTTGTGAAACGACGCTACAGATGATCGAAAAATTGACACATAGTATCAGAAGTTGAGCAGACAACGAGCATCATTGCTATGCTTCCCGAACAATATAAATTTTTCCGGCTTGCTTGGGATTCCACACCAACAGAAAACAAAACTTTGGATATGCTTGTAGCCAGACTACTGAAAGAAGATAAGTTGTCCGTAACAGATGACGCATTCAAAGCTAACGAGCGTAAATGCTTTATTTGCAAATCGAAAGAACACATCGCGAGATTTTGTCCAAAAAGGGTTCAACCATCTACGAGCAGAGGCAATTGTGGCTGTAGATGTAGGTACAATACTAGGTATATGCCTGATAACCGATTCTGTAAATTTTGTAAGCGGACAGGACATACAATAGACACGTGCTTTAAAAAGAACCAGAACAAGAATGTAAGTACCATCGAAGCCGTTTTAGACTCAGGGGCTTCTTCTCACATGTTTAGTGACAGCAGATTCTTATATAATTTAAAACAAATTAGCACGCCGATTGCTTGTGCTGACAAACAATCCATTAAAGCAGTTGGTATTGGGGATTGCTTCACTGAAACTGTTTCGTTATATAACGTCTTGCATGTTCCGGAAATAGCAAAGAATATTGTATCAGTTGGAGCTCTGTGTAAACAAAACATTAAAGTAATATTTTTTGAAAATTTTGCAGTAATCCAACACCGTGGTAGATCAATTTTGGAAGCTACTAGAAATAATAATGGGTTATATATTATCACATTGAACGCCGTATTTCCCGAAGTTTCTGCATTTCTTGCTATAGATATCCATACGTGGCATAGACGTCTGGCACACATTAGTAATGTTGAGGACACAGCAAAAATTGTTGATGGTATTAGCCTAACAAATAAAACATATCCATCCAAGCTTTGCGAAGTTTGTGCGCAAGCTAGGCTTACTAGGTTGCCATTTTCGTCCGTGCGTACTCTTGCCACCAAACCTTTACAAATTGTACATACAGATGTTTGTGGTAAAATCGAAACTGAAACTTGGGATGGTAGGAAATATTTTATAACCTTTTTAGATGATTTTACACACTACAGTCGGGTTTATTTACTGCGTAATAAGTCTGAAGTAATAGATTGCATTAAACATTTTGTTCAATGGGCAGAAAGGCATTTCGATCAAAAAGTAGAAATTATTCGATGTGACAATGGAGGTGAATACTGCAGTAGCCAACTAATGAACTGGTGTAGGGATAGGGGTATTACGTTAGATTATACGGTTTCTTATACTCCTCAGTTAAATGGAAAAGCTGAAAGGTTAAACAAGACGCTTTTGGAGAAAACTCGGGCTCTACTGTTTGATGCTAATATGCCTAAGTTTCTATGGGGAGAGGGTCTTTTCACTGCAGTGTACCTACTCAATAGGACGTCAACATCTACAAAACATAAAACACCTTTTGAAAATTGGCATAACAGAAAACCAGATGTATCTAATTTAAGAGTTTTTGGAGCGAAAGCATATTGTAAAATAAATAAAAATTTAGGTAAGTTAGAAAAACGTTGTTTAATTGGTATTTTAGTAGGTTACAGTCTGAATTCATATATAATTTGGAACCCTGTTAGAAAACATATGTTTTACTCGAGAGACGTTGCTTTTGTTGAAGAAATAAATGATTATCGGGAAATATCAAAACAATTTTCTTTCAATTCAAACAATTTAAATCAGTTTACGTCTAGATCATTCTTGGAAAACATTCGACAGTCGGGAACAATTGAAGATGGAATAAATGAAGGGCGCACAAATGAAGGGCGAACAAATGAAAGTGATTCAGAGAATGAAGAAATAAGTGAACAAATAAATGAGTGTAGGGAACAAAACACAAGGATACAGTTGGACAACCAAAGGGAAACCAGTATTGGGAGAAATTTTGGAGATAGAGTTGAAGTAGAAGTTGAAATAAATCATGAGATTGATAATGAAGCTGATACAGAGGAGGTGATAACTGAAAATGTGGCAAATATAGATGAAGCTAGTGAAGATATTGGAGAATTTTGAAGATGTAAATGCGGAAATAGTAGATGATGATCTATTTTTAGATGCGAGTCAAGAGATTATTGAAGAGAGAGTTAATGAGTGTGAAGAAGAATCTAGTGTACCCAGGAGGAATCCTTATAGAGAGAGGAAGGTTCCTAGTAGATTTAATGAGTTTGAGATGGATTTCTTAGCAGAGTGTGCAATGCTTTCTTATGAAAAAGCGATAGCGTCAAGTGAGAGAGACAAATGGTTAGAAGCAATAGAGGAGGAAAAGTGTTCGTTAGAGAAGAATGGGACATGGGAATTAGTAGACGAAAAAGAAGCTTACGGAAGAAAATTACTGACTAGTAAGTGGGTTTTTGCGAAAAAGGCAGATGGAAGGTACAAAGCAAGATTAGTAGCAAGGGGCTTCGAGCAGAAATATAAGGTGGATTATGATGAAACATATAGTCCAGTTGTAAACACGGTCTCTTTAAGGATTATACTTTCAATAGCAGCACAAAAGGGTTTGAAACTTCGGCAATTCGACATCAAGACAGCATTCTTACATGGAAATTTAACAGAAACAATATTTATGCTAATTCCGAAAGGTTATCCAGTGAGCAAAGGCAAGGTATGCAAGTTAAAGAAGAGTTTATATGGGTTAAAACAAGCTCCGCTCATGTGGAATATCCGTTTTACAGATTTTTTAAAGAAAATGGGTTTTGAAAAATTAAAGTCAGATCATTGTTTGTTCACAAAAGCAACTGGGGATGGAAATTTTATTTATTTGGCGATATACGTTGATGATGGGTTAATAGCAGGGAGTTCCTTAGTAGAGTTAGATAAAATTTTGAAAGAGTTAAGTAAAGAATTTGAAATGAGGGTTTGTGAGAAGGTATGCAATTACGTTGGGATAGATGTACACTGTAGTGAGAAGGTTGTTAGGATCAATCAAGAGAGTTATATCCAAAAATTAGTTAATAAATTAAATCTGCAAGATGCAAATAGTCGAACAGCACCCACCATTTTAGTTGCTGAACATCCAAATGTGGGAGATACTCATTTAACTGATGAGTATAGAGAGGTTGTGGGGTCGCTTTTATATCTAGCGAATAAGACGCGACTGGATATTGCGTTTCAGGTTGGATATTACTACTACTACTAGTAGGCTCAATAATAAGCCGGGTTTACCCGTGAGTGTCAACGGTGTGAGTGAACCGAAATGTATTGCTGATATATTTAGGGATCACTTTGTAGTGAAATCGCCATTGGGGCCATCACGGTCATCCGGTGCAGAAGGATCACATGGACAGGAGATAAACACCAGATTCACAGCCAAGAGTGTTCGGGAAGTTATAAAGACAATGTCACGAGGTAAGTCTCCTGGCCATGATGGTCTGAGCATTGAACATTTACGGAATGCTGGCGTCCACCTGCCCAGAGTCCTTGCCATGCTATATACATTCTGTATAGGACATGCATACCTACCAGCAGAAATGATGAGGGCCGTGGTGGTACCAATTGTGAAGAGTAAGACCGGGGATTTAAGCGACGCCGGCAACTACAGGCCAATCTCATTAGCAACAGTGCTGGCTAAGGTTCTTGACGGTTTGCTTAATACACAGCTTGACCGGTATTTAGTCACTCATGACAATCAATTTGGGTTTAAGCCGGGACTGTCTACTGAGTCGGCGATCCTGTGTTTGAAGCAAACTGTAAGGTACTACTCCGATAGAAGCACACCTGTCTATGCCTGTTTTCTCGATCTGTCGAGGGCGTTCGACCTGGTTAACTATGACATCTTATGGCAAAAATTAATTAACATCTCAATGCCCCTTGAAATAATAAATATATTCAGGTACTGGTATTTTAACCAGGTCAACGTAGTTCGATGGTCGGGTGCTCTGTCGGAGCCGTACGGGTTGGAGTGCGGGGTGAGGCAGGGGGGGCTGACCTCGCCCAAGCTGTTCAACCTGTACGTAAACGCACTGATAGAGGAGCTCAGTAGCACCCGTGTCGGCTGCCATATTGACGGTGTTTGTGTCAACAATATTAGTTATGCGGACGACATGGTGCTACTGAGCGCTTCCGTGTGTGGTCTGTCTAGGTTGCTGAGTGTCTGCGAGCGTTACGCGCAGGATCATGGCTTGGTATACAACGCAAAGAAGAGCGAATGCATGATCTTTCAGGCCAGGGGTCGGAGCTGCTTGGATTCTGTTCCGCCTATTACGTTGAACGGTGTTGAATTAAATAGAGTCCAACGGTTTAAATATCTCGGGCATATCGTGACCTCTGACCTGAGGGATGATGCAGACATCGATAGAGAGCGGAGGGCGTTGTCTGTGAGGGCCAATATGATTGCCCGCAGATTTGTTCGTTGCTCGGGGGCTGTCAAAATAACTCTTTTCAGAGCATTTTGTATGTCCCTGTATGCGGCGGGCCTGTGGGCGTCATATACCCAGAAGCAGTATAACGCTCTCCGTGTACAGTATAATAATGCGTTCAGGGTGTTGTTGGGGCTGCCCCGGCACTGCAGCGCCTCGGGTATGTTTGCCGATGCCCGTGTCGACTGTTTTTACACGACAATGCGAAAGCGGTGCGCGTCTCTGGGGCGCAGGCTCCGGATCACCTCCAACACTATCCTGAGCGTATTTGCGAATAGGTTTGATTGTCAATATATTAACCATTGTTATATGATTAATGTACTGACAAACAAACAAATGACTCAGAGGCAGGCATACTATTAAATATTTTCACTTTTTATTTCTTTATTTTTGACATTTTAAAATTTGCATAATATATTTGTATATGTAGTTGGTTATTATTTGTATTTTACTTATTATATTTGTATTTCTGGATTTATTTTAATATTGAATTGTTTGTATTGTATGGGCTGTGATGCCTGAAATGGATGTATAAATAAATAAATAAATAAATAAATAAATAAATAAATAAATAAATAAATAAATAAATAAATAAATTGCAGTAGACACCAAAATTGTCCAAATTTAAATGACAAAAATAACATCTCGTCAATCCTTAAATATATCAAAGGTACTCCAAAGGTAGGTATAGAGTACTCCAGGGATGGCAGTGGTGATCTGGTGGCATACTGCGATGCAGACTTTGCAGGGGATTTGGATACTCGTAGAAGCACTACAGGATATGTTATCTGCTACGGAGGTGGTCCGATTGCTTGGGCGTCTAGAAAGCAACCAATAGTAGCTCTTTCTAGTACAGAGGCAGAGTATATTGCTGCAGCTGAATGTTGTAAAGAATTATTATATATTCAAAATTTACTAAAATAATTAATTAGTACTGTACCAAAGACCCGTTTGTTAGTAGATAATCAGTCAGCAATTGCATTAATGAGGAATGGCGTGCTAAACAGAAGGAGTAAACACATAGATGTCCGCTTTCATTTTTTAAAGGAGAAATTAGATGAGCACCTTTTCGAAGTTGAGTACTGTCCCACAGAGAAACAGTTAGCAGATTTACTTACCAAAGGTCTAACGAGTGTGAAGTTTTTAAGGTTACGTGAACAATTGTGTTGTGTGGTTTAAGAAAGTGAACTTGAAACGTTTTACGGTATTTGAGTGAATAGTAGGATAATTAGATTGTAAGTTAGGTTAGTTTAAGGGGGTGCACTTAAGTTTTGTGATAATCAAAGATTTTTATTAGGGGAGGAGAAACACTGCGTTAGCACAGTGGAAGCGTGAGCATAATAATATTGGAATAGGTTTGTGAAACATTGGAAAAGGTTTGTGAACTCTTTTTTTTATGCGTTTTTTTGACTCCTCTGTTTATAATAATTTTTGGTTTATAGGTACGATTTATGGGATTATGTATATGGTTTTTAGATTTATGTGGTTGTGTATGATTTGTAGTTTGTCTTTGTTAAGGTTGGTAGAGTGTTTAGTTTTTGTCTTATTGTTGTGAGGTTTAGGGTTAGTTTTGTGTTTGGGTTTGGTTGTTTAGAAAGTTTTTGAGAAAATGGTGTGTTGTCCAAAGTGTTAAAAAAAACAAAAAAAAATTTTACAGTAAGGTTTTCGAGAATGTAGTTAAGATGTTTAAAGTGGTTCTGGATGTTTTCTCTCCAAAGGGTTGAGATTAAGGGGGTGTGTTGGAAGTAATCTCAACTCCTTTGTGAGAATACTGGCCGAATCATGGATTACGTGTTTTTAAATAGTGAATGTCAAAATAACTAGAAGGTTTGTACTGCGTCAAATTGACGAAGTTCACTATAAACCATGTTGTCGTAAAGATGTCTAAATTGTAACAATTATTTCTAGTTATATATATGAACAAAGGATGGCATGTAATAAAGGGGTTTGAGTCTTAAATTTACATCTTTCATTTGTGAGCCCTGCAAGAGACCTGTAAGGTTCAAGACATATACCATATATATAAAACACTAATAACATACAAAGTGTTTTATCAGTTATCACACCCTAAGAAAGTGCTACATACATAATCAGCCTATTACGTTTTCAGTCCTCGGACACAGCTCTCCTCTCGGGAGGGAGTGAGTGGGCCGTAGTTTACCACGCGAGCCCAGTGCGTAGATGTCATATGTCTTCAAAGTTTTGCCTCTAGGATATACCGGTTTCCTCACGATGTTTTCATTTACCGGTTTGTTCACCGCGGTGGACATTGTGAAATATTTTTTTCTTATTCAAAAATAGTAGTTGATACTTACATTCTTCTAATCTTACATTTCTCTCGTGTCTAGTGTTTAATTCCCAAATGTATTCGTAGCATTCTGAAACAAGAACGAAATGTTAAATAAATGGTTTTAGGTACTTCTATTATCTGGTACCTAGGGTGGGAAAGTTTATGGAAAAAAAAAAACATACAGACATATAAGATTGATCTTCTTTTAAAATACACCCAAAATTCGCTTTCAATTTACTGAAGTCTGGAATCGAAAAATCTAGTATCTCATGGTCAGTCTAGTAACTCGATCGTCGATATCGAGCGCGTTTGTCGCTCTCATTGGTTGAGAGTTCTTACGACCTTGAAGCGGGCCAATCGCTGAGTCAAATGCGTTAGATATCGACTATCGAGTTTCGTAATGCAAACTCATACTAGGCTTACAGTAGAACAACGAGGTAGTCAAACTTTTATTCCTTTTGAACAAAAATTTTCCGGCGGACGAAATTGTGGGCAAAAACATTGCTTAGAAAGGTTTCTTTGAAAATATCAAATTACTTATATCGCTGGTCCGACGTCCAGGTGCACTGAAGTTAGGTTTCGGTGGATCGTAAGGCTCGCAGGGATCCGTAATTTTATCATGTGTCCCGTCTGGGTTGGCTGGAATATTCTGGAAAAGTGTTTTTAACTGTTTTACTCGGTGGTAGGCCATAACATCGGCTGACGGCAGAAGTTACCACCCACCAGACAAAGTCTTGCCGCCAAGCGATTCATCGTGTTCCGGCATGATGTCTGGTGAAGCCGTACGAAGGACGGGTCTGAGCTGTTGTGTTGCGATGTGTGCCGGGTACGATTCGCCAAATATTGTTGCGTTGGGAGTTTGGTCGTGGAGAGTCTTCAGGTCAATCTCCCTTTGGCGCAGCATCGTTGGTCGTGTTGTTGGGTTTAACATTGCATCACCTCGCTCAACTGCCGTCTTCCTTCCTATTCGCTCAGTTTTTCTGAGTGAATAGGTTCTTAATAAACTAGCGCGCTTTACCATCAACGATCGTATCACTGCTTACCATCAGGCGGGATTGCGGTCAAGCGCTAGTTTATAATTATTAAAAAGAAAAAAGGTGAGTAGGTATGTATAAATGTAAATAGGTATTTTTTAATGTAAGTAGGTACTTTTTAGTTTTAGGGTCAATCAATCAATTAAGTTTACTTCAGCCCGCGATTGTACATAATCCTCTCCCAAACTTCACCAAAACACCCGGTTTTTGCTTTGCTTTTCCGCGTTTAATCTGTACCAACCACTTTCAAAAGACCGTTGGTAGGTACATCTGGCCGGAGAGTGTCATAAGTAAATTTGCCGACAAAGGTCTCAAACTCAAAGGACTGGTCTATTCCACCGGTCATTGGTCCTTTCAATTTGCTTACTCTGCAAACTATGTACCTCGGTAACTTCTGGTTCTTTCTAATGAAATAGAAAGATAAAAGATGCACTTAACTCAAAATTAGTTTAATTTGTTAACAAGGGAATCGACGCTATTGTTTGCTATTGACGCTATTGACGCTATTGTTAAAACTAGTGGCCGCCAGCGACTTCGTTCGCGTGGTTTAGTAATGCTGATAATGTTATATAGCCTTCCTGGCTATCAAACGCAAAAATAATGTTTCTAATCGGACCAGTAGTTCTTGAGATTAGCTCGGTCAAACACACAAACAAACAAACTCTTCAGCTTTATAAATTAGCATAGATAAAGTTTAGGTACTAATATAAGTTAAATGATTAAGTATTTGTAGTAGTTTGAATGAACCCCTCTTCAAGTAAAGGTGAAAGCTTCTTCTAAAACATTCCATGTCTCTATCTAGAGGTGTTCGCGGTCAATTATGCGTTCGTAAGTAGATACAATTCTGACTTTATAAGTTATTAGGTATGTAAGAGCTGCTTTTTTTTTAGTTTTTACCTAAATACCTTAACCTAAACATACATATTTTTATTATAAGATAGTACGTCACTATTAATAGCATATTCTTGTTTTGTTCTGTGGTATTTGTCTGCGTCTTATACTACAGTAATGTACTCACTGGTATATTTGCTGGTGTAGTATCTTCTACATATCCCCATATCCATGCATCTGCTTGCTGAAAGTATAAAAATAATTATAAACGATTAATTAAAACGAAAACATTAAAATTGGGTTCTCCTTCAGTATATAGAGGTCCAATGCTAGACAGAGCCCTCCACGAAGGCTTTCTCGCATTGCCATAATCACCACGCTTGGCAGACTTTGATATTCCACAGGAGTAGCGCTGCTGCCCGCTACCCTGGTGAGAGTTCTCCTACGATTGCTACGGGAGGTTATGGGTGCATAATCATCATCATCATCAACCTTTTATCGTCCCACTGCTGTGCACAGGTCTCCTCTCATACAGAGAAGGATTGAGTGTAATCACCACGCTTGCTCAATGCGGGTTGGCGATTTCAGACTTATAAAGTCCAGGTTTCCTCAAGATGTTTTCCTTCACCTTCAGTCATTGGTGTCCAAGATATACTTAGAAAGTACATATAACTTTACAAAAGTTACATTGGTACTTGCCTGACCTGGAATCGAACCCGCACACTCATACTTGAGAGGCTGGTGTTTTAACCACTAGGCCACCACGACTTATGGGTTATGGGTTGGTACTATTCTAATCCCGGTACCACACACAAATTGGGTTAGTTATGTTTAATATTTCCTTAAAAAAATGTCTGGTTAGTAGTAATTTGCAGGTTTCCCCGACCCATTCGTCGATTTGCATCGCCTGACCGCGCTATTCTTCGTTTCGTATTTGATCTTTCCCTCTTTTTTCTTGTCTCTGGGCACTTAAGAGGGGACTTAGGGCGATGTGAAATAACCTAAAGTTGTCGCCGTGAAATAGGGCTACTAAGTGTTCAAAGAAAAACCAAATCCAACTTATCGGTTCAGAGATGTGTTTAAATAAATAAACTCTTCAGTTCCATTATGAGTTTGCTTAACTGCCATTCTAGAAGGATACTTTAAACAACGTTAAAGTTTATGTAGGGATCCATGTTGGAAAAAGCAAAAATCTTATTTAATTAATTCTAAAGTAAAACTAAACAGGAGCGGCTGGTGATTTCTTAAATAAGCCTAAACCAAATTTCATCATCATCATCACCTTTTATCGTCCCACTGCTGGGCACAGAACTCCTCTCATACAGAAAAGGATTGAGCATAATCACCATGCTTGCTCAATGCGGGTTGGCGATTTAAGACTTAAAGTCCAAGTTTGTTTGTTTGTTTATCCAAACCAAATGTATCAAATCTTAATTTATTCTTTACTCTATCGCTCTTCTATGAGTTTAATTTTTTATACCTACTTCCCAAAGTTCAAAAATTCTTTTTTTTTTTAAATCATAAACTAACGCTTGACTGCAATTCCACCTGATGGAAAGCAGTGATGCGATCGTTGATGGTAAAGCACGCTAGTTTATTAAGAGCCTATTCACTCAGAAAAACTGAGCGAATAGGAAGGAAGACGGCAGTTGAGCGAGGTGATACAGAAACCCAAAAACACGACCAACGACGCTGCGCCACAGGGAGATCGATCTGGAGAACCTCCACGATCAAACTCCCGTCACAACAACATTAGGCACATCGTACCCGGCACACATCGCAACACAACTGCTCAGACCCGTCCTCCGTACGGCTTCACCAGACATCATGCCGGAACACGACAAATCGCTTGGCGGCAAGGCTTTATCTGGTGGGTGGTAACTGCTTCTAATTCTTTTTCCTTTCCATGTATAGAGCGGCTGACAACTCCTTATATATCCTTAACGTTTAAAACACCCTTCTAGAGTGGCGGTCGTTACGAGTATTGATAAAATAATATTGATTTTCATCTAACTACATGAGAACTAGATAAGATATATTGGCGTTGATTCTCTTGCTGACAAATTAAACTAATTTTAAGTTAAGTGCCTCTTATCTTTATACTTTATTAAGAAAAGGTTAGAAGATAACATTTTAGTGTAACCTGTCAAATTAGATATTCCATAGCCAGTTTAGACGCGATTATAAACATAGCGGACAAAAATACATCAGGCGCGGTCTAATTTGACAGGTCTAAACTGACATTTTATCTTCTGTCCTTTTCTTAATTAAATATAAAGAAAAAGATGCATGGAACTTGAATTTAGTTTAGTTTTTGAACCACGGACTTTCTCTATAGTAACTTTGTCTATAGTAGTCGCACCGTAGAATAAATCTACGTATAAGGAAATTATTTCAATGACGCGTCATTTAATTTCATACGACTGACGAACTATGATGTCACAGTGTATAGCGTCCGATGTAAAGATTAGGGCAAGACCCGTGTCACGAGAATCCGGTATGATTTCATTTTTTATTTATAATTTAATATTATGATATCCTTTACCCTAATTAATAAAGTAACTCCAGTTTATTACAGTTACTTTATCCGTTTCAGCCACATAAACAGCAATCTAATACTACGGTATGATAATGTCCGTAAAATATTAAGTTTTTTTTAATTTTAATTTATAAATTTTGGTAAATTTATTTTATAATCCGCTTACAATGTTCTTAATACTGGGACACAGCCCTCCTATCCTAGGAAGTGGGCTATAATCTACTAAGTACGTCATTTTTTTCCATTTATTTGTGACGCCGAATATTGTTCCTAATATGTTATGGAATTGTTAAGAAACAATTATACTCGAACGAATTCAACACGATTGTTTTGGCAGGTTACTATTCCGAATAAGGCGGAAGGAAACGCCAGAGTGTCACCATTGTGTGGATCTCTCTGAGGACACGATGGAGGTCTGCTCGGTTTGGGCAGAGCATCGCCGTGTCCCCGTGGCGGCGATCGGCGGCGATCTCTCGCGTCCGACCCTGGTCCAGCTCATGGTCCGGAGCGAGAGTGTATGGCAGGCCGTCACCTCCTTCTGCGAAGCAGTGATGCTAGCAAAGGAGCCGGCGTAGCGCGTGAGGTAGCGGGAATCCCAGCACCCTCACGCCTCTAGCCGCCGCAGGAGACGCCCTGGTCGGGAGACAACATCGCAGTCCCGGCCGGGGGTCAGTTCATTTACCGAATTAAATTTCGTTTATCCGACGATTTTGGTAACTTATTTGTTTGGGTAACTGTACCTAAATAATTAATAGGTTTTAAAAGCACAGTGAGATCGTACTCTTAAGGTGCCCTTCTGATGGCCTACCCTGAATGTGAAGCGTTTGCGGTTGAATGATATATAGCATATGCGTATATGTATGTTTGGTCTTCTGTGAAAGAAAGTTTGCGAGAGTGTCCACTGTTCCATGTTAGTTTTAGTAGTAGTTTTTAAGCTACATGTTTATTTCTATGTTAATTGATGTAATTAGTATTGTACCGTTTTAATTTACTATAAAAAAGATAAATCGTCAAGGTAAAACGTGTTCAATATAATAACGCACTGAGGGTGCTGTTCGGGCTGCCGTGGCGTTGTAGTGAGTCAGGGATGTTTGCGGATAACAATATTAATGGTTTTACTGCCATTATTAGAAGTAGACGCACATCTCTGATGACGCGTGTTCGCCGCAGTAACAACAGTATTCTCAGTGTGTTCGCGGATCGGTGGGATTCTCCCATGTGGCAGAGGTGGATGCAGCTCCACGCTAAGTTCTAAGTTTTAAGTTAATTTTTATGTATGTGTATCTGTGTCTGTAACCTACTAATACTAGATGTTAAGTAAGATTGTTACTAACCTTATGGACTCCGGTCTGAAATAAAGTATTCTATTCTATTTTATTCTAATTCTCAGAATATCGCTGACTCAATGTCATATTATCTACTTGAATATATTAATGATAGGTGTCGTGATCACTAGATCGATTGTCTACCATTTTTTTAAATATAATATAAATATAAGGGATTTTTACTGAACACACACAAAAGTACTATATTTACGAAATAATATCACATAATTTTTTTTCCTCTCTCTTTGTTAACTATTAGTTATTTGCCTGTCTGTTAGTTAACTATTACTTTTTGATAGTGTCCGACCGAAATTTCGGGCTCGGTTTCGGTTTCGGCCGAGTTTCGGCCAAAAATCATGTTTCGGTGGCAGTTTCGGTTTCGGCCAAAATAGGCCGAAACTTTTGCCGAAACCGAAACTTATTTCGAAAGTTTCCGCACGATCGCGTTCGCCTAACTTCGTTTCTCGCGGCAAGATCTCAAAATTGTTTCTGGTCATCCATAACACAAGGGAAAACCTTAATTTGGGTTTCAGGACAATGTATGTGATGTTGTCTCAATTTATATTAAAAAAATACCAATACATAGTATTTAATGAAACAGTAACTAATTAATAATGTGGTAACTAAAAAATATCTATTAATAACATTTTTATTATTTTGACACATAATAATTATTATTATTATATATTATTTTGAAACATAATTTCAAATTATTGATTTGATTATTGTGAAATGATTAAAATTTTGCTATTTGGACAGCCTCCGTGGCTTAGCGGTAGCGAATGCGGCCGCTGCGCAAGGAGGCGCGGGTTCGATCCCCGCGTAGTGAAAATATTTGTATGCATGAATATGAATATTTGCATTGGTCTGGTCGTGCCTCGGAAAGCACGTTAGGCCGTTGGTCCCGGTTGCCATACGAACATCTAGTGGCAGTCGTTACGGGTTGTTGGAGCCCTCAAAAGTCCAACAATTAGTCTAGCTGCAATGCTTCGATATCGCCTTCGGGTTGTGGAGGTCAGACGGCAGTCGCTTCACGGCAAATGTCGAAGTTTCGCCAAAATTAGCAGTTAGGCTGGTAAAGCGGACCTCAGACTCCAGAGATGGAAAAAGGCTTTGGATGCGACTGTGATTAACGCTGAGATGATGATGATTAAAATTTTGCTATGAAAACTTAATTTGTCAAAATAATAAAAATGTTATTAATAGATATATTTTTTTATAATATGTTAAATAAATGATTACAACAAACTTAATATACTGTGTTGCCATTAAAGCAAAATAATAGGTATCAAAAATTCTCCAAATTTCAGTATTTTAAGAAATTTTATACTTAGACACGTGAGTTTCGGTTTCGGTTTCGGTTTCGGCCGAAACTGAAGCCCTGGCCGAAGATTCGTTTTCAGTTTCGGTTTCGGCAGAAAAACCAGTTTCGGTCGGACACTACTTTTTGATAACTAAGTATATCCAGAAGGAGTGACTGTGTCAGATAGTAAATAGGTATGTTATTCAAAAACTTACGTTTCTATTGTTATAATCATTTGGAGACCGATGTTTGGCCGAAGATGCTGTGGCAATAAATAAAATAAGCTGTATTTTATGTACTTTCATTAAGTTTCAATATTCAAAAGTGAAAATCGACCTCCTTGTACATACAAGGTAAAATAAAATAAAAATATATTATGATTTGATAATAATGATTTATCATTTCGCAATTCGGCCTGATGGTAAGCACTGATGGTAAAGCGCACTAGTTTATTAAGAGCCTATTCACTCTAGCCTTGAAGACACTTAAATTGTAGTCAG
This sequence comes from Sesamia inferens, assembly GCA_037179545.1. Taxonomy (NCBI): domain Eukaryota; kingdom Metazoa; phylum Arthropoda; class Insecta; order Lepidoptera; family Noctuidae; genus Sesamia; species Sesamia inferens. Next base: position 28,589,390 of record CM073933.1, on the reverse strand, counting down.
ACGGAAACAACGCCGCTGGCAAATTGTTCCAGTCCCACGATGTATGCGTTATAAAAGACGAGGCGAAACGCTTCGTCCAGATTCTGTCTTCACAGAATTTTATTAAAAATAGTGTCTACAAAAGATGTCTCAGCTACATTCCACGTTTACGAGCTTATGTTTTGATCGTAGGAATTAAATCCCGGGTTAAATACCATGTGTGTGCAAATGTCATCCAAATCAGTTTCTCTTTAATATTTAATCTACTAACATCACAAACCTTCACGTCTGTAATCATCATCAACCTTTTTACTGTCCCACTGCTGGGCACAGGTCTCCTCTCATACAGAGAAGGATTGAGCGTAATCACCACGCTTGCTCAATGCGGGTTGGCATTTAAAGTTTTAAAGTCTTAAAGTCCAGGTTTCCTCAAGATGTTTTCCTTCACCTTCAGCCACTGGTGTCCAATATATACTTAGAAAGTACATATAACTTTAGAAAAGTTACATTGGTACTTGCCTGACCTGGAATCGAACCCGTGCACTCATACTTGAGAGGCTGGTGTTTTAACCACTAGGCCACCACGACTATACGTTTGTAATATAGGACTTTATTTGGGGTCAACGACTGCTGGCAAAGTTGTTACTTGCAATACAAGTTGAGGTATTCAAAACCAATCACACATTTAGTCTAAGGAGTTTTGCTAGGTGTTTTATCAGGAATTTATTTCGAGATTTCAACTATTTTAACAAACAAATTATATTGAAGGCAACATCAGAAACACACTATATACGAGTATTATAACATGCAATGTAACTAACGCAAACCCTCAAACACTCCAATTAGAACATCATGTTATAATCATAGTACATACACTGAATTTTTAATTTAACATGGTATGTATAAGCATTGTTATTCATTAAATTAGTTATATCAATTGTTGGAGAACGAAGACCTTAACGTTCTCGGAATAAGGTTTTTTTTTTCTTTATTTTGTATTGAATGATTAAATTTGTGTGAATATAACTAAAACTGCGATTTTAAAAGTCTGTATAAACAACAGGGTTAATATGACAACAAATTACCTAGGTATCTTTAACAATTACCTATATTCATAAATAATTGGGATAAAAAATTACCTAGATTACCTTTATTAAAAATCATATAAACAGATTCGGTAAACGATTCTGAACAAACTATTTTCAGGAAGTGCGTTAATTAATTTAGATGTTGTATAGACATAATGTTAGAAGTACATTAATAAACAAAATACCTGTAATAAATAAACTTAAAATCACAAAATAACACTTCATTATAACTTTGTCCCTTTCACTAATTTTTCGATTTAATACATTTCACGGCTTTTCAAATCACGATATGCATGAAAATGTAGTTAATAAATAGAATTTGTAGCTCTAAGATACGGAAATATACGTTTGATTCACACGAGAAACTTATAAAGAATACTTATAATATGTCAGGGCAGGGGATTTTATGCGAACTTGACTGTTGATGACCGGTAACTTGTCCCCATCAAGGTTACCGCAGAAGTTCAGTAAGGTTCATACAATTGTTTATGTATTGAACTCAGCAATGCATAGATATGTAAACCCTTTAGCTTGTATTTTTCCCTTTTTTGGTTTTTCTACTTTGCTGGTATTTTAGCGTGGTCAGCTGACATATGGTGGATTATTTAATTTTATTCCGCTTTTTATAATGTTGGCTACTTTAATGATCATCATCATTTCAGCCGAAAGACATCCACTGCTGGACATAGGTCTCCTCCAAGGATCTCCACGACGACCGGTGCTGCGGCTCCCGCATCCAGCGGTTTCCCGCGACCTTCACCAGGTCATCGGTTTACCTTGTCGGAGGCCTAACCACGCTGCGTCTTCCGGTGCGTGGTCGCCACTCGAGAACCCGTCGGCCCCATCGTGCATCGGTCCTAGGGCAATGTTGTTTCCTTTATATGCCTAGTATTATATACAGGCAGTTGTTTTGCAATTTTGATTTTTTAAAACTGCTGATTCTCAGCCTAATTTGCATAAATTACTATTGATTTTGTTTAATTTTAAAAGTGTCTTTTGATGTGACTTTTTGAACAGGTTTGTTGTGAGAGTGTTTTTCTTAATAAAAACGTTTTCCTACACTAATTCCTGTAGTGCTTTCACAAACATCTAAACTTACATACACAAACAGCCAGACCCGAAACAACTAGGCCATTAAGATTAGCTTACTTATATGATTATATTAATTGGAATCATCAAGATAACTCTTCTGGTTCAAATTTACTCTGTTAAATGACTATTTCAATAAAGTATCTTGAAATTATTCTACTGCACAAGTACTTCAAATATCAAATGTTTTCGTCTCAACGCTAGGCACAGACGGTGAAGGTAGGTGAAGCAAGCGGAAACTACGAAATCTTCCCAATCAACCATAAACCTTTACCGATTATGTTGAAAATCTATTAAAGTAGCTTAATGTGTTGGCTTCTGTAAGTAGATGACGTAATATCTTTTGTATTCACCACATTTTATGGAAGTTAATAATGATGAAATGTGGTGGATACAAAAGAATGACTTTTATTTTGAGTTGATTTAGACATCTGAAGCCATCACAAGTCATAATCAATTCTAAATAAAAATCATTTAATCGTTTGTTATGTGTGAATTTAAAATTGCAATATAAAATTGTAATAAATATATATAGCATCATAAAAATGATTAATTGCATTGTAGTAACTTATTGTGATCTCGGGATCTTGTGGACTCGGGGTCCATCGATAGGGGGCGGGGACTTCCCCTAGTCCATCGCCCCTGGACCCATTCATGGGGGGCGGAAGAGGGCGTTATCTGCCCTTCCTCGGCGCCCGGTGTATCTTCTGCGGTCCAGGAAGGGAGTTGAGATCTCCCTCTCCCGTTCCGCAGCTTCCCTCTGTGACATCACATCCTCGCAGAAGGACACCACTGCGTCCCACGACTCTGCGTTACCGAATATCCTCCGCACAACTGCCGGCAGCGTCAGGTCGCCTCCTGGGTGTTTTTCACAAAAAATAACCCTAGCAAAATCGGACTGTCCCACAACTTCAAACATTTTTATTTATGTTTTTTTATATGGCACACGTAGATGTGAATTGATATGTGATTAAGGCAGACATTTTAAAATCAAGCTAAATTGAAAAACACCATAAAAAGCCTATAGATATATTTATATTTTAAAAAAAGCACTACAGAAGATGAAGATTTCGCATGACCCACGGTGCTCTCGGAGATTTCGAATACTTTTTACTTGTAGATTATCGAGCTTTGAGTATGTTTAGGTGTTCGGATATGTCTAAAAGTGTGTTTTGGTCTTTCTTCAATTTATTTATAGTTATTTTTAAGAAATATGATTAAATTAATGTTGTCCTACGAAAACCATAGTACCGGAAAATCCGGTATCGTCACGGCGAATTTGATATCTTACCTAAGATAAAATCTACTAGATTGTGTTTTTTCTGCTTTTTTCGCAACATTGTGATCGTATTTTGATACCGTCATTACTGATCAAAAGTCAATTTCGACAAAATCTGTGACTAAAGTGGTGGTGTGCTCGATGTGCAGAAAAAGTTTTCTGGATAGTGACAGTATTTAAAACGTAAATAATCTCATTTTCTTTACTTTTCGACATTTTATTTCAAACAAACTAATCTATATTAGATTAATAAAAGTAAAACCAAGTTTATTTAACAGAGTATTACTTATTTTAATGTTAAAACTTTCGTCGTATGAATATGCCACCTCCTGTACGTCATGTGACATAGTACCAGAATAAAATCGTGACGAACTTGAATTATAAAGCTTAGTATATGGCTACTCTACGCCTGTGCTCCAGGCCTTGGAGACCGTTTCGAGTTAAGTCTGGGTCGCCAATCAGCCTCTTCGCACGCCTCTCCACCGAATCCAAAGTGGCAAGGTGACATTTCGCAGTACCAGCCCAAATGTGGCTGCAGTACTCCACACACGAGCGGACCTGTGCTTTGTATAAAATTAGAAGCGGCCCAGGTGTGAAGTACCTCCGGACTTTCGCGATGACGCCTAGTTTTCTGGCAGCCACCCTGGCCTTGGACTCAATGAACCGCCCAAAGTTAAGGCTCGAGGAAATCTCAACTCCCAAAAGCTGAAGGCGGTCGGTACACTCCAAGGATACATTCTGAAAAGTAGGAGCCAAGGTAAACGGCCCGAAGATGAGTGCGAGGTTTACGCTCTATGTGATTGAGTTTTTAATCGGCAGTGTGAAAACTGCTCAAGTTATTCCTATTCGTCATGCAATTTTCAAAATAGTCACTGTCCTATGTTCTAAATTATACAAAACTAGTTTTTCAAGTATCTAAATTTCTTTAGAGTATTAAGTTTTGTCTTTATTAGATTTTTTTTTATTGCCGAAATTCCTCACTTTGCTTAATTTTTAAATTTGTAACACGTATCATTAGTAAACAACAACTTTTCTAGGGCGATGTGTCTAAGAAGTGATGAAAATGAAACTATTTGGCTGATTATTTATTGTTCCTATAGAATTATGCAATTTTTTTTATTATTTTTTGGATACATTTTAAGCACATCTTTATGATAATATAAGTTGATTTTATTTCAATAACTGGTTGTTTTATTTCTGACTAATTATATTGTGTGACGTATAGGAACACTTTGTGTCATATGTTGATCGAAAAACTTGAATATTTCTCATATTTATGTTTATATTTTAATTTAAATAACATATTTAGGTGGTTCATTTTATATTCTTTGAAACCAAAATTGTATTTCCTGATCGTTACGGGGTAATTTTTTTTGAAAAACACTCGCACAAGCTACACACTCGGAGAGCGTGTGCTGCGCCGTGTCCTCCCCGCATTGGACTGATGACTTGGTTCAGATTGCTGGGTGGCTTTAGCTTAGGAGGATTAGAGACAGAGACGAGTGGCGTGCATTGCAGGATGCTTTCACCTAACATTGGGTCGGTGGGTAGTTAACCTTCTGCTTCTCTCTCTCCCTGGTTGTGCCAGTAAGTCTCACGGGACTGGGCCAGCCTTATTTGCGGCGTATTTATCTCGCGATATGTCTCATTTCACACCTTAATGTCTACCTTTGCTTTTCGTAAGTAATTTTTTATGGAGTCATAAATTCCGAGTAGAGGTAACTTGGGAAACTTTTTTAGGGAAAAATGGGTGTTTATCTGTTGGTATAGATCATGACGATTTGGGCTTACCGTAGTGTTTCGGGTTGTTGGTTTGGGAAGTTTAATTTTGTAATTGAAATAAGATTTTTGTAAGGTAAGTCATGTCAGAGATAAGCCATGTGACGGTGGAGCATGGAGGACTGTTATAACAAAACATCTACATAATTATGTATAATGTATAACCTTGTTTGGAAACATATAAATGATTTGATTTTATTGATTAGTTAGATTATTTAGTCTGTTTTGTTGTTTTCCTCCTGTATACACGGTTATTTTTTGTATTTGCGAAACTCTAAACACGTGTCCAACATTTTTATGTAAAGAATTTGTGTACAAAATTTCGAAATGCTATCATGATAAATCACAAAGTTACAAGCTTGTTACGTTACCTGGTTGTCCCAACAAAAATATGGTCAACGCGTTGCTCGCCCGCTCGCGCCTACAGCGACGCTGTGTGGCGGAGGCCCTAGGACACTGATCCGCTGTGAACTGTGTCGTGCGTTCAGTAACCGCACTGCAACATTTTTTAAATATTTTTGGGAAAAACATAACATTGTTTAAAAATTACTGGAATCGATTCAGTTGCCTATTCTGAAGAAACTATATTCAGGTTTCGTATAAAGCAAAATTAATGTTGTATTGAAGTAGCCATTACAAGTAAAATTAGCTCACGAGTCTATTTATTTTATAGGGTCATAAATTCCGAGTAGAAACAACTTGGGAATTATTTGTGGGGAAAAAGAAAAATGAATGTTATCTGTTACAATGATCATGGTAATTTGGGCTCACCATATTGTTTCGGTTTGTTGGCTTGGGAAGTTTAATATTATAATTGAAATTGGTTTTATATGGTCAGGCTTTGTTTTTGTTCGGAGTATTTATTTTTATTATTGTAAATTAATTAAGCAAAGGTTTTTTTACATGAATTTTAAACTAGTGCTTGACCGCAATCCCACCTGATTGTAAGTAGTGATGCTATTGTTGAAGGTAAAACGCACTAGTTTATTAAGAGCCTATTAACTCTAGCCTTGAACACACTTAAATTGTAGTCCGACGGAAACAGCGCTGCTGGCAAATTGTTCCAGTCCCTCGATGTACGCGCTATAAAAGAAGAGGTGAAACAATCGTTGTGATGTCCAACGTAAAGGTGGAAACTCGCCGTACGGCGGGTCCGTAGATGGAACGTAGATGGGGGAATTAAATCATGCGATTTCCTCGTACATTCTCCCAAATGTAAGTATCCTATAGAACACCGACACTGCCACAGTTTCTTTTTTAACCAACCCGCAACCCTGACCCAGGAGGCATCGGTCTTTGTGGACCCCGTCACGATGTGCTGACATCTCTTTGAGGCGCGCGTGAAACACAACGCGCCGTCGACTCGGGCGTGGTCCTTGCCAGACGGCGAGCTGCCCTCTGCTCACTTCCCGCAGGCCCGCACCTACGGTGGCCGGCGGTAGCTTGATGTTGTCTCCCGACCAGGGCGTCTCCTGTGGCGGCTAGTGGCGTGAGGGCGCTTTGATTCCTGCTACCTCACGCGCTCCGCCTCCTGCTTTGCCAGCATAACTGCTCCGCAGAAGGAGGTGACGGCCTGCCACGCACTCTCCTGGACCACCAACGTACGAGTACCAAACGCTGGAATGTAAAACAAATAGGGAAATGTGTGTCCATTATAATAATAAGCTAAGAGCATTAATTAAATATGATACTTATAATTATACTATCATAACATATAATTAAGGAATAAGATTAATTACTTCAGATTAAAATAAATTATTTCTTTTCCCATCGAATCCTACGTAAAAAATTAAGAAAAATGACACAATATCAAATTACATGAAACAGATCACATAATTTGAATGCGAGCTACTTTTCAGTATTGCTATGGGCGATACAAATTACGCTATAAAAGGCAGATTAGTACAAATACCCTTCACAGTGAACGGAATACCGAAGCTTGACGAATCATTCCGAAGGAGGTCGAAGCCACGTTATCACTTTACCGACGTCCTCCGGATATTTTTTTATTTCGATGTCGGTTTTAAGCTTTTTCGCTTCATGAATGGAGAAACAGTTTGAAGCGATTTTTGTGGAAGCATCTATTGAATCTGAATAGAGGTTGTATTGTCTAACGCTACCCGTATTTTTTTTGGCAGGTATTTAAGAGACATGATAGTATAAAATATACATGTTGTTGTTGTTGATCGAATCAGAAATGAGGAGATCCGCAGAAGAACCAAAGTCACCGACATAGCTCTGCAAGTCGCTAAACTTAAGTGGCAGTGGGCAGGGCACATTGCTCGTAGAACCGATGGCCGATGGAGCGGTAAGGTTCTGGAGTGGCGACCACGTACTGGAAGACGCAGCGTAGGGAGGCCCCCAACAAGGTGGACCGATGACCTGGTGAAGGTCGCGGGAAGCCGATGGATGCGGGCAGCACAAGACCGGTCAGCGTGGAAAGCCTTGGGGGAGGCCTTTGTCCAGCAGTGGACATCCATAGGCTGAAGAAGAAGATACACGTTGAACAGTCAACGAGATATGGGGCTGCATTTGATGAGATCGAATACTGGCCCCAACACAGTTGGGATTTTCAGTTACTTGCCCGTGTCTTTAAGACCTGCTCAAAGTCTGTCCACTTTCTTTTAAAACTATGATAATAAAGCACTCTATTTAAACATAATATTATATTTTATTTGCACATTTATGATGTTTATTAATTATATATACATATATATTTATTTGAACTAGTATGACACACTTTATGTATATATTTATTGTATAATCTATGTAAATAATGACTACTTACATTATTTCTCGCTCCTACCCTTTAGTATTCCATCCAGTGGTTGTCTGTAAAAGAGCGTTTTTAACAATAAGACGGCTCATGTGTCATGCATTGTAAAATCTTTGTAATTATGTTCTGTAACTGTATATTCTGTTCTTTGTTATATATGGTGTACATAATAAGAGTATTCTATTCTCTATTACATGCAATGTACTGCTGCCCACAGACATCCTAGTTTTATCGATGGCTTCCGAAAGTACATTTTATGTGTATGTCCCTTATCAAATTTAATAATAAAATAAGTGCCCAACAATCTGAAAGCTTTTAAAAATATAACTAATTAATTAGTAATCTGCTTTATGATGTAAATAATCAACGCAACGTATATTGGTGACCTGTGAAAATTACCATCAATTTTAATTTTATGTATGTTAACAATTGCAATAACTCCGTTGTCACCTTTCGTTCACCAAACAAAATGGATGAACACTTGTCCATAAATAAACCTCTATTTATAACCCCAAATTGATCGACGTCAGTAGTTTAACAAAATAATATCACTACGCGTGATAAATGCCACAGCAAAACATCACATAATAGATCCACTCGGGCCGGGTAAGCTGGGCAATTTGTCCGGGTAGCGACTGAACATTTGTTCGATATCCTATCAAGTCCCCGGTTATATATGGATATAGCTGTAACAAAGAGAGATTACTTACAATTTCTAGTAAGAGCCGGTAATGGTACGTGATTAAATTTTTCCAAAGAGTTCCTTTTGTAGTCTTTAAGGTTTTTAGCCGTCGGTTAATTTTGAATTCTCTCTGTTCGACTAAGCTTGCATTTGACATCAATAAATCGAGATTTGAAGGCTATTTTGTATGTTAATTGATTTCTATAGACCCATTCGTACTAATTTTTATAAATTTGTATGTAACTATCTGAATGAATTTGAATAAAATTTTGCAAGGAGACCAACAGCATCTCGCGGAAGGCACTTAGGCAGCTTTGAGACCGGGAAGCACGTACCCCCTAAAATAATTTCCGACGTCTTGTCAGCTAATCTTTAACTTGGACTTCCTACTTAGTTTCGGAACCATTTTCGATGAATCAAAGTTTCGCTTCCAAAATGATGAAGTGGGACGTTGGAGTGCTTGTAGCAGTCTATATTATTATAAATTAGGCAGGCTTCTTAAATATTTAAGACCACAGGTATCTCTTCCAATTAAATAATACATTTCATTTAACTTCGAAGGAATACTAAATAAAAAAACGTCATCAGTACATTGAAGTACTAGAGACATATAACACAGCAGAGCAGGTGTGTTCAATTATGGAAAGCACTTGTTGCGCGACCATGAAACTGAGTGGACAGAGTTAAGTGTGCAACTTGGCTTGTAAAGCCTTCATAATGCAGGCAATGTGACTGAATTAGTTCTTTGAGAGCCTGACTCCCTGGTACCAACGATTTAGTCAATGAAATGTTAGAAAATCTTAGTCGCGTGAAGTGACCGATGATAACTGTAACTTTTAGCTTCCATCATTATCAACCTTTTTATCGTCCCACTGCTGGGCACAGGTCTTCTCAAATACAGAGAAGGATGAAGAAGGAGAAGGAGGAAGGAGGGCCGTAATCACCATTTAACTTCATGCATAATTAGCTCGATTCACAATTGTATATAATAAATCAGCTTGTTCATAGTAATAAGTTATTTTGGCAATATTAATTTGTTGTGTCCAAGTGATAAATAAACATATTCCTAAATTGTAACCACTCAATATATGTGACCAATAATTCTGGGAAATAAATTATTAAGAGCTGATTTTTCCAGAGTGAGATAATTTTATATGACAAATATACAGAGTGGTGCTGACAATACGACAATAAATGAAAACACTGACAATACTAGTTCATAGAAATAATCCTAAAACATAGAAAAAAACCTAGCATAAAAATAAAAAAAAAAAAAATTTCAAACAAACTAAATCGCTTAAAATTGAACACGAAATACAACATCCTTAAAATATTGGTTCACTGACCTCCGATCGACGACGGAGCGGTCTTGTCGCGACTTGCTTTTTTGGTCGGACAATCTCTGGTGTTCTCATTATTCTCTTTATTTCCGTAAAGTCAAAACGGCATTACATTGACACTCGCTATAACTTAAAATCATGCCCGTGTACTCAGATGTTGTGTAATTATAACGCGGCATTATTATTTACATAAAAGAAAACACTATGAATAAAACGTCCAATAAATTAAGCGTCCAATTTCGCACTAAGTATTCATTTAACTAAGTACTTATTATTAAATAAGACAAAATTTTACGTGTCCTCTCACTGAAATGAAGCGTCCAGTATCGCACTATTTACTTAACTATTAAATAAGATAAAATGTTGTCACAAAAATAAAGCGTCCAATATCGCAATACCTAATGTAAACAAACATTCCATCAGTAGACATGGTTCGTGCCAAGGTGGTTGGTGCAAGGTTTTTTTCCACCTTAGATGCAAGTAGTGGATTTTGGATGTGCAAACTGAGTGAGAAAAGTTCCTATATTACAACTTTCAATACACCCTTTGGCCGATACCGCTTTAAACGTCTTCCCTATGGCGTCAACTGTGCTCCTGAATATTTCCACAGAATCATGACAGAAATATTTGGTGACATACCAGGGGTGGCAGTATATAGCGATGATATTTTAATAAGTGGTCAAACACTAAAAGAGCATAATGAACGTCTTAATATGGTATTTAAAAGGGCAAAGGAAAATAATGTCAAGTTTAATAAGGAGAAATGTTCATTTGCCAAAGAAAATATTAAATATCTGGGCCATATTTTTTCTGCAAATGGAATCACAGCTGACCCAGTCAAAATCAGGGCAATAAAAGAAATGCCTTCTCCCACCTGTCTGAAGGATTTACAAAGATTTCTGGGCCTACTTAATTATTTAAGTCCTTTTATTAAAAACATGGCAGTAGAGACAGAAATTCTACGTCAATTATTAAAAAAGTCTACTGATTGGCAGTGGACTGTCAACCATGAAAGGACATTTGATCGTTTGAAACAATTAATATGTCAGGTTCCAGTGTTGTCACATTTTAATGTTAAGGATCCTATTGTACTACAAAGTGATGCCAGTAAGAGTGCTGTCGGAGCAGTGTTATTACAAAATCAACATCCAGTATATTATGCGTCAAAAACTTTAACAGACACACAGCAAAACATGGCTCAGATAGAGAAAGAACTCTATGCAATAGTTTTTGCCTGCACCAAATTTCATTAATTTATATATGGACAAACCGTAACTGTAGAGACAGATCATGCTCCTTTAATAACATTGTTTAAGAAGCCTTTAGCTGAAGTTCCAACACGTCTGCAAAGAATGATGTTAAAAATACAAGTCTATAGTCTAAATGTAGTCTACAAAAAGGGTAGTCAGATGTACATTGCTGATACCTTGTCAAGAGCAGCACTCTCAGAAACGAGTTCAGATGAATTAGATGATGATATCATCGTTCATGTAAATTTACTGATAAGATCATTACCAGTTTCACCAGAACGTCTGCAATGGTTAATCAAAGGCACTAATGAAGATGAAGGTTTTCAAATTTTAAAAAAATATTGTAGAGAGGGATGGCCATCAAGTAAAACTCAAATTCACAAAAATCTGAATGAATATTGGCAGTACCGACTTGAGTTACATACAGAAAATGATTTAGTTTTCAGAAATAACAGTATAGTTATACCTAAAAAGTTAAGGCCGGATATTTTAAAAATAATACACAGTGGTCATTTGGGAATTGAAAGGTCAAAAGCGTTTGCTAGAGGACATGTATTTTGGCCATTTATGGCAACTGATATAAAAAACATTGTCGAGTCATGTCATATTTGTTTGTCACATAGAAGTGCAAATGCTCCAGAACCCCTAATGCCACATGGCGTGACATCATTTCCATGGGAAAAAGTTGGTGTTGATTTTATGGATTATAAATCTAAAAAATACATAGTGCTACAAGACTATTACTCAAATTATATTGAAATAATGGCCCTCGCAAGTACTAATGCCAACACAGTAATTGTTAGTCTCAAGAGTATTTTTAGCAGACATGGAATCCCAGTACAGTTGTTCTCTGACAATGGACCACCATTTAACTCAGCAGAGTTTAAAAAATTTATTTCAGACTGGGGAATACATCACAATACATCAAGCCCTTACGTACCAAGGTCAAATGGGTTGGTGGAGTCGGCAGTAAAGATATGTAAACGTCTTCTTACCAAGTCAGAGGAGTCAGGAACAGACCCTTATCTTGCTCTGCTGCAATTCAGGAATACACCAAGAGGAAATCTACCATCACCGGCTCAATTGTTTATGTCACGTTCGCTTAGAACACAATTACCAACAGTCACAAAAAACTTAAAACCTAGAACAGTCAAATTTCAAGAATATGTAAAAACTAAGGAAGACAATATAAACAAAATGAAGAACTACTATGACAGAAAGACTAAATCATTACCCGAAATTCATGAAGGAGATAAAGTCTATTTTAAGAAAATGCCAGAAAGCCTCTGGAGTACAGGCACAGTAAGGTCCAAGTGTGATCAGCCTAGGTCGTATACTATTGAAGGATCTGATGGATTTATAGGAAGGAGAAACAGGCAGCACATTTTGAAGCCTCCGCAGATAGATCAAACAGTATCTCAAAAGATACTACCAAAAAGTCCAATTATCAAGACACCTCCCCACACAGCAGCACCTTCTATTGAAGAGCCAACAACTCCTGAAATGCGCAGTAGGTATGGCAGATTGATAAGACCACCAAGACGGTTGGATCTATAAATTTAATATTTCTTGTAATTAGATTAAAATGTTTATTTTGATTATTTAGGCAATGGCTGTGGAAGACTGATTAAATTAAGTTTCATCATCATTCCTCTGCCCTAATCCCAATTTATTTGGGGTCGGCACAACATGGTTTATTTATTTAGTTTATTAAACATATCTTTGTTGTCAAAATTAAACTATATTAATTTTTAAGAGTTTGGTCAAATTGTTGTAAACAATCTCAAGCTGTAATTATAATAACTTTCTTGATAAGGAGGATGTTGTGAATGTGCACAGCACTAGTCAGCGCCCCATCACTAGCTGAGCGTGTCTAAAGATGGCGCTCGAACAATACTAGGTCTACGTTTATGTTAATTAACGATTGTCTATCTATAAGTTGTCTTAATTAAACAAGAGATTTAATAAACTAGTCTTTATTATAATCCTGACCAAAACATGGTGTCAGAAGCCCCATCACTAGCTGAGCGTGTCTAAAGATGGCGCTCGAATAATACTAGGTCTACGTTTATGTTAATTAACGATTGTCTATCTATAAGTTGTCTTAATTAAACAAGAGATTTAATAAACTAGTCTTTATTATAATCCTGACCAAAACATGGTGTCAGTAATTGGGTTCGTACTCGCAGTCTACGTTCCGTGTCAATAATAGTCATTGTGAAACTGTCATATGAAAAGGCGGCGTCATGTCTGATGAGAACCAAAAACCCAAGAAACTTTCGGCAATGTCCAGTCCGCAGTCCATGGAGATGAATGGTAACTTGGCTCAACAATGGAAAAAATGGGTGCAGTTTTTTAAAATATATTTGCGTGCGTCTGGTCTGGATGAAGAGAGTGATGGCAGAAAGGTAGCTTTATTTCTACATGTCATTGGTGAAAAGGGCGTGGAGGTATTCAATACGTTTGGAAAAGACGTAGATGTCATTAAATACGACGAGCTCATCGAGCTATTTCAAAATCACTTCACGCCAAAAGATAACCTCACTTATGAATGTCATAGTTTCTTCACCTACAAACAAGGTGAAAATGAAACCTTAGATGATTTTGTTTGCACACTAAAATTAAGGTCACAAAACTGTGAACTAGGAGAGCTGAAGGAACGCCTAGTCAAAATAATGTTTATATGTAACATGCATCAAAAATACAACTTTATAAGAGAAAAATTATTACTAGAAGATAAACTAGATCTTGATAAGGCCTTACAGATGGCAAAGGCCATGCTTGCTTCCAGACATCAAACAGAAGAATTATCGGCAGAGCAAAGTTCAGTCTTGTATAATATGAGTCAGTCACACTCAAGACAAACAAAGTTTAACTCAAGGATTGTTAATCAAAATAGTCAGCAGTCAAGACAGGAAATTTGTACAAGATGTGGTCAGGTGCATCGTCATAAGTGTCCAGCATTAGGTGCAAAGTGCAAAAAATGTGAAAAAGTTGGTCATTTTGCGGTTTGTTGTCGGTCAGTGAAGTCAAAGTCAGTAAAATATGTGCAGTCAGATGGTGATATGCAACAGGTACAGTCAGATACAGATCAAATGTTTGTAGGCCACATTCAGTCATCCAAATCAAGTGAATGGACAATTAACTTATTTATAAATAATACACAAATAAATTGTATTATTGACACAGGCAGTGATGTCAATATTATGTCAAAAAGTGTTTATGATTCACTTAATACTAAGAATGTGTTGTCTAAAACCGATATAAAAATTAAGTCATATACTGGTAATAGTCTGGAGGTATTGGGTCAACAAAACTTTGAGTGTAAATTTCAATTTAAACACCTCCATGTGACAAAACAAATTGTTTTTATAATTGCAAATGTAAATTCACCAACTGTATTAGGTAAAGTTACATGTTCAGAAATTGGACTAATTAAAAGAGTTTTTTGTGTAGACACTACAAGCATGCAGGTAATGGAAAGTGATAGTCAATTGTCTCTGGAAATGAGTCCAAATGAGTTAAATTCAAGTCTAAAAATATGTCTTAAAGTCATAAAAAGTCAGTCACAGCCATTTTCTTTGCAGTCAAGTCAGTCACAAAATGTAAGGTTAAATAAACTTATTGAATGTAATAATTCTCTTTTTACCGGTCTTGGTTGTCTTCCGGGTGAATGCCACATAAGCATAAACCCTGAGGTACAGCCAAAAGTCGATGCTCCAAGAAAGGTACCGTTCGCATTACATCATAGACTTCAAGAAGAACTTGAGAAGATGGAAAGAATGGATGTCATTACCAAAGTTACAGAACCTACTGATTGGGTAAGTTCTTTAATTTTTGTTTTGGTCAGGATTATAATAAAGACTAGTTTATTAAATCTCTTGTTTAATTAAGACAACTTATAGATAGACAATCGTTAATTAACATAAACGTAGACCTAGTATTGTTCGAGCGCCATCTTTAGACACGCTCAGCTAGTGATGGGGCGCTGACTAGTGCTGTGCACATTCACAACATCCTCCTTATCAAGAAAGTTATTATAATTACAGCTTGAGATTGTTTACAACAATTTGACCAAACTCTTAAAAATTAATATAGTTTAATTTTGACAACAAAGATATGTTTAATAAACTAAATAAATAAACCATGTTGTGCCGACCCCAAATAAATTGGGATTAGGGCAGAGGAATGATGATGAAACTTAATTTAATCAGTCTTCCACAGCCATTGCCTAAATAATCAAAATAAACATTTTAATCTAATTACAAGAAATATTAAATTTATAGATCCAACCGTCTTGGTGGTCTTATCAATCTGCCATACCTACTGCGCATTTCAGAAGTTGTTGGCTCTTCAATAGAAGGTGCTGCTGTGTGGGGAGGTGTCTTGATAATTGGACTTTTTGGTAGTATCTTTTGAGATACTGTTTGATCTATCTGCGGAGGCTTCAAAATGTGCTGCCTGTTTCTCCTTCCTATAAATCCATCAGATCCTTCAATAGTATACGACCTAGGCTGATCACACTTGGACCTTACTGTGCCTGTACTCCAGAGGGTTTCTGGCATTTTCTTAAAATAGACTTTATCTCCTTCATGAATTTCGGGTAATGATTTAGTCTTTCTGTCATAGTAGTTCTTCATTTTGTTTATATTGTCTTCCTTAGTTTTTACATATTCTTGAAATTTGACTGTTCTAGGTTTTAAGTTTTTTGTGACTGTTGGTAATTGTGTTCTAAGCGAACGTGACATAAACAATTGAGCCGGTGATGGTAGATTTCCTCTTGGTGTATTCCTGAATTGCAGCAGAGCAAGATAAGGGTCTGTTCCTGACTCCTCTGACTTGGTAAGAAGACGTTTACATATCTTTACTGCCGACTCCACCAACCCATTTGACCTTGGTACGTAGGGGCTTGATGTATTGTGATGTATTCCCCAGTCTGAAATAAATTTTTTAAACTCTGCTGAGTTAAATGGTGGTCCATTGTCAGAGAACAACTGTACTGGGATTCCATGTCTGCTAAAAATACTCTTGAGACTAACAATTACTGTTTTGGCATTAGTACTTGCGAGGGCCATTATTTCAATATAATTTGAGTAATAGTCTTGTAGCACTATGTATTTTTTAGATTTATAATCCATAAAATCAACACCAACTTTTTCCCATGGAAATGATGTCACGCCATGTGGCATTAGGGGTTCTGGAGCATTTGCACTTCTATGTGACAAACAAATATGACATGACTCGACAATGTTTTTTATATCAGTTGCCATAAATGGCCAAAATACATGTCCTCTAGCAAACGCTTTTGACCTTTCAATTCCCAAATGACCACTGTGTATTATTTTTAAAATATCCGGCCTTAACTTTTTAGGTATAACTATACTGTTATTTCTGAAAACTAAATCATTTTCTGTATGTAACTCAAGTCGGTACTGCCAATATTCATTCAGATTTTTGTGAATTTGAGTTTTACTTGATGGCCATCCCTCTCTACAATATTTTTTTAAAATTTGAAAACTTTCATCTTCATTAGTGCCTTTGATTAACCATTGCAGACGTTCTGGTGAAACTGGTAATGATCTTATCAGTAAATTTACATGAACGATGATATCATCATCTAATTCATCTGAACTTGTTTCTGAGAGTGCTGCTCTTGACAAGGTATCAGCAATGTACATCTGACTACCCTTTTTGTAGACTACATTTAGACTATAGACTTGTATTTTTAACATCATTCTTTGCAGACGTGTTGGAACTTCAGCTAAAGGCTTCTTAAACAATGTTATTAAAGGAGCATGATCTGTCTCTACAGTTACGGTTTGTCCATATATAAATTGATGAAATTTGGTGCAGGCAAAAACTATTGCATAGAGTTCTTTCTCTATCTGAGCCATGTTTTGCTGTGTGTCTGTTAAAGTTTTTGACGCATAATATACTGGATGTTGATTTTGTAATAACACTGCTCCGACAGCACTCTTACTGGCATCACTTTGTAGTACAATAGGATCCTTAACATTAAAATGTGACAACACTGGAACCTGACATATTAATTGTTTCAAACGATCAAATGTCCTTTCATGATTGACAGTCCACTGCCAATCAGTAGACTTTTTTAATAATTGACGTAGAATTTCTGTCTCTACTGCCATGTTTTTAATAAAAGGACTTAAATAATTAAGTAGGCCCAGAAATCTTTGTAAATCCTTCAGACAGGTGGGAGAAGGCATTTCTTTTATTGCCCTGATTTTGTTTGGGTCAGCTGTGATTCCATTTGCAGAAAAAATATGGCCCAGATATTTAATATTTTCTTTGGCGAATGAACATTTCTCCTTATTAAACTTGACATTATTTTCCTTTGCCCTTTTAAATACCATATTAAGACGTTCATTATGCTCTTTTAGTGTTTGACCACTTATTAAAATATCATCGCTATATACTGCCACCCCTGGTATGTCACCAAATATTTCTGTCATGATTCTGTGGAAATATTCAGGAGCACAGTTGACGCCATAGGGAAGACGTTTAAAGCGGTATCGGCCAAAGGGTGTATTGAAAGTTGTAATATAGGAACTTTTCTAAATCTAATCAAGCAAAATACCAGGGGTGGCAGTATATAGCGATGATATTTTAATAAGTGGTCAAACACTAAAAGAGCATAATGAACGTCTTAATATGGTATTTAAAAGGGCAAAGGAAAATAATGTCAAGTTTAATAAGGAGAAATGTTCATTCGCCAAAGAAAATATTAAATATCTGGGCCATATTTTTTCTGCAAATGGAATCACAGCTGACCCAAACAAAATCAGGGCAATAAAAGAAATGCCTTCTCCCACCTGTCTGAAGGATTTACAAAGATTTCTGGGCCTACTTAATTATTTAAGTCCTTTTATTAAAAACATGGCAGTAGAGACAGAAATTCTACGTCAATTATTAAAAAAGTCTACTGATTGGCAGTGGACTGTCAATCATGAAAGGACATTTGATCGTTTGAAACAATTAATATGTCAGGTTCCAGTGTTGTCACATTTCAATGTTAAGGATCCTATTGTACTACAAAGTGATGCCAGTAAGAGTGCTGTCGGAGCAGTGTTATTACAAAATCAACATCCAGTATATTATGCGTCAAAAACTTTAACAGACACACAGCAAAACATGGCTCAGATAGAGAAAGAACTCTATGCAATAGTTTTTGCCTGCACCAAATTTCATTAATTTATATATGGACAAACCGTAACTGTAGAGACAGATCATGCTCCTTTAATAACATTGTTTAAGAAGCCTTTAGCTGAAGTTCCAACACGTCTGCAAAGAATGATGTTAAAAATACAAGTCTATAGTCTAAATGTAGTCTACAAAAAGGGTAGTCAGATGTACATTGCTGATACCTTGTCAAGAGCAGCACTCTCAGAAACAAGTTCAGATGAATTAGATGATGATATCATCGTTCATGTAAATTTACTGATAAAATCATTACCAGTTTCACCAGAACGTCTGCAATGGTTAATCAAAGGCACTAATGAAGATGAAAGTTTTCAAATTTTAAAAAAATATTGTAGAGAGGGATGGCCATCAAGTAAAACTCAAATTCACAAAAATCTGAATGAATATTGGCAGTACCGACTTGAGTTACATACAGAAAATGATTTAGTTTTCAGAAATAACAGTATAGTTATACCTAAAAAGTTAAGGCCGGATATTTTAAAAATAATACACAGTGGTCATTTGGGAATTGAAAGGTCAAAAGCGTTTGCTAGAGGACATGTATTTTGGCCATTTATGGCAACTGATATAAAAAACATTGTCGAGTCATGTCATATTTGTTTGTCACATAGAAGTGCAAATGCTCCAGAACCCCTAATGCCACATGGCGTGACATCATTTCCATGGGAAAAAGTTGGTGTTGATTTTATGGATTATAAATCTAAAAAATACATAGTGCTACAAGACTATTACTCAAATTATATTGAAATAATGGCCCTCGCAAGTACTAATGCCAAAACAGTAATTGTTAGTCTCAAGAGTATTTTTAGCAGACATGGAATCCCAGTACAGTTGTTCTCTGACAATGGACCACCATTTAACTCAGCAGAGTTTAAAAAATTTATTTCAGACTGGGGAATACATCACAATACATCAAGCCCCTACGTACCAAGGTCAAATGGGTTGGTGGAGTCGGCAGTAAAGATATGTAAACGTCTTCTTACCAAGTCAGAGGAGTCAGGAACAGACCCTTATCTTGCTCTGCTGCAATTCAGGAATACACCAAGAGGAAATCTACCATCACCGGCTCAATTGTTTATGTCACGTTCGCTTAGAACACAATTACCAACAGTCACAAAAAACTTAAAACCTAGAACAGTCAAATTTCAAGAATATGTAAAAACTAAGGAAGACAATATAAACAAAATGAAGAACTACTATGACAGAAAGACTAAATCATTACCCGAAATTCATGAAGGAGATAAAGTCTATTTTAAGAAAATGCCAGAAACCCTCTGGAGTACAGGCACAGTAAGGTCCAAATGTGATCAGCCTAGGTCGTATACTATTGAAGGATCTGATGGATTTATAGGAAGGAGAAACAGGCAGAACATTTTGAAGCCTCCGCAGATAGATCAAACAGTATCTCAAAAGATACTACCAAAAAGTCCAATTATCAAGACACCTCCCCACACAGCAGCACCTTCTATTGAAGAGCCAACAACTCCTGAAATGCGCAGTAGGTATGGCAGATTGATAAGACCACCAAGACGGTTGGATCTATAAATTTAATATTTCTTGTAATTAGATTAAAATGTTTATTTTGATTATTTAGGCAATGGCTGTGGAAGACTGATTAAATTAAGTTTCATCATCATTCCTCTGCCTTAATCCCAATTTATTTGGGGTCGGCACAACATGGTTTATTTATTTAGTTTATTAAACATATCTTTGTTGTCAAAATTAAACTATATTAATTTTTAAGAGTTTGGTCAAATTGTTGTAAACAATCTCAAGCTGTAATTATAATAACTTTCTTGATAAGGAGGATGTTGTGAATGTGCACAGCACTAGTCAGCGCCCCATCACTAGCTGAGCGTGTCTAAAGATGGCGCTCGAACAATACTAGGTCTACGTTTATGTTAATTAACGATTGTCTATCTATAAGTTGTCTTAATTAAACAAGAGATTTAATAAACTAGTCTTTATTATAATCCTGACCAAAACACCTACCAACGACATGACCTGTGACCGTGACCAAAATATCGATTAATTTGGACAAGAAAGCGATTTAATAAACGAAACACTAAATGAAAATGAGTGCAAAGAAACGGGACAGTAGCGAGTTGCCGTTGGGAGTAGGTACCAACGCCAGTACTACCCAACCTGCGGCCCACAGAGCCGTTTTTGTTGACCAAATACCTAAACTAGCTTCTCCTCAATTTTGCCTACTTATTAATAAATTTCTTTTGAATGAACAGGTTGATAATTAGTACAATTAATTAAATATTTCGCGTTCGCTTCTCTCGCGCATTCTATTTCTTTAACCATAATCTTTTTCCTGTTCACTAAAAGCAAGAGCATCAGAAAATAGAGCGCAATTAAACCATGCGACCATGCATATCACAAGAACGCGCGATAGCAGAAACTAGGATCATCAAGGGAACATCAAGAGTCAATGCCGAAATGTGTTTTACGGCGCCATAAAAAAAAAAAAAAAAAACGTTTGGTCACCGCTGGATTCGGCGGTCATCAACCTGTAAGCGCTTCCTTACGAACATGTACATCATGCAGAAAATGTGATGATGAAAAATAATTTCCTGTGACTAAACTAATGGACATATTTATATGACATAATATTTATTTGATGATGTTTTATAGGTAGACTGAGAATGTGTTGAGGTACACGATGTTTAATTTATTGTCGTATTGTCGTCACCACTTTGTATACTTTTTTAAATTTCTGACATTTATTATGTCAAACGTCAATTTTATACCTTGAATAAAAAATCGGTCTATTGAAAAATTTGTATAAATTATATTAATACTAAAAATAATCTCTGTCAGCTATTGGGTCCTGTAGTAAACTCAAATGTAATCATTTCAAATATTTTGAATTATCTCTTAAGAATCTTAATAGATAAAAATAGAACCGACTAGAAAATTGATGTATCATAAAGTTTAATCACGTGCTGACCAAAAGCACGTACAGGATTCTCCTCACTGAACAACAGCAAAGTGCATTTATATGTTATTGACACACGGACTGCGAAGTAATGAGCTCTCCAATTATGACCACCCATTTATTGGAAACTCGTCGAAACCGTATTTCAAGTGGGCTACGGGGATTCAGCTGTAGCGGGATTTAAAACCCCGAGGATAATCCCGCCACGAGTGGACGATGAAGGCCCATCCTGCTTATTCCGCATCACTTTATTCACCGGTTTCATTCGTAACGATGTTTATTTCGTGATATCAACAGATTGGAGTCCTTCTGAAAATATTTTTCGTATTCACATATCTATATGAAATTATAGGTAACTATATCTTATTCTTTTTCTAATTTTCAAGGCAGAAGTGTTGCTAACAATATTACGATTAGCTCTATACAGTTTGTGTTCTTAAGTTTCTGTCTAACTTGTGTTTTAAACCTACATTCCTCTCAAAGTTGGGTACTTTCACTGAAGGTACTCTTGAACTTTGATGGGTCTTGAAATCGAAAGGTTTAGTAATATCAGTCATAGTAAGGTATCAGTCTCAACGTCGGCATCTAATGAGAAGCGAGTATGCAACGGTGATGGAAGATTTGGTGGTATATGTTTAGTTTGTACCTGTTTGTTTTAATCGGTGGTAGGCCATAACACCGGCTGCCGGCAGAAGTTACCAACCATCAGGCAAAGTCTTGCCGCCAAGCGATTTGTCGTGTTCCGGCTTGATATCTGATGTAGTCGTACGGTGGACGGGTCTGAGCAGTTGCGTTGTCATGTGTGCCAGGCCTACCTTGCACACATGGCAACGCAACTGCTCAGACATCATTTGGCGCATCGTAATGCGCCAAATGTTGTTGAGTAGGTAGTTTGGTCGTGGAGGCTGTCCAGATCAATCTCCCTCTGGCGCAGCATCGTTGGTCGTGTTGTTGGGTTTAACATTGCATCACCTCGTTCAACTGCCGTCTTCTTTCCTCTTTACTCAGTTTAGTTAAGTGAATAGGCTCTTAATAAACTAGCGCGCTCTACCATCAACGATTGCATCACTGCTTGCCGTTAGGCGGGATTGCGGTCAAGCATGTGACTTACGTGATAGTGTTCTGTCCTCCAAGCGAGCTTAGCTGAGCGAGGACTCTCTTTGGTATACTATTTCTCTGCAACAAACGAGTATTATTACCATTTTGCGGGACACTAAACGCCTCCAGAAGTAATGGTAATGAAGCCACATTCATTACCATTACTTCTGGAGGCGTTTAGTGTCCCGCAAGTGCGTGCAAGTGCGTGTGTGTTGCAAGTCCCACGACTTGCAGGTCTGCGCAGCCTACTTTACCAAAAAGGTTAGTAAAATAAACATTTAGGTAAGGATCATCCGTGCAATTTTCACGATCGAAAGTAGACTAGGTCGCCGGAAATGTCACACAGTTGTTCGGAGAATTATAACATTTAAGATGGGTAAAGTACCGTCCTTGGTATCCAGGAATATAGAAGCTTGGACAGAGGGGAGCGGCATGCCTGCACAGCCAAGGCCGCTGATAGTAGCAACACAGCAGCGGCAGCTGGTCACAGTTAATGCATGGATATGTGCGTGCGTACATTGCACAATTTAGCTACGTGTGCAGTGCGTAGTTTGCTGAGGTCGTAGAGGATCTGCTTTTAGCCTGGATTTTGGGTATACAGACTTTGAAAGTCAAAAGTTAAAAAATTCTGATTTTACAAAGTGAAACTTTTATTATATTGTCTCAAACATTTTCGTCCGTGTGTTGCATGTTGCGTGACGGTCGACCGCAGAGTAGAGATAAAGTGAAAGGCGGATTTTTTTTTAGTTAAATGTCTATAATTTGAAAATGTCACTTTTACCGTGGTTTCATAAAATCACACAATCCCTTTTTTAATAGTTTTGTGGCATGGCTCTTTGGCCTTTGAAAAATAAAAAATACATAATATTAATAAATACATTAGTCTTGTGCCATGATGATCTAACTTGCAAAAATATTTTGTATGAGTCGACTATTTACCTTTGAGACCCGGTCCAGTAGTAACAATAAAACTTAAAGTGAGTCTCGATCAGTTCTAAGAGTTAATATATTTCATGTATGTTATAGAACTTAGTTGAACCAATCCAACCAACCAATCTGGAATTAGTTATATCTGGGAAGCGCTGGGTCAATCATTGTGGCAATACTTGGGAGAAGCCTATGTATCGCAGTGAACGTATTTCAGCTGAGCTAATGCGAAAATAATCAAGAATGATGATCTTGGAAGCTTAAGGTCGAAAAGTAGAACCTCTTCAAAGCCTGCGTGGCCTTAATTCTGATATCCGCGTTCGGCTAAAATATCTACAATCAATCATAAAAATTGACATAAGGTTCGACGGCTGATTTGAATTGATTAGTTTTCCAGAAACTGGGGGGAAGATTTTATATATAATTTTCCAATCATACTAGATTTCATAGACGATACAGATATCCACAAAAGGGTGATGAAACTCGATTTAGATGTTATTATTAGAGTTCAGTACCCCGAATGAAATCCCCTATCTCCTCGAAACTAGGAGATCCGTAGAAGAACTAAAGTCGCCGACATAGCCTAGCGGATTAGCTCTCTAAAGTGGCAGTGGGCGGGGTAAATACATAGCTCGTGGAGCCGATGGCCGATGGGGCAGAAAGGCTCTTGAATGGCGACCACGTACCGGCAAGCACAGCGTCGGACGCCCATCGACTAGGTGGTCGGATGATATGACCAAAATCACCATATATATATACACCTGTATAAACCACAGTTTCCGCAAATTTTTGACCATCGCAAGGGAATCAAAACCTACAGGAAACTTCCTGTGAACTCAGATAAAAGAAAACTTATGATGACCGTGAATTTTTTGCGAGTTACAAATACAATAATTTTAATATAGGTTTGTAAGGTATCGTTGCGCGAGTCCGACTCGTACTTGACCGGTTTCTTTTAATATCAAGTACCTACTGTTAAAAGTTCGAAACAGTGTATAAATTAGTTTGTAAATTAGCTGGTTTAAAGTTCATTTGTTTTAATTGAATGAAAAATTCTACTCTTTTAACGTGCTTGCTTGCTTTTCTTAATTGTAATGTACGTTTTGTTTGCGTCGAATAAACATTTTTGCTTTGTTTCTTTCTGTGATCCTAACATTTTTAGTTTAGCAGTCAGTGGGCCTGCTACTCCGCGTGCAATTTGAAAAACGAGATTTGTTGCTACTAATAGTTTATTACGCAATGATGCAATGCTGATACTAAATACACTACAGAAAAGCTGTGAACGTTGTATAAAAACAGCACCCCGCCGCTACGTCCCGCAAATTTAAATCTGTATATCTTCGAAAATATTCATTTAAACCATATTTTGTAAAGAGCGATATATATCTACATTAAATCAACAAATTATTTAAGGTATTATATTGGATAAGGATTAATGCTGTATTGGTTAAAATCCCTTCGAATATTAGCCAATATTTGTCGTAAGAAATAAATGACAAAAATGTTATTGTGGGATATAAGAGATAGACATATACCATAGCGGACTTTTCTGTAGACCAGCCTACAAACGCGGAAAAATTGTTATTATTTACGACATCACATTAGAAATCTCAAAAATAAAAGTATTTCTCCAGTATTTAATGGATGTTATTATACATATAAACTTCCTTCTTTATCTATTCTATCTATTAAAAAAACCGCATCAACATCCGTTGCGTAGTTTTAAAGATTTAAGCTTACATAGGGACAGTGAAAGAGACTTAGTTTTATACTGTGTTTTGTATAGTGAAGTGGGAGAAACATTCCTTCCCCTTTTCACCTGGGTCGCAAACTAAACTAAATTTGAGTTGAGTGCAGCTTTTTCTTTATATTTCATTAAGAAAAAGACAGAACATAATATGTTAGTTTAGGTCAAACTACTCCGCGCCTGATGTAAATTGACGTATTTTTGTTCGCCATGTTTATACTCGCGTCCAAACTGTCTATGGAGTATCTTAATTTGACAGGATTAAACAAATTTTTTCTTCTATCCTTTTCTTAATGAAATAAAAATAATAAGATGCACTTAAATTTAGTTTGTTAACAAGACTATCGGCATCATATCTATAATTCTACATATTCATAAGTGAATATGCACAATTTATATATCCGATTAAAATAAACCGCTCGCTCGAATCGTTATAGATTGGCTTCTGTAATGACAATAGTGCGTCGAAAATGTAGCATTTATTACAGTTTATCTCATTTGCATACTTATATAACGAAGCGATTCAATAATATTAAAATTTTCATTGATTTATTTTAATAAGCTTGTGTGAAATTCGGGTTTAACGTGAAATATGATGTTGTTTACATTTTCCGTATGCTTTTTCTGAAGTGTTAAGGTATATACACTATTTTTTTTCAAACGATGTATAATTTTGGCGTTATTGAAAAGATCCGGCGGTACTTTACATCAGGACAGCTTCTAACGTTGTACGAAGCACAGGTCCATTCGTGTGTCGAGTACTGCAGCCATATTTGGGCTGGTGCTTCAAAATGCCACCTGGCAACTTGGATTCGGTGAATATGCGTGCGAAGAGGCTAATTAGCGACCCACATTTCTTTCAAAACGGTCTCCAAAGCCTGCAGCACAGGTGAAGAGTAGCCAACATGTCGGTGTTCTATAGGATGCATTTTGGAGAGTGTGCGAGGGAATTGCATGACTTAGCTATCCCATCTCCGTTCCATCATCGGACGTCCCGTTGTAAGGCGATTATCCACCCTTTCGTTGCTGACACCGCTACGGTCCGAACGAAGCGTTTCACCTTGTCTTAAAACAATTTGCCAGCGGTGGTGCTTCGGTCGGACTACAATTTAAGTGTCTTCAAGGCTAGAGTGAATAGACTCTTAATAAACTAGTGCGCTTTACCAAAAACGATTGCATCTCGGCTTGCAATCAGGCGGGATCGCGATCAAGCAGTAGTTTATAAAATGATAAAAAAAAACGTAAATGAAACAACAGGAGTATGCCACGGATCGTAACTGGCAGCAGTCTATAGTGTCTGTCTTTGTCCACATGGGTGTATTAGGCATATTAAATTACTTTGTCTACCTATTATAATTTTCTTTATTTCATCTAAGTACTTACTTAAAAAATTACATTTTTAATTCTACGATATAAAAAATTTGGTCTGTATAGTAAATTTTATTTAATTTTATTTTATTGTAGTGTAAATTTTTCTTCTAAACACACCGTATTTAGAAGAAAAATTTAAACTCACATACACGAACAGCCAAGCCCGAACTTGTAGGTCATACAAATATTTGTTCCGTACAACAATTGTAACCGCACCACCCATCGGAGCAATTAATCACCACTGCACTTACCGTCACATCACGCCGTTTAACAACCGCCAATTTTTTTTTTAAATTCCCCATTCTCCCACTACAACTACCACTAACTAGCAGTTGTTCCTACCCCTGATCACTCTCTTGTCGTGTCTGATTGCCGGCCTTTCGTACTATGAGAGTGGAAAGAGAGCTGACTGTGTCTAAGCACACTTGCACTATATATTGCAAGTATATACAAATATTATAGTGCAAAAGAATACCACAGGGTGTTGAAGACCGATGTCTGCCAGAAGTGCAGGATGTTCCAAAGAGACACCATGGCCTCCGGCGGACAGGAAAGTGAAGGAATCAGGTTGGGTTTTAGTCAGCAAAAGTCTGACACGCCCTTCCGTTCCACCCAATGAAAGAGGACACCTAAGGCTAGTTTCGTTCATATCGGCCTTTGTGGCCGAAATACGTTCTGGAGGATGTTTACTATACGCAGAGGTCAGCATAAACGTTCTCTTCACTTCACCATACTGGATACCTTGAAAACGCTCATTAATATTCCTTATTAGCTAACTTGGCAAAGTATCAGAAATTTATTCTTTATCTATTGTTTATTTAAGACGTGACAGCCTAACTCGTGCCTAAACTCGGGCTAAACTTAAACTAGTCACATTTCGGCGTGAGATAACCGCTCAACTATGGCAACACTGTCTTGTACAAGAATGCGGGTAGTATTGGAGCAGGCAAGGTACTTGCCTATAAAGGTAGGCAAAAAATCATGTGACGTTGACAACTGTTGAATCTTCTCATGATGCTTTCGGTGGGGGGTGTTAAATATCTCCTCTGATTTTTGTGTTTATCATTGGTGAACGCTGCTGAAAACTTAAAGTAAACAAAACGTGACCATAGAGTGTGTGTGCTTTCGCTGACCGCCGCACGGTGGCGAATGCACTCCCTGTCGAACTGGCAAGCTAGCGGGTCATGGCCACGTTCTTTTAACGGTAACCAAATTTAAGTATTTAAAGTAATCCCCGGGGGGAATTAAGGCCTAAAAATTCAAATTAATAAAGTTAGGCAGTCTGCCAGTGAATTGTGTCGACGTGCGTTTTCTCGTGATTTGGTCTGGTGGTCTACAACTCGCATCTGAAGGTTCTAGGTAAGTGGTTTGTCAATTTAGCACTTTAATCAGAGTCCTATACTCAGAAGTCATCATAATTCTATCGCATATTTACTTATAAATAGTTTCTAATATATTGCTATCCTAAATAAAGTCAACTTGATTCTTGTTTAAAATCATTCGTGGCAGGCACGTTGCCGCCACAATAACTGACTCACCACCATCATCATCATCCAGCCTGTAATGTTCCCCCTGTCGGGACATAGGTCTCCTCTTGATGAGAGGAGTGGGCTGTAATCTACCACGCTGACCCAGTGCGGATTGGTAGATGTCCCATGTCTTAGATATTTTTTTGGCTCTAGGACATGCCGGTTTCCTCATGATGTTCTTCTTCACCGTTTTGAGAGCAGTAGTGATGAAATAATTTACACAAAGTAAAGCGCTTTGTTGGAACCATTCGGAGGACGGGTCTGAGCAGTTGTGTTGCGATGTGTGCCGGGTACGATGCGCCAAATGTTGTTGTGTTGGGAGTTTGGTCGTGGAGGGTCTTCAGATCAATCTCCCTTTGGCGCAGCATCGTTGGTCGTGTTGTTGGGTTTAACATTGCATCACCTCGCTCAACTGCCGTCTTTCTTCCTATTCGCTCAGTTTTTCTGAGTGAATAGGCTCTTAATAAACTAGCGCGCTTTACCATTAACGATCGCATCACTGCTTACCACCAGGCGCGATTGCGGTCAAGTGCAAGTTTATAATTATAAAAAAAAAAAACTTAAGTTTCTAATTTGGTTATTTTTTTTTATTAAATATCCATTTTTCGTACATCTACGTGTAAAGCGTACGTTAAGTTTCGGATACTAAAACGAACAAATTCATAGCAGTGATTACGAGTTAGACGTCAACCAGCCCGACTCGTTGGCACCAACTATTCTAATACTAGGATGTCGTATTTGTGAGTAATTTATTGTATGTTCAGCTATACTTGCCGTGTAGTAATCTCAAATTCCAATCGAAACGATTTTATAAAGAGTTACTTTTTATATATTTTATTACAATATTTAACGTAACTATGTACACTAGGTACATTAAATGACTGAATATAAATCAAAATACAAAAAGAAGGATACTAAGATAAGTTATTTATTCCATTGAAATTTTTAATAGTATAAATTAAATAAAAACGTTTAACTAGTCAGAAAATTTGTATAATTTATGTCAAATATGCATTTTTTGATGAAATGAAAATATTATGATTACAAAAATTCGAGGCAGCAGTTGGTAGATGCCCGACTGACGCGTCCTGGCCGTTTTCCACCACGCGGGGCTAATGCGGGTTAATAGATGTCACCTTCTTCGAATATCTTCTGCATATTTGCACCTTTAACAAAATATTAGAACTTGACAAAATAAGACATTAATAAAACAGTAATATATTGTACCGAAGCTTGCACTCAAAACGTTCAACATTGTTTATGCACGCAACATTCTATTACATTAGGATTCTGACCACCGACCCAATTCAGATGGTGGCTGTTATCGGCAATGGTGGCTGAATTCACCATTGTGCTGATATACGAGTACAATGAACACAAATTTCGAATATTAACGTTCCAAATACGTTGTAATTTTGCAATTAAGAATGCTAATTTTTGGGAATAATGTATGTTTTGAATTTACCGTATTAACATTATGATTTATGAGAGTTCAGTTGGGTTGTTTTGTACGAGCAGAAGTGGCCCAGCGATTTATGAAGGACCGTAGATTTGAACTTAGAAAGGAGTTTTCATCATCACTTCAGCTAAAAGACATCCACTGGTGGACATAGGCCTCAACCAAACATCTCCACGACGACCGGTTCTGCGCCTCCCGCATCCAGCGGTTTCCCGCGACCTTCACTAGGTCGTCGGTCCACCTTGTTGGGGGACTACCCATGCTGCGTCTTCCAAAGCGTGGTTGCCACTCGAGAACCCGTCGGCCCCATCGCGCATCGGTCCTACGGGAAATGTGCCTGAAAGGCGCTTTACGATGTTCAAATTACTTCAAAACAATGAAGGGTAATATCGCGAACCTACAAAAAAATGTTGCAAACATGTGATATCGACTAAGCCGCATTGGACCTGCTTGGATAATATATCATTATGCTGCCCCACTACCTCTTACTGAGAGTGGGCCTGTATCTTCAGCAGTGAGAACATCATAGATTTATTACACTTGAAATGCTGGTTTGTATAGATAATCAGGATCCTTCATCTAATAGTTTAAGGTTTAATGCTGTTAGGTGCAATTAATCTTTTTGTATTAAAGGTATGTAGCACTTCTTTTTGCGATAAAACTCAAAGTACAGCATCACAAAACAATTTACCTAACCACAAAGCTTTTACCTCGTAATTATCATTATACTTATCAGTCGCAAAGGGGCCAGATAAACCATTATCACGGAGTCAACACGCGATTCTCAAGAAAAAGGGCCATCCAAAATTGATATCCCGAATAAAAAGCGAGGTAATCTACAGAAATGGCATTGTGGGCTCTCCGTGGAAAGCAAAGAAAACGAATTTATAACCAACACAAAGGACGTAGATAAGCCGCGAGCGAAAACAATTCGAGATGTAGGAGAGATAACGCCGCTACGGGTTTTTGTTGAGATTTTCAAGTTTCGCACAAAGTGGAAATCTCTATAATCGCCTCGGATTCTGATGGCGGACGACGAACCAATGCAACTACGGTGATGGATTTTCGCTTTTATTGTGATTATTTTTTCACAAAAGCGATATTGGCGCCGCATTTATTGTTCATAACCTAAACTAAAATTAAGTGTCGTGCATTTTTTTGTTTCTATTTCATTTAGAAAAGGATAGAAGAGAAATATTAGTCTAGTAGTCCTGTCAAAATAAGATATTCCAAATAGACAGTTTAGATGTGATTAAATTATGGTGACTAAAATTACAACAATTTACTATTACAATTTACAGGCGCTTACTAATTTGTGTATCATGACTAAACTAATAGGTATATATCTTCTATGGAATATAATGAAAAAGACGCCCTGAACTTTTCAAATCAAAGTATTTATTTCAAATAAACCAGTTAAAGGCACTTTTGAATTGTCAGAAGGTCGGTCAGTCAGTAAGGTGAAGCTAGTCATCCATTCCAAAGAGTAGGTACC
The DNA here is from genome assembly GCA_037179545.1 of Sesamia inferens. Classification (NCBI taxonomy): domain Eukaryota; kingdom Metazoa; phylum Arthropoda; class Insecta; order Lepidoptera; family Noctuidae; genus Sesamia; species Sesamia inferens. The sequence goes on along the minus strand of CM073933.1, from coordinate 28,558,337 downwards.
TATGGAGAAGAACGGGCAAGAGACTCCATTGACACTGTTTTAAATTATCAAGCTATTGATACAAATATTTGATTATATCATTCATTTTGAAATCAACCGTGTGAGAACGATGCAGAAACATATTGTACGCTAAGAGCGTCCATTATGGAAAACACCCAAAAAATAAGACTAACCCAACAAATAGATGCTTTACAGCAAGTACATTGTGCTTTAATTTAGTTTGTGGACAATGGAATCGGTTTGTGGAATTGTCATGGAAACCGATATGAAAGTGAATTTACCGATATGAAAAATTTTAAAGCATGTTAGGGCGTAGAGCACGACTTTTATTTTTTTTTTATCTTTTAGTATAATCACAGTTATAATACATATAATTCATTGATCGTTATGCGTCTTAAAGTCCAAAAAAGTATCTGAACAACCAGTTTATAGGTATATACACTGATTTCTCAGATATATACTGGATATCCAGTGTATATCTACTAACTGGGTTCTGAAGGTTTGATAAGCCGTCGCTCCATGTAAAAAACTAATGTTCAGATGAATTCAGTTAGACTGGAAACATACTCCAACATACTTGAGAAAGGACTAGATATATAGATTGATTAAATTGATTTGTGTAAAGCGCCTAATCGTTTACATTAATCATGCAGATCGCGACATTTGGACAGTGACGTATGTCGACCGCCATATCAGTGCGTTATGAGTGACAGATTGATTAACATCATAATTACTAATTTTTTTGTATTTTCTCGAATATAAACCCAAAGTTAAGTCCTCAGTCACATTCCCAGGGATGATTTATTACATGCTTTGCATTCATCATACTTTTGGTCTTTCAATTAATTCCACAGAGTTGAACAAATGACTCTTAAAGATCAAGCAGTCAAAATATAAGTTACTAATTTCATAAATTTAATATAGCATCAACTTTGTTCACTAATCTTTTCAAAATTATCTTAACCTTGAGGAGTTTAATTTTTATATTAAAACTTTTATACTTTACTTTAAATATATTAAATCTCCATTAACACTTTTCAGAGGTACCAGGGAACGACGATAAGGCGGAGGTCCTGTTAAAAGTCCATTCTGGCTGTCGTCTGGCGTTAACAAGAAAAGTTTGGAGTTCAGTGGACTTGGCGACGATATAACGAACAACAAGTAAGTACATAATATGAGATGCATCGAGATGTGAGCACGGCATAAAACGTTTATATATATGTAGGAATTAGCTGACTTTTTGATACGAATGAGGGTTGTATGACGGCACGGTTGGTTCAGTGGCTGTGCGATAGACTACTGCGTCAGAGTCAAAAATACGCTCAAAAATGTTCTTCCATCACACGTAAAGGCAATGCTTGTTCAATCCCTTATCTTCCCCATTATTGATTATGTTGATGTGTGTTATTACGACCTGAATGCAGATCTACTCAATAAACTTGACCGACTTCTAATAACTGCATTCGATTCGTATGATGACCTTGTTTTCACTCCTACACAAACCCTGCTCCCCTTCTTATCTTACTTCTCATTTCCAATATTTATTCTCTGCGCATAATAAGAATCTGCGCTCTTCCAATAATTGTCTTCTACGATGTCCTTCTCACCACACTGGTTTTCTTAAGTCTTCATTTCGGGTTCAGGCGGTTTTCCTTTGAATGATCTTCCTCAGAATATCAGGACGTTGACAGTCGAAAGTCGGTACACATTTAAAGTGAAAGCTCGGGAATACCTACGCAAGAAATTGGCAGATTCATCACATATATAATTTATTCTTTTTCTCTACCTATGATTTTTTTTTATCTCTCTCTTCTGTTTATATTTTGTGTGTATGTATTTATGTATTTATTATAATATTTTTTTTCTCTCTCTTTTAACTTTAATTTGTTTGCACCTACCATGTTTTGTCTCTGCATCACCTCAAGGTAGACTGGTAGAAAATGCCTAAGGCAGGGTTAAAAAAAAAAATAAATATGGGAGGACAGTATATGCCTTTTATCAAGTACCAAGCACTTGACAAAATTAAGAAATGCTGATCTCACGTCTGCAAGGCCTACAAAGTCCTGAGTCAGGGTTGCGGGTTGGTTAAACAAGAAACCGTTGCCCTGGTCGTCGCACAGGCATTTGAAGAAACACGGGTGGGTTTAAGTCAGTAAAAGTCTGAGACGCCCTTCCGCTCCGCCCAGAGCAGTAGAAGTCATTTGATGATTTCCATCCCAAAAAAAAGGCCTACAAAGTCCTCATTAACGAAATATTGGAGTAGTTATCAAAAGGATGAAGGAGCAGGTGGTACCTAGTGGTCTCGGCCTCGACTTACAAATTATAGATTGTAGGTTTCAACCTAGTCAGGCGCTCTAAATTATTTTCATCACCACTGCTCTCAAAAAGGGTAAATGAAAAACTCGTGAGGAAATCGGCATGATCCTAGACGCAAAACTTTAAAGACATGCGACATCTATCAACCCGTACTGGGCCCGTGTGGCACATTACGGCCCACGATGGGAACATTAGAGGCCTACAATGCCTTAAAAATAATCTATACTAATATATAAAGCTGAAGAGTTTGTATGTTTGAACGCGCTAATCTCAGGAACTACTGGTCCGATTTGAGAAATTCGTTGGATAGCCCATTAATCCAGGAAGGCTTTAGGCTATATAACATCACGCTGCACCAATAGGAGCGGAGCATAACTAACTCCACGCGAACGAAGTCGCTGGCGGCCGCTAGTTAATGTATCAAAACGATAGATAAAATACAAAACCTATTAATATCTAGTGACACTTTCTATCATAACGTCCTATTGTTACTTAATAACATCCGATCGATTCTGTCGATTGGTCCGAAATACCGCAGTGTCTCAAGACAAAAGTCCTCGACCAGCATGTGTTGCCAGTGATGAGTTATGGAACTGAGGCAAGGTCGCTAACTATGGGCCTTATAAAAAAGCTCAACGTCACTCAAACGGCAATGGAGAGGGCTATGCTTGGGGTTTCATTCACGAGAGTAACCGACATAGCCCGAACAATTGCAAAGAACAAACACTTAAGTGGCAGTGAGTCGAGCACATTGCCCGTAGGACCGATGCCCGATGGGACCGACGGGTTCTCGAGTGGCGACCACGCACCGGAAGACGCAGCGTGGGTAGGCTCCCGACAAGGTGGACTGACGCGACCTAGTGAAAGTTGCGGGAAATCGCAGGAGGCGCTGAACCGGTTGTCGTGGAGACCCTTGGGGAGGCCTATGTCCAGCAGTGGATGTCATTCGAATGAAATGATGATGACTATGATGATCAATTCTGTGAAAATCTCGCGGTGAAAGTTAGATGAAGCGTTTAGAGTGTGTTGTCAATAGTGTCAATTCCTAGCATTAGTTGAAATGAAAACTCACTTCACCTAAGTTTTCACGGTGAGATGGTTACAAAGTTGCTTTGCTGATTATGATAGCACCTTTGCATATTTTTAGTATACAAGAAAAATGTAAAGCGCCCGTCCGCAATTTTCCAGGTAGGAAAAGTTTAAAGACTTGTCCACACGGTAGGAGTAAGTGAGATAAGTTTGAAGCGTTCCTGTCGAACGATTCTGTAAAACGTGCTGTGACGTCATCACGTAGGCGCCAACTGTCGCTGAAAACTAGCGCAGGGCTCTGTTTTGCATGGCTTCGCAGCATAATGCTGAGCGTCAGCCGTTTTGGCGTGGTTATGACGCATGTGTGTTTTTGTAATTTTTTCGCCATGTTTTTTTTTTATAATTTTAAACTAGTGCGGGCCTCCTCATTTCTGATTTGATTTTTCGGTGAGATTGGTGACAGAATGGTACTGCTGACTCTTGGTGGCTGGGTGGGACTTGATATTGTTGTAACTTTGAATTGTCAATTTGGAAATTGTCGTTAGAGATTTTGTTGTTATTTTCGAAAGATGATTGGTTTAATTTTAAAATAATTGAAGTTACACTGAAGAATGATTTAAAGAAACTATTATAGGGCGTTTCGAGTCGAAGAAGATAGTGGTATTTAAAATTTCTAGGTAATAATTGAGAGCAGCGGTGGCCTAGTGGTATCGGCTGGGACTTATATGTCGTTGGTCGTAAGTTCGAACCCCATCAGGCGCTTCATCATCAACCTTTTTATCGTCCCACTGCTGGGCACAGGTCTCCTCTCATACAGAGAAGGATTGAGCGCAATCACCACGCTTGCTCAATGCGGGTTGGCGATTTCAGACTTATAAAGTCCAGGTTTCCTCAAGATGTTTTCCTTCACCTTCAGTCAATGTTGTCCAAGATATACTTAGAAAGTACATATAACTTTAGATAAGTTACATAGGTACTTGCTTGACCTGGAATCGAACCCGCGCACTCATATTTGAGAGGCTGGTGTTTTAACCACTAGGCCACCACGACCTTGTCAGGCGCTTGACTTTATGTAAATTATTTCATGACCACTGCTCTCAAAACGGTGAAGGAAAACATCATGAGGAAACCGACATGTCCTAGAGGCAAAACTTCGATGACATGTGACATCTATCCAACCCGCACTGGGTCAGTGTGGCCAGTTATATGTACTTTCTAAGTATATCTTGGACATCATTGACTGAAGGTGAAGGAAAACATCTTGAGGAAACCTGGACTTTATAAGTCTGAAATCGCCTACCCGCATTGAGCAAGCGTGGTGATTACGCTCAATCCTTCTCTGTATGAGAGGAGACCTGTGCCCAGCACAGGGACGATAAAAAGGTTGATGATGAAGCGCCTGATGGGGTTCGAACTTACGACCAACGACATGTAAGTCCCAGCCGATACCACTAGGCCACCGCTGCTCTCAATTATTACCTAGAAATTTTAAATACCACTATCTTTTTCGACTCGAAACACCCTATAATAGTTTCTTTAAATCATTCTTCAGAGTAACTTCAATTATTTTAAAATTACCTCATCATAATCATATGATGAGGTAATATCTATAGGTAGGATAGGTATGTAGATATATTGAGCACACTTATTTAAAGCATGAAACTGATACCGAAGTTTAAAAACTTTTAGATATCTACCCAAAAACCTAACCTAACTAAAAGTAGCCTCTAATTTATTACCTTTTTTCGGGACAATTCTTCAAAAGGCACCCGAGCTCCGAGTAAATTTTTAGATCCACCACATAGAGATGGTCCCAGTTTCCATTAAAATACCAATTCCAGGATCCCCCCCGCGCAACGCTTGTAAGGCACATTGTTGGGAGCTAAAAGCTAACCTAGTTACTATAATAGTATTTACTGGGAAGCATAAGTACAGTAACTTTTGTATCTGGCAGATATTGTTATGTCAAGGTATTAGGTAACTAAATTACGAATAGAGACAAAAAATATTTCCCATTGACGTATGTCTCGATATTCCTCCCTGCTTTTACACCAAAGTATAAAATACATGATAGTTATACGTACGTGTCTTCTATTTTAGTTTGTGTTTCTTTATTTTTAGTGTTACGTCAAATTTTAGGTATCTGTTTATTTTTAGGTAAAAATTGGACCCAATTACTAAAACTCCTTTATCTGTCTCTCATCAGGCTGTATCATGTAACCCGTGATAGCAAGACAGTTGAAAGTTACACTGATAATGGCGTCATTCTCTTGTTTCCAAACTAAACTAATTTTAAGTTAAGTGCGTTTTTTCTTTCTATTTCATTAAAAAAAGGATAGGAGATAACATTTAGTTTAATCCTGTCAAATTATTATTTATTAATAATTATAAACTACTGCTTGATCGCAATCCCGCCCGACGACAAGCAGCGATGCAATCGTTGATGGTAAAGCGCGCCAGTTTAATAACCCCATTCACTCAAAAAACTAAGTGAATAGGAAGGAAGACGGCAGTTGAGCGAGGTGATGCAATCCAGAGGGAGATTGATCTGGAGAGCCTTCACGACCAACCTCCCGACACAACAACATTTGGTGCATTGTACTCGGCACTCGTTGCAACACAACTGCTCAGACCCGGCCTCCGTACGGCTTCACCAGGCATAATACTGGAACACGACGTATCGCTTGGCGGCAAGACTTTGTCTGGTGGGTGGTAACTTCTGCCGCCTTAAAATATAATTAATTATAAACTACCGTTTGACCGCAATCCCGCCTGATGGTAAGCAGTGACGCAATCGATGATGGTAAAGCGCACTAGTTTATTAAGAGCCTATTCACTCAAATTGTAGTCCAACGGAAACACCGCTGGCAAATTGTTCCAGTCCCTCGATGTATGCGGTATGAAATAGGAGACGAAACGCTTCGTCCGAATCGTAGTAGTGTCAACGACGTAACTCGCCGTGCGACGGGTTGTCCGATGGTGGAACGGAGATGGCGGAACTAAATCATGCAATTCCCTTGTACATTCACCAAAATCTAAACTAACATATTTTCTTCAGTCCTTTTGTTAATGAAATAGAGAAAGATGCACTAATCTTAAATTTAGTTTAATTTGTAAACAAGGGAACAGCGGTTAATGTATTTCTGTTGCTGTAAATAATGATAATTCGTGCGTGAGTAGATGAGCGGTTTTTGTTTCCTATTTTCTTCTTTATTTATTTTTTGTTTAGATATCATCAAGCTGTAAAGACTAGTTTTACACAAAACTTGTAAATAAGTTAATAGGAAAACACAATACACACCTGAAACAACGATTTCAACTTGGCATTATCTGTTGGGGATAGCAAATGTCATATTTTAAGCACATTAGTAGTTTAAATTTCTCATACACTTTCCTGTATTCCCTTCTTGAAAAGATACCTAGTTTGTTTGTATCCAGATTTTGTTTTAGAAGTAGCTTCTCACAGTAGTGCGTGAATGAACATTAATCTTTAGTACTTGTTGGGCTGGCCAGCGTCCCGCAGCCGGCAGCCGGCAGCCGGGCTTACGTGCCGAACTTAGAGAGTCATTAGGGCACTGTTCGTAACTGAAATCGTTCTAAGTAATAGTTGAGATTAACTTGAAAGTAACACAGAAGTTCCACTTCGTACTTATACCCGTGCAATTTAAGAAATGTATTTAAATTAGTGGCGCAAACATCCATCACTTATATCTACACTAGATACACAGTCTCGAACAAAACTCTTATCAAACATGACGACAAATATTAAGCAGTCTAAAGTAGTCAAAATAAATATACATTAATTTAAAATCAGCCTTAAGTGCAGTGTATAAAGTTCTTATCACAAAGCAGTACAAAAAGTCATTATTTTTTACGACCGAGTCTGACATCAAACCAAATTCAACCTTACACGTATGCATTAAAGTCAGTATTATAAAGTAAATACTAAATGAAAGAAGCACCCAAGTGCTGCATAGTGAGCTTCTTCAGTTCAACCATTTCTTTACGCTGATTGTGAATCTAGTATATAAGTGATCAATGGGTGCAAATCATGCCCTCTCTGTTACTCGCTATATTGTGCGAGTGAAAAGGCATGTTTGTGATTTCACTCATACGTAAATACGCCAATTGTCATGGAGTTGGAGAGAAGATCGTTTTTTCTTTGAATGCGTGTATAAAGTAGTCTTTAAGGTTATTTTATTAATTCAGCACGAATAGGGGGACAGTAACTATTGCTTTTTATTCTCTCCCTTGCACGTCTGGTGTACAAAGTATGTAGTGGTTTGATCTTAGGCAATTTAACAAAATATTGGCTATGTGAATAGTTGACGGTTACGTGTGCGAGTGCCATTGATACTTCTGGTATCCCTGTTAAATGGTGAAGGGGGCTTAATTGACTATACTATTAGTGAGACCACCAGTCCCCACTATTGTTAACTTAACAAATTAATCTTAGATCTGAAAAGCTTTTGTGTTGTTTGACAGTTGAGGTGCAATTAAGATGTCTACTACTGGGGTATCAGATTTGTTTAAAGGTCAGTGGACAATAGGTTTGAGAAATTGAGTAGAAACAATAATTTTGTATGGTTTTGGGTTGTTGCTCCGATCATTATTCTAGATTTTGGTTGTAAGAGTAAAATAATAGTTTTAGGGCGGGTTGTTTTGTTTCACAACCGCTTGATGCACGTGAGACCGTCAAAAATTGCGCTAACGATAGTCAAGCTAAAAGAAGCGTTCTTTTTAAAATACAATTACAAAATAAATGCCTTGACGCACGTCAAATAATTACGATTATGTACTCGTTAACATTTGACATAGATACATAGTACCTATGTTTCATTAATCAACAATTTGAAACATTTGCCTCTTGATCCTTAGATAACTCAACCAATTGTTAAATTGGGAATGGTTAAATATTGGCAAAATGTGTATTTTATACATTTTATAGTTTATCCTGTAACAAAGTTTTACCAGAAAAAGGTTGAATTACCTAATGTGTAATTAATTATTTAATGGCAAATAAAAATTTAATGGCTTAAATCTTTTTTACTTCGCCAGAGATGCCGTGGGTTCCTAGGTTCCTGCGTTTTCCTATACTCGGGGGTATAGGAAAACGCAGGAATCCGGGTGGGTTTTAGTCAGAGCGCGAGAAGCCATATATTGATTTACAAAAAAAAAAAAAAAAATGGCCGAACATAAATTCAGACTACAGATTGTTACTGAGAAATTCAACATGGAAACAAACAACGATGCTGCGATAGAGTGAGATTGGTCTGGAGACCCTCTACGACCAAACTCCCGACACAGAAACTTTTGGCGCATCGTACCCGGCACACATCGCAACACAACTGCTCAGACCCGTCCTCCGTATGGCTTGACAAGATATTATGCCGGAACACGACGAATCGCTTGGCGGCAAGGCTTTGTCTGGTGGGTGGTAACTTCTGCCGGCAGCCCATGTTATGGCCTACCACCGAGTGAGTATTATGTACATTGCTGTAAACTATTTAAGGGGAACGAGAGGTGCAAATATCTTTTTTTTATATAATTATAAAATGTTAGCTTTTCTATTTGTCATGTTGGATCAAGCAGCACACGGTGTACAATTTGATTAAAATCGGTTAAGTAGATAAGGAGTCCATCGCAGACAAACAACGTGACACGTAATTTCTATACATTATTTTTTGTTTATGTGAAACCTGAACATTTATTTTGTTCAGAATAAGCAAACTGAATAGAACAAATCTGATCGATCCGGAACTCGAACCTTGACCTCATGCTCAGTAGCAACGCTTGCAACCACAAGATCAACTACACAGTCAGTTGGTAAACTATAACGGTCTAAAAAGTGAACAATTTTCTCATGTTCTTTACAACGAAAATAAAAATATGTCTCAAATAAACTATGGTTGTCAAAAAAGACCAAAAAGTTTTACTAAATCCCAACACGTTCCTCCATCTCCTAAACTAATAGTACGATTATTGTGAGTTATGATGTTATTCACATCGCGATGCGTCATACAAAGTGTGCCGGACAAATCCTGCTATCAATTTTATGAGCGACCATCATCCTCTAGTCAAGTTCGAGCCTACTAAGGAAGTGTGGAAAGTTTAAAACGGTGGAAGGGTAAAGTATAAATACTTTTGTTCAACTTTGGATACTGTACTGTAAGTTTTGTATATAAACAACAACATTATTTTTTGTTTATGCGAAAACCAAAACACGTGTTCAATATTATAAGTAAAGAATTTATGTACAAAATTTCAAAAGATATCATGAAAAACCACAAAGTTATGAGCTTGCTATTCTACTTAGTTTCCCAACAAAAATATGGTCAAAGGTCCATGCAAGCGGGCAAGCGTGGGCGTTGACCTCTGGCGTCAGCTTGGATCAATCGTAACCGCTCGATAACTACTCTGCGGTCTCACTCTTAATGAATTTGGGAAAAAATATAACATGGTATAAAACTGATTGGTATCGATTCAGTTGCTTATTCTGACCAAACTATATTTAGGTTTCGTAAAAATAAAAAATAACGTATTTATATATATTTTAAATAATAAACTTGTGCTTGACTGCAATCCCGCCTAATGGTAAGCATCATCAGTCTTTTCACTCAAAAGAACTGAGTGAATAGAAAGGAAGACGGCAGTTGAGCGAAGTGATGCAATGTTCTGGAGAACCTCCTCGACCTAAGTCCCGACACAACAACATTTGTCGCATCGTACTCGGCACACATTGCAACACAACTGCTCAGACCCGTCCTCCCTACGGCTTCACCACACATCATGCCGGAACACGACGAATCACTTGGCGGCAAGACTTTGTCTGGTGGGTGGTGACTTCTGCCGGCAGCCGATGTTATTGCCTTTCACCGAAAAATGTCTGTATTAGTCTAGACTCTAGATCCTATACGAATAAAAGGAGTTGGTTGTTAGTGCATCGCACCCAAAACGTAAAAACGGGACCTATTATATAGGTCTCCATTATCCGTCTGTCTGCATACCAGCGTCAAATTTTTTATACTGTTTTTATCTGATAGGTTAGAGTCGGTATTTTTGGGAACTGTCTTTTGTTATTTTAACTTTCGAAAAGTAAAGATTTTTAACTTAATTTCAATAGTAACTGATTTCATTTTTAGACTTGGAATCTTCAGTTGTAAAGTACACACATCAAAAGTGTCTAGGGATCAAGCATTTTTATGCGGATTTCTTGAGATTGAGATGTGGCTTTGTAATAAATTTATGATTTTATAAATTTATATGGATCCTTTTTGGTGCATTTCATAATTTGAATCAGGAACTGTGAATCAAATTCGAGTAAAAGATGAAAATCAGCTGTCAATATTTTCCCTATAAAAACATACAACGCATTGAAGACATTATTAGTGCTACTGTTTCCCTACTACTGATTAAAACCAACGTTATTATGGAGCGGCGACGTCATTTAAGCAGGGAAGAAATGCTCAGAGCCGTGGGAATGATAGAAGCTGGTTCCCGGCAACGTACTGTGGCTTTAGCTCTGAATACAAGTCAGAGTGTTATCAGTCGACTTTGGACACGTTACCGAAGCACTGGTACCGTGGCTGAGCGCCATGGAGGACGGTATCGCTGCACCACACGGAGACAAGACCGATACATTCAAATCTTAACTCGAAGAGCTCCAACAATAACCGCCATGATGTTAGCCGTGAAGCTTCATCACTCTTCAGGGAACTTAATTAGCGACCAAACAGTCAGAAACCGCTTGCATGAAGTGAACCTTCATTCCCGAAGACCGCTACGGGTACCACCTATAGCAATGCACAATCGTAGGATTCGATATCAATGGGCTCTTGAACACAGAAATTGGGCAGAAGAACAATGGCGTTTCGTGTGCTTTTCTGATGAGTCTCGTTTTGGTATGAGACCGGATACAAGACGTATACGACACTGGAGAACCCCTGGACGCCAACAGCGATTACAATCCTGCCAGGAAGTCCATCCTTATAGTGGTGGAACCATCATGGTATGGGCGGGTATTTGGATCGGCGGAAGAACTGAGTTGATTTGGATCAGAGGCAACCTCAACGCTCAAATTTATGCTGAGACGATTGTATCAGACGTCATCGTTCCTCTACAAGTGCAAATCGGTCCCTTATTTCAGTTAATGCATGATAATGCACGACCGCACACCGCAAGAGTTGTAAGACAGACTCTCGCCGCAGCTAACATCAATGTCCTGCCCTGGCCTGCTCAGTCGCCAGACTTGAACCCGATTGAGCATGCATGGGATATGCTACAGAGAAGAGCTCTGCCGAATATGGAGGGTATCCAGTCGCAAGAAGACCTTTTTTTGTTGTTGCAACGAACATGGGCGGCCATTCCACAGCGTGATTTGGATGAACTCATTTTGAGTATGCCAAACCGATGTTCTTGTGTTGTTAGTGTTCGCGGTAGAAACACGGATTATTAATTGTTTAAGTTACCCAATAAAATTTTAGAGAAAACTGTTATTTCAGTCTTTTTTTCGAACTTTTGTGTTAGTGGTTCAAATGTCAAATATCCCTTTATTAGGAAAATGGCAAATTTCTTTATTAATGCAAAGGTGACTTGGTTTATCGTTACTGTGACAAACGAAAACACTTTATTTGATGAATCCTTAAAGAAAATTTTAATTAATATCAATCAGGAGAAAAGTTATTGCAAAAATATATGTTGATCCCTAGACACTTTTGATGTGTGTATTTACATTGTCATCCGTAAAAAAAAAAAAAAAAAAAATAAGCAAACGAGTTATAGAGCATTAAAACTCTTTTTTGATTTTCATATATTTTTTTTGTTGGGTTGAGAAATCATCAAATGACTTCTCCCACTCTGGGTGGAGCGGAAGGGCGTGTCAAACTTTTACTGACTAAAACCTAATCGTGTTTCTTCACTTGCCTCTGCGACGGCCAGGTTTCTTTTGATATGGCACATATGAAGTATGTTCCAAATTTTGAATTATTTTAAATTAATTATTATTGAGATAATCTTTCAAAAGTGTTAACAGCAGATAACGATTTAAATTCAAGAGTTGCAAACTCTAGTCATCAATTTAATATTTTCATATATATAGCGTTATAAATGACATTTTTCAATATCTGAACATTTAATTTCGTTGTCGTTTGAAAACTCATATTAAAAAGCGGTTTATGGTTATATGCATATAAAAATAACCCACAATGCTAGTACCGAACTAAATAATAGACGAGGGAATAAGATTAAAGCAGGAGGTATTCGCCAAACGATCGAGTTACCATAGTACAACAAAACCCTTTGAAAATCTATGCATATTATTATTACGCACTATTCATCTTTGGCATTTCTTTTTGAGTCTAGGTTTATATCTAGACCGTATCTAATCTAAACCGTAAGGAAAAGTAGCAGTTACTGAGTCAGAGATTAATTGTATCATATTTGTTTTACGACAATGTGTCGGTACTATGGGGTCTGAGCCTTTTGTAACATTCAGAGTCAATCAAGGCGAGAAAAAATTTCTAGATCGCTTTGCAGATTACAGTAAGATTTTTTTGAAGTGAAACTTCTTTATCGCCGTTGGAAAAAAATTTACCGTCACGTTTTTCCGTTACGCGCCATCTTTTTATTAAATTTTTTACTATATTTACCCACCTCGAAGTCCTTCCCCATATCCCTACCTAAAATCCCGGATATCTCGGAAACGGCTGGGAATTTCAAAATTCTGACAAAATCTGGATCTCTGGAAATGGTCTCCTATGAGACCATTTCCAGAGATCCCACCCGAGATTGTACCCACTGATTTTTAAAGTAATGGAATGAAAATACTTAACTTACTTCGAAACTGAAAAGAAATTACATATATTATACTGAAATTATTGCATTGAATACCGAATATTTAATTCTTAAATATTGCTTGCTGTAATACACCAAGTCTGCAATGTTATACAAAAAAATATTTATAGAACAATGTTTGTACTGGAAATGTGTATTCATTTTAATATTTTTCCCGAACACAAATAGGATTATTCCCTCTCGTTTCGTAACGCAACCGATACCCTATTCTTTATACATTGAGTTCATTAGTTGTTCCTGATAAAGCAGCTAGACGTCATTGCGGGGTATAGCCTCCGGCTGATTAGGGACGGTTTTTCTTCGCTGGAAATAACTATATTATGCGTAATATGTGGTTACTCTGTGAGTAGTATGTTTGCCTGGTACCTGTGTTGTTTATCGGTAGATCGAAGTTTTTAAGTTTCAGTTGTAAATTGAAATAATACTGGACAGTGAGTGAAATTGTTGTTGTTTTGTTGTATACGCTTCACTAGCTTTTGCCCGCGGCTTCGCTCGCGTTAAATTCAGGGTAACACGGTTCTCCTTTCCCAAATTTTCATACCCTATTTTAGGCGACAGGGGAAGATTTCCAAGCAAAAACTAAGTCAGATATTTCTCGTTGGTAACCAACCCCCTTATTCATAAAAGCTGCTTAAAGGTAACTAGTGATTAGCGATTTTTTAAACATACATTTTTGACCTTTTAACATTATTTAACTTTAATCATGGCTTATGGATAAACCCCTTAAACACTATGGTGTTTATTAATAAAGGATGATTGAAGTGACCTTAAACGGTCAAAAATGTATGGTAAAAGAATCGCTAACTACTTTCTACTACTGATTTCTACTTTGAAAACTGCGAAAAGTTCCATATAAAATTTCACCTCCTCTTTTAAGAAAATGGGGTGGAATTTTCAAATGAAATGAAATCGTTTAAACATTAAGCAAGTAGGATCACTGATCACTTTTATACGTCATGTTTTTTTTTTTAAACTAGACGAAGCCGGCATTTCCTAACTGACTACCTCTGACAAGAAATAGCCAAAGCAAACTCAGGGATCATCGTCTTTTTTCAAGTCCAGACATTAAAAATGAAAATGTTTACAATAATTTACGTTATAATTACGCATATTGCTTAGTAACAATGCTTAGCAGAGCGAGCAGCTCAGTTCCAAGCTTTTTTGTCTTCTAAATAATCTGTGATTTTATAATACCCCTTTTTGCAAAGTTTGGCCTTTATATAGTTTTTAAATCGTTTAATCTGTAAGTTTCAAAAAAAATTATGCACGATTTTTTTGTTACAAATAGTCTGCATGCCAATTTTTAGCTTTCCACCTTGAAAATTGAGGAATGCTCGCAAAGACGAACAGACACACACACTTTTACATTTATAAAATTAGTATGGATTGATTAGCTGCTGCTGCTGCTGCTGATTACATGCTGGCCTAGTGGTTAAAACGTAACTTTTCTAAGTTATATATATGCACTTTCTAAGTATATCTTAGACAGAAATGACTGATTAAAAGGTGAAGGAAAACATCTTGAGTAAACTTAGACTTTAAGTATATAATCGCCAACCCGCATTGAGCAAGCGTGGTGATTACGCTCAATCCTTCTCTGTATGAGAGGGACATGTATGTGATTTAATTTATCTAGCAATATTTGTGTGGATATTATTTGTGTGTCTGTATCATATAATAAAATATTACGGCCCTAATAAACAAAAAGAAAAACAACAATAACGTCATTGAAGTACACAAAACCAGTAAAAGGCGGTAAAACCGGTAAACGAACCGTAATAACTTAACGCTTGTGACACAAAGGGAGACGCCGCTACATGCCCTTTATGAAACCGCTCTAGGCGAACTGTTTGTAATGAAGAAAATATAAATTGTCGGATTATAACTAGAGAGCAACATTTCGAATCGGATTTTACGTAGATATACGGTTTAGGGAGTTTAGACGTCATACTTATGGTGGTATAGTCGACCCCGTTAGTGCTTTACTAGTTTTGCCAATAATTTCTAGTAATTATAACTTTGTTTATTTTCTTAGTGGAGAAGGGCTATGCGGTTTCATTGCGTGATCAAATCAGGAATGAGGAGATCCGCAGAAGAAATCAAAATCAAATCAAAAGTCATTTATTCAAATTAGGCTGAGAATCAGCACTTTTTGAACGTCACTATTACATAAAACAGTCCCCCAAAACGCCCTCACATCGACACTTTCTAGTGCTTTCACTGGGAAGAAGAAGCGGCGGAAGGAACTCCCCATAAGCACAGCTGTCTGTTCATTTAAAAAAAAAACATGACTTTATACAATACTATGTATAGTGATGAACACAAGAAAATACAGTAACAATGAAATTATTTACCATATGCCAGCAAAGCAAAAACAATATATATATACACATCAAAAGTGTCTAGGGATCAACATATATTTTTGCAATAACTTTTCTCCTGATTGATATTAATTAAAAATTTCTTTAAGGATTCATCAAATAAAGTGTTTTCGTTTGTCACAGTAACGATAAACCAAGTCACCTTTGCATTAATAAAGAAATTTGCCATTTTCCTAATAAAGGGATATTTGACATTTGAACCACTAACACAAAAGTTCGAAAAAAAGACTGAAATAACAGTTTTCTCTAAAATTTTATTGGGTAACTTAAACAATTAATAATCCGTGTTTCTACCGCGAACACTAACAACACAAGAACATCGGTTTGGCATAGGTACTCAAAATGAGTTCATCCAAATCACGCTGTGGAATGGCCGCCCATGTTCGTTGCAACAACAAAAAAAGGTCTTCTTGCGACTGGATACCCTCCATATTCGGCAGAGCTCTTCTCTGTAGCATATCCCATGCATGCTCAATCGGGTTCAAGTCTGGCGACTGAGCAGGCCAGGGCAGGACATTGATGTTAGCTGCGGCGAGAGTCTGTCTTACAACTCTTGCGGTGTGCGGTCGTGCATTATCATGCATTAACTGAAATAAGGTACCGATTTGCACTTGTAGAGGAACGATGACGTCTGATACAATCGTCTCAGCATAAATTTGAGCGTTGAGGTTGCCTCTGATCCAAATCAACTCAGTTCTTCCGCCGATCCAAATACCCGCCCATACCATGATGGTTCCACCACTATAAGGATGGACTTCCTGGCAGGATTTTAATCGCTGTTGGCGTCCAGGGGTTCTCCAGTGTCGTATACGTCTTTTATCCGGTCTCATACCAAAACGAGACTCATCAGAAAAGCACACGAAACGCCATTGTTCTTCTGCCCAATTTCTGTGTTCAAGAGCCCATTGATATCGAATCCTACGATTGTGCATTGCTATAGGTGGTACCCGTAGCGGTCTTCGGGAATGAAGGTTCACTTCATGCAAGCGGTTTCTGACTGTTTGGTCGCTAATTAAGTTCCCTGGAGAATGATGAAGCCTCACGGCTAACATCATGGCGGTTATTGTTGGAGCTCTTCGAGTTAAGATTTGAATGTATCGGTCTTGTCTCCGTGTGGTGCAGCGATACCGTCCTCCATGGCGCTCAGCCACGGTACCAGTGCTTCGGTAACGTGTCCAAAGTCGACTGATAACACTCTGACTTGTATTCAGAGCTAAAGCCACAGTACGTTGCCGGGAACCAGCTTCTATCATTCCCACGGCTCTGAGCATTTCTTCCCTGCTTAAATGACGTCGCCGCTCCATAATAACGTTGGTTTTAATCAGTAGTAGGGAAACAGTAGCACTAATAATGTCTTCAATGCGTTGTATGTTTTTATAGGGAAAATATTGACAGCTGATTTTCATCTTTTACTCGAATTTGATTCACAGTTCCTGATTCAAATTATGAAATGCACCAAAAAGGATCCATATAAATTTATAAAATCATAAATTTATTACAAAGCCACATCTCAATCTCAAGAAATCCGCATAAAAATGCTTGATCCCTAGACACTTTTGATGTATGTATATATTTAAATGAAAATGTAAATAATTAAAAACTTATTACTAAAATAAAAGCCCCAGACATAAAGGGCGCGACAGCTCACATATTTATGTATTGTAAAAAAATAAATTATATGAACTCATATAACGTGTCAGTAAGCTAATTCCGGAGAAAGAACACAAACATTGTCCTGAGTTAATCAGAGCGACCAGCTATTCTTATCATTTAAATAATCATTTACGGAATAATATGCCTTTGAACAAAGCTTGGATTTGATTTGTGCTTTAAATGCAAATATTGTAAGGCAAGTCTAGCAAGGCAGAGGATATCTTGTTATAAAAAGTTATACCAAGCCCACCAAAAGAGTTATGAACCTTTTGAAGTCGGTGAAAAGGGGCTCGCAGTTTCTCCTTATTTCTGGTGTTAATATTATGAATATCACAGTTTTTGGTGTACACGTGAATATTTTGCCTAACATATAAGATGTTGGCTAAGATAAATTGCGAAACAACCGTGAGAATACCAATATCTTTAAAGAAATTTCTCAGAGAAAATCTGACACCGAGCTGGTGTAGAAGTAGCTGTAAGATTTAGAGTAACCGACATAGCCCGAAGAGTTAACGTGGGCCGGGCACATTGCCCGTAGGACCAATGCCCGATGAAGCCGACGTTTTCTCGACTGGCGTCCAAGCACCGGAAGACGCAACCTGGGCAGGCTCCCGACAAGGTGAACCGACGACCTGGCGAAGGTCGGATGCGGGATGCGCAGGACCAGTCATCGTGGAGATCTTCGGGGAAGGCCTGTGTCCAGCAGTGGTCCTCTTTCGGCTGAAATGATGATAAATGAGGATGATGTAACTTCATTACTCACTCGCTCTGACACATCTAAATCACTTTCAAGAGTTAGAGTGTCAATAACCAACTATAATAGTAACACTGAGATCTCCCAAATGCTGCTTGTTTTAGTTGTGTTAAGTTTTGTTGGTAAATTTGGTCCTAACTGAAACATTGGTCTAAAAGCTTCCGTAGACAGGCGAGACTCAACAGGGCGACATGATTCCGGTAGAACAAGTTCTATTATGTTTTCATTGTGATTGTTCTACTAGAGTCATCGTGCCATCTCCTTAATATTCTGTACAGGTTTTTATAAAACCTACGTCAGACTTCAACTTCTCACAATGTGAATTTCACCATAATAAACCTATAATGACCCCACTGTTAGGACATATTCCACCTCTCGGTGAGAGGAAGTGGGCCATAATCAACCGAGCTGGCCCAGTGCAGATTAGTAGACGTACATGGCTTAGATATGTTTATTTTTTGGCTCTAGGGCATGCCGGTTTCTTCACGATGTTTTCGTCGATGTGGATTTATATAGTATAAAACTGTTAAGTATTAAAAAACAATTAAGAGGAAAAAAAATGTATTGAACTATTGCAGTTTTGTAAAAAACATAAAAATGACTATTGAGTTTGACATACGAATGTCAAACTGACCCAAGAAACCCGTTCAAACCACGTGTTTCGTGTGTATTCTTAAAAAAGGAAACTTTACGTGTACTTAATATGTAGGTGGCAGAGAATCGGTTTCCTAATCGAAGGACTCCGTCGTCATTTCAGGCGAAGCGGGTATGAATACGAATATCTTGTGATTACGTCACGTTGGCGCTGATAGTGAATATGTGTACCTCTTTGGGTTTTATGTAGTCCTGGTACCATATCGCGTACGCGGTACTAAATAGTTAAGCAGGATACCAAACTATATTTGTTTATTCCATTTTGTGTCGATTTTTTTTTGTTTTTTTTTATATAATTATAAACTAGTGATTGACTGCAACCAAATACTGAATAGTAAGCAGTAATGCAATCGTTGATGGTAAAACACGCTGTTTATTTATGAGTCAATTAGCTTAAGAACACGACGAAAGCTTGGCGGCAAGGCTCTGTCTGGGTGGTAACTTCTACCAGCAGCCGATGTTATGGCCTACCATCGAGAGCAATCCGTAGAATTCCGAATTCCGAGAATTCTGCAGTTTTCTATGTGCTAGTCCTGTATGGTTCAGCAGAATCTGGTAAGTTGAGAAAAGGCTTAGTAGATGCACTTGACTCCTAACGAAGTGTGTGGAAAGGGAGAGGATGAAGGAAAGTATTTGTCCAACAGTGGGCAAATACAGGCACAGAGAGATAGAGAGTGCATTAAGTTCAATCTGTGATGATAGGTCCTCTAGAGTCCCTAGTTTTTTTATCCTCTGAATTTGTATTTAAACTAGCTATTACTACGATTGAATTTAAACTTGTAATCAATGTTATAATACAGTTATAAGATATGATATATAACTTTATCTTGTAGCGGTACCTACAAACGCCACAAAATGAACGACGCGTCATACTGACGTCACACGAATTCTACATCTCGCAATCAGAGTTTACCGTGCAATTAGCATACATACAACTTGCCAATTTCAACCATCGGGCAAGTGCCCGCCAGACATAACACCCGTCTGGTCGGAGGATCCTCCCTTTTCTATGGAGGATGAGTGAACTTTACTCCCTGTTCCTCATGCCTCCACAATGGTGACCCCGAGCATGAACGTCAGCGCAGCCAGCACCCAGCCAGCACCCACTTCTTCAACGGGTATCCTGACCACAAGCATGCAGCGACCGCGCATACCTGGTCATCACCCTCAACCTCATCAGCAACCTCGACGCAGCCTCAACCCGGCGCTGTACGACATCCGACGCACTGGAGTACAACGAAGCGCCACCACCCCGACTCACTGGGGAATCTTCAAAGACAGTTCCGACTCACCGTGAACTACGCGGCAACCGGTTCCGACTCACTGGAACCTCAGCTGGCCTAGCAAGAATCACAAGATACAAGACTCAGCCCACTATCGACCTCCGGTCTCCGGAGGGGAGTGATGTAGCGGTACCTACAAACGCCACAAAATGAACGACGCGTCATACTGACGTCACACGAATTCTACATCTCGCAATCAGAGTTTACCGTGCAATTAGCATGCATACAACTTGCCAATTTCAACCATCGGGCAAGTGCCCGCCAGACACAACACCCGTCTGGTTGGAGGATCCTCCCCTTTTCTATGGAGGATGAGTGAGCTTTACTCCCTGTTACTCATGCCTCCACAATCTCATTCTTCTACTGCCCCCGAAAGTGTCAAACACCCTCGGGGCATTAGCCCAGGTTGAGGAACTTCGATCTAATCTGTAAAACTTGGAAACATTTAAATGTGATTAGAACTGAGTAATAGGTAGGTAATATGGGCTGAGGACGCAACTCAACAAGAAATTTCGCGTATTTTGAGGCACTAGATCTGAGTAATAAACAATTTGCGGTACCTCCGACCTTACTTTACACACCTTTCAGAAATAACATTAGCAGGTCCTAAAAGGCTGTTTACAACGCAAGGGATAATTGTTCCACACATTATAATCATAAAAGATAAAGGGCTGAATACACATGCGTCACTGATCCTTAGTGAAACGGAGCAATAGCCGGGTCATAAAACAATAGGTGTTGCTTGCCGATTATGTGTCTGTGAATATGCAAAAGGGGAGACTAGCAAAAACTATTACTGAGGTCCTAAATAGTTCCAGTGGTGGCCTAGTGGTAGTTGCCACGACTTAAAAGTTGTAGGTCGTTGATTGGAACCCCGTCAGGCGGTTGACTTTATGTAAATTTTTTCATCACCAGTGCTCTCGTTAAGGTAAAGAAAAGACATCGTGAGGAAACTGGCATGTCGTTGGGGCAAAAACTTCGGCAACATGTGACATCTATCAACCCGCGTGGTAGATTACGGCCCATTGTCTCTCACCAAGAGGAGATCTATGTCCCAGGAGTAATGACGCGCACTGCTACCAGGATTACATAAACCTCGTGAGGTATTCACAAGATATTCGTATTCATGCCGGCTTCCCCAGAAATACTACTACTAGAAATACGGACGACTAAGTCCTTCAAGTAGGGAACCGATTCTCCACTTTCATATTTAACACAGGTAAAGTTTCTTTTTTTAGGAATAGAAATGAAACCTAATGGCTTGAAGGGTTTCAAGCCGTTAGCCATCTTTCGTTGTCGTTCCTTCGGGTTTGATATTCTCATTTCTATGGATAACTTTATGAATTTAAATTTATTAAGGCAGAGAAATTGGGATCAAATTCACATTTAAGGTCTATTTAGTTGCAGGCCTGCGGGCGGTGAGCAGTGGGCAGCTCGCCGCCCGGTAAGGACCAGGCCCGAGTCGACGGCGCGTCGTGACGGGGTCCACGAAGACCGATGCCTCCTGGGTCAGGGTTACGGGTTGGTTAAACAAGAAACCGCGGCCCTGGCCGTTGCACAGGCAAGTAAAGAAACACGGGTGGGTTTTAGTCAGTAAAGGTCTGACACACCCTTCCGCTCCCCCCAGAGCGGGAGAAGTCATTTGATGATTTCCCATCCCAACAAAAAGGTCTATTTACTTCTATGTTCTTATAGGAATGAGATGCAGCTTAAATAAACACTCCTTTTAGCTAAAGCCTGAAAAATAAAGCAAGTAAAAACTATTCTACGAATGAACCAAACAGATTGTGTATTTACGTGTTTTATGAATTTTTCTATGAATATTCTTGTTTATGTTATCCGCTTCCGTAATCCAATTGAAATAAAATTTTGCACGTCCGTGTTATTTAGATGACGATATAAACTAGTCTGCGTAGTGTTATTTTTATAAATTATAAACTAGTGCTTGACCGCAATCCCGCCTGATGGTAAGCAGTGATGCAATCGTTGATGGTAAAGCGCGCTAGTTTATTAAGTACCTATTCACTCAATAAAACTGAATGAACAGGAAGAAAGACGGCAGTTGCCGCAGTTGCTGCGCCAGACGGAGATTGATCTGGAGACCCTCCACGACCAAACTCCCAATACAACAACATTATTGGCGCTTCGTACCCGGCACACATCGCAACATAACTGTTCAGACCTTTCCTCCGTACGGCTTCACCAGACATCATGTCAGAACATTACGAAACGCTTGGCCGCAAGATTCTGACTCTTGTGAAATGAAATGAAATCGTTTATTAAGCAAGTAGGATCACTGTTCACTTTTATACGGCATATTTTTTAAACTAGATGGAGCCGGCATTTCCTAACTGACTACCTCTGAGAAGAAATAGCCGAAACAAACTCAGGGATCATCGTCTTTTATCAAGTCCAGACATTAAAAATGAAAACGTTTACAATAACTTACGTGATTTTAAAATAAACAGTGTTTAAAATGTCATTATTGCAGCATAATTACGCAAATTGCTTAATAACAATGCTTAGCAGAGCGAGCAGCTCAGTCCCAAGCTTAGGTTAAGCTTGTGAGAATATAATATTATTTTCTTTAGTATTGCCATCATTTTGCGAGTAAACGATTGAATCACACTGACACTTCTCCGATCAGCTAGCTTTTTCCTTCTAAGTCATATGAACAGTTTAATCACCGGGGTACACACGCGAATGATTTCCAGTTCACTATTCACTGTGCTGGAGGATCCTCGCCTGCAATAGTTGTGAGCTATTGACACGACTGAGCATTGTAAACGCATCGACTAAGCTAGCTGTCGATCAAGGCGGGACCGTGGCATGTATGGATCTGACCAGTGGGTCGGGCACTAACGCGCGTTACACAAACTCGAATGATTTTGGAATTGAAGACACTGGTTTGCGCTAGTTGGTTTTAAAACTTTATTAGTTGCTATGGGTGTGATACTTAGTGTACTTTTTTTACGGTTCCTTAACTAAAGTGTAAAAACGGAATCCTATTACAAAGACGCCACTGTCCGTCTGCCTGTCTGCCATCAGGTTATATTTCACGAAATGTGATAAATCTTCACAAACGACATGTACAAGGGATCCTACAATGTATTTCTGTTTTAACAAAAATTACTAAAACCAGAATATTATGTATTTTTGTTTTGTTTCGGCTTCCTCCGTGCGCGAATCTCACTCGCACTTGGCCTGTAGCTTAATTCTTAAAGAAGGCCCCAAGACCTTTAAAAACATCGAAATTTAACATAAAACGTTTACTTATTCGTCTCAAGTGATGACTGACTGAAAATAGTTATCCTTTTAATTCAGAAATCGTAGCAAAATCGAACTTGTGCCACCAGGAACACAGGAAAAAAAACGGTTGCGTTACAAGTACACTTGTGGTGAGTGTGTATGACAGATTTATAGACACTACAATATGAAAAACATATTCACTGACCTCGCTCAATACAAATTGTGCTGAGTACTTCGTTAAGGCAAAGCGTGCACTGCTATTTTTGTATCGCATGTTCATGCGGATTATAATTGCGAACACTAATATTATGTAAGTGTGTTGTTTCAAACGATTAATTATTATTATTAATTGAAATAAGATATTGGCGATTCTTTTCCACAATGATTAAATTTCGTTGCGCACTGATCTAGGATAGAGAGCCATAGATAGATAGGTGTTGCACTACTCCCAGCTAATATAGCGCTTACATTTGCGATGGCTGAATTGATTTTAATCATTTACCAGAATAATGACCAGACTGTTTGTTGTAAAAACTCTGCAACATTTACATGTATGTAGTTTTGACTTATAACAATGTTGAGAAAACAACTGCTATTTTTTAAATAAAAATAGGTTTTTATTTGTTAAGTTTTGACCCTAAAAGCGAATGAATTTTAGGATTTATATACCTACCTGGTATTTTATATTTGGCGCGGGTAATCGACAGTCAACCGAATATATGTGGCATCTTCCAACCCGCACTAGGCCTGTGCGTTAGATTACAACTCACTCCATCTCAAAGAGGATCGAGAGAAGTCTATGGCGCAGCAATGGTATTATTATAGGGTAATTATGCTAAGCGAGAGTCGCGGTAGCAATGAAAACATGTTTTGGGAGGACTATCTTGAACTAAACCAAAAACATGGCCACCCTTGCTTATAGAGTTTCAAACCACGCCAAGACGATAGTAACTAAAGCAACTATTCCAACATAATTTGCTCTAAAATTCAGGGTATTCTGAAAATTCCTGGTGCGTTCACATCAAAGAAATAGTCGAGGAGCTCGCAACTTTGCCCGTTTGATATATTGTTGTCGGGCGACATTTTCGGGCAAGGCTCCACAATGAATATTTGGTTAAGTACATAGCATTATTGTTTAAAAATGTTGTTGGTAAAGGCTTTACACAAGAAGCTGTGTTTCCTTAGACTGTAAGTCGACCTGAGTCAAGACTGCCTTTTTATTAATAGTATGAATGAGGTAGTAGGACGCCCTTGGGCGAGATGGAGCGACGACACGAACTGCTCAGGATCGAGCTTATTGACGTGCCATGAAGGCGGCCTATGTCCAGCAGTGGACGAGTAGAGGCTAATGATGATGATTGAGGACAGTTTAACACAATGATTATGCGAAAATACATGAAACATAAATTCATAGTTGTCTAGAATCAAAGTAATTAAATCTCATTTAACTGAAGACAAAAAGCTTCTTAATTATGAAGTTTTAATGTCACCAAAATGATAATGTGAGAGAGAGACACGGAGTTATACCTGGCCATGATCAACAACTTTTTCAAACTGGATTTGTGATGGCATTACTTCTTTTTTAAATGAAGTAAGTATGATCCAACTGCTTAAAGAGATCCTCCAGGGATGTTGATCGAGAGTTTCGGCCATGCGGTGCGTGGCAGAAAACCTCCCCGAGTGCCCGGTGGCTGCTGGTCCTCGGTTTCGACTCCCCGAGGAAGAGCAGACGCTGGGCCGGTGCACCCTGGGCGCGGGCAACAATCCCCGGCGAGGGGGATTGTTGTCAGTGGCGAATTTCTACCGGAGCGGAGGTATCGCTCCCGAAGGCTCTCTATCTACGCTCTGCAGTAGCAGAGTCCATGAATAGGAAGCGAGGTGGGTAGACCGCGGGCCGTTTTTACCGTCCGCGGTCTAGGGTCCAGGGGCGAGAGACTTGGGGAGTCTCCGCCCCCTACTGGATGGACTCGAGGCGGAGGCGCGCGCGAGTGTCGGCGAGCGCTATAGAGGTGATTATTAGGTGGTTATTAAACATCTCACTACCCCGTGCACGAGGCGAGGCCCCGACAACCGGGCCAGCACGAGAGCGTGGGGCTGCGGAGGAATCTGGACTCCCGCGGCCCCGCGCAAACGTGAGAGACGAGACACCGGGGTGGTTTTTAATCAGTAGGAGTCTGACAGACCCCGTTGCCAACCCCAGGGTGGCGGACATGCATTGAGGATTTTCCACACCGGAACAAAAAAAAGAGTTTCGGCCATCAGGGCATAATACAGACTTAAACCAATAGACATTCGGTACAATTTTTATTTTTTTTTAAACTATCCAGCTATGCGCACGCGCTTAGTACTATGATCTACCGTCGACTGTATTGTGCGATCGGTAACCACACTGCTACAATTTCTAAACGTATTTGGGAAAAATATAACAATTTGTAAAAATGATTGGAATCGATTCAGTTCCCCATTCTGAACAGAGAAGAAAGCGAAGAGTAGAGTTAGTCATTCTAAAGTTTTAACTTTGCTGTGCATTAGGACCAACTTGTTTTGTGACATTCGTTGGGAAGAGTGAAAAAAAAAAACTCTACAGTCGTTTCCATTTTCAACGGACTCAAAAAACCAACAATATTCGAACCAAATTCAGTACAGTATTTTCCACATTGAATAGAGCCGTCTAATCTAAAGTTTTGTATTTTTATTCCGGTTCGAAATAGCTGTAAGGATTTCGACAGTTTTGTTTATATGGAATATAGGCTTACGTTTTAAAATGTTCTATATTTTGAGTAGTAGCACAGTTTTATGTATGACTAGCGACCCACCCCGGCATCGCACGGGTGCATGCATGTATTATACAATACATATAAAACTTCCTCTTGAATCAATCTATCTTTTTAAAAAAATGCATTAAAATCGGTTGCGTAGTTTTAAAGATTGCATACATAGGGATAATAGGAACAGAAAAAGTGACTTTGTTTGAAACTACACTAGCTTTCCGCGCACGGCTTCGCCCGCGTGGAGTTCGGTTACATTGCGCTTTTTAGATTTCCCTCATGAATATCAATTTTTTTCGGGATAAAAAGCCTATTATTTAATCCGGACTTCTAACTATACGTCAGCAAAATTTCAAAGCAAACGGTGCAGTAGTTAGACAACAAGGAACAAACAAACAAATAAACTCAGTTTCCCATTTATAATATTAGTAAGGATACCAGCGCGGTTGTCGGTTACCGCTGCAAAACGCGAAATAAAATATATTTGTAAGAATTTTGGGTTTTGGCCTAATGGTGGTAAAAGCTACCAATGTGATGATACACGTAGTCCTTCAATTTTAAAAGTGGGCATAAAATTAGCTAGCCTTATTTCTTCTGCGCGAAGTAATTCGAAAAACACTATTGTATTTACGTATATTTGTTAAAAATTACTAGATAATGGATGGTTATAAGTTAGAAGATTTTTTATTGGTTGTGGCGACTCCTCAAGGTTCCACCGCCTATTTCTTGGCAGACCAGTTAGAGCAGATTTTATTCATGACTCCGATTTGGACTTACGCTTATTGTGCATAATCAATCTGCGGATCATATCTGAAAGCCAATCTGTTGCTGTTTACTAAAATTCGATTGCGAACTCTATTTATGAATAACTGCTGTCTTTCTGCCTGAGCTCTAAGTCGCTGCAAACGCTCGGCAACTGAGAGGTCCGTACATTTTGTTCATGAAGACGTTAGAAACGCTCCAGCCTCAACTATCGTGCACATAACTCAGAGGTTCTCGGATTGTGTTGTGCAAGGCATTGCGAACGTTCGACACTCGACTCTCGTGTGCGTACCTGAGAGTTTCTCCGATTTTGTTCAGCAAGGCGTTGTGAACGTTCAGGTGAAGATTCTCCCATACGACGTATTCTTGCTGCCCGTGTTTGAGAATTATGTTTAGTTGTTGAGAACTGGTTCTCTTAGACATTTTCAAATGTTTAAGAAAATGTTGATGGCGTGTAATATTCTAGCTCTGAAAAGGACTGTTGTTTAGCCCCGAAAAGAACTGTTGTTTAGCCTTGAAAAGAACTGTTGTTTAGGTCTGAAAATAACTGTTGGTTAGCCCTGAAAAGAACTTTTGATTAGCCCTGAGAAGAACTGTTGTATAGTTCTGAGAAAACTTTTGCGTAGGTGTAGTTTTAAGAACGAAATCTAAAAAAAATCGAACAAAAATTACATATTAGACTTCACGCACGACCGCTGCGTAGGGAGCCGACCTCGCGTCTGAGCCGCGCGGGGACCTTACTCATAGATATAAACTCCCGCAACGGGCCGTGCAGAAGAAATCGTAATATATTAATTTCGCCATAACTTCAAAACCAATTCCAGTTCAATTATAATCATTCAAAGACCAAATATTATCTACATAAACTGTACCTAGTATTTATAATTTATTTTTCAAGGATTAATAGCATGAGTAAAATAAATGCGTTTAAATGTAGTCCAAAAAAAATTCAATATTTTTAAATAAAAAAAAATGTTGTTGTACCTCACTCGACATAGACAGGTATAGTGTGTACTTTATTGTAGATATTCATAAGATCTAAAATTAATTCGAACATTTAATGGTTCTATCTTTTATAGTTTAGGCAGCGTACGCAAAATAAGTAACTTTTCTCGTTGATTTTTTACACCTTGTGTTCAAAAACCCCAAATATCTTACCAAACCCTATTTTTTCCCAAAATAAAATTTAGCCTATGCTACTCGTCGATAATGTAGCTTTCGAATGGTGAAAGAATTTTCGAAAATGGTCCAGCAGTTTTTGAGCCTATTTATTACAACCAACCAAACAAAGTTTTCCTGTTTACAACATTAATGTACTAGAGTAATGTAGAGTAGTATAATGACTAGTCCCAATAATCTGGATCCTAACGATCTTAATAATATTAAACAAAACTTGACTAATGATGTTGTGTTGTTCTGTGATGAGATAGGTAAGGGTTTGGGGCGCTTGTTGACTGATGAATGTCCAGGTCACTCAATATTGAACTACTGTATGCCTGGTTGTTCTTTATATGGAATTATGCAAAAAAATATTAAATGTAACTTCTCCCAGGATACAACATTGTTAATTTTTGTGGGTAGTAGGGGAAATGTGAGCAAAAAAGAACTGATTAAGTGTTGTGAAACGTTAAGCAATCTGAATGTTGGAAAGGCTGTCTTATTTACATTCCCATACAGTGACCAGTTGCCACAGGAAGAAAATAGGATTAGATATGAACTAAACATGACTATGTCCAACTTGACATTTAATAATAAAATATTGCTGAATTATAGGGAGATTGATCTGGAGACCTTCCACGACCAAAATCCCGACACAACAACATTTGATGCATAGTACCCGGCACACAATCACAATACAACTGCTCAGACCCTTCTTCCGTACAGCTTCACCAGACATCATGCCGGAACACGACGAATCGCTTGGTGGCAAGACCTACCCCCTTATTCATAAACGGTGCTTAAAGTTGACTAGTGACTAGCGATTCTTTAACCTTACAGTTTTGACCTTTTAACGTCACTTAACTTAAATCATCCTTTATGAATAAACGCCACAGTGTTTAAGGAGTTTGTATATAGCTATATATATCTAGCATAGCTATATATATAGCTATGCTAGCAAATATTCTAGTAGTCCGGTGTTCCAACACTGGACTACAATATTTATTATAGATAAGTTACATGACGGGAGGCCTCTCCAAATGCATCTGTTCAAGAGCCCTAGTCTGGCATTACAATATTGTCAGAATGATTGATCAGTGATCTTCATAGTATTCGATTTTGACAAGTTTCGTAATCTACTGACAAAATGGCGTCATTGTAACTTTCCATAGGTCAATCACTGACACTCCATTCCATATTAATAATTGTTCAAATTAAGTAGTTATTTTTAGAAAATCATTTCTACTAACGAATTTTATAATAATGGGAATATTTTATTACCATTCCATTCCGAGACGACTGGCCGATCATTATGATTTTAGCAGATTACGAACTTTTAGCATAATGAAAATGGAATGAAAGTGGAATTGAGTTGGAATGACAAATTTATAAAAATAGCCGACTAAGGCCACTGGACTACGTTCCAGCATATTTCATCAAGTGAATTAATAACAATACTAGGGTTTCATCCCCAAATAAGAGTAAGAAAAGTACAAAAATGTTACACAAAAAAATTGGGAAAACAAACTTGAATATATGATGGATATTCGTCAAGTGTTATCAGTTGCCTAGTGTTATAATCGCCTTTTTCCAAGTTATAAAATTTTATCGACAACCGACACTACAGTTCAAAAAGGGTTCCGTAGTGGATTGAGAGGTGCATAACGAAAGAAATCCAGGCGCTATTCAAATTACTGTAGAGAATCGTAGTGGTAGTTTTGATATTAATAAACAAAAACATAGACATGACATTCTACTCTGTTGTCATTTTACCCTAATGATGATAAAGGATTTTGGCTGTTATACATTTAATTAAACAAAGTACTTGTGCGACAACAGCTCGAAAGTAAACTATCCGCCGTTCGTTTATACAGGACCGGTCGTATTGTCTTCTATTGAAAATCAAATTCGTCCCGTCCGGAGCCCGAACGAATTAAACGCGAAACGCATAAATTAAGAGGAGTTAAGACAAACTTTCCCCTCGCAAGTTTCGTTGAAAGAGGTGAGCTCTTTTGAGGGATTGTTCCCATTCAATTCAGAAATAACCTTGACAAATTCTATATTGCTGGAAAAAAAATACCAGGAGCTCAAGAGTTCAGAAGAGATAAGGAGCGATTTTCCAAAGCAGTAGAGTTTAGCAAGGCAAGTCTAAGTTGTTCGGATAGTATGCTAATGCACAGCTCCCATCGGAAAGATTTTGTAGTCGGTCGAATTGGATGGCAAATCATTGGCATATTTATTAGACTTGGGAATTGAGCCTGGTTTCTGAAGCACTTGGGTATTGTGATATCAAAAGATCTTGTAAACATATCCCGCGTTGGCATTAGTTGTCGTTTTGATGTGAAGCCACAGAACAATATAAATAGGTTTAACAGTAATGTCGCAGATTGTCATGTTCACAAACTAAACTAATAGTAAGTTAATTGCATCTTTTTCTTTCTATTTCATTAAGAAAAGGATAAAAGATAACATTTTAGTTTAATCCTGTCAAATTAAGATATTACATAGACAGTTTAGACGCGATTATAAACATTGCGACCAGAAATACTGCTACTAGTACTAAATCTAAACTAACATATTATCTTCTATCCTTTTCTTAATGATATGTAAAGAAAAAAAGATGCACTGACCTTAAATTTAGTTTAGTTTGTGAGGGAATTGGAGCCAATGTCAATTAATAATATTTTCTTTTTAGAACACAAATCAATCAAACACTGTCGTTAAATTATTTTTAACAATTTTTTAGCATTTGTTATTGAAAGAAAATTTGTTCAAAATGTTTTGTTGTGATAAAGAAATAACAAATATGAAATAACACTTAATACCAGTTTATGGAGTCGAACTCTCCAACTGGGTAAGGAACTATCATGAAATAAATACACAATTCCGAACCGAACCGAGGAATTTATGCATAAATAAATCTGTCGTTTAATATGGTTTATGGGCAGTTTATAACAGCTGGCAAATAATTCAATGTTGCCACTACAAAGCTAGAAGCAATTTAACTTGGAATTTAATTGAATTGCAGATGTGGTTGCCATGTTTGCGACGCCACCGTCCCTAGTTAATACGTTATAATTTTTGCCCTTCGATATTTGAACATTATTTGTTTTTCATTTGTTTCTACTATACGGCTAATTGGTCTGTAAGCTCCTGGGATTTATTTACGCCTGGTACTTGAGCCTTATGTGTATTATAATCCTGTGTTGTGCTTATATGATGAGCAGAAAATTCAGTCTTACGTAAGACCATGATCCCGTACTCAAATATCGATTAACCTTAATCACCTTACGATCACATAAAGGTGCACATATATCGTGTTAGAGGCCTTCTTAGACAAATGTGTGGTTTGGTGGAACACTGCCGCATCGTACATCAATGGTAAACTAATTGCTTAGTCTTGAACATTTATACAGAGGCTTATATTGAGTGCTCTTGGAAGATCAAGACATAAAAAGAGGGAACAAGAGAAACTCCCGTGATCCTCAGTGTGAAATCTTTTCAATAAAAGGAAACGATGAGATTATTCCAAACCGTAAGTAAATACTTGACCTTTTTTATACCAAGTGCCTGCTTATTTACAGAGAAGAATCTGAAATCACAGCAGTATTTCATACAATAGTAACAAGTGTCGAATATTATCAGTTGCTTTTGACAATTTACGGCGTCTATACGTCATAGCCGAGTCTATGGTTGGCGATGAACTAAAACTTAGGAGATTATTCTCGGCCGTGTCTGTCACTGGAGTAAGTTTGCGAGACGGGCGCTCGAGTTATTCACACTTTATCGCAAACTTAGCGATAGTGGGTTGGCGACCAGCCGTTGTCGCTTATGTACTCCTAGTAGTTTTATAACGATTATATTTTGCTGTCGTAAATATTTTGTTTTGGAAGTTGACTTTTTTTCTCGTTGTTTTTCACTA
Organism: Sesamia inferens; assembly: GCA_037179545.1. NCBI lineage: Eukaryota > Metazoa > Arthropoda > Insecta > Lepidoptera > Noctuidae > Sesamia > Sesamia inferens. The sequence goes on along the minus strand of CM073933.1, from coordinate 28,526,556 downwards.
ACGATGATAACTGAGTTAACCTATGGTGAAAAACGTATAATATTTACTCATTTGTGTGGCTGGTCATCATTACTACTTAATAATGAGAGATATAAGTATATTATTTAAACAAGCCAAAACCAAATAACAGGAGCTACTCGTAGAGCAGCGCCCTAATTGCGAAACAAAACTATTGCTATCAATTGAAATCATACTGAAGCGTATTACTAATCCATTGCTTTATATGTTGGAAAAATAAGTCTGCTCAACCATGTAAATAACGCAATGGATATTGTTGAACTGTCAAAATGAAACCCATTGACGATAGTGTGTTACGTAAATTGCCTTGTAACTTGAAAATAAGTAACACAAGCCTTTAAAGCAGGAGACGGTGTAGGAATTCAAACTAGGAAGGAACTACATTTTCAGATACTGATATTATTTACGATGTCAACATCATTATCATGTTAGCCACAGGAAGTTCAATGCTGAACAAAGGCTTCACCAAAAGATTTCCAAGAAAACATCGTTTGGAAGCGGCCTGCTTCCAGCGGCGTGCTTCCCTGCGATTTTGGTCTGGTCATCCGACCACCTAGTAGGTAGGTGTCCGACGCTGCGCTTGCCGGTACATGGTCGCCATTCAAGATCCTTTCTACCCCATTGGCCATTTGCGATGAATTTCTTACTTATTTTGCTTACAATGTAAGAGAAATCAGCAGGGTAATTGTCTAACACACTCGTAATAGGATTCATTATGACTGGTCATATTTACGTTTTTGTAGGTAGACACAATTTTTTCGTTTGTGTGGAGCAGTGGATTTAAAAATATGCTTAAAAATGATCCAAAATGATGAAAATTTATATTAACAGTCTAGTGTATAGTGTGGTAATAGTGTAGTAATAATGAGTAATTATCCTAATTAAGTCTCGGTTCCAAACACGACTTGTAAAGTTACACATTACAATAAGTGTACAGTACAGTCTATATAAAAAACCAAGTGTGAATCAAATTACATACTAAAAAAATATCTTTCCCTTTTTGTTTGTATTGTTTTAGAATAACGGAAAAACACATCCTCTGAGAAAATTGGAACTATCTAGCTAATACGGTTCGCGAGATACAGCCTGGTGATTTTTAGGGTTCCGTGCCTCGAAAGGCAAAACAGAATGATCGCTTTCTTGTGCGTCCTTCCTTCCGTCCCTCACGAGAGCTAGAAGGTATCAAGCTTCATCATTATTTGTATCAATGCAGGGTAACTGTTCAATAACATTCATTGCGTTATTTACGAGTACGATGTTGAGCGGACATTCGAACATATGCAGCAGTGGATTAGTAAATGCTTCAAAATCATTTTAATTGATTGTAATGTGTGTTGCATACGTACGTATGTACGTAAAAATCAAACTTTTAAGCTCACGCAATCAAAAGATCGCCGATCCGCATTGAGCAAGCGTGGTGATTACGCTCGATCCTTCTCTGTACGAGAGGAGACCTGTGCCCAGCAGTGGGATGATAAAAAGGTTGATGATGATAAATCAAAAGATACAGCCGTTTATGATGCTTTCCGCAAAATTTTCGACAGTCGCAAAGGAATCAAAGTCTACAGGGTAATTACTTTTTGTGAACTCACAATCTAGAAATTTGGTACGAAGCGAACCGAAAAATACCGAAATTAGTAAATTATTATTAGTTAGTAAGTTTTAACATATGTAAAAAATATTTTAATAATTTTAAACTTATTAACCCTCTCTGGTCTCTCTTTGTTGTGCGGACCCCTCAGTTCGCGAGTCCAACACGCACTTGGCCGGTTTTTTCCCTTTGAGTGCGGAGATTTAAAATCTCCATATACATTGCATTTTTTTAAACTCTTTTGTAGCTTAAATTAATGAACAAAATTGAATACAATATGCATTAATCACAGCACATACAACGCGTCAGTAACATATTCATACAGGTCTTTGTTACATTTCAACGCGACCCGTCATGGTCGCCCAATCACAGAAACAATACAACAAAAACTTTTGACCCACAACTTTGACCTCTGTGAATTTGTAACAAAACTTCCAAGGGAACTTTACTAAGCGAATATATTATTCAAAACTGATATTACACATAGATTTGTCAAATTACATTTACACTAAACTCGAGCCTGTCTTTCGAACTTCTCGCATTGCAAAGACAAAACTTTGAAGATGATCGTACTCTAGAAACTAGTGGAAAATTGTCACCAACGTAAGTAGAACTGCTTCGTCTCCTCGCAATCCTTGAATGTTGAGGGAGTTAGCGGATTAACGGCAAGGACTGGGAGCTCAGAGCTTGCTGGTGCCCCGGCAATGTTTATTAACGTGAAGTGGCCTGGCAGCTAATTCGCGCCTGGACTGACAAATTTAATAATAAGTAATGAAGTACATAGAATCGAACCACGCCGGTACTGTGCTATGATCCCTTGGGTTTACTAGTTCAGTTAGTTAAAAGAAATATAGATCAGGTATCAGTTGAGATTAAATTTTGATGGTAATTTTAAGCACTAAATTTTGATGGCAATTGCCATTGAATTTACACAAAAAAGAAGTTTGATTGATGCTCCTTGTATTTTTTAAATAGAAACTGTGGAGTTTCTAGCCAGCTCTTCAGAAGGGATTAGTGGAACCCCGCCAGACGCTTTTCTTTATGTAAATATTTCTACACCGTTGCTCTCAAAACAGTGAAAGAAAACATTGTGAGGAACTGGCATGTCCTAGAGGCAAAATTTCGAAGACGTGTGGTAGATTACGGCCCACTCCCGTTCACCTCACCTCAGATGAAGCCTGTGTTTCAGAATCGGGATCATTATGGGCTGATTATATCTATGTAGTGACCTTAAAGTTTCTAGCCGGCTCTTCTCGTATTCATAAGGGAAATGGCCAATCGGTATCGTGCATCCAGCTTTTCTCATTTAATAAGTGCCCATATTTTGATTTATGTAAAATAAAATATTTTTATTAATAGCTATCATGAAGCCATGGGACAATAAAAAGGTTGATGATGATGAAACCTAACTTAATATGATTGGGAACGTAAGTTTGTATGCTTGATTGATACGCTTTCACGCTATATCCGCTGAACGGAATTGAATGAAATTTAGAGCATAGGTAGATCATAACCTTCGTCTTTTCACTCCGGGTCTCAGACGAAGTCACGAGTAAAAGAAAGCTAGTAAAATATGTACAACCAGCTGCGTCCCACAGTTTCACCAGCGTAGGTTTTGATATGTTTTTTTTTATATCTGCTACGCTAATATTAGTTGCAGCGTGATGATATATAGCCTAAAGCCTTCCTGGATTAATGGGCTATCCATATCGCAAAAACACTTTTTGAAATCGGATCAGCTTCCTGAGATAAGCACGTTCAAACAAACAAACAAACAAATTCTTCAGCTTTATATATTATTAGTATTAGTATTAATTAAATATTAAGTATAGATAAAAAGGGTGAAGCAAAAACCGAAAAGCGTTAACATTAGAATTGTTTCTTTTAAAAATCATGCAAATTTAAAAGTAACTTCTGAAACACGAAATCAACATAATTTGTTCCTGACTCTCCCGCAACATTCAGCATCATTTGCATGCATCCCCAAGACATTTTCTCCCCATTTATGGTTAAAAATCCATAACAAATGCGTTACGTGATTCTTGTACAATCTCTTTCGACAATTGTACATTTAAAAATACTTAGATCCCAACTTACGATTCAGCACACGCTCCGAGGAGATATTAATGGAGCCTCAGTGTTTGCACTAGACGCGGCCCGAGAACGATGGGCAGCCATTTTAAAAATCCTACGACCACGCAAACACTAAAATGGTCAGAGCGGTGCAAATTGTCGCTTCATTTACTTTTTTCTACAATTATGTCATCGATCTGACGACAGCAATGGGCAAGAGAAATGGGGAGTTTTTATTAAAAAAAACCTATGACTTATCACATGTAATTAATTAACGTAGGCGGAACAAAACATGATTGGTTCTGACAATAAAAGATTATCTAAATATACCTATATGAAAATCACTACTTTTGGGGGTGTATATTCCAAAAACTTTTATGGTCAAACAAACTATTTCCTGTCTTTGATAAGTGTATTCAAGAATCCTCTCTCAAATTTTCCTCTGTCCTTCCAAATTTGATAAGGAGTTTCATTTCCATGTGACAAGATTATGTGAACCGTTAACAAAGCTATTAGAATTAAAATGCTATGAGTAGAATGTAGAAAAACCATGGAACAGTGGTGCCAGTTTGGAACGCAGCCAGTCTCATGTACTAGGAGCACATAGCCGGGCGCCGTGTTTTTAATCACCAGTGACAGGTTGACATTGAAAAATATTTCTGTTTAGATTTCGATCGTACGCTGCAGGGGTTCGGTATTGTAAAAAAATAGGGTTTTGAGAGGTTTTTAGGACAGATTAAAAATTGTCCGACTCTTTTACCTGGTACAGGAAGAGCTATAACAAATGCGTGAAATACATTTATGCTGCACCACGCGGTTTCTGTGCGCTAATTTCAACCAATTTTTGCGTGAAACAGTAACAGACTTCTATACTCACAAACTTACAAATATACTCATAAACTTTCGCATTTATAATATTTGTGGGATGTATTTCTTCAACGTATTTTTAAAGGGATAAAGATACACTTTTATAATATGTATGACGACGTCAGCGACGGTGGAACGATAAGTTCGTCACCATCTTGGTGGTAAGGGCTCCATTTCGTAGGTGGCGTTTTTAATTAAAGCACTAAGTGTAAATTTACCCTCCAATTTTGGCACTAACAATTTAAATAGGTAAATGAACAGTTTCGCCCCGGAGAAGTGCTCTGGTCCTCGTCTTAACACGAAGTGACCGTTCGACAATCCCAACTTTCCAAAACAACTCTGGCTAAGAGCTGCCGTTACAAAATAACGCCACAGCGTTTGCCCCACTACTGCATAAATCAAATAAGCAACTTTTATTAAAATTATATCGTTATCCACGACATGTATTTTTTTCGCTTCAGTTACAAAGCTCTTTCGACTGTCTGTTAAAAGGTCTTAAATAGATTATTCTGTCTTAGACAAAGCCACAAATCCATTGCGAACTCATTAGTATGAATTTCTTTTGCATGTTGATTACTACGGCTTTACCAGAAAAGCGTATTTAAATTCAATCCATTCTCAAATTGAACTGGGAAAACAGAACTTGGAAGGCTGTATAGTACATTGATATTATTCTAACCTGGGCTTTAAGTCTGAAATCGCTAACCCGCATTGGGCAAGCGTGGTGATTATGCTCAATCCTTCTCTGTATGAGAAGAGGCCTGTGCCCAGCAGTGGGATGATAAAAATGTTGATGAATATGTAGATATTATTTTAATTAATAATGTTAATAAGACCATCGTTATTTCAATTTTAATAACGTCGTGAATACGCTAACCTCAACATCTTTTTATTTTAGGACAATTCCAATATTTACTAAAAGCTAAGTTTCAGTTTTATTAAATTTACCGTTATGGGAAAATGCACTCAGGTTGATCAAATGTAATATTAGGTTGCCTTTGTAAGTTGGAGTCTTTATTTTACTTAATTTTTATTCTGTTGAAAGTTTTCAGTAACTTAGCTTCCTTTATACTAAGATACAGAATAGCTGGTTTTCATTTATATTGACCTCTATTGAATTTATGTTAATTCAAGTTAAAGAAATATCAACTTTATTATGATAGTAGTTATGTTGAATTGAGAGTGACTAGCACTCTTGAACAAGTTACAAAAATGTTTCAAGTTGTAGCGTAAAAATAATTTTTTATACCTACATATTTTATATACATATCCAAATCTGTGTCTGTAACATACTAACACTACAACTTAAGTATAATTATTACGAAACTTATGGACTTCTGCCTGAAATAAGACTTTTCTATTCTATTCTATTATGTAGGAGTTAAAGTGCCTTTTTCATAAACTTATATTTGTCTACAGTTTTGGTAAATAACTTACCGGTCTTGATTTTATTATTAAGGTCCATACTTGGTCGAGGTATCGCTGCAGTTTCAATTAAAGGAGATTACTTCAATGTAACATGTTAGCAGAAAAACTAAAGTCACCGACACAGCTCTTCGAGTCGTTAAAATTAAGTGGTAGTGAGCGGTGTGACGGTCACGTTTGGAGACGCAGCATAGGGAGAAGCGGCCGATGTATGCGGGCAGCACATGACCGGTCGTTGAGGAAAGCGTTGGGCGAAGCATTTGACTAGCAGTGGACGTATAGACTGAGAAAGAAGAAAAAGAAGAGAACATTTTATAAACAGATGCAATTTGCACCCAGTAAAACTAATACTGTGATGTTCCACAAAACGATGGGATATATCGTATTCGGCATAACGTGATGCTCACACACTATAGAAGTTTAATGACATTACTAATGGTGCCAAACTCGAAGCTGAGTTCAGCACCCTGGATGGGAAATCATCAAATGACTTCTCCCGCTCTGGGCGGAGCAGAAGGGCATGTCAGACTTTTACTGACTAAAACCCACCCGTGTTCCTTCACTTGCCTGTGCTCCAGGGCCATGGTTACTTTTTTAACCAACCCACAATGAGTTCTGCACCCTAAATGCGTAACACGTTCACAATTATTATCAATTGGATTCATTTTGAAGTATATTGCTAATCCGTTGCTTCATATGTTCGAAAAATGTGTCTGCTCGACAATGCAAACAATGCAATGGATGTTGTTAAACTGTTAAAATAAAATCTATTACTTCTGATACAGTGTTACGTAATTACCCTGCTGGCTTCTTCTTCTTCTTCTTCTTTAGCCTATGAATGTCCACTGCAGGGGAAAGGCCTCCCCCAAGGCTTTGCACGCTGACCGGTCTTGTGCTACCCGCATCCATCGGCTTCCCGCGACCTTCACCAGGTCATCGGTCCACCTTGTTGAGAGCCTCCCTACGCTGTGTCTTCCAGTACGTGGCCGCCACTCCAGAACCTTACTGCCCCATCGGCCATCGGTTCTATGAGTAATGTGCCCTGCCCACTGCCACTTCAGTTTAGCGACTCGCAGAGCTATGTCGGTGACTTTGGTTCTTCTGCGGATCTCCTCATTTCTGATTCGATCACGCAAACTCCGAGCATAGCTCTTTCCATTGCCCTTTGCTGGCTTCTGGGCCAACTCAATCCGTCGACGCGCTGAGAAGAAATGGTGCACGGAGTTCTAATGAGTTGGAAGAAACTGTTCTTTTTCTTCAGCCTGGAGCAAGGCTGTCCACGAAGACTGGTCTTGTGCAGCCCACATCCATTGGCTTCCCGCGACTTTCACCAGGTCATCGGTCCACCTTGTTGCGGGCGTCCCTACAGAATAATTTGTTAGTTGTAACAAAATAAGCCTAATATAAATAAACGGGGTCTTTTCATTTCTCTTACATAAGTTAATTATACTATTTCCCGCCATCTCATTTACACCCCATCTTAAATGTTAATTTTACGAGCAGATAAACGCGACTGAGTCTCACAACACTTCAAAAGCTGTCATTCTAGAGAGTTTTATAAATTTCGTAGCTAATTGAATTGCTAAATTACTTATTGGAAAGTCGAAGCGAGTCAGAAACGAACGGTGATCGGTCAGTGCTTATGAATAATTCAGCAAATAGTAAATAGCTACTAAACTCGGGGGCTAATATTGTTGGAGTGGAAGAACGTCGACGATATTTTGTAGTTTGAAAAACAAAGCAGAATTTGTGAATATTTTTAGTTTCGTATATAAATCATCATCATCTTCATCATCTCAGCGTTAATCCCAGTCGCATCCAAAGCTATTTCAGCTTTGGAATCTGGGGTCCGCTTTACCAGTCTAACTGCTGATTTTGGCTAAACTTCGATACATATTTTTCCGTGAAGCGACTGCCGTCTGCCCTCTATAATTCGAAGGCGATAACGAAGCATTGACCAAATGTTGAATTTTTGAGGGCTTCCACAACCCGTAACGATTGCAATTAGATGTTTATATCGCAACCGAGACCATCGGCTTAACGTGCTTTCCGAGGCACAACCAGAACAGTGCAAATATTTCCACTGCGCGGAGATCGAACCGGCGTGTCCTTGTGCAGCGGCCGCGTTCGCTACCGCTGCGCCACGGAGGCTGTCTTCTAAGCTGTTTTTAAGTTTCGTTTGTAATTCAATAGAAATGATTTCTGTACTGGCAACTTATTAATCTGGAATGACTAAGAAAGCATAATCACTTGATTACAGACTACGGAGAAAGCTCGACGGTCGCTGCTTAAGACGGTACTCTTCATACTTTCCATACCAACTAAGCCACACACAAACTCACACTAGAACACAAACGACGCACATTTGAAGAAAGTCCGTGACAGAAATTGTGCGTTCACCGCATAATTTCTCTTTCTGTAAAAATCTCACCTTCAAAACCTAGTAGGCTTGAAGTGAACTGTGACTGGTCTAGAATTAGCATCATCCTGCCCCTAATCGAAGTTGGGGTCAGTTGGGATCGTTTGGACTGCCCATTGGTCCGTTCGGTCCAAACGATCCCAATCATTTGATAAAAAGATTAAGTCGATTAAGGGGCTGGTGTGACCAATTTACTTCACCTAAGTTTTTATAGTGAGATTTATACGGAATCGCACTGTTGCTCTCTCTATATAGGCTACCGCACCATCTTCGTGGTTTGCACTTTTGGCTTGACAATAGTCCGCCGATAATTGTTGATGATGGCCGATGGGGCAGTAAGGTTTTGGAGTGGCGGTCACGTACCGGATGACGCAGCGTAGGGAGGCCCCAATAAGATGGACCAATGACCTGGTGAAGGTCGCAAGAAGCCGATAGATGCGGGCAGCACAAGACCGGTCATCATTGAAAGCCTTAAGGGAGGCCATGTCCAGCAGTGGACCTCTATAGGCTCAGAAGAAGAAAAAGAAGATAGTTGTCGCTCGATCCGAAAGTTAGTTGAAGTGGACTTAGAGTGAGCTGGCTGGTATCAGTCCATAGCATTATTTGGAATTATAGCTAATTACACGCTCCCTTCACTTACATAAGTGGTCAAGATTACTTGGTTACAATAAAGTACTGATACACCTCGTGAACGTCAACAGGAGGGAAATCGAGTTAAATAAAACAGTAAAAGTTATACTCTTGTTTGTCCAGTTTAAGTTGTGGTTTAGTTTCGATCCCATTTTGTATCGCGCTAAAGTTTTAACTTCGATTGAAGTAAAATAAATATATAAGTGATACATTTCGTCAGATAGAATAGTCAAAAAGTTAGCGCGATACGAAACATCAGTGATGTTTTGGTTAGGTTGCGATGTAATTATGTTTGGGTTGAATTATTTTAGCACGATTGCCCCCCGTTATTTTTTGTGGCGCCAAGTGCCGTGACAGCTATTGAGAAACTGAAGATGTATGAGTGTCAACGGTAGGTATAAATTGTAACTTCTTTTGGATCTCGATCTTGATCCACACCGCAAGTATGTATGGGTTAATTTATAAGTTATATATTTATTTATTTATTTATTAAAACTTTATGCACAAGGAAATTGTACAATGGCGGACTTAATGCCTTAGGCATTTTCTACCAGTCTACCTTAAGGTGATGCAGACAAAATATGGTAGGTGCAAACAAATTAAAGTTAAAAGAGAGAAGAAAAAAAAATAAAATTATAATAAATACACAAATACATACATACAAAATATAAACAGAAGAGAGAGTTAAAAAAAAAAATCATAGATAGAGAAAAGAAAAAAATTATATATGTGATGAATCTGCCAATTTCTTGCGTAGGTATTCCCGAGCTTTCACTTTAAATGTGTACCGACTACAGTATACGACGATATACAGTATGTTAAGAAAACCTTGTCCGACCCATAAGGATAATAAAGGTTAGGTAAACACATGACCATATATAATATAAAATTTTACGTAATCATCATAGTACCAATACAAATGAATTTTGAAATAATCTTTTTTTCCCGCGAATTAATTCCAACTTCCCCGAAATTTGGTAATATTTAAAAAAGTGACAACACCGGTATTATTTTGAGTGAATAGCAATGCAACCATGTGCCGCGTGCCCTGCCGCCCGCCGCCCGCGAAAGGGTGCTTAACGCAGATTTATTAAGTTACCTCTTTTTGCGAAATAATATTAAAGCATTAAGGCTCAGGTTTGTTCCTTTTTTCGATTGGGAATGTTTGACAATTTCGGGTAGCTTGATTTGCTATCGTCTGTATAATCTAACTTCTATACAATCTAATCTTAAACTCATTCAGTCACTGGCAGCCAACGCCCCGCCTAACCTGCTGGATGTAGATGTATACAATTTGTCACAAAACCTGATATTTTAATATACTTTTGATTATAAAGAAAGTGAGCACTAAGGTAGGTTGTCCAGTCATTTTAATTTGCATGCATAAACGCGAGTTGTATGAAATAAATTGCCTTTATCTTTAAATAGTTTAAGCGAAAGTTTGTCTGAAAGTTCGTTATTTTTGCCGATAAGAAACCTCATCGGGCATATGTCACATAATCTGTAATCTCGACAAAAACAACTTTAACTCCTACACAATAACGTTCAGTTTGCGTTACATCAAATATTTTTATAGCTTTTCCAATAGTGCTTATCATTCTGAAATTCAACTTAATTGTCATTGAGATAAAGTTGATATTTATTTAAGCTGAAATAGGGTGAACGTGTGCTGTACTGTGCACTTTTACTTTAACAATTTTGCTCTAGAAAAGCTCCCACTAAGTTATTATCATAAAAGCAACAAAACTGAACTGTTTGTACATAATATCGTGCTGAGTTACGCCGTGCCAGAGCGCAGATAGGTTTCACGCCCGCATCGCTTTCAGCATGATCTATCGCTGCTAATAACATACATGAAATACCAAAGTGTTTGAGAATTTCGGACATACGAAGCCAGAACGAAATCCTACTTTCTACTTGTCCTACTAACATTATAAATGCGTAAGTTTGTGAGGATGACAAAGTCTTGCCGCGATGGTTTCGTCGTGTTCTGGCATGATGTCTGGTGAAGCCGTACGGAGGACGGGTCTGAGCAGTTGTGTTGCAATGTGTATCGGGTATGATGCGCCAAATGTTGTTATGTTTGGAAGTTTGGTCGCGGAGGGTCTCCAGATCAATCTCCCTCTAGCGCAGCATCGTTGGTTTTATTGTTAGAGCCTGTTGAAAAAGTTGTTTTATCCCATGACTGTGGACAAACTTATGCGGGAGAGACTGCGCAGTTATTTATTTTTGAAATATTATATGATAGTCGTGGTGGCCTAGTGTTTAAAACACCAGCCTCTCAAGTATGAGTGCGCGGCTTTAATTCCAGGTCAGGCAAGTACCAAGGTAACTTTTCTAAAGTTATACGTACTTTCTAAGTATATCTTGGACACCAATGACTGAAGGTGAAGGAAAATATCTTGAGGAAACCTGGACTTTAAGTCTGAAATCGCCAACCCGCATTGAGCAAGCGTGGTGATTTCGCTCAATCCTTCTCTGTATGAGAGAAGACCTGTGCCCAGCAGTGGGACGATAAAAAGGTTGATAATGATGATGATATGATTGCCATATTATAACCGGCTTTAACAGTTATAATCCTAAAAGGATAACCATAGACAGGGTTTTAAGTACCAATGGTTTATGTACAAATGATACAAGGTTACAATAGAGATCTGTATTACAGGTTCTGAATTTGGTTCAGACTCCAGCTCTCACAAACGTTGGAGCATATGGCAAAATAGTATTTACAAAAATATTTAGAAAATGGAAACTGCACACATCAAAAGTGTCTAGGGATCAACATATATTTTTGCAATAACTTTTCTCCTGATTGATATTAATTAAAATTTTCTTTAAGGATTCATCAAATAAAGTGTTTTCGTTTGTCACAGTAACGACAAACCAAGTCACCTTTGCATTAATAAAGAAATTTGCCATTTTCCTAATAAAGGGATATTTGACATTTGAACCACTAACACAAAAGTTCGAAAAAAAGACTGAAATAACAGTTTTCTCTAAAATTTTATTGGGTAACTTAAACAATTAATAATCCGTGTTTCTACCGCGAACACTAACAACACAAGAACATCGGTTTGGCATACTCAAAATGAGTTCATCCAAATCACGCTGTGGAATGGCCGCCCATGTTCGTTGCAACAACAAAAAAAGGTCTTCTTGCGACTGGATACCCTCCATATTCGGCAGAGCTCTTCTCTGTAGCATATCCCATGCATGCTCAATCGGGTTCAAGTCTGGCGACTGAGCAGGCCAGGGCAGGACATTGATGTTAGCTGCGGCGAGAGTCTGTCTTACAACTCTTGCGGTGTGCGGTCGTGCATTATCATGCATTAACTGAAATAAGGGACCGATTTGCACTTGTAGAGGAACGATGACGTCCGATACAATCGTCTCAGCATAAATTTGAGCGTTGAGGTTGCCTCTGATCCAAATCAACTCAGTTCTTCCGCCGATCCAAATACCCGCCCATACCATGATGGTTCCACCACTATAAGGATGGACTTCCTGGCAGGATTTTAATCGCTGTTGGCGTCCAGGGGTTCTCCAGTGTCGTATACGTCTTGTATCCGGTCTCATACCAAAACGAGACTCATCAGAAAAGCACACGAAACGCCATTGTTCTTCTGCCCAATTTCTGTGTTCAAGAGCCCATTGATATCGAATCCTACGATTGTGCATTGCTATAGGTGGTACCCGTAGCGGTCTTCGGGAATGAAGGTTCACTTCATGCAAGCGGTTTCTGACTGTTTGGTCGCTAATTAAGTTCCCTGAAGAGTGATGAAGCCTCACGGCTAACATCATGGCGGTTATTGTTGGAGCTCTTCGAGTTAAGATTTGAATGTATCGGTCTTGTCTCCGTGTGGTGCAGCGATACCGTCCTCCATGGCGCTCAGCCACGGTACCAGTGCTTCGGTAACGTGTCCAAAGTCGACTGATAACACTCTGACTTGTATTCAGAGCTAAAGCCACAGTACGTTGCCGGGAACCAGCTTCTATCATTCCCACGGCTCTGAGCATTTCTTCCCTGCTTAAATGACGTCGCCGCTCCATAATAACGTTGGTTTTAATCAGTAGTAGGGAAACAGTAGCACTAATAATGTCTTCAATGCGTTGTATGTTTTTATAGGGAAAATATTGACAGCTGATTTTCATCTTTTACTCGAATTTGATTCACAGTTCCTGATTCAAATTATGAAATGCACCAAAAAGGATCCATATAAATTTATAAAATCATAAATTTATTACAAAGCCACATCTCAATCTCAAGAAATCCGCATAAAAATGCTTGATCCCTAGACACTTTTGATGTGTGTATTTGCTAGAAACTTTACGAGTAGTCTTTTATAACAGATTTTGTTTTACAAAATATTGACTATATTTGAATGATATAGCCAATTTCTGTAAAACAAAATCGAAATGTATGGTCAGATTTTTTTTGGATGGGAAATCATCAAATGACCTCTCCCACTCTGGGCGGAGCGGATGGGTGTGTCAGACTTTAACTGACCAAAATCCACCCGTGTTTCTTCACTTGCATTTGCGCCCATACCACGGTCCTCCTGAACCCCGACACGATGCGCTGACATCTCTTTGAGGCGCGCGTGAAACACAACGCGTTGTCGACCCGGGCCTGACCTTTACTGGGAGGCTAGGTGCCCACTGCTCACCGATGTATGGTCAGACTCAAGTGTTCAAATTGGAATTTCGGTTTGTGAGTACTCCTTTGTATAAGCGAAGAGTATTTAACACAAACAATCTGTAAACAATTCCACGATACAAAAATGACTCTTCAGAAAGGTTCTCAGATCAAATATTGTTACAGGGCCGAGGAAAATAATTAAAACAAATAAAAACATACTTCGTCAATTTATTAAGTCAAAGTTTACATTATAAACACTGGTTTAACGCTAAAAGCTACAAAGTTCGTTAAAGTAAACTTACATGAGCTTAAGATTAATTTTACTACGTTGTTGGGTTTTGGCTAACTGGTTCAGTTGTTCACTGCATGTAGTCCTAATTTGATATTATACAATAAATTATTGTTTGATAAGGGTAAGTTATTAAATTTTTTAATTAACTACAACCCACTATCCTTGGGCTTTGAAATTACCTTTATTGGTTCGTGATTTTGTTTGTTCGTAAGATATCGTTTGTAGAATAGCTTTAAAGTTTTTGTAATTTTGAGAGTGTCCTCAAAACTGAGTCATGTTGTTTTTGGAAAGAGCAACGGCCATTTTGCGTTGTTTCGTCGCATGTTTTCCCCAACTAGTTATTATTATTATTATTTTGTGTATCTACTTTTTTATTGCGTCATGATTACCGCTAATAAAAATATTTTTTTATTGCGTCATCATTATTTGCAGCTTTGTAGTACAATATATGCTTCTTCCTTCTTCGTTATGCGTTCCTGGTACAAGCATACTTATCACGAAACAATAATATTTATTTTGTAATATCAAAATGAAGAATTTTTTGGTTTCGTTCTAAATAAGGCTATTTTGGCATTCTATAGTCATGTTTACAGTTTAGGATTTTGATTATATGTAGGTATTTTTACGTACACACAGACTTTTTAATACACGATTTTGATAGCAGAACGTTAAATAGATAACATACGTATAAGATAAAATTATAAGTGAGCACAATAAATAATACATAATAATTATATAATCGTAAAGTGTAAGATATAGGTAATTCAAAGTCGTGGTGGCCTAGTGGTTAAAACACCAGCCTCTCAAGTATGAGTGCGCGGGTTCGATTCCAGGTCAGGCAAGTACCAATGTAACTTTTCTAAAGTTATATGTATTTTCTAAGTATATCTTGGACACCATTGACTGAAGGTGAAGGAAAACATCTTGAGGAAACCTGGACTTTATAAGTCTGAAATCGCCAACCCGCATTGAGCAAGCGTGGTGATTACGCTCAATCCTTCTCTGTATGAGAGGAGACCTGTGCCCAGCAGTGGGACGATAAAAAAGGTTGATGATGATGATGATGAAGCGCGAGTTAACAACAAAACTTTAGATTACCTATTAGGTATTTAAAACATGAATTAAGAATTTCTTATAATTTTCATAACAACAACAATACTCGTGCAACAACATACTGAATGGCATACTTAATAATGTTCAGATTCCATTGTAACCAAAAACTTATTAGGATTTTTTGTTACAAGTTATCACTCAAAAATTAACTTATAATAACTACACTCTACTTTGTTTATTAGGTAAACTGTTCTTGACAGCTGGAACCGCTGATCGCGGCAACACAATACAAATAAATAAATAAATAAAATAAATAAATACGGACAAATCACACAGATTGAGCTAGCCCCAAAGTAAGTTCGAGACTTGTGTTATGGGATACTAACTCAACGATACTATATTTTGTAATAGACACATATATAGATAAACATCCAAGACCCAGGCCAATCAGGAAAAGATCGTTTTCCATCATGACCTGGCCGGGGATCGAACCCGGGGCCTCCACGTCGCAGGCAGGCGTATTGACCGCTGCGCCACGGAGACAATACATAACACACAATACATACCGCGTATATCGAAGGGCTGGAACAATTTGGCTCTTAATAAACTATTGCGCTTTATCATCAATGATTGCATCACTGTTTACCATCAGGCTGGATCGAGGTCAAGCACTAGTTTATAATGTAAAAAATATACATCAATGTACATAATATACGCAAGACAAGGCAGTTTATATATTTGTTACCAGTTAACTGTTATGTAATATGAAATATGTTCATTTTAAGACAGTTGTCAAAAAACGATTAGCATAATGAACAGAGTATAAAGTAGCTACTTAGTGGCGATGGAATGTAAATTCTTTGAAACTAACACTCATATTCTTACTTTGAGTGAAACCTTCCGCATTATAAACTCCAATTACCTACGCATGACATTAAAAATGTAACAACACGTTAGTCCAACAATTTATATAAAAAAAACGGAATATCAATCCTTAATAACACATAACATCACGCCTGTAATCCCCGAGGGGTGAGGCAGATGTGTACCTTTAGTAAACGTGACATTTCGGTCAGCTATGATAACCCTAACAACGATGAGCATAATGATTCCTCATTACTACAATTATTAATTCTAACACAGCCATGTTTTGTCAAAGAAAATGTTTACTTCCAAAACATTTGGTTACATTCCTCCCATCTCACCCTATTTGGCAACGAAAACTGTTATTATTATACTTATGTTACTTTACTAAAGTTTTTTTGGGACATTCTCTAGCGGTGTCCCTAAGGGTGCAGTTTTGGGTCCATTAGAACAAAGTTTGGTACTTCAAATGAATTATTCGTTTTGTATTAAACTGGCAATTAAATCTTCACTAATTGAGGACCCATGGCTTTGACCGCGTGGAGATTGGACATTATCCCACGGGAACGTACTAACTTGATAACAAGTATCCGGCTTCCTTACCCACTTCATTGTCCTTTCGTGTACTCTTTGAAATCGGTTTAGCATTTGTGTTGTGAATTTCATTGTCGAAAATCAATATATTTTCCCTTTTGAATAATTCAGCATCACCAACCTCTATCGATTGAACATCTTCCCGAATTATCGCATTTTTATCTTTTGTAATATTATCTAAAAGCGGGAAAAATAAGAAAGGACAAGAATTTATTAGTGTACTGTATCAAACTGAAGGAAAGAACAATTTATTACCCTTTTCCTACTTTCAACTTAAAAACTAATTTTTTACTTGAAACCTTAAGTTACTTATAATATAATGTTACGATACAATTCACAGCCTATTTTGGCTTCACAACGTCTAATTAGGACAATTAATGGTTTAGAGGTAAAATCTTATTTTAATACTACGATATTTTAGACATTGCTGACAAAGCTGCCACGGTAATTGTGGGAGTTTTAATACTCTAACAGCAAAGTTAATTCGATTTAATTTGACAGGCAAAGATTCCACATTAGTATACAAATGAAAATTCTTGAAAGATATATTAAAAATCCCAGAAGGCAGACATAGTACTGCTGTATCAAGTTCCTACTAAAAGTACCAACAATTTATGAGAAATTCTACCAAAACAACCATCGTTTATCCCGCTCAAAACTCCAGGCCACTTGAGTTTCCATAATTTCACGCATCTTTACACAAACCTTCTTAGTTCCGATAAAAACCTTCATCAGGTATCCTGATCCAAATCTTAGTCTGATTTATACCTTAACCTAGGGATCTCCACTGTCAACAGGCAAAAATTGCTGCTGAGCTACTGAAGATAACATCATGTCAATGGGTTTGGTGTCGTCATAGAGTGATGGTGCTTCACAGAGGATGGCGAAAGTACCGACGATAGAGGCGATAGTGAAGATCCAGAGGAAGAGACGGTCGAGAACCATGGCCACAAAGCCCCAGTCTTGATCTTCCTGTTACAGTGAATAAAAGAAGAATTTATGAAATTGGACACAAATTCAGAAGTGTGTAGTGATCGTTTGATGTGTTGACAGACTCTTTTTATAAGTTGTACAGATACTTATTTACATGAGTGAATCATGATGGCAGTCAATCGTTATTGCAACTAGTCCACCTCCCTCTAGGAGCTCTCTAAGGTTATAGCAATACTCACAGCATTAAATTCATCCTGCCTTTGCATGTGATGCTGTATAAACATGACGTTATGTATCGCCTTCTCCAGTTCAAATGGGTACTTCTTACGAGGGACTACATCGCTCAAAGAGTCATCTAGTCCTGACATCACTGAGGGAAGACCGTTGTAGCCAGCACCAAGGCTACCCAAAGCACCAACGAGGCCGCTGAACCTACACGGTAAAAAGATATTAAATATTCGTCATAAAATTTCGGTGTGTTGAATTGATTGTTGATCTGTTTTTGTTGTTTGTTTCTGTGAATTTCGTTTCATTAGGCCATTGGATCAAATCGTGTTAATGAATAGATTCCAGATAATGACATGGCAGTGTTATTCAATATGGAGTTTAATTCTAATTGTTTCAAATATTCTATTGTTTTCACTAACCTGTTAGTAGCTGTAGTGGAGTGTAGCCCATTACATCCTCCGGGCAGGTGATGACGCAACGAATCCGGACTAGAAGCATTCGAGTTTGTCTGTTCAGCAGCCGCGAGAGCGTCTTTGAATTTATTCTTGTTTTTCATACTTCTTCCAGCTATTTTCTGAGCTGCCAAGTCCCTTAACAAGTCTTTTGGTACTCTCATTAGTAAAAGCTTCGGAAGTTTTGTTATAAAGAATTTCCGAACCCAAGGTGCCATTTTGTGCGTACTAGGCTTGCGATAGTGAACGTTCAGTATTATTATAGTAATAACTACTGATAATCCTACTAGTAACATAGTAAATAGTAGGTACTTTCCAAGCAGTGGTAAAGCCAGCGAGGTAGAAGGTATAATTTCAGAAATCAGTAAGAAGAACATAGTTTGAGATAGTAATATGGAAATGCTTAAAGCAATCTTCTCTCCAGAATCTGCTGGTAAATAGAATACTAGGACTGAGAGGTATGAAATGCCGACACAGGGAACGATTAGGTTGACAGTGTAAAACAGAGTTTTTCTTCTGAGTGTGATGTTGAAGAAGATATCTGAAACAAATAGCGTTGTTAAACATATTAAGTTTAACAAAAATACTCAAAAGTTGAATAAGAAAAACACAACTTCAACCAAACAGTTAATCAATATATAATAGACTAGCGGCCACCAGCGACATCGTTCGCGTGGAGTTAGTTATGCTCTGCTCCTATAGGTCGCAGCGTGATGTTATATAGCCTAATGCTTTTCTGGATTAATGGGCTATCCAATGCAAAATGAATTTTTCAAATCGGACCAATAGTTCCTAAGATTAACGCGTTCAGACAATCAAACTAACAAAATCTTCAGCTTTATATATTAGTATAGAGTATAGATATTGTTATAAAGGAGGAAAAGAAAATGAATGCTAGAAAATAAAACACCGATTCTTAAGCAATAAACGTGACAAACTAGAATCTATGTATATTATTTTGTCTCAAATTCTAAAACGATTGTGTAACGGTCAACAACCGCAATTTTTTGGAAGACAACAGTCCTTTTCGAACATATTTCAACATGATGGTTTCTTTATATTCATTTGGCTGCTGTCGACGAAATAAAAAACGAATGAAGCAGTAGCGTTAAAAAGCTTTCTATCATTGTACTTTTTAACGACTTATACAGCCTTATACTCATGGTATTTTAGACTCAGCATGAGTGCTGAAGAATGACCATGAACAATTAATGTAAGTAATTTTGTAATTTATTGGTTTCATAAATATTTGATAGTAAAATTAATGGCGATTGAGATGTGTACGTAGTTATGTACAAATCCATCGTCTGACAAAAGGAAAACCAAGGAAAATATGAAAACAATGCATCAAAGGTGAAAATATTCTTGCAAAAATAAAGATGAAAAATTACGTATATGTAAAAACAACAAAATTTTTCAAAACAAACCTAAAGATGAACCTAAGAACTACAAAATGTCTTGATAAAAACTTCTATTTGTAAGGTCCAGGAGACAGAAATGGACAAAGGATTTAATTTCAGTCTTTGTGAAGAATCTTTATTGTCTAGACTTGTACACGTTACGGTCCGTTACTGTAGTGAATGAGGTTTTCTCTAAGAATATCCAGTGTTACAGAAAGATAAACTCCTCCAGCTGACCGATTTGTTTGTTCTCGTTCTCCAAGTTTCACAGGATCCCGGATTTATCTTTAATACTAAGCTTAATAGATTAAATGGTATTAAATGTTAAAGTTTTGCTGAGATTTTTTTTACCGCAGATTATATTTATTTTTCTTCTGGGAGCAACAATGTTATTTTTGTGTGTTACCAAATCTTGGTTAGTTATATTAGGAATAAAAAGATTATACGATATCACTAGAGTCACATTAGAGTTACGTGATTCTTTTCTAAAGAAAGGTATTGCGGTGTGGGGTTTACGTACTATTAAATTAGATTTGACGACACAGTTAGCGCAGTGGTTAAGAGGGGATTCTAGTGCCGAGGAATTTGGAAAATAGGTATTTGAAGAACCTATTGCCGTCGCGCTGCTTCCAACCTCTCCCGGTAAATTGCGAAAAGGACAGTTGCATCTCAGGCTGATTTTACGTACAAAAACGTTAACCAAAAGAAGTTAGGTATTCCGCTGTTTTTTTATTCAAAACACAATAGATTTCAATTATTTTTATATAAAAATTTAGAGGAAAAGTATACCTATGCATTTATTATTTTCTTTTTTTAACAAAAACTTATCACGTTTGTCTAATAGTCATCTGAACATCACGGTAAAAATGGGTTATTTTTCGCGATTTTGAAGTATCGTTTTTCTTTTATTAATTAAGTTTCGGGAAAAATCAAATGATATGCGCACGTATAATCACGGTGTGAAATTGTAGAAAAAAAATGATTGCTCTAAAAGCATAGCATGGTATAGAGAAAGCACCTTAATTTATTGACGGCTGTGCTGCGTATCGCGGATTCGATTCCCGCACCGAACAAATATTTGTATGATCTACAAGTAGTTGTTCTAGGTCTGGATGTTTGTGTATGTGAGTTATTTGTTTGTAAACGCACTCACGATACCGGAGAAATTCCTAGAGAGGGGCAACGATTTATTAAAACAAATATATATTTGATTTGAAGATTTAAGGAACTTGAGGACACACATGCCACCATATTGTTTATTTTTAATGACAGCACTCATGTCGCTTGACACGCATGTCAGTAGCTATTCAAAATCAAAATCAAGTCATTTATTAAAATTAAGTTAGGAATCAGCACTTTTTGAACGTCAATATTACATAAGACAGACAACGGAGAGATAACAATATGATATGTAGATGCTAAGGGCCTATCAGCAGTTATTTGTTGTTGTAAAATATTATTTACAGACCGAATTACGTTTCTTATGAACGTCTCGTCTCGCGATTGTGAAATGAAAATGATTACAAAAGGTATTGCAATTTCATTACTTGAAACAAGCTAATCATAGAAATGCGAATACTTCCTAAGTCTTCTAAGCTCTCTATCTATCGCTATCTAGCTACGTACATTAGTTTCCCAGTAAAACACCAACAATTATCATCAAGGAATCGAAAGGGGATTTCTAAATTGACGGCAGTAAGTCCTCTGAAGAGCCGGCAGTAATTACAGACTACTTAGAGGAAATTGCTTAGATTTAACTAGTCATTGAAGATGTTACAATTAACTTTGGAAATTGGTGGGTCATAATTGTATGATAACAATTGTAATTCTGTTTTGTAATAAAATAGTCTACAATATCAGAAAGGTAAAAGGTGGCCTAATGATTGCAAACAAATGTCTGTTTGTTTGTAAATATGTGAGCATCATGTATTTATCCTATAATTCATTCATATGGCATGGCTATATTAAATAAATATATACGTACAAATCACACAGATTGAGCTAGCCTCAAGGTAAGTTCGAGACTTGTGTTATGGGATACTAACTCAACGATACTATATATTTTTTTTATAATAGATATGTTACCGGAAATGTATGAAACCTAGGAATTATATACAATTACTAGGAAATGTATACAATTCCGAAGCTATATAGGAAATGTGTAAAATATTGTTCCAAACATTATTTAATACACACATATCCTGGGAAATGTATACATTTCCTAGAAATTGTATAAAATTCCTATATCGTATTAGGAAATGTATAAAACCATGCTTTCTATGAATAAAATTAATAAAACACGTTGTTAAACTTAGAAACAGATTTATTATTAAGACTCCGGTTGAAACAATTAGGTTAGGTTAGGTTAGTTTTATTATAATCCCCGCATACTAATGGACATCTTTAAAGTAATACATTTCCGTTAGCTATTTAGGAAATGTATAGATTTACTAGGAAATGTGTGTTATAAAATTTATTTCACACATTTCCGAGCAAATTTAGGAATTATATAAATTTCCTAGGAATTATATACAATGACGCATTACATACATTTCCGTTAACAGATACACATATAGATAAACTTCCAAGACCCAGGCCAATCAGGAAAATATCGTTTTCTATCATGACCTGGCCGGGAATCGAACCCGGGGCCTCCACGTCGCAGGCGTGTTGACCGCTGCGCCACGTTTGACTAAAAAAAAAACTTATTAGTCCGTCAGTCAGATTTCCAAAAAAAAATTATCTTATACTGCATGACATAAATGTGCCTTGCCATGCAGCGCCGCCAGTGGACGCTTACAAGCCAATGAGGACAAGCGTTTTTATTCCCTAACATTTTTTTATACCCTGAGCTAAGAGCAAAAATTGCAAAACAATAGGGTATTTGACTAAAAAAAACTAATTAGTCCGTCAGTCAGATTTCCAAAAAATACTAGACACGTATTTTTTCTTTTTTCATATAAACATAACATGAAGACGACACAGTGCGTTAAAAACTCGTGTGACGTCACTGCACGCTATACTTTTTAGCGAGCAGTGATGTCACCAGCCACCACTCCTGATCTTTGATGCCTTTTATATTTGTCAATTTTTATTGATTTAATAAAACAAAATATACGTATCCAATATTATTCTATAATCTGAATGACGGACTAAATAGAATCATTTTTTTTTTACCTAGGAAACATTCCTATTGTTTTACCTACGGTACAGTAATTTTATTAAAAATGCATTGTCCTTACATATGATTAATGTATATAAAATATTCTAAAGGGGTAACTTGAAGGCTTTTTTCCCATTCTTCTCCATACGAAAACTATTATTTAGAGGTGTGACTAAAATCAATACCATTTTAATGAAATGTCTTTTATGAACCTATTTGAAATAAATATTTTCAACCTTACCCTTGGTTTATTTTGGGCGAAAAAAGAATAATGAGATAGGTTGTGGCTATAAAATAAAACACAGGTCGTACACGATTGTATTAAAAACAATTTAAAAATCTTTTCTACTTATTAATAGCAATCCGTTAAAACTTAATCATAACCATTACTCTTCAAAATTAAAACCATTTGACCTCATAATAAAAAAATTAATCAAACAGGCCGCGGAAGGTGTGAACCGTAAAAATGTATCAACGAAAAAAAGGTTGAAAATCTCCAGAGGGCCGTTAAGCTGAAATGAAAGGGGTGTCATTATGAACTTCCAAATGTGTTTATCTAAACGTAAAATACATGGTTGTTAAATGGCGAGCTTCGTAAGCGAAATTACGTATGCTGTGTAAGGACGAACGTGTCATCATCCGACAGATGGGCATCTGTCACACGTGAATAACAATGACTGGACCCAAAGAATATGGGCCGTTAAATCGTTGAGATGTACGAGGATTGCGAAAGTGGAGGAGAAAAATATGTTGAGACTCTTTGCGTATAAACTCGTCTTTGTAATTTGGAGACATCTGTCACTGGAAGATATGAGTCTCATTTTGTTTAGGGTCTGGAACGCTGCGGTCGACTATACAGTAGGTATGCATATTTGTGCCAAGTCATCTATGACTTTTTTCTGATGATTGTAATTTCAAACAGGTCTATCTAAGTTAATGTAGTGTTTTGTTTGTATCTACTTCATCATTTGTATACTTTGAATATGAAAACAAGAAGAAACAAAGGTTGCTGATAAAATCTTCGGTAAAATATATCATTCTCTCGGTGGTAGGCCTTAACATCGGCCACCGGCAGAAGTTACCACCCACCAGACAAAGCCTTGCCGCCAAGGGATTTGTCGTGTTCCGGCATTATGTCTGGTGGAGCCGTACGGAGGACGGGTCTGAGCAGTGGTGTTGCGATGTGTGCCGGGTACGATGCGCCTAATGTTGTTGTGTTGGGAGTTTGGTCGTGGAGGGTCTTCAGATCAATCTCCCTTTGGCGCAGCATCGTTGGTCGTGTTGTTGGGTTTAACATTGCATCACCTCGTTCACCTACTGTCTTCCTTCCTATTCGCTCAGTTTTTCTGAGTGAATAGGCTCTTAATAAACTAGCGCGCTTTACCATCAACGATCGCATCACTGCTTGCAATCAGGCGGGATTGCGGTCAAGCGCTAGTTTATAATTATTAAAAAAAAAAAAAATTAAACTTCACTGAAGTTTATTTCCTTTTCACCAAAGAATAAGTAAGAATAAAAACATTTACTTGAAGGCAAGTTTTCCTCGTTGTAGTGTCAGTGCTCGTGGCTCGGTAAATTGCTTGATTCTTTAACAATTGACTGTAAGTGCATAAAGATGGGATTTCTATGGGCATCAAGTGCTCCTTTCGAAAGCTCCTTGTAAATACAAGCTCCTTTATATTTCATGCGATTCTGATACTTGAAGTTTATTTTTAAATCAGTTTATTTATCTTGTTAGGCTATGATGTTCTTTAATTTTTATTTGAATGGCGTTTAAAATTCTGAATTTGTTTTTGGTTGGGTTGAGGCATGATCAAAGTTAAAATCAAGACTGCAAGGCATGATGATTATATCATCACATTTATCATTGGGAGGACCACTACCACGTTTTTTTAACCGACTACAAAAACAAAGGAGGTTATCAATACGACCCGTATATATGTAAGCCAAATTTCATTTTATGTATGTTTTTATGTTTGTGCGTGCATATTTCTGGTACTACAACTCCGATTTAAGTAATTCTTTTTTTTTTGTACTATCTATTGTTCAACTTAGGGAATACTATAAGTTTAATCAAAATCGGTTTAGTAGTTTTAGAGATAAGGATTTTTTTCGTATTAATGAGAACTTATTCTAATATGGGTTATGGCTGCCACTATTGTTATGATGTGAATAAAAGTAATTTTCGTGTCTCGAGGTTTCTGTTGTTTAGCTCGCCACCGGCCTCTAGAGCCATGATAAAAGTAAAATATTTTTTTCCTTTAAGTGTTTTTTTTTGAAGTCGGTTTTCATTTTTTTGTAAAAGTTTTTATTTTGTTTTGGATGCGAAATCAAATGACCTCTCGCGCTCTGGGTGGAGCGGAAGGGCGTGTCAGACTTTTACTGACTTAAATCCACGACATGTTTCTTCACTTGCCTGTGCGCTAGGGCCACGGTTTATTTTTTAACCAACCCGCAACCCTGACCCAGGAGGCATCGGTCTTCGTGGAACCCATCACGATGTGCTGACATTTCTTTGAGGCTCGCGTAAAACACAACGAGCCGTCGACCCGGATTCGATTGATGTTCGATTCAGATGTGGTAGGTGCTCCAGGCACCTTCTTATTTTATATTCTATGATAGGATTCTATTCTTTGCCTCTTGGTTGGTACATCATTCATTTACCTTTTCTAATACATTATCAATCTAAGTCTTCCCAAAACACAACAAATATATACAGCTATACCACTTAACATGATAAATTAGAGATGTCATCAAACGCTGATCTGCATTCAGTGCCCGTACTCGGGGACATTACCAAAACAACCGTTTAACCTGTTCAAGGCGACATCGCGGCAGTAAAACTCACTAATTTTGCATAGATAAGAGTTTCCGCCGTTCTACGGTAATTTACAACGTACCCAGATTAGCGTCGTGCGACGTCTTTGGGAAATAAAAGGATTGTCTGAAAAGATGGCGGGTTTAGTCAAGATTTTGTGGGTTTGGGTACCAAGATCTTGATGGTAGTTGATAAGGTAGTCTTCATTTTTATTACTTTTATGTTCTTTGATTGCGAAGACTCTTGTTTTGGGATAAGTCTGCTGTCTGTCCCACCTGACGGCGGACTCCTGTAAGTCAGAAACTGCAGTGACGACCAACCAGAAAATTGCGAAGACATTGGGTCCCAAAATTAAATATCTCTGACTCTTTAATTGAGAGAGATGAGCTATTCTACTTATTATTTATCTATACTAATATAATAAAGCTGAAGAGTTTGTTTGAACGCGCTAATCTCAGGAATTACTGATCCGATTTGAAAAATTCTTTTTGCGTTGGATAGCCCATTAATCCAGGAAGACTTTAGACTATAAAACATCACGCATCGATCAATAGTAGCGGACCATATGAAAAAAACATATCCAAACCGCGCGGCGCAGCTAGTTATATATACAGGGTTTCAATGAGACCTTCATTAATTCTTAAAAAAAAAATCAAAAAACTTTAATTAACCGTGACTTTTCAGTCTTCATTAACTAACTTACAACATATGTTCTCTATTGACTTTTCAAATTATAAATTTGTTCACGCCATACGCCATACAGAATTTCTTGCATCAACAAAGATTAAACTCTACAAGATTTAATACAAATATTTGTAATATTTTCTCAAGAAGTTTCTATTCATAGGAGAAATAACACTTTGCTGAAGTTAGTAACCCATATTTGCGAGTTTATAAGCATATTATCCAATCAAACTTGGAAACAAGTAATTTGTTTAGTTGGAAACTTTGATTAGATATATATTGAAGCGCCATTGTGTTAAATCCTTTTTTTTTGTGGCCAAATTTTTGTTTAATTAAAGTTATATATATTTAATGGACCTTTGTTGCAACAGGTATTGTAAAGTTGTATTATGTCAGTTAGTGGTGTCATAATTTATGCGTTAAACTATGTGCTACGACACTTTTTTATTTAATTTTTTGGGTCATCCCACCACGCCCTTATTCACCAGACAAGTTGATATTAGTATTCTGCAAATACTCAAGATCAGTGTAGTTACTTACACATTTGGCTAATGAATAAGTAAAATTTTGTGATATATAAAACTTAAAGACTCCTTTAAAAAGAAAGAAAGAGCACGGACTAAAAGACATAAACATTCTTTTGGAACTTTTGCTTGTGGACATATTTTACCAAACATGAAAACGCATAGTTTTTTTTTAAATAATACTTTAGTTAAATACAGAAACTTTCTTCAACTTACCAGGATAAGGTTCTTGGCAGCAAGGGTAGTACCTCTCATGTCTTTCTGCTGGTACTCCAAGGATGTCCCATTCTACTGAAGGATAGTACTCTCGAAGGTCGATGCCGACGTCCACCATGTCACCCTTCTTTTGATTGATGTGCTTCAAGTCAATCTGTAGGAGAAACTTTCAGTGTCAATATGGCATTACTATTAGCATCCAAGTGAAGAAACCAGTTCCATTTAGGTTAAAATTATCATGAATGCATTTCAAAAAAAAGGAAGGCGCGTTTTGAGATCTGTCTTTCCTAATTTTGATGTTCGAAAAGTGCTGATTTTTAGCCTTATTTGAATAAACGGCTTTTGATTTTGGTCTTGTAAAGTTTTCTCTTTTACATGGGAACAATGGTGGCGAATTTCATACTGCTCAATATGGCTCAAGTATAAGCTTGACAGAAACCCTATCTACGAGAGAGTGTGGGCCGTAATCCACCATGCGGGACTAGATGCCACATTTTTTTTTTTGTTTAATGATTATAATCTAGTGCTTGACCGCAATCCCATCTGATGGTAAGCAGTGATGCAATCGTTGATGGTAAAGCGCGTAAGTTTTTAAGAGCATGTAATGATAAACCAAATAATACGACCAACGATCTTTTCCCAGAGGGAGATTGATGTGGCGATTCTCCACGACTAAACTCCCGACATATCAACATTTGAGGCATCGTGCCCGGCACACATCACAACACAACTGCTCAGACCCGTCCTCCGTACGGCTACACCAGAGATCATGTCGGAACACAATGTATTTGATTTTTTATTTCTAGAAACGTTTTCTAGTTTTCACCCTTCTAAGAGTAAAATGTAGAATGTGCAACATTTTGTGGGTCACGATACAGGAGTAATTCCTTCTGCAGGGCAACGTTTTAAAAAATCTTAAATCAAAATCAAAAAATCAAAAAATCAAAATCAAAAGTCATTTATTCAAATTAGGCTGAGAATCAGCACTTTTTGAACGTCAATATTACATAAGACAGTCCCCCAAAACGCCCACCCATCGACACTTCCTAGTGCTTTCGCTGGGAAGAAGAAGTGGCGGAACAAACTCCGCAGCAGCACAGCTGTCTGTTCATTTTAAAAAAAACACATGTCTTTATACAATATTATGTATAGTGATGAACACGATAAAATACAACAACAATGAAATTATTTACCATATGCCAGCTACCACGCCAAAATACCAGCAAAGCAAAACAATATATTTATATTTAAATGAAAATGTAATTAACTATAACTTGTTACTTAACTAAGAAGCCCCAGGCATAAAGGGCGTGACAGCTTACATATTTATGTAATGTAAAAAAGTAAATTATATGAACTCATATAACGTATCAATAAGCTAATTCCTGAGAAAGAACACAAACATTGTCCTGAGTTGATGAAATGATTAAAGGACCACAATTAAACTTCTTTAACCTTACATAAATTATAATTATTTTCAATCAGCTAATTGCGTTTGGATTAGATTAGATGCTTAAAATGTATTTTATTGTCGCTATAACGATCGAAATGTTTTGGGAAATAAAACGTCCCTTCCTTTTTTATGGGTTATAAGCGAACTTATAGCTATAACTGTTTGAAAATTTCTCCTTGTTCCCCTGAGAATACATCGGGAAAAAAATTACTCATATGTTTATAATGTATGCAATCAAGTATTTTATAACTGAAAATACAGTTGTGCTACTGGGGACTTTGTTTTACCGCTTCTTCTTATCTAAAGCACTAGAAAGTGGTGAAAGATGGCCGTTGTGTGCAGTGCATCCTCACAAACATCCACGTTTTTAATAATTAATATGATTAATTCAATAATTTATGAATTAATTACACTCAACTTTTGTAAAGAGATTTTTTTATTTTCTTGGTCCGTATCTGTACAACAAATTAAACGAAGAGTGTCTATGATCTACCGTATTACAAATGCAAAAAGGCTATAAAATCGTACCTCCAAGATAAGTCAGACGAGGAAACAGAAAGGATCTTAAACTGATGAATATCGACTAGCACACAGACACATATAAACACAGACGCACACACAGACACACACACACATAGACACACATACACACACACGCACACACGCGCGCAAACACGCGTGCGTGCTCATTCATATACACAATACCACAAATGCGTAATTATCTCAAAACAATAATTTTATTTTATCTTTTTTCTTTCTGATAATAAACATTTCCTAAGCTTTTGACTATTTTGATATTACCTAAATTTTTCGAAATTGTAATAGTAACATCAGAATCACTATGTAACTTAACCTTATTGTACCATAAGGATCCGGACAGCTTCTCCTTAACGTAGGTTTTAATAACCTAGCTAGGAGAGCAATGCTCATCTACACGTTTGCTTTAACAGTGCTTATTTCGTATTTTTAAAGTGTCCTACAATCCCTTGTCTTGAGTTAATAAATCATTATTATTAATTGTTCGCTTAAGGCTTCTCATTCCGCTTCTCACTTTTTCCGATCTGTCGAGATTGTGGGACTGTCAAGAAGGAGACCAACTTGCCTTGCCATCTCTCTCCGGGCTCTCTATTAGCAGCTGTGTGTCCAGCTTTTGCAATTTTTTTTTAGAACGAAGTATAGAGTTCTTAATGCAGTTAATTAATATAATCAATTAGGATTACTATCTTATAAGCATTTGTCTTACCTGATCACCATCATAGCTCCAAGATCCGAACTTCAAAAAGCAAGTCTGCTGGTCGAACGGGAAGTACCTCACGTCGATCTCACACGAAGACTTGAAGATGGCTGGAGGAGTCCAAAGCACCTTCCCTGTGTGATGCAGGACTGCCTTTGTCATTGTTGTCACTACGTATTCGCCGTCTGCACTGGAGGATTAAAACATCATTAGTGTAACGACATCTATACCACATTATAGAGCTGAAGAGTTTGTTTTAGAATTCGCTAATCTCTGGAACTTTTTTTTTTTATAACTATAAACTAGTGCTTGCCTAGCAGTGATGCAATCGTTGATGGTAAAGCGCGCTAGTTTATTATTCACTTAAAAACTTAGTGAATAGGAAGGAAGACGGCAGTTGAGCGAGGTGATGCAATGTTAAACCCAACAACACGACCAACGATGCTGCGGCAGAGGGAGATTGATCTGGAGACCCTCCACGACCAAACTCCCGACACAACAAAAAAATTTGGCGTATCGTACCCGGTACACATCACAACACAACTGCTCAGATCGTACTGTCGGGTTTAAAAAATTGTTTTTGTATTTGTTATACTTTCGAGGAAGGCATTAATATATGGAAGGAAAAATGTTCTTATAGGTTAGCCTATAGTTATATATATTTTTTATATCTAGTTTTTATATATTTTTTAGCATCGGGCTAGGACCCATTTCTTTCTAACTTTTTTTTTTTTACTGTATAGTAAAAACGCTTAGCGATAACTAAGGAAGCCAGGAACAGGGCAATTTAAAAGTTCCTACAATTGGCTTATTTGATGAAAATGCTATGAGTTTGAGATTAAAGAAATTTCAGACTGTAAAGTCGTAGACAGAAGCGGCTGCAAAGTAGGCTGTTGACTGCTACTTGAAAAGTTTAGCCATGCGTGCCTTAGGATCCACTCTAAGTCCGTCACTCCGTCGGAAAGTCTAGTTGATTACGGTAAAACAAGTTTCAAATTGAATTTTTCGATCAAATTTGTATATTATATGTTTTTGATTTGTCAAATACGTGTTGGGAGGAAGGACAGCTGTCAAAACGTGTGTTGTCAGTCTATCTTAGTTTGGAGCCCGAACTAATCTTACGTCCATAAGTGATATGTAGCAGAAAAATACTTATCGTGCTTACGATAACGAAACTACACATATCGTGCTTAAGGAGTAAAACTCCTCCCGGAGTATTACAAAACGAAATTAAACTTGAACTAAAGTTTTAAAATTAACCTTTGAGTCAGTTTTTGTATTTAGAACTGTATTTAGATTATAACAATGTTTTTATACTGTCTCCACATGACATTGGCGGAACCATCATCATCATCATTATCAACCTTATTATCGTCCCACTGCTGGGCACAGGTCTCCTCTCATACAGAGAAGGATTGAGCGGCGTAATCACCAGGCTTGCTCAATGCGAGTTGGCGATTTCAGACTTAAAGTCCAGGTTTCCTCAAGATGTTTTCCTTCACCTCCAGTCATTGGTGTCCAAGATATACTTAGAAAGTACACATAACTTTAGAAAAGTTACATTGGTACTTGCCTGACCTGGAATCAAACCCGCGTACTCATACTTGAGAGGCTGGTGTTTTAACCACTAGGTCACCGCGACGGAATAGTCGATATCAAGTAAGCTGCCAAAAAATAAAATGTTCTTTATATATAAACTAGCGGCCGCCAGCGACTTCGTTCGCGTGGAGTTAGTTATACTCCGCTTCTATTGGTAGCATGATGTTATATAACCTAAAGCCTTCCTGGATTAATGGGCTATCCACCGCAAAAAGAATATTTCAAATCGGGCAGTAGTTTCTGAGATTAGCGCGTTCAAACAAACAAACAAACAAACTCTTCAGCTTTATATATTAGTATACAAGTAGAGATGATGGTTAGTTCGGTATCAAGTTGTCAATTTAGTATTAACAACTTCTTTTCTGCAGAACCCGTTTTCATTTTATAATATTGACGATATACACAATCAAGGAAGCATAAGAAATAGATGGCTTTCATAACAATATCAATACAACAACGACCAAGTAAACAAAGTACCCATCTATCTACCGTACATAGTCCGCAACGTCCACATATTCATATATTATGGCACATTATACTCCAGTGTAGTGCGTTGCCCAATTTATGACAGCCTCCATAAACCTATCAAAAGGCAGCTGATACGTGAAGGGACGGTACGGTCCAAAGAAGATAAGATACAAGGTGTCGGGGATTAGCGGGGTTTGAAAAATTTCAGAAATTCTACAGTACCAATTTTTTTCTAATAATTATACACTAATGCTTGACCACGATACCGCCTGACGGTAAGCAGTGATGTAATCGTTGATGGTAAAGCGCGCTAGTTTATTAAGAAAAAAAATGAGTGAATAGGAAGGAAGACAGTTGAGCGAGGTGATTCAATGTTAAACCCAACAACACGAACAACGATGCTGCCCCAGAGGGAGATTAATCTGGAGATGCTCTACGACCAAACTACCGACACAACCACATTTGGCGTATCGTACCCGGCACACATCGCAACACAACTGCTTAGACCCGTCGTCCGTATGTAAAGAACAGAATCGATCTGCTCAATAATATGACAAATATTATTGAACAGATCGACTCTGTTCTTATTCTAGCTTAGAGTGAGATGTTAATAATGTCAATCTGTAGTATTAGTTGGAATGACAGATCACTTCGAACTCACTTCAATTATATTTTCACAGTGAGAAGTTTACAGCATCGCACTTCTGAAAAGCAATCATGAATTAAAGCAGCGTTTAATGGTCTTCTTTTTTCCTTTATTAATTATCATTTCGGCTAAGAGTAATATTTTGCTAAAATGTTAAAAAGCAAAAGTAGATTGACTTTGAAACTATTTAAAATATGATATAATATATGCTATTTTTTAGAGGAATGGACTACAATATCCTTCATTTTTCATCCTTTATCTATTATTTCCAGGACACCATTCCTTAACCCTTCATAGAATCTTTCAATCTGAGAATTCAAACACCCTGAACCTCTGTTCTGACCAGAGACCTATCAGTAACGGACGTTCTTCACTGGAGGAGCATTACCTCAGTCCTCTACATCCGAAGATCTGGTAGTTTATCTACCGCAAGTGCACCCTCCATTCTCTCGAGACTTAAGCCGCTTACACCGGCTCGACATAGCGTAAGATTAGTCGCACGTGCGTCTCTCATTCGCCGGCCATGATTAATCGTTCGCCGGCCTGTTTTGACACACCGTGATGTATCATTCGCGAACGCTTTCTTGTCGATATTTCGTGCAATCAATTAGGTTAAGGATACATCGTGTACTTTGTTCAAAGTTGCGACCTGTAAACACAAAGTTAATGTTTACTCTCTGGCCTGTTTTTGCTTCTTTTGGCCGTCCAATTTTGCTTGAAAGATGTTTAACGCGTGTAATAGACTATGCTATTAGGTATATTAATATTGATAAGGATTTTATTTATAATTCACTTCCTATCCTACTATAAATAACTAGAAACATGATGCCAACTACACTTTTGGCACAGCCATCGCAAAACAAACGCTATGGCAAGAAGATAGCAGGATCTCTGTATCTAAGTGGAACGCATGAGCTTCATGATTTATGGGCCCCTGGTACCGAGGCGACATCATGCATCATGGGCTGGGAATGTACTGTCCATAACAACTGACTCGTTAAATCTCGGCGTTTTCTCGTCTTGAGAGGTTTGCTTCGGTGATTTTACGGAACACTCATAGTTTTTATTGCGACTGGTATGATGTTTTGTAATTTGAGGATTTACTGCATAATCAGCGAAAAGCATAGTTTCAACAGTTAGATACTGCATTTATACGCATATACAAGACGTAATGTAACACACACCCTCAAACATCCCAATTAGAATAAATTATATTGTATGTTATTTATTGTGTGTACATAAATAATAAAATAAATAAATAAAACATACACTGAATTTTCAATTTAACATGTATATGCATTGTTATTTAATAAATTAATTATACCAATTCTTGGAGAACGAAGACCTTAACGTTCTTGAAATAAGGTTTTTTATGCTTTATTTCGTATTAAATGATTAAATTTGTATGAATACAAGTAAAACTGCGATTTCAAAAGTATTTACAAACAATATGGTTAATTTGACAATAATTTCCGTAGTTTTAATTATTTTTTGCATGAATAATTACCTATATATAAAAATGATATAAAACGATTCAGTAAATGATTCTGAACAAACTGCTTTCAGGAAGTGCGTTAATTAATTAACACGTTGCGGGACGATAATGATTTTTTCAAATTCTGCGATATGACAGTAAAATTGCCCATACAAGTTACAACTAGAGCAATACTAAAGAATAATACAACGACAGTACTTTCATATTGATTGATTGATGTGATACGACAGTAAAAACGGTTTTACTTGTTCCTCTATACAAAATCTCGCTGTTAATGCCCATACCTCACTTTAGAAGAGTTTTAAATTAATAAAAA
This sequence comes from Sesamia inferens, assembly GCA_037179545.1. Taxonomy (NCBI): domain Eukaryota; kingdom Metazoa; phylum Arthropoda; class Insecta; order Lepidoptera; family Noctuidae; genus Sesamia; species Sesamia inferens. The sequence goes on along the minus strand of CM073933.1, from coordinate 28,492,462 downwards.
ATATAAGTAGTTTTGTTTGTCAGTGGATTGAGTTGAGCAATTTACAGTCTTACAACATTAAACGAAAATTCAACTTAAAATCAACACGACAATAAATTTTCATCAAATTATAACACCTAGATAACTTCCAAGTTACAACAGAGCGAAATATTTTAATCAGCGAACACGAGCATAAAGCCTCTACAATTATGGCATCTACAGAGAAGTTTGGTGGCACAGCAATGCAATTTGGTGCAAGCTAATGTCCGAATGTTGGACGTGCAAGTTCGGAGCTATGAAATTAATTTGCTAAACGTATTCGAACGAGGCGTATCGGATGTCGCTTGTTGTGTAGTTGGGGCACCTATGAGTTCTGTAATGTGAGTATCGAGTGTTGCTGTTAATGAATGTTGTTTTATATATGAAATGGAATTTAAATTGAGACTAAATATAGTGTGCTTTCAAATTATACTACTGTTGCTGTAGCTAGATTATGTATCTGCTTTGTCAGTTGCCTTTTTATCGTCCCAAAGCTGGGCACAGGTCTCCTCTCATAGGAGGCCGCGCGGTATGGGGTGTACCGCGCGGCCCAGGAGACTCTGTGGCTGGCCATCGGCGACTCCAAGTCGCGGGCCAGGGAAGAGCTGCTGGGGTCCCTAGATCGGGACCCGTGGGGGCGCCCCTACCGTTGGGTACGGGGCAAGTTGCGTCCCTGGGCGCCCCCACTGGTGCAAAGTATGCAACCCCAGCTGCTGGAGGCGGTGGTATCCACCCTCTTCCCTGAGCGGGCGGGACATGTTCCCCCGGCGATGGTTTCACCCTCAGCCACAGACTCTCCAGAAGAAGAGGGCACCGATGTCCCCGTGGTGACGCAAGCAGAGACGGGAGCGGCCGTGTCGCGGCTCCGGGCCAAGAATAAAGCGCCCGGACCCGACGGAGTTCCTGGCCGAGCTCTCGTCCTTGCTCTGAAGGAGCTAGAGCCCCAGCTGAGGGGGGCTCTTTACGGCATGCCTTGAGCAGGGTCAGTTTCCCAGTGTGTGGAAGGAGGGGAAGCTGGTCCTGCTCAGGAAGGAGGGGCGCCCCGCGGACTCGCCGTCCGCGTATCGGCCCATAGTGCTGCTCGACGAGGCGGGCAAACTTTTTGAGCGTATAATCGCAGATCGCCTCGTCGGCCACTTGTGCGGAGAGGGGCCGAACCTGGACGACAGCCAGTTCGGTTTTCGTCGGGGGCGCTCCACCATAGACGCCATCATGCGCGTGAGAGCCCTGGCGGAGGATACGGTGTCCCGGGGTGGGGTGGTGTTGGCGGTGTCTTTAGACATTTCCAACGCCTTCAACACTCTACCCTGGAACTGTATTAGGGAGGCCCTGAAATACCATCGGGTGCCTCCCTACCTCCGCCGCATAGTAGGGGCTTACCTGGAGGACAGATGCGTCATCTATCGGGGACGTGACGGTGCCGGTCGGCACCAAATGTCGTGCGGTGTTCCACAGGGATCGGTCTTGGGACCGCTCCTGTGGAACATCGGCTACGACTGGGTGCTGAGAGGCGAGCTCCCGTCGGGCGCCGACTTGACGTGTTATGCGGACGACACGCTTGTCACTGCCCGGGGGAGCTCGTACAGGGAAGCGACGTTGATAGCCACGGCTGCGGTGTCACAGGTGGTGAACCGCATCCGGCGCCTGGGCCTGGAGGTGGCCCTTGACAAGTCGGAGGCCATGGTTTTCCATGGCCCCCGGCGTGCGCCAGCGCCGGGATCACATATCGTGGTCAGTGGGGCCCGGATAGCTGTCGAGTTCACCATGAAGTACCTGGGATTGGTGCTCGACAGCCGGTGGGATTTCGGACCCCACTTCCGGCGGCTGGCGCCCAAGCTGATGGGTGCAGCAGGCGCGCTATCAACGTTGCTTCCCAACATGGGGGGCCCGAGCGCCGCCTGTAGGCGGTTGTACGTGGGAATCGTGCGGTCCATGGCCCTGTATGGGGCCCCTGTGTGGGCGATGGACCTGACGGCCGGAACACTCGCCATTCTGCGCAAGCCGCAGAGGGCGATGGCCGTCAGGGTCGTCCGCGGGTATCGCACGATATCCTACGAGGCGGCTTGCGTCCTGGCCGGATCCCCGCCCTGGGACCTAGAGGCGAAAGTACTCGCGTCATTGTACCAATGGCGCGAGGAAGAGCGGACACGGGGCTCCAGTCCGGTGCAGCGACAGATCGAGCTGCGCCGAGAGGAGCTCCGTCAGGTCCTGGTGGCGGACTGGCGGCAGAGGCTTATGCGCCCTACCGCCGGCCTCGCTACCGTCGAGGCGATCCGGCCAGTACTCGACGACTGGCTCGGGAGGAGGCACGGCTCCCTGTCGTTCAGGGTGACGCAGGTACTGTCGGGGCACGGCTGCTTCGGCAAGTACCTGCGTCGCTTAGGCAGAGAGCCGGACGCTCGGTGCCACCACTGCGTCCAATGCGGGGAGGACACGGCGCAGCACACGCTCTCCGAGTGTGTAGCTTGGGAGGAGCAGCGCCGTGTCCTCACAAATGAAGTAGGAGGCGACCTGACGCTGCCGGCAGTAGTGCGGAGGATGGTCGGCAGCTCAGAGTCGTGGGACGCGGTGGTGTCCTTCTGCGAGGACGTGATGTCGCAGAAGGAAGCTGCGGAACGGGAGAGGGAGATATCAACTCCCTTCCCGGGCCGCAGAAGACGCACCGGGCGCCGAGGAAGGGCGGATAACGCCCTCTTCCGCCCCCCATGAATGGGTCCAGGGGCGAGGGACATGGGGAAGTCCCCGCCCCCCTATTGATGGACCCCGAGGCGGAGGCGCGCGCGAGTGTCGGCGCGCGCCTTTGAGGTGATGCACGGGGTAGTTTAACACCCCACTACCCCGTGCAGGAGAGGAGGCCCGGACAGACCGGGCCAGCACGAGGGTGGGGCCGTGGAAGAATTTAGACTCCCACGGCCCCACGCGCGCTCGTGATAGAAGACACACCGGGGTGGTTTTAGTCAGTAAAAGTCTGACATACCCCGTCGCCCTCCCCAGGGCGGCGGGCATCCTATGAGGATTTCCACCCCGGCAAAAAAAAAAAAAAAAAAAAGGTCTCCTCTCATACAGAGAAGGATTGAACGTAATCACCACGCTTGCTCAATGCGGTTTCGCGATTTTAGACTTAAAATCCAGGTTTCCTGAAGATGTTTTCCCTCACCTTGTAATCAGTCGTTGGTGTCCAAGATATACTTTGAAACTACATATAATTTAAAAAGTTACATTGGTACTGTCAGCTGTCTGTATCAATTACTATTCATCTCAGACATTCGTTTATCTGCCCATCGCTTCCCATCATGTTGGAATGTGATGGTAGATCAATGTCCAAGAGTTTACCTAAAAGGGACTACAGAGGGATTTGATTAATTGAACCATGTAACTAGTTTCATCTTCCTCACCGACCCCTTGACATTTTAAAACTGTCTGTAATTGGTTTATTTAAAATAAATGCTTTGAGTTTTGTATGTACTACATATTATTCAAATCAAATAATAATAATAATAATAAAAATGTTTTATTGAAAAGAAATTTTACAAATTATAACCTACGAATATATTGGAGGAACTACGTTACAAACAATCAAAGTGAGCCCTAACGTCTAAACTAGGCCGAGCCTGTATCATAGACGTTAGTGTACATTAAATATAAATGCAAAATAACATGTGCGCTAAAAATAATTAGGTTATTATTACAAAATTTAACTTAGTTTTAAAATGAAGGTAAACATAAGCCACAAGAAAAAAGAAATAGTTCGCTTTTTTTACAGAGTACCTTCATTAAATTACTTTTCAAATAATCACACATAAAGTTTGAACTTAGGGTAAAAATTGGTTTGCTTCCTTTTTTTTTTGTTTTTTAATAGTTGATGAAATATAACATTGAAGATCTATTAACTCCTTAATATTAAATGTTTATGTTGTTTTTAAATTGGATAAATGATGGTGATTTAAATAGAATAATTTATTACTTAGTCTAAAAGTATGGGTATTACTTTGGGTTTAAAAATAGGTCTTCGATGTCTTCGTAACTTTGCGATTTTAACCACAACATTAGATTTTTTTTGCATGAATGGTGATTTAATGAAAACATTTTAATAATTTTATTTATTTTGTTATAGAGCATTGGTCCAAGGTAGCATTGAAATTTTTCTATGAATGATGTTTTAAATGGTATCGTAGGACATACTCTGTGTTCACGTCTTGTGCTAATCGTGGTTAAGTCACCATGGTATTTAACTTTATGATGCTGGGACATCACCATTTCTTTTACAAATAACTGACGGACCGTAAGAACATCACATTCCGAATAGAGGTCTATTGTTGGGTATCTAAAAGGTTTAAATGTCATGACCTTTAATAGTGCACGCTGGGCGCGTTCTAGCTTAAGCATATGGGTTTTGCGTGCTCCACCCCAGGAGGTTATGCAGTATGACAGGATAGATTGGGCTAGCGCAAAATAAATTGTCTTGAGTAGAGCGGTATTAGCAACGTGCCTAAGTTTTTTGAAAGCATAAATTAGCTTTCTTGTTCTCCCTGATAACAGGTCTATATATGCACACCACGTCAATCTTTCATCAATGAGAACCCCAAGATATTTTACTACTTTAGCCCTATCCAAGTAGCTACAATCGCATGTCTGACAACCGATATTTTCGCAAGTGTGGATTTGAATTTTATAATTATTTATATTTTTAAGTGAATGTTCTGTATTAGCAAATGTCATAAATTTAGTTTTTGAGATATTAAGGGTAAGTAAATTTTGAGTAAGCCAACTAGCTATTTTTTGAAGCCCTATTTCAGTATAATACTTTGCTTCAGCCCATGTCGCACCATGAAAGACTAGTGCTGTGTCATCAGCAAACATAAATATATTGCAATTTTGTGTAGTAATTTGACAAAGGCTGTTAATATAAATTAGAAACAGTGTTGGACCAAGGACGCTACCTTGCGGAACACCAATTGTTATTTGGGCATCCGAGCTTAACAAACCATTAATCACTACTCGCTGGGATCTATTACTCAAGTAATCTTTAAATAAATCGAGCGCCTTACCCCTGATACCAATTTTTTCCATCTTGTTAATCAGGATAGGAACAGAGACTGTATCAAAGGCCTTGGCCAGGTCTAGGAAGACTCCAATGCATTTAAATTTAGAATCGATGTAAGAAGCCACAAGGTTGGTAAGTTCATTAACTGCCTGAGCCGTCGATCTACCCACTCTAAATCCAAATTGATTATCGGACAAAATTGACTGTTTCTCAAGGAACGACAATAATCTCTTATTAAAAATCTTTTCCAAAACTTTAGACAGTATGGGCAATATGGAGATGGGGCGGTAATTGCTGATACAGTCTCTACTTCCTGCTTTATAAATAGGATGGACAACGGATATTTTAAATGCATTAGGAAAGATACCAGAGCGTATAGAAATGTTGGCTATATGGGTTATAAGGGGGACAATAATATCCTTCGTCATTTTAATTAATTTTGTCGAAATTCCATCCCATCCCACAGAACAATCAAGCTTCAAGTTCATAATTATAGATTCAACTTCCCGTTCAGTTGTTTCCAATAAAACCATAGAGTTAACAGGTGGATTTGAGGGTTCTTCAATAGGCTGCGAACATGGAGTTATTTTGCTAGCCAATTCTTTAGCTATACTAGTAAAATAAAGGTTAATTTCTTCTAATGCTAGCTCGGGGGTGGCCTTAATTTTGAGGAGTTCTAACGATGTTGATTTTTTAGTATCACGGTTGGTAATGTTGTTTATTATTTGCCATTTTTTCTTGGGGTTTTTAGCATTTTTATCGAGCTCATTACTAAGGAAGTTACGCTTGAGACGTTTTAGTAGATCATTACAGTAGTTTTTGTATCTACAATATGTTATAGCCAGAACAGAATTGTTTGGTTGTTTCCTATTTCTCAAGTGCATGCGGTCTCGGTTTATAATGCAACGAACTAAGCCTGGCGTAATCCACGGCTTGACACAGTGTAGTTTTTTAGGTATAAGTAGTTTTAAAGTATTATTCATAATTGTTGTATTCAGGATTTTAAGCAGCTGTTCAGCAGACCAGTGGGGATTTTCTGATTTCATAATATCACTAAAATCTATGGAATTCAAATCTGCAAGGACAGCCTCATAGTTAACCTTATTAAAGGTAGTAATTTGCTTCGTAGGTTTGATACTACTCTGCACTGAGATACAAGAAAGTACCGGGCAATGATCAGTTAAAAGAGACTGGAAAACGAGTGTGATAGACGAAAACCTGGATTTGATCATAGCATGATCTAGGCAGTTGTTTTCTCTTGTTGGGTATATGTGGCCTGGCAAAAAACCATGGCAAGCAAGTAAATTTAAATAACCTGTCGAATTATGATCCTCGCTATATTGCTTAATATCTATGTTTAAATCACCCATAATAATTACTTCGCTACGATTACTGTAGGTGTTTAAGAGACTGTCCAAAGATTTTATAAAATTTTCTATATTATTACACGATGGTGACCTGTAAATACCTATAACAACAGTGTTCAAGCAAACCTCAATAACTACGCAGGTAGCATCGACTAAGACTGTTTCTGTAACTACACAGTTGAGCCCCCGTTTTGTGTACACTACAATACCATCGTTTTGATTACGACTCTTTTTCGTAAAATGAGTCTCGTAGTATTCTAAGGACGGAAAGTAGGTAGCTTTAGAGTTCCATGATTCTGTTAGAATAAGAATTTCACATTTAATAGACTGTAATCTAGACAGAAAGACTTCGAATTGACAGAAATTTTTTGTGATGCTTCTTATATTTTGCGTAAGAATTTTCAAATTATTCGTAGATGTTGTAATAGGTGATAGAAGAAGTGAACTCGACTCGGGATCACATAGATAAGAAGGCCCAGCAGATATTTCATCTATGTTCAGTACTAGATTATTATGATTATTTGAATCGAATTTTGTTCTAGAATTGGAAATGATATAGTTGTAGGAAGCAATATTACCTCAACCTTATGATATGAACTATATTTACTTATGGATATTACATGACCCAGTATTATGAAGGAATTATGGTTACAGATGACAATACAGTTTGCAATCCGCAAAAAATGGTGATTAATAATATAACAAAAATAGAAAAAAGACAGAACTAAGCAACGACAGCAAGTATCTACTCTACATAGAGAATTAAAAACCAAAAAGTAGCGTAACATTATAAAATAAAAAAGCTGATGAACCAATGCCAACTGGAAATACAGAACAAACCCTAGTCACTTGAGATTTCGCAGAGCTACTATTTGAGATTCATCTTTTACTTCAATGCGAGGTGCATCGACGGCCTTGCGAAGGTATATTTTACCATTTGCAGTCCAGCAAAATTTGTAGGACATGGACGTCGCTAAACCTCTTGCTAGAAAAAATAGGCGGCGGTTTTTACTTGTCAAAGCTTCCGATACAAAAATTGGTGTTTTTTGACCCGCGATCCCTATATCGGATGAGGTAAGGCTACGGTCGGAATTCCGTTTCTTGAATGATTTTATTCCTTGAATGATGTCCTGTTTTAGTAAGACGGAAGCAAATTCAGCAACTATTGTTCCTTTTCCAGACTTCGAATTTACACGAAAAACATCCCTTATGCCCGTCTCCTGTACGTTTACATCCAGAACCTTGCATGTACTTTGTACAATTTTACATAAATCTGTTTTGGTTTCAATTTCTGAAGATGCTGGTACATTTCTAAGCTCAATAGACGACGATTTTAGGTTTCTTTGAATGTCATCCAAAGATGTTTCAAGCAAAGTAATCTTCAACAAATGCTGCTTGCGTTCAACCTCCAACGCATCTATCTTTTTCAGCATGTCCTCGTATTTAGTATTCAAAAACTTCATACTTTTCTCTATTTCATCATTAGTATTCTTTATTTCAGTATTCTGGGTTTTTATTTCTGCAACTTCTGATATAAGCTTATTCAAGAGACTATTTTGAGACTTTTTCCATTCATCTATCACATTCATTATATCATCCTTGAAGGAAAGCAGCTGTTCTTCACTCGATTGGCGCTGTCTTTTATTACGCTGGGATACAAAAGATGGTGCAGAAGTTGCAGATGCATTAGATACGTCAGAATCAGACAAGGCATGCTGAAGGCCACTTTCCGGAGTCGGTTTGGTCATTCTCGACATAATAACAGTTTTTAGATTTTTTATATATTTTTTGTAGTTCAGACTTACTGTGGTCGGTGCTGATGACGATTGTTGTCTCGCTCAAACAATGATACCGTCTCGCGCACACGTCCTCACTCAACTGCACGCCTAGTACTTTACTTATATTTAAGTGTTAAAAACAAATTAATATTATTCATTAAGCGCACACGTCTATGCTACAATGCAGGCGGGCGAAGACTCCATCAAATCAAATAGTTTATTTGTGATACACAGGTACATAAATCATAGGTCTTACAAATACAAAGTGAGTTCCTGCTGTGATCTGCCTCACAGGCACACAAATTCATTAAACAATTACAATAATTAAAATATACAGAAAAAAAAAATTCAAAAATAAAAAGAAATAAAGAAATACTATTAACACATTTATATGCACTAAATGTCAACCCGCATTGAGCCAGCGTGATGATTACGCTCAATCCTTCTCTTATTATGTACTTACTTGTTATACAGTACGATATCAGGCAACCAAATGTGTTCCGATGGCACATATAGCTCCTTTACTCCACCATACTCCAAGGGGTCCCATTTGAACTTGTGGTCTTCCCATTCCTGAAGATTAATACACTACTTAGTTAATTTATACATTAAATTGTTCTTTCTTTAAAATTTTCTCACTTTTGAACACTCTCAATTAATCAAGTTGCTAATAATGTTTGGCACAAAATATTGTGTTACTTAATTGTATTTTTTCTTTAAGTTATTACTAAATACACTACATTATGGCTCTATTACGAACGGCAGCAGCGTGTGGATGTCGAGTGGTATTATAAACTATGCTCCACCTCTTATCCTGGATCTTTGTGCTCAAAAACTTAAAGCCAATTGACCTCTACCCTACCACTGATAATGCCGGGAAGCTGGCGAAGTATTGGATCAAGTTTTATAAAACCGTTGTGCCAGCAACATGAAGAAGAATAGGATTATTACGAACAGTATTTCTTATGTTTTACAATTCACACAAGGTCTAGTAGATCTACGTTACCTATATTAGCAATTCCATTTCTGAATATAGGCCTCTCACAAATTATGTCACTTCGTTAGACCTGCAGCGTAGTGCATGAGTCCGTCAAGAATTTGCATGCATCTAAATAATTTAATACAAAGTTACTCACGTGCTCCAACCACACGTTGGTCGTTAGAATCTGATCTTTGAGGTTCTGTAACAAGGAGAAAAGCAGAATTTAGTACACAGTATGTAACGGTATTAACATATCTTGAAAGCAGTATCAAATCAGGTGTTTTTTAACTGAAGTTACGAATTTTCCCTAACCCGGTTAAGTACTTCTTACAAATAAGACTATAATCATGATCAGCTACTTTAGGTTCATTAATGGGAAAGCAATGATCGGCAATAAAAAGTCCCAAAATCATCTCACCTGGTAAATGGTGGGTACTAAACTATACCTACATGACGGGTCACGGCGGCTTCGCCGCGTACCTATACCGTTTTATGTTGAATGACAGTCCAGCCTGACAGAATGACACGCAGGCCACTGAGACCATTCAGCACCTCCTGCTGGAATGCCCGAGGCATGACCGCGACAGATACGACCTGGAAGTAAGTACTGGAAGAACTTTGAGCGAAACAACTATTTCTGACCTAATGGTGGATAAACACTCCAGGCCGTATCTGGAGCGGTTTTGCCTCAAGGTCGCGAAAGTGGCAATTGAGCGGAATCGTACAAGGGCAGTGCAACCCACAAATTTGCTGTGGGCAAGAAATATGTAAATAGTATAATAAATAGCGAAATGTATTACGGAATTACAAATAAGTAAGCATGTAAGTAAAATGGAAATAAGAGTAACATGACAAAATGTAATATAAAAAGATGACAAAAATGTATATAATAAAAACAAAAAAGATGAAAAAATAAAAATGACGACATGGGAAAAGAGCGACCCGCAAAAAATGACAGCGGGGAAAATAAAAACTGAAATACTAAAAAATAACTAACACAGTTTCTTGCCACGCAAGAAGAGTAGGGACGGCAACGCCAAAAAAAAACTATACCTACACCTTTATTTTGTTCTGGATGAGAAATCATCAAATGACCTCTTCCGCTCTGGGAGCGGAAGGGCTTGTCAGATTTTTACTGACTAAAACCCACCAGTGTTTCTTCACTTGCCTGGGAGCCAGTGCCGTGATTTTTTTTTAACCAACCCGCAACCCTGACCCAGGAGGCATCTGTCTTCGTGGGCCCCGTCACGATGTGCTGACATCTCTTTGAGGCGTGCGTGAAACACAACGCGCCATCGACCGGTGCCCGGTCCTTAACGTTTACGTCTTTAACGGTCCTGGTTCGCAAGCCCGCACCTACGGTGGCCGGGAGTTCGGTGTTGTCTCCCGACCAGGGCTTCTCCTGCGGCGGCTAGTGGCGTGAGGGCGCTGGGATTCCCGTTCCCTCACGCACTCGGCCTCCTCTTTTGCCAGCATCACTGCTTCACAGAAGGAGGTGACGACTTGTCATGCACTCTCGCTCCGGACTATGGTCTGGACCAGGGTCGGAAGCGATAGATCGCCGTCGATCGCTGCCACGAGGACACGGCGGTGCTCTACCCAAGCCCGGCAGACCTCCACCGTATGCTCCACCATGTCCTCAGCGATAGAACCTACTTCCGTGATTATTACTGCAATTTTTCTAAAATAAAGTATATATTACATCTTCTTTAAATAAAGAAACACTAAAATGTCTTTTGTATAGTTATATACTATGTGCATGAATGGAATTAATAGCACTACATTGTTGAAATAAATACATTTTGCTCTTTATTAGACTTTAGAATATAATTTAGAGTTAAACAAACTATATTGTATTTATCCCAACTAATATTATAAATGCGAAAGTGTGTTTGTTTGTTTGTTTGTTTGTTACCTCTTCACGCTTAAACTACTGCACCGATCATCACGAAAATTTGCATACACATAGTCTAGGGTACGGGGAAGGATATAGGATACATTTTATCCCGGAAGAAAGTAGCTACTGTTCCCGTGGGATCGAAATTAACGCGGACGGAGCAACGACGGGCGGAGCCACGGGCAAGAAATAACAATATAATTATTTAATAATATTTAATATTTGCATACACATAGTCTGCGGAACGAGAAAGGACATAGGACACCTTTTATCTGTTCCCGTGGGATCTAAATTAACACGGGCGGGCTACTAACAGTGTAATTATTTATATGTTTGTTACCTCTTTAACTTAGTCTGTGGTACGGAGAAGGATATAGGATACATTTTATCCCGGAAGAAAGTATCTACTGTTCCCGCGGGATCCTCTTTAACTGTTACCTCTTTAACTGTTTTCTTCACGCTTTATCTACTCAATAAATATTTTTTTCACATGTGTTTGAAATTTTGCAGGCGTAAAGTTAGAAGTCCGGATTAAATAATAGGGTACTTTTTATCCCGAAAAAATTGATTTTCCCGAGAGAAATCTAAAACGCGCGATATAACCGAAGTTAACGCGGGCGAAGCCGCGGGCGGAAAGCTAGTCTTCAATAAAACACACAACTACTGCCTGAAAATGTACCAGGAGCCAATAAAGGGGATGTAGCCACGCTAAATCTAAATCAAACAGTATAAATAGATTTTTGATCCTTTGTACAAGTTATGTAAATCGATTGTTGTAAGTTGGCCCTTTGCCAACGCGCGGCCATCAAACTGAATAGCTCACGGTGCTACATTGGAATACCAACTTTACACCGTTTAGCCCCTGATTCATGGCTATGTGATACAGGCTATTATGTTGGGGTTGGAATTTTTTGTGTGGCGGTTTGAGGGTAAATGTCATTAAACTTTGAAACTGTTTTGGGATTGGGTCCGTTGTTACAGGTGTTTTCTATACTGTGTTTTTTTTTTGTTCAGGCGCGAATGTGCGTTTACGACTTGAAAAGATAGTAAAGGTTCGGTTCTATTTAAAATATGCACGATAATGTTTTTTTTTCACTCAAATGTTTCTTCTAAGACGAGAAAAGGAAAAAAAAATGTTACTGCCCTATACTGAAATATACGCAATTGAGAATATATGTCTGCTTTATCCTGAAAATCCAAGTTGACTCTCCAGCCAAGCTAACCAGTAAACACAACTGTAAGTCAGTGGGTGTTGTGTTGTTTTATATAAGAACTGCGCACCTTAAAGCCAGTGTTAGAATATCAGTGGCTTGAACATTCTCTCTCTGCACTCACTAATACTTGGATAATCATGTGACATTTTTTGAGACGAATGGCATCCCAATGATTACTGGCAACTGGTTTTAAAATTACGGTGTCTCAAAAGATCTACTTAACAATTAATTTTACTGGATTTTTATATTTAAAGGAGCAGCTTATTATGAAACTCTTAAAATGAGTATAGACTATATTACACAATAAGGTAGTTGACAGGAGATCTGCTGTATATTTATAGTATGCTGTTGCCTAAATTCTACCCAGTCACCCCACAGTCAAAACTTACAAAGTTGTGCCTTCACCGCAAGTAACACTGCGTACGATTTTAAATCTAATTAAAAACCACACTTCAATATTTTTTTCAGTCTTCTATTATAAAACTCAATACTCCTAATATTAGTTAAGGAAATTCCTGGAAATTCGCACTTGTACCAGAATCCTTTGGACCGAAATTTTAGCTAATATTTCAAGATCTAAATCTCGGCGTAGCGTCCTAAAGCCGTGCGCACATATCCTGCTTTAGGTAATCGTTATGAATGTTATTCTACTAAGGGACCCGATGTTAAGGCTTAAGGAATGAGGAGAGGTAAGATTTGTGTGAAATTACCTTAGTGTAGAGGGTGAAACGATCTTTGCTTTTGGCAGGCCAAAACAAAATTAAAAATAAACAGCCCTAATTAAAAAATCTGCATATTTTGTAAGAAATTTGAAATAAAATCAACTAAAAGCTTGTTTTATTTGCTGAATTGTCTGGATTTCTCGTGACCTTAATTACCTGTGACGGTAAGCTATAGATAAGATCTATGGTGAAACGAGCGTGCCCTGATTCTTCAGGGCACGCTCGTTTCACCATAAATTCACTCTTGCATTGAACCGTCTGCCTGCTTTCAAAGCTTGGCCTCCGAACAGAACATGATGCAGGCAGTCATTTCCACACTTTCGCTGTGGGTATAATTAGTGGAGTTAGTTCAAATGATATGTTAACAAAAAAGGATATTAATAAAGGCCCTTATTTTATTTATCTTCTTCTTAGTAACAGTAATTACACTTCTTCACAGAAAGTCTCAGAAAATGAGCGGAGGTGTTCATACTTACTATTGTTTATGTTGTTATGAAAATACCAAGATGATACGTCCTTCTTCATCAACATTATATCAGTCACAGGAAATCTACTGCTGGGCATAGGCCTACCTAAGGATTTCCTAAAAGACCGGGTGGACGTACGATACGTCCTTACATATTTATAATTCAGGATGTCATCCATTACCATAGATTAAATACACGTCACTGTTTAATACCTGTCACTGTTTACTGCGTAGGTATTTCATATTCGTGAGGAACAGCGTTTTTATAACTGACGAATAGTTTCCATAGTAGGCGCTCTAGAATCGTGACCTGAGTTCTCAGTCAAAGTTTGTGCGCTGATACATCTGGCATTCTGTATGCTACTGATACACACAATAAAATCAGACTGCGAAGAATCTGAGAACTTGAATCTACCCTGGTTGTACCCTTCGCTGTAACAGAACACTAACAACAAAAGTTTTTTTAAATCTATTCTACAATTATACCTATGTATGTTTAACAAGTCGTGGTGACCTAGTGGTTAAAACACCAGCCTCTTTAGTATGAGTGTGCGGGTTCGATTCCAGGTCAGGCAAGTACCAATGTAACTTTTCTAAAGTTATGTGTACTTTCTAAGTATATCTTGGACACCAATGACTGAAGGTGAAGGAAAACATCTTGAGGAAACCTGGACTTTAAGTCTAAAATCGCCAACCCGCATTGAGCAAGCGTGGTGATTACGCTCAATCCTTCTCCGAATGAGAGGAGACTTGTGCCCAGCAGTGGGATGATAAAAAGGTTGATAATGATGTTGTTTAATTAAGATAATCAGAAAACAGATATCGAGATGTTACTTTGCCGTCTCAATACCAAAACTTGGTATGCACAGGTGGATATAGAAATGCATTATTGATTCACAATTTATTTTTATTAAAGTTTTTTTTTTTTAATAATTATAAACTAGCGCTTGACCGCAATCCCGCCTGATGGTAAGCAGTGATGCGATCGTTGATGGTAAAGCGCACTAGTTTATTAAGAGCCTATTCACTCTAGCCTCGAAGAAACTTAAATTGTAGTGTGATGGAAATACCGCTGGCAAATTCCAAGACATGTGACATTCACCAACATGACTGGGCCTGCGTGGTGGATTATGGCTCTATGGTGACCATGGTGGCCTATGGTACCACCATAGGCCACCAGAGTGAAAAATATATAGAGAAGTCTGTGATGCAGCAGCAGGCACTATATTAACATTACTTAATCGGTTTAGAAACTTAATCAAGCAACTCATAACCTAAGCAATATTACCCTGAATATTGCTCATTACACCGAAGTCAATCCTTACACAACGTCTCCACCAGTTAAATTGCTCAATGAATATTCCACAGCATGCCAAACTAAGGAGATGACACACTGATCATGCGCGGAATCATGCATGAAGGGGAATGGATAAGACTCAATGCAAGTTGAGTAAACCTGCTGAATAATAATGAACTTTATCATCAAGAGATAAGGTTAATTTTACGGTGTTGCTTAAAGAGGAAAGTTGGGATATATTTGTGTAATTTTATTATACGTATTTGTCACTTGAGTGTTACCCAGTGTGTGGTAAATGTATTTGTGTGCTGTGTGATGAATCTGGAGATAAAATAATGGTATGGTCGTGGTGGCCTAGTGGTTAAAACACCAGCCTCTCATGTATGAGTGCGTGGGTGCGCTTCCAGGTCAGGCAAGAACAAATGTAACTTTTCTAAAGTTATATGTACTTTCTAAGTATATCTTGGACACCAATGACTGAAGGTGAAGGAAAACATCTTGAGGAAACCTGGACTTTAAGTCTGAAATCGCCAACCCGCAGTGAGCAAGCGTGGTGATTGCGCTCAATCCTTCTCTGTATGAGAGGAGATCTGTGCCCAGCAGTGGAACTGTAAAATGGTTGATGATAATGATTTATAAGACTCAAGTATGAGGGTGCGGGTTGGATTCCATGTCAAGCAAGTACCTATGTAACTTTTCTAGTTATGTTATGTACTTTCTAAGTATATATCTCTCGGTGATAGGCCATAATATCGGCCGCCGGCAGAAGTTACCACCCATCAGACAAAGTCTTGCCGCCAAGTGATTCGTCGTGTTCCGGCATGATGTCTGGTGAAGCCGTACGGAGGACGGGTCTGAGCAATTGTGTTGCGATGTGTGCTGGGTACGATGCACCAAATGTTATTGTGTCGGGAGTTTGGTCGTGGAGGGTCTCCAGATCAGTTTCCCTCTGGCGCAGCATCGTTGGTCGTGCTGTTGGGTTTAACATTGCATCACCTCGCTCAACTGCCGTCTTCCTTCCTATTCACAAAGTTTTTTTTTTTAAGTGAATAGGCTTAATTAACTAGCGCGCTTTACCATCAACGATTGAATCACTAGTTACGAGTCAAATTAAAAAGTAGTTATTTTTGTAAATGCGTTATTTCATACACACGTTATGCTGTAGCTAGTAGCCGTATCGTGCATCACACCGGCGCCGCGGCGGCGCTGGTTATTGTAACTAGTTACGTGAAATAAGAACCACGTTTAAATTCGTTTCGTGTGTAACTGTATAGTTGGTGGTTATATTTAAGTAAACAATCACAGTAGCTGAATTAAAATAACTAGCTACAAAAATAACTTGTTTTATAACAGGTTACGCCGATCAAGTAACTGGTTACATTACGTTTCTTGAAAAAGGCGTTACGACTCACACCTAATCATTATTTTGTTGATACACTAGAGGCTGAGATTTTAAATAAAAAATTTGAACTTGAAATATAAATTAATCTCTTATAGATCCGCGACAGTTTCGGTAAATAAAAGACTTCAAAAAAATAAAACGAGAAAAGGTATTCCAACCTACAAAGACAAAGTAGACAACGATAGATCAACACAAGGTCTAAGACTGAAGGCATTAATTGAAGGAAACGTACCTCTGTAGTGTATGTATGCAACGAGCTGTTGGCTTGTTGCCGCACCGGTAATTAACATCTCTCTTGTAATCACCGGTAGCTAAGCCACTATCGCTACTATCAGTACTATCAACTATCATAGATAGGTCTCGGTATAATTAGAAGCTGTCATATATCCCAAATTCAAGGTATTGTACTGTTTATCAGACTGTATTGCAATTTCTGGGCGAAAGGTGATGATTTAGATTACTGAAATATCCCCGTGGAACACTTCAAGTCTGTGAGAATGGTGATAATGAAATTAATGCTTTTTATAATGAATATGATGATTTCACGGTTAGTTAGAACAGAAACTGATGACTGATTACAAGGTAAAGGAAAGCATCTTGAAGAAACCTGAACTTTAAGTCTGAAATCGCCAATCCTTATTGAGCAAGCGTGGTGATTACGCTCAATCCTTCTCTGTATGAGAGGAGACCTGTACCCAGCAGTAGGATGATAAAAAGGTTGATGATGAAGAAAAGAAAAGATAGGAAGAAAGGATTAACTCAAGCTGAACTCAAACTTGAAGCATCTATTTCAAATAAATCATTTAACAATTAAAAAATGCATGATTTTTGTATAGGGATGTTTCCTGTGTAAAAAAAATTGATTCTATTTAGTCCGCCATTCAGATTATAGAAAAATATTGGATACGTATATTTTGTTTTATCAAATTAATAAAAATTTACAAATATAAATGATATCAAAGATCAGGAGTGGTGGCTGGTGTCGACTTCACTGCACTGGTGCTGACACTGCTAAAAAGTGTAGCCTGCAGTAATGTCACACGAGTTTTCAACGCACTGTGTGTCTTCATTTTTTGTTTATATGAAAAAAGAAAAATATGTGTCTAGTATTTTTTGGAAATCTGACTGACGGACTAATTAATTTTTTTTAGTCAATTAACCTATTGTTAAGGGGTCGGTCAAAGAGTTGAAGCTAATAAATTTCTGATGAATAAACCACCCAAAACAACTCCTGTGTGACGAGTACTTTCTTATCATACATGTATTTGTAGATTACAGAAATATAACAAAAGCAAAGGCAACAATAGTCAGCCCACATTAGTAGCTGTAAGCTTTAAATCCGCATTAGTGCTCATCGTTTCTAGCACCCACCTTAAAAGCATTTTGTTTAAGTTTCCTTCATAACATAAGTAAGCGAGAATCTTGTTTCATGTGGACCTAATGTTTTACTTTGAAATAAACATATTGTGTACAAGGTCGAAAATGTAGCTCCGTGTTTTGAAGAAGTTTCGGCTACTGATCTGTCCCCTCGGGAAATAACGGGGCTAGAAGCTGTACCGATTTATTTTTCGATTTCTAAAATCACACAAAATGCAATAATGCTGCTAACAGTATTGGTTGTATGTTTTCAAAAGGGGATGTAATTTACGACTGGCTTTTGGATTTTATGTACAAGATATATCGTACGTTAGAGATAATTGAGCTCTAAATGCATTTGGACTGTGAACATTTCTCGGGTTATAAAGAAAGTGACGAAAAATTTGGAATATAATAAATAATCATGAACAGGAGATTTCCAACAGCAAGTGTAAGAGGAACTAAATGTTTAAATATAAAGGAAGATAATTTAATTGTAAACAGATAACACCAGGCGCTTTTGTGGATTTTTGATTTGACTTAAGTACCTGTCACTAATTATTAAAAAAAAAAAAAATAGAACCTAGCCATATAACATAGATGGTTGAAGAAACTAGTTCTGTAGTCACTAATGGGCTTTGCCTTTAAGCTAAGCACTCTGGCAGTGAGCCAGAGAACACTATTGAAGAAAAAATATTTTCAGTACTTAGTTTGATCAGTTTGTAAGTTACTTGGGGAATATGAGTATTGCAAGAAAAATTGCTTTTAGAATCATTATTTTCAACGTAATTTAAAATGATCATACGATAGTGTACAAAACTTTAGAATGCTTTTGTGCATGATTATAGATACGAGTATGTATAATGAATGATGTGAAAGATGTAATTGAGGAATCAGTGAAATATTTTCATGCTGGCTCCATTATCAATATGGCTTTTAAATAGTCATATTTTCACTCTATACTATATCCCCTTTATTAATAGTGCTAGTATGAGTCACAATGATTTCATAATTATCTCTCTCCAAGTTCTCTAACTTAATCATTGTTACCATTGTCTGCCTTGTTCCACTCGCTGCTGAGTATCGGCCTTCTTTTGTACCATGCTTCCCTGGTATATCTGAGTCTCTTACAGATCTTACCCACAGTTCGTCCACACTCATCTGTCTCTTCTCCCAAGTTTTAAACTGTCACATCCACCAAATCAATTGTGACTAGTGTGAACGCCCCGTAAGTCTCAGAGGTGATTTGTCTGTAACTAGGTATTTTACAACGCGACATCCAGACATCGTTTAACGTTTTACTGTTGTCATTTCTGTAAAACGTGTTTCGCTTACACAAAATTGAACAAGACTCTTGTATTGTCAGCAATTTCGTCTGTTTTGTATTGCGACGACGAAAATACGATAGCTGTGACGTCAGCGAGGATATCAAGTAGTGGATGGAGAGTGCATATTATGGTATCATTTTTTATTTTGAGACTAGCAGTATCAAGTGTACGTTCGCGTTTTCTGAGCTTTGTTGGGTCACCTTTTTTGAGGTTCAGTGTATTAGGGTTCTTTTTTTAGACGGCGTATTGAATTATTCATGAAGGTAATTATTATTATTGCTTGGTCTGTTATACCTTCATCAAGAACTAAAACATTTATGATCCGTACATTCTTTTGATAAGTCTTAAAGTTTTTCTTTGTCAAGGCTAGTTGATTTGTTTCTTTAGTTTATTTTTAGTATCCTTGCCTACTTTGTGATTCTCTCGAAAAACGAAACCGGAAATATAAAACCAGAAAGAACGCCTCTACACAGAATAAACAAGTACTACTGCATTCGGTTTATTCGCTACTTTTAAAACCCACAACATTCCCAGCAGCATTTATCCACGTTATTCCATCTAGTACACAACATTCTCGCGCGCATTAAACTTTCACGAAAACCAAAAATACTCCGAACGAGGAGATCAAACCAATTTCGAAAACATTTCAGGCACGCAAACTCCGCATCTGAATGGCTGAGTCATAAAAACGACATAAAACCGGCTCAAACCGGCCACGAGCCGAGAAGACCCGACAGCTACCGAGGATTGCCGAGGACAGCCGAGGACCATGCAGACCGATCGAGAACAGCTTACGTGGCCGACTGCATAGCAATTAAGAGTCCCCGCGCAGACTGTAAACGTCAATTTTATTTCAATTAAGGACCCTTTACAACTGAAGTCGTTAGCGACTAGGTTATGCGCAAATAAAATTTTCTCTGCACCAGCTCGCTGTTTTTGTTCCGGATTGATAAGTATTTCTTTTACATGCATTTTATTTGCGATCTGTTTTGGTATCGAATCATCATCAATCTTTTTTATCGTCCCACTGCTGGGCACAGATCTCCTCTCTTACAGAGAAGGATTGAGCGTAATCACCACGCTTGCTCAATGCGGGTTAGCGATTTAGATGTTTTCCTTGACCTTGGAATCAGTTATTGGTGTCCAAGATATACTTAGAAAGTACAAATAACTTTAGTTAAAAAAGTTGCATTGGTACTTGCCTGACCTGAAATCGAACCGCACACTCATACTTTGAAAGGTTGGTGTTTCAACCACCACGGTGTCGAATAGTAAAGTTTTATTCAACCGAAGATATTCCTCTAGAAATCTACGTTTTAGAGATTTGTGGCGATGTTTCATTTCTGAAATAGATAAAGGGTCCTGTAGGGCAACTGCGTAACATACTACTAGTAAGAATGGAGTATTTTTGATGTTCAACAACATTTTTTACGTTGCAATGGGCTTCAAAATTATTCCAATTGATAGTAATAATGTGCTAAATAATTAGTGCGTTGGATTGTTATATCATTATAATTGAAGAAATCAATATCAATACAGTTATTATGTTACAAGCGTGCATGAAATTTTTTTGATTGAATGATTGATTTCGATCAGGTTAAAATTACTTTCAAGACATGTCATTGAATACGATACATATTATAATGACTAGACATTAACTCTAGTAGTAATCTATAGGGAACTTTTCTGTAGTATTGTGAAACTAAGGATTCCAAACCTAATTTTGTTACATGGCACATTTTTCCTCGGTGGTAGGCCATAACATCGGCCGCTGGCAGAAGTTACCACCCACCCAAAATTCTTGCAGCCAAGAGATTAGTCGTGATGTCTGGTGAAGCCGTACGGAGGATGGGTCTGAGCAGTTGTTTTTGATGTGTACCGGGTACGATACGCCAAATGTTGTTGTGTCGGGAGTTTGCTCATTGCATCACTTCGCTCAACTGCCATCTTCCTTCCTATTCACTCAGTTTTTTTAAGTGAATAAATAGGCTCTTAATAAATTAGCGCGCTTTACCATCAACGATTGCATCACTGCTTACCAGGTGTTGGGTGTGGGGCATCACAACATTTATTGTTTAATCGTTGTTCTTAGAAGATGGATTTATATTTTTATTGTGTTGTTGTTTATATTTTATTTATTCAGATTTTTTGTGTTATTTATTTTATATCTGTAGATGTATCCGTGGCATGAAAGCGGGCTGTAATAGAATTTCAGGGCTGGGGAATTTGTTTTTTAGCGAATATCGCTGCATCATGCTGAGATTGGAACCTTTTTGGCCTCGTACCGGTTTTCCTTTTATTTTTCATTGTTTTAATGATTTTGTGAGATTAATTGTTCTTTTTATATTTGAAATTATTTTTCTTTTAGAGACATGAATTTTATTCACTTAGGTTAGGCGATGATTTATTCTCGCCTAGCATGCTTTAAGCGTGTATGATCAAAGTTGCATACTAATTCTGATAAAGAAATTCAATACACACACGTACATTATTACTTCTTTACTCTGTTCTATTCTGTCTCTGATATATTATAATCTGACTACAAAGGTACTGCTTACTACTTAGAAAATTTTTCGAAGCAGATAAGCGTAAGGAGAAGTATAATAGAAATATAGACAATAGTGTATGAAAGCAAAAGCAAGAGCAAAATATGCTAAGAGTATTTATTTAGTAAAGGTAAAGAGAAATGCTATTAAAACAACATATGCTAAGTAGAAGTGAGTTCCACAATCTTATAGCATGTACAGAATAGGAAGGAATAAAATAGTAGATCGTTTTTTGAGGATGTGATTTAAGGATGGATCTTAGGTATGGTCACGCAGGTAAGAAGGATAATTTTGTGACGCAACACGGGTTGGAAGAGAACACAAAACCCGAGTATTCCTGCGAAGGCGAATTCAAAGTCACACGAGTTCCTTGCGAAGATGAGAAACAAGGTCCTGCTTTCCAAGTTCGAAGTCAGGTTTTCACTGCTGGAACACAGGGCTCTGTGAGAAAAACTATGACGTAAACTACCACGGGCTCACTACGGTCTGATTCATATTACATATCTTGAATATGCTAGTTTCAAGAGCGGTGTGGAAATAAATACAGGACCCGGTTGACTACCTACTTTTCATCAAGCCCACCACTCCTCTCAAATCTAATCACACAATAATGCCAGGTAAAAAGACAGAAATGCATTAACACTTACCTTCTGGCTGAACAGAATAAAAGAGAAACCAGGTAAAAGAGCAAGAAGGCGGCAACTCTGTTCTCGTTAATTACAGGCTGGTAATTAAACTTGCTTTACTTGTTTGACCTGCTAACGAACTGACACTGCATACTTGGGAACATACACGAGGCTGCAGTTCAGGGATAATTGAATAAGAAAATGATTTTGAACGATGGGAGGATTGAGAATTAATATGATAATAATTTAATACAATATTTGATAACAGCGCCAAGATTTAAAGGGTGAAATCGTGTATGTCAAAGGTTGACGGGCCTTTAAAAATTCACCAGGAGTTTAAAGATAATTACGATTGTAAAATAATTTAGCAGCATTATCACCAGCAATGTGTCGTTCAAAACCACAATATAAATTGCCGAATCGGTTGTCAGAGGGTCGACGTATTAATAAATTTGAATCGAAATTGTCTGTTAGTCAAATTATACGACTTGTGTAAAGCTATATTTATAAATCATGTGATATATTGATAATGTTTAGTCCTGGAACAAACTTTATTTATTTATTAAAATCTAGCTGTTGCCCGCGATTTTGTCTGTGGTCCAGGATCAAAAGTAGCCTATACAGTATGTTAAGAAAACCCTGTCCGACCCGTAAGGATAATAAAGGTTAGGTAAACACATGACCAAATATAATATAAAATTTTACGTAATCATCATAGTACCAATATAAATGAATTTTGAAATAATCTTTTTTTCAAGCGAATTAATTCCAATTTCCCCGAAATTTGGTAATTTTTAAAAAGTGACAACACCGGTATTATTATGAGAGAATAGCGATGCGACCACGTGCCGCGTGCCCTGCCGCCCGGCCCCCGCGGGTGGCCGGCGAAGGGTGGTTAAAGCACATTTATTAAGTTGCCTCTTTTTGCGAAATAATATTTATTTTTTTAGGGGTTTTTTTTTTTAAGTTTAGCCCGGTTTTGTATGCATTAGTAGAATCAGTTATCGATACCTAACAACACCTTCACGGGTCGGACAGGGTTTTCTTAACATACTGTATACTTATCCACCCGAATCAAGGTCTATCTTTGTGATAAATTTCATCCAAACCCGTTAAGCCTACAACGGTTTTACTGATTTGAAAGATTTTGACTCGGGTAAGGACCACACGAAAAGCATGAAAGCCAGGCAGACAGAGCTACTTTTGCATTTAAAATATTGGTATGGATGTTTGCACGAATAATAAACAATGCAAAACGAAGGCGAATTTAATGCCCAAGGCATTTTGAGAAAAAAAAAATGGCAATTGCAACAAAGATGATAAAAAAAAATGCAAGATCAAAAATACTAATACATATATACAATATGTAAAGAAAACCCTGTCCGATCCGTAAAGGTATTGTTAGGTATCAATAACTGATTCTATTAATGGATACAAAACAGGGCTAAACTTAAAAAAAAAATCCCCCTAAAAAAATAAATATTATTTCGCAAAAAGAGGTAACTTAATAAATGTGCATTATACACCCGTACGCGGGCGGAGGGCGGCAGGGCACGCGGCACGTGGTCGCATCGCTATTCGCTCATAATAATAGCGGTGTTGTCACTTTTTTAAAAATTACCAAATTTCGGGGAAGTTGGAATTACTAGTACTTCGCGGGAAAAAAAGATTATTTCAAAATTTATTTGTATTGGTACTATGATGATTACGTAAAGTTTTATGTTTTATTAATATTTAGTCACGTGTTTACCTAACCTTTATTATCCTTATGGGTCGGACAGGGTTTTCTTAACATACTGTAAATAAACAAAACAATCTAAAAACACATTAAGAATAACGTCTTTTTACCCAAGAAAGTTTAACTATTCGTCTATTCGTAGTTTTAACTTAGAGACTAACCAATTAAAAACCTCTTAACCCCAGACTTAGAATGCGGTGTAATCTTTAAGATCAGGTCGGAACTTCCAAAATTTATGACTGTAATAAATATTCGTGAACTTAACTTGAGAACTAGACAATGGATGCGTTTTAGTATTCCGTGGCTTGCATTTCTGTATGAAACGAGTTCCAAAATGAACGGTTTTATCAATTATTTTATCTATTTAAGTAATTTTGTGGTTGAGATTTATGGCTAATCTCTGCTAGTCTGAGTTAAAATTGGATTTTTTTATGTGAATTTGGTAACTTATTCTTGAACTGGTTCAAGATCTGAGCTTGAATAAATTCAAATCCTTCATTAAACGTAAGTTGTGTCAGAAAGATTTTATAGTGTTAAAGATTATATTGACGACAAAAAGGCTTGGGCTTGAGCTGCGTCCGATTTCTATGCTTACACTGATTGTTCTTTGATTTTTCCTCTTGTAGTTTAAATTTGCAATTGTTTATTTTTTTTAACTCAAAGCCAGTACACACTATGTAGCCAGGCATATTATACGTTACGGAATTGCATCGCTGACAGGGGTATTCGGCACTGGTGCAGCTACACAGGAGCTAAACTTAGCATTCGGGAACACCGTTGGAGCTGCTGAACCTTGGACAAAACTGTCTTTGCATTGTGTAGATTCAATTTCTTAGTATTGTATAATTGCATGGAACACGTGTGAGCACGATCTACTTGCTGTAAAGCATCTATTTGTTGGGTTAGACTTTTATTGACTTGATAGTGCTATGGTTGTTGAGAGTATGTCATGCTCACTCAAATGTCTCGCTGGTGGTGGCGTGTGTGTTGGGTCATTAGGTTCCCTTCAATATGGTTGAGCTGAATGATGCTGATCCATACGTCATGTTCGTGAACGGACGCCGTCAGAGGGGACTGGTCATCTCTTAGCTGCTACGGCGTATTTTAATTTCTGAATTGTTGTTTTTTTCCATAATGGACGCTCTCAGCGTACAATATATTTCTACATTGTTCTCACACGATTGATTTCAAAATGAATGATGTAATCAAATATTTGTATCAATAGCTTGATAATTTAAAAGAGTGTCCATGGAGTTTCTTGCCCGTTCTTCTCCATAGGTACCTACTCTTTGGAATGGGCGACTAGCTTCACCGTACTGACTGACCGACCTTCTGACAATTCAAAAGTGCCTGTAACTGGTTTATTTGAAATAAATGCTTTGATTTTGATTTTTGATTTTAACTGAAAAGGTTATATTATGATGTTGTATATTACGCTATGACCATTAGGAGACGAGTAAAAAGAAAAAGAGTCAGAAAAAACACTAAGCTTAATCAAATCAATTCAGAAGTCATTTATTCAAATTAGGCTGAGAATCAGCACTTTTTGAACATCAATATGACAGTCCCCCAAAACGCCCACCCATCGATACTTCCTAGTGCTTTCGCTGGGAAGAAGAAGTGGCGGAAGAAAGTCCCCAACAGCACAGCTGTCTGTTCGTTTAAAAAATAAAACACATGACTTTATACAATACTATGTATAGTGATGAACACAAGAAAATACAGCAACAATGAAATTATTGAAAATACGCCAGCTACCACGCAAAGCAAAACAATATATATACGAGTATTTAAATGAAAATAACTAAAAACTTATTACTTCAATAAAAGCCCCAGGCATAAAGGGCGTGACAGCTTACATATTTAAGTATTGTAGAAAAAGTGAATTATATGAACTCATATAACGTGTCAGTAAGCTAATTCCGTAGAAAGAACACAAACATTGTCCTGAGTTAATCAGAGCGACCAGCTATTCTTAACTAATGTTATAGCGCGGGTTGGTGATGCCTTGCTATACCATTGTTATTATTATACCAAGTTCTTCTTCCTTCTACAAGGCTTTCATTAGATTAGGGGGGTTTGCCATAATACCCACGCCTGGCAGGCGGGTTTGCGATCGCAGTAGTTTGATATTCCAGAGCAGAAACGGATTTAGACAGTTATGGATTATCGTCCTATCAGCCGTTCGATTTTGTAAAAATCTCAGCGTATAAAGTTACATAGGTGAAGTAGCTAGAGTGAGCTGGTAATAGTGTGCCACTTCACCTAAATTTCTCGGTGTTAGGTTATAACATCGACTGCCGACAGAAGTTACCACCCACCAGACAAAGTCTTGCCGCCATGCTATTCGTCGTGTTCCGGCATGAGGTTTGGTGAAACCATACAGAGGGCGGGTCTGAGCAGTTGTTTTGCGATGTGTGCCGGGTACGATGCACCAAATTTTGTTGTGTCGGGAGTTTGGTAATGGAGGGTTTCCAGATCAATATCCCTCTGGCGCAGCATCGTTGGGCATGTTGTTGAGTTTAACATTGCATTACTTCGCTCAACTTACTTCATATTCAGTCAGTTTTTTTTGAGTGAATAGGCTCTTAAAACACTATCGTGCTTTACCATAAATGATTGCATCACTGCTTACCATCAGGCGAAATTGCAATGAAGCACGAGTTTATAATTATAAAAGTCTTTACGTTGAGATGGTTACAGAAACGCACTGTTGGTGTAAGAAGAAAGCGAGGAGATTAAAACAGTTTTTTTTCTATTTTAGTTGCAATTATACTTTGTTCCTGTTTCCAAAATGTTGCAAGTGATAGTTATTTTCCTTCTGCATTCTCTCTACAGTAATTAAAAGTATCAAGAATTTTATGAAGCGAAATAAAGAAAAGCATTCGGCCATGTTTCTGAAACAAACCCAGTCGTAAAGTGCTGTCGGTATTTAAATTGGAAACTGTTTATAATTGGGTCGTTAGCTACTATCCCTAATCCATCTTACCCTAGGGGGATTAATAGAAAATCTAAAAAAATAAATCATCAAAATTATCTTATACTGCATGACATAAATGTGCCTTGCCATGCAGCGCCGCCAGTGGACGCTTACAAGCCAATGAGGACAAGCGTTTTTATTCCCTAACATTTTTTTTATACCCTGAGCTAAGAGCAAAAATTGCAAAACAATTGTTGTGCTCTGTTGAATTCTTTACTCTAGATTCAACAACAACAGTGAAAAATCCGAAAAATATTCCCAAATCTCGCAAACCACTCGGACACTTAGCACCATTTTCTTAAATTTGAACCGGAATGAACCGGTTAAATCCCAAATAAACAAGATTCTTAAATTTAGTCGAATTTGTGCGGTTAATCCCTTTTCAAATGTTTTAGTAGGCTCGGGAGGGTTATCTATATGCGGAGCACCTGTAGGACTGTTGCTATGGTTACCAGCTATCATGATGAGTTGTTTGCATAGGTAATTAGAATTAATTGATTGATGATGTTATGACTGAATTTATGATTTTGCACAAATCGCAGGCCTGGCACAGTTACTTGTAAAGTTTCTTTTTTTGTATGTGAATGCTAATACAGTTTATGCTTTGCCAATATCTTTTTTTTATATAATAGAATATAATACTTTTTAGTATGTGAACCATATAGGTTAGAAATGTAAATGGAGAAATTTTCCGAAAGGTGACACAATAATCGCTAAAACGCTCTTTCAAAGGCAGCCTTGAGATGAATATCTTAGGCTGTACCTACTAATAATATTTGCAAATCAGCAATACACTAACCTAGTCGTTCGCATTTTTATACCCCTCAATATCACCTAGTTATTATGATTTTTCCTATTTCGTCTCGCAATCGTTTCGTCGTATAAACAGATCGGATTCCACAAATGAAACAAACCAGCTTAACTACCTTGAAATACGAAAATTGACTCTAACAGACTTCAAACGAAGCTTAGTTTTGCTGCTCATAACATAACATAATCAGCCTATATATTTCCACTCCTGAGGCACAAGTCTCCCCTTGGTGAGAGCAAGTGGGCCGTAATCTACCACGCGGGTCCAGTACGGGTTGGTAGATTTCACATGTTTTCGAAGTTTTCACTCTAAGGCATGCCGGTTTCCTCACGATGTTTTCCTTCACCGTTTTGAGAGCAGTGGTGATGAAAATAATTGCTGTTCATATTCGATTTCATTGGTGAAGTCTCTTGTCCGTTCTTCTCTACGAATACTAAAGTTCGGTGGACAACCACTACACTACGCGTACTATTTACCTAGTACGCGTTGGTTCAAATTTAGCGTGGGTTCTATTCGAATTCAAGCGTAGGTAAAATACGGTGTCAGGGGGCAATCATGCTAAAATAACTCAACCAAAACAGAATTGGTTCGCAACCAAACCATAAATTTTGTTATGTTTCGTATCGCGCTAACCTTTTGACAGATGGCTTAACCATAACTGGATCGCAATTGAAACGTAACCCCTGTCAAATGAAGAAGTTGAAACAAAGCTAACTTTTCTGTGCCATTTTTCAAACTTACGTCTAAACGATTAGATTTACTTATATTTTATTTAGTTTTAATTATTATATCTGACGAAATGTATCTCTCATGCATTGATTTGACTTCAATCGAAATTAACCGTAAAGGAACCGTGTAGTTATTTGATTCCTCCATAAACATTGAAGGATACGTTTAGTCCTTATAGTACTAGTCTACTCATTGGAATGGTCCTAGAATTTTTTTTTTACTTATTATAAACTAGTAGTAATCCTGCCTAATAGTAAACAGTGATGCAATCGCATTCAGACTTAAAGACCAAACCTGGATTTGAATCGCCAACCCGCATTGAGCAAGCGTGGTGATTACGCTCAATCCCTCTCTGTATGAGAGGAGACCTGTGCTCAGCAGTGGGACGGTAAAAGGTTGATGATGATGATGACATACATACTATTACCAAAATAAATCCTTATAATATGAATATGTTAGGCAGTACCTACTAATAATATTTGCCACTCAGCATTCCACTAACTTGGTTGTTCGTATTTTTTATGTGTCACATTGGTATTATTATTGTTTAACTACTTTCAAACAGCTTAACTACCTTGAAAAGCGAAAATTTATTCTGAGAACCCCTAACCGTAGCTTAGTTTTGCTGCTTATGTTTGATTTCATTGGTGAAGTATCCCCGCGAGATCGAAATTTACGCTGGAGAAACCGCTGAAACCGCTGAAAAGCTAATTTTGATTAAATGTTTTAAGTTTGAAAATTAATATAATAGTTATTAAAAGAGGGATTGTCTCGCTCTCGTCATTAAATTTGCTTCAAGTAAGTGTCGAATATTGTTAACAGTTCGTTTCGTTTCCATAGTTACAGGTAACGAAGATACAAAGTTGAGAAGTTTCAATGACAAGTAACCCCGGAGGCACCAGTAACCTTCAAATTGGAAGACAAAAGGTTTATTGATTACAGAAATAAGTACGATGGTGGTAGAATTTTCTCGAAATTTCTCACAAGGAATTTTAATACCAGCTATCGTATTACTGTGATTTCTGTGTGACCTTGAAATATGGAAAGCTGATCTTCATTATTTCCGTAGAACTGTCTTCTGATATCGGCATACATTGGAAGACAACCTCCGTGGCGTAGCAGTAGCGAGCGCGGCCGCTGTGAAAGGAGGCGGGGGTTCAATCCCCGCGCTACGCAAATATTTGTATGCATGAATATGAAGATTTGCACTGGTCTGGTCGTGCCTTGGAAAGCACTTTAAGCTGTTGGTCTCGGTTGCTATACTAGTATCTAAAGGCAGTCGTTACGGGTTGTTGGAGCCCTCAAAAATCCAATAATTGGTCTAACTGCAAGGCTTCGATATCGCCTTCGGGTTGTGGAGGTCAGGCGGCAGTCGCTTCACGAAAAATATCAAAGTTTAGCCAAAATCAGCAGTTAGACTGGTACAGCGGACCTTGGGGTCCGCGTTAATGCCAGTCGCATTTTCAGCTTTGGAGTCCAGACTCCTGAACGCTGAGATGATGATGATAATTGGAATACAGTTTCATAGTAGTAATTCTTTATTTAACAATTTATTTCAAGCAACCAGACTCATAGCGTTAGTAACAATGTGCCTAAAACTATGTATGTTACACATTTATCATCTCGGTGGTAGGCCATAACACCGGCTGCTGGCAGAAGTTACCACCCACCAGACAAAGTCTTGCCGCCAAGCGATTCATCGTGTTCCGGCATGATGTCTGGTGAAGCCGTACGGAGGGGTCTGAGCAGTTGTGTTGCGATGTATACCGGGTACGATGCGCCAAATGTTGATGTGTCGGGAATTTGGTCGTGGAGGGTCTCCAGATCAATCTCCTTCTGGCACAGCATGGTTGTGTTTTTGGGTTTAGTATTGCGTCACCTCCTTCAACTGCCGTCTTTCTTCATATTTACTCAGTTTTATTGAGTAAATAGGCTCTTGATTTGATGATTGATTGATGATGTGATTTTGCGTTCGTCAAGTGATGCTTGCAGATACCGGCAGCTCAATAAGCAGATTTCAAAGTCTCTAAAGCGCGACCTACATGGGTATAATACCGAGCGTATAACGGAGGCTATAGAGCGAAACAGAGGCTCTAAAGTTTTCGCTAGAGATCTGACTATTGGGCATAGCCGGCTAAGCAAGCTGAAGACTGACGACGGCAAGATCATAACGTCCGGGCCCGAGCTTTTGAGGGAAGTCGAGAATTTCTATGGACAGCTCTACACTTCAACGACAAGACCCGCATTAAATCTTGCTGAAGACCCTAGAGCAAGATTAACCCGACTCTACACTGAAGATATCCCGGACGTCAGCCTGCAGGAGATTCGATTGGCTCTGAAACAGCTTAAAACAACAAGGCGCCGGGCGATGACGGAATAACGGCAGAGCTACTGAAGGCGGGTGGTGAACCGATCCTTAGAGCCCTTCAGAAGTTATTTAATTCCGTCATAGTTAAGGGAAAAACGCCATAGACATGGCACAGAAGTGTGGTGGTACTCTTTTTCAAAAAGGGTGACAACACCCTTTTGAAAAACTACAGACCCATCTCACTTCTGAGTCATGTCTATAAGTTGTTTTCAAGAGTCCTCACAAATCGTCTCGCCTGCAGGTTTGACGACTTCCAGCCGCCCGAACAAGTCGGTTTCCGAAAGGGCGTCAGCACAGTAGACCACATACATACGCTGTGGCAGGTTATACAGAAGGCCGAGGAGTATAACCTACCCCTTTGCTTGGCGTTTGTGGACTACGAAAAAGCCTTTGATTCGATCGAGACCTGGGCTGTACTGCAGTCTCTCCAGCGGTGCCAAGTAGACTATCGGTATATTGAAGCGCTGAAGGGTTTGTACTAAAACGCCACCGTGTCAGTCCGAATACAGGACCAGACCTCGAAACCAATACCTCTGCAGCGTGGTGTCAGACAGGTAGACGTTATCTCCCCGAAACTGTTCACCGCTGCATTGGAGGATGTCTTCAAGGTTCTGGACTGGAAAGGACTGGGCATCAACATCAATGGCGAGTACATGATACACCTTCGGTTTGCTGATGATATCGTAGTCATGGCTGAGACCGCGGAGGACAGAGTGCAATGCTCGAAGACCTGGGGGAGGCCTCCAAGCGAGTCAGTCTTAAAATGAACATGGGCAAGCCGAAAGTCATGTCTAATGCCCATGTTGTACCGACTCCTATAAGGATTGGAGACTCTGTTCTCGAAGTTGTTGACAGCTTGTACCTGGGACAAACTATCCAGTTAGGAAGGTCCAACTTCGAGAAAGAGGTCAATCGTCGAATCCAACTCGGCTGGGCTGCTTTCGGGAAGCTACGTAGAATCTTCTTGTCCGAAATACCGCAATGTCTCAAGACAAAAGTCTTCGACCAGTGTGTGTTGCCAGTGATGACTTATGGAATTGAGACGTGGTCGCTAACAATGGGCCTTATAAAAAGGCTCAAAGTCGCTCAAAGGGCAATGGAGAGGGCTAATCAGGAATGAGGAGACCCGCAGAAGAACGAGAGTAACCGACATAGCCCGAAGAATTGCAACACTGAAGTGGCAATGGGCTGAACACATTGCCCGTAGGACCGAGGCCCGATGAGGCCGACGGGTTCTCAAGTGGCGACCACGCACCGGAAGACGTAGCGTGGGTAGGCCCCCGACAAGGTGGACCGACGACCTGGTGAAGGTCGCGGGAAACCGCTGGATGCGGGAGGCGCAGGACCGGTCGTCGTGGAGAACCTTGGGGGAGGCCTATGTCCAGCAGTGGACGTCTTTCGGCTGAAATGATGATGATGATGATGAGGCTCTTGATAAACTAGCGCGTTTTACCTTCAACGATTGCATCAGTGCTTACCATCAGACGGGATTGCGGTCAAGCACTAGTTTATAATTATTAAAAAAAAAAAAAAATACAAATTATACAAAGAAATAGATTGTGACATAATTGCTGCGAGGTGACAGGACCAGGCGAAACCTTACAGTAACTTGTTCACAAACTAACAGCTCTTTCTGCCAGCGTCATAGCTAGGATGCTGTTGATGCTACCCCGCACTCTACGAACCAAGAATGTGTACCGTTTCCACATTACCGTATACAAATAATTCTCACGAACTTCAGCAAACATCCCTGATGCACTGCAGTGTCGGGGCAACCCAATCAGCATTCTGAATGCGTTATTGTATTGGACGTGATGGGATGAATACAGAGATATATTTGTCATATTTAATGTATCTATCTGAAGAGATTTTTGTTTTTTGTATGTTTGTTTATTTCCACACGTTGATCTTTAAAGTATCAGTCGCTTTTGAAAAAAATATATTTACATTTGGTGGTTCAATTTGCGAAATATCTCTTTATGGGCAGAGCAAAAAGCTGCGCGAAAAGGGTCAAAGTTCCGGCAGGCGACATGACACTATGTACGAATGTTAATACGATAATATCTAGATATACAGCATCATGTTATAAATGTGATAAAAGCAATATAATGATTTGAATCAATATATTTTTAGAACAGTCGAATCAATTTTTTTTCAGTTCAATTTTAGTTTGTTAGAGAATCGAAAGGAGTTTATATTAACAAATTTCTCACGTTTCCATTAACCCCTAACAAATTAAAATATTCAAGCTATCTGAATAAGAGCAATTTCCCATACCCATACATTATTATTTGAAGATAAGACTAAATATTTGATTAGGCCCCTGAGGGCAGGCCACATCACACCTGTGGAGAGATCAGGTTGCCATGGCAACCGCAGGTGAGGTTGTTTCCGGCAATCAATACACCATAGACATTCGCGTCATTTTTTCTGTTGCGGATGAATAGATTTTGTACGATAAGAAGGGAATTGAGAGATATAATATTTTTTCGTGTTTTTATTTTACCTTATGTGGACGTGGTATATATACACATATTTATGTTAAATTTCATCTTTCTAGCACTATCTTTTGGTCATGACCAAACTATAAAAGACCTAAACAAAGGAACTCTAAAAAAGTGGCGATGCATTATGAGTCAAGTTAATTGATAATGTGGAAAGGCATCACATTTATCCAGAACAATCAGCCCTACTGAATACCTTGCTGATTCTCAGATCAACCAAGTAGCTAAAGCAGTGTTCATAATATCAAATAATTTAAATTCCATCACCACTGTAGGTACTGTAGCCAAATGTATTTAAAGTTGATTTTTGAGTGGGTATTTATAACAAAAAGGTGCTATAAGTTTAATTCTTTTTTCATAACGTTTCTTGTTCCATAACTAGAAAATTATCTGAAGTTCTTAATACAAATCTAGATTGTATTAAAAGCGTAACATGAAAAAAGAATGATTGATTACAAGGTGCAGGAAAACATCTTGAGAAAACATGGACTTTAAGTTTGAAATCCCCAACCCGCATTGAGCAAGTGTGGTGATTACGCTCAATCCTCCTCTGTATGAGAGTAGGCCTGTGTCCAGTAGTGGGACGCTAAAAAAAGGTTGACGATGATGACGACAAAAGAATAAAGTAGTTGCGTTCGTCTCCTTTTTAACCAACTTCAAAAACGAGGAGGTTACTCAATTCGACCGTATATATGTTTTTTTTTATGTTTGTTCGCGGATAACCCTGTCGTTTATGAACTGATTTTGATAATTCTTTTTCTGTTGGAAAGAAGACATTCCCAAGGTGGTCCCATGATAAGGACATCAGGGTTTTAGGGTGGAAGACCAGAGAAATCAAGGGTAACTTTCAAAACTTGTAGGGATGGCTAGTGCATTTGTAAGTTTTTTCATTAGGTATTTTAAAGCACTACAATTTAATAAGGGTCTGGAGTAGATCTGATGATGGACCGGGAGACAGGCTAAGGACCTCCTCAACGATTCACAGCAGTTACCTTGTGTTTGTGCTTGAATAATTTCTATTGATAAGAACCTTACACCTAGATGGGTTGTGACTGTCATTAGGGACCTGATGATGAAGACAAAGATCACTTCAAGGAACTCCTCAACGATTTACAGTAGTGACTCAGTTCATTTATATTAATGAGAACTTTGTATCCATATGGGTTATAATGAAGGTCTGCAGTAGATTGTAGTAGCCTATTCCCAACTATGTTGGCAGCAGCGTTCAGTCTGACAAGATGCAGCTGAACAGTACTTTTTGCCACTAAAAATTGTAAAACAAAAACTTTTTTACAAAAAGATGACCAACTTTCAAGAAAAAAAACACTACATAGTGAAAAATAACTAATTTCGGAACTCGGTGGCAAAAACGAACATACAAAAATCAAAGACACCATGATCGCGAACATGTGTATTCGTTTTTGCCACCGAACTTCCGAAATTAGTTATTTTTCACTATGTAGTGTCTTTTTCTTGGAAGTCGGTTGTTTTTTTTTTGTAAAAAAGTTTTTATCTCGTATCGTATTTGCGACGTTATGATTTATTTATACCGACGTTAATAAGACTAACATTGCTTGCATTGCTAGTATTGCTGGCTTATTTGGTAGTATAACATAATTAGTCAATGATATTACCACCGCCAGGACTCAAGGCTCCTGTATTTGAGAAGGAGTGGGCTTTAGTTTACCACACGCGACCAGTGTAGGTTGGTAGACGTAAGTCAACTAAGTACCACCCCGGATTCAGTGGAGAGGCGTGCGAAGAGGCTAATTGCCGACCAAGAGTAGCCGGCCTGTCTGTGTTCTATAGGATGCATTTTGGAGGGTGTGCAAAGGAATTGCATGATTTAATTCCCTCATCTTCGTTCCATCATCGGACGACTCGTCGTACGGCGAGTTTCCACCCTTACGTTGTTGATACCGCAACGATCCGAACTAAGCGCTACGCCTCGCCTTTTATACCGTGTACATCGAGGGACTGGAGCAATTTTCCAGCGGCGGTGTTTCCGTTGGACTATAATTTAAATGTCTTCAAAGTAAGAGTGAATAGGTTCTTAATAAACTAACACGCTTTACCACCAACGATCGCATCACTGCTTACCATCAAGCGGGATCGCGGTCTTTTTTTTTTTTTTAATAATTATAAACTAGCACTTGACCGCAATCCCGCCTGATGGTAAGCAGTGATGCGATCGTTGATGGTAAAGCGCACTAGTTTATTAAGAACCTATTCACTCAGATTGAGCGAATAGGAAGGAAGACGGCAGTTGAGCGAGGTGATGCAATGTTAAACCCAACAACACGACCAACGATGCTGCGCCAAAGGGAGATTGATCGGAAGACCCTCCACGACCGTTTGATCGTGGAGGGTCTTCCGATCACATGATGGTGTTTTCCCAACACAACAACATTTGGCGCATCGTACCCGGCACACATCGCAACACAACTGCTCAGACCCGTCCTCCGTAAGGCTTCACCAGACATCATACCGGAACACGACAAATCGCTTGGCGGCAAGGCTTTGTCTGGTGGGTGGTAACTTCTGCCGGCGGCCGGTGTTATGGCCTACCACCGAGTCAACTACTGGTTTATAATATTTATAAAAAAAGACAAATAAAAGAAAAAAATCAGCTTGGCATGATAACTAAGTAGTAAATACATTATAATCTGCTTAGAACGTTCACACGGAGAGGCTGTATATTTCTAGAACATGCCGGTTTCGTCACGGTGTTTCCCTTCACCATTTTGCACAATGCTCCAGTGATGAAATGTTTGATACAAAGCCTCCGAGTTTGAATCCGCCATCTACAACTCATAAAGCCTACCACCAGAACCAGAGGAACCAGTTTGTAGGTTTCAGTTATGTTCGTGCTGTGTATAGTTGAAATTCTTTTATTTTTTTAATGATTATAAATTAGTGCTTGACATCAATCCCACCTGATGGTAACCAGTGGTGCAATCCTTGAAGGTAAAGCGCGCTAATTTATTAAGGGCCTATTCACAAAAAAAAAAAATGTTGAATAGGAAGAAAGACGGCAGTTGAGCGAGGTGATGCCAACAATCCGTGTGCAGTTTCTGGCCTGCCATCGGATGCGTCCCTAGGTGGCGGATAGGGCAACGGCCCCCAGATATGGGGGTTACCGGTTTACCGACGCGGACCAAAACCAGAAGTGGGGACCGCTTCGGCGGTCACACGTGCGGCGGGTCGGCCACTACTCCAGGTGGCGGGAATCGCCGGCGGGGATTGGTAGTGCAGGCTCTGCTATTTCCCATGACCGCGCCACTAAGGCGATGTCGGTGTGCCGCTGCTTGGTTTTAGTGGGTATTCCCGGCTTCGGCTGGGCGAGTCCCACACACGCCGTTCGGGGTATGGTGCGTAAAGGCATTTCCACAGCGTCAAGAAAAAAAAAAAAAAGGTGATGCCAACAATACTACCAACGATGCTTCGCCAGAGGGAGATTGATGTGGAGACCCTCCACGACTAAACGCCCGACACAACATGATTTGGCGCATCGTACCCGCACACATCGCAACACAACTGCTCAGGCCCGTCCTCCGTACGGTTTCACCAGACATCGTGCCGGAACACGATGAATTGCTTGGCGGCAAGACTTTGCCTGGTGGGTGGTACCTTCTGCCGGCAGCCGATGTTATGGTCTACCACGGAGTCACATGCAGTATAGCTGCAAGGATAATGACCAAGCACACGCCATGTAGCTGTCAACGTTGTAATCATGATTAGGTAAGTATACGTTATAGTTAAGCACACCCGGTATCTCATTATGTGTAAAAAACGTAGGTGTGACCAACTTCAAGGGGGTGTTGTGTTGTTATCTGTCATCCCATGAACTTTTCATTAGCACTGCATAGTGGTCAGGCATTTACAAACTCCTACTCCAGAAACAACTTAACTAAGGTACATACGTTTTGATTAAAGTTGTACTTTTTAGAACACATTTAATCAAAATGATAATTAAGTCTTTTCTTAAAATTAGGCCGAGAATCAGCACTTTTTGTCAAAATTACATTATTTATTCATTACAAAATTATTATAATCAATGAGGTATTCTTTGTAAGTTATTGTTTGTTTTGCGTGATTTGAAAATTTGAAATAAGATCAAATCCTCTCCTCACAGAAAGATATACTTTCCAGGGTATACCGGTATCCAGTTATTTAAATCGATAACAATAATAATGAGAAATATAATATTTGTTGTGATGAAATGTAAAATATATCAAGGTGTTTTGAATAATATAGTTACTTAAGTATTGTGATTAACTCAACGAAATCGTGGCCACAGGTATAAGTAATATTAAACATTAAAAGCTACTTCTCGGTTTCGATAGTTAATTTCAATAAAGCACGTGCACCTGTTGTTCTAACTCGAAACTAAAAAAATTACGAGTTCCGAAAAACTCGCCCAATAAGTTCGAGATACAGAAATTAAGAGCACAACAATTCTCTAAAGATTTATCTTATATTCCAATAGGTAATTCATCATTCGTCCTTGTCACAATAAATTAATTTAAGAGTGAACGAATCGGATACCTCAAAGTTTGTTACGAGGTTTGTTTTTCTTCATTGTTATAAAGAATTGAGGTTTATAAAAAAATAACATAAAGTACTTACCAGATCAATCAGCTGTGACAGCCTCAGCCCAAGTTTCACTAACACAGTATTATTGTTTTTATCAACAGGACGTATCAGCCTATTGTAGTTACTCAAAAGATCATCGTAAAGGCGTTTCGCATCAGGATTACAATAACAAACGCCGAAAACAAACAAAAAGATAAGAAGAAATGTCCGGGACATTTCGCAATAACACTCAAAATTATTGTCACCATATACCACCGACGCTGAGCGAACCTAAATAGGTTAGGTTTTAAACGGCCTTTGAATCCAGAATACAACAATTTAGAACTCAAACTTGATCATTGTTATTCAGATATTTCTATTATGACGATTGGTTATCGCCAATAAGTGAAAGAAAAGCGATTTTTTCGTAAACGTAATTTTGACAGCTACGCCCGAGAGGCTGCAGCGATCGAGGCGCCTCTACTGGCGGGAAAACGATGTAAACATGGCGTCACTGCGCCGACTCCGAATAAAATTTTATTAGAGGAATGAAATATTCGGTATTACTGAAACGACGGCTCATCGACGTTTAATATCAGAATTTAGTATGTAATATCTGTTTCAAAGTTTAAATGTCTCCGTTAT
The DNA here is from genome assembly GCA_037179545.1 of Sesamia inferens. NCBI lineage: Eukaryota > Metazoa > Arthropoda > Insecta > Lepidoptera > Noctuidae > Sesamia > Sesamia inferens. The sequence continues at coordinate 28,454,069 of CM073933.1, read as the reverse complement.
TATATGTTCTATTGTTAAGGTATTCCACTTTACTTATTATCTAGCTAGGTATATTTGAGAACTACTTTGAGAACTTTTGAAGGGTTTATTTTGGAATTTCATGAATAAGGTAGATTTGAGAAATATTACATGACCTGCTTATTTTTGTCACGGATAGATTATTTACAAAGTTGTTATCCCGGATCGATGCGTAGTACGCATGCGTGCTAGCCCATTCATACTTTGTACATGTATAGTACCTTGTTAGTAATAATAGATGGCGCTGCGACCAATTAAATTTCAAATGTTACGGTGGCCTGCGTGTTTAGATAGGCCGGGTTGACGGAAGTTACGCAGCTGTAATAAATGTAGGCCTTTCAGGGGGAAAGTACATAGCGTTGAATGACTTAGTAGAGCTCTTGACACGAATACACGAACATTGCAAATGTATTCACGGATTAAGGTGTCTGAAAATGGGGTAAGCCTAGGTAAGTTTATAATTTTTAGTTAGATATTAAAGCTAAACCAAAATCGTAGAATATTTAAAAAGCTTGTTGGTTTAAACGGAGTGCAAAACAAACGAGGTTATCTGAAAGGTAATTACTTCGTTTCAATCATAAGGTTCAGCTACTAGGGTGGCAAGGTTGAAGAGGCGATCTAAAAATGAACCAGTCCTCCCCAAAATTAGAAATTTTATAGTTCAATCGCATAAAATACGTAATGACTGAAAGTGAGATCGCCTGAAGTACATACCGGATTTCGAGTACTAAAAAGGTTTGTCGGTAATGTGAACATAAAACGCGGGAGTTACCAAACTTAAACGAAAAAGTTTTCGCATTTTTCAAATGTAGAATTGTCGTTACGTTTTTGTCGCGTTGAAATTGACTCGACAGTGTTGACTTTATAGACTTGCGGGGTTTAGTGTGTTTTCGAATTCCGAGATTATGTTTTGATTGCGTAGTCAAATATAGGATTTATTTTTATTTGTTGTGAAGGCCGGGATTGAGGCAAAGGCGGCGGCCGTTCGAGCCTTTATTTTGTATTCGACAGTTTATCCCCATAAATCTCCAAAAATAAGATTATAAGTAATATTTATTGTGGTATGTTTTTCAAACGTCGTCGTAATATCGTCATTTTATAAACGTAAAACGGCCAAACATACAAAATCTAAGTTTTATTGCAATAGAATTCATGAACATTTGAAAAACAAATAGGGTGATCTAAAAATTTAAAAACACGAAAATTAAATTACATTAAAAATATCTTGCCAAAAGACTAGAGACCAAGTGTTAGAAAAAAAACTAAACCATAGAAAATACAGCAACATGGCCGCGAAATAATTTTACTTACCAACTCATAAAATTCATAAAAAAAAAAAAAAATTCTTCTTAAAATGTGCTCGAAGCTACAATCAATTACCACAATGGTCCCCGTGGGCAGGCAGCATTATATTCAGGTTTGAGGGTAGCTGCTGCATTGCGGTACCAGTGTCTGTTCTTACATACATTTTGAATTATGTATTACAAGAATATCCTATTTCTGTAAGCTAGAAATTGTTACAGTTGCAGTTATAGAACATTGGGACGAACGTGTGTTGTTTCTTTAGATGTTCTTCCCTGGTTGTTTGTGTTGATTATACTGATCTTGCTCCATAAGACAGACTAGAGTCTGAATAGAATCCAACCTACTTTAATAGTAAATATATCTTATAGTTTGACATTTACCTTCTGTAAATATTTACACAATGACTTCCTTTTTTTTATGAAAATCGTGTATTTGATTTCTTTAATACAATTTCATACATTTTTTCTATTATTGTATAAAGTTTACAAATAAATAAACTTATAAACACAAACAGCAACCCGAAACAATTTCGCCAGCATCACAGGATAACCTAGTTCAGTTATGCATTTGACATAGATTTAAGAAAAACTGTACTTCCTGAATTAGTGTGTAATTTTAAATAAATTATTTATTCAACTACTTGTAGGTCATATAAATATTTGTTCCAGCGGGAATCGAACCCGTGGCATGGAAGGCAGCAGTCATTAACCACTGCGCCAACCGTGCCATCAAACTAATTTATGTATGAAAATAATTAAATAATGTATGAAATTTTTTGTGAAACATTTTAAAAGAGTAACGTTGGGGTTCTATCCATTCTTCTCCATAACTTTTGGACCCATTGACGACTAGAGTCAATTATATTTTATGGTAATTATCGATGTTCAAAAGTGCCTTTTATATGCTCATTTGAAATTTCGACTTGACTTTGATCGTACTATGAGAAGAAAATAAGCAAGTCAAGGAAGTCAGAGAGTACCTAATGAAAACTAAAACTCAATTAAACTCGCTTATAATAACGTTCACATTGTAACACAATAATTTAGCCTATATTATACAGTATGTTAAGAAAACCCTGTCCGACCCATAAGGATAATAAACGTTAGGTAAACACATGATCAAATATAATATAAAACTTTACGTAATCATCATAGTACCAATACAAATGAATTTTGAAATAATTTTTTTTCCTGCGATTTAATTCCAACTTCCCCGAAATTTGGTAATTTTAAAAAAAGTGACAACACCGGTATTATTTTAAGCGAATAGCGATGCGACCACGTGCCGCGTGCCCTGCCGCCCGCCGCCCGCGGAAGGGTGCTTAACGCAGATTTATTAAGTTACCTCTTTTTGCGAAATAATATTTATTTTTTTAGGGGGATTTTTTTTAAGTTTAGCCCGGTTTTGTATCCATTAGTAGAATCAGTTATCGATACCTAACAACATCCTCACGGGTAGGACAGGGTTTTCTTAACAAACTGTATAAAGTAGGAAAATATGTGAAGATGTACGAAAGACGGTTGCCAGGCTAAAATATGATTTTGCGGGTCACAACAACCGTATGCATGATGACCGCTGGGCAAAAGCCAACACAATGGGTACCTGAAGATGTACGGCGCCACCAAGGCCGGCTCGGAAACAGACGGCGATTCGAACACATAGCCGGAGGGCTGGTTCGACGTAGCGCGGGAAAAGAATTCAGACAGTAAGAGACAAATAGAGAAAAAAAAAACGGTATTCTCTTCATACTGATGCCCAAGACACAGGCTTGCTTAATTTGACGCCAATGTTAATTGTTTAATATTTTTATATGGTTTTTATCATTATTTGCCATTTATACACATACATTTAAACAGACTGGAAAAAACAGAATAGATAAAAGGTTCAGAAGTAATGATTATTTCATAACAAATCACTTCTAGCATACTTGCAATTGGACAATAAGTACAGAATACATTAACTATAACTAACTCAATAACGAAAGCAGATTGGGTTAGGTTCGCAAAATTCAATATGAAATCTTAATCACTCGTGGTTCAGTAACTGTCCCTGGTTACAAGTTCATGATGGAAATTGTGAATTCGAGCTTAAAGGCTCAAACACTTTCACTCAATCGTTATCAGCCTTTTTTGTATAATTATAATGTAGTGTTTGACCGCAATCCCACCTGATGGTAAGCAGTGATGCAATCGTCGCGCGATAGTTTATTAAGAGCATGCAATGTTAAATCAAATAATACGACCAAAGATGCTGCGTCAAAGGGAGATTGATTTAGAGGCTCTCCAAGACCAAACTCCTAATACAATAACATTTGGCGCAGCGTAACCGGCACACATTACAACACAACTGCTCAGATCCGTCCTCCGTACGGCTTCACTGCATATCATGCCGGAACACAACGAATTTCTTGGCGGCATGACTTGTCTGGTGGGTGGTAACTTCTGACGGCAACCGATGTTATGGCCTACCACCGAGAACCTACAGCCTAAGCCATTCCTATTGCTCGCCATTCGACTCAAATAAGTAACCAACTATATGTTAATTGTGTCATCAACAGTGCTCTCAAAATGGCGAAGGAAACCATTATATGGAAACTAGCATGTTCTAGAAACAAAACTTCAAAGAGGTGTGACATCACTACTGACCCACCTGCGTGAAGAACTAGGTATGGCCCTCTATAGATATATATCTAACATTGAGACCATTATGAGCTAACAATGCTTTTGTAAAATTACTCATACAGCAGGTTTTTTTTTTTATTTTTATAAACTAGTGCTTGGCCGCAATCCCGCCTGATGGTAATCAGTGATGCAATCGTTGATAGTAAAGCGAGCTAGTTTATTAAGCCGATTCATTTAAAAAACTTAGTGAATAGGAAGGAAGACGGCAGCTGAGCGAGGTGATGCATTGTAAAATCCAAGAACACGACCAAACTCCCGACACAACAACATTTGGTGCATCGTCCCGACACACATAGCAACACAACTGCTCAGACCCGTTCTCATGACATATCCCGTATCATGCCGTACACGACGAATCGCTTGGCGGCAGGACTTCGCCTGGTGGGTGGTAACTCCTGCCGGCAGCCGATATTATAGCCTACCACCGAGTAAAGCGATGTTTCTATTGAAGTAGGGTATCCTGTTTCTATGTTCTTTTATGAGGTAGAAGTTGAAGAGGCGACGTAAAGGTGAATTTGTCATTAACCTTCCTATACTCGCGCGTTGGTCTATGAGACCGACGAAACACATTTTCGTAATTATTTTTATGCAGGTAAATCCTAAGAAGTTGAGTTCCTTGCTAGCTGCCGGATTTGTGGCTAACTTCGTTTTAGTGCACGCCGCGCGTTCGGGCGAAACACACGTGTTGTAGCACTCGTCACCAATCGGTACACGAGACCGACGCGAGTATAGGTGTAACTTTTTGTGTAAGTATTAATATAATTTATTTCGTGCATTTGTATATTTTTTACGGACTTTGATTACTTTATAAAGTATATATAGTAAAATATATGTATGTATGTTGCTCTATATTATATTTTGACCAATTTTATCATTCTTTTTTAGGTTTTAATTCATATCAAAATGGACGATGATCACATCAGATTGTTGCTGGAAGAATTAAGTTCTAGCTCAAGCTATGAAGACGAAAATGACAGTGAGGTGGAAGATAACGTGGAGGTACAAGAAGAGACATACGATACCGAGCAAGACGATGACAATGACGAGATATCTGAGGAAGAACATAATGAACGATCCCATGATTTTTACTTAGGAAAAGATGGACAGACAAGGTGGAATAAATCTCCTGCCTCAAACCCAACTAGGCGACGTGCTAGAAATATAGTTACTCAACTTCCAGGCGCTAGAGGAGAAGCTAGAAATTTGAAGGAACCAGGTGAGCTGTGGCGGCTTTTTTTTTCGGAGGGCACTATCAGCCTGATAGTAAAGTACACTAATGAACAAATTAATCGCATGAAGCATAATTTCACAAGAGAGAGAGAGACTGCGCCGATACAGACAATATTGAAATTGAAGCTTTTTTAGGCCTTTTACTATTTGCTGGAGTCAGAAGGAACGCTCGTCTAAATGCCAAAGATTTTTTCAGAACTGACGGGTCATCCCCGGAGATATTTCGTTTGACTATGGGATTATCCAGGTTCTTACTATTGATGCGTTGTCTCAGATTTGACAGTAAAGATACACGAGAAGAGAGAATACAACTAGATAAACTGGCACCTATTAGAGAGTTGTTTGATATAGTTGTGGGAACGTTCAATAAATATTACAGCGTGTCTCAGTATGTTACAATTGACGAGAAGTTAGAGGCTTTTAGAGGACGTTGTAACTTTCGCCAGTACATTCCATCAAGACCCAACAAATATGGAATCAAAATTTATGCGTTGACAGATGCTAAAATGTTTTATACCCATACCATGGAAGTTTATGTTGGGAAGCAACCAGACGGTCCAAACCAAGTTGATAACTCCGCTTTGGCTTTGGTTTTGCGATTAAGTGAAAATATTCACAATACTGGGCGTAATATCACATGTGATAACTTCTTCACTAGTATTCCATTGATAGATAAGCTTGAGTCTCAACACAAATTGACAGTTATTGGGACAATTCGTAAAAACAAACGAGAATTGCCTAAAAATTTCACGGAAATACGAGGAAGAGCCGAAAAATCTAGTTTATTCGGGCACCGAGGCAATTGCAGTCTTGTATCCTATGTACCAAAAAAAGGCAAAAATGTCCTTCTCGTATCCAGCATGCACGATGATGCCCAGATCAATGAAGATACAGGTAAACCGGAAATTATAATGGACTACAATAGAACCAAAGGTGGAGTAGATAGCGTAGACAAAATGTGTGAGACTTACAACGTCGCACGTGGGACAAATAGATGGCCAATGGTGATATTTTACAGCCTATTGAATGTAGCGGGTATAAATACGTTTATAATATACCTGCAGAATAACCCTAACAAGAAAATTAGCCGTCGAGTCTTCCTTGAAGCCTTAGCATACGATTTGATCAATCCGCAACTTAGACGACGGGCTCTCATTTCATCCTTGCCGAGAAGCATTAGACTCAGGCTCACCGAAATATGCAAATTAGATGGACCCGAGTCTGCAGCAACATCTAACAATAATAAAGTAGGTCGTTGTGGATACTGCTCTTCAAAAAAAAAAACCGCAAGACACGTTACAACTGTACCACCTGCAAAAAATACTTTTGTTTGGAGCATGCTGTAACCGTATGCCCTGATTGCTATGGCGAGGCTCAAAATTAAGTCAAACAGAGATAAATATGTTTATTGATATGTTTGTTGTTATTAATAAGAAGTTTAATTTGTTTTTAAAAAGAAGTTCAGATTTTATTTTAATTTTTTAGTACTTAAGAAAATAATCTCAAATTTTAAGACTGATTTGTGATAAAACTATAAGTCGGTAAAATAATTAATAAAATAACTTTTAGTAATACTGTTTTGTTTCATTACATCCTAAACTCTAAAATAATAGTAATAGTTTATGTGTTTCTTGTTAAAAAAAATATGTTGTAGGGGTACAAACTATCGGTCTGTGACACCGTGCGCGAGTATAGGTGTTACAAAAATTGGCGCGAGTATAGGAAGGTTAATATTGTACTATTTTGTGATCTTGAACAAGTTTTAAGTCTTTGTGAAAACTACTTTTGCGGGGACGGTCTTCGATTGCTACAAAAATTTTGAAAGAAGTAGTGAGACTTAATACCAGACTGAGGAGTTTGTTTATTTGAAAAGTGCTTTGGTTCCAACAGTCTGATTTAAAAAAAAATCATTTAATAGCCCAATTATAGACGGCATTAACATCACGCAAGACCCTCTTTGTCAGCAGGTGATGCGATGCGGAACCAGCTAGAAGCTAGTTCTTTATAACTTAATTTTAAACATGTCATCATTGCTTAACTACGAGGGAACTTACAAAACTTTATTTCGAAAATGTAAATAGGTTAGAAATGAGCAACGTTGCGACATTCGCGTTGGCTCCCCTGGGGAACCTAGGGGTTCAGAACTCCAGACTTTTCTTGTTAATGAGCTGACTTTATTTAATGCAATGCAATTTGGTTAGCTTTGGCCAAGAATGGCCAAGTAAGGAACTCTTTGTTTTATATTCTTTGGAGGTTTCTACCGCTTTTATTAGAATGAAGTTTTGGAACGAAGTTCTTTATATGAGTTTGCGATACGAGTAAATTTGGAGAAATTGTCACGTGCACTGTGCCTCCTGCGACTTTTTATTTACTATACATAATAAAAAGAGTCATAGACAAACAGAGATAATTTTCATGGTTTTCGAGGGTGCTAAAGTGGGTAGTGAGCTTTAAATCATAATCCAAAAAAAAAAGAAATTACGCGGCTGCCATTTTAAATTTTCATTTTGACCTCAGTGTCGGCTTTAGTATCCTCGTAAAACATGAAAACTATCTCTTTCTCTCTCGAACTCTCCTTCAATTTTCGTTTTGAACAGCCCCGTACTTCTTAAATAACTTCGGAAAATAACGGAAAGGTTAGGGCGGCCTTAAGAAACCAGTGAAATCTGGTAAGGTAAATGATTCGTTCTCAGACAAAGTAACCGTACGGAGTAGGTAAGCGATTACACATTGATAGAAAACCTGTATATTATTCTGGTCAGTCCCAACCTTACATACCTTAATCATTAAACAGGGTCCTACCTAAAAGTATCAAAGTACAAAAATAAAGCACATTTTTATTACTATCCGTCTCCCTGACCTTACACATAGAATATAAAACCATACAGAAGCGATAGCTCTTGCATCTTTTTCCTCGTATCACTTCTCCTTATCACTACCCATCAGCCAGCCTGTGAAGACTCACGTCTGCCCAAGCCTTCTTCAAGTTTTGTACAAATTAAGTTATACCATATCAATTTTGCCGATTGTTGAAAAACGAGCAAAACGCAGTAACGAGGTTCTGACATCTATATGACCTCCAGGTTTGACCGGCTGATTACCGATACATATCCGTAATCAGCCGGTCAAATCTGTTACTATCTCACCGAGAAAACTAAATTGTAGATAGCGTAGAGTGATCTGTCATTGACCTGGCTGTCATTGGCTGTTTGATGACCTAGTGAAGGTCGCGAGAAGCTGATAGATGCTGGCAGCACAAGACCGGTTATCGTGGAAAGCCTTGGGAGAGGCCTTTGTCCAGATTTGCTTAGTATTAACATTATTCCGATGTGGACCGAGCTTAGAATAGTACCAACCCATATCCTCCCGTAGGTATCGTAAGAGGCGACTAAAGGAACTTTCATCAGGGAACAGGCAGCAGCGCTTCTCCTGTGGAATATCAAATTACTGCGATCCCCAATCCACCTGCGAAGCGTGGAGATTATGCTGATATTATGATTATATAGCAGGAATGAAGTTAAAAAGAATACCGTTAAGAAATTAAAGAAAATCCTGGATCGCCGAGAAGTGCAAGAAGTAATTTTCAAATTAGGAATTACTTTATGTTGTCATCATTTTTAGATTAGAATATATGGTCTTTAACTTCAATCCGAATAACTCATCGCACGCGGTCGTCCGGCTGGATGGCACAACTTTGCCTAGAGTAAACACCTTCAAGTGGCGGATGAATCCACTGAAGCGGATTTAGCTCATCGGACAACCTGTGGGTGGAGTAAATGGCGTACTCTTACAGGAGTACTGTGCGATAACAATATGAAAATAAGACCAAAAGGCAAGGTCTATAAAACAGCTATTAGATCAGATCTCCTTTGCGGTGGCGAGGTATGGGCTGCAAACAAATTGCTCGTGTGTTTAATTAATGTCGCCATTGCAGCAACATTATTTCTTTGTTATTCAAGAGACAATAAAATAACGATAATCTTAGGCATTGCAGAAGATACTTCGAGCAACAAGCCATACGGTCTCGTTGTCAACGTCTCTGAAATGGGTTAGACCATCTCGATCGAGCTCGGTATGCTTGTTCGATTATTCAAAATGTAAGAACATTGCTAACGCTCCCTTATTTCGGACGAGTGGATCTTTTTTTTATATTTATAAACTTGTGCGTGACGGCAGGCCTGGCTGCTGGTAAGCAGTAATGCAATCGTTGATGGTAAAACGCGCTAGTTTATTAAGAGCCGATTCACTAAAAAAAAAAAAAAAATGAATGAATAGGAAAGAAGACGGCAGTTGAGACAACACGACCAATGATGCTGCACTAGAGGGAGATTGATCTGGATCCTCCACGACCAAACTCCCGACACAACAACATTTGGCACATCGTGCCCGGCACGCATCGCAACACTACTGCTCAGGCCCGTCCTCCGTATGGCTTCACCAGATATCATGCTGGAACACGATGAATCGCTTGGTGGCAAGACTTTGTCTGGTGGGTGGTAACTTCTGCCGACAGCCGATGTTATGGGTATGAATGTTAGTAACGTTCCCTATCTCAGACGAGTGGATCTACGAAGCACGCAGCCTTTAGTATGAAATATATGAAGCTTGAGTTTTCCTCCTCAGACACATATTTAGTTCGATTCCTGATCTAGGAATAAAATACAATACGATGCGACAGTTGTAATTTAGTTGAAATCCTACAAATTTTTGTTCGTTCGAAAATTGAATTTGACACTAGTTTTGACGCAATAACTTTCTGAGGGGTCAATAAAGTCGTTAATGGAAAAATGCCTTGCGATGTTCCATATCCTAAGTCAGGATTGTATAATAAGAGAACGAGTGGACAAGTATCTTAAAAATCAGTAGATTATTAACCTAGGGTCGAAAAAATCAATTAGAATTGTAAAATTTAGGAATTGATTCGTTTACCCGTGTTTACACTCTACTTTTCACTTCAACTATGAGGAAAATAAAACTAGTCGTTTAGATATTTAAACAATATCTTTGATATCATCACAGATACATAACATATTAGTAACCCGCCAATTTATGTCAACTTTTTAAATTTGGAACTTACGGCGTAATTGTTGCGGCTTATCCCACTCAAAGAGGTTTGCGCTAAGTTCACACTGGCTGTTTAGAAACTCATATGGCCGCAGTATTTTTTTACTTAAAAGCAGATCTGACAGCAGTTTTATTTTTAAAGTTCAGGCTGTTAGGTAAGAAGTAATTTGTATACATTTTTCCCATTCCAGTTTTCAGATTTTGCAATTTATGTACATATATATAAATATGTATAGTGTAGGGGCTACACACAGCCCACGGCATGGATGGTTATTCAGGCCATTCAAGTCCGCTTCAGTTGATGGACGAGCATCTTTACAAGGCGTATCTGTGGGCATTTATAATGTGTTCTTAACTTTCGCTTCTTACCATTCTTATTCTATGTCCAGGGTTTAATATTTCAGAGCATTTCGGCTCCCTGTGTGAGTATCGTGTTGTAACTTGTCCCTACACTTGTTGGATACACGATACTATCAACGAGATCGTCTTCTGATATTTTAAGTAGTACACTTTTGAATTTTGTGGTTGGGAATTTTTGAAATATGACTTTGGTGGTGTACTGGGCAGATTAAAAATGTATGTATTGGGTCGTTGTCAAAGTTAGTCCTAGCTACGGTAAGTATTCTATTTATAAATGCATTTGATGTGACACTGGGACCCCTTTTTTATAAAATATAAACTAGTGCTTGACCATGATCCCGCCTGATGGTAAGCAGTAATGCAATCGTTGATGGTAAAGCGCGCTAGTATATTAAAAGCTTATTTACTAAAAAAAAAAAAAACGAGTCAATAGGAAGGAAGACGGCAGTTGAGCGAGGTGATGCAATGTTAAACCCAACAACACGACGAACGATGCTGCACCAGAGGGAGATTGATCTGGAGAACCTCTACGACCAAACTCCCGACAGAACAACATTTGGCACATCGTACCCGGTACACATTCGTGCGTACGCTTCACCAGACATCATGCCGGTAGACGACGAATCGCTTGGCGGCAAAACCTTGTCTGGTGGGTGGTAACTTCTGCAGGCAGCCGATGTTATGGTCTACCACATTTCTGTTCACGAACTAAACTAAATTTAAGATAAGTGCATCTTTTTCTTTTTATCTCTTTAAGATATGACAAAATACAAATACATATTATTGTAGTCCTGTTAAAATACTCAGAGCCTGATGTAAATTGGCTTGTATCCTAAAAAATAATTTAATGTCCGTCAGATAGCTTTATAAAAAATATTGAACACGTATTTTTTATTTTTTCTTTTATTCAAATACTTAGGAAGATATATTGATTTGAAATGTCGCATGACGTCACGCCATGGTGCAAAATATAGAACGGCGTGACGTAATTAGCCCCCACTCTGAAACTTTAATACGCTATATCTCAGTAATTTTTGGTAATTACGACAAAATAAAAAATAAATAAATATATACGGACAAATCACACAGATTGAGCTAGCCCCAAAGTAAGTTCGAGACTTGTGTTATGGGATACTAACTCAACGATACTATATTCTATAATAGATACATATATAGATAAACATCCAAGACCCAGGCCAATCAGGAAAAGATCGTTTCCCATCATGACCTGGCCGGGGATCGAACCCGGGGCCTCCACGTCGGGTCTTAATTTTTTTTATTATCTGTAAGACGGACTAATTATTTTTTTGATTTTCATACCTTGGATACATCCCTATTCAAGTATTCTTGGTCGTCAAGTTTTTAATCATTCCTAAAATGTCTATGGAATAACATTCTTAATTTGACAGCACAAAAATAATATTTATCTTTTGTCCTTTTCATAATCAAAAATAAAGAAAGAGATGCCCTGAACTTAAATTTAGTTTAGTTTATGAACAAGGAAATTTGCGACACGTTTCTTTTTCTTCTTCAGCTTAAAGAGGTTCACTGTTAGACAAAGGCCTTCTAAGGCTTTCCACCATGCGACATTAGCAGTAGAAAAATAACTGCAATTTTAGAGTTATTTTTTAAGTTTGAAAGATAAATAATGTTAATTTAACAAATGTTAAATTACATTGCTTTGTGTTTATTATGCAAATACGGTGTTTATTACCGCAATTTGTAATGATTAAAAATTCAATAATTCAAACGCCTTAAAGACGTTCTGCGAGGCTTGATGATAAATCCTCAACTGCTCACAGCTCTGCGTGGATTTATCGTGAAGCTTCACAACTCGTCGAAACCTAGCTTTAAAGTTGAATTCCTGATGTAATGGAAAATAATTAGAAAAGCGTGGCGCCTGATAGTACTGGAATTAATAAAATAAGGGTAAGTATAATGACGTGTAGGTATATAATGTATATTATATTACATATTTTTCTATTGTTATATTAAATTGAATACAATCAAATAAAATTCTATTTTTTTTAATAAACGTTGCCCCACACTAGGAATTTCTTTTGTATCGTGGGTGTGTTTGCAAACGTATAAACTTAAAATACAAATTATCTATCTTTGTATACTCTCAATTGATTTCATATTACAAAGATTACAAAGAAAGAAAATTTAACACTTTATTCGTATGATACAAATTATTATTTTTGCCCGTTCAAGTTTCATAAACCGATTTCCACATTTATATAACCCTTTTATTTGTTTGGATGAGAAATCATCAAATGACCTCTCCCGGTCTGGGTATGGTGTGTCAGACTTTTACTGACCCACCCGTGTTCCTTGCTTGCCTGTGCGTCAGAGCCACAGTTTCTCTTTAACCAACCCGTAACTCAACGTCGTCAGTGTCAATACTGTGTCATGACTGGCACTGAATAAAACTGCACTAGAATGTTTAAAACGGAAAATGAAATTTCGTATTCGGGACTGACATTGCCACTAAAGATACTCCAAATAGAAGCAATATTGGAGTCGTGGAAAACGAAATATATTATGGATGGCGTTTGTGAACGATCTGCAGATTCATTAACAATTAAAGTCAACCATATTTATTGTTAATTTCTGATATAGATTTCAAGAAGAATACCGTGGGAGAGAGTTATACATATGTTTCTTTAAGAAGAATGCTGTTGTACATAGTTCTATTTTTTTGTCCTAGTAAAAAGCCAAGATAAATTTGCTAGAATTTGGTCTGGAATATATTTATATCAGTCTTGTTACTTTTGCTAGTACTACTACCTTACTTTATTAATATTATAACTGATATGCTAGGATGCCCACATTGTGCAGATTGTAAGGAATTGTGCTGTATTGCCCAGGAGTGGGGCTTCGTAGGCCCCTCTCCTTGCTTTCTTTCTATATTTGGATACTTGAATGTTTATTAATCATGCAAAAATGGCTGGACGGATTTGTATAAAACTTGGCACACAGATGGTTCATAATCTAGAATAATGCATAGGATACTTTTAATCCCGATATTCTCACTGGATCGAAACTTACTTATGGTTGAAACCGCGGGGCGCGGGTAATATGATAATAATTAAATGTCTATCTTGCTGTTAATTCCTAACAAATTCAGACATAGACTAAATTTGCTTACCTGTAATACCTGTTGCATTTCTATAATATTCAAAACCAACCTTCCCATCCGATAGTCTGCCCCCCTCCCACCAAAAGCCAATATCTTGAAGAGATGACAGCATGTCAATATTTTTATGTATGTCCTCCTCAAATTCATTCACGAACGTTTCGCCATATATTATTCAAGTTTTAATCTTCACCCACGATAGTTTCTCAGAGAACGAGAGAACGTGGGTTGGTTTAGGAGCAACGAATATTCTAATAAGTTTGACTTGAATTTATTTATTTTATTATTTATGTTTACACAATAAAATACATAAAGACATGACAAAATTATGATCTGAGTACAAAGGTGCTGCTTATTTATTAAGAAATTTCTTCCAGCAGACCTGCGAAAGGAGAAGTAAGAAAAATAAAAGAAGAAAAATATATTATTTAAATTAAAATAAGTGGTTTTCTTTTTCTATTCAGTTACTCTTATTAAAAGGAAAAGGAATTACGCGGAACATGTATAAACTCCCCTAATTAGTAATTAAAGTAAAGTTAAAGTATAAACGGGGACTTAAACAGGATCATTTGCGTCTATTTGCCCTATACGCTACACTACAAATACCTAATGTTTCATGTAGATATGCTTGTATAATTTGTAAGACAAAGTAGCCGGGGATGATTCGACCCCAAAAATCTGACTTGCCTCCCAAGCCCTGACTTGAACCAAAACCCTACTCAATCCAATTTTTTTCTTTTATATCGCGCTTTTTAGATTTCCGTCGGGAATATCAATTTTTCATTTTTTTTTTCAATAAAAGTTAGCCCATGTTCTTTCTCAGGGTCTAAAGATTATCGGTGCCAAATTTAATCAAAATGGGTCGAGAGGTTTAAGCGGGAAATCGTAACAGACAGACTGACAAAGTTACTTTAGCATTTATAATATTAGTATGGATTTATCTTCTCATAATAAAATCTGTTTATATCCATATTTATAGCAAAGTCTTCATTTCAGTAGGTAACAATTCTGCGTTGAAGTATTTATTCAAAATACTTCGCTTTCTACCGTATCCAATGCGCACGATTCGCTAACATGTTTCGCTTCCAACCTCTGACAAGGGTTCTCTGTTTATCATAATATCAGGCGCTGTTGTCAAGGTGCCTACTACTCTTATTAGTTTTTGGCTACTGTTTTATGCATGAAAGAGCGTTGTAATAAACGCGATACTTGTATCGATATATTTACATTATGTTGGACGAAACCTTTTCGAGCATTTGGTATTAAAATGATGTTGAGCGATTGGGTTGTTTTGCGATATTTGTTTAATGGTTGTTTGATTTCTGGGAATGTTCTACGTGAAACAGATACATTAGTGAATATGCTAAATACTACTCCTATTATACTTTCTAAGTATATCTTGTGTGATTAAAGGTGAAGGAAAACATCTTGAGGAAACCTGGACTTTAAGTCTGAAATCGCCAACCCGCATTTAGCAAGCGTGGTGATTACGCTCAAACCTTCTCTGTATGAGAGGAGACCTGTGCCAAGCAGTGGGACAGCAAAAAGGTTGATGAGGATACTATAAGAATTGATACCGAATTTTCGGTTTCATGCCAAGAATAAGTTAGAATAGAATAGTCTTCATTATTTGAAGAATGAGAGGGAATGTGCGGAAGAACTCGCTTGAGAACGGTAGTCTTGCGGTGTACATGGCCAGCAGCACGACACACCCTATGTCTATGTGCATAGGCAGAGACATGGTCGAGTGCACAGACCAGTTTAAGTACTAAGGGTCTGTGCTCCACGCGTCCGGCGACTATGTTTGCGACGTTATGGCACGCATTTCCGCAGCTTGGGCAAAATGGCGTGAGGTGACAGGTGTCATTTGTGACCCCAAAATGCCGGTTAAGCTTAAAGGACAGGTCTATAAAACCATCATCAGACCTGTTCTTCTGTATGGCAGTCAGGCGTGGCCTGTGCTTGAGCGACACAAACAGGAGCTGCGAGTCCAGTCTCATACGTCAAACGACGTCTGAGGGAGGGCACAGTAGCTATCTGCAATGAGAGGTACATCGGCGGGGCCACGGCTGAGGTCACGCCAATGTTCTTCCCCGACGTGGTGTGTGCGCGCAAGGTCCTGAGTCAACGTCCTCGACAGGACGTCTATCTGGGCGCAGATTTTGACGGGTCACGGCGGCTTCGCCGCGTACCTGCACAGGTTTAAGCTGAAACAGAGTCCAGCCTGCGTGTATGACACGCAGGCCACTGAGACCATCCAGCACCTTCTGGTGGAATGCCCGAGGCATGACTGCGACAGATACGACCTGGAAGTAAGTACTGGAAGAATGTTGACAGAAAGAACCATTGCCGACCTCATGGCGGATAAACACTCCAGGCCGTGTCTGGAACGGTTTTACCTCAAGGTTGCTAAAATAGCTATTGAATTCTTTCTCAGGGTCTAAAGATTGTCGGTGCCAAATTTCATCAAAATCGGTCGAGAGGTTTAAGCGGGAAAGAATAGCTAAACTAAAATAGCTATTGAAAGGAACTGGATTTGGAAGGACAGGATTTGGGCTGGTGCTGCTAAGTGTCACCTGGCCACTTTGGATTCAGTGGAGAGGCGTGCGAAAAGGCTGATTGGTGACCCTGATTTAACTCGAGATGGTCTCCAAAGCCTAGAGCACAGGCGTAGAGTAGCCAGCCTTTCGGTGTTCTATAGGATACATTTAGGGGAGTGTGGAATTGCATGATTTAATTCCCCCATCTCCGTTCCACCATCGGACGAGCCATCGTACGGCGAGTCCCCACCCTTATGTTGTTAACACCACTACGATCCGGAGAAGCGTTTCGCCTCCTCCTTTATAACGCGTACACCGAGGGACTGGAACAATTTGCCAGCGGTGATGTTTCCGTCGGACTACAATTTGAGTGTCTTCATGGCTACAGTATTCACTCTAACCTATTCAGGCTCTAATAAACTAGTGCGCTTTACCATCGACGATTGCGTTACTGCTTACCATCAGGCGGGATTGGGGTCAAGCGCTAGTTTATTTGCTGCGGTGGATGTGTGGAGTTACGCGGAAAGACCGCATCAGGAATTCCCGCATCCGTGGCACGTGATGGTCTTCGTGTCCGTGACATAGCAGACAAACTGCAAGAGGGTCGCGTACGCTGGTACGGTCACGTCTTACGAAAACCGGCATGTTACGTGGGTAACAAATGTCTTGCCATGGCGCCTCCGCCGGGCCGGAGCAATCGAGGTAGACTAAAGAAGTGCTCGATTGACGTTGTAAAAGATGACATGCGCGCCAACAATCTCACACCACCATGCCAAAGATCGTGTGAAATGGAAGAGCAAGTGTAGGAAAGCGGACCCCGGGCTTCAACGCGGAAGCCGCGGCTGCAACCGGGATTATACGCTGAGATGATGATGGTGAGAATACTCTTCATTATGTATGCACACTTTGTAAATTACAGAAGATAAATTTGACGATTTTACAGAGGATTACACAATGGGCGGTCTTATTGCTAAGAGTGATCTTTTACAGATAACCTTTGGATGGCATACAAAGGGGAAGGAGAGAGAAATAATGTAGGTAGTCTACAGTGAAACGTATTATGATTTGAATTTAAGAATCGAATCATTACATGCCAATATCACGATATATTTCTACCGTTATACTGCGCGCCTAGTATCGTAGTAGCCGACCCAAGGTGGTTTTCTTTCTCATAACTGTCGAACATACAGATAGCATTAAAACCCATTCAGTATTGTTTGATTTCTCCCAAAGAGGCTGCCGTTCTTGGTATATACCCTTCCCATTATAAGTTGTATATATAGTACATGAATGTTGATACGTTCATGTTCAAAACTTTCCTCACGCATGCCCCTTTCCCTTTGTATTACATGTCCCGTGAAAGATACTAAAACTAAAAACATTTACCTATTTCAAAACATCTCCATAACCGCGACAAAAGGACAGCAACCCAAAACTTCAAACTAGCGAATATAAACACGAAATTATAATGAATCCAAAACATCTACTGAACAAAATAGACGCTCATTTAAATACAGCAAAATTACACTCCCGAGCAGGCGTAAAGTAAAATTATACATACAAAAAGTGTAGCATAGAAGGCACCTGCCTCATGAATAATACACGACTTTGTTAAGATGCTAAGGATTTGTTCATACGTGGCAGTTTGAATGGCTGGTCATGGTTCGTTGGTTTTGTAATTGGTGTGAACTGCGTATGGGTGGCGGCAAGCCGGGAGTTTTCGCGTGAGTTAAGGTAAATCTGTTGCTGATTTAACGGTTTTTTTGGGCTCGCATAGCGGCATCCATGCTTTAGGTCACATGAGATTACATTATACAGTAGACTACTATGTCTTCCACGAAAATCTCAGATATTTATTCATTTTCGTTGATTTCTTATTAAGTTAGTTCCAGGTTCAAGTAAACTGTAATATGAAACTTCTGATATTGACTATTCCTTCAACTACATATGAACTGTACCTAACCTTTGATTTCATTTCTGTTCAAACACTACCACAAGCAATAAATTGCATGAGTAATTAATTCGATATACAAGCAAGTCTATAATTCCAAGTTCCCCGTTGCAGCAAAGTTTGATATTCAAATAGCGTCAAACGCTGTGTTTGTGCCAGTCTTTAGCGTTTGCCTAATTACGGCTAAGGAGCGGTTCGATCTTCGACTTGTAGAATCGAGTTTTGCGAAATTCCCGAGTTGGTAATTGGCCGAAACTTTTGCGCCAGTGTATTTAAGGATGTTTGCTGAGTTCACTTCATGTGTTGCCGTTTCATTGGCAGTTGGTGCATGTATTTGGGTGAGTGATGTAGCACTATATCGTCAAGTAGTTTATTTTAGTTTGAGCAGTGCCGATCAGAACTTTGCTGAGTTCGTTAGGAACGCTTATGTTTTTGTAGTAAATTAAGGCATATAAAGTGAATACTTAATAAAACTGTATACAATGGATAAATTCACTAGTCGCACTATGCTTGTAAGTGGCACTTGCCAGGGACTGCAAAAATTTATAATTGTTAGTTTATCGCCCTAATAGAAGCGGAGTAATAGGGATGAAAGATATGGATATAATCTAAATCAGTAAGATAGTTGATACGTAATGTATGGACGACAGCAGGTCAAGCTAGCCGAAATTGTCAAATATTTCGAATCAATCTTGACCTTTAATTGTTTACAGATAAAACTGAATATCTAATACAGAAATCTGTCAAATTGTAATAGCCTGATGTGATGTTGTCTGTATATAATCTTAATTATTTTCATTAATTCCTGCAGGAATAAAGATTCTACTACCGTTAGACGCTGTTATGATTATTTTTTATGACACCAAGACTTTATTACTCGTCTACGATCAGCTCACAGATACAGTCCTCAATTTTAATCTCAAGTTTCGAAGAGTTTCGATGACGAGTGACATCTAAGCTTTGAAAATTATACCTATGCTCTCAAGGTAGGATGAAAGACGCCTTTTTTGTTTAGAATGGGAAATCATCAAATGACCTCTTCCGCTCTGGGCAGAGCGGAAGGGCGTGTCAGACTTTTACTGACTAAAACCTACCCGTGTTTCTTCACTTACCTTTGAAACACGGGTGGGTTATAGTCAGTAAAAGTGAAAGACGAAAGACGCGATGCCAAAAATATCAACAACAATATGTAATGATAATAGATTATCTCCCAAAGAAATAACCAGCCAGCTAATATCATCGACAAGAATTACCGTATACTAGTAATTACGTATCGTATTAAGCGATCTGTCAACTAGATAAATTTTCCCGAGCCGATGAAATGTACATCAATTATTAATTGCGCCAAAGATAATTAGTTATTTAACGAATAACATATGTCTGCAGTGGTGTCGAGCTTATTAATGTAATTGGTTGTTTAGAGGATTAGCAGTTAATAATCTAGCGATTGGATGCTGGTAGGATTCTGGAAGTGTAGCTATTGATGAACAGTATAAAATTGTGTTTTTTAATAGAGCATTTGTGCATTAATCGAAGGCACAAGCGAAAACGATGGAGCTGTAGTGACTCAGTGGTCATGACTGCGGCTTACGAGTTTTAGCTTGCAGGTTGAAACCCAGTCAGCAGCTTTGATTTTTTTACATCACTTCACCATCATCTCTCAAAACGGCGAAGGAAAACACCACGAAAAAACTAGTACCAAAAAAGTCAAATGCTTCTCACATCTACCAACTCAGACTGGGCTGGACAGACAGCCAACTTTCTCTAATTGAAAGGAGGCTCATGTACCAGCAGAAGGAACATGATGTTTATGCGTACAAGAAGTTGTGGGACCCGCGGGTCGACGAGACTCCTATAGGAGGTGCAGTCAAGATTATGGGGATTATTTATGGGGATCCCGCATCCCCAGCCATAGGTAAAGGTGGAACACCACGCTGGTTTTAGCCGATAAGAGTCGGGTATAATGTTGAATAAATAAAATATAAAAATAAATTATAAAGTAGATTATATTATAAAAGTATAAGTTTAAGCTTTATGCCACAATGGCGCTAGTAGTATAGATATGTATACTCTTTTATAATATTTGAATTTATGTTCTCTCAGATTGATGGCGTCGACTTGGTAACTTCTGTTCGGTGCGAATAATAAATGTTTTATTTTTATCAAAGAAATCTAACACGCTTTTCTTAAACTTAACTAAAATAATGCCTAATTCCAATACATACCCCTTTTTCACCCCCATGATGGAGGAAGTTTGTGGATTTTCACAGCGAAACAAAAAAAAGAGCGAAACGGTATCATCCCTTCTGTACACTCGTAAAAACTGATTACTGTGTAAAGTTAGTTTTAGTCAAGTATGTACATACCTTTTACAACATCCTCTACAGGATTGGAAAACATACAGAAAATAAACAGGTCAAGTGCGAGTCGGACTTGTGCGAGAATTATTTCGTACAAATATAAAACTGTCTTGGTATTAGATAGTTGTTATAGCGGCAACAGAAATATATCATTTGTGCAAATGTCAAACTATCACGGTTCACGAGATACAAACTAGTGACAGACAGATAAATGGATGTGAGCCGGAGTTCAGTCTAAGGAACTTAGAATTAGGGTGACGTTTTTACCCTTTTTTTGTTGGAATGGGAAATCATCAAATGACTTATCCCGCTCTGGGCATAGCGGAAGGGCGTGTCAGACTTTTACCGACTAAAACCCACCCGTGTTTCTTCGCTTGCCTGTGCGACGGCCTTTGCCACGGTTTCTTGTTTAACCAACCCGCAACCCTGACCCAGGAGGCATCGGTCTTCGTGGATCCCGTCACGATGTACTGTCATCTCTTTGCGGCGCGCGTGAAATACGACGTCGAGTCGGGCCTGGTCCTTACCGGGCGTCTCTTTAGGCGGCTACCGGCGTGAGGGCGCTGGGATTCCCGTTGCTTCATGTGCTCCGTCTCCTCTTTTGCCAGCATCACTGCTTCGCAGAAGGTGGTGACGGCCTGCCATGCACTCTCGCTCCGGACCATGGCCTGGACCAGGGTCGGACGCGAGAGATCGCCGCCGATTGCCGTAACGAGGACACGGCGGTGCTTTACCCAAGCCAGGCAGACCTCCACCATATGCTCCACCGTGTCCTCAGGGCGATTCACATAATGGTGAGACCCTGGCGTTTCCTCCGGTCTAATACAGAACAGGAACCTCCCGAAACAACCGTGTCCGCTGAGGACCTGCGTCAGGCGGAAGATGAGGGCACCGTGGCGCCTCTCTAGCCGCTCCTGAAAGAGGGGACTTACCGCCACTAATGTGGCGTGCCCAGACGTTTTTACTCTCTGAGTACGCAATACAAAATAACTATATATGGATTTAAAATCCCCACGACTGCTAACGTTTCTCGCATTAAAAATGCTGTGCATTACACAGCAATGAGTATATCTTATATAAGCTAAATACATGATCAGCCTATAATGTCCCCACTTTTGGGACACAGGGCGGCCTGGCCTTCCTCTCCGTGAGAGGAAGTGGGCCGTAATCTACCACGCGGGCCCAGTGCGTCTTGCTAGATTTCACATCTCTTCAAAGATTTTGCCTCTGGGACATGCCGGTTTCCCACGATGTTTTCCTTCACCGTTTTCGTGAGCAGTGGTGATGAAATAATTTAAATAAAGTAAAGAGCCTGGTCGTAGTGGCCTAGTGGTTAAAACAACAGCCTCTCAAGTATGAGTGTGCGGGTTCGATTCCAGCTCAGGCAAGTATCAATGTGACTTTTCTAAGTTATACGTACTTTCAAAGCATATCTTGGACACTAATGACTGATTAAAAGAAACAGATGAAGGAAAACATTTTAAGGAAACCTGGACTCGAAGTCTGAAATCGCCAACCCGCATTGAGCAAGCGTAGTGATTAAGCTCAATCCTTCTCCGTATGAGAGGAAACCTGTGCCCAGCAGTGGGACGATAAAAAGGTTGATGATGATGATGAAAGCGCCTGATGAGCTTCGAATATACGACGATACCACTAGGCCTCCGCTACTCTCGTATATAAGCTAAATAAATCGCATATATTCTATCAAACTCATGAACGACTCCTGTGGTTAATTTTAATACCATTCGAGCTTGGATGTTGCCGCTAGAAATGAAATTAAAAAGCAGAGGGCTGAGGCGAATAACTTCAAAATGTTGTTTAAAAGTTTTGTGACATAACGTCGCGTTGTGCCGCGAACTTTATAAGTGAATCAATGTCAGTTTTGTTTGCAAAAAGAGCTAATTAGTTTCTTTATTTCTCGTGAATTTTGGGAATATATAAAGCCTATGAAAGCAGCAGAATCTTTTTTTTTTTTTCAATAATTTTAAACTAGTGCGGTCTCGGGAGGGAGGTCTCGACTGCCTTCCCGGGCCGCAGAAGGCGCACCGGGCGCAGAGGAAGGGCGGATGATGCCCTTTTCCGGCCTCCATGAATGGATCTTGGACTTGAGGAGTCTCCGCCCCCTATCAGATGGACCCGAGGCGGAGGTGCGCGCGAGAATCGGCGCGCTCCTCTGTGGTGATGCATGAGGTAGTTTAATACCTCACTACCTCGTGCAGGTGACGAGGCCTGGACAGACCGGGTCAGCACGAGAGTGTAGGGCCGCGGAAAAATCTAGACTCCCAAACCCCGCGCGCACCTGAGAGGAGTCTGACAGATCCCGTCACCCACCTCGGTGGACATCCATGAGGATTTTCCACCCCGGAACAAAAAAAAGGTGATGCAATTTTAAATCCAACAACACGACCAACGACATTGCGCCAGGGGGATATTGATCAGAGGACCCTCCATGACCAAACTCCCGACACAACAACATCGCAACGTAACTGCTCAGACCCGTCCCCCGTACGGAGATTAGACAAAAAAAAAACATAGATTTACTTTCCGCCTCATAAGAGTAGCTTCACCAGAGGCTAATAAAGACTCTTGGCTACATTACCAGTCGACAGCGCTTCACTCAATTTTTCTGAATAGATAGACCCTTAATAAACTAGCGCGCTTTACCATCAACGATTGCATTCTTGCTTAGGTGGGATTATGGTCAAGCACTAGTTTATATAATAAATAAAAAATCTTTGTTCGACTTGTTCCACCTTCTATGCTGCTCATCTTTATCACACGTATGTCACAGTAGTTAGTTGCATTCTCTTGATGATAATATATATGCTGCGCTAGTACTGACACGTTGTGTTTGCCATTTAAGCCGTGAGACCGCATTGCGGGTCTGCCGTGCTTAAAACTCACTATGCGAGATGTTTTCGCAGATTTATATTTCGTGCACGGATTTATGATTATTTATAGTAGCTGGTTGGTTTGTATTGTCGTGGTTTTGGGGAGCCGCACTTGGAAAAACCTAAGTAGAAAGTGCAACGATTTCATAAGAAATTGACATAATTCCAAGTTATCATCATCATTATTTCAGCCGAATGACTGCTGGGCATAAGCCGCCCCCATGGATCTCTACGAGGACCGGTCCTGCGTCTTCCGCACCTTGTCGGGGGCCTACCCACGCAGCGTCGTCCAGCGCGTGGTCGCCACTTGAGAACTCGTCGGCCCCATCAGGCATCGGTCCTACGGGCAATATGCCCGGCCCACTGCCACTTAAGTGTGTGCAGTTCTTCGGGCTATGTCGGTTACTCGCGTTCTTCTGCGGATCTCCTCATTTCTGATTTGATCACGAAGTGAAACTCCAAGCATAGCCCTCTCCGTTGCTCTTCAATCTTCAGTACATCTTTATTATTCACAATAAGAAAAACGTGTATGGAAAGGGCCTTAGGCAGTTATGATATTTTGAACAACATGTTTCACCGCTAGAATAATTGCAATGCGATTTTCAAATATTATCATTACTAATGAATACTTTTCGAATGAAAACATACAGTCTTGGCCTCCTATATCCCTAATAACACAAAACTTTCGCCACCAAACTGTAACACCTACCCGTTCCCGCGTTCTAGTCTCAACGTTTATGTAACGTAAGTTTAAACCCCAAACATAGTTGAGATCCCTTAAACAACTTTCCGTCGGATAAGCAGCTGACAATGTTTATCAACTGTTCCCGAAGTTCCGAACTTCTAGCAAAATTATATGTCATTAATTTGAAAATCAGAGTCAACCATTTTAGCATATTCAAGTTTGCCTTCGTCAATAGGTGTTTGAAAGAACGCCATATACTTTGTAAATCTTCTTCTATTCTCATATTCTCTTTGATTCTGCAGTGCGGCCCTGGCGCACAGGCAACTGAAGAAACATGGGTAGTTTTAGTCAGTGAAAATCTGACACGTCCTTTGACTCCGCCCATAGCGGGAGATTTCCCATCCGGAAAAAAAAATCTCATTAGGGGTGATAGCTAGATAAATAAAATGTTCTTAAAGGCTGTATATCTGTTACCACTATATGAGTAAATACTAAAATCATTTTTTTATATAAATAATGGTACCCTCGTGCGAGAGCTTGACTCGCATTTGCTTGGTTTTTCCCTACTTATACATTATTTGCACCAACTCGTAATACAGACCTCCTTTTATAACCAGCTCGCAATTTATCCACAGCTTCCTCCACCGAATGATATATGTGAGGAGTAGGATGGGAAGATAGTATTTATGAACCATAGAAAAGTCAACGCGACTTCCCCTTATTGATATCAGCAAAGACATCAAATGAGTCGGTTCTCCATTAAACTGATTGGCTTCTGCTCATGTCATTTGGTCTTATTTTTTGCTATTTGGAGGTAAATCTTGTAGCAAGCCGGAATTAAATAGGAAATTTGAAATGATTAATGCTATTCTGTTAATGAATAGGCCTTTGTCCAGCAATGGACGTCTTTCGGCTATAAATGATGATGATGATGATGATGATGTTAATGAACTTATTTTAAGTACCAAGACTCATGCAAACAGATACATAAAAGGTAACAAAAACGAACACAGACAACAATTTCACACGGCTGTAATATTTCTGCCGTAGTATTGCCGGATATAAGGACAATGCAGTCTGTTGGCAATCATCGCGAGGACGGAGTTCAAAAAATAATCAGGCTGTGTTGTCCTACTCCGGGAGAAAGATCTCAGCCCTTTCCTTTTCCTCTTAACGTTTTATTGATATATAGTTTTGTTATCTACCTTAACCATCCTCATCATCGCTATTTTCGCCTGCATTTAGACATCCTTGTTATTAAAAAATGCCTAAAAAGCTGAGCAAAAGTTTTAGTTATTGCAGCAGGATCCTATAGGCACATGTTTGAAAGAATACTAAAGTATCTATCATAGCAAGAAGGGAAATATTATTTTCACTATTCCACGCCACTTAAAAATAAAATATCATTTCTTCAAATAAAACGTTATTATTGAAACAAAAAAAAATCATAGCTACAAATATCGAGGGGCATCTTGGATTGAAAGTAATTCAATTTGTTAAGGATAGGAGTCGGTGGGTCGCGTAATGACACTTCCGAGGCAGGCGGGCTGCACCTGCAGCTTGCACTGGCAGTCACGAGAAATAAGTGAAATATTTACAAAACTTGGCGGATTTTTATTTAGTTTTGTAATTTATGAGTTTTTGTTTACATACTTGGACATTTATTTATTTCAGTGGCATGTTTTTTTTTATAAATTAAATTTAAAAAGCTAGTGCTTGACCGCAATCCCGCCTAATGGTAAGCAGTGATGCAAGCAATCGTTGATGATTAAGCTAGTTTATTAAGAGCCTATTCACTCTAGCCTTGAAGACAGTCAAATTGTAGTCCGACGGAAACACCGCCGCTGGCAAAAGGCAAATCCAGTCCCTTGATGTACGCGGCATAAAAGATGAGGCGAAACGTTTTACTCGGATCGTTGTGACTTCTGTTTAAATAATAGCAGCCGCTCAGGTTGAGAGATAAGGTTAAGCTACGCTTGTTGCGATCGGTCTGTGGATGGGTCACCTTTACATACCAAGAGCTCGCCGAACCTCGAAAAATGATCTAAGCCGTTGATTCCGGATTGTAATTGTCGATCTTTGATAGCGATTAAGAGTAGTCAGAAGACCGAATAATCTGTCTAGGAGTCTTACCATAGAGTATCGTATTGTACCGTAACTAGGTTAGAGGGCACACAGACAGTCGCTCCATGTAAAATACTGGTATTCAGTCGGTTAGACTGGAAGCTGACCCCAATATAGTTGGGAAAAGGCAACGTTATTTTTTGTTTGTGCGAAACCTGAATAATGAATATAGTTTGTTCAGAATTAGCAATTGAATCGATTCCAATCAGTTTTACACCATGTTATATTTTTTCCCAAATACATTTAGAGTGAGACCACAGAGTGGTTACCGAGCGGTTACGATAGATTACAGCTGACTCCAGAGGTCAACGCCCGCGCTCGCCCGCCCGTACGGACCGTTGACCATATTTTTGTTGGGACAACCAAGCAGAAGAGCAAGCTCATAACTTGGTGGTTTTTCATGATATCTTTTTGAATTTTTGTACATAGATTCCTTACTTAAAAAAACTGGACACGCGTTTCAGTTTTCGCATAAATAAAAAATAATTTTGTATATTAAGAGCGTTACAAAGTAGATGCTAGTGATACAGGGGCGGGGAATCATCATCATCAACCTTTTCATCGCCCCACTGCTGGGCATAGGCCTCCTCTCATACAGAGAAGGAATGAGCGTAATCACCACGCTTGCTCAATGTGGATTGGCGATTTCAGACTTAATGTTCAGGATTCCTCAAAGTGTTTTTCTTCACCTTGTAATCAGTCATTGGTGTCCAAGCTATACTTAGAAAGTACATATTGACTCGGCAAAGTTACATTGGTACTTGCCTGACCTGGAATCGAGGCCGCACCCTCATACTTGAAAGGCTGGTGTTTTAACCACTAGGCCGCCACGACTGATATGGGAAGGCACTGCAAAACAGGGGTTTATGCGCAGCAGTGAAAGTATTCGAACTGTGGACGATAATGATAAAACAGCAAAATGTATCACAACTCTGATTGAAAAGATAAAGGGTTCGACTACTTTAGGATTCCCCGTAAAGATCAAATTGAAGTTCGCTACATAAAACCGTGTACGCACTAACGAACAAAAACACGGAGGACACGAACATCGACAACTTTGTTCGGACGCGCGTAACTCTAGCGAACATAAGTAGTTTATAAATTATCGGATGAAGTATAATAAATGTTACCAACATATTAAGTATCTACTTCATATTATCATTACTGCTTTAAAGTTAATATTTTTTGAACGTTTATTTACATTAAACTATCACAATAAGTGGGTTAGACATGATCAATGTTATTCTAAATTGGAATCACTAGATTTTGATTGTATTTCTCAGTATTCCCAAGTATAATATTATTACTACAAGGGTTATCTAAACATTCGCTTACAGAATATGCGGCCTCTGTTAAAGAAACGCTTTTTAGATGCCACAATTTCGGGCTTAACTATTAAACATGTTACATGAGGTCTGGTGAAGCCGTACGGAGGACGAGTCTTAGCAGTTATGTTACGATATGTGCCGGGTACGATGCGCCAAATATTGTTGTGTCGGGAGTTTGGTCGTGGAGGGCCTCCAGATCAATCTCCATCTGGCGCAACATCGTTAGTCGTGTTGTTGGGTTTAACATTACATATATCAACTCGCTCAGCTGCCGTCTTCCTTCTCATTCACTCAGTTTTTGAGTGAATAGGTTTAATAAACTAGTGCGCTTTACCATCATCAATTGCATCTCTGCTCACCATCAGGCGGGATTGCGGTTAAACACTACTTTGTATTTATTTTAAAAATAATAATAACAATATACTATCAGGACTTCAGCGAAAATTCTCATGGATAAACCAGCATTATCGCCGTAGCATTGTGTGTGCAGCCTACGTTTAAGGAACCAGATTAGCCAAGAACTACGGCAGCTAAAACTTCAACCTGATCTCCATTTATCACACTTAACAGCAACAATTAGACACTAGCTGAAAACCGACGACACAGCAAGAAAATGCAGAAGTCCTTTTTATTCAAAATTCGTTAAACGGCTGAGGAGTGAGACCATATATAATTGTTGAGCATTGTCGTAGAAACAAGTGACGAATTTAAAGAGGTTTCATTTCGTTTGACCACCGGATGCCAAAGAAACGAGATTAGGGCGCTAAAATATCTTCGCAACCATGTATGTATCTAAGAATGTTGATTTACTAGAATAAAATACCTAAAAATTTTTTCAATCAAGTTACAAATTCAACAGGATAGATAATACAACTTACGTATATTTTAGTAAGCATAGAAACAAAAAAAAAAAACAGACGGCTGGTCACCGTTGCAACATCCCACGAGAGACGGCAACAACTCGCATTATTGGAGATGTCCCACGCCCTGCACTAGGGATGCAGTGCACACATTTACACATTGCTGTGTAAAATTATTTATCCCTGATATACTATAGGAACTATTGCCCCATTTCTACAGACCCTTACTAGTATCCTAAACGCCCTGAACGCGGTGACCTTTGGCCGCTTGGGTAAAAAGCAGTACAGTAGTCTTAAAAGAGCGTCATTTAGCCATTTATGAGCCAGCTGGCCTGGTCGTTAAATAAATAAATAAATATATATGGACAAATCACACAAATTGAGCTAGCCCCAAAGTAAGTTCGAAACTTGTGTTATGGGATACTAACTCAACGATACTATATTTATAATAGATACATATATAGATAAACATCCAAGACCCAGACCAATTAGGAAAAGATCGTTTTCTATCATGACCTGGCCGGGGATCGAACCCGGGGCCTCCAAGTCGCAGGCAGGCGTGTTGACCGCTCCACTCCTGTTCAATATCAATATCGCCTTTGAGTTGGTAGTCAAAGTATGACCAAAATACTTTCTGCAAAAATGTACTTTAAAGTAATACACGCGGTCCTGCATCCGGATCCACTAGGTTGTAGGCGTTGAACAAGCATCATCTTCAGCCTATAGAGGTCAACTGCCGAACAAAGGCCTCCCCAAGGCATTGGAGGGGTTTGCCATAATCCCTACCCTTGGCAGGCGGGTTGGGGATCTCAGTAATTTGATATTCTACAGAAGAAGCGCTGCTGCCCGCTTCCCTGGCGAGAGTTCCTTTGTGATAAGGACATGCGATGGTACTATTCCAAGCTCGGTAACACACGGGTTATCATGAACAAGCTTACGTACCCATAGTATGGCTACGTATCTCTGCCACATAACGGTAACAGCACGTCACTTTCGATTCGAATTATCTCTTTTCTGGCTGATGTCCCATCGTCGTTGTGTGGGGAATAGTGTCAGTGTTATCCATTCCATATTCAATCTCAATGGTGATCCTTGTTTAAAATAAATCATCCGTATTTACTTTTGCAGCTTTTATATAATTTCAAAGAATGTGGTAAGCCGTCCTGCACAGTTTTGTTTTTCTGTCATAGTTTTTCCAACTATGCTTAGCTAAATTTTATTACTTCTACAGAGCTTGGGATTCATTCAGCCCAATGGGTAAATATAGTCAGCCTTTAATGTTCACTGGGGACACAGGCATCCTGTCTGTGAAGGAAACGCGCGCCAGTGCGGTTTGGAAGATGTCTCATATTTTACCGAATTTTCGGTTCTAGGATATGCGTGCTGCTATAGTCTAGACTTACTTCTCGTAAAAACGGATCTGCCAGGGTCGTGGGTTGTTTGAAATAGGTACCTTGGCCTCTGGTACACAGGCAAATGAAGGAACACAGGTGGGTTTTAGACAGTAAATGTCTGATACGTCATTCCGCTCCGCCCAGATCTGGAGAGGTCATTTGATGATTTCCTACTTATAAAAATGGTAAACACGAGAAGCTATTACTAAGAATACACTGTCCATCTGTCTGTCTCTCGGCTGTACCTCATTAACTGTGATTTGATAGCTAGACAGTTGACAAACAACGTCTACATTTTTTTTTGTATATAATAAAGACACGGTACGCTTCGAGCACGAACGCGACTCACATTTAGACGGTTTTTACTTCACTATCTCTTTATTAGTGGACCTTCGGTATCGTCCTCTAATACACCACAGTATAGTTTAATTTAATGCTAATCTGGCGCTATCTATTTGATTTGCGAGCGCCAGCGAAACGCAGGGTTTTGTAATCAATTAGTTTTAGTTGACTTTGTGTGTTTTCTCACCAATTGCTTTTTAATTGGTGTTTACAATTGATTTCGTAGTATTGGTCATTTGGAATAGATTGAAGTTACAGATTTTTAGTTAGTTGACAATTTTAGCGAGTTCATTTATGTTGTGACGTCCACCAACTTGGCATGGTGATTATCGATACCCAGATACTGCAGAAAGAGGATGCCTATGTCCTAGGAGTGAGAATTTAAGGCCTTGGCAGGCATCGTTCCTAGTGAATCCGTCACCATGTGTTGACAGCTCTTTGAGGCGCTTGGAACACAACGCGCCGTCGACCCGGGCCTGGTCCTTATCGGGCGGCAAGCCAGGTGTATGCTGTTTTCTGTAGCGGAGATTGCCTCACCATTACGCTCTCCGCTCCCTCCTTTTAAAGTTAAACAAATATCGAACCCATCATCATCAAACTTTTTATCGTCCCACTGCTGGGCACAGATCTCCTTTCATACAAAGAAGGATTGAGCGTAATCACCACGTTAGCTCAATGCCGTTTGGCGATCTCAGACGTCAAGTCCCGGTTTCTTCAAGATCATTGATGTCCAAGATATACTTAGAAAGTACATATAACTTAGAAACGTTCCACTGGTACTTGCCTGACCTGGAATCGAACCGGCACAATCTACATCGGCGAAACACCAGCCGATGTAGATTGTGCCGGTGGCCTAGTGGCCACCACGATTACCATCGGACCCATACGTTAAGTAAATATGGACCGATTTTTTATTAATCTTAGAGGCCTAACTGATCTATCGACCTATGCGGTTTAATATCTATTTAGTCACAGGCCTCTCAAATAATCTTATAAATGTATATATTATGTAAAATATACTTTTATTTATGACACCACTAGATTTTTAGTCATCGTCGGTCGGCCAGAACCTAAGCTATAATAATATACTTAGCGGTTTGCTCAAGTCTTCAAAATGAGGGTTTATCCTAACCATCTCCGATACACACTCGGAATATTAAATCAAGCCAAGTCATACTTATTTAGGAGAGAAAGTGGGCTTGCCTTAAATTGTGGCAGGCTATTTAGGGAAATGATTATGTAGCGAACAGTTTTAAGAGGAAAAAATCATAAGAGAGTAACTTAACTTCTGACTTGTAAAAATAGTTTATAGAAAAAAATAAGTATTTATAATTACTGCTAATGCATGAAGAGCGAAGTCTCCCAATACATATGAAAACTCGTTAATTATCAACTTTTTTTTTTCGTCCCACTGCTGGGCACAGGTCTTCTTTCATACAGAGAAGGATTGGGCGTAATCACCTTGCTTGCTAAATGCGGGTTGGCGATTTCAGGACACACAAAACAGGATATGACCTTAGTAATATTTTGAATGAAATGATATGAAATTGTTTATTCGGTTAATCTATACCTACTTAATATATGAAAGAAAGAAAGAAAGAGTTTGTTTGTTAGAACGCGCTTATAAGGAACTACTGGTCTGATTTGAAAAATTCTTTGCGCGTTGGATAGCCCATTATTTCAGGTAGGCTTTAGGCTATATAATATCATGCTGCGACCAACAGGAGCGGAGCATATGAAAAAATAAACCACGGGGTGCAGCTAGTGGTGGAATATATACGCTATACTTAAAATACTCCATATCTTTATTGCTATACCATATTGTGTACTTAGGTAGTAAATATGTATAATTTAGATCATTATTAGAGTGGAGAAAAAGGGCAGAAGAGAGGAAGTTCACATATTAAAATTAAGGTCATACTCTAATATAAAAAATGTGTATTGCTGGAAACTCAAAGGATATATGTATACCTACTGCTGAGAGCTAGTTTTTCCATAATCTATTAGGCACTCTAATTTCTACCGTACATGTACGCAAATTCCATAAAAAGACTCATGACCAATACCAAAAAACCTACCAATTCTCCCAAATGCAATAAATATTGTGCTCACTCCCGTAGTAGGTTAAATCGTCCTTAAGGATAATTTATCTCTCAGACAGAGCCCTGCGGCCCTGAAGCCTTGGTCCCAATGCTTCAGCCTATGTTTGCGACGACATAATCTGGGATCTTGAGAAATTCGCGTAATTCCATCCCATTTTAATGTATGCGCTGTAAAGCTGCAATTGGTCTGTGAAGATATATGGTGTGTAATTTGTTTCGCTTGTTTGTTAACCTAAGGATTTTAGTTTCTTATGACATATCTAGGTAAAATAAATCTATTTATAGCGCGGTAACATAATGTTTTTTATAGTAAGAGTGTGGATAAACCTGCATGGATGAAAATGTTCGGGGTATTGGGTTGGTATTGTGAGTTCATCCACAAAGGTATTAGAAGAAGTATTTGTTTATTATATAAACATATTTATGTATATATTTTAGTATTATGTATTAATTTAATTATACTTATGTAATTATTTTTGGATTTTATGGTTAGGTATATTTAATATAATTACCTATTTTAATACTTAACATATGATAAGTATAAAATAGTTACATAAGGATATGACAAAATTATGATGTAAGTACTAAGGTGCTGCTTATTTCTTAAGATATTTCGTCCAACAGCCCTGGAATAACAATAGTGTGTAAGAACAAGGAGAAAACAAAATATGAATATTCATATCTTGTTATAAATATCTTAAGAAATAAGCAGCAGCTTTGTACTTAAATCATAATTTTGTGTTAAGGCTATACGAAGAGCGTGAGCGGTGCCACCTATTAGAAGTAATTCGTAAGTGTTTTAGTTGTTCGGTCCCGTGTTTGCGCCGCTAACATCGATGTAACCATTGTCCTTAATAAATATAGTTTATTCCTGTAAAAGGTGCTTTTTTATCCCATACCCCTTCAGGTTATGGGCCCAGACTATGCCAGTGAGTGAAATTAGAACTTAAAAGTGAACAATTGCAGTGATTTGAACTAAAACAGTTCGTCGTAAACAAAGTTATAAACGCGTCTACGCAAGTTAAAGTTAAACGAAGGTAATTAGTGTAACGCGGACTTGCAAGTTTCGTTCGTCGTTTGTTTACTTTGACTATTACGATATTTTTCTGCATTGTTGTGATTATTTTGGAGTTGAAGAAACTTCGACATGGCTACATCAACCAAGATTGATCGACTTACTGGTGATAACTACGATACATGGAAGATACACATGCGAGCAATTTTGATCAAGAACGATCTATGGGAATATGTATCTGGGGCGTTACCAAAACCACATGTAGGTGATTTAAAATATGCTGACTGGATAAAAACGGACAGGAAAGCCGAGTCAGACATATTATTGGCGGTAAGTCCAAGTGAATTGGGTGCATTAGAAGGTTTGGAAAGTTCCAAAGCCATATGGGAAAAGCTGAGATCTATGTATCAGTCGAGTGGACCTGCGAGAAAGGCCTCATTATTAAAAAGGCTGGTGCTTACTCGTATGCAGGAAGATGATGATCTGAAGAAGCACATCGCGGATTTTTTTGACGCAGTTAAAAAATTGAAAGAAATTGGTTTGATTGTTATTGATGAACTGCTAGCCATATTATTGTTGTACAGTTTGCCTGATTCGTTTGCAATGTTTCGAACGTCAATAGAATCGCGCGATGATTTGCCATCTACAGAAACGTTAAAGGTCAAGATTATCGAGGATTACGAAGCTCGTAAGTGTAAGACGGTAGATCAAAATGTTATGTTCGTCAAACCTATCATTAAAAATAAATACGCCAATGTGAAGAAGATTTATAACGATAAGCAAGGACATAAAAATAATGTTGAATGTTATCGTTGCGGTCGTCGTGGGCATTTAGCGAGAGATTGCAAGACGAAGAACGTCAACAAGCATAAGCAAAGCGCACAAAAGTTGGAATGCAGTAAAGACAGTGAGCAAAGGACAACGATGTTATTGAGTACTACCGAAGAAGTTATGCTGGGTGAGAAACTTAATCCTATTTGGTGCATTGACAGTGGATGTACGGGTCATATGTGTAACGGGAAACAAATGATCGAGGGTTTTACGCGGCTGGAATCTGAATTAAATTTAGCTAACAGTGACAGAACGCAAATCACCGGGGCTGGTAAAGTAAAGATTTTGGTAGACACAGGCAGTGAAGAACGCCAAATTGATATAGAAAAAGTGTTCTACGTATCCGATTTACGCACAAACTTATTATCAGTGGCTAAGATGACTGATCGCGGCTTCGAGGTTCGCTTCACAAAGAATGATGCGATTGTGATTGATAATAATGGTAAGATACATATGCGGGCAGACCGTGTTGGTAATTTATACCATGTTCGGATGAGCCACAATAGTGCCACAATAATGTTCAAGCTGTGAAGAATTCACTAGATGATTGGCACCAACGTCTCGGACATCTCAACGAACGCGACTTGAAGGCTATGGCGAAGAATAGTTTAGTACATGGGTTGACATTCAAGGATGACGAAAAGCTGTCTGAATGTGAGATTTGTATAAGCGAGAAGCAGACTTGCACGCCTTTTCCAAAGAAAATGGAAAAACGAACAAGCGAGTTACTAGAAATAGTGCATAGCGATGTTTGTGGTCCCATGAGACATCAATCTTATGGCGGTAAAAAATATTTTGTTACATTCATCGATGATAAATCTAGATGGTGCGAAGTCTATTTTATAGCAAATAAAAATGATGTTATAAATGCATTTAAAATCTACAAAGCCTTTGCGGAGAATTTAACAGGAAGGACGATAAAATACTTTCAGTCTGATAACGGGCGTGAGTATGTAAACAATGAATTTGATGAGTTATTGAATAAAGCTGGAATCAGAAGAAGATTGACAACGCCGTATACCCCCCAACAGAATGGGATCGCTGAAAGAAAGAACAGGACATTAGTTGAGATGGCACGTTGTATGATGCGTCAAGCGGGCAGTCCTCCTTCATTCTGGGCAGAAGCGATTAATACTGCGAATTATATAAGAAACAGGTGCCCAACTGCAGCATTAAATGGTCAAATACCGTTCACGATATGGAAAGGGAAGAAACCCACTGTAATATACATGCACGTATTTGGCACAAAAGTTTATTATAAGGAGAAAGGAATACCCAAAGGAAAATTTGAGTCCCGTTCCCAGTTAGGAATTTTTATGGGTTATGATATTCACTCTAAAGCATATAGGATACATGACCCTACGACAAGAAAAATTATCGTGAGTCGCGACGTAAAGTTTATAAATGAAACAGCGTTTAGACATGAATATAAAGAGATCCTTGATGAAGAAGAAGACACTAATGAGGAACAAATACGAGTAGAATTGTCTAATGCAAATAAAGAAAGAGAGCAAGATAATCGAAAAATATTGAGAAACAGAAGAGATGGTAGTAGACCAAGAAGATCGATAGAAAGAGTTTATGAACCAGAGGAAAACAGAGAAAGAGGTCAATTACACAGAAAAAGGAACTCAACTGTATCGTGGGAAAATTTTATAGAACCTTCTAAAAGAGGAACAGGAAGACCTCGTTTGATTCGTACTGGTATGGCGGGTAGACCGCGTAAAGAATATCATACAGAAAAAGAGGAAATTACAGATAGTGAAAATGAATCGGATAAACCCAATGAACATATAAGTGCAGGGATTGCAATTGTAGAACCAATAATGTGGAAAGACATAGAGAAGAGAAGCGACGTAAATTTATGGAAATGTGCTCTAGAAGATGAGTATTTATCACAAATAAAGAATAGAACCTGGGAAATTGTACCACGACCAAAACAACGAAAAGTTATTGGAAGCAGGTTTGTGTTTAGTACGAAAAGTACTGGAAAGAAAGTACGTCTCGTGGCAAAGGGATATGCACAACGGCCAGGGGAGGATTTTCATGAGACCTCGTCACCGGTTGTGAGATCGTCATCAATAAGGCTTATAGCAGCTTTATCGGCTGAATTTGGATTAAAAATCCATCAAATGGATGTAGTAATAGCGTACCTTAATGGTTCACTTGATGAAGAGGTATATATGGAAATACCAGACCAGTTACGCGATGTTCTAGAGAGAGTACTCGCACATGAGAAGATTGGTTCACAGAAGAAAATAATTACAGAAACTAACATACTTCAAACAGCTAAACGCTGGAGTAAGGTACTTAATGAATGTGTAGATAGTGTGTGTCTGTTAAGAAAATCTCTGTATGGATTGCGTCAATCAGGGTTGCAGTGGTATAAAGAGTTAGTGAGAAAGTAGAGTGATATGGGTTTTGAAGCGTTGCCACAGGATCCTTGTGTATTTATTGCACAGAAAAGTAAGCGAATGATGTTAATAGGTATATATGTTGCTGATATGATTGTAGCATCAAATGATGATGTATGGATACAAGATATCAAAAAACAGTTATCGAATGCATTTGAAATGAAAGATATGGGTAAGATATCAACTTGTTTAGGTATTGAATTTAGTCGTGATGATGAAAATAGAGTATACTTAAGTCAAAAATTATATGTAGATAAACTATTAGAACGGTTTAATATGAGTGCGAGTAAATCTGTTGTCACACCTTTAGATGTTAGTATTAAATTAGAGAAACCTAAGTGTATCAGACGTGATATAATGGAACAGTATCCGTATCAAAGTTTGATAGGTGCCTTGATGCATCTGGCCGTATCAACGAGGCCAGACATCACGTATGCTGTCAATTATCTAAGCCAGTTCAATACAAATTATGATATTGAACGTTGGAAGGCTGCTAAACGTGTGCTGAGATATTTGAAAGGTACTTCAGATTACGGATTAGTATATGAAAGGACAGGTTTGCCTCTTTTTGGTGTGGTCGATGCAGACTGGGGAGGGAATGAGATAGATCGAAGATCCTATTCCGGTTTCGCATTTATTTTGGCAGGTGCTCCGATTAGCTGGGAAGCGCGAAAGCAACGGACCATTGCTTTATCAAGCACTGAAGCCGAATATGTGGCAATTTCCGAAGCTACTAAAGAAGCCTTGTATTTACGGGATGTTTTAAATGGCATTGGTATTAAGAGTGAGTGCGTGATGTTATTTAACGACAACCAGGGTGCAATCAAACTTGCTAAAAATAGAAATTATCATCCGCGAACGAAACATATTGAAGTGCGGCACCACTTTGTTCGAGATATGTGCGAACGAGGTGTAATTGATCTGTAATATTTATGTACTGAACGAATGCCTGCTGATGTTTTGACCAAAGGCTTGAATGGAACAAAGCATCACGAGTGTCTGCGTAATTTAGGTATGATGGATGAATGTATGTGAATGTCAAAGATACATGCTCACGACTTCGTGGGGAGGTGTTAAGGCTATACGAAGAGCGTGAGCGGTGCCACCTATTAGAAGTAATTCGTAAGTGTTTTAGTTGTTCGGTCCCGTGTTTGCGCCGCTAACATCGATGTAACCATTGTCCTTAATAAATATAGTTTATTCCTGTAAAAGGTGCTTTTTTATCCCATACCCCTTCATTTTGTCATATCCTTATGTATTTTATTGTGTTTACATAAATAAAAAATAAATAAAAGTAGAAAATCGGTGAAAATGCGGACGTTAATTATATTTAACTAAATTAAGAAATCTACCACTAATCAGTAACTATTCATCATCATCATCATTCATAATTATCAACTTTTTTATCGTCCCACTGCTGGGCACAGGTCTCCTCTCACACAGAGAAGGATTAAGCGTGGTGATTACGCTTCCTCAATGCGGGTTGGCGATTTCAGACTTAAAGTCCAGGTTTCCTCAAGATGTTTTCCTTCACCTTCAGTCATTGGTGTCCAAGATATACTTAGAAGGTACATATAATTTTAGAAAACTTATATTGGAACTTGTCTGACCTGGAATCGAACCCGCGTACTCATACTTGAGAGGCTGGTATTTTAACCACTAGGCCACCACGACCTGTTACTAAACAGCGGTAGATTTCATAATTTCTCGGAATAAAGTGTTACGTTTAGGTGAACCAGCAGTACACCTATAAAACCAACAAAAACTCATTCACGTACAACAAACTCACACACCTTTCTTAATACTATATAACTCCAAAGCCTATTTAATGTATGCCGCTGGTCCGTTCGGAAGGGGCTGTTTATCATAATTTCTGGCAATACAGCGTTTCTCTCAAACAATACACGATATTATTGCGTTCGTAGCGTCGCATGTATTATGTATGACGATTCGGAACGCACTTCTGAGGATGTGCTCTAGCTTGGTCTCGTGTGACTATGATGAAAGTTTTTTGAGAGACTGATATTTTCGAGACTTATATAAAACTTTTTTTTTTAATAATTACAAGCTAGTGCTTGACCGCAATCCCGCCTGATGGTAAGCAGTGATGCAATCGTTGACGGTAAAGCGCGCTAGATTATTAAACCTATTTATTCACTTAAAAAACTAACAGGAAGGAAGACGGCAGTTGAGCGAGGTGATGCAATGTTAAATCCAACAACACGAAGAACGATGCTGCGGCAGAGGAAGACTGATCTGAAGACCCTCCACGATCAAACTCCCAACAGAACAACATTTGGCGCATCGTACCCGGCGCACATCGCAACACAACTGCTCAGACCCGTCCTCTGGTACTATATACTAAAGTGGTACAAAACTGGTATTAAATAATATAATTTTAACCATTTGCTCTTATCAAGCTGAAAAGGGGATTGGGCGGGTCAAAAGTTTTCATACAAAGGTTTGAATATAGATCGCGTCGCCAAGGTCGGCAAAAAAGCGACGAAGAGATCAACTGATCGGTTCCGTATAAATCTAACAGTAAGAACCGGCCAAGTGCGTATCGGAATCACGCACAAAGGTTCCGTACCATTGATTTATGAATTTAAAGGATTTAAGTTATTTGTATGAAAGATTACGCGGTAATAAGCGATTTACGATTTACGAGGTATTAAAAAAAAAACTACGAACTAGATTTCGTCCAAAATAATTTTCGTTGGTAGTTTTTACAGTAATGTATATCACATGTTTTCCACTTTGGAAGCGTTTGTCACACAAACTATTCGGTTTAGAAAAAAATATCTTAGGAACCTCCATATCATTTTTGAAGACCACGCGCATGTGTTTGGTGAAAAAAAAAAATTGAGTTTCAGTTCTAAGTATATAATATTTATTATTATTTTTTTTATTTTTGCATCAAAATCTTAATGCGGTTCATAGATTACATCTACCTACCAAGTTTCAACAGTATAGCTCTTATAGTTTCGGGAAAAAATGGCTGTGACATACGGGCGGACAGACGGACAGACAGACATGACGAATCTATAAGATAAGGCTAAAGAAAGAAACAAAAAATTCTTCTTTGAATTTATTTAAAGAATAGGTACTAGGGTACCAGGAAACAAGAGAATATTGGTGGATTAAAGTTAAATTTTCATGACACTAATCAGACTTGACATTTGTCTGAGTGATTACCGCACTGTACCTGAACCTTTGAACCCAGAAACTATATCCTTGTACCCTTTCGTGAAGAGGAACACTTAATAGTTATATGGGGTATTACGGTATTACCCAATCTCAATGTTGAAATCTAAAACGATTGTTGATGAAACTCTATTAACGTTTTTAACCCTTGTTGATTAATATTAAATTACTATAAGGGTCAAGCAACATCCTTAAAAGTAATTTATATGTATCTACAAATTAATGGCTTGAAGTGGTTAACTATTTAAAGAAGTGAGAATACAAAACCAGCAGCTAATATTTGGGATATAGAAAAATAAAGAGGATATTATACGATTTTGTTTTATAATTGTAAACTAGTAACAGTGATGCAATCGTTGATGGTAAAGCGCGCTAGATTATTAAGAGCCTATACACTCTAACCGTGAAGACAATTAAATTGTAGTCAGACGGAAACACTACTGATGGCAAACTGTTCCAGTCCCTCGATGTATGCTGTACAAAAGAAGAGGCAAAACGTTTCGTCCGGGTCGTAGTGGTATCAACTAAGTTAGGGGGTCTCTCGTACTCGTCGTACGATAGTCGGCCGATGATGGAACGGAGACGGGGGAATTAAGTCATGCAATTCCCTCGCACACTCTCCAAAATGAACTCTCTATAGAACACCGATAGGCTGGTTACTCTTTGCCTGTGCTTCAAGTCTTGCTTAAGACCGTTTTGAGCTAAATTTGGGTCGCCAATTAGCCTCTTTTCACGCCTCTTCACTGACTCAAAAGTTGACAGGTGGCATTTTGTAATACCAGCCCAAATATGGCTGCACTATGTATATAATTTGTTATAGTAAAAACTGTGTTACTACCTAAATGTGTGCAATAGTGTGCTACAATATCGCATAAGTCTAGTTTGTAAAGATATTTGTATAATTGGTGTAGGTATATTATTTAAAAAAACAAAAAACTATAAATTAATGTACAATATAATAATTCTGACGTTAAATAATTGTTTTAACGGTTTTTTTTATAAATTATAAACTAGCGCTTGACCGCAATCCCTCCTGATGGTAAGGAGTGACGCAATCGTTGATGGTAAAGAGCACTAGTTTATTAAGAGCCTTTTCACTCTAGCCTTGTAGGCACTCAAATTGTAGTCCGATGGAAACACCACCAGTAGCAAATTGTTGCAATCCCTCAATGTACGTTTATATCTGAAGCTTCATACATATGGAGGGCGGTAATTATACCATGTAAATGAAACCTAAGTGGAAAAAAATCATGTTGATGGCGGGTCAAATTTCATCGAAATTTCAGCCTGTAAGGCGAACTATGTCATTTGCGAGGCCTAAGTCCAGCAATGGACGTCTTTTGGCTGAAATGATGATAAAAGCGAAATAAGGCAAAGCAAAGCTAATAACAAGCAGGCAGAGTTACGAAGTGGCCTGTAAGTCGTGGCGGCCTAGTGGTTAAAACACCAGCCGTGCGCAGGTTCGATTCCAGGTCAGGCAAGTACCAATGTAACGTTTCTAAAGTTATATGGACTTTCTAAGTATATCTTGGACATCAATAACTGATTACAAGGTGAGGGAAAACATCTTGCGGAAACCTGTACTTTAAGTCTCAAATCGCCAACCCGCATTGAGCAAGCGTGGTGATTACGCTCAATTCTTCTCTGTATGAGAGGAGACCTGTGCCCAGCAGCGGGACGATAAAAGGTTGATGATGGGAGTTACGAGTGCCTTTGTATTCATAATATTACTGATATTTATTAGAATAGAATACTCTTTTTTATTATGTACACCATATAGCGACTCTCAGGCTGGGCAGGGCACATTGCTCGTAGAACCGATGGCCGATGGGGCAGTAAGGTTCTGGAGCGGCGGCCAAGTACTGGAAGATGCAGCGTAGGGAGGCCCCCCACAAGGTGGACCGATGACCTAGTGAAGATCGCGAGAAGCCGATGGATGCGGGCAGCACAAGACCGGTCGGCGTGGAAAGCCTTGGGGGAGGCCTTTGTCCAGCAGTGGACATCCATAGGCTGAGGAAGAAGAGAAGACACCATATAGACATACATACAAAGATTTTATAGAGGGTGACACAATGGGCGGGCTTATCGCTGGTCTGTTTGCTGTGAGCTTAAAAGTTTTTATATTTAGCCAAGATGCAGGCCCTGTGTGGGGCAGCGTTTTAATTAAAAATCTGGTTAGCCGTTCTGACTGTAGACCATGCCAGAGAAATGGACATACATATTGTAAATATGCTAGAAAAATATTACCCTAATTTCTTCGGCAGTAAGATTGAAAAAAAGAAAATGCTGACTTGAATTGTTCACGAAAGTATCCACCGCTCTATTCATTACGATCAATTCTAATATTAATTCACCTAAAATTATGGACAAAACTACTAGTCAAACTGAACATATTACTACGTCATGGTAATAGTTAGTTACTTTTTTTTTTTCGGCGGAAACCTTCAAAAGGCATCCGACATCTCAACAAAAGAGCCAGGTCGGGGAGTAATAATTATAAAAAAAATGTTTATTAGCACATGATCCCGATTCCTCTTAAAACACCCATTCCAAACCAACCCTGCGCAACGCCTGTAAGTCCTGGAAGTCTGTAAAGGGGCCTTCCCTAGGCCTCGCTCTGATGGGAGTAGGTACTTACTATTGGCACTGGCTCCGGAGAGGGCCTTTTGGTTTTAGATCATATACCTTGAGTCACTTTTCAAACGCCTAAGGCATTTGTTTTATTTGTAACTAGCATATTTACGAATTGCTTTTTCATATTGAATTGGGTAATAGGAAAAGTTTTTAATTAGTTATTTACCCCTTGGTATTCGTTTATGCAACACCACATCGTGCTTTAAAACACGGATTAGCTGATCGTGGCTGCTCTGTGTCGAATGATCTTGCGCCGAAAATAACAACTATGTGGAGCCCTGATGCATGTAGAAGGCGTCACGGTAGACCTCGAAGAGGACGGAGGGCGAGCTGGAGAAAAGAAATGATGTGGTCCACTTTAACAGAATGATAATCGGAATACCTACCTACTCTTTGCAGATATGGGTGTCTCAAGTGTCTTGTGAACTGAGGTTAAAGCTAAGCTGTCTGTTTTACTAAACAACGCATTGTTGGTGATCCTCAGTGTACGTAAAGTAACAATTTTGAGGGATTGAAAGTAATAAAAACTGAGTAATATTGTCTGAGAAACACATATATACTGTAGTTTACTAAGCCTGTCAGAAAAATCAACTAATCCCATAAATACAAAAGACAAAATAATATTCATGCAATTGTTGTTTATTTAAAGTAGCATAATCAAAGCTGTTTCAATCAATTTAAGCAGTTTACTTTAAATTACTTTTCAGCTTTTAACTGATAATTGAAATTTAGCACAATTTTGCTCCTTCATTAGTGTTTTCTCTCTACTGGTAAAAGGCGTCAACTAAGAGAAACACGACTCTGGCTATGTTTAATTAGAACCAACTGACGGAAACTGTATTTACTGAGCCATTCCAGATTTTGTGGATACATTATTCAAATGATGACGTGAGAAATATTACCGTCTTATTTTTTGAGCTATACAGTTTTTCATAAGCTGAATTTAAACGGTTTTTTGCGGTGGTTTAGGTACACTTCACGTATGTAGGTACTGTGGGTGTGTGTGGTTTTGTTTAAAACTTGTTGTTCGTTGTGTCTTTGCACAAATGCGCTTGCCTTCGATAATGCACTTTATTAGCGACTAAAAATAATCTTACACTTACTGGGTTGTTTTTTTTAACTTGTTTTAATTTTGTCATCATCATTTCAGCGTTATTCCCTGTCGCATCCGAAGTTTTTCAGATTTGGAGTCTGGGGTCCGCTTTACCAGTCTAACTGTGGAATTTGGCTAAACTTCAATATTCTCTGTAAAGCGACTGCCGCCTGACCTCCACAACCCGAAGGTGATATCGAAGCATTGCAGTTAGACCATTTGTTGGACTTTTGAGGGCTTCAACAACCCGTAACGACTGCCACTAGATATTCGTATACCGGGACTAATGGCTTAACGTGCTTTCCGAGGCACGACCAGACCAGTGCAACTATTCATATTTATGCATTTGCGCAGCGACTGCGTTCGCTACAGTTACGCCACGGAGGCTGTCATTTGTTTTAATTTTGTATACCATATATTTTGGCTAAACATAGCACACATATCTAAGTATTATTTCCATATAACTATGCCATACCCACGTTTAACAAAATACATGTTTGATTGATTGATTAGTTGATACTTAAATGTAAGAAATCCGATGAACGATGCAACACGTGTGTTAGTATTGTGATATGTTTATGGTGAGGATTTATGCATAAATTTAGCCTGTAGTAGTCCACTGCTGGACAATACGCCTCTCTAATTTCATGCCAATATTAGTGCCTTAACTATTGATTGACACAAGTGATTCATCAATTTCACGGAGATATATTTTTTGAATGTTATAACGTCGTGCATATTTCGAAATTTTACTTTGAAGTTGGATTTGGTATTCCGATTAAGATTCTATTAATATAAGAAAAGGATGGTCACCTCACAAACCTCTCGTTACGTCTCCAGAGTTGTATGTTCATAGAATCGATGTTTTCGTATAAACTTGGCGATTTCGCGAGGATCCCGCCTCGGGAGAGTTTTAACGGGATCACCCCGCAAAAGTTGTTGAATATCATGTTTATCTATATGAGTTATAAGAATTATTATGGATTTGTGTAGCTTTGCGAATATTTAGAAGTTTTGGTTGAGTTTATAAGTTAAGTTTAATTATAATAACATAGTGATTTGATTTTCGTAATGAAGCAGAGGTCTCTAGTTGCACCTACCAAAAGATAGATTTTTTATGGAGAAGAATGGAATCCACCGGTACGCTAATAAAAATGTTTTAATGTATTTGGTATACAACAATTATATTAGCAGACGATTATCTAGAATACAATTACTATACTACAATAAGTAAAAAATAAATAAGATTGAGTTATACATAATATTGTGATAAATACATACATGGTGCTCACATATTTACATATGTATATTAAAAGGTAGAAGTTTAAAAAAAGAATGTAAATTGTCTTTGTTAACAATCTCATATATAAGTTTAACAATATATTATTTAATATG
This sequence comes from Sesamia inferens, assembly GCA_037179545.1. Taxonomy (NCBI): domain Eukaryota; kingdom Metazoa; phylum Arthropoda; class Insecta; order Lepidoptera; family Noctuidae; genus Sesamia; species Sesamia inferens. The sequence goes on along the minus strand of CM073933.1, from coordinate 28,409,109 downwards.
AGTTTAGATATCCGAAATCTCCAAATTGCAATTCTTTGGCAAAGGCCTCCCCTTGGCTTTTCCGAAGCTCACCAGTGAGTGTTTTCCTCCTCCATGTCCCTCGAACAGTAATTTTAATGTCATCTTCCCTGGGACACCATTCTGACATTTATCTGGCCCATATCTCACTTTTACCTTATTGATAACATGATCTGCCCAGTTCACATCATACGCAGGCAAAAATAAAAGGTTTTATCGGGTTAGCTTTTTTGTAATATGCGATTAATTGTATGAGTGCGTGAGTGTGTGTATGTGTTTGCATGTGGTTGTGTGTATGTTTATCTTATACCTTTAAACGAGCAACTCTTGTATATATATATATATATACTTGGAATTTCGGAAACAGCGCCTACAATTTTCATGAAATTTTGTGTGCAGGGGGCTTCGGGGCGATAAGTCGATCTAGCTAGGTTTAATTTTCAGAAAATGTCTTTTTTCCATGTTTTGAGGCACTGAACAATTGCTAAACTTCTGATAAGAAGCTAAATTTCGCCGCTGTCCTTAATGATACGATTAGCTGAGGGGCTTCGGCCTCTGATTCGGAGCTCGTAGACTTCGGGTTCAAATCCCTGATGAAATAGTGTTTTTTCCTTTTCTTTTTTTTTGGAGTTTAAAAAAAAAGAATGATGGCGTTGTCTAATGCTTTTTATTATATTTTATATAATTGGAAACGGCGTCAACGAATTTTCCTTTTCGTTTATTAAATCAATCGAAGAAATTTTGTTTTGCCTAATTTGTGGAGATGCAAGCTATCAGGGTCGCACAAAAGTGTAGAAGTCGAAACAATTGTGAAAGAAATGATGTTGTATATAAACAACAATATTTTCTGTTGTAAATATATTATAATACATGGAAGAACTTTTATTTTGCCTAATTTTGTGGAGGTGCAAAGTACCAGGGTAGCACAAAAGTGTAAGAGAAGTCGAAACAATAAAGCTCATTCATTTTAAAGATCAGCCTGAAGGAGCAGTCGAATTTACAACAGAATTTCTCAACAGTGTCAACATTTCAGACTTGCCACAACACGAACTGAAATATTATTATTATTGCTAACCTAAATAAAATTCATCCATATAATATGATTTAATAATGATGAAGTACCTGGACGACCGAGCTTTGCTCGGTATCTTTTGTTTTTGTTATAATTACTATTATTAATTTATTTATATCAGATAATTGTTCGTAGTTTTCATAAAAATATATAAAATATATTTAAATTATTTATGAACTATTTATTATAAATATACATATAACATTCCTAAATAAAATAAAATAAAATTAAACTGATAAATTAATATAATACTTTGATTTGATAAAGATGACGTTTACATTCATGGTACACGAAGCCAATGTTTGGTTTGAGCTTAGACCCAGAAAATTGCTCTCAAAATATCATGTGTCTTTTTTACACGAAAATGCCAAAAAGAACATTAAAATACTCCACGAAGCCGTGACTCATCTCAAGAAGCAGAAGAAAACCTCCATGAAAACAATCTGATTTTCGCTCGTCCCACACTTGTTTGTCAGACTTCGCACAGTGAGGACCCATTTGAAGAAGAACTTGATGAAAATTATCGGGTAAGATGCTTGCAAAACTTGACTAACATTGTAAGAACAGAAAGGTCTTATGATTTAGATGTTTCACGAGAGCGTGCAGCACAACGTATGGCCGCCGAAAATGATGAGCAACGGGAGCGACGTCTGCAAGATATGCGGCAGCGTGCGTCAGAACGTGAAATGATTATTATTAATGAAAACCCTCGACATACCCGCAATATAGTATGGAAGGAAGTATTAGGTTAAGACCTTAAACTATGTATTGATGATAATATATAACTGATGTATCTGATTGTTAAACTATAAGTACTTATTTATAATAAAATGTTAAACTAAATTGCACTCGTAATTTTATATTTAAATAACAGTTAATAATATTTTTTGTTATTATGTCGGTATGATCGAAAAACATTAGTCAAAAAATATTATTTAAAAAATTCGCTCGTTATGTATTTTTTGTTTTGAAAATATAGAGACACGCGATGTACCTAACAAAAAAAAAAGATGCCGAGCAAAGCTCGGTCGCCCGGTACTTGTTTTAATGACTGCAGCATATTATCATTACTTAAAGCTTTTGATTTCTCACTGTAGGGAAAAGACTATTTTCTAACCACACTTATTCCTGTATAAAGCTGTAAAGGATCAGTTCTAGTTGAAGTAATCCAGCCCATCCCGCCACCCCCGCCTGGGCGTGCCATGATTAAGAGACATATTGGATCGTAAGTTTGACTTATTGGTCATCTGAAATGCGGCTAATGTTACAGCAATTCCTTAATGGCGTGACTATAGCATAAAGGTAAAATACTACACATGTTGAAAACTAAACCGTCTGAAAATGCCCTATTTCGGTAATAGACATCGGATAGACATTCATTGGCGGCAAGCAAGCGTTGTGGTGTCATCATTTATGATAATTGTGTTGGTTCGCCTTCCGTCTATATTAAGGTTATGATAACCTTTTTTTAAACTACTAAAACCCACCCGTGTTTCTTCACTTGCCTGTGCGCTAGGGCTATGGTTTCTTCTCTCATCGACTCAGGAGGCATCGGTCTTCGTAGACCTCACGATGTGCTGACATCTTTTTGAGGCGCGCGTGAAACACGACGCGTCGTATCATGCCTGGTCCTTATCGGACGGCGAGCTGCCCACTGCTCACCGCCCGCAGGCCCGCGCCTACGTTGGCCGGGAGTTCCATGCTTCACCGTGTCCTCAGGACGATCTACACAATGGTGTCACCCTGGCGTTTCTACCCACCTTATACGGAACTGGAACCTCCCGAAACAACTTGTCCGGGGAGGACCTGCGTCAGGCGGAAGGTGAGGGCGCTATGGCGCCTCTCTAGCCACTCCTCAGAGAGGGGACTTACCCTGACAACTCAACGAATAAATAACATAAAAGTACGTTGCATAAGTTAATAAACAATTTTTAATAGTTCCTCGCCTTACTATGTCTTGAGGTCGGCTTTAGTTTAACCGAGTGCAGTGGAATATTAGTGTTTCACACGAAGTAACTGCCTATCTGACCATCACAACCCAGTGACTGGGTGATACGATATCCTTTGGTAAGACTGATTGGTAGACTTTCGTTCTTCTGACGATCTATAACTACAGTCAAAAATTCAAGAAGTTAATCCTGGTTCTTCAACAGCCGAGACCAACAGATTTATAACACATCGAGTTGTCTCGGTATGTGAATGTAGTCACCCATCTACGAACCAAGCGAGACAAGCCTGACTGAATCTGAATCCTAATTACGTAAAATACTATAATTATCAGTTAGAATCATTTTAAAGCATATTGCTAATACATTGCTCCATACGTCCGAAAAATATGTCTGCTCAACAACGTAAATAACGCAGTGAACGTTGTTGAACTGTCAAAATCTAACCCATTGCTACTGATGGTGTGTTACGCAATTACTCGTCTTGTCTATCAACCCATCCCGTTGTCACCACTTAGCAATAATCAAATTATGTTCAAATTCTCACAAAATGTGACAAGAAAGTCACGTAATCCTACACGAAACATGGCCAGAACTTTTCCAAACGCCGCCATCTTAAATTAGGTAACGCGAGCGCAAGCAACAGCGTTTTAATTGGATTTATTACTAAATTAAAAAACAAAAATACCTCCCCTAAATGTAAAACTTTGAAACCATCCGAGCCTCTTGAAGCTATAAGTACTCTTGGAACATTCATCTGTTGTTAAATAAAAAAAAAGTTTTGCCTCCCGTATTAATCTGCAGGCAAATCAGATTCATACCCGGGAGGCTGAGCCACATCTGGCCAGTTAAAAGTTGCCAGTAAACTGGTATGAATACACCGCGAAACTTTGTTAACAATGTTCTATAGGTTATGGCAGGGAGCGGGTATGCGAGGTCAGTAATGGATAGTGGTTCAAATTCATAATATTTACTTGGAACGTAACTTGTACTTGACCTCAATGTACTTGGCCGCCTGATTGTAAGCAGTGATGCAATCGTTGATGGTAAAGCGTGCTAGTTTATTAAGAGCCGTTCACTCAAAAAAACTGGGTTAGCAGGTAGGAAGACGGCAGTTGAGCGAGGTGATGCAATGTGAAACCCAACAACACGACTAACGATGCTGCGCCAGAGGGAGATTTATCTAAAGACTCTCCAGAACCGAACTCCCGACACAACAACATTTGGCTCATCATACCCGGCACACATCGCACCACAGCTGCTCAGACCCGTCCTCCGCACCTACGGCTTCACCAGACATCATACTATAAATTATATTAAAGTTTCATAACAAAAATGATCCGTAAATTCAAGTACACTAAGGTCGAAACTTTATTACCGTCACATAAACGAATAGACGGTTAGTCAAAAGCCAGATATTCTGACAACCAGTCTTTTCAACGGATTCTTAGGATTAATATCCTATACCCAGTAGCTGGGTTTTGAAGATCAGAGAGGCAGTAGCTACATGTAAAATATTGCTACTCAGGCCCATTCGATTAGACGAGAAGTCATCATCATCAGCATCTCAGCGTTAATCCCAGTCGCAACCCGAAGCTTTTTCAGATTTGGAGTCTGGGGTCCGCTTTACCAGTATAACTGCTGGTATTGGCTAAACTTCGATATTTTCCATGAAGCGACTGCCGTCTGACCTCTACAATCCGAAGGCGATATCAAAGCATTGCAGCTAGACAAATTGTTGGACTTTTGAGGACTCCAAAAACCCGTAATAACTGCCATTAGATGTTCGTGTGGCAATCGGGACCAACGGCTTAACGTGATTAGGCGAGAAGTCGTCCCGAATATATACAATTGGATAAAACCGAAACATGGACACTCACGATACGGCTGGTCTTCAAATTTAAGGTCGCTCAGCAAACTACGGAACGGGCTATCCTTGGAGTCTCTCTGAGGGATCGAATCCGCAACGAGGTAAGCATTCGGTAGAGACCAAAGTTGTCGACATAGCTCGAAAAATACGCAATCTGAAGTGGCAATGGGCCGGCCATATGTAACATGTTCTAGAGAGAAGACCTAGGAGGCTAGGTGGAACGATGATCTTCACAGGATGGCTGGTAGTAACTGGATGAAAGTTGCCGAGAATCGAGTTGAAAGGCGTGAAATAGGAGAGGCATATGTCCAGAACTGAACTGCTACAGGCTGATGATGGTCATAATGACATAGAAATAGTAATTATGCAACACACTGTCAGTAGAAATGGGTTAATTTTGACAGTTCAATAACATTCATTGCGGTATTTAGGTCGTTGAGCAGACACATTTTTCGAACATACACAAGCAATGGATTAGCTAGGACTGTGTTACGTAATTAGGGTTCTAGTTGTTTTAAAACATGCAAGCTGTAGTGGATTGTGGTTGTTTACGGGGTTCCTTAATAAAACACTTGCTGTACTCTTCGATATTTCTTTTTATTCTTGTCATCCAAAGGTGGCTTGCTCGCTGATTATTCCTGATTTCTTGTCTTCTGTTCACTTTAGGCGACTATTCACGACTGCTCCGATGACTACCATTTTAGCGATTTTTTTTTTTTGATATGGCATCTCGTAGTTGGACCTTGAGAGGCCGTGACTACTTAACCGGACTTTCCTATTGATGCCTTAAATGAATTTAAAGCCTCCAGCCAGGGCTACTAAAAACTAAGCGACTACGCACTAAGGGCACCCCCTGTGGGGTACGAACCTCGGCTTAGGGCGTCGCTGGAGAGAACAGCAAGGGATGGCTGGATCGAATTTTTATTTTTATTTCGGTTTGATGACCGCGGCGTTTCATAGTACTAGCTCTGAGAAGAAACGTCCGAAACAAACTCAGAGGTCATGGTTGAGAAGTTATGGTTACTGGCTCAGCTGCGGCGCGGGCTGGCCTTCTTTGGACGAGGGACGGGGGAGGGGGCTACTACGTTGAGCGCGTCGCGATGGACCTCGGAGGCGAGGTTGGTAGGTCGGTTTGTTTATGATTAATGTACTGGTGGCCCTATTGGCCTCTTGGAGGAGGGTTATGGAGTCATCTGGGTCTGAGAGGGACCATTTTAGCGAGCAACCACCTACTTATGTCTAATCCTACCTGGGTACAAGTAGTGATAGGGGCGCGATAAGGAGCTTTCTGACCAGCCAATCACGAGTCAGTACCGATCACGCGATGTTTCTAACTCGCTCTACTCCTTGTCGCACCTCTTTACAACCAATTAAAAAACTGTTTTATTATCCAATCATATTGAACCTTACACTATGATTCTTCTTCTACTTTTCTTGGTTATGTACAATCAATGTAACGTCGTTCACAACACTATGTAAAATTAATGCGATGTCTTCCGCAACAGAAGCAATGTTCATCTTTAAACTTTTTCTTTTCTTTTTCAAGGTAAGATTCAACCTCAACTCTGATCAATGGCCTCTGTAGAATAGATACTACAACTTTACCAATAACACGTGTAACAAATTATAGAAATTCTTTGAAAATCTTATTTCACAATAAGGGCGAATATCACCAATGACAGTTGAAAAAGACGGGCGCTTGAACCGTCTATGAGGGAGGTTTGAGGAAAAGTCATGATGTGGCCATTATGCTGCGATATTTCAATGTTTATTTACTGAATGTATTTTTACTACATAAATCACGCGATTTAGTAAACGACGCTATAAATAATTTTAAAACTTCAATGAAAAATGCGCGTGACACTCATCTTAGCTTTCCCGTCAAAACTCTTATCTTTTAGCTATTATAGTGAATACGAAATCGCTTAGCTAACAAATATGGCACTTGCGTAATTTATTGAAATGTGGGATACAAATCCATCAGAATACTGTTCCTTATTATTTATACGTCCGGTCTTACGCTCATGGTTGATTCCTGAATTAAGTTTGAATATTGAAAAAATTATGATGATGATTGAAAAAATAATATTACACTCAATACGCTATGGTTTTTATTCATTGTTATAATAACTTAGCACTCTAAGTCCATAACACGCTATTACTATTTGCGGGAATCATTTCGAAGCAAATTGCCAATCGATTGCTTCATACGTTCGAAAACGTGTCTGCTCTAAAACGTAAAACACGCAAAGAATGTTGTTGAACCGTCAAAATTAAACCCATTTCTAGTAGGGTGTTTCACAAGTACCTTGCAGATCATAAGATATAGTTATTGACCTAATTTAAAGGCACTAGAATAAATTATAACAATCAAACTCAAATCGCCGTCCCTCATCAGTTAGGCCACATCCTAAGTATATCCAAGTCTGAGACTTCATACTTTGTACCCGTAGCATCATTCCGCGTTGTTAGTACGGGAAATATGAAAATATCATGTTATTGTGAAGTTAGTTTTCTTACATTTAACTGTGAATTACAGTTGACACGAGACGTTTCATTATTTAGTTTACTACTATAATTTTCGGAATTAGCGTTTTTTTACATATTACAAAATTGTGCTAGACTGCAATCCTGCTTGATGGTAAGCAGTGATGCAATCGTTGATGGTAAAGCGCGCTAGTTTATTAAGAGCCTATTCACTCACTTCAAATCAACTCAAATTGTTCCGGCGGACAGAGCTCCGGCGGGATCTCATAGCGACATGGAGAGTGCGATTGTCGCAACCCAGTGCTGGGCACGTCACAATAGTGGCGGTAAGTCCCGTCTTTGGGAAGTGATTAGTGAGGCGCCATGACGCCCTCAACTTCCGCCTGACGCAAGTCCTCACCGGACACGTTTGTTTCAGGAGGTTCCTGTTCCGGTTGAGGCGGGAGGAAAGGCCAGGGTGTCACTATTGTGTGGATCGGCCTGAGGGCACGGTGGAACTATACGGTGGAGGTCTGCTCGGCTTGGGTAGAGCACCGCCGTGTCCTCGTAGCGGCAATCGGCGGCGATATCTCGCGTCCGACCCTCGTCCAGGCCATGGTCCGGAGTCAGAGTACATGGCAGGCCGTCACCTCCTTCTGCGAAGCAGTGATGCGGGCAAAAGAGGAGGCGGAGCACGTGAGGCAGCGGGAATCCCGGCACCCTCACGCCACTAGTCGCCGCAGGGGACGCCCTGGTCGGGAGACGACACCGAACTCCCAGCCACCGTAGGCCCGGGCTTGCGGGCGGTGAACAGCGGGCAGCTCGCCGAATTGACATTACTTCAAGTTACTAAATATTAACTTTATTTTAATAGTAATTAAGTTGATTGCAGAGTAACCAGCAATGTTGAAAAACTTTTAAATTGTTTGAGTTTTAAAATGAACGTTATTGTGTAGGAATTAAAGTTATTTATACATAAATTCATATTTGATTATTTTTTAGTGAAAATGTGGCAAAATAATTTTAAGTGGAAAACAGACGTAAAGAGAAATTCCTAGCTTACATTCTTAGCCTATGATGTAACACGGGCCTCTTCTCTATGAGAGGGAGTTGGAACCAAGCACGCGGGTTCAGTGTGGGTTGATTGATGCCACATCTTTGATTTTTTTGCTCCAAGACAGATCTTTTGCCTCACAATGTCTTCCAACGCCGTTATGACAGCAGTGCTCCAGTTTTCAATTTTAGGCTTTCATCTTTCACAAATTACTAGCGGATGCATAATTTAGTAAAAACACTGTCACATAATTTTTAACTTCTGTAACTTTTATTATACATATGACTGTTTTGGTTGAAAAGAATTACGGTGTGCCGTAATTCTTTTCAACCAAATATATTAGGTATTAATAACAATGTAAACTTTGATAAATTGATACATTCTAGATGCGCGTACGTCAAACCGGACGCTTTCTTAATGTTGCCACTATGTAAAAGGTAAACCATTGTTGAGAATGATATTCTCGTCGTTTTTATATCCTGTTTTTGTTTTTTATATTCCCGTTTGTGTTTGTTTAAACTGTTCTCTCACTATTTAGATTTAGATTTTTATTTTAGCTTTTTGTTATTATTATTATCTTTTTTGTGCCGGTTCGGTGTCACTTGTGATTATTTGCTGCACCGGGTGACGTCTTTATGTCGGCACCGGCTGTCGCTGAAAACCAGCGCTGGACTCTGTTTTGCATAGGGTCGCAGCATAATGCTGAGCGATAGCCGTTTTGCGTGGATGTGACGCATGTCAACTATTATCACTCAATTGTTTTTGTCATGTTTACCGCAAATAAGCGTTTTTTCTTTCTTTCTTTCTTTATATATAACAGTCTACACAAACGAAAGGTCTATCTGGGTTCGAACCTACAACCTGAACTTGTGTAAGTCACAGCCGTAACTCCCTTACATAGCCTAACTTCTTCTTTTTCAGCCTGTAGAGGTCCACTGCTGGACAAAGGCCTCCCCCCTGCTAAAGGCTTTCCACAATGACCGGTCTTGTGTTGCCCGCATCCAACGGCTTCCCGCGACCTTCACCAGGTCAGCAGTTCACTTTATTGGGGGCCTCCTTACGCTGCGTCTTCCGGTATGGAGGATTCCTATGGCATGGAGGTAGTAAGTACTACGTTGTACGTAGTACTTATTACTTCCATCGTCTATGGTTTATGACCCTGGCTTTGACATCAAATCAACTTTGTTTATAGTTTGGCAGTTTTGTATGTTAGGATACGAGACTTTTGATGATATTATTTTTTTTTCCTGTATTTTGTTTGGTTTTTTATTGTATTTAGTTGTAAAGTGCGTTTTGTTTGTGCGGAATAAAAAAAAAATTTCTTTCTTTTTCTTTCACACCAGAGCTTTACTGCCCTATCGGCCGCTCACTATTATTTAATTTTAGCGACTCGAAAAGATATGTCGGCGACTTTGGTTCTTCTGCGGATCTTCTCATTTCTGATTGGATCATCGAAACTTCGAGCATAGCTCTTTTCATTGCCCTTTGTGGGACTCTGAGCCTTTGTGTGAGGCCCATTGTGAGCGACTACGTCTCAGTTCCGTAAGTCATCACTGACAACCCACTAACTGCAAATAATTTCTTAATTCACACCACACATATTTTGCTTCTCTTCAACGAATTTCTCAGATTTATTACCCATGGTACCAAGAACACAGATACTTAAAAGAGCCACATACATCATCTTCAAACGAAACGCTTGAAAATTAAAGAAGCACTCGTATTTACAAACCAACAGATTTGATCCACACAAGAACTTCAGAATATGAAGTCATTATTATGTACATATTTCTTTGAGTTATTCCAAGTTTTATACCAGGAGTATTAGCTCATTAATTCTGTTGTCCAAAGCGTGTAATTCCTTTTGTAAATTATCTTATAAGTATATGAGTAGATAAGGGACAGAGACCGACCTTGTCATCACGCTGCTAAAGGTACACTTGTACATGCTGTTGGAATGTTCGTGCGTGTGTGTGTAACAACGAGAATGTGTCTGTATTTCCCTCTAAGGTGTATAGTTAGTATGCTAATAGGGTCTGAGGTGTTATACATCGATGTCTGAAAATGACATCGGTGGCTGTTATGTGGAAGTCGGTTGTAATGGTATGGTCTATACGCGTGATGCAAAAGAATGAGGAAAATATAGTGAGGGAAAGTTTTTAAGGATAAATGCGAATGAATACGAGTATGGTAAGATCAAAGAAACTATATATTGACTGTGGAAGATGATCTGGCTAGAAAAGGGTTAACTACCTGTTTTGGTTTCATATTACCTCGATATATAGACTGTGAAATAGGCGCACGTTAGGTATATTGAAATTGAAATACGGAGAGAAACCGCGAGCAAGCACTCCCAAATAACGATGAGGATGGACTAACAGGGGTCATCAGTCAATTTATTCCTGGAGTGCTGATTGGACGGAGGCCTCCATGTTCACTTGGCGCTATATAGGCTTGCCAATAAGCTCACCAGCCGGTGGCAAATTTGTATTTCGATTGCTTGATGTTGTTCACCAACCAGGGAGACGAAGAGAGAGCAAAGGTATACTGACGGGTGAATGGAGAAATTTCTTGCGTTTTGTTCATTCTCCATTCCTTAATGCTGATTGCATGCTCCGTCAGGTAATGAGGTTGAATGGAAAAAATGCGGGAATATTTGAAACAACACTCCAGCTCCATCAACACTACAGCTGATGAGTTATAGAAGTATGGAATTTAAAAGCACTGCTCTGACCCCAAATAAATTAGGAGAAAGATAAGGTCATGATCCCGCATCAATGGCAGCCTTCATGTCCGTGACATAGCAAACAAACTGCAGGAGGGTCGCCTACGCTGATACGGCCACGTCTTACGAAAGCCTTAATCTTACGAAACAAGCGAGGGAGACCAAAAAAGTGTTGGTTTGACGTTGTAAGAGATGAGATGCGTGCCAACAATTTCTTACCACAGAATGCTAAAGATTGCGTGAAATGGAGGAAAATGAGTAGAAAAGCGGAACCTGGGCTACTACGAGAAGGCCGCAGATGCAACCGGGACTAAACGCTGAGATGATGATGATGATACAGTGATGGATATTATGTTGATCAACATTGAGGATGAGCCTATTGTTGTGAAGCGGGTACGATTGCAGATCAGTGGAATCAAACTCAAGGCTCACACGCTAAGATTGAAATCAATACTGGCAGTCAAACTGGCATAAAGTTAAGCTTCTGTCATCATTTGTCTCATATGACATAAGTACGAACAAATACAGCAGACTGTGATGTTTTATATCTAAACTTATTCATGACAGCTTAAAATGATGGAGGCGTACTTTGGCTTCATTTGTCAAAGCTAGGCTTGTTACATTTTATGTGCAAGTTTAAATAGATGTTCTTGGATGTGTTCGTAATTTGGTCGTAATACTTTCGCATAATTTCAGTCCATTGTAGTAATTATGTACTTGGCTTTAATAAGTCACTAAAACTTCACGTTTTCTATTAATACGTGAGATACTGTGGAGTTTTTTTAGCCGTTATTTTTCATAAGGACCTAATACGCTATGTAATAGGCAAATAAATTAATCTGTCTTACTGCCAACTTGCTGACAATTCATAAGGGCCTGTAGGTCATCATTATCATCTCAGCGTTAAACCCAGTCCCATCCGAAGCTTTTTTCAGCTTTGCACTCTGGGGTTCGCTTTACCAGTCTAACTGCTGATTTTGGCTAAACTTCGATATTTTCTTCATAAGGACCTGTAGGTTTATTTGAAATAAATTAAGACAAGACAAGAGATACCCTTTTATGCTTAAACTCTTTGAATTTGAGTTTTATCATCATCATCATCATCATTTCAGCCGAAAGACATCCATTGCTGGACATAGGCCTCCTCCAAGGTTCTACACGACGACCGGTCCTGCGCCTCCCGCATCCAGCGGTTTTCCGCGACTTTCACCAGGTCGTCGGCCCACCTTGTCGGGGGCCTAGCCACGTTGCGCCTTCCGGGGCGTGGTCGCGACTCAAGAACCCGTCGGCCCCATCGGGCATCGGTCCTACGGGCAATGTGTCCAGTGCACTGCCACTTTAGTGTTGCAATTCTTCCGGCTATATCGGTTACTCTCCTTTTTCTGCGGATGTACTCATTCTTGATTCGATCGCGCAGTGAAGTCCCAGGTACACGTAACTATCAACAACTACGAAGACCGAAGATTGGAGACTCTGTTCTCGAAGTTTGAGAACAGAGTCTCCAATCTTCATAGATCTTTCGGAAACTATGTTCAGATTCAATGTGCCTCTGACCATACGGTGATCGCTGCCGCATTTAAGCGAGTTGATCACTGAGACATCATTGAATATGTGGCATTGGTGACCCCGTCGGGTCTGAACCAAGTACACTTCAGCTGTTCACGCTTTTTGAAGAAGCAGTTCATCATGAAGAGTCTCTCCTTCTCCATAAAGTCAGCTAACATGTGGCCTCGGTGGTTCCGACGTCCAAATCCAAAATTTCCCTGTCCGAGCTCTTCACCGCTCCGTCTCCCAAGTTTAGCATTGAAGTCCCCCATGTGACGCTGTAGTGAGTTTTAGGGCTATGTATGGCTTTAGAGATATCCTCATACATAGTCTCCACTTCATCGTCGGTGTGTGTCGAGGTCGGGGCGTATACCTAAATGATCTTCAGAGAATACCGACGAATTGTTTTATAGCATACACATATGTATTTTACCTAAAAGACTGTGTTTGGAATTGTTGATCTTCAACTAACATTTAAAATCTGAAGGGCGATCCGTGTAAAATTAAGAACGTGAAGGCCTTAATATGTTAAAAATACCTCCCAAATATAATACATATCTTCTAGATACTTGGCTAATGAAAAAGTAAAAATTGTCCCAATTCTTCAGGTTATATAAAAGGCGCCATTATCCCGATCGATATTAATGAAAACGTAGACGCTGCCAATGATTGAGATTGTTTCAAAAGTTCGTATCTTGTTTATAGCGGTGACAGTTTCATTTAATTCACATACACACCACCCGGGAAGGGTGGAGGCACCTGTTATTGACTGTTGGGGTATTCATTTAAGGGCATTTGACGTTTTCACTTTAGATTTTATAAAACTTTTGGTGTTGTATGTTTTTGGATAGTGATCCCACATAGAAAAACTGAGATTTTCTACCAGATCAGTGGTCGCATAACAACCGCTGTCATGAAAATGATAGCACCGGGACATGAGTGTACCAAAAAATCTCTCTTTGAAAATGGCAATTTACTTTTTGGTACTGACGTCATCTTCATGACGTGATGGTAACCACCCTTGAGAAAGGAAAGAGGGTAAATGAAGACTGTAAGTGATATAGGATTTTATTACTATAAGGGTGCGTTCTACAAAAATTATACTTAGATTAAACCCTAACCCTAAAAATCAGAAGTTAATTTTATTTCATGAATGAAATAAATGTAACTTAAAAGCTAGTTGAGATACGGCGTCATTTAATCGACTACTTTGATAAAAAAAGGTCAAATGAAACTCAGAGATCACAGCTTCTTTTAAAGTGTGGAAATACATAATCTTGGTCCGATCATTATAAATAACATGTAGATTGAAGTCGGAATTGGTCTTTAGAAGGAAGCCACATATATTGAGTAGACCTGTCCTGTCAGTGTCCGCATTTATCATTCATTGTATAGGTTTAAACTTAGGATGCACGTCCTAAGTTTAGAGCTTGGTTTCATCATCGTCATTATTATCATTTCAGCTGAAAGACATCCACTGCTGGAGACAGGCCTCCTCAAAGGATCTGCACGACGACAACCGGTCCTGCGCCTCCCGCACCTAGCAGTTTCCCGCGACGTTCACCAGGTCGTCAATCCACCTTGTCAGGGGCCTACCCACGCTGCGTTTTCCGGTGCGTGGTTGGTGATTGACCTTGGTTTCGTTTAGAACAAAATAATCGCGTGTGTTGCACAATAACTCAATATTGAAAGTCAAATAAGATTCTTTGAATACTAGCGCTATCTCGCATAGGGTAACAGCATTATGCTAAGTGATGTAATGTTTTACGTTCTTCGACAAATTTTTATGTTTGAGTTTGATTATTTTACCGCATATAAACGCATTTTTGTTATTATTATTATTCTTATGAAAGCAACAGGAAGCGGGCGTTTTGAGGACTTTCTTAAGTAATTGTGAAGTGTTGATTTCCAGCCTAATTTAAAGAAATTATTTTAGTATGGAATTAAAGACATTATAAAGTAACATTTAAGCATCTAGACTTTATTCAAGCGTTTTGAATTTAAATAGTGCCTATATTTTGAGTACAAGGCGCGACTGCGCGGAAAGTTTTCAACCTAGTAAATATATTGTACCCATGAGATAATGGAAAAGCCAAGTTTCGCGAGAGCATAATCATAAGGCCTTGGTAGTTGGTACTTATTTATTTTTTCAGTCTTTTACTTTAAAAGGTAAGCAAAACTGTGTGGCATTGATACAAAGTCTGTTTTATAAAGGTCCAATTAAGAATCTTCTAAAAAGTTAAGTGGTTGTTTTTGCGACTGCTGATGACAATTTGCTCCATGGCTGATCACATTTTTTTTTAATGTAAACTTTGCTTTCTATATCTAAGGATGAACAACAAAATCTCAACTATAAGACTTCTGTTGCGTACAGCACGCTTTAATGGGAGTTTAAATAAAAGAAATACACCCAAACAGTTTACGAGTAGCGCAAACCCATGACCTAGCGTATGTGCTCACAGCTCGGAGTTTTATGGTAAACTGAAATTCGTCAATACGAGATCGATATTGCGTAATCTACTATTTTTGGTATTGTAGTCAGATGATCTAACATTAAACTTTTTTTAATAATAATTATAAACTAGCGCTTGACCGCAATCCCGCCTGATAGTAAGCAGCGATGCGATCGTTGATGGTAAAACGCGCTAGTTTATTAAGAGCCTATTCACTCAGAAAAACTGAGCGAATAGGAAGAGAGACGGCAGTTGAGCGAGGTGATGCAATGTTAAACCCAACAACACGACCAACGATGCTGCGGTAAAGGGAGATTGATCTGAAGGCCCTCCACGACCAAACTCCCAACACAACAACATTTGGCGCATCGTACCCGGCACACATCGCAACACAACTGCTCAGAACTTTCCTCCGTACGGCTTCACCAGACATCATGCCGGAACACGACAAATCGCTTGGCGGCAAGGCTTTGTCTGGTGGGTGGTAATTTCTGCCGGCGGCCGATGTTATGTGTTACAACGTCATGAGCTTCGCGCCTTTATTTTTTTAAATTATAAATTACACATTACTATTATTTATTTATTTATTATTTTTTCTAGGAAACTCCTTATGAAATAAAAAGAAACGATGGTTTCCTAATTTAACATAAAATATTAGAGTTAAAACACCTTGCCTTGATTTTGGATACTCATTAAGTGTCATGAAGATATCCCCTAGGGATAATCGACTCTACGCCTAACGAAAAATGTCACAAAAAAGGCATTTATTTAAATTAAGCACTAAGTGTATCAGCACTTTCTAAACATCAATATTACAAATGACAGGCCCCAAAAATGCTCTCCCTATTTACCGATTCCTAGGGCTTATGTTAGAAAGAATTAGCCTAGCCTAAAGAATCAACATTGCCATTCAACGTAGAAATGCTGCCAGCCAGGGACTTATCCTACAGACAGCGATGCGGATGAATATTTTGATGCCGAATAAGATCCAGGCTCCCATAATTATTACGGTCTCTGTAATCTAGAGATCATAAGGAACAAAACAACGTTTCATTAATAGACGCTACGGTATTTTGTGGACTTAGTCAATCAAAAAATAACTTTCTCCTTTATCTAATGGTTTAGGCATAAGCTGGCCAGAGAATGAAAGAACGAAAATACTTTTGTTTGTCTACCAGGAACAAAAGTATTTTCACATGTCACAAAAAAAAGCGGGAAACATACGTCACATTTAAACAAAACGTCTATTGCTTAGAATTATGATGCGAACTATATATTTCGCATTAGCGATAAGGCCGCCCATTGTATGGTTTTTTGTGTTGAATGTTTTTGTTCGATGTTTGATAGGTGTAAAATAAACAATATATAAATAAATAAATATGTATGTAAGACCAATGTTAGATTTGTCTTTTTTTTGGGAAAATATGTATATTTCCTTTTTTTATATTCTTGTTTGCTTGCACCGGTACAGTGTCCTAATAATTGCTTGCTACACCGGATAACGTTATTACGTTGGCACCGACAGTCGTTGAAAACACCCCATAGGGTGTTCCGGCATGATGTCTGGTGAAGCCGTACGGAGGACGGGTCTGAGCAGTTGTGTTGCGATGTGTGCCGGGGACGATGCGCCAAATGTTGTTGTGTCAGAAGTTTGATCGTGGAGGGTCTCCAGATGAATCTCCCTCTGGCGCAACATCATTGGTCGTGTTGTTGGGTTTAGCACTGCATAACCTCGTTCAACTGTCGTCTTTCTTCCTATTCACTCAGTTTTTTTGGGTGAATAGGCTCTAAATAAACTAGCGAGCTTCACCATTAACGATAGCATCACTGTTTACCATCAAGCGGGATTGCGGCCAAGCACTAGTTTATAATACGTGTAAAAATACATACTTCTGAAAAGCCTAGGCAGATAATGATATGCAGATAGTAGCGTATTGGTGTATTAAATAAAATCAGTACCCATAAATACAGCTCGCTCATACAGTAACAGTTTCTCTAACCACGGGCGCTGTTTAAACTCCATATAAGTACTTACTTGTATCCTTGAAACTTCACAACTCATCAAAGTCGGGCTTTGTGCGTGAGTTACATTCACGTTTTATGGAAAGCAGGTAAATAGGCCGGATTTGCCTTAAATACGTATCTGTATAATGAGGTCTTGGAAGTTTGAATGGATGTGGTATAATATTATATATAGTACATTGGATATAATGATTGTAAAAATCAAATTTTTGTATGCATGCGGTATTCATCTATAAGCGATTGTTACACTACTCTATTACCTATTAAAATTACAAAAGTTACCTTATGTAAAAAGCCCAGTGTAAACAATTGTTGGTGGACCAAAATCATCATCATCTCAGCGTTAATCCTAGTCGCATCCGAAGCTTTTTCAGCTTTGGAGCCTGGGGTCCGCTTTATCAGTCTAACTTTGATAATGCCTGGTGTTGGTTATACTTCGATAATTTCCGTGAAGCGACCTTGTTGGTGGACCAAAATAAATAAATAAATGAGCTGACTCGGCAAATGTTAATTTAGCATATAAATTGTAAAAAAAACAATATCAATCTTTATTTTACAATCTCTCTCAGATTGATTCTCAAACCAACAGAATATACACAAAAAAAAATTAAAGATGTTGTCGCTCTATTCCACGATTTTTTTTTTAAATAGCTGATAACTTAATTCTATTCCTTATTTTTTCGTTTTTTAATTTCATTATCTACTAGTGCTTGACCGCAATCTCGCCTGATGGCATGCAATGTTAAACCCAGCAACACGACCAATGATGCTGCGCTAGATGGAGAACTCGAGACCCTCCACGACCAAACACCCGACACAACAACATTTGGCGCATCGTACTCAGCACACATCGCAAGTCGCAACACAACTGCTCAGACGCGTCCTCCGTACGGCTTCACTAGACATCATGCCAGAACACGACAAATCGCTTGGCGGCAGGTCTTCATTTTGTATTAATTTTTATAGTTATTGGATGAAGTGGGCTGCATTTGTAAAACGAACAAAATTCCAAGGTATACTCGTATAATTATCTACACTAATATTATAAAAAGGAAAACTTTATTTGTTTGTTTGATTGTAATGAATAGACTCAAAAACTACTGGACTAATTTAAAAAATTCTTTCATCATTCGAAAGCTAAATTATCCACGAGTAACATAGGCTAAATTTTATTTTAAAAAAATATAGAGTTCCGTAAGATATTTGGGTTTTTTTAACACAAGGTGTAAAAAATCAACCAGACAAGTTACTTATTTTGCATGCGCTGCCTAAGCTATAAGAGAGAACAAAAAAGTCTGCGACACTCTATACCTATCTATAATTATTTCATCATTAAGTACAGTTTATGTAGATAATATTTGGTTTTTTGAATGATTATAATTGAACATTTGGTTTTGAAGTTATGGTGAAATTAAAATATTACGATTTCTGCTGCACGGCCCGTTGCGGAAGTTTATATCTATGAGTAAGGTCCCCGCGCGGCTCAGACGCAAGGTCGGCTCCCTACGCAGCGGTCGTGCGTGAAGTCTAATATGTAATTTTTGTGAGAGCCAGATCTCAACTTTCTGAACATAGTTCTCAAGCACAGGTAGCAAGAATACGTCGTATGGTAGAATCTTCACCTGAACGTTCACAACGCCTTACCGAAGAAAATCGGAGAAACTCTCAGGTACGCACACGAGAGTCGAGTGTCGAACGTTCGCAACGCCTTGCACAAAAAAATCTGAGAACCTCTGAGTTACGTGCACGAGAATCGAGGCTAGAGCGTTTCCAACGTCTTCATGAACAAAATGTAAGGACCCCTCAGTTGCTTAGCGTTTGCAGCGACTTACAGCTCAAGCATACAGACAGCAGTTGCCCACAAATAGAGTTCGCAATCGAATTTTAGCAAACAGCATCAGACTGGCTTTCAGATATGATCCGCAAAATCAAAATCAAAAGTCATTTATTCAAATTAGGCTGAGAATCAGCACTTTTTGAACGTCAATATTACATAAGACTGTTCCCCAAAACGCCCACCCATCGACACTTCCTAGTGCTTTCTCTGCGAAGTAAAAATGGAGGAAGAAACTCCCCATCAGCATAGCTGTCTGTCCATTTAAAAAACACATGACTTTATACAATACTATGTATAGTGATTGATTATGCACAACAAGCGTCAGTCCAAATCGGAGTAAGTAATAAGATCTGCTCTAACTGGTCTGCCAAGAAATGGGCGGACGAACCTAATGGTATGTGCTGTGCTTCAGGTAAAGTTTGTCTTCCTAACCTTCAGGAGCCGCCACAACCAATAAAATATCTTCTAACTAATAGCCATCCATTATCTGGTCATTTTTTTTTAACAAATATACATAAATATTCATTGTAATAATTACTTCTTTTGGCACGAAAGAAGTAAGGCTACATAATTTTATGCCCACTTTTAAAATTGAAGGAATACGTATATCATCTCATTGGTAGCCTTTTACCACCATCAGGCCAAATTCTTACAAATATATTTTATTTAGTGTTTTGCAGCGGTAAGCGCCGTTATGTAGTATAAAACAAAGTCGCTTTTTCTGTCGATTAAATCTTTAAAACCACGCAGCCGATTTTAATGCGATTTAAATAGAGTGATTCAAAAGGAAGGTTTATATGTATAATACATCCACCCGTGCGAAGACGGGGTGGGTCGCTAGTGTAAGATTTAGAAATGGAATTTCTTGTTTCTCCCTATCCATCATGTAGCATCTCATCGCCAGCTTGCGTTTAATTTTTTTTTTTAATTATTTTGCTCGACTTATGAGATTCGGTTGTGTTCCTTTTTTTTTTGTAATTCTTCTGGTAGTTCCAGAGATTATCACGTTTAAACAAACTCTTAAGGAATTTTTAATTGTGGCTATATTTATAGGTATCTTTTTAACTAAGTTGAAGTTGTTATCATTGATTTAATGCTTGCCAATAAATAATGAAATTAGTATCTTAACTGCAATGCTTCGATATCGCCTTCGGGTTGTGGTCAGACGGCAGTCGCTTCATGGAAAATATCGAAGTTTAGCCAAAATCAGCAGTTAGGCTGGTAAAGCGGACCCCAGATTCCAAAGCTGAGGAAGCTTCGGTAGCGACTGGGATTAACGCTGAGAAGATGATGATGAGTTTCCAATACATATTGAAAAGTACTATTTTGTCAAAATTAACGATAGTATTAATTATTTAAAAAAAAAGTAAAATATTGAATTGAAGCCACAAAATACCACAAATGAAAGTTTTTGTGAAACGACATGCGATTCAAAAAAAAAAAAAAAATTAAACACATCGCTTGTCATATTTTTCAAATGTGAATACGCAACACCCGAGATGAGCAAATGGATCGCGTGAAAAAGTTTCAGCAATAAATTTAGGTAAAGTCACAAAACTCGGTAACGACACGTTAAATTTTATTACTGCCTGGAGCCCGTGGAACGTTGCTATTAAACTTGGCATATTATTGAAATGATCTCAGACAAAGGTTGTTATTGCACGAAAATATATGTGAAGTTGTGAGTGAGAAGTTAAAGCGCTCGATCAGTACTTCGTTCGGTATTACCCTCAGAAGTTAGTGCGTGAGAATTGAATTATTACTCTTAGTATTGGCCCGCAGTGTATTAAACCGGTGATGTACGAAGTTACAAAAATTGTTTATATTATTTTTATAGAAGTTATAAAACCAGGTCGTTTTGAGTTTAGAAACGGTGGCTGGCTTGCTTCTTGGGGGTGACGTCAAAGATGACGTAGCAGATAACAGATCAGGGGTATTTATTGTCTCGTAAAATTGTTATGTTGTTTTAAAGGAATGGATTGAATTATAGATTTTAAAACGGTTTTTATTTATGAATGGTGCTAATTGCCTAGTTCACTTAGATTGAAATTTGAGTATTAAATTTAGATTAAATTGAAAGTTGAGTGCAATTTTTTCTTATTATTTAATAAAGAAAGGACAAAGGATAAAAATATTACTTTGGTAAACTAACGTATTTTTAGTAGCTATATTTTCAATTCAGAAGTATGTAAATTAGATAGGATTAAACTAATACTCAGAAAATCCTATTTTAACCGCTCTTTAACATCGTAATTATACCTAATATGTGAAAAAAGTTACTTTATACCACAATAATTATGGCATGTACTGGTAATATAATCCTATTTATGAAATTATTTGTTAATATTATCATTTAAATCGTCATTAATTTGACCGTAAGATTTAATGCTAATAATTATTTTTTTAAAATTATTGGTTTAATTTACACAGAATTAATCCAACGTTCTCCTCAATATATTAACTCGATAAGAAGAATCAACCAATGAATTTATATCATAAAGGTCAAAATATAGCTCCCTTAGATAATATTTCGGCTATTTAAGGCTTTAAAAAGTTGTAAGAAAGGAGTTTATTGCCCGGAGATGTCCGTAAATTTATGTACTAAGGGGACGGCGGGATCCGGAAGGTAACAAGGGTTATTGGGACTACGATTATTTTATCTTTCTATAAACAGTTCAAAATTAATTTAAACAAATGGTAACTCCGACTCATGTAGATTAATTATTATTATCAATTAATATAGTAACTGTGCCAATTGTTTGTCACACAAGTGTATATTATGCTCGAAGAAAAATCGACTTAACTCGTAGCGGATCTTTAACCTTTCGTAGCCTCGGCTACGTCGTAGCACCGGCGTAGCCCCGCAGCGTAGGCGTAACTGACGTCATGTTTTAACAATTTCACCCGAACCACTTTGTTCGTAAGAACTGATTGGTCTTTTCTCCAAACAAACAGGTATGCAAGCTAGAAATTATTTAGCAACCGGAGCCGTGTAATATTGGCTCAAAACACAAAAATATAATATTAGCCTGCTCCCGGGAGGCGTAACCGCAATACTACCGAGTTACCTCAAAAAGCTTTGTATAAATTCTCCACAAAATACTCTTGGAAATTTACTTTTATATATTTACAATCAAGTGGAAGTTGGTCAACTATTTCGTGTTCCGTTTGAGAAAAACAAAGAGAAAATTAATGATGAAGAATTCCATTTTATTCGATGCTCTGTTGCTTTGCGGTAAAGCTTACTGTTTTTAGTTTTATATTTATAAAGCCTGGTAACAGGTGCTCACGTCTTGGGAAGAAAAGATTAGCTAGGATGTTTTGTTCAAAAATTATTTACTGTTATTTTTTACAAAAAGGCTTCTTACTAGCTTCATCCTGCGGCCTCTCTACCGTGGGTATACAACCTTATCTCTTTCTTCTTCTTTCTTTCTCTTAATCTGAATACAGTTTGTCCAAAATAAGCAAATGAATCGATTCCAATCACTTTTACACTATGTCACACTTTTTCCCAAATACATTTAGAAATTGTTGCAGTGTGGTTACCAAGCGCACCACGCAGCTTACGGTAGAACATAGTACTTGGCGCGTGCGCACGCCCGCGCAACAGTTAACGCCACATTTTCATATTCGTAGAAGATTCAAAGAAGCTGAATCCAGTACGATACATGAAGCTATTGCCTATCTGACTTACACAGCCCAGTTACAGGGTTATACGATATCTCTTGGTTGAATTGGTGCTCAGACTTTCAGGTTACTGAAAATCTGGTCAGGTTACTGATCAAATAATTACAGTCAGAATTAACGGCGTATCGTGCTTGCCGAGGTATGAAACGGTCTTGAATAGTAAAATAATAAAAAGGCATATTTGGAGAAAAGCTATCTTTTCGTACATTGTACACTTTCAACTAGGAGTACCAGGAGCACATTGTAGATAAAGAGTACATTTTAAACATACAATGTTACGTGGTTGTGTTCCGGTGTAAGCTGCTTTGGTACATTCCTCGGCTGCACTAGGATATACTGTATTTAACCAGATTTATTTCCGCTGTTCTGCGTAAAATTGTGTGTTTGTTATATGTGTGCATTGTAGTGTTATTCTCATAAAGTTGTTTCGAAGATGGTGCCGAGACGAGAATCTGCGATGACTTACTTATAGAAAGTCACCTAATGGGCAACAGACTGGGAAGTTTTGTTCGTGATCGAATCAGAAATGATGGAGACCGCAGCAAAACTAAGGTAACCGAAAAAGCCCGAAGAATTACTAAACTTAGGAGGTAGTGAAACATTTCTTGCATAAAAGATGGCCGATGAGATGAAAAGGAACTTTAGTGGTGACTGCGTACAGGAACGTAGAGTAGGGCTCCCAAAAAGTTATCTGATGACTTTGTAAAGGCGGCAGGAATCCGCTGGATGCGGGAAGCACAGAACTGGTTAAAGTGGTGATGCTTAGGGGAGGCCTATGCCGAGCAATGGATGATGGGTGTCTTCCCTTTGAAAAATTTTTTTTTAGAATTATAATCTAGTGCTTGACTACCATCCTGCCCAATGGTAAACAGAGATGCAATCCTTGATGGTAAAGCGCGCTAGTTTACTAAGAGCCGAAGAGGAAGAAAAACGGCAGCTGAGCGAGGTGATGCAATGTTAAACCCAACAACATGACCAACGATGCTGCGCCAGAGGGAGATTGATTTAGAGACTCCCGACCAAGCTCCCGACCTAACAATATTTGGTGCATCGTACTCGACACATATCGCAACACAAACACGAAGAATCGCTTGACGGCAAGACTTTGTCTGATGGGTGGTAACTTCTGTCGGCAGCTGATGTTATGGCCTACGACCGAGATGATATGTCATGTTTTTTTTTTTTTTTTTAAAAGACTAAACTTGTACTGACCTATATTCCTTTAGTTGCATGTGCGCCGGGGGCTACGGTATCTCTTTCAAAGCATCGGTCCTCGTGGACCCCGTCACGATGTGCTGACATCTCTTTGAGGCGCGCTTGGCATAGAATGCGCCGTCGACCCGGACGTGGTCCTTACCGGGCGGGAGTAAACCATTGCCGCCTGAGTTCATTGTATACTATATTATTTTACACAAGTAAGAACTTGTGGTGAAGGAAACTGCTGTAAAGACAACTAGTTTTAAAGATCGAAATCCACAATATGAACCAAACTGGCGGGGCAGGCAATCCTTCTCGATATAATAAATTCTCAGGACAAATCCCAGACATGCGTGATTTAACGATGTTGATAAAATTTGAGACCCCTAAAATGCAGGAATGTAAACACAGCCACGAAAATTGCATCTCTGAAAGCATTTTCCAAACACAGAATCGACGGCGCAGTAATTTCAAAAATGGACGTATGTATGCCTTACTTTGAAAATTGGAGGTGGATATAGGAAAACATAAGGGGGTTAAGTTTGTGAAGAGACGTTTGTAGCGTCTGATACATAATTTGGTTTTTAAAGTAATGAAACACGTTTTTTTTCTTTCTCATTCGTTTCTGAGTATGCTATCTCCATTATGTGAGAAAATTTTAATTTCCATTCGATCTGTTCTCCCCGTAAAAAGATCAAAGCGAGCCCGAAGTCCCCTGAAGAACTGACGCCAGGTATCTATTACCTATTTTGACTCATTTAAGATTCTTTTTACCAAAGTTCTTACAGTGAGAATTTACAGAGTAGCTCCGCTGACACTGATGCTAGTTATTAACACTATGGACAGCTCAGTTCATGGCTCACAGTTCCTTCATATGAGGTTTCATCATGACATATACAACATAGTTCGACAGGCGTACCGGTCCCGTCTCGTAAGAAGAACGTTTTACCTTTTTTTTTGTTTTTTGTTGGGATGGGAAATCATCAAATAACTTCTCCCGCTCTGGGCGGAGCGGAAGGGTGTGTCAGACTTTTACTGACTAAAACCCACCCGTGTTTCTTCACTTGCCTGTGCGACGGCCAGGGCCGCGGTTTCTTGAGAACGTTTTACCTTCGCAATGAGATTTAAAGATCAAACTGGTGGTACGAAAATAACGCGTTCCTAATAAAGTAGCCGTCTAATTGTACAAAAAACTATTCTTTTATATTATCACTTAAACCTGGGACATCTCCACCTAGGAACCCTCAAGAGTGTCCACAAAACACCCTTCTGAAGTTTAAGTACAATCAGATCAATGGTAATATCGGAATGCATAGAAGACAAACATTGATTTTTATTAATAAACTAGATAATACAATGGCTTAGTACTTTACGGCTTAGTATGAGTGTGTGGGTTTCGATTCCAGTTCAGGCAAGTACCAGTGTAACTTTTCTAAGTTATATGTACTTTCTAAGTATATCTTGGACACCAATGACTGATTACAAGGTGAAGGAAAACATCTTGAGGAAACCTGAACTTTATGTCTGAAATCGCCAACCCGCATTGAGTAAGCGTGGTGATTACCCTCAATCCTTCTCTGTATGAGAGGAGACCTGTGCCCAGCAATGGGACGATAAAAAGGTTGATGGTGATGATGATGATGAACGTTATAATTATGTAGACATACATTACTTGTTTATAAAACGCGTACGTTTATATACGTTAAAAATATGAATTAGTGTATGTAGGAAGCGTCTCCATCCACAACTCTTACCCCTACATTGTGGGTTACTTCGGAAATTGTCGTCGTAATTCTCAAAAATTCAATTTAAAATCGCTCTGAGTTGGGTCAGTCTAGAATATTCCGCGGAGGCCGGCCGCACGAGTAATTGGTACACTCGTGCACACGATGCATTCGAAAATCGTTCGAGATTACTACTTTGTATTTGCTGTATACTGTAGAGGAATATTTGGTGAACCTTTTACACTTTAAAGTGTTTGAGCGATGAGTTCTTTTGGGATATTGAGTGAAAATGACTGCGGTTCAATCCCAGTGTGATATTGAGCAAAGGAAAACATTTACCCACAGAAACTTTAAGCTACAAAGTAAGAATTGCTATACAAAGTATGTATTCTAATGAAAAACAACGGACACTAAACTCCTTGGTCACAGTTTATACAATAACTTGCGTTATCTATCGTAAAGAAACTTTTATGAAAACAAGTTAATGCGATTTCATGTCCTTACCTTAAACTAATACTTGTGTAGACACAGGTAAAAATACGCAAACAACACTAAGCTTAAATCTGTCAAAGGTCTAACTGCAGTAAATCTGTTGTTTGTTTTTACGAGAACTCAGATGGCTGTCACAAATCAAATAAAAAAATGCGTTTTGTATGTGGAAAATGGTGTAAAACCGTTTTTTCATTGAAATATTAAGTGATGATAGGCCGATACTAAAATTAGGGTTATGGAAATCAATCAATTTGTATTATTATGTTGGTTTAGTATAACTATCATCATCAATCTTTTTTTATCGTCCCACTGATTGAGGATTGAGCGTAATCACCACGCTGAAATGAAATGAAATCGTTTATTAATCAAGTAGGATCACTGATCACTTTGCTCAGTTGGCGATTTCAGACTTAAAGTCCAGGTTTCCTCAAGATGTTTTCCTTCACCTTATAATCAGTCATTGGTGTCCAAGATATACTTAGAAAGTACACATAACTTAGAAAAGTTACAATGGTATTTGCCTGACCTGGTATCGAACCCGCACACTCATACTTGTGAGGCTGGTGTTTTAACCATTAGGCCACCACGACTTAGTATAATAAACAAACAATAAATTTTGACACCCTCTAATTATTTCCCTTCCTACGTTATAGCCACATTGTAAAGCCTATAATGGTTCCACTTGTGGGATACAGGCTCCTTCTTTATGAGAGGGAGTAGCCCTAAACGAACGACGACATTTGGTACTTTTCCCGGTTTTCTCACGTTCTTCTTCATTGTTTTAAGAGCAGCCTTGATGATATAATTGACAAATAGTAAAGTATCTGCATATTCCAACCTACGACCTATAATAACTTGTAAGTCGCGGTCATAGCCACTGGCGTACAGTAACAGCGCCGCGGCAATCACTGCATCCTTTAACAGGTATAAAAAGAGAACAGTAAAATGGTGTGGATTTTTGTTGTTGATGAAGTAACTGTTCGCGACGAAAACATCCCACTTCACATTACACATTCACATGAAAATTAATAGAATCGTTTTAAGAAAATTATCTCCACAAAATATGTAAACAAATAATAGCAAGACTGACAGATAACATTTCGACGCAATAACCATAGATAAGGAACAAAACGGAAACATTTATGAAACGATGTAAAGATCTAGCGACATCTAGAATTCGGAGGAATAATCTACATTAACATATTGACAGTTATTGATCTGACAATCTGTCAACTCACACACACGCATTCACCAATGACAGCGCGGCAAGCATCAGCGACGTCTGGTGTCGAGTAGCGGAACCTCCCAAACGGCCAATGTTAGAACGAGACAGATAGATAAAAAAAGAGTACAGACATATGAACTTCCTGTCCGCGTAGCCGCGAGATGATTCGGGACTATTCTGGGAAGCAATTCAATAAAAGCCGGCGAGTGTCAGTCAGTTTACAGTAGAGTTTCCGAATACTTCGAGCTGATCTGCGAGTAAATAGTGACAGTGAACAGTACAGTATAGTGAATACAGTATAGTAAAAGCAAATAGTTATTCAGGTCATTTAGTTTACAGTTGGGTTTCCGAGTACTTCGAGCTGATCTGGGAGTAAATAGTGACAGTGAACAGTACAGTATAGTGAATACAGTATAGTAACAGCAAATAGTTATTCAGTCATTCAGTTTACAGTTGAGTTTCCGAGTACTTCGAGCTGATCTGCGAGTAAATAGTGACAGTGAACAGTACAGTATAGTGAATACAGTATAGTAAAAGCAAATAGTTATTCAGTTCATTCAGTTTATAGTTGAGTTTCCGAGTACTTCGAGCTGATCTGCGAGTAAATAGTGACAGTGAACAGTACAATATAGTGAATACAGTATAGTAAAAGTAAATAGTTATTCAGTTCATTCAGTCTACAGTTGAGTTTCCGAGTACTTCGAGCTGATCTGCGAGTAAATAGTGACAGTGAACAGTACAGTATAGTGAATAGTGATTAGTGAACAGTAACAGTGCAGTAATAGTAACAGTGTTTCCGTCTTTTTAAATACCTTTCCCGCCATAGTGTTATAGTGTTGTCAGTGTTGCTATAATTATAAATTTCTGTACTCGTCATAGTAATAGTGTTGCCAACATAATAAAATAGTTTACCACACTGTTTTGTACCGGTCGTTTTATAGTAAAATAAATAGTATACAGTCCATAAATAGTGTTGTTTGTTCATGTACACATGGGGTAGTACGGAACGTATATGCTGACCCCTGCCCCGTACATAGTGGTCCTTCGAGCCGGATTGTGAAGCAGATCGTGATATAGACTCTGACAGTGTTTCGTATCGCGTCGTATGACCGCGCCGCGAGTGTTTAAATAGTGTTTCGCTATACATAGTTATTTTAAAGGAAGATATAGTTTCGTGAGTGTCAGTGAAAAAGCACCTCGCACGCACGCGTTTGAGTGTTATTTTTGTGAAAACAGTATAGACTGATAGTTACATAGATACATGGACATTTAGAGTATAAAGTTTCATAGACAATCGATTAATATAGACATTTATTCGTACGATTAATGTTATATAACCGAGTTATACAGTGGACAATAGTGGACCATAGACATTTTCATGTGTGAATAGACAGTTTTTGTTCGTGTTTTAGTGGACATTTTTGTGAATATTACTGTGGACACCTTTTACAAGGATTTTAAAAATGCCAGTGACAAGGTCCGTTACTAGAACGCAAGTGCACACCGACATGCAGCAGTCTGCTCATGAACTTGAGCAGGCGCCTCAACAATCGCCGCAAAAGGTTGCACATCTGCCATCGCATATGTCGCCACAGCTACCACCTCAGGTACTACCACAGACGTCAGCGCGTCACTCACTACAAAGAGATGATACAGTACAAAAAGCTCCATCAATGAAGTCTACAGTTTCTGAAAAATCACTACGACTTAAAGAACAGATTATTCGAAGTAAAATAAAAGAAGAGAGGCTGAAAAGAGAGCAATTAGAAATCCTACTCCAGATAGAAGAAAATAGAGAACAAGAGCATGAAAACTCCTCACATGTCAGTGAAAACAGCCGAAGAACAGATCGGGTTCGAGAATGGGTGGATCAACATTCCAACGTATCATGGGAATATTTTGAAGAAAATAAACCAGATACTCCCAGAAAAATGAAAACTGAAAATTTTCAAGAACAAAAATCCTTCAAGTTGAAAACCGAAGAACTGAAGAAAGAAAATTCAAGAATGAAGACTGAAGAACAAGAAATAGAAAAATACCAGAAGACAGAAGATTTGAAGACCAAGATAAAGAGAAAATTGAAACAAGAAGACGAAGATGAAGAATGTAAAGATTATAATGAAAAGAAGCACGAAGAAAGAAGATGGCCCAAAAATCAGAATGAAAAAGAAAATCACAACTCAGAAAAGAAGAAAGAAGAAAGCGACGACAGACAGAAGATAGATGTCACCGACTTGGCTTTCGCTATAGCTCAAGCAGCCCGTTCGTATAAACCACGATATATCGGAGAATTGCCCTACTTCAGCGGAGCTCATACAGAATGGCTCGCCTATCGCGCAGCATATAAAGAAACAGAGAAATACTATACAGAAGTGGAGAATACTGCAAGACTGCGTCGATCACTGAAGGGAAGAGCCCAAGAAGCAGTCCGTTGCCTACTTATTGCAAATGCAAAACCAGCTGATGTTTTAGAAACATTAGAGTATCGATTCGGTAGATTAGATTCGATTGCACTCTCCGAGCTAGACAGCCTGAAAAGCCTGCGACGCATAACAGAATCGCCACAAGATATATGCCTGTTCGCAAGCAAAGTACAGAATGCCGTCGCCACTCTCCAAGCACTGAAGCGTAGCCACTACCTGTACAGCCCTGAAATTATAAAGAACCTGACACAGAAGTTGACGCCTACACTCCGCTCCAGGTGGCTGGATATTGTTGACGGAGAAAATGAAGATGAACCAGATTTAGTTACATTCAGCAAATTCATCGCTAAAGAAGCCCGCAAGATTGGAAGATTTGCATCGCCCGAAAGAATAGAAAAACGCGATTACGATC
Source organism: Sesamia inferens (assembly GCA_037179545.1). NCBI lineage: Eukaryota > Metazoa > Arthropoda > Insecta > Lepidoptera > Noctuidae > Sesamia > Sesamia inferens. Next base: position 28,378,941 of record CM073933.1, on the reverse strand, counting down.
AACCAAGAAGAGATGCCAATCAACCATACCGCAGAGAACAGTATCATCCAGTGGATTATAGAAGAGAGCCACGGCAAAAGGAATATAGAAAAGAACAGCAAAATAGGGAACTCCGAAAAGAAATCGAGCAATATCATAGAGACAGAACCTATCGAACAACAGAAAAAGATAAGAAGACAAAAAACGCTACTCAAACATGCTATCTCTGCAAGAATTCGAAGCATGAAGCAAGAGATTGCCCGAAATTTAAAGAAGCAGACAGCAACAAGCGCTGGGAACTGGCAAAGGAGCACAACCTTTGTTTTAGATGTCTGAAGAAAAGGACTTCAGAACATAGCTGCCGATCACAGACCTGCAAAGTCGACGGGTGTGTACGCACGCACCATTCGCTATTACATTTCACAACAAGAAAAGAAGAACAAAACACCTCCAAAACAGAAGAACGTGTAACTTCAGCTGCAACCCAGAAACAGTTCGCATTTTTGAAAATCCTACCCGTTACAGTCAAAGGACCTCGTGGGGAAATGAACATCCACGCTTTATTGGACGACGGATCAACGGTAACACTCATAGACTCAAAGGTAGCAAGCCAAATTGGATGTCGAGGTCCAACCGATCCCTTGCAAATAGAAGCAGTAGCAGGAGCCAAATTAGAAGCAGATAGATCACAGCGAGTCACTTTCAAAATTAGAGGCCAAGGAAAGGAATTGAAAATCAAGGCACGCACTATTGACCAATTAAATTTAGCACCGCAAACAGTAAAAATAGAAGACATAGACCATTGCATGCACCTCGAAGACATTAAACACGTCATCCATTACGAAGAAGGAAGACCGACTCTGTTGATTGGACAGGATAATTGGCAATTCTTAATTGCCGAAACGATAAAAAGAGGATCCGTAGATCAACCAGTGGCATCATTAACGCCTTTAGGATGGGTTCTTCATGGAGTTAATACAAGAAGCCCCGGAAGACAAGTCAACTACTGCTATAGAACCTCTTTAGAAGAATTAGATGAACAGACAAAGAAAGACTTCTTGATAGACTCGTTGGGAGTAACAGCAAGTAAACCAAAAACCTATACAGAAGAAAGAGCACTATCAGTTCTTACAGAGAAAACCGTAGAACGTCGCGAAGGCGTATATAAAACAGGTCTGCTCTGGAAGAAGGATAAAATAGAACTACCAAACAGCTATGAGCAAGCATTCAAGAGACTGAGTAGAATTGAGAGAAATGAGAAACAGTTTGGTATCATAAAAGAAGACAGAGACAGATTCCGATTTTCGTGGCGAAAATACCGGCAGGAGGGTCCTACAACAGAATATAGAATGAAGTCTGTAAACTTTGGAGCAACAAATTCACCATGTACTGCATTATACAAGGCAGAAAAATACAGAGAAGAATACCCAAAAGCACAGGGACATGTGGATATATTTTGGAGAAGATGGATAAAAGAATATCTTCCGAATTTGCAATACCGGCGGGAGCCTAGAGGTAATGGAAAACAGCAGGCAGGATTTTACGAAGACCAACAAAGAAGCTCGTGCTGCTTCCAGTCACAGATAGTATCGTCGCTTCACCGGAATAGATGCGCCGTCAATACTGACAACGCACGGCGGGAGTATTTATAAATTACAGTGAACAGTGATAGTAAACAGTACAGTACAGCAACAGTGGAGTAATACACTATGTACGGGGCAGGGGTCAGCATATACGTTCCGTACTACCCCATGTGTACATGAACAAAGAACACTATTTATGGACTGTATACTATTTATTTTACTATAAAACGACCGGTACAAAACAGTGTGGTAAACTATTTTATTATGTTGGCAACACTATTACTATGACGAGTACAGAAATTTATAATTATAGCAACACTGACAACACTATAACACTATGGCGGGAAAGGTATTTAAAAAGACGGAAACACTGTTACTATTACTGCACTGTTACTGTTCACTAATCACTATTCACTATACTGTACTGTTCACTGTCACTATTTACTCGCAGATCAGCTCGAAGTACTCGGAAACTCAACTGTAGACTGAATGAACTGAATAACTATTTACTTTTACTATACTGTATTCACTATATTGTACTGTTCACTGTCACTATTTACTCGCAGATCAGCTCGAAGTACTCGGAAACTCAACTATAAACTGAATGAACTGAATAACTATTTGCTTTTACTATACTGTATTCACTATACTGTACTGTTCACTGTCACTATTTACTCGCAGATCAGCTCGAAGTACTCGGAAACTCAACTGTAAACTGAATGACTGAATAACTATTTGCTGTTACTATACTGTATTCACTATACTGTACTGTTCACTGTCACTATTTACTCCCAGATCAGCTCGAAGTACTCGGAAACCCAACTGTAAACTGAATGACCTGAATAACTATTTGCTTTTACTATACTGTATTCACTATACTGTACTGTTCACTGTCACTATTTACTCGCAGATCAGCTCGAAGTATTCGGAAACTCTACTGTAAACTGACTGACACTCGCCGGCTTTTATTGAATTGCTTCCCAGAATAGTCCCGAATCATCTCGCGGCTACGCGGACAGGAAGTTCATATGTCTGTACTCTTTTTTTATCTATCTGTCTCGTTCTAACATTGGCCGTTTGGGAGGTTCCGCTACTCGACACCAGACGTCGCTGATGCTTGCCGCGCTGTCATTGGTGAATGCGTGTGTGTGAGTTGACAGATTGTCAGATCAATAACTGTCAATATGTTAATGTAGATTATTCCTCCGAATTCTAGATGTCGCTAGATCTTTACATCGTTTCATAAATGTTTCCGTTTTGTTCCTTATCTATGGTTATTGCGTCGAAATGTTATCTGTCAGTCTTGCTATTATTTGTTTACATATTTTGTGGAGATAATTTTCTTAAAACGATTCTATTAATTTTCATGTGAATGTGTAATGTGAAGTGGGATGTTTTCGTCGCGAACAGTAACAAAGCACATTTTTTTTGTTTTGTTTTAGTCGAATGTCATCAAATGACAGCACGTTCTCTCCCACTCTGAGGCAAAGCGGGAGAGCGTGTCAGAATTTTATTGACTAAAACCCACGAGTGTTTCTTTGGTTGACTGTGGTGGTGACCACGGTATCTCTACTCGTATAACCCACGGCCCTTGCAAGCATCCGCCTTAGCGGACCCCGTCAAAGTAGCAAAGCCAAGTAGATACTATTTATTCTGTGGTCTAAGTCAAAGTCTTTTCTCATATTATTATGTTATATATAACACATCAGTCAACAAAATTTTGTAACAAGAAAAGTGCTGGCTACTTTTAAATTACCTACTAAAACTCATTTTATAATCATATTTATTTTTATTCCGTCAGATCTAGTTCTCATGTTACAGCTACAACCCATAAAATTAAAAACACAAAATCTTTGAATGCGAAAGTATGTAGTTTGTGTTAGAGAATTTGTTTATTCGAAGATCATAGTGGTTTGTTCCGTTTTTAGCGTGAAGTGATTCTTAAATAATGTCAAGAAAGTGTAAAATTTATCCCGACAAGTTTTATTACATTTTTGGTGACATTACCTTCAAAACTCAAAGAAGGAATTTGACACCATTAGTAAGTAAGTTATATGAACAGTATTTTAGGTTTGCCATCGGACAACAAGACAAATCGTGGGTTACACACATCTGTTGTGTTTTGTGTGTAGGTTTTTACACGGGATGGGCGAAAAGATCTCGATCTATGCCTTTTGTAATCCCTATGATTTAGACGGAACCAACAAACCACTCATCTGATTGTTATTTTTGTCTTACTGATGCAAAAGGTATTACAATTAAAACAAAAAGTAAAATCAAGTATCCTGACCTGCCATCAGCTAAATGACCGATTCCTCATAGTGAAGATCTACCGACACCAGATCCACCTCAAACTAACAACTGTGTCTTACGCCAGAAATAAAAAAAGAGAGATTGGATCCTGACTTTCAAGGTATAGGATAAAAGATGATATATTTAAAGAAAATCTAAGTAATTTACAAATATTAGTTTGGGAATCTTTCAAGACAGTAACTTCCTATTTTATAGGGAATCGCCGATCAAGTGACTACTATTAATGTTTTATCGTGTAACTTTTATCTACCAATAAGGCTTTGGACTGTGATATGTTATTGAAAATACATTTTCTCCATTCACATTTAGACTTCTTTCCTGAAAATTTGGGCGTGGTAAGCGATGAACACGGTGAAAGATTCCATCAAGACATTCCTAGCATAGAAAAACGATATCAGGGCAAGTGGAGCTCATATATGTTAGCGGATTACTGATGGGCATTAAAACGAGATGTTCCTGAAGCAAAATACAGACGGAAATCATAAAAGTAAATTTATATTAATGATGCAATAAACCGAAATAACTTCTTATTGCTTATAAAAATTCAAAATTTCTAAAATATTATTACAAAAAAAGCTATTCGTATTTGAAGAATTTTATTTCTGGTATGCTTATCCTCGTCTCTCTGAAAGACCGCATCAGAAATGAGGTGATCCGCCAGTGGACCAAAGTCACCGACATAGCTGAGAGGATTAAGAGCAAGCTGAAGTGGCAATCGACTGATCACATATGCCACAAGGCCGACAACCATTGGGATAAACGAGTCCTCGAGTGGAGACCGCGTCTCAGCAAACGTAGCGTAGGACGCCCTTGGACGAGATGAAGCGACGACATCAAAAAGGTGGCTGGTAGTGGCAGGTGGAGATTTTTTTTTTTAATAATTATAAACTAGCTCTTGACCGCAAACCCGCCTGATGGTAAGCAGTGATGCAATAGTTGATGGTAAAGCGCGCTAGTTTATTAACAGCCTATTCACTCAGAAAAACTGAGCGAATAAGAAGGAAGACGGCAGTTGAGCGAGGTAATGCAATGTTAAACCCAACAATACGACCAACGATGCTGCGCCAAAGGGAGATTGATCCGAAGACCTTCCACGAACAAACTCCCAACACAACATTTGGCGCATCGTATCCGGCACACATCGCAACACAACTGCTCAGACCCGTCCTCCATACGGCTTCACCAGACATGCCTGAACACGACAAATCGCTTGTCGGCAAGACTTTGTCTGGTGGGTGGTAACTTCTGCCGGCGGCCGATGTTATGGCTTACCACCGAGAAAATAATTGCACAGGATCGAGCTTGTTGGCGTGCTATGGAGGAGGCCTATGCCCAGCAGTGGACGAGCAGAGGCTGATAATGATTATGATGATCCTTATCCTTATCCTTGTCCTAAACATAACTAGATAAAAAATCTCATGTTACAAGCAAAAATTGTTTTTTTGTTGACTAGTGATATAATTATAGTTTTATGGCCTGAAATAAATGAATATTAGGTACCGTAAATACTTTATGATTTTAATACTGAAGAATCATTGGAATTTCATTTACGTTATTAAACTGATATTCCACCGCATCAATCATTATTTTCCCCTCACAAAAATCTTATGATTACTTTGTTTGGTGTTTTAACTTCGGAGTGAAGCGCTGTCTTAACTTAATTACTTCTATTTCATATTAGTCTAACTTCTGCCCGCGGCTCCGCTCGCGTGCATGACGGAAGTTGATGATGATTTCGCATAATAATACTATTTAAATAGACCCGACTCGTTCGAGTTTCTTTATTACAAATACCTACTTTATTTGCAAATACTTTTTTTTTTAATTAAAATATAAACCAGCGCTTGACCGCAATCCCGCCTGATGGTAAGCAGTGACGCAATTGTTGATGGTAAAGCGCACTAGTTTATTAAGAGCCTATTCACTCTAGCCTTGAAGACACTCAAATTGTAGTCCGACGGAAACACCGCCGTCGGCAGATTGTTCCAGTCCCTCGATGTACGCGGTAACAAACAACTAATTGTGTAACAAACTGTTACTATAACTTTGAATTATTTTGAAGTATTTTACTATAACAATCTCACACCACAGGATGCTAAAGATCGCGCGTAATAGAGGAGATTGAGCAAGAAAGCGGACCCCGGGCTCCAACGCGAAAGCTGTGGATGCAACTGGGACTAAACGCGAAGATGGTGGTGATGATTTATATATTGATCCATATATTCGTTAAATGTATTTACTCAGCAACGTAAGTAACGCAATGAATGTTGTTCAGCTGTCAAAATAAAACTAATTGCTACTGATAGTGTGTTACGCAATTACTCTGCTGATTCTCAATTTAAATAATTACTGATATACACTTAACCCCTACATATCACGCCTCCCTTTTCCAATAACCCTTACAATTCTGTATTGCTCAGTGCATAAAGCTTGGTTCACGCACGGATGGGCGCCTTCCATGGGCCACATCGCAATCAATGGAGCCAACCTTTGCATTAACTAGTCCGTACGGTGTACACCAGGGGTGAATGACGGGCCCCCTTGTAACAGATATTGCATGTTAAGGGGCTGATGGCTACCAGAAATAGCATAATAATGAAGATCTAGGGTAAATAATCAGATTTTGTTTAATTGATTATGATCAAGAAATAGTTATTTATGCCAGTGTCAAGCAATGATAGCTATTGTAATATGAGTGGTAGTTTGTGCCACGAGGCGCAGCTGTGTGGCACAATTGATCCCGAGTTTACATTCGCTGCTTGCGGCAGTGGCATACAAAACTTTTTCTACGACCTTGAAATAATTGGTAACACTTTTCAATTTTTCATATTTTCTCCTTGATTTACTTATGTGGTAGCAATTTTTTTTATGGTCTCCATAGCTAGAAATAGCTATGGAGACCATAAAAAACCTCATTTCAGGAGGTGTTAAGATGTTGTCGTTTTCGCTGTTATCACTGATACCACTCATTTTCAAAACAATTTTATTTATAAATACAAATAAAAATTAACAATGGTGCGATAATAGCGCGGCGCGCGCAATATTATTACTTATTTTGTTGATATAATCCCACAAATGAAAGGCAAAGGCAATTCTATACAGCCTAATAACATGCTAAATTTAGTCGTCACGCAAATACGTGCGCTTTTTGGCATAATCGTATGTTGATTTTTTGTAGCCATAGCCATAAAAAAATTAAAAACTGTCATTGTAGTTTGATTTACCCGTATGGAAATGGTCATTGTAACCCAACTTGGCATGAATGAGTACTATTGAGATATGACTTATGGTTATGTATTAAGCAAATTACCAAATGATCGTAGAAAAAACCTGCCTGCAACTTCGTTAGTGGGAAAAAAAAATAACTTTAGCGAAAGAAAAATAGTGAAGGAAAATTCGTAAGGAAATCGGTATGTCTTAAAACTAAACATTTTTAGATATTTGATATCTGCCATTCCGTACTAAAAAAAATGTGTGCGTGTACTAGTGTACACACGTAAGAAGTGAAACTTCTTAGAAAAAGAAGGCGCGTAACGCGCGTGGCGCGTAAAATAACATTAATAAAGATTAAAACTTAGCGTCCCCAATAGGGGGACGGCCCACGACTAAATACAACACCAAATTTAAAACTAAACTAACCTAAAGATACAACCTGTATGTCCCAACAAATGCACGCCCCAGCACGCCACGTGGAGCACCGTGCTTCAGATCCCGCTACCCTCCAGGACCAAACTCCCGACACAAAAACATTTGGCGCATCATACTCGGCACACATCGCAACACAACTGCTCAGACCCGTTCTCCGTACAGCTTTACCAGACGTCGTGACGGAACACGACGAATCGCTTGGCGGCACGACTTTGTCTGGTAGGTGGTAATTGATGAAACAGGAAAAGTAGTTTCGCAGAATACTTCGTCCATACAAGCATACATACAAGTACGCCATCCTCCCATAGGGGTAGGCAGAAATGTCACCTATTAAGACAATCACATATCTTTTATTTTAAAATTCGTTCACCCTTCACCATAATTTTTGTGTAGGAGATTGTTTCAAGGACCATTGAAAGAGTCATGAGTAGATAATAAGATAGTTGGTTCTCTCTCGCCCGAGTGTCTTGAGTGCTTGCTCTGTCTCTGTAAAAGCGAACTAAGCAACACAAATTCAATTGGAAAAGACCTAACAATTTACTTTTTATTCAACTTGTTACTCTTTATAAACTCGGAGAAGCTTTTTCTCAACGGGTAGGTTTTTGATACCTACTTAACCGTTTTCAGATGGAAGTTTTTGTATATCAACTCGTAAATATGCAGATGATTTAAAGTTGGTTCAAGTGATTAACGGAAATATAACTCCAGAGCTTCTTCAAAGTGACATAGTCTGAATCCATAAGTGAAGTATAGATAACAAAATGATGTTTAATGCCAATAAAAGTTACGTCGTGATCTTTACCCGCAAGTTATAACCTACACATGCCGTGTATACCTTGGCAGTTGCAATAAAACGCTTGTCAACCATCAGAGATCTGAGCGTGACATTAGACTGCGGTTTGACATTCCATGCATATATGTCTGCCCTGGCTTCCGAATCTTAAAGACGCCTCGGTTTTGTCCTGCGCAATGCCTGCGAGTTTAACAATCCAATTGTCATCAAATTATTGTTTAACTGTCTGGTTAGAAGTAAATTAGAATTTGCTGCAGCAGTCTGGAATCCCCATGAATCCACATATGAATTGTTGATTGAGAAGGTACAGAAAGCCTTCCAGCGTTTTTTTATATAAGGAGATATACAGATATTATCCACTTATGTATCCTATCCTATTCCTGCTGGGAATGTTAGGATATAATTCCCTTTCAGTGCGTAGAGCCAGAGTTCAGATTCGAATAGCAATCAAGGTCTTGAGGGGCATGGTGGATTCTCCAGAGCTACATAACACTTTGTGTACACTTTATGTGTCTAACAACTACTTGCATCACATGCCTTCTCGACGACATCGACTGTTTGCCACATCCCATTGCCGCACTGTGTCGCGCGCGCAACCCCTGTTGTGTCGCATACTTGGTGAGCTAAACTCCTTAATGGAGGCAGTCCCGGAATGTGATATTTTTAATGACACACTCAGGTGATCATGTCTAATTGTGTAATGTTCTGTGAAAGATATGTTTGTTTGTAAATAATTTATATGTTGTAATAACTTTTTCGATTTTATTTTGCTTTATTTTAATTTCCTAAGTTAAATGTTATGTGTGATCTCTAATTTGTTATTTTTTCTTGAATTATGTTTGCTCATGTATATGTTTAATTTTATCTTTATTAGTTTTATGTTTGTATACTTTAATTACTGTCATTGGCGCAAGACGTTGTAATTGGTTATAATAAATAAATAAATAATTGTAAATTTCATTTATGTTTCAAATTACCGTTGTTTCGAGTTAAAAGATATCAATTTTATTTCGATGGCAGTTAAATTGATTTTAGAAAAACCAGCACCGTTAAAAAACGGTATAAAAATATTTGAAGTTGTAGCGTTGGCTACACTTTATTTTGTATTGTCGTTTTGTCAGCATCACTCTGTATTTTGTAGTATTTTTTACATGTGCTTTTTCATTTTATTTTTGTTGATTTCTTCTACTTTTTCAGCCTAGAAATTTCTACTGCTGGACAAAGGCCCCCACAAGGTTTTCCACAATGTGGTCTAAACGATATTGTGCTGCCCGCATCCATCGGTTTCCCGCTACCATCACCGGTAAATCAGTCCATCTTGTTGGTGGCCTCGCTGCGTCTTCCGGCACGTGGCCGCCATTCCAGAACCTTTCGGCCATTGGTTCTACGAGCAATGTGTCCCGCCCACTGCTACTTAATTTTAGCGACCCGAAGAGCTATATCGACGACTTTATTTCTTCTGTGGAGTTGTAATAGATGAGAATAAATTGTTCACTGCTGCGTTAGAAGATGTCCTCAAGGTGCTGGACTGGAAAGGACTTGGTATTAACATCAACGGCGAGTACATCACTAACCTCCGATTTGCAGATGATATCGTAGTCTGCTCAATGACGTCAGCAGAGCTTCCCAACAAGTGGGTCTAGAGATGAACATGGATAAGATGCGATGTTCATGCCGCACCCACTCCAGTTCTAGTTGGTTACTCTGCACTCGAAGTTGTTAACTTACATGTTGATTTACTTGTTTGTAATAAATTGCATTTCAAAAAGTTATAACTCATATATGTGAACTCTATCATAATATAGACATAAAGATTCTTTAAACCTACCTCGATATTTTGTCTATGGCGGATTATTTATGTATAGTAACATCCATTTTGTATAAGAGCTATCCCTTAACATCTCCTTTCCACCTCTTTAGGTGGACAAGTTTAATATCTGGATATGGATATATCCAATACGTACCAGTACGTTTATAGTTGCCATGTAAACATTTTTTTTATCTTTTTGTTTAAGTGTTATATGTACATAAATAAGTAGCTATAGTACCAAGTACATTTGCTTATATTTTTAACAAATAATTTGGATACAAACCGGTGTTATGTTCTTCGTATAAGTCTATATTTTTGAAGTCTGAAATGTTTTGCAAAATAATAAATGGTACACTTTTATAGCGAAATCGCGGGTTAAGTTGGGATATCGATTTGCTTGATCTAAAAGCTCTAATAGCGCACTCAAGCTTCACTTGTAAAGCTTGATTTGCGAGAAAAGTCATCAATTTCAAAACTCAAACGCTCATAAAATTGATATTGTTTTATTTGTAGTAAATATATTAAAATTAAAACAATTAGGAACAGGCACTTTAGAATTAATAAAGGGGCAGCCAGTTATAAAAACTAAGCTAGTGACTCAATCTAAAGCGTAATATGCACATAAAGAAGAACGGGGAAGATACATTTCTTCTCTTTCAGCCTATATAAGTCCACTGCTGGACAAAGGCCTCCCCCAAGGCTTTCATTGCATTGGGGAGGTTTGTCATAGTCTTCAAGCTTGGCAGGCGGGTTTGGGGATCCGTGTGCAGTTTCTGGCCTGCCATCGGACGCGTCCTCAGGTGGCGGATAGGCGAACGGCCCCCAGATATGGGGGTTACCGGTTTACCGGCGCGGACCAAAGCCAGACGCGGGGACCACTTCTGCGGTCAGACGTGCGGCGTGTCGGTCACCACTCCAGGTGACCTGACACGACCCGAACTCCGGGTCGCCGTCGGACAACCCGGGCTCCTCATTGAGAGGAGCTGGGGGCCCCGCTTGCATGCGTGCAAGCGAGTGGAGCTAAGAGGAAGGAAACGTCGCTAAAACAACCCCTGGCTGCTGCGTCTTCTTGCACAAGAAGACGAACCCAGCCTGGCCTCTCCGTATGGAGGGACCACTGTGGGCCCGCCTTTTGGGTTGGAATCGCCGGCGAGGGATTGGTAGCGCTGGCTCTGCCAGTTTCCCATAACCCCGCCACTATGGCGATGCCGGTGTGCCGCTGTGGTTTTTAGTGGGTACACCGGGAACCCTTCGGGTATGCGTAATTGTCATTTTCCACAGCGACATCAAAAAAAAAATAAAGGCGGGTTGGGGATCGCAGAAATTTAATATTCCACAGAAGAAGCGCTGCTGCCCGCTTCCCTGGTGAGAGTTCCCTTAGTCACTTCTTACGACACCCAGGGGAGGATATGGGTTGGTACTATTCTAAGCTCGATACCACACGGCTCAAGAGATAAATTGAAATTATAGGATTCTACAAAATATTGTTTACATCTGTATTGAGTAAACTATTTACACACATAAACACAAAAAAGCACCAGCATATATGTGATATGAAAGTAGATAAAAAGAGATGTAGACAACGTTTGTCAGAGTAGAAGGAAAAATGTTGTACCTCAGTAATGTATACTTATATCGCACTAGTTATTTCCGAATTCAACTTGAAAATTATACGGCACTAGCTGACCCGTGCAGGTACTTCCCTGGGCGGTAAACATTTTTACTTGAGATGAAATCTGATTAAAGCGAAAAAATGTTTTCATTTTTCGGCTTTATATACAGTCACTTATTTGTGAGTGTCATACTCACAAAACACGTGGTTTTCTATTGGTAATTCGGACAAATATTTGTATGACGTGACGTACAAGTAATTTTTCCGGGTCTGGCTGTTTGTATTATATGTGTGTTTAAATGTTTGTAAGTGCACCTACGATACAGGAGTGACTCCTAGTGTGGGGCAACGTGGTCTATTATTTAAAAAAAAAATCAGTTTCTCCAGAGACTACCTTTTACAATTACGAACCTTAATATTATTATACACATACACAAATATTATTATAGTTTAGAAATACAGTTAACTGCGGACAGACACCTAACTATCTAGTCACTGTCTGGGTTCTAGAAAAATAAGAATCTTCAAAGGTGTTTCACCTCGTTACAATATGCATACAATAGTGCAATTCTCTGAAGTATATCGAGACGCCATTTTCTATTCCTAGACAAGTACATAATACAATAAACGGACGTAAGAGAAAATTGAATTACACGTATAATGCAACTGTCTTTGAATAGTTGCTTATTAGCATAAGATAATGTTAGGAGATAGGTTTGTTCTTCGAGTATGTCACAGTGTTTGGTTTCTGCATTAGTACTTCTAATGGACCATTCTGCGTGAGCCATGGCAGTTGTCGGTTTAAAATAAACAAAGATATTTCCCAACTTGTTCTTTTAATCTACGTGTTCTTTTTGTCTCATTTTTATCGCAATAAACGTATTTTCTGTCTTCTTTAGACTCCGCTGTCTGCCTCTCTCTGTCACAGGCGGCATGAGATATTCTCGTAGCTAGACAGTTGAAACCGTTCACAAATTAATTATGTATTCCTGTTACCGCTTATAACATCAAATACTAAATACATAATAAAATAAATATTTGAGGGATGTTTCCGATACAATAGACATGATTTTTATAGATAATGCTGTGAAATCCTTCGTGTGTGAATCCGACTTGCATGGACGGTGTTCTTTTTTTGTGTTTTTGTTCTTTTTTAACCTAGTTCAAAAAGGAAGAGGTTACTCAATTCGACCGTATATATGCTTTTTTTACATTGTTCGCGGATAACTTCGTCGTTTATAAACCGATTTTGATAATTCTTTTTTTTGTTGGAAAGAAGATATTTCCAAGGTAGTCCCATGATAAGGACATCAGGATCTGATGATGGAAGATCAGAGAAATCAAGGGGAACTTTCAAAAATCGTAGGGGCGACTAATGCATTTCTTAGTATATTCATTAGGGTTTTTTAAACTACTACAATTTAATAAAAGTCTGGAGTAGATGTCATGATGGAGCCGAAAGACAGTCGAAGGAACTCTTCAACAATTCACAGCAGCTACCTTGTGTTTGGGCTTGATTAATTTGTATTTATAAGAACTTTACACCTAGATGGGTTGTGACTGTACTCCTCAACGATTTACTGTAGCTACTTTGTGTTTGAACTTAATTCATTTATATTGATTGAGGACTTTGCACCCATTGGGTTAAAATAATGGTCTGCAGTAAATCTGATGACGAAGACCATAGGCAGTCGAGGGAATTCTTAAAAATTAAAGTAAACAAAATTACGTCGATTCCCAACTATATTTTCGTCAGCTTCCAGTCTGAGCGGATACAACTGAATACATAATACTTTTCACAACTTAAAAGTGTAAAGTGTGTAGTCGGTGTCTTTGGTTTTTGTAAATTCGTTTTTGACACCGACTTCCGAAATTAATTATTTTTCACTTTATAGTGGTTTTTGGAAGTCGATTGTATTTTTCGTAATAAAGTTTTTGTTGCGTCATGTTTACCACATTAAATGTATTTTCGTTCTTTTTTATTTAAAAACGTTTTCTTTCTGTGTACTTGAAGCCATTACTTTTATTTGCTCACCTAGCTAACATATTGGGTTCACATATTAGGTTTGTCTGTTTGTAATTCAACCCAAAGCTACTACTTGTGGATCAACAAATCAACTTTTTGAACGCATTATTGATCTCTTGAACGTAGGGTGTTGTAATTCGAATAAACCTTCACAAAATTAACTGAACCATTCACTTATTGCAAAATGTACTTTAATATTTCTGCTATAAGGTTTATAGACGTATTATTGTTAACTTGGTTTTCTAGCAAGGGAGTTGTATTTTGTCAACAAGAGCGCGACGAGACCGACATACCTATTTTAATAAAATATGAGTAGAGATCTGAGATCCTTTTTATTTATTTGGCGTGTACATGAGTGATTACAGAGATTTGTAAATAAATTATACTTTAGATTTGTTTACGGTTATTCAGAGAGATGTTTTAGATAATTAAGTAACAATAGCTCAATTGTTCAGAAAATCTACTGGTCGTACGTTTGAATCCCATTTTTTATAGCCATTAGTTTATCGCAGTCCACTTAGGCCTCTTCCAGGCTACGCCATTACAGTTTCTACACCTTTCACGTCCAGAATATCCCAGCTATTTCTTAAGGTCATACGCCCATCTGGCTAGGGGCATCCCACACTAGGTTTACCAATATTAGTTTGATCCAGTCAAATTCCATCATCCATCCATTCATATGTTCTGCGTTTATAATATTACGAGTAGTAGTATAATATTTCTGAAAGTAGATTTGTAGATCCCACCACCATCTTTGGGAGCCAAGTCAACCCCACCTGCTAGACGGTGCACCTGCTGACTAACGAACGGGGCGCTGATGCCGGCTTTCCCTTCGGGTTTTTTTTTTTTTTACTTCCGACGCGGTTGAGTCGGAGCCTATTCTTTACAGTTTTCCATTCATTCCAGTTCTCACGTTTATTCCTCTCGTACTTTTCTGCTTCATACATGGTCTTTCTTCCATTCATCCTCAGTCATTCCTTTATGGGTGGGGTTCCCAACTATAATCTTCTGACTATTCTAATTATCTAACTGTTTTTTATATGATCTTTTTGTTTTAATCTATGTGTAATGTGTATCCTTATAGATCTATGTATTCCCTCGGTTTTGGAGGTATAGTAAAACAGGGAGACAGGATTTTATTTTCGAGAAGAAAACTTTTACAATTTAGCCTTATGTCTATTTACAATATTTAAAGTTTGTTGTTTATGTGTAATTGTTACAAAAATTTCTTATTTCTAAATTTACTTCTTACAGATTTCTCAGTTTCTACGGAGACATCGGTGAGCGGTTTTGAATTCACTTAAATTTTATTTATTCTATATCTTTTAATGTAATATCTAAGGCTATTTACTCTAGCTTATTTCTATTATTTATCCTAATATACAATATTTACTATTTTGTAGGTGACAATTATTGTTATACAGATTTTTTTTCTTATTTTTTTTTTTTTAATAAATTTGGGCAAAACGATTCCTACTTATAGATTTAACCTTAACATTAATATTCTAAAGTGTAATTTTAATGCTTATCACTAATATTACCCATAATATTGTGTAAACATTCTTACTCACACAGTTTTATTTCTTTTTATTACTTTTATACAAATTTTGACGCAATATTCTATGAAGGTCTCTCTATTCTTACTCGCAATTATTTGCCACACATTATTGCTATCAATTTTGGTGTTGAGTACATGCTCTAACTCCAGTCTTTCTCTGTCGAACACGGGACAACTGAACAATATATGTGGCACCGTTTCGTCAGACGCTGGATCGCAGATGCGTGATGGGCTCTCTTTACACCTGAAACGGTTCAGGTATGCTGACAACCCACCGTGCCCCGTCATGATCTGGGTGACAATGTTGTCAACTTTGCACTTCCTGATCACCCTTTACGCCGCCACCGCATCTGGGAAAAACAGCTTAGTCACTGTAGTTGTTTCAGCAGAACTGTACCTTCTCCCCCATTCGTCAAGGGTTTCTGCACGGATGCAGCGCCTGACATACGTACATCGGGCACAAGTCGTAGTCATGCTTACGCTTGGACCCTTCAGCGGCTGCCTTAGCTAATTCATCGGCCCTCTCGTTACCCGCTACTCCTACATGAGCCTTGATCCAAAACAAGGTGACGGCCTTGTTTTGGACGGACAAAGATCTAATGTTTGCCCTTGTTTCCACTGCTAGCGGGTGGTGTCGGTCGTGGTTTTGGATAGTTTGGAGGGCCGCCATGGAGTCGCTGAATTCCCTTCGGGGTTGAGTGGTCAGACGACAGTCGCACTTTTAAGCCAATCAACAACAATGGACAGGAAAATAAGAGATGCATATGTCAGCTAGGGCGCCGCCGCAAAACGGCGCGCAGGAGCCTCCCCGACTCCTGTGACCTGTGGGCTAGGGCTACCGTGTCATAGGCGGTCACGGCTGAAGAAGCGAGCCCAAACCACGAACACCCGTTTCGCTTCGTGGAATGTTGGCAAGTTAATTGAATGCGCATGAGAAATGGACGAGACTCTCCACAGGCGGAGGGTGGCCGTGGCGTTCCTGCAGGTGACTCGGTGGAAAGGCAGCAGATCCCGGCTTATGGGAATGGCTACAAGCTGATCTACATGGGTGCACCTAGTGAGAGAAATGGGGTCGCCGTTGTGTAGTCTGGCGAGCTCCAGGGTGACGTCTTGGAGGTGAATCGCATCACTAATCGGCTGATGTCGTTGTGGGTGCTTGTCAATGGGGTTATAACCCACTTGATAAGTGCCTACGCTCCACAGGCCGGGTGCGGTGACGCCGAAAGGACGTTGTTCTGAACCCAGCTCAAAGGATTGCTTAGCGGGAGCCCGTTATCCCAGGGAGTCGTTCTGGGTGGTGATTCGAACGGTCATGTGGGTGAGGAGTGTGACGGGTTTGAGCATGTTCACGGTGGCTTTGGGTACGGAAGCCGCAACGCGGTAGGGAACAACATTCTCCGAACGTGTGTGGCTGCTGACCTTGCAATCGTGAACACCTACTTCAAAAAGAAGCCAAAGCACCTTGTCAGCTAACGGAGCGGAAGAAGTGCTACCCAGATCGACTTTCTACTAATTAGGAGGCACCTCATCGGCAAAGTAGCCAACTGCAAAGTCATACCCGGTGAGAGTCTCACTGCATAACACCGTCTCCTTGTCATGGATCTCTGCGTAAAGGCCCAACGCAGACGTGCTAGCATCAGATCCGGTGGTGGCTGCTGGATGAAAACAGGTCCCAGGATTTTGCGTCGGTTATTGGCGACAAGTGCATCGGTACCGATGGGGAACCTGTTCAAGAACACTGGGTCAGAATCCAGGTGGCTATTACTGGGGTGGCGCGGGTGGTGCTCGGCGTCTCTAAGGGCGGCCGCAAACGTGACAAGGAGACCTGGTAGTGGGACGACACAGTCCAGAGGGAGACTAAGGTGAAGAAAGTCCTCTTCAAAACACGGCAAGCGACCCGATCCCCTGAGGATCGCGAAGCATACAAAGTTGCCAAACGTGCCACTAAAAGAGCTGAAGCTAGAGCCAGACGAGACCACTTGCAACCACTCTACGAGAAGTGGAATCGTCTGAGGGGCAAAAGCTCATTTACAAGTGCCAAGTTCCAGGGTCACAGCGGCACAGGATATATCCAAGTGCCGCTGTGTAAAAGACCCTGTTGGCAACCTACTATGCGAAGACCTCGCAGTGATGGATAGATGGCGCTCATACTCCTACGAGCTGCTGAATAAGCAGCACCAAGAGGTGCAGACACCGGAACTTCCCCCAAATCTTGGATTTGTTCCCCTGATAACGCTTGAGGAAGTCCATACGGCTTTTCGCCGCATGGCGAATCGGAAAGCTGTCGGAGCTGACGGAGTCACCATTGTGTGGGCATGTTAACTAGCTTCTTGAACCGCGTGCTCCTGACCAGCAAAATCATGAGCCAATGGATACTGAGTATTATTAATCCAGTCTTCAAATCAAGGGCTCGGTACAGGAGTGTGGCAACTATGGCGGTATAAAGGTCATGTCCCACACCATGAAGATCTTTGAGAGGATTATAGACTCTCGGATCCGGCAGGAGTGTGTTGTCTCGAAGTGTCAATATGGATTTCGTCCAGGGTATGGAACCATAGATCCTATCTTCAAGAACACGCCTCTGCATATGCTCTTTCTTGATATGCAGAATGCCTTCGACCTAGAAATCGATCGAACTGCAGGTTGGAGTGAGACAAGGAGAAGTCATATCTCCCAAAAAGAGGTCAGAAAAAAAGATATTTATTTTAGATTTCTTGTATGTCTTTTAGTTTGTGCTGAATAAATGTATTCTTTCTTTCTTCTTTCTTTCAATAAGCGATCTTCACTCTAGGTTTTTAACCATCAAAGAAACTCCAAGCATGGCCCGCTCCATAGCGGGCCATTAAATGGACCAGCCGGACTTTTAGTGTCGATTGTCTGATACTGTATTGATGTAAAACTATCACCAGCTTATTTATCGGCCCTTCGACTCTGTAAAAATTTTACCTTAAAAAGTGAGTTTAGAGTGGGCTGTCACCAGTTTCAATTCCTAATAAAAGTTGGAATTTCAGCTCACTCCACGCTTACATCCCCTAAGTTATCGTGCCTTTAAGCGTCTTTATTGTAATTGAATGCCTGTATTAGGACACTTCACTGGTCTGTCTTACTATAATTATATAATTGTCTGTTGTATAATAGATAGTTACTTCATATCAGCTTATATTACGTGCCCCGTGTGGTGCCGGGCATAGAATAGTATCAACCCATATACTCCCGTGAGTGTCGTAAGAAGCGACTAAGGGAACTCTCACCAGGTGCAGACAGCAGCGCTTCTCCTGTGGAATAATAAATTATTAGTAGGTATGTGTGCTCAAATGCATATTGCACACATAGAACGGAAATTTAGATGGTTCGAATAAAATAAGTATTACAAGTAAACAAGACTCTTGAAATCAATTATAGCTATGTAGGCGTCTGTGAGTGACGACACCTGTTATATACATAGATGTGTTGTGTCTACATGGCTACACCCATTGCTATCGACAGTATGTTACTACCTTAATAAAGAATCAGTTCGCCAAACTTGGCAGTTGATTATCACAAAATTGTTATCGACTGACCCAAACCTGCAACACTGGATATTAACAGGATTTAACGATCATAATAACACAGCAAAGTAAAAAAATAAAACCGGAACACTTTATAGTGTTTATTTTTCGAAAGTTCGTGTTGAAATGCATTTAGGTACAGCATCCATCATGTCATGTCAATATGTAGTACCAAGGTTGGTTATTGACCAAAATTGTATTTTAAACTGACAGCTATTAAAGTTCTTGGTTTTAGAGGGCTCTTTTATAGGCGAATTTTTCGTAGTGAGGCGGATTTCGGAGGCGAAAAAGGTTCTCTGTTATATCTTCGTTCTTTTTTCTAGTAGTACCGTAAGATTGCGTAAAAGTTTTTTCATGGAAGTAAGTAATACCTCTATAAGTGAACTGTACTACTACACGGTGAAATATTCTTGCTGAAAGGTATGGTATCATGAGCCAGTTGGGATTTCTAAGTACTTTATCTTTCATGTCGGTTACGTACCGAAGCTAACCCCCTGCAGTGCGGTTCCGTAACGATCTTACCGTCAAAACTAACGTGAAGCGTGAGCGTGATCTGTCATTTCCACTAATACCAAGGGATTGACATTCGACAGCTTACTTTATTCAACTTTTCCCGATGAAAATTTGACAGAAGTGATCAGCTTGTGCGTGGTAAGTATGATTTTTTCATTTGTTCATTGTTAGCAACACCTATATTTTCGAGATAAGAATAAGATATATTAATTATAAAATTACTAGAATATTTAACGTTTAGAGAATTACCTTCACTAATCTCAGTCTCAATCCGTCAAAACATAAGCAAAATTTTCGTACATTTTCGACACACTATATTTCGAATATTCATTACGGAAACTGCCATACTAATAAATTGAACTATGTTTCAATGACATTAACCTCATTCTGCACTTTCCTACTTCACCAAGCTATAACTCGTGTGTTTTCCACGTTTCTAAGCTAAGATGCGCTGCTAACACAATTTGCTGAGAACGCCTCAACTATGTCGCTAAACTGTTTTGCTTAACTTTGGACCACAAGGCAACAAAGCATGCAACTTTGCAGTCTTGAACCTGATAATACTTACTATAGAATACTTTTACATAATCAGTTTATAATGTTCGCACTATTGGGGGACAGGACTCCTCTTGGTTCGTTTCCCGCACGGAACAAATACGGTATGTCCGTCGGATTACAATTTAAATGTCTACAAGTCTAGAGAAACTAGGCTCTTAATAAACTATCTAGATAGCTTTACCATCAAGTATTGCATCACTGCTCACCATCAGGCGGAATTGCGGTCAAGCACTAGTTTATAATTTATAAAAAAAATATTTTCGGATCTGGCTGTTAGTGTATGTAACTTTATATGTTTGAAAATGCACCCACGATACAGAAGAAATTCCTAATGTGGGAAAAAATAAACAAAAAAAGAAGATGTTTTCGTGTTTTGGGTTCCAGGATTTAGTGGTTTCCTGCCGATGTTTTATGATGAAATAAGTAACACAACGTACACCACCTGTCCGGGTTTGAACCCACAACTCACACTGGTAAGTCTCAACTGATATCACTTTGCCACCACGGCTCAAACTGTCCTGATAAATAGTTACTGAGGCTGTTTCATACCATTTTGTTTTACACTTTGAATAAACTATGTCGAAAGAGAGGAACCATATTTCTTAGATGTCAAAAACGGTTTCCAGGATGGAATTTTCAAGTAGCTAGTTTAAGTTTATAGGCACGTTTCATGTTTGGGAGTATTCGGTCATTATTTTCCTAGGGATTTAAAAACTATCTGTCTTTTTGGATTTCTTTCCTTATTATAGTAATAAAGTGTCCACCTGTAATTGAGTCACTGCAGGCATTGCGGTATTCTAAACAGGAAGAACAGTATTGCCTCAGTGGTAATGGACGCAACTTACTCGTGGTCGTTTAGATCAGAAAACCGCGCTTCAGGTTCTGTAGACTATTCATCGCATGTAATTTCGAAAAGGTGCAGATTTTTTTTTTGAGAAAAACACATTTTTTTTTTAATAATTATAAACTAGCGCTTGACCGCAATCCCGCCTGATGGTGAGCAGTGATGCGATCGTTGATGGTAAAGCGCACTAGTTTATTAAGAGCCTATTCACTCAGAAAAACTGAGCGAATAGAAAGGAAGACGGCAGTTGAGCGAGGTGATGCAATGTTAAACCCAACAATACGACCAACGATGCTGCGACAAAGGGAGATTGATCTGGAGACCCTCTACGACCAAACTCCCAACACAACAACATTTGGCGCATCGTAGCCGGCATACACATCGCAACACAACTGAACCATCACCACCTTAGAACCATGTGATTTCAAGCAACTCACTTTTGATTTGCGTGGTTAATTACATTATTACATATTCTAGTCCTTTGAAGAAATTGTTTATTATTTTTACTAATGTATATTTATTGTGCTGTAAATTTGTGAAGTGTTTCAAAGACTTCTTAAATCTAACTGCGACAAATGTGTGTCCATCCAATTTTATAAATAATTCGTCTGTTCTTGGTAGTTGATACCTATTTATCAATATAAACCAATCAATATCAATGTAAACATGAATATAATGAAAGGGATGAATCTGTACACAAACGAATCCCAACGTCTATTTAAGTACTAGAACTATTGAGCTCGTAAATTCTGAATGTTCGATATCGGAATAAATACACCTCTTTAAACCAATCGTTTTATTTTTTTTAGATTATAAACTAGTGTTTGGCCGCAATTCCGCCTGACGGTATGCAGTGATGCAATCGTTGATGGCAAAGCGCGGTTGTTTATTAAGAGCCTATTCACTCCAAAAAAACTGATTGATTGGGAAGGAAGACGGCGAGGTGATGCAATGTTACACCCAACAACATGACTAACGATGCTGCGCCAGAGGGACATTGATCTCGAGACCCTCCACGACCAAACTCCCGACACGATAGCATTTAGCGTATCGTACCCAGCACACATCGCAACACAACTGCTCAGATCCGTCCTTCGTACGGCTTCACCAGACATCATCAACGAATCGCTTGGCGGCAAGACATTGTCTGGTGGGTACTAACTTCTGCCGGCAGCCGATGTTATGGCCTACCAAGGAGACATATCGCCGAATCTTTAATGAGAATGGTACAGTAATGCAATTTTGTGACCATCTCACCGTGAAAACATAGGTGAAGTGAGTGTGATGTCAGTTGTCGTTTCTACTAATGTTAAGGATTGACGTTATTTACAGTTTACACTAAGCCCACTTTACTCAACTTTTCAAGGTGATAATTATACAGGATCGATCAGCTGTTGTGTTATAAGTCGTGGTGGCCTAGTGCTATAATACCAGCCTCTCAAGTATGAGTGTGCGGGTTCGATTCCAGGTCAGGCAATTACCAATGTAACTTTTCTTAGTTATATGTAATTTCTAAGTATATCTTGGACACCAATGACTGAATAAAAGGCGAAGAAAAACATCTTAAGGGAACCTGAACTTTTAGTCTGAAATCGCCAATCCGCATTGAGCAAGCGTGGTGATTACGCTATATCCTTCTCTGTATGAGAGGAGACCTGTGCCTAGCAGTAAGACGATAAAAAAGGTTGTTTATGAAGATGATGTGCCGTTTAAGTCCAAAAAAAACATTGTTTACTGTTCGATTTTAAGGTAAGTTTAATATTTTATGTTTGTTAAATTTACCTAAAGTATTGGAAAACAATGTTGGATATTTGTTTTCATAGTAGTCAAGTTCCTTTAACTTTAGACATTGATTAATTGCCTTAAATGACTGTAAGTTATATAACATTGAAAAATTCTACTTTACTATCCTGGCTTGGCGTCTTTTTTTGTCGTCCTCCGTGGCGCAGCGGTCAACACGCCTATCTGCGACGTGGAGGCTACGGGTTCGATCCCCGGCCAGGTCATGATGGAAAACGATCTTTTCCTGGTTGGCCTGGGTCTTGAATGTTTATCTATATACGTATATATTATAAATATGGTATCGTTGAGTTAGTATCCCATAACACAAGTCTCGAACTTACTTTGGGGCTAGCTCAATCTGTGTGATTTGTCCGTATATATTTTCTACGTTACGGGTGTGGTTTCCGCATGCAATGTCCTTCAAGTGTACCATTTTGCGTGGGTCATGATGGCTGTCGTTGGTTATTCCAACTAGCCAACCATCCTCCAGAAGCTTACTATCCCTTTCTATATTTTCTGTTCACACATACGATCCATCCGAACTGCTGTAATTACTACATATCCACCGTCCCCTTAAATCAATCTAAATATCAGAGCCATACGTAATATAACGCGGTACTTCCTGTACCTTAACAGCTGTTTTACAATTTTAATGGCCGACCAAATTTCAGTAATGGCTGGCGGTTGAATCTAACTCATACATTATGAACGTTGCCCGTATATAGGTGAAGTTAAAATATAAGTTAGGTCAACCCTATCTGTTACTGTGGTGTGGATGCCAGTTTCAAATCTTGTGCTATGATGATGGTAGGGCTGTGCTGAAGTATTTTTTAAAGTAATTAACACTTATCTTGTACATATAAGCTCACATTTGGATAGTTATTTTTATCCTGCATGTAATAGGAGGAAGGTCACACGAGTCTATTGTCTCTAAAATTCGCCGTATGTAGTGAAAGCTGGCTATTATTTAGGGCAGATTTTATTCAAAAAATCAAGCTGCAAGTTTAGAACGGGGTATCAAATATTTCATTGTATTTTTTATTTTTGCTAAATGGATCGTTTAAAAATTGTTTAATTTCTTAGAAGGGCTCTGGAACCCTTCACAGTAGCATCGATTTTAAATATATGTATTATTGTCATTTTTATTGACGGTATCATACATGAGACGCCAACAGTGGTTACAAGTCAGAAGTAAGAAATTTCTGCCATTCAAGTTTTGGTTCAATTTGACCCTACTCTAAATGTATGCATCAAAAAACACAGACAGGACAGACATTTAATATTTGATGAAACTATTTAATAATTAAAAACCACCAAAGCCACTCCCTTCACACTAACCCAATCGAAACTGGTTAAAAACTCTGTACTTTATCTTCTGGTCTGTATCTAATGCTCTCCCCGCATTACCGTGCAGAGAACCGGCTTGGCAGCCCAACCTCCTGCCATTGGCTCTCGGCCAGAGAAATCTGTTCGCGGTTCATACTACACTGATACATTTTTATACATTAGCATTTTAAAAATAAATTTTATTACTTAAATATACTCGCATGTCGTGGTTTATGGTTTAGTGCTTGTATTTTCGCCTAAAAAGAAGAAAGAAAGAAAGAAAAATATTTGTTTAATCATAAAACTAAACTAAGTAGACACAATTAAGTATAAAAACAAGTTAAACATACTAAAAAAAGTAACAATAATGAGAAACATATTTTACATAGGTTTATAGTTATATATATATACGTAAAATATTATAAAATAAAAATGGTTGCCTGTAAAGTCGGTTTTACGGGCGAAGATTTTACGTGACAACGTCTTTTTCTCGGTAGAATATTTATTGATATGAATATAATTAAATTGCACAATAGGAACAAGGAATTGAATGAAAATAAGAATTGCACAAATTTTAACTATAGAAATATATTTTGTTTACTAAAACATTGTACATGTAAACTTAAACTTAACTAATTCCTATTTGAGTGATCTGCCACTTTTTCTTAATATTTGTAATTTTAAAGAATCAATTCGAAAATCAAAACATTTATTCAGATTGAAGGTTCAAATTTTTGCTAAATAAATTTGAAATTAATGAAAATTTGTAAAATAATAATTAATTAATTAATTAATTTTAAACTAATAATTTACTTAACACTATCAACATTTATCAATAGTATGACATAACCTATAAACTCAGTTTCTCAACTTTTGTGTCAATCTAACAATTAATCAATCAATCATAGTTTACGATAATGAAATATCAGTGTACAATTATTTACCTTTATTGTTGTAGTTGTTGTAAATGACGAATCTAAGCACTCCACATTTTCACTACAGACACAGCTGACGATACTTTAACCACACGTGTGAACTTGTATTATGACGCTTTCTTGTTTTTCCAACGCCAAGAACGTTCGAGAAAGACAAAGACAGAGACACAAGCATGCGCCGATTCAATGCGCCTAATTCTCTAGTGCTGCGCGCGCGGCAGACCGATCATAGTTGAGTGGGAGAGAGACGCAAGGCATTCGGCGGGCCTCTTTCGGTGACTCATCGTAACGTTACCGAGCGTTACACTTTTTCATAAGTGACTCCCAGCCGCAACCTAATTTAAGACGTTGTCACGTCAAAATAAATAATAAGTTATCACTACATTGCTGTTACAAGTGGAAAAACGCACGCGCCGATGTTCTCGCAGAAGTAAATAATTAAAAATAAGGATCATTAAAAGGAGAAACGAAAGGGTTACTGATCTATTTCTGGACATAACAAATGTCTTTTAATAAATTTTAATGTACAGGCCATTTACGATACTTAAAAAATTGTTTTATTTTATATTTTATTATCATTGTCATTAGTGATTTCTACCATTGTGGGACACCTTCAAAAACCGTCCAACGTTGCCTTGTGATAAAACCTTATATTTATATAAAAAAAAGGCGTGTGGCACTCGGAGACTGCCGCGGTAAAGCTATTGCATAGCCTTTTTTTATCAACTATAACTTGCAATTATAATTATTTATTTATTTTATTTATACAGTAATTTTTCCTTTGTTTTTTTTTTCTTTGATATCAATTCAAGTTTTCTTTCTGTTTTGTAATTTATTTATTTTTTACCAGCAACGTCATCAAAAGAGTGCGAAAAATGGTGATGATTAAGCGACTAAACTATATTCAATGTTTTCTGTTCGACTTTGATAAAGAGATAGAAAGAAGCTAAGCAATGGCTTAAAAATGACGTCATGTTCGTTATCACACCCATGTCAGAATGTCATGAAATATGATGTCGGCCATCTTGGATTTCAAAAATGAAATCATTTTCGTGATCAGCACCCTGAGTTTTGGCGGGAAAGTCAAGCTGAGTGTCACGCTCGTTTTTCATTGGACTTTTAAAATTATTTATAGTGTTGTTTACTAAATAAAAGTGCGTGATTTATGTAGTAAAAAGTGCATTTGGTAAATAGTTCATAAAGAACAGTGAAATATCGCTGCATAGTAGCCACATCATGACTTTGTCCCAAACCTCACTCGTAAGACGGGTCACACGGCCGTCTTTTTCGACATGAATAATTCAGAATTACGTGGCATTGGCTAAATGCATAAACCGTGCGAAGCCAAAAAATAAAGAAATAAAGAAAAAACCCATGAAATCTATTATATTATCACTCGAGTCAGTAAGCATGTAAAATGAGAAAACTAACATAGAACGATCCGTGTGAGAACTAAACGATCACTATTACACAACAACACTGATACCTTTGAGAAAGCGGACTTCCTCTACAATAGGGCTATTCCTCCGTAAGGTCTGTCTATGCTATTACTTATAATCTCTGTCATTGTGTGCTGTTTCGGTGCAATCGCAAGACCGGCCGGGCACTGAGGGGCAGGCAAGACAGCTATAGTATCCTTATGACTCCACCAACTGGTATTTCGTTGACTCGGAAACGGCGCACAGGGAGCACCACGAAATATACTCAAAGACTCCGAGGTTCTTTTTCAATATACCCCACTGTTTTGTCGTGGTGGCCTAGTGGTTAAAACACCAGCCTCTCAAGTATGAGTGCGCGGGTTCGATTCCAGGTCAGGCAAGTACCAATGTAACTTTTCTAAAGTTATATGTACTTTCTAAGTATATCTTGGACACCAATGACTGAAGGCGAAGGAAAACATCTTGAGGAAACCTGGGCTTTATAAGTCTGAAATCGCCAACCCGCATTGAGCAAGCGTGGTGATTACGCTCAATCCTTCTCTGTATGAGAGGAGATCTGTGCCCAGCAGTGGGACGATAAAAAGGTTGTTGATGATGAACGGCGTCGGTGTCGAATTATTTGTTATCAATTTAATATTTTCGAGCTGATCTTTAGTAACATAATCACTTCTGATTGCGTTAACATCTGACCGTAGAATTAATAAATCCTTCATCAACTTCTTTACGTACGTTATACGTAGTCAAAGCAAACTGGTGGCAATTTGTGAAGGTCATATGCCACAAAAACTGGGATTGTTCGGGATCCGTGATTTTAAACACCGTAATCGTATATTTTAGGTTTTTCTGCTTTTTGTTCTTACGCCTCGATACATGTTTTTGTCTTGTCTTCGTAGAAACAAACAATAACTTTTTTGCCTCATCAATGTCTTCCTCAGAAAAAGCCGACGAGCATATTTTTATTAAACTTTCGTTGTTTCGTTTCGGAGATAACAATATTACAACTCGTACACTTAAATGTACTCGTATTAACATTGTTCACCGACATCTTTCTGTAATATTTTATTTAATAAAAACTTCAACTTCAACTCTTGATCTGGTCCCTGTGGATAGATACCACAATTTTGCCAATAACACGTGTAACAAATTATAGAAATTCTTTAAAAAAATATTTCACAATAATGGCGGATATCGCCAATAACAGTTGAAAAAACGGCCGCGTGAGCACTTTTTACTCTATAAAATCACGCGCTTTTATTTAGTAAACAACACTATAAATAATTTAAAAGTCCAATGAAAAATTAGCGTGACATTCATCTTAGCTTTTCCGTTAAAAAAAAAAGCTATTTTATAAAAACACTACTAAATTAATTTGAATAAAAGTACTTAATAATTAATTATATGAAAAGTTTTTAAGGTAGCCATGACAACGTCGATGACGTCTATGACATATCTCTATAGAAGACCTATTTCAGAGAGAAAATTAATCGCAAGTTTAGCACATCGCGACTATCAGTAACATGGCAAGTGTGTAGAACTGAGTTCGCGCCCTGCAATATGTATGCTCTTTTTGAAAATCTATAAATTGTTTTCAAAAGATGTAGTCGCACGCACACAAACATACCGTGCCGAAGACTGCCGAACAGAAACGACGTTAGACGATGTACGGCCTTCAAGTCACACCTCCGTGCCCGTCGGAGTGGGGAGCGTGAGGTTTTTTCGTTACGGAATTTCTGGATTCGGTCCCCGCGCTCAAGGCCCGCGATAGAAGCTATGCAATAGCTTAAAAATCTTTAAGCGTTACCACAATGGACTACAATTATATTCACTACATCCTCATAAAGATTAACCTAACAAAATTAAATTCCTAAATTCAATACCTTACCTATTCTAATGTTAAATACATTTTATCCTTGCCTTCTTATGTCAGAAACACAACAAAACCATCAGTACGTTTTAATTCTCTTCGCAATATTATCGCCCGGAGGCCACTTTTCTAAAACCAATAAATATAATAGCATCGGATATCCTACGAAATAAAAAGCAATCGGTTGAACTCCACTCCGTCCAATATTTCGTTTCGGACTTAAATTTTCTGGCGAAGAACTTCGATTTATTTGAGACCAGAGGCCGATTTAGTCTTGGGCGAGTGATTTAGGGTTAGTTAACTAGTTTTAGTTTTTATTATTACGTTTCAAAAGATGGCCAGTAAAATAAAAAATCTGTGTAACCGCGTCTGAGCGCGTGCTCGTAAGTGGTCAGTAAAATGACATCTAATAAATACGGAAAGGTCTATAAAAGTAGCGGTCGTAAGCCATAACATCGGCTGTCAGCAGAAGTTACCACCCACCAGTATTGATGTCAAGCGATTCGTCGTATTGATCCATGATGTTTGGTAAAGCCGTACGGAGGACGGGTCTGAGCAATTGTGTTGCTACGCGTGCTGGGTACGATACGCCAAATGTTGTTGTGTCGGGAGTTTGGTCGTAGAGGTTCTCCAGATCAATCTTCCTCTGGCGCAGCGTCGTTGGTCGTATTGTTGGGTGTTAACATCTCCTCGCTCAACTGCTGTCTTCCTTTCTATTAACATTTTTGAGAGAATAGGCTTAATAAACTAGAGCGCTTTACCATCAACGATTGCATCTCTGCTTACGATCAGGCGGGATTGCGTTCAAGCACTAGTTTATAATATTTAAAAAAAAATAGGCAACAATATACCTTTGAATCTTTGGACAATTAGACAGAAAACAGCGTGGGTAGCCCCAACAAGGTGGACCGGGAAACAAGGTGCGGGAAATCAATGGATGCGGGCAGCATAAGACCGGTCATTATGGAAACCCTTGGGAGAGCCCTTTGTACAGCAGTGGACCTCTATAGGCCGAGGAAAAAGGCTAGAGTGAATAGGCTCTTAATTAACTAGCGCGCTTTACTATCAACAATTGCATCACTGCTTTCCATCTGGCGGGACTGTGGTCCATCAGAGGATGTAAACATTTGTTTTGAAATTATAAGAAAAACGATACACGACAGTCACGATTTCGTCCATGTCAAGTAATCATCATCATCATTAGCCCGTGGCAATTCACGGCTGGACATCTCTTTCTCTATTGCACCACTTTCAACTAGATTGTCGGCAATTCTTATTCAATTGCTACCAGAAATAAAGCAATTACCGTAGATAGTATTAAGTCCTGTAAATTAGAGATTTTCTGTTTTATTATAATTTCAACTACAAAGTTTTTCAAAGAATTATTGTAAAACAAGTCTACTTATTCACATGTAAACATCAAATGGATTCGAAAAATAAAAAATGGTACGCTGCCAAAATACGTCATTTATTATACAAAAAAAAAAAACGGCCAAATGCAAGATGGGTTCGGGAAAGAAAATTTGCGTAGCATTTCTATGGAAGTATGTATGGGAGCCTCCCATAGGTATTTATATTATTTTATTTTTAGTATTAGTTTGTATAGAAAAACATTATTTGTAAAAATTTCAACTACATATCTACCTATCACGGTTCATTATGGACGATGAGTGAGCTTTAAAGCTGAAACATCCTCCATCCATTAGAAAAGGGAAAATCCTCCAACCAGACTGGGATTATCTGGGCCCCCTTTGCCCGCCGGTTGATGTCGCGAACTTGTATTCGTGGTAGTTGCACAGAAGATTCTGATTGTGAGATGCAGAATTCGCGTGACATCAGTTTGACGCGTTGTTCGCATCTAACGTTGTAGGCACCGCTACAATTACATACAGCCTGGTAACAGACAGACAAACAGACAGACAGACAGACGGAAAGCAGTCTTAGTTTTGGAGTCTCATTTTTACCCTTTAGGTAAGAAAACCATAAAAAAATTAAGTCCGACTCCGTTGGTCAGAACTGGTATGACTTTAGGACTCATAATAAGATGTTACATTAAAAATGAAACAGTTTTCTTTGACGATCATACGCCATTGCTCACGTGCCGACGTGGATATATTGCGTGCCATGCCTTCATCACAATGACTGGCCTTTTAGTCTCAAGAGATCAGAAGCGCGAGGAGTAAACATGTATTCATTTGTTTTCCTTTTTGGCAGCACTGTTCGCTCACCTACTTTTGTGGAATAAACATGCAGCTCAGTTTTATACATAGGTCAATGCGATAAACGGTACTTACTTGTACTGTTGCTCAAATTTCAAACTACAAGTGCAAGGTACCGCACACTGATGATATAGATCTTGATCAAAAGCAAAATTGAAGTTAGTAGTTTGGTTTGAACCCATGAAAAATGCTACAAAAAGCTACGCTCGGAGTTTCTTTGCGCGATCCAATCAGAAATGAGGAAATCCGCAGTAAAACCAAAGAGGCCTAGTGGTACGTAATAATTCGTGCGCGAAGTTGTTTCGCGCTTAGCTAGTTTTTTTTTTATTTATGTGTATATTTATGTCATTTTATATTTCAACATTACAATCCATATATATATAAATCAATGCCACTTTCTTTGTAATTTTATAACTCAAGAACAGACTCACCTATCCAAACCAAATATTCAGGCTTTGTTTTGACTATTTAGTAGATGGTTTATGTGAAGTTTGAACAGAATCGGTCCAGCGTTTCTTCATTTATCACATTTTTTGTAAAAAATGAATTCAATAAATGGTGGACATTCATCTCATCTATACAAATTAAAATCAATGCCACTTTCTTTGTAATTTTATAATCCACCAAAACTGTGTAATTGCACCAGATTGGCAGTGTAAAACTTATTGCCAAATTTTAATGAAGCTATCTTAACTGGTAAATCAAAAGGAGAAGTTTGTTTGATACCGCGTATCCCTATGACCCCAACTGATAAGCCGTTTGAGTTCAAACGATTACAATATCCTGTGCGTTTATCATTCGCTATGTCCATCAACAAAGCCCAAGGGCAATTATTTCACGTTTGTGGTCTGAATTTGGAGGAATCATGTTTTTCAAATGGCCAACTTTATGTTGCCTGTTCGAGAGCCGGTACTCCCAGTCGTTTATTTAATAATCTTAATGTTTTGGATTAAGTTATAAAATTACTAGCAAAAAAAAAAAAAAAATTTAGGTTTCAATAAATAATTTGGATGATCCAATAAATTGTTATTATTTCACTTTATATGTAGCGAAGTACGTATCGGGCAGCTAGTGAAATATAAAACAGCCAGTTTTCTAGCTCCAGATACTCGTATACAAAAGGGCCCACTTCGAAAGTAAACAAATATTCCAAGAGTAATCACATATTCCAATAAAAAGTTACATGACTGTAAAAAATGTTAACAAATTGGATAAAGACACTAAATTACACAGACACTGAGGAACTATTGAACCACACAAAATGATACAAGCACGCACGCACGCACGCACGGACGCACTCACTCACACGCACGCACACGCACACGCACACGCACACGCACGCGCACACACACACACACACACACACACACACACACACACACACACACACACACACACACACACACGCACGCACACACACACGCACGCACACACACACGCACATATACTTGCATGTTAATTATATGTACATAAGGTTTCGAAAAAGTTGTATACTGCTGTGGAAGAGCGGAGTCTCCTAACACAGGCATTATTTGCTTACCAGGAGGCTCCAATCAACAACTAATGTCAAATAATTTGAAGCTCTAATAAATTTGATTTGATTTGATTTGATTTTGAAGAGACAGGCTTTTTAAAACTTGAAACATTTCTCCCTACCATTACTGACTAATGCAAGAAACTGCAAAATTAAGTTACTGCATCACCGAAGCGTATGACCAGTGTAGGATTACTAAGTCAGTTTCAACACTAATGCATTTCTTTTACTTTAGAGGTTACCTAGCAATGGAAGGTGGTGACATCTGTCGGCTAGTTACATGTCGGAAAAGAATTTTAAGAAACTATTACTGGAAATATTTTAAGGACCGGTTGAGTGGCTATTAAGAGGGTTTCGGGCTATTTTTGTACGTGATAATGGCATTGTTACTGTTTCGTTGAGATGTATTTGATAGGCTTTGGGCTATTTTCGTTAAAGGTAATGGTATTGCTCTTACTGTGTTATAACTTCAGTTTAAATTTGTTAGGTGCTAGGGTAGAGATAAATAAAACTAAATTTACCTCCAAGGCTACATTATCTTTGAGGCGGCGAGCCTCCTTGCCGGATTGCCACCATGGGATCTGGAAGCCAAAGCCCTCACCTACATGTGGGAGTGGCAAAGGAGGAGGCGGAGCGCGTGAGGTAGCGGGAATCCCAGCACCATCACGCCACTAGCCGCTGGAGACGCTCTGGTCGGGAGACGATCTCGAACTCCCGGCCACCGTAGACGAGGGCTTGCGGGCCAGACCAGGCCTGAGTCGGCGGCGCGTTTTGTTTCACGCGTGCCTCAAAGAGATGGCCGCACATGGTAACGGGGTCCACGCTGTATCAGGGTTGAGGGTTGATTAAAAATGAAACCGTGGCCCTTGCCATCACACAGGCAAGTGAAGAAACACGGGTGGGTTTTAGTCAGTAAAAGTCTGACACGCTCTTCCCATCCCAAACAAAAATAAAAAAAGCTACATTATCTATCTCACCGAGAGGAGGCCTGTGTCCCAACAGTGGGAAAATTATAGGTTGCTTATGATGATGTGTCAGTCAAGGTTCCCTGATTCTTAGGGAATAAGAATCAGGGAATCATTATCATTACATCAACCTGCCTAGCTTTTTCCCAACTATATTGGGGCAGCTTTCAGTCCAACCGGATTCTGCTCAATACCAATATTATGCATGGAGCGACTACCTATCTGATCTCTAAAACCTAGTGACTATACATTACGATGCCCTTTGTTGTGTGTGGTTGTCAGACTTTATTATTATTATTCATACTTTCGCACGAAGAAATGTACAGGCGGACTTATGCCTTAGGCATTCTCTACCAGTCAACCACGGGTGATGAAAAGATTAGATGGCAGGTGCTTTAGTTAAAAACAATGACAAGGAAAAGAAAAAAAAACTCATAACACCATTTAAACAAATACTTAATTAAGCTATATATTTATACATACTATTACAAAAGAGATAAGAGAGTAGACGCGAGAAGATACTTTCGGGCTTCTGATGACCCAAAACGACTCCAAAGATGAAGAAAAATGTAAGCTTGCCAGCACCAACACACGGCGAAAAAGGCGTCAATTTATTAAATATTTTTGGTGAAATATAAAGTAGCGCTTGACCGCAATCCCGCCTGATGGTAAGCAGTGACGCAATCGTTAATGGTAAAGCGTACTAGTTTATTCACTCAGCCTTGAAGACACTCAAATTGTAGTCCGTCGGAAACACCGCCGCTGGAAAATTGTTCCAGTCCCTCGTCCGGATCGTAGTGGTGTTAAAAACGTAAGGGTGAAAACTCGCCGTACGACGGGTCGTCCGATGGTGGAACGGAGATAGGGGAATTCTTATAACGTACCTTTCGAAGCACGAAAGGGTCCTGGGATGTAAAGGTCACCTTGATCCGCTCACTCATCGCAGGAAGCGATTTTTTTTCCAGTAATTAGAATAATAAAATATCAAAAATATTTTCCATTGATGAGTTCATAACTGTAGAACTATAAATAAATAAAAACACCTTGTACCAATATCGACATGCTAAAATATATGAACCTGGAAAATTTTAAATGCTTACTCGAAATTTTTGGTTCTTGAATTTGTAAATTACAAAGTTTACTAATATGAGCTGAAACTAAAGGTAAAAGTTGAAATACAAGTTGTATTTAGTCAGGTAAGTAAATTGATTAGCTTTTTTATAGTCTAGTACTTAGGTACTCCAATATCCGAAAAGTTTTTTTTTATATAAGGGTTGTAAGGTCTAAGCAGATTTACGTTTCAAATTGGTGTTCTTTCAAGTTAAACAAATATCAATTTTATTTTAATATTTTGGTATTAATTTTAAAAAAATAATTTGATTTTCTAAAAATATAATTTTTGCATTTTTTGGGATTTAATACGTACAAAAAAGGAACGGGGCCGTCTGTCCACCCGTTTTTGGGATTTTTCACGGTCTAAACTGAATACTTTTAAAGGGAGCAGTGGGCAGCTCATCACCCAGTAAGGACCAGGTGCGAGTCGACGGCATGATCTGTTCCACGCGCGCCTCAAAGAGATCTCAGCATTTCGTGACGGGGTCCCCGAAGACCGATGCCTCCTGAGTCAGGGTTGCGGGTTGGTTGAAAAAGAAACTGTAGCCCTGGCGCACAGGCAAGTGAAGAAACACGGGTGGGTTTTAGTCGGTAGAAGTCTGACACGCCCTTCCGCTCCGGCCAGAGCGGGACAGGTCATTTGATGATAAAAAAAAGGGTTCCGTACACAAAGGGTAAAATTGGATTTACTTTTTGTAGGCTTTCAGAGACTTCCAGCTCTACTCTCCAATGTTAATGTTGATCACTGGTTTTGATATTGTATAATGGGTTAGCAATGTTAATTATAAACAGGGTGTAACGTTCACTCATCCACCATTGAAAAGGGAGGACTCCTCCTACTATGTGCACTACCCGACGGCTGATGTCAGGAAGTTGTAGGATAGCACAGCATGGCGCGTTGTAAATTTCGCCACATTAAATTTAAAGCTTTGAAATCAGCAAACATAATAACAATTCATGTTTATGTGAAATCAAATATTTTGAAGTGAAGCCATTAAATTCTTCATCACTCAGAAATACAGTTACAACCGTAAGCCGCTAGAAGCTCTACTTGATAAAGGAAAATTTCAATCAAATTTCATCGCTCGCCCGGACACCATAAAAACGGTAATGGAAATATCGAGTTACCGCGTGCAATTGAGACGAATTGATTTCACAAATCAAATAACTGCCGCGCAGCCTTCGACCTAGCTGTGTTGGAAGCAATGGTACTTTCACGACTGTTCTGTTAAGGAACTAGGTAGTTGTGGCTGGCTCAAATATAATTTGGTTAACTGTGTTCCTTATTACCTATAACCATATCATCATTAGCAGTTTTCATATTTATTTCATACATGGAGTTTTGTTTTATATCAGTATCTTAAGCTTTTTTTTTGTTTTGGATGGGAAATTATCAAATGGCCTCTCCCACTCTGGGCAGAGCGGACGGGCGTGTCAGACTTTTACTGACTCAAACCCACCCGTGTTCCTTCACTTGCCTATGCGTCAGGGCCACGGTTTCTTTTTTAACCAACCCGCAACCATCGGTCTTCGTGGACCCCGTCACGATGTGCTGACATCTAATTGAGACGCGCGTGAAAAACAACGCGCCGTCGACTCGGACCTGGTCCTTACCGGGGGGCGAACTGCCTACTGCTCACCGCCTGCAAGCCCTCGCCTACGATGGCCGGGGGTTCGGCAAACGACCGTAGGCGGCAGGAGGAAACCAGTATTCTTATTGCAGAATAAGCAGACTTTCTAATGATTCTACAACATCATATCCATTATCCGCTATCTTGAGTGTTAGATGTAGTGTTAGGTGTAGTTACGCGCTTGCGTCCTGGCCGGATCCCCGCCCTGGGACCTAGAGGCGAAAGTACTCGCGTCATTGTACCAATGGCGCGAGGAAGAGTGGACACGGGGCTCCAGTCCGGTGCAGCGACAGATTGAGCTGCGCCGAGAGGAGCTCCGTCAGGTCCTGGTGGCGGACTGGCGGCAGAGGCTTATGCGCCCTACCGCCGGCCTCGCTACCGTCGAGGCGATCCGGCCAGTACTCGACGACTGGCTCGGGAGGAGGCACGGCTCTCTGTCGTTCAGGGTGACGCAGGTACTGTCGGGGCACGGCTGCTTCGGCAAGTACCTGCGTCGCCTTTGAGGCGATGCACGGGGTAGTTTTTTTTTTTTTTTTTTTTTAATTGTGCCGTCTTTCTCTTCTTGCTTGGCAAGAATTCTTTTTTGCCAGTGTATATGTCCTTCTTTTGTCTTTTTTCCGCTATATTTTTTTGCGGCTTCTGCCTTGTCTTTTCTTTTGGGGTATTCTTTTCCCAAGTCTATTTTCTTTTGTTATTTCATTTGTCATCTTTCTTTTCTTTTCATCTTTTTTACAACATTGCTTACATACTACTTATCTCTATCATATATCTATACATTGGCGTTCCTTATCCTATTCCTGCCGACGGCACAGTGCTCGGCTGTGCTGCCCTTGTCCTGTTTCTCTCTATACTCAATTTTGCAACTTTGAGGCAAAACCGCTCCAGGTACGGCCTGGAGTGTTTGTCCGCCATGAGGTCGGCTATGGATGATTCCGTCAAACTGATTCCTGTACTTACATCCAGGTCGTATCTGTCGCGGTCGTGCCTCGGACACTCGAACAGGAGGTGCTGGATGGTCTCAGTTGCCTGTGTGTCACACACACAGGCCGGACTGTCTTTTAATTTAAACCTGTGTAGGTACGCGGCGAAGCCGCCGTGACCTGTCAAAATCTGCGCCCAGATAGACGTCCTGTCGAGGCACTTCAGGACCTTGCGCGCGCGCACCACATCGGGGAAGAACATTCGCGTGACCCCAGCCGTGGCCCCGCCGGTGTACCTCCCGTTCCAGACAGCTACTGTGCCCTCCCTCAAACGTCGCTTGACGTATGAGACTGGACACCTGTCATACGCTGGGGCGACCCTGGACTGGGCCGCCGCCTGCCTAGCCAATTCGTCGGCGCGCTCATTGCCGGGGATCCCGACATGAGCTTTCACCCAGAAGAACCGGAGGATTTTACCACTCCCCTCTTGCTCCCTTATATTCTTACGAATATGGGTAGCAAGGGGGTGGTGCGTTTCCGGGTTTCGGATCAAGTCGAGCGAGGATCGAGAGTCGCTGAGCACCGCCGCGCAGTCGAAGCCTCTCAGGACAACCAGGTCCGTAGCCCTGGCTATCGCGAGCAGCTCCGCCTGAAAGACGGTACACATCGGCTCCAACCTCATTCGCTTGGTCCGAATCTCGGACCCATCCCGCCAGTATGAATATGCCGCCCCGACCCCTTCATCCGATTTACTACCGTCTGTGTAAATCAGATGAGCGGGGAGCTGTAGCTGAGCCATAGTTTCGGGGAGCATATTCTCCAGACACTGATAATCAACATCTGGCTCACTGGCGGGGTGAGGGGCCTCCGTGAAGGCCCTACGCTCCTCCAGTTCGCGGGATTCAAGCTCTTCTATCGGACGTCCCCGTTTGCACTCAAACAGCCGGGCGACCTCCAACACTCGAAGATCGAGCGGGAGGAGACCCGACAGCGTGAGTGCTGCATTGAGCGACACCGTACGATGTGACTTGGCGATCTTCTGTGCAAAGCCCCTTTGGACGGTAGCAAAGGTTCTCTGCACAGAGATCTTCTCGGCGGCTTTCGCCCAGGAGCTCGCGCTGTACAGGATCGTCGGTTCGACGACTGCGGTGTATATCGTCCTGATGATCTCCGGACACAAGCCCCAATCCACCCGAGCCATCGCCGACAGTTTCCTATACAGGTTAGTGCACGGGGTAGTTTAACACCCCACTACTTTGTGCAGGAGACGAGGCCCGGACAGACCGGGCCAGCATGAGGGTGTGGGGCCGTGGAAGAATTTAGACTCCCGCGGCCCCACGCGCGCTCGTGATAGAAGACACACCGGGGTGGTTTTAGTCAGTAAAAGTCTGACATACCCCGTCGCCCAACCCAGGGAGGCGGGCATCCTATGAGGATTTCCACACCGGCAAAAAAAAAAAAAAAAGGTGTAGTTACGCCATGTTAGATGTGTAAAATTTTGTCTATAAAATTTTTCAAACTAACTAAAATAGATGTCTCGTCAAATCCAGCTCGCCTGGGCAGCGTTTGGGAAGCTAGGCTACATCTTCTCGTCGTCCAAAACACCACAGTGTCTCATAACTAAAATCCTTGACCAGTGTGTGTTGCCAGTGATTACTTACGGAAGAGAAACGTGGTCGCTCACTATGGGCCTAATAGGAAGTCTCAGAGTCACAGAAAGAGCGATGAAAAGAGCTATGCTCGGAGTTTCTCTGCACGATCGAATCAGAAATGAGAAGATCCGCAGAAGAAGAAAACTCACCGCTATAGCTCTTCGAGTCGCTAAAATTAAGTGGCAATGGGCGGGGCACATTGCTCGTAGAAACGATGGCCGATGGGGTAGTAAGGTTCTGGAGTGGTGGCTACGGACCGGAACACGCAGCGTAGGAAGTCTCCTAACAAGGTGGACCGATGACCTGGTGAAAGTCGCTGGAGGTCGATGGATGCGGGCAGCACACGACCGGTCATTGTGGAAAGCCTTGGGGGAGGCCTTTGTCCAGCAGTTAACCTCTATAGGCTGGAGAAAAAGAAGTGATAAATAAGAGTACACCCCCGCGACTAACGATACCCCATCATTACTTAACATTAAACAAACCCTGCACCCCGGAACCCCCTAACCTTTTTTTTTTTTTTTTTTTTTTTTTTTTTTTCTTTTTGACGGTGTGGAAATGACATTTACGCACCATACCCCGAAGGGCGTGTGTGGGACTCGCCCAGCCGAAGCCGGGAATACCCACTAAAACCGAACAGCGGCACACCGACATCGCCTTAGTGGCGGGGTCATGGGAAATAGCATGCCTGCCTACCAATCCCCCGCCAGCGATTCCCACCCGAAGGCAGGCCCACAGTGGGTCCTCCATAGGGAGGATCCCCCCCCCCCCGGAACCCCCTAACCTAACCTTATTTTCCCAATCCCCATATTGATTCAAAGTGACACCACTTTATTTTTTTACTTCTATACACAGGAAGCCCTTTCATTTGATACCCACAATTTTTTTTATAAATTATAAACTAGCGAATGACACACAATCCCGCCTGATGGTAAGCAGTGATGCGATCGTTGATGGTAAAGCGCGATAGTTTATTAAGAGCCTATTCACTCTAGCCTTGAAGAAACTAAAATTGTAATGTGACGGAAACATCACCGCTGGAAAATTGTTATAGTCCCTCGATGTACATGGTATAAAAGAAGAAAAGAGCCGGGAGACAGTGGAAGGAAATCCTCAACGATTCACAGCAGCTACCTTGTGTTTCGGCTTGATTAATTTGTATTTATACGAACTTTACACCTAGATGGGTTGTGAATGTCATAAGGGCTCTGATGATGAAGACAAAGGCCAGTTCCGGGAACTCCTCAACGGTTTACAGTAGGTACTTTATATTTATATATAATTTATTTATATTGATGAGAATTTTACACCCATGCAGGTTAAAATGAAGTTCTGCAGTAGATCTGACGATGAACACCCTAGACAGTCGAGACTCGAGGAAACTCTTCAAAAATTTCGCATCACAACTAAAAGGTGTAAAATAATATTATTTTTACAAAAAAAAAAAGATTACAAAGTAAAAAATAACTAATTTCGGAAGTCGGTGTCAAAAATGAATATGCAAAATTGATTTTCAAGCTTAAGAAGTCCACCATATTGGAGTAGTAAGACGTCAAATTATTTTTCAAATTACTCTTTGCAAACAAGTCTTTTATTTGAAACCTTTATTGAACGCGTACATTAGAAACAATAGGTCCAAAAAAATAGATGTGCCGCCATGTTGGATTTAGAATGACGTCTTTTAGTTGACCATGCATTGTCATCTAAACTGAACGTGTATACAAAATTTCAGCTAAATCGGTCCAAGGCAAATGCTTCAAAATTAAGTCCCACGATTTTACCCGAACATACTGACTTATATTGCAAGATAATAAAAAATAAAAAAGCTTTAAAACAACGATTGCAGATGATAAGAAGCGACGTGGTGTGTTGGTGTTGAATATATAGGCATACTACTTTCTAAGTTGAATGTTCGAATGTTCTATATGATGCATTTTGGAGTATTTTTGGACACTGAAATGTGTGGGGTGAACTATCTTTCAAAAAAAGTTCTAAAAAAATCCTTATTTTTATTTAAATTGTCTAAATTTATAATAAAGTGCCACGGTTTTCCTTTTAGTATGTCACATTTTTAAGCTAAATACCGCACTTTAAGTATGTCACATCAGATTTCCTGATCAATATTTCAATATTGTATGCTTCGGTAAACCACTAACGTCTTCTCGCGTCGAACTGACGCTTCCCCGGAGACTCAGTGTCAATATCAATTATAAACTATTGAATAATAACACGCCACGAAACATTTTATAGTTTTAACGCTCCGAGACGAGATGCTGAGCTAAGAGCTTTGGTTGACGGAATCCAATCTTGGAGTATGCCAGTCAGGAGTATGGTGGCAATGCATTAGGAAACCAACTTGATTATTTTTCTTTATTATTATTCTTTAAGATAGACTCGATGACATACAGGCAAAAATGGTAATGAAAATGAAATATTGCTATTTAAATATACCGCTTTTTCATTTTATTAAATATCTTCGTTTTTGAGTCGTTAATTTTGATTTACTAGAACGATGTTAATTTATAAATTTTTAATTTTATATTATCCTTAACTACAGTTTAACAAACCATAACTGAGAATTGAACCTGAAAGTACACAATCATGGTCCCTCTACAAAGTAACCGGCTAATGTTTGACAGTGTATCGGTGATGTTAACGAGCTCTGAATACGTTTGCGAAGTAATGGAATATAAGCCTTATGGAGTCACAATAAGAAATAATCACATTCAGAGGTAATGGGGTTTTGTTGGAACATATCAGAGGACATGTAAAAGAATTTTGCATTGAATGAAAAATGAGATGCTTTACTGCTTTGCTTTGATGATTAGCGCAGTGGCTAAGATATTGACTACTGCGCTTTGCGTCGCGGGTTCGATTACCGTAGGGTACAAATATTTTTATGGCCTACAGTTAATTGTTCCGCGTCTGGCTGTTTGTGTATGTGATTTTATATGTTTGTAAACGCATTCACGATACAGGAGTAATTCCTAGAGGCAATTTTATATAACAACGTAATTTTTCGTTTATACGAAACCTGAGTATAGTTTGTTCAGAATAAGCAACTGAATCGATTACAGTCATTTTTACACCATGTTATATTTTTTTCCAAATACAATTAGAAATTGTTGCAGTGTAGTTATCAAGCGCACAACACAATTGACGGTAGATCATAGTACTACGCGCGATTAGCTGGACAGGGACCTCACGTCACGCCGATGTAGGCACGAGCATGCGAGCGGTGCGTTGACCATCTTTTTGTTGGGACAAGCTCATAACTTTGTGCGGACCCCGGGCTCCAACGCGAAAGCCACGGATGCAACCGGGATAAAGGCTGAGATGATGATGAAGCTCATAATTATATGGTTTTTCATGATATCTTTTTGAAATTTTGTACATAGATTCTTTACTTTTTTTTTTTATAAATTATAAACCAGCTCTTGACCGCAATCCCGCCTGATGGTAAGCAGTGATGCGATCGTTGATGGTAAAGCGCGCTAGTTGACGTCCTCCGTGGCGCAGCGGTCAACACGCCTGCCTGCGACGTGGAAGCCCTGGGTTCGATCCCCGGCCAGGTCATGATGGAAAACGATCTTTTCCTGATTGGTCTGCGTCTTGGATGTTATCTATATATGTATCTATTATAAATATAGTATCGTTGAGTTAGTATCCCATAACACAAGTCTCGAACTTACTTTGGGGCTAGCTCAATCTGTGTGATTTGTTAGTATATATTTATTTAGGTTATTAAGAGCCTATTCACTCTAGCCTTAAAGACACTCAAATTGTAGTGTAATGGAAACACCGTCGCTGGCAAATTGTTCCAGTCCCTCGATGTACGCGGTATAAAAAAGGAAGCAAGACCGGACCGGACGAAGCGTTGTCCGGATCGCAGTGGTGTCAACAACGTAAGGGTGGAAACTCGTCGTACGGCGGGTCGTCCGATGATGGAACGGAGATGGGGGAATTAAATCATGCAATTCCCTTGCACACTCACCAGAATTCATCCTATAGAAGATCGAAAGGCTGGCTACTCTACTCTGTGCTTCCAGGCTTAGGAGACCGTTTCGAGTTAAGTGTGGGTCGCCAATTAGCCTCTTTGCACGCCTTTCCACCGAATCCAAAGTGGCAAGGTGACATTTCGCAGCACCAGCCCAAATGTGGCTGTACAACAAGCTGCCCTGGTGTGAAGTACTGTCGGACCTTTGCGATAACGCCAAGTTTCCTGGCAAGCACCTTGGCCTTGGACTCAATGAACCGCCCAAAGTTTAGGTTCAAGGAAATATCAACTCCCAAAAGTTGAAGGCGGTTGGTACATTCCAAGGATACATTTCGAAAAGTAGGAACCAAGGTGAACGGGCTCCTTTTGGCGGTGAAAAAACACGCCTGGTGTTTTGGCGGCATTGAATGCCACAAGATTCGCATTGCCCCATTCGGA
The DNA here is from genome assembly GCA_037179545.1 of Sesamia inferens. Lineage (NCBI taxonomy): Eukaryota > Metazoa > Arthropoda > Insecta > Lepidoptera > Noctuidae > Sesamia > Sesamia inferens. The sequence goes on along the minus strand of CM073933.1, from coordinate 28,336,344 downwards.
GACTGCTTGTAGTGCAACACTCGTTCGCTCTAACAATAATTCAAAAAAATATCATAAATGTAGCGTAGTATGATGCCACATAGTTACGTATGTAGCACTGATTGTCATCCAAACTGAACTAACTGTATAAAAAAAACCAGCTCAATCGGTTAGATACATTTAATTTTTTTAACCGCCTTCAAAAAAGGAGGTGGTTCTCAATTCATCATAATCTTTTATTTTTAACCGACTTCAGAAAAGGAGTAGGTTCTCAATTCGTCGTAATCTTTTATTATTATTTTTTATGTATATACCGATTACACTAACACGCCTTGACCGATTTAGAATATTCTTTTTTGTTTGAAAGGGTTTTTTTATATAAATTATAAACTAGCGCATGACACACAATCCCGCCTGATGGTAAGCAGTGATGCGATCGTTGATGGTAAAGCGCGACAGTTTATTAAGAGCCTATTCACTCTAGCCTTGAAGACACTCAAATTGTAATGTGACGGAAACACCGCCGCTGGAAAATTGTACCAGTCCCTCGATGTACATGGTATAAAAGAAGAAAAGAGCCGGGAGACAGTGGAAGGAAATCCTCAACGATTCACAGCAGCTACCTTGTGTTTCAGCTTGATTAATTTGTATTTATACGAACTTTACACCTAGATGGGTTGTGAATGTCATAAGGGCTCTGATGATGAAGACAAAGGCCAGTTCCGGGAACTCCTCAACGGTTTACAGTAGGTACTTTATATTTGGACTTAATTCATTTATATTGATGAGAACTTTACACCCATGCAGGTTAAAATGAAGTTCTGCAGTAGATCTGACGATGAAGACCCTTTTTTTTTTTTTTTTTTTCTCGAGTGGAAATGCATTTAGGCACCATACCCGTCGCTAGCTAGGCGACGAGCGTGTGTGGGACTCGCCCGGCCGAAGCCGGGAATACCCACTAAAACCACCCGGTTACCGTCGGGCCCTGTGTTGAGAGTGTCACGGGGCCGACCCGAAGGCCAAGTACTCCGTGCCACTCTCAGGGCTTGCCGGCCCTCCCCTGTAGGGCCGGTTTCCGCGCCAAAGGGGGATTACCCGGTAACGGAATAATCCCCAGACGTGGTGACCGCTGTGCAATGCACGTGCGGGAGCTACCCGCACGCGCTGGTCACACCCTGGGGCTAAAGGAGGCGGGGGTTCGTCCCCCGCCTTCTTCGCCCCACCCGTCTACGCCGGAGGGGAGCGGCAAGTACGTCCTCTTCCCGCTCCCTCTCCGCAGCCTCCTTCTGCAAGAGGACGGTCTCGCAGAAGGAGGCGGCAGCCTCCCATGCCGACTCACTTTCAACCATGGCTCGTACCATGGTTGCCAGTGAGAGGCGTCCGCCTCCGAGCGCCGCAACGAGATCGCGGCGCTCGTTCCGCCAGGCCGGGCACTCCACCAGGGTGTGCTCGGCCGTGTCGTCGGGGGAGTCGCAGTGATGACACCGCGGTGACTCCTCCCGACGGGCGACCCGGTGCAGGTAGTGACCGAAGCAGCCATGTCCGGTCAGTACCTGCACCAAGCGGAAGGTAAGGCTGCCATGCCGGCGCCCAACCCATCCCTCCAACACCGGACGAATCGCTCCAATCGTCCGGTGGCCGGCAGCTGGGGAGCGGAGCGCCTCCCTCCACCGGCTCAGGGCCTCCCCCTGAGCCGCTAATCTGACCCGCCTTACTTCCTCGAAGGCGGGTCGTTCCCCCCGTTCCCGGGCCGCGACACGGTGTCGATGCACCTGGGACAGAACCAGGGCATCGACCTCCCACGGGGGCGTGCCCGCGAGCACGCAGGCCGCCCCATGACTGACCGTGCGGTATGCCCGCACGGTCCGTGTCGCGATGACCCTCTGCGGCCTCCGCAGCAGGGCCACTGTGCGCCGGGAAAGGCGCTCCGCCCACACCGGGGCTCCGTAGAGTGCCATCGACCGCACCACTCCCTGGTACAGCCGACGGCACGCCGAATTCGGCCCCCCCAAATTGGGGAGGAGCCCACCAACCACCCATGGCCCCACCGACTTAAAGTCATATGGGCCGAAGCGTCAGGAGACGGCTGCGGACATATCCAGCCCCCCATACGGGCGCTGCGCTGGCATATCACCGCAACCGCTTCTTGACTCCTGTACAAAGTGTCCCTAGTGTGCCCTCTCCCCTTTCTGGGGCGGCACTCCAGCGTCGCATCAGCCCGAAGGGCGGACGGCACAATGATGTCTTAGACCTAAAAAAAATAGTTTCTTCTTTTTTTCCTCTTTTTTTTTTTTTTTTTTTTTTTTTTTATATATATACGCATATATATATATATATATATATATTTTTTTTTTTTTTTTTTTTTTTTTTTTTTTTTTTTTTTTTTTTTTTTTTTTACGTACACAATACAATACAATGACCAATACTACACTACTACACAATATACAATAATTATACACTATAACCTAACCTAGCTCCAACTCACTTCTCAGCTTATGCCACTCGTGGGCGAACTCTCGTAGCCTCTGGAAGTTGGCCTCCGAGGAGACAAGATCCGCGTAGTAGACCGGTCCCTCATCGGGGCGCGTAACCCCGTCCATCATCTTGCGCCTCAGCTCCTCATACATGGGGCACTGCCACAGAACGTGGTCCAAGCTCTCATCATCTTCCCCGCAGTAGCACACGCTATCCTCACACAACTTCATGTCATGCAGCCTCTTGCGGAAACATCCATGCCCCGTTAGGATCTGCGAGACCTGATAATCCGGTTCCACCCAGGTCGCCCTAAGCCGCCCTTCCACCTCAGGAAAGAACCTAAATAGGTCCCTTCCTTTGGCTTCGGACTCCCATCGCCGCTGCCAGGTGGCAATGGCCTCCCCCGCTATCCTCCGTCTGCCCGCCCTGAACGCCTGTCTTGGGAGATGCCGAATATCATCTATTTCGCCCGCACGGATCACCTCGAGGTCGGCCGGCAGCGCGCCCGCCAGCACCGGGAGGGCCGCCGTGCTAGTCGACCTGTATGCCTTGGTCAGAAGAATAAGCGCAGGCCTCTGGGACCCCAGCAACGCACTCCTGACCGCATGGGTTTCTGCTCGCCTCCACCAACATCCCGCCGCGTACGTCACGGTGGGCACATATATGCCCTTGTAAAGCAGCTTGAGGGCCCTGTACCGCACGCCCCAGGATGCGGCGGAGACTCGCGACATCTTGCCCAGCCCTGCTGCAGCACGCTCGCCGATGCGCTTGGCGTGTTCCAAGAAGGACAGACCCGCGTCAATCACCACACCCAGGACCCTGGTTGACCGCACGCTAGCGACAGAGCCCCCATTGAGTCTGATCGTGGGGGGTCGCCTGGACAGTCCCCCCCTCAAGGTCACAGAGTATGACTTTGACGGGGAGAAGCCCAGTCTGTTACGTACCCCCCACTCACTGACTAAGGCCATGGCGCACGAGGCCGAGGCCTCGATGCCGGCGCGGGAATCAGCCTCAATGAGGACCGTCACATCATCGGCGTACGCGACCACCCGTACGCCCTCAGGGTATGGCAACCGAAACAGGTCGTCCATCAGAAGGTTCCATAGTGAAGGTCCCACTACAGAACCCTGCGGGCACCCCATGGTCGAGGACTTCCACACGACCCCGCTCCCAACGAAAAGTCCCACCCGGCGGTTAGTAAAGTAGGAGGCCAGCATCCTGTAAATATTAGGTGGACAGCCCACCCCCTTGGCCTTGAGCAGGATCATGGGCCACCATGCGTTGTCAAAGACCCCTGAGATGTCCAGGCAGATGGCCTGAACATACTTACGTCGACTGTCATGGACCGTCCCGGTGATGGCCCTCAGCGCTGTCAGGGTGGATCGACCCCGAGAGAAACCGTGCTGGCATGACGCGATGCTGTCCGCGATAGCTGGCGCACTCTGAAGGAGCGCTCGCTCCAAGACTTTGCCCAGGACAGGCAGCAGGGTGATAGGCCGGTACGCTTTAGGATCGGTCAGCGGTCTGTCATTGCCCTTGGGCAAGACAATCAACCGACCGTCCTTCCACGCATCCGGGAAGACGCCCTCCTCGACGCACTTGCCGAACATGTGCGTCAGCTCAGCACTGGCTGCCCGCCACACATGCCCGACAATGCGCGCCGAGATCCCGTCCAACCCTGGCGCCGTGTTTGGCAGCCCCCGAATTATCGCACCCAGATCCTCCTCTGATGGAGGGGGCGCATCCCGGCCCGACGGGATGCAGGCCGCCGCCAGCCGGACATGCCTGTGGTATGCGCTGTCCCGCGACGGATCATCGTCGGGGCACAGCGCACCCACAAGTCCGCGCATGGCGGCCCCCACATCCCCGGCGAAGCCCTCCGCAAACTTCGCCCCGTTAATAACGTTGGGTGGAGGCCTGAACCTTCCACTCGCGGCTCTGTATGCGAGGCCCCAGGGGTCCTCATTACCCGACTCGGCCAGCCTGCGGAAGAAATCGAGCTGCGCCCTCTCCATCAGTTCCCTGTAGCTACTGCGGCACTCGTGGAACGCATACCTCGCACTTACCTCCAGCGCCCCCCCACTCTTGCGCGCCGATTGCCATGCTTTCCTCAATCTGTTATGATTCTTACGCGTGGCCTCCAGAGCTGGAGACCACCACTCGTACCCTCTCGCTTTCTTACCATCACCGCACGTGCCCAAGCATTCGCTCGCAGTCCACGCGATGATTCGCGTGAACTCCCTGCATACCGTTGACGCATCCTTTGCCCAGTCAATCGCACCCACTCGCTCGTGGATCACGGCCTGGAATCGGTCCCAGTCCACCCCGCGCTCCCGAAACCTTTTTGGCCCTTCCGACGGGACGCAGGCGTCGACGCTCGCCGAGCCCCCACTCCTTCTGCCACAGCCGCTCGCCCCAAAGGTGATGAGGCGGTGATCGCTGCAGCTGGCATCTTCATGGACGACCCAGCCATGAACGCTGACGCCCCTGGTCGTCGCGGTGACGTCGATGTTGGACTCCCCGTTGGCGGTTGCGAAGGTGGCCGGCTGGTTTGCCACATTGTGAATGCGCAGATCATGCGCCAACAGGAAGTCCTCCATGAGCTCGCGACGTCGGGTCACCTCGCGACCTCTGCTCTCGTACTGTCGCGGTGTGCAATGCCACATTGGCGAGTGAGCATGTCCGAGTGCGGCTGCGAAAGAGCACAGCCGCGGAGCGAGGAGCCTAAAGTGCTCCTCGAAATTCCAGCGGGGATCCAGGATCAGGCCGAGGTACTTGATGTGCACCTCGACGGGAACCCGGACCCCCTCCACTCGGATACGGAGACCCGGTGGGGTTCTGCGTCGGGGGGCGTGAAAGGTCATGGCCCTCGTCTTCTCTAGAGCCACTTCCAGCCCCAGGAGGCGGATGCGCCGGACGACCAATGAGGTGCCGACCGACGCAAGGTGAACCGCCTCCTCCCAGTCGCGCGCCCTGGCCGCGACTAGGGTGTCGTCCGCAAAGCAGACGACGTCCATCCGCGGCAAGAGCGCGCCACGCAGAACCCAGTTGTACCCCAGGTTCCAGAGCAGGGGACCGAGCACTGATCCCTGGGGTACTCCTACATTGACGGTCCACGACTGGACGCGACCCTCTGCGTCCTCGTACAGCACCTTCCTCTCACGGAGGTAGTCCCGCACGAGGGCGCAGAGGTAGAGGGGCACTTTATGGAACTTCAGTGCCGCCTCTATGCATTCGTGGGGGAGGGTGTTGAACGCGTTCGCGATGTCTAACGACACCGCGACGACACCCTCACCCCTCGCTGTGGCCGCCTCAGTCCACCTCTTGAGGCGAGCCACCGCGTCCATCGTGGACCGGCCGGTCCGAAAGCCGTACTGGCAGTCCGCCAACTGCGGCCCACGGCTTTCCAGGTGCTCCTGGATGCGAGAGGCGATGATCCTCTCAAAGCATTTTCCGCTTTCATCCAGGAGCACGACCGGCCTATAACCCGACGGTGAGTCGGCAGGACGTCCGTCCTTGCGAAGGAGGCAGAGCCTGCCCACCCTCCACCTCCTGGGGAAGCGGCCCGTCGCGATGCATGTGTCCATGACCGCGCAGAACCGGTCCCCCAGGGGCTCTATGGCAATTGCCATCACCTTCGCAGGGACGCCGTCCGGGCCCGGAGCCTTGTTCTTGGCTCGGAGCCTCTCCCGGACAGAGTCCAACTCACCGTCGGATACGGGAGGCCCATCTGTCCACACCTCCAGAGTGGATGAACTGGAGGCGGGCATCCTGGGGGGCGTGAAGGGTCCCGGGTTCGGAAACAGAGTTTCCAGGACCCTTCTAAGTAGGCCCGGCTCCATACAGGATGTGGGGGGTGCCGCTCCCTGCAGCTTCCCCCTCACCACCCTGTACGGCCTTCCCCAGGGGTCGCTGTCGAGGAGTGCGAGGAACTCCTCAGCGGCAGCGACCTTTGCCCTGCATATGGCGGTACGCAGGGCTCGATGAGCCTCCCTGTATGCCCGGCGAAGACCGTCCTCTTCGCCAGGCGTCCTTGCGGCGCGCCTCCTGCACCTCTGGTAGGCGCGCCGTGCAGCCATACTGGCGGCACGCAGGTGAGCGAGTTCCTGCGTCCACCAGTATGTCTGCTTTTTCCGGCGGGGTCCCTGGGCCCTCGGCATGGCGGCGCTGCAGACCACTTCCAGGTCCTCGGCGAGTAGGTCCGCCACGCCGTCCGCGTCTCCAATGAGGTGGGCCGGTGGTTCGGCCCACGCTCGGAACGTCGCCGCCTCCTCGGCAACGTCCCTCCGGAGATGTGCAAGCGCCCACCTCGGGAACGAGGAGGCGCCTGCCGCTGGGCCCAGGTGGAGCGGGGCCGCAGGCCCCGCAGTGGAGATCTCGAAGCGGACGTACCTATGGTCCGAGATCTCCACCGCCGTCTCTACCCGCCAGTTCCGAACTCGGTCGGCTAGGGTCGAGGTGGCCAGGGTGACATCCACTATTGATTCACCCTGCCACCTCACACACGTCGGGGTGTTGCCCCGGTTGAGGACCTGGAGACCCAAGCAGTGGGCCCACTCCACCAGGTCCTCACCGAAAACGTTCGTGACGGGAGACCCCCACGCGCCATGCTTGGCGTTGAAGTCTCCCGCCACCAACACGGGGCGTGGAGCCGCCCTCCTGACCGTCCCCTCGACGGCTGCCAGGAGGCGCTCGAATTCGGCCCGGACGATGAAGACCCTAGCAAGTCGGAAGTCGAGGAAACTCTTAAAAATTTCGCATCACAACTAAAAGGTGTAAAATAATAACATATATACAAAAAAAAAAAAAAAATACAACCGACTACTAAAAAACACTACAAAGTAAAAAATAACTAATTTCGGAAGTCGGTGCCAAAAACGAATATGGAAAATTGATTTTCAAGCTTAAGAAGTCCACCATATTGGATTAGGAGTGACGTCAAATTATTTATCAAATTACTCTTTGCAAACAAGTCTTTTGTTTGAAACCGTACATTAGAAACAATAGGTCCAAAAAAATAGGTGTGCCGCCATGTTGGATTTAGAATGACGTCTTATAGTTGACCATGCATTGTCATCTAAACTGAACGTGTATACGAAATTTCACCTAAATCGGTCCAAGGCAAATGACGAAGAAGTCTCACGATTTTGAAGCATTTGCCTTGGACCGATTTAGCTGAAATTATTTATTTTTCATTATCTTGCAATGGACAAAGGCAAATGCTTCAAAATTAAGTCCCACGATTTTACCCGAACATCAGTATGTTCGGGAAAAACGTGTGACTTAATTTTGAAGCATTTGCCTTGGACCATTGCAAGATAATAAAAAATAAAAAAGCTTTAAAACAACGAAGTAAGAAGGAGCGATATGGTGTGTTGGGGCTGAAATATCACGCGTACGAAGTTGCGTGAACAATTCAATAAGAAATAAATAGGCATACCTACTACTTTCTAAGTTCCTACTTAACTATTCAACTAATCACTTTACTCTTCAGGGCTAAAGCCAACCACTATCTACTATTTAAGGAAGTTTTTGATGTGTTGCTTTTAGTGCGTATTGTTTACCTCAAGGAAAATTGGCTTTATGCAATGATCCGGCGGTACTTCATACCAGGATAGCATCTAATGTTAAACAAAGCACAGGTTCGTTCGTGTATGGAATACTGCAGCCACATTTGGGCTGGTGCTGCAAAATGCCACCTGGCAACTGGATTCGTTGGAAAGGCGAGCGAAGAGTCTAATAGGCGACCTAAATTTAGTTCAAATCGGTCTCTAAAGCCTGGAGTACAGGCGAATGTTCTATAGGATGCATTTGAATGCGTGGGGTATAAATGCAAACTTTCTTTCATAAGTTGTTATTAAGTTCTAAAAAAAAATCCTTATTTTTATTTAAACTGTCTAAATTTATATGCAATAAAGCACCACGGTTCCCCTTTTAGTATGTCACGTTTTTAAGCTAGGCACCGCACTTTAAGTATGTCACATCAGATTTCCTGATCAATATTTCAATATTGTATGCTTCAGTAAACCACTAACGTCTTCTCGCGTCGAACTGACGCTTCCCCGGAGACTCAATGTCAATATCAATTAGAAACTATTGAATAATAACACGCCACGAAACATTTTATAGTTTTAACGCTCCGAGACTAGATGCTGAGCTAAAAGCTTTGGTTGACGGAATCCAATCTTGGAGTATGCCAGTCAGGAGTATGGTGACAATGCAGTAGGAAACCAATTTGATTTCATTTCTTTATTATTATTCTTTAAGATAGACTCGGTGACATACAGGCAAAAATGGTAATGGAAATTAAATATTGCTATTTAAATATACCGCTTTTTCATTTTATTAAATATCTTCGTTTTTGAGTCGTTAATTTTGATTTACTAGAACGATGTTAATTTATAAATTTTTAATTTTATATTATCCATAACTACAGTTTAACAAACCATAACTGAGAATTGAACCTGAAAGTACGCAGTCATGGTCCCTCTACAAAGTAACCGGCTAATGTTTGACAGTGTATCGGTGATGTTAACGAGCTCTGAATACGTTTGCGAAATAATGGAATATAAGCCTTATGGAGTCACAATAAGAAATAATCACATTCGGAAGTAATGGGGTTATGTTGGAACATATCAGAGTACAAGTGAAAGAATTTTGAATTGAATGAAAAATGAGATGCTTTACCTTGATATTGATACTAATATTTAACGACACGATAGGAACAGTGGCTGAGAGGTCGACTGCTGCGCTGTGCGTCGTGAGTTCGATTACCGTAGGGTACAAATATTTGTATGGCCTACAGTAAGGTTGTTCCGCGTCTGTCTGTTTGTGTATGTGACTTTATATGTTTGTAAACGCATTCACGATACAGGAGTAATTCCTAGAGGCAATGTTATATAACAACGTAATTTTTTCGTTACTTGAAACCTGAATTTAGTTTGTTTAGAATAAGCAACCAAATCATTTTTACACCATGTTATATTTTTTCCCAAATACAATTAGAAATGGTTGCAGTGTAGTTAACAAGCGCACAACACAATTGAAGGTAGATCATAGTACTAAGCGCGTGAGATTATCTGGACAGGGACCTCACGCCGCGCCGCTGTAGGCATGGGCAGGCGAGCGGTGCGTTGACTATATTTTTGTTGGGACAAGCTCATAACTTTGTTCTTTTTCATGATATCTTTATGAAATTTTGTACAAAGATTCTTTATTTAAAAATACTGGACACATGTTTCGGGTTTTGGGTGTATATGTCATATTTCTTGGTTACTATACCCAATATTACAGAGTTATTTTATTCAAATGTACTGTGTTGAAGCTATTTGTCAATTCTAAAACGCAGATCTTTATGAAGAAGAACGGACAAGAAACTCCAAGGACACTCATGTAAATCAAGATATTACAAAATCCTAAGTAAATTATTCTTGTTTTATGTCAGAACAGCGTAAAAACCAATATAGAAACAATTTAAATTGAGCCGCTGTAGTTAGGATAACACCATGACACCGGAACATCAGATTAGTACCATGCAACCCAACCGTTTTGTTGGGAACCGAATGATCTAACCATATTAGAAAGGAATTATTGTAATTTTATAAATAAAAATTTTGCTATTGACATGGATGTCACTACACGAAAATAAATTAACTGAAGTGAGTCTGGACTCTTATTCACCTACGTAAGAAAGGAGAGCCCCACCGCTCCGAAAACACGTTCAGGATGCCATTGGAGGAGGAGCATAAGCGCGGTATCATGGAAGCGTAACGTTTCCGCATGATCGCAATGAACCCGTCAACCTCGCCTCCGCGATCATTCATGACGCGCTACAGCGCCACGGCAACCCCAAGAGAACCCTGAATGCGTTATTGTACTGTACGCGCAGGTCGTCTTATGCCCGTTTTGTATACGTGGTCCACAAGTTGTATGTGTCATACCATACATTTTTGTATGCTCATAAATATATCAAAATTGTTTAAAAAATACAGTGATGTCCATAATATAAATACATATATAGGAACAGGCACAAATTTATTGTACCTACAATAAGGCTCAAGAAAATAGGTGGCCCTTTCAGATGCCAATGTATACATTTTTACAGTAGACTTCTAGAGGTGGTTCAAGATCTGAGCCTGAATAAATTCAAATCCAAATCCAAATTAAACGTAAGTTGTGTCAGAAAGCATTTTATAGTGTTAAGGATTATATTGAGGACAAAAAGGCTTGGGCTTGAGCTGCGTCCGATTTCTATACTTACACTGATTGTTCTTTGATTTTTCCTCTTGTAGTTTTAATTTGTAATTGTTTGTTTTTTTTACTCAAAGCCAGTACACACTATGTAGCCAAGCATATTGTACGTTACGGAATTGCATCGCTGACAGGGGTATTCGGCACTGGTGCAGCTACACAGTAGCTAAACTTAGTATTCGGGAACACTGTTGGAGCTGCTAAACCTTGGACAAAACTATCTTGACATTGTGTAGATTCAATTTCTTAGTATTGTATAATTGCATGGCACACGTGTGAGCACAATATACTTGCTGTAAAGCATCTATTTGTTGGGTTATTTTAATTTCTAAATTGTTTTTTTTTTTTTTTGTGTTTTCCATAATGGGCGTCAAATATGGAAAACACAAAAAAAAAAACAACAATTTAGCGTACAATATATTTCTGCATCGTTCTCACACTGCTGATTTCAACATGAATGATGTAATCAAATATTTGTATCAGTAGCTTGATAATTTAAAAGAGTGTCCAGTGGAGTTCACCTACTCTTTGGAATGGGCGACTAGCTTCATCTTACTGACTGACCGACTTTCTGACAATTCAAAAGTGCCTGTAATTGGTTTATTTGAAATAAATGCTTTGATTTTGTTTTTTTTTTTTAATGTCATCGCTACTGCTTTCAAGAACGGTCAAGGCACTATAACCAAATATACGAACACATCTACCAACTCCTAATGGGCTCACGTGGTGGATGGCCCAGGCAGCCTGTAGAAGCAATATTATAGACAGATTATGCTATGTAAACATCAGTCATTCCTACCTACCTTTATGCTACTTTTGGCTTTCAACCCCGCTTCCCCGAAACCAATTTACTTATTTCTTCGAAGAAATTACGATTTATCTCAAGTGGTTGTTTCCCAATGAGAAATTGATTCACAATTAACTTTAAATGAAAACGATTGAACAACAAAACTCTTCAGTCAAATTGATATTTCTTATCGGTATTAATGAACATTTTGTAAAGTATATTAAATTATCTTTTGGTGAAAAAGAGATCGGTTTTAAGTGCTGTTTAACGGTGATTTATTTAGCATCACTTACAGCAGATTCTGGGCAATTAATGAGTTTGTTTTGCTAAATAGCGTATACTTTTAAATCGGTGGTAGGCACAGCATCGGCTGCCGGCAGAAGTTACCACCCACCAGGTAAAGTCTTGCCGCCAAGCGATTCGTCATGTTTCGGCATAATGTCTGGTGAAGCCGTACGGAGGACGGCTCTGCGCAGTTGTGTTGCGATGTGTGCTGGGTACGTTGCGCCAAATGTTGTTGTGTCGGGAGTTTGGTCATGGAGGTTCTCCAGATCAATCTCCGTCTGGCACAGCATCGTTGGTCGTTTTGTTGGGTTTAACATTGCATCACCTCCGTCGACTGCCGTCTTCCTTCCTATTCACTCAGTTTTTTGAGTGAATAGGCTCTTGATAAACTAGCGCACTTTACCATCAACGATTGCATCACTGTTTACCATCAGACTGGATTGCGGTCAAGCACTAGTTTATAATTATTTAAAAAAAAAACATATTATATGTAGGCAATTAACTCCATTGCATTTAGTTAGATACAAGGTTCAAACAACGCGCGAGGCAAAATTGCAACACAGAAGATTATTAGATTATGCTGGCCTTGTATAACTGACCTCTATTAAATACGTACGCTGGACTAGTTCTACAAAATTACATTTTCATTTTTGTATCGATTTATAAATAATTCCTCAACAATTTTTTAACTTAAATTTTTTGTGATTTTTGTTCTAGCTCGAAAAGCTCAAGCGGGGAATTTATGTTAAAAAGGCTTTTGTGAAACATGTGCCACATCCACGAAAAATGGCTAACGATAAGTTTTATACTTTTTTTTAGGTATGGATGGGAAACAATCATATGACCTCTTCTGCTCTGGGCAGAGCGGAAGGGCGTGTCAGACTTTTACTGACTAAAACCCACCTGTGTTTCTTTACTTCCCTGTGTGCCTGGACCACGGTTTCTCTTTCAACCAACCTGCAGTTTTGGCCCAGGCTTATGCAAGAAAGAGCCCCAGTGCAGGGTCCTAGGGAATTTTTCGTAAAAGTATATACATATCATACCAGATATATATATATCATCAGCACCGGTGTCTGTTGGTATTATGATCCGTTAATAGTTCAGCTACAATACTAGATAATTATTTCCTTTCCTGCAAATAATATAAAGGTTGTCAATTGAACATTTTGCTCTTAATAAATTCAAGTTACCTCCATGCTCCTGTGGAAGCGAGCACTAATGATAAGTATGACGAAGTTTTGATTCTATGGTCAGATAACGATTTTCCTATTAGCAATTGGCTTGTATCCTAAAAAATAATTTAATGTCCATTAGACAGATTAAAAAAAAATATTGACCATGTATTTTTTATTTTTTCTTTCATTCAAATACTTCGGAAGATATATTGATTTTAAATGTCACATGACGTCACGCCGTGTACCAAAATAAACCACGGCGTGATGTAATTAGCCCCCACTCCGTAACTTTAATACGCTATATCGCAGTAGTTTTTGATAATTTCGACAAAATAAAAAATATCGGTCTTAATTTTTTATATTATCTATAAGACGGACTAATTATTTTTTTGATTTTCATACCTTGGATATATCCCTATTCGGAGTCTAGATTTGGGCTTGCAGGGTTTCATTTTGACAGTTAAACAACATTCACTGCGTTGTTTACGTCATTGAGCGGCCATGTTTTTCGAATATATGGAGCAACTAGCTGTTGCCCGCGACTACGTCCCCGTGGACTTCAGTATACAGGAGCTCAGTTGATACAAAATAAGCACCTATTAAAATAATGGGACCGACATGTACGCCCGCGTCCACTCCCGTTTTCGCAACATTTTTTGTTACTGCTCTGCTCCTATTAGTCATAGTGTGATGTTATATAGCCTATGTCCTTTCTCAGGCTCGAGACTATCTGTGTACCAAATTTCATTACAATCGGTTCAGTAGTTTTGTTGTGAAATGCGGACAGACAGACAGAGATACTTTTGCATTATATATGCTTCAAAATGATTCTAATTAATAGTAATAGTGAGTCAAGCACTTACGGTGCGGTCTCAAACATTACTAGCGAAATTCTAGTGTTACTTATACACTACCGTCGAAGTTTTTAGAGAATTCAGTAGTGATGTTATGTCAAATTATATTGGATTGGACTACATATGGAGGACGGGTCTGAACGATTGTATTGCGATGTGTTCCGCGTACGATGCGCCAAATGTTGTTGTGTCGGGAGTTTGGTCGTGGAGGGTCTCCAGATCAATTTCCCTCTGGCGCAGCATCGTTGGTCGTGTTGCTGGGTTTAACAGCACATCACCTTACTCAACTGCCGTCTTCCTTCCTATTCACTCAGTTTTTTTGAGTTAATAGGGTCTTAATAAACAAACGCGCTTGACCACCAACGATTGCATCACTGCTTACCATCAGGCGGGATTGCGAACAAACACTAGTTATTAATAAGCCCCCTTATTCATAAACGATGCTTAAAGTTAATTAGTGATTAGCGATTCTTTAACCATACATTTTTGACCTTTTAACGTCACTTAACATTAATCATCGACTATGAATAAACACCATAATGTTTAAGGGGTTTATTCATAAACAATGATTAAAGTTAAGTAATGTGCACACGTTTAAAATGTATGGTTAAACAATCGCTAACCAGTAGTTAACTTTAAGTGACTTTTATGAATATGTCACAAAATTATCCAAGTTTTCGGTGAATAAATATTAAAAAATGAACTTTAAATCCACTTTCATTAATCTTCGTTTCCTTTAAGAGCTTGATGTCGAGTGCGATCTGCTATTAATGCACCGTTACATCTGAGTTATTCTTTTACTGATGCGTTAACAGTCCCAGAGGCAAGCGGTACATTGTGATCGTACGGCTCTGCACCTTTTACAAGAATTAAATGGATGCATAGAAACTACTGCTACTTCGTAATGGTTTTCGTTAAATTTTCTGATGTCGTTGGGAATTGAAGAATAAAGTGTTTAAAATAAACTTGGCTATATGAACATTTTGTCTTTTATGAAACCTATTAGGAAATATATATATATATATATATATATATATATATATCATCAACCTTTTTTTTATAGTCCCACTGCTGGTCAGGTCTCCTCTCATGCAGAGAAGGTTTGAGCGTAATCAAAACACTTGCTCAATGCGGGTTGGCAATTTCAGACTTCCTCGAAAGTCCAGGTTTCCTCAAGATGTTTTCCTTCACCTTCAGTCATTGGTGTCCAAGATATACTTAGAAAGTACATATAACATTAGAAAAGTTACATTGGTACTTGCCTGACCTGGAATCTAACCCGCGCACTCATACTTGAGAGGCTGGTGTTATATTATATATATTTAATGTTTAGAACGTGCGTAGAAGCAATGATAAAAGCTTCTATTGGAAGTAATTTGTTATTAAAATGTATCTGTAATGAATGGTATAAATCATAGAATGTCGTATGGAGAGCAACGGCGGCCAAGTGGTATCAGGCACCACTTACAAGTTGTAGGTGGTTTCCCTTGTATACATTATTTGATCACAACATACGAACATCTAATGGCAGTCGTTACGGGTAGCTGGAGCCCTCAAAAGTCTTACAATTGGTGTAACTGCAATGCTTCGATATTGCCTTCGGGTTATGAAGGTCAGACGGCAGTCGCTTCATGGAAAATATCGAAGTTTAGCCAAAATGAGCAGATAGACTGGTAAAGCGGACCCTAGACTCCAAAGCTGGAAAGCTTCGGATACAACTGGGATTAACGCTGAGATGAAGAAGACATTTCATCACAAAAGCACAAAGCACAGGTCCGTTCGTGTGTGGAGTACTGCAGCCACATTTGGGCTGGTGCTGCTAAGTGTCACCTGGCCACTTTGTATTCAGTGGAGAGGCGTGCGAAGAGGCTGATTGGTGACCTTGATTTAACTCGAGTTGGTCTCCAAAGCCTAGAGCACAGGCGTAGAGTAGCCAGCCTTTTGGTATTCTATAGGATACATTTTGGGGAGTGTGCGAGGGAATTGCGCGATTTAATTCCCCCATCTCCGTTCCACCTTCGGATGACCCGTCGTAAGGCGAGTTTCCACCCTTAGGTTGTTAACACCTCTACGATCCGGACGAAGCGTTTTGCCTCCTCCTTTATACCGCGTACATCGAGGGACTGGAACAATCTGCCGGCGGCGGTGTTTCCGTCGGACTACAATTTGAGTGTCTTCAAGGCTAGAGTGAATAGGCTCTTAATAAACTAGTGCGCTTTACCATCAAAGATTGCGTCACTGCTTACCATCAGGCGGGATTGCGGTCAAGCGCTGGTTTATAAATTAATAAAAAAAAAACAACAATTTTCAAAATGGTGTAGGAAAACATCATGAGGAAACCGGTATGTCCTAGAGCCAAAAACTTAGAAGACATGTGACTTTTACCCTCCCGCACTGGGTCAGCGTGGTAGATTATGGCCCATTCCATCTCACTGATAGGAGTCCCGTGTCCCAAAAGTGGGTAAATTATAGGCTCGTTATAAATTATCTCTGATTCTTATCATAGAACAGTAGTGCACGGCGCGCAAAATATTAATAGTAAATGTTAATCGTATGATTATGACAGCCTCCGTGGCGGAGCGTAGCGAATGCGGCCATTGCGCAGGTAGGCGCGGGTTCGATCCCCGTACAGTGCAAATATTTGTATGCATAAATATGAATATTTGCACTGGTCTGGTCGTGCCTCGGAAAGCATGTTAAGCCGTTGGTCCCGGTTGCCATACGAACATCTAGTGGCAGTCGTTACGGGTTGTTGGAGCCCTCAAAAGTCCAAACAATTGTTCTAACTGCAATGCTTAGATATCGCCTTCGGGTTGTGGAGGTCAGACGGCAGTCGCTTCACGGAAAATATTGAAGTTTAGCCAAAATCAGCAGTTAGACTGGTAAAGCGGACCCCAGACTCCAAAGCTGAAAGCTACGGATGCGACTGGGATGACCGCTGAGATGATGATGATTAGTAGTGCACGGCACGCGGCGGTACTAGTGAATCACACCTGAAACCATAAAAATACGGAAATATTATGAGAAACTCTAATTAAAAAAGAAAAGACCAGATATTCTTCGAACTTTCAATTAGGTTTTCTAATTCTGTCAAGCAAGTCAAGGTAACACCCCATTACATCCTTAAAAAAATGTATTGTTTTCGTTTAAACGCTGTATTAGTTCTAAAGGTATTTTGTAAAGCAGTATAATATGTAGGTGATTTACTTTGTGTAAGCAATAAGAGGTTAATTGGCGACCCAGATTTAGTTTCAAAACGGTCTCCATAGCCTGGAGCACAGGCAAAGAGTAGCCAGCCTGTTGGTGTTCTATGGGATGTATTTTGGAGAGTGTGGGAGGGAATTGCATGACTTTAATACTCCAGCTCCGTTCCATCATCGGACGAGCCGTCGTATGACGAGTATATCTTTATGTTGTTGACACTACTACGTCGAAGCGTTTCGCCTCATCTTCTATGCAGTGTACAACGAAGTACTGGAATAATTTGCCAGCAGCTGTGTCTCCTAGTGACTACAATTTTAGTGATTTTAAGGCTAGAGAGGATAGGCTCTTAATAAACTAGTGCACTTTACCATCAACGACTGCATCGCTGCTTACCATCAGGCGGGATTGCGGTAAGTACTAGTTTCCAATTATAAAAAAGTAATATTCCTGTTGCCGTTTTCAATCCTCCAGGTAAAGGGTGTATTTATTTTTGTTTGGGATGGGAAATCATCAAATAACCTTTTCCCGCTCTGGGCGGAGCGGAAGGACGTGTCAGACATTTACTGACTAAAACCCACCCGTGTTTCTTCACTTGCCTATGCGCCAGGGCTACTTTTTTAAGTAAAGGGCCTACCTGAGATTGATTTATATGAACTTGTAAGTTGGGGCATTATCACGGAGAAACCATAGCTCTAAAATAAAACAATGTAAAAGACAAAATCGATAGACCGACCGCTGAAAGCGTTGGAAATTTTCGTCGCCTTTCTTAATCCAAGCAATTGTTGTGGTACAAACCGAGTCGATATCCCATTAAATTCATAGAATTAGCACAGGAATTAAATAGCAATTTAATCCGCATACGTTTTAAGGTACGTTGGTATCAGCCTTTGAGTTGGTTCTTTGATATTGTGGGCGTAATAAATCTGTAAAATGAGTGTGTTTTGTTTGCTTCATATGGGATAATTTTCATTTTTGTTGTAGACATAATTTTGCCTAATTTTTATGTAGGTATAGAGTGACGATACAGGCCTTTATTCATATACGTTGTTTCAAGTTATGTATTGATTAGCGACTGTTTATCCATACTGCTTGGACGTTTAAATGTCAGTTACCATCAATCATCAGTACGTACAATATAACTGTCAGTAGCGATGTACCTAACCCTAACGTTTGTCTGAAATGTTGTTCAGATTGTAGCAAGATTTTTGCTAAGCCTTCAAAGGTCCCTGCAATTACATATATATATTATCTTATTATCTTTCCTCCTTTCCTTTAAGTCGTGGTGGCCTAGTGGTTAAAACACCAGCATCTCTAGTATGAGTGCGAGGGTTCGATTTCAGTTCAGGCAAGTACCAATGTAACTTTTCTAAAGTTATATGTACTTTCCAAGTATATCTTGGGCCAATGACTGAAGGTGAAGGAAAACATCTTGAGGAAACCTGGACTTTAAGTCTGAAATCGCCAACCCGCTTTGAGCAAGCTTGGTGATTACGCTCAATCCTTCTCTGTATGACAGGAGACCTGTGCCCAGCAGTGGACGATAAAAAGGTTGATGATGATGATGATTATTATTATCATTTTTCCTAAACTTATTTTTTTAATAATTAAAAACTTGTGCTTGTCCGCAATCCCGCATGGTAAGCAGTGATGCAGTCATTGATGGTAAAGCGCGCTAGTTTATTAAGCCTATTAACACTTAAACAAGTTAGTGAATAGGAAGGAAGACGGCAGTTGAGGCAATGTTAAACTCTACAATACGTCCAACGATGCTGCGCCAGAGGGAGATTGATATGGAGACGCTCCACGACCCAACTCCCGACACAACAGCATTTGGCGCATCGCACCCAGCACACATCGCAACACGACTGCTCAGACCCGTCCTCCGTATGGCTTCACCAGACATCATGCCGGAACACGATGAATCGCTTAGCGGCAAGACTTTGTCTGGTGGGTGGTAAATTTTGTCGGCAGCCGATACTATGGCTACCACTGAGAAAAAAAGACCAAGAATATAGTGTTTTATTAAAGCGGTTTCCGGTCTTAAAAGTCTACATTATCAAAATTAATTATTGTCAGACAACACAGCGGCTAAACCGTTGAGATGTAGCGCGTGTAATAAAAAAAAAAACAGTTTCTTATTTTTACAGCGAAAGTGAACACTGGCGAAAAACTTTCGAATATTAATTCCCTATAGGGGAGCGAAAGAGAATGAAATTTGCCATTTTTGCTGATGGTCACCTTTCCGGCACACAAATCGTCGTCAATAATACTTCATAAAACCGATATCCCTCAAAGAAATGTCTTTTAGGAGTATGAAGAAGAAACAAAACACAACGCCCTTAAAGATAAGCCGTGATCGATATATCCTACACGCTCCTGTAATCCTGGTACTCGTACATTATATTAAAGCAAGTCTTTGATGCTATTGTTGGCTTCACCGTCTTTTATTATAGAAAATAAATTAAATTTTTCAATATTTTACGAAACGAAAACAGATTTCTTTTTCAAAAAAGTTTTGGAGTGTTAAGTTTTATGACTTAGTATTTATATTGAGGAAGCTATACTATACTGCAGAAAAAAATAAAAAAAGACGTGTGGCACTCGGGGACTGCCGCGGTAAAGCTATTGCATAGCATTTTGTATCAATTTATGCAATTATAATTATTTTATTTATGCAGTATTTTTTTTCTTTGATATTAATTCAAGTTACACTTTTTGAGCGTGGTGACCGGTAAGAAAACAAATTTTTCTTTTATTAAATAAATAAAAAGTTAATATTATTTAAAATATTTTTATTATTTTACAATACATGTGGGTTTTATTACCTTACAGTAGCTGTTGGTTATTCAGGAATATTTATCATTGAAACTATAGGTTTATGATAACTGAAATAAGAAACATAAGTTTGCGACTTAATATCCTCTAAATACCTAGAAAATACCGCGTCAATGGTGGTCCCATATTTTGTTGTGGACTTTTGTGGATCATTATTCATTTTCAAATTCAATGTTTTTGATAGAAAAGTTGTCAACCGCTCTGATTTTTTATCAGCGAAGTTAATGTTGAAATCGCCAGCCAAGATAAGTGGAAATTTATTACCATTTGTACCAAGTATTTTCGAGCCTTCTTCAGTGTACTCCAGTAAAGTGCGATGAATAAAATGCTCTACCTCGTCCAATTTTGGATTCGGAGAAATGTAAATTGCTACCATAACTATTTGTAGGCCATTTCTAAGTTTGCATAAGCACGCACAAATATCTCCAACAACTGAGCGCCTAACATTAACATCGCTAACGTGTGAAATATTTATTTCAATATTCGGAGTCATAATATTAGTAATATCATTTTTATTTTGGTAAATAGCTACCCCACCTTTTGAAACAGTATCTCGTTTGAACTGAACAATACAATTAAAATTAGGTATTTCAATTGGATTATCATGCGTCATGCAAGTTTCGGTAAGAAGTAACACATTTGTTTGTCTCGTAACTGAATCTTGTAAATCGTATTTATAACTATTTAGACTGGCAGTTGAAAGTCATTATTGAAATGCCATTTCTATTACTAATGAAATCTAATACACTTTGAGCAATCGTCTGAACACTATTTAAAGACAGTCTTTTGAATTCTTGCAACAATTGAAAAAACGGTCGCGTGAGCACTTTTTACTCTATAAAATCACGCGCTTTTATTTAGTAAACAACACTATAAATAATTTAAAAGTCCAATGAAAAATTAGCATGACATTCATCTTAGCTTTTCCGGTAAAAAAAAAGCTATTTTATAAAAACACTACTAAATTAATTTGAATAAAAGTACTTAATAATTAATTATATGAAAAGTTTTTAAGGTAGCCATGACAACGTCGATGACGTCTATGACATATCTCTATAGAAGACCTATTTCAGAGAGAAAATTAATCGCAAGTTTAGCACATTGCGACTATCAGTAACATGGCAAGTGTGTAGGACTGAGTTCGCGCCCCAATATGCATGCTCTTTTTGAAAATCTATAAATTGTTTTCAAAAGATGTAGTCGCACGCACACAAACATACCTTGCCGAAGACTGCCGAACTGAAACGACGTTAGACGATGTACGGTCTTCAAGCCACACCTCCGTGCCCGTCGGAGTGGGGAGCGTGAGGTTTTTTCGTTACGGAATTTCTGGATTCGGTCCCTGCGCTCAAGGCCCGCGATAGAAGCTATGCAATAGCTTAAAAATTATGAAAATTAATAAATCTGCCTATATTTTTCCCTGCTATGTTTGTTAGGGTGCCCACCTCAAAATGGTTGGGAAAAGATTGGGCAGTCTAACTGAATACCTATAGCCGACTACCGAGTATTTTGGACCGACTTCTTATCAGTCTTCTATTACCCAGTTACAAAGTTACACAATATTCCTTAGAAAGACTTGGGCTTCTCACTACCCGTTGTTAAAGATCTAAGAATGACTATGGGGTTCAACATGCTTTCGAGACACGGTGGGGTCTCAATATGTAATGGATGCCCACTTAGATACGAACAGATCGAGGCAAGCGTACTCTTTGATCCATTTGTGTGGCTGTTAATATAAACCTCTAAAAAGTAGTAGGTACCTACTTATAAAAGTTTAGCTCTAGGGTATGAATGCGATTGAATCAAGGAATCAACTAGTATATGAATTATTTTTCAAAATAATAAACCTTTACCTGAAACATAACAAAGTCATAGTATATTATCTTTAAATATTAATTTGAATTGTTTGCAAGAAAATGTAATAAAAACCTCGTATTTATCAATGAAACTTAGATACACGTGTCTTTTATCCTCTAAACCAGTAGTTCCCAAACTTATTTTTCTCGTGGGCCACTTTCAAAATTTTACTGGTTTCGGTGGACCCCCTGCTGCTACATTTCTACCACATTCTTAAAGTCGCCAAAAAATAAAAATTGTGTCACTTCTGAGTTCTGTCCCTGTATTCCGATATGTAAAATAAAAACGAAAAATGGTACATTTTATATCACTTTATTTATTAAAAGAATAGAATTACAAGAAAAAAATATTAAGGTAATATAGGTTCAGGTCATAATTTTAATTAATGGGAAGGATGTATCTGATGGAGTGTCAGCAAACGATCAATGTTTGGCTTTATTTTTGTCAGCAATAACCGCAAATCCCCCCGCTCTGTGATGTTTAATTTGCTCCTTTTTTTTGTTAAGAGGTTTGTAACGGCACTAAAACTCCTTTCGACAAGGTATGACGAGGGAAAAGCTATTAAAAATTTCCTTGCGATTTCCCACAGTCCAGGATATTTTTCGGGTATTTCTGCTTGCAGCCAAAATATTGGGTAGCCTTTTCTAAATTTCACCTTCAGCTCCTCATTAGTGCTTAGCTCGAGCAGCTCCTCTTGTAATACAACATTGGCCACTTCCGTTTCATCAAATGGATTTATGATCCATGGTGGTATATCCATCGTCAGTATATCTTCAAACCTGGTTTTGAAGTCATCATGCAGGGCACTTAAATGTTGACTGTAGGTATGGATATCCTCATCAATACATTCTACCTGCGACAAGTTTGGAAATTAAGAGAATTCGCGCCGACTAATGTTTTGCTTCATAAATTTCAATTTCCCAAGAAAAACCGAAATTATCCCCTTTGTTTTTATTAAATTCAGGCTGTCCCCTTGTAACTGCAAGTTAATATCATTAAATTTTTTAAACAAATCTGTCAAATACGCAATGTCTGCTTTGAATTTGATCAAGTTTTCTTTTAAATCTGGATCTCTACTTTCTAAGAACTCTAATATGGAATCTAAAACAGAGTAAAATCTCGTTAAGCATGCACCTTTCGACAACCAGCGTACTTCAGTATGTAAGAGCAGTCGTTGGAAGTCTTCATCATTTTCGTCGCACAATTGAGCAAATAAACGCGTATTCAATGCATTGCTTCTGATTTTGTTGACAGCTTTTATTACAAAATGAAGAGATTGGTTCAACCTGTCACTTAAATGTTTTGCCACAAGATGTTGTCGGTGGATTACGCAATGAATAGCTGTAAGTCCTGGTATAATTCTTTTGAGATGACTTATAAACCCACGATATCGCCCGACCATTGCAGGAGCTCCGTCTGTTGCCACTGAAATAATGTTTGTAAATGGGATCGATTTTTCCGTAAAAAAATTACTCAGGACATTAAATATTGATTCGCCTTTAGTGTCAGTCTCCAAAGTTCTGGCAAATAGCAATTCTTCGTGAATTTCTTCCTCAACAATAAATCGGACATATGCCAATAGTAATGCTTCATTACTGGGTAACGTTGACTCGTCCAGTTGTATAGAAAAATGAGTTTTTTGCAGATGATTGCACAAAAAGCTTTGGATATCAGAGCTCATTTCATCAATGCGTCTTTTTGTAGTTTATTACAGTATTGTTACTTAATGGGATTCTATTTAGTACGTCAAATGGAGATTTGTGCAAAACAGTTTTTAAAACCTCTTCAACAGCGGGTAAAATTAATTGTTCTCCGATAGTGTGCGGTTTTCCAGATTTTGCTATAAGTAATGAGATATTGTAAGATGCCCGCAAGCCATCATCGTTACTTTGAGATGTTGAAGCGAACATACTGTGCACGGTGGGTCTCTTTCCATAATTTTCTTTCAATGTTTGAAAATATTTTAAATCTTTAGCTATTTTATCATTATGACACCTTTTTAGATGATCTTCGAGCTTTGATGGTTTCATAGAGTCATTGCTCAAAACTTTGTTGCATAATAGGCACATGGGCAATTGTTTGTCTGCCTCTGATGGAACAAAATCATATTTCAAATAATCGACACTATATTGTCGACATTTTTTCTTTGCTGTAGCCATGTTTCGTGTCAGTTACCTTACCTGTAAAAAAAATATTTTAGTAACCAAGTTTTTTTCTGAATATAGGTATCACACCGCAGCCTTTGTCAGCACGCGGAAATAGAATTACGGCTTGTAAAGGGACCAAGTAATAAACCGCTGAGACAAATACAGACGTTTTCACAAAACGGTATCAATTTTAAAGTACATAATTTACCACTAATTTTTAATAGTATAAATAAAAATTGGTGTAGGTACTCAGTATCGAATACTGATCATATTTGTGTAGGAAAAAATAAAAGTCGAAATCCCAAAATTGTCCATAAAAACGATAACTAAAATTTTATTAAATCAATGATTTCACGCGCTCCGTGTATTTGCGTATTTTTTGTCTGCGGCTTCATTGTTAAAACGTGACAAACTGGCATCGAAGTTCAAGCCCCGCCCTTTTCCCGTTGCCCGCGCACCGCTCGCTCTTTCCGAAAAGGAATAGTTTTGATAAAATAGTTACATCAAAATCAATTTAAAATGATTATGAAATTACTGTTTTATAAAATTAGTAGTTATTTGCAAGAAAAATTACAAAATTAATTGCTCTGCAATATTGCTTATTCGGCCTTTTTAGAGAGGCAGTGCTTCTCTCGTGAAAAAACAATTGAATAAAACGTGCTGTGTTTGTCTACAAATCGAAAGAGGACAATTAAAATATCTGTAAGTTACTAAGTTACCTATCTATACAGGCCGTTGTGATCAACCGACTAGTACACGTAAACAAAATACTTAAGTACTATAACAAAAAAAGGTAGGTTACTTACTTTTCTCCGGCACTAGCAAACACAGATATAAATTTTCTCACAACTTTTTTTCCAAATTCCGCCTTTTTTCGAAATTCCGGAAACGAATGAATGCGTTTGCCTTTGGCATCAAGTATTTATAGTGGTGATCAAGTTCATGTCTGAACAAGCATTAAGCATTGTCGGGCGGATAGCGCTTTGCAAGTCTGTACACGAAATTGTACGTAATATCGAATACGCAAGTTTGGACGAGTAACAGTCGCTTGCCTTATTAAAATATTATCTGCTTAGATAGGTACTTAAAACAATGTAGGTAGGCCCTTATAAAAAGTATGCTTACATTTTTGCTCTTTACTATCAAAAGCAGATAAATTTTCGTGGACCCCCATTAACATCTTATGGACCCCCATTTTTTGTTCACGCCTACGTAGACTCCCAGCAAGTCTTCCGTGGACCCCTGGGGGTCCACCTGGACCACTTTGGGAATCACTGCTCTAAACTATGTATTTTTGGATTATATATTTATGTATTTATTAACACATACAGCCATCATTACAGGTAAACTTAACCTAATGCAATGGTTGTACCAATATAATATATATAATGGTTGTATGATAAAATAAGATGTGTTTTATTATTATTGACCAGATAACCTAAACCTAGATTTATGGGGTTTAAAAAAGAGAACACGTTTTATAAATACATAACATACGTAATATATAACGCCTCTCGGCGAGAGAAAGTATGCCGTAATCTGCCATGCCGGTCCAGTTCATGTTGGTGAATATCATATGTCTTCGAAGTTTTGCTTCCTGGACATGCTGGTTTCTTCACGATGATTTTCCTTCACCGTTTTGAGAGCAATGGTGATGAAATAATTGAAATAAAGTAAAGCGCATGAGGGGATTCGAACTTACGACCTTTAATTTGTTGGTATTACTAGGCTACTACTGCTTTTATACAGCTCGGCTCACTCTGCTCTTGTGGTATAAATAGACGTACAAAAAGAGTGAAAACATATTCTAATATGCATAAGTGCCATAACATTATCCTCGTATCTCTTGGGAGTATCTTACTTGTGTGGAATACAGTGTGTATTCCACAGAAGTGAAACACTCTTTATATTGTTATGGTTCACTGTGAAAATATTACTAACATAATATCATAACTAAAACTAATTACGGCACTGTTTCGAAGAAATATATTCTAAAATATCTAGAGTTTTAGTTTTCTTGTAAAAACTTTCATAATCTTATTTTGATTTAGGCAATGCTTCTGCTTAGGCCTAAACCAATCCGAGACAACCTAGTTAAGCATTTTATAACAAATCGATAAGGACAAAAATGTTATAATAGAAATACCTGCCGAGAATCTCATGTCATTACTTCAGTGTTATCTATAATTAGAACTTCAAGTCTCCATCCAATAACAAATAAAATTATTGTTTTTATTTTATTTGATTTCACTTTAAGACAAAGGCATCCTTTTTCACTCCTTTCTCTCTTAAGCTAGTGAGCCGATCCTGTCTGTAAGCGTCAAGGTCAACCTAACATCTTACACCAGGTCTGTTCTGATGCCACTTGAATGATAACCAAGCTTTTCATATATACAAAAAACACTTGTTTTGTTTCGTTTCGTGAATTGGGGACTCCTCCTTTCTATATTATTGTAAAAAATTGTTAGGTAATATAGTCAGGAATAATTTAGGAATCAATGTCGCAACAAAGATATTATGTAGTTTTAGTTATCGTAGGGACTGATAGATGACACTTTTTATTTGAGTTGTGAAATTAGAAGTCGGTGTCAAGATTCTCCGACAATATTATAAGGTTTAAGAAAATAAGGTTCAATTTAGTACATTTTTATGTATTCAGGGATGTTAGAATAAATATTTGATTTAGAACACCCTATGTTTAATTTTTCATTTTTTTTCAGAGCTTTTGAGACGTAGGGACCCGTGATGTCATGTGACCCTCACTAAGCTCGAGGATTGGCATGGTATCTACATCATCAGCAGCAGTTCATTCTATCAGTTCGCAACGTGAGCGCCTGAGCGGCGAGCATCAACCCTAATCCCTCACGAAGCCCGAGGGTTTAACACCTTTACTTTAACTTCTAGTTCTGCAAAAAAGCTACCACTTTCAGCAATGGTAATTTGCTTCAGAACTCAGCTAAAATAATAATTAGCTTCATTCGTTTAATCAAGATGACTGATTGAACTCTCCATAGAACAGTTTTAAAGAACAAATGCAGTTAATTTAAAAGGAACTTATTACAACTTCACAAACAGTTAGAGCACGTTTTTAAAAATATCTACAACGTACTTTGTACTGTTATTTTTTTAATCGAAAACTTACCAACTATTTTCTCGAGCACTGTTCGGAATGGTAATGAGTATCGGAGCTTGTTACTACTGCTCTCAAAGCTGTTGAAAACATGGTGAGAAATCCATTATGTACAGACGAGCACTAATATGTCAACACTTGAAAGAAAGAAAGAATGGTCATAACAACATAAAATTTAATTCAAAAATAAACTACGCATGCACTAACAGTCTTGTTTACAAACTAAACCAAAGGAGATGTTTCATTTTGGGCTACCACTATGTACGAAAAAATAAAAGATTTAAAAAGGAAAAAATAAAAAAAATCATAAAAATACTACTAAATTAATTTGAATAAAAATACAAGTATATATAATTAATTATTTGAAACGTTTATTAGTGAGATAACCCTTTAGTAAGGTAGCCATGACAGTGGTTATTACATTTGATTGGCGATTTTGACAGTTCTATTTTCCCGTTGTGTTCGTGTCGAGTGCTGATTTGAGTTGATTGTGTTTATTTAATGGACCGTATGTTCGGAATTCATGTTTTGTTTTTTTCGCAGTCATATGCTAGATAATATAGATACGATAGCCTTAGATACATGACACGTAAATCAAATGTCACTGTCAAAATTTTTTTTGCTTATTGCTAACCACCATATTTATTAGTAGTTGTGTTGCACTCCCTGGCTGAATTAAATTGAATCTGTATAAAAACTAAGCCATAATATAGGAAGGAAAACTTAGAATTCCACTTCTCAGTAAAGTTCAAATTATTCTGAAATTCTGAACCAGATTGCATCAGAACGCACGGCAAAAATCCGTATGCAATCGTTTCCATCCGTTTTATATGGACTGTCACACAGTTGACTTTGCGACCCGTTCGATCCATCATCGGTAAATTGTTGGCTTACAGGCTGTATTCTCAAAGCTTTACCGACTCGAAATATAGCGTGTTGGTTATGAAATGAGAATATTGTTGGAATTGAAATCTGCTTTTGAAACCGACGTCGATGTTAGAAAATGTTTAGCTAGTAGCTTTCTAACATCCTTTGCCCGCGGATATGATCAGACTTAAACTCATTTCAAAGAATTCAAGCACTTTTGAACTATCAAGGGGTGACTGACCCGTCGGAAAGATTAGGCTAGTTGGCCAATTCAAAGCCTACGCTTTACTTTTAAATCACAAAATGTTACAAAATATTGATGACGTCATTCATGTTTTAGTCAATATCCTAAGGGAACATGAAACCAGGATAAAGTATTTTTAAACTTAACCAACCCCAGATATAATATTATTTGACTAACATTTAAATGAACCATTTTTCTTTTTTACTTTCTTTGCGTTTTAGGGCAGGCAAGAACTATTTTAAGTTTCTTTGTTCCGTTTTTGTTTTTGTTTATGTGTGTGTATTACTTAACCTGGGTCAAATCAACTTTCTTCCTTGTTTTCTTTATATAACTCAAAACGGCCTCCAAAGTCTAGGGCACAGGGGTAGAGCAGCCAGCCTTTTTGTGTCCATTTTGGTGAGTGTGCGAGGAAATTGCATGATTAAATTCCCTATCTCCGTTCCACCATCGGACGACCCGTCGTACGGTGACTTTCCACCCTTATATTGTTAACACCACTACAATCCGGACGAAGCGTTTCGCCTCCTCTTTTATACCGTGTACATCGAGGGACTGGAACAATTTGCCGGCGGCGGTGTTTCCATCGGACTACAATTTGAGTGTCTTCAACGCTATAGTGAATAGGCTCTTAATAAACTAGTGCGCTTTACCATCATTGATTGCGTTACTGCTTACCATCAGGCGGGATTGCGGTCAAGCGCTAGTTTATATTTTATAAAAAAAAAAATATCTGCAAAATACATAATCAGCCTATAAAATTCCCACTGCTGGGACGTTGATCTCACTGCTAGGACGTAGATCTCTTCTTTTCGAGACGGAGTGGTCTGTAATCCCCCACAAGTAGTGCGTGGAGGATGTTTTTAAATTCTACGATATATGTATCCTCGCGATGATTTCCTTCACTGATTAGAGACCAGTGGTAAAATACATACGGACAAATCACACAGATTGAGCTAGCCCCAAAGTAAGTTCGAGACATATGTTATGGGATACTAACTCAACGATACTATATTTTATAATAGATAAACATCCAAGACCCAGGCTAATCAGGAAAAGATCGTTTTCCATCATGACCTGGCCGGGGATAAAACCCGGGGCTTCCACGTCGCAGGCAGGCGTGTTGACCGCAGCGCCACGGAGGACGAGAATTTATTGTCTATCTATATGAAAAACGTCCGTTAAGGCATGAAAGATAACTTATAGTTACTTTACCGAGTGGTATCGGCCGAGACTTACAGGTTATAGCTCGTAGGTTTGAACCCCATCAGGCAATTTACTTTATGTTAACTATTTCATCAGCACTGCTCTCAAAGCGGTGAAGGAAAACATCGTCAGGAAATTGGCATGTCCTAAAGCCAAAACTTCGAAGACATGTGACATAAATACTAACCCGCAGTGGGCCCGCGTGGAGATTACAGCCCACTCCCTCTCACCAAAAGGAGGCCTGTTCCCAGGAGTACGTTATTACGTAATATCTCAATGCGTCTGGTAAAAAACATTGCTAATCGGAACGTGTTGCTAACAACGAACAAATGAAAAAATGATCCTCGGTGGTAGGCCATAACATCGGCCGCCGGCAGAAGTTACCACCCACCAGACAAAGCCTTGCCGCCAAGCGATTTGTCGTGTTCCGGCATGATGTCTGGTGAAGCCGTTCGGAGGACGGGTCTGAGCAGTTGTGTTGCGATGTGTGCCGGGTACGATGCGCCTAATGTTGTTGTGTTGGGAGTTTGGTCGTGGAGGGTCTTCAGATCAATCTCCCTTTGGCGCAGCATCGTTGGTCGTGTTGTTGGGTTTAACATTGCATCACCTCGCTCAACTGCCGTCTTCCTTCCTATTCGCTCAGTTTTTCTGAGTGAATAGGCTCTTAATAAACTAGCGCGCTTTACCATCAACGATCGCATCACTGCTTACCATCAGGCGGGAATGCGGTCAAGTGCTAGTTTATAACTATTAAAAAAAATATTATATAGTTACCAAGAGAGGTAGATGATGATAGGTGATAGATGTCGTGGTGGCCTAGTTGTTAAAACACCAGCCTCTAAAGTATGAGTGCGCGGGTTCGATTCCAGGTCAGGCAAGTACCAATGTAATTTTTCTAAAGTTACATGTACTTTCTAAGTATATCTTCGACACCAATGACTGAAGGTGAAGGAAAACCTGAATCTCGAGCCTGAAAAGAATCTTGAGGAAACCTGGACTTTAAGTCTGAAATCGCCAACGCGCATTAAGCAAGCTTGGTGATTACGCTCAATCCTTCTCTGTATGAAAGGAGACCTGTGCCCAGCAGTGGGACGGTAGAATGGTTGATGATGATGTTGATGATGATGAAGAGAGGTAAGGAACCAGTATTCCCGGACAAAGTTGAAGTTTAATAAGTAAGTCGATAGCTATTTTCAAATCAAATTAAGCTTGATAAATGAACCATTTAATTTCTATTAGTAATAGATTATAATTTTGAAAACTTTCTCCGATTTCTTAGAAAACTTCAACTGTCTTCAACAACTCCAGCTACTTACTTCCTTGGGTGACCGTATCTAAGATATTTTAATGTTTTGTTGCACCATTCACTTTTTATAATGTTTTATAAATGTTGTTTTTATAAGTGTAATCTTTCAATCATATCTTAACAAGCTTTTACAGAAAGGAAGAAGGATGTGTTTATTGGCGTCACAGCAAATAAATACACTCATTTAAAAACAGGTGTCCAGTATTCTTAAATAAAGAATCTATGTACAAAATTTCAAAAAGATATCATGAAAAACCAAAGTTATGAGCTTGCTATCCTATTTGGC
Organism: Sesamia inferens; assembly: GCA_037179545.1. Lineage (NCBI taxonomy): Eukaryota > Metazoa > Arthropoda > Insecta > Lepidoptera > Noctuidae > Sesamia > Sesamia inferens. The sequence goes on along the minus strand of CM073933.1, from coordinate 28,305,460 downwards.
TGTCCCAACAAAAACGGGTATGGTCCACGGTCCACTCGGGCGGGCGAGCGGTACATTGACCTTTCGCGTCAGCTGTTGCGCGGGCGATGATCTACCGTAAGCTGCGTGGCGCGCTCGGTAACCACACTGCAACAATTTCTAAATGTGTTTGGGAAAAAATATGACGTGGTGTAAAAATGACAGTTCAGTCGCTTATTCTGAACAAACTATATTCAGGCTTCGGGTAAACAAAAAATAGCGATGTATACTGTGATTCGTAAAGATTGACTAAAAGCTGTATAATCCATAGATTTAGGATTTCAGTATAAGCAAACATTTGTTACTTCACATGAATCGACGTTTATAAATTAGCGTGTTATCAGAAATACTTAAACATTTGTTCAAAGTCTAATGTCAGTGTTACATCAATGTCCATTTATTATAATAATCTTTTGTTTAAAAGGTGTGTTTAATCCTAACTATTGCGAAAAACTATTTTGTGATCATCATATTTCATAGAGAGTTCATTTTCAGACAAAAATTAACCAATATACGCTAAATATTCTTCACATAGCTCAGTGGAAAGATTTACATAAAAAGTGCAAAACTTAACTTTTTTGGTTATAAAAACCAAAAGAATATTTGGTCTATCAATCCAACACATGACGCAAAAAAATATAAAAAACACTAAAAAATACTTTCAACCATTATAATAATCAGCCCATAATGTTCCCACTGTTGGGATACAGGCCTCCTCTCAGTGAGATCCAGGACTCTCAGCCATTTCAAACTTTTTTGTGTTTTTGTATTTTTTTTAAAACAAGCAAAACATCCACCAAAATTACTGTCACTCAGCCTCAGATAAACTATTATAATAAATCAATAATATCATAAATAAAAGCTCCAATAAGATTATTCTAACAAGAAAAAAATACAAAATACTGGAATAAAAACTCAAAGATAATCCACGATACGTAAAGAACCACTTAAATGTCATTACAGCACCTATGTTTCACGAGCCGATAATAAAAACGCGTCAATACGAATTAAACCGCAAAAGAAACGAATAATAAAACGTATTCCATGTAATGGAATGGCTTGGAATGCATGGCTTCGAGTTTCATAACATACGCGTATCTATGGAGACGACTCATCACACAATACTGCACTAAGGACTCAGTCACTGCACAGGTGGGCCGACCGACCACCGACTACCCGACAATAATAAATAATAAACAACCAGATATTATGTTGCTCGAACAAAATTATATGAAACATGTTACGCACATGGTTAATATTATTGTTTTGTATCTTTCGAGTGCCTATAACTATTAGTAATTATTATAGTGGGAGTTTTATAACTAACCTATTAGTAGTAACACATGTGCGCGATAACCTAAACGACTACACGTATAAAATAATTATGCTCTATCAAGTGTGAAATCTGGGTACTAACGCTGCAGCGATATGCTTATTATACAAAATAGTTCAGTTATCCTTAATTAAATGTAATTATTATAGGTTAGTGTCTTTGTTCGGCGAGTGGAGACGGCCTTATTGACTGGGCGGCGCCGGTCGCTCGTGTTCGGCCGCGCTCGGTCCTACTGGTCGGAGGAACTCGGCAAACTTCGCAACCGCTCGTAACGTTTCACTAGAAATTTAAGGGCTGCGTTAGGGGTATTCCGACAGGCGCGCTGCGTCTGCGGGACGGCCATGGCAGCCGCACGGCGTTACATAACGCGATGGCCCCTCTATATGACTGAAAACAATTCAAATATTATTTATCCGATCCAAAGTTAAATAAAATAGCTTTTCTTGTACAATAAGCAACCCGCTCTGGACCCCCGGTCAAAGAGAAAGCGCCGCCTAAAGCACGGCCAATTGTCGTCACGACAAAAAGACGATAGTAGCAATTTCCCTTTGCCGACAACCCTTTGCGAGGCGAGAGGCTGAGCGCGCTCCGGGCACATGGCGGGCGGAGAGAAGCGGGGGGGCGGCCGCGGGGGGATGGAAGGGCGCGGGGAGGCTTTCCCGGGCCGCCCCGCCTCAGTGGCGGCCTGCAGTGGCAACGACGCGCGTGTCGCCTCCGACACTTCCGCCCCGCGCACCTAATCCGCTCATTTAGCTAGCAAACGCCGCATACGGTGTGGTGGCGTGGCAGCCCTGAGGCGCCGAGCCCCGGGGCCCATGCTCTGAAGAGCCGGGGTCTCGCCCGGGCTCCTTCGATCCGCGGCCCACCGGCATGTGATATCGCGCCGCGCCACTCGACAAAATGATTGTGTGTTCAATTGTTTACGTTAACGATAGTTGATAACCGGGAGGCCGACGCTGGCATGCTAATGTGAGTATACACAAATCCGATCAATTTTAACGGCCGCAGACACCACGTCGCGTCCACGCGAGCACGCATTTTTTCCCGTGTATAAATAAGCTAGCATGTAATTTCGTACAAGAAGACAAAGCGTAGTTAATGTCTTGGAGCGTTTTCGAGCGGGTTTTCTGCAATGCGACAATGTTGGGTTACGAAAAAGTTTTAATAAATTATTAACGTGCGAGTGTGATGTAGAGTCGACGCGGCGGCGGTGTTGCTGTCTGAGCATAGTGACGATGTTGTGAATTGTCGGCAGTCGGACTGTTGGTGAGGAGTCGTGGACTGGTTGTCGTGGTCGCGCGGGCGTTGGACGCGCGTTTTTGTCGCGCGCGGGCAGCTCATCGCGCGGTTCTGGCGTGCCGGCGCCATGCGGTAGCGCGGCGGCGCGGCCGAGCGGCGGGCGAGCACTCGTGCGCTCTCGGCTATGTGCCCCTCTTGCGCTACACTGTAAGTATCATTACAAATAAGCATGTCCATTTTAAAAAATATACCACGACCACAAAAACTCTTTAAAAAAATGCCATATTTAACTCATTTGGCATGTAGATTGGTGTTTTCACAGCACTCGAGTCATGCATGCATAAAACATTCATGGTTCGTCTCATACACATAACTTCTATTCAGCTTCTTTTAGAATAAACATGCCATGACCAATTAATAAGCTCGTACATACATCCATATAATCTGCTCAAACCGTCACGAAAACCACGCAAAGTGTTGCTCACATACACTTAGTACTTTATGCCTACTTACGAGGCTGGCATCAGCCACTAGACATTCTCTCAAAATGACCCATAACTTTATTCCCCATTGCCGTCGTATTCCTGGCGTATATTTACGATTACGTTGCGACGTAACTTGTACTGACGTCGTACATAAATTTTGTGCGTACGGTTGTTGCAATTTGCCGTCTCAAACCGAAAGTAGGTTAAGTCAAAAATTGCGAATTCCTCGAAACTTGGACTGGATGCTCGTTTTAAGTTATGGTGATGAGATTTTCTGTGGAAATGTCTAAGATTTACGTGAAAATATATTTGCGACTGCATATTAACCTGGTTCTCAGTCTTTAATTTGATTAAAATTTTGAAAGATACTGTGTGCCAATACAAACCAATTCTGATTTAATGGTACAAACAAACAAATCTGTTTTAAGACTGTATGCATATAAATACATTTAAATAAATGTACGCTGTGGAGCATTTTTTGTACACATAAAGCAAAAAAAAGAAAACGATTTATTAAATCATACTGTACATCATGTCATACTTATAAAACAGTCCAATTTTTCACTTATTATATTATCGTTAAAAAAATCATTTTCATTAATTTTAATTTCACGTAAATCTTATGATTTAAGTGTCTATCACTTTTTACTGTCGTTTTTTCGTTTCATCAACTTACAAATCGCAACAATGTTAAATAAGTTTTTACTTCAAAAGTTTCAAACTCAGTAAAATACTATAAACTTAGTTGAGCCAATCAAAGTTGTGATTGAAATTCAATTCCGCGGATCGGAGAGCACTTACTTACTCCATGTCGTTGAAAGCCTGAACCGTGCACGGCCCTCTTTTCAGTAGGACAATCCACGACTAAAAGTTTTCTAAAATGGTTGAAATATTTTCAGCTTACTGGATTTTAATTGTAGAATATTATGTGCAACGAAACGAACTTGGGTTACAAGTATTTTGGTATTTTAGACTTCTTTTTCTTTATTTAGTTTAGGGACTTTGAGACGACTGTGTAGGCCAGTCCTATCGTACCTAACCCAAAACTAAACTAAACCTTAACCTAATAAAATTAATAAAAAATAAACTTATTCTTAACAAATTCAAAAACTTTTATAGGCGGCCTCTGAAGTAGGTGTGGACAATATGTGATGAAAAGACCAACTTCATATCTATTTACTTGCAAGTCTTTAAACAATTTTTCTCTTTCAGACTGCAATCTAACACATTTCGTCAATAAGTGTGAGATATCCTCCGGCGTTGTGTACACCTTACAGCTTGGTGAATTAATCTTTTTCATCAAAAATCTAATCTTATTGAGCGGCATGTGTCCAGATCGCAATTTTGGACTTGTACCAAAATGCTCTATATAAAAAGACAAATAATGGTAAAAAAGAATGATCAGTTTTATACATTTTAATGAAATAATAAGACACTCCCACAAGTTCAATGCTTTTATTATTACTTATAACGCAACGGCTTCGAGTTTATTATATTTTGAAGGACAATAACCTTATTTATAAAGTATTAAACATACCAAAATAATTAACCAATTTTTGTAATTACAAATTAAAGAAAGAATTAATTGAGGTTATCTATAAAAGCTTAAGACAAACATTATTGTAACTTTAATTCAATGATTGCGTCACTGCTTACCATCAGGCGGGATTGCGGTCAAGCGCTGGTTTATATTTTAATAAAAAAAAAAAAAAAAAACAAAAAAAAATTTGGTACGAATTAATTTATGTAATTGCAACGTAAAATGTTGTTACTATAAATCAGCTATGTCCATTAAATTTGGTACCGAAATGGCCGTTCTTTTCCATTGGACACTCTCCACCCAGGGCCCATCGATTCATGGGGTCACTTCCTATTTCCTGCCAACATTATGATAGCCATTATCTATGGATAGCCATTATCCAGAAGCAAGATGCTGCAAATTTTGAGCAATATTGCTCGCTTTTGCTTCCTCGATTTCCCAGTATCCTAAACCTTCCCAATAAGCTAAAATAAACCCTGGGTTAGTAAACCCAAGGCCAATTTTAGCCCAACAGATACCCTAGGATTTACATTAATACATGTATCCGCATATTTACATTATACAGATACAATTTGTACACACACTTATAGAAGTTTTAGTCATGAATAGAACGCGGTGCCCTTATTCTTGCTACCCCATTTACCTTTGCTGCCGCAACTAAGTGTTGTGACAAAAAATACCAGGGTTTTATATATATCAAAAGGGGAGCGAATAAATTATAAGAGGAAAAGGAGTGAATGGAGTAAGTGTTGTTTCCAGAAAACTGTTCGTTATTTAGATTCCATATATCTAAATTAGACAGATCAATATGAATTGGTAATAAGATTAGCACTCACATTATCTCTTTTTTTTGGGTTTCTGCCGAGTTATTCCAGTTTTAAGATATTTTAATAGAACGAGAATTGCCTAGATAAACATGATAAGATATGTAGCTGAAAATAATGAAAATCTCAGAAGTAAAGATATTGTACGTTTACGTTAAAAAAAACTATCAAAATAAGCTTCAATGTGTTAAACACAAGACTAAAATAAGCTATAAGATTGTAGGTATTAATCTTATAGCTTATTTTAGTCTTTTATTTAACACATTGAAGCTTATTAAATAAAATGGCAATTCTTACGATCCGAGGTTCAGGAGACAAGAGATGATAATGTTTGTAACACTTTCACTAAGAAACCAGAGAGCGCAGTTGCGAGAAATTTAGCACACATATAGCCTATAACCAGAAATAACACATAGGATACTATTTACCCCGAAATTCCCACAGGATCGAAACAAGCGATGGAAACCGCGGAGCACAGCCAGTCTTTAATATTTGAATACCATGAGCATACTTTAAGCGAATTGACAATCGATTCAAAGGCTTACTGTTGCCTGATTGTGGAATGGAAGAAGTTACTATTGCAAATAATACAGATAATACAGACAGGAAATGAATGAATTAATCTATTCTATGAATTATAATTTGAAGTAGAGAATGGAGCACATGAGGTAAAGACACCTGATGCCATGTGAGTCAATAAGATAAATATTTACAGTGTGGCTTCGGCAGTCTGCTTTCGGCAGTCGTCTTCGGGATAGATGAACTCAAAACTGCAATTCCTATATGGTCATGTACAATGCACCATATCCAGCTATAATGTGAAGAGTTTTAGGGTTAACGTTCACATTAAATCCTAATATTATGGTGTCTTAAAAGAGACCAAAACTGCTGTTTGTTTCGGAATTTCTACTCAGGGATGACGTTGATAAGTTTCTTAAAAGTCTACTAAATAATGGCGAAGGCAGGCTAAGGGCGGGTGATTTGGGGGAATGTGTTATATAATATTGACGTTCAAAAAATGCTGATTCTCAGTCTAATTTCCTAAAAAACTTTTGATTTTGATTTTTTTGTAAACATTTCATTTTAAATGAAATCTACTTAAACTCAATATGTTCTTGGACGTGAAGTTACGACCGAATTGCCTAAACTGCGTATCACGTCTCAAACTCAGAAGGCAAAGATATTGAGAGAGAGTTGTGTTTAAAAAAAACTGTATATCTAATTACTTACTCATCATTCTTTCTAAAAACTTATAGCTATTAATTTCAATTTCGTTCTTGAAACAAGCCATTTTGTTTTCCTTTTCTGAATGTGAATACAAAAGTAAGTGCTGAATTTAACACAAACCTTTATTTTATTTCTTATAAATAATTGCATTACTGTTTTGATACAGTAAAGGAAAATATCGTGATTAACCGATTATTATGTCTTAGTATGAAAACTTCGAGACATGTGATATTTAACAACACTGTACTGGATCCACATGGTAGTTTTTAGCCCACTTCGCTTAGAAGGGTATATGTACTGATTATACGAGGTATTTGTTTATATCATTTTATAATTTACCGTCTCAGTCAGAGTATTGTCGCGTCAATGTCAAAGTTGCTACCGGTTCGTTGTCATTGCCTTGGGGAAATCAAAATCATTCAGAATTTACAGAGCTGGTGATGCTTTCTGTACTTATTGCGTATCCAATATTTTATTTAGGACTAAGCAATTGACTTATTTCAATACAAAAACACTAAACCAATTTAATTAAAAACATCAAAGTGCGCAAGTTTAATGTGTTTGACACTAAATTTATGCTATTAATAATCTGAATAACTAAAGGACTAATTTAAGATAATTACGCCGTCATCATCATCATAATCATCATTTCAGCTGAAAGACGTCCACTGCTGGACCTAGGCCTCCCCCAAGAATCTCCACAACGACCGGTCTTGCGCCTCCCGCATCCAGCGGTTTCCCACGACCTTGACTAGGTCGTGTACATACACAATTACGCCGTTAATTACAATATCATGCTGCTCTTAATTACTAAAATAAACCAAATTGGACTAACGTAACATACAAAAAAAAAAAAAGAAATAGAAATAAACAATGAAAATTTCAAAATCTTGTCATTTTTTTTTTTTTTTGCGAGAGACAAGATAAATCTAAGTTGCCGCCGTGTTTTTAATAACGTCTAAATGGTCTATGGAGTATCGTTTAACGGAACTGAACTATTATGTTATCTTTTGTCCTTTCCTTAATGAATTAGAAAGACGATAGGGTATTTGACTAAAAAAACTAATTAGTCCATCAGTCAGATTTTCAGAAAATACTAGACACGTGTTTTTTGTTTTATCAAAACAATAAAAATTTACAAATATAAAAAGCATGAAAGATCAGGAGTGGTGGCTGGTGATGTCACACGAGTTTTCAACGCACTGTTTCGTCTTCATTTTTTGTTTATATGAAAAAAGAAAAAATACGTGTCTAGTATTTTTTTTAAATCTGACTGACGGACTACGTCAGTCAGATTTAAAAAAAATACTTTATTATTATTGATTTTTTTAGTCAAATACCCTATTGTGCACTCAGCTTAAATTTAGTCTATGGTCAAGGGAATCTGAACCAATGTTACAATTTTTTATTTCATAATTATGTATACCATATTTTTAATATTTTGACTACAACGAGAAACTCTAGAGGCAACACTAGAAGTTCTCGTTGTAATTATAAAAATATTCAAAAACGTAATGACAACAATATCTAAATTTTCATAAAATCCTATTACTCTCCATCATTCATAAATATATTCGGTGCGACGCGACGTAACCTTATCTAAAAAATGCTGAAGCCCATCATCCCTAAGGACTGTTTGGTTGAGAACCTTCTTGATGAAATGATTCTTTAGGCGAAAGATGATATCAATAGCTTATTAAGTACCGAAGAGAGGAGAAAAATTATACTCTATCCCAGAAATGGTGAGTGTTAAACCATAATTTTAGTAATTTAATGAATTATTAACCTTTTGACGTGGATGTACGGAAAAAGAGCTCCTGAAAGAATTTGAGCGTGGCCTACACAGAAGGACTAGAACAGTTTCTCACCTACTCTTTCCGTCTAACTACAATTTAAGTGTCTTCAGGGCTAGAGTGAATAGGTTCTTAATAAAATAGTGCGGTTTACCATCATCGATTGCATCACTGCTTACCATCAGGCGGGAACGCTGTTAAGCACTAGTTAGTGTTAGTAAGTTAAAAAGGTCTGCCCAGCAGTGGGGCAGTAGATATAGGCTACCAAAAAAAAAAATTGAATAGAATACTCTTTATTATGTACACCATATAGATTACAGAACATAAATATAAAGATGAATAAACATTTGCAGGCTTTAGCTTTGTGTAAGAAACACAATACGTACTTTTTCTTTTATTGTTTCTTTATTTTTAATTTTGTACTGTCAAAGAGTCATGTCAGTTATTGGGTAGTTAGGTAGCATTATAAAATGTAGATAATTATGGCAAAGAACTCAGATATAAATAATGCTAAAACAGAGTATCGCAGTGTCTGAAGTTATATTTATCTAATCAGCATTGGTTAACCAACACTATCTTCTAGAAGACAAGATGACTCGAGACCTCAAGTATGAAGTGAGAACTGACACTTAATATAAAAGCAACTCATTTAACCTACATCTCTGCATCACAATTTAAAATCAGTTATGCGGAAGCTTATCACGTTATCGTGAAGAGGCAGTTATTGCGACGCCGAAGCCGCTAAAGTATCAAATATGAAGTTTTTTCAAGGGTCTTTATCTCCGGACATTGTTTAGTCAGCGGTTAACGTTTATTGCCGGGGCGGCTATACAGGATGCACACTTGTGAAGACTTGACAGCGGAATATTCATAAAGTTCGTGAGATTTCTTTGTTACGGCATTCGTTTGTTTTAGAAGAAAAAGTAAGGTTTTCTTTTAAAATTAATTGAGGTGTATCGAGTAAATGAAATATTGTTTTTTTTTCGATGTTTTTATGATTTCAAAGTGTAATTTCTCCACAAAAAGCTTTTTTCGATGAGTGTTCAAAACCATAATTTTAGTTAGGATTTATTAGAAAAATAAAGTTCGAAATATCAATCAGTGTTACTAACAAAACATTTTTTCTAGAAACTCAACCCTCTACAGACGCCAATCAATACAGATACTATTTTTTTATTTTGTTTACTTCAAAGCCAAAGTTACGTAAAAAAATAATGAACGGCCGATTTTTAGTTACAAAACCCTTCGAGAAGCGTTAGAAAACCAGCCTTATTACTATTCAATTACGTTGTATTTTCGTCTGTCCGTCGTTCACCGCAGATCGACACATAATACAGAGTTCAGGGCTTGCGTCCGTCGTTGGAGCCCAATGGACCTCTTCCTTTATTTGAATATTTATTAAATCATCCCCCCTATACCCCAAACGATCGGAATCCCCCCTTAGTGTTGTGACAACGAGTTTTTCCTTTGCGTTTCATTTGGCTTATCGAGAGAATGTTTGTGATGAAACGTTGTTTTTCCACTTGGGAGGTTGTACTTTTGGACCGTAATATTTTATAAATTACCTTATTAGTTTCATAGTGAAATATTTTCATATACCTGTTTTTAAATTTTGTTTTTGATGTGTCCAAAAGAACTGCTTTCCGAATCCGGCCCTTGGTCCTAGATTCTATCATAATACATACTCTCAAATAGGTCCAAAAGCGACTTATTACAATGACTAAAATCGAATCCAACAAAAATACATTTCCTATTTCTGTATGTAAAATCTGAAGTAAAATACTCCAGATATAGTTACAATCTGTCGGCTGCTAATCAATTTTCATTTACCTACTTATTTGAGCCATTTCGCTGCTCCAGTGCTGAATATAGACGTTTCTGTGCTAACCGTTTTAGTGTATAAAAGCGATTCGAATCGATATGGTTTAAATGTAGGCTACACGATACAAAGTGTAAATATGTTAACTATCTTATACTATGACCATAAAGTGCAATTTAGTGATTGAGTTTGTATTTCCTGATTCATCATCATCATCTCAACGTCAATCCCAGTCGCATCCGAACCTTTTTCAGCATTGGAGTCTTGGATCCGCTTTACCAGTCTAACTGCTTTTGGCTAAACTTCGATATTTTCCGTGAAGTGACTGCCGTCTGACCTCCACAACCCGAAGGTGATATCGAAGCATTGCAGTTAGACCAATCGTTGGAATTTTGAAGGCTCCAACAACCCGTAACGACTGCTATTAGATGATGGGAATCGGAACCAACGGCTTAACATGCTTTCCGTGGCACGACCAGACCAGTGCATATATTGATATTCATGCATACAAATATTTGTACTGCACGGGGTTCGAAACGGCGCCTTTTGCGCAGCGGCTGTCAAAGTTTGTGTTTCCTGATTGCTATATCATAAAACCGAGGATTAAGAGAGACTCCTAAGTCACCTTGCTCGATAATATATCGCATTATCACACGTAACCTACAATGTGTAACTGAATTATTGCACATTGTGAAAGTAGTTTATTTAGAATCGTTTGCTGTATGGATTTAAATAACTCTCACACTTTCGCTGTACAATAAGAATTTACGAAAATGGAGGAAGTACTTACTATGCTAAATCCTTATACATGATATATAGTGCATACGTCATCACCATCAACCTTTTTATCGTCCCACTGCCTGGGCACAGATGTCCTTTCATACAGAGAAGGATTGAGCTTAATCATCACGCTTGCTCAATGCGAGTTGGCAATTTCAGACTTAAAGTCTACGTTTCCTCGAGGTATTTTCCTTCACTTCATAATCAGTCATTGGTGTCCAAGATATATTTAGAAAGTACATATAACTTTAGAAAAGTTACATTGGTACTTGCCTGACCTGGAATCGAACCCGCAAACTCATATTTGAGAGGCTGGTGTTATAACCACTGGTCCACCGTGGCTGTGTGTTAATACGTAATAATGAAAATTGGTTATAAAGGTATTATGATGAAAACATTATATTCTAATTAGGGTGTTCGGTTCTCTACAGTCAAAAAAAAAAAACAAATATTTTCTTCCTGTTTGTGTCTATTTGTTTTGATCTTCTCGATGACTGGTGATCGGTTTTCATGTCACGTCATAATGTCAATATTAGATTTATGATATAATGCCGTGAAGTGAATTTTGATGAAATATTGATGTAAATATTACATTACGATGAGATTCATGTGTGTGAATCATCATCATCTTCAACCTTTTTACTGTCCCACTGCTGGGCACAGGTCTCTCCTCACTTAGAGAAGGATTGAGGATAATCACCACGCTTGCTCAATGCGGGTTGGCGATTTCAGACTTAAAGTCCAGGTTTCCTCAAGATGTTTTCCTTTATCTTTTAATCAGTCATTGCTGTCCAAGATATACTTAGAAAGTACATATAACTTAGAAAAGTTACATTGGTACTTGCCTGGCCTGGAATCGAACCCGCACACTCATACTTGAGAGGCTGGTCCTTTAACCACTAGGCCACCACGACTTATAATATTGTGTGTGAATCTTTGCGATTAATTACATCTATTTGTGATAAATGTAGCAACATATACACGTATAATACCTGTTATTATTACATGAATTATTGTCACTTTCATAGTATCACTTCTGTCTATCAATTTAGTATCCGGACAATAGCCTGTTAATGGAACCATGAAATACGTTTATAAAAAATGTAACAGCGCTAATAAGAAATCAATAAAAACTTTGTTTGACTAATGTATCAGCAATTTTATTCTTGCCAATTGCAATACCATAAAAATTTTATTTTTATGGCGGATTTTACGGGAATATTATAGGACAGTTCCTTTAGAATTTACCTATAACATTGCCATATATTGCCAAGATATTTCCCTATTAATATTACAAAGTTATCTCAAAGCCATTTACGACATCCATAAAACATGTAAATGCAATTTTTGTTGCAACCGTGATAACGAGTAGCTACGAGTATCGTAGCACTTCTACGAAATTGCTACGCACTACGTAGAATGCTACGGATGGTCTACGCCGTAGACACGTCTGTAGAAATATAAATTTACAGTAAAATGTGATTTGTATTCATTTTGAAAGGAAACATTTAAATTATTTATGTTGTTTTTTGTTAAAGAGGTGTATATTTGGACAGAACTACGTCAGCAATGAAGGAGTGACACATGTTTTCATATGTCATCACTTATTTTGAATTTAAAAACTGCATAATTCATACGAGTAATTGTAGCAAACAAATATTTTAAAACTGTCTCGCTGGTTGTGAGTACTACAATCGTAGTATGTCGTCCTGTATAATTAAAAATATCTATTGTGTTACTATACATTAATATATTTATGTCTTCAAAATTAAGTCTTTTCAAATCTTCTTTCACATCCTTTGCACAAATTCTAACCAATATGTGGTACCCTTGTTTCCATCATACGATTCTAACCAATTAATCAATTGGCATCTTGTACCCGTCATACTAAAATCACACATATACCTTTGAATATACAGTTCATAATAGTCGAGACGTATTCACGGCGAAAATGAAGAGGCCATTGGAGGCGAGTTTTGCGAACCTGACGAACAGATGAAGGGATGCCGAACGAATTGAAAATTGCTCGCTGTTCCAATCTCTAGTGTTCTTGATTATTTGTGTACGTCCGGGGAATTTCTGGTGCATATTTTGGCAGGAATTGTGGATAAATGGAGTTTGTCTTTTATCTTATTGGACTAATTGATTATTTTTGGATCGCAGTTGTTTTAAGAGTAAAATGGCAGAATAGCGAAAGAGCATAGAGCGATTTTTTATCTATATGTAAATTAGGAAATAAATTTTTGAATTTTTGTAATCACACTATAATTATATACGCTTAATGATATAAAAATATATATATTATTTCTCAGATCAATACAATCAAGTAAAATTAAAATATATTGTAAAATACTTAAGGCCTTTTTTTTTTTTTTTTGCTGGGTTGGAAATCCTCATAGGATGCCCGCCGCCCTGGGGTGGGCGACGGGGTATGTCAGACTTTTACTGACTAAAACCACCCCGGTGTGTCTTCTATCACGAGCGCGCGTGGGGCCGCGGGAGTCTAAATTCTTCCACGGCCCTACACCCTCGTGCTGGCCCGGTCTAGTCGCAAAGGCCTGCTTCAAACTTTTCCACTCACGTCTTTCTTGTTTCACTCTGTTCCACGCTACGTCTGCCACTTGTTTGTTGTCGTCTTTTTGTGGTTTACCTTAGTTCCTTTTACCTTAGTGATTCTTCTTTCCACTTCTTGGTACATCAGATTACCATCTGTATAATCAATTTGGACAATAAGGTGAACAGATGACCTGGTGAAGGCCGCGGGAAGCCGATAGATGCGGGCAGCACAAGACCGGTCATCGTGGAAAGCCTTGGGGGAGGCCTTATCCAGCAGTGGACCTCTAAAAGCTGATGAAGAAGAAGAGAATCAATTTGATTGTTTTCGGAATTTATCTCGATTTTCTATCCAATTATCAACATAGGATTTGCCCATACAGTTGCAATTCTACCTTTTCGCTTTCCGTTGCCAGTTCATTTATCTTTTTTGTTATATTGTCTGGAGGATTTGCAAATAGGACAATACCATCCTCTATTTCAGATGAGAAACCATCTACATTGCTATCGAGATTTTCCCAATTAAGATTATTTGTTAATACAGGCAAATAGGTACAGATTTTATATTTAGAACAGCGCGCTGTGTTGTGCTATTAGGCGCACAAAATATGTTCATCTAGCTTAAGATAACAAATTTTAAGTTCTTAGAATATATTTTAAAGTCATGCATAATTAATTTTTATATTTAGTTAGCAAATAATTGAATGTCTTAAATGATTGAATTAAATGAGGAATTATTTTTTAGAAATATCAATTCGAACATAATCGAGAATAATTTTGGTGTCAGGTGATATCCTTGTGGTACTCCTTTGGCTACTCTTCGTTTCGCTCTTCTTTTCTAATAGTATTTTCACAGTACTCTTGCTGTAAACGATTTTTATTAAGCGAATGTATTTGTTTTCAATTCCTTGCTCTTTTAATGACTTTCATATTTTTACTTACCTTTACAAACGATCACGGAAATTGTTGGCAGATGCCTATGGCATGCGACACATCGAAATTCGAATCATGTTGTGAGATCTTTGATTTGACTTTTATTGTAAATTTTGCTGTCTGGATTCGGAATAAAAGGCTTTATTATTATTACAGGTGAAATAAAGAATCGATTAATGGGGTACAGTAGATAAATTGGTATTCTTTATTTTCTTTTCTTTACTTTAAATAAATAAAAAGGGAATTTTGGAGTTTTTATATAAGGAAGTTAGCGTTCGAACCGCTGGCTGTGTGCTTTTGGGGATTACTTGCACGAGTTCTTCTTGCAAGCACTAAGAAGTGTTGCGGGGCATTTCATAGAATTATGTTAAGTATGTATTTTTGACGTTTTAATGGTACTTGTTCTGAGCCTAGTTTGAATAAATCATTTATAATTTTGATTTAAACCGCAGTCTCGATCAGTCAAAAAACCTATATTTTTGTTTACTTGATAAGAGTTTTTTTAGGTAATGTCATGCTAAACATAACGATTGATGAGGTTTAATTTTGAGACTTATTATGATATGTATGAATAAAGTACATATCTTTTTTAAGATAACTTAAAAACTACTGAAATAAACAAAAAGTAACATCAATTCAAAGTCATCACATTTGGTTTTTTACATTACATTAACATATTGTTTACCATAAGTTTCTTGTATACCACTAATGACACTCATTTGTCATAAACCTTCACATGAAATGTTACTTGATAATTGATCTTCAGATTTATTTATATTTTCGTAAACTAAAACTAAAGTCAAAATTATAAAATGAAACATATAAACGACCACCAGTCTCTGAGACTATAGTTTGTTGCATACATAAGCACATCTACACAATAATTTGCTCAAAAAGTAAATATAATCAGTACATAAGGAAACCAAGGTACCCTGGTTTCTATATAGCCAGTCGTATTAACTTGTTTGTAAATATACTCTGTAACTACCCACCCTTTGGTTTTTGCTTTGTTATCGTTTTACCTATTGTGTATCTGCATGCTGCGTCACTAGACGAATAATTTGTGCATTAAATGTTAAATCTCATGTAGGTGAACTGTATTATGTTCTTTTTGAGAACAAAAGTTTCTTTAAACCTAAGTGGCAAACAAAATGTCTTGTACTTATAAAAAAAAGGTAAAATCAACTATACAAGAAATATATTCTCGTGCAAATATTGTGTAAAATTTTTTAAAGAAATTGTGTTTGCTTGATGAACGAGTATTTGAGCTATACAAAGTTTACATGACTGAAGCCGCAAGTAAGAAGTTTATCTTAAAAAGAATAATACTTTTTAAGGAAAAAATAAACTTGTTTTAATAAAATATTTTGCATCGAATGCAAATATGAACGTGAAGTAATATTATAGAAGGTACCAAATTGGTACCTTTAATTTCAAAGACGTCTTTTCTTAAAGTATTGCTCCATGAAAATGCACTCCACACCGATGACAATGCGACCATGATGACCAATCTCAGCGGAGGTCTGCCTTCGGCACGGGACACATTACAGCGCACAGGTCACGTCGGTATTATGATTTTATCTACAAAATCATCATTTACACGCTCATAATTATATGCTTGTTTAAAATTATTATACTCTGTTTTAAAATTGATGCATGAACTGTAATCAAATGGAGACAGAAAATGAACCTGTAGATGCTAATTTGAAGTACTACTTACAAATTTAGGTCTAAATATTTCATCATCATCATTATCAACCTTTTATCGTCCCACTGCTAGACACAGGTCTCCTCTCATACAGATAAGGACTGAGCGTAAATAAATAAATATAAATAAATATTTAATAGTTAATATTTAGACCTAAATTTGAAAATGGAATCTTAAATCTTAAATTTGAATCTTCTTATGGAAAATTTAACTATCAAACTCGTTTCTTTGTATTCTTTTTCTTTATTTAATCCTTATCGTTCGCCCCCTCTACAAAAACTTCCTCTTTTCGTGATGTTTTTATACCAATATCTTAAAAAATACTCACTCTTGCACAACAGAACAACCAAATTAGATCAATATCTGTAGCATTCAGTATTAAGTGAAGTAAATTGACACATCAGACATGTGTCGGTGGTAATATCATTAGCTAAACGTTAGTTGTTACCAATCGAATACCCTAATACCTATTAGATTATCTACACTGTTGTGAATTTACAGGTCGTTATTTAAGTAGGTTATCTGTGAAGTTCATTAGTTGGTTTTGTACAGCCGTGTTTAGTACGTCTGTGTATAAATTTAAACATACCGTTCTTTCTATTTATTATACATTTTTAATATTAACTGTTTTACATACAAAAAAAATGTAATTTCGTAACACATTGGCAGTTTCATAGGGTTTCATTTTGTTTTTTTTTTTGTTTTAAATGAACAGACAGCTGTGCTGCTAGGGAGTTTGTTCCGCCACTTCTTCTTGCCAGCGAAAGCACTAGGAAGTGGAAAAGGGCGGCCGTTTTGAAGGAACTGTCTTATGTAATATTGACGTTCAAAAAGTGCTGATTCTCAGCTTAATTTCAGTAAATGACTTTTTGATTTTCATTTTGACAGTTCAACAATATTTATTGCATTATTTACGTTGTCGAAAAGACATTTTTCGAACATATGAAGCGATAGATTAGCAATATGCTTTAAAATGATTCAAATTGTTCGTAATGGTGTATTACGCGATAATGGTGCAGTTTTAGTAAAATATGTATTACTTTGTACGTATTTTAGAAATAAAGGGGATATTTTATTTCTGTTATTTCCTGAAATCGAATCTTGTTATCGATAAGAAAGATTTTTTTTTTTTTTTACAAATCACACAGATTGAGCTAGCCCCAAAGTAAGTTCGAGACTTGTGTTATGGGATACTAACTCAACGATACTATATTTTATAATAGATACATATATAGATAAACATCCAAGACCCAGGCCAATCAGGAAAAGATCGTTTCCCATCATGACCTGGCCGGGGATCGAACCCGGGGCCTCCACGTTGCAGTCAGGCGTGGTGACCGCTGCGCCACGGAGACCGACAACCATTCCTTGAACATTTTGATCTTCATTTAATTTTTCACTTCAAGGTCCAAATATCATTGTAGCCCTAACTTTTATACATGTCATAAATAAGGAGATTGGGACTATTGTCATAATTTATGAATGTCCAAGGACTTATCTAAGTTTCAATCCATCAAAAATACCTTCACGTTTCCCTATGTTTGAAATAGACTGTATTTTAGATAAGGCTGACTAAATTTGGAATATTTTTAATCACGAGAATCGGAGAAGATTGAAGAATGTTTCCCCAATATGTTGATCTTGCTGTCATGAACACTTACAAAGCCACAGCCTGACTGTTATCGGCACAATCGCAGTAGCTCAACACCCGTAATTGGCGCGAATGAACGAAACTTCCGATCGACGGTTTACGATTTCCCTTCTCAAATGAACAGCGATACGTCATTTCCTTGCGCTCCGATTGGTTTGATCGCGGTAACGACTTATCCGGTATTAATTTGTTCTGACGCAAACTCGTCATTGACGCGTCAATGGTTCCTTTATATGTGGTTCCGTTAGGCTGTGGTTTGTGGCGTGTATGAGTTTGGATTATAGTTTTGTTTCTATTCCATTGCTTGCTTTGTTTTTATTGTTTCGTTTTATTTTGTCGGTGTGTGCGCAATGGAAGAGTTGACAGATGAGTTGATAGTTTTTTTTGTGTGTTTGTTTTGTGTTTATTGAGGAGCATTTTATGCTGTAATGTAGTCATCATTAAGGGTGTTTTACCAAAGTCTTGAAATAAATCTGACATTTCCGATATGGAAACAAGACGGTGAAGTGTGAATCGTGACTCGAAAATATTCCCGTGGATTTTTTTGGAATATAAGTACACATTTGTTCAAATTACTTCCTTCACTTATGCTATATGTAATATCTTATTGTTTTTCACTGCTAGGACATAGGCCTCTTTTTATGTGAGAAAAATTGGGCCATAATTATTTAACCTTTTTAAGTGAATTCTTGGACCAAGATGGAAATTATTGAACCCAAATAGCTAAAAGCTATAATTTTCAGTGATAAATTCTACAAACAAAAACCCGCGTTATCAGGCAATCGTTTAAAATCATTATCAAGATAACGTAATATCATCTTACAAAACAAAGAAAAAACGATATGCTTTGCATGTTTTCTCCCCTAACACAAACACAGCCACGGGATAAGACTATCTTTGTATCACAGTAGTTATCTTTTGAACGACCTTTGCGAAGATGGTGTGAAATTAAAACAAGATATTAGAATGAACCAAGACGAAAGGTTTTTTAGATAATATTATATTGCTTCTTACTAGCGGAGGAATGTAGCGTATAGAAAACTGGGGTTAAAATAATATAATTTTATATAGCCTGTATCTGACATCGTTCGTAACGCAAACTTCGCGAAAAGGCTACACCGCATGCCACTAATAAAATTATGATAGTCATTTATGTCGTTAATGAACGGTTACAGAAATAACAATGTTTAAAAAAAGTGTCGGCTCGGCCTTTGAACGTTGCAAGCGTGCCGCCGTGCGGGTTTGTAGGTATGACGTTGATCCCTGATGTGAACTCTATAAAATCAGCTGATAAGATAGTTTTTCGAGTTTTGTTTTCATTGCGCTTTTTTGTGTAATTAGCGAAATAATTAATTTTTACTTTAAAATCTTATTGGGTTATAAAAGTATAGTAATTATGAACGGTCTGAAGTGAAAAAAACTACATATATTTTTTTTAAATCATGAAAAAGCCGAACGATGTTTTTATTATAGTTATTTATATAAAGGCTGTATCTGACATACAGCCTGTATATAAATACTGGGGAACAATACAATTAATCTCATTAAACGAGCAGGGTAATTGCGTAATACATCATCAGTAGCAATGGGTTTTATTTTGACATTTCAACAAGATTCATTGCGGTATTTGAGTTATGGAATAGACAAATTTTTCGAACATGGAGCGATGGTTTAACATATTGTTAAACTATCGCTCCATGTTCGAGAAATCGAGAAATTTGTCTTGTAGCTTTGAAATTATAAATAAATTTAATTTAAATTGATGATACTTCATAATGAGTTTCCCAATTACGATGCAGTGCAGATGATGATGTTACAAAAATTAATCATAACAAAGATAAAGTCCTGTTCAATATGCATACGTACTTATTTCCGGAGTAGAAAACGCATGAACTCATGTGTTAGGATTTCCATAGATATTTTCATTCCGTTTCTTCCTTAACACTTACATCGATTATGGCCACGATTCTCCTGTTTACAAACTAAACTAATATTAAGTTAATTGCATCTTTTTCTTTATATTTCATTAAGAAAAGGATAGAAGATAATATTTTAGTTTAATTCTGTCAAATTAAGATATTCCATAGACAGTTTAGACGCGATTATAAACAGGGCGACCAAAAATACATCAATTTACGTCAGGCGTGGACTAATTTGACAGGTCTAAACTAACATATGATCTTCTGTCCTTTTCTTAATGAAATATGAACTTAAATTTAGTTTATTTTGCAAACAACGGAATCAGGGCTATTGTCAAAGTTACCAAATTCTCACAGGTAAGTAACCTAACTGCCATCTATGCTTATCAAAGTCTGTCCGAATCAGGATACCCATTGTAGACTTAGCACAAATCCTCAGCACGCCGGGATTATAACACCGTCCTTATGCTGTGTGTACATTAGCTACTTTGATGTGCTTATGAAGTCACTTTAGATGCAAAATTCTGCTACGGAACGGTTTTCCGTAGGCTAGTTCGGCGATAGCCTTATGAATTTATGTGTGGCTTCTGCGGAGTTTACTAAATTGTGTATTGATAGCGGTTTTTGGTTGGCTCGCAAGTTTGATGGCCGTTTATAGAGAGGAGTTGCTTTGCACATTATTATGAAGGCTTTTGTGTTCAGGCTTGTTATTTGTATAATAGATTAGATCGTAGTTTATACTAAAGTTACTGAGTTAAAACAGGTGAATTACAGTCACAGAGATTTTCACGTTTACTGATATGACATACCTACTACGTAAATTTACTGTGTTATAGCCATATTAAGCCGAAAACTGATAATTGTTATAATTGATAAATTGTCCGGTGATTCAGCACCGGACAATTTGAGTTTTTATTCAAAATAAACAATTTACTTTCCTAATAATATATTGGTGACAATTTTGAGCTACTGACTTTAATCATTACGTAGTACATTTTACGATTAAACATAATGAATTCATTGAATTTCAAAAATTATAGAGTGTCTTTATGAATTACCTACAGTCTGCACTTAACAACATATTCTCTTACACATATAAATATATGTCTATTTTTAAAGGTAGACCGACGCTACAGAATGCTAATGATCTTTTAATAGGAATCTTGAAGGATCGATGGCATTCTGTAGCCTCACCAAAACCAAAATAGTTTGTTTCATAGATCACAGGGACAGTCCTCGAAATTAGAAATGTTCATAATTTGACATCTTCCATGCCTTATTATATTAGGGACTTTTGTAACACATTTTTGATATTGATGCTGAAT
The DNA here is from genome assembly GCA_037179545.1 of Sesamia inferens. NCBI lineage: Eukaryota > Metazoa > Arthropoda > Insecta > Lepidoptera > Noctuidae > Sesamia > Sesamia inferens. The sequence continues at coordinate 28,284,313 of CM073933.1, read as the reverse complement.
TGAGACTACCCCTAGATTATATTATAGAATTTGAAATTTTCTAAATAAATAACTTTTTACAAAAAAAAAAAAAAATAGAAACCAACTTCAAAAAACATTTAAAAAGGAAAAAATAATTTTACTTTTGTCATGGCTCTAGAAGTCGGTGGCGAGCAAAACAACAGAAACCTCGAGACACAAACATACATACATACACTTGAAATTTGGTTTACATACATACGGGTCGAATTGACAACCTCCTATTTTTTGAAATCGGTTAAATAAAAAATTGGTTTTCTGTTTATAGACACGCGCTGGTTACTATGCCCTTACTTTCTCAATAACATAACACATCGTCTCGTAATAATCAGCAAAATATCAGTCATCAGAGTATCTCAGACGTCCATTATAATCGTCCAACCCCCAACCATCTGATTAATAAGGACAAAATTCACAACCAATTAATTGAACACTCGTGTAAGCATCGTTGATAACATTTATATCCCTCAATATTATTCCGAACAAAACTCTCCAACATAAAAAGGCCCATTAATGGACTAAACGTGTTTAAATGAGCGAAACTTGCCGCAAAATTAATCATGGGGACTTTAATATAGACATTCATTGGGGACTTTAATATAGACACATTAAAAAGAAATAGATTAACTTTAGACTTTGAATACTTTCTTTTGGGCTACAATCTAGAGTTGGAACTGCGGCAACCCACCAGGTTGGCCAGTAGTACATGTTTAGACAATTTTGCCCGTAGCTCCCAATTAAAGTGTAATTCAGAAGTATTGGACTTTGCATTGTCAGACCATACTGCCCAACTATTGGAAGTAAGGGTTGTTAAATCATACAGAATAAATTCATGGAGGATTAAAAAACGCGACCTATCTAAAGAAAATATGACTAAATTCAAAAATTATCTGAAGTGTCTTTCTTTCTCCGAAATCTACCAAACCGGAAATGCTAATGAAGCATACGATTATTTTCTAGAGCAATTTCGCATGTTGTACGATCTTTGCTTTCCTTATAGATTATTAACAGTTAAGTCTAATAAAAAAAATAAATGGGTTTCAACTGGTATTCGAGTATGTAGTAGGAAACAAAGACAATTACTATGGAAATACAGACGCGAACCATCGAATAGTAATAAAAATAACTTTAAAAATTACTCTCGCAGGTTTCGGAAAATTATTAAATTAACACAAAGAGCACAAAACAACTATTTCATTAAAACATCAAGCAATAAATCGAAAGCATCATGGCAGGTTATAGATAATAAATTCCGAATCACTGAGCCTATTTCTCAAATTAATATACAAAATAATATCGTTACTAATCCAACAGACATTGCAAATGCATTTAATGACTATTTTATTGACCAAACACTGAATAATATGACGAAACTACCGGACACTATGAATTTGACAAATAATCCCAACTCAATGTTCATGCACCCAGTAGTACCACAAGATATTATGAGAGCAATACAATTACTAAAAAACAAAAGTAGCACTGGGTATGATGGGATATCAACAAAGATTATAAAACTGGTATCAGGCGATATCGCTTTTCATTTATGTCATATTTTTAACTTATGTATCAGTACTGGAGTATTTCCGGATAGTTTAAAAACAGTTATAGTGAAGCCACTTTTTAAAAAAGACAATAAAGAAGATCTAGCAAATTATAGACCAATTGCGTTGATACCCATATTTTCCAAGGTTATTGAAAAAATAATTTATGAATCAATAAATAATTTCTTATCTAAATATAATATTTTAAGTGCGGAACAAATGGGTTTCAGAAAAAATAAAGGCATAAATACGGCCGTCTATGATTTATTAAATGTCATATTGCAAAATGTAGATAAAAAAGTGCCAGTATGTGCAATTTTTACAGATATGTCAAGGGCTTTTGATTGTGTTGATCATGATATTCTTATAAAAAAACTAAACATCATAGGCATCAGAGGAAATGTACTTAATCTCTTAAAATCATACCTTAAAAATCGCAAGCAGTACACAGAAATATCTAGGATATGTCTAAAAACCAAGTGTGAAGAAAAATATCTATCTAAGGCTAGAGTTATTAAATATGGCGTACCACAGGGCAGTGTGCTGGGCCCTTTATTATTTTTGCTATATATTAATGATTTACCTCGCCACATTGGACATCAAATGGTCTTATTTGCTGACGATAGTACTGCCTTGATTAAATGTATCGACAAAAAGACCTATGAACATGACATAAATAACACTTTGATAAATATAATACGCTGGCTTGAACAAAATAATTTAGTAATCAATATACCAAAGACTAATGTAATGCATTTTTATCAGCGAATCCCACCAGAAGACTTGCATTTACACTTCAATGGACAAAAGGTAGACCAAGTACTAGTTGCGAAATTCCTTGGCATCATGATAGATAGTCAATTAACTTGGAAGCCACAAGCAGAGGCAGTATGCAAAAAACTGAGTACAGTTGCGTATGTACTCTTTAACTTGTCTAAAAAAGTAAATATGGCCACAAGGTTAATAGCATACCACGGTTTGGTCGCATCGGTCTTGAGATTCGGTATAATATTCTGGGGAAATTGTAGTCTGAAGGAACAGGTGTTCAAGGCTCAAAAACGCTGCATAAGGGCAATGTGTAATCTAATAGTAACAGATAGCTGCGTACCTGTATTCAAGTCCCTAAACATATTAACATTTCCATCACTTTATATTTTCGAACTGGCTGTTTTTGTAAAGTCTAATATGTATCTTTTTAATAAAGTCTCCGAAAATAGGAACCGGCCAATCAGAAGTCAGTATAGAAATTTGCTCAGTGTTGGTAGCTACGATACCGTCCTATTAAAGAAAAGTGTTATGTGTATGGGCCCGATTATCTTTAACAAACTACCCGACGTAATAAAAACAGAGACATTATCATTATTCAAAAGGAAATTGACGATTTTACTGATAGAGAAATGTTATTACTCAGTTAGCGAATTTTTATCAGATGAGAACTTAAATTGATAATGTGTCATGCATGTATTACTGACTTTAGATCTGAACTATACCTATTGACCATAAACTGGACATTTTTATTTATTTATTATTATTATTTTTTTTTTTTTTTTTTTGATTTGACTTAAATTGACTTAATGAATTGTTGTTCTTAATTTCGTTTGACATGGTTAATTTATATTTATCTAATTTCTATTTAATTGATTTGACAATGTGTATTTATAATATGTATCGAATGAGATTATTATCGGAGATTTCTTAATTTTAGATTTTGTTTGCATGCCTTAGTTAAGGTAGTCAGTATAAGGACCTTTCAAAAACTTAATATCTATATTTTGTACCTACTTACTATGCAAATAAAGGACTATTCTATTCTATTCTATTCTATTCTATTCATGTTATATTGAATAGGTACATTTATTTTCACTGTAATTATTATGTTAGGAAGTGCCCAACTAAAATTGTATAGGAATATTATTATTGAAATATAGTATTCGGAAAATTTAACTTGCCATTAAAATATTAGCCTGTTGGGAACTATTGTTGTATATTATAGGCCGGCCGGAAAGTTGGTCGTTGGCCGGAATGTTAGTATTGTATTTTAGGTGTTAGGTTTATACAACGTGTAACATAAAGGGTATATACATACCAAGGGCATGGCATCTTTACATGATATCAAATGATATCGGAAGGTTTTTAACTCAAAATAAAATACTCAAGAAATTTATACTAAATTTTCGGTTCCGTGTGTTTCTTAAATTCAAATCATAACAAACGTGCACCACACTACAGACGTTAATAACTACTCGTTACACGTCACATTACTTGACAAAATCACGATAAATGTCTTCAAAAATTCTGTGTGCCTAGTATGGTAGTAGCCTATCACAGGCGGTGTTTTTTCTCGTAACTTCCTAACATAAAGAGATAGGATTAAAAAACCCTTCCAATATCGATTGATATCATGTAAAGATGTCATGCCCTTGGTATGTATATACACTTTATATTACATGTTGTATACACAAATACACACATCTTCTCCTCTCCTTAGCATATAGAGGTCTCCTGCTGGACAGAGGCCTCTCCGAAGGCTTTCATTCTATTGGCATAATCCTCACGTTTGGCAGGCGTTTGGGGATCGCAGTTTTGTTATTCCATAGGAGAAACGCTGCTGCTGGCTTCACTGGTGAGAGTTCCCTTAGTCGCCTCTTGCGACACTCACTCCCACACTATGGAAGGATATGAGATGGAAGAATACACCCATAATTAGCCTATAATGTTCCCACTGTTGGGACCAAGGCCTCCACTCGGTGAGAGAGATTGGGCCATAATCTATCACATATGTGATGTAGATGTCACATGTCTAAGATATTTCTTCTTTGCCTCTTCTTTCCTCACGATGCTTTCCACCACCGTTTTTGAGAGCAGTGGTGATAAAAAATGTACACAAAGTAAAGCGCCTCTGGTTCGAACTTACAACTTGTAAGTCGTGGCCGATGCCACCAGGTCCCCGCTACTCTTAGGTAAGATTAAGTTATTAGGTTTATACAATATGTAAAGAAAACCCTGTCCGATCCGTAAAGGTATTGTTAGGTATCAATAATTGATTTTACTAATAAACTTAAAAAAACAATCCCCCTAAAAAAATAAATATTATTTAGCAAAAAGAGGTAACTTAATACATGTGCGGTAAGCAACCCTTCCACGGGCGACGGGTGGCAGGGCACGCGGCACGTGGTCGCATCGCTATTCGCTCATAATAATACCGGTGTTGTCAATTTTTTTTAAATTAGCAAATTTCGGGGAAGTTGGAGTTAATTCGTGGGAAAAAAGATTATTTCAAAATTCATTAGTATTGTTTCTATGATGATTACGTAAAATTTTATATTATATTTGGTCAAGTATTTACCTAAACTTTATTATCCTTATGTGTCGGACAGGGTTTTCTTTACATAGTGTATAAACATTTAAAACTATCCAGCGTTAGGGAATCATTTTCCCAATATTTAAATAAGTATGAATTAATGCAAAAATAACTATGATTTCTACACAATAAAGGCCAGTTTACTACTACTGCGAATAATTTGATAACTTTAACTATAGCGCTATTCAATCTGGAATCAACTCAATTAACATTGAAATGAAGTTGATAATTGTTTAACTGTATGGATTGGGGGGTGCCATGCTGCGTACTGTGTACTGCGCACGTTTACTATAGAAATTGTGTAATTTTTTGCTTGTTGTTTGTTTTATATCTCTTCCAATATTGCACCGGTCTCGTGTAGAGTCGTATTATTACACTTTGGGATGGACGTTTTGGGTGGACGTGAGTCATATTTCTCTCAATGTTCTTTGTTTTTGTGTGTGTTCTGCGCCAAATTTACGGCAAAAGCCTATCTTCTTTGCTTTTCTTCGATAAGGCAAATAAAAGTAGCTGTGAAATATCTAGACAGTTAGAAGCTCTTAGCAAAACTAGCATTGATCACGACGTTTATTAACTCTAAGTTCCGGTTAGTGTTTTCAGACGATTCAGTCGAAGCGCCTTACGATATCACCCTTCGTTAAAAATCAAAAGAGAATGGCATAACATATCATTATTTTTTATTTGCTCTTGTATGATGTTGTATATTTACCTAAGCTGGTATGATACACTTCACGTACATATTTATTTTATAGTCTATATCAATAGTACACTACAGATTACCCACGTTATTGCTCTCTCCTTCCCCTTAGTATTCCATCCAAAGGTTGTCTGTAAAAGATCACTCTTAGCGATGAGATCGCCCATTGTGGTACCCTATGTAAAATCTTTAAATTTATGTTCTGTCATCTATATGGTGTATATAATAAAGAGTATTCTTTTCTACTAGTTTAAAAAATGCACACATCCGCAATCATGGTGCGAACGGTATTAACTCTAAGAAAACATTGAAAGAAAATGATATCAACCAAAGATTAAGATCTAAATTTGGTTCAGAGCATGATAAAAAAATCGCCAAGAATATTCACGAGCTATTCTGTACAAATATCACCGTGAAAACTATGTGAACTCAGCTTAAAGTGAACTACCATTCCATATGATGCTACCACTGCTAAATGTATAATAATAATAATTTATTTGACACAGAACATATGTTCCATTTGAACAGTACACAGGACATATTAAAATTTTCTTAATTTTTAAAATAGAACAAATGTTATATATAAAAAGAAACACAAACAACCTAAGACCCTTCTATTGTAGCGAGGCAATAATGCCAAATAGCGTGCTCTGGTCATAAACGTCATGATAAGAGTCATAAAAAAAATCAAGAAATGTCATACATGTATGTAATATCGCCCAGTCAATATCAATAAGTTTTAGTAAGCTTACCAGTACCCATTACCAGAGACATTTCGCCATGGGCGGCTCGTAAAATATTCCATAGTAAGCCATAGTAAGTGTTTCGGCTCCTTTGAGGTGCCAAAGGACAGGTCGTGTGGAAGAAATTAGAATTTCGTTTATGGATGATGTATGGGGCCGAGGGACGTGGGATCCGCTTGGGAATGGCACATCCATTTGTAGATATTGCATCTTGTCGATGTATTCTATAAAGGAGATAGAAGATAATATATTGCAGCTAATGTATTTCTTTAAAGGAATAAGGGATTACTGGCTTTAAAAGTTTAAATTGTTTATCTTACAGCAGGATTTTGATAGTTCCGGTTAGGAACTATGAATAGCATTGAGCATAAAACTTCTAACAATATGTAGTGCAATTACATACATACATACATACATAATACTATTACATAATACAATTACATACATACATTCATAATGGGCTAGTGGTTAAAACACCAGTCTCTCAAGTATGAGTGCGCGGGTTCGATTCTAGGTCAGGCAAGTACCAATGTAACTTTTCTAAAGTTATATGTACTTTTTAAGTATATCTTGGACACCAATGACTGAAGGTGAAGGAAAACATCTTGAGGAAACCTGGACTTTAAGTCTGAAATCGCCAACCTGCATTGAGCAAGCGTGGTGATTACGTTCAATCCTTCTCTGCATGAGAGGAGACCTATGCCCAGCAGTGGGACGGTAAAAAGGTTGATGATGATGATACATAATCTGCCTATATTGTGCCCAATTTTGGGACACAGGCCTTCTCTCGGCGAGAGGGAGTGGGCCGTATTCTACCACGCTGGCCCAATACGGGTTGATTTATGTGACATGTTTTCGAAGTTTTTGACTCTTGGACCGCCGGTTTCCTCACGATGTATTCCTTCACCGTTTTGTGAGCAGTGATGATGAAATAATTAACACTAAGTAAAGCGCCTGACAGGGTTCGAACCTACGACCTGGAACTAGTAAATCGCGGCCGACCAGGCAATTAAGGGTTCATATTATTGGAACCCATTACATACCCTTAAGGTAATCGTCGGACTACAATTTGAGTGTCTTTAAGGCGCTTTACCATCAACGATCGCATCACTGCTTACCATCAGGTGGGATTGCTGTCAAACACTAGTTTATAATTTATAAGAAAAAAAAAACACAGTAACTGGGTTGTGGTACTCAGATAGGTGATCGCTTCATGTAAAAGACTTCTAGAAAGGGTTTCTATCCCAACGTTGTTGAAAAATCGTAGATAAAGAAGGTGAAACATCGAACAATATTGACACAGTTTAATTTAATTAGTTACATCAACATCCACCGCTCGAAACCCAACACGTTGCTGAAATTAATATTTAAATAAAACTGAACGCTTACAATCAACAGCGTTTAAAAGAAATAGTCAATATTTTGCATAATTAATTATTATTATTAATCGAGTTCCGTCATCCGAAGCCTTCGAAATGCGCTGTAAATTTTCAGTAACAGTTAATCTCATTGATATGCACTGAGGAAGCAAGACCAAAAGACCAATACGGGATCAATAAATATTCAAGTATGCCTCTCAAGTATGAGTGTGCGGGTTCGATTTCAGATCAAGCAAGTACCAATGTAACTTTTCTAAGTTATATGTACTTTCTAAGTATATCTTGGACACCAATGACTGATTAAAAAAATTGAGGGAAATATCTTGAGGAAACCTGGATATGAGGTCTGAAATCGCCAACCCGCATTGAGCAAGCGTGGTGATTGAGCTCAAACCTTCTCTGTTTGAGAGGAGAACTGTGCCCAGCAGTGGGATAGTAAAAGGTTGTTGTTGATGATGATGATATGGATGGTTATAGTTTTTATAGCAAAAGTAATATAATCAGTCTTTAACCACTGAGTGTTGATAAACAATCTACCTCTCTGTGACAAGGAATGGGTTGTGATACACTACGGGAGCCCAGAGCGAGCTGTTAGACGTCAAATATCTTAAAATTTGTGGTTCTAGAACATGATGAGTTCTTTCACTGTTTTATGAGCATGATGCTAAAATAATAGACACAATGTAAACAGGTTGCCAAGATAGGAAAATACGACGTACAACGCGTAAGTCATGACCTTTACCACCACTGCTCAGTAACAATTGGTTGGTTGCTCGGTACAGTAAGGCGATGTCTTCTGTCCACCTTGACTGGCGGCAAGAGGAGCGGAGGTCATTGTTGTCATCGCTGCCATAACCTTCATTCGGAGTGTCAGCATTGCTATAAAAAAGAGAGGCCTACGTCTAACATTGAGTGAAGTCTGCCTGCTCTTGAGGTTTTTGAAGTGAAACTTCTTTAGGCACGCTTGACTTGGGGAGTAAACTAGCGAAAGCGTTACGAAAAATGATAGGAAAAAAAATGATGAAGGCGAACGGAAGCAGAGTATAGTCCTATTTCGTCTGTAATACAAACAAGGAGTTGGCTCGTGTAAATATTGCATGACCTGTCGAGTATGAAGTTGTGAGTTCGCATCTCGCCGAAGGCAATATATATTTTTTGGATCTTTTTAAGATTTGTTAACAATTGAGTCGAGTATGAAGTTGTGAGTTCGCATCTCGCCGAAGGCAATATATATTTTTTGGATCTTTTTAAGATTTGTTAACAATTGATTACCTAAGAGCACAAATAAATTTATAAATTTCGTTCTGTTCTGACCTTTATATTGTTTTATATATTTTTGCTGAACATTTCTGATATAATTGAAAGTATAGAAGCTTTAAGATATCGTCACAATACGATAATTGGACACAAAGTACAAATTGCTTTCGAGCCTCATAAGCTCAATTATTAAGCTAAGTACCTTGATTGATTAAGAACTATGAATTTCTTCGAGAACATGACGCTGCGAACACCCCCCGACCCCCCTCATTGATTATCTCACCCCCCCGTGGATTATCTCGGGAACCAGAGGTCGTGGACTACCCGAGTTTGGGGTCCCCTGAATCAGGAGGAGGAGCCCGACCTTTTGGCCCCGAGGGAATCCACTCCCCCCTCTCCCCCTCCCCCCTACCCCCCGCAACCCCACGAAATCTACCCCCCCCCCCCCCCCCTGGAGTTACCTCACCCCCCGTGGATTATCTCGGGAACCAGAGGTCGTGGACTACCCGAGTTTGGGGTCCCCTGAATCAGGAGGAAGAGCCCGACCTTTTGGCCCCGAGGGAATCCACTTTTTTTTTTTTTTTTTTTTAAATTGGAGGTCTATGCAAAAATATTAATTTATAAATGAAAGCATGAAATAAATTTAAATATTTATAGAAAATTAATATATGTGTGTACAATATATACATGTATACACATAACATATATATATTGTACACACATATATATATATATATATATATATATATATATATATATATACATACAGATGGTGCAAAAGAAGTTTCACTTCAGTCGTGTGGTCATAAGCACACTCGTTTTTTTTTTTTTTATAATTATAAACCAGTTCTTGACCGCAATCCCGTCTGACGGTAAGCAGTGATGCAATCGTTGATGGTAAACCGCGATAGTTTATTAAGAGCCTATTCACTTAAGAAAACTGAGTGAATAGGAAAAAAGACGGCAGTTGAGCGAGGTGATGCTATGTGAAACCCAACAACACGACCAACGATGCTGCGCCAGAGGGAGATGGATCTGGAGACCCTCCACGACCAAATTCCCAACACAACAACATTTACGACACATCGCACCCGACACTCATTCATCCTCTTCACACCCTTCATATAAACGTTTTTAGGTACTCACGACTATACATCCAGTTATACATTTCCAGTTTCATCGGGTAGGTTTTTCGTACAATTAGAAGTCAACTTATTCTGGTTATGTATCTCTTGGTGTGTCGCCTTGCGTGCATACAATTATTCATAATTCATCTCTGAATCCGAGGATTTTACCTACTTTAAGGAAAACAGCTTCGAAAAATTTTGAATGAGGAGGTAAAACCACTGGTGATTTTAAAATCTCTGAAAAGACGGAACAGATGCCTTATTTACCACCTGGAAGCTTTGCAAGAAGTCTTTGCACAATCAATGAAAATGAAAAAAAGAGTTATATTCCTTTTAGAAACATTCAAAATATAATAATAATAATAGATTATTGTGTAATCTATATTAATGGTACACCGTAGACTACCTTTTTTTGTAATTATAAACTAGTGCTTGACTGCAATCCCACCTGATGGTATGCTTGATGATGCAATCGTTGAAGGTAAAGCGCGCTAGATTATTAAGAGCCTATTCACAAAAAAAAACTGAGTGAATAGGAAAGAAGACGGCAGTTGAACGAGGTGATGCTATGTGAAACCCAACGACACGACCAACGATGCTGCGCCAGAGGGAGATTGGTCTGGAGACCCTCCACGACCAAACTACCGACACAACAACATTTGACGCATCGTCCCCGGCACACATCGCAACACAGCTGCTCAGACGAATCCTCCGCACGACTTCACCCGGCCATCATCACGACGAATCGCTAAGCGGCAAGACTGTCTGGTAACTTCTGCGGGCGGCCGATGTTTTGGCATACCACCGAGTAAATCTTTATAGCTAGTATATTTCTATTGCCGTGAAACAATAAAATACTAAGTTTTTTTTTTATTTTAGAAATGGAAGCCTTTGTATGCGAGTCCACTCCACTCACACTTGGCCAGTTTTTATCCTATTTAAGGCTGAACTTTTTAGTGACATAAATAGAAAATGATTCACATGAATAAGCCTTTAATATACATCCGATAATATCCGCAGCTGCGTTATTTTTAAAGTTTCAAATTGAGTTTGCTAAAACTTTGTTTATTTATTTAAGCTTATACAGAATTCAAAAACCATTGTTTTTGTTTTATATAAATTTGGAAATAATTTGACACCTGAAGCTTTTCCCACACAAAATCGGTGAGAAGTCAATTATATTCAACGAATAAAATTTGTCCATTGGACTAAGAACCAAACATTTCAAAATCAAAAGTTACCAAAGACAGTCCAACCCGTTTCTGCATCTCTTGTCTTTGTTATTTGCGCTGACAAGGTATTGTCATACCATGTAAAATTACTTCCCTGCTTTAATATCGTGTACCAGTTAATATAAAGAATGTTTAAACCTCTTTAAAAACAATTCTGACGTAGTCGTAACTCGCATGTAAACATTTACCGTTCATGATAGTAGACAGTTTTACTCACATGAATGTATCAGGAAAGCATACGAGCAGAGGAGGTCGAATTGCGACACTAAAAATAATCAAATATGGGTGCTGTAAACCGTAGTGATGGATAGTAGTGCCGCGATAATGATCGGGCCCGTCGCATTTTGTGGGACTGACATCCCTAAGATGTATGGGATAGGTTTTTTATGAAACAAGTATTAATGTTGTGGAAACAGATCCCCTAAAACTAGACTTAAAAACGGTTTAAGAATAATGTTAGTTGTGATTTCTACTTTCATGGAGATTGAATGCAAAAAATGTGCTCACATAACTTTTTTTTTTTATTAAATCATCAAATGACTTCTCTTGCTCTGGGCGCAGAGGAAGTGCAGCAAAATTATTCTGGTAACAAAACCGTACATACTTATTATACCAAATAAAAATGCTGTTCCGCGTTTCTTATCCGATGAAGGCCAGCCCGCGCCGCAGCTGAGCCAGTAAATATAAATTCCCAACTCTCCCTATGAGTTTGTTTCGGACGTTTCTTCTCAGAGCTAGTACTAGGAAACGCCGTAGTACTAGGAAACGCCGCGGTCATCACACCGAATTAAAACAAAAATTCGATCCAGCCGTCCCTTGCTGTTCTCTCCAGCGACGCCCTAAGCCGAGGTTCGTACCCCACAGGAGGTGACCTTAGCGTGTAGTCGCTTAGTTTTTAGTCGCTCTGGCTGGAGGCTTTAAATTCATTTAAGGCAGCCACAGGATAGTCCGGTTAAGTAGTCACGACCTCTCAAGGTCAACTACGAGATGCCATATAAAAAAATAAAAAAGAAAAATGTCCCGCGTCTAGTGCCACTATGATCTATCCTGAACTGAGTTGTGGGCTCGGTAACCACACTGCAACAATTTCCTAATATATTTAGAAAAAAAAAATAACATGATGTAAAAATTATTGGAATCAATTCAGGTGCTTATTCTGAACAAACTATATTCAAGATTCGCATAAAGAAAAAAATACGTTTTTTACGTGTAAATAACGAGCGAGTGGATAAGACACACTGTCTTATGCTTCCCGTCACACTCGCACGTTAAATCTTACGAATTTAACTGTCTGTATCTTTTTACCTTAATTTTTCGGTTCATCGACTTTCAAAATACAACAACTAAGAAGTTTCAACTTCAAAATAAACCAAGAAGTAAAAAAAAGACGGTCAATTTTATTTTCACGCGTTTCTTGCACAATACAAAAGTAATTTTTCCGTCTACGTGCCAACAGTAATTGTGACAAGTTACCTTCGCATTGTGCCATCAATTCGCTGACAATGGGACTACAGTCCCAAACAGGGCCCAAATCAACTATTTGTCACGCACCGCTTTGTAACCGAAACCCTTTTGATGGCCAGTCGAACAGGTGGCATTTAATAGTTTGTGTCTGTTTGTTAACGGGATCTTTGTTGACTGTTTCTCTGTTTGTGTTCATTGAAAATGGCAGTCATTGTGGAAAGACGAGTGTCATGGGCCGAACAGTTTAGGCTATTTATTGTGCAACATTAAATGCTACATTTTTTTATATAATTTACGATGCAAGGATTTTTATTTTTAATAATTATAAACTATTGCTTGACTGCAATCCCACCTGATGGTAAGCAGTGATGCAATCGTTGCTGATAAAGCGCGCTAGTTTATGAAGAGCCTATTCAATCAAAAAATAAAACTCGAGTGAAAAGAAAGGAAGACGGCAGTTGATGCAATGTTAAACCCAAAAACACGACCAACGATGCTGCGCCAGAGGTTGATACGTTAAATACGATAGAGGTTGATCGTACGGCTTCACTTCTTCAATCGCATGGCGGCAAGACTTTGTCTGGTTTATGGTAACTTATACCGGTAGGCGTTATTATGGCCTATCACCGTATTTAAATGAAGAAGAAATTTTAGCCAACTCTTCCTTAATCAATCTCATTCAATTTGGAAAATCTGCCGCAGGAGGCCATAGCTCTGATACGACATACATATTAACTATCTAATTTTGGCTCACTGCCAAATAATAAATTGTGTCCTGTGATACATAGATAGTATTTTAAGCTACCAATATCAATCGCTGTTAAAGTGGTCACTGTATGTCACGACAGTATATATTTTCTACTAGCGGCCGCCTGCGACTTTTGATCGCATCAAGTTACTTATATATTTGAGCATTTTCTTTAACCCCAAAAGAATCTATTTCTACTGATACATTATTGCACTTCTAGATCATAATATACGGCATACATAATTAAAACTTTTGATATGCTCCGTTCCTCCAGTCGCAGCGTGGTGTTATAGAGCCTAAAGCCTTCCTGGGATAATGGGCTATGCAACGCAAAGAAGTTTGGTCAATCTTTGACCAAACTTTTACCTACTATTTTGGGATCGCTCCCAGTCTACCCGGATGTAGATGATTATCAATATTTTATATACAGCAACTGTCTATTTCACTTCCAAATAACAGTTACTAGTTTATACTTGGTGAGACTGGTTGCCAGATTTTCCGGATTCTGACCCAAAACAACAATCAAAGATCCAAAAAAGCTAACGCCTTAACATGCTTTTCGAAGTATGAAAGGTATGTAAGAATAACCAACCGTAGCAAGTTTTACATATTATAAACTTTTGTTTTGTCGGAATCCCGCCTGATTATAAGCAGTGATGCAATCTTTGATGGTAAAGCGTGCTAGTCAAGAGCCTATTCACTCTAGCCTTAAACATACATAAATTGTAGTCAGACGATAACACCGTCTGGCAAATGCGATGTAAGAGGTATAAGAGACGAGACGAAACGCTTCACTTTGTCCACGCGTTCGTACCGTAGTGGTATCAAAGCATAAGTGTGGATACCCGTAGTACGGCGGGTCGTCCCGATGGATCGGAGATGGGGGAAGTAAGTCATGCAAAAGGGTATTTGACTAAAAAAAACTAATTATTCCGTCAGTCAGAAGTCCCCGTTCGACAATCCTCATTCTCCAAAACGACTCTGTCCACATGCCGCCATTACAAAATGACGTCACAGCGTTTGCTCTACTATTACATAAATCAAATGAGCAATTTTTACTAAAATAATATCGTTATTCACGACATATATAATACCTACTACAATTAATTTGTCCTTTTAGTACACTTCTGGGGACTACAGATTCATCAAACCAATTATCAATTAACCATTTAAATTACCTATATCAGTAACATCAAACTCATCTTACGAGTAATTACAACAATGATGTCTTAATCCGGGTAATTAAGTAATTATCCAGCTTCACAAGGTGTTTAATCCCATTAGGCCTTGACTGTTACATCAATCCAGAGTTATGACGAAATAATTACGTTACTATCACAGTCAAATGTTCTAATTAGGAATTATGTTTTGGAAGGATTCACATAACCTTTCGGCTCTATTTGAAGCATCTATACACTTAACATACATCATCATCGTTAACCCCAGTCGCATCCGAAGCCTTTTTCCAGCTCTGGAGTCTGGGGTCCGCTTTACCAGTCTAACTGCTGATTTTGGCGAAACTTCAACATTTTCCGTGAAGCGACTGCCGTCTGACCTCCACAACCCGAAGGCGATATCGAAGCATTGCAGCTAGACCAATTGTAGGACTTTTGAAGGCTCCAACAAACCGTAACGACCGCCACTAGATGTTCGTATGACAACCGGCACCAACGGCTTAACGTTCTTTCCGAGGCACGACCAGACCGGTGCGAACCCGCGCCTCCTTGCGCAACGGCCGCGTTTGCTACCGCTACGCCACGGAGGCTGTCATACTTAACATACATATTTATTGTATAATCTATGTAAATAGTACACTGTAGACTACCTACATTATCTCTCTCCTTCTTCGTAGTATTCAATCCAAAGGTTGTCTGTAAAAGATCGCTCTTAGTGATAAGACCGCCCATTGTGTCACCCTTGTAAAATCTTTATATTTATGTTCTGTAATCTATATGGTGTACATAATAAAAAGTATTCTATTCTAATCCATTCTGTCTTGGGAATGAAGATACTTTTTTTTTAATAATTATAAATTAAGAAATCTGACAGATTGCAGTACCTTGATGTGTTGTGGTCTCTACTAATAAATGGAGAAAATAATAAACGAAAATATTACACATACATTAATAGCACACGGTCGATAAATAAAAAAAAAACGAGTGTGCTTATGACCACACGACTGAAGTGAAACTTCTTTTGCACCATCTGTATGTATATATATATATATATATATATATATATATATATATGTGTGTACAATATATATATGTTATGTGTATACATGTATATATTGTACACACATATATTAATTTTCTATAAATATTTAAATTTATTTCATGCTTTCATTTATAAATTAATATTTTTGCATAGACCTCCAATTTAAAAAAAAAAAAAAAAAAAAGTGGATTCCCTCGGGGCCAAAAGGTCGGGCTCTTCCTCCTGATTCAGGGGACCCCAAACTCGGGTAGTCCACGACCTCTGGTTCCCGAGATAATCCACGGGGGGTGAGGTAACTCCAGGGGGGGGGGGGGGGTAGATTTCGTGGGGTTGCGGGGGGTAGGGGGGAGGGGGAGAGGGGGGAGTGGATTCCCTCGGGGCCAAAAGGTCGGGCTCCTCCTCCTGATTCAGGGGACCCCAAACTCGGGTAGTCCACGACCTCTGGTTCCCGAGATAATCCACGGGGGGGTGAGATAATCAATGAGGGGGGTCGGGGGGTGTTCGCAGCGTCATGTTCTCGAAGAAATTCATAGTTCTTAATCAATCAAGGTACTTAGCTTAATAATTGAGCTTATGAGGCTCGAAAGCAATTTGTACTTTGTGTCCAATTATCGTATTGTGACGATATCTTAAAGCTTCTATACTTTCAATTATATCAGAAATGTTCAGCAAAAATATATAAAACAATATAAAGGTCAGAACAGAACGAAATTTATAAATTTATTTGTGCTCTTAGGTAATCAATTGTTAACAAATCTTAAAAAGATCCAAAAAATATATATTGCCTTCGGCGAGATGCGAACTCACAACTTCATACTCGACTCAATTGTTAACAAATCTTAAAAAGATCCAAAAAATATATATTGCCTTCGGCGAGATGCGAACTCACAACTTCATACTCGACAGGTCATGCAATATTTACACGAGCCAACTCCTTGTTTGTATTACAGACGAAATAGGACTATACTCTGCTTCCGTTCGCCTTCATCATTTTTTTTCCTATCATTTTTCGTAACGCTTTCGCTAGTTTACTCCCCAAGTCAAGCGTGCCTAAAGAAGTTTCACTTCAAAAATAATTAAATAGTTCACTAAAAATTTAAATTAGAACAAACTGTAAATTCAACAGTGAATGAACATGGGTTCTATTTGTTACGTATATTCTGAATGGTATGAGGCAAAATATAATAATAATGTGGCAAAAATAAGCAACACAGAAAAGAAATCCTAGCAGAAATCTTTCAGAAGTAAGCTGAAAGCTTCAAACTTTGAAGTTCGTCAAATAAAGTAGGAAGATAACAAAACAAGGGTTGTTGTATGTTGGGATTAGGTACTTACGTTTCTTAGAGCATTACAGAGCAAACATAACATTCTTACAAGAATGTTTCTAACCAAAAAGTTTTAAATTCTAAAGGAAGGTTTAATAAATACACTTCTTAATGTCTGAAAGATACGAGCAAGTATGCGTGCTTGTTCATAGCATGGCCATCTTTTGGGCCCATGAATCTAAAATACATAGGTATATGTTTATTCTATTACTTCCTCTGTACAGTGTTTTACTCTCATTGCGTACAACCATTCCATTCAAACTCAAAAGATTTTGGAGGAAATTCCTAATCCATTTGTCAACATTCTGAACAATTCGTCTGAAAAACAAAGTAAATAACGCAATGAAGATAGATGAAGTACCATTTTATAAATTTAAATTTCAGTAAGGGATCATTGTCTAAGTGTATGTAAAAAGCTAGTTATTTAACTAACCGATTAAACGTAATACCACTGCAGTTTTCATGCTACATTACAGATAAACTTTACAATTATTTAGCTACGTTACAATTCGGTGATAGACCATAACATCGGGTGCCGGCAGAAGTTACCAAAGCGATTCGTCGTATTCCGGCATGATGTCTGGTGAAGCCGTAAGGAGGACGGGTCTGAGCAATTTTGTTGCGACGTGTGCAGGTTACGATGCGCCAAATGTTGTTGTGGCTCGATTGTGGTCGTTGAAGGTCTCCAGATCAATCTCCCTCTGGTGCATTATCGTTAGTCGTGTTGTTGGGTTTAACATTGAATCACGTCGCTCAACTGCCATCTTCCTTACTATTCACTAAATTTTTAAGTGAATAGGTTTAATAACCTAGCGCGCTTTACCATCAACGATTGCATCACTGCTTACCATCAGGCGGGATTGCGGTAAAGCCTTACTTTATAATTATAAAAAAAAGTTACTAAATTGGACTCTGTATCTAACTGTGACGTATAATGACAACAGAAATAACTGGTATTATATTAAGTCGGTTAATTAGTTCACGAGATTTTGTTGTTTGCCTTTAGTTAACTACATACACCAATGAAGTACAGTTATGTAATCATCATGATCATTAACTGCCCGCCACGAGGCACTGTTGAATAAAACCCTCTCTTCTCCTGTGCCAATGCCCACGTTCGTGAGTCAGACTTATCCAGGTTCTGCCCGCGATGGTAACAATGTCGACCAATCAGCTGGTCGTCGGTAGAAGTAACGTTTGTTTCCGGTCCTTGAATGCCACTCTGTCACACTCTGACTCTCTCGGTCACCACTGCCAGTCTCGCCAGGTGTCCAGCCAAACTCCATTTGAATTCTATATTTCGGTATCCGCAGTTGAAACCCTTCATACTTTTTCGGTTCCCGACGTTTGCTAACTACCAGACTATGTACGAGCTTTGTTTATACCAAACGTTCTGACTTACTGAATCTGATCTGAAACTGATCAAACTTATGTTACCTAATACTTTTTAAATCACCTTAGAAACTGGCGCCAATTTCACTGTTCACAAACTAAATTAAATTTAAATGCAGTGCAATCTTTTTCTTTCGATTTCACGAAGAAAATTATCATCATCATCATTATCAACATTTTTATCGTCCTACTGATGGGCACAAGTCTCCTCTCACACAGAGAAGTATTGAGCGTAGTCACTACGCTTGTGTTTATGGCACAAAACCCGCCACACTTTTTCCCACCCACTGCAACTCCTGAAAGCCAGAATCAACAGTGGAGACCGCCAGAAAAACGCCGAGCAATGAAGCTCGACGAGTCCCGGCAGAAAAGAATAGCGGAGGAGTAAGAAAAAAGAAATCACCAGGCTTGATCAATGCGGGTTGGCGACTACAGACTTAAAGTCCAGGTTTCACGATGTTTTCCTTCACCTTTTTTAATTAGTCATTGGTGTCCAAGTTATACTTGTTGATCAAAATTACTCAAAGTCTGGTACTGTAAGTACTAGAAGTACTAGGAACTGAATTCGAACGACCTAACCCGTTAGTCTTGGTCTATAACATTAAGAAGCTTCCATCGTCGTTAAAACAAGCACATAGTAGGACGCTAGTAGTCAATAAACAAATCTACAAAAACACAATAAGAATCAGCAAATATTACAACAATACAAATAAAACTATACCTTCTTGGCCACACAGCAATCACGCGTATTCATGTTTCTTTGAATAATATTGGCATAGCATTGTGACGTCATTCGTCGTTCGCCAGATATGTTCCACCCCATATACAGAGCAGTAACTATGTTAACAGTATAGGTTATGGCTGGACCGCCACTAAATATGATAAACAGGGCCTAGTTATACAAATGTTTTACAAACAAACTAGGATGATACGTGGAGGGGCTTTTAGGAGGGTGACTGTTGGCTTGAGTGAATGGTGACTTTGAATTAGTGATGTTGTTTTGTAATATTTGTAAATTTCAATGCTTATCTCTATTGGAAAACAGCTCGCTATAGTTACCTAGGCAGCCTTTGATGGTTTCTGATACTGCATAAGTGATAATAATTATAACTAAATTGACTGTCGTTGGGCACATATACAACGTGTAACATAAAGGTAGGTGCCCTAGGTATATACATACCTAGGGCATGGCATCTTTACATGATATCAATCGATATTGGAAGGGTTTTTTAATCCTACCTCTTTATGTTAGGAAGTTACGAGAAAAAACACCGCCTGTGATAGGCTACTACCATACTAGGCGCACAGAATTTTTGAAGACATTTATCGTGATTTTGCCAAGAAATGTGACGTGTAACGAGTAGTTATTAAGTATGTAGTGTGGTGCACGTTTGTTATGTTATTTGAATTTAAGAAACACACGGAACCGAAAATTTTGTATAAGTTTTTTGAGTATTTTATTTTCATTTAAAAACCTTCCGTTATCATTTGATGTCATGTAAAGATGCCATGCCCTTGGTATGTATATACCCTTTATGTTACACGTTGTATACAGGATCAACCCTTTTTTTTTGGATAGCAAATCATCAAATGACTTTCTTTTGAGCAACCCGCGGCCCTGGCTGGCATCGGTCCTTGTAGACCCCGTCAAACTTAATCACCCTTATAGTATTCACAGGCTTTAGCTTCTCTCTGTAAGAAGTTGGTCAAAATCAACCACGCGGGTCACATAACTTCAAATGTTTGGTTGTAGGGCGTATATCTCGTCGTTCATTTTGATACAATGCTTTCCTTCAGCGGAGAGGCTGATTAATCATCATCATCATCAACCTTTTTTATCGTCCCACTGCTGGGCACAGGTCTCCTCTTATACAGAGAAGGATTGAGCGTAATCAACACGCTTGCTCAATGCGGCATGGCGATTTTAGACTAAAAGTTCAGGTTCCTCAAGATATTTTCCTTCACCTTCAGTAATTGGTGTCCAAGATATACTTAGAAAGTACATATAACTTTAGAAAAGTTACATTAGTTCCAGGGGCTGATTGGCGAACCAGATTTAACTCAAAACGGTCTCCAAATCCTGGAGCACAGGCGTAGAGTAGTCAGCCTGTCGGTG
The DNA here is from genome assembly GCA_037179545.1 of Sesamia inferens. Lineage (NCBI taxonomy): Eukaryota > Metazoa > Arthropoda > Insecta > Lepidoptera > Noctuidae > Sesamia > Sesamia inferens. The sequence continues at coordinate 28,263,693 of CM073933.1, read as the reverse complement.
TTCTATAAAATGCATTTATTCCCCAATCCCCGTTCCATCATCGGACGACCTGTCATACGGCGAATTTCCACCCTTAAGTAGTTGATACCACTACGATCAGGAAGAAGCGTTTCGCCTCCTTTTTTATAACGCGTACATCTAGGGACAGGAACAATTTACCAGCGGCGGTGTTTCCGTCGGACTACAATTTAAGTGTCATCAAGGCAAGAGTAAATAGGCTCTTAATAAACTAACGCGATTTACCATTTACGATTGCATCACTGCTTACCATCAGGCGGGATTGCGGTCAAGCACTAGTTTATAATTTATAAATAAAAAAGCGGGAGCAGTGTTGAAAACACTCTCCACTGTATTTCAATTAAATACATTTCACAAACTATGTAAAAAATGAAATACCGGAAAATAATCGAAACTTTACGAAAACGACGATGTCGAAAACTTATATGCATAAAACCCTAACCGAAATTCTCAGTAACCACTAAAATTCTAATCGTGGTATTATTTTTGAGGCGTTGACAATAAATAAAATAGGTCTTTAAAAAACGTACCCGCAAAGTGCAGAAGCTGGTAATGCCAAAAATAATTTTTAACGCTTAAGGTCGTATCGTAAAAATAAATGGGTTGTAGGCCTTGCAAATATTCTGTTTCGACCTTTAAAAATTAGCATAAGCAGTACGCCCACTCAAAAGATTACGGTACAGGGTGATGCGTAAGCATAATTACTATCAAGCTGTACCTACAGGGTGAGGTCCTCTTGGAAGTTAAGACGGTCACCTTTTCATGGGTTATCTTGTGAATGACGTTGGAGATTTTTGGCTTGGTGTAAGTGAATATAAATAAAACTGTTCAGCTGGATTGTTGAAGATAAAATATTAAATATTAATAAAAATAAACCCAGTCCAGAACTAGTAACGTGGTATTTATACAGTTTTATTTTAAACTGTTTTCAATAATCAAAGTTACTCATATTATCATGTGTACCTGTGAACATTTTTGCTGAATTATCTGAACAATAAACCATTTTCTTACTTACCCTACGATTCACTTGTAGACCAACCCGCCCTTTTTTTTTTTGGCCAGCATGGTAGAATATGGCTCACTCCCTCTCGCCGAAAGGAGGCCTGTGTACCAACAGTGGGAACTTTATAGTCTGATTGTGATCACTTGTAGACTATTGTACAATAACACAAAAATAAGGTTATAGTAGTTTTAAAGCCTAGATGAGAAACTTTAAAACTACTATAACCTTATTTTACTTTTAAAAAGATTGAGTTTTATAATATTGTATTTCAGCTGGAATGATAAATTTGGTATTTCATAGGGTACTTTTTATTTATTTATTTATTTATATATTCTTTATTGTACACCAATCAAACATCGAACAAAATACATTCAACACAAAAACATACAATGGGCGGCCTTATAGCTAATGCGATTTCTTCCAAGCAACCAAAGAATGGACAGATTCTCCCGATCCACAAATGGGATAGTCGTTGGTGCAAACATCATTATTACAATATACTAAAGTAGATATACAAATACATACATATACCAATGACTGATTGCAAGGAGAAGGATCTTGAAGAAACCTGGACTTTAAGTCTGAAATCGCCAACCCGCATTAAGCAAGGTGTTGAGGTTTAACATTGCATCACCTCGCTCAACTGCAGTCTTCCTTCCTATTCGCTCAGTTTTTCTGGGTGAATCGGCTCTTAATAAACTAACGCGCTTTACCATCAACGATCGCATCACTGCTGCATCGAAGCGCTAGTTTATAATTATTAAAAAAAAAGCGTGGTGATTACACTCAATCGTTTTCTGTATGAGAGGAGACTTGTGCCCAGCAGTGGGACGAAAAAAGGTTGATGGTGATAGTTTTGCACGCAATAAATCCGACATGTTTCTTACCTTAAAATTCTTCAACAATATTGGACACAGTATTAATTACTGACTAGCTGCGCCACGCGGTTTTACCCGCGTAGGTTTCGATACGCTCAGCTCCTATTGGTCGCAGCGTGATGTTATATAGCCTAAAGCCTTCCTGGATTAAGGGGCTATCCAACGCAAAAAAAAAAATCAAATCGGACCAGTAGTTCCTGAGATTAGCGCGTTCAAACAAACTCTTCAGCTTTATAATTATATTAGTATAGATTTGTGTACTCAAGCTGACTCAGCGCACTATTACATTCCACATAGTTTTGTTTACAAAGTCATTAGATATATGTATGTACACGTCTGTTTATCTCTTGGGGGTTAACAGGCTTGATGTTAAACGTTATATGCTAAAGTCGTTCTTGTTGCGTTGTTTTTTAAAACTCCGCCACGGATTTAGATACGGTTTTCAGCATCGTTTAGAAAATTTAATCCGGATGATTGATTTGTGAATTCCATTTATCTTTCAAATGTAGATATGTAGTGTTAACTTCTTTAAATGTAGAAATCTCTATGTCATGTAAGTGATAAGAACCATACGAAATATGGAGGCTTGTTAAAATTATAACAAAAAACAACAACATTAAATTAGAAACATCTAAACACAACATAATGTACAAAATGTATTGACAACATTGCGTTAGCGCTAAGCAGAAACTTTCAGCGCAGAGAAGTAAATACACGAATAAACATTAATAATTTAAGGTTATATCTGATCCATCGGGGCTTGGACGACGCTGGTGAACGTTTTCTGTAACTGGGGTGTGGTGCAAACGAATGAAATAGCTCGAAAAAGCTTGTCAAGCTTTGGAATTATTTATTTTCCAACTAACAGTTAGATGTCAGGGAAGTCTAAACTTAATTATATTTAACATAAATTCAGGGTACCTGCTCTAAATTTTCCTTAATCAACTTATGCACCGTCCGAAAATATATGGTTCGATACTTCAAGTTAACCCAATTTCCAATTAATTAATTTTGTGTATATAAGTAATATGGAGGAGCACTTGCAGCATTTTTTTTAACACTAAAAAGAAAGAAAGGAAACCTCGGTGGCCTAGTAGATAAAACAGCACCCTCTCAAGTATGAGTGTGCGCGTTCAATTCCAGGTCAGGCAAGTGCCAATGTAACTTTGTCCCTGTATGAAAGGAGGCTTCTACCCAGCAGTGGGACGATAAAAAGGTTCATGATGATGATGATGATCACTGTAGATTTGGGTTCCTTTTCTTAATAGAAAGGATGCACTTAATTTAAATTTTGTTTCATTTACGAACAGGGGAATCGGTACCACTGTTTTATTTTAAGACGTCTGAGATTTTCTTTTGTTAAAACTGAGGTCTTATTATTATCTAATGTTTGATAGAAGAAGTATAATAGCTGAGCTTTGTCTTAATTACAAAATCACATTAAGCATTAACGGATCAATAAAAAGTTGTTTAGAAATGTGATTTTTAGGCATGTATTACCGAGAAAGTGTCTTGAGGAGAGTTTTTAGTATGAATGTCTGTGGCTATGAGAGCTTACTCTTATTGCTATCGACATTTATTTCCCCAAGGAAGACCCAGAAATGATGGATGAAATGTATGAAATGCAGCATAATGCTCAGTGACGGCGGTTTTGAGTGGATGTGACGCATGTACCCTTTCTTGAACCATTTCTTGATTCATTTTTGTTTTTTTTTTAAATTTTTTTGCGCCATGTTTACCGCAAATAAAGGTATTTTCATTCTTTCTTTCTATGTATGAATGGTTAGATAGAAGGTGACTACCAAGATACATAACAAGATTCTGTTATCTGATGAAGCTTTACGGGGGACGGGTCTGAGTAGTTGTGTTGCGATGTGTGCCGGGTACGATGCGCCAAATGTTGTTTTGTTGGGAGTTTGGTCGTGGAGGGTCTCCAGATCAATCTCCCTCTGGTGCAGCATCGTTGGTCCTGTTGTTGGGTTTAACATTGCATCACCTCGCTCAACTGCCGTCTTCTTTCCTATTTACTCAGTTTTTTGATTGAACAGGCTCTTAAGAAACTAGCGCGCTTTACCATTGCAGCACTGCTGCTGCTTATAATAATTACTAGCGGCCCGGCCGGGCTTCACACGGGTACAATGCTGATACTAAATTCATTACAGAAAGACTGTGAAGGTTGTATAAAAAACATAGAGGCGTGCGAAGAGGCTTAGAGGCGTGTGAAGAGGCTGATTGGTGACCCTGATTTACTCGAGATGGTCTCCTAAACCTAGAGCACAGGCGTAGAGTAGCCAGCCTTTCGGTGTTCTATAGGATACATTTTGGGGAGTGTGTGTGTTTTGGGGGAATTGCATGATTTAATTCCCCCATCTCCGTTCCACCATCGAACGACCCGTCGTACGGCGAGTTTCCACCCTTATGTTGTTAACACCACTGCGATCCGGACGAAGCGTTTCGCCTCCTACTTTATACCGCGTACATCGAGGGACTGGAACAATTTGCCAGCGGCGGTGTTTCCGTCGGACTACAATTTGAGTGTCTTCAAGGCTAGAGTGAATAGGCTCTTAATAAACTAGTGCGGTTTACCATCAACGATTGCGTCACTGCTTACCATCAGGCGGGATTGCGGTCAAGCGCTAGTTTATAATTTAATAAAAAAAAAACATAGCTCATACATTGCTCTGTAATATGTAGTGATAAAAATAACAAAAATAAAAACGAATAGAGATGTATGGGAAAATAAGACGTGTTGCGGCGACTACAAGTAAATTGTAATAAGTACAAGAGACAAACAACAAATAAACATCAATTCTTTTCATTCAAAATATGATGCTAAATAATTATGTCTCCTATATCTTACACCACACTCCCTGTCGGCGTTCGGTCACGAACTTCAGCCCCCTCCCATACAACAATGGGCGCCAGAAAATGGCTACAATAAACTGAAGGGAGGGGAGGGAGTGGATAAATTTTGTCTTACACAGTTTTCGTGAACGCTTTTAAGCGCGAAGTTTACTTGCGACGGTTTTAAGGGATGTTCCTTAGGTATAGTCACCTATGAAAATGTAATCAGCTAAATTAGCAAACAGCAACTACATGAGTATTCCATTATAAGTATACGTTGATAGACGAATTTGAATCATATCATCAATGGAAACAAAGATTATATTTAATCATCATCATCATCTCAGTGTTGATCCCAGTCGCATACAAAGCTTTCATAGCTTTGGAGTCTGGGGTCCGCTTTACCAGTCTAACTGCTGATTTTGGCTAAACTTTGATGTTTTCCATGTTTGACCTCCACAACTTGAAGTCGATAGAGAAGCATTGCAGTTCGACCAATTGTTGGACTTTTGAGGGCTCCAACAACCAGTAACGACTGCCATTAGGTGTTCGTATGGTAACTGGGACCAACGGCTTAACATGCTTTCCGTGGCACGACCAGACCAGTACAAATATTCATTTTCATGCATAGGTATTACAAATATTCATATTCATGTATAGGATATTTGCACTGCGCGGGGATCGAACCCACGCCTCCTTGCGCAACGGCCGCGTTCGCTACCGTTACGCCACGGAAATAAAATCGTGTTAACACCACAGAAAAAAAGCTGTTGTCGTGAACAAAAATAGTAGCAATAGCATTACTTGTTATCATAACCCAAGGCATCTTCAGATATTTCCGCTCTATATTTAAAATAGACTCATCACAGACTAAACACACAGAACTAACCTACTTTCAGTGTTACAACTAGCCGTGAAACAATCCCACCCTACCCTAACTTCACAGCAATGGGCTTCCAGGCCAAGAAAAAATAGAAAAAAAAGAGAAAACACATTCGCTCATTTATTTACGAGTGTGCCTTTGGCTCGCCTGCGCCAAGCCATTAGCAGGACCACTATATATGTCTCCTTCTATCTACAGCAGGCTTATATTAAGCTGTTTCGCCAAGATTTTCCAGCACTCTATGTAACTCCATGGGTTAAAACACTTAAACTTTGAACTGGAGAAAATTGTATGTACGTTTTTATCATTGTGTTCGTGGTTTTTATATCACGTGTTCATTTGTTTATTTTTTTGAGATATTGGCAACGTTGGAGCAGGGTAAACCCCAATAAGGCTGGTATGGATACCTGGTTTTCATAAATAGGTTTGCGGCAAAGAAGGTTTAATATTTTCCGTGGGCAACGTATGCGTCGTTTATAAGCCGTTTAACCGTTATTAAGCGTGATGAATTTTATTTATTTTTACGCTTGAATATTTCTCGTGTAGCCTTGAAATGAGCAATTTTGTGCAAACTCGCAGATTCATAGTGATTGTGTTGCCCTTTCATAGTTGTATTCATTCAATGTATTTGAGCATTTTAATGACGTCACCACTGTCTACTAATTTTCTCTATACAAAGTTTTTCAACTGAACAATAAATATTCATTTTCATGTAAGTACCGTTTGTTTAGTTCATTCGTAAATGCGTCAAATATTTCAAACGGCACAGTTTTATTAAAAGCACTTTGCAACACAGTGAGTATTTTATTGGTAGGATTAGTAAAAAGCGTTTGTTTTTATGAAAAAATGGTAAAGTAAATCACAGCTTTACAATCGCTGAATCGAATATACCCATAGGGATTATACAAAATGTAAAGAAAACCCTGTCCGATCCGTGAAGCTATTGTTAGGTATCGATAACTGATTCTACTAATGCCTACAGGCGGGCTAAACTTAAAAAAAAATCAACCCAAAAAAATAAATAATCTTTCGCAAAACGCAAATGCATGCGGCACGCGGTCGTGTCGCTATTCGCTCATAATAATACAGCCAAAAATGTTGTCACTTTTTAAAAGTTCCCAATATGAAGCATTTTAAGGCATACTGCTAATCCGTGGCTATGTTCTAAAAAGTATCTTCCCAACTAGCTTAAATAACGCGATGAATATTGTTGAAATGTCAAGAAGAAAACTCATTGGTACGGATATCGTGTTACGCAATTACACTTCATTACAACAACAGCATTCGGGTCGCTAGAAGAGAATAAAATAGTTATACTTATGATAAACTATAAAACTGCATAGCAACGAATCTCCAAGGAAGTTTTAATTATAAATTAACGTCGTATTTCACTGTTTATAACAAACTTTACCTTTTAGACCCGTCGAGGGATTAGCCTGACCTCGCCTTATTCAAATATTAATGTTTGTTTCCCTTTTTTACTTTATTTTCTTTTCTACTAATAAGATTTGATGACGAGGAAGAGCTAGGTGAAGGTACACAGTTACTAGAAAAAACAGTCAATCGGTTCTGTAAAAAATCGATGTGAAAAGTTGGGCACTCCCGACCACCTTAGGATGGTCTTGCAGGCGGTGAGCAGTGGGCAGCTCGCTGCCTGGTAAGATCCAGGCCCGGGTCGATGGCGCGTTGTTTCACGCGCTCCTCAAAGAGATGTCAGCACATCGTGAGGGGGTCCACGAAGACCGATGCCATCTGGGTCAGGGTTGCGGGTTGGTTAAAAAAGAAACCGTAGCTCTGGTTGTCGCACAGGCAAGTGAAGAAATACGGATGGGTTTTAGTCAGTCAAAGTCTTACACGCCCTTCCGCTTCGTCCAAAGCGAGGTCATTTGATGATTTCCTATCCCAAAAAAAGCGGGATTTTGAGCTATCAATAGTGTAAATTCCTTAGAATTCGTTGGAAGACAGCTAACTCCACGCATACCTACTTCACTTGAGTTTTCAAAGAGCAAAGTTTACAGAACTGCCAGGGACGCGGGTTCTTCGAAAAAGTTACCGTGGTCTCTCATCAGGTAGATTTATAAAAAATTATTAAACACGTATTTTTTATTTCATTCAAATATTGATTTGAAATATCGCATGACATCACGCCGTGGTACAAAATATAGCACGGCGTGACGTAATTAGCCCCCACTCTGTAACTTTAATACGCTATATCTCAGTAGTTTTTGGTAATTATGACAAAATAAAAAATACGGGTCTTAATTTTTTTATTATCTATAAGACGGACTAATTATTTTTTTGATTTTCATACCTTATATACATCCCTATTGTATCAATGCTTACAATCAGGCAGGACAGCGTTCAAGTACTAGTAAAAACAATACTTTTAATACATTTTCTTGACTGTGAACGCATCTTATGAAACAGATACTGGATCTGGTGCAAGAACATTGATTGACGATTGTTCTTGCTTCGGAAACCGATTCAATCTAGTGTCCGTCAGTAATATAATCAAAAAATCAAAATTTTAATTCAAATTAACCATCCGTTGGTGCTTTTGAATAGTCTATGTCGGTCAGACCAAGAAAAGTGAAGCTAAATTGCACGTTCCAATGCGTAGATCTCTATGGAGAAGAACGTGCAAGAAACTCCATGGACACTCTTTTAAAATCATAGTATAGGTTACATTTCTTCGTTACATATTTCTGTTGCTTCTATCATGTGAGCACAATGTATAAATAAAAAAAATAATTGAAAGATAGAAAATGAATTAACAGATGACCAGTCTCCACTGACGGCCCCCGTTCAAGAGCATGACGCGCGCATTAGAACCCCTTTTCTTTTCTTTTTTTTATCTTGACTCTGTGGAAATGTCTTTACGCACCATACCCCGAAGGGCGTGTGTGGGACCTCGCCCAGCCGAAGCCGAGAATACCTACTAAAACCACACAGCGGCACAACGTCATCGCCTTAGTGGCGGGGTCATGGGAAATAGCATAGCCTGCACTACCAATCCCCCGCCGGCGATTCCCGCCTGAAAGGCGGGCCCGCAATGGTCCCTCCATAGGGAGGGACCGGGCTGGGCACGTCTTCTTGTGCGAGAAGACGCAGCAGCTAAAAGATTTTTAAGCGAGGTGTCCTTCCTCTTAGCCCCACTCGTTTGCCCGGAGGCAAACGGGGCCCCCAGCTCCTCTCAGTGAGGAGACCGGGTTGCCCGACGGTGACCCGGGCTTCGGATCACGTCAGCCACCTGGAGTGGTGGCCGACCCGCCGCACGTGTGACCGCCGAAGCGGTCTCCACTTCTGGTTTTAGTCCTCGCCGGTAAACCGGTAACCCCCATATCTGAGGGCCGTTCCCCTATCCGCCACCTGGAGACGCGTCCGATGGCAAGCCAGAAACTGCACACGGAGCATCAGCCCCACCTAGCACAACCATTTAGAAAGGGAACCAAATGACCCAACTACACGCGCCACTATCAGCAAGACATTTGAGTGAGCATGACAAACTCTCAACTGTCATGCTTAGAGTAGGAAGTAGTAGTCTAATTAATATCAATTGCCCAAAGTTATACGAAAGATCTAAATTTTTGAGCTTACAATTTTTATTTAAACACAAATGTCGCTAGTTACCTGTACACTCATCTATTTTACTGATTGTACAGTTCCTGCTTTAAGATTATCGCAGTTATTATACACGGGGAGTTTAATCGGTCTGCGTGATGCTCCATCTCAAACTTGCAGTATAATATGGGTGAAGTAGGTAAGGGAGAGCTTCATAACAATTAAAATGTTTCTGGGGATAAATAAAGCATTCGGTGAAGGTAAAATCTTACAACAAATATAATTCTCAAGTATATTACGGATTTATGAGCCTTACACTGATAATACATTGAAAGATGCGTGTTCTCTTCGTGGAAACTGATTTCCAAAGAAAAGACCCTTAGCTCCATAAAATAATTCATTGAATAAAAAGCAGATAAAGAGATATTATGAAAAAACAAACCCACACTTTTCTAAATCTGGAAACGTTTGAATGAGCCTTTCCGGCTATACAGATTCGCAGTAATATTTTGCTTTTGACCGTCAGTAGGGATACAAAAAATCAAAGAAAAGCTACTGTTTCTTGTGCTGTAACAATAAAATATTCATCTCGAATACTGTATACGAAACGCTAACATCAATATTTCAACACTCCAAAAGTTAGCACAGTTACAAACGGTCCGATGTGTGCCAGAGCTCAGTCCACTGTATGAATAATATTTGTTTTTTATAATTATAAACTATTGGCTGACCGGAATCCCGCCTGATGGTAAGCAGTGATACAATCGTTGCTGACTCACTTAAAAAAAAAAGTGATGCAATGTTTCGAGGACGTCCTCTGCGGTGGGCCGGCACCAACCGGGGGGTTCGAAAAAGCAGTGTCCGTTCTCGCAATCCTCGGTATCCCGGTACTCCGTCGCCCGCCCCAGGGTGGGAGGATTTTCCACCGAAAAAAAAAGTAATGCAATGTTAAACCAAATAACATCACCAATAGTGCTGCACCTGAGGGAGATTTATCTGTAGACCCTCCACAACCAAACTCCCGAAACAACAACATTTGCCTAAGTATGAATATTATTAATCTAATCCAGCCTTTTCCCAATCATGTTGGGATCGGCTTCCAGGCTAAGCTGATGCAGCTGTATACCAAAATTTCACATAACACGAATGCCCATCTGACCTACCTAACCCATTTACCAGGTAATACGATACCCTCTAGTTAGAATGGTTTTCAGGTTCTCGGGCTCTCGACAATCCATATGGCCTCTCAAAAATTCACAATTTACAGTCAGGAACAACGAAGTTACGGATGGGGTTGTTGTGTGAAAATTGTACCCTATTCAAATCAAATCAAAATCAAAAGTCATTTATTCAAATTAGGCTAAGAACCAGCACTTTTTAAACGTCAATATTACATAAGACAGTGCCCCAAAACGCTCGCATTTCACAACTATCTAGTACTTTAGCTAGGAAGATGTAGATTGTAGAGGCGGAACAAACTCCCCAGCAGCACAGCTATCTGGTCATTAAAAAAATCTATAACTTTATACAATAGTAACCAAGAACATGAAATAAAACTATACACAGTATGCCAGCTAGCCACGTCAATATACCAGGAGAGCAAAAAAACAAATCGTTAAAACTGGAAATGTAAGGAAGTAAAAACTTTTTACTAAATAAAAGTCTCCAGAAATGAACGGCGTAACAGCTCAGATATGTGTGCATTGCCAAATAAAGAAAAGGATAATAGACAATTATATGAACTCCTATAACCTGTCAGTAATTTTGGTGAAAGAATAGTAAACATTGTTTTGAGTTAATCAGAGGGTTTTTTGACAGGAAAGCTAAGATGAGTGTCACGCGCATTTTTCATTGAACTTTTAAAGTGATTTATAGTGTCGTTTACTAAATAAAAGCGCGTAATTTATATAGTAAAAAGTGCATTCAGTGAATAATTCATAAAACACATTGAAATATCGCAGCATAGTGGCCACATTAAATCCAAGTTAAGGCCAAGTTAAATCTTACATGGGGTGCCAGAGCTCGACAATAACTCTTGTTTCACTAGTTGCATAGTATTTACATATATGTGATTTCTTTTTGTACAATTTTTTGTGGCAATAAAAATAGTTTTTTTTTTTTTTTTATTATGGCTTTGCATCAAATCTCCTAGTAGTCGGCTCACGCGGCCGTTTTTTCAAATGTCATTGGCGATACCCGCTATTATTGTGAAATATTTTTTTAAAGGATTTCTATAATTTGTAACACGTGTTATTGGCAAAATTATGGTATCTAACTACAGAGGCTATTGAAGAGTTGAAGTAGTATTCACTTTAAAGAAAAGAAAGAGTTAATCAGAGCAACCAGCTATTCGTATCATTTAAATAGTCGTTCACAGAATAGTATAAATTTGAACAGAGGTCGACTTTTAAAGGCATTATAAGGTAAGTCTAGTCATTGTCAGACAAACCGCATCAAACATAGCTTTACATGATCGATCGAGCCACGCGGCTGATATTACTTAGCTACCTGTCATTACCTCACCCATTTTCTAATAATACAGCCAGGAAAATTAATTGTTCAGCAAATTGCCACATTACCGTATTTATTACTGTAAATTGCTGTTATAACCATTTCATCAAATAGTGACATTTTGAATATACGAGCAATTTAAGTTGGTACTTACTTTGGTTAGCGATTATTGATTGAATTTACATTAAATAAAGTTTTGCGTCTAGTTTTTGGGTCAGTTTATATCTTTAACGACCTTATTACAAAAGAATTTATCATAGACCCAGGTTAAAAGATCAAGCTCCCAAAATTCAAAAGTAAGATAGTTTTGAATTGAGTTGTTTGAAATATATACTTTGAGTTTGATAATACTTATGAGAAAGGATATTGGTAACGTTTCTGCTATTTCCATTGAATTACATAATAGTTAAGCTATAATAAAATAATTAATTCACAAGGAAAATACAGCCTTCAAGACCATTTACACAATTATCCTAAAACGCCGAAAGAAAGAATACGAATCTATTTCTTCCAGAAGAGGAATATATTTGTTTTATTGAAATAAAATATCGGCCAGGGAGTGTTTATTATGAGCTTTGAATTGTATTTTTAGAATAGGTTTAGATAAATTGTGTCATGTTATTACGAGTAGTTTTATAGTTTTGCTGACATTGATTTGTTTTACATATAAGTTTTTTTTAAATTTATTTTTATTTGCGTTACTATAATATACCTAAGAATTTAGTAATTTTTATGACTGTTTATTTAGAAGGTTCCATTATGATATAAATAATAAAGTCATATATGGCTTGATATTAAAATTACCAAGAAATAAAATTGTATAACGACGTACTTGCCACCTCTTGACCTCTTTGACACAAAAACATCCACATCTTAAGTTACTCCCTGATCCACCAATAAAAACAAAACCAAACAACACAATAAAACAAACCATAATGCCGACCAAACACTTCCTTTTCTGCTAATCTCTCATCGTTTACACCGTAATACTATTTATAAGGCGATTTCTGCTTCCTGTTTGTTCGGATTCGGTGCTCAGCTGCCCCAGAAGGACACATGGAGATAAAATAAACCTTTAATCAAATACTTTTCTCTTCGATATCAATAATTACGGTCCGAAAATACAGAACAATTTTTACTTCTTCTCGTAACGTAGGTAGTATAAGTTTCGTTTTGCTGACTGTACAGCGGCCGCCAATATGGCGGTACGATACGGTTATTTTTATTGGAATTAATTGTGTTATGTCGATGTTATTGTCAAACGTATTGTTATTGAAAAACTCTGTAAAGTATTTTACGAGAAAACATTTTCTTATATTGTAAATGTGAGAAAGAATTAAGCTTATGGTTAAGTTTATTTTTTCTTTCTTTCTTGGCTTCGCACGATTTGTGCATTTAGCCATTGTCACGCAATGAATTATTCATTTCGAAAAAGACGACCGCGTGAACCGTCTTATGAGGGAGATTTGAGACAAAGTCATGATGTAGCCACTATGCTGCGATATTTCACTGTTCTTTATGAATGATTTACTGACTGCACTTTTTACTACATAAATCACGCACTTTTATTTAGTAAACAACACTATAAATAATTTTAAAAGTCCAAAGAGAAATGAGCGTGACACTCAGCTTGACTTTTCCACCAAAACTCCGTCAAGTTTATTGTGGCTTTATTAATATTGAACGGCTTATATAAGTAAACGTAGAGTGACTCGCTTTAAACTCATTTCATCAAAGGTTTCATGGTTTTTCACGGTTTTTACAGAGTTAGTCGGCTGGTTCTTATGTGGAGGCCAGATCGCTTCAAATACTGGTATTTCGGAAGGGTTGCAAACCGGCGAGAACTAGAAAAGGTCCTGTCTTTGTTCGGTTCGACTTCCGCAAAAAGCGGCTTTCAATGAACATCATCATGGAAGAAAAAGAAGACAAAAATGATTATTCTGCGCACACAAAACTCACATTATAAGTTAATAATAATAAAGACATAAAATATAATCAAAAGCCTCTTAATCCAATACAAAACTTATAACCTTTACCCTAAAAAAATAACGATAATTCACATGCCAGTTGATCGATTGATAATATGGTCTCATTCATATCCTACGAGTAATGGGATGCCAAAAGAAATGCCTTGCTTACCCACCGCTGTTAAAGAGTATCAAGTCACTAACTGGCTCCTATAGGTCGATTTAGCAAAAATCTTACAATGAAATTTTCTCAGGTGATAGGCCATAACATCGACTACCGGCAGAAGTTACCACTCACCAGAAAAAGTATTGCTGCCAAGCGATTCGTCATGTTCTGGCATGATGTCTGGTTAAGCCGTACGGAGGATAGGTATGAGCAGTTGTGTTGCGATGTGTGCCGGGTACGGTGTGCCAAATGTTGTTGTGTCGGGGGTTTGGTCGTGGAGAGTCTCCAGATCAATCTTCCTCTGGCGCAACATGGTTGATCGTGTTGTTGGGTTTAGCATTGCATCACCTCGCTCAAAAAAATAAAAAAAAAATGAGCTTAGACTCAGCTGTCAAGTGTCAATCCCTAACATTAGTTAGAAAGACATTTCATTCCACGCTCACTTACCTAAGCTTCACGCTGTGATGAGTACAGGATCGCACCGCTGGTTTAGTAACTGGTATGCTTCGCGATGTAGATAATATTCAATGTGATATGTATTCAGTGAAACAGCTTCCCCTTATATCGATTTTGTATTCCTTTATGATGAATATTTACTACAGGTTTTAATAAAGTCAGCGTTTATTTACTAAACACTTCGTTATTTAGTAAGAGATTGTCTGACAGGTGCAATTGTCTCCAAATTTTCCACTTCTTCTGTGACACCATGTTATGATTTCAAATAAAAATAATCATATCCTTTATATGATCAAGTCAAAGGTGAAAATCATATGAATGAATTATGTAACAATATAGAATGATAATTCAAATAAGAGGATTAATTATATAGAACTTTGCTACAATATAAAACGTAGGTCATTGTTGAAATTGATATTCTCGTACTTTTTATTCCTGCTTTTCTTTTTTTTTATATTCCTGTGTTTGTTACATTTAATTTTTTTTATATAATATAAACAAAAAAAATAAATGTAAACAATATTTATTTTATATATATATCATCATCATCATCAACCTTTTTATCGTCCCACTGCTGGGCACAGGTCTCCTCTCATACAGAGAAGGATTGAGCGTAATCACCACGCTTGCTCAATGCGGGTTGGCGATTTCAGACTTAAAGTCCAGGTGTCCTCAGGATGTTTTCCTTCACATTCAGTCATTGGTGTCCAAGATATACTTAGAAAGTACATATAACTTTAGAAAAGTTACATTGGTACTTGCCTGACCTGGAATCGAACTCGCGCATTCATACTTGAGAGGCTGGTGTTTTAACCACTAGGCCACCACGACTTAATACCACATATTACATTTTTATTTTTACTTTACCGGTTCGGTGTCAGTTGTGATTGTTTGTTGCAGCGGGTGACTTCTTTACGTCGACGCCGGCTGTCACTGAAAACCAGCACTGGCTTGTTTTGCATAGGATCGCAGCATAATGCTGAGCGACAGACAGCCGTTTTGGATTGATGTGACGCATGTTCCCTCAACTATTTTCACTCAACTACTTTTGTAAACTTTTACGTCATGTTAACCTTTCAATTAGGGCTGTTTTTTTGACGCCAGATAATTTTTAACAGAGTAATCAATTTGATTTCTTGACAGATCTTTAATAAATAATCTGTCAGACGATCGTGTTATTTCCACGAATATAAATTACTAGTTGCGCCCGGCAATTTTCCACGAGTAAGTTTCGAACCCGTGAGAATTAGAAGAAGAATTATCAAAATATTACCTACCTTATTTCTTCACCTGACTAATCATGATCAATCTCCTGCCTTTCCAATTTATTTGGTGTCAGATCAACTTGGTATTTTTTTTATACTTCTTTACAGAAGTGCGACCGGAGATTTGATTTGAAGGCTACAGGCTATATAAAAATTTAGCAACAAGCAAGCGATGCGATGAAAGTTCAAAAGAAATTTCAATCGGGTAAATTTCAATTGGTTCCGCCATCGGACGACCCGTCGTACGGCAAGTTTCCACCCTTATGCTGTTAACACCACTACGATCCGGATGAAGCGTCGCCTCCTCCTTTATACCGCGTACATCGAGGGGCTAGGACAGTTTGCCAGCGGCGGTGTTTCCCTCGGACTACAATTTGAGTGTTTTCAAGGCTAGAGTGAATAGGCTCTTAATAAACTAGTGCGCTTTACCATCAACGACTGCGTCACTGCTTACCATCAGGCGGGATTGCGGTCAAGCGCTAGTTTATAATTTAATAAATAAACATATTTATGAAAGATCAAACCAGTCTCTTGCAACCAAAGTCACATTGGAATTACCAAATAAGTATGGAGTGTATAATAAACCGTAGTCAGCGCTGTAATATTTATCAAGCGCATTGCGTGACTCTCGAGGGAAGCTTACGGTGACCGCACAGGTAGGGAGGGGTTCTTTGCTCAATCTTCTGAAAGTCCGCTGCTTCGGTAATTATAAATGTGCTCGACTGCAATGAATGTTGTATTAACGTTTTATGGCTGGACTTGGACTTTATTTGTCTAAGTTATATTGACTGTTGGTTTTGTATTGATATTTTGTACAGCGCTGAACAAATGGCTTGGTTAGCGCAGTGGTTAAATAACTAAATAGTGGTTAATAACTTTCCACGTTAGTTCCCGAAATTACGATAGAATGATTTATGTTTGGTTACTGGTATGATCATCGTCAACCGTTTTATGGTCCCACTGCTGGGCACAGGACTCCTCTCATACAGAGAAGGATTGAGCGTAATCACTACGCTTGCTTAATCTGGATTGGCGATTTCAGACTTAAAGTCCAGGTTTCCTCAAGATGTTTTCCTTAACCTTGTGATCAGTCATTGGTGTCCAAGATAATCTTAGAAAGTACATATAACTTTAGAAAAGTTACATTGGTACTTACCTGACCTGGAATCGACCCACATACTCATACTTAAGAGGCTGGTGTTTTAACCACTAAACTTATTAAAAATTCTCATTACTTCCGAAGATGTTGAGAAAGTATTAGAAAACTCTATCATCTATAGAAGCCGTGCCCTTGGTATTTATATAACTTTAGCTTAGCTTCCTGGGAAAAGATTATAGTAATTAACAATAAAAATCGAATGATTTCATGAAAATTATGAACGAAATTTTAGAAAAAATTAAACGTTAAATGCATAGTTTTAGAATAAACTAATATACATAAAACATCTCGCCTTGCTTCACCAAGAGATTTGGCAGAAGTGTGTACCTACAGCATACACACATGGCACCCGCTAGTAGTATTGTTTTTAAGTGCGATCCAACTGCTGGCAACCGGGCAGAAATTCCAACATGCACTGTTACAAAAAAATCATGAAAGTTGTAGACAGGTGTGGAACAAAAAAAATCCTAACATTATCTCTGTAGATCTAAATCCCAACTAATATTATAAATGCGAAAGTGTGTTTGTTTGTTTGTTTGTTTGTTACCTCTTCACGCTTAAACTACTGCACCGATCATCACGAAAATTTGCATACACATAGTCTAGGGTACGGGGAAGGATATCACATTTTATCCCGGAAGAAAGTAGCTACTGTTCCCGTGGGATCGAAATTAACGCGGACGGAGCAACGACGGGCGGAGCCACGGGCAAGAAATAACAATATAATTATTTAATAATATTTAATATTTGCATACACATAGTCTGCGGAACGAGAAAGGACATAGGACACCTTTTATCTGTTCCCGTGGGATCTAAATTAACACGGGCGGGCTACTAACAGTGTAATTATTTATATGTTTGTTACCTCTTTAACTTAGTCTGTGGTACGGAGAAGGATATAGGATACATTTTATCCCGGAAGAAAGTATCTACTGTTCCCGCGGGATCCTCTTTAACTGTTACCTCTTTAACTGTTTTCTTCACGCTTTATCTACTCAATAAATCTTTTTTTCACATGTACAACGTGTTAATAAAAAAGCGCAAAATGAGAAAACCGTTTCTCCCTTTGGGGTCACTGACTCCGGGAAAAATACTTAAAAGTTCAAATTCTCAACTTCATTTTCAGGACGGCGGGAAGTATGGATAAAGTAACGAATCGACTTGATTTTTGGCATACATTTAGTTGAAAAGATGGAGAGTAACATAGGCTACTTTTGGTCCCCAAAAAACATCAAGTTCCCAAGGGAGATTACTGGAATATTTGTATGTGTACACCAAATATCCATACTATTATAATAAATGTGAAAGTGTGTTTGTTTGTTTGTTTGTCCTTCCTTCACGCCGTAGCTAAGCAATCAATCGACCTGATTTTTGGCATAAAGTTAGTTGAAAAGATGGAGAGTAACATAGGCTACTTTTGGTCCCCAAAAAACATCAAGTTCCCAAGGGAGATTACTGGAATATTTGTATGTGTACACCAAATATCGTCCATATATATAACCTAATAAAGTAACGAATCGACTTGATTTTTGGCATATAGTTAGTTGAAAAGATGGAGGGTAACATAGGCTACTTTTGGTCCCCAAAAAACATCAAGTTCCCAAGGGAGATTACTGGAATATTTGTATGTGTACACCAAATATCCATACTAATATTATAAATGTGAAAGTGTGTTTGTTTGTTTGTTTGTCCTTCCTTCACGCCGTAGCTAAGCAATCAATCGACCTGATTTTTGGCATAAAGTTAGTTGAAAAGATGGAGAGTAACATAGGCTACTTTTGGTCCCCAAAAAACATCAAGTTCCCAAGGGAGATTACTGGAATATTTGTATGTGTACACCAAATATCGTCCATATACAGTATGTTACAAAAACCCTGTCCGACCCGTGAAGGTGTTGTTAGGTATCGATAACTGATTCTACTAATGCATACAAAACCGGGCTAAATTAAAAAAAAAAAAACACCTAAAAAAATAAATATTATTTCGTAAAAAGAGGTAACTTAATAAATCTGCGTTATCCACACATACGCGCGCGGCGGCGGAGGCGGCGGGCGGCAGGGGAGCGGCACGTGATCGCATCGCTATTCGCTCATAATAATACCGGTGTTGTCACTTTTTAAAAATTACCAAATTTCGGGGAAGTTTTAATTAATTCGCGGTAAAAAAAGATTATTTCAAAATTCATTAGTATTGTTACTATGGTGATTACGTAAAATTTTATATTATATTTGGTCATGTGTTTACCTAACCTTTATTATCCTTATGGGTCGGACAGGGTTTTCTTAACATACTGTATATAACCTAATAAAGTAACGAATCGACTTGATTTTTGGCATATAGTTAGTTGAAAAGATGGAGAGTAACATAGGCTACTTTTGGTCCCCAAAAAACATCAAGTTCCCAAGGGAGATTACTGGAATATTTGTATGTGTACACCAAATATCCATACTAATATTATAAATGTGAAAGTGTGTTTGTTTGTTTGTTTGTCCTTCCTTCACGCCGTAGCTAAGCAATCAATCGACCTGATTTTTGGCATACAGTTAGTTGAAAAGATGGAGAGTAACATAGGCTACTTTTGGTCCCCAAAAAACATCAAGTTCCCAAGGGAGATTACTGGAATATTTGTATGTGTACATCAAATATCGTCCATATATATAACCTAATAAAGTAACGAATCGACTTGATTTTTGGCATACAGTTAGTTGAAAGATGGAGAGTAACATAGGCTACTTTTGGTCCCCAAAAAACATCAAGTTCCCAAGGGAGATTACTGGAATATTTGTATGTGTACACCAAATATCCATAATAATATTATAAATGTGAAAGTGTGTTTGTTTGTTTGTTTGTCCTTCCTTCACGCCGTAGCTAAGCAATCAATCGACCTGATTTTTGGCATACAGTTAGTTGAAAAGATGGAGAGTAACATAGGCTACTTTTGGTCCCCAAAAAACATCAAGTTCCCAAGGGAGATTACTGGAATATTTGTATGTGTACACCAAATATCGTCCATATATATAACCTAATAAAGTAACGAATCGACTTGATTTTTGGCATATAGTTAGTTGAAAAGATGGAGAGTAACATAGGCTACATTTGGTTCTAAAAAACACCAAGTTACCAAGGGAGATTATTGGAATATTTGTATGTGTACACCAAATATATCCTTACTAATATTATACATCGGAAAGTGAGTTTGTTTGTACCACTTTCACGCCGAAACTCCTGAACAGATTGCTTTGAAATTTTGCAGACGGAAAGTTAGAAGTCCGGATTAAATAATGGGGTTTTTATCCCGAAAAAAATTGATATTCCCGAGAGAAATCTAAAAAGCGCGATAAAACCGAAATTAACGCGGGCGAAGCCGCGGGCGGAAAGCTAGTTGTCTTATAAAATAATAAAGTGTACCTTATTAAACATGGAAGTGACCTTGCTTCACCTGCAGACAGACAGTACCACGTCGAATCAATAAGTATTCCGTTTTATGATTCTGTACGGAACCCTATAAACGTTATACTCAATTCAACGGAAAACATTTCGGCCCCTAATGTATACACGCTCCCTTTTTTCTCACACTCCAAACGTTCTTATTCGACATTTTTCTTTCCGTTACTTCTGTACTGGCATTTTATTTTTATTGCTGTGTCTCAAAATATATGCCGCTGCCTTACGCCCGAGTGTTACCAAAGTATTTGCAAATACTTGCCGCTTAGTAACCAACAGTTGAAAAAAAAAACACGAAAAAAAATTACCAAAATTTATTAGGAAATGTATGAAATTATGTTGAGGTAGCATGGTTCGCTTCCATAATACTTGTAAGTGCACTCCTATCTACTAAGTGATCCACGCCCTTGATTATGATTTTGAGTTTTTCTCTCAGTTCATTTGTAAATAAAACGGTCTCGTAGGATATCGATCTCTTCACACGCAACAGATTTGGTAGAATGCTTTCATTGACCGCTTGTTTTTTTAATTTCTCTTGAACTTGCACTGGGAGCTCTTGATTTCCCGTGAAAACAGTCAAGCTGGCAGTGTATTCTAATAAAGCTCTCACACCATATAACACCACCACCAGGAACAGAGAGAAGCCAGCAGTTATGTAGTTCTTCTCGATGCTGTGCAGCAGAATTATTTTATCGTGATCGTGTAGATCATCGGAGAAGATTAATGTGTGGATACTCTGGAGGGGCAGGTACATTCCAAGGTACAACACAGATGTGAAGTAAAATGCAATGAAAAATAAATAAGTTCGTCTGTAGCCCTTCGTTAAGTTGTTAATACATTTTGTCAGCTTCATAACATCATAGATAGGGTTCAGCATTATTAAAAGCGCGGCCATTTGGATTAGTAACAGGCATGTCAGTACCATGCAGCCAGGTGCCAGCATCTTGATCTTACTAGAAATGGCTTGGAATGTACTGTTCTTATCGCATTTTACTTATTTATTTTTGTTTAACTTTCCTGTTTTTCTATAGTAGCACGATACAATACGTTTTGTGACAACTGTATGACAACTTGATAACCATTCTTTTTGTGAATATATTGTTTTATTCTTTTTATTCTATGTCTATATGTCAGTCGAATATTTGACTTTTTGAAAAAAAAGTTCATAGTCTTGTTAACGTTCTTTGTTCTTAATATCCGATCGAAATTTTTTAGACAATTTATATTGAAAGTGAACACTTTTCTCATTCTATTAAATTATGCTAGGGACGTGTTTGAGTATTAGCGTCTTCTGAATTACTATCACTTAAATTTATATATCTATCAGAAAGTAATAAACTTGTGTTAATAACTGCAGTGTATGTGACCTGTGTGGTCTCATCTTTGGTTAAAACAGCATGTCTGCACATAAGCTCAAACTCCAGCAGCCGAGCAATCCTTATCGAGAAATGTACTAACCATTCAATCAAAAATAAAAGATACGACTGCATAATGAAACAAGAATAACACAGTGAAATTTTGGATACATAAAATTCTAACGCGAGATCTGTATTCACATCTTGCAGCAAGAGGTAATGGGCTTGAATGTCCAAACAAATATCGACAACAATGCTTATAAATGAAATACTTACAAGCAACGCAACGATTTTGGGTGGTTGAGGAAATTTTTGTTTAAACTTACACCAGTAATCTCTTAAATAACAGGGCTGCTGAAAGGGTTTTAAAAGCGCTATTACTGCCACTAGTTCCACGAACAGGAAGGTCCCCAAAAACATTCGACTTACATCTATCATTTTAGGTTTTTTTGTTTTCCTTTTTTTGCATATCAGTTATATCCGCTGCTTTTGGCGAGCTCCTTATTTCTGGGTGTTTCGGTTCTAGATCACTTGTACTTTTATTCTCACTATCACGGTTATCTTCGCCTGCTTCAGTCTGCTCAGGAATAATTAACAATGACTCATGTTGTATCGTAGCATACGCATGAGGTGTTTCTTCCAAAAACCGTTTTAGTAGTAGCGTCTCTTCTGAATTCAAATGAACTACTAAAGGCCAGTGGGCAGGGTTTTCATCATCTTCATCAATGTCCTCCTCAACAAGTGTTAGCAGGGGTTGATCAGAATCATTATTGTCAATTTGTTGAGATATGGCTATATCCACCAAATTGTAGTGCCCCATCAAATCAGAAAATTCGTGAAGCCTCGCTGAAAATATGATTAATTCAAGTACTCTCCAGATTACCAGAAGGAAGAAAAGAGAGAAAGAGGCAAGCATGTAGTTCCTGTTCGCATTTGTTATTGCTATAATACGTTGTACACTTTCAGTTGGTGTTCTATCTGGTCTGATATGTTTTGGTATTCTAAGTCTAAATAATGTTTGCATTGGACTGTAAATACCAAAGATCCCTATTATAACAATATACATAAATGCTATGGCGAGGTAATAGGGATTCGTAATATTTGATTTCAGATTTTCGTAGAATTGTTTTATATGTTTGGATATGGTAACTATATCTGTAACTGGAAACATCAGACACGCAATTATTGCCATTTGCGTTATATTAGTTACTAAGAGTAATACCGTTGAATTATCCATTAAAGGAAGCATTTTTGCTGTAAAATTTATCCCATGTCTATTTTTTAATGTTTTTGTCAGAATGCCACAGTGACAGAAATATTTACAGATTAAAAAATCAACCATAGATATTTAACAAAACTCTGCCTTATATTCTTTTTAGGTGATATCGAGGGTGACAAAATCCTTTTACGATCGTTTCCTTGAGACGTATGAACGCAAATTGCGTCACCTACTTCCCCGTGATTGAATTCGTTATCAAACGCCGCCTCACAATGGCGTATCGAAATCGAAACTTGTAACAGAAGCCTATTTATGTACGTAGGTACCTGTGAAACAAAATAACGGGACCGTATGTGGCATATATTTGGATGTGGAACATATGTTGCGCCAGACTCCTGGCACGGCACGCACGGCTCCCACGTTACCTGTAAGCACACGTATACGTCAGCCATTAGTGTGACGGAGAGAGCGTGTTGGCATCTCGCCCGCACAGTTTCTGCACGTGGTTCCCCCCTTAAAGGTGACACCCGCCTTCCTTTATCACAACCATTACCTATGTCGATTCAATTATGCTGAACTGTTGGCTTTGCGGACACCGATATTTTCAACGGTTGTGTAACAAGCTCTCGCCGTGAAGCCCAAACTGGTGTCGATAAAATCTTTTAATTAATTACTAACATGCTAGGATAAAATGATTTTAGTATGTACACACATTAATTTAACATTGTTTGCCATGTGATACGAGAACATTCGGTTCCCTAACATTACTTGTAATTTATTAGAAGTCCTGCAAATCGATGAATAATTAATTACCACTGAACCGGTCTAAATAGTTGTGCTTGAGATTTTTTTAAACTTGACAATTGCGCTTTATCTGTTGTGTGTGATGTTTAAAAAATAATATTTTGAAAATTAAAAATACGATTACATTGAAGATATGTGGTATACGTTTCAATATGTATTTAAATTATTTTTTAGGAAGTCAGTAAGTACCTACAATATTTTTCAATATGTTGTCTTGAGAAATCATAGATAACGCTGCCATATTTTTAGTTAAGCCTAAACAAGGGGCATACAGTTGTTTTTTTTTACTAAGTGTAAAAAATACCTACAAGAATAAAATAAAACAGGCTAATTTAACATGTTTCTCTACAAATACAGGGCAGTACTCTCTACAACTCGCAGTTTCATAGTTTGCATATTCAAAGACAGTCAAATTAACGATTTAATTTTATAAAATAGTTAAAAATGTTTGCATATTCAAAGATAATCATGTTTTTACTATTTTATAAAATTAAAACGTTAATTTGATTGTCTTTGAATATGCGAACTATGAAAAAAATATTTTTTTACTATTTCATAAAATTAAAATTAAGGTCGTGGTGGCCTAGTGGTTAAAACACCAGCCTCTCAAGTATGAGTGCGCGGGCTCGATTCCAGGTCAGGCAAGTACAAATGTAACTTTTCTAAAGTTATATGTACTTTCTAAATATATCTTGGACACCAATGACTGAAGGCGAAGGAAAAAATCTTGAGGAAACCTGGACTTTAAGTCTGAACTCGCCAACCGTGGCCGTCGCCAATTGAACAAGCGTGGTGATTACGTTCAATCCTTCTCTGTATGAGAGGAGACCTGTGCCCAACAGTGGGACGATAAAAAAAAAGTTTGATGATGATGATAAAATTAAAACGTCAATTTGATTGTCTTTGAATATGTAAACTATGAAACTGCGAGTTGTTGACAAATTGACCTTTTCACATATTAAAAGTTTCAGTATTTGACACACAACATGACATCACGCGGCCATTTGTCCTCCGCTCCATAGCAGAGGCGAAGTACCTAGATGACATTACCACACGTTGCGCTAGATCTGTTTATACAAACCAATTAGAACCCTAATTGCGAAACACACTTTCAATCACAAAGTGCAACATTTTGAAACATATTGCTAATCCATCGATTCATTTATGTTAGAAAAAATTCCGCTCGACAAAGTAAATATCGCAATGAATGTTATTGAACTGTCAAAATGATGGCCATTGCTACCGCTAGTCATCATTTACACAGCCTCTTTCCGACTAAGTTGGGGTTGCCTTCCAGTCTAACAGCAGCTGAGATCCAGTATTTTATATGGAACGACTACCTATCTGACCCCCACAACCCAGTTACTGGGTAAAACTATAACCTCTTGCTTTGACTAGCTGTTAATCTTTCAGTTTTATGACGATCTACAACTCCAATCAAAAATCACTATAACGGCACACTTAAACGACTCTGCCAAAATACCCGGAAAAAACAATATAATTCAAATATGGGCTTTAAATATTGCGCTTTAGATAAATTTTACATTGGCATCATAAATTAGGCGACAGCTCGCTGTCAGCGAGCTTACCGCCGTCAGACTGCTCGGTAGTTGACGCCTGGCTGGCCACTCGAAGCCGAGCGGTCGGCGCGGCGTCCGCGCGTAGACTCCTAGCAGTCGCAACACAGGCGCCCGCGCCGTCGCCGCTGGTCGACCCAAAATCATTTTCTATTGCGCTTTTCTCTTCCCCCTCAAGTAACACAGCAATAATTGATAGTACGCGCGTTGTGAATCGGGACATTGTAAAAAAGAAGAGTTGCTTCAATAGAAACTGATCGCGAACTATGTCAGTCGCGAAAAGCTAGAGCGGTCGACGTGTCGACAGCTGGGCGTCTGCTAGCAGTCTCCGCGTGGACTGCTGGGTGCCTGCTAGCTATTGCCGCGTGGACTGCGAGCAGTCGTCTTAGTTTAGGACGGTGTTGGGTGGGAGTGGTGTTGGAGCAAAGTCGTTTAAGTGTGCTATGACCTTTTCTTGTCCGGCTGTCGCCGGGACCAACGGTTTGACGTGCTTTATCTTAGAATATAAAGATGGACATCCGTCGACGGACCAACTGCAGCAAGCGTAGCTTAAGATCAATCTATCGAACCGTGCCTTAGCTAACCGCGAGCCCAATTGTTAGTGTGCAATGCCCACTTAAACTGCCCCTACTAAATATAAATGCGACGAACGAACGACCCGTCGTACGGCAAGTTTCCACCCTTAGGTTGTAAACATCACTACAATCCGGACGAAGCGTTTCGCCTCACCTTTTATACCGTTTACATCGAGGGACTGGAATAATATGCCAGCGGCGGTGTTTTCGTCGGACTACAATTTGAGTGTCTTCAAGGCTAGAGTGAATAGGCTCTTAATAAACTAGCGCGCTTTACCATCAACGATTGCATCACTGCTTACCATTAAGCGGGGTTGCGGTCAAGCACTAGTTTATGATTAATCAAAAAAATGCAATTGCGAACTATACTCTTAAAGCACTTTGTAAATACCTATTTTTCAATGACTTATCCCAGCAAACAAAATAGGTATTTAGTAAACTTCAGTACTAACTCCCAAAGATTAACAAGCTATTTTAACTGTTATTTCTGTGGACTTACAATTAACTGAATACTTCACTGGCAGAAAATGTTCTGTAAATGTTTGGGTTCCACGAAGCGTTGCTTTTAGGTTACTCAAATAAAGCGAAGATTTTCAAAAGGAGTTCTTTATATACCTGTAAATATTGTTATCTGAGGAGTGTCCAATTTAATAGCATAGATTTTTATGCTAACCTTTTTTAAACGTGGTTTATGTCTAAATATAATAATGGGCCTCCGTGTGTATTATTAAAAATGAATGAAGCTTGATAAACATAATTATGATACATACAACAGCATTTCAAGCTACTACAATAACTATATCTACTAACTACTCACGCATAACTATATAATTACACACTATTTACTAGTATACATTTATACATAAATATGAAGCACATACACACATTATAGTAATTTATTTATTTAATAACTTATTATTTGATGAAGATGTAAAAGATATGTTACAACATGTTTACCAGGTTGATACATAGGTACTTGGCTAGATAGTTCATTTATTTTGGTGACCTAATTTATGTTGTGCTTGGCTAACATCTACTTTTACTTTAGGCTTAATTAGCAGGCGAGGACCCTGGCACCCTAAACACAAGTTAAATCTTAAATTGGATGCCAGAGTTTATCTAAAACACTTGCGTTATTATAAGTTTACTGATTGATATTTCGAGACTTGTCTTATGGGATACTAAATCAACGATACTATATTTATAATTGATACATATATAGATAAATATCCAAGACCCAGGCCAATCAGGAAAAGATCGTTTTCCATCATGACCTGGCCGGGGATCGAACCCGGGGCCTGTTCGAGAGTCGGTACCCCCAGACGTTTGTTTATACATGCTAGAAATGGAAAAACAAATAATAATGTAAATCTTAATGTTTTGGATTGAGTTTTGAAATTGCTAGCAATAAAAAAAAATATTTTATGTTTGAATAAATCATTTTGATGATCCAAAAAAGAAAAAAATATTGCTATAGTATTAAAAAGCTCAAGGTTGATTTCGAATGTTAAACAAATTCGTGTAGGTTGACCTGCTATGGTCCATATATTAGCGCCAATTTCCTTGTTCTCCAAATAGTCTTATAACGTAAATTGACGTATTTTAAGTACACATTTACAATTTTTTAAATACGGCTAAACTTGCTATGGTGTTTGGAATTTTTTTTTTCCTAATAATTATATTTATAACAGCTTGACCGCAATCCCGCCTGATGGTAAGCAGTGATGCGATCGTTGGTGGTAAAGCGTGCTAGTTTATTAAGAGTGAATAGGTCACTCAGAAAAACTGACCGAATAGGAAGGAAGACGGCAGTTGAGCGCGGTGATGCAATGTTAAACCCAACAACAAGACCAACGATGCTGCGCCAAAGGGAGATTGATCTGAAGACCCTCCACGACCAAACTCCCGACACAACAACATTTGGCGCATCGTACCCGGCACACATTGCACCACAACTGCTTACACCCGTCCTCCGTACGGCTTCACCAGACATCAAATTGACAGGAATAAACTTATATTTAACTACTGTCCTTTTCTCTCAATAATTAAAAAGTTTATTATACCTTTGTGAAACCGCTCCCTCCACAATTCACACGCTTTTCTAAAATGCCTCTCGTTCCCGCCCGGTGCATGAGAGAGAATCAAAGTTTCTTGATGATTCTACAGATTCTAGAAGCTTCCTTCAAAAATATATAACGCCCGCCATTTTTTGACAAGAGTTTTCGAATGTCCGCCAACGGGGTTGCGCACTGAAAACGTGTTAAATTTTACTCACATTTATCTTCAATCAAAACCCTAATTGTTTAACGTGCATCATTGTGTAGATGTTAGAAGGCAACAAAAATTTCTGGACTTCTATCTATAATAGTTGTTGAAAACATTAGCACGCTATTATTTATTTTTTTCTAATAATTATAAACTAGTGCTTGACTGCATTCCCGCCTGATGGCAAGCAGTAATGAAATCGTTGATGGTAAAGCATGCAATTTTATTAAGCCTTAAAAATCTTAGTGAGTAGGAATGAAGATGGCAGATGAGCAAGGTGATGCAATGTTAAACGCTCTAACACAAAATTTAAAAGGGTTTGGAACTATTCACTAAGAACTTCTTTTGAGTAAAAATATATTTAGCAAATAAACACCTGTTAATTATGACTAGACACAAATTCACCCACATACAAAATTCACAACACTACAAGATCAAAACTCATGTCGTTCACCCCGATCTTGTTACTTTTGTACAAGTTAAAGCAATTGTTATATAAATAAATAACTAAGCAGCCCAGGCGTTTGTTTCAGGTAACTTTGGACCTTTATCAAAACGGACCTGTGGACGTACGCTTTTATTTATCATCATTATTTGCGTAATAGGACCTTTGTAGGGTGTGACCTACTTTTTCAGTCTGTAAAGATGTACCTTTTTTGTTTGGGATGGGAAATCATCAAATGGCCTCTCCCGCTAGCCGGAACGGAAGCGTGTGTCAGACTTTTACTGACTAAAACCCATTCGTGTTTCTTCACTTGCTGTGCGCCATGGCTACGGGTTCTTTTTTAACCAACCCGCAACCCTAGCCCAGAAGGCATCAGTCTTCGTGACTCCCGTCACGATGTGCTGAAATCTCTTTGGGGCACGCGCGATATACCACGCGTGGTCGAACCGGGCCTGGTCCATACCAGGCGGCGAGTTGCCCACTGCTCGCCGTCCAAAATAATGATTGTGGTATACTCGCTTTTAATGTAAACTTTGATTCACAGACCTTTTGATTATAAATGTTAACAAATATTGGCTTATGGAAAAGCTACTTTAATTCCTTTACTATAAAGTTCAGTATACGCTACAGCTTAAAACAATAACTTTTTTTTATAGTGCTAGTCATTTTGATGTTAACTTAATATCCATTAAAATAAAGCTGATATTTGTTTAACTTTATATAACAGATGTTCTATTCCCGTATAAGGGTTATGGTTCAGGATCCATCAGTAGTAATTACCATAATATTACATCACGCTTGCAAACCTCGAAGGCTTATCGTCCTCCGTGGCGCAGCAGTCAACACGACTGCCTGCGACGTGGAGGCCCCTGGTTCGATCGTCGGCAAGGTCATGATGGAAACCGATCTTTTCCTGATTGGCCTGGGTCTTGGATGTATATCTATATAATATGTATCTATTATAAATATCCCATAACACAAGTCTCGAACTTACTTTGGGGCTAGCTAAATCTGTGTAATTTGTCCGTATATATATATTTATTATTATTTATTACAACGCTGCCTATATACTATATAGTACAGCATTTTATTAGGATTTCGTAACCAAAGAGTAAAAACGGGATTCCATTACTAAGGTTCCAGTGTCTGCTTGACACCATTCTATTTCTCTTCAACCATGGTAGTTAGACAGTTGAAATTTTCTTTTCCGAGAAAAAAGATTTTGATGAATACTTCATTTGAAAAAGATTAAACACTTTAACAACACTTTGTTACGGTGCGTTGGCCCGTTTTTTACTTTTATACCCTAGTTATCCTTAATAGGTAGGTGAACCTCACCGGGGTTTTTGCCAGTAAAAGTCTGACACGTCTTTCTGTTTCTCCAAGAGCAGAAGACTTCATTTGATGGCCACCCTTACAAAAGAAAAGGTAGAAGACGGACGGATATGAGAGACACACTGAGCGGTCTTATCGCTAAGAGCAATCTTTTACAGACAACCTTTGGATGGAATACTAAGGGGAAGGAGAGATAATTAGTGTAGGTAGTCTACAGTGTACTATTTATATAGAACATACAATAAATATGTAATTAAGCGTATCATACTAGTTTAAATAAATATATATATATATCTAATTAATAAACATCATAGAAGAGCGAAATAAAAAAAAATGAAATATGTTTAAAGACAGAGGAAGTGCTTTTTTATCATAGTTTTAAAAGTGGTCAGAGTTTGAGCACGCCTTACTCACACGGGCAAGTCATTCCATAACCGAACTGCTAGTACAGTGAAGGATTTATAATAGACACTAGTGAAATCTCTAATATCAGGTTTTCTGATGACCTCAGATATCTATTATGTATGTCATGAAGGAAATTAAAACGTTCTTTAACATAAGAGGAGGCAGAATGCTGTAGAGCTGAAATAGGATATAGGATAATAGATTTGCAAGCTTATTTCACGAAATGACAACAATTTGCACGTTACAAATGCAAGCCACTATTAAAATACTAGAAAATAAGATAAAAGCGTGTAATAGCTTGCAATTTTCAAGTCGTTTATGTTTTGTCTCTTATTACATCCCAAGGACAAAATTGTATGAAACTGAAAAAGATTACTGCTATCGATAATTCCCTTCTTTATTGGGTACCCTTGTTTCACTTTGAGCTCTTTGCATTTTGATTTTATGGTTAAAAAGTTTAAAAAGGGATTTCGTTTTCGAAAAGGAATATTTAAAGGACCGTTTTTAAGGAAAGTTTGAATGAAAAAATTGAATAGGTTTAGGTGGTTTGATTTAGTTATTAAGAGGGACGCCCGGGTAGACAGTGAAATTTAAATTTTCTTATATTTTTTGCAATTTGAAGGTCAGAATCGTACAACCCTACTGATTTATATTTCATGAAATAGTCTTTTAATACCTATACTAATATATAAAGCTGACGAGTTTGTTTGTCCGATTTGAAAAACTCTTTTTGCTTTGGATAGCCCATTAATCCAGGAAGGCTTTAGGCTATATAACATCACGCTGCGGCTAATAGAAGCGGAGCATAACATGTTCAATCATGATGATTTTAATCTACATAATACTGTAAATAAATACTACTTTCGGTTGTGAATCATTATTTTGTTCAGTAAACAACCTGACATTAACTTTTAAATTGCGAAAAAAGGTGAAAATGTAAGCTGTGATTCCAACTACTGCTAGGGATTTGCACCATTAACAGCTTACACTAAGCTTAATTCACCTGACTCTTCACTGTGAGAATTTTGCAGGATCGATTGGCTGGTTTTGGCTAATTCATAGTAAACACATTTGTATATTTTTTATTCTCTTTATTAAAAAAGAACAAAAAACTTTGCTCGACATTAGGAATTACTCCTATATCGTGGGTGCATTACTTCATCTTCTTCTCAGCCTAAAGAAGTCCACCCACTCACAGTCACCAAGAACAAAGGCCTCCCCACAGCTTTCATTTCAATAGGTGCATTGCCATAATCCCCACGCTTGGCAGGCAGATTGGGAATCGCAGCAATTTGTTATTCCACAGGAGAAGCGCTATTACCCGCTTCCTTTATGAGAGTTCCCTTACTTTTTTCTTTTTTTTTATTAATTATAAGCTAGCGCTTGACCGCAATCCCGCCTAATGGTAAGCAGTGATGCGATCGTTAATGGTAAAGCGCGCTAGTTTATTAAAAGCCTATTCACTCAGAAAAACTGAGCGAATAGGAAGGAAGACGGCAGTTGAGCGAGGTGATGCAATGTTAAACCCAATAACACTTGAGATTGATCTGAAGACCCTCCACGACCAAACTTTCAACACAACAACATTAGGCGCATCGTACCCGGCACACATCGCAACACAACTGCTCAGATCCGTTCTCCGTACGGCTTCACCAGACATCATGCCGAAACACGACAAATCGCCTGGCGGCAACACTTTGTCTGGTGGGTGGTAACTTCTGCCGGCGGCCGATGTTATGGCCTACCGCCGACACCCACGGGAGGATATGGGCTGGTATTATTCTATACCTGGTACCACATGGTGTCACATGAGTGCAAACATTTAAATTCACATATAGAAACAGCCAGACCCGGAAAAATCTATCATTCCTAACTTTAAAAACTATATATGGAGCTACCTACTTAGGATGTATGTGCTACGGTGCACCTGTTTGGGCCGATAGGGACAGCATAAGGGCGGCACGACGTAAACTGCTTCAAAGCCAACGTTTGGCATTGATATTTTTATGCAAGGCGTATAGAACGGTCAGTACTGAAGCCTTACCGGTACTGGCAGGTGTACTTCCAGTCGACCTTGAGGTACAGCGACGTGCTTCAATGTACTACTCCGCGAGGGGGGAGGCCATGGACACTAATATTGTTACACAACGCGACTTTAATAAAATCTCTAGATTATTTAAACCTCAGACTGAAGTCTGGGAGGACCTCTTATCCGAATGGCAAAGTAGGTGAGATAATTCCATCAAGGGCACTTGCATCTATTCTTTCCATCCGTTGGCGATCGGCTGGCTAAGACATGGCTGGAGGTTGACCAGTGCGTTGCCCAATTTCTCACAGGTCATGGCAACTTTAAAAGTAAACTGTATTCTTTTAACTTGTTCCTTCCCCTTTGTGTCAGTGTTCTACATCGAACTGTGAATTTGAACAGTCCGCACATCACATCTTGTGGGAGTGTGTTCTTTGGCAGAATGAACGCAATATTATGTTGGATAGTGTACAAGTTACATCCGGAGTCGTTTATTATACGGACCTTGTAAAAACTAGAACCAATTTCCGTGCGTTCAGGCGCTTTTGCCATACCTATTATTGGAATCAATTGTAACAGCTAATACCTACTTAGGACCCATTAACTTAATCAAATTTTATTCCGTGGTGTTTGGCAATCTGGGCTTCTCCCAGTTGCAATAATGTCCTTTTGTGCCGTTTGGCCTAGTTCTGTTCAGTCTCCTGCTTGTTATGGAGGGAAGTGGAAAAAATATCTTTTTTCTTACTCCTCCGCTATTCTTTTCTGATTAATTTCGTTGCGGGACCCAAGACAGTTGAATCGTTTCTCCGGGACTCGTCGAGCTTCATTGCTCGGCGTTTTTCTGGCGGTCGCCACTGTTGATTCTGGCTTTCAGGAGTTGCAGTGGTTGGGAAAAGTGTAGCGGGTTTTGTCCCAAAAAAAAAAAAAGACCCGGAACAACTACCTGTAGCCCATAGGTATAAATATTTGTTCCATGTGGGAATCGAAACCGCGATGCCAACAGTGTCGTCGTACAAGTGAGTAAATAAAAAGAAAACCAAGCAATGCAGACACGGCATAGTTACCAAAATATTAACGACCTATTTGTCGTAACAGAAGCTAAACCAGTTTGATTGTAACTAAATTAGCATCACATTTATATTAGCAGTTAATCAATTGGTGACATAGGGGCTCTATCAGAGGGAAGCTAGTGTAAACGCTTGATCAATTGGATAAGCCCTTTGTAATTGGGAAATTGATATTGTTCATAGTGGAGTATGTCAGCTGAGGATAATAATAATTCTCATCTTGAGGGTTTTAGCGAGCTTATAGGAATTAGACGTATATTTTGTGTTATGATTTTGTGGGTATGTTTGGATACTGGCTACTTGTACTGCATTATTTTGCTTGAAATAGTTAAAATATTTTTGTTATTTACTGTTTTCATAATATAATTTATATTTATTAGTTTATATTATATATTTGAGAATAAAAATGTACATATTTCAAAAGTTTAGTAGATGGATAGCTTATTAAAGATTTTAATAGGTTAATAGGGTTAGGGTTTTAATAGGCAGAAGTTACCACCCACCAGACAAAGTCTTGCCGCCAAGCGAATTGTCGTGTTCCGGCATGATGTCTGGTGAAGCCGTACGGAGGACGGGTCTGAGCAGTTGTGTTGCGATGTGTGTGTGTGCGAGTACGATGCGCCAAATGTTGTTGTGTTGGGAGTTTGGTCGTGGAGGGTCTTCACATCAATCTCCCTTTGGCGCAGCATCGTTGGTCGTGTTGTTGGGTTTAACATTGCATCACCTCGCTCAGCTGCCGTCTTCCTTCCTATTCGCCCGGTTTTTCTGAGTGAATAGGCTCTTAATAAACTAGCGCGCTTTACCATCAACGATCGCATCACTGCTTACCATCAGGCGGGATTGCGGTCAAGCGCTAGTTTATGATTATTAAAAAAAAAAAATGCTTTAGAATTAAGAATTTAGGCAGGCTGTAAAACTGATACTTATAATAACAACTTATTTATTTCAGACACTACAGGTGTCTGTGTCACTACAGGTGTGTGTGCTTGACTGCAATCTCGCCTGATGGTAAGCAGTGATGCAATCGTTGGTGATAAATCGCGCTAGTTTATTAGACGAAGGAAAACGGCAGTTGAGCGAGGTGATGCAGTGTAAAGCAGCGTCCTCATTGGGAGTGATCGTACGATAACGCGATGCGTTTTACATCTCACGATCAAAGTGGTCGTGCGATGATCTAATAGGTGTCCTAATAGATCGCGGGATGTCCATCGTGTGATGCCGTCGCTCGATGGCTGGCGTCGCGCTCACGCCACTTTAACGATAGCATTTTACTAATAGTATATGCACAGTTTTTGATGTCGGGCAATATTGTTTTAAAAAATGCAAATGACATAGAAAAAAGGAAACGTAGACAAAATAAAATACTTTATACATCCACGAATCTGCGCCGTGATATTTTCAACCTTTATTTTAATGTACGAAATAACGAAGAAGATTTTACGAATACCAATTCAATACAATTAACCAATTAGGACACTCGAAAGAGATCTATTGCTTTGATTAGATGATCGCACGATCAAACACATCGTACGATCGTTGTTTAGCATTAATGTGGTTTCACTTTTAATTTTGAGGTTTAAATAGGACACTTTGATGAAATCTGTATGTTTGAACTCATCGCACGACGATAATGCATTGTGCTATCGTACGATCTACGCCAATTAGGACATCGCCTTAAACCCAACAACATGACCACTGATGTTGAGCCAGAGGGAGATTGATCTGGAGACACTCTACGAACAAATTTCCGACACAACAACATTTGGCGCATCGTACCCGGCACACATCGCAACACAACTGCTCAGACCCGTCCTCCGTACGGCTTCACCAAACATCATGCCGGAACACGTCGAATCGCTTGGTGGCAAGACGTTGTCTGGTGGGTGGTAACTTTTGCCGGCAGCCGATGTTATGGCCTACCGAAAAGGTACCATCACCAAAGTTTTCACAGTCAAAAGGTTCCAGAATCGTACTTCAGTTCTACCTGTAAGCAAAAGGGTAATTTTTAGTACCTTCACATATGTAACGAGCACCTTAAATGACCTCTACACTTCAATAAAACACGGGTCCAAAGGTCAAAATCAATCGCCAAAGAAAAATCACTATAATCGCTACCTCCTAATTTTTCTCTTGGAACCTTTTACCGAAACCTATTCAAAGTCATTTTGTGGGTACTAAAGGCTAATAACAATTAAGTTAAATGAGTCACCATTACTGGTGCCTTTACCTTAGTTTACCCAACCAATGTCGTGATCAGGTTTCTCTTTGTACTTACATGTGTACGTCGTTATGGTCACTACGTAAACTTTTGCGAGCACCTAAGGTAAAGAATGGAGTTTTATTTCATACTTCGGGAGTGAGATAGGGTTTTGATTATAAGTTTTCTTCATACATGAAATATTTAAGAAATGTTCTATATTTTCATTATAAACTAGTGCTTGACAGTGAGGCATCGTTGATGATAAAGCGCGCTAATTTATTAGGAGCCTACTCACTCTATCCTTTAAGAGACTTCAATTGTAGTCAGATAGAAATACCGCCACTGGCAAATTGTATAAAAGACAAGGTGAAACGCTTCGTCCGTATCGTAGTGGTTACGACAACGTAAAGGACGGAGGCTCGCCGTACAACGGTTCGTAAACATGACGCAAAAAAGAACAAAGCACAAAAAAAAAAAGTAATTTATTGGTGGGAGCATGCTTCACATCCACGCAAAACGGCTATCGCTCAGCGTTATGCTGCGACATTATTCAAGGCAGAGCTCAGCGCCGGTTTAAGAGATATACGTGAAGGTGGTAAAGAAGTTATAGCAGCAAAAAATATTATTTAAGTACACTATAAAAAAAATATCACAACATTGCACTAGTTTCACATAGTTTTTACTATCTTTGAAGTGGTGATGTACCATATTTATATAACTAACGAGAACGACTACCTGATTAACATGATTTTACGGTTCTAAAGTTAATAAAAACACCGATAATATTAACACATAGACGTGTTTTAAAACTATTTTTTCTGTATTTTAAAGCGTATTTTTATGCTGACTGGGAACGTCAATAGTTATATGAAGTTTAATACACTGCTGTCGTAGTTCAATTTAAACGTTTTGTGTAGAAAGATTTTCCTCTTGAATAATTTCTCTAAATGATAGTGACAACCGCTTAAAAATCTGTGGCGTATTTACGAAGAATAACGTGATCACATGAAGAAGCAATTTTATACTGGGTGATTTATTTGAATCGGTGATTATTCGGCTTGGTGATAGGAATCAAGTTTATGGAATTGAATATAATACAATATTCTTTATTATGTACACCATATAGATTACAGAACATAAATATAAAGATTTTACAAAGGGTGACACAATGGGCGACCTTATCGCTAAGAGCGATCTTTTACAGACAACCTTTGGATGGAATACTAAGGGGAAGGAGAGAGAAATAGTGTAGGTAGTCTACAGTGTACTATTTACATAGAGTATGCAATAAATATGTACGTTAAATGTATCATACTAGTTTAACTGAATATATAGATCTACTAATTAATAAACATCATACAAGAGCAGATAAAATATAATGACATGTTTAAAGAGACACGAAGTTCTTTTTTATCATAGTTTTAAAAGTGGACAGAGTTTGAGCACGCCGTACGGACACGGAAATTGGTATTTTATCAACAATACCAAATAAATAATGTTTACCGTAAAATGTGAATAGTAACCCATCTAAGGTACAATATGTCGTATTTGACTATACATATCTTGAAACTTATTTAATCATTTCAGATGTAGCTAACCCTCATCACATTCCATTGTAATTTAATTAACAAAATATTTGCTGAGACAACAAGAAGCAAACAAAAGCGTTTCTGCACAAAAAATATGTTCGTAAAAAGTCTTCCATAATTACCAAATATCAGTATCTTTAAAAGCGAAAGATGAAAAATTTAATTAAAACATAACAGTGGACCTACGGCCGCGGCGCTAACCACCGCTATCAATTTTATTTTAAAAAGTTTTCACTCGAAAATTCATCCGATTGCGACCTCCTTAGATTTACAAGAGTTTTTAAACGCTTTAGGCTGCGTTCGTCTTGATAAATTCAGTGTTGCCAATGTAAAAAAAGAATTATAGAGGATTCGTTACCTTGGGTCGTCGTTATACAGGGATTTGAATTCGGAATACGATTTCCTCGACAGCATCACGATATTGGTTTGGTTTTATTCTAAAAGTTTTTGCAGTTTCTGATTTATTTGAATTTGTAATGCCCTTTTTGTGGGGCGATTTGGTCACGGCGGCGTGATTTCGGCGTGAACGTGCTAAAGTAAACTCAGACATAACTGATTCAGCCGCACGATCAATCAGATTAAACTTTAAGCGTTTAAGGTTTTGTTAAATTCACTAAATTACTTAAAAGGATTTCTCCTGAGACTGGTGCAAAATAAGAAGGGGTATTATTATTTTCCTTGGTTAGTTCAAGAGGGTTTTGTGATTTATAAATAGATGTGGGAGGCCCTTCTTTTGTTGTGGTTATTACTCTAGGGGATCAAGTATCGGCTGTTATCAGTTATTACGTCCTGAACGATGAATTATTATAAAAAGGGTATCTATGATACTTATTTGAACAGTAATGGATTTTTGTGAATATGTTTATTGATAACATTTGTTCCATAAAGAGAGTTTAATCAAAAAACTGTTCGTAATATTATTTTTTTCTGTAGATATGTAGTGTTTGGAAAAATCCTTAGCTATAAAATATATATCATTACACAAAAGTTCTATTTACCTTCAAAATAAAGCCACATAACAACTAAACTGTAGGCTCATAAATTCCACCGACAAAGCCTTTGGAATCAACATATTTCACGTCGTTACTTAACAAATTTTATTGTGATGCGCTCAGACCAAATTCCAGCGCTGAGTTTACAGTACCTACCAGGCTGATTCAGTTTCAGTTACTTCCCTACGGCGGCCACTACATATTCACTTCATGCATTCGCTTTTCAGAAACATCTTTGAAATTATGTTTAATGTTACTTGTTTGAGTCAATGTTTGGACCAATTTGCCGGATTTAGTAATGTCTGTTACAGAATTGGATCTAATTTCGTTAAATTGTACAAATAAGTGGGTTGATTCGGAAATTGGGTGTGTTTCTGGCCTCAGTCTTTTCAGTGGGAAGGTTAAATAAATTGTGTTAGTATCGAATTTGAGATGAATAAGTAAATTACTGTGCAAGGTAGTTTCATATACGTGATTAGGACAGGTTGGCAAAAACTGTAACAGCAGTTTCAGATCATGATTTATGATCGAAACGCGTTGGAATTGTTGAATTGTTTTTCTGCTTGGTTTGTGACGTATTGACTTGTAACAACAAAATCCGACCCTTTAAACCTATTTTTATTATAAAATACGTTAAAACGTTTACTCGCATGACAAGGAAATCACTACCGGAGGTTATTCACCCCACAGCTGATTTCGTGCTCTCAGTGTCACAAAGTATACGTTCACCCTGCATTTTCTGAAATATTGTTACGAATGCACCTTATGTCGAGGGCATAAGGTTCAATATCGCGTGACATGCAGCACGTAACTTTTAAGCCTTATAACTCGAGATCTAGACATTGTCTAGGTGTAATATAAAAACGCATTCCTAGACTTAAGGTGGCCTATCGAATGGTACAGGTTTTATCAATTTTGTCAACTAAGTGACGACATCGAAATTTCTAGAAACCTATTTCCGGGTACCTACGGTAATCCGTAGGTACTTACTGAATGTACTCGAAGTTATGCGCTATTATTATTACGTCTAGACGATTCTGGAATGTTCGATCAGCTGGACTATATATAGCGCCGTGACGCCAGCGCCGAGTCAGTCTGCACTTGACTACCGAGACGAAAACAGCGACAATTAAGAAGCGAACTTTGAGAATACCTACTGCGACAACTGTAAAGAGAACATTGAGTACTACGTGAAGAAACATCTGTAGTGTTATTGTGTGTTTACAACACGGACTTCGTGGACGTAAGTGAAGACTTCGGTGCAACGTCAGCAACATTCTACTTGTCCTTGCCTACAATCGACTGTACCTTCGTTGCCAATAAACTTCGTAACCCTTAACCGGCGTTTTAGTACCCCTAGCCCGTAACAATATCTTTTACTCATATACCATTCTGAATTCATACTTTTCGTTTTTGCCAGGCTGTCTCACACACGAAGCCTTCTTCTACTTCAGTCTATAGAAATCCACTGCTGGACAAAGACCTCCTCCAAGGCATTTGGGGTTGCCATAATCCCCTCGCATGGCAGTTGAACGCGGGATCGCAGTAATTTGATATTCCATAAAAGAAGCGCTACTGCCCGCTTCCCTGGTAAGAGTTCCCTTAGTCGCCTCTTGAGACACACACGGGAGGATATGACACACACGCAGTATATTTTTCTAATGTAATTCATGCCCGGAAAGCACTTGAAACAGTTAGTCCTGGCTGTCATTTGTGGACCTTTGACTGGTACAGTCTTAATTAAGTGTATCGTATTACCCAATAACTGGGTTTGGACGTCAAGTAGGTCGTCGCTCCATATAAAATACTACCATGTAATCAGACTAGAAGCGAACCCCAACAGAGTTTGGAAAGGCCTAGCCAGATGATTATAATTATTCATTGGTTGAAAGAAACTGAATGGAGTTTTAGCGGGAAAGTTAAGCTGAGTGTCACGCTCATTTTTCATTGGACATTTAAAATTATTCAAAGTGGTGTTTACTAAATAAAAGTGCGTGATTTATGTAGTAAAAAGTTCATTTAGTAAATAAGTAATACAGAAAAGTGAAATATCGTAGCATAGTGGCCACATCATGACTTTATCTCAAACCTCCCTCGTAAGACGGTTCACGCGGCCGACTTTTTCGACATGAACAATTCAATACGTGACATTGGCTAAATGCACAAACAGTGGGAAGCCAAAAAAGAAAGAAAGAAGAAATACACATGTTGAATAGAAGTTTTATTGATATTAAGCCTAAGGGCGTTTGGTACCATCTAAAATATTAATTACAGTTCGCCCGACGCATATTTTTGTAATAATATGTATGTGTAAATAGCTTATTTAAGTACTTGTTTAAATAGTGTGAAGAGCTTTATTTTCCTTGTCATGGTTTATAAATAAAGTACCTGCCATCTAATATCTTCACCACCCGTGATTGACTTGTAGATAATGCTTAAAGCATTAACTCCGCCTCTGTACATTTCTTTGTGCGAAAGTGTAAATAAATAATTTTGTTAATATTTCAATTGTCTAACTATTGCGGTTAATAAGATATAGCCCGGTGACAGATGGCTGACTGAGGGACAGTAGAGTCTTAGGGAGAGGCCACAAGATTACGTTGCGGCTTCGCATCGTAAACATGTTTGGCGCCGCATGAGGATACGCACCCAAAATCTTATCGCTGTGTACCGTCGTTTTTGCGATACAACGTGTTATCACTTCGCACTTATTAAAAGTGTGCCGTGTACGGAACCGTAAAACCATTGCAACTTTGATTGTGTAACGTAATGAAACACCGCGATCAAGATGGCAACTACTTTAATTCTTATCTCATGTTGGTAGGTGAACATTACTTACTACACATTACAAACATATACCCAAAACATCTTCCCCTTTAAAAACACAAAGAAAACAATAGTAAAAGGAAAGTAAACAAAGTTTGAGATTTAACTTTTCCGAGCCTTACTACGCGTTACAGGTGGTGAATACTAACTTCGCATACTATTATCAATGTTGATGCTTGGTTCATAGTCATCATCCTCCGAATTACAATTTTGTTCATCATCATTATCATCATCGGATAGAACAATATAATTATCAGTTTTGCTAGTCTCTTTTTTATTATCACCCATACTCTTAAGCAAATTCAATTTTTAAAACAGTTCACGATTTTTACCAAAACTGTCTAACTACCATGCGAATCCTTCTCGATGCAAAGTTTTGTAACTTTATCCTTTCTGGTTTCAAAGTTTCAGTTTATTTTTGGTAATTTCGGGTATCGGCCCTCTAAATCCCGAAGGAACACATATATCGGTATCGCTTTCAACCCCCAAGGGTAAGCCGGGCC
Source organism: Sesamia inferens (assembly GCA_037179545.1). Classification (NCBI taxonomy): domain Eukaryota; kingdom Metazoa; phylum Arthropoda; class Insecta; order Lepidoptera; family Noctuidae; genus Sesamia; species Sesamia inferens. The sequence goes on along the minus strand of CM073933.1, from coordinate 28,222,355 downwards.
TCATGCCATCTTTGAAGACCCATTTATCAAGACCGGAGGAGTCACTATTATATAAAAATAGTGTGTTAAGCTTTAAAACATCGTTTATTATGAGAATTTGTTTAGCTTTTAGAGGTATAAGAAACAGATTGTAATCATCAAAATCATCATCATCAGCCTCTACTCGTCCACTGCTGGACACAGGCCTCCTCCATGGCACGCCAACAAGCTCAATCCTGAGCAGTTCTCCGCCTGCCATTACCAGCCACCTTTTTGATGTCGTCGCTCCATCTCGCCCAAGGGCGTCTTACACGTTTGCCAAGACGCGATCTGCACTCGAGGACTCGTTTACCCCAACGGTTGTCGGTTCTGCGGCATATGTGACCAGCCCATTGCCACTTCAGCTTGCTAATCCTCAAAGCTATGTCGGTGACTCTGGTCCTCTGTCGGATCACCTCATTTCTGATGCGGTCCTTCAGAGAGACGCACAACATAGCCCGCTCCATAGCTCGCTGAGCGGCTTTAAACTTATGGACTAGTCTGACCGTTAGTGTCCACGTCAGATTGTAAGGTCTTCTTTAATAGAGAGGATCTTCCGACCAAACGGCAACATCCGTCTGGTCGGTCTGTCTGCCGGGCCATTGCTCAACGATAGGTGTTAGGAAGCTATATACAACATGTAACGAAAAGGGTATATATACATACCATGGGTATGGCTTCTATAGATGGCAATAAAAAGTATTGGAAGGGTTTTAACTCAAAATAAAATCTTGCCTGCATCACGATATATGTATTTCTTATGTATTTATACATATCTATTAGGCTATGGTAGTGGCCTACCGCAGGCTATGGTCTATCACACAACTTCCTAACGTGTAGAGATAGAATTAAAAACCCTTCCAATATAATTGGACATGACATGAGTTGTTGACACCACTGCGATCCAGACGAAGCGTTTCGCTTCCTCTTTTATACCGCGAACATCGAGGGAATGGAACAATTTGCCAGCGACGGTGTTTCCGTCAAACTCCATTTTGAGTGTCTTCAAGGATAGAGTGAATAGGCTTTTAATAGACTAGCGCGCTTTGCCATCAACGATCGCATCACTGCTTACCATCAGGCGGGATTGCGGTCTAGCGCTAGTTTACAATATATAAAAATAAAATATCATCCAAATAAGCCGTGTCCTTGATATGTATATACCCATTTCATTCACGCTGTATATGCTAGCTGCGGGGGAAACTCTGCTCGCACGTATGCAGAATTTGCATGAAGTCAAGACTCGGCCGGAGTCGAGGGCGCGTTGTGTTTCACGCGCGTTTCTAAGAGATGTCAGCACTTTGTGATGGAGTCTACGAGAACCGTTGCCTGTCTGTACTGTGGGTTGGACGAAAGAAATTCCGTAGGTTCTGGCGTACAGGCAAATGTTGGAACACGGGTGGGTTTTATCACTTTTTATATTGATATTCCCACGAAATCGAGACTTATGTATGTGAATCCGCGGGAAGCAACTAAAATTGTTATATTTAATAGAAATTTCCTAGAAACCCTCGACGTCTGCTTATTTAAGAGTAAACAAGAATCTATTCTTACCTGAATTAACCCAGAAAACTGTTTACCTGGAACTAATCAAGAGCTCGAGGGGTCTTAAACTCAATAAATGTAGATAAGTTTTGAGGGTTGTGTACGTGCGTATGCCATGCAAATTGGCCTGTTGTGAAAGGGTTACGAGCTTGTACTGACTTGCTTTTAAACTATTTTGTAAATAACGTGCTATGTAGTCTTGCTGTGTTTGGACGAAGTGTGTTAAAGAAGGTAAGACTAAAGAATCTTGCTTAGTCTGTAAACCGGTCACGTAACGGGATGACACCAGTGTACGTACGGCGCTATAATGATGGCCTAAATAACTATGCCCAGTCTTTTTCTAGCTTTTTTGGCTTCGGCTTATATCCCAACCGAGTGTAGCTAAATACCAGATTTTTACTTACGTACGACTGTTTGACTTACCACCTTATTTACTGGGTAATATATAATAAAGTAGTATTTATTATTTAGTGTTACGGTAAGAATTCATACCAAACTTTCAGGATTCCGTTCATCTGTAACGACTGTCAAAGTGGTCTAAAATTACAGCTGGAACCTACGAATAATCTGTTTTCCAAAGTAACGAGGAGTCTTCGCTTTACTGAATCTTCATGAAACTCAAAATAAATAAATAATCATTTAAAAATATTATTAAATACGAATATAGACGGCGTGTAACGGAAAACATAAGAATACGTGCCCTTGGTATGTATGTATACACCCATAAACACCAAGGACACGTCTTCTCTAGATGATACATAATAATGTAAGGGATTTTTTTTCCCCTCTACATGTTTGCAACTTACAAAAAGATCACCGTTTTCGGTATGGAGATACCACGATATTAGGCGCGTAGGGTGTCACTATTGTGTGGATCGCCCTAAGGACATGGTGGAGCATACGATGGAGGTCTGCCCGGCTTGGGTAGAGCACCGCCGTGTCCTAGTTGCGGTGATCGGCAGCGATCTCTCGCGTCCTGGTCCAGGCCATGAAATCCGGCAGAAGTTACCACCCACCAGACAAGGTCTTGCCGCCAAGCGATTCATCGTGTTCTGGCATGATGTCTGATGAGATGTCATAAGAGACAAGATGTCGGCACATCGTGACGGGGTCCTCGAAGACCGATGCCTCCTGAGTCAGGGTTGCGGGTTGTTTAAAAAGGAACCCGTGGCCCTGGCGCACAGGCAAGTGAGGAAACACGGGTGGGTTTTAGTCAGTAAAAGTCTGACACGCCCTTCCGCTCCGCCCAGAACGGGAGAGGTCATTTGATAATTTCTCATCCAGAAAAAAAAAATACTAGGCGCGCAGAATTACAAAGATTTGTCGTGATATTGGCAAGTGAATCAGGTAACGTTTAGTTATTAAGGAATGTATGATACTGAAAATTTGGTAACAAATCTTAGAGTATTTTGAGTTGTTTTATATTATCCGTAGAAAACTTGCCCTCTGTATAAATATAACGTTTTCGTTATATGCAGATCAACTATTAAGAAAGATTTCATTTGCCTTTCAAATAAATCGAATCACTGAGTAGTTGTTAGCTTTTTACCTACCTCTTTACCGTCCCCTTTGTTTCGCTTCAATGAACTACTATTTACTCTCTATTATCAAATTGACACTACTTTTTTCTCTGCGATTCGTTGTACTTCCTCCCGCTTGAAGAGTTCTGGTAAAGCTAGAAACGGCTCTTCCACAATAATTCATCCAATCTTTGTACCACCAGGTCACGCGCAACGCTTATTTCAACAGACATCGACAGATGAAGAATTCACTTTTCAACTTTTGCTTCTAAAATTTCTTAACTCGCAAAAACGTTTAGAATACAGTAACGAAGAGGAAAGTTTTCTTCTGTATCACATTGATATTCTAACGATATAAGAACTTGTGCCAGATAGACACGAAAGTTACTTTTATTCGTGTTTTTTCTGGGTTTTTTGTTGGTAGCCCGTATTGACCTACAATACGGGCTAACAAAGTGTTCTTCAGTATACTTTCTGGTAACTAAGTGTATTTGGTAAATAGGGGTTGATAGTAAATAAATTTTAGTGAATTTGGCGAAATGTAAGTATATTAAACTAAGTATTATATTGAGAAGATTTTGTGACTATGAAGTTCAAATGGATACGGTTTAGATAATTCCGATACTTTTAGATTACAATTTCATTTATAATTTTCATCTAATCAATTTTATAACTTAGAGGATATTCGTTACTTACAGTTTAATGAAATACGCGGTGCTAAAACATTTTAAAATATATATGTTTTTATAAAAATCAATGCTCCACATTCAAAAAAACTAAAATATTTGTACAAAGCCGTACTCATACTGCCACAAAAAACAGCTTTGTGCAAAAATAACCCAAAAAAACTTGTGCAAAAACCGTACACGGCCGAAAATGTCCAAGCCAATGTATCCTATTCCGCCCCACTAGTTATATTCTGATAAATGATTGTGGGTGATATACTGTTTTGTGGAAATTGTGCCTTTTTTGTTTCAACCTTTTCTGTTTTGTGTGACTACGCGTTTTGGTCGGGTTGTGCGTGTTGGCTAGTGATTTTAGTGGCGTTAAAAATTATTTTGGTATTTATTAAATCTCACTTTCTGTTTTGTGATTTAAGTTAAAATATTGTACGGAGTGTTATCTACATAACTGTTTACACACGTGTTTTCTCTTCGTGATATTTTATTGAAAGTTTCTCTTGCATTATCTTTTAACACAATATTTTTTTTCCATGGGGACAGTATCAAACTTCAAACTGAAATAATGTGTACCCACATCCCAGGGGATTCGGGATACAACAAACCTCTTGTCCTCTTCGAGACGTAAGTTTCCGCTAAAAGTTTTGTCGTATTCTTCCGTAGAATGGCGGAACGTATTGCTTTTATTACAGTAGGTTTGTTTATGAAAATTAACATGAGCAAACATGGTCGTCAAATGAAGCCTCTAAAAGTAATTCAAGGTTACACTTAAAAGATTTTACTACTCTTGGGCTCTTGTTCCTACATTACATCCCTAATGTTTTTCACCATACATACGTAAGGAAGTATTAAATCCCTTCTTAGCTCTAATAGCTATTAAACAACTTATGTAATAAGGCAAGACCATTTAAACCTTGTCACTTCCCCCATTCCTCAATCCGGTCTTTAAATCGAACATTAACCTGTAACCACATCGTAAATATTAACTAGAACTTCTAATTCAGTGCCATAAATTTGTTCGACGTAATGTGTTACAACGATACTATAAAACCTGCGAATAATCGTCCAATTTATTGAAGCTACTTCCTTCATTATGCGCAATCTTCGTAGCAGAGTAGTTTAAATGGTTCATATAACTTTAATTGAACTCAAGAAGAGCTTGAGTTAAAACGAGCTAGAAAGAAAGTCTTCGAGGATTAAGGGTTCGTTCAGACAAGACTTATTTTGGACCACGCTACCACGTTATTGTGGTTTATAAGTAAAAACATATCACAGTGTTCTAAGTCTACAATACATGCAACCGTTGTGTGTATAAAATATAGACTGAAACAAACTAAACTCTACCACAAAACGAGTGAAGGTAACAGAATACGAGCAAGAGAAATGACACTGCAGTTGTGGTCAAAGAAACCAGATGTTTTACTAATAACAATATGGCCTCGTAGCCGTGTGCTTTAAAACTATTATTAGACAACTAAGATGAATTTACTATGAAATTTGTTGAAATAGTGCATTGTTACCAATTATACGTTTGTCACTATAGATTTCCATTGTTTAGTTTTAGTATACGGGAAGTTATAATAAAAATTTATATCTGGGGTGGAGACCTGGTGGCCTGAAATACAAGCTTCGGCTTAGCCTAGACACCAGTATCCCACGATATTTTTCTACAAGCCCCATATTTAAGAAAATAAGCGATATTCATAATATAAATACCAGGAACAAACACAATCTTGCTGTACATCACACTCGTCTCCACAGAGTAGGCAACTCGTTCATGGGTCAATGTATACACTTTTACAACAAGCTTCCCATGGACATTCGAAACTCACCTATTAAATGATATAAAAACTATATAAAAGCCAAACTTTGCAAAAAGGGGTATTATAAAATCTCAGATTATTTAGAAGACAAAAAAGCTTGGGACTGAGCTTCTCGCTCTGTTAAGCATTGTTATTAAGCAATATACGTAATTATAACGTAAATTATTGTAAACATTTTCATTTTTAATGTCTGGACTTGAAAAAAGACGATGATCCCTGAGTTTGTTTCGGCTATTTCTTCTCAGAGGTAGTCAGTTGGGAAAGGCCGGCTTCATCTAGTTAAAAAAAAAAAAAAACTTGACGTGTAAAAGTGGTCGGTGATCCTACTTGCTTAATAAACGATTTCATTTCATTTCATTTTATTTTCCATAACTGAACAACATTCTTTTTCTTTTGTTATTATTTTATAAGGATATTGTGGTGAGAAAAGAAATAAATATTATTATTTCAACACTTGAGATATACCACGTTTTTGTGGTCCAAAAAAGTTGAGTCCACAATTTTGCGGTCCAAAATATTTGGGACCGCAACTTTGAGTCCAAAAGAGATTACGTCTAAGCACGTCTTTAGACTTTGCATGTGGGCACGAGCGTGTACATACGGTTGGCTAACTTCGCGTACACTCGGCAAAATTCAATTTCCTATTTACACTGCATCGGAAAAAGTGTATAACTTGAATAATGTAACGAATGTTACAGAAGTATGTGACAAAGTTGTCTGCGACTGCTTGGAAATGTTATGTTCAGAGTTCTTCGAAGTAAATTTAATATCGTTCTATGTAATTTATTCGATTGAAAATGGAATAAATGCCGGAATGGAGCTATGTGATTGACGTAAATACACTTTTGGATTGATTTGAATAATATTTCTGTGGTTTGAGTTCCGGTTCAATTAATAGCTATTGTCCGTTGAGAGAGATTGGGTTATATAGTAATAAAAATGTTCATGTAAATATCATCGCAAGAATTCTGGATAAAAGATTCGTATAAATCACGAAATAACTCAACAAAGGGGCGATTCTCGCAGTCATCATCATCTTAGTCTTAATTCCAGTCGCATCCGAAGTTTTTTCAACTTTGAAGTCTGGGTGTCGCTTTATTAGTCTATTCTTCGATATTTTCCCTAAACCGACTGCCGTCGACTTCCACAACCTGACTCAGAAAATCACCTGTGATTTCACTACATTTTTAATATTCATATGAGGTTACGAATACGGTTGACAGCCTCCATGGCGTAGCGGTAGCGAACGCGGCCGCTGCGCAAGGAGGCATGGGTTCGATCCCCGCGCAGTGCAAATTTTTGTAAGCGTATGGCACTCGTGGGTTGCAGCTGAAAATCAGCGTCAGATGGCACATCTTGTGTTGTCATCTGACATTATGCTGAGCTAAGGCCCTTTTGGCATTATAAGCTGGGTTTTATTGTTTTATAGTTTTAAATGTATGTATTTTGCTGTAATATCAATAAACGCATTTTTCTTTCTTTCTTTCTTTCTTTCTATTTGCACTGGTCTGGTTGTGCCTCGGAAAGCACGTTAAGCCGTTGGTCCCGATTGGCATACGAACATCTAATGGCAGTCGTTAAGGCTTGTTGGAGCCCTCAAAAGTCCATCAATGGGGCTAACTGTAATGCTTCGATATCGCCTTCGGGCTGTGGAGGTCAGACGGCAGTCGCTTTACGGAAAATATCGAAGTTTAGCCAAAATCAGCAGTTAGACTGGTAAAAGCGGACCCCAGACTCCAAAGCTGAAAAAGTTTCGGATACGACTGGGATTAACGCTAAAATGATGATGATGATGATTTTAAGCGTTTTCAGTTACAGAAACATACCTTCTGATCATTAGATAAAGATTAGGCAAGAAAAGGCAGCAAAAATGTAATTCCAATACAAATTCAAGCTACAAATTTTTACCATTCCGCCACTCTTCAACACAAATTCAAGCTTGGCACTGTTCGTCCAAGCTCAAAAAACAAACTGTACGCCATGTACAATGTACCTGACAGCCCATTTTTCCCATCCATCTGTCAAACACGTCTGCTTTTGACTTTGACTTTGCCATCAATTAACGGCCTAGCGATTTGTCAATTAATTCCCGTCAAGACGACAAAGAAGGCTTTTGTAATTGCAAGATGTGAGGAGCGCCCTTATATTAATGGATCTTGAGGGACGGACGCTGATGGATAATTGGTTAGGCTGATATGTGATGATGTAGGTAATTAAAGTAGATAAGTGAAAGATTTTATGTTTCAGATTGAGAGGAAAAAAGGATGCTAGATTTCGGCACCTGTGTGGTTTATTGGAAGACTCCGAAAGTGGAGCATTAAGTTTTATTTGCTTAAGATATTCCAAACTACAATTTTGTCACGTGTCCAAAAAATGTTGATTGTTTGAAATAAAAGAGACTGTTTTGCTGTCAGTCTGCGCAGTTTTTACACAGTTATTCTTCTTCTGCATAAGCAACCTTATTGTAACAAACAATAAAGATTATTATTACAGACCGGTTAATGGCAAATACTAAATACCAATTTTACTGTAACGTGAATAAGTGAAATCAAATTATTTATTTCAGGTAAAATTCGATAAGTTTTTAATTAATTAAAAAATAAAAAAAATAGTAAAATAAAATTATAAATATACAAAATAAAGAAAAAAAAATAAAATTAAGTAAAAAGTAAATAATTAAACTATATAAAATAATAATTGCAGTCACTGGCATGCCGCTCCCTCCTCAAAAATAAAGATGACTGTAATTTTAACAGTAATGGATCAAAATTAAAATTAAAAATATATATATATATACGGACAAGTCGCACAGATTGATCTAGCCCCAAAGTAAGTTCGAGACTTGTGTGATGGCATACTAACTCAACGATACTACATTTATAATAGATACATATATAGATAAACATCCAAGACCCAGGCCAATCAGCAAAAGATCGTTTCCCATCATGACCTGGCCGGGGATCGAACCCGGGGCCTCCACGTCGTAGGCAGGCGTGTTGACCGCTGCGCCACAGAGGACGGAGTTAAATAAAATGACGATAAAATAACTGTATCGTTATTAACAGAACCTGTCTTAATACAGTCTTGACGAATTCTGCGTACAGCTTTATATATTGATTCAATTGACCCCCCAGCTGTTTAACCATGCGTTGTTTTACGTTTAAACGTCGCTTAATTTCAATCAGTGTCTACAATTATTAGGTACATCTTCAGCAACCTTTTTATCGTCCCACTGCTGGGTACAGGTCTCCTCATCTCATACAGAGAACGATTGAGCGTAATCACCACGCCTGCTTAATGCGGGTTGGCGATTTCAGAGTTCCATCAGTCATTGGTATCCAAGATATACTTACAAGTACATATAACTTAGAAAAGTTACTTTTGTACATATGGTGGTAGAGGCTGCTATTTTAACCACGATTTTATTATTCACTTCATATTAAGTTTGTATTTACAAGAATAAGCAGTTAGTAGCAATTAATAGAAGTAATTTCTGCGAAAATACTGATTTAACTATTCTAAGATAGTCTGTACTATTAAAAGTCAGAAAAGTATTATTTTTCTCGGTACAAAACCTTGGTCGTGTACAGTACTCATTATTCGAACCTTTGCATTCGCTTCTTTATCTATCCTCCCCTTGTCCATGAACTAAGGTGGAGTCTTCACATCCCGTATTCACTGTGAACGCTTCCTATTTGATTACTGAAAGTTATTTTTAGTTTGCAGTTCGACCTCCTTTTTCTTACTTTCTGCATCGTGACTATTTTAAGTGAGTTTTTCTTGCATTGTACAACGTGAAAAGGGGAAATGCTAGTGAGAAGAAAATCGATTGAAACACTCGTTCGAAAAGTTGTTGAAGGGGATGAATATGCCAGTAATGAAAGACTTTATAAACTACCTACTATTTTTTTTAAATCCAAATTATTGCGCTATCAGTTATCTATACTAATATATAAAGCTGAAGAGTTTGTTTTTAGGTTTGTTTGTTTGAACGCGCTAATATCGCGAACTACGGGTCCGATTTGAAAAATTCTTTTTGTGTTGAATAGTCCATTAATCCAGGAAAGCTTTAGGGTATATAACATCACGCTGGGATCAATTGGAGCGGAGCACAACTAACTCCACGTGAAAGAAGTCGCTGGCTGCCGCTAGTTAGCAATAAAAATGTCAGGACCAAAATACCATAAACTCACGTCATTTAAAACATAAAATGAATGACTACATTTAGAATATTCCTATCCATTGAAGTATGTGAGGATATTCTAAAACACGTTCTGGGTCAGTGATCAGTGACACCCCGTAACTTGTGACTCGTAAGATTGGATTCAAGATTGAGGCCAATCTTTTGACAAGTCTCGCGAGCGAAGCCATTCAGCCGTGCCATAGGGTAAAGGTTGCGAACAAATAAAATGTCTTCGACTATGAATGTATAAGCATATATAAATATGAGGAAAGTTAAAACAAAGGTAGACGAGCGTGAAGGCGGAGAATTTGTTTTTGAGGTTGATGTATCGATGTAACCAGAAAATATGGCAAAGAAAAATGATTGATGATGAAGTTAATATGTAGTAGTTTTTATGTTATGTAGATTAAAGTAATATATAATTAAAGTTTAGAAAAGAAAAGTCTATAATCTATACTAATATATAAAGCTGAAGAGTTTGCTTGTTTGTTTGAACGCGCTAATCTCACGAAATACTGGCCCGATTTGAAAAATTATTTTTGCGTTGAACGGCCCATTAATCCAGGAAGGCTTTAGGCTATACGAGTATATAGCATCACGCTGCGTGAATAAGGACGGAGCATATAAAAACAACAAATATTAATCTTTATCCAAATAAATTAATAATAAATAGTATTTAATTTTGAATAAAATTGTCCTTGACATTACTTAATTTCGATTACCATCTTATAAGATACTACAATTTTAAAATAACTCTTTTGGAGTTAAAATAAAATGTTAAAATGACGAACTCCACGCCAACGAAGTCACGGGCAGCTGCTAGTAGTTAATAATAGGTTTTTGTTACATCTATTATGTTGTAGATGCGATCAAATAAACATTATAAATGTATCATCATCATCATCTGCCTCTACTCGTCCACTGCTGGACATAGGCCTCCTCCATGGCACGCCAACAAGCTCGATCCGGAGCAGTTCTCCGCCAGTCACTACCACCCACCTCTTTGATGTCGTATATGAATATATACAATAGAAGTTATTATAGGACGATAATTAGTATTGTACGTTTTAATGTAGGTACGTTTTACATGAAATCAGGCATTCTCCCCCTGGCAAGGTATCTTATATGATACCCAACCAATTCTACGTAATTCCTCACTTATTTGAATATTTGAAATGTTTTAAACAAATGTTTTCGAAGCATTACTTCTCATTGTAATTCTCACTTAAATAAATACAATACCACAAAATACTTTCAAAAGGCTTTAAATTAAATGTTTCCAGTAGCAAAACCTAACGAATTCATTTGCCTACAAAATTACTGCTTCTTACTTAACATTTGATCCTTTTCAGTCTGATATCGAGAAACTCAAATACATAATAATTTCACAAAAACAGTTCTAATTTCTTTTATTTACACAAAATTCTAAAAATTAATAAACAAACTAAAATATCTAACTAACTAAAATATAATATTATTGCTGTCGACTGGCTATGGACCCAAGAGACTGGTGGCATTACTACATTTTATAGCAATACTTCTCCTCTGGCAAAAGTAAAAATTAGCCCTATTGTCACGGGAAGTATCAAGACATGAAAATGTAAAAGTTATAAATGTAATGAGGATGTGGAGGCATGAGGAACAGGGAGTAAAGTTCACTCATCCTCCATAGAAAAGGGAGGATCCTCCGACCAGACGGGTGTTATGTCTGGCGGGCACTTGCCCAATGCTTGAAATTGGGAAGTTGTATGTATGTTAGTTGCACCGTAAACTCTGATTGCGAGATGTAGAATTCATGTGACGTCAGTATGACGCGTTGTTCCATGTGGCGTTTGTAGATACCGCCACAAGGATATAAATGAGAATATATGAGGTTTCTTCAGCCGCAGTAGCAGTGCATCATAAGTTTTCACGATGATAATATAATATAATTAGTTCGCATTGTCAGGAGGTTCCTCTCCCTGGAGCCCTGACTGCCGGTACCTTGGACACTGCTCCCGATACCAGTGAACTACTATGTTTTTTTTTTTATATTTCTACATGTTAAAATGTAATTAATATGTAAATTTATATCTGAACCAAAGAAATAATATTTTATTTATTTACTCAAAATATAAGCACTACTTAAGCACTAATTTCTGAAAACCTGTGTTAAGGAGAAACAGTCCGGTCCCCTGAGGTACAATGAAGTAAAAGTTACATAGTGATTCTGAAATTACTATTACATTTTCGAAGAATAAGACAGTCAAAAGTTGGGATATTACATTATTAAATAATGAATTGAAGATAATTACGAATGTGTGGTGTGCATGTGTGAGATTGTGTATATGTCTACGCGCGCGTGTGCATGCGTGTGTGTCTGCGTGTACATACGTCTGTGAGTGTGTGATGATGATTTTAAAGTATAGACCAGCTTGTCATTTCGCCATCACTTCCTTTTTATATACTACTAACGCCCGCTAAGCCTCACCTGAGTAAGTTTGGATCCTGTTGGAATACCGGGATAAAAAATCCTGTTTATTATTCTTAGTTACAAACCATCTAGGCGGTTCTTTTCTCGGTGGTAGGCCTTAACAGCGGCCACCGGCAGAAGTTACCACCCACCAGACAAAGCCTTGCCGCCAAGCGATTTGTCGTGTTCCGGCATGATGTCAGGTGAAGCCGTACGGAGGACGGGTCTGAGCAGTTGTGTTGCGATGTGTGCCGGGTACGATGCGCCTAATGTTGTTGTGTTGGGAGTTTGGTCGTGGAGGGTCTTCAGATCAATCTCCCTTTGGCGCAGCATCGTTGGTCATGTTGTTGGGTTTAACATTGCATCACCTCGCTCAACTGCCGCCTTCCTTCCTATTCGCTCAGTTTTTCTGTATGAATGGGCTCTTAATAAACTAGCGCGCTTTACCATCAACGATCGCATCACTGCTTACCATCAGGCGGGATTGCGGTCAAGCGCTAGTTTATAATTATTAATAAAAAAAATATATAGACATAAAACTCACCAGGCCAAATTACTGCGATCCCCAACCCGTCTACAAAGTGTGAGGATTATGGCAAACCATCATCATCATCATCTTAGCGTTTAACCCGGTTGCATTCTCGGCTTTCGCGTTGGAGCCCGGAGTCTGCTTTCTTGCTCAATTTCCTCCATTTCGCGCGATCTATGGCATCCTGTGGTGTGAGATTGTTGGCACGCATGTCATCTCTTACAACGTCAAGCCAGCACTTCTTTGGCCTCACTACCATACAGAAGAACAGGTCTAATGATGGTCTTATAGACCTGTCTCTTAAACTTAACCGGCATTTTGGGGTCACGAATGACACCTGTCACCTCACGCCATTTTGCCCAAGCTGCGGAACTACACGTGCCCTGACGTCGCAATCAATGTCGCCGGACGCGTGGAGTACAGACCCCAAGTATTTAAACTGGTCTGTGCACTCGACCATGTCACCGCCTATGCGCACAGATATGTGCGATATGACCTCGGTTCTCAAGCGAGTCCTCCCACACATTCACACGCCGCACCAACCGATCCCTGTCCGCGTCCGCCAGCGCGATGTCGTCAGCATACATAAGCAACTAAGGAGGTTGCTCATGTGAATCCTTGTTGCTATCCGACGTCTAATATCACGCTGAACAGAAACGGACTAAGGAAGAAGCTGCCTGGATCCTGTCTCAGTGTTCTTGAACAGGTTCCACATCGGTACCGGTGCACTTGTCGCTAATAAGCGACGCAAAGGATTATGGCAAACCCTCCCAATGTAATGCAAAACCTTGGGGAGGCCTTTGTCCAGCAGTGGACATCTATAGGCTGCAGAAGAATAATACATAAAATAGTAATTACCACGAGTTCTAGAAACGAGTCTGATGTCGAAAAATTTTAGTTATTACATAGACTTTTGTTCGTTTTTCTGTTTAAAACACAGATAGGCCACACATAGCTTATAACCTGGATTAACAGAGAGGGTTTATAATCTCAGCAGAACATTCCCGTAGGATGTTTTCCCGACATTAACGAGGCCGATACTGCGCTAAAAGCTAGTAAATAAATAAATAAACAACTACAAATTATAGTTACTCAACTCCTCTCAGAGTTTATAACAAACCCAAAGACTGACTAACAATCACCCGCTGATTACTTAAACCGATTCCTATATTATCGAAAACCGAGCAACTGAGTCTTCGAGGAAACTTGGCGGTTGCTAACTGGACGCATTATCTACACAGCGAACTTATCCCTCGAGATTCAGTGAATCAGCTGGAAGTTAGGTGTTACAGTAACATCTTGATAGGATTTAACGGAAACACAGTTGACGGCACTTCTGTTAAACACTTAGTTTTTGCTGGCACTGAATGTGATTTAAAGTGGGCTAGGATTGCCTTTGAAGTAGCAGGTAAAAAAGACATTAAAATGCTATCTTTGCTTAAATAGGTTTCGGACGACAATACACCCAGCTACTACAATCTGTCAGATTTCTTTGTTAGATTTACAACTTTATCCCAAGAACATTAAGGCTCAAGCTTGATTGGGAATATTTCACAGTTTCAGGTAGCTTGACCTACTGTCATCCGTTCCTATAATAATAATAATAATCTTTATTGAAAAACCAAATACAATTTTCTTATCTCAATCAAACAGAAGAAAGAAAACAGTAGAGATGTGCCGACTACCACTTTTACCGACTAGCCGACTAGCTGACTAGTCGGCTGTAAAAAGGCCGACTAGTGGGCCTCTTTAAAGTCGTAGTAAAGAGATTTTGCTATTTTTTATTATAAAAATATGACATTTTGGTTTAGGTTGTGTCCGGTTAATCATATAAGTAAGTTCCTATGTTTGTTTTTTTTTTCTTGAAACAAGTTCGCGTTTAAAATATTGAATGTTTATTTTTTAATGTGCTGGTAATTAAAAAATACCTTAATTTATTATTTGATTAACTATTAATAAATGTTTATTTAAGTTAGGAAGATATTATTTTGTTTGTTAATTATTACCGGTTTTAAGAAGGTACGGTACCAATTTTGTTCTGTTGATGTTATAGATACGGATGTCTTCTTTTTAAGTCAGTATTTATTAGAAAATTTTTACTGAAGAAAAGACTGGTTTGCTTTACTTATCGAAATGTGTAAGATTGATTATAAAATCCAAATAATAATTAATAATTTAGGTTTTATTTCATTTCAGTTCCCCTGACAGTATAGTGTATATTAATGAGAAATACATACAAGTAAAAAGCCGACTAGTCGGTGTTTTTTGCCGACTAGCCACCGACTACTCGCCGACTACAAAAGCGGCTGAATAGTCGGCTTAACCAACTAGTCGGCATATCTCTAGAAAACAGTTAAGTACAACGCTATGCATTTAGAAACAGAGTGTACGCTGTACGCCTGTGTCTTTGCTACTATAGACTGTGTTACAGACACAGGCACCTCCCTTTTACAATAAATCATCATCATCATCATTTCAGCTGAAAGACGTCCACTGCTGGACATTGGCCTCCCTCAAGGTTCTCCACGACGACTGGTCCTGCGCCTCCCGCATCCTACAATTTCCCGTGACCTTCAGCAGGTCGTCGGCCCACCTTGTCGGGGGCCTACCCACGCTGCGTCTTCCGGTGCGTGGTCGCCACTCGAGAACCCGTCCCCATCGGGCATCGGTCCTACGGGCAATGTGCCCAGCCCACTGCCACTTTAGTGTTGCATTTCTTCGGGCTATGTCGGTTACTCTCGTTCTTCTGCAGATCTCTTCATTTCTGATTTGATCGCGCAATGAAACCCCAAGCATAGCCCTCTCCATTGCGCTTTGAATGACCTTGAGCCTCTTACAATTATTCATTTACAATTTGCTGCACTTGGTAGGTATACCTAAGACTTAGTTTAACATTACCACTTATGAAAAATGTAAGCAAGGACTGGATGTGTGCGGTGTAGGTGTATGTGTGGGTATGCATGGATTTGTGTAATGTGGGTGGAATACGTGGGGTGTGTGTGTGGGTGCATGTATATTTCGTAAATGTGTTACAAAGAGAAGATTTTAGATATTTACGTTAGTACATACTATAGCGGGGATTGAATGTTCAATGTTTTTATAACTAAACTTTTTTGAACCACCTAAAAGCTGGAAGCTGTTAACGTTCTGGTAGCGTTCACAAAGAAAGTTATATATTTTATATTAGATAAAGCTTATAATTCTAAATGAGTTTTTAGATGAGATATTTTGATTATGTTTTAATAAGTCATTATTTTTAATATTTTGACGTGACAACGTCTATTAAATTGGTACGACGTGGATTCATTCTCGAAAACACCGTAACGGCCGAATCTGACGCCACACGGAGTCCACGCCTACTTTACCCCCACCCCTAGAGCGAATAGACGTTGTCACGTTCAAATATCGGCAGTAGACGGAGTTCTACAGACAACCAATTTTTTTATTACTATCATGACATTTGACATTTCATGCCAGTTTTAATGCAACATGATTAAATACCTATTTTAGACTTTATTTTTGTCATCTCTTGCATGCTAACAATGTCTGTTGTATATATTATTGTAATCATTAACAAATAAAGATTACCGTATCTCGAATAATAATTGGCAATTAGCATCGTCTATTTCATTTTATTTACCTACACGCACCCACATGCCTTCTCATGAGATTTGGCAGATATCACAAAACGTCAGCTGTGTTATTCATCTGTTCAAACTCATTTTGTGTTGTGTCTTATGTACATTTTTTGTTGTTATCCTCTACAATTATTCTGTTGTACATTTAGCAGACTTCATCTTCGTAGTTTGCACACTCCAGAGCATGAATTTTGCAGCTTACCCAGTGAGGAAACTAGTAGCACTAACAAGACGCATTATCTACGCCGTAGACTCATTCCCACGAGTACTGTGTGTGGATTCAGCTGAGTCAACCGTATCTGTTCCATTTGTATAGAAATTGAACTTAGATTTGATAGCTTTATCAAAGGCTGATGTGAATAGAATTACTTGTCGATAGTTATTCTGTTAATCGGTAATCTTGTTTTTATTCATTTAATTGTTTTATAATATTTTCACCTTTCAAACACAAATTTTCAACATCATCTCCAGCTACATCTCGATGCAGCCACTACTAGCCTTTTTTATGTGCCAATATCCACAAATATATGATGCTGTGAACTAATTATTGTAAGTTATGTCTAATTGACTTTAAGTTCAAATCAATTTTCATCATTAAGTATTAGATACATTCACAAAACATGTATCTAGTTGATTTTGACGACACGATTGGCTCAGTCACTGAGCGATCTACTGCTGCGCTGCTGTCGCGGCTTTGATTCCCACACGGAACTAATATTTGTATGGCCTACAATTATTTGTTCCGGGTCTGGCTGTTTGTGTATGTGACTTCATGTGTATGTAAACGTACCCACGACACAGGAGAAATTCCTTGTGTGGGGAGCAACGTCTTTTTATTTCAATAAAAAAAAATGTTTTATTTTTAACTAGCGGTCGCCAGCGACTTCTTTCGCGTGGAGTTAGTAATGCTCCGCTCCTATTAGTCGTAGCGTGATGTTATATAGCCTAAAGCCTTCCTGGTTTAATGGGCTTTCCAACGCAAAAAGATTTTTTTAAATCTGACCAGCAGTTGCTGAGATTTGCGCGTCCAAACAAACAAACTCTTCGGCTTTATATATTATTATAGATTACGACGGGGCAGCTGAATTAGAATTTACTTTAAAGGCTTTAATTCTTCTCCTCTCATTCCTCGGTAAAATATATGCATCTAGCAACACTATTGATAAGATAAAGTGAATAACAAAAGAATCGATTTGAGCCCCATATGGTCTTTCTAAAAAGATAACACAGTAAATAGTAACAAAACATCAACCCGAACCCTTGATTCAAGCACAATATCACTTGACACTGACGTCAACGCATATCTTTAGCCTTGGGAAGCCATTCTGTCTCTAACGTGTTTAAATCGAGGACTGCCCACTAGAACACGTTCATCGGGAAGCGTTATAGAACGCTTGTTCACAGTTTCTGTTTGGATTAGTGGTTTCTGTATTTTGGTTAGTTTCTAGTTCAGATTCGTTTTCTTTTGAGATTTTTTTATTTTGATTACTTTTTTTAATCTCGCATACTGTTTATACGAAAAGTTTGTCGCTTACATTACACTGTGCTGTCTCTTAGAACTACTTTTTGAAAATATAACTGTTTTATTTTTTAACTCATAGTCTTATTTTTAATAATGAATTAATAATGTACAATTGCATTTAGTGCTAAATCAAGTCATCTTTATTGTGGACTATAGGTATACATCATAAATACAGGTCCTAAATAATTAAAATAAGTTCACCAATGTTCCGCCGTTGAGGCACAATTATTCATATTGGTCTCGATACATTACTAAAAAACTGCAAATTATAAATACATACAAATTCAATTCCAAGTCATATTAGTAATAATTCATTATTACAATATTGCAAATTATATTCTTACATAGATATTACAAGAGAAAGTAACAACGCGGTATATGTTATTACAGCTGAAATATTAAAATTATCCTTAATCAAACCACCAATAAATAATTATTACCTGTCCACAACAACAAAATCTATCGCAAAAATATATTCATGCCTCCTACATAAACGACCAAAAATCAATTATTCTCTCTCGGTACGTGCTGACCACTACTGGCCACAGTTGTGTGATACCACACACGATCAGGGCATGCTCCGGTCATCGATATGGTGCGGGACCGCAAGCGGAATGAAATGTTCTGATAGCGTAGGCACACGTTGACAGGGTACGGCATTGTTTTGAAAGGACTGAGGGGGAGGGGTAGATTAGAAAGAAATGGGGGTGGGGGACTAAGCTTTCACTTTGAAAGAACCATTGTTATTCAGAGTGATGATACGTTTAAGAAACAATGAGTTATTTGTGGTTTGAAGCCAAAGAAAGTCATGTCAAAAATAATAATGAGGGTAGCTTGCCAATCAAACTTACACTAGCAAGTACTATTAAAAGTGACATAATTTGTCCAGCATTGGATCACTACATATAGCCTGAAAAAGAAATCTAACTATGTATAAGTTCCCAACTTATACTTCGTACAACTTAGAGATCTCGCTAATGTACAGATGACAGGACTCCAATTTACTTCAATTTGTCATTTTGTTTTACTAGATTTTTACCTTTATCGCTAAAACATTAAGGCTCAAGGTTGATTAGAAATATTTGAAAGTTTCGCGTAGCGTACCCACAACAATGTTAAACTAAAAAGGGTTGCTGGAACCATAAAAATACTGACGGCCAAAAGTAGCGGTCTCTTTACCGCGATAAGAATGACTTGAGGGACCGAGAAAAGCAAACCAGTAGTGATGGAAATCCATTCTAACTAAAAATATGTTATCTATTTCATCGAAAAAAATAATCTTGGCATTAAAATTGATGAACATTTTCACCATTTCATTACAAAAGAATAGAAAAGATGGTTCTAATTGAATTTAAATTTTCAGATTAATTTCTGTAAGTACTCTGCTTTAACTCAGACCGTTGGTAAAAATACCTGTCAACAAAAAAAAAAACGGTAAAACGGGAAAGACTTTGTATACGACATGTTTTTTTACTGCACGACGTTTAAACTGATCCATCAGGTGTCTACATCATCATCATCATCAACCTTTTTATTGTCCCACTTCTGGGCACAGTTCTCCTCTCATAAAGAGAAGGATTGAGCGTAATCACCACGCTTGCTCAATGCGGGTTGGCGATTTCAGACTTAAAGTCCAGGTTTCCTCAAGATGTTTTCCTTCACCTTGTAATCACGTGTCTACATGCGGTGAATAAACTGTGAGTAGTTTTTGACGTCAAGAAAAATTTGTGTGCCCAAAAGGCCTAACATATTGACAGTTACTAGTTGTTCAAGTCGTGAACTCATCCGAGCTCAAAATGTCGACAGACAGCATTAGTCAATTGCTTTCAGGACTACAGTCATATTTAAAACCAAAGTAAAATGGCAAAGAAAAGAATTACTGAAATAAAATCGAAAATACGGAATTTCATATAAAATACCGCGGCAAAAGTTAATATTAACCTCACCGTGGTCAAGTAAAATATAATAAAATAGTTATTAATTTTAAAATTCACAAAATTGAGAATTCACAATTTTATGTTTAAAATTACTTTAAACACTACCGTATTTAATGTTTATTTAAATTCCGTTTCTGAATTGTATAAGTTATGAATTGCAAATTCACAGAATTTTAGTTCCAGTTCAGTTAAATATGAACATTAAGGGTCTTACCACAAAAACTTAAACACTTGTTCAACATTTGTCTAGTCAGTATCAGTGTTACGTCAATGTTGAAGTAATAATCTAACAAAGGAAATAGGTGAACGGAGAAAAACTGAAAATTAGAGGAGATGTGACACCTATCAGCCTACATGGACAACTGCCGCATTCCGTGTGAGCTGATAGCTGTCACATGGATGTGAATTTTTAGTTTTCCTCTGGTTTCCCACAATTCTACTCTCTGTGCAACGGACTGACGGCGGATCCACCGTGTCCGTGTCACAAAGAGGCATCTTCATCCAAGTAGCAGTACATTTTTATCGTTTTAAAAAAACGTTCACTATAAATAAACCGGACATGATCAGGCATTATTTAATACAACTCAAAATACTGTCTCTACCAACCATGCTTCATCAACTACGCTCAACAAAATTTAATGCCACATCACTAAACTGACCGTTTTAGATTTCAATTACGCCTACAGCCGGACCACGAATGTGTTTCGCTGATCCTACATATACTCCACACATATACACAGTTATTTTTATTAAGCTGCCCCGGGTGAGCTCACCTAAAATGCATTTAGACAACACCTACTATTTGTAATGGTATCTTCCAAAACTTGCTATATTAAAAATTTCTGGTCGAATCGGATTACATAGTCTGATTCGGTCCATACCCAGTCATGCGTAGATATACCAGGCTTAAATGGCTTGATATCTAATACAAGGATAGTATGATAGAAATATTGAAATAACTTATTTAGGGCGTGATTTTATTCCGGCAATCCGGGTAGATTTCTGCTGCGAAATGCTTCTAAGCTTACACAAGTCCGATTCAATGGTGGAATTTTATATGAGGCGGTTTTTGAAACTGACTTGTATTTCATAAATATGTTTAATGTGGTTTCAGGGTTGTCTCGATCCCTAACCAGTATCCATGTTATTCGGAACCACACATAAAAAAATAAGAAAAACAAGAACTGGTCAGAACATTTAGAACAGCGGCGTAGGTATTGCATAAGTTAAGTGTAGGTATTAATCACAAAACAACGTTTAAAAAAACATATACATTATGATTTTGAAATTTTATTTTGTGATAAAAGATGCAAGAAGAAGATAATATAATAACGAGACAAGACAAGATAATAACTTATATTTGCAAAAGTAATTGTAATTTTATATTAATATTCTATAAACATTATTATTTTATTGCAATATATGTAATAGGTATAGAAAACAGGAAGGAAGACGGCAGTTGAGCAAGGTAGTGCCATGTTAAAACCAACAACACCACTCTGACTCCGCCAGAGGGATCCTACGGACGCAAGCTGTTCATGTTCATCCCCAAAAACGCTATACATAGATGTGGGTCATCTTGGTGTACTCCAGCAGAAACGTAGACCCACGTGAGCAACGTTGAGCTATGTAACCTGTTATTTAAACAAGCCACGCATTTAACAATGACTTCCATTAATACGTAGCCTCGCCGTACACCGTGGTGAGCCCGCGCCTTAAAAATAAAATGCCACTCAATGGCTTACAGTAACAACAATACAAACATTAGTTGAAATTCATACACGTTGTGATTCCAGCCTGAAACGGTCGACGCCCGAATGGTACGATAAAATTCAACATAAAAATTCTAAACATTCACCAAACTTAAAACACAATAAACAGAAGGGACAGAGTCGTTTTCATTCACCTCACAATAAAAATATCATAGGACCGCTGGAATAGTCCACGTAAATAAAATAAACAATGTCTGTACAGAAGTAAAAAGGTATGAAGAGATATTTAGGTTTCACGTTGAAAGTTTATGGGGTAATATCGTTATTTCTCATGATTGCCAGCGAAATTGCCTTTTTGGGAACGGTTAGTTTCAGCGCCCGTTTTTTGTTTCATTCTTTCTTTTTCCCCAATTATATTATTTTTGGACCACTGTAACGAGTTATTTTATAGAAATAATTCAGGGGCTCATGAAGGTTCCCGGGAGTTACGGATAATTCTATCAAGAAAGGGACACGGACTCAAAATGATTTTTTGTGGAAACTATTCGGTAATCGTTCTACTTTATCGCTGGCTTCTTACGTGGCTTTCGGAAGTTTCTGTGCGCCTGGTACTTTCTACTGAGCATGCCTTACTGCTTAAAATATAATTCGCTCTATTGAATTTTGCTATTTCGATTCGATTACCTTATCAATGACCCAGTTGGCTTGGACTAATACGGTTTCGGAGACATACTTCGTTTAGCTTTTGGTTCAAAAGCTGTGTGTGTTATTCTAGTTTATACTGATCCAGTTTGCGTTTCAGGTCACATACTGTTCAAATCTAATTTATGAATTGTCTGGAATATGAACAAGCAGTATTTTTTTCATGATAAATGTTCTTAAAGCAGCGTGTATGGCCCGCCGGCTTACTTAATCCCTTTGTGACAATATCAACAAAATTTACATGAAAGTAAGGTTCCAAATCAATTGCGCTTACGAAAATACTTTGAGATAAACTGCCTACTTTTTGTGAAAAGGGTTTTATCAAGTAAACAAGTAAGAGGTATTGGGATGCGATATACCAAACGGGCCCATTGCGGGTTGTTTGATATCACTTGTCTTCGAAATTTGAATTCTAAGACTTACTGATTTCCTCATGATATTTTTATTTCCCCATTTTGAGAGCAGTGGCGATGAAGTTATTAGTCAATCGCGTGTTTGGGTACTAACCCACTAGCACTTTTGGACACAATAGGGATGGTTCCTGTGTAAAAAAAAATGGTGGTAGGCCATAACATCGGCCGCCGGCAGAAGTTACCACCCACCAGACAAAGCCTTGCCGCCAAGCGATTTGTCGTGTTCCGGAATGATGTCTGGTGAAGCCGTACGGAGGACGGGTCTGAGCAGTTGTGTTGCGGTGTGTGCCGGGTACGATGCGCCTAATGTTGTTGTGTTGGGAGTTTGGTCGTGGAGGGTCTTCAGATCAATCTCCCTTTGGCACAGCATCGTTGGTCGTGTTGTTGGGTTTAACATTGCATCACCTCGCTCAACTGCCGTCTTCCTTCCTATTCGCTCAGTTTTTCTGAGTGAATAGGCTCTTAATAAACTAGCGCGCTTTACCATCAACGATCGCATCACTGCTTACCATCAGGCGGGACTGCGGTAAAGCGCTAGTTTATAATTATTAAAAAAAAAAGTCCGTCATTCAGATTATAGAAAAGTATTGGATACGTATATACGTATCGTATATATTTGTCCATTTTTATTGATTGTGAATATTTTGATTCATCAAATCAATAAAAAATGACAAATATAAAAGGCATCAAAGATCAGGATTGGTGGCTGGTGACGTCACTGCTCGCTAAAAAGTGCAGCGTGCAGTGACGTCACACAAGTTTTCAACACGCTGTGTTGTCTTCATTTTTTGTTTATATGAAAAAAGAAAAAAATACGTGTTTAGTATTTTTTGGAAATCTGACTGACGGACTAATTAGTTTTTTTTAGTCAACTACCCTATTATTACACTTCGTCATTGCTGACAACGGCAAATTAATAACGTCATAATGACCATTATATTACTATTCAAAAGTTGTATAAATCCCATCCTACTAATACTGTGTATTTACACGCACAATGGTCCGCTGAAGGGACTGAGTGCGGAAACCGAACCAATAACATAGAACATACTGTGTATTTATGTATGGATGGATGTTTGTAGCGCAAAAAGTACTGAATGGATTTCGATGTAATTCGGCACACATATTATATATTCACATATTAGATATTGACAAATGGACAGCCTCCGCGTAGCATCCCCGTGCAGTGCAAATATTTGTATGCATGAATATGAATATTTCCACAGGTCTGGTCGTGCCTCGGAAAGCACGTTAAACCGTTGGTCCCAGTTGCCATACGAAGATCCAGTCGTAGTGGTTACGGGTTGTTGGAGCCCTCAAAAGTCCAACAATTGGTCTAACTGCAATTCTTCGATATCGCCTTCGGGTTGTGGAGGTTAGACGGCAGTCGATTCACGGAAAATATCAAAAATTTAGCCAAAAATCAGTAGTTAGACTGGTAAAGCGAACCCCAGGCTCCAAAGCTGAAAAAGCTTCGGATGCTACTGGAATTAACGCTCATATTATGGTGATGATTAGATATTAACAAACACGAATAATACTTTTCATCCCGATATTTCCACGGAATCGGAACTCACGAGGGTGAAAGTACGAGGCACAACTAGTAGGTAGAAAATGATATTAAAGTTATTAAACTCACACTCGATAGTCGATAAAATCGCTTGTAAAACGATATATTTCTATTTAATAATAATTACTAATGGAATGTGGTTTGTGGTCGACACTCGGCTGTGGTACTCCTGTTGTTAATTATACATGAAGTATGAATTCATCACTATTATTTGCTGGCTTTGAAATGTCAATCAGTGAGATGAAATTACAAGCATGTCGGTACTTGTTACTTGATGGATTACTATTTTATATTGTCGCTGCGAAATTGGAAACAGAGACGGTAGCTGCAGCTTATTTTAGAGCAAATTTATGATTCAGCATTCATTTTCTACATACCTATTTATGTATTAGGCCTTATTGTATTGGCAGAATAATTGTTTCCGAAAAGAACAAGTTTGGACAACAAAAAAATGGAGACTTATGACATCTATTCACTTGCC
This sequence comes from Sesamia inferens, assembly GCA_037179545.1. NCBI lineage: Eukaryota > Metazoa > Arthropoda > Insecta > Lepidoptera > Noctuidae > Sesamia > Sesamia inferens. The sequence goes on along the minus strand of CM073933.1, from coordinate 28,197,630 downwards.
CTGAGACGGAGTTGGGTATTTACGGCTCACTCCCTCTCACTCAGAAGACTCCCGAATGTCAGTAGTGCGAATGATATAGACTAGTTGGTTTGGGAATGATTTAGTATTCGTCTATTTCTTGAAAAAAAAAGCTAGAAAACAGCACTTCCCCACAATAGAAATAACAGCATCATAGTCATCATTTGAGCCGAAAGACGTTCACGGCTGGACATAGACCTTCTGCAAGGATCCCAACGACGCGACGACCGGTCCTGCGTCTCTCGTATCTAGCGGGTTCGAATCACATAATATATATACATTATAGATTTTGCCATATTTACTATGACGAAAAGAAATCATATTTGAGTCTAGCTTTGTCGCAACATAGTAGAAAAAATGCAATTAAAAAAAAATAATCTTCTAACTAGAAATTAAATTAAAGTTTTCTTCCTTGTAACAATATCGTCGAAATTCGTTCATGAAAGTATCATAATCAATTCACTCTGCCTTTTCCCGTCAAACTTTAAACATTAGATCCTAATTTCCCGAAATGCTTTTCTTTTATGTTACAAAAGAATCTGAACTTGCAAACCATCAACTTTGCCTCGCTGCCTCATGATCGATGGAGTGTCAATCAGAGGCGATGCTGTGACAAATATTTTGCGATACTAAACTTAGGTACTTACGCGTTGAAGAATCTGGCTTCTCCTTTGTGGTACAGATTTGCTGATATTTTATTTATTCATGTTTTTCCTCGGGTTTTTCGGGTTAATGGTGCGGAAATATTTGGAGAGTCAGCTTTTTGGTATAAATAGTGGTGGTTAGTTTTATTTTTAGGGGTCCGTAACCAAAATGAACCCTATTCTATGTTCAATGTTACGGGTTTGGTATGCGCACTTAGTCCACGGACTAGACGGCCCGGCTAACGCAGTGATTAGGCTATAGACAAATATTTGTATGACCTATAAGTACATTTAGTTGTTTCGGGCTTGACTGTTTGTGTATGTGAGTTTAAAAATATTTGTAACCGCACCCACGATACAGGAGAAATTCCTAGTGTGGGGCAACGTTTATAAAAAAGTCCAGCCCACCGGCTCATCTCCCTCCAGAACGACTGACGCAGGTCCTCACCGGACACGGTTCCTGCTCCGTATAAGGCGGGAGGAAATGCCAGGGTGTCACCATTGTGTGGATCACCCTGAGGACACGGTGGAGCATACGGTGGAGATCTGCCCGGCTTGGGTAGAGCACCGCCGTGACATCGTAGCGGTGATCGGCGGTGATCTCTCGAGTCCGACCTTGGTCCAGGCCATGGTCTGGAGCGAAAGTGCATGGTAGGCCGTCACCTCCTTCTGCGAAGCAGGAATGCTGGTATAGGAGGAGGCGGAGCGCGTGAGGCAGCGGGAATCCCAGTGCCCTCACGCCACTAGCCGCCGCAGGAGACTGGTCGGGAGATGACATCGAATTCCCGGTCAACGTGGGCGCGGGCCTGGGGGCGGTGAGCCGTGGGCAGCTTGCCACTCGGTAAGGACCAGGCTTGAGTTTACGGCGCGTTGTGTTTCACGAGCGCCTGAAAGAGATATCAGCATATCGTGACGGGGTCCACGAAGACCGATGCCTCCTGGGTCAGGGTTACGGGTTCGTTAAACAAGAAACCGTGGCCTGGCCGTCGCACAGGCAAGTGAAGAAACACGGGTGGGTTTTAGTCAGTAAACTGACACGACCTTCCGCTCCGCTCAGAGCGGGAGAAGTCATTTGATTATTTACCATGCCAAAAAAAGCGGTAAGCAGTGATGCAATCGTTGATTGCAAAGTGCGCTAGTTTATTAAGAGCCTATTCACAAAAGAAAATACAGAGTGAAGAGGAAGGAAGACGGCAGTTGAGCAAGGTGATGCAATGTAAAACACAACAACATGACCAACGATGCTGCGCTAAAGGGAGATTGAGTTGGACACCCTCCACGACTAAACTGACCAGACACAACAACATTTGGCGCATCATACCCTGTACACATCGTAACACAACTGCTCAGATTCGTCCTCCGTACGGTTTCACCAGACATCATGCCGAAACACTTTTCGCAGGAGCCCTTTCTTACCATACCGTTATTCATACAGTCAATTTTACAGACCAAAATATGTTATTTAATGACTTTTCTTATTGTTTCCAGGTAAGTCTCGATCTGTCGATGGCGCAACCAAGGAGGACCCATGTCTTACTGGTAGGCCTCAAATCTTATAATACTATTGTTGTGCCACATTTATACAATCACTTTATGTTTTAGTTATGTGTCTTTGATTAATACCAGCGACAGGATACTTAAATTCTCGTAATTTCAAAAAGACAGTCTGATATTAGTGTCAGTCTGACTTCCTTTATTATTGACAAGTTTTTAACATTCATAGATACTGATTTTGTACTTTTTTAATTACGGTAAATAACTAGTTGGTCAAGTTTGATGTTATGTGCCGTCGTATTCTGTAGCAACACTTACCTCTCCATATATTGAGTAGAAGTTTTATGAGGATTCCCTAGTCAATAAGGAATCCTTATAGTTTCGCCAAGTCTGGCGGATAATCTCAGTAAACGTTAGCACCAGAAAGCTGAAATTTGGTACCAATATGTATATTAATCACGCCGAAAAAGTGCTAAAATAATAAATGGAAAAAATGTATGTACCTTTTCAACAATATATTACATGTTAGGGTGGAATATAAAAAAATCACTGCCCACTGTACGTGAATGGGGGTACCATAATAAAACAATTTACATTTTTAAAATAAATAGGGGTTTACTAAAATTATTTTTGATAATGTTAATATTTTCGGAAATATTGCTCCAAAATTAAAATAATGCGTCCTCTGTAATTTTTAAACCTTACGCTCAAAAATATCTCAAAAGTAGAACTTTATAAAAACTTTCTAGGAAAATTATTTTCATGTTGATCTGTTGAACAGTTTAAAAAAAAATGTACAACATAATTCTGAACTAGGTTTGTAATTTAACCGTAATTTCAAACATTTATTTTTATTCTATTTTACCTATCCTTATCCTAAACGTAACTAACAAACTTTCAAATAAATACAGAATTATTAAAGTCGGTTCAAGCAATCCTAACTTGTTTGTGTAAATTAGTACCCCATTTTTCCGAGCACGCACTAGCTATACTTTGGGCTACATCGCGCTTTTAAGATTTTTCCTGAGTTGACGGGGTCAGGATGGGCACCCCAGGGCGGCGGGCATCCTATGAGGATTTCCACCCCGGCAAAAAAAAAAAAAATAAAAAAAAAAAGGGTATGACCTATGAACAGTTGGAAGCTATAACTCTTCTTTAGTTATCACCGTTCCTTGAATGCTCATTGTTAGAATTCCAGGCTTAGTATGACGTTTTATGTGTGAGAAGCGTGACCCGACTAGCTCTTTTTGGCCACACTTAACAAAACATGTTTTAATCTATTTTCAAAAAAGTATAATCTTTCACATAAAAGAATAATTCTTGAAGCTTTTGAAACAATATCTTCTGAATAATTTTGACCCAATTCAAAGAACAAACATTACACGAAGAAAATATAATTAAAATCATAAGCCCAGTACCTACATTTACAGCGATCTTTTAATAAAAGTTTTCAACACCAATTTTAAATGAACAACTTTTAAGCTGTATTTTAATAATTAATGTACGTAAAACTTTGCCAACTGGTACCACTTAGGGAGTCATGGTTCCCATAGGCACGTGTTCATCTTTCAAGTTATGAGCTAATTATAATCTAGCTTTCCTGTAAGCTTTAATAAGTAACTAACTACGCCCCCGGTTTTTAGAGTCACTGCTCACACCGAAGTGGTTTGTTTAATTTGCATCTTTAAGACAATCTCGTAAGGCTGGTTTTTATTTTCAGTGACCTATATATGTTTAATGTTGGTTAGAATATACGCATTGCCACACAAAGCGGTGATAGCGTAATGAAATGTACATATTCACAATTATTTACTTTTCTTTTGACCTACATCCCTAACTGTCTGTGAGGTGATTGTGGATGAGTAATGAACGAGTCCTGGTGTCGTAGAATAACAAGAATGAGTGGAAATAAATGTGAGTATGTGAGGCTGCCGGTAGAAGGTACCATCGACCTAACAAAGTCTTGCCGTCAAGCGATTCGTCGTGTTCCGGCACTGATAAAGCCGTACGGAGGATGGGTCTAAACAGTTGTGTGCAATATGTGCCGGGTTTACCCCAACGGTTGTGGGTCCTGCGGCATATGTGACCAGCCCATTGCCACTTCAGCTTGCTAATCCTCTCAGCTATGTCGGATCACCTCATTTCTGATGCGGTACTTCAGAGAGACGCCCAACATTGCAAGCTCCATAGCTCGCTGCTAGCTAGCTGCCTGCAGCTTGTTAAACTTATGGACTAGTCTGACTGTTAGTGTCCGCGTTTCGGCAAACGTAGCGTAGGACGCCCTTCGTAGGAGGCCTAGCGTAGGAGCGACGACATCAAAAAGAGGACTGGTAGTGGCTGGCGGAGAACTGATCAGGATCGAGCTTGTTGGCGTGCTATGGAAGAGGCCTATGAGCAATGGACGAGTAAAGGCTGATGATGATGTGCCGGGTACGATGCACCAAATTTTGTTGTTGTAATCAGGGTTTGGTCATGGACGGTCTCTAGATCAATCTCCCTCTGGCGCAGCGTCGTTGGTCGTGTTGTTGGTTTTAATATTGTATCACCTCGCTCAGCTGCCGTCATCCTTCCTATTCACTATGTTTTTTTAAGTGAATAGGCTTAATAAACTAGCGCGCTTTACCATCAGACAGGATTGCGGTCAAGCCCTAGTTTATAATATTATTAAAAAAGGTAGGTACAATTCATTAAAGTAACATCAGTGTATTGCATATTACCCGTCAACAGTGATGCCGATATAGGGATGTACCCAAGGTATGAAAATCAAAAAAATAATTAGTCCGTCTTATAGATAATAAACAAAATTAAGACTCGTATTTTTTATTTTGTCGAAATTACCGAAAACTATTGAGAAATAGCGGATTAAAGTTACAAAGTGGGGGCTAATTATGTGACGCCGTGGTAGATTTTGTACCACGGCGTGACGTCACATGCGATGTTTCAAATCAATATATTTTCCGAAGGATTTTGAATGAAAAAAAATAAATAAAAAGTACGTGTTCATTATTTTTTATAAATCTATCTGGTGGACATTAAATTATTTTTTAGGATACAACCAAATTTCGTCGCTGTAATATCATAGTTTAGTTAAGATTATGATATTTTTTTTTTTTATTTGAATAAATGATAACCTACCTAGATTTTTGTCGAAAATAAATTTTAAAAGAACTTATAGTGAGTTTTAGCTACATTTTACTTGACCTCCTTCAAATCCACAGAATAGAAGGGAAACTTTATTATTACGATAAAGCTTTATCCTACAACTTCGTCTGCGATGTGACATTTACAATTTCTGAATTTGTCGTCATTAGCCAAGTATGCTAAATCTTAGCTTATAATTTTAGTGGCACTTTTTTATGTATATACTACTGATAGTACGTATAGTAATGAAGTCTTTAACTATTTAATCATCTTTGGATTTATTGCTAAAGGGATGTGTGATTCGTTGATATACGAAAAGGTATAGTGTGACGGCACTGAGTAATCTGCATTGAATATGATTTGGCTTCGGAAATAAATTTATAAAGTTTTATCAATTATTTTTACTGCCATTATTAGGAGTAGATGCGCATCCCTGATGACGCGTGTTCGCCGCAGTAACAACAGTATTCTCAGTGTGTTCGCGGATCGGTGGGATTCTCCCATGTGGCAGAGGTGGATGCACTCCACGCTAAGTTTGTTAATTTTTAAGTATGTATATCTGTGTCTGTAACCTACTAATACTAGAAGTTAAGTAAGGTTGTTACTAACCTTATGGATTCCGGTCTGAAATAAAGTATGCTATTCTATTCTATTAAAAAAAAAATGTAAAAACCAGCCACCTTATATCTATTACAAAAACCGTTTACCATACATTCTGTATACATTATTCCGTTTAGTCTATAAGAACCTTTTTAGCTAAACTACACATAAGACTTGTTGGAGCGTGACCTACTTATACATTCTAGTATCAATAAATAAATTCCCACGTTCGGTACGGTGTGACACAAGATTAACTTTAATATGAATCGAGCCTAAACAACGGGCTTTTAATAAAACAGCAACACTGCGATAGCTTGGCTCATGAAATTTATATTAACACCCGAGATTGTCCCGCGATGTTGCCAGTACAAGCGTTTTTTTTTGCTTTTAAGGCGAGCCGGAATAAAAAGAATGCTTAGTAGGTTAAATTAAATTCTGCAATATTTTCCTGTGATTTATGTACGCCTGGTAGCGTTGTTGATGAGGAAATCGTGATCGCTGATAATTTTTTCAATAATATAATTATAATAATAAAACATTTATATTTGTAGTGTCGCCGAAGTCGTGGTGTCCTAGTGGTTAAAACACCAGCCTCTCAAGTATGAGTGCGCGGGTTCGATTCCAGGTCAGGCAAGTACCAATGTAACTTTTCGAAAGTTATATGTACTTTCTAAGTATATCTTGGACACCAATGACTGAAGGTGAAGGAAAACAGTCTGAAATCGCCAACCCGCATTGAGCAAGCGTGGTGATTACGCTCAATCCTTCTTTATATAAGAGGAGACCTGTGCCCAGCAGTGGGATGATAAAAAGGTTGATGATGATGATGAACATTTATATTTATTTAAGGTTAACTAAAACGGTACAACACCAATTACATTAATTAACATAGAAACAAACAACTACATCAATAACCTTAAAACTTCTAAAACTAACATGGAACAGTGTACTCCCTCGCATACTTTCTTTCACAGAAGTCCAAAGCATACACGCATAAGCTTAATGAATGAATGAATGGATGAATGGATTCATCTGCAAACATGTCATATTCATGGTTGGCCATCAGAAGGGAAGAAAGAACATTACGTAGAACTTATGGATTTTCCTATAGAAATAAATATATTTTCTATTGGTCTTCCTTATGAAAACATATCTAAAAAATAACGTGACTGCACTGTTTACTATAAAAACGTATGAAAAATTGTATTTTAAGAATTATAGGAGTAGAACGTTTAATACCAAAAATCGATTTCATTAAAATGTTATTAATAATCCTCACAATGTTCGACCAAACAATCTCTTTAACAGATTGAATTAAAACCATGTGATCGCTCTTTTTCATTTATAGAATCCTGGTACCGTTGCTTGCGTCAGTTTTACTTGACAATATTGATTGATGAACCTCGTCCTCATGAAGTTTCAGATTCGCATCAGCGATCTTGATAAAAATAACAATTAAGCTTTGTTGTTCTTACGTCGTGAAACATCATTTGTAAAATTATTTTTTGTGTATATATATTTTTTGTAATTATTTGTTATGTATACAATATGTAAAGAAAACCCCGTCCGAATTAATTCCAACTTCCCCAAAATTTGGTAATTTTTGACGGTATTATTATGAGCGAATAGCGATACGACCGCGTACGGCGTGCCCTGCCCCACTTCGCCCGCGCACATGCATTAATTTACCTCCTTTTGGGAAACAATATTTATTTTAAGGGGCATTTTTTTAAGTTTAACCGGGCTTTGTAGGCATTAGTAGAATCAGTTATCGATACCTAACAATACCTTCACGGATAATTCGGAATACGGAATATTCTAGACATGTGTAAAAAATTATTTATTTATTTATTTATTGGAACAACTTTTAGGAGACAAGTTTACAAAAAGGAAACGAAGATAGTTACAAAAGTTAAAACTGTGGCACAGCTATCAACGCCCATCTCAATATGAATAGTTATACTACGGTGTTGAAAACTACTCCCCCCTTATTAGAAAACTGGATTTTATTTAGATCAGAATTCAACCATCTAAATGGTTACCGAATTATGCACCTAACTATTGCTAAAATGCGGTTCTTTATATAAAAATAACAACTTATATTTTCGCCAAGCTCCATAAAGAATAGAGATAAACAAACCAATTTAGGGCTATTACAACTCAGGTTTTACAAATCTCTTGTTATTTACATGATTATCGATTTTTACATGCTAACTATTTATTAACAATTCCTATTGCAGCATATTTTAATAGAATCACTAAAATAACATGCATAATAAGTTGGTATTTCAAAAAACCTTTAAAAAGTCGACAATAATTTTACGTGATAGCCCTACAAAAAAAGAAAGATGGATGAAATCCACATATTAAACACATTTTGTGGAATTCAACCAATGAATAAAGTTGAAGCATTTGTCAATACGATATTGCGTATTTTAATTACTTTCAAATCAACTGCATTGTAATACTTTCAAGTATGGCCTAAGTATAAACAAATGTATAAAAAATGTAACCTATTATGTAATTAGCTTACATGTGTTTCATATTTCATTCAAATCGGTTAAGCGTTCTATGTAAATCATAAATATCTGAATAAATAAACTGTTTACATTAGTAGGAAGTAGAATTATTACTTTTATGAAAATCATCTATCTAGAAAAGGTTGTTAACATCTGTCTTTTAGGCGTAAACTACTCGTTGCCCAGCAACGGTTTATTTACCTCTATTCTTTGTCGAATTTGGCCGACATATAGTTAGGTACTAAGTTGTCACTTTTGTACTAAGAACTTTGACATAACCTCAATAAAGTGCGAAATACAAATACTGACTCAAAAGGTTAAATCTGGAACTATAGTTAGGTTACGTTTTAAAGGGGCTTGAGTTAAATTTATTATTCGATGGAAATCCATTTTTCAGGAAGGCTTAATCAAACAGAAATGCAAAAACAAGATTTTTAGCTATTTCAAGGTTAATGAATATTTGTCTAGGCTTCATAAATCCGAAGCCAATTTATGACTCAGCAAAAAGCGTTCCATAACGACTATTCGTCTATATACTAATCCCAGAGCAATACTTAGGAAACGTCAATAATTTTGACTGATGCCAAAACTTCGACCATCCACAAAAACAAATCCAATCATCTTCACGCCATTGCACACACAAGATAATAATAGGAACGACGTAAAAACTTTTATAAAACACCAATACTTGTTATCGACCTCTGGTAGTACTTCATCGAAGTTCTTAACTAACTTCTTTCGTTATATTTTGCTTCGTTCGTGCCATCGTTACTGACGATCGTGACTGCGCTGATTAATTCATTCCTAGAGAGGAGAAGGGGGCTATTGTTTTTCCCTCTTTTTAGGTTATTTGGCTTTGATAAATGAATGGGAATTTGTCTATTGTGGTGTAGACGGGAGATAAATTGTGAGATTCTTACTAACAGCCTATTGGTGTCCAGCTAAGACAGTTTTGTTGTCCGCACTTATTTGAGAGTTACTTGATATTGATGATCCGTTTTGTGTGGATTCAATTTGGGCTTTCTCATTATTTGTAATTTTTTTTTTGGGTTTTTGGAATAAGCTTTAGAAGTCGTTCTTTTTGCGGCTCTCTGTTTTTTTTCGTGGCAGACTCTGTATTTAAGTCCATGTCTTTTTAAGATAAAAAATGTAACAACTTATCAGCTGTAGAATAATTAATTTTCTATCTTACTCAACATTATTCTTCTATCTTATTCTATATTTAATTCTACACGGTTGGTGTATTGGCTGACCACTCGACTGCTACGCTGCGTGTCGTGGGATCGATTCTCACACCGAAAAATATTAAAATTTGTACGGCCTACAGTAATTTTTTAAATTTATTTTTTAAATATATACGGACAAATCACACAGATTGAGCTAGCTGACCACTGCACTGGCTTCTCCGCGGAGGGCGGAGCGCAAATAAGCCAGTTTCTGGCTGGGGGACAAATCTTCCCTGGAGTCCACCAAGCTGTCAAACAAGTTGATGAAGCCCATCCAAGCCGTGAGGTCCCCGTCAAAGTGGGGAATCTCCAATGTGGGCAGTCTCCCTAACAAAGCCGGCAGGGTCGGTTTAAACTCCCCGCTCCAAGTCGGCTTTCCCCTACGGGCAGCCAGGAGCCCTTCTGCTGACTCCGTAATTTGGTCAGCCAATTCGTACGCCTGGTCGACATCCCTTTTAAAGGTCTCCACTATGGCTTCATCCGCTGGAGGGTGTTCCAAAACGTACGCATGGAAGTCGACAACGTGTCGCTCCAAGCCATCCATGCGCGCAGGCAACCCTTCATAACGGGTCAACAAAGCCTGCACCCGATCCGGCCGAACAATCAGGGCGGCCGCACCCGCGAGACAACGCAATGCGGCCTGGACCTCGGCCTTCGCCGTAGCATGCGGACTGGGAGCCATTTCAAATAAAAGCCTTTAATTCAAATTAACAATTAAATTCAATTAAAGAACGCGCGGAAAGCAACAAAACAAGCTAGTTATGGGATACTAACTCAACGATACTATATTTTATAATAGATACATATATAGATAAACATCCAAGACCCAGGCCAATCAGGAAAAGATCGTTTTCCATCATGACCTGGCCGGGGATCGAACCTGGGGCCTCCACGTCTAAGGCAGGCGTGTTGACCGCTGCGCCACGGAGACCGACAAATTATTCCTGGTCTGATTGTTTTTATATGTGAGTTTAAGTCAACGCACCCACGACACAGGAGTAATTCCTAAAGCGAGGCAAAAACTAAAAAAAAAATTACTAGCAGCACTACACGGTATCAAACGCATAAGTCTAAATCCCGTAAGATACGTCACGATTTATTTGCTAAATTTTATCCAAATCTGTTCGATAGTTTGAAAGAGTAACAACATCCATTCATTCTCACAATCTTTCGCCCTTAAATAGTAGTCATCAACAATCCATAAGTAATAAGAGAACAGCGGTGGCCTATTGGTATCAGCCGCGACTTACACGTTGTAGTTAGTAGGTTCAAACCCCATCAGGCGCTTTCTTCTTCAGCCTATAGATATCCACTGCTGGACAAAGGCCTCCACCAAGGCTTTTGGGGGGGTTTCCCATAATCCCCACGCTTGGCAGGCGGGTTGGGGATCCCATTGATTTGATATTACACAGGAGAAGCGCTGCTGCCCGCTTCCCTGGTGAGTTCCCTTAGTCGCCTCTTACAACACCCACGGGAGGATATGGGGTGGTACTATTCTAAGCCCGATACCACACAGGGCCGGCGCTTAGGCGCTTTACTTTGTGTAAATTATAATATGGTATTTCATCACCACTGCTCGCATTACGTTACAGGGGAATATAGTGAGGAAAACGGGATATTCTAGAGTGTAAACTTCGAAGACATGTGACATCTACCAACCCGTACTGGGGCCGCGTGGTAGATTACGGCCCACTCCTCACCAACAGGAGGCCTGAGTCCCAGGAGTGGTAACATTATTGGCTAATGAGGCCAGACGTATCGTACTTAGGTATTAACATAACATAGTAAATCGTGGTGGCCTAGTAGTTAAAACACCAGCCTCTCAAGTATGAGTGTGCGGGTTCGATTCCAAGTCAGGCAAGCACCAATGTAACTTTTCTAAGTTATATGTACTTTCTAAGTATATACAATAATATGTAAAGAAAACCCTGTCCGATCCGTGAAGGTATTGTTAGATATCGATAACTGATTCTACTAATGGATACGAAGCTGGTCTAAATTTAGAAAAAAGATCCCCCTAAAAAAATAAATATTATTTCGCAAAAAGAGGTAACTTACTACATTTGCGGTAAGCAAACCTTCGGCGGGCGGCGGGGGGCAGGGCACGCGGTACGTGGTCGCATCGCTATCCGCTCATAATAATACCAGTGTTTTCACTTTTTTAAAAATTACCAAATTTCGGGGAAGTTGGAATTAATTCGCGGGAAAAAAAGATTATTTTAAAATTCATTAGTATTGTTTCTATGATGATTACGTAAAATTTTATATTATATTTGGTCAAACGTTTATCAAACCTTTATTATCCTTAAGGGTCGGACAGGGTTTTCTTTACATATTGTATAGGTGAAGGAAAACATCTTGAGCAAACCTGGACTTTGTCTGGAATCGCCAACCCGCATTGAGCAAGCGTGGTGATTCCGCTCAATCCTTCTCTGTATGACAGGAGACCAGTGCCCAGCAGTGGGACTATAAAAAAAAAGGTTGATGATGAATTATATTATTGATTTTGTATTATGATTTAACAAAGATCTACCAGGTGTTCATACTTCAACAGCAGTACGCATACGATTACATAATTCAGCTTACTTACTATCTATATTCGCACAACCATTTTCAAGAACTAAAATTTTCCGAGCTTGTAGGTAGATCTAGCCTTCTACTAAACAGTGTAGTTTATGTTACACAGTACTGAATAGAATACGAAGTAAGATTTTCCTTAGAAATGGATACCAGGAGAACAGATCCCTATTGAGATCTTCCGCATTTTCTCGCATTTGTATTCAAATATTCTAACCCTTTGGGATTACCTGTCCAATGATTGTAAGTTTGGAATTCTGTGAAGATGGAGATCATTAATATTATTAGGTCCTGTATATATAATAATAGTATCACTTGTTTTTTGAACAGAAAATTTTGTTGCCGAGTTTTGTGTTTCGATTGCTGCAAGTATTAGCTTTGAGAATATAATCAACAGCTAGAATATTGCATAAAATAGATCTTAGTGATACATATTTTGGTTGAAGAAAATCCTTTAATGGTACTGAAGGGTAACATTTCCAAATATCTGTCATTAAATATAGGTTCCGCAGAAAAGAGCGATCCGACTATATTGCAACAATTTAATGGATCTTGTTCAACTAGAATTTCGTTGCGCCTTTTTGCGTAAGACTTAATTATTGTTTTTATTATCAAAAATAAGATAATAATTTCAAGCAAAAACATAACACAGCAAAAAATATTTAACAATTTTAATGTAGCCGTTTGTATGTATAGTAAGGGTCAAAAGTGCATTATCACTTTTGAACTTTATTGCACTTACAATAATTGTCAAAAGTGGTACTCCACTTATGACCCCTTACTGTAACTTTGGATTTTGGTTACGGACTCAAAAACGGCTCAACGAATTTATAAGAAATTTAATATGCGCATAGTTTTTAACTATAGATACTTTTCAATACCAATGTGAGGACGTAGATCCCCGTGGGACGTATCCCTATATCCATGAGGATGAAGCCGCGGTCAGTAACTAGAAAAAAAAATATGGTACAAAAATAAATGGTCATCAACATTTAATGCATGGACCAAAAACGCTGTCCCAATAACTGTACACAACATTCCATAATTCCACAATATGTTGAATCATGATTTACTGCTCAATAAAAACATCAAACGAACACAAAATATATGTTTTCCAACAAAGTCCGTTGTCCCGTTATTGTCTGACAAACACTGAAAATTTCTCATCGATAAACAATATCAGTCAACGAAGGCCTATTAAATCGTGGTCCTAAGTGCAAATATCAGCTATGGACGTTTAGGCCATAAAAACGCCAAGCGTCCTGACGTATGGTGACTGTGCACAACCAGTATCATATGATGACGTATAACAGCGGCAATGTAAATGGCGCGATATTTAAAAATCGTTTGCGTATCTTTTTTGGTTTTGGGTGGACGAAAATTTACAGGCCTTGTTTTTTTAAATGTTTTATTGGTTTTGATTTCAATAGGATTACACTAATATTGTTGTATACCTGTCATTCGTAAATATTTGACATTGGTTACTGTTAGTCAGAAGCGTAAAATTTTACAATCAATCTTACCAAGGAGTTCGTGTTACTCAGTAACTGATTTGTGGAGGTCAGATATCAGTCACTTTCGTCGCTTTATGTAAAACACTGATATTTTTATATAGAATATAATGATTCTAATATTGTTGTAAGAGCAATGGCTACAATATGGGTAGGTGTATAATATTTCAGGAGACGCTAATAGGGATGTTAGCTGGGTAAAAAAATAGATTCTATTTAGTCCGTCATTCAGAATATAGAAAAATATTGGATACGGATATTTTGTTTTATCAAATCAATAAAAAATTACAAATATAAAAGGCATCAAAGATCAGGTGTGGTGGCCGGTGACGTCTCTGCTCGCTAAGAAGTGTAGCGTGCAGTGACGTCACAAGAGTTTTCAACGCACTGTGTCATATTCATTTTTTGTTAATATGAAAAAAGAAAAAATATGTGTCTAGTATTTTTTGGAAATCTGACTGACGGACTAATTAGTTTTTTTTAGTCAACTACCCTATTGTCGTAGATTTTCTTATCTAAATGCAAAACTCTTTCATTTCTGTTGTTATAACTGCCGTCTTCTTTCCTACTCACTAAGTTTTTTTAAGTGAATAGGTTTAATAAACTTACGCACTTTAGCATAATCGATTGCATCACTGCTTACCATCAGGCAGGATTGCAGTCAAACACTAGCATACAAATATAAAAAAATATTTTTAGTAATATTGACGATCTATATTTACATGCATACTTCAATCAGTCTGTTTATTTTGTCCACACGTATGTATAAATATAAATAAGTATGTCCGGACAAATCACACAGATTGACCTAGCCTCAAAGTAAGTTCGATACTTTTGTTATGGGATACTAACTCAACGATACTATATTTATAATAGATACATATATAGATAAACATCCAAGACCCAGGCCAATCAGGAAAAGATCGTTTTCCATCATGACCTGGCCGGGGATCGAAACCGGGGCCTCCACGTCGCAGGCAGGCGTGTTGACCGCTGCGCCACGGAGGACGACAAATAATGCAGTGAATGTTGTTCAAGTGTCAAAATGAAACTAAGCAGGTAAAGCTACCTCAAACTGTCAAATAATCCTAATCAACCTTGAGTCTTAATGCTTTAGCGATAAAGTTGAAAATCTAATATAAAAATCTGACAGCTTGTAATAGCTTCATGTGCTGTCGTTTGTACAAAACTTTCTAAGATAGAAAACATTGCAGTGCACTTGTAGGTAGGTGATATTATATTCAACATAAAATCAATTCATACTAAAAATACCAAATACGTTTCATTTAAATTGATAACATCGCATAAACAAAATTGAACAGCAGAGAACACCTCGTTAAATAAAAAAAGAAAATATTATCGTTCTCTGTATAAATTTAATATGAAGCTTACCTGGGTGAAGGTTGTGGATGACGTCAGAGGGCCTCCCCTCCTACGCAACGAACATTACTAAGTAGGGATGGCCCAATTAGCGTTTGAAGTTCATTGCCGACTATCGAGTATGGTCTTGTAATCCGAGTAATCGATAAAGCCTATTTCTTTTATAAATGTTAAACTTAGAATTGATTTGAGCCTGATTTTAAAGAAACGTTTCGTATCTTGAAATTGTGTAATAATGTTGTTTTAATTGGATTGAGTTTTCTTTTAAT
This sequence comes from Sesamia inferens, assembly GCA_037179545.1. Lineage (NCBI taxonomy): Eukaryota > Metazoa > Arthropoda > Insecta > Lepidoptera > Noctuidae > Sesamia > Sesamia inferens. The sequence continues at coordinate 28,182,251 of CM073933.1, read as the reverse complement.
CTTAATATGAAACGTTAGTCTTATTTTTGTTGAAGCGCTACGTTGTTGTAAAGAAAATTTTAGAATTAAACTGACTTGATTTATGTTTTAAATTAATCCTGGGTCTTGGATGTTTATCTATATATTTATCTATTATAATCGTTGAGTTAGTATCCCATGACACAAGTCACGAACTTACTTTAAGGCTAGCTCAAACTGTGTGATTGGTCTGTTTACTTTGTTGAGCAGACACATTCGAAAATATAGAGCAATTTATTAGAAATTTACTTCAAAATGATTCCAACTAATGGTAATAATAGTACGACGGGTCGTCCGATGGTGGAACGGAAACGGGGGAATTAAATAATGCAATTCCCTCGCACACTCATCAGAATGCATCCTATAGAAGACCGAAAGACTGGTTACACTACGCCTGTGCCCCAGGTTTTGGAGACCAACCTATCCGTAACACACTAATTCCATCCTTTGAGATACTAACTCTAAGTAGACAAAAAGCAGATTAAAACAATAACTGGTGTGCAGGCTACTTCCAACCTTTAAGATAATTCCCAAGAAAGACAGAAAACAAATTTATCTCATACAATATGTCTACTACAAAATATGTCGTGTTATCCGAAGCAAAAATACTGATCCAATAGACCTGACACGACACGGACAGCGGAATCGAATTAGTACGACGCAACAATCACTGAATCAAAACGATAAAAAAATAACGAAATTATATATTTTATTTATTGAAATACTTTCGTATATCTTAATGAATATGCCCCCGAGGCATATCGCATAGGCATTCGTTGATGCTATAACAATCATGAGGCGGGATCATGGTCAAGCACTAGTATAAAACACTAACGGCCGCCCTCGACTTCGTTCGCGTGGAGTTGGTTCTTTGAACATTTTATTTTAACCCCAAAATATACAGCGTATTGGTCGCAGCGTGATGTTATATAGCCTAAATCCTTCATGTATTAATGGGCCATCCAACGCAAAAAGAATTTTTCAAATCAGACCAGAAGTTCCTGAGATTAGTGCGTTTAAACAAACAAACAAAGTTATTAGTATAGATTAAAAAAAACTACCCAACAGCGATGCCTATTTGCCGCTGAGCTCTCCTGGCCCTGCTTCTGGGGGCAGGGGCCCATCCGGGACCAGGAACTTAGGTATCTTCCATGTACCCATCTGTTCCACCGTTCTCTCTTCTGTCTCCACTCTTTAACTATTACTAATCTGTTTTCACAAAGAGTCCACCTGCCATACAATATAGCCTGCAGTATATGAATGGATCTTGGAGTGTGCGGAAGATAGAAGGTTTGAGATGTAAAACATCCACAGAAGAAAGGAGAGAAGGAATCTCGCCAACGTCATCTTGAACTCCAAACTACCACTTGAACCAATCAAATGGCTAACAGCATCAATACACGGTATGAAAGCGGCCGATACCGGTGTAAAGGAATACTTAAGACCGGTATCTAATATGACTCCTACGTTCGGTTCTACGCTTCTTTGTACGTTAGTTTACTAGAGCGTACTTAAATCGACGCTCAATTCCTATCTAAAAGTTCCGAACTAAAGGTGTTCCTTACTTTTAAAGTGTTTAGAGTGTATAAAAGCAGTTTTACTGTGGACGGCACGAAGTGCAACGTCAATATTGGTTTATATTCGTTTATTTTTATAGTCTTGCGCGGAGCTTGGCATAATAATTTGTATTGCTATGATGGTTACATTGTTTGGCAAAAGGAAATTTCAGCCTTTGTTTTCTTTAAGTCATCTGAATTTCGTAGTTGCTGTGTCATCGTCATCATCTACAGCTAGACTTACTATCCCCCGGGAATAGATTTTTTTAAAGTCGTGGTGGCCTAGTGGTTTAAGCACTAGCCTCTCTTTCTAAAATTGTATGTACTTTCTAAGTATAGGTACCTAGGACACCAATGACTGATTACAAGGTGAAGGAAAACATCTTGAGAAAACCTGGACTTTAAGTCTGAAATCGCCAACCCGCATTGAGCAAGCGTGGTGATTACGCTCAATCCTTCTCTGTAAGAGAAGGTTGATGATGGTGAAAGCTTTTTTTTAGATTTTTTTTCTGTGGCAATCCCCACAAGAAAAATTAAAAAAGCTCTGTGCCAGCTTCATACATGTTAAGCTAGCGATGGCAACAATATCATCAGCCCATCTAAAACAGACGATATTGTACCATGACTTGCCCGCTGCACAAACGATATTTCATTGTCTTCATTGTTGGTTAGGTATTATAAAAACTACCCTTTTTGTTACACGAGAAGTGGGTTTAATGGCTTAGGAATTATGAACCGTTTTCAAAATTACTAGTTACAAAAATAGTAAGATAAAACAGAAAGAAGATTAGAACTTCTAGATTCAAGAACTGTAATTTTTAAACTATGATGGCAGCCAACGAAGCCATAAAGAAAGTTCAAGATTAAACTAGCAAATTCAACGTAGCACAAAACTTAATTATTCCATCGGCCAATTCAGCAAAAACATTTCTTCTGTAATTTATTCGCTCCGATAACTCTGCGACGAACCAAATTTGGTGCTGGCGTAAGCTTTGCACCACTTCTGACAGTGTGCCAACTTCGGAAACCGGTTCAGACCGGTTAAATTCGGATATAACCAGACCAATCCAATACAAAACTTTGTGGATATAAAAAAACTATAAAAAGGTTTATTTAACTTTTGGAGTTGTTTCAAATTAATTTCTGGTTGTTATTTTTGGCAATAAACTGAATTTATAGTTCGTATTCGGCATAATGGAAAAAACATTCAAGTGGCATTTGGCTACCTCGGTCAAATAGACAAATTATTCACTTGTTTCTGCTTTTATGTTTCTACATATATTTTCATCCTTTTTAATTACAGTCCCATATAGAGCACATCAAGATAACTTTATTTTAGTTATTGCTTACTTAACACCCAATAAGATTCATATTTTTATAGTATAAGTATTAGATTGAGATTCTCTGTGTATGCGTGTGTGAGTGCACTTATGTCGATTCTTTTTCGTTGAATGCAACGCGCATGCGTGCGTGTCCGCATCCAACCACAAGCAATACAAATTACCATTACCATCCCTTCGTGTATACTACCCCTATTTTCACTTAACCTAACCTTACTTCCAACACACCAACATATTTATTTAAGTAACATTTAGTAAGAAAGTAAACAACCAGAAAGTGTCTGAGAAAACTCGATAAATCCAACTTAGTTTACATTGACGGTTTTATATGAGCACAGCCTAAAGAGGGCTAATGAAACTCCGGAGAACTGGGATAGAACTTTACTGACCATACTTCATGATTAGTCGGGAGCGAACGGGATCAAGACTGTCACAATATAGATAAGATTTCATCAATTGGCCCTTTAGGAGATTATCCTAAGTTTAGACAAAAGAAATTTTGTCTTGGATATTTTTTTTAGGTTGGTATTAATAGACTTTATAGTAATTTCGTACAAAGAGGATTATGGCTAAGGAATAATAGCTGAACGGGTCAATTGATTAGGTTAAGCGAGCTTGCTTGCTGCGGCTGGTCTGTGGATGGGTGCCGCTCCGTGCCGTCGGAGAGCAAGAAAGGCTTAGTTCCTGCTGCTTGTTGATCATTGACAGTTGTAAATGATCTTCATAATCCCAAAAGTCTGACAAATTAGTACAACAATGACTTAGTAAAACAAATTAGTACACCAAAGCTATAAATTGGTGCTTGATTCAGCAATCTAGCAGTATTTTTTATATAACTTGTTTGACATTACGAGCATGGCAGTTGAGAGTTTGTCATGCTCACTCAAATGTCTAGCTGATGGTGGCGCGTGTTGTTGGGTCATTTGGTTCCCTTCAAAATGGTTGAGCTAGATGAGGCTGATGCCCGCGTCATGCTCATGAACGGGGGTCGTCAGTGAAGACTGGTCACCTCTTAGCTGCCAGTACTTAATTCATTTTCTATCTTTTAATTAATTTTTATATTTATGCATTGTGCTCACATAGTAGAAGCAACAGAAATATGTAACGAAGAAATGTAACCCATACTATGATTTTAAAAGTGTGTCCATGGAGTTTCTTGCATGTTCTTCGCCATAGAGATCTACGCTTTGGAACGTGCAATTTAGCTTCACTTTTCTTGGACTGACCGACATTGACTATTCAAAAGCACCAACAGATGGTTAATTTGAAATAAACAATTTTGATTTTGATTCATATCATTAAAAAAATGTTATTTATACAAATAAACCGTTCGAACTTTTTATGTTAGAAATTGAATAAAAAAGAATTTATAAATATAAACGTAAAACGATTTTAATTTATAGTATTCGTGTAAATAGAGGATGCAAACAGCGCTCACAAAAATAATACGCTTGATAAAACGACACATATATTTTAAGAGGTGTATTTAATACACTTGAAAAATGAGGAAAAAGCCCGTCACCTTTTCATCGTCTTTGATGTATGGGTCATGTTTTCTTAAGATATTATTTATGTTTGTAAATTGATACCGAGCAAAGCATTTTAAAAGAAAAAATGTAATTCTCAGTATCTTTTTATACGGTGTAAAGTATACCAAGCATTTGTGTAGGCAGTTATCAAAGAAGACGTACTAATTGGCTTTGCTTTTACAACCAAAAAAATTTAGGTAGTCTTCGTTAAAGGTATCGTTGAAACTGTCTTCGGAAGCCCTGAAATTTGTAAAGGTTAACGTTTCTAATCTCAGGTCATCTCCAGAATAAGCGTAGCAAAACTTATTCCTGTAGGTTTCCGGAAAATAAAACAGCATTACTTTAAAGCTGGGTCCGAATATATGTAGGTAGGTTAGGTTAGGTTCGTAATTACGGTCGCCATAACTGAAAGCCAGCGATGCGTGAACACCGTTGGACAGCAATTGTATCCATGGAAAGGACGAATGCCGGATTTTATTCCGGCTACGTGTTAAGAATGCTTTTTTCCCACTTTTTGTCTTAAGACATGTCAGATAATATTAAGGATTTTTATTGAATAAGGTTATTGTTTTCTGGCGTGAGATGGCACTTCGCTTTTTGATACGCAAGGTGTTTTAGGAGCCTTAACGCGTGCTGCTTGCGACGTGTATTTTATAGTAATGGCTAATATATCTTATAAAATAGAAACTAGAAATAAAATCAACAAGTTTTTTATTGTTTCTATGCGTCTAAGTATAAGATACCGCTGTGCGCCAAAAATCGAGACAACTGTGTGTTTTTGAAGTGAAACTTCTTTAGGCACGCTTGACTTGGGGAGTAAACTCGCGAAAGCGTTACGAAAAATATTACAAAAATGATCGGGCAAGGCGAACGGAAAGCAAAGTATAGTCCTATTTCGTCTGTAATACAACGAAGCAGTTGGCACATGTAAATATTGCATGACATGCCGTGTATAAAGTTGTGGGTTCGCATCTCGCCGAAGATAATGTATATTTTTTGGATCTTTTTAAGATTTGTTAACAATTGAGTCGAGTATGAAGTTGTGAGTTCGCATCTCGCCGAAGGCAATATATATTTTTTGGATCTTTTTAAGATTTGTTAACAATTGATTACCTAAGAGCACAAATAATTTATAAATTTCGTTCTGTTCTGGCCTTTATATTGTTTTATATATTTTTGCTGAACATTTCTGATATAATTGAAAGTATAGAAGTTTGAAGATATCGTCACAATACGATAATTGGACACAAAGTACAAATTGCTTTCGAGCAGGCGCGTGCGCTCCTTAGAAGCAGATAAGCATTGCATACCCTAATAATTTTCTAAAAAAATATATAATAATTACATTAAAATAATTTATATACTACAAACTTAAAACTGAAAGACTGTTGATAACACTGCCATCTATTGGGGCTAATGCAAACTACTAACACACATTACAATGCTGTCCGCGCAACTCAACTTCGTCACGACTTACCTAAGAGCACAAATAATTTATAAATTTCGTTCTGTTCTGGCCTTTATATTGTTTTATATATTTTTGCTGAACATTTCTGATATAATTGAAAGTATAGAAGTTTGAAGATATCGTCACAATACGATAATTGGACACAAAGTACAAATTGCTTTCGAGCAGGCGCGTGCGCTCCTTAGAAGCAGATAAGCATTGCATACCCTAATAATTTTCTAAAAAAATATATAATAATTACATTAAAATAATTTATATACTACAAACTTAAAACTGAAAGACTGTTGATAACACTGCCATCTATTGGGGCTAATGCAAACTACTAACACACATTACAATGCTGTCCGCGCAACTCAACTTCGTCACGACGCTCGCGCCAGTTCGCGTAGCGACATAAGCAGTTACTAATGTGCCTCTTCCATACGCGTCTGTGAATAAAATTATTTGCTTGTGTGCATAATCTTTGCGTACGTGGGCGTGTAATTTCATTCAAATTTTTAGGCCGAACAAGCACAGCTTCTAATAATGCGGCGAATTTAAGAAGTTCACAAATATAGCATGATTGTTGATGAAATATAATATAAAATTTTACATAATCATCATAGTAACAATATTAATGTATTTTGAAATAATCTTTTTTTCCCGCGAATTAATTCCAACTTTCCCGAAATTCGGTAATTTGTAAAAAGTGACAACACTATTTTGACGGTATTATTATAAGCGATGCGCCAACATGCCGCGTGCCCTGCCTCCCGCCGCCCGCGTCAGGGTTGCATACCGCACATGTATTACGTTAACTCTTTATGCGAAATAATATTAATTTTTTTAGGGGTATTTTTTTTAAGTTTAGCCCGGATTTTTTACTACAAGGTCTACAACGAGTTCTATGATTGTCAGTATAATGTTATTTACTAAGAAAACGTACTAGATGGCACTTATAAATGACACTATTTTCAGAAAACGAACTTATCAAAACCTATATTATACATAAACTAGGCCATCTATCGTGGATTGACGATATTTAATTTGAAAAGCAACGTGCCGATGTACTTTATCACGGAGATAAAAGACTATCAATTCAATTTTTCAAAAAGAGGGCGTTGTATGAATTAAATATTGTTATAAATTCATATTCTATTCAGTAATAATTGAAAATTTTGAAGAATAAAACTAAATAATTCACTGGCATAAAACAAAACAAGTTACATGGCGGTTTTATTTTGATTTTAATGTGATTTACTTTTCCATGGTTCACAATTGCTTACTCGTAGCGACATCTTTACGTACTGAGCATGTACTTAATTTTTTTCCAATGTATGAGACTGACCAGACATGATATAAGCAAGAGACAGCAGTGCGCGCGCACATTTTCTTTCTCTAATAATAATAAATTATGGAAAGCAGTGACACAGACTCTGTGTATGAAAGCGGTGCTCCAGGACCACCAACTAAGAAGAAATTACGTACGGAAATTGTGCACAAAAAGTGTGTGACAACAGATTCAAAGCAAGATTTGAAATCTAGTGAGACCCAAACAACTGATAATGAATCACAAAGGTGAGTACGTATCTTTTCGTACCATTTGCTCAAAAAAGTCACATTCTATGTCACAAAAAGCGAACATAACAATAGTCATTATTGATCTGTTAGAAATAGGGAAAGAAAAATGTACTGAATTTCATTCAGCCTCTAGACCAAGAATAAAAACAGGGAAAGAAAGTTGTACTGAATTTCATTCATCCCCTAGGGAGAGTATGTGGTTTAAATATTACTTTTAATAAATGCCTATCTCTTGTTATTATTGCCTTTATTTTTTCACAAGTGGTACGAAAAGTAGAGTATTTTCCTCGGTGATAAAGCTGTCTTAGTCATGGGTGAACTTAAATCCCTCGCTACACTCAGGACATGTCTTTAATGCCTCGCTTCGCTCGTGATTTAAGTATTTTACACCCTCGCTGCGCTCGGGAGTAAACCTTGAGTCCTTCGTTGCGCTCGCGATTTAAGTCTTCACCCGCGACAGAAGACACTGCTTTATCCCCTTGGTTAATAATCTACTATATATTAGTTGCAGGCGTCGTAGCGTCATATGCAGCGTTGCTTCATCCTTAACTATTTTCTCCCTCTACTTATACGCGGCATTCTACTCTCGACATTGGGGCGCGTTTGATTCTCTGTCCTTTTCTTGTCTCTCTTTTGAAGTGAAACTTCTTTACGCACGCTTGACTTGGGGAGTAAGCTGGCGAACGCGTGACGTAAGCGTTACGAAAAGTGATCGGGCAAGGCGAACGGAAGTTAAGTTGGGGATATAAGCACAGAGGCGCCCGTGGCGCGAGCTTGGTACTACAACGAGTTTTTTTTTTTCAATAAAAATAGAAGATCTATGCAAAAATATTAATTTACCAATGAAACCATGAAATAAATTTAAATATTTATAGAAAATTAATATATGTATATGTGTATACATACATGTATATATTGTGCACACACATATATATATGTATACATACACATGGAGCAAAAGAAGTTTCACTTCAGTCGTGTGGTCATAAGCACACTCGTATTTTTTTACAATACAGTTTTCTTAATTTACGTGCTTATTTTAATTACGGATATTGCAAAATGCTGTTTTAACACCAACAGTCTTAGTAAATAATTCCTTTACCTCTCGAACACGCAACGTTGAACTCATCAACGACATAATTAGTTCCAAATGTTAGAACACAGACGATCCATCTCCGCCCATTTTTCTTCCCGCGCCATTTTCAATGTTCCTTGGTCTGTCAAAACAATTTATTAAGATATATAGGCCCCAGTGATGATTCACCAAGAGTTTGTCGCACATTTGTGTGAAAATGTCCCTTTTTACGTCAATCCAAATCTATTTGGGTTTGTAAATGTGTTTTGTACGCCCTCTATTTTTTTCTTGCTTTATGTTAGTTGCATGTCAAGTTGTGCCGGAGATAGTTTTGTTTGGCCTCTATTTGGGGTTACTGAACCTTGGAGAGGATGATGTGTGCGCTTTTCGATGGTGAATCAAATATTCTTTTAGGTTAGGCTTTAGGTTTGATTTATACCGCAAGTAAGAAATTTCACAGAGGCATTAATATTGACAGAGATGCATTATTAAACTTTGCCCCAAACTGGGAACTTCTCCTGTATTGTGGGTGCGTTTACAAACATATAAACTCACATACACAAAGAGAGACGATCTGATCTTATTTTTTTTTTTTATATTATCCTGCTTGCATATAATTATTATTCATGTATATGTACACATGATTGACCAAATAAGTTTCCTTCAATATTTCTAACTTATTTAGTGCTGCTAAAAATTCAATGTTTGAAATGCAAAATACAAAATATGGTGTCGTAAAATAAATTCCTATTAAATTCTTAAAGATCCTTTTCGCAGTAACATTTCCTACCTAACTCATTCATGACGTATAAATACCGGCGACGGATTTTCCAATCAGTTTTCTGGGAATTCCTCTTTAACTTTTTCTAACGTTTTACAAGAATTGCCTCGGTAATTTCAAATTATAGCTTAACCTCGAATTTCAAGAATCACAAACCTTTTTAAATTCTATTGTATGAACACTTAAAATACCTACTATTTTTAATCCTGTAATAAACTTCACCTTAAAAGATAAGGCGATGTTTATATATAAGATTCCTATTTCAATTCCTTTCTTCTGTTGGAAAATAAAACAATGAATTTCAACGTAATCTGGATAAGATCCAAGACAAGTGAAACAAAAGAAAGGTCATGTTTTAGAACCCCGGAAACGGAACGTCGAGATAAGTAACCACTTCTTGAAACCTATTTACTTAACAAACTAAATACTCTCTGTAGATTATTGTCAAACATATTTTTTCACAATAACAGCCTCCGTGGCGTAGCGGTAGGGACTGCGGCCGCTGCGCAAAGAGGCGCGGTTTCGATCCCCGCGCAGTGCAAATATTTGTATGCATGAATATGAATATTTGCACAGGTCTGGTCGTGCCTCGGAAAACACATTAAGCCGTTGGTCCCGGTTGCCATACGAACATGTAATGGCAGTCGTTACGGGTTGTTGGAAAAGTCCTACAATTAGACCAATTGTAGGACTTAATCCCAGTAGTATCTGAAGCTTTTCAGCTTTGGAGTCTAGGGTCCGCTTTACCAGTCTAACTGCTCATGTTGGCTAAACTTCGATATTTTCCATGAAGCGACTTGTATCTGACCAACACAACCCAAAAGCGATATCGAAGCATTGCAGTTAGACCAATTCTACAATTGGTCCTACGACTTTTGAGGGCTCCAACAACCCATACCGACTGGCATTAGATGTTCATATGTCAACCGGGACCAACGGCTTATCGTGCTTTCCGAGGTACGACCAGACCAGTGCAAATATTCATATTCATGCATACAAATATTTGCACTGCGCGGGGATCGAACCCGCGCCTCCTTGCGCAGCGGCCGCGTTCGCTACCGCTACTTCACGGAGGCTGTCACATTAAGTTAACTTTTACGATTGTTATTATTGAGGATTTTTATTTTTATACAAACTGGACCTTTTTAGACACTCATTGTGTGCAAATTCATTTTTATAAAGTTCATTTCATTTAATTTTACATATATTGAATAATGATTATTTATGTATAGATGATCCTATCTTGATGTTTATCAAGTAATTTATTAACAGAAATTCTAGTTAAGATTTTAATAAATGCATGTTCCCATTGTACAAAAAGAGGGAGGTAAAGTACATATATTATATGATGTATTTGTATTTAGTATGTAGTTATGGTCTCACAGAGCCACATTCTCATGTCTGATAAAGCTCTCTAAATAAAGATTTAAAAAAAAATACAAACACGGAAAAACGAAGACAACACACAAGTCATAAATCATGTAATATCCAAGGAAAGAAATCCAACACCAACAACCTACGTTCCCAAATCATAAATACCCTCGCATACTTTTGTTTTTCCTCCTGTCTACCAATCCGGAACGGTCCAATCAAGTGTAACATAGCCAAACAAGCTTCTAGGAACGTGTTACTAAAAATCTGTTATGTTGCGTACCCCTGATGTATAAAGTCACGGTGCACAAACAATGGGCACCCCTGCTGAGTATTTTTATACACCTGCAGAGGTCGTTGCTCTGGTGGCTGAATAAGAATGCCTATACACAGGGTGGTGTAAGTTGAAGGATTTTAGTTATGGTTGGATGTTGCTCGGTGGTCTTTTATTAAAGTTTGCACGTCTATTACGAAATAGTACTTGTGACTATAATGGTTTTATTACACCAAATTCTTACCCTTGTGACAAGTGGACGTGACAACTGTCACAGCCATCTAAGAGGTACTTTAAAAGATCATTGAAAACAATAAACAACATTGGCAATAATTAATCGAAAACAACGATTTACGAACAAAAATATTTACGTTTGTTTAACAATATTTTAATGTTCTTCCAAATATAACCGCGCAGTGAAAATATTTGTAAGCATATGAATATTTGCACTGGTCTGGTCGTGCTTTGAAAAGCACGTTAAGTCGTTGGATCCGGTTGTCATACGAACATCTAATGGCAGTCGTTACGGATTGTTGGAGCCCTCAAAAGTCGAACTATTGGTCTAACTGCTATGCTTCGATATCGCCTTTCCGGTTGTGGAGGTAAGACGCCGTCGCTTCACAGAAAATATCGTAGTTTAGCCGAAATTCAGCAGTTAGACCGGGAAAGCGGACCCCGGACTCCAAAGCTGAAAAAGCTTTGGATGCGACTGGGATTAACGTGGAGATGATGATGATGATCGGAATAGAATATGTCATTCCTTCTATTTAATTGCTATGAGTTAACCGAAATAAAGAGACGTATATTCAAACTTAATCCCACAGACAATTAGATCGAAACTACCAATAAATTCATCCTCATTTCAGCAATTAACCTAACCCCTTTATCGGATTAATTTACCAGCCGTGTGTCCCAGTCCTTTGAATGGCGAGACGTACAAAAATAGAAGGCGATGCAAACAGGTCTGCCTTAGTGCACTGAACTCCACAAATATCTATTTTAAATTTTAGTTTCAGTTATTAAAATAGCTGTTTTTAGTTCTTAATCTTTATTATTAGTGGATTTTTTTTTTATTTTAGTACTAACCCACCAGACTCTGTAAAAATCTGTCATGCTCATTCCTCCAGGTGATTTTTTCAAACTATCTGCGGCTCTGGCAAATAATGTATATCATCATCTATCTGGATATAGGAATGACTTGCTTAATCTTGAAAAAAAAAAAAAAATTGACTTAGTATAAAGTCGTAGCAACCAGAAGGGCAATTAAGAACGTTGACAGTCTATTCTCAGTTCCAATCTTTCAAAAATCCTGTAATTTCCGTACATTTTCGAGTTTTTTACATTTGTTTAAAGCAGAAATGAGACTGCAACTAGATATACCTTTTGTTAGGTTGTAAATTTCGAGAATCGGTCATCAATTCTTTCTCAAATTCGCTTGTCCTATTATTGAAATCCATCCTCAAATAACAAGAAAATTTCTGTTTTAGCAGAACTGTCATTGAGCCAACTACTGAAAAGTTAGTGTGTAGTATTGATCAGTCCAACTTTCGCCGGTATCTATGTGGGGCTGTCTTTTATTCAAACACTATGCTACATGGCGTAGCGCTATAGGGCTGTGCTACGCAGATTTGTACCACTATTGCTACGACGTAGCAGCAACGAAGTTTTACATTCAAATGTAGCTGTATTTTTTTAATTTATTTACTTCAAAGTAGCAAATAAACTGCTTATAAATCTCTTTGTAAGTAAATAAATACTCTCTAAAGCATTAAAATACCCATTTAAAGAAGGCTTTTATTTCATTTCTCACTGAATTTGCGCGGAGTCAGCCCTTTTCGTTGGTATTTCGATAATGAACAGACGCCATTAATTAGGTGTTAGATCCTCATCAGATGGTGAATAAGACATTTTGTAAATACCTCTAGCGTCATTGAATAACTGAATGATGAGAGAAAATATATTTTTCAGGAGGATAAATATTCTTTTTAAGAAAAATGGCCATCTAGAACGATTTTCTGGACGATGTTTATTTTAAAGAAGACTTCAATTATAGTTCAATAAACAGTAGAAAATAAAATCTAAAAAACCTAATATTTTAAATCAGCAAACAACTGTATCTTGATGCGAAACTGAAACTTATTAAAATTTGCAAAAAAAAAAAAAAACAAACTAAAGATCAAGATATAAAATAATAACTAGACAAATATAGTATTTTATTTAGTTATTGAATTAGGAGAAATTTTTATGACACGATACCGAAAACTTGGTGATACAATTCAAAACGTTTGGTGACACCACGATACAGGAACAACAAACTACGTGTTTAGGATTCTCGGTGGTAGGCCATAAGATCGGCTGCCGGCAGAAGTTACCACCCACTAGACAAAGTCTTGCCGCCAAGCGATTCGTCGTGTTCCGGCGTGATGTCTGGTGAAGCCGTACGGAGGACGGGTCTGAGCAGTTGTGTTGTGAAGCTTGCCGGGTACGATGCGCCAAATGATGTTGTGTCGGGAGTTTGATCATGGTCCATCCAGATCAATTTCCCTCTGGCGTAGCATCATTGGACGTGTTATTGGGTTTATAAATTTGCATCACCTCGCTCAACTGCCGTCTTTCTTCCTATTCACTAAGTTTTTTAAGTGAATGGGTTTAATAAACTAGCGCACTTTAGCATCAACGATTCCATCACTGCTTACCATCAGGCGGGATTGCAGTCAAGCGCTAGTTTATAATTATTAAAAAAAAATATCTAGTAATACGTATAATACATACCATACCATACCATAACTTGAAAATATACTTATATATGTACTTTTGTCACAGCCAACTTGGTTAAAGTAGCCTTTGGAAATAGTGCTTCCCTCAATTTGTTCTCTTGGCTTGCACAAGGTTGATTACATTTTTAACCAATACCTCGTTGGTCCGAATGCCCTGTCTCAGTTATTGCTACTATTTCGGCTCACACGTTATTGGGTACAAATCCAACCTAATCCATAATTCATTAAATACCTTTCGAGCAGTTAGTTAAACGGCCGCCGTTTAGTTCAAGACTAGGTTGTCAACTAAACGGCTAATTAAATCAGTTGGCTACGACATATACATGATCACTCAAGTGGTAAACGTTCGCTCAATATTGGCTGCCCAATGTATGATACGTTTAAGTCAAATACTGATGATGAGGTTCTCGTAAAGGCCGTTTTATTTATTTATTTAATTGAAGTGGTAATAGACCAGCCATATTAGCCTTTGATCGGATAAACAACCTATGGGGTAGCTGTGTTCTTAATTGGACACCACGAAACAGTAAATAAATAAATAAGCCATTTATTTCTTGCTACTATTATACATATTAAATATTACAAGTTTATAATAGGTATGCTTTATGAAAATATCTATAACTATATAAGAAATAGAATAATGTATGTATTTGGTTAGTAATTCTAATAGGGTAGTTGACTAAAAAAAACTAATTAGTCCGTCAGTCAGATTTCCAAAAAATACTAGACACGTATTTTTTCTTTTTTCATATAAACAAAAAATGAAGACGACACAGTGCTTTGAAAACTCGTGTGACATCACTGCACGCTACACTTTTTACCGATAAAGTAAACGGAAGGTTTTACACACTCAGTCTGAACTTTGACGTGCAGTAAGAGAGGCGTATGTCCTGCAGCGGTGGACTGGTATACGCTGATGATGATGAGCATGAGAAAGTGCTTGGCAGGCCATTACCTCCTTCTGCTAAGCAGTAATGATGGTAAAGGAGCGCGTGAGAGGCAATCTCTGCGACCTCCACAGGAGACGACCTGTGTGATAAACAACATCAGACTCCCGGTTAACGTAGATGCGGGCTTGTAGACGGCAAGAGCCACAGCGTGGTGGGTTCCACGCGCGCCTCAAAGAGATGCCAGCACATCGTGACGGGGTTCACGAGGGCTAATGTCTGCCACGGTCACGGATTGTTCGAAAGAGATATCGTGGCCCCTGGTGAACAGGCAAGTGAAGGAACACGGGTGGGTTTTTGTCAGAAAAAGTGTGACGCGCTCTTCCATTACACCCAGAACGAGACCATTTGATAAATTCAGACCAAAAAAAAAAACGAGTGTGCTTATGACCACACGACTGAAGTGAAACTTCTTTTGCACCATCTGTATGTATATATATATATATATATATATATATATATATATATGTGTGTACAATATATATATGTTATGTGTATACATGTATATATTGTACACACATATATTAATTTTCTATAAATATTTAAATTTATTTCATGCTTTCATTTATAAATTAATATTTTTGCATAGACCTCCAATTTAAAAAAAAAAAAAAAAAAAAGTGGATTCCCTCGGGGCCAAAAGGTCGGGCTCTTCCTCCTGATTCAGGGGACCCCAAACTCGGGTAGTCCACGACCTCTGGTTCCCGAGATAATCCACGGGGGGTGAGGTAACTCCAGGGGGGGGGGGGGGTAGATTTCGTGGGGTTGCGGGGGGTAGGGGGGAGGGGGAGAGGGGGGAGTGGATTCCCTCGGGGCCAAAAGGTCGGGCTCCTCCTCCTGATTCAGGGGACCCCAAACTCGGGTAGTCCACGACCTCTGGTTCCCGAGATAATCCACGGGGGGGTGAGATAATCAATGAGGGGGGTCGGGGGGTGTTCGCAGCGTCATGTTCTCGAAGAAATTCATAGTTCTTAATCAATCAAGGTACTTAGCTTAATAATTGAGCTTATGAGGCTCGAAAGCAATTTGTACTTTGTGTCCAATTATCGTATTGTGACGATATCTTAAAGCTTCTATACTTTCAATTATATCAGAAATGTTCAGCAAAAATATATAAAACAATATAAAGGTCAGAACAGAACGAAATTTATAAATTTATTTGTGCTCTTAGGTAATCAATTGTTAACAAATCTTAAAAAGATCCAAAAAATATATATTGCCTTCGGCGAGATGCGAACTCACAACTTCATACTCGACTCAATTGTTAACAAATCTTAAAAAGATCCAAAAAATATATATTGCCTTCGGCGAGATGCGAACTCACAACTTCATACTCGACAGGTCATGCAATATTTACACGAGCCAACTCCTTGTTTGTATTACAGACGAAATAGGACTATACTCTGCTTCCGTTCGCCTTCATCATTTTTTTTCCTATCATTTTTCGTAACGCTTTCGCTAGTTTACTCCCCAAGTCAAGCGTGCCTAAAGAAGTTTCACTTCAAAAATTTTTTTCGTGCGGAGGACGGATCTGAGCAGTTGTGTTGTGATGTGTGCGGGTATAATGCGGCAAATGTTGTTGTGTTGGGAGGCCAAACTCCCGATCACCGACCATCAGATCAATCTCTCTCTGGGGCGACATCGTTGGTCGTGTTGCTGGATTTAACCTAGATTTAACTGCCGTCTTCCTTCCTATTTACACATTTTTTTTGAGTGAATAGGCTAAATAATCTAGCGCGCTTTACCATCAACGATTGCATCTCTGCCAACCATCAGAACTGAATCATACTTTATGGCGGCTCCGAACAGGAGGCGAGTCACTGCGCAGTCTAAAATTCATAGGTTTGCGCAGCAGTAGCGCACTTCAGAGGAACCATAAAGTTTGACCCAAACTATGCAGTGTTGAAAGGGAAAAATGTGATATCCTGGACAAAATGGATATAAGCGACGGGAACAGTTTTTACTAGAGAGTTTTTTGGGGTCGAACGAAGTATTTTATTATTAAATTTATTAACGTAGTTCTAAGTAAAATCGTACGTAGAAATATGTTTATTGTTTCTTTTTTAATATTATAAACTAGCCCTTGGCTGCAATTCCGCCTTATGATAAGCAATGAAACGATCGCTGATGATAAAGCCCGCTAGTTTAGTAAGAGCCTATTCACTCTAGACGAGGACGATAGACGGAAATGGGATGGATTATGTGACTGGACTAAATAATTTGAAGCAAATGTAAACGTTTTACTTCCTTTCTTTTATTTTTATGTGATGAGAAAAATTTTGAGAGAAATTTTTACATGAGATGCAAAAACCGATAGTTTTAATGAAATTTGTTTCTTTAGCTAGAAACTGAGTTGAAGGTACATAATCATTCCAATATTTTTAACATACCTCCGAATGACAAGTGCTCAATGTTATTTCCTTGCCACTGGAAGTTACTACCGGTCTAATATAAAATTTATGAGCCATAAAAACCTTAGAACGGATGTAACGTAAAAACGCCCACAAGATTGATTTGAAAAAATGGCTCACAATCAATTAAATTGGTTTTACGGTTCCTTAACGTTTACGTTAAGGTCGTAGAAGATTAATTTGATTCATAAGATTAATATATAATGGTGATTTTCTTAACCGAAAATTTGCTAATTGTTTAGTAAACCCAGAGGACTATCGACTTGAATTTTGTGCACCAGAATACCATACCAATTAATGCCAGGCGATTTGAGCCTAAGCAAGATATACTAAATCAAAGCAAATTAACAGCCCCGAACTATATTTCAAAACGTACCGCAATAAAACCTATAGCCTGAGAAGGAACGAGAAAATTCGAAGTCAAAGAACACCGTCATTACTTAAACTTTAATGTTACAACGTGGACTTTGCCCGTGAAACATTGCCACTTCGAAAGGGGCTGAGAATTTCAATTTTAGGTCAAACCGCCCTTGAAAGGGATTAGACAGGCTCCTCCAAGGTGCTGTTACTACCCTTTACAAACATCGGATTCGTCCTTTTCGCCTATAAAAGTAAAATATGAGACGACTGTGTGATCTACTCGACGTTCCTGATCTCCTGGTGTTTAGTTGTCTTAATGGCTGGTGATTTAGAAGCTTGGTGTTTAATTAACATTTTAACCTTTTTAGTTGTTTGTTCTAGCTGATTTGTGTGTGTTGTAAAACTCAAAAAAAGCTGCCGGTGTCTACGAGTACATCTATCCTAGCCTCTCACTAACTGTTTATCGGCTTCCAGTCTAACTAGATGCAGCTGAAATCCAGTATCAGTACCTTATTATACCTTCGTGTAGATTGCGTACATTTTCCCGTGCTATTAAAAAAAAAACTACACCGAAAATTCGAGCATGAAACCAAAAAAATATCATAGATCCATTTATAACGCACTTATTGGTCAAATGCACTTATTTTTAAAACCATTGCTCCTTCGCGCACTAAAAGCATCCAACATGATGTAAGTGCATGTCCAAAAAATAAGCCAAAAGCTGACATTTGCCCCGTAGTACACCAAACGCAGCGACTTTACGACTTAGCGTCCTTTCCAATGTCTTTTAGTATCTGAGTTTATGAAAGCGATGGTAGTGGAAATTGAATTTCCAGTTTGCTCTAGACGTTTTTAAAATATCTGCGCGAGCATTGGTTGGGACAGCCGAAGTGGTGAAAATATTTCGACGTGTTTAGCCTGACAGTTTGGCTTCGTTACATTTTGAGTCTTTAGAGCGGAAATAAGATGCTCGTGTTTATAGAGATTTAGTTTTGAGTTTTGATAAAATTTATTGCTTAAATATTTAATAACTTTAATGTAATCCAAAGAAGCAATTTGATGTTTAAAGCATTAGTAAAGTTTATCTGAAGTAGCAAATTAATATGTTAACTAATGAATGCAGTCAATGCTTATTTATAGTTCTAAAGTAAATATCTGCTTATACTTCTGTTGTATTTGTTGCCCAGGTTACGTCAACATTGGGCCGCAAAAAATCCGGGTCGCTAATAAAAATGTGATAGTTTCTTATATTATACACAATACATATATACAGTATGTTAAGAAAACCCTGTCCGACCCATAAGAATAATAAAGGTTAGGTAAACACATGACCAAATATAATATAGAATTTTACGTAATCATCATAGTAGCACCAATACAAATGAATTTTGAAATAATCTTTTTTCCCGCGAATTAATTATTATTAATATTACGTCTTCTTGTGCAAGAAGACGCAGCAGCCAAGGGTTTTTAAGCGAAGTGTCCTTCCTCTTAGCCCCACTCGCTTGCATACATGCAAGCGGTGCCTCCAGCTCCTCCCAATAAGGAGCCCGGGTTGTCCGACGGCGATCCGGAGTTCGGGTCACGTCAGCCACCTGGAGTGGTGGCCAACCCGCCGCATGAGTGACCGCAGAAGCGGTCCATGTGTCTGGCTTTGGTCCGCGCCGGTAAACTGGTAACCCTCATATCTGGGGGCCGTTCCCCTATCCGCCACCTGGGGACGCGCCCGATGGCAGGCCAGAAACTGCACACGGAAGCCCGCGTCGAGGTCTAGGCTAAACCTTAAAGTAATAATTGGCCACAGTCCAACTGCACGTAGGTCTTAAACACAAACTTAAGTTTTTGTTGGGTTATCTCTGTTAACTTACTGGAGAAGACTGCGGGTATTTTAATGCATTTTGCACTGTACTTCATTTGTATGTCTAATTTAGAGAGTCACCTGGGATTAATAAATATATGTATGTAGAATCTTAGAGAAATGATATGTTTCGCCAGCCGGCATGAACTATAAAATACAATACTATTATGTAATAAGTCTCGAGCATTATATGAAGTATGCAATAAACATATGAATAAGTGTTCCAAATTTTTACGAAGAGGCTAATTGGCGACCCAAATTTGTTACAATACGATCTTTAAAGCCTGGGGCACAGGCGAAGAGTAGCCAGCCTATCGGTATTCTATAGGATGCATTTTGGAGAATGTGTGCGGTGCTTGCATGAATTAATTCCTCATCTCCGTTCCATCATCGGACGACATGTCGTACGGTGAGTTGACCACCTTGACGTTGTTGACACCACTACGATCCGGTCGAAGAGTTTTGCTTCGTCTTTTGCTAGAGTGAATAGGTTCTTAATAAACTAGCGCGCTTTACTGTCAACGATTTCACCACTGCTTACCATCAATCGAGATTGCGGTCAAGCATTAAGGTATTATAAAAAAAAACAAATAATTAATAATAATTTCTCGGTGGTAGGCCATAACATCGGCCCCGGCAGAAGTTACCACCCACCAGACAAAGCCTTGCCGCCAAGCGATTTGTCGTGTTCCGGCATGATGTCTGGTGAAGCTGTACGGAGGACGGGTCTGAGCAGTTGTGTTGCGATGTGTGCCGGGTACGATGCGCCAAATATTGTTGTGTTGGGAGTTTGGTCGTGGAGGGTCTTCAGATCAATCTCCCTTTGGCGCAGCATCGTTGGTCATGTTGTTGGGTTTAACATTGCATCACCTCGCTCAACTGCCGTCTTTCTTCCTATTCGCTCAGTTTTTCTGAGTGACCTATTCACTCTTAATAAACTAGTGAACTTTACCATCAACGATCGCATCACTGCTTACCATCAGGCGGAATTGCGGTCAAGCGCTAGTTTATAATTATTAAAATATATATATATATATTTTACAAACACAGCCTTCCCACCATCAGCCAAGAGGCTGGAAATGGACAAATGGACCCTTGCAGTACTTCTGGTAATCTAATAAGAATTAGATTACCAGAAGTACTGCAAGGGTCCATTTACACTTGGTTAATATTCCGATCAGTCAAACTCACAAGTTTTTATCCATATTTATTTTGCGGACAGCCAAAGTGTGGAACTCTTTGCCAGCGTCCGTGTTCCCTTTCACATTTATCCATCTTTCACCAAACCATGAGTGAACAATAATCTTTTGAGCACACTAAATCTGTACATCTAAACTACGTTCAAAACTGTGTCATCATTGTTGTGGAATATTGACAAGAACAGGTCTTGAGCGCGATTTCATTAGTGAAATTCGCCCTTACTTGAGTGCACTCCAATCATCGTCAATACCACTTCTACAATTTTTATAACTTTTTCAACAATGCTGGTTACTCTCAAATCAAGTTATTTGTCACTGAAATAAAGTTTATATTAATTTAATATGAAATAGGGTGAGGATGTGCAGTACTGCGCATTTTTATTATTGGTAGTTAAGACGCACTGGATTATCAGACTTGAAAAGACTGATTGTCATGCAACCCAATACTATACTCCTGCACTGTTAATGGTATGGTTGTTGCACGTGTCTCTTCCAAAGTCGCCACATGAAACCACTCCCCGTATTTTCCTTTCTCTGGCCTTACTAACTTACATTGAAAATTGTTATCCCAAAAAAAACCCGACGAGCACGAATTGCACAATTCAAAAAAAAGCAATGGTTTGCATCCCGGGAGTTCCGGTAGAAGTGAAAACTTAAACATTAACATTGTGATTTTTGAATATTTAAGAATAATTTCTCACGAATCTCTTTATTATAGTAGGAGAGCTGGCACGAATTTTTGGGTAGGTATTTGAGGCAAGCTGAAAACTTGTCCTATACCTCTCCTATTATACCCCAACAGGGAACTGCAGACCTGGCTGGTGAGTAGCGGGGCTAAATTAACCCCTAAATTTTTGAAAATATTATTTTTTTATTTTGAAAAATATATTTGAGGCAATATGCAATTTTTATATGTTGTAGTTTAATGTATAAAGAATAAAAAAAAAATAAGCCAGACGATTTGGTCGGGATTTTATAATTGCCAGACGCGTGCAAAAATATTTTGCAAAAAAATATAAAAAATATATTTGAGGCAACTTGAAATTCTAATAGAACATTATTTATAACTAAAAAATAAGATCCTCAAAAAACAGGTCATTTCTGTGGGACTTTCTACCTGCCAGGTGATCCAACAAGTTATGTATAGGTACTAGTGCGTAGCGCTATAGACAAGCTGTAGAGTGAGAGAGAGAGTTTATCGGTAGCTGTCTGCGTTCTTGCTTGCTGCGTTATTATTGGCTCTGGCGAGGTCACGTGACTTACAATAGCCATGAGGTTTTCAGTCGGAATTTCGGAGTCGTTATTCTCAGTCGTAGAATTTTAATATTGGTGTTACACGTTTTATAAGGTAAATAATTTTAAAATGTCTGGTAAAAAATTAGTTTGTGTCATTTGCAAAAAAAGTGATGATAAAGTGATTGCGTTTGTAGAGAAAACTCTCAAAAAAAGTCATGAAATATTAGAAATCCGTAAACATCATGGATTAAAATATAACAACGTGGTTTTGCCAGTGCTTCCTAACCTTACAGACGGTTATCATAGGTACAAGTTGTTATAAAAACTTGTTGTATTAATTTAATTATTTTTCAAGTAATATATGCTCACAAATAAAATGAAGCATTCACAATATTGAGTTTATCAATTTTCTTACTATTAATATTAAATTTCTTACTCTTAATATTAAATATTCAGTATACTTTTATTATTATTGTATCTTTTACCTATCTAACTCAAAACAATAGCTATAACATCTGTGCATTCACAAATACTTCCTGCTCGAATTCTGAGGGTCACTCAGACACTGTTAGAAGTTATTTCAACATAGAATTTTTAAACTTATTTATATTTCTATTTTATGTTTATTTAACTAAAATTACTTTTTGCTAAATTAAATGCAAATTTATTGTAATAAGCATAAAATTAATAACTTGTAATAGCGTTGCTTCTTTTTCAATAAGTTAAGGTCATTTTTATTGCATGTTTTTTGGCCTAATGAACATTTCATTTAGTTATTGTTACAAGCCTTCAACTGTTAACGAAAATTTAGATTACATTTAAAAAAAAAATATTAGAGACAATTTATTATCTGACGATTCCCATCAACAAAGTGCGTTTGAAGCATCTACATCAGCAACTGCAGTTGAACTCTCTACATTTCCAGCAGAACCAGCTACCTCAACGCTCCAACCATCCACATCTACAGTCGAAGCAGCAGCATTAGCACCCCAACCATCTGCATCTACACTTCAATCATGTACATCTACGTCAGAAAGTCATCTTACTGTCAATGATGAAGATAATATCACCGATTCCCCAAATACGCCTGTGGATAGTAATATCGACAAAAATTCTCAGGTCAATTCAAAAATTTGTATTTTTTGTAACAAAAACTTGAAAAAATACCAAGGACAACGACAACCGCTTCCTGAGTTGGATAAAGAAAGTTTAATAAAATCCTTAGAAAAGTATAAAACATTTATCCAAGAAACAGAAACTTTCCAAAAAATACAAAATTCCACAACGTTATATAATCATCCCATTTGCCGAAAGAATTATTTTAATAAATTCCGAGATCTTGAAGAAAAACCCGAAAAAAATTATAATAAAAATTTACAATAAAGAAGCTTTTAATGAAATTTGCAGCTTTAATAATGAAAAAGAAACGAATTTTATATGATAAAAAAATATAACAAAATAAATATATCCATTTAACACGCACAAATCAACACAATCATTTTTATATGAACCGTTTTTAGTAGAAATTCACAATTTTTTTTATTTTTTACTCCGAAATTTTGTATTGGAACCTCGTGGCTATTGTAAGTCACGTGACCTCGCCAGAGCCAATAATAACGCGGCAAGCAAGAACGCAGACAGCTGCCGATAAACTCTCTCTCTCACTCTACAGCTTGTCTATAGCGCTACGCACTCGTACCTATACATAACTTGTTGGATCACCTGGCAGGTAGAAAGTCCCACAGAAATGACCTGTTTTTTTGAGGATCTTATTTTTTAGTTATAAATAATGTTCTATTAAAATTTCAAGTTGCCTCAAATATATTTTTTATATTTTTTTGCAAAATATTTTTGCACGCGTCTGGCAATTATAAAATCCCGACCAAATCGTCTGGCTTATTTTTTTTTTATTCTTTATACATTAAACTACAACATATAATAATTGCATATTGCCTCAAATATTTATTTTCAAAATAAAAAAATAATATTTTCAAAAATTTAGGGGTTAATTTAGCCCCGCTACTTACCAGCCAGGTCTGCAGTTCCCTGTTGGGGTATAATAGGAGAGGTATAGGACAAGTTTTCAGCTTGCCTCAAATACCTACCCAAAAATTCGTGCCAGCTCTCGGACTATTACTTTATGTACACGGATTTCATAAGTATATAGTCGGTTGAGCCACCTGCCGTTACCTTCCATAGACGCGCGCAGCAGGCTGCAAAACAAACAGACACGCACACTCGCGCAAACGCGCCGCGTCGCTTAAATAAAACAGCAGAAGCAGCAAAACAATTTCATACATTTTCGCCGCGCGGTAGAAAGAGATGGGGATATTACCCCACAGCCCCGGACTAAGCACCCTCTGGCCTTCATGCTTCTCAATCAGGGGCACGTGTCTTGACGCGAGTTAAAAAATTTTCACCCATGCCACAAAAAAATGCACAAAGCCGCTAAAGAACTTTCACTTTAAAAACTCCTAAGCTTTCAACTTTAACAGCCTTCTGAAATTCCAATTCAAAGGTTAAAATAGTACTGAAGTGAGTCACCATTAGTCATTTCTTAGAAATTACTTCTAAAGTACAACTTAAAGATTTATGTGCTGAAATATTTGAAGTCAGCGAGGCGTTGTAATATGGCTCCATGGATGTGAATATCTTTGTTGAAAGACGATAAACCTGTGTTTGAATATGTTGTAGATTATGCCTAATCTCAGCTGTGTAAACCAGGCCTTAGAGCCTACTGGCACGTTTTATTATTTTCATTGTGTTCTATTCTATTTTTATTTTATTTGAAAGCCTTGTTTACCTTAGCGCTTACTTCAATATAAACTTTTCACCGAACAACATCTTTCTTTTAAAATATTTATTTACCACGGTGCCACGAACCCCGTCGACCTTTATATCTACAAAACGTTATCAGCACGAAATTGTGGAGTATAAAATCCGTGTGTAAAATATATACAAAAGTGTATTTTTTTGGAAAATATTGTTTTTTGTATTTTTTGGTGTGCGTAAACATGTCACATGATACTGGTGATAGTAATGTTGTGGCGAAGTCAAGCTCTTCGTCATTACCAACCTTTGGCTTAAGAAACAAGGAGGGTTATCCGACGTGGAAGTTTAAAATGAGAAACTACCTACTCCACGAGGATCTCTGGTTTGCCGTTACTGGATACCCAGAAGGTGACACAACTCCTCAGGCTATAAGGGTAAAGTACGATACAAAAGCTCTTGCTAAGATTTGCCTAACTGTAGATGGTGCAGCTATAACTCACGTTAGAAGTGCAAAGACTGCATCGGAAGCGTGGAAATCATTACAGAAAGCTTTTGAGGATAACGGTATAGGACGAAGAATAGCTCTTGAACGTAAGTTGTACCGCTTAAGTCTCGCAGATTATGCAGACATTGAACAGTACATAAATGCAGTTACTTCAACTGCACAGGATCTTGCAGATATTGGGAAGGTGATAGAAGATACGTCGATTGCCGCTATACTTTTAGGTGGACTCACTCCAAAATATGAGCCCCTCATTATGGCGCTTGAAAATTGCAATGTTGATGTAACTACTGACCTGGTAAAAACGAGACTCCTTAATGAAATGTCTAAAAGCGACACATTAACGACGGATTCGGTATTTCAAGCAAAAGTGAAACCTAAATCCAAAAAGAAGAAGGAAGTAGTATGTTATGACTGTAATGTACCCGGACATAAAAGACCAGACTGTCCATTGAAAAAGAAGAAGGAAAAGGGTAATGTTACGAGTACAAATGACTCCTCATTTACTGCTTTGAATACTTCTGGATCTGAAAACAAGGATGTTTGGTGATTCGCTTCTTCATGCTTCGCCCTGTGGTGGATTGTATGTACTTAATGGCTCTACAAATGTTTCTAACACTGTGGCTGATAATTATTTAACAAAAGATGAGCACTCTGACTGTCAGGATAGGTATCAAATCTGGCATAAGAGACTTGGACACCTTTGTCGAATAGGCATGAATCGGTTGAAGAATCACCAGGTAGGGGTAGAATTTTCCGTAGTAGATAAATCAAGTTGCATCGCTTGTGTAGAAGGCAAACAAGCAAGAAAACCTTTTAAAAGGATAGCTTTTAATAGAGCAACTTCACCTTTAGAGTTGATCCACTGTGATCTGTGTGGACCTATGTCTACAACCTCTTTTCAAGGTAATAAATATATGTTAACTTTAGTTGATGATTATACCCGAAAAGTTTTTGCGTATTTCTTAAGTTCAAAGACCGAAGTAAAAGATAAATTTTGTCATTTTCAAACTTTAGTTGAAAATCAATTAAGTTTTAAAATAAAAAGGATTAGGACTGATGGCGGCACAGAGTTTGTTAATAAAGTTTTTGCTGATTATCTTTCATCAAAAGGTATCGCGCATCAAACAACGACGCCTTACAGCCCTCAACAAAACGGAGTTGCAGAGCGAACCCACCGATCTATAACCGAGAAGGCGAGATCGCTGCTGGCTGAAAGCTCACTACCTAAGGCTTACTGGGAAGACGCATTTCGCGTAGCTGTATACCTAAAAAATAGGTCCCCTCATCGAGCCTTAAGTGGGGATATACCATATGATAAATGGTGTGGCAGTAGATGTGATCTTAGTCATCTAAGAATTTTTGGATGCAGAGCCCTTGTCCATATACCTTCATGTAATAGAAAAAAAGTTGGACATGAAAGCTGAAGAAGCTATTTTTGTGGGTTATTCTGAAGATCCAAATAGTTATATTTTTAGAGATCCTTCTAACCCACGGCGAATCCTAAAATCTAGGGATGTAACCTTTTTTGAAAACTGCTTTACATTTTTGAAACGAAAGCAGAATGAACCTGAGGTACAGTCGGACTCAGTTTTACTTTTTGAAGAAAATGCCGAAAGAGATGAAAATGAAATTGAATTTCACGATTGTGTTGAGAGTATCGACCCTATAGCTGAAACGTCTTCACCAATAAACACACAGCGTTTTGATGAAGAACCAGCTAGTTTGGAAGAGCAGCCATTTATCCAGGAGCGTCGGTACCCCTCACGAAACAGGAAACCACCAGATTTTCTTACTTATAATGTATTGTCTGATGATTTGGATGAGCCGACGACATACTATGAAGCAGTTCATGCTGACGATGCCGAAAAATGGCAAAATGCTATGCAAGATGAGCACAATTCTCTTATGAAGCTCAAGACCTGGGATCTTGTTGACAGACCAAACAAGAAAGTAATACCATGCAAGTGGGTTTATAAACTGAAAAAGGACGCTAGTGGAAATATACTGAAATACAAGGCTAGACTGGTCGCAAAAGGTTTTAAGCAAGTTAAAGGAGTGGATTACGACGAAACGTTTGCGCCAGTAATTCATCATTCTTCCCTACGTGCCTTATTTGCGTTGGCTGCAGAAATTGGTTTAAAAATAAAACATTTGGACGTAGATACCGCGTTTCTAAATGGAAACTTGGAAGAGGAAGTTTATATGGAACAACCTTTTGGTTTCATAGAAAAGGGTGGCGAAAGTAAGGTTTGCCTATTAAAGAAATCCCTTTACGGCCTAAAACAGGCACCGCGTGCCTGGAATAAAAAGTTCAATGAAACACTTTTAAAAATAGGTTTTGTTCCAACTCCTTCTGAATCTTGCGTATACACTAAACTTTTTGATAAGGAACTCGTTATTCTTAGTGTCTTTGTCGATGACTTTTTAGTATTTTTTGACTCTGAAATGACATTTGACATTGTCAAAAAGGATTTGTCGAGTAATTTTTCACTAAAAGATTTGGGTTTTTTGAAAAAGTATTTAGGCCTGAATTTTAATATACAGGAAAATGTTATAGAAATTAATCAATCGTCATACATAAGTTCACTACTACAAAAATTTAATATGATAGAGTGTAAGACGGTAAATACTCCACTTGTAAAGAAATCGATGGAAAAGCGTTGTGATGATCAGGTTAGTGAGAATTTTCCATACCAAACTCTTATTGGTTCTCTTATGTATTTGTCTGTAAACACACGACCAGATATCGCGTATACGACGAGCTATCTCAGTCAATTTAATACGTGTTATACTAAAGAGCATTGGAATGCTGCAAAAAGAGTTTTACAATACTTGAAAGGCACTCTCAACTACTCATTGGTTTATAGAAAAAATGGAGAACTCTTAAAAGGATTCTGTGATGCTGATTGGGCAAACTGTACGATCGACAGAAGGTCATACACAGGTTATGTTTTTGTACAAGGTGGAGCACCTGTGTCATGGGAGTCGAAAAAACAACCCACGGTAGCGCTCTCCTCTGCAGAGGCCGAATATATGGCGCTTGCGTCCGCTACTAAAGAAGCTTGTTATTTACGCCGTTTTATCCATGAAATAACAGGTAAACTTACGCCAGTTAAGCTGTATTCAGATAGTCAGAGTGCCATAAATCTCGTTCACAATCCTGTACACCACAACAGGACGAAGCACATAGATACGAAACATCATTTTATTCGAGAAAAGGTCTCTTCGAATGTTGTTAAGTTAGAATATCTTCAGAGTTGTGATATGCCTGCAGATGTTCTCACTAAAACACTGGGGCCTATAGCACAAAAGAGATGTGTAGCTGGTTTAGGTTTAATTTAATTTTTCTGTGCAGATTTTTTTTTGTTTCACAGCTTCGATTATGTGGGGCTGTTGTAGATTATGCCTAATCTCAGCTGTGTAAACCAGGCCTTAGAGCCTACTGGCACGTTTTATTATTTTCATTGTGTTCTATTCTATTTTTATTTTATTTGAAAGCCTTGTTTACCTTAGCGCTTACTTCAATATAAACTTTTCACCGAACAACATCTTTCTTTTAAAATATTTATTTACCACGGTGCCACGAACCCCGTCGACCTTTATATCTACAAAAGAATAGTACTTAATATATATCGAATTTGTTGGTGACATCACACAACCTATGATACTATTTTATTACTATGTGGGTGTTATAATGTAGGGGAGCAGTGGTGGTCCTTCTATAAAGCCCCAACTTATGAGTTGAGGTTGTGGGTTCGAACCTATATAGGCACTGTCATTTGCGTAAATAATTTCATTCGTCATCACTGCTCTGAAAGCCCTGAAGTAAAATATGGGGAGGAAATCGACATGTCCTAGAAGCAAAAATTCGAAAACATATGCCATCTACCAACCCGCACTGCGCAAGCTGGGTAGATTACAGCCTAATACTCTTGAAGGAAGTAGGCATGTGTTCCAGTGGATTCTGATTAGTTTATCTGAGAGGTAATTTTACTCAAATTCTGTTTCGTAACCATCTACATATAAGAGCTGATTTCACTAGAGTCAGATAATCGAGGAATAAAATTGTGTCTGACAGGGTTTGGAAAATTTACTATATTTCAAATTTTATTCTTAGTATAAGACTTACACTCTATTAATAGTGAATTTCACTTTTTATACCTTAGTATCAAACGTGAAATAAACCTTTAATAATACTTTTAATCCGGAAATTACTTTAATATTTACAATTACCATATTTATCCAACAAATAGTAAGTCATAGCTATGTCCCTATTTCGCGAGAGCATTATTAAGTAATATACGCGTCACAATAGAGTCAACAATCCCATAAACTGCTTCTAATCTGCCAATAAAGGGATGATTTTATCCAGAGACGGATTTATGACGCCAACGAACTTCATATGAAGAAAAATAAATCAAAATACTGGCCTAGAAAAATAGAAAGAGCAGAGTAGCAAATACTAGAAGGTTTTACTTCTTGGGATCAATACGATAAAACCTATTGACGTGGAAAGAGAAAACAAGGTTAATAAAGGAAAGGCACCTTCAATAATTCGTCACCAGTTTCGAAGGACGCAAAATGCTGACGTCGACAGCATGTGTGGCGGTCGTAAACAGCCAGGGGCTCACGATTGCCTTCCGATCGAACAACGTTAGGGTTGCAAGATTTAGGCAGATTTATTGGAACACTTTCTATATTAAAATGGAGTTAATCCCATTAAAGTCTAAATGATAACCGTTAACTTTGTTTTGATCTGTAAAGTTTAGGGTTACCTATTCTTTTGTGATTTTCGTAGCAAGTGTTGGAGAATGTGGCAACATTAAGGCAAGCAGTGGTGCCATAACTTCTCAGCGAGTCAGGCACTTTACTTTGTGTACTTAATTACAGCACCACTGCTGGACAGCTCTTAAAAAGTGATGGAAAACATGGTGAGGAAATCGGCATGCCCTGGTACTAAACATTGGATAGCTTGTGACATCTATTTACTTCCACGGGAGCTGTGCGATGGATGGATTATAGTCCACTTTCTGTCATGGCGCCTAATATCCCAGCAGCGTGAAAATTATAGGTGGATAATGAAGTTTTAATAAACTAGTATGAGTCAGTGAATGCATCACTGCTTACCATTAAACGAGATTGCGTCCAAGCACTAGTGTATATCATAAAAATATACTTTAGGAAATTGATAAAAGAAAACTTTTTTTAGTTTTCGCACACTCCTAATGCCATTAACAAAGCTGAAAAAATATTGTAGGACAAGGATGTTTCTATCGAAAGCAAATTAAATAAATAAGCGTTCAGTAAAGT
Source organism: Sesamia inferens (assembly GCA_037179545.1). NCBI lineage: Eukaryota > Metazoa > Arthropoda > Insecta > Lepidoptera > Noctuidae > Sesamia > Sesamia inferens. Next base: position 28,151,904 of record CM073933.1, on the reverse strand, counting down.
TTGGGAATTCTTCTTTAATTTCTTGAACAATATGGTATCACTCTGAAAGCCCCAAAAATTCTAGAAGCTGCTCAAAAATGTTATCCCAGCTAGCAGCCCTGGGGTAAAGGCTCTGGTCACGGCTTCCCTCAATAATTTATTGCTTTTATTGACCGTTATCGCTGTTAAGTACGACCCTGGAGTTCTCTCAAACGTTTTCTTAGAGTATTAACTTGTTCTAATTTAGTGGTCGAGCTTTTCGTGAATAGGAGTCTAATAAAACATATCGGCTGCTGCGAACTTTTGGAGTAGCTCGGAACTATGTAGGTAAACTTTTTGGACTTTTTAAAGTTGTCGATATGACCTACGTTATGTTGATGGAACGATAACTCATCGATCAGAGGGGCTCGCAGAAATGCGTGACGCAAACGTAACAGCAATCGAACGATTTAAATAATCTAATACATCTGCAACCTCGTTGGTCATTAAACCAATGAGGCAGTAGATTTTTAAAGAGAAATAGTAATACGACATTTGGTCGTAAGGTTGCCAAAGACCTGGGTCCGGAAAAGTGTTATTGGGTTTTTTGATCTAAAATGTCTCAGTAGCAGTCAGAGGTCCATTGATGATAACAGATTCGCCCATAGGATTTTAATAAAACTGACTAAATTTGAGGGTACTATTGAACCCTTTGGAAACTACAGGCGTGATATTATGTTGTATTATCTTATAGGCGTCGCTCATAATATTTCTATAGTTTTCAGACATTGGTTGAGTATAACAGTAGATACTTATCGCAAAATGTTTAACCAAAAATCTATACACTACGTTTACAGTTCTTTTACCATGGTTTTGTATAACGGTCTAAATCACATTAATCTTTATTATCATGACAATACGGTTACTGCTGTTTCGAAGTCAGTCAAAATCAAAATGATCTTCATTTCATTACTGCCAGTCATCTGACAACTGTAGAATACTCGTGTTCTCAATTTAAAAACTTTTACAGCGCACGTTTTGCGTCACACTGTTATGGCCAAAAGAGTAAAGGAAATTCTATGGGCTATTTTACCACCTTCAAATGTGTTAATGTTAACTTTTCCAGTTAATTTTAATTTGTAGTAACTCCTGTACAGGCTTTAGAACAAAGGCGGAATGGGTTTGGGAATAATAATAATTTTTGTTGTTTGTTATTTCAAAGTTTTGTGCAATGTTATCAAGTTATCATAAATATCGTTGTTTGAAACTTGTGTTAGAGATTTCAACTGTTTTATGAGATAACATTTATCTTTTATGTCGATAGAATAATTGAGACAGAGAGTGCCTACTTCTGAATATGCCAACTAAGTCTTTAATAAGACTAATTCTCAAAAAGCCTATTTATATTAACGACTAATTTGCAAACTGGCTGATTCTACTGACGCTTTATTTCGTAAACAAACCAGGGTCGTCCAAAAGCGCGCTGAGTTTAAGGCTATTTCCAAAGTTAGGGGAAACACCTGGATGAGAGATGTACCGAATCATACTTCCCTTATGGTAGAAGAAAGGAGAGGTCTAGCAGTGATTCCGCCCTGAAATTAAATGCCATGGACGGGCCTTTATTACAATACTGGTAATATGATATTCTTTGTTTTTATAAATGTCGGAGTCAGCGACGGTGGAGCGATAGGGCCATCGGCATCTTGGTGTGGTGGTACGGGCTCCATTTTTTTTAACGGTCATAAACTAGTGGTTGACCGCAATCCCGCCTGATGGTAAGCAGTGATGCAATCATTGATGGTAAAGCGCGCTAGTTTATTAAGAGCTTATTCACTCAAAAACTGTTTAAATAGAAAGGAAGACGGCAGTTGAGCGAGGTGACGCAATGTTAAAACCAACAACACGACCAACGATGCTACGCCATAGGGAGATTGATCTGGAGACCCTCCACTACACAACAACATTTGGCGTATCTTATCCGGCACACATCGCAACACAACTGCTCAGACCCGTCCTCCTTACGGCGTCACTAGACATCATGCCGGAACACGATGAATCGCTTGGCGGCAAGACTTTGTCTGGTGGGAAAACAACTTTCTTTTTCTTTGTCATTTCGTAGGTGAACTTTTGAAATAAAGCACTAAGTGTTAATATACCCTCCAATCTTGGCAATAACAATTTAAATAGGCAAACCGACAGTTTCGCCCCAGAGAAGTGCCCTGGTCAGCGCATCCAAGGGAAGTGACCGTTCGACAGTTCCCACTTTTCAAAACGACTCGTTCCATGTACCGCCATCACAAAATAACGTCACAGCATTTGCCCCACTACCGCAGAAGTCAAATGAGCAATTCCCATCGAAATGACACCGCCATCCACGACATATAAATTATAAACTAGTGCTTGACCGTAATCCCGCCTGATGGTAAGCAGTGATGCAATCGTCGATGGTAAAGCGCGCTAGTGTATTAAGAGCCTATTCACTCTAGACTTGAAGACACTTAAGTTGTAGTTCGATGGAAATACCGACGCTGGCAAATTGTTCCAGTCCCTCGATGTACGCGGTATAAAAGAGGAGGCGAAACGCTTCGTCCGGATCGTATTAGTGTCAACAACGTAAGGATACTTGCCATAGGAGGGGTCGTCCGATGATGGTGGACGACCCCTTTTCCTGTGTTCCAGGCTTTGCATTATAACTTTTATTATTTATTAATACTATGTTACTCTTTCGCGTAAAAACTGTTTAAAAGATCTGCATGAAATTTGGTACACAGAATTTAATTTTATATATTTCAGATAGTAAACCATCTATCATCAAAATAACTAAGAATAACGTAAATGATACGTTTATGCTGACCCGTTGAGAGCAGCCGTAGCCTAGTGGTATCGGTCGCGACTTATAAGTTGTTGGTCTTAGGTTAGAAACCCATCAGTTTAACTTTGTGTTAATTATTTCATCACCACTGCTCTCATAATGGTGAAGGAAAACATCGTGAGGAAACCTGTCCTAGAGCTAAAAAAATAATCTACGACATTTGACATACATATACCACCCGCACTGGGCCAGCGTGGTAGATTATAGCCCACTCCCTCTCATCGACTGATGATGATGACGGGATGGAAAGAGATGCAGGTGAATTTGTACATCCTATTCTATCTACACAGTTAATATGTATTATGTATGACTAGGAAAAATCGTCGCTCAGCCTAGACTGACGTGACGGCATCCTACCTAACTAACGATAGTCGATTCATAGCCTCCACTCAAGAACACGCCCCTCAGGAACCTTAACGGGCAACGAATCTATGGCTAATGTAGTAAAACATTTAAAAAATCCTGATATTTATATAAAGGGTGTCTCTGACATCGACGCACAAATGAGTACCATGGATCCAGTACACGATTCTGAACCGCCCAGTGGGGAAATTTTTCGTCGGTTTTTTCCTGATAAAAAAAATAATATGCAGTTTTTTTTCACTTTAAACCTATCACATTTGCTATACTTTTATAACCGAATACGATTTTAAAATAAAAATTATTTAATTCGCTAATTACACAAAAAAGCGCAATGTGAACAAAACTCGAAAAACTATCCTATTAGCTGATTTAATAGAGTTCACATCAGGGGTCAACGTCATACCCACAAACACGCGCGGCGGCACGCTTGCAACGTTCAAAGGCCGACCCGACACATTTTTTTAAACACTGTGATTTCTGTAACCGCTCATTAACAATATAAAAGACTATCATAATTTTATTAGTGGCATGCGGTCTAGCCTTTTCGCGAAGTTTGCGTTACATGTCAGATACACCTTGTACATTGTTCTATGTAGTATCACGTCTACCAGATCATCATATTTTGAAACTAAAACTGTTTAGAACATTATATTTTATAGTCGAGTTTGCGAGCTTATCATATTTCGCAACAAAATTGCTACGTCTCCAGTTAACTAACGGAAACCTTATTTTTATCTACTCATAACTGTGGACTGCATATTCCCTTAACTTCATTCAAAACTTCGACAAAGTAACACCTTTTCTCAGTAAACTGCATAGTGTGTCATCAAATTTAACTTGCTACTCTAGGGACATAAACTGAATTTTATCACCCCTTACGTGAATATAGTGCATTGAAAATAACACATTGCGCCTCTAAACTGTTTAGTCATTCTGACTTTTAAGTGAAAAGTTTTACTTTGAAGCAAGACAAGTGTACCCTAGATGTCGAATTTTGATTTGCTTATGAGTTTGGAAGTTGGCGCTGTGAAACACCCCTGCCTCGGAAGGAATGTCAAGCCGTTGATTCTGCAAAAGCACCCTAATTATGTAATACACACAGTTTCGATGCGTATTGCTAATCTGCTTCGAAATAATTCAACTTGTTAGTAATTTCAATGATAAGGACCAGGCCTGTATCGACAGCGCGTTGTATTTCACACGTGTCTCAAAGAGATGTTAGCACATCGTGACGGGATCCTCCTGAGTTGAAGGTTGGTTAAAAAAGAAACCGTGGCCCTGGCACACAGGGGAAGGCGGCAAGTGAAGTAAAAGTCTGACACGCCCCTCCGCTCCGCCCAGAACGAGAAATGTCATTTGATCATTTCCCATCGATACAAAAAAAATGCTAATCCATTCCTCCATACGTTCGAAAAATGTTATCACACTTAATGAATGTTGTGGGACTATCAAACTGAAACTACGTATAGTGTGTTATGTAGTTACCCCGCTGATCATTCCCCTTTCGTGGCTGATTCCTAAGAGAGTGTATTGGTGTTTGTACAATTGCACACTTACCTATGCACTAAAATAACTCCCAGGCCTAAAGCTAGTCTTCGTTGAGATTGGCCGCAATTGCCGAAATAAGACCTGGATTATTGTCGAAATTTAATACAAATCTTTTACAATTTCTACTTTCTTTTGTATTTGATAAATGTTTGACAAAATTGACTAATCAATTGGTTTGTTCGTATATATTCTTATGTATACTTTATGTCTTCGGATAGAAATAAGTCACATTCAGCATGAGGATGCGGATGCGTGTAAAGTAAACAAGCTGTGTGTCTATAAATCAATGTTAACGATCAAAGGGTCAAACCCTCAACTACCAAGCAACCATAAACTTCAAAAACAACATCAGTCTAAATCGAGTCATCAAACTTTATCCTGCTTTGATACCAAAAGAGGGCCTGAACAAATATTTTGCAGATACGAACGTAGAGATACCGGATTTTATCACATTGCCAACATGTGCTAGACTCATAAGCCGTGGAAAGTAGCGTACTGCCGGATCGGAGCCTATGAGTCCGGACGGTCAACGTCTGTACTATTTATTGTTGCTCTGTAAAGGTTTATAGCAGATCGCTTTTTTCTATAGGTACTAATATATAAAGTCATTTATTTTGCAAATATGGGTACAGTACATGGTGATAGAGTGATAATCGATAGGTTCAGCCATATTTTACCAATAGGCATGCAAAAATTATAATTTGAAGCTAAAGTTACTGGAAATTTATACTTAGACTGCATGTATAATTGAATAATTTGATGTCATAGAAACCAGTTACAATTATTATCAAATACCTACACAGTTTAGAGTCATTAACAATAAAAATGTCATATAATACAATTTCAAATATGATGTCAAAGAAGTGTAAAAGAATGAAATATATAAAGGGGAAAAAAAGCAGTCACAATAAAAAGTAATAATAATAATTAGGACACAATATGATTAGAAAATGTCAATTGTAATAAAAATATCAAATAATATGTAAAATAAAAAAATAAAATCAATGAAAATAGTAATAATAAACAATAAAAAAAAACAAAAATACTTTTACATACATACAGATCTCATAATATTTTCTCAAAATTAAAGCTGAGAGTTTGTTTGTTTGAACGCGCTAATCTCAGGACCTTCTGGTCCGATTTGAAAAAATATGTTTGCGTTGGATAGCTCATTAATCCAGGAAGGCTTTAGGCTATATAATATCACGCTGTGATCAATAGGAGAGGAGGAGTGAAACCGTGAAGCGCAACTAGTCGTTATATATTGCTTAATTTGCTAGTCCCCATAGAAATCTTTAGTGTGCAGATATATACGGAGCGGTCCAGGCACTAAGCCTGGGCTACTAAATGTATTATACAAAATCTTACTGATTTTTTATAAATAATATATATGACGGCGCGTGACTGGTTAATTTTGAATATTGTGATCTGTTTTGTCGTATCAGCATCAATTGATCGTAAATTACTCTACCATTTTTTTGAAGTCGATTAATCGGTCGGTATTCAGATAAATTATGATTTTTATTATGAGCGGGTAACACTATGGAACGAATGGTAACACCGACTGGAGTTGCGTTTGACATAGCGATCGACGGTTGGCGCTGGGTATTCTTTGCTCAAGCTTCGATCGAGTGGGTTGGTCATACTCAAACTCAGTGGCTCTTATCTGTTTTAATCTGAGATTACCATTGTAATCCCTTAATATTAAAGTGATCTAAGTGTATGTACAGTTACAATAATAAGAATCGAACATCACACTATAGTTATTTATCAACATTTTCTCGAAATACCGCCCACGATGGATGCTCATGCGGATGAGAAGACACCTCAACTATTTGAAACTTCGGCCCCGCCTTCCTGTCGGTTTTTATTCCCCGTCATATATAATATATATTGGGATTGATATTTTTATTAATAGCTTTCTCTAGCAGTATCCATGGTGTTTAAAACAATGCAAATGTACAAAATCAAAAACAAAAGTCATTTGTTCAAACTAGGCTTAGAATCAGCATTTTTTGAACATCAATATTACATAAGACAGTCCCCCAAAACGCCCGCCCCCCATCGACACTTCCTAGTGCTTTTGCTGGGAAGAAGAAGTGGCGGAACAAACTCACCAGCAGCATAGCTGTCTGTTCATTTGAAAAAAACACATGGCTTTATACAATACTATGTATAGTAATGAACACAAGAAAATACAACAACAATGAAATTAATTACCATATGCCAGCTTGCAATGCTAAAATACCAGCAAAGCCAAACAAAACCTGTAACACAAATCACATAAAAAACACAAATCCTATAACCTAAGTAGAACTGTGAATAACACGGCATTATTGCACAGATTAACTATTAACTTGGTGTAGTAAATGAGCTTATTCGAGACAATTAGAACATCCCGAGCTTTTTCAGCGTTCTAACGTAATCCTGTTACTGGAAAGAACATTGTTATACTTGAGATCAGAGATCCAATAGTAGTTAGAGGAAATCCCTAAATGCGTCTTGTAGGTGCAATAAGCATCAAGAGCAAGACAGCTTTGCAGGAGACGAGTAACAAAGCTACTACCTTGGGTATTGTCTTTTTGTCGTAGGAGGAGAAAGTTTGTTTGATAACGGAGGGTGAATTCAATAGTTAAAGTTTTTTTTTTTCAAACATTGCCCCACACTAGGAATTACTCCTGTTTCGTGGGTGCGTTTTATAAACACTTACCCCCTTATTCATAAACGCTGCTTAAAGTTTTCAGTCTTAAACTAGTGATTAGCGATTTATTAAACATACATTTTAGACGCTTGCAGGTCACTTAACTTAAAAAATCGATTATGAATAAACCCCTTAAACACTGTGGTGTTTATTCATAAAGGATGATTTAAGTTAAGTGACGTTAAAAGGTCAAAAATGTATGGTTAAAGAATCGCTAATCACTCGTTAACTTTAAGCAGTTTTTATGAATTGCGGAACAACTACTTATAGGCCATACAAATATTTATTCCGTGCGGGTATCGAGACCGCGACATGCAGTTGATCGGTCAGTCATTGCGCCGACGATGTCGTCATGTACAACGTTATTTTTCATTATACAAAACCTGAATATAGTTTGTTCAGAATAAGCAACTGAATCGATTTCAATAATTTTTACACAATTTTGTATCTTTTTCCCAAATATATTTAAAAAATTATGCAGTGTGGTTACCGAGCAAATGACACAGTTCACAGCGGATTATAATGTCCTAACCCCCCGCCGCGCCGCGCCACTGTAGGCATGAGCGGGAGAGCGGCGCGTTGACCATGTTTTTGTAGGGACAACCAGGTCATATTTTTTTGAGTTTTCATGATAGCTGTTTGAAATTTCATATAGAAATTCTCTAATAAAAATACTGCACACGTGTTTCGGCATTCGCATATACAAAAAATAACTAACATATATATTTATGTGTATATCATCTTTTTTTTTTACTGTATAATTATCTTCTTTGAGATCTATTTAAATTTTTAAACAAATTTATTTGTCTGGTGCTTTATGGACATGATATTTTAATGACAGCATGAGGACACCAATTATTGTAATGCGTCCTCGCATTGCGCGATCACGGCTTTGAACTGTTGTGGTTGTGGTTACTATCTCAACCAAAGCTCCTGCGGCCATGATAAGGGATCGAAAAGGTCGGGCCGACGGGACTGAAGCACAAAGTACCTATAACGTAGCATTCCACATATTTTTAGAATCTAATATATTATAAACAGTTCCATTTATATGAACAGAATCGTTTTTCAACTTAGACTTTTTTTTTTTTTTTTTTTTTTATAAATTATAAACCAGCGCTTGACCGCAATCCCGCCTGATGGTAAGCAGTGACGCGATCGTTGATGGTAAAGCGCGCTAGTTTATTAAGAGCCTATTCACTCTAGCCTTGAAGACACTCAAATCGTAATGTGACGGAAACACCGACGCCGGCAAATTGTTCCAATCCCTCGATGTACGCGGTATAAAGGAGGAAGCAAAACGCTTCGTCCGGATCGCAGTGGTGTCAACAACGTAAGGGTGGAAACTCGCCGTACGACGGGTCGTCCGATGATGGAACGGAGATGGGGGAATTAAATCATGCAATTCCCTTGCACACTCACCAGAATGAATCCTATAGAAGACCGATAGGCTGGCTACTCTACGCCTGTGCTCCAGGCTTTGGAGACCGTTTCGAGTTAAGTCTGGGTCGCCAATCAGCCTCTTCGCACGCCTCTCCACCGAATCCAAAGCGGCAAGGTGACACTTCGCAGCACCAGCCCAAATGTGGCTGCAGTACTCCACACACGAGCGGACTTGTGCTTTGTATAAAATTAGAAGCTACCCTGGTGTGAAGTACCGCCGGACTTTCGCGATGACGCCTAGTTTTCTGGCAGCCACCCCGGCCTTGGACTCAATGAACCGCCCAAAGTTAAGGCTCGAGGAAATCTCAACTCCCAAAAGCTGAAGGCGGTCGGTACACTCCAAGGATACATTCTGAAAAGTAGGAGCCAAGGTAAACGGGCTCCTTTTGGCGGTGAAAAGACACGCCTGTGTTTTGGCGGCATTGAATGCTACAAGATTGGCATTGCCCCATTCGGAGACTGCCTGCAGTGCAGCACTCACACGCTCTACCATGGCCTCTCTTTCGGACCGGATAGTTTCCTTACTAGCCCGAGCTTCCGGCAGGTATCTCTCCACAACTGTGCTGTCATCTGCATACCCATAGATACCGGGCATCAGCAGATCGTTAATATGCAGCAGGAATAGAGTTGCAGAGAGAACAGACCCCTGAGGAACACCGGCATTGGTCGACATGGGCTCAGATGAACATCCGTCGACAACAACACGGAGGGACCGTTCAGTCAGGAAGTCTTTTACCCAGCCAGTCAGGCCAGCAGAAATGCCGTACGCTGGAAGCTTACTCAAAAGGCTAGCGTGCCATACCCGGTCGAAGGCCTTCGAGACATCAAGACTATAGACTATATCTCTTTGAAGCTGCCTCAAAGATGGTCCAATTACGCATTTATACGAAAATGGCCAGAAATTCACAAAAGGATCTTATCTAAGTAACGTTTTAGAAGTTCAAAAGGAATGACGCATTTTAAATATATTGCAAAAAATTATACATAGAATTATTCATTTAAAAAAGACCGGACGGATGAAATGCTCAATTTTCTTTTGGTCCCAAGTGGAGGTGCTTTTCATCTTTTCTTCTTATTTTTTACATAATTAAAATTTGAGCAGCCATGTCTATGCATTGGTGTTATAGGATTCAGGGCATAATCACTTGCTTTTACATGTGCCTAATTGAATGTGAATGGAAAATTATGTGTACGATACAACGTGACCCGTTTTATCTGAAAAATCACTTGAATAAATGAAATTTTTAAAGGCACGCGTTTCTTTTCGTTTCACTATCTTTTTAGCGATAGTTCATGACAAAAAATAGTAGATTAGTAGCCAAGGGCTGTAAGGTATCAATTGCAGCCCGAGATATTTAGTTCTATAGTTCGAGGGTGCAAGCTGCAGAATAAACAATATTAATATTAAAAGTTTTCGATTCCCGCCTTTTTTCATCTTTTATTAAAATATATTTCTAGGACGAAATTGAGCTTCGGTATTTAAAACTGATGACTACCAAACTAGCAAAAATTACTCTTACAACAATCTGAAGACTACTGCAAAATTGATTTAAGCCGACTTACGCTAATATTGCTTTTACGTAAGCCTGCATAGGCTTTTATTGGTCTCAGCTTAGAATTTTTGAGAATTTTACGTTAGATCCAAAGTTCCTAAATGTTTGTTTGGGTTAAAATGGTCAGTAATCGTATTTAAATTTATTATTTACAAGAGTAAATAATAAATTTAAATACGATTACTGACCGATTACTGACTGAATTAAGAAATTAGACCTAGTTTTCCACTTCAAAATTAATGCACCTTGTTAAATAAGGTGTTTAATGATCTCGTTTAAAAAAAATATTTGTTAATTTGTATTGGTAGTGTCGCCATTAGTATAGTTGAATTTTACAAGCGCACTGTTAAAGTAATATTGTTTACTCTTGTTTACTCTTATTTTAGCATTCGGTAAGTTTACTAAAGATAACTCCATATTGGAATAAATTAGGGTTCCTCGCAATGTAACTGAAACCTTAAATCGAGAGAGAGAGAAAAAAAGCAGCGGGATATTTGTTTTTCTTTTTAACATTTCGCTGTACTTCTTAACAACTTTCCTCCTGTAGCCATCAGTATTCTTGAATCTTTTCCAGTTTTTGTAACCCATTATAACAATTAAATTTAAAAATTTTAAAGAAAATATGGCCAGTAAAATAACTCTTAAAACTGTTAATTCCCAAAATCAATCTAAGATCAAACGCTCTTATATGGGCCTTGTCTTTTGTATTGTAAATATGTTGATCCAAAATCACTCTAATATCTAACTTATCCAGTGCTATTAATCTTATATTAGTTTCCAATAAGATTAGAAATGCACGTACTCACAATACTCTTATGCTATGCTGATATTAGTCTGATCTCTTATAATAGCATTTAGCAAGTCTAGTATAAAATCAAATGAGCTTAGAAAATACCAATATAAGACTAAGTTTTTCTCAAGTGCAACTAGTCTTATTAAAAGTTCTTATATACATATATGAGACTTGGTTTTGAGACTGAGCATTCTTGAGACCATACTTGTTTAAGAGTAATATAGGATCGATGGTATGTTCTAAAACAAATATAAGAGCGCTTTAAGCCTACCGCTCTTATAAAGTGTGAGTTCTGAGACTGTTTTGCTAGTTGGGATATTATACTGATACGAAGACAAGGCTGAAAAGCGAAGCAACCTTTGATGTCATTGGGCTGAGTATATGATGTCCATTGCCAGTATGATGGTTATATGTACGCGAACGTTTTGAAAGAGTGAAGAGTTTTTTATTTAAATTATTTACAGCCCTAGGACTTTTCTAGCTACATTATTATCCTAGAGCGCTAATTAGTCGCCTACAAACCCTATTTGGGGGTAATAAGGACCTACTTACCGAATATGAGATATGTAAAAGTAACGTTAAAGGTAGCACGTGCCAAAAACACACTAACCTTATAGTAAGTACAGCTATCGGTTGGCAAAAAACGCCCCACACAGCCCAATTACAACTCCACATAAAAAGCATTTGACATAAGCGAAACTTATTCGTAAAACATCACACGGTTCAAACGAGCTGTGAAAAAACGGGTCGTGTTTGAAGCATCCGCGAAGTAGAGGAGGGGGGCGGTTCATCACATAACTTTGTAAGATTTCGCGAAAGCAGTTCTTTGTAAGTAGCTGCTTTTGTCGTCTGCCGTCATGTAGTTCCGAACTATCGTTGAGCACGAATACAGTTGTTTTTATTTTGTATATACGTTAAGAAATCTTTTGTAAGTGACTGATGAGTCAGCTTTTAGTTTAAGGATTTAGTTTATAATTACGCTTCTTGGTTTCAAATTTGATAGTACTTGGAGTCTATATTATGTGCTTTGAACTCATGTTATTGTAGAAAGTCAGGCTAACTATAGCTGAGGTTAGGATAGCCTTGTGAGGTAAACTAAACCGCTAAGAGTCGGTCTCCGTGGCGCAGCGGTCAACACGCCTGACTGCGACGTGGAGGCCCCGGGTTCGATCCCCGGCCAGGTCATGATGGGAAACGATCTTTTCCTGATTGGCCTGGGTCTTGGATGTTTATCTATATATGTATCTATTATAAAATATAGTATCGTTGAGTTAGCATCCCATAACACAAGTCTAGAACTTACTTTGGGGCTAGCTCAATCTGTGTGATTTGTCCGTATATATATATATAAGTGTTCTTGCATGAATGGATCCCACACCTATTCATCCCAGGTACTCCCAAGCTCAAACAGTTTGCTTGTAATTCCTTATTCATTCTATTCAATATGAACACTATCTGGATCAATATAGATTCGCATTGTGTTAACGAAAATAAACTTGTTTGTGCCAATGCCAAAGGTCTTACTTTATTAGCAGCTTATTTTACCTTTCAACTAATTCATAATTTCATCATTCACTGTTTCTTCATCATCTCTGGTATCATCACTATCTGCAACAATAACTGCAATGGAAAGCACAGCATTAATTACAGTCACACAAACATTACTTTTCCTAGCTTTCACTTGACATGTAAAATTATACCCTGGTTCCGCTGTGGACAATCTAGCTAATTTGATGTTGGATACTAAAACAGTGTTAATATTTTATGTCACCACAGCATGTTAGCTTTCATAATTATGGCGGTGTCAGCTAATGGAAATGAGGAAATCCTAGCTTACAAAGATTTTAATACTATTTTGGAACAGAAAATATTCAGGTGTATTTCCTGATATTTGGCGACATACTACTTGCGTTTTCAGTGTTTTTTTCCTGTTGTTCGTAGTATAAATATTCTTTTTATTTTTACTTTATAAAGTAGATGCTTGACCGCGATCCCGCCTGATAGCAAGCAGTGATGCAATCGTTGTTAGTAAAGCACGCTAGTTTGTTAAAAGCCTATTCGCTCAGTACATAATAAATTAACACAGAATTTTACAAAACTTTGATCAGTGATTTAGTTATTTATTTAGATTTTAACGTATTTACTAACGTATAAACTAAAAGTGTATTCTCCGAAACTTTAAATTGGTAGTTTTATTATTTTGGTTCACAGTATTGTATTATTTATTTATTTAAACCACGCGGTATTTCTAGGAAAATCACATGAGATTAATCTGTTCTAGTGTGTGAATCTGATCATGACACTAACGCATTGTGTAAGCTTTTTGCCTCGGATGAAAACAAAATGTAGTCTATGACTTATTCATAGGCATCATTTTCCAATACCAGTCAGCCTGCATGGAAATATTCAAACTAGTACATAATTATGATAAAATGCAATTATATCCAATTTTGGAATTGGATACATTATTAATTTGATATCAATATCTAACTAATAGATTTGTTAGTGTCAAAATTAGTTAAGAATCGTTGGCTTTTGGTGCGAAATCAAACAACACTGTTACGACTAGATAACAGTTCAGTGCGATTTTGTACTAACTCACCATGAAAGCTGAGAAGTGAGCGAGGAGTGAGGTGTCGTTCCAACTAACTCTAGCTTTGAACCTATTGACACCTTAGTCTAAACTAACTTCTGGCCCTGGCGCACAGGCAAGTGAAGAAACACGGGTGGGTTTTTGGTCAGTAAAAGTCTGATATGGCCGCTCCGCCCAGAGAGGGAGAAGTTATTTGAGGATTTCCCATGCAGAACAAAGAACATAAAATTATTACAAACAATAGCCGCCGATTCCCTTTTCCACAAACTATAGTATTTTTTGAAAAGAACGAAATATAGATGCTAACTTAGTCCTGTTAAATTAGTCTGCCTCTAACGCCTGACGTAAATTGATGTATTTTTAGTATCAATCGTGTCTAAACTGTCTATAAATTATCTTAATTTGACAGGGCTTAACTTATAGATAAGTTCTGTCTTTTTCTTGATGAATTAGGAATATAAAGACGTACTGAACCAAAATTTTGTTTAGTTCGACAAGAAGAACATTGGTGCCAATAATGCACTAAAAACCAAACCTCTTGTCCCTCAATATAAACATCAAGTTTACTTAAAATTAGCTGATACAGTAATCGCTGATCAACCAGTTGTACGCAGCCCAAAGATCGTAAAAATAAATTCCATCTTATCCATCCAGAAGTTTATTACTATCATCATCCGGTATTTTATGTGCTGCCATCTAGCCTCCGAATTCCCGAATCTCTCGTTACATCATAGGAAATTTTGCGAAGTTTTCTTTGTTGAAGGATTAAGTAAGGATAATAATCCTCCCAAGTTTAAAAGTGGATTGTGATATGCAACCCGAGATACAAAGTTTTGCTTCGGAGATATTTCTTTTATGGATATGGTTTGGATGGAGAATCCGAAAATGGAAGCAATATGTATGTTTTTTTTGCAAATTGTATGGATATACATTTCATATTCAGTTTGTTTTTTTTTTTTTTTGATAATTTATAAAAGATAAAATATTTTTTTTTATATATAAGTTGCTATTTTATGTTTAGCAACTAGGTATATTCTTTGTGCACACAAAATACTCAAACAAGCATCGCATCCTAAATCCCGCTAATATATTCAAGTAATCCCAGTATTGACCTATCGTGATACGAAACCCAATACATCAAGATTGGTTGAATGGAACCCACCATAACGAGACCTCTTCAACCCCATTTCATTAGCAAGTACGTCCCTTCAAATCCAGGGATCCCCATATTTAAGAGAGATCATGTTTCCTGGCCAATTTCAAAAAGATAGCCAGATTAAATAGAGCTCTTTGACCATGCATGATGTTAGTATTTACAGGTTCTGCGACTGGTCGTTTACAAAAACTGGGCAGTGTAATATATAGGTCAAATATATTTCCTGTTATAAGTCAGTAGAGCATTTTGCTGAATCGCTTCACTAAGCTTCGGGCTGATTTATGTTGAGCATTGCCCGAAAATATAGAAACCTATATGGATTTATATTTTTCCTTACTTTGTAGATCTGTATCTAATTACCATTCGAGTTCAGCAGTAATCTTTCTTTCATAACTGACTGAATGAATATTGTATAATTTTTCTTTCCCATTAATTTATTTTACTTACAAATAGCATATATGCAGGCAGTAGATAGTTAGTGAAAGAAGGCCAATTTATAGTTTCCACGAACTATATTAGGTTAGCACAAGAAACAGTAACAGGTACAGCATAAGACAGGAAAGTGAAATCAAGAACAAGTAAGCACTCGTAGACAATTCAGTAAAGACTGAATATGTTTTAGTGATTTACAAAGAAGTTATCGCAAAAATTTCTTTTTAAATTTAGAATTTAATGGCAAAGTATATTTCTAGATGGACTTCTGGACTTTAAGTCTGAAATCGCCAACCCGCATTGAGCAAGCGTAGTGATTACGCTCAAACCTTCTCTGTATGAGAGGATACCTGTACCCAGCAGTGGGACTATAAAAAAAAAGGTTGATGATGATGATATTTCTAGATATTTTCCTAATTTAAATCTTTACATACTTCATATTTCAAACATGAAACGTTTGACTAAACTGAATTCCATCACAAAGCAGGTGATAATTTACATTTGTCCCCTCGACCTGTCTGGTATCTGCGTGGTCCCCAAGCGATAGTCGGCTGTCAAATATCCGACCACATATTAATGGTAATGATCCCTAATAATGTAATGAACGGCACTTGTTAGCCCGCGATTGGCCCGATACACCCAATGCGGTGAATTATACTAACATTTGGTCATTTTGTACCGTTAATTATTTGGTATTAAATTTTCGAAATTTGCATGCAAATTCTGACTGTAATGCTCAAGTTATTAGATTCCAAATTGGGTGCAGAACGCCGTAGAAATTATATGACAATAACAGCTTGAGTGCATTTTATTGTAGTATAATTTGTAGAATGACGTTTTTATTGCGTTCTCCGATAAAATATTAGGTGTTTAATTATATTTGGAGAGGAAAGAAGTATTTGGGATAATGTATGTATGAATAAAAGACTAATATAATTGACTGTTTGAATCAATTTACCTTCACCATGGTTAATTATTATATTAATATTCATCATACCTATGCGTACAGGCTTTAGGCAAACGATGGCTGCAGCTACATGCAGTCAAATAATTTTTTGTATCTTTTTCTTCTTAATTTACAATAATGTTTATTAACACTAGTTCTTTCGTGTTACTTTCTTACTAACAAGAATATGTATCTGGTCTGATTTAAAGTTTAATATTCCATTATTTTTTTATATATGCGTAAAAATATATCTTTAATCATTTCAATATAAAAATACATGGAAAAACATTTAAAAATAGTGATCCACCGATGTCGGCATCAGGGTCCAAGTTACCCGTGGTTAGGGCGATGTGGGCCGCATCGTGGAGAACTGCCATTTGAATCAGAAAAAAAAAGTTTAATTATTATTATGCTATACTATCACCATCCACATCCGTGGTAGGTATAACGATGTCCCCAAAAAGCCCATTGCGAGGTCTTTAGTGTTGGTGGATTAGTTATTGTTAATTTTATTAGTACGCAGGTGGAAGTCGTTGGCCGTCTTCGTAATGTCTAAAATCCTTTAGTTGCTCTTAATGACACTCGTGGGGAGTAATGGAGTGGTCTTTGTAACCCTACGGCTATTACCCCTTAATAGACGTGGGCTTTTGCTCTAATTTAATGGATATAATTAACAATGGGACAAATAGGTTGGAGGCATTAGGAATGTGTTCAGTCTGTTAAATTATTATCTTTGTAAAATGTTATGTATTATAGAGAATTTTGTTTTAGCGCATACTTATTATTGAACCAGTTTTCGCGTATGGTACTGGGTATATAATAGTACCAACGAATATCCTCCCGTGGGTGTCGTAAGAGGGACTAAGGGAACTCTCACCAGGGAAGCGGGCGACAGCGCTTCTCATGTGGAATAATAAATTACTGCGATCCTCAAAGATCCTTTTTTTTTAAATTATTATTATTATTTTATTATTTTTTTTTTTTTTGACTTGACTTAAATTGACTTAATGAATTGTTGTTTTTAATTTCGTTTGACATGGTTAATTTATATTTATCTAATTTCTATTTGATTGATTTGACAATGTGTATTTATAATATGTATCGAATGAGATTATTATCGGAGATTTATTAATTTTAGAATTTGTTTGCATGCCTTAGTTAAGGTAGTCAGTATAAGGACCTTTCAAAAACTTAATATCTATATTTTGTACCTACTTACTATGCAAATAAAGGACTATTCTATTCTATTCTATTCTATTCTATTCTATTCTATTCTATTCTATTCAATTCGCCTGCCAAGCGTGGGGATTATGGCAATGCCTCCCAATGGAATGAAAGCCTTGGGGGAGGCCTCTGTCCAGCAGTGGACCTCTATAGGCTGAGAAGGAAAAGTAGAAGAAGGAACCTGTGGTACTGTCTTAGAGCACCAGTGCATCCTGCCGTAAAAAGTCGTGTAATGACTCATGGAGTATATTTTAGTTAATGAAAAAAGTTAACGAAAACAAAATTTATATCATACTTAAACAAAGTTTTTAATAATCACTAACTGTTATCCGATTTTATACTACCCTATGATGAACGAGCCCATGGATATGATTAATAGGGGACAAAAATGATACAATATATTAGTTTTATATGTGTTGCGTTCCCCAATGGGTCGTATTTACACGATATCATAGCAAAATGGACCTGAATGAGATTGTTGCCACTGCTTTCAAACGATATACGTTTATTTATTACTAGTTTTATGTGTGCTTCTATGATATTTTTAGTTTAGTAGCCTGACGTGCCTCTTTGGTTTTAGTTTCGATGATTGCTCTGAGGGACTGTTCTTATATATTTGAGAACGCATGCAGTCTAATTTCAGTGTCAGGTTGCCAAAAATATCTCAAAATCACCTACAATATTGACAAGTTTTTGACATTAATAGTCGCTTAGATGAGATTGATTGATTTTTAACGTATTTAATTCCAAGAATTGGCCTCTCTCCTCTATCTGAATGTTAGTATTCAATGTTTTCCTTCTTGACTTTGTATTAACAAAATGGCTAACAATAATGTTTTTAATGTACCAGAAAAACTATAAACACACATTCCAACACACACACCTTCAAATGCTACCACACCGCCATCTAGCGGCATTAAGCGCAAGACACACATATACCTTATCTTTTAATTAATTTCAACGCACCTATCGTTAACGTCTAGATAAAATAAAGCCTTCCTAAATGTAAAGGCGTCTCACATAAGCTGAGCGATATTTCTTTACAGTTTCCTGAGTACTGAGAAAATTTTCAATTTTCTCAAACAATGTAGCCGCGTTGAGTTTGGTGTTTACAATTTCGTGTGGTGACATGGCGACATGTTGGTGCTGTTCTGTCAAATAAATTCTTTTACGAATGAGTGTTTCGGAAGTGGTTTGTTTTCTTTGTTAGTTCGGGTGCATGTTATTTGACATGGCGAATTTATGTTTACGTGTTAGTGCAGTTTGCTTGAAGTAAATGTTTTGGAAATGGTGAAATTTTTAGTAATATAATAGTTGTATAAGAGAGATTTTTAGATTAATATTACTTTCTCCGGAAATTCGGTTTCTAGTTTTGTAAACCAAATCTAGTAATTTAAAACTTTCAAAAACTAGTCGCATTTCATCTCGACGACAAACATACATAAAATGACAAAAACTTGCCTAAATGTAGGACGTTTGGAATGAATTAAAAAAGAACGTTTATTAAATGAGAATAGGGTATTTTACTAAAAAAACTAATTAGTCCGTCATTCAGATTATAGAAAAATATTGGATACGTATATTTTGTTTTATCAAATCAATAAAGATTGACAAATATAAAAGGCATCAAAGATCAGGAGTGGTGGCTGGTGACGTCACTGCTCGCTAAAAAGTGTATCGTCCAGTGACGTTACACGAGTTTTCAACGCACTGTGTCGTCTTCATTTTTTGTTTATGTATATGAAAAAAGAAAAAATACGTGTCTAGTATTTTTTGGAAATCTGACTGACGGACTAGTTAGTTTTTTTAGTCAAATACCTACCCCATTGCCCCTCAGGATTCGCTTTCAGTCTTGGCTTTGCATTTCGCATTTCTTGCAAAGGAATTCCTATATACAACATGTAATGTTACACCCTCAAACAACTCAATTAGAATATTATATTATAATCATAATACATACATAACATGTATATGCGTTGTTATGTATTAAATTGGTTATACCAATTCTTGGAGAACGATGAGATCATCGTTCATCGATTTTGTATTGAATGATTAAATTTGTATGAATACAAGTAAAACTGCGATTTCAAAAGTCTGCACAAACAACAGGGTCAATATGACAATAATTTCCGTAGTTTTAATTGTATTTTGGATAAAAAATTACCTATATTCAAAACGATGTAAGCTGATTCAGTAAAGGATTCTGAACACACTATTTTCAGGAAGTGCGTTAATTAATTAATCTTTACGCTTGTAAAGATTAATTAATCAAAAACAACTTGTTTTTGTATATTATTTAAACCGTTCCTCGTGTATCATGTTTCCTCTGTTATCTGTCTTCAATTTAATTATTACTAACTGGTTTCACTATACATATATAATTATCTACATTTAAACCGTCTTGTTATTCAAATAATATAAAATTGTACCATCTTCATCAAGTACAGCGTGTTGTAACAAAAATTGAACTGACCTAATCTACAGATTCAAAATAATTTTTGCTGTACCTAACCACCCAAAACTCCAACCTTTAACCCATGATGAATTTACTCCTGAATAGGATATTTTATAAGTTGGAGAATGTTAACTACATCCAACAAGTGCAAATGAGGAATTAGAAACTTTATTTAATATAACATTTTTTGCTGCTTCAAACACTCAAAGTGCTTCGTCATTAATTTATCGTGCTTAGAGGACAATTTTCGTAATAGGAAAAGTTTGGATGGAACGGAATTGGTTGAAAAATACGTCCCATTTGTCATTAGTAGTGACGGGAAGAGTAAGTGAATAACAGTCTGTAAATAGCTAAAGGAACACGAACGTTTAAGCCATTATTTTCAGCATTGTCTTCTTTAAAGCGAAAATCTATTTTCTTCGTAAATACAATCTGTGTGTCCAATCATCAAGTGGCCTAGTGGTTAAAACACCAGCCTCTCAAGTATGAGTGTGTGGGTTCGATTCTAGGTCAGACAAGTACCAATGTAACCTTTCCAAGTTATATGTACTTTCTAAGTATATCTTGGACACCAATGACTGATTAAAAGGTGAAGGTAAATATCTTGCAAAAGGAAAATATCACGCATTGAGCAAGCGTGGTGATTACGCTTAATCCTTCTCTGTATGAGAGGAGGCCTGTGCCCAGCAGTGGGACGATAAAAAAGGTTGATGATGAAATACAATATGAAATCAGAAGTAGCTAAACCTCCATATTACGATATTAAATGTTGAGTAAAAATGAATAAGCAAGTGTCACGAAAATTTTAATAGAAAAAAGAAGGAAATGTCCTTTAAATATACTTGAGAATGTTTCGCTGGAGGTAACTAACGAATATTTTCATTGCGACGCGGGAATACCTTCATTTGCACTTAAAAATAAAGACTTGAGACGTTACAGTAAAATTTAATGGAATTTTAAGTTCGTTTATTTTGAAATATATTGATATTTTTCTGTTTCATTGACTTGGCTTTTAAATTAAATCAGGGCCGTTTGCATAAGCTGTTATATTTATTATCTTTGTGTGTGCTGTTTCGTAAAAGTATCAAAGTATAATAGTAGTAGGAACTTGTTCTAAACACTTTATGTAACATTTTGAAGATCAAAAAAAATCCAGACGGTTTTATAATAAACAATGAAACACTTAATAAACATCAAACAAAATCCAGACGTTGAACAAATATTAAAAATTGTGCAGAAAAATCCCAGAACAAATAACTCTCGGGAACTAAATCCATGGCAGCCTTACGTGGAATGAAGTAATAACGTGTCTACTACTAAGTACAAGAACAGAAAAATTTCTCAGCGCACTGTCGGGAAAATTCCCAGGGATAGGCGAACGAGGAATTCCGAGGGAGGAATGTTCCCCATTAACGCTAACTGCACCAGAACTGCCCAGTTCGGGGAGTTACTTAATTTCGTGTAAGCTCTAAGGTGTTTCTGAAGTGCTGGTACTGCGGGGTTTAAGGGATTCGCAGTGTTTACGTGTTCAATATCGATGAAGGGTTTAATAGCTTTTTGGGGATATTTAAATATTCGTTAAATAAAAATAGATTTTTTATTTTTAAATGACAGTCGCAATTTATTTATTTTGTATGTATCTAGATGTTAAATGTCGGTGGCAGGACGAGATTGTGGCTAATGCAGGAAGAGACTGGATGACCATGGCCAAAGATAGAAAGAAATGGATTTCTTTGGAGGAGGCTTTTACCCTAAGGGGGTCCACATTTATAAAAAATTAAATAACATATAAATGCATATTTACAATATACATATAACTATTTGTGGAATAAATAAAGCTTTATTATTATTATTTTTACATTCACTTTTCTCTGAATATTTTTACATTCAAATATTTTATCTTTATTTGAGGTATCGAAAACTGCTAAAGTCGTAGATTATGGGCAAACAAGTACGCAAAATATTTATTTTTCTAAAAAGTTTTTTTTTATTATTACAAATTAATATCAACCCTCGCAAGTATGAGTGTAACAAAAATCCATACATCATCTCAAACAATCGTATAATTAATATTAATGTGATATTAATTACTGATAAAAATCTTCGTAATGTTAATTATTTTTCTTTAAATTTTCGTATCCCTACTAAAGCGCCCCTTTATTGCTTAGCTTTAAGTTTTGTTTATTTTATTTTTATTTAGTTTTAATTACCTAACGGGTAATTAATAAAAGATATCTGAAGAAAAGAAAGAAAAATAGTTTACATTACACATTACAAGTAAATAATAATATAAAATATAATACACTCAAAAGTACGTCTGAACTCCTCGTACTCAAACATGAAAAAAATGTAAAAACAATGTTTTCCTGATGTCATATTCAGGGTCAAAGACAACACACATTTTTTGATAATTGACATTGACAATTTACAAAATATTCGTCAATCCCAGTCGCATCCGAAGCTTTTTCAGCTTTGCAGTCTGGGGTCCGCTTTACCAGTCCAACTGCTGATTTTGGCTAAGCTTCGATATTTTCCTGAAACGACTGTCGTCTGACCTCCACAACCCGAAGGCGATATCGAAGTATTGCAGTTAGACCAATTGTAGGACTTTTGAGGGCTCCAACAACCCGTAACGACTGCCATTAGATGTTCATATGGCAACCGGGATCAACGACTTAACGCGCTTTCCGAGGCACGACCAGACTAGAGCAAATATTCATATTCATGCATACAAATATTTACACACCGCGGGGATCGAAACCGCGCCTCCTTACGCAGCGGCCGCGTTCGCTACCGCTACGCCACGGAGGCTGTCTAATCTGACTGATGGGCCCACAGATTAATGCGTTCCAACATAATCTTCAGGTTTATTATTAGTATAGACAGATATTTCTGAATGTTATGGATTCGGCACTAAGATTTTACATTGTAATTTTAAATAAATAAATATAAATATATACGAGTATGGACAAATCACACAGATTGAGCTAGCCACAAAGTAAGTTCGAGACTTGTGTTACGGGATACTAACTCAACGATACTATATTTATAATAGATACATATATAGATAAACATCCAATGCCCAGACCAATCAGGAAAAGATCGTTTTCCATCATGACCTGGCCATTTTACCTAGAAGTTGTCAAAAGACAAGTTCCTTACTCTGTTAACTGTCACATGGTTTGTATATTAGATGCAGATTCGAAGTTAGCTTCGCACCACTGGGCCAATTTTTATATTCATTGAGCTGTAAACAGACAAAGGAAAAATGAAATGTTCCGTCTTTTAAAACGAGTAAAGCAAATTAAGTACATAAAAGCCAAAACGGGGTCGAGGACTCTGTGAATGGTTGCGGTCGTTTGGAAGTTGATTCAAATTTGATTGTTGGTAATTTTTTGCCCGACTGCTAAAATGTAACTTATGAAACAAATGGCGAGAAAAGAGTAATTTATTTGAACCAGATGAAAACGAATATTTATTTTGAATACAGATTTGTTAAAATCGTGCTGCGAACGTTTTAGTTATGGAAGTTTAATGATTTCATTTTACATCTCTAGAAAATATTGTTCTAATATCAGGAATATTCTGGTTTCTGTAAAACATTCAAACTATATAAGAACTGTGTTGCTGCTAAGACCTTATATTATGATAAATTATAATAGTATAGCCGTTGTTTCCATTACAAAAAGATTAAAAACACAAATTATACAAAAGGCTAATTAAAAAAAAAAAAAAAACTATAATTGTTAATTTTATTTCGAGTATCAATGATTCATAATAGAAACGATAGGAACAGTCACGAACACCAATATTTCAATACTTACAAATACTGCGAAATATCGAATAACACGTTCAAATATGACACATACCTAAAATATATCTATGTGTGTGAAAATACAATGTTCGTAACAAGATAAAACATTAAAAAACGAAGCAGTAATTCGCCTTTGAATACACATACTTTTGCGCGCAACTGTACAATTAAACACACGTTAAATACCTACATACATAGGATACAATGTATACTAATTTAGTTGATATTTTAAAGGAAGGTGCATACCGTACTTACTTATGTAAACAAGTGCGTCACAATAATAAAAGATACATTCCTGGTTGGAACAAGTACGTGCGTGACGCTCACAGTTAGGCTCGACTGTGTTACCAAACATGGTTGTTGTATGGTAAACCTGTCAGTGGTTATGTTTACAATAAAATGTGTGAAACTAGAAAAACTTTTAAGACCAATCTGAGAAAGTGTCAAGATAACCAACAGCAGATTAAGATGGATATCTTAGCTGAACATCACACAAAAAAGAAATTTGGATCATTTTGGAAATCAACGAACAGTTTGAATCCAAGGTCGAGTCCTCCTGTGAGCGTGGCGGGTGTTCAAGAGCCGGCGGACATAGCCAATGCATTCCGGCGTCATTTCCAGGTTGAGTCACCTCTTACTAGGCCTGTACAGGTGGTTGATGCTGGGAACTGCTCTGGGGACGTTTCTATTGTTTTTACGGCAAAGGAAATTTCAGAAATTATAAAGAAAATGGAGAGAGGCAAATCCCCGGGTCATGATGGTCTTAGCATCGAGCACCTGAGGTATGCGGGAGGACACTTGTCGCGTGTACTCGCTTTGTTTTTTAATATGTGTGTTACTCATGGATACTTACCGACTGATCTAATGTATACAATCGTAGTGCCTATTGTGAAAAATAGAACTGGGGATATTTCTGATATTTCCAACTATAGGCCCATTTCCCTGGCCACTGTCATAGCAAAAGTTTTGGACAGTCTGCTTGACAATTGGCTAAACACCTTGAACTACATGATGTAGTTCAAGTTGGTTGTACCAGTTTGGTTTTAGACCTGGGCTGTCTACCGAGAATGCAATCATGTGCCTCAAGCAGACTGTTCAATATTACACAGACAGGAAGACTCCCATTTTTGCCGCTTTTCTGGACCTTTCCAGGGCATTCGATCTCATATGTTATGATGTTTTGTGGCGCAAGCTGGAATGCGAGACTACCTTACCACCTGAAATAGTGTCGATATTTAGGTACTGGTATACCAGTCAATGCAATAGCTTGAAGTGGGTAGGCTCATACTCGGTCGTGTATCGGCTGTCGTGCGGGGTGAGGCAGGGGGGGCTCAGCTCACCCAGGCTCTTCAACCTTATATAAACCAGCTAATCCTTGAGCTCAGCAGCACCAGAGTCGGATGTCATATTGACGGGATTTGCATAAACAATATTAGTTATGCTGACGATATGGTGTTGCTGAGCCCATCTGTCGATGCCCTGAGGCGACTGATCGCTATATGCGAACAATATGCGGTAACTCATGGGCTCAGATATAACGTCGTAAAGAGTGAACTATTAGCTTTTAAAGCAGGTGGCATGACATATTCATGTATTCCTCGTGTCGCACTGTGTGGTGAACCCCTGCGAAGGGTGGACAAATTTAAGTATCTGGGCCACTGGGTCACCGAAGATCTAAAAGACAATTGTGATATTGAAAGGGAACGTAGGTCGCTGGCTGTCCGTTGTAACATGTTGGCCCGCAGGTTCGCGCGTTGTACGAAGGCAGTTAAAGTTGCGCTTTTTAAAGCTTACTGCCAATCCTTCTACACGTGCAGCCTGTGGGTTAACTTCACTCAGCGGGCATACAGCGACCTACGTGTTCAATATAATAACGCACTGAGGGTGCTGTTGGGGCTGCCGTGGCGTTGTAGTGCGTCACGGATGTTTGCGGATAACAATATTAATGGTTTTACTGCCATTATTAGGAGTAGATGCGCATCCCTGATGACGCGTGTTCGCCGCAGTAACAACAGTATTCTCAGTGTGTTCGCGGATCGGTGGGATTCTCCCATGTGGCAGAGGTGGATGCAGCTCCACGCTAAGTTCTAAGTTTTAAGTTAATTTTTATGTATGTGTATCTGTGTCTGTAACCTACTAATACTAGATGTTAAGTAAGATTGTTACTAACCTTATGGACTCCGGTCTGAAATAAAGTATTCTATTCTATTCTATACCAGAATACAAATTCAATTCAATTCATAAGAGTGATATTTAGTAATATTAACATGAATATATGTATTTTTCTTTAAAAACAAAAATTACACGAAGAATTTCATAACAACAACAAACCCAAACGAACAATTTCAAACACCAGCGTCCAAACCATTTATCCAGTTTTGAAAATCCGTACTTTTTCAAGCTCGTTCGACGGCTTGTGACAAGAACATACAAGCTCAGTTCCCGCTCTATTGGGACTGGCACTACCCGCGTTAAGAGCCGGTGGTATAAATCAAGAGGTTAGGCTGCCTCTTACCGATTGCTAGCAACGACTTGTATTGCTACTAGAGTTTATAGTTTGAAATTGTATTTATCTGGTGTATAGTGTAGTACGTTTGTTATGAAAGGAATTTAATGTGGTTCAAAGTAGCTTATATAGTTGTATCCATATCTGATATTCTCAGATATGGATACAACTTTGTTATATATGCATAAGACACGTTTTTTTTATAAATTATTAACTAGTGCTGTAAGTCGTGGTGGCCTAGTGGTTAGAAACACCGACGTCTCAAGTATGAGTGTGCGGGTTCAATTCCAGGTCAGGCAAGTACCAATGTAACTTTTCTAAAGTTATATGTACTTTGTAAGTATATGTTGGACACCAATGACTGAAGGTGAAGGAAAACATCTTGAGGAAATCTGGCCTTTAAGTCTGAAATCGCCAACCCGCATTGAGCAAGCGTGGTGATTACGCTTAATCCTTCCCTGTATGAGAGGAGACCTGTGCCCAGCAGTGGGACAATAAAAAGGTTGATAATGACGATGATGATGATGATTAACTAGTGCTTGACCGCAATCCTGTCTGATGGTAAGCAGTGATGTAATCGTCGATGGTAAAACGCGCTAGTTTATTAAGAGCCTATGCACTTTAGACTTGAATACACTTAAATTGTAGTCCGACGGAAACGCTGCCGCTGGCAAATTGTTAGAGTATAATTGTAGAGGTGAATTACTTAATTCTGATCGTTGTGGTGTCAACAACGTAAGGGTGGAAACTCGCCGTACGACGGGTCATCCGATGATGGATCGACGATGGGGGAATTAAATCATGCGATTCCCTCGCACACTCTCCAAAATGCGTCTTATAGAACACCGCCAAACTGGCTATTCTTCGCCTGTGCACCAGGCTTTGGAGATCGATTTGAGCGAAATGTAACCGTTTTTGTTGGTGTCAACAATAATTTCGTTACTCAAAGTATAATTTGAGAAAACATGTTAGCCTTTGTTTTATCCAGTTAGTCGGCAACAGCATCATGGCATTCAGCTTTCATAAAACTGATCCAAATTTTTGACAAAACTGTATAGAATAATCAATCATTAACAGCAGATTAAACGAGAGCAAGTTGTAAAAGTTGCCCTTGTTTCAACTAAATTCTAACGATGTACACATAAAGGGTGTATCTGACATCGACGCACAAACGAGTACCACGGATCCAGTACATGATTCTGAACCCCCCAGTGGTATTTACAGTTGGCTTTTTCATGACTTGAAAAAAAAACAATATATGTACTATGTAGTTTTTTTTTACTTCAGGCCATTCATAATTGCTATACTTTTATAACCCAATAAGATTTTAAAGTAAAAATTAATTAATTCGCTAATTACACAAAAAACCGCATTGAAAACAAAACTCGAAAAACACTTATCAGCTGATTTAATTAATTTGAGTTCACATCAGGGATCTACGTCACACCTACAAACTCGCACGATGGCACGCTTGCAACGTTCAAAGGCCAAGCCGACACTTTTCTTTAAACACTTTGTATTCTGTAAACGTTTATTAACGACATAAATGACTATCATAATGTTATAAGTGGCATACGGTCTAGTCTTTTCGCGAAGTTTGCATTACGATGTCAGATACACCCTGTATAGAATTAAGTACACCAAAAATCTTGCCAAAACATAGTCAGCATATTCCCGTCCCCCCTTGCATTGTCTCGTTCCCCCAAACTTCTGAGATAACAAACAGCGTTGACATTGTTACAAGACAGATTCCAGCGAAGAATTTTGTGCCAACTCAGTGGAACCGTAAACAGATACATTATTTTTATCTTATGAAACGACGCGCTTTACTTATGGTTACCCAGTGTATGTACATCATGCGTATGTGTTTGTGAGTGCAGGGACTTACGGTTCCGTTGGAGACAATAACGAAGTTGGAAATGTGTGTGTGTGTGTTACTCGACTTTACGCGTGATTATGTAAATTACTATACTTATATGAAACCAAACGAAGACACAAGTCTAAAGCTTCGTCCTTGTCACTCATAAGATAGTCTCTTTTTAATACTCGATGTGCTCTAATTTCAACTTCAACTCTTGATGAATGGCATTGTGGAATAGATACCATAATTTTGCCAAGTGCCAATAACAAGTGTTACAAATTATAGAAATTTTTTGAAAATTTTATTTCCCAATTTTGGCGGATATCGTCTATGACAGTCGAAAAAGACGGCCGCGTGAACTGTCTAGGAGGGAGGTTTGAAGCAAAGCCATGATGTGGCCACTATGCTGCGATATTTCAACGATCTTTATGAATTATTTACTGAATGCACTTTTTACCACATAAATCACGATCTTTTATTTAGTAAACGACACTATAAATAATTTTAAAGTCCAATGAAAAATAAGCGTGACACTCAACTTTCCCGGCAAACCTCCCGATGTGCTCTAATAACATCTTGGTTACTGGAATGATAGGTATGATAGTGACATAGAGTGTCGTCACAATGACTTGCTATTTCTTTTAAATAATGTAGACGTTGTTTTGTTTTTTGTGTTGGCTTTTGTTTATTTGAGAGTGGTGATGTGTCTTTTGGGGTTGATCTTGAAGTTTGCACTTGGGAGTTTTGTAATATTTTTTTTAATATGTAACGTATATTCAAGGTATGATGATTTAAGATATATAACGTCATGTCATCATCATCATTTCAGCTGAAAGACGTCCACTGCTGAACATAGGCCTCCACCAAGGATCTCCACGACAAACGGTCCTGCATCCAGCTGTTTTGTTTTCACCAGGTCGTCGGTCCGCCTTGTTGGTGGCCTACCCACGCTGCATCTTACGGTGCGTGGCCGCCACTCGAGAACCCGTCGGCCCCATTGGGCATCGGTCCTACAAGCGATGTGCCCGGCCCACTGCCACTTAAGTGTTGCATTTCTTCGGGCTATGTCGGTTACTCTCGTTCCGAACGCTAATTGCTAAACGAAATAGAAGAGCTTCTTATTTGTATGGAGGAGTTCATTGCGTCTCTTCTACCCAGCGAAAGCACTAGGAAGTGGCAAGAGTCAGGTGTCTTCAGGCACAATCTTTTGTAATTTTGGCGTTGGAAAGTGCTGATTCTACGCCAAATTTGAATAAATGACTTTTAATTTTTATTTTGTACGTGTATTGTGTTTTACATTTTTTTTTATCAATGAAACGTTATTTTTTGTTTATGCGAATCCTGAATATAGTTTGTTCAGAATAAGCAACTGAATCGATTCCAATCATTTTTACACCATGTTATATTTTTTCCCAAATATATTTATAAATTGTTGCAGTCTGGTTATCGAGCACGCCACGCAGCTTACGGTAGATCATAGTACTGCGATCGCCCACGCAACAGATGACGCTACAGGTCAACGCATATCGCGCATGAGCGTTGGCCATATTTTTGTTGGGACAGCCAAGTAGGATAACAAGCTCATAACTTTGTGGTTTTTCATTATATCTTTTTTAAATTTTGTACATATATTTTTTATTTAAAAATACTGGACACATGTTTCGGATTTCACATAAACAAAAAAATATGTTGTATATTTATCTCTGAATCCAGTATATGTACTCGTATTATATAAATTGGCAAAATGTGTGTTTAATATAAGTCATCTCTCTGCCTAACCCTCCCGGGAATTCAGTCGACGTTCTATGTTGGGTCAAGGTTTGTCACATTTTAATTTGAGTATATCAAAATAGCAAACAATCAACAAAACATCTCGTTTTGTTTCTCGCCTATTACCTATTATTACCACGAACAAAAATATTCTAAGACGATCGTAAGCAAATATTTACGTGCACAAGAGTTCAAAATCAATGTTCACGGCGCTGATAACTGCCGACAACTTGGTCCATTTGTTCAATACTCGTACTGTCCTTTGTAAGAACAAATCATTATCACTTTACAGAAATGGAATGTCCCACACAAAGCGTGGACACTGCTCTAGACATTATGTCTCAGTTCATGAGACGATGTATTTTTCTCGCTTCAACTTTGTATTTACTCTAACAACTCTAACGATTACTGCTCACACCTGTGGGAATGAAAACTCTATGTGCTCCTGTTCTTCCCTTGATAAGACCGAGACTATTAAATACCTTGGAGTCACTATTGACCAATACCTCTCCTTCAAACCACATATAGAAACCCTCGTGACTAGGTTACGTAAAGTGATTTATATTTTTAAAACCCTAAGACACTCGGCCAATCGAAAGACTATTGAGATGGTCTATTACGCATTGTGCCAATCACTTATTAACTATTGCATCACATCATGGGGAGGTGCCGCAAAAACTCACCTCATTGAAGTTGAAAGGGCACAACGTGCCATACTCAAGGTTGGAGCTGGTCTCCCATTTCGCTTTCCGACTACCGACCTATACAAGAAGTGGGGCATCCTCACTGTCAGACAAACGTTCATACTACTTACGTTACTTAAAAAACATTCTCAAACACAATTCGACGTTGAGCTACATAAAGACAACCGGCGAAAAGGTAGGGTCTGTCCCACAGCTCAATTCAAATCAACACTCCCTACAAGATTCTATTGCTTCCTTGGGCCTTTTCTTTATAATAAACTGAATAAACTCTTAGACCTATATCCAAAAACTCGATCAAGCTGTATTATAGAAATAAAAAAATACTTAAAAACCCTAGACTATCACAAAACCGAAAATCTTTTGACCATTTTGAAATAAACCTATTTAAATTTTGACTAATCCCCACAAACACGTAACTGCTACCTGGCTCCTTGAAAAATAACTTTCGCAGGCTACACCATACAAAAATTTCCCTCACTCGCACACTGCTGATCTTAGTTACTCAATCACATGTCACATTACTCCAACACTCCACACAAGATCACCACACTCACTCATCGTCTCACAACATGACTTCACAACTAATTCTGCAATATTATAGGCAGGTATTTCTTATATTTATTAGAATTATTTTTAGTATAACATATTGCTTTTACTTTTATCTGTTAAGCATGTTGTTAATTTATAACGTTTATTTTGTTATGCCTAATATTATTTCTCTGTTACTCTTGCACGGTATCTACATTAAAGCTAATTCTAGCAATGGAAGGGGCCTGGTGACCTGTAACACAGGTTTTTCTCCAAATACCTATAGCAGGCACCAGTCTCTCACAAAGGTGGAATTCAGCTGATACATTTTTTTTTTGTACACACTATTACAAATCAACTTTGTGAAGAGAGAATAAATGATAAATTATTATTATATTTACCGCATTGAGTACGTCTTTTGTGTTCGAAAGTAACCTGAGGTTACTTATAGTAGATAAGTAAGGATTTAGATAATTTCACTCGTCGTTTTATTTATTAAAACTGTTCTAATTATATTCATAAAGAGGAGTACTCAACTAACAGTTTTAGTTTTCAACGAAAATTACTCTATTATTATTTATTAATACAACAAGCCGTAACGGATAGGATATCGCACTGGCAAAAATAGAAACATTCCAGACAAATCTCATCTAGTGTAAAAAATAGGATTTTATGAAAAAATGTTTGTCAATACATACACTCTGACACACACACCCACACAGTCTAGCACAAATTTATAGATCGGATTTTTATGTTTTTTTTTTTCTTTCATTTTTCTCTATTTGTTGCTTACGCATTTATAATGAAAGAAAAGAACGGAGGCTTCAACTACAGTTATTTGTACGCCTAAATGCATGTAACGTAAATCAAAATGTTATGAAATAAACTTATTTTGTTTTATTTATTTACAGAAATAAATTATAGTTTATCATCCCATATAAATTTATGAACCTTCAATTAAAAGTTAATTATATGCTATTTTTGAACTTTGAAGTTTTAATTGGACATTTCTTAGTGCTTACTTAAAAGAAACTCTTGTACTCTCACAATTTGGGTGTATAACATATTAAAGCACAGCTTCCTTACACGCATACTAGCTGCGAGTCGCCTTTTCACCCGTGCAGATTTCGATATGTTTTTTTTTTTATATGCTCCGCTCCTATTGTGTGCAGCGTGATGTTATATAGCCTAAAGACTTCCTGGATTAATGAGCTATCTAACGCAAAAATAATTTTTCAAATCGCACTAGTAGTTCCTGAGATTATTGCGTTAAAAAAACCAAATAAAAAACCAAACACTAGCTTTATATATTAGTTATACAAGTACAGATAATTGCTCTAACAGCTTAAACTGCGTAGCAAATGCTTTAGTTGGGGTTTAAATGTTCCTGAGTACGGACTACCGGTACTAGGTCAACATGACTCTGTAATAACCTAAGCTGTAGGCTAACATGTTAATCAACTATCAAAATGATGCAGCTCTCACTTGTTGTTGTGCGCCTAGTCCTCGAACTGTGCTAGTTAAATGGCTTACTAGGATAATTATACTGTGTGGAAACTGAGGTTATCGATGGCATTATACTGTTCGCAAGTAATTTAATACGAATATGTAGAGATTAGAAGTCGGGGTGACCTAGTGGTTAAAACACCAGCCAGTACCAATGTAACTTTTCTATGTTATATGTACTTTTAAGTATATCTTGGACACCAATGACTGATTAAAAGGTGAAGGAAAACATCTTGACGAAACCTGGACTTTAAGTCTGAAATCGCAAACCCGCATTGAGCAAGCGTGGTGATTACGTTCAATCCTTCTCTGTATGAGAGGAGATCTGTGCCCAGCAGTGGGACGAAAAAAGGTTGATGATGATGATGATGAAGCAGTTAACCTCTTAAACTCAGTATGATTGTTGGCTGACCTTAGGATGTCCTTAGGTCACAGTGACACTGATGGGCTTAATAAATAAATAAAATAAAATAAAAAAGCCTTTTATTTCTTACTGTCTACAAAAAAATAAAAACAATTAAACTAAAAAACATGACTAACTGTTAAAAGTATGCTATATTTTGAGCAAAAAAAAAGAAGTTAGAACCCCCCGTTAGTTGGAGGTGAAGGCCTCCTCTTACTGATGGGCTTAACAGTATATATATATTTTTTTGAGTATATAGTTTTTTTTGGCATGCCCCTCGTATAGATACAGTGCAAATTTTACACAAAGTACCGATATTAGAATTTTCTTTCAAAACAAATATCAATTTTATTTTAAGGGTGATTAAGTTGATTTCAGAGAGACTATTGAATAAGTTATAAAAAATTTTGAAGTTGTAGCTTGAACTGAACTTTATCGTGAAGGAATAAAAGTTATTTTTTCACAAACTTAAATTTTTGTTTAACATTTTGGTGAATATTTCTATGTTTTGTGGTAGGTGTCTGCTGTCATAGTTAAAATAACTGTATGCAGATGTATCGAAGTACATATATCAAAGCAACGAATTTTCTTTTATATTATTAAAAATAAAAATTAATTAATTATTTTTATTTATTTTACATTTAATAACTTATTCAAATTTTATCCAAGTATATCAAAGCGACGAATTTTCTTTTATTTCATAAAAAAGATAAAGGAATTTTATAAATATGTAATTTTTTTTATTTATTTTGCATTTTATATTGTACTCAAAAGATATTCGTAGAAATATATTACTTATACCAAAATGATTGAGGTAAAAAATCAACGCATATTTACAGCTGTGGGACTACGTACACATATTACCGTGAAAACTTAGATAAAGTGAACGTGGTGTGAGCTCACATCCCAACTAATGCTAGAGATTCACCATCAATCTTTTTATCGTCCCACTGCTGTATGCTCAATCCTTCTCTGTATGAGAAGAGACCCACAGGACCACGCTTGCTCAATGCGGGTTGGTGATATCAGATTTAAAGTCCAGGTTTCCCCAAGACGTTTTTCTTCATTCACCTTGTAATCACTCATTGGTGTCCAAGATATACTTAGAAAGTACATATAACTTAGAAAAGTTACAGTGGTACTTGCCTGACCTGGAATCCAACCCGCACATATTTGAGAGACTGATGTTTTATCCAGTAGGCCACCACAATGCGACTACAATGCTAAAGATTGATTAATTTCTATTGACAATTCACTATAAACTAAGTTTAACCGGGCTCTAGTCTGCTATTTTCATATATTTGTCATTCCAACACGATTCCATTGTCATTGTGCTAAAAGTTCGTAATCCGCTAAATTCAGAATGATCGATCAATTTATCGGTCAGTCGTCTCGAATTAGAATTTTTTTTTTAATTTTTTTTTTAATTAATTTATAAACCAGCGCTTGACCGCAATCCTGCCTGATGGTAAGCAGTGACGCAATCGTTGATGGTAAAGCGCACTAGTTTATTAAGAGTCTACTGACTCTAGCCTTGAAGACACTCAAATTGTAGTCCGACGGAAACACCGCCGCCGGCAGATTGTTCCAGTCCCTCGATGTACGCAGTATAAAGGAGGAGGTGAAACGCTTCGTCGGGATCGTAGAGGTGTTAACAACATAAGGGTGGAGACTCGCCGTACGACGGGTTGTCCGATGGTGGAACGGAGATGGGGGAATTAAATCGTGCAATTCTCTCGCACACTCCCCAAAATGTATCCTATAGAACACCGAAAGGCTGGCTACTCTACGCCTGTGCTCTAGGCTTTGGAGACCAACTCGAGTTAAATCAGGGTCACCAATCAGCCTCTTCGCACGCCTCGCCACTGAATCCAAAGTGGCCAGGTGACACTTAGCAGCACCAGCCCAAATGTGGCAACCTTTAGTAGAAATTCTTTTCTAAAAACTACTTCTCAATTTGAGCATTTATTAATATGGAATAGATAATGATCATTGGAAAGTCATAATAATAATAAAATAATAATAAATATATACGGACAAATCACACAGATTGAGCTAGCCCCAAAGTAAGTTCTAGACTTGTGTTATGGGATACTAACTCAACGATACTATATTTTATAATAGATACATATATAGATAAACATCCAAGACCCAGGCCAATCAGGAAAAGATCGTTTCCCATCATGACCTGGCCGGGGAACGAACCCGGGGCCTCCACGTCGCAGTCAGGCGTGTTGACCGCTGCGCCACGGAGACCGACATTATTACGAAATTTGACAAAATTTATCATTATAAGACCACTAATCGACCATTCAAAATTCACGCCGTGCCTTTCCCGAAAAGCGTGTATCTACCGCACCAGTTTCAGCTAACCAAAACTAAATTTAGCTCGGAGTTTAAGCCAGGAACTGTCCCGATATAATTAATGTAAGCCGACATCTCATGTCACCGGCGTTGGCACCATCTGGACGGAGCTAAAGTGATGTCAAAGCGAATGCAGAGAAAGGACCATTTTGAGGCGTGCATGCGGGCTTTACAACGAGGGCTAACTTTACACACTGCTGGAATAGTTAAATTAGCAAAAGCACAGTTTTTTTATTTCATTTGTAACAAATGAAATATATAAACTGTGCTTTTGCTAATGATTAGGTATATGTATTTTTGAGATAGATATTAAAAACTTAATTTAAATTAATTTGCTCCTGCATGTTGTCTGGTGAAGCCGTACGGAGAATAGGTCTGAGCAGTTGTGTTGCGATGTGTGTTGGGTACGATGCGCCTAATGTTGTTGTGTCGGGAGTTTGGTTGTGGAGGGTCTTCAGATCAATCTCCCTTTGGCGTAGCATCGTTGGTCGTGTTGTTGGGTTTAACATTGCATCACCTCGCTCAACTGCCGTCTTCCTTCCTATTCACACAGTTTTTTTGAGTGAATGGGCTCTTAATAAACTAGCACGCTTTACCATCAACGGATTGCATCGCTGCTTACCATCAAGCGGGATTGCGATCAAGCACTAGTTTATAATTCTATATATAAAAAAAAACTTAATAATTTTATGAAGCTGGTTTTCTATTCTAATACTTACGGAGATATGTAATTAGGAGATTTGGAAGCAAAATAGTAACGTAAGACACTCAAATATAAAACAAACTATGGTCAGTTGCACTATTTTATAATTAAAGAACAGTTATACAAATTTTACCACCTAGTTAAGTGTGTAATAAAAATTTGATAACTACTAAAAAATATCACAATAAAATATAGATAATACATTTTCTCATATAATTTTTCACATTTTGTATAGAATTGCTTCTTTGATGATAATCTCGAGAACAAATAGACAATACAAAAAAAACAGATTTTGACAAAAATAATTATATTTACTAAACGGTTAACAATTCACGATGTGTATATCATCATCATCATCATGAACAACCTTTTTAATCGTCCAACTGCTGGGCACAGGTCTCCTCTCATATTGAGCGTCGGTAATCACCGCGCTTGTTCAATGCGGGTTGCCGATTTCAGACTTAAAGTCCAGGTTTCCTCAAAATGTTTTTCTTCACCTTTTATTCAGTCATTGGTGTCCATGATATACTCAGATAGTACGTATAACTTAGAAAAGTTGTGTATATAAGTGAATTTAACATTTTTTGTATGTTCTTGTATGCATGATTCTGAGGCGTTGTATAACATTTTTATTAAAGTACAATAAAAATGTTATGAAAAGTTACAGAAAACAATAAACAACACAATACCACAAATCATATCGTATCTAAAACACAGATTTAGAAGAATTCCAATGAAACTAATAAATAAATTAATACTTAGATCGTTGTATGTCCCACCCTACGTGTACCTTCTTCCCTAGGAACCTAGAGATAGTTATCATGAAATCAAATAACGTGAAATACGACACAAATGAGATTTTTACTTTCAAACTAGTAACAGTAGCAAGGTGTTTATGCTCAATAAATTTCTCTTTTGAGCTGAATTATAGTATATAGAAGAATTATAATTTCAATTATGAATAAAAAAAATATGGAATTATGATTATTTTTTTTTGTCTTGTCATGGCGCCTCCGCCGTGCCGGAACAAGCGAGGTAAACCAAAGAAGTGCTGGCTTGACGTTGTAAGAGATAACATGCGTGCCAACAATCTCACACTACGGGATGCTAGAGATCGGGCGAAATGGAGGAGTAAGCGTAGGAAAGCGTATCCTGGGCTCAAACGCGAAAGCCGCGGATGCGACCGGGATTATACGCTGAGATGATGATTTTGACAGTAGAATTATGATTTCAAAAAAATATATAAGTGCTTAATAAGTAGCTCGTAAATGTACGGGCGACAACAGGTTAAGCTGCCCCAAACTTTCAAATATTCTTTATCAATCTTGAGCCTTAATTCATTAGCGATAAAGTCGAAAATTTAATAAAGGCATTTGACAGATAGTAGTAGCTTGATGTCTTGTCGCCGGGACATGATTCAGATTTTTTTCATCAAATGTAGAAAATGAAAATTCCATGCCACGCTAGAATTATTTTATTATATTCTGTTCGCGTGTTAAGATTACACATTTAAAGTTTAGTGTTCCGGCATGATGTCTAGTGAAGCCGTACGGCGGACGGGTCTGAGCAGTTGTGCTGCGATATGTGCTGTATAAGTTGCCAAATGTTGTTGTGTAGGGGTTTGGTCGTGGAGTTTCTCCAGATCAATTTCCCTCTAGCGCAGCATCGTTGGTCGTATTGGTTTTAACATTGCATCACCTAGCTCAACTGCTGTCTTCCTTTCTGTTCATTCAGTTTGTTTTTGAATGAAGAGGCTCTTAATTAACTAGCGCGCTTTACCATCAGCGATTGCATCACTGCTTACCATCAGGCGGGATTACGGTCAAGCACTAGTTTACAATTATAAAAAAAAAATCTCATCCGTTTGCACAGGGGTGACATAAAAAGCAAATAAGTCTATAAAAAAATATTTTTTTACTGCAGCCGCTACTTGTCATTCCATCTACGTAATAAAACTCAAAATCGTTTGAACGGATAGAAAAAAAAGTTTTCTTAAATGACTATTGTTATTTTGAACGGAGCTATAAGTCATTTTATTTGCAAGACTTCTAGTTTACCTGGCCTTCTATATAGTTCTATTTTTCTTGCTGTTATTACAATTAAATAATTTCGGTTTAGATATATCAAAAGCTAAATTTGAAACCTAAGCTAGCTTTGGGTACATTATGCTCTGGAGGTTTAGAGTGTGTGCGACAGACATGCATGACGGTCGTACTAATAAAGTTATCCCGAATAGTGTAACGGTAGTAGTTGGTACTGAATATGTTAAGTTTTGAGATGCAGATGTATGTAAAGTGACAATACTGACTAACATAAGCTTTGAAATACAAACTCAGAATTCATCAAACACAAAGAAATACAATTCTAAAGCAAACTCGCTTGATTCTGTAATATAAACGATGGTTTTGCCGTTGTGATCCGGACGAAGCGTTTCGCCTCCTCTTTTATACCGCGTACATCGAGGGATTGAAACAGTTTGCCAGCGGCAGTGTTTCCGTCGGGCTACAATTTGAAAGTTTTCGAGGCTAGAGTGAAATAGGCTCTTAATAAACTAGCACGCTTTACCATCAACGATTGCATCATAAGGTGAGATTGCGGTCAAGCACTAATATATAATTTACTTTAAAAGAAAATCTTACAGACACTCGATATTCCTTCCTTCTTTTCTGCAGTGTACATTTGGACAGAAACGAAATTACGTTCAAAGTCTCCGGAACAGAAGAGAAAAATAAAAGGGTGTCGAATGGTGCTGCAAGTTCTAAATTGTGTTCAGTCGATACAATTGCGCCCTCACTAACGCCATATGTCACTATAAAGTACGCCGTGCCACCAGTTTGGCACTAAGCCTATAGTAACATCGATATTCTGTGGTATTTTTACTTAGGAACATACCGTCGATACCGCAAATATCGAGATTTCCTTCCCCAGATTTATATGTTTGCTTATTCTTATGATACGTTTTCGAGACTTGCATTCGGGTTTACTGCTTTCTCGAATGTAGAATTCTGAATGTATTACTTGGAACGCTTTGTGAATATTATTTGAATAGTTTAAGCCCATGTGCGACTCCAAAGCAGTTTCTTTTACGCATTTCATGTGGAAGAGGTACCTACAAAAATAGAATTTTAAATTTCATCTTGGCATTCGCCTTGGCAAGGAATACTGCAGTGCTTCTATATAACATCGACTACCATGTTTTTATTATATTTAAAGTTACAAAATATTTTTTTTTTTTACAAAAAAGACAACCGACTTCCAAAAAACACTACACTTTTGGTTTTTGTATATTAGTTTTTGAATAAAAAACACTTTGTAGTGTTTTTTGGAAGTCGGTTGTTTTTTTTTTGTAAAGAAAAATTATTTTACACTTTTTAGTTGTGAAAAGTACTGTTCAGCTGCATCCGGTTAGACTGGATGCTGACGCTAAAATACTTAATGACAAAAATTTAGAAACGCACTGGGAGGTAATCGCGCTAAATAAAACAGTAGAAGTTCAACTCTTGTTCGTATCTAATCCAGTTAAAGTTATGGTTTAGTTCAGATCATATTTCGTATCGCGCTAAAGTTTCAACTTCGGTTGAAGTAAAATCAATGTAGGCATAGTAATACATTTCATCGGATATAATAATTAAAACTAAATCAATTATAAGTAAATCTAATCGTTTAGACGTAAGTTTGACATGGCATAGAAAAAGTTAGCTTTGTTTCAACTTTGTCATTTGCCAACGGTTACGTTCCAATTGCGATCCAGTTACGGTTAAACCGTTAGCGCGATACGAAACATAACAAAAGTTATCGTTTGGTTGCGATCCAATTCTGTTTTGGTTGAATTATTTTAGCGCGATTGCCCCCCTGGTTGCCCCTACGGTTTTTGAAAGTACTAGTACTTCTTTGGTCTTCCACCATCAAACCCTGATGTTCTTATCATTGGACCACCACGGGAATGTCTTCTTTCCAACAGAAAAAGAATTATGAAAATCGGTTCATAAACAACGAAGTTATCCGCGAACAAACATAAAAAAGCATATATACGGTCGAATTGAGTAACTTACTTTTTGAAGTTGGTTAAAAAGCCGACTAAAATCACAAAGTCATTCAGTCAT
The DNA here is from genome assembly GCA_037179545.1 of Sesamia inferens. Classification (NCBI taxonomy): domain Eukaryota; kingdom Metazoa; phylum Arthropoda; class Insecta; order Lepidoptera; family Noctuidae; genus Sesamia; species Sesamia inferens. The sequence continues at coordinate 28,111,605 of CM073933.1, read as the reverse complement.
TCCAACGTTAATAATAATCTACGGGTTCGAATCAGGAATGAAAAGATCCGCAGTAGAACCAAAGTCACCGACATAGCTCTTCGTGTCACTAAAAGTAAGTGGCAGTGAGCGGGGCACATTGCTCATAGAATTGATGGCCGATGGGGCAGTAAGGTTCTGAAGTGGCGGCCACGTACCGGAAGACGCAGCGCAAGGAGACCCCCAACAAAGTGAACCGATGACCTGGTGAAGGTCGCGGTAAGCCGATGGATGCAGGCAGCACAATACCGGTCATCATGGAAAGCCTTTGGTGGGGAGGGCTTTGTCCAGTAGTGGTCTTCTATAACCTGAGCAGAAGAAGAAGAACGTTAATAAAACGAATCGTCTTCTTAGAAAGTATCTTGATTATGCACGAATGAATTACAAAAGCTGAAAATAAATGATGATGGAATATATTTTATATTTATACAAGTCAAGAACATAAAATGAATACTAAACAAGTCTCCTAATTAAGTTTCTTAATTGGTGATTTGTCCCAATTACAGGAGGAGGAAAATTGAGTTTTTGACAGCGACCAAAAGACCACAGTTTTAAGAGGCAAAAAATGGCTACCGTTATATGCTAATTACGCAATCATAAATTTCGAAATCTCTCACTGATTCACTTTTTTCCCTCCCTTTGAATTTATATCACCCAATTGAATTTTAAATTCTGCCGAGCACAAAAATGTCCACCAACCTGATTTTACATACAATTCATGGAGAATATTATGTGGATTGCAAAATATATTTTCCTATTGGAAAGTAAATTCACTGAAAAGGGAAAACGATTGATTAAGTCAACCGACTTTTCCTCTATATCGTGCCAAATGCCGACGACATTTTCAAAGATTTGTTCAACCTCTGCGCAAGTTAATATGTTAGAATTTATCAAAGAAAAAGTTATTCTGATATTCATGCATTTAATTTCAACTTAGCGCTCAACACAACTAGTAATAGCCTGACGAAGCTTAAAACTTCGCGTGAATTTCGAAAAACAAGACAATAAGGAAGACCATGAAAAACAGTATCTGACTCGCGATCGCGAGGTTCAAACTCTTGACAAAAACGGCTCTTATCTTTAACTTCTCTGGGTTAGAATAAAGAATGATCGGCCATCTTCACTCAGTTTTAACGGGCATAGAATTGATTAAAATCCGCAGCACCCAACCTCGTTAAGTCCAAACTAAGTTGAGTTTTTATTGTGAAATAAAATGGTGGAAAGTTTTACTTCAGGAGAACTCTCCGCTATTCTATAAAGTTAACAAAGAATCGTTAATTTCGTCCTTCGGTTATATTTATTGTTATTTTTTTCGATTTTGTTTGTAACTTATTATTTTTAAATTTTTTATTGTTCTTTTATACCTGCTTTTGTTTGATTTTGAATTGGTTTTCACCGTCGTGTTCACTGTATCTTACATTCTCTAAATTGAAGTATTCTAAATACTTAAATTTCTACTACTCGGTATTTATATTCAGCTTTCTGATTTCCAATGTAAAAACTGTAAGTACCACTTCACAACACTGTATTAAAATTTACTATCATCGTTGTTGACATCTTTTTAACGTATAATTTCCGCCTTCTACAAAGTCACAATCTAAGAATACAAGTCTCAGTCATATCTGCCGATGGCATTTACTTTTAGTATGGCCGCATTATAGTGCCACATTGCACAGATAAAGGCACGTCATAGGGCAACGTTGCACAAGAGTCAATATTATTATGTAAAATGCAGTAGACTTGAGTTTATGGCATGTGTTATATGTAGATGATCGTAAATTTAACATTGTGCAACATAAAAGATTTGATTTCGAAATGTGGGATGATGAATAAGGCGACTATCGCGTTTTTAACGTTTTGTAAAGTAGCATACTTATACAGCTCAGCTCTCTCAATACTTTGTGTTAATTATTGTAAAAATTATGGTCTTACAAACACTTCAATACGGATAGTAAAGATTAGAATTCAGAAAATCGTAACAACTGAAGAATTAACAAACTAATTGGACTGGTACCTAACTGGATATTTATCCGAAATAAATGATTAGATTTGATAAAGCTACATACACTTTCCAATAGCAGTAAGTACAATAATAGTTGATATACCAAAAGTGTCCTAAGAGAGTAACAGCTAAACAAAAACTGTCAGAGGCCCTTAAAAATATATTCCAAAAATGAAACGTTAGCGAAGTGCTAAAAGTTTGCGTACGGACAGGTCTCTTTTTGACATGTCTGCCGCTGTTCCAGTGCTGCAAGTTCACGGGACATGTCCGATACCTATTGTGTCGGATGTTCCATAAATGTGTATTTCAGTCGCTGGCTGCTATTTTAGCGTGTGTCGTGAATTTCGGCGATTTGATATAATATAGGTAGAATAAAAATAAACCGTATAAACGTTACTCAATATTCTGCTAACTTATTACCAGGGAACAGTAATCATTCAAAATTCACAAAGTATACATTAATATAAACGTAAGACAAAATGCTTATTTAAAATAAAAATTGATTAAAATAAAAATTGATTTAGTTTTCCTGTTGACGAAATCATACAAGAGTGAAAAAAAACAACCGTCTTAATATTAACATCGATTCACATAACGAATTATACGTTACCAAAGAATATGATATTAAAGAAAGGCCTCAGTCGTTCAAATATTCTATTATTATGCAAAACCGAGTAGCCACCGTCCCCTGCAAACATAATAAAATCATTAAGTGATGTTAATTTGCTTAGTGACCACAGTAAATATGATGAAAATATGCAAATGACTAAAGTTGCGAGGTTGCTTTAGTTAAAATAAATTTGACTGGACTGGCTGTCCGGGATTTGAAGACCACAAAACCTGAAATTTATGGCTGTACTCTTGTGTTTGGAAGTGTGGGCAGAACCTCATGTATTTTGAGCCAGAATGGAGCAAGATTTTCATTGATAATTTTTTTCTTGTCTAGTTGAGAATGATTATTATGTCTAGTTGGACAATTGGACATACACTACTAATGATTATAAATGTTACTTCAAAATAATGACAATTCAATTATTTAACATCCTGCTCATCTTAATCACTTTGTCCAATAAAAATGTCACCTTAATTAATTATATTACAATCGGACACAAGGGAAAATCGGTTTTTCATTTATTATAGTGAATAAATAGCCATGTTTGTGATTTATTGGTGCAGAGGGTAAACGGCATTCATTACTTAATGTGATACATTTACGAAATTAAAGATTTTAATTTCGGTAACACAGTGAACAATGGCTACTGCCAATTAAGTCACCTGGAATTTGTCGAGCAATTTAAAAATTAATCTCTTTATCAGAAAGAATATGATTGTCTTTTGTGTTTATCTATTTTCATCATCATCATCAATCTTTTTATCGTCCCACTGCTGGGCACAGGTCTCCTCTCATACAGAGAAGGATTGAGCGTAATTACCACACTTGCTCAATGCGGGTTGGTGATTTGAGACTTAAAGTCCAGGTTTCCTTAAGATGTTTTCCTTCATCTTGTAATCAGTCATTAATTGTGTCCAAAATATACTTAGAAAGTACACATAACTTGCCTGACCTGGAATCGAACCCGCACACTCTTACTTGAGAGGCTGGTGTTATAACCACTAGACCACCACGACATCTTATAACACAACATTATCAACATTTAAATATTATCTATTTTGCGTTTTGTTAATTTTGCAATGGGTAATTATTTTAATTGTAATATATTAATATTTCTACTTAATTACAATTTTCTTGTCACTCTCTTTGTTCTTCTATTTCTTTCACTTTAAAACCTTGTTAATGAATGACATTAAGAGCTTTGGTATCTTCCGAATTTAAAATAATGCACTTTCTTCAAATCCTCTTAAATGAATCTACCAAAGTTTGCTAAAATGCCTAATAATTAAATTCCTCTTGCCAAATTGTAGCCTCTGTCTTATTCTTCACATTATCTTGAAAACACCTTAGAGCTGCTATTAGCAAACACATTACTAACATACGTATTCAAAATGTCCCAATGAATATATCTCCTACCATAACTCGCGGCCACGACTTTATTAAAGGAGTTATTGCTGTTAAATTTTCCCTATTCGACATAAAAGAAGACTTATTTCCCCAATACATTGCTCCAGCGAACGTAACACTTAAATATAATGTTACAAGACTCCATATTTATGATATGCGAGATGTAGCAGACAATATTTAACGTTTAAGACATATTAATATTGATGCTCTTTGTCGAAATTGGATTTTGAATGCTGCTAAGTCACTCAAGTGTCAATAAATGTTTATGTCCTTCATTTAAAGGCAGATAAGGAAGATTTATTAATCTCTGTAGATGGGAGCTTATACCAGAGTAAAGTAATTCTTGACGCAATTAAAAACAAAATCTTCTACCATCATTATTGGCCGGGTCGGGAAAAAATATCCCAAAAAAACAGACCCGTCCCTTTTAACCGGTTTCGAATAAAAATGCAAATCTACCTTTGCGTCGTCCTGCCGGATTGTAATTACAAAAAAAAAACTTTAGCAAAAGGTTACCATGTTGGACCATGGTAGAATAGGTGCTTGTATACGAGTAGAACCCCGTTTTGCATCTCAAAAGTGGTGACATCCAATTTATTTTAACTAAGGTTTAAACTAGCGCAACCAACTTTTTTGTTCACAGTTTTTGTTGATTTGCATATTTTCACTTTAATGAAAGTTGGGAGTTCTATAACATATGTAAATACATTAATATTTATAGTTGATTACAATACAGAACCTCTGGGACAGTCCACACGGGGGGTTCCTTTGAAACAATTTGGGTTTGTAATTAAGTTAGGATTTGATTATTTGCATACGAGTCGGCTACATAATATATACAGTGGTTCAAAGGAATACTTATTTTTAGTAGTAAATAATATTAATAGTAGGAAGACCAACAAATGCTTACCACGAGTAAAATTCAGTGTATAAGAATCATTATTACAATAAACGGGATCATGAGAATGTCGGGAATTTGATATCGAGCGAAAGTTGTAAAATGCGATTCTGCTGAAAGCTTTTAAAGAATAATATTCACAGTTTTTTTTAAATACTATGAAGGTAGGCTTAAGCAATAAAACGAAACAAACAAAACAAATTCATTTAATTCTAAATGTCCAAAAAGTTTGCTACATTTTCTGAAAACTCCACTTTTACCCTTAACATTTATTGAAATTTCCGGGGATTACGTCATTGCGTTGAGTTTTAAAGAAGTCAACCGAAATCTGGGACAACGCTGATAAAATGCTTAAAACGTTTTATAAAAAGAATTAAAAGTCATCTAAAAATACTGCTATTGTACCACGTCTTAATGCCTAATATTTTTAATAAAATATGTATAACGGAGTACAATTATCATTGGAATTCGTAGAAACTGTGTATCTCCAACACTAGTAATAATTAATTTCACGTACATTTTTATTGTTCTCGGTAAACAGCGATCACAAACTTACAAGATATTCTAGTGAAAAACAAGATATTCATCAAAATTCTCGTTGACAATCTGTCCTCACTGCCACTAGGCATTTCTTTTGTGAAAAACGTCATGGCGTCGTTGTTAAAAGTCCTTTTATAATAATTTGCAGGTAACAATAATAATTAGAGTTACAAACTATAATTTGCTAATTCTTTTTACTATTTCTAACACTCAATTTTACCATTGAATTAATTATTCATTGCTTAACACGTTTAAACATTTATTTAAAAATATGCGCCATGCTTATTCATTTTATAAAGAGTCTATATCTATTGAACAAAATAATATTAATCCAAATCTATCCAGCGACATGCTTTAGAATACGCATGTCGCTTATTAATCATTAAATGAATTAACTATAGATAACTATTTTCTTAGACATCAGTTTGGATAAATCCTCCATAATGGGTTGCTATCAAAGCAACCGGAAATCCTAGCCTGGATTTCTACATTGAAAAAGAGCAAACTGACAACAACAAATAAATCTAAACCAATTTACAGCTAGTCAGTCATATTAACTGTGAAGTCTGAACTTAAGGTTAATATTTTAAAGGTTTAAATTAACCTTAAAAAATAAAATATTGAAATGTTTATTAATTAATGCTTAGATCGGAATTTGATTGTTTTTATTTTTCAACAAGTAAATACGAATTAGTTTAGTTTTGTTACTTTAATTTAAATGAATTGCGTAGTAATAATGTCACTACCAACATTAACAATATTTACTTGGATCCGGAATTACATTCTGGGAAAATGGCTTATCCACGTTATTATTTCTGTGAACATTTATGATACAAGTACCAAAAATCACTCTAACTATTCCGACCTATGATATGATAATTCTGTTCTACAATGTAACAATTCTCAGTACTATGTAGTTAGAAATAAGCGAATTCAAAGACCACTTATTGTGAGTTCAACTTCTACGCGGCAAGCGGAGAAGGAAAAGAAAAATAAAAGGACCTGTCTACCAAAATACTATCCAGCCTTTATGTACCACTGGCAGTGGCAGCTTTATTGAAAAAAAAAGTATGGCACAGACTAATTCGTTTCGGTATTGCCAGCACAATAAATCGATTACAAGTAATCGAAAACAAAGGGAGATTTAATAAAAATAAGATTACAACAAATTGCGTGAAATAGTTTAAATAAAATAACGAAACCTAACACTAGTATATAAATAGTATTAGGTTGTCAGTGCAGTTCACAAAAAAGTGATTTTTAAACATACATTTTGGCGTAATATATTCGCATATAAATACTACCTGTTTTAGCTCTCCACATTTCCATCACGTTTTCCGTAGCATATTTCAACTCTTAAAATATTCAAACTTACTTCGCGTGTCTAGTAACATCATCAAAATAAGCGATATAATTCAAAAGACCTCATCTTCAAAAAGTAGGCAAATTCAGTACGTTTTTCCTCGTCAAAATTTTCATTTCATTTAAAGGCGAATGGATCCCGCAAATTACTGAGGATTTCTTGTTTTTGGCTTTTCGTAAAATTGCCTACGTCCACTTAGAGATATTAAAAGAGGAGACAAAGAAGCAAATGTAAGCTAATCGTAAGAGGTATCCGTTTCTATTTATTTGTGTTGCTTAACTTTGCTAACGGTTCCGTGACCGTACCACAATTCTTTTGATGTCCCGTTAAATTTCACCTCGTTAAACATCTCTTAGTTTGATAGCTTGTTAGTACTGTTACGGGCTAGGGGTACTAAAACGCCGGTTAAGGGTTTTGAAATTTATTGGCAACGAAGGTACAGTCGATTGTAGGCAATGACAAGTAGAATATTGCTGACGTTGCACGGAAGTCTTCACTTACGTCCACGAAGTCCGTATTGTAAATACCCAATAACACTACAGATGTTACTTCACGTAGTACTCACAGTTCTCGTTACAGTTGTCGCAGTAGGTATTCTCAAAGATCGCTTCTTAAGTGTCGCTGTTTTCGTATCGGTAGTCAAGTGTAGACTGACTCGGCGCCGGCGTCACGGCGCTATATATAGGCCAGCTGATCGAACATTCCAGAATCGTCTAGACGTAATAATAATAGCGCATAACTTCGAGTACATTCAGTAAGTACCTACGGTAATTCCCGGAAACGGGTTTCTAGAAATTTCGATGTCGTCACTTTGTTGACAAAATTGATAAAACCTGTACCATTCAATAGGCCACCTTAAGTCTAGGAATGCGTTTTTATATTACGCCTAGACAATGTCCAGATCTCGAGTTATAGATCTTAAAAGTTACACACTGCATGTCAAGCGATAATGAACCTTATGCCCTCGACATAAGGTGCATTCGTAACATTGCCCCCTTCTTAGTCGTGCTCGTCCCGAGCATGATTTGATCCATAATAGCGAGCTAGGCGGTCTACGTGTACGATCTTCAGCTTCCCTCTAGGTCCTTTCTTTATGCGGTAGGTGACATCGTTTATCCTGGTTACTATCGTGTACGGACCCTCCCATTTGGCTTGGAATTTCGGACTCTTTCCTTTTCTCCTAATGGGATTATGTAACCATACCAAAGTTCCCTCTTCAAATCCGGGCACGTTAGCTTTGCGGTCGTATCGGATCTTCATTTTCTCGCTGGTTTTCAGACCATTCTCTCTCACTAGCTCATGTATTCCATCTAGTTTTCGTCGTAGGTCAGCCACATAGTCGACGGCTAGGATAGGGGTATCGGGGGGTGTTCCGGTTAGTGCATCTATGGGTAGTCTAATTTCTCGGCCGAAGTTGACTTTCGCCGGTGTACAATTTGTGCTATCATGTGTTGCAGAGCGGTATGACATTAAGAAGAGTGGAATATATTGGTCCCAATCCCTCTGGTGTTCTTCCACTACTTTGGCCAAATGATTCTCTAGCGTCTGGTTGAATCTTTCGACCATTCCATCTGACTGAGGGTGATATGGTGTTGTACGAGTCTTATGTATCCCGAGTAGTTGGCAAACCTCTTGAAATAGCGAAGACTCGAAGTTTCTACCCTGGTCAGAGTGCAATTCCAAGGGGACGCCAAATCGACAGAACACCTCGTGAACTAGCTTTTTGGCAACGGTATGAGCTTCTTGGTTGGGTACTGCAAAAGCTTCTGGCCATTTGCTGAAATAGTCTTGCATGACGATGATATACCTATTCCCTTCTTCAGTGATAGGGAATGGCCCTGCTATATCGACAGCAACTCTTTCCCATGGTGCACCAACATTGTACACTTTCAGCCGACCTCTGGCTCTTGTTTGCGGTCCCTTTACTGAGGAGCAGGCTACACATTTCCTACACCAGTCCTCTACGTCTTCGCGACAATGCACCCAATAAAATCTTTTTCTCACCTTCTCCAGGGTTTTCTTCACTCCTAGATGTCCTCCGGATACTCCGTCGTGCACCTGCTTTAGCACTGTTGCGACTTTATCGCAGGGGACAACTATCTGTAAGGTGATCTCCTGTCCACTGGGTGATTCCCATTTCCTCTTGAGAACTCCGTTATCAATTATCAGGCTGTTCCATTGAGCCCAGTAACTTTTTGCTGTTGGGCTAAGCGCTGATATTTCACTCCAAGCGGGCCTCTGGCCACGTTTCTTCCATTCGATTACTGTCTTCAAATCACTATCTTCCTTTTGTGCGTCTTCCAATGATCGATTATCCCAGTCTTCATCCAAAGCGTTCACCTGGATAATCCTTACGTTCTCTTTCTTTTCCTGTTTGGCACAATGTCGGCAAGATTCTTCGCAAGGCCGTCTAGATAAAGCATCAGCATTATTGTGTGACTTGCCTTTTCGATGTTCAGTGACAAAGTCAAATTCTTGCAGCTGCTCTATCCACCTTGCTACTTGTCCTTCTGGGTCTTTGAACTGAAGCAACCACTGTAAGGCAGCGTGATCGGTGCGAAGTGTAAACTGTCTCCCAATCAAATATTTCTTGAAGTGTTGTAAGGTCTTAACAACGGCTAGAAGTTCTCGACGGGTAACACAGTAATTTCTTTCTGGCTTGGAAAGACATTTGCTGAAATATGCAATAACGACCTGCCGATCTCCTTGTGTTTGAGAGAGAACTCCTCCAATACCAACATTGCTGGCATCTGTGTCTATCAAAAATCGGCCTTCCCTACTAGGGTAACCTAATACAGGAGCCTCACACAAGTGAGTTTTCAGTACCGCAAATGCCTGTTCGCAGTCAGAGTTCCATTCAAATTGACACTTTTCCTCTGTTTTTCTCAAAGATGCTACATTATCGCACACACCCACCATGTGGTTCTTTTCGAGAGTTATTTCTTTGTTACTAACGTTGATAATGCGTATTTTTGGTTTATCGGAAATCACCATCAGTGTTCTTGCCGTTATCCAGTCTGGGTGATCTCCAGAATCCTCTATTATAATGCAACGTTTGCGGCATCCTTTTGGTGAAAATCTAATATCTACTAAAGTTTCTGATCTTGGTGGTAATACAGTTTTTCTTAAACAGTACACTGACCCTTGTTTTGCACCTTGAAGAAATACTTCTTGTTCTGGAAAACTCAATACTCCTTTTGCTACATTAAGGACGCATTGTTGTTTCTTCAAAAAGTCCAGTCCTATAATGCAATCATCTGTAATATTCGCTACTAAAACAGGATGCGTAAATGTCTTATCACCCATTTTCAAGGTCACCTTTGTTTCCCCAAGGACGAGTACTGGTTGGCCGGTGGCAGTTTGTAGCCGGCATTGTGAAGATCCTCTTTTCCATACTATGGTGCGAGGAAATAGCTCTGGTCGTGCAATAGTTCTTGATGCACCAGTATCCAATGTGAAACTGCATGACTTACCATTCAGTTCTCCTTCTATAATAAGACTGTTTCCGTCACCCACTTGTGATACTGTTATAATGGGGGCTTCACGTCGACCAGCCAGTACTCGCCCCACAGCCCTGGCTGTTCTTAGTTTAAATCCTCGGGTTCCACCTGTGTCCCAGAAGTACTTCTTCCTTTAGACTTCCTGGGACAATTGATCCGAATATGCCCCTTTTCGCCGCACTCATAGCAGGTTGGTCCTTGCCGAGTTTTTATTATTGGGGTTGTTACCTCACGAATGCGGTGGTGTTGTCGACTATCTTGACGTACTGCTTCCACCTCCAGAGCGTGTGTCAAGGCTGCCTTAAGAGTCTGATGGTGTCCCAGGCGAACTGCAGCCCTTACTTCCGCATCTCGGATTCCATCAGTAAACGCTTGCACCGTAGTAGTATCAATCAATCCCGGTGTTGATACATACGCCCTCCGAACAATACGTTCTACTTCCGTTGCCCATTGTTGCAAACCCTCACTGCTCTTCTGTGTGCGGTCGCGGAGTTGAGCCCTGTAGACATGTTCGAGGTGTTTCTCTCCATATCTAGACTCCAGCGCTTCTAACAGACAGGCTAGGGTATTGCAATCGCCGGAAATGTTCTCGAGGATTTGTACCGCATCACCACGCAGAGCAAGCGTAAGAGCGGTTACCGCTTGATTGTCGTCCCAGTTGTTGGCTGTTGCGACCTTTTCGAATTGAAGGCGGAAGGCCACCCATGACGTTGTTCCGTCAAAATGAGGTACTAGGAACGTCGGCAAAGCACTGGGTACAGGAATCACACCTTTAATACCTCCTTTTTGTACTCTTTCTATTTCTTTCCCAAACTCCATGATGGTATTGTCCAGTTTCTCGAAACGCGCATCATGTTTGTCTATACGCGTATCTTGATGGTCCATACGCGCTTCTTGTTTGTCTATGCGCATATCTTGCTGGTCCATACGTGCATCTTGTTGTGCTGTTTTTACTCTAAGCTCGTTGACCTCTTCTTTGGTGTTTTCCCATTTTTCGTTTAATTCTAAGACCAGCTGCTGGGATTCCTTTATTTGTGCCTGGGTTTCTGCCTGGGATTGTTTTAGTTCTGCCTGGGATTCTGCTATGCCTTTTATTTGAGCCTGGGTTTCTGCCTGGGATTCTGCTATGCTCAGCCTTATTTGCGCCGTCAAGTGAGCCAGTAATGCCGATAAATCGCAACCGCTGGTTCCGGGAACAGTGGTGGTACTAGGCGCACTCACATTCGTCGGTGTTACGACGGCCGCATCTTCTATGGGTGCAGGGACACTAAGGGATTCTTCCTCTTGACGCGCCAAATCCATCGCTGCTTGTCGTCGCGTGCGAACTCTTTCGTCTTCCCTTGGCGTGACCGGCATTCCGCTTCTGACACCAATTGTTACGGGCTAGGGGTACTAAAACGCCGGTTAAGGGTTTTGAAATTTATTGGCAACGAAGGTACAGTCGATTGTAGGCAATGACAAGTAGAATATTGCTGACGTTGCACGGAAGTCTTCACTTACGTCCACGAAGTCCGTATTGTAAATACCCAATAACACTACAGATGTTACTTCACGTAGTACTCACAGTTCTCGTTACAGTTGTCGCAGTAGGTATTCTCAAAGATCGCTTCTTAAGTGTCGCTGTTTTCGTATCGGTAGTCAAGTGTAGACTGACTCGGCGCCGGCGTCACGGCGCTATATATAGGCCAGCTGATCGAACATTCCAGAATCGTCTAGACGTAATAATAATAGCGCATAACTTCGAGTACATTCAGTAAGTACCTACGGTAATTCCCGGAAACGGGTTTCTAGAAATTTCGATGTCGTCACTTTGTTGACAAAATTGATAAAACCTGTACCATTCAATAGGCCACCTTAAGTCTAGGAATGCGTTTTTATATTACGCCTAGACAATGTCCAGATCTCGAGTTATAGATCTTAAAAGTTACACACTGCATGTCAAGCGATAATGAACCTTATGCCCTCGACATAAGGTGCATTCGTAACAGTACTATAAAAATCAATGACAAGGACATGCCTTTTCAATTTGCAAAAACTATAGTAGTAACATTAGAGCAGCGATGGCTACAACTTTTAACCGAACCCCGCCAGTCAATTTTATTTTATATGACCGCAAACCCACCTGATGGTAAGCAGTGATAAAATCGTTGTTGGTAAAGCGCACTAGTTTATTAAGAGCCTATTCACTCAAAAAACTGAGTGAATAGGAAGGAAGACGGCACTTGAGCGAGGTGATGCAATGTTAAACAACACGACCAACGATGCTGCGCCAAAGGAAGATTGATCTAGAGAATCTCCACGATTAAACTCCCAACACAACAACATTTGTCTGTACCCGGCGCACATCGCAACACAACTCCTCAGATCCATCCTCTGTACGGTTTCACCAGATATCATGCCGAAACACGACGAATCGCTTGGCAGCAAGACTTTGTCTGGTTGGTGGTAATTTCTGCCGGCAGCCGATGTTATGGCTTATCACCGCAAACATTGTGTACATAAGTCTTCAACACTGCTCTTAAAATGGTGAAGGAAAACATCGTGAGGAAACCGGCATGTCCTAGAGCCAAAACTTCGAAGACATGTGACACCTACCTACCCGCATTGGGCCCGCGTGGTAGATTACGGCCCACTCCCTCTAGAGGAGAGAGGAGGCTTGTGTCCCAGGAGGGGGAACATTATAGGCTGATTATTATCTCACCACAGGATGCTAAAGATAGCGCGAAATGGAGGAGAATGTGCAGGAAAGAAAGCGCGAAATGAAGGAGAATGTGCAGGAAAGATAGCGCGAAATGGAGCAGAATGTGCAGGAAAGATAGCGCGAAATGGAGCAGAATGTGCAGGAAAGATAGCGCGAAATGGAGGAGAATGTGCAGGAAAGATAGCGCGAAATGGAGGAGAATGTGCAGGAAAGATAGCGCGAAATGGTGGAGAATGTGCAGGAAAGATAGCGCGAAATGGAGCAGAATGTGCAGGAAAGATAGCGCGAAATGGAGCAGAATGTGCAGGAAAGATAGCGCGAAACGGAGGAGAATGTGCAGGAAAGATAGCGCGAAATGGAGGAGAATGTGCAGGAAAGATAGTGCGAAATGGAGGAGATTGTGCAGGAAAGATAGCGCGAAATGAAGGAGAATGGGCAGAAAAGCGGACCCCAGGCTTCAACGCGAAAGCCACGGAAGCAACCAGGACAAACGCTGAGATGATGATGTAAGTATGTAATAGTAAGATTGGACATTAGTCAATGCAAATTTTAAATTCGTCTAGACAGCTGTTGAACAAAATAGAAAATCTTACTAAATTTTTCAATGATATTGCAGTTTTCTCTTTGGCTTCACCTGAATAGCGAGTTTTATTAGAAATATCTGCTTGCAAAACAGATTGGAAGTCGTGGTGGCCTAGTGGCTAAAATGCCAGCCTCGTCAAGTATAAGTGCGCGGGTTCGATTCCAGGTCAGGCAAAGTACCAATGTAACTTTTCTAAAGTTATATGTACTTTCTAAGTATAATCTTGGACATCAATGACTGAAGGTGAAGGAAAACATCTTGAGGAAACCTGGACTTTAAGTGTGAAATCGCCAACCCGCATTGAGCAAGTGATTACGCTCAATCCTTCTCTGTATGAGAGGAGACAGGTGCCCAGCAGTAGAACGATAAAAGGTTGATAATGATGAAGATGATGAAAAACAGATTGAATCGTAATATTATGTCTTTTTTACATTAACTTGTGGAATCAGATATTCATATAAAATTTCAAATAAAACTGCCAGACTTCGATATCACTCTGGAGCAGATTTAATTTTCCGCCTCGTAGATTAACGGTAAACAATAATTTTGATGCTTCAACCAATTTCAGTATACCTATGTGTCGTGAATGAATTTTCAATTACAGCAGATATGGGTAATGAATGCCGTGTAACAAAATTGTGTCAATATTAAAATTAAATCACAAACGGTGGACACAAACTGAATTATATTGGATATCAGCTGTCGTAATTTACGTTTTTGGTGCATTTTCTTTATGATCAACAAAGAAATAACATTTTTCTTTATCAGCAACCCGGCCCAGCTTCACACAGGCGCAATGCTGATTCTAAATACACTACAGAAAAACTGTGAACATTGTATAAAAAAGCACCATGGCCGGTCGGCACCGCCCTAAACGCGGCGCTCCGCCATTTTTAAATATGTAATATCTTCCAAAATATACATTTGAATCATATGCGGTAAAGGGCGATATATATCTACATTAAACAATGTATTTAAGGTATTAGATTGGATAAGGATTAATGCTGTATTGGTTAAAATCGCTTCGAAAATTAGCCAGTATTTGTCGTAAAAAGTAAATAACAAAAACATGTTATCCATAAGAGATAGACATACGCCATCGTGGACTTTTTGTAGAGCTTTTTAATGTGTACCTACAATATTTAGTACATTATATTGATAAATATCGTAGGGTTCAGCCTGCGTTTCACTGCAAACGCGTAAAAAATGTAATTATTTACAACATCACATTAACAACCTCAAAAATAAAAGTGTTTCTCCACAATTTAATTGGTGTTATTATACATATAAACCTCCCTTCTTAATCACTCTATTTATTTAAGAAAACTAAATCAAAATCAGTTGCGCAGTTTTAAGTCAAAGTGACTTTGTTTTATACTATGTAGTGATGTATCTACGTAAATAAATAAATTGGCTATGGAAGTTTTGATGAAAATTAAATGTATACAAAACCTGCAGAGGTCATACTGACGTCACGTAGATCTTACTTTCATATGTACTACATTAAAGTCCAAAGTTACGCATTTCACCAAATCTTGTCGTTGCTACTGTAGAATTCAGATGATTATTTTTGTTATTTAAAATTTCAATCTTATTGTATCATTATTGATACTCTACTTCTTCAGCTTACGAAGGCCTCTCCAAGGCTTTCATTGCTTTAGATGTGGGGGGAGGGGGCATAATCCCCACGCTTGGCAGGCAGGTTTGGGATCGCAATAATTTTAATCTTCCGTAGGAGAAGCGCTGCTGCCTGCTTCAGTGGTGAGAGTTCCCTAGTCACCTCTTAAGACACACACCGCACGGGTATATTCTACTATAAGTCTCAAATTGTAGACACTACTTACAATTTCGATCTCTTTATACATTAACTTTGCTAAAATTCTTTACTCATCATTCATAAATAAACCTGATATTTACACGTTACTATAACACTGTGCTCTAAAATTCAATGCGAACGCTATCAACTGAGTTTAGGAGCTGACAAAAGGACCAGATGCGGGAGTGTAAACGTTCTGAAATCATCGACGCGGTGCGATTGACAACGAAGAAGGGAGGGTAGGCTGCGGTGCTACTGACTACATCGAGCTGCTGACATATTGTGAATTTAAAAATAATAAAGGTGCTTAAATTGGACAATTAAGTGATTAAAACGTCAACAAATGAACTAATATACTCGTACAACATACAGTGTGGAAGTTCAAAGACTAAAACTGTTTAACACATAAAACGCAGAAAAAATTTGAATGCAACTATCAAGTGTATTGTGTCAATTATATATAAAACGTATCTCTCGAAAAAAATCTCTGACTGGTGACAAAAAGAACTCGTGATAATTAGTGTAAACAATTCAATTAATCGAAATTAGCTGATTTTAAAAAACTGTTAAAACATAACCTAACTGTTATAATGAGTAAGCAAAATATCTACGTCTAATAGTAAACAGCGCCATCTATTACAATAATCGCCAACCACATAGCTGCTTGGAAACTCAGGCATCGCAGCGTCAAAGCGAACTTGATGAACAAAAAACCACTATTTTGAAAAACGGAGAAAGGGTGACTGAGCAAGTTACCCAAAACATAAATGGTTTATTAGAAGAAAAATATGCAATACTAGAAGGTAAATATGAAAACCTCAAGGAAAAGTTAGAAAATCAAGAAAGAAGGTAATATATTTTAGAAAAACAAGCAAGACAGATAAATATTGTTTTCTTTGGAATCGAAGAAAACGAAACCTCATATTTAAATTTGGAGAATAACTTAATCAACTTTGATAAAAAGCACTTTTCTCTAGAATTAGATCAAAGAGATATCCAAGAAGCTAGAAGAATTGGAAAAAAGGAGATAAAGCCAGACCAATAACAGTCACCTTTTCTACACTTAGCGTGAAAATGTGTATCCTTAAACAGAAAAAAACAATAAAGAACTCCGGCTACTACATTCAAGAAGATTACTCGCTAAACATTTTAGAAAAAAGAAAAGAACTACAAGAACAGGTTCGGATTGAAAAGGAAAAAGGAAACCTAGCTATTATAAAATACGACAAACTAGTTATACCTACTGGAAAAAAAGGAAGAACCAATGACTAAAAATAAAAGAATGCTTTCAACTTCTCCAGAAAATAATCAGGCTACCAACATTGGAAAGGAATACAGGCCAGTAAAAAGAATAAAAAGAATAAAACCCAGACATCATTAAAAAGAACTTCTAGTTTGTCAGATGGAGTCCTGAAACCCGGAATTTTGAACTTCTTGACAACGAAAGGCCCACTTAAAACACCAGCGCAGCAAGACAATAAGAACAATAATATTTAGCAACGAGCCTCCCCCTTTGCCACAGATAACAAAAGAAGATTTGAAAAACAAAACAATAAATATCTCCCAAGCCGGTTGGTCACCGTGGGAGATCATGACCAAAACCCTCCAAATGAATCAACAGAATTTATAGAACCTAAACCCAAACCAAAAAACAAATTTTATGTCATTGGAGGAGGCCTTCACCTGAAGAGGGGTTCTAGCAGAAGAATTAAAAAAGAAACCGTAGACTATAATTACTTTTTCATTTAATATTTTGTTTAGTTATTTTTTATTTTTATTTGTCAGTTACTTACTATATTAATTTTATTTCTTTTCCAACTAATTACTTAGTATTATCTACTTACCTTCTGTTTAGAAATAAAAGGCTTTTTTATTTTTTTATTTATTTTATTTGTACTTCTTCAGCTTACAAAGGCCTCCCCAAGGCTTTCATTGCTTTAGACGTGGGGGGAGGGGGCATAATCCCCACGCTTGGCAGGCAAGTTTGGGATCGCAATAATTTGATCTTCCGTAGGAGAAGCGCTGCTGCCTACTTCAGTGGTGAGAGTTCCCTAACTCGCCTCTTAAGACACCCACCACACGGGTATATTCTACTATAAGTCTCAAATTGTAGACACTACTTACAATTTCGATCTCTTTATACATAAACTTTGCTTAAAATTCTTTACTCATCGTTCATAAATAAACCTGATATTTACACGTTACTATAACACTGTGCTCTAAAATTCAATGCGAACGCTATTAACTGAGTTTAGGAGCTGACGAGAGGACCGGATGCGGGAGTGTAAACGTTCTGAAATCATCGACGCGGTGCGATTGACAACCAACCGGAATTAGGTGGAGCGAAAATTCGATCTCAGACTTGGTAACGAGTTCTTTTGATGTTCTGTAGACGAATAGTAGAAATTCTGATGCGCTAGGTTAGATAAACCCAATAATCTTTGTCCTTGCTAATATTATTAATGTGAAAGTAAGTTTTTGTGTTTGTTCCGTTTTGAATGCGTAAACACGGATTTGAATGATGAAATTTCGCACACAGATGGATTATAACCAGGAATAACATATAAGATACTTATTAAGCCGATATTCTTTCGGGATTCAAACTTACACGGGTGAAAACTCGGGGCTCTGGTAGTAACATAAATAAACAATACACTCTCAAATTTAATAGGTTATTTCTCTAATTTCGTATGTACAATCCATTCACATTTACCTCTGATAGTAGCAACTTTAGGAACGAGTGTAAAAATCAGAATGATTACGAAAAACTTAGTAGTAGTAGCAACCCAATGGCAACCAAAAACCACACCGGGCACCGTGGTGGCCTGACCTGGAATCGAACCCGCGCACTCATACTTGAGAGGCTGGTGTTTTAACCACTAGGTTAAAAGTTACATTGGTACTTGCCTGACCTGGAATCGAACCCGCGCACTCTTACTTGAGAGGCTGGTGTTTTAACCACCAGGTCAGACAAGTACCAATGTAACTTTTCTAAAGTTATATGTACTTTCTAAGTATATCTCGGACACCAATGACTGAAGATGAAGGAAAACATCTTGAGGAAACCTGGACTTTAAGTCTGAAATCGCCAACCCGCATTGAGCCAGCGTGGTGATTTCGCTCAATCTTTCTCTTTATGAGAGGAGACATGTGCCCAACAGTGGGACGATAAAAGGTTGAATGGCAACCATATTAGAATGACAATACACGTCACTGTCATTTGGACAGTGATGCGAAGTCAGAGATAAAGGTGAATCAATTGTAGAATAGGATTGGGTTCAGATCAATACAGGCAATCTAAATAAACGATATTAACAAAACTTCCTATACAACAGTTTCAAATGATAAAAAAAAAACATATTTATGTGCACAGTGTGAATTTAAAAAGCAATATTGAAAAAGAGTTAAATAGAAAAAGGTGTGAATACAAATGGAATTTTACTATAGGAATTCGGAGTTTCCGATTAGATTTCGATTCAAATCCGAAATTCCGAATTCCGTTTGTCAGGTGTCGAAACATATCTGAGCCGAATGTTGACGTTCATTATAGTGTGGGATGTCATTCCAGTCAGTCCATGCATTCGATGCAGGTCGGGTTTACTTGGAATGAACAATTTGTTAATTTTCAATTACCGTATATTAAAAAAGATTTTAAAACAGCACTTAATTTTTTTTAAAAAAGATTGGTGAACCATGCTCTTTTTCTGAAAACGATATTCTATTTTTAATGATAATAAATGAAATAAAGTTGTTCTATAAATGGGGAAGAACGGTATCAACAATGATATTATTATTATATTGAGTTGTTTTTAAAATTTTAAGATAAGATATTCGGGTTTCACCAATCCATCACTTTCAAGATAACCGTCAAAATAATCTCAAGACACGTCCCCGCCCCCAAACCTCGGCTAACCAATTAAGAACGGGCACTGAAACTGACATGACGTCACATAGAGTATTGTCCAATCAAACAAGGGAGTTCATTTAGCATTGTTCGCCATATTTACGTTTCATGTGACAGGATTTTGATTTATGCCATATGTCTGTGATTCTGCGATTGTTGTGAGCTTAATTTCTATTGGTACTTGATGTTTACACACAATTGTAATAAATTATCAAGACTGGACTACCTAGCACGTGTTTTAAAAAAATAGCATTTGTGGGACTGACCGAGGGAAGTGAAAACTGAAATCTTTATAAAACACAGAATACTTATACAAAAAGTAAAAAAAACATACAACGCTCACGGGTATAGGTCGGTCACGCTCACACTAATTCAATGCTTATTCTCCATCCAACAACAGTGCTCAACGTTGTTAAAGAAACACTATTGAACATTCTTTTTTATGTCAATTCTATATTCTTTCAGGACTTTGATTGATGCAATCAATTTCTTGGAACAATTAAAACTTGAGCCAAATTCGATAAAGAACAGAATTAAACAAAGCGTTGCTAGGCAACGACTACACCTAAAAGGAAGATGTTAACAATCTATTCTAGATAGATGTTTTTTTTAAATAATTATAAACTAGTGCTTGACTGCAATCCCGCCTGATACTCGTAGTAAGCAGTGATGAAATCGTTGATAGTAAAGCGCACTAGTTTATTGTAAATTGTTTATTGCATTATTAATTTATTTGAAATTTAATTTACTTTTATTTGACATTTTCTACCATAGATTTATTTGTTTTTTTTTATGATGTATTTATTTAATGCGATATCAACTATAATTGATTATGTAATTAGAATGATTTAATGAATGTTTCTAGTATATTCTTTATTTATTTTATTTTATTTTTCTTTTGTTTGTATTTCATGTCTGCTGTGTATTTGTATTTACTTATGTAAAATTATGGGTATCTTACCTGAAATAAATTATTATTATTATTAAACCACTTAAAAACTTAGGAATAGGAAGGATGATGGCAGTTGAATGAGGTGATGTAATATTATACCCAAGACCAACACGACCAACGATGCTGCGCCAGAGGGAGATTGATCTGGCCTCTGTGTCGGGAGTTTTCCCGACACAGCAACATTTGGCGCATCGTACCCGGCACACATCGCAACACAACTGTTCAGACCCGTCCTCCGTACGGCTTCACCAGACATCATGACGGAACAGGACGAATGGCTTGGCGGCAAGTGATTCTTACTACACATTTTATGTTAAGATATTCATGATTTGCATAGAATTCTTAACCGATTTGAATGAAATATGACACACATGTAAGCATATTTCCTAATAGGTTAAATCGACAATCAAATAAATAATAGGAGATTTGTAAAACTTGATTTGGAATAACCCGAAATTGGATTGTTTACCTGTATTATTAATCGAGTTTGGCACAAGTTTAGATGATAATATGTAGATGCTGAACTCGAAAAATCATTACGGATTAAGTATTATTTTCACAAGCCTATAATGAACCCATTCGATAAACCCAGTCATTTCGGCATCAGAAAATATTTGATAATTTGGTTGTTATGACTACAACGCCCTTTACTCTATTTTCCTCTGTTTGATTAATCAAATGATCAAATACATCCTCCTCACACCCTGGGACGAGATTGCAGAGATTTCTATCTCCGCTATTACTCACAACGGAACACAGACGAGTTAAAGACCACAGTACCGTGTGCGCATACAAAGGAGTATGTCATCCGACATCACAGGGCTTCCTAATCAAATACCAGCTTTGGTAGTTCATATCAAAGTGTGTTTCTGCTCCATGTCATGCCTATTGATCGTCTAGGCTACACGCTGTGAGTATCGTTTTGAAAAGATCGGGAAAGTATACTTATCTCAAGTATATTTTATCTCCCGAAACGATACATGCTTTATAGATTGTAATCAAATGTAGAAACTCGCTTAATGTACTAGATAGTAGTAGATGTGAAGACGAGAAGCGCTGGAATAAAACAAACATACACATATCTGAATTGCCGTTGTCTCAGATGGTACCGAGATGTCCTGCGCACTTGATTTTGTCATATTTATGAAGGACATAAAACATTTACATGCCAAGCTTAACAAGAGACCACTACATCATTATCATCATCAACCATTTATCGTCCCAGTTCTGGGCACAGATCTCCTCTCATGCAGAGAAGGATTGAGCGTAATCACCACGCTTGCTCAATGCGGGTTGGCGATTTCAGACTTAAAGTTCAGGTTTCCTCTAGATTTTTTCTTCATCATTTTTTAATCACTCATTATTGTCCAAGATATACTTAGAAGGTACATATAACTTAGAAAAGTTACATAAGTACTTGCCTAACCTGGAATCGAACGCGCACACTCATACTTGAGTACATACTGGTGTTTTAACCACTCGACTACCACGGCTTACATTGGAAATTAGTCAATGCAAATTTTATTTTAAAGTAGACCAGACAGCTGGTGGACAAAATAGAAATTCTTACTAACGTTTTTCAATGATATTGCAGCTTTCTATTTGGCTGCACCTGAATGGCAAGTTTTATTAGAAACTAGCGGCCGCCAGAGACTTCGTTCGCGTGGAGTTAGTTATGCTCCGCTCCTATTGGTCGCAGCAATGGTATATGCTTTAAGCCTTCCTGGGCTATCCAACGCGAAAAAAATTTTTCAAATCGGACCAGAAGTTCCTGAGATTAGCGCGTTCAAACAAACAAACTCTTCAGCTTTATATATTAGTACAGATATCTGCCTATAAAAACAGATTGAAGTGTAATATTGTGTCTTTTTTGCTTTAACTTGTGTAACCAGACATAAAACAGGTACATGCTAAGCTTAAGACCACCATAATACTTAAAATTATAAAAATTGATTACATTATATAGTGAAATTACCATCAAGAAGCCAGGAGATACCAAAGTAAGAAACTTGAAGGTTTAACCCAACTAATAACATTTCGTCGTCCTCTGTGGCGCAGCGGTCAACACGCCTGCCTGCGACGTGGAGGCCCCGGGTTCGATCCCCGGCCAGGTCATGACGGAAAACGATCTTTTCCTAATTGGCCTGGGTCTTGGATGTTTATCTATATATGTACCTATTATAAATATAGCATCGTTGAGTTAGTATCCCATAACACAAGTCTCAAACTTAATTTGGGGCTCAATCTGTGTGTTTTGTCTGTAAAAAAATAAATAAAAAAATGGATTTGTAAATAAACAAAAAAACATATTCTAGGCATTAACTTTCACACTAGCTATTAAATTATGTTGCTTTTCATAGGCATCGAAGTACTCTTTCGCATTTATGTCATCCAGAAACGTGCCCAGAAAACTGGAAACCTGCAAATTTTTGGCCAAAGTAAAGGAAACGTTTATACATAGACGGATACTAGAATTGTATCCGTGAGTCTATCAATATTTCTCATAACCAAATATCTAATATTTCGAAATAGAAGCGCACGGAGAGATTAATTGACTCGAAGGTCTTCTGGGAAGAGAACGAACTTATTAAAATCTCCGTCTACATAATCATTCCAGGCTGAATATAATAATACGGCCTTGTTTCAGAAATATTATGGAAAGTCACAACAACGATGCGGTAAAAATAGATTAAGATTTTTTTCCTTCTTTTTATAAAAAGATTTCGGCATCTGCCTAATTGTGCAACACACTTCCAATCAAAATCTGAAGTATTTTGAAGGAAATTGCTAATCCATTTCCTTATTTATGTTTGAAAATTTGGCCGTTCGATAAAGCAAATAACGCAATTAATGTTGAATTGTCAGAAAGAAAGATATTGCTATACTTAATTAATGTTTAACGCAATTATTTCGCGTAGAATAAATTGATTACCAATCTTTCAACCTAACTTACAATTTGTAATCTATTTAGTAATTCAATTCCAAAATCTCATTACATTGCCTATATTTAGTAGGTACCGCTAAATTCTAATCCTATAGTGGATGCTTGATAAATATTCAAAAGTTATAAAAGAGCGAGCGTGACTATGAAATATTAACGTTATTGAGACGTTAACTAATTTAAATCGATTTGTAGGTAGGTATAGCTTGCGAAATTGAAATTTTGATGGTCGGTGTAATTAAATAAATATTTAATCTGGTGTGGCTGTTCAAATTGTGAGATTGGATTGAGGGGTCGCTAGGCGGTCAATCTGAGATTTTTATTGATTTAAGCTGCGAGTAAATCTATCTAGTGGAATGATTTATTCACTAACCCAATCATGAACTTGTAGGCACATTGTATCTATGTATTTCACATGTGTCGTTATTCACTAATGCTTACATAGCTATAATTAATTTCATGAATCTTGTTTACTTGTAATACTTATTTTATTGAAATCCTTTAAATTTTCTTTGTACGGGTGCAATATGCATTTGATCGCATAATATTAATAATTTAGTATAAATAGCCTTAAGTTTATGCAATAAAATAGCGATATTGAATATCCATTCACTACAAACTGAAAATTGGAATAAATGTTCAAAGCATTTATTCCAGTTTTACAATACACAGGCACATTTGATTTACGAAGATGTCCGCCACCCATACGAAACTTGAGGTACCTACCCATTGAGCAGAACAAGCAGGAAACACTATGGGGAAGATAGTGTATAGTGATGTATTAATTACATCATTAATGTTGTATTTATAATTAATTTTAAACAAGTACGATATACCGCATAGTGTATAGGATGTGTAATGTGTATAAGATGTCTACTACGGTACTGATAATGTAATCATTAATATTATTATATTATTAATGGCGATTTATAATAATTTTAATTAAAAAAATAAACGGAATAACCACAAACTAGACTTTGATCAGTTAAAAATAATTATAACCATAAAACAAACTAAATACACAATTTCTAATACAAATTTAAAATAACGACTTTAGACAATCTTACGAAACGATGTTATCACGACGGCTGCCGAAAACGAAGTAAAAAGGGCGAGTACTGACCGCACACTGCTTTTATAGGCACGGCGGTAGGGTACTTTCAAACAAATAATTTGATGCTAATAGTATATATAATTTTCCGCTCCTACAAGTGAATAAAATAATTAGTTACGATTAATTACAGTATTTTCTCGGTAGTAGGCCATAACGTCGGCTGCCGACAGAAGTTACCACCCACCAGACAAAGTCTTTCCGCCAAGCGATTCGTCGTGTTCCGGCATGATGTCTGGTGAAGCCGTACAGAGGACGGGTCTGAGCAGTTGTGTTGCGATGTGTGCCGGGTACGATGCGCCAAATGTTGTTGTGTAGGGAGTTTAATCGTAGTGAGTCTTTAGATTAATCTCCCTCTGGCGCAGCATCGGTGGTCGTGTTTTTGGGTTAAACATTGCATCACCTCGTTCAAGTGCCATCTTCCTTCCTATACACTCAGTTTTTGAGTGAATAAGCTCTTCATAAACTAGCGCACTTTACCATCAGCGATTGCATCACTGCTTACCATCAGGTGGGATTGCAATCAAGCCCTAATTTATAATTATCAATAAAAAAAAACGTTGACGTCACCCAAAATTCGTAAATGTTGCTACGCATGTATGCAAAGCGCAGTTAATATTTAGGTACCAGGGTATCATATCTGCACACTGCATTGCCGTTCCACACTCTAAGACTTCCACTAAGCCATTTAATCTCTCTGTGCACAGACTAGGCCATTCTGTATTGAATTTGCAAAACGTTGTCCAAAGTCGCTTACTGCATGTTATGTTATGATACGATAAATCTTTATCAGTGATATTTGTGTTTTATGGTCTCAGCTTCCTACCATATGAATTTTCAATAGCTGTGGTATATTGACCATTCTGTCAGTTTATGGGTTTGCAGCCTATATCCATCCGTTGATAATAATCAATACGCTGGATCGGTTTTAGAGCGATAGTGGTAAAAAACAAAAACGGGGATTGAATATTGTGGATAAGAATAACATCAATTATATGACAGTATAATATTTGACTGCATTTTAATTTAACGAAATCTTGCTCTCACTCTATCTCTCTTTCTCATTTGAAGAATAGACTATATCTCTTTTCTTTCTTCTCTGTGCCTCTGTTGTACTAATGATCCTGGCTGATTCAGAGATTTGGCCAGTGTGTTTTGAATCTTGGAATAAGAATTTCATCAATACTAGGCCGGAGTCTAAATGTGATCCTCTGGATGGAAATAATCTCGCCTCCTGTTAACTGAGACTGAAACTGGCAAAATGTGAATGTAGTACATTCACATTTTGCCAGTTTTCACAGAAACTTTCTGCCTTTGACGGTCGAAGGAGTAATGTTTATTTATTTTATTTTGTTCGAATCACATATAAAAACCTTTATAGAAACGATGTCCAAACAAATCCATATAATATATTAACTTAAATTGTTATCTAAAGCAACCATATAGCAAATATCAATAATGTTTCCCTTATACCTCAAAGAAAATGTTAAAAATACTCTTTTTCCCGTATAGCGGTAGAACCCGCGTTGAACAAAAATGAAGGCAACCCCTTAATGCGACATCCAAGTCTTAAGTTATTAAAAGAAGTTCCTTTCCCCGCTTTCACAAGCTTTGTGTCTTGACAAATTCTTTTGCCGTGTTTCAAAGTTAATTCGTTTTTTTTTTTCAACAAGATTATTAGGTCATTACAGTCTATTTTTTGAATCATGATTTGGCAAAAGTCGAACCTATTTACGTCGATGTTACAATGAGGTGATGGATGATGGGAACTCTTTCATTTAACTGTTCATGGACAAGCTAATTATTATAACGACCTGTTTTTATTTTAGTCTCTGTTCAATTGTTATTTTGGTGCTAATGAGATTTTTAGCTTAACGTAATATTATTTTATGAATAATAACATGTTGAAGCTTTTGTTGCTTTATTTTACTGATTTTTTTACCATTGATTGATTTATTTGCATTTTGGTGTGCTAATTATGTAACAATATACATATAAAAAAATAATGAATGCTTTTTTTTATTCTTTTCAGGTAAGTATTCGAGAATAAAACGCAAACATTCTGTAAGTAAATGAAGATAAACAATTGAATATCTTACATATCGTATCGTACATACTATAAGTAGTTTAAAACGAAAACTTATGTTAAAAGGTGAATCAAAGTAAAGGATGACATTCCTCTTCAACGAAGTTTTATTATATTCCGCCCGACCGTGAAAATAATACAACTTTCATAACGACATTTTTACGTCCACACATTTTAAACTCTAGCAGTATTTTTAAAATACGACGCCACTTTTATGACGCCAACGAGATTCAGATTTGCAAGTACCTATCGTGTTAATATTTTTTGTAGGCATTTAGTATTTTTAAATTTGTTACTGTTTACTATTTGTAAAGCTTCACTGCTAGCTGAGAATCATTTTTATCATACAACTACCCGCAAGGGTAACCATTTTTACAGTTCGACAATATCCATTGCGTTATTTACGTTGTTGAGCAGACACATAAATCGAACATATGGAGCAATAAATTAACAATATACTTCAAAATGAATGAAATTGATAGTAATAGTGTGTTACGTAATTAGGGTCCAGCAGACGTTGTCCTCAAATCTCATACAAAAAAGAAATTATAGGTTATCCTGAATAATCCTATATTTGCTTTGCGTAAACACTTAATTCAGCGTAGGTACTACGAACGTTTTACGGAAAATACGGCCGACCGGTACGACCATTCTCTAGTGATATGCTTACCAGTAAACAGCATTTCCTTTTTATTTTTACCAACAGTTTATCGCTATTCTGTAAGATTTTGTGATCTTCAAGCATCTCTTCTAATTTTCCATTGACTCCTATTTCAAATCTAATTTCAGTTTAATTGAAACTGAAAGTCTAATTGAATAAAATACAGTTTTGTCTTGGGAAAATATAATGGTAAAGTCAAAAACATTCTGTAGTGAACATGGATCCTTCCATTGATTTAAGAACAGATAGAATGTTTGAAGACTGACAGCCTCCGTAGCGTAGCGGTAGCGAACGCGACCGATGCGCAAGGAGGCGCGGGTTCGATCCCCGCACAGTGCAAATATTTGTATGCATGAATATAAATATTTGCACTGGTCTGGTCGTGCCTCGGAAAAGCACGTTAAGCCGTTGGTCCCGGTTGCCATACGAACATCTAGTGGCAGTCGTTAAGGGTTGTTGGAGCCCTTAAAAATCTAACAATAGATCTAACTGCAATGCTTAGATATCGCCTTCGGGTTGTGGAGGTCAGACGGCAGTCGCTTCACGGAAAATATCGAAGTTTAGCCAAAAATCAGCAGTTAGACTGGTAAAGCGGACCCCAGACTCCAAAGCTGAAAAGCTACGGATGCGACTGGGATTAACGCTGAGATGATGATGAAGATGTTTGAAGACTATCATTATTCCATTCATCCTTATCAATTTCGTGATTACTTTCAAAACTGTCTTCCTAAGAACCTACTTTTTAGTACTTATTTTTAACAACTCTTGTATTTACAGCAAAATTCGCAACTTTTCTAGCTTTAACCTTCTCAATTTGTTCATTTATTTAATGCTTACCTTCGTCAGTACTCTGAATATTATTTTTATGTGCATAGTAATCTCCTTTATTTTCAAACTCTTTTTCATCTTTGTACGTTGTGTACCCTTTTAAACATGGACCGACAGTATCATAATAGGTAAATATTTTACGACATAGAGTAACGTCGGCTAAACTTTATAGACGGGCCGTCGGTTCAAAATTTACTGTGTGGGCCTAAACCGCATCACTTATAAACTATACTTGATGGTACTACTTGCTTTTGATGGCTGCTTCACAGAAATTTTAGTGCGCTACTCTAGATTAATTTTGTTGATAATAACTTGCTTATAATGTTATTTTAGTATCGTATACATTCCGAAATATTGACTTATTGTTTACTTTTAATCTTAGGGAAGTGGAGGTTGAACTAGTTCCTCAATTTGTAGTATATTGTTTTTGTAAAGTAACAGACTGAAATTATTGATAAAAATTGATAGAAGAAAGCTTCGATTGGATTTGTGTCACCTGGTACGCTAAAATATTATAATGGCCATCACTATTCCAACTTTTTTCTGCCTATCCAGCTTTACCAGCTTGGCCAAAATGCCAACCTTTTAAAACGAGTAATGCTCGCACATTCACAATAATATTTCTTTTATTCTCGCTAACAGTATCAAGTCACGTTTGGTTTTTTTGCTGAAACGCGTATTATTCTAAATAATGTTAGATGTTCAGTCACCTACACTTCATCGTATTTTTTTTTCAGAAAACAAAATCGTCACCCAAACAGAATTTTCATATTTCCCACGTCTCATCTTTTATTCATTCTTCGTTTAAAACTCCATAGAATGTTTAAGACAAGCCACGTCATCTACAATTCTTTAGCTCGTACTTCTTAATACAATAATCGCTTGAATTTTCTGATACTGGAAGTCGTTGAACAGCTGAGGTACCTCGGTATACTCCATTATGGTACTTGTCACAACCCCGTTCCGTTATAATGGAATATTAGATTCTCCATAAACCCAGTCATGGCGACAAGCCCGATAACAGTTGATCTTTAAAATTCATAGTCTCACCCCCGTCTACTTCTGTGAGCTAAAGATTAGAAGTAAGCGGGGTAGGTCATCTTAAACTGGTGGTGTTAAGCAACGTGTTTGCTGACGTAAACACCGCTGTTGAAGGGAAATTGCCGAAAGATGTTTACTTCCACCAAAGTGTTGTTGAGAATCGAGGGGCGCAAATAATTGGAAAATTCAATCTAAATTCGTTCAGATTTTGTTACCAATCAAACATAGGAGGCAAGGAGTTTATTCGATAGGATCAGAGGCTTCAGTAATACGATTCAAGGAAAAGGAGAGTACTGTCAATTAGATTACTGGTGCTGACTCCATGGATATATCTTCCGTTCCAGCTCCGACTAGAGGAAGCTATTTACGTTCGAGTTTATATACCATACCCTGATTTCCTTTGTGATATTTAACTTTGACAATAATTCTTGTTAATGTAAACCAACGTGGAGGAAAGATAAATAAATCTTTTGTCGTAAAAACAGCAATGTTCGTTGTTTTTTTATATGACACATTTTTCGTAGTTCCTTTTGTGTTTATATAATTTTATGTTTGTTTTTGTATAAAGATGTAGTTTTAAAGGCACTAAGGAATCAATTATGAAGGTAACTTGCATTTCTTGTTTAAAGTTAACAACAAAATCCAGTACTTGTTTTTGGAGTTTGTCAGCTTTATATGTGTAATATAGTGTGTGTAAGAAAGCAATATCAGTATAATTTGCAGACATTTTTGGTATTGACGCAGTTTTTCCAAGAAGCAGTAAGAACCTAGTTGTTGTCACGAGTTTTATTTTTTAATTTTAATTTGAGCTAACGAATGACTATTGCCAAGACTGTGATTTTCCCATAAGCCCGGCAAAGTAGCCGATTCAACGGGCAAACTACCTAAGTATCGCCTCAAAGTGAATAAAACGAAAGTATGACAAAATAAACTATATTATTTCGTTTCGTATTTTCTATTTATCTTTTAATAGTAATTTTGCTTAGCGCCCTCCCGCTTCTAGCCGCCGCAGGAGACGCCCTAGTTGGGAGACAAAATAGAACTCCCGGCCACCGTAGGCAGTAAGGACCAGGTCGACGACGACAGCGCGTTGTTTATCACACACGCGTCAAAAAGATATGAGCACATCATGATGGCCTCCATGATGGGCGATGCCTGGGTTTGGGCGGGTTGGTTGAAAGAGAAACGCTGGCCCTGATGGGTTTTAGTCAGTAAAAGTCTGACACGCTCTTCCACTCCACCACATTTAATGATTCCTATTCACAGCAAAAAAAAAAAAAAACAAAATCCCCAAAAATCATTTCAACATGCTTGACTTGCTAACTTGACGTATATAGATGTTTAAAAAGCATTAAGAATGACGCATATGCGAAATAAACGCTGAACGAAAAAAAAATATGCATTACAAAACAAATTGACTTCCCAAATCGTTTAAACGTCAGATTCATTTATCGCGTTGTTCTTTATTTCCGCGAAAACAAAAAAAAGCATTTTTCAAGAAAATACGCTCATGTTATATATACTTTCTCGTGTAAATCTCTTAAGCCGATGCCCATATGCGCATATTTTTTTCATAATAATTTATGACGGAATGTGTTCGCGTTGGTCTTGAGTAATCTTATACATTCTAGGACACGCCGTAACTTAGAACAGTGTTATTTATGTACTTGTCATAACGTGTATATGTGTGTATGAGTTATATATGGTATATATTTTCAGTGTATTTCCTTCTTGAATCATTTAGTTCTATGTTTTGTTGATTGAGATCTGTTTTAAGGTACATACTGTTTTTCTTGTTGCTAGGTTTTTATTAACTTTCTTTGTCGTCTTATGTTCACTACATAGTCTCCTATTTAACGATTCATCGTTAAGTATATTGGGATTCAAAAATGCATCGAACTTTTTTTTATTTTCAACTAGCTTTCCGCCCGCGGCTTCGCCCGCGTGGAATTCGGTTACATCGCGCTTTTTAGATTTCCCTCGAGAATATCATTTTTTTTTTTCTATAAAAGGTAGGCTATGTTCTTTTTCAAGGTTTAAAGATTGTCTGTGCTAAATTTCATCAAAATCGGTTGAGAGGTTTAAGCGGGAAAGCGTAACAGACAGACAGACAGACAGAGTTTCGCATTTATAATATTAGTATGGATTCGTTTCGTACAGATCCATTACATGAAACATTTTGTGATAGATGTATTGTCTAGTCTTTTATTTATTTTTTTTTTTTGCCTTCGCTTGATTCCTTTTTCAAAAGTAAAGTTTTTTTTTTTTTTCTCTTTATTTAGTTTGGGGACTTTTACACGGATGTGTATGCCAGTCCCCATCGTAACTAACCCAAAAACTTAACCAAACCTTAACCTAACAAACTTAACTTAATCTTAATTTAACAAATATAAAAACTTTATAGGCGGCATCTGAAGGTGTGGACAATATATGATGGAAAGCACCAACATCATATCTATTAACTTCCAACTCTTTATACAATTTTTCTCTTTCAGACTGCAATCTAACACATTCCGTCAATAAGTGAAAAACATCCTCCGGCTGTGCGCACTCCTCACAGTTTGGTGAATTAATCAGTTTAATTAGAAATCTAAACTTATTGAGCGGCATGTGTCCAGATCGCAGTCTGTGAGCGATCACCACCAGCCGTCTACTTAACTTAGTGTTATAAAACCATGGTATATGAGGAGGCTCCGATACTATAGATCTATTCATCTATACCAAATTCCTTTCGACATCGATCTTTCGTCAAAATATTCTTTCCACAGTCCATAGCACTTGTGTTTATATTTAGGCAATATTTCGAGATAATCGGTTTTAATGTGTATTTCTTTTCCCTCATCTATACCTACCTTTGCCAAACGATCCGCCTCCTCATTACCCTGTAAGCCTATGTGTGATGGAACCCATTGCAACCTCAAATCGAACCCGTTATTCCTTAACTTATATATCATAGACAGAATACCATATGCTATCGGTGTACCTCTGCACCCAGAGGCGCATCGAGCAATATGTTGCAGTAGTAAAGTTCTGTACAGTTTCTTTTTTTTTAAATTCAATTGACTATCATTATAATCAGTATTAGACGTGTACCATTTCTATTGCCTTCTCAAAAAACTAACTTAACCGCGGAAGTTAACACACCACTCAAAAAAGCAAGAGCCCATTATTCACAACAATCAACCATGACCTACTTTCGACCCCGGGAAGCAGCTGTATCATTATTTTCCTTCAATTCCCTTGCTTCAGACAGCCATGAGTAAATTACAAGTACAACAACCATACATAATGTTGCCTAAGATAACATAGTAGGAGGTAGGTAGGTCCATTGTCATCCGCTCTCCTAGTCATGGAATATTATATCGCTGTTAACTAGCCTTCTTGGTTCAACCGATTCTGTTGTAGTACTCCATCTTATGAGTTAGTACTTGCCTTTTACTTTACCATAGTCAGGGATATTTATTTATCTTTAAGAGAATAAGGTTGTTTCCAGAGTAAAAAAAAATATATTCTATATAGTCCGTCATTCAGCTTATAGAAAAATATTGGATACATTATTTTGTTTTTAAAAATCTATATAAATTGACAAATATAAAACGAGTGACGTCACACGAATATTCAACACACTGTATCGTCTTAATTTTTGTTTATACGAAACGAATAAATATAATGAAAATTTGTTCTACAAGCCATTTTATTCAACTGTCAAATTGGATGCGATTTTAATGCAAGCACAGTTTAATTTCGCTGAACTAATGATTCACATTTTATTGCCATTTAATCGGTACTATTTTTATTAAATATCTTCTAAATTGATTTTCATCATCAATCAAATCAATGAAGAAATGTTTGATTGCAATGGAATTTGAACGTTACTCAACTTATGCAACAAAGTTCAAATTCCATTTTAAAGTTATGGAACTACATACTCTATGTCATAATATTCTGTTTGTTGTTTCACTAGAAAATTTATAGATATCTAATTCTTAATTCAAATATAGCAAATTTGCTCTTTTGATTATTTTTTAATTTTGGCGTCATACGTCACTCACAGCCTAATTTAAATATGTGTAAATAATTTAGCTAAAGCAAATTTTAATTTGCTTTTTTGGATTTGTAGTCAATTTCGATTTAATTCCCCCATCTCCGTTCCACCATCGGACGACCCGTCGTACGGCGAGTTTCCACCCTTATGTTGTTAACACCTCTACGATCCGGACGAAGCGTTTCGCCTCCTCCTTTATACCGCGTACATCGAGGGACTGGAACAATCTGCCGGCGGCGGTGTTTCCGTCGGACTACAATTTGAGTGTCTTCAAGGCTAGAATGAATAGGCTCTTAATAAACTAGTGCGCTTTACCATCAACGATTGCGTCACTGCTTACCATCAGGCAGGATTGCGGTCAAGCGCTGGTTTATACTTTAATAAAAAAATAAAAAAATAAAAAAAAATTTCGTGTGCATTCCTAAAAACATCCCTCGCCGCCACATCTTAATGCTACTTTATTATTTTTATTACATAATGTGTAACTTATACCGCAATGGATGTTCTAAAGCAAACTAATTAAACAAAATAAATATCGCGCGTGGATCCACGTTCAATATGAATGGTTACCAGAGTCATACAAATTTTAACAGCTCTGAATAACAACAACATAATCGTCTGATAAATCACCGATCTCATCTCTCTACGTTTCTCTGAAAAACAACTATTAAAATCAGAATATGACGTGTTGATCATGAATATTATTATAAGTCATAAAATCCATTAATAAACCTCTATAGAAACCACATATAATATAGTCAATATCATTACCACAAAACACAAACAGAAAACGTAACTATAAAAACATATTATGACTCATAAAGTCATTTTATTCGATTCTTTCTCATTTATGACATGTCTAAGAACCTACATACATAAATTAGTTTATCTACTTTTATTGCATATACTTTATTTTACCACTCTAACATATTATGGTGGGAATGACCCCTTCGCAAAGGGAGGGTCAACTAATATTGGTGGCTTTTATGTTAATATTTTCACCAACCATTTTACATTGGACCTCCAGCAATTTGCGACTGTGTATTATTTTCTCCAATTCGCGTTTTAGTTATTAATATTGTTTGTGATTCCGAAGTCAGAGTTTCAGTTGTTTAATATTTGAATATTGTTAAAGTTAAACAGTAAAATTATCTGAAGTGTAGCCATTATCGTTTGTGTTGCCATGTTAAAATGGCGACACTAGCAATTCGGAATACTTACTTCCTCCCGAGTATTTTAATTTACTTTGCAAAAGTACCAAGTTTTGGTATTTTCAGTTTGTAATGGTTGATTGTAAAGCACTCTATTTAATTATCGCAGCATTTTGCAAAACATCTACACTATCACAGATTATAAATTGCCATTTTTTTGCAATGGTTTTCACACCTTCCATCCAATTTCTTTCTTCGATCGAAAGTACAAAAAGACCCGAAAATAAAGAATGCGAATTACTGCGGCCAGCACCAATTCCCACATCGCACAATAAAAAGGGAAAATCATAAAAAGGAAAAACTCGCGCCCTTTTTTTCACGCGTTCCGTATCGCAGTTAGTTTTTCAAACAGATTAACGTTTCTGGCGTACGATGGTGTGGCTGTTTGTTGTTTACCTTTGCCACTATTTCTATGTAACAACTTTTTTAAGTTACTTCGAAATAAGAACGTGGGAATATGTAAAAGTGAAAATAAGTATTTGGAAGAAGTTGTTGTTCTTTTTTTGTACAGATTTGTCAGGAGCTAAGTTATGGATTATACAAAATTTATAGTTATAGAAAATTCTTTAAAGAGTTGACAAGTTATTTTATGAAAATAAATTCATTATTACAGGTCAGCTTTTTAACGCAACAGATTATGTCCATCCATTTTGCTATTTACTAAAATAAAAAAAATCTTTGTGGTAACTTCTTTGTAAATCACTAAAACCTGTTCAGTCTTTACTGAATTCTCTCCGAGTGCTTACTTCTTCTTGATTTCAGTTTCCTGTCCTGTGCTGTAACTATTACTGTATCTTGTGCTAACCTTATATTGTTCGTGGAAACTATTAGCCTTCTTTCACTAACTGTAAATTACCTTAAAATATAAACATAATATAAAATAAATAAATACTACATTGGTACATAAACAACACGGTAACATTAAACTGACTCAATAATGTACAAATATGACGGATACAAACGTCACTTTAACAAATGGCACCATTAAAATTGCTATCTAACTGAACATCATAATCACATGTCAAAAAGCTTATTAACTTTACCCATATTATGTTATTTTCCACACGAAGGGAGAATTTAACAAATAAACAGCAATTAGTTATCATCATATATGTGTAGTATTACAAATATTACCATCGAAATTAGAATCTGAAAAAGCAAGTCACATTTAAACCACACGTAACATTACCCTTTCATACAAAAATCAACCATAATTTATTCACTCTTCAGTCCAATTCACCATGTCTCTTTTTCATAGGACCCTTCAGGCTAAAGTGAAACGTCTTTTCTGGAGAATAAGGCATGAAATTCTGTGTTTGTGATGGATGAAGGAGTTTTGTTTCGTAGTGACATTTGTAATGAATTCGTTGCCGTTGACGCAGGGCCGCAATCAGTTGCGGGTATGATAAATGTTAATAAGATATGGTAGGTTTAATTAGATTTGAATAGATCATGTCTGACTTTGATAGTGTGGCGAGGACCAGGGTTGCTTTGAATTATTGAGAAGATAACGTTTGTATTCAGCCTTCACTGAAATATATGAACTGTGTTTTTGGTCTTAGTTATCATCTTAGGTTGGTATCTTTTAGGAAGTGATTGATAGTATATTTTTTTTTTTAATTAATTGCAAGCAAACCAAATCAAAAGTCGTTTGTGTTCAAGAAAAATAACAAAGATTGCATGGAATCTTATAGGCCCATTGCACTTGTTCCTATAATATCTAAGGTATTTGAAAAATACATTTATGGGAATATATATAAATACCTTGAAAAACAAAATATTTTGACAGAGGAACAAAAAGGCTTCCGTAAAAGTAAGACGATCAATATGGCCATCTATGACTTTCTAAATAATGTGTATACAAATGTTGACAAAAGAATACCGGTGTGCTCAATATATTGCGACATGAATCAAGCTTTTGACTATGTGGACCATAATATTTTGCTAAATAAGCTAGACGCCTACGGCATTAGAGGTAATGTGTTAAATTTAATAGAATCTTATTTAAAAAACAGAAAACAGTACGTTGAAATATCTGAAATAGATTATAGAACTAAATATCAACGAGTCTATAAGTCTGATCATCGAACAATTGCATATGGTGTACCCCAGGGCAGTGTTTTAGGGCCCCTGCTATTTATAATATACATAAATGATATGCCGAAAGTTACAAGACACCCTATGTCACTATTTGCTGATGACAGTACGGTAACCATTAACAGCGCACACGTTCAAGACTATAACGATGAAATTACCAAGACAATAACCTCCATAGTACGATGGTTAGATAATAATAATCTAAAAATTAATATTGAAAAGACCAAATTGACAATGTTTAGTCAACGTTTATACACAAATATGACCATATACCATGACAGCCAACGCATTGCGCAAGTAAACTCAACGAAATTCTTAGGACTAACAATTGACAATAAATTAGACTGGAAACCACATACGGAGGAACTAATAAAACGAATTAGTAGGTCTGTCTATGTCTGTCTATGCTCTTTACAAACTTACCTCAGTGATGAGTGTGGACACTTTAGTAACAGCGTACCATGGCTTGGTGGGCTCAATACTTAGATACGGTATAATTTTTTGGGGGAATTCAACCAATAGGGAAATAATTTTCAAAGCACAAAAAAAATGTATCAGGACAATGTTTGGAATGCAGCCTATAGATTCATGTAAACCATTGTTTATTAAATATAAAATATTGACTTTTCCATCCTTGTATATTTTTGAGGTAGCTGTATTTGTTAAGACCAATCCAAACTTGTTTAAAAAAATGTCAGAAATTAATAACCGAAGCCGACGGGATAACCATACTCTATGCATACGAAGATCCCAGACGGCGTTAATGTACAAAAGCGTTTTTTGCATGGCTCCAGTCATATTTAACTGCTTGCCGTCGTCAATCAAAGAATTAAACGTAAGCTTATTTAAGAAACGGCTGAAATCATTACTTGTGACCAAAGCATATTACAGTATTTCGGAATTCCTGACAGACAAAAACCTAATGACAGAATGTTGACATGCTAATAAGTACATCTATTGTTGTTCTTGACATAAGTTTATGTATATTGACATTAGAATTGACTATTATTATTGACATCTATTATTATTGACATCTGTATTGTATAATGGCATTGGTATTATTAATATTTTGACATCTGTATTATTTGGTGACATTAGGTTCTATTTTGTTTGACCTTGTTTTTGACTACCTATATGTTTATTGTGTGCATTTAGAATTGCTCTCTTTTTTTTTATTTTGTTTTGTAGTATTGATTTTTTATTTATTGATAATTGTGATATATATACTATACAACATAAATATAATATTAATTTAAATTTAAATTTTGCATGTCGAATCTTTGACAGGATGTATGGCTCAATTTATATTCTTTACGACCTTATTTTTGTATACCTACATTCTAGCAAATAAACGATTATTATTATTATTATTATCCTTTATTTCCTTATTATACACTTATAAATTACATTTTTAAATATTTCTACATAAAATATATATATAAAAAACATTTAAAAATATAAAAAATAGTAGCCCACCGGTATCGGGAACAGGGTCCAAGCTACCGGCGGTCAGGGCTCCAGAGAGAGGAACTTCCTGACAATGCGAGCCGTGTCCAGAAGTACAGCTTTCTGAATCAAGCCTTTGATCCAGCTGCCTAACGAGAGCCTCTTGAGGTGTTGGTCGAGGCTCTTGGCTATTAAGCCATTGGCTGTCACGACTATCGGTACAATGATTGCTGAATCCACCTCCCACATGTCGACAACCTCGTGAGCCAAGTCAAGATACTTGATTTGTTTATCTTTCTCGGCTTTCACGAGGTTCTCATCATGTGGGATGGTTATGTCAACAATCATTGCACGCCGCTCTGATCGATCCACCATCACTATATCAGGCTTATTGGCAACAATAGTCCTGTCAGTGATGATGGATCGATCCCAGTACAATGTGATATGGCCATTTTCGAGAACTGGGTCGGGCACATACCTGTAGTACGGTACCTCCGATTCCACAAGGTTGTATTTGAGAGCAAGTTGCTGATGAATTATCCTGGCCACAAGGTTGTGTCTATGCAAGTACTCTCCGTTAGCTAGACGAGAACACCCGGAGATAATATGCCTTATTGATTCCCCCGGCCGGTGACATGCCCGACAGATGTCAACTGTGCCGTCTTTCACAATAAATCTCCGGTAATTGTTCGTCATCATAACTTCGTCCATAATTGCACATACAAAACCTTCGGTTTCCCCAAAGAGGTCACCGAATCGTAGCCAGGCCACGGACGCTTGTAAATCTACATCAGGCCCGTGTAGGGCTCTGAAAAAGCGTCCGTGAAGCTCCTTGTTCTTCCATACCTCCTTGCGATCATTGGTGTCAAGCACTGCTGGTTTATGCCAGTTCTCTTTAGCCAAGGAGAGCGGAGTGAGGCCCTTGTCAACCGCGACCACATCTCGATGCATCCCCACGTCGGTTTCTAGAAAATATTCCCTGAGACTGCATATCTCGCGATTGTGGAGGGTCTTAGCGTTTAAAAAGCCACGACCTCCACATTTTCGCGGGATATACAGCCTCATAACCGATGATCGTGGGTGATGCAATCGATTTGCAGTCAGCAGCTTACGGACCCTCTGATCCAGGGCGTCAAGTTCGGTTTGAGTCCATTTGAGTATGCCGAAAGAGTACATCAATACCGGCATGACCCAACCGTTGAAAGCGCGCACCTTGTTTCCGCCTGATAGAAGACTATTAAGTACTTTTTTCAGGCGGCCAAAGAAGCGCTCCTTCAACGATTGCTTCATGCCAGTAACATTGATACCCAACGCTTCCGACATACCCAAATACTTATAGGTTTCGGATGCGGAGAGGGCTCTAAGGTTTATGGAACCAGTGAGTTGGGTTCCCACGGATTCCATAATCTCTCCTCGCTGTACATGCATGACCGCACATTTGTCCACACCGAATTCCATCCTGACGGCGCTACTGAAAGTTTCAGTAATTTTCAGTAGCTCCCTCAGTTGCAAATCGTTGGGAGCAAATAGTTTTAGGTCATCCATGTAGAGGAGGTGCGATATAACCTGACCACCTCTCCTCAGCCTATAGCCGAGACCTGAATCCTCCAGCAATGTGCTTAGAGGATTCAAGGCTAAGCAAAACCAAAGTGGACTCAAACTATCGCCCTGAAATATACCTCGCTCGATCCTTATCGGTTCGCTATTCCTCTGAATATTTCGACATCCTGGATAGTGAAGGACAGTTCTCCATTGCGCCATACATGTCATCAGGAAGGTGCGCAGAGTTGCATCTACTTTATACAACTCTAGCACCCGCATGAGCCATGTATGTGGCACCGAGTCAAAGGCCTTCTTATAATCTATCCAACATGTCGACAGATCCTTTCGGGAACGACGAACCTGTTGGCTAATGGCCATATCAATAAGGAGTAGCTCCTTAGTACCGCGGGACCCGTTCCCACATCCATTTTGAGAGGCAGACATGATGGAGTTGCTGTCAACATGCGTGTTAATTTTAGCTTTCAAAATGGATGTAAGAACTTTATAGACCGTCGGTAAACACGTGATCGGCCTATAATTTTTGGGTTCCGCGGTGCTACCTGATTTATGGAGCAGGTGGGTTATTCCTGTTGTTAGGAACTCGGGTAGCGAACCAGACTCTAAAGCAGTCTGGAACTGAGATGCCAAGCGAGCGTGCGACCTGGAAAACCATTTTATCCAAAAGTTATGCAGCCCATCCGGCCCTGGAGACTTCCAATTAGGCAACGGACGGACTGCACGAGCTACATCTTGGGGGCAGATGATAATAGCCCCCATTTCTGTTATTGGATCGCAGGCTCGCTCAACATCCCGAGTCCAATCACCTTCGGTGTGACTGACAGGTACCGACCAGATATTGCGCCAGAATGAAGACGTGGCGTCATCATCCGGTAGGCACGTGTCAGTGACACCTTGGTCTGATCGCTCCCAAGCTCTATAGACCCGCCTTTCATCGCTTTGGAATATGCGATTCTGAAAATACCGCTCCACTCTTCGCTTGTACCGACGAATACGGTTTGCCCATGCATATATCTTCTGTTTAAGAAAGTCGATGCGCTCTGTGACGCGGAACAAATAGTCTCGGGTACTAATATCAGTCCCCGAGAACGCCCGCCTCACAAAGCGCATCACTCTAGGGCGTGTATTGCCCTCCCTAAAACTAATTAGCTTGCCAATGAGTGCTCTAGTCTCTCCGATACGACGTTCAATCCTGCACTGCCAAGCTGGTACAGCTAATTTTGGTCGTGTGGCTCTGTCACTGTCTGAGAATTTGACATGAGCCACACGACATATCGCAACAGCTCCACAGTACAAGATTGAATGTGTATCAGTCAGATCTTTGCTGTCTTTTAAATAATTAGACAGCTGAGAGTCTAGAGCACACACCAGCGCCTTGTTTTTTTTATGCATGGGCAATCGAGGTAAACGTGGTCTAAGTTCAGGCGGAGTAGAGCGGTACTCACGGAAAGCATCCTCCAAAGCGCTCCTCAATTTTTCATTGCACTGGGGACTCACGGATATAGCCCTGTCATCATCCTCTTCATCAACGTGGTTGAGTCGCGGTGAAACACTGTTAAGTTGTACCGCGACCAATGACGAAGCAGGTGTAACATGACTATTCCGTGACTCGAGGCGTAGGCGATCAAGCACCGCATCATCCAGCATATGGTTACGCTGGATGACCCGCACCTGATCCGACAGTCGTTGCGCCGACACGTTGACAGCTGGCTCAAGCACCTGAAACAGAGAGAGCATTCGAACACGGTACGCGGTCAGGTTGTTTCCTCCCTCTGTAGCCCCATAGTATGAGCGCATGACGTTCTCGTTGATTGATTGTGTCCATTTCATGCGCTGCACACTTCCGCCGGGAGCTGGGACCCTGTCAGAAGCCGATGGGCCTCGAGGTCCTAAGCGGTCCGGCGGCCGGCGTCCTCCCCGTCGGCGAACAGGTGGTGGCGTCGTCGGCGGAGAGAAGTACTCGTCGCTCGAGCTCGACGCAACTGCCGCGACCGGGGTCGTCACAGCACTTACAGTGGCGCTGGAGACCGGCGGCGGCGAGGCGGAGCTGAGCAACGAGTCCGGAGGTGGTGGGCGTGCAAGTTGTCTCGCGGCAGATCTTGTCAACATTACTTCGATTATATCATTATTTTATTTTCATTCCTGTAGTTTTATTTACGGTGACACCTGTCATGTCACTTGCGGTAGATTTTCTTCATTGAATTATTTATTGTTTATATCCGTTAGTTAAAAAAGTATGAATATTCTATTGATTCCTTTGATTTTTCTTTCCTTTGAATATCTTGTGTATATAATAACTATTGTAAAATATAATGAAATCGAAAAAATACTAGTTGAATTAGTTGACGTACGTGTTGCCGTTTTTTTTTTTTTTTATTTTTTTTTTTTTTTTTTTTTTTTTTTATTTATTTTTTTTTTTTTTTTTTTTTATTATTATTATTATTATTAAGAAGCATGGTTATCGTCTGCCAGCGCCATGCTGTTGTGCAAATAGCCGCCATCGACGCTCATGGGCAAGGCTAAAAATGCAATAATACTAAGTAATCAAAGATATTTATGTACCTAATAGAAAATCACACCACACTATACACAATATTTATACATATTTTTCTATTTTTCTCACCTAGTTTATCACTTAAAGATCATGTGAAAAAAAATTACACTTACCCGACAAATTGTCTCACACGCTGGGACGTCATTACGTCATCCGAGAGGTGGTTGCTGAAAATCAGCGCTGTTGACAATAGGTTCGTCTGAAGTCACAGCATTTTGCTGAGCAACAACCTTTTCTTGCACAGATGCGACGCACAGTTAAACTATTATTTGTTTTGTAACACACTTAATTATGTACTCCTTTCTGTAATTATCTTTTTGAATTTTTAAGTTGTTGTTTGGTTTGTTGACATGAGCCAGTGTCGCGAGCGCATTGCGGATGACAGACAGATCGAATCATAGATAATATACTATACCTGGATCGAATTGTCAAAGAATGTCTGCTGTCTATGCCTATGGCATGGAGGTAGTAAGTACTACGTTGTGCGTAGTGCTTATTACTTCCATCGTATATGGTCTATGGCTCTGGCTCTGACATCAAATTAACTCTGTTTATAGTTTTGCATGTTAGGATAGGAGATTTTTGATGATATTATTATTATTTTTTTTCCTGTATTTTGTTTGGTATTTAGGTGTAAGGTGCGTTTTGTTTGTGCAGAATAAAACATTTTTCTTTCTTTCTTTCTTTATTCAAACTAGGCTGAGAATCAGCACTTTTTGAACGTCAATATTACATGAGACCTTCCCCCAAAACACTCAGACTTCGCCACTTTCTAATGCTTTCGTTCGGAAGAAGAAGTGGCGAAACAAACACCCTAACAGCACAGCAGTCTGTTATGTTAAAAAAAAAACACATGACTTTTTTTTTCTTATAATAATAAACTAGCGCTGGACTGAAATCCCGCCTGATGGTAAGCAGTGATGCTCTCGTTGATGGTAGCGCGCTAGTTTATTAAGAACCTAGTCACTCAAAAAAAAATCTGAGTGAATGGTAAGGCAGTTGAGCGAGGTGATGCAATGTTAAACCCAACAACACGACCAAAAATGCTGCGCCAGAGGGAGATTGATCTGGAGACCCTCCACGACCAAACTCCCGACACAACAACATTTCTTTATTGCGAGCCAAAAAAAGACAGGGTTAGTAACATAATCCTTAAAAAACTTTGTGCTACTAAATAACACGATACAGTGATACATGTAACTGACAGCTGTGAACCACATATAGAGTGTACTCTTTCAGCAATAATTTTTAGAACTCTATTAGGACGGGCTTTGATTCGAACCACTACAACCAAACAAAAAAAAAAATCACCATGGTTCTGACCTCCCCTGAACTGATATTGAATTCCACATCTCACTAATCACAAATACAAATATAAATCTGACAGAGAAACACACCAATCTGAATACCAAAACCGATTAGATGTTTATTCTTCGGGGATGAAACTCGAACAGCTACAACCAACACCTCACCTCTTTACTCCAAATGCCTCCCTGGTAGTTGCATGTGGTATTCAATTATACAGTATGTTAAGAAAATCCTGTCCGACCCGTGAAGGCGTTGTTAGGTATCGATAACTGATTCTACTAATGCATACAAAACCGGGCTAAACTTAAAAAAAAAATCCCCCTAAAAAAAAAATATTATTTCGCAAAAGGAGGTAACTTAATAAATGTGTGTTGACCACCCTTCGCCTGCCGCGCGCGGGGGGCGGGCGGCAGGACACGCGGCACGTGGTCGCATCGCTATTCGCTCATAATAATACCGGTGTTGTCACTTTTTAAAAATTACCAAATTTCGGGGAAATTGGAATTAATTCGCGGGAAAAAAAGATTATTTCAAAATTCATTTGTATTGGTACTATGATGAATACGTAAAATTTTATATTATATTTGGTCATGTGTTTACCTAACCTTTATTGTCCTTATGGGTCGGACAGGGTTTTCTTAACATACTGTATACACCTGTGTACATACATAGTACTTTGTTGCACAAAAGTAAAGTATTTAAAAATTATACCGCGCAGATTCTACCTGCACAGCTGGATATAGACCAGCGGATAACGGTTTGTTAGGTGGTTTCATAATTGTTCTGGTTATGGTAGAAAAAGGGAAGTTGGCGACAAAGATGTCTGAGTTACTTCTTTTTCTCTCATGGTAGCCTAGTACGAGATTGTTGCCAATTTTATAGCGCTTTCGACAGCGTTATACCGTTCCTGATTAACTGAGGGGTACCTCAGGTCCACATGTTTGAGGGGCGACAGATGTCCAGTGGTCGGGGACTCTAAAGCAACCATCTCGCCAAAGAGGTGTACTACATTGACATTTGGTATCATCACGTCTACGACGGCGGTCACTAAAAGCCAGCAACGCATAGCACGTAGCGTTTTTTATATGTAAACACAAATACATTTTCCGTTTTGCTTATATTATGCAAACTACAGGATAAATCAGCTTAGTTTTGCCTTTCCATCATCAAATCATCATCAAATATCGCTCTCCTAATCTCATCAAATATTTCCTCGCGATAAACCACATAATTTACACTATTCACACAAGCACAGTACATACCGAAGTTACAAAATGGCGACTCTCAATCAAACATAGCGCAAGTTTCATGATTATCGATAGCTTATCTGGAACTAAGTTTCTGTCGACATTATACCTATTTCCTCGTCCGCATTGGAGGCGAATAGGCTGATCAATATCATGTTCTGAAGTTAATCCTTATTTTATGATACATGCTTTTAATTATGTTAGGTGGGTCTATCCTGTAAAAATCAGCTGTCAATAGTGTCGATCAATGACATTTTTGACAGCTTTGTCGTCCTCCGTGGCGCAGCGGTCAACACGCCTGCCTGCGATGTGGAGGCCCCGGGTTCGATACCCGGTCAGGTCATGTATATATG
Source organism: Sesamia inferens (assembly GCA_037179545.1). Taxonomy (NCBI): domain Eukaryota; kingdom Metazoa; phylum Arthropoda; class Insecta; order Lepidoptera; family Noctuidae; genus Sesamia; species Sesamia inferens. The sequence goes on along the minus strand of CM073933.1, from coordinate 28,066,819 downwards.
TATCTATAGTAAAATATAGTATCGTTGAGTTAGTACACCATAACACAAGTCTCGAACTTACTTTGGGGCTAGCTCAATCTGTGGGATTTGTCCGTATATATTTATTTGTTCACTTAACTTTTATTGGGAGCTGTTAGTCAAATTGCACTTTTGTTATTGACACTTTTGACGGTTAATTTTTCATCTGAAAACGTGAAAATTTAAGCAAAATGTAAACTGATATATCACCTGATTGACATTATCAACAGCTCAGTTCTATAAGTGAGCTGTTGATAATTGCAGTCATAGCTGATAATGTCAAATAAAAGAACTGGGCTGTAAACGTAGTAGATGATAGGGGATTTAAGATTTCATCTCTTCAAATCACCTCATATAGTGACGGGGTCCACAAGGACCGAAGCCTGCCAGGGCCGCGGATTGTTCATGAGAGATGCCGTGGCCGTACCGGGACCCCTGGCGCACAGGCAAGTAAAGGAACACGGGTGGGTTTTCTTCTTCAGCCTGTGGATGTCCACTGGTGGACAAAGGCCTCTCCCAAGGCTTTCCACGCTGACCGGTCTTGTGCTGCCCGCATCCATCGGCTTCCCGCGACCTTCACCAGGTCATCAAATCAAATCAAATCAAATCAAATCAAAGCATTTATTTCAAATAAACCAGTTACAGGCACTTTTGAATTGTCAGAAGTTCGGTCAGTCAGTAAGGTGAAGCTAGTCGCCCATTCCAAAAAGTAGGTACCTATGGAGAAGAACGGGCAAGAAACTCCATGGACACTCTTTTAAAATATCAAGCTATTGATACAAATATTAGATTACATCATTCATTTTGAAATCAATCGTGTGAGAACGATGCAGAAATATATTGTACGCTGAGAGCGTCCATTGTGGAAAAAAAACAACAATTCAGAATTTAAAATACGCCGTAGCAGCTAAGAGATGACCAGTCCCCTCTGACGGCGTCCGTTCACGAACATGACGTATGGATCAGCATCATTCAGCTCAACCATATTGAAGGGAACCTAATGACCCAACACACACGCCACCACCAGCGAGACATTTGAGTGAGCATGACATACTCTCAACAGCCATAGCACTATCAAGTCAATAAACGACTAACCCAACAAATAGATGCTTTACAGCAAATAGATCGTGCTCACACGTGTTCCATGCAATTATACAATACTAAGAAATTGAATCTACACAATGCAAAGACAGTTTTGTCCAAGGTTCAGCAGCTCCAACGGTGTTCCCGAATGCTAAGTTTAGCTCCTGTGCAGCTGCACCAGTGCCGAATACCCCTGTCAGCGATGCAATTCCGTAACGTACAATATGCCTGGCTACATAGCGTGTACTGGCTTTGAGTTAAGAAAAAACAAACAATTGCAAATTTAAACTACGAGAGGAAAAATCAAAGAACAATCAGTGTAAGCATAGAAATCGGACGCAGCTCAAGCCCAAGCCTTTTTGTCGTCAATATAATCTTTAACACTATAAAATGCTTTCTGACACAACTTACGTTTAATGAAGCATTTGAATTTATTCAGGCTCAGATCTTGAACCACCTTCGGTCCACCTTGTTGGGGGACTCCCTACGCTGCGTCTTCCAGTACGTGGCCGCCACTCCAGAACCTTACTGCCCCATCGGCCATCGGTTCTACGAACAATGTGCCCTGCTCACTGCCACTTCAGTTTAGTGACTCTCCTCATTTCTGATTCGATCACGCAGAGAAACTCCGAGCATAGCTTTTTCCATTGCCCTTTGTGTGACTCTGAGCCTTCCTATTCAGTAAAAATCTGACAAACCCGCTCAGAGCGGGAGAAGTCTTTTGATGAGTTTTTTGCAAGTGGTCTACATAACAATGGATGTTGTGTGGATAAAAATATTAAATAAAGAACGTTGAATATGCGTCAATGGTAAGTTTGTCATTCGCGACGTCCTTATTCCCCTGCAATGGACCGTACTCAAATGTATTATTGGAATTTCACAGAATATCATTCATTACAATACAATCGCTTTATGTAAAATAGATTTTCACGGAAAACAATTCAACCAATTCTTATCTAAAGAACATTTTTTTCTATCTTTTATTTATTGAAATATGATGTAGAAAACATACAGACTACAACACATCAAGCTGCTAAATCTGTCAAATTTCTTTATTAGATTTTCAACTTTATCACTAAAGCATTAAGGCTCAAGGTTGATTGGGAATATTTGACAGTTTCGGGTAGCTTGACCTGCTGTCGTACATTCGAAAAAGAAAGTTTTGGACTCCGGCTGTTATTAAATGTATTTGTAAACATAAAGATATGTATTTTCTGTAATATAAGATTGACGTGATAAATAAAATATTAAGTCTAAGAAATTATTGCCCAAAAAGACAGTGTTATAGGTTTTTTATACATTTTAATTTTCGAATTATTTTGTATTAATATGAAGCGTTCCATGAACGTTGATTGACAACTTATGATACCTACACCACATAAGATTTTTTATGAGTTTTATTTCACTTTGGTTCATGGAACGCTTCTTAATACAATAAGAATTCAAAAACAAAAAAAAAACCACTAAAATGTATTTTTGTCGGCCTCCATGGCGCAGCGGTCAACACGCCTGCCTGCGACGTGGAGGCCCCGGGTTCGATCCCCGGCCAGGTTATGATGGAAAAACGATCTTTTCCTGATTGGCCTGGGTCTTGGATGTTTATCTATATATGTATCTATTATAAATATAGTGTCGCTGGGTTATGAAATGAAATCGTTTATTAAGCAAGTAGGATCACCGATCACTTTTACACGTCATGTTTTTTTTTTTTTTTTTTTTTTTAACTAGATGAAGCCGGCATTTCCTAACTGACTACCTCTGAGAAGAAATAGCCGAAACAAACTCAGGGATCATCGTCTTTTTTCAAGTCCAGCCATTAAAAATGAGAATGTTTATAATAATTTACCTTATAATTACGCATATTGCTTAATAACAATGCTTAAAAGAGCGAGCAGCTCAGTCCCAAGCTTTTTTGTCTTCTAAATAATCTGTGATTTTATAATACCCCTTTTTGCAAAGTTTGGCCTTTATATAGTAGTTAGTATCCCATAACACAAGTCTCGAACTTACTTTGGGGCTAGCTCAATCTGTGTGATTTGTCCGTATATATTTGTTTATTATTTATTTATTTATGAAACACCCACAACACTGTCTTTTTGGACAATAATTTCTTTGACTTGCTATTTTATTTATCACGTCAATCTTATAAGAAAATACATATCTTCAAGTTTACAAATACATTTAAAAATTCCCGCAGACATAACTTTTTTTTTGGAGTGTATGATGGGCGAAAAATTGCTCTCATTAACCCACCTTATTAAATGGGGTGAGAATATTCGGAGTATCCGCTGAAAACGAAATTCCTGCTGGTGTTTTCCTGACTGGTGGCGTTTCTCAGACAACCTGAATACACTCCTAAGATAGAAATAATTGTAATAATGCTGTTTTCATCCATAAAGAAAAATAACTAATCAACATCAACGATTTACATAAAATTGATTATATCAAAGGTTGACCCAATAACTTTGAAGCTCGTCGCCTCTTGAATTTTCTTTTGGCTAAGCTTTCCTTGATTACTATGCAGAAAAAAACATACCAAAATGGATATTTTTTATCAAATAAAATGAATTTTCGGTGTTTGATGTCAAATAAACATTGTACAATTGTATAATCAAAAAAATAATCGGATTTTGTGAAGATAATTGTGTTATTACAGAATTCGGTGGTAATATTGCTTGATGTATGGAGATTTCCTTTATTCTAATCTATACTTAATATATAAAGCTGAAGAGTTTGTTTGTTTGTTTGAACGCGCTAATCTCAAGAACTACTAGTCCGATTTGCGATCGATAGCCCATTAATCCAGGGAGGCTTTAGGCATATATAACATCACGCTACGATCTGCGATGCTGGAGCGTAGCATATAAAAAATTAAAATGTATGCTTATTGTGATCTGGAAGTGTAATAATGTATCTATAGAAATTGAATATTTTTGGGTTAAAATGAAACGTTCAAATAACTTACTCCACGCGAACAATATCGTGGGCGGCCGCTAGGTAAATATATTCCCCCTTATTTATAAAAGATGTTTAAAGTTAATTAGTGATTAGCGATTCTTTAACCATACATTTTAGACGTTTGCACGTCACTTAACTTTAATCTTCGTTTATGAATAAACCCCTTAAACACTGTCGTATATATTCATAAAGGATGATTTAAGTTAAGTGACGTTAAAAGGTCAAAAATGTATGGTTAAAGAATCGTTAATCACTAGTTAACTTTAAACAGCGCTTATGAATAAGGGGGATTTTTATGGCTGATATTCACGACCCCGTAATAAATTTTTGGGCATTTTTATAATTAATTCAAGGTTAGTGAAACATACATACCTTTTAAACACAATTTTATTTCTGGTCGTTTATAATGTTATCTGTTTAGATAAATACACTTAATTATTTAATAAAACATAAATTACCATAAAGATCAGCAATATATCATGGACGTATGGTATGGGCAAGGTAGATATGGAAGGATGGGTGGGGGGGTTACTGGAGCGTTTCCCCCACACAAGATCAGTCAGTCAGCCACTGGTAAACTGTGCTCATGTTGGCAACAAGTAATAGAGTAAGCAAAAAAAGGTATTAATTTTTCTACTGTGCGACATGTCAAAACGTGGCTGTCTATGATGACCGAAATCGTTCAAATTGCCTGTGCATGTTGAACGAACACCGGAAAAATGAAATAGTAGTACATACGGAGGACGGGTCTGAGCAATTATGCTGCAATGTGTGTTGGGTACGATGCACCAAATGTTTTTGTGTCGGGAGTTTGGTCGTGGAAGGTCTCCACATCAATCTCCTTCTAGCGCAGCATCGTTGGTCGTGTTGTTGAGTTTATCATTGCATAATCTCGCCCAACTGCCGTCTTCATTCTTTCTTCATTATATACAATAGGAAGGCAAAGTTAAAGCACGTTAAAGGAAGCAAAGTTAAAGGAAGGTAAAGCACGGCAGTTTATTAACTCTATTCAGGCTTAATAAACCGCCGTGCTTTACCATCAACGATTGCAGCACTGCTTACCATCAGGAGAGATTGCGGTCAAGCACTAGTTTACAATTGATAAAAAAAACAAAGATGAAATCGTAAGAAAAAATCGTCAACTACATATTAGTATGTTAAAAATCACATTTAAAATAACATAGTCCATGATTTTCTTAAACTGCCACCTGCCTCCTCCTAAATAGAATCCTGGCTACGCCCTGGGCAATGTTAAAATCCAACTTATTGTAGTAATTTTTCAACCAGCTCTGTTATTTTCCACCCGTGTTCATGAAAAAGCGGGTCTCGACAAGAATAATAGGCGTGAAAATCACACCGACACGAAAGATCCATCATACAAACAAACAACATCAAATCACTTTGTTTCTTTCGAGAGCAAAAACTTTTCAATTCGCCCCATCAGCAGCATTTCTAAAGATAGACGAAAAAAATTGGAACGGTTAGGGGTACTTTAGCTCTCCCTGCCCCAACTTCAAACATTCCTGTTCGAAATACAAATAAGCGGTATTAACTACATGTCGGCTCGACCGACAATTATTCTCTGTCTGGCATTTACATGGCCTTATTTTTCCGTACTGTAATTTCGACGTCTGCTGTTTGCATTCACCGTACGTATTGCGAAGTTCTGATAATTTATTGCACCGTATCCACATTTATTGATAAACGACAGCGCGAATCGTGACGCGTTCGTGCAATAACGATTTACAGCCGTAGCCTTTTGTTGGTAGTGAATTTATTGTATTGTGAACTGCACAGATTTCATTCGATGCTAAACTTTTTTGGTTCTATAGCTAAAGTATATAGTTGACTTCTATTGTATATTGGGTTTGAAGTAACCATCTGTTTTTGCTGAGAGTGGAGTTGCAAGAGGCTGTAAGTTTTGAAGTTGTTTGATGCAGCATGAACATTGACCAGCAATGAAATGAAATCGTTTATTATGCAAGTAGGATCACTGATCACTTCTACACGTCATATTTTTTTAAACTAGATTGAGCCGGCATTTCCTAAGTGACTACCTTTGAGAATAAAAGCCGAAACAAACTCAGGTATCATCGTCTTTTTCAAGTTCAGACATTAAAAATGTTTACAATTAATTTACGTGATTTAAAATGTCATAATTGTAGCATAATTACGCATATTGCTTAATGACATTGCTTAGCAGAGCGAACAGCTCAATCCCAACCTTTATTGTCTTCTAAATAATCTGTGAGTTTCGAATGTCCATGGGAAGCTTATTGTAAAAGTGTATACATTGACCCATGAACGAGTTGCCTACTCTGTGAAGACGAGTGTGATGTACAGCAAGATTATGTTTGTTCCTGGTATTCCTTTATATTATGAATATCGCGTGTTTTCTTAAAATTCGATATATTTTATGTACATACATAAAAAGAGAACAAATTAAAAGAAAACGAGTAGTTGTGTTGTGATATGAACCGGGTACGATGCGCTAAATGTGGTTGTGTCGGAAGTTTGGTCGTGGAGGGTCTCCAGATAAATATACCTTTGGCGCAGCATCATTGGTCGTGTTGTTGGGTTTAACATTACATCACCTCGCTCAACTGCCGTCTTCCTTCCTATTCACTAAGTTTTTATTTTATGAATAGGCTCTTAATAAACTAATGCGCTAACTAACTAATGTTGGGAGTTTGGTTGTGGAGGTTCTTCAGATCAATCTCCCCTTTGGCGCAGCATCGTTGGTCGTGTTGTTGGGTTTAACATTGCATCACCTCACTCAACTGCCGTCTTCCTTCCTATTCGCTCAGTTTTACGGAGTGAATAGGCTCTTAATAAACTAGCGCGCTTTACCATGAACGATTGCGTCACTGCTTACCATCGGGCAGGATTGCGGTCAAGCACTAGTTAATAATTATTTAAAAACAAAGTTTTTTGAATTGTTCATTTCGCTCGTTCGTATCTTGTACAGCTAAAATCACGAGATATACGACCCACGTTTAGAACAAAACCATATCAAACTCAAAAACTGAAGTTCATTTAGATCTAGAAGCTTACACGTCCAAAGTTAACACGGCAATCAAACTGTACCTTTTTAAATTCCACACAGCCATTACCGAATTCGAAATATGAAATTGACAGTCGCCCACACCGCATTGTGCCAAGTCGGGAATAGGATCGATGGATTGTAGGACCGCAAATCTGGTCAGTCGGCTGTATGGAGTACAGAGCCGTCTAATGCATACCCCGGTTTCGGCCAAGAACATTGGCCTTATCCGTTCGCTCCATTTAGCGTTCCGGTATTCCACCACCAATATCATCGGTCTTTGACGATCATTCACAGGTTTATTGGAGCTAAATCTGCCACCAACGTGTATAACGATAGGTTCTTGTTATAAATGATCGTAGTTTTAATTGAGTTTGCAACTGAAGGAGTGATCTGCTTGATTGTGAACAATTTGTGATGAACTAATAGTGACGTACTTTGCCTCTGTGAAGTCGGCTATTCGAATTTGATTGAAGTAATAATTAGTAGTAAAATTAAGTTTTATGTTAATATGAGTGTTCAATTTTATGGTTATGTGACTTCCTTTTGATACTAGGCAGTTATGACGATGAAAGAAACAGTTATATATACCTTTCTTAGATATTTATACATATAAGAGGGTATCAGGGAGCATTCTAAATCACCTGGCGTGAAATTTTTCGTCGGTGAAAAAACAAACATTATCCTTTTTTTAAGAAAATCACAATACCTTTGTGGTCAAACTGTATGAAAGATTTACTTTTTAACAATCGTCAGCAAATCTGAACACTTGCAGAATCAGGTACGATCCTCGAGGTGTCTTTTTCTGACAGTTTCATCGTCGAATTTTTTCTTGTTTATATAAAAAGTCGACATACTTTAATAAACAATATAGGTATGGGAAGGAAAATATTTACATTCCAAAAAAAAATCTCATTCTACATAATAAAAACATAAAAGTAAACAGCATAAAGCTCAAAGTATTTAACAGTCAACTCATTCACTATCTTCATAGCAACTTCGCAAATATGCAAAAAAAATATCTTTAAGAAGATAAATATTATTTTCTTTTATTGTGTCATAGGTAACACTTTATTGACAGACACCAACAGGTGTTGCTACCCTAAATCCATCACAGCTTTGACAATATCGAGTAAATATTGAGTTATCATTTTGATACGAAAAAAATGTCAAGGTACTGCTGTCAATATCTGTGATATATTTTATTTATGACTCTCTTTATAGCAACTTTGCATATCGGAAGACACATGTCCCTGGAGTATGAGAATATGGAAATCTGGTTGCGATGAGATGATAAAGCATGCTAGCAATTTCTATGCAAAGTTTAAAAACATACCATCATTTTAGGGCTGCCAAAGACTGCCAAACCCTATTATATTGAAGGCTCTACTGAGGCAGGGCTGTATCTTCTGAACTGAAATGGGAAGACCCTTAATATTTTAATAGAGTGTGTACTATAATAATAACACAAACTTGAAATCAAACTTATAAAAGAATGAGAGGGCAATCTTAATAATATTACAAAAAACACTAAGCACTTTTTTATTTACTAAAGGATAAAGGAACACCATGTCGAGTAAAAATTATTTTATCGGTATTTTTAGACAAAATATTTTATACTTCCTGCACGAATTCCCAGTCTCCCTCACATGGATTGTCACTAGGCGGCAATCAGGAATAATATTCCCATTTGCTACAGGGTGGCGATTGGGAACTTATTGCCCCCATTTCGAACCTGTACACTGCACTGTATAAAGGTGATTATTTGAGTATCTGTGACTATGACTGATGATTAGCTTCTCTTAGGTTGTGTAACTATTGTATATAAATACTTTGATTATCTGAGGTTTATATGATTAATAATAATAATTAATGAAAACCAACTACGATGAAGAAAATGTGGTTTTTCCCTAATAATATCACTCATCTATTAATAAAAGTACATTGGAAATGTCTGACAGATAATAATCTCTCATTGCGGCCTTAAGACAGATACTGATGAGGGTATCTGGCTATCCACACAGCAGCATTTACAGCGATTTTAAGTTGGTGTAATAAGTGGGGGGACTTTTATTCCCCATTGCCACCTGGTGCAATTTATGTAGATGCGACTGAGAATATACCATTTTAAAACCTGTAACCTCATACTCCGTCATATTATCAGTTATTTGATACAGATACTGCACACCTGTGTAAAATGTCAACTAAATCAAATATGGAATGTGATTGAAAAAACAATCAATATTAATGTTGAATATTATTCGCTTGTTGCTAGATCGTATAAAAGTGTGCTTATCTTAATCATCAAACATAACTTTATTATGTACGTAAAGTCTAATATCTGTTATAAGCATGAGAGTATGGATGTATGTTTTTCGTCGTTGTTTTGGCATTTGTTGAATTAGTGCTTCCAGAGATTATGGTCGACCCACAATTTAACACACATTTGAACGGGAGTGAACAGCATCTGTTAAGATTCTTAAATACTTTTTATGTCTGTACGACGAATGGACAATTATACCTCTTTATTATTATTATTTTTTTAAGAAAAGAATCTTGAGGGAATAGCATGATTTAATTCCCCCACCGCCGTTCCACCATCTGACGACCCCTCGTACGGCGAGTTTCCACTCTCACGTTGTTAACACCAGTATGATCCGGACGAAGCGTTTCGCCTTCTCCTTTATACCGCGTACATCGAGGGACTCGAACAATTTGTCAGCGGCGGTGTTTCCGTCTGACTACAATTTGAGTGTCTTCAGGGCTATAGTGAATAGGCTCTTAATAAACTATATAGATTGCGTCACTGCTTACCATCAGGCGGGATTGCGGGATTGCGTATAATACATTAAAAAAAAGAAACAAGTACTATTTACCTACACTTAAATGTCAAAAATCTTAAGCATCCAATCCCTTAAACGCGTATTCCAGCTCCGTTTACTTATATTTCCCTACGAATACTGAACGAAAAACTATTTCCTTAGTAAAATTATCCCGCCGCGGTCCTAAAGCTCACGTAGTGCAGAGGGCTGTGTAAATAACGGTTTAATGGATATTCTGGCTCGGCGCGGATACAGGGCCGTATTCCGAACGAAAGTGGTGCTAAATTCTTATAATATCCGGCTACTTTTACACGATATGAAAGATGTGCTTCGGGATTAGATAGCTAGTTATGTTTTGTTTCGTTTGTTTTATGTGTACTATTTGTTTTGCTTGTGTAATAGATAGGTGTTATTGTTTGGCTTATCGTATTTAAAGAATATGGAATAAGATTTTATTGGACTTGCTCGGTACGCTATAGACCTCGTCCGCTTTCCATGAGGCGAGTTTGAGGTCAAAAAATGACTAATTTGTTATTCAAAAAAATACGTATACAAAAAAAGCAATATAATTGTGATTGACAAAAGCTAGATATATTTACCGACGGAAAACGATAGGTTCGTTATTGTAGTAACGTAAAACTGAAAACATTGTTACGATTAAGTCGAGAAGAAAGGCTTATAAATAGTATATTTTAATATTTAATTAAACTTTTCGCATAAAAAAGTACAAAGGAAGACTTAATCCATCTTTAGTTAAGTAATCTCTACCAACAATCCAAGGGCGGTGAAGAGATTTGATGGCAGGTGCTTTCATTGTGAAGAAAAATGATATACATATAATAAAAACCTCCTAAATTTTCTACTTACATAAATATGTAATTATTATTTTATATACATGTTTATATTATAGTGAAATACATAAAATATCGTGATTAATTACATAAAGCCCACTAACCGAGAGCTCGTTTACAGAACCACCCCAATGGGTGCATTTATATCCGTCCGTCTCTGTATCCGCCTATAAATATCCGTATCCACGTCGACTCGGCTACGTGACACGACGCAACACGTCTCCGAATTCGTATTGGGAAAATAAGAATAGGTATTTCAATTGATTTTGCGTATTAACGTCACTTGTCATCCCAAGACCAGTATATATGTTTATTAAATTAAGTACAAAGGTATCAGATTCGATCGATCTTGAATTATTCAGAGAGAGAGCGACGGAAGGATATAATCATTGCTTTGAAGGTATTATATTATAATCTATCGTTGTGATCTATATATTGTCGTGGTGGCCTACTGGTTAAAACGCCACCCTCTCAAGTATGAGTGTGCGTGTTCAATTCCAGGTCAGGCAAGTACGAATGTAAAGTTTCTAAGTTATATTGTACATCCTTACTGATATTAAAAATGGGAAAGTGAGTTTGTTCCGCTTTCACGCCGTAACAACTGAACCGATTGCTTTGAAATTTTGCAGACGTAAAGTTAGAAGTCAAGATTAAATAATCATCATCAGCCTCTACTCGTCCACTGCTGGACATAGGCCTCCTTCATGGCACGCCGACAAGCTCGATCCTGAGCAGTTCTCCGGCAGCCACTACCAACCACCTTTTTGATGTCGTCGCTCCATCTCGCCCAAGGGCGTCCTACGCTACGTTTGCCGAGACGCGGTCTCCACTCGAGGACTCATTTACCCCAATGGTTGTCGGTCCTGCGGCATATGTGACCAGCCCATTGCCACTTCAGCTTGCTAATCCTCTCAGCTATGCCGGTGACTCTGGTCCTCTCTCGGATCACCTCATTTCTGATGCGGTCCTTCAGAGAGACACCCAACATAGCTCGCTCTATAGCTCGCTGAGCGGCTTTAAACTGGTGGACTAGTCTGACCGTTAGTGTCCACGTCTCGGCTTCGTAAGTTATGACGGATAGGACGCACTGGTTGAAGATTTTAGTCTTCAAACATTGGGGTATGGGCAACGAAAATACTCGACGAAGTTTACCAAATGCTGCCCATCCCAGCTGGATCCTTCTATTTGCCCGAGGTATAGATATTCTGAAACAACTTCGAGCGGCAATCTGTTAACGGCAACCGGTCCCGGAGTGACCCGGTCATTGGATTTGGATTGGTTCATTGGATTAAATAATAGGTTACTTTTATCCAGGAAAAATTTGATATTCCCGAGGGAAATGTAAAAAGCGCGGAATAACCGAACTCCACGCGGGCGAAGCCACGGTCGGAAAGCTAGTTTTAAATATATCTTGGAGACAAATGACTGATTACAATGTGAAGGAAAACATCTTGAGGAAACCTGGACTTTAAGTCTGAAATCGCCAACCGGCATTGAGCAAACGTGGTGATTACTCTCAATCTTTCTCTGTATGAGAGAAGACCTGTGCCTGGCAGTGGCTCGCTCGGTTTTATATGCGTAAGTATCGATACTGTGGCAATGTCGTAATGAAGGGTAAAGCTTAAGTTTGAAGAAGTGACTGCTATACAAACACGTGTTTTCTTTTTAAATAATTATAAACTAATGCTTGATCGTAATCCCGCCCGTTAGTCAGCAATGATGCAATCGTGGAGCGCGCTACTTTATTATAAGCCTATTCATTTAAAAAAAACTGTGTAAATGGGAAGAAAGACGGCAGTTGAGCGAGATAATGCAATATTAAACCCAACGGCATGACCAACGATGCTGCGCCAGAGGGGGATTGATCTGGAGACCCTCCACAGCCAAACTCCCGACACAACCACATTTGGCGCATCGTTCCCGGCACACATCGCAACACCCCTTCTCAGACCCGCACCCCAATATTTTTGGCAGCGGGCGCCCACAGAGCTGATGCATAGAGGACAATTGGCTCTGTAGTGGCGTTGTAAATTAGGCGAAAGACGTCCGTGTGCAGCGGAGTTATGCCGCGGCGTTTTGCCTCCTCTCGCCACTCCCACGTGTGTTCACGTGGGTTCAGCCTCCAGATCCCACGGCGGCAATCCAGCAAGGAGGCTCGCTGCCTCAGCGGAGACCGTGCGGTATCTCCGGATCAGCCGAATGGCCATGATCCTCTGGTACGCGGTAAGGTATCGGGCTGGTCGCTTCCTTAGCGACCGCGCAGGCAATGCAGCCCTGAGTATGTATACTAATGAACATACTTGCACTTATTTGCGTTCATTCCTGAAGGTCAGAATAAGCATTCCATTACGGTTAGGCCCTGTTCTGTTTATCTTCCACGATACCAGGACTGATCCACAATCATCCGCACTCTTAGAGGTAAACAAACGCTGACAAATTTGTTTTCAAAAGCAGACTGAAAAACCTTATTTCGAAAATAATATGGCATTCTTAAATGCAGAAAAGTTTAATGCAAAAAATCTAACATAATGCAGCTCTCACGCGGCGACAGTCCTTACGCTGGCTGTTGAATAAAACATTCGAATGTACATATTTCGTTTCACTATTTCATCAGCGCTCGCTATAAGGGGTGAAGAAATCTGGGTTGCAGGATTCTATTTGAAACTGTTTTTAGGTGAGTACTGATTAGTCAAGTAAAGTTTTAAGAAAGTACTGATTCGAAATAAAAATTAAGTTTAGAAAGTATATCTTCAATGTTTTTTTTTTTAGAGTGAATAGGCTCATAATAAACATGATGATGACATGATGATGCATGATGGTAAAGCGTACTAGTTTATTTTAAGCCTATTGACTCTAACTTTTCAAGACAATTAAATTTTAAGCAAACGGGAAGACCGTTGCAGGCAAATTATTCCTGTCCTTTATGTACGTGGTATAAATGACGAGGTTAAACGCTTCATCCAGAACATAGTGGTGTCAACAAAGTAAGGGGAACGGAGATGGGGAATTAAATCATGCAATTCATCCTATAGAACACTGATCCGGATTTCGGTTTCTGCAAATTTTAAATATACAACACACCATACCAATTTTATTTACATCTTTGTCAGTTGTCTTTCATTATTTACTAATTTGATTAGTATAAAGATGAGAGCAAACAGCATTATGTATAAATAGCTTAATGCATAATTGCTATTGACTTGACTTCAAAAATCGATTCGTAATTAGTACCTTTTGTAAATGAACCCAAAAACCTGCAATAATTGTACGTATTGTAAGATATTTATTTACCATCATGAAACTTCTGTGATTTTTTAAATTTACTGTTAAGATTGCCTTGTATTGTTCATATTAAGTAAATTGTATCCTTATGAGAAATAAATGGTTTTAATCGTACATTCATGTTGTAAAAACAATTATACAGTTAATGGAAATTGACTGACTCAAGATTGTTTTTAGATTAAGGAGAAGGAAAACTGACATGAAAATAATGTACACATTTTTTTTTCAAAAACGAGTTTTCAATGAATTTGTATACTGGCTTATAAAACTAAACGGTGGTAGGCCATAACATCGGCCGTCGGCAGAAGTTACCACCCACCAGACAAAGCCTTGCCGCCAAGCGATTTGTCGTGTTCCGGCATGATGTCTGATGAAGCCGTACGGAGGACGGGTTTGAGCAGTTGTGTTGCGATGTGTGCCGGGTGCGATGCGCCTAATGTTGTTGTGTTGGGGGTTTGGTCGTGGAGGGTCTTCAGATAAATCTCCCTTTGGCGCAGCATCGTTGGTCGTGTTGATGGGTTTAACATTGCATCACCACGCTCAACTGCCGTCTTCCTTCCTATTCGCTCAGTTTTTCAGAGTGAATAGGCTCTTAATAAACTAGCGCGTTTTACCATCAACGATCGCATCACTGCTTACCATCAGGCGGGATTGCGGTCAAGCGCTAGTTTATAATCATAAAAAAAATAAATAAATAAAGAGTGTTCTTTTGAAAAATATCGCTCACTTAGTAATCTACGTGATCGCGGGAAGCCGATGGACGCAGGCAGCATAAGACCGGTCATTGTGGAAAGTTTTGGGGGACCCCTTTGCCCAGCAGTGGACTTCTATAGGCTGAAGAAGGAAGAAGGAAGGAAGTAATAATATTGTTATATTATAGTAATATATTTACTAGCGTCTATCTAGTTAGTACCTCGAATCCGTTGATGAGTTCGTTTGGTTACTACTAGGTACAGTCATGATTCTGTAAAAAAAAAAACGTAATATTAACTCTGGTATCAATATTTATTATTATTTTTTTATTTTTGCATCAAAATCTTAATGCGTTTCATAGAATACATTTACCTACCAAGTTTCAACAGTATAACTCTTATAGTTTCGGAAAAAAATGGCTGTGACATACGGACGGACAGACGGATAGACAGACATGACGAATCTATAAGGGTTCCGTTTTTTGACATTTGGCTACGGAACCCTAAAAACATAGATATTTTTGTGTTGTTTTATTTTTTTTTAAAAAAAAAAAACCTCGCATCTCACTAGGAATGCTTTAGGCCTAGTATGAGTTTTCATTACGAAATTCGATCGTCGATATCGAACGCGTTTGACTCGGCAATTGGCCCGCTTCAAAGTTGTAAGAACTCTCAACCAATGAGAGCGCCAAACGCACTCGTTATCGACGATAGAGTTTCGTAATGAAAACTCATACTAGGCATACTGTATCGTGAGTGCGTTTACAAATATTTAAAGTCACATACACAAACAGCCAGATCCGAAACAACTACTTGTAGGTCATACAAATATTTATTCCGTGCGGGGTTCGAACCTGTGACACGCGCGCAGCAGTCGGTCGCTCAGCCACTACACCAACCATGTCGCCTTTAAACACTAGGTGAAAGATATGTCTTGATATAAACCAACTGTTAAGACTTAAAAAAAAAGAATTTGGCGGCTTTAAGACGTTTTGTTCAAAATATTCGTATTTTTTTATAGCCCGGGAGCGTCAAAGAAACCTTCGCTGGGACTTACATATTTATCAGCGTCCTTCGCGGGCCGCGGGCAAACTCCGGGAATTCAATTTGGCGCGCGAGGGTGACGCGTGTTCTTTTACCAATTTAAATTTTTGAGACACCTCTCTGTGTCTCAACGTGGACATCTCAGTGCATGACCTGCGTTCTTAATATGCGCTACAAAATGTTTTCAGCTTTGAGAAAATGTGTGTGAATTCTATTTTAGATAAATGTTGGCACAGTTAACGTCACTTTGAGAATATGGGACAGAATAAGTCCTTATTCAGATATGAAATAAAATTTTGAGATTTTAATTTCACATACGAAGATAAATATGTACGTAGAAGGAATTATTCATTTTGCATAATATCTCTTATTGTATATCGTTATATATAACTAATTATTTGCACTAAATTCTAAACTAAAAGACTTACTAATGAACTATACAAACCAATAGGTCTTGGAGTAGGTACTCGTCCAGATCGATATCAACTGGAAAGGTGTCCAGAAGACTGGCAGCATTGCCACATTGAATGAAAATGCAATCTTTTTAGCTAAAAAATGATCTAACCCTATGACTATATTACTTTCGCAAACCAAATTTTCGCTTTAACAAATATCTTCTTCTTCTTCAGCTTATGGATGTCCACTGCTGGATTAAGGAATCCCCCAAGGCTTTCCACGCTGACCGGTCTTGTGCTTCCCGCGACCTTCACCAGGTCATCGGTCCACCTTATTGGGGGCCTCCCTACGCTGCATCTTCCAGTACGTTGGCGCCACTCCAAAACCTTACTGCTTTATCGGCTATCGGTTCTACAAGCAATGTACCCTGCCCACTGATTCGATCACGCAGAGAAACTCCGAGCATAGATCTTTCCATTGCCCTTTGTGTGACTCTGAGCCTTCGTATGAGGCTCATTGTGAACGACCACGTTTAACAAATTAACAAACCACGTTAACAAATATATTATTTCTCTTGTATAGATCCCTTTTTCTCCTATTATATGCAGCCAAACTTGACAAATCAGCACCCGAATTTCGCAACACACTATTGCTATCATTTGGAATCATTTCGACGTATATCGCTAATCCATTGCTCCATATGTTCGAAAATGTGTCTGTTCAACAACGTAAATAACGCAATGGATGTTGTTGAACTGTCAAATGAAACCCATTGCTACTGATAGTGTTTTACACAATTACCGTGCTGGTATCAAAATGCATATTTACATTCAGAATATCACCATTAATCGTAACTTTTTTCCTAAAAGTTTACTGGGGAGGGGCTCTGAGAGCGAGCGCAGGCTGCTCGACCAGTGTAAGTAAGGACACTCATCCCTATTAGGGCAACAAGTTGAACCCGATCCTTTATATCACAAACAGAAACCCTAAAGCACTTAACCTTAATATATTACGACATAGGGTACAATATATGCATATTAAGCTACACAGAACGGGAAGAATTCCGACGTGGACCAACAAAAACAATTTTGTGATTCAACGAAAACACTTTAAAGTTCTTTTTCAGTTAAAGGCTGTGAAACTTTTTCAATTAAGAGTAAAATGATCGCGTTAGACAGAATAACAGGGTTTTTGAAGACACGTTTATTAAAATAAAAATTATAGCGACAATTTTTACGAATTCAATTGGGAGCAACCTTTTGAGATTTTAGTAGTTTATAGGAGTGTACAGAGTTAACAACATATTTGCAATTGTATTGACGATTTTTATGAATGTAATTCTATAAATACATTCATGTAAACATATTCGTCACGGTTAAAACCCCAGCTGCACCAAGTATGAGTGCGCGGGTTCGATACCAGGTCAGGCAAGTACCAATGTAAGTTTTCTAAAGTTATATGTACTTTCTAGGTATATCTTGGACACCAATAACTGAAGGTGAAGGAAAACATCTTGAGGAAACCTAGAGGTTTCCTCAAGATGTTTTCCTTCACCTTCAGTCATTCATTTCAGATTTAAAAGTAGACTTAAAAGTCTACTTTTAAGTCTGAAATCGCCAACCCGCATTGAGCAAGCGTGGTGATTACGCTCAATCCTTCCCTGTATGAGAGGAGACCTGTGCCCAGCAGTGGGATGATAAAAAATGTTATTGATGATGAAACACATTCATGCAACGGTCGAAAAGAATATTTTATTTGGATGCTCCGTTTTTTTTTTTTTCTATTTATACATTTTAAATTATATTTTTAAATAAAATACATATAAAAAATTAGTGATCCACCGATGTCGGAAGCAGGGTCCAAGCTACCTGTGGTTAGGGCTCCAAAGACTTATCACGATGCGGACCGTGTCCAGAAGTACTGCTTTTTGAATCAGGCCCTTGATCCAACCGACTAACGAGAGCCTTAATAGATATTGGTCGAGACTTCGGCTACCAGACCATTGATCGATGTGACAATCGGCACAAAGATAGCCGAGCACAGTGATGCGATCGTTGATGGTAAAGCGTGCTAGTTTATTAAGAGCCTATTCACTTTATCCTTGAAGACACTTAAATTAGTATAGTCAGACGGAAACACCGCCGCTGGCAAATTGCTCCAATCCCTCCTCCAGTCCAGATAGATTAGTTCTCCAGTTTCCAGATAGTAGATAGTTAATTTGTACATAGTATTACGTGCAATTACATATATTACATATATTACGGTACGATGCGCCTAATGTTGTTGTGTCGGGAGTTTGGTCGTGGAGGGTCTTCAGATCAATCTCCCTTTGGCGCAGCATCGTTGGTCGTGTTGTTGGGTTTAACATTGCATCACCTCGCTCAACTGCCGTCTTCCTTCCCATTCGCTCAGTTTTTCTGAGTGAATAGGCTCTTAATAAAATAGCGCGCTTTACCATCAACGATCGCATCACTGTTTACCATCAGGCGGGGTTGCGGTCAAGCGCTAGTTTATAATTATTTAAAAAAAAAGTATAGAAGATAATATATAGTTCCTCCAAATCCTGTCAAATTAAGATACTCCATAGACAGTTTACACGGGGGTAGAGTTTTGATGGGAAAGCTAAGATGAGTGTTACGCGCTTTTGTCATTGGACTTTTAAAATTATTTATAGTGTCGTTAACTAAATAAAAGCGAGTGATTTATGTAGTAAAAGGTGCATTCAGTAAATAATTCATAAAGAACATTGAAATATCGCAGCATAGTGAACACATCATGACTTTGTCTCGAACCTCACGCGGCCGTCTTTATTAACTGTTGGCGATACCCGCCATTATTGTGAAATAAAATTTTCAAAGAATTTGTATAATTTGTTACAAGTGTTATTGGCAAAATTGTGGTACCTATTCCACAGAGGCCATTGATCAAGAGTTCAGGTTGAATCTCACCTTGAAAAAAGAAGAAGACAGTTTACACTCGATTTTAAACATGGCGACCAAAAATACGCCAACTTACGCCAGGAGCGGACTAATTTGACTGGTAACATTTTATTTCTGTCATTTTCTTAATGAAATAGGGAGAAAAAGATGCAATTTAGTTCGTGAAGACGAGAATCGGGGCCATTATCTTCCTTTTTGTTAGACTTATTGTCAAAGAAACTTTTGTTTCCTCTGTTATCATTCGGTTGGATTTTCTCATAGACATACATATATTTTATCCCAAAAAACAAATTCTGAATTTGATTAGTATCCTTCTTGTATTACACTTACCATCTTAAACACCATTAAAGCTTAATTAGTGCTGAATATTGTCTTAATTTTCTTACAAAAAAGTAACAGATTTACAAACTCCCCTTCTCCTTGCCAACATGATTGGGTCTGGTAGTACGATTAAATTTCCGGTAATTTAATTGAGCCTAAAAATTTGGCAGATTTTCGATTTTCCGCTTAAAATTATTTTATGGTAATTTTTAAATCCTTGTTAGGCTGAGAAGAACGATTTTATTAATAAAGAATCAAGCATAAATGCCTATTGCGGCCCATTAGGTGCCAAAAATAAATTATGAAAATCACTGCTCAAAAATAACTTATGAAAATCTCAAATCATACATCAAAATATGTTTTATCTACTCTCATATCAAAAAATTAAAAATATAAAACTAAAAAGGAGTTTATATTGACGTACTTTACCCATAGTATATCGAAAGGAAATTAAAAAATTAAATTATAACATTATTTCTCTAACAAAATAATGTTATAATATTTTTTTTTTTTTTCATTACCGTACAGATTACAAACCATAGACAGCACTATTTCATTTTTTTATCTGTGGCTGCGCGCGCTTTGGCGCGTGCGCTTTGATGCAGGGTGCAGAATTTTGGCGCCAAATACCTTTCTTTGCATTGCGAGTCGTTGTTGTGTTTCGCTGGACACATAATTGATTATTATTGTTTCTTAACATGTATGAGATTAGATAAAGTAGTGTATGAAACTGTACATAATTAGGTATTACACACTCTTGTGATACTATTAAAAAACTCGCTTCGCTCGTTTTTTAAACTCACACTCGTGCATAATATCCCTCATTATGTAACAGTTTCATAAACTACTATTTCACACTCTCACAAAGACGTCAAAAGCGTCGTATTCAAACACAGTATACATAATAGTATTTTAACAGCATCCGTATACGTTTTATCCAACCACAAGCTACAAAGTTATTACTAATAAAGCCATAATAAACCTCTCTCGAGTGTAACGGTCTGAAGAGAACATTATGACATTGGCAAAAAATAACTAAGTACCTACTACAAAGCCTTGAGTTATCAAGCGATTAAATAAAAATATTCATATAATAATAAATACAACGTTATTTTTTGTATATTAGAAACCCGAAACACGTGTCCAGTATTTTTAAATAAAGAATCTATGTACAAAATTTCAAAAAATATAATAAAAAACGACAAAGTTATGAGCTTGTTATCTTACCTGGTTGTTCCAACAGAAATATGGCCAATGCGTAAAAAGTTTCTTTGACAAGAAACTTTTGTTTCCTCTGTTATCATTCGGTTGGATTTTCTCATAGACATACATATATTTTATCCCAAAAAACAAATTCTGAATTTGATTAGTATCCTTCTTGTATTACACTTACCATCTTAAACACCATTAAAGCTTAATTAGTGCTGAATATTGTCTTAATTTTCTTACAAAAAAGTAACAGATTTACAAACTCCCCTTCTCCTTGCCAACATGATTGGGTCTGGTAGTACGATTAAATTTCCGGTAATTTAATTGAGCCTAAAAATTTGGCAGATTTTCGATTTTCCGCTTAAAATTATTTTATGGTAATTTTTAAATCCTTGTTAGGCTGAGAAGAACGATTTTATTAATAAAGAATCAAGCATAAATGCCTATTTCGGCCCATTAGGTGCCAAAAATAAATTATGAAAATCACTGCTCAAAAATAACTTATGAAAATCTCAAATCATACATCAAAATATGTTTTATCTACTCTCATATCAAAAAATTAAAAATATAAAACTAAAAAGGAGTTTATATTGACGTACTTTACCCATAGTATATCGAAAGGAAATTAAAAAATTAAATTATAACATTATTTCTCTAACAAAATAATGTTATAATAATTTTTTTTTTTTTTCATTACCGTACAGATTACAAACCATAGACAGCACTATTTCATTTTTTTATCTGTGGCTGCGCGCGCTTTGGCGCGTGCGCTTTGATGCAGGGTGCAGAATTTTGGCGCCAAATACCTTTCTTTGCATTGCGAGTCGTTGTTGTGTTTCGCTGGACACATAATTGATTATTATTGTTTCTTAAAATGTATGAGATTAGATAAAGTAGTGTATGAAACTGTACATAATTAGGTATTACACACTCGTGTGATACTATTAAAAAACTCGCTTCGCTCGTTTTTTAAACTCACACTCGTGCATAATATCCCTCATTATGTAACAGTTTCATAAACTACTATTTCACACTCTCACAAAGACGTCAAAAGCGTCGTATTCAAACACAGTATACATAATAGTATTTTAACAGCATCCGTATACGTTTTATCCAACCACAAGCTACAAAGTTATTACTAATAAAGCCATAATAAACCTCTCTCGAGTGTAACGGTCTGAAGAGAACATTATGACATTGGCAAAAAATAACTAAGTACCTACTACAAAGCCTTGAGTTATCAAGCGATTAAATAAAAATATTCATATAATAATAAATACAACGTTATTTTTTGTATATTAGAAACCCGAAACACGTGTCCAGTATTTTTAAATAAAGAATCTATGTACAAAATTTCAAAAAATATAATAAAAAACGACAAAGTTATGAGCTTGTTATCTTACCTGGTTGTTCCAACATAAATATGGCCAATGCGCTCCTCGCCCGACCACAGGCGCAGCGGCGTGGCGCGGGAGGAGTCTGTCTCACGCCTCTAGCACTTATGATTTAACGTCAGCTGCAACAATTTCTAAATGTATTTACGAACAAAAATTAAACATGGTGTAAAAATTATTGTAATCGATTCAGTTGCTTATTTTACAAACAAACAAACTGTTTTCAGGTATCGTATAAAGAAAACATAACGTTCTATATTTTTTTAACAATCAATAGTTTATTTTTGGCAACTAGGCCTCTTGTTCTTAAAGACTTTTGTTTCTTGTGTCAATACACAGACACAAAAACAAAAAGAAAATTGCAAGGTTAGCTGTGGGGAACTCTGACCATCAGCTCCACAGCGTTCGAAACCATGATGTATTATACACGATGATTTACCAATATACTTATATTTGAGCCAAATTCGATAAAGAATAGAGGTAAACAAACCGTTGCTAGGCAACGAGTAGTTTACGCCTAAAAGACAGATGTTAACAACCTTTTCTACATATATGATATTCATAAAAGTAATAATCCTGCTTCCTACTACTAAACAATTTATTTATGTTTAGATATTTATGATTAGCATAAAACGCTTAACCGATTTGAATGAAATATGATACACACGTAAGCCAATTTCCTAATAGGTTAATTTTTTTGATGCATACCTACCTATTTAATATAATTAGTCCACACTTAAAAGTATTACAATGCATGTGCTATGTAGTTGATTTGAAAGTAATAAAAATATGCAAAATTGTATTGACAAATGCCTCAAATTTATTCATTGGTTGAATTCAAAAAATGTGTTTAATAACTGGATTTCAATCATCTTTCTTTTTTTTTTTAGGACTATCACGTAAAATTTATGTCGACTTTTTAATGGTTTTCGAAATACCAAGTTATTATGCATGCTATTTTAGTGATTCTATTGAAATATGCTGCAATAGGAATTGTTAATAAATAGCTAGCATATAAAAGTCGATAATCATGTAAATAACAGGAGATTTGTAAAACGTAAGTTGTGATAACCCTAAATTGGTTTGTTTACTTCTATTCTTTATGGAGCTTGGCGATGGTATAGGATGCTGTTAAATCTAGTCCGTACTCTTGAGAATATAGTGGTAGTGTTTTTGGGAATTATGTTCTCAGTATCCGTAAATACGAATATATCGCACGTTTTATAATAGCGTGATAGTCCCCACAGCATAAAACGTTCATTACTTTCAAAGAATACAAGCCTTATCCCCGATGAGAATTTCTCATCGGCAAAACTGACACTTTCCTATATGCCGTGTTCTCCACGTTATCTCCGTGTTATCTTTGACAAATGTTTCAATAATCGAATCTAACCTAACAAAGGAAATAATATCTAAAAAGGCATCGTTGCTATGTACTAAGAAAAGGTCCGAATTTGGCCTATGTTACCACTTACATAAAGAACTACATAATCCGTCATAATTGGGTTGTATCCTAAAATATAATTTAATGTCCATCATATAGATTTATAAAAAATATTGGACACGTATTTTTTATTGTTTCTTTCATTGAAATACTTAGGAAGATATATTGATTTAAAATGTCGCATGACGTCACACCGTGGTACAAAATATAATAAACTTAACGTAACTTTAATACGCTATATCTCAGTAGTTTTTGGTAATTTCGACAAAATAAAAAATACGGTTCTTAATTTTTTTTTAATTCTCTATAAAACGGACTAATATTTTTTTTCATTTTCATACCTTGGATAAATAAGGTAAATAGGGTATAGGGTAGGGTAAGGTATTTACCGGTCCACTTCATCATCATCATCAATTCAGCCGAAAGACGTCCACTGCTGGACATAGGCCTCCCCAAGTCTCTCCACGACGAGCGGTCCTGTGCCTCCCGCATCCAGCGGTTTCCCGCGACCTTCACCAGGTCGTCGGTCCACCTTGTCGGGGGCCTAACCACGCTACGTTTTACGGTGCGTGGTCGCCACTCGAGAACCCGTCGGCCCCATCGGGCATCGGTCCTACGGGCAATGTGTCCAGCCCACTGCCACTTTAGTGTTGCAATTCTTCGGGCTATGTCGGTTACTCTCGTTCTTCTGCCGATCTCCTCATTCCTCGGTCAGTCTACTTAGTGCAATTAAAATGATTAATCTATCAAATGATTCGAATAGAGGAATGTATTTCGGGTGATATTTATGTAAAGTTTTTCGTTTATATGTAAATTAACTTAAAACAAAAATTCGTTAAGAGATTTCTTTTCTGTAACTGACTTTTGATGGGTCGTTAATAAAAAATGCTTTCTTCTATAGTCGTTTTTTATTTATTCAATTTAAAATTAACTCCTGTGCAAAATGTCGTAGTTCTAGGTCCATCGGCTGAGGATGGGCATTGTCTGTCGGTGAATGAATGAATTAAGAATTTATATTCTCTCCTCCTCGGTTTCATCCGCGTAGCGCTCCACTCCTATTGGTCGCAGCGTGATGTTGTTTAGCCTTAAAGCCTTCCTGTATTAATGGGCTAACCAACGCAAACAAATTTTTTTAAATCCCACCAGTAGTTCCTGAGATTAGAGCGTTCAAACAAACAAACAAACTCTTCAGCTTTATATACTCGCATTAGTATAGATTTTTAAATAAAACCAGCTGCCTACCTACAATTTAATTATAAGAAAATGGAGCGTGAATTGAATATTACATAACTAACTTTAAATCCGTCGAACCCAATGGACTTAACCAAATTGGAACATCTACCACTCGCGGGTATTATATTTTAACTTGCCGATAATTCCCTTATGATATAGGCCTAGCCTAGTTTAGGGGTCAGGGATATAGCTATTGTACCTACCTATTGTAATGCAGTATTAATCTACACAAAAATTGAAAAATGCATTTTTGTCCCAATAAATATTTGTATTGTATAATTAAGTTTTTCATAATAAAATTGGGTAACAATTTCGTTTCATCCCTGAAGCATTAACGCATCACAGTTAATGATTCTGAACGCAACAATCAACAAACGGACAAAAATTAACTTGAATTCTGCGTCTATAGTTGTGATAATTGTGACGAGAATATTAAATTTGTACAGGCAAAACGAAAGGCGATGAAAACTATTTTTAAGTAAACAGAAATACCAGGCTAAAATTAAATATAGAAAAGCAAAAGAATTAATTATTTGTATCAATATGTGTAATGATTTTGACACGCACTACATATGCTTTTTGCGATGAAAATCTACGGTTTACGCTCCGTGGCCCAATCGTCATTGATGAACGAATCACTATAGAACTTTGTTGATAGATTTATGCTACGCTACGTTGGGTATAAGATGGAGTACCGTAAAGAAACCATGCCGTGTACTAGCATTAGGGTTAACATAACTATCGCTGCTGATCCTTAATTTGTTTCAAGCAACATGTTACAGCCGATTAAACCGATTGTTGTTAAATCGTAAATCGGTTACAATAGGGTATTTGACTAAAAAAACTAATTAGTCCGTCATTCAAATTACAGAAAAATATTGGATATGTATATTTTGTTTTATGAAATCAATAAAGATTAACAAAATAAAAGGCATCAAAGATCTGGAGTGGTGGCTGGTGACGTCACTGCTCGCTAAAAAGTGTAGCGTCCAGTGACGTCACACGAGTTTTCAACGCACTGTGTCGTCTTCATTTTTTGTTTATATGAAAAAAGAAAAAATACTATTATTATTATTATCTCGCTCTAGCGCAGAATCGTTGGTCGTGTTGTTGGGTTTAACATTGCACCACCTCGTTTAACTGCTGTCTTCCTTCTTATTCACTAAGTTTTTTTTTAAGTGAATGAGCTTAATAAACTAGTGCGCTTTACCATCAACGATTGCATCACTGTTTACCATCAGGCGGGATTGCAGTCAAGCGCTAGTTTATAATTATTTAAAAAAAATATTGTGGTTTTGAAATCTGAGTGACGGACTAATTTTTTTTTTAGTCAAATACCCTATTATATATTATGAAGACGTCAGGAGGCAGGGCCGAAGTTCCGGATAGTTGAGGTGTATTATCATCAGCATGAGCATCCATCGTGTAAGCTTAATTAGCTAAGATGTGGGTATTTTTGATAATATCCTATCTAGTATGTAACAATGAACACAATGCAATTGTAATATTATTTAAGAAGCAAATTGAAATAGTAATTATTATTAAAATTATAGTCGATTATTTAATTGTATCGAATCAAAGTTTAGGATGACAACACTGTATGACATTATTCGATGTATTCAAATCGAGGTAAAATGGAGGCATTGGCCATTTGACTGCGGAAACGATCACTTGTTATAAAATAAATCCGCTAATATTATCATAATCTTCGTTTAATTTGGGAGATAAAGAGTAGATCTTTTATCTCAGAAGTGGCATTATTCAGTTACGCCTACAATTTTGAAGCAATATTCTCAAACAACGTGTCCACGTGTTGCCACGCGTTTTCACCTTTTACCTGGTAACAATGGATAGAACTAGAGATAATCGCAAGAGCAATACGCGTAAACGTCGCCGTGACCGGAGCAGAGAAAAACGAACGAGAACTACGCATAAACGGAAGCAACGAAGGCAGCGTTCGAGCAATCGTGATTCTACGTTGGAATCTCTCCGTAGTGAAGATCGCAGTTCCCATGAGCAGAGTATGAGGCGCCGTCACCAACCGAACCGGAGTCGCAGTCGGAGTAGCAGCTACGAGCAGCGTCGGGACCTGGACGGGAGCCGCAGTAGGCGAGGCAGCAGTGAGCGAAGTCGCAGTAGGCGCTTAGAATCCAGCATCAAGCAACACACACCCCCAATTCCCGGGTACGTGAGTAACACCAATGTTCTTAACAATGACACGCAAGCGTTTTTGGCTACTTTAGTGGAAACTTTGACCAAAAGTCGACCTGAGGGCAACAAATTTCCTATGCTAGGCAATGTGATTCCAGATTTTGACCCTATGGTAAAGAGTCAGACTATTGTAATGTGGATCAATAAAGTTGAGGAATGTGCTAGGCTCTATGGTTGGGGCGACGATCAAATAGTACATTACGCTCTGCCTAAACTGTCAGGGATTGCCAAAACGTGGTACGAGGCTCTGCCATCAATGTCGTATTTATGGTCAGAGTGGAAGGACAAATTGAAGCAGTCATTCCCGAGTAGTGAAGACTATGCTGAATTATTAACCGAAATGTTGTCAAAACGTGTGAAGTTTAATGATTCGCTAGAACATTATTATTATGAAAAAATTAATCTACTAAATCGATGCGAAATACAAGGTAAACGTGCGGTAGATTGCTTACTATATGGGATTGAGGATCGGTCATTAAGATTAGGCGCTAAAGCAGCAAAATGTCAGGAGCCCGAGCAAGTTCTGGTATATCTTCAATCTATCAAGCAACATATTCGTGATCCAGATAGGTCGAGGGTAAATTACGATAGACGTAACAACACTACTTTTTTAGTATCTAGTAATAGCTCTAAGCAGATTGGTAATAGCAGCGAAGCTAAGACTTCGAAGCCATACAATAATGCGTCAATTGTATGCTTTAACTGCAACGAACATGGGCATTTCAGTTCTAAATGCACAAAAAAGATATTGAAGTGTAACGTTTGTTCTAAATTAGGCCATTTGTCAATTAACTGTCCCAGATTACCCTCTGACTCGGCTAATAAAATAGATAGACCGAAAGAAAAAGATGTGATGCGCATTGAAACCAATAATACTAATGATTTTTAATATCTGATTAATCTGAAACTCAACGGTAGAGTTATTTAAGGCTATGTGGATTTGGGTAGCCAATGCACGCTGATTCGTCATAGTGAGGCTGTTAGGAGGGGAATCACGTGGACTGAAAACAACTTGCCGCCTATAAAATTTATAGGAGGGAGTATAGTAATACCAGTGGGTGTTTCAAGCGTTATTATTGAAATTCAAGGTATTATAGAGAAAGTCAACGCATACATCGTTGTTGATAGCGTTATTAAATATTCAGTTTTAATTGGACATAGCTTCACAGAAAAACCAGGTATAGCTATAACGAAAACTACCCACTCGTTAATATTTAGTCGTGAACAACCAGTCAAATTACCATTGAGTTTAAAAACCGATATTGTGATACCCCCTAAGGATACGCTCATTACACGAGTGATCTGTACCAGTAATATTTCTGATATCAATTTATTAGATTTTGAAAATGCTGAGACTAAGTCTGCTTTCAATTATGGCAAACAGCTTAGTCAAAGTGAGATTAATCGATTGAAAGAATTGCTCAAAAGGTATGAAACATGTTTTTCAGACAACTTAAAAGACCTGGGATTAACTAATGTAGTTCAGATGGAAATTGAATTGAGTGATTCGCAGCCAGTAGTTTACCGCCCATATAGACTCTCCTTTCCGGAGCGTAAACAGGTTCAGACTATGGTAAAGTAAATGATCGATGCAGGCATAGTATGCGAGTCAAACTCGCTTTACGCTAGCCCAGTTTTATTGGTAAGGAAAAAGACTGGCGAAAGTAGAATATGTGTTGATTATCGTGTATTAAATAGTAACACAAAAAAGGAACACTATCCATTACCTTTAATTGATGATCAACTTGCCAGGCTAGCTGGCAATTGCTTATTTGTAAGTTTAGACCTTGCATCTGGCTACTATCAGAGGCAAAATCTCAAGACAAGACAGCATTTGTTACTCCTGATGGGCAATATCAGTTTAAACGCATGCCTTTTGATCTAGCAAATGCTCCTTCGATTTTTCAACGAGCAATGAGTAAAATACTGTCGAAAGTCGGTTATACGGTCGTTTATATGGACGACGTATTGATTCCTTCCCCAACATTTGACCAGGGAATGAGACGGCTAGAGGAGGTACTTCAGCTAATAGAAGACGCAGGTCTTACGCTGAAGTTGAAAAAATGTAGTTTTTTTTGTACTGACATGACTTCCTAGGATTCCATGTTAGCGGTGAGGGGATACGTCAAGGGAAACTCAAAACATTATCTATAGAAAATTTCCCAATACCCCGGAACGTTCACGATATCAGGCGATTTATCGGCCTGACTAGCTTTTTCCGGAGGTTTGTTAAAGACTTCGCTTTTATTGCCCGTCCACTAACAGATCTCTTAAAATCTAAATTCAAATGGAAATGGACAGCGGAGGAGGCGGAGTCGTTTAGAGTTTTGAAGGCAAGATTAGTTCAACGTCCTATATTAGCTTTATACAATCCTAATTTAGAAACCGAAATTCATACGGATGCGTCGAAGCTAGGTATTGCGGGGATTCTCCTACAGCGAGGTACTGACGGTTTACTTAGGCCAGTGGCGTACTACAGCCGTAAAACTACGGTAGACGAGCAAAAATTTCATTCCTTTGAGTTGGAAACTCTAGCGGTAGTCGCAACTTTAAAACGATTCAGAGTCTATTTACTAGGGCTAAGATTTAAAATAGTCACCGATTGTAACGCACTTCGTACTACCTTAACTAAGAGAGACCTTGTGCCACTAATTTTGTACAGACAGAGTTCGCGAATGGCTCACGTAGATGCTCTCAGCCGTGCCCTGTGGGTGAACCTACTGATATCGATACCGAGCATGTTTTGATGTTCAACACATAGACGTTCATGATTGGATCGCTACTGTACAGGGTGATGATAGCGAAATAAAACGTATAAAAGACATCTTAGAAGATGACACGACTAAGTTTGTAGCTGACATACGTAAGAATTACATGTTGAAGGGCAGTCATGTATATATAAAATCTTAGACGAAGGATTACGATGGGTAGTTCCGAGGGGTTGTAGGTGGCAAGTGCTGCGCATGAACCATGATGAGGTAGGTCATTTTGGCTTCGAAAAAACGTTAAGTCGTATCAGGAGCATATTTTGGTTTCCAAAAATGCGTAGATTCACCATGAAATACGTCTCAGTCTGTTTGGAGTGTGCGCATCATAAAGCACCTGGCGGCCCCAAAGAGGGAGTGATTCATCCAATACCCAAATTGGAGAAACCATTCCATACACTTCATGCTGATCATCTAGGCCCATTCATTCGCTCTAGGAGAGGCAACACGTATTTGCTTGTTATTATAGATGCTTTTACGAAATTTGTCAATATACGAGCTGTTGAAGATACTAAGAAGGCTAGGGCTATTAAGACATTCAAGGAACATTTCAGTTATTTTAGTGTTCCTTCTCGTCTTATAATAGATCGTGGCTCTTGTTTCACGAGCGCAAAATTTAAGTTTTATGGACCAATTAAAAATAAATCATATTTTGAATGCAGTAGCTACTCCAAGAGCTAATGGACAGGTTGAAAGATTTAACAGAACGATAACTGATGCCCTGAGTTTAAATGTCAAGACGTAAATGACAACTTATGGGACGAATAGATTGGTGACGTACAATTAGGTATTAATACCACTATTAATAAATCAACAGGGAAGAGTCCCTCTGACCTGTTGTTTGGTTGCAGATTGATGAACGCATCAGAGAATTTATTGAGTGATGTAATCGCCGAAACAACTGAACGAATCGATGGTGATGCCTTACTAAAACTGAGGTCGAATGCTAGGAAAAGGATAGAAAAACAACAGAATTATGCTAAAAAAACAATTCGATAAGCGTAGGAAGAGTCGGGCTATATATAATGTAGGTGATTTGGTCAGGGTAGAGAGGACAGTTATAGGCAAAGATAATATAGGAAAATCGCACAAACTCCTCCCCAAATTTCAAGGTCCCTATCGAATCCTCAAAATATTACCTAATGATAGATTTCTTATCGAAGATACCCCTATAACAGGAAACAAGAGGTATGAAAATGTTGTCGCGCTAGATAAAATTCATCCCTAGATGAATTTTAAAGGTTACACCAGTGAGAGCTCTGATAGTGATCATAGTGAAACTACAGAAATAGAAATAGAGAAAGAGTGATGTATTACTCTATGTAGTAGGTAGTAACGATATTATTATTACATTTGGGGCACTATAATAATATACTAAATTACAAGAATTAATCAAGTTGTCTGATGGAAATGAGTAGGAATTGCGTGTCATTATTAAGGTCTATATATATACATATATGAGCAATCAGTGCAGATATTGAATGGCATTAAGAAATTGATGTCGCACGTATGATTGCAAGATAGTGAGTAAGATGTGAGCACAATTTGTCACAGAGGTCAGTGCAGATTATGAATGGTGCCAAGATAACGGTGCCGCACAGTTGACCAAAGATCGTGATAGATTGTGCAAGATAGTGAGTAAGATTATACAATGTGAGCACAATTTGTCATAGAGGTCAGTGCAGATTATGAATGGTACCAAGATAACGGTGCCGCACAGTAGACCAAAGATCGTGACAGACTGTGCAAGACTTGCAGATTTTGATGAAGATTTATGACTTTGTTAAAAACCATAAGTTAAACTCAGATGTAACATAATAATATACGTAGACTTTGAAATTTTGATTGTGATGAGAATTTATAACAGAGTTTGTGAAAAATATATAGTACGCAACTGTAACGAAATTACCTTATCATAAGAATTATTATATAAGAATCAAATTAGCTATAGAAGTATGTCCGATGATAGTCTTTATTTAGTCTTAATTTGTTTTTTTTTGTGTTTATACTTATTTTTATATTAAATATTTTACACCAAACAAGTGAGAGGACTCACTTACACAGGATGGCCGAGCTGTAAGCTTAATTAGCTAAGATGTGGGTATTTTTGATAATATCCTATCTAGTATGTAACAATGAACACAATGCAATTGTAATATTATTTAAGAAGCAAATTGAAATAGTAATTATTATTAAAATTATAGTCGATTATTTAATTGTATCGAATCAAAGTTTAGGATGACAACACTGTATGACATTATTCGATGTATTCAAATCGAGGTAAAATGGAGGCATTGGCCATTTGACTGCGGAAACGATCACTTGTTATAAAATAAATCCGCTAATATTATCATAATCTTCGTTTAATTTGGGAGATAAAGAGTAGATCTTTTAATCGTGGGCAGTATTTCTGGAAAACGTTGAAAAATAACTATAGTGTGATGTTCGATTCTTATTATTTTTATTGTACAGCCACTTAAAATAATTTAATATTAAGGGATTACAATGATAATCTCAGATTAAAATCGATTAATCGACTAATCGACTTCAAATAATTTACGAACAATTGATACTGATACAAAACAAATCATAATATTCAAAATTAACCAGTTACGCGCCGATATATATAATAAATTATTACCAAAGAGCGCACCGGTGGCCTAGTAGTATACAACGCGACTTACTAGTTGTAGGTCATAGGTTTGAACACCACTAGGCGCTATAGTTTGTATGAATTATTTTATCTCTCAAAACGGTGAAGGAAAACATCGTTAGGAAACCGGCATATTACATCTTAGAGCCAAAAACTTCGAAGAAATGTGACATCTATCAACCCGCATTGGGCTCGCGTGGTAGATTATGGCCCACTCCCTCAAGGAGGCCTGTGTCTGAGGAGTGGGAACATTATAGACTAATTAGGTGTGCATAATGAAAGAAAGAACAATGGTTTTATTTTTGTCGGATAAAAGCGATAGAAAGATGTTTAATAAAAGGCACATTAAAAAAAATATACGTCACATCATAATCATCAACCTTTATACCGTCCCACTGCTGGGCACAGGTCTCGTCTCATACAGAGAAGGATTGAGCGTAATCACCACGCTTGCTCAATGCGGGTTGGCAATTTCAGACTTAAAGCCCAGGTTTCCTCAAGATGTTTTCTTTCACCTTGTAATCAGACAATGGTATCCAAGATATATTTAGAAAGTACATATAACTTAGAAAAGTTACATATACTTGAGAGGCTGGTGGTTTAACCACTGGGCTACCACGAATTCACAAAAAAATAAACATGTACACACATATAAAGCAATCAAAAGCCTCATATTCAAGTAATGAAAGTTACTCAATTTTGTCTATTACTCAATAGTTGACTCGGCGATACCAGAGACAACCTACATTGACAAATAACAATACACAAACTAATATAGCCGCTTATAAGCCTCTTATAATACCGAGACCAAAATAAAAACTCTTATAGGCCACAGACTAATCATGATTATTCTTCTACCATAATAGAGTATTAGCAAACTGCAATTTTATTGTTTCCCCGTTCTTACGCTGTGAAGTGCCAATCAGCTGTTACCTTAGCTACGAGGATATTACCGGGTGAGTTTTATTGCTAGATTTTTCTTTAACTCCGGGAATCTTTCTTCCTATTATCTTAGTAATTAATTTTTACTTTGTGACTAATTAATGTTCCTCGCTTGATTTAGTTTAGTGTTTGAAATCACACTAAGTCACTTCAGTGAATTCAGTTAAATGAGTTCAGACAGTGGGCGTGGTGGCCTAGTGTGATCGTGGTGGCCTTAAAAGTATGAGTGTGCGGGTTCGATCCTAGGTCAGGCAAGTACCAATGGAACTTTTCTAAAGTTATATGGACTTTTTAAGTATATCTTGGACACCAATGACTGATTACAAGGTGAAGGAAAAAATCCGGAGGAAACTTGGACTTTAAATCTGAAATCGCATTGAGCAAGCGTGGTGATTACGCTCAATTCAAGAGACTTGTGAGGGAACACTACTTGTCGTTATGATCTTGTTAAATAAACACTTTATGGCTATTTATACTATTAAAATATCTATGTATTTATGTATGTATTTGTGTATCTACTTTAGTATATTGTAATAATGATATTTGCACCAACGACAGTCCCATTTGTGGTTCAGGAGAATCTGTCCATTCTATGGTTGCCTGGAAGAAATCGCATTAGCGATAAGGCCGCCCATTGTATGATTTGTGTTCAATGTATTTTGTTCGATGTTTGATTGGTGTACAATAAAGAATAAATAAATAAATAAATCCTTCACTGTATGAGAGGAGACCTTTGCCCAGCCGTGAGACGAAAAAAAGGTTGATTATGAAGTCACTTCAATCTTTCCAATCAATCTGCATAGTGTGGATGGGCGATGCGATGAGATACGGTAAGGTAGGGAACTAAGCAATTCACGCAAACGAAACGAAATAAGTGAGCGAAAAAGTCACTTGCCTTTAATCATCGTTTACGAGTCTCGGTGGTAGGCCATAACACCGGCCGCCGGCAGAAGTTACCACCCACCAGACAAAGCCTTGCCGCCAAGCGATTTGTCGTGTTCCGGCATGATGTCTGGTGAAGCCTTACGGAGGACGGGTCTGAGCAGTTGTGTTGCGATGTGTGCCGGGTACGATGCGCCAAATGTTGTTGTGTTGGGAGTTTGGTCGTGGAGGGTCTTCAGATCAATCTCCCTTTGGCGCAGCATCGTTGGTCGTGTTATTGGGTTTAACATTGCATCACCTCGCTCAACTGCTGTCTTCTTTCCTATTCGCTCAATCTGAGTGAATAGGTTCTTAATAAACTAGCGCGCTTTACCATCAACGATCGCATCACTGCCTACCATCAGGCGGGATTGTGGTCAAGCACTAGTTTATAATTATTAAAAAAATAAACAAACATCATAGTGTTTTAGGGGGTTGATTCATAAACGACGATTAAGTTAAGTGACGTGCAAACGTCAAAAATGCATGGTTTAAGAATAGCTACTCACTTAATTTTAAACAACATTTGTGAATAAGGGAGTAAATGATAGCCTATCTACCTCCACAATTCAGATACTGGTTCATTATCTTGAATCAAAATAGTAGGATACTTTTAAAGAACGAAATATAATATTTTCAGTATTCATATTATGTATATTAACCTACTTCTCTGTTTAAATCCAAACAAAGTACAGTGCTGTCTAAAAAATAACACAGTACACAGCCAACGTTTATAAAAATAATCCTCCTTCAAAAACATTTATTACGATCTCTTTTTATTTTTTCATTTAGCGAGCTACAACCGTTTTTTGTGGGTGTGAATATACAGATGGAGGTCTGACCCCTCCCTTCACCCCGTTTCAACCCCATCGATACAGATAAAGACCACTTTGACCCGTAAAGATTTGTGGGGGATTATCTCTTTTATCACATTCAGTTCGGAAAAAAAACGATTTTCCTGAAAATAATCTAATTTGAACTCGATAGTTGGAACCTACATGGACTGTGTTTTTATGTGAATGTTTAGAGATTGTGAAGAGTTTTTTTAATATGTTAACGATTTTCGTGCTTTACAATGGCCAAAATCTAGGTGCAGTCTCGGTGTCAAATGAAAGTTAAAAACTCGTAGCGAACCTGAAAGATGTTTCCTGATGTAAATAAATTTAAATTCTATTTTAATATATATATTTTTATTTCTCTTTAGCCTATGTTGTTTCCCACTGCTGGGCCTCTCCTTATTTTTTTTTTTAATAATTATAAACTAGCGCTTGACCGCAAT
Organism: Sesamia inferens; assembly: GCA_037179545.1. Classification (NCBI taxonomy): domain Eukaryota; kingdom Metazoa; phylum Arthropoda; class Insecta; order Lepidoptera; family Noctuidae; genus Sesamia; species Sesamia inferens. Next base: position 28,031,319 of record CM073933.1, on the reverse strand, counting down.
CCCGCCTGATGGTAAGCAGTGATGCGATCGTTGATGGTAAAGCGTGCTAGTTTATTAAGAGCCTATTCACTCAGAAAAACCGAGCGAATACGAAGGAAGACGGCAGTTGAGCGAGGTGATGCAATGTTAAACCCAACAACACGACCAACGATGCTGCGCCAAAGGGAGATTGATGTGAAGACCCTCCACGACCAAACTCCCAACACAACAACATTAGGCGCATCGTACTCGGCACACATCGCAACACAACTGCTCAGACCCGTCCTCCGTACGGCTTCACCAGACGTCATGCCGGAACACGACAAATCGCTTGGCGGCAAGACTTTGTCTGGTGGGTGGTAACTTCTGCCGGCGGCTGATGTTATGGCCTACCACCGAATCAATTTTCTAATCATTCCTGTCTTAAACGAAAAGATTCACAATTGTAACTCATATCCAGAAATATTACTTACAATTGATTGTGAATAGTTTACAATGGACCAAATAGACTTCACAATTTAAAAGTATGAGTTCTATTTCATAATAAACGGAAGGGAAATAAGAGTGTAGTAAAGAGTCTCCAATTCGAAAATTTTAACCGACTTACCCTTTAAACAACAGCACAATCTTCAACAAAAACTTAGTACGGATACCCCGCAACACTAGAATTTCTCACAACCTTCACTCCACCCATTGTCTCCTGTTTTCACGCTTTTTTTTTTTTGTACAATAAATATAAAATAATCCAGTGCGTTAATAAAAGAGTAAAAAAAAACCATTTGCGACGGCCATTATCCTCGACCAGCATGCTGACGTAAGCTCGAATTAACTGCCTGCCCTAGTCAACAAGCGTATAGAAAACCGGGCGAATAAAATGGCGCTCGCTGTATATTTTTACCCGGTTCACCCCTAATGGGGCAGATTGGATGTATTTTATTAATGATGCTTTTTAATTTGATTTTCGTGTCGGTAATTCTTTCAACTTTGTGTTTTTGGTTACATGCTATTCACATGATATTTGGACAGTCTGATTGGGAACCTATCCTGTCCAGAAGCGGCTGGAATTTGTGTATGTACCTATTTAAAATCTTGTTTCGTACATTTAAATTTGTCTGTGTATGGCTGTCATTAGGTATCAATTTGCCTTTTAGTTAGAAATAAGACTAACAGAAAATGGCCAATGTAGGTGGCATTGAGTTGTATCTTATGCGGCGCTTATAACGGAGGAAAGAATAGCTAAGCGTATCTTTTACTCAGAACTTGAAGAGGCCAAGCGGAAGAATGGCGGAAAACTTCTCAGGTACAAAGATGTGCTGAAGCGACACATGAAGCAGTGCGACATCAACCCTTCCTTGTGCGAGCGGCAGGCTGCCAGACGGCCGGACTAGAGAGCGCTTACCGAATCTAGCGTCAAACCAGCGGCTCCTTGAGCTGGATGCAAAAAGCGAAGAGCTGAAGGCCTGACCACCTACGGCTATTAGTTATAGTAATGCGAATGGTGTGCTCCCATGCTCGCAATATGTGAGGATTTTTATAAACAAAATTGGCTACATAAGCCACACGCTATCAACGGCAAAATCGGAGTTGAAGACGGTCGCCGTAGCCGAAGTCATTCGGGATTACATCATCATCATCATCATCAATAGAAAAAGGACAAAAAACAGCCGTGGAAAACTAATGCTGTCGTAGTAAATATAAACATGAAACAATACAGAGTCAGTAATATTATTAACATAATTTGTTTGTATAGCCTGAGCTGATTTATCATCACTCTAACTCCTTTTTGTGACCTTTATATGGCCTCGTCTATTTTATGGACTTCCTGCAAACTGTTTTACGTATACTAATCCAGTTAAGTGACTCCTTCTTGGTGATTTATGTCTGTATACAAGAAGTATTTAATAAATGTTATGCTTGAAAAAGCAGTTGTTTTTAAATACATATATATAATTTTGCCTCTGCTTTTATACCGCGTACGTCGAAGGACTGGAACAATTTCAATCAAATCAAATCAAATCAACGCATTTATTTCAAATAAACCAGTTACAGGCACTTTTGAATTGTCAGAAGGTCGGTCAGTCAGTAAGGTGAAGCCAGTCGCCCATTCCAAAGAGTAAGTACCTATGGAGAAGAACGGGCAAGAAACTCCATGGACACTCTTTTAAATTACCAAGCTATACAAATATTCGATTACATCATTCATGTTGAAATCAATCGTGTGAGAACGATGCAAAATAAATAAAATATTGTAAATATATTGTACGCTAAGAGCGTCCATTATGGAAAAACCAAAAAAAAAAAAAAAATAACAACAATTCAGAAATCAATACAAAAAGACTAATCCAACAAACAGATGCTTTAGAGCAAGCATATTGTGCTCACACAGATTTGCCAGTGGCGGTATTTCCGTTGGACTACAATTTAAGTGTCTTCAAGGCTAGAGTGAATATGCTCTAAATAAACCAGCGCACTTTACATCAACGATTACATCAGTGCTAACCACAAATATATATAATTTATATTTAGCAAAGGTATTGTAGCGGTACCTACAAAACGCCACAAAATGAACGACGCGTCATACTGACGTCACACGAATTCTACATCTCGCAATCAGAGTTTACCGTGCAATTAGCATACATACAACTTGCCAATTTCAACCATTGGGTAAGTGGCCCACCAGACATAACACCCGTCTGGTTGGAGGATCCTCCCTTTTGTACGGAGGATGAGTGAACTTTACTCCCTGTTCCTCATGCCTCCACAGTATTACAAATGTAACTGATAATATTTCACTGATACATCCATCCAATCCAATAAGAATTTCTAGTGCATCAGAAAATATTGTATTATGAAGTATATAATTCTCAAAAATATTTTGTGCGTAGGTATAAGTCATTTACGTAGTAATTTCGGATGTCTCTGCAACTCTAATCAACCCCATGAACATAATAATCGAACGTGAACTAATTATTCACGAGCAAGCTTAAAAGTCTATTAAAATGTGAAAGAAAGAATATCCCACCAATTTTTCTTCCAGTTTAAACGAGTCTCCAACTAAAATTAATTGGCAACATTTTAACGGCCCTTGGGGTCCAAACACGATAAATTCTAAATGGACCAGTAAATTATCTTGTTTAAACTCAAAAAAAAGGTAAAAGTAAATTAATTTTCAAACCATGCATTGTGAAGGTATGTTAAGTATAATTGAGTAATTCTTCACAATGTTCCCTGTTTTTAGACATTAACAGATTTTGTTTCCTACTGTAAAAAGCGGTAAATAATACAAACAGTTTTATTTCTTTATAGTTTTTTTTTTTATCGTTGCCCCACACTAACTTTTTATAACGTGAACCTTTTTGAAACTGAATATTGAAGCTTTTAAATTATAGAAGCTTCCTTTAAACAGATTAATAATATTAAACAATGTTCTTTGTTTATGCGAAACCCGAAACACGTGTCCAGTATTTTTAAGTAAAGAATCTATGTACAAAATACGGTCAAACACGAGTTTATAATAAAAAAAAAAATTGGTTGTCTGTAAAGTCGGTATACGGGCGAAAGTTTTACGTGACAACGACTTTGAGTGGTAAAATAATTTTAATGTGAAAATTCATTCGTATAGAAAATAAACAACTAAAACGAAAAAATATAAAGATAATATAAACATATTATATATCATTAATATGTCAGTCTCTCTCGCTCTTAGGCGGGCTAACCATGCCCGAGTGGAAGGGACGCGTGCCTCTCACTCGCTATCATTGTGAGCGCATAACGTGAGCGGAGCGTAACGCAGTTTCTTGAAGTGTCACCGGGCAAACCAATTTATAAGACGTTGTCACGTCAAAAACGTGCATCATTTTGCGAATGTTAAACTGGCGCCAAAAATACTCGTGTATCTTGGGTGCCTTTTACAAACATTTAAACTCACATACACAAAGAGCTAGACCTGCAATAACTACCTGTAGGCCATACAAATACGATCACTCCGCCACTGCCCCAATCGTGTCGTCAGTTACGTAACATTATATACAGGGTGTATCTGACATCATAACGCAAACTTCGCGAAAAGACAAGACCACATGCCCCTAATAAAATTATGATAGTCATTTATGTCGTTAATGAGCAGTTACAGAAATAATAGTGATTAAAAAAAATTGTCGGCTCGGTCTTTGAACGTTGCAAGCGTGCCGCCGTGCGTGTTTGTAGGTATGGTGTTGACCCTTGATGCGAACTCTATTAAATCAGCTGATAGTATAGTTTTCTATTATTGTGCACATTGCCTTTTTTGTGTAATTAACGAATTAATTAATTTTTACTTTAAAATCTTATTGGGTTATAAAAGTATAGCATTTATGAACGGCCTAAAATAAAAATAAAAACTGCATAGGTATTATTTTTTTTTAAATCGGGAAAAAGCCGACGCAAAATTCCACCACTAGGGGGTTCAGAATCATGTACTGGATCCATGGTACTCGTTTGTACGTCGATGTCAGGTACAACCTTTACATACAAATATCTTTTTTCTTACTCCTCCGCTATTCTTTTCTGATTAATTTCGTTGCGAGACCCGAGACAGTTGAATCGTTTCTCCGGGACTCGTCGCTCGGCGTTTTTTTGGCGGTCTCCACTCTTGATTCTGGCTTTCACTATTGCAGTGGGTGGGAAAAAGTGTGGCGGGTTTTGTCCCAAAAAAAACATCCTTTATATGTATAATAGCCTTATAATATTCCTTGTGCCACTAGCCTACACCCTTCGAAAGGGAATGGGCTGACATCTGCCATCTACCATGCGAGGTCAATGAGGCTAGTAAATGGCGGTTGATAGATATCACATGTCTTGGAATTGTTGGTTTCTTTTTAGTTCTTGACGCCTGTTTCTTCTCGATACTTCACCATTTTGAGAGCCGTAGTGATGAAGTAATTTACAGAAAGTAAACGACCTATCTGCGTTCGAAGCTTCGACATATAATAACTCGTAAGTCCGGGCTATTACTACCGAGCCATACTGCTAATTCTAATTACATGAAGGCATTACGATGTCTTGAGACAAATCGCAAGAAAAATCTGTGAGATAAATATATCTCAGGATTTCCAAATGGTTCTGATATAGTGTGTTCCGGAAGGTCTTTGGCGAAGTTTATTGGATGTTTTGTAATAGAACACACATAAAATACATCTTATCCGATTGGTATAAATCCTTAACTACCGGATAACCCATAGTTCTCAGATTGTCGTAGAATATTTACGATGTTCATCCAATTAATTGGCTTTGTTCGCGCTTCAACGAGGCGAAAACCAGAAATAGACACAGTACTCATATGAGGATTTATTATGTGAGATGATGAGCAATATTTGCCTTCTTATGAGAATGACTCGAAGACATTAATCAAAAAACAATTACAGGATCCGGCTGTCATGTCAGCGAAACTCATAACCGAAAAGTCTATACTGCTTGGATTCTGGTAGCTCGCATGTATTCATTGTATAATTCCACGTAATATTCAGTCCAGTCCACGTAATATTTAGTCATTTGAAAGGCGGAGGTTATTTGAAGTGCTGTTAAATCGCTATTTCACACACACTTTTGTTTAATAACTACAAACTAGTGCTTGACCGAAATCCTGCCTGATGGTAAACAGTGATGCAACCATTGATGGTAAAGTGCGTTTATTAAGCCTATTCACTCAAAGAAACTCAGTGGATGGAGAGAAGGACGTCAGTTGAGCGAGGTGATGCAATGTTAAACCCAAGAACATGACCAACAATGGTGCGCCAGAAGGAGATTGATCTGGAGACCCTCCACGAGAAAATTCCCGACATAACAACATTAGGCGCATCGCATCGCAACACAACTACTCACTTCACCAGACACCATGCCGGAATACCACGAATCGCTTGGCCACACAACTTTTCTGGTGGGTGGTATATGAAATGACGCTTTAATAGAAAATAAATCAAATAACCGCGTTAATTTATCTGACTATTGAGAAATCGACCAATAATGTAAGAACCTTCATTCCCTTCATACCTCATCCTAGAACGATGTTCAACCACGAGTGTTTATTTCAGTACAAAATATTATAATCTCACATTCACATTCAAATCCGGAATACAGAAAAATCAAGTATTATATACCCACCCCTGTTTTTCCCCTTCAGAAAAAGGTTTCATTCAAAAGAAATTTCTGTTAGATTCATGCATTCAAACGATCCTCCTGTCCGGTCCAGCCAGTTCCAATTTGCACAGAGGTTTGAAATCGTAGCGATCTGCCGGCGGCACGTCCCCACATCGCTTGGACAGTTTTTGATTGATTTTTATTCCTATCTCGGTAACGATTCCCTTGTTTACTTTTAAATGGTGTTTGTCTTATAAAAGTACTGCGGAATTGTTTTGAATGTTTTTGTGGAATTGTTTGTGTGTCTACAAGAGTAGTTTTTGATGAAATATTTTGGAATAGAACGTGTTTGTTTGGAAATTGTGGACTTTCAAAAGGGTTATTCTTAATAATTTCGTAGGTAGTAAACGGTATCCAATGTCCGATTCTAGTGCTCATGAAATGTTAAAATTTTAGTTGCAACCTAATCTCAGCGATAATCAATATCAAAAACTGTATTAAGACAGATTGCGCCTGAAACTAGGATACGTAAGTACTACGGGAATTACCTTTCTCGTTAAACAAATATCACGTGGAAAACATTTGATACCTGTGCTTTATGTCTGAAATCGTCAACCCGCATTAAGCAAGCGTGGTGATTACGCTCAATCCTTCTCTGTATCAGAGGAGAACTGTGCCCAGCAGTGGGACGATAGAAGGTTGATGATGAAACGTTTGATATTTTCATTTACATGTTTTAAAGACAAAATATAAAGTAGTGCCTAGTGCGGGCCTATAGCAGGTATTATGTATAAATCAAATGTTAATATTATACCAAGAAGAAGCTGTTCTTTAAGTGCTTTATTGTAACATTCCTCATTATTTATTTATTAATTCTTTCGCACATAAATCCTACAGAGGCTGACTTAATGCCCTAGGCATTCTCTAGGCGCTTCAGTTGAAAACATTATAAAGAAAAAAACTCTTAACACTATTTAAATAAATACTTAAATAAGCTATTACTATTATTATTATTTATTAGTATTACCAAAATTATACTTATATACATTATCAAATCAAATCAAAGCAAAGCATTTATTTCAAATAAACCAGTTACAGGCACTTTTGAATTGTCAGAAGGTCGGTCAGTCAGTAAGGTGAAGCCAGTCGCCCATTCCAAAGAGTAGGTACCTATGGAGAAGAACGGGCAAGAAACTCCATGGACACTCTTTTAAATTATCAAGCTATTGATACAAATATTTAATTACATCATTCATGTTGAAATCAACCTTGTGAGAACGATGCAGAAATATATTGTACGCTAAGAGCGGCCATTATGGAAAACACACACTAAAAAAAAAACAACAACAAAAAAAGACTAACTCAACAAATAGACGGATCTATCATCTACCTAACCCAGATATGGCAAACCTCTATGTATTTACGTGCCATGTTTTCCAACTAAAAACTTAATGGGACCATAATATATACATAATCAGTCTATAAATTCCCCACTGTTGGGACACAGGAAGGTTGGAGGATGTCACATATCTTAGATATTTAATTTTTTTTTTTGCCTCTAGGACATACCGGTTTCCTCATGATGTTTTCCTTCACCGTTTTGAGGGCAGTGCTGATGAAATAATTTACATAAAGTCAAGCGCCTGATGGTGTTCGAACATACAACTAGGCTACCGCTGCACTCGCCTCGGCCGACATATTGACAAACAAATCTTGGCGTCTGATTACTGGATGAAATTATTACTGTACTTTCGTATTACTGATATATCTCGGGACCCTGCAATCCCTAACCCATGGAAAGCATTCGTTGGTGCGGAAAACAACTTGGAAAGACGCATTGGTTGTTTTGAATGAAATTTCAGAAATTATACCGTGTCGAATTTTTTTTTTGTTACATGCCACAAATGGCATCTGTCAGACTTACTGACTAAAAACCAACCCGGTGTTCCATCTCACACCTACACCGGGGATTGCGAGAACGAACACTGCTTCCGTAACAACCGATTGGTGCCGACCGCCACTGTAGGGCTCTTCGGGTCATGGAGTGAGGTGTTTGACTCCCCCCGTGACGTCTAAGAGTGGCGCGCGTGGGACACTTCGCGACCCGTGTGTCTTCACTTGCCTGTACGACGGTCAGGGCCGCGGTTTCATTGTTCTTTTTTCTTGCGCGCCGCCACTTCGGGTCCTGATGTTTGGGGGGCGATAGTAGTTCGCCATCTGTGGCCTAACCTAATGTTCGAGTCGGCTTTCAGCCTAACTGAATGTATTAAGTAATAGGAACATTCATATTATAATAGTTTCTTCTTACAGTCGTAAATAACATTATTTATTGTGTTAACTTGATAAAGCAAAACGAGTGGCGACTGATGTTTTTCCTATAACATTTTTCCTCGTCTTACGTACACTGCCCTTACAGCGAAAGAAGACGATAGATCATCAAGTTTTCTTCTCTTATAAGTTCCGTAGATTAATTGAGGAAAATGACATCGTATGGTGAAAAAAAAAAAAACAGTAACTGTCTTCGTCAATATATGATCTTTGGATAATCAATTGTATCTACTCGTTTAAGGTATAATAATTTTCATGTTCTCATATTTGTTTATACAATAGGTAAAGAAAACCTTGCCCGATCCGTGAAGGTATTGTTAGGTATCGATAACTGATTCTACTAATGCATACAAAGCCGGGCTAAAGTAAAAAAAAAAAATACCCTATAAAATAAATATTATTTCGCAAAAAGAGGTAAATTAATACATGTGCCGGCGAAAGACAGGGCACGCGGCACGCGGTCGCATCGCTATTCGCTCATAATAATACTGTCCAACACAGTGTTGTCACTTTTTAAAAATTACCAAATTTTGAGGAAGTTGGAAACATCATTAGTATTGTTATTATGATGATTATGTAAAATTTGATATTTTATTTGGTCATGTGTTTATCTAACCTTTATTATCCTTAAGGGGTCGGACGGGGTTTCTTTAGATATTGTTTATGTAGATATTTACCACCGAACTCGTAATGGATAACTTGTAAAGAGCTACTTTACAAATATAAGAGTGACTCTTAATGAGCTCTTGCCAGATATTCTTATAACACTCCTACCTACTCACAGTTTTAAAAACCTAACTAATCAAAAAAAAAAAACTATAAATATACAAAGTACTGTTTTCATCAATACTAATGTATATCTATACTAATATATAAAGCTGAAGAGTTTGTTTGTTTGTTTGAACGCGCTAATCTCAGGATCCATTGATCCGATTTGAAAAATTATTTTGTGTTGGATAGCCCATTAGGGCTATCCAACACAAAAATAATTAAAAAAATATATATATAAGATCACGCTGCGACCAATAGGAGCTGAGCATATTAAAAACGCGAACGAAGGTGCGAGCGGCCGCTAGTATCTCATAATCCTAGGGTTATCTATACTAATGAGTTTGTTTGTTTGTTTGAGCGCGCTAATCTCAGGAACTATTGGCCCGATTAGAAAAAATCTTTTTTCGTTGGATAGCCAATTCGTCCAAGAAGGCTTTAGGCTATATAAGATCACGCTTCGACCAATAGGAGCGGAGCGTATAAAAAAAGCATATCGAAATCTACGCGGGTCAAACCGCGGCACGCAGCTAGTATTCTATAAGCACTAAAATATGTGGGCTAAAAATGCATAATTTTGAAGGTAAAAATATATATGTGGGATATCTAAAATGAAATGAGATTTCTTTTTAAATAGGGATGTTTCGTAGGTAAAAAAGAAATTGATTCTATTTAGTCCGTCATTCAGATTATAGAAAAATATTGAATACGTATATTTTGCTTTATCAAATCAATAAAAATTGACAAATACAAAAGGCATCAAAGATCAGGAGTGGTGGCTGGTGACGTCACTGCTCGCTAAAAAGTGTAGCGAACAGTGATGTCACACGAGTTTTCAACACACTTTTTTTTTATTTATATGAAAAAATAAAAAATACGTGTCTAGTATGTTTTGGAAATCTGACTGACGGACTAATTAGTTTTTTTTTAGTCAACTACCCTATTATAAACTAGTGCTCGACCGCAATCTTTTCTGATGGTAAGCAGTGATGCAATGGTTGATGGTAAAGCGCGCTAGTCTATTAGGTGTCTATTCACTGTAGCCTTGAAGACACTTAAATAAATTGTAGTCAGACGGAAACATTTCCGCTGGCAAATTGTTCCAGTCCCTCGATGTACGCGTTATAAATGACGAGGCGAAACGCTTCGTCCAGAGTAACAGTTTTCATGTAAACCAATCATCAAACAAAATTGATATTTAAAACTAATAAAATGTGAGTTTGTGTTGTGTATATTTAACATGAACCCTTACTTGAAATATGCTTTTAAATTTATATTCCTGACTTTGTCGAATTAATTTGTATGAAAAATGGAAATGATAATTAAAAAATAATTCATATGTCAGCTGATGCTTTGATATGGGGTTATTCATAACCTTTTTTTTTCCGAAGGTAGAAAAATCCTTATGGACTATCCTCTGCTCGGGGACGCGGAGGGGTGCGGAGAACTCTTACAGGATAAAAAAACACCTATGCGTTCATCTGCATTTCCGGGGTACCGGGTTCTTCCAATACCGTTAGGAGATACAAAAAAATTACATCTTGTATGTAGATAAGTACGTATTTTATACCGTATGCAGAAGATAAATATATAGATTTTATAAAAGGTGATACAATTTACGGTCTTATAGCTCAGAGCGATAAGACAACAGATACAAAAACAGAGACAGAGTAACTGGGTGTAGGAACAGTTTTCTATTTTTCTTTTTGTATGTTTATACTTTTCCACTGTTGGAGAAAACCTTTTACAAATCCACCACCTTGAACCAGCCTATGCAATACCAGGCTATTTCGGCTTCTCTTTCTGAATCAGCCTCAGCAATGCCGTCCATGATTAGGCACCCATTGTGTGGAGTCATCGGCCCAGCTGTCATCATGCATGTGGATTCAGCTTTTGACATCTTATTAACAGCCTAATATTGCCCCACTGATCAAAGCAGTTTGGTGATTTCAGACTTTGATGGCTTTGGAGCTGTTGTTTATCTTGCCACCAATGAAATAAAAGTCGAAATCGGTTGAAAGAACTTTAAATAGGGTTTATTGATAAAGCTGAAGAGTTTGTTTATTTGAACGCGCTAATCTCAGGAAGTACTGGTCCGATTTGAAAAATTATTTTTGCGTTGGATAGCCCTTTAATTCAGAAAGGCTTTTGGTATATAGCCAAAAGCCTTTCTGAACATCACGACATTACGCTGCGATCAATAGGAACGGAGCACAACTAACTTCACGCGGACGAAGTCGCTGGCGGCCGCTAGTATTAAATATTTTTTTCGAATGAAGTATATCAATCAATGCCAGACCGCGAAATCCGTACATTTCACATTTAGTGTATAGAATATCGTGATCAAAAAAGTCGAAAGCTTTGCTCATATCAATAAACACAGCGTAGGTTCGTACCTACACTGTGTTCATTTCGACTGATAAATATAAATTCAAATCGACATTTTTTTATCCCAATGTCAGTAATGTCTCAAGTCATTAATAACTAATCATTCATCATTATCATTATCAACCTTTTTATCGTCCCACTGCGGGGCACAAGTCTCCTCTCATACAGAGAAGGATTGAGCGTAATCACCACGCTTACTCAATGCATGTTGGCAATTTCAGACTTAAAGTTCCAGGTTTCTTCAAGATGTTTTTCGTCACCTTCATTTCATCATCATTGGTGTTCAAGATGTACTTAGAAAGAAAAGTTACATTGATCTCGAATGGAACCCGCACACTCATACTTGGAAGCTGGTGTTTTGACTACTAGGCCACCACGACGATGTATTTTTTGTATGTATTTATTCATCGTCTATATGTAAAGGTATACCACAAATCACCAGTGGAATTGTCTCTCCTTTCGCCCACAATTCATTCAAAAGCTGCCTTTTAAAGGTAGCTTTTAGAGATAAGACTGCTCTTTGTGTCACCCCTTGTAATATATCTACAATTATATCTGCATTATTTATGATGTACATAATAAATAGATAAATATCATTCATCACCATCTTAAGGTCTACATTTAACAATAGCGGGTTTATTTATACCGTTACTTAAAGTTCATTTAATTGAGTTCATAACAAGCGCGCTGTTAGATTTCCAACTTTCGGTGTTGATCCGAGCGTTCAAAATACGACAGCAGGACTTTATGTCGGACGAAGAATTTCGATTCATCTTTTATGCCGCGTATGTACTTCGAAAATATACTTTGCCTGCAGCGGTTTTCCGTCTTATTTCCATTTCTTTAAACGTATATATTATCTTTGAAGGGATTTTTGTCGGTACGTCATAACTTCCTTCATACTTTATCAATATACATAAAGGAGGTATTATTTTAAAGCTTTTCTGGTCCGCTGCACCGGAAAAATATACAAATTTTTATTCGAAAATTTTCGATTGAAAATCAATGTGCGAAAACTTTACACGGGACACCTAGTACTAGGAATTTCTCCTGTATCGTGGGTACGTTTACAAATATTTAAAATTACCCGGAACAACTAAATGTACTTAAAGGTCATACAAATATTTGTTCCGCATGAGAATCAAACCCGCGACACGCAACGCAGCAGTCAATCGTCCATCACCAACCAGCAACCATACCGTCAAGTGTCTTCAATATAAGTGTCTTCAAGACTAAACTGAATAAGCTAAAATAGTATTTATATTTGTGCGCTTTACTATCAACGATTGCATCACCGCTTACCACCAAACGAGATGGCGCACAAGCACTTGTTTCTAGCATTTAAAAAAATGTTGGTAAGCAAAGATGACACGGTTGGTGCAGTGATTGAGCGATCGACTGCTGCGCTGCGTGTCGTGGGTTCGATCCTCGCACGGAACTAATTTATATATTGTCGATATGTACTTGTTCGAGTCTAGCTGTTTTTATAGGAGTATGTGAGTTAAAATTTGTGAACGCACCCACGATACAGAAATAATTCTTAGTGTGGGGCAAAGTATTAAAAAAAAAAAGGAAATCTCGTAGACATTATTTTTCTTGTAAGTAAATCTAGGGTTATCGTAAGGACTACCCCTCAGACGGTACTACGAAGGAGGGAATGGCGGTCTTTGTCCTAATACTAAAATAATAATCATCAAATTCCACTCTATTCACAAACGTTGCTTAAAGTGATTAGCGATTATTTAACCATAAATTTTAGACGTTTGCACGTCACTTAACTTATTCATCGTTTATGAATAAAGCTCTTAACACTGTGGTATTTATTCATAAACGATAATTAAAGTAAAGTGACTTTAAAACGTCTAAAATGTATGGTTAAACAATCGCTTATCAATATATTATAAAGTTATTTTATGCAGTTACACTAAATAATGTATACGGTGAACACTATTTCTATAAAATGTGCTCAGACACTACAACCTTCCAAAGGAGACTGCAATCCTTTCAGCGAATTTATCTTATATTTCTAGGAGCTATCTACATACAAAGTAATAAAATATTCATTCTTTGCTACAACCTCGCTTGCTCATCGTAAAAACTTAAGTTCGGCATTTAATTTATGTCTCGAATTTAAAATGAATGCTGCAACCAATTTAAAAATATAACCTAGCTTGCTAACTTGATACGTTTTTGTAGACTACCTACATTATTTCTCTCTCCTTCTTTTTTTTAAATTAATTATAAATTAGCGCTTGACCGCAATCCCGCCTGACGGTAAGCAGTGATGCGATCGTTGATGGTAAAGCGCGCTAGTTTATTAAGAGCCTATTCACTCAGAAAAACTAAGCAAATAGGTTGGAAAACGGCAGTTGAGCGAGGTGATGCAATGTTAAACCCAACAACACGATCCACAATGCTGCGGCAAAGGGAGATTGATCTGAAGACACTCCACGACCATACTCCCAACACAACAACATTTGGCGCATCGTACCCGGCACACATCGCAACACAACTGCTCAGACCCGTCCTCCGTACGGCTTCACCAGACATTATGCCGGAACACGACAAATCGGTTGGCGGCAAGACTTTGTCTGGTGGGTGGTAACTTCTGCCGGCGGCCGATGTTATGGCCTACCACCGAGAATCCCTTCTCCTAGTATTCCGTTCAAAGGTTGTCTGTAAAAGATCACTCTCAGGGATAAGACCGCCCAATCTGTCACCCTTTGTAAAATTTCCATATTTATGTTCTGTGATCTATATGATGTACATAATAAAGAGTATTCTATTCTATTTTATACGTAAACAATTTGTCTTTTAATTAGCCGAAGATGTTTACAATGCTTTTAACCTGTTTAACCTGTCTGTCGTATATTTTAATCTCTAAAAATAATATTATTACACAATCTAAGAATGTAAAATGATATTTTCATATGCTCGATGTTTCTTGGATAAAATTTAGGTTTTCTTATTGATTTCGTTAATTATAATTACTTACACACACAATAGTGGAAAGAGATTTGTTACCATGAAGCAGTGTATAAAACATATTAATAATGACACATTTTGCGAGTGGCGAAGCTACGACTAACTTCGCTACTTTCAAAGGGGAAAAGAGCATCCAACTCATAAATCCAACGTGCCGACAATAGCGAACTCTTTGTCGAAAAACATGCCTTTCTTTCACCCCAAAAGTCTCTCAGATAGAGAATGTTGACAATGATTTACAGTCCATGCTTACATATTTAGCAGTTTGTTTATTTATGATGAACCCGGAGCAGCGGGTATTATTTTGTAATTACTTATTCATGTAAACGGGCTTGTGTTGTTTTCATAGACTGTGTCGTGTTTACAACAATGTTATTAAATAAAAATAACTAATTTATAAGGTTTTTTTTTTTCGTTTATGATTTACAATAAGTGTCAAAAGTGGTACTCCACTTTTGACCCTTACTGTACATCATGTGCATCATAAACGAAAGAAGACAAAAATACGTATGTAAAATTAAATAATTGTTGTACGATTTAAAAAAAAACTTTGCTCCATACTAGGAATTTCTCCGATATCGTCATCAACCTTTTTTCAACCTATTTATAGTCCTAGTGCTGGGCACAGATCTCCTCTCATACAGAGAAGGATTGAGCGTAATTACCACACTTGCTCAATGCGGGTTGGCGATTTCAGACTTAAAGTCCAGGTTTCGTCAAGATGTTTTGCTTCACCTTGTAATCAGTCATTGCTGTCCAAGACATGCTTACTTAGAGAGTACATACATGTAACTTAGAAGGAATTTCTCCTTTATCGTAGGTGCGTTTACAAATATAGGTATAACTCACATACACAAACATTCAGACAAAGTTAATAACCTGTACGATTCTGTATTGCATAATAAATGTACTATAGTCTAGTGATTGGATTGGAATTAAATCGCGTTACTATAATATGACACATACAAGATTTGAAGAAGCGCTGCACACGCACCTAAATGATATTTTTCTCTACCGATATCAAAGGATTTTAAGCTGCTGTGACAAAATGTTTTTTCCATTCTATTTTATCTAGCTATAAACCCAACAAAGTTACAAGCAGTTTACTCCCCTGAAACCCGATAAACAAATTTTAAATCTAGCTTCGCAGCTTAGCGTGCCGTCAAAATGTAATGACATAAAACTTTATTGTTTAGTGAAATAAAAAGTGGTGTAACTACCCAAGCGATTACATTGTATGGTAATCTGCAAGTACTAGGAGTAAATGAATCAGACTTCCAGACGCTTACACAAATGACGCAAATAAGGGGACCAAAAAAATTTTTTTTTTTAATAATTATAAACTAGTGCTTGACCGCAATCCTGCATGATGGTAAGCAGTGATGCGATCGTTGATAGTAAAGCGTGCTAGTTTATTAAGAGCCTATTCACTCAGAAAAACTGAGCGAATAGGAAGGAAGACGGCAGTTGAGCGAGGTGATGCAATGTTAAACCCAACAACACGATCAACGATGCTGCGCCAAAGGGAGATTGATCTGAAGACCCTCCACGACCAAACTCCCAACACAACAACATTAGGCGCATTGTACCCGGCACACATCGTAACACAACTGTTCAGACCCGTCCTCTGTACGGCTTCACCAGACGTCATGCTGGAACACGACAAATCGCTTGGGGGCAAGGCTTTGTCTGGTGGGTGGTAACTTCTGCCGGTGGCCGATGTTATGGTCTACCACCGAGAAGAAGAATGATTCTTTATTCCTGTAAATTACAATTAAACGTGAATTGAATAAATATTTATGTCTATTTAAATTGAGAGAATAGTTCGATTCATAAGGATACTAAAACAACAACAATTGTGTGATATTGCCTTTTAATTTCATTCGTAATTTTATTTTGGTATTTGCAAGTGGCTTATACCGAGAGGTCTTCTAATATAAATCATATTACTAAACGAATAAGAATGATTTTCCTTTAACAAACTTTTATTTTAATTGAAAACTCCAGCGGCGGCCTACCAAATGTTGTATTCGATTTTCCCGAAAAAAATGTACTTTTAATTGTTCTTTCCGGGGCGACATCCCCGACGCGGTACCTATGTGTTTTTAATTAAATTTCGCGCCCAAAATCTTTTCAATTTCTTTTGTTACAGCGACGTCAATAATTTGCAACATGCGACAAATAATTGGAATTATCCCGAGAATATATTTATTCGATATGCCAAATGCTTGATATATGCTAATACGGATGGAATCGTCTTGCATTTTTATCAAATAATATGCATATTTATTTATTTATTTATTTATTCTTTCGCACATAAATTGTACAATGGCGGACTTAATGCCTTAGGCATTCTCTACCAGTCAACCATAGGTGGTGAAGAGATTAGTAGCAGGTGCTTTAAGGAAAACATTATTATGAAAACATACTCTTAACACTATATAAAAAAAATACTTAAATAAGCTATATAAACATACATACTATTACCAAAATATATTATACTTATAATATATACATACAAAACTAAAAATTTGGAAGACAGGTGTTGTAATGACTCCACCCTAACTGTTGCGAAAATAACTCTGCAATTTCCGCTTAAATGCAAACCGACTGGCGGCCATCCTGATATCAAGAGGAAGCGCATTCCACAGAAGAATAGATTGAATATGAAATGAAGAGTGAACAAAGTCAGACGTATATGAAGGACAGAGTAAGAGAAGATTGTTAGAAGATCGCAGATTCTTAGTGTGAGAAGAACATAAATATTGGAAGTGAGTCACAAGATAAGAAGGAGGAGTGGGTGAGTTAAGAAGGGAAAAAAGCGTGGTCAAAGAGCGCAAATTTCTTCTCTGGCGAATGGGCATCCATTTGAGTTCAGACCTGTAGCATGTATGTATTTCGTTTTGAATCGATATTCATCATTTTTGGCAATTGTGATATGAATATCCGTATTTGAATATCTTTATTGCCAATAAAAGCATGAGTCGTCGGAAATAATTAGAACAACCTCTTTTGACTTACTCTTTTGCTTGCTGTTTGAATTACCAAGAAACTTTATATAGTAAATCAGGGGAGTTCAGATCGTTAGTGTTCTAGCTTCCCATCAAAATATTTACGCCTCACACGAACTGTAAGATCAGGACAACCAGCTCTGTTATCAGGCTAACTAAGAACAGTGACAGCGGAAAAACGCTTCGCTTCTTCGCTTCACCGCTTAACAAGCAGAGAAAGCGCTGTTTTGAAAAAAAAATATTACCGTAACGATGACCAGCCCGGCAGATTACATTGTCCTCTTACCAGAGATACTTATACAGTAGATTGATGACAGAAATGGGATGTAAATTACATTACGGTTTCTCTTTTTTTCAGAAGATGGGAATTTAATGTCATTAAAGTGCTGATTGAACTTTTTATTAAATTGTGAGTGGACTAAATTCTGCGTCATAAATGTTATATCTCGGTCTAGCTGCTCCGCGCGGTTTCACATGCCTAGGTTTTATGCCTAGTAGGTTTAAAGCTAAAGAATTTGTTTGCTTCGACGCACTAATCTCAGGAACTACTAGTCCAATTTGAATAATTCTTTTTGCGTTGGATAGCCCATTAATCCAGGAAGGCTTTAGGTTATATAACACTACGCTGCGACCAATAGGAGCAGAGCATAACTAACTGCACGGGAACGAAGTCGCTGGCGGCCGCTAGCTGACAGATATGATGAAACTCAATTGTTGACGTATTATCCGAATGAAGGGCAATGGCTCCGATTCCTTTGTTCACAAACTAAATTAAATTTTAGTTCAGTGCATCTTTTTCTGTCCATTTAATTAAGAAAAGGCCAGAAGATGAAATGTCAGTTTAGCCCTGTCAGATTAATCCGCTCCTGACGTAAATTGCCGTATTTTTATTTGCCATGTTTATAATCGCGTCTAAACTGTCTATAGAGTATCTTAATTTGATAGGATTGAACTAAAATGTTGTCTTCTATCCCTTTTTTAATGAAATAGAGAGAAAAGCATGCACTTAATTGGTGGTAGGCCATAACATCGGCCCCGGCAGAAGTTACCACCCACCAGACAAAGCCTTGCCGCCAAGCGATTTGTCGTATTCCGGTATGATGTCTGGTGAAGCCGTACAGAGAACGGGTCTGAGCAGTTGTGTTGCGATGTGTGCCGGGTACGATGCGCCTTATGTTGTTGTGTTGGGAGTTTGGTTGTGGAGGTTCTTCAGATCAATCTCCCCTTTGGCGCAGCATCGTTGGTCGTGTTGTTGGGTTTAATATTGCATCACCTCGCTCAACTGCCGTTTTCCTTCCTATTCGCTCAGTTTTTCGGAGTGAATAGGCTCTTAATAAACTAGCGCGCTTTACCATCAACGATCGCATCACTGCTTACCATCAGGCATGATTGCGGTCAAGCGCTAGTTTATAATTATTAAAAAAAAATCATTTTCTCGGTGGTAGGCCTCACCATCGGCCGCCGGCGTAGTTACCACCCACCAGACAAAGTCATGCCGCCAAGCGATTCGTCGTGTTCCGGCATGATGTCTGGTGAAGCCGTTTGGAGGGCGGGTCTGAGCAATTGTGTTGCGATGTATGCCGGGTACGATGCGCCAATTGTTGTCGAGTCGGGAGTTTGGTCGTGGAGGGTAGCGGGATCCGAAGCACGGTGCTCCGCTGGCCGACCGCAGGTAGTTGGGGGCCCAAGTAGTGTGCCAGCCACATACGAAAGGCTGCCCCGCCAACTGCGAAAAATCCCAGGGTGGCCCCATCGTGCCGGTTGGCGACCGGACGAGAGGACCCGATGGCGATCCCTGGGGGGGGGGGGTTCGGGCGTCCCCGCAGTCTCCAGATCAATCTTCCTCTGGCCCGGCATGCTGCAATCGGCCGTTGGTCACATTGTTGGGATTAACATTGCATCACCTCACTCAACTGCCGTCTTCCTTCCTATTCACTCAATTTTTTTTTTTTTAATGAAAAGGTCTAAAAAGAAAAGTAGGTGTGTACAGCGGGCGCACGTCCTCTCTTTCAAAGTGCACCTCTCTAATATTCGAGGTCTGTACTCCAATCTCATTGCAGTACATCACCACCTTGAGACTGAGAAGCCCCATCTACTTTTCTTGACGGAGACCCAGATCAGATGTCCGTCTGATGCGGCATACCTCAGCTACCCGGGATACGCACTGGAGCACCATTTCCTGCAGCGTGCTGGGGTCTGTGTGTATGTCCGCAATGACATTTGTTGCCGGCGCCTCCGTCACCTCGAAGACCCTCATTTCTCGTCCCTATGGCTGTTGGTTGACACTGGTGTGGAAAAAATTGTTTACACTTGTGTCTACCGATCGCACAGCGGTGATCAGGAGACAACTCGTTTATTTGACCACCTCAGTGAGGCTGCTGACAATGCACTGCAGCGGCGCCCTGACGCACACTTCGTCGCTCTGGGGGATTTCAATGCCTGCCATCAGGACTGGCTTTTCCCGTACCAGAAGACCGACCACGCTGGGAGAGAAGCGCGATACTTCGCGCTTTCAATGGGCCTTTCCCAGCTGGTAAAGCAAGCGACAAGGGTGCCTGATGTAGTTGGTCATACTGCCAATTGTCTGGACCTTCTGCTGACCACTGATCCGGACAGGTGTGTTGTAACAGTTTCCTCACCGTTGGGAACTTCAGACCACTGTCTGGTGAAGTCTGTGTCGACCTTCTCCCCACCAGATCACGACTCTCGTGGTGAACGGCGAATGTGGCGATACAGGTCAGCAGACTGGGATGAGATGCACCATTTCTTTGCGTCTTATCCTTGGCAGCAGGTCTGCTTCTCTTCTAGCAATCCGTCGAGCTGTGCGGATGCTATAACCGATGTGGTGCGTCAAGCTATGGAATATTTTATTCCCTATAATGACGTGCCCGTCGGTGGCTCGGCTCGCCCATGGTTCAATGCCGATTGTGCCCACGCTGAACAGCGTAAGCACACGGCATTTCTCACCTGGGTTGACGCTCGTGACCGCGGAGCTCCGGATCTAAGCTCAAAGAAGAGAGCCTTTAACCGTGCTGCCAAGTCCTACAAAAAGGCGCTAAAGAAGGCTCGCTTTGACCGTATTACCCATATTGGCAACAAGTTATCTGCGCAGCCTTCCGGTAGCAGATCTTTTTGGTCCCTTGCCAAATCGGTCGAGGCGAACTTCTGTCGGCCCTCACTGCCTCCGCTGGTTAGGCCTGATGGAACACTGGCTCATACGGCGAGAGAGAAAGCAGGTCTCTTTGCATCTCTCTTTGCCCATAATTCGCGTCTTGATACTGGCAGTGCTACTCCACCTATTTTACCCCACTGCGGTACTTCAATGCCTGAGGTTCGCATTCGGAACAAGGAGGTTCTGAGAGCACTGTGTCGTCTGGACGTGAATAAGGCTAGTGGTCCGGATGGTATACCAGCGATTGTTCTAAAAGCATGTGCGCCCGAGTTGTCTCCTGTATTGACACGCTTGTATCGCCTCTCATTTGGGACTGGTATAGTGCCCAAGTCCTGGAAGCTTGCCAACGTGCAGCCCGTGCCCAAAAAGGGTAGTCGTGCCGATCCTAACAACTATCGGCCGATTTCGATCACCTCCATACTTTGCAAAATTATGGAGCGTGTATTGAACTCGCGCCTTTTGGCATACCTGGAAGGTAACGATCTCCTCAGTGACCGACAGTACGGGTTTCGCCGCAATCGGTCAACTGGGGACCTACTAGTGTATGCCACTCACTTGTGGGGCGAGGCACTCGAGAGGAATGGGGAAGCAATTGCTGTCTCCCTTGATGTCTCGAAGGCCTTCGACCGGGTATGGCACGCTGGCCTTTTGAGTAAGCTTCCAGCGTACGGCATTTCCCCTAGCCTGACTGGCTGGGTAAAAGACTTCCTGACTGAACGGTCCCTCCGAGTTGTTGTCGACGGATGCTCATCTGAGCCCATGTCGACTAATGCCGGTGTTCTCTCTGCAACTCTGTTTCTGCTGCATATTAACGATCTGCTGATGCCCGGTATCTATGGGTATGCAGATGACAGCACAGTTGTGGAGAGATACCTGCCGGATGCTCGGGCTAGTAGGGAATCAATCCGGTCCGAAAGAGAGGCTTTGGTAGAGCGAACGAGTGTTGCACTTCAGGCAGTCTCCGAATGGGGCAATGCCAATCTTGTAGCATTCAATGCCGCCAAAACGCAGGCGTGTCTTTTCACCGCCAAAAGGAGCCCGTTCACCTTGGCTCCTACTTTTCGGAATGTATCCTTGGAGTGTACCGACCGCCTTCAGCTTTTGGGTATTGAGATTTCCTCGAACCTAAACTTTGGGCGGTTCATTGAGTCCAAGGCCAAGGTGGCTGCCA
The DNA here is from genome assembly GCA_037179545.1 of Sesamia inferens. Classification (NCBI taxonomy): domain Eukaryota; kingdom Metazoa; phylum Arthropoda; class Insecta; order Lepidoptera; family Noctuidae; genus Sesamia; species Sesamia inferens. Next base: position 28,009,403 of record CM073933.1, on the reverse strand, counting down.
GAAAACTTGGTGTAATCGCAAAGGTCCGGCAGTACTTCACACCAGGGCAGCTTCTAATGTTGTACAAAGCACAGGTCCGTTCGTGTGCGGAGTACTGCAGCCACATTTGGGCTGGTGCTGCTAAGTGTCACCTGGCCACTTTGGATTCAGTGGAGAGGCGTGCGAAGAGGCTGATTGGTGACCCTGATTTAACTCGAGTTGGTCTCCAAAGCCTAGAGCACAGGCGTAGAGTAGCCAGCCTTTCGGTGTTCTATAGGATACATTCTGGGGAGTGTGCGAGGGAATTGCACGATTTAATTCCCCCATCTCCGTTCCACCATCGGACGACCCGTCGTACGGCGAGTTTCCACCCTTATGTTGTTAACACCTCTACGATCCGGACGAAGCATTTTGCCTCCTCCTTTATACCGCGTACATCGAGGGACTGGAACAATCTGCCGGCGGCGGTGTTTCCGTCGGACTACAATTTGAGTGTCTTCAAGGCTAGAGTGAATAGGCTCTTAATAAACTAGTGCGCTTTACCATCAACGATTGCGTCACTGCTTACCATCAGGTAGGATTGCGGTCAAGCGCTGGTTTATACTTTAATAAAAAAAAAATAAAAAAAAATCAGTTTTGCTTCTCCTTAATTTAAATTATTAAATTAGTTTAGTTTGGGAACAAGATAATCAATGTCAGTATATCAAACATTCAATATATTTTTTTACAATGTTTGAATGCCTAATTTGAAGTAGAAGTAAGGCACCGTAATGTCTTATATATACCTATCAAATTCCCTCAATATATATTCAACTTTATCGTCCCAGTGTTAGTTTTCATATTGTTTGGTAATTTTGAGAAGCTTGCTGTGCTGTACCCACTTTCCAACCAAATAAATCATTATGATTTGTTTTAGTTTTCGTAAAATCTTGATTTTTTAAAAGAAACCTCCACTAGATATTTAGAAACAAAGCAAAGCAAAAAGCGAGCAAATTTAAAATAGCAAAATGAAGCTGAACAATTTTACGTCGATCCTAACAGGTTTGAGGGATGTGCATGCAACGTTGCATTGCACGTTTTATGAGGCGTAAACGCGCAACAAGCGGTTCTTGTCTGAGTCTGAAGTATACGATATATTTTCATCTAGGTTTATAAAGTTTTCATGTGACCGTATCATTGACTTTTCTTTACAATCAAATAAAAAAAAAAACACATTTTAAGCGCCTTGTTTTAAATCTTTAAATTTTTCAACTAGTGCTTGACTCCAACCCCGCCTGATGATGATAAGCAGTACCTAATGCAATCGTTGATGGTAAAGCGCGCTTGTTTATTAAGAGCCTATTCACTCAAAAACTGAGTGAAAAGGACTGAAGACGGCAGTTGAGCGAGGCGATGTAATGTTCAACCAAACAACACTACCAACGATGCTGCGCCAGAGGGAGATTGATCTGGAGACCTTCCACGACCAAACTCCCGACACAACAACATTTGGCGCATCGTACCCGGCACATAGCAACACAACTGCTTAGACCCGTCTTCCGTACGACTTCACCATAGGTACACTTCAACTCTGAAGCGATGGACAAATTTCTATTTTTTTTTTCAAGAATACATAGTTTTTTTATAATTTATAAACTTCAATCAACCGATGTTACACAAATTGCTTAATAAAAATACCTGCCATCGAAGAAATCTTTCTACGCCCATAGAACAGCCATAAATCAGACTTAATGATGAAAGTAGGTACCAGGCTCACATACAGGCGAAGCGGTCAGAACTCAAACACGAATGAGCTCAGTATGAAATAGTAGAATTGAACTGAATAATCTTATGATCCCTAGATTGAAATCGTCCGATGTTCGTGCCCTCACATGGCCCTCGAGGGAAATAAGTGAATAGTTTCCTGTTTAATTTACTACAGACGGATGTTCATAGTACACTGACTTTGCTGTATTAGTGGACCGCATTTACTACGTGTCTATATGGTTCATGATAACGCCAGGGTCTTTTGTTGGGATGTAATAACAGTGGTCGACTGTCTTTATTCGCACGTTTTTGTTGACCGGGGTTGATATTAGATGAAAATGATATAGAAAATAAATATCATATTGGACTTACTGAGTATTGTATATAGGCCCCCTTGTGGACTGTTATTTACCACTTGACAGCTTAAGAAGGTCGTGCTTTGGGCAATAATTACTATGGGTAAGAAGTGATTACTAAATAGTACGTTTCTATATTATGATGTTTGGTAATAATATTGGAAATAAAATAATAGGTAAGTATATAACTAATCACCCTCTTAACAATCTAAGTTGTTGAATAAAAATAATTATAAAGTAGATTAGATTAATTATAAAAGTATAACTTTAAGGATTAAACTATAATGGCGCTAGTAGTCTAGATAATTATGTAGTTTCTTTTATAATCTTTGAATTTATGTTCTCTCGAATTGACAGCGTCGACTTGGTAACTTGTGTGCGGAGCGAAAAATAAATGATTAATTTTTGTCAAAGAATTCTAACACGTTTTTTTATTGAAAGATTACCTTTAAAAATTTTCAGCTTATCTTTGCTGTTCGAAAAAACATGTCAGGGGACATTCTAAGTAGAGCACCGCCATGTCCTCGTAGCGACGATCGTCGTCATTTCTAGCATCCGACCCTGGTACAGGCCATGGTCCGGATCGATCTAGAGTGAATGGCAGGCCGTCACCTCCTTCTGCGAAGCAGTGATGCTGGCATAGGAAGAGACAAAGCGCATGAGGTAGCGGGAATCCCAGCGCCCTCACGCCACTAGCCACCGCAGGAGACGTCCTGGTCGGAAGACGACATCGAACCCCCAGCCACCGTAGGAGCGGGCCTGCGGGCGGTGAGCAGTGGGCAGTTCGCCATCCGGTCGACGGCGCGTTGTGTTTCACGCGCGCCTCAAAGAGATTTCAGCACATCGTGACGGGTCCAAGACGACCGATGCCTCCTGGATCAGGGTTGCGGTTGGTTAAAAAAGAAACCGTAGCCCTGGCCGTCGTACAGGCAACTGAAGAAACACGGGTGGGTTTTAGTCAGTAAAAGTATGACACGCCTTTCCGCTCCGCCCAGAGCGGGAGAATGAGAAACACTTGATGATTTTCCATCCCAACAAAAAAAGGGGAGATTTCTAAATATTTCTCTTATTTAAAAAATATTACTATCGCCAGATAACTTTCAATCGAGAAATAAAATTTACGTTTGAAGATTATCAGAAGATTGAGCACTTAATCAAAATGTTTATTTCTACTTTTTACCCACTTTAATGGCAAAATAAATGATTTCTTATTTCTTTACATATTTAGTTTCTACCCACAATAATTGGACTCTTAGGTGGACATTCTCGTTATTTAAATATACACAACGTTTATCAAAATGTCATGGTCATATTAAGAGTGTGGGATCTTTATGTATTTTATTGTGTGTACAAAAATAATAAAATAAATAAATAAATCACCTCAAAGTTTTAAACTCGTTAAAATAATGACCAAAAAACTTGAAAAAAAAAAATACATACATATTAGTATTTTGTTCACGTTTACGATATTGGTCTCATCGAGAAAGTTGTCCAGTTTTTTTTATAATTATAAACTAGTGTTTAACTGCAACCCCGCCTGATGGCAAGCAATGATGCAATCGTCGATGGTAAAGCGTGCTAATTTATTAAGAGCTTTCAGTCTAGCCTTGAAGACACTTAAATTGTTGTCAGACGGAAACACCGCTGCTGGCAAATGGTTCCAGTCCCTCGATGTACACGGTATAAAAGACGAGGCGAAACGCTTCGCCTGGATCGTAGTGATGGTTAAAAACATTAGGATGGATACTCGCTGTACGACGGGTCGTCCGATGATGGAACGGAGATGGGGGAATTAACATGTTTTTGGGTTTATGCATACACTAGCAGTTTATACAATTAAGCACTCACTAATTGGTTATGTTTTTTTTATGTCTTACTATTTCACTCGCTGTCTACATCTCTCTATATATTGTCTTATCTTAGGTAAGTTGGAAGAGATTTCTTATCGAATAAGCATCACCTTTGTACCTATTTTTCTGTTTATAAATGTGTCTACATAAATTGTTATAAATACACTACGAATTGTAATAAAAATATACACTCTATATGTATTTTATTTGATAAGAAACGCGGCATCAAACGCATACATCCATCCTCTGATGTTTGTGGCACAAAACTAACCCTATATCTTTGTCTCTACTAGGTTTCCTACAGGGGGTAATATTATATTGACGATCTTTTGACAAACTTCTAACTCGTTTAAACAGACAACTACCCACCACAAAAGATCGACTGCCAGTTACTAGGAAGCCTCAAGACATTTATTTACCTCATTCACAGTACTTGTAACGATGCGGGGTACGGATGCGACATACATTAGCGGTTATAAATGACGTAAGTTGTGAATTTATTTGGAAACCACGCAATGGAGAGCGCGGAGAACGGACTGCATTAAAGTGTCAAAGACAAAGTCGAGACGACTTCAGAGCATAATTTCATTTCCTTGTTGCGAAGGGTACTATCAACTGCGACACTAACAACTTTATCTATTATCATTTTCTACGATTATTGCCAGCTTAGGTCTTGGTTTTAAATGAGACGAGACTATGGATGGTAAAGCTTTTATCGAAAAAAATAATAATAATTTAAATATACATAATCAGCTTACAATTTCCCCAATGCTGGACACAGTCGTCTATGAGAGAGAATAGGTCTTAACTCCACCATGTGGGCCTAATGCGAATCGATAAATGTCACTTGGTTTCGAATTTCTTGATTCTAGTATATATCGGTTGCCCTGAGGAGACGGTGAAGATCTGCTCGGCTTGGGTGGAATACCTCTGTGTCCTTCGTGCGACTGTCACGGTCCGGAGCGAGATTGCATGGTAGGCCGGGGAAACAGTGATGCTGGCAAAGCAGGAGGCGGAGCGCATGAGGGAGCGGGAATCTCAGCGTCCTCATGCCACTAGCCGCCACAGGAGACGCACTAGTCGGGCGACCATATCGAATGCCATCTCGCCGCCCGGTAAGGACCAGGCCCAGGTCGACGGCGCGTTTTGTTCCACGCGCACCTCACTTTCATGACAGCACATCGTGACGGAGACAACAAAGACTGATGCCAGCCAGGGCTGTAGATGTTTGAAAGAGATACCGTGGTCCTGGCGCAAAGGCAAGTGAGCTAACAGGAGGGTTCTAGTCAATAAAAGTCTGACACGCCCTTCAACTACGCCAAAGCGGGAAAGGTCATTTAATGAAATCAGTCATAGTGATCACGACCGTTCTGTTAAGAACGAAACGTAGAAGCAGAGCACTTTTGAAAAAGTTGCAAACTATTTTGAAGTTGTACTTATAACTCAACTTTATTGTGTAGGTATTATTTTTGAATAAGCTGATATTTATTTACATTTTTGGCGAATATATTGCAATGTTTCAATAGGTCTAAACCGATTGATTTCATTTTTGTTGGTTTTTCATTGTATAAAGTCTTGTGTTTTTTTTTAAATGAACAGACAGCTGTGCTGCTGGGGGGTTTGTTCCGCCATTTTTTCTTCCCAGCGAAAGCATTAGGAAGTGTCGATGGGTGGGCGTTTTTGGGGGACTGTCTTATGTAATATTGACGTTCAAAAAGTGCTGATTCTCAGCCACATTTTAATAAATCACTTTTGACTTTGATCATTATTACCAACATGTAACCTGACATACCTACTCGTAAAATTAACCAGCTACGTATTCATGACTGATTTTACGAGTAGGTAGGTATGTAGAATAATTATTACTGCGTAATAAGTAGTAACGTGTTAATTATTATCTTAGCTGAACTAGTTATTCTTCAATCATGTGCTCTATTCTCTACGTAGAGGGTCTCTACGGAGATAGAGCATTGTTGTGTGTTCATGTGCATCGTTGTAGAGTTCATTGCACACATTAACGTGGATTGTGTGCGTTTCTGATGCTGTACATGCCGATGAGGAGTTTATAATAATAATGATATTTACCGTGATATAGACGCAATCGGGATAAACGCTAAGATGATGATGGTGGAGAATATTAAATAAATATACTTTAAAAAACTAAAGCATGAGGCGCTTTGTGCCATAATTTTACATACTTTTTTCTCATTTTATTAGTATTGTTTGTATACTATTGTCATAAATTAAACTTTAAAATTATTTTTAACTTTTTAGTTTGTTATTCTTTAAAAGCATGTTTTATTAGTTATTTTAAGCTATTGCATAGCTTCTATCCCGGGCCTTGAGCGCGGGGACCGAATCCAGAAATTCCGTAACGAAAAAACCTCACGCTCCCCATCGTCTAACGTCGTTTCAGTTCGGCAGTCTTCGGCACGGTATGTTTGTGTGCGTGCGACTACATCTTTTGAAAACAATTTATAGATTTTCAAAAAGAGCATGCATATTGCAGGGCGCGAACTCAGTTCTACACACTTGCCATGTTACTGATAGTCGCGATGTGCTAAACTTGCGATTAATTTTCTCTCTGAAATAGGTCTTCTATAGAGATATGTCATAGACGTCATCGACGTTGTCATGGCTACCTTAAAAACTTTTCATATAATTAAGTACTTTTATTCAAATTAATTTAGTAGTGTTTTTATAAAATAGCTTTTTTTTTTAACGGAAAAGCTAAGATGAATGTCACGCTAATTTTTCATTGGACTTTTAAATTATTTATAGTGTTGTTTACTAAATAAAAGCGCGTGATTTTATAGAGTAAAAAGTGCTCACGCGGCCGTTTTTTCAATTGTTGCAAGAATTCAAAAGACTGTCTTTAAATAGTGTTCAGACGATTGCTCAAAGTGTATTGGATTTCATTAGTAATAGAAATGGCATTTCAATAATGACTTTCAACTGCCAAAGTCTAAATAGTCATAAATACGATTTACAAGATTCAGTTACGAGACAAACAAATGTGTTACTTCTTACCGAAACTTGCATGACGCATGATAATCCAATTGAAATACCTAATTTTAATTGTATTGTTCAGTTCAAACGAGATACTGTTTCAAAAGGTGGGGTAGCTATTTACCAAAATAAAAATGATATTACTAATATTATGACTCCGAATATTGAAATAAATATTGCACACGTTAGCGATGTTAATGTTAGGCGCTCAGTTGTTATGATATTTGTGTGTGCTTATGCAAACTTAGAAATGGCCTACAAATAGTTATGGTAGCAATTTACATTTCTCCGAATCCAAAATTGGACGAGGTAGAGCATTTTATTCATCGCACTTTACTGGAGTACACTGAAGAAGGCTCGAAAATACTTGGTACAAATGGTAATAAATTTCCACTTATCTTGGCTGGCGATTTCAACATTAACTTCGCTGATAAAAAATCAGAGCGGTTGACAACTTTTCTATCAAAAACATTGAATTTGAAAATGAATAATGATCCACAAGAGTCCACAACAAAATATGGGACCACCATTGACGCGGTATTTTCTAGGTATTTAGAGGATATTAAGTCGCAAACTTATGTTTCTTATTTCAGTTATCATAAACCTATAGTTTCAATGATAAATATTCCTGAATAACCAACAGCTACTGTAAGGTAATAAAACCCACATTTATTGTAAAATAATAAAAATATTTTAAATAATATTAACTTTTTATTTATTTAATAAAATAAAAATTTGTTTTCTTATCGGTCACCACGCTCAAAAAGTGTAACTTGAATTAATATCAAAGAAAAAGAAATACTGCATAAATAAAATAAATAAATAATTATAATTGCATAAATTGATACAAAATGCTATGCAATAGCTTTACCGCGGCAGTCCCCGAGTGCCACACGTCTTTTTTTTTTTTTAGTTCGATATCTCGATTTTAGTAATATATGGATAACACGAACGCTTAAGTGGTGCTCATTTGTTTTTACCATACTTTTCTTGATCTCCAATAGACAGAATAGCAAGTGCTAAAATTCGTAATGATGCGATAATCTTACCTTACATTAATTTTTGCAGACGAAGTATTTTTTAGTTTAGCTTTAGATTTAGGGTAAGGGATTTAAGGTAAGATTGAAAAAGTTTTGAGTTGGAGACGGACAAGCAAACATACAAGTGAAGCTAATAAAAAGAATGTAAAAATAATGCTGCCGGCAGAAGTTACCACCCACCAGACAAAGTCTTGCCGCCAACGATTCGTCGTGTTCGCGTGATATCTGGTGAAACCGTACGGTCTGAGCATTTGTGTTGCGATGTGTGCCGGGTACGATGCGCCAAATGTTGTTATGTCGGGCGTTTGGTCCTCTATTTACATCCTGAAACATCCATGCTAGAAAGTATTTCACAATATGGGGCAAAATTACGAGAATGCCCCAAGTATTTATGGTTATATCTGCACCCTAATCTCCTAAAATACTATTACAATCAATTGGAATTATTTTGAAGCATATTAGAAGCTAATTCATTGCTGTTGATGTTCGAAAAATATCTCTGTCCAACTACGTTAATAACGCAATGAATGTTTTTGAACTGTCAATTTGTGTAAATCAAAAATTAGTATTTTTCTACAATCCCCCCTGATGTTAGTAGTGATGTAATCGTTGATGGTAAAGCGCGCTAGTCGCGGTAGTTAAGCGAGGTGACGCAACGTTAAACCCACAACACGACCAACGATGCTGCGCCAGAGGGAGATTGATCTGGAGACCCTCCACGACCAAACGCCGACACAACAACTTTTGGCGCATTGTACCCGGTACGCATCGTAACACAACTGCTCAGACCGTACGGTTTCACCAGATATCATGTCGGAACACGATGAATCACTTAGCGGCAAGACTTTGTCTGGTGGGTGGTAACTTCTGCCGGTAGCTGATGTTATGGCCTACCTACAAATTTCCCTACAATTGTGAAAAGCTTTCGACTTTGATTGGAACTGAGATATGACTAACTCAAACTCATTTATTGCGATAATGGGTTATTGACATAATTCACATCGATACGTAAAAAAGTTTGGCATCTTTCATAATCCGCCTGAAGGCATACAATTTTAAGTGGTGTTTGTCTCTAATTACAATTGTACATAAATATAAATTCTTTCAAAACAAAATATGTAAGCTACAAAAAGGTCATAAAAAATAATAAATGTCAAAAAAATTGTCATGGACAGGTCAATTGAGAATTTTTAAAATGTCAGATAATAATTAATAACATAATTAAAACAAGTCAAGTCAATAAGTAAGTACCAAATACAATAACTTCTATATCTAAATCTAAATTAAAATCACTATACGTAGTATTGTATAAAGTCAAGTGTTATTTTTAAATGAACAGACAGCTGTGCTGCTGGGGAGTTTCTTCCGCCACTTCTTCTTCCCAGCGAAAGCACTAGGAAGTGTCGACGGGAGGGCGTTTTGGGGGACTGTCTTATGTAATATTGACGTTCAAAAAGTGCTGATTCTCAGCCTAATTTGAATAAATGACTTTTGATTTTGAATAATGTCATCATTTATTATTAGATTACATGTCATTTATAAATTCGTTTTTCTTTTAATAATTAAAAACTAGCGCTTGACCGCAATCCCGCTTGATGGTAAGCAGTGATGCGATCGTTGATGGTAAAGCGCGCTAGTTTATTTAGGGCCTATTCACTCAGAAAAACAGCGAATAGGAACAAAGACGGCAGTTGAGCGAGGAGATGCAATGTTAAACCCAACAACACGACCAACGATGCTGCGTCAAAGGGAAATTGATCTGAAGACCCTCCACGACCAAACTCCCAACACAACAACATTTGGCGCATCGTACCCGGCACACATCGCAACACAACTGCTCAGACCCGTCCTCCATACGCCTTCACCAGACATCATCACAAGAAATCGCTTGGCGGCAAGGCTTTGTCTGGTGGGTGGTAACTTCTGCCGGCGGCCGATGTTATGGCCTACCATTGTCAAACCGTCGTCACCGTCTGTAATAAACGTTTCCCCGGGAATAGGCATGCAGTTACAGGAGACAGTCCGCATAAATAATTTATATGTCGACCACATTTCCATACAAACATTTGGCCCTTTAAATTATGGGCCAAAGATAAAGGTCTGTGTTCTAACTCACGTCAGCTTAAGAGCTTGCACGGGCCGAAATCAGTTAACACAAACCTGTGAATAAGCTTTAAAATGGCGGCCATTAAAATATTTTTAAAGACCTCTGTCAGAGTCCAGATTAAGTCGCGGGTGAGTTATTTGTCAGGTAATGCTGTATAACGTTTTCGAAAATATTATATCTGCTTTCATAAAAGGCAGTAAAACGTTTACGAAACAACAGAAATGTTTAACTCTCGGCTTTAACGTTTTTTTTTTAATTTTTTTCTTTCGGTTTTTTTTTTATCCTGAGCGGAAATCTGACGACACGGTTGGTGCAGTGGCTGACAAATCGACTGCTGCGTTGCGTGTCGCGGGTTCAATTCCCGTACGGAACAAATATTTGTATGACCTACAAGTAGTTGTTCTGGGTCTGGCTGTTTATTTAAGTGAGTTTGAATATTTGTAAACGAACCCACGATACAGGAGTAATTCCTAGTAAAGGGCAAAGTCTATTTAAAAAAAAAATGTTAATAAAAATATCGAACTAAAATTTGATTTCCTACTGGAAATTACGTTTCGTTATGTCAAATATCCATTAAGTGCTTTAACGAAACTAATTTCCATTGTCAAATATTTTGAATATATGAGAACCAAATTTCATAAATTAAAATGTTCAAAATCTAGTAACAGTATCATTTTAGAGTCAAACAAATGTTTTTTTTTTTAATAATTATAAACTAGCACTTGACCGCATTCCCGCCTGATGGTAAGCAGTGATGCGATCGTTGATGGTAAAGTGCGCTAGTTTATTAAGAGCCTATTCACTCAGAAAAACTGAGCGAATAGGAAGGAAGACGGCAGTTGAGCGAGGTGATGCAATGTTAAACCCAACAACACGGCCAACGATGCTGCGCCAAAGGGAGATTGATCTGAAGACCCTCCACGACCAAACTCCCAACACAACAACATTAGGCGCATCGTACCCGGCACACATAGCAACACAAATGCTTGGACCCGTCCACCGAACGGCTTCACCAGACATCATGCCGGAACACGACAAATCGCTTGGCGGCAAGGCTTTGTCTGGTGGGTGGTAACTTCTGCCGGCGGCCGATGTTATGGCCTACCACCGAGAAATTACAATTTTATTTTAATAAAATGAATAAAAATGTATGTTTGACAGACAGAAACTGATTTCAGAAAACAAATTCTCGTAATTTAAAACCCTCAAAACTTAGCCAGTCTCGTCTCGCCGACAAATACGACAAAAACTTTTTATAATGAAAATTTAAAGTATTTTGACACTTAATCTGTTAAACTTTAAACATTCTTAAGATTACAAGTTTTGACCCTTTGACACTTTTCCAATCTAACGTTCCATTTCTCTTGTTACAGGTAAGCATCACATATCGACCTGTCACCTTCGAAACACGATTCGAAATGGGTCGCACCATGTCAACTGTCACGGACGGCCGGAAATCCATAAGCGAATTCTGGAACGGTGACCAGAAACTCATTTTCACATTTTGTTTGCAAATAGTTTTTTTTTTTTTTTTTTTTTTTTTTTTTTTTTTTAATTTGGCTCGCACGGTTTGTGCATTTGCCACTACAAGTCTATGCAATGAAAATGTCTAATTTATCGTTCAGAAAGTAAAGCAGTAAAGCAAAATCTATAATATTAAGCATTGCAAATAGTTACACATAACGCTACACGAATTACATTTGAAATTCGAACACAAGCTCCCGTTCGGCACGTTCGAGTAGAATTTCAATTCGGCATGTTTCGCCTTTGCTCGGCTGTTGCCACGTACGGTCAAGAGTTAAGGATGAATTTTAAATTAAAATTTCGAAATTTAAAAAGCGAGCGCTTAGTTTCAGAACTGAATCAATTAGTTTTGCTTTTTTAAAGAAGATAGTGGCATTTTCCTATGTAAAATTGAAAATTGTGGTTTTAGAAGCTGGTAACCGTTTCAGTACGAATAAACGGCGCCCTACACTATAAATTACTTTTATACAGGAGAGGAGGAGAAAAAAAAAATAGGGTCACTGCTACAGTATAACTCGGCAAAGATTAGGATTTAGAAGTTAGGTGACAGAGTGGTCACGGTATACCGTGCATAGCTGACCAGGCCTCACGAGAAGCCCTCTTACAGTCTTTCTAGGGATGTCCTTTATAGGCTTTGCACAAAGCGGATTCAGGAATAGATCTTTTAAGAGAAGCCGCGACCACCCAAATTTGCTGATTGTAATCACCGGGGTAGGTGAAGTGAGGTAAATATACCACAATCCCTCCTCAAAGCTCGGGTGTCTTTTTCTTTATAACGTATTCTCTCAACGGTGTATTAAACATATTATATACTAATGCTTGACCCTAATCTTGCCTGCGGGGCTGGTCCTTACCAGGCGGCGAGCAGTGGGCAGCTAAGGAGCAGGCCCGGGTCGACGGCGCGGTGTATTTCAACCACGCTTCAAAGATATGTCAGCACATCGTGACGGGGTCCACGAAGACCGATGCCCCTTGGGTCTGGGTTGCGGGTTGGTTAAAAAAGAAACCGTGACCCTGGCGCATAGGAAAGTAAAGAAAATTCAGGTGTGTTTTAGACAGTACAGTATTTCTCCCAAAGTAATAATGCGCATAGAAATCTTCGTCACTGTTCGGCAACGGTCGTATTCCCCGAGCGTTCGGAAGAAGATATGTATATAGAGTGGTGCACTTAACCACTTTTTATGCACTTAACCACTTTTTATGCACTTAACCACTTAAAAAGTGGTTAAGTGCACCATTCTATATACATATGTTCTTCCGAACGTTCGGGGAATACGACCGTTGCCGAACAGTGACGAAGTGCATTATCACTTTGGGAGACCTGTAAAAGTCTGATACGCCATTCCGCTCCGCTCCGAGCAGAAAAGGTCAGTCGATGATAACCCATACAGAACAAAAAAAAAAGACGTGTGGCACTCGGGGACTGCCGCGGTAAAGCTATTGCATAGCATTTTGTATCAATTTATGCAATTATAATTATTTATTTATTTTATTTATGCAGTATTTCTTTTTCTTTGATATTAATTCAAGTTACACTTTTTGAGCGTGGTGACCGATAAGAAAACAAATTTTTATTTTATTAAATAAATAAAAAGTTAATATTATTTAAAATATTTTTATTATTTTACAATAAATGTGGGTTTTATTACCTTACAGTAGCTGTTGGTTATTCAGGAATATTTATCATTGAAACTATAGGTTTATGATAACTGAAATAAGAAACATAAGTTTGCGACTTAATATCCTCTAAATACCTAGAAAATACCGCGTCAATGGTGGTCCCATATTTTGTTGTGGACTCTTGTGGATCATTATTCATTTTCAAATTCAATGTTTTTGATAGAAAAGTTGTCAACCGCTCTGATTTTTTATCAGCGAGTTAATGTTGAAATCGCCAGCCAAGATAAGTGGAAATTTATTACCATTTGTTGTACCAAGTATTTTCGAGCCTTCTTCAGTGTACTCCAGTAAAGTGCGATGAATAAAATGCTCTACCTCGTCCAATTTTGGATTCGGAGAAATGTAAATTGCTACCATAACTATTTGTAGGCCATTTCTAAGTTTGCATAAGCACGCACAAATATCTCCAACAACTGAGCGCCTAACATTAACATCGCTAACGTGTGCAATATTTATTTCAATATTCGGAGTCATAATATTAGTAATATCATTTTTATTTTGGTAAATAGCTACCCCACCTTTTGAAACAGTATCTCGTTTGAACTGAACAATACAATTAAAATTAGGTATTTCAATTGGATTATCATGCGTCATGCAAGTTTCGGTAAGAAGTAACACATTTGTTTGTCTCGTAACTGAATCTTGTAAATCGTATTTATGACTATTTAGACTTTGGCAGTTGAAAGTCATTATTGAAATGCCATTTCTATTACTAATGAAATCTAATACACTTTGAGCAATCGTCTGAACACTATTTAAAGACAGTCTTTTGAATTCTTGCAACAATTGAAAAAACGGCCGCGTGAGCACTTTTTACTCTATAAAATCACGCGCTTTTATTTAGTAAACAACACTATAAATAATTTAAAAGTCCAATGAAAAATTAGCGTGACATTCATCTTAGCTTTTCCGTTAAAAAAAAAGCTATTTTATAAAAACACTACTAAATTAATTTGAATAAAATTACTTAATTATATGAAAAGTTTTTAAGATAGCCATGACAACGTCGATGACGTCTATGACATATCTCTATAGAAGACCTATTTCAGAGAGAAAATTAATCGCAAGTTTAGCACATCGCGACTATCAGTAACATGGCAAGTGTGTAGAACTGAGTCCGCGCCCTGCAATATGCATGCTCTTTTTGAAAATCTATAAATTGTTTTCAAAAGATGTAGTCGCACGCACACAAACATACCGTGCCGAAGACTGCCGAACTGAAACGACGTTAGACGATGGGGAGCATGAGGTTTTTTCGTTACGGAATTTCTGGATTCGGTCCCCGCGCTCAAGGCCCGCGATAGAAGCTATGCAATAGCTTAAAAATGTTAAGCAGTGATGATGCTTTTTGAAAAACTACTCGTTACTGGTATTATCGAGGACTAAAGTCTTATATATATTGGCTGGCGTGCAATAGAGATTTTCAATTGAACCAGCAATTTGAATATTTTACCGCATTTCAGCGGCAGGCCAGCAGTATTTTACGACGACACTGGTAGCATGGAAAACGATTTTAGAACTAGATTTATTTTATTCAGTCAGAACCGGCTGGTTTTTATATCTGACGGAAGATTCGATTTGGAAGTCTGGTTATATCTTGATTAGGTATTTCGGAGCAGCTGATCTTGTGAGTTTTATATTTATGACTAAATTTGATTGATTCGCATAATAAATTGATGAATATCTGAATTTTCATGTTATTTTTCGTCCTCTGGATAATTATATAGCTTGGTAGTTGATTAAAGTTGATTACGTTTTCCTGTTATGATAATTATAATAGATTGTTATTTTTTTTTAAATAATTATAAACTAGTGCCTGACCGCAATCCCGCCTAATGGTAAGCAGTGATGCGATCGTTGATGGTAAAGCGCGCTAGTTTATTAAGAACCTATTCACTCAGAAAAACTGAACGAATAGGAAGGAAGACGGCTGTTGAGCGAGGTGATGCAATGTTAAACCCAACAACACGACCAACGATGCTATACCAAAGGGAGATTGATCTGAAGACCCTCCACGACCAAACTCCCAACACAACAACATTTGGCGCATCGTACTCGGCACACATCGCAACACAACTGCTCAGACACGTCCTCCATACGGCTTCACCAGACATCATGCCGGAACACGACGAATCGCTTGGCAGCAAGGCTTTGTGTGGTGGGTGGTAACTTCTGCCGGCAGCCGATGTTATTAGTCCGAAGTTAATACATCATAAAAGGGAACCAGGACTTGCGTAAAATAAAACGTGAAGAATGTGGAATTATGAATAATAGTATCACTGGCGAGTCTAAGACGCATGTGTAGACTTTTCTTCTTTTACCTATAACCTAGTATTTGGTAAGCTTTGATGCAATCGTTTAAGGTAAAGCGCGCTGGTTTCATTTCAGCCGAAAGACGTCCACTGCTGGACATAGGCCTCCCCCAAGGTTCTCCATGACGACCGGTCCTGCGCCTCCCGCATCCAGCGGTTTCCCGCGACCTTCACCAGGTCGTCGGTCCACCTTGTCGGGGGCCTACCCACGCTACGTCTTCCGGTGCGTGGTCGCCACTCGAGAACCCGTCGGCCCCATCGGGCATCGGTCCTACGGGCAATGTGTCCAGCCCATTGCCACTTCAGTGTTTCAATTCTTCTGGCTATGTCGGTTACTCTCGTTCTTCTGCGGATCTCCTCATTCCTGATTTGATCGCGCAGTGAAACCCCAAGCATAGCCCTCTCCATTGCCCTTTGAGCGACTTTGAGCCTTCTCATAAGGCCCATTGTTAGCGACCACGTCTCAATTCCATAAGTCTTATTAGTTTATTGTTCGATACATCAACATAATGCAAGTCTAGTTTAAGAGTAGGGCTTCTCTTCTCTTGTATCTTTTCTATTGTAACTTTGCGACATATTCGCCAAATATGTAAATAAATATGTTTATGGAAAAATAACTTTAATTCTAAGTTCACTGCACGTTACCACCTTAATCACTTTTGTTTTTACATAATTTAAACTAATGTTTGACCTCAATCCTTCTCTGTATGAGAGGAGACCTGTGCCTAGCAGTGGGACGATAATAAGTTGATGATGATGATGGTGATGTTGAAACCCACTTTTGGGTGATTACCATCAGTACATTGGGGTGGACGCGGCTCCTCTTAAAAGACCTATTCCTGAATCCGCCTTGTGCAGTGCCTGTAAGGTACATCCCTAGAGAGACTGTAAAGGACTTGCGATTCGTCGTGTTCCGTCATGATGTCTGGTGAAACCGTACGGAGGACAGGTCTTAGCAGTTGTGTTGCGATGTCTGCCGGGTACGATGCGCCAAAATGTTCTTGTGTCAGGAGTTTGGACGTGGAAGGTCTCCAGATCAATCTCCCTCTGGCGTAGCATCGTTGGTCGTGTTATAGGGTTTAACATTGCATCCCCTCGTTCAACTGCCGTCTTCCTTCCTAGTCACTCAGTTTTTTTGTATGAATAGGCTCTTAATAAACTAGCACGCTTTACCATCAACTATTGCATCACTGCTTACCAGGCGGGATAGCGATCTAGTAGTAATTTATAATTATAAAACAAAATCTATCGGCCGAACGTGCCTTCCGAGGTACGGAGGAGTATAAGCATAAGGAGATGGTAGACGGACCAACGGTAGCAAGCGTACCTTAACCTGACCGAATAATGAGTCCAACTGTAATTGTTCAGCTAACATTGCACCAAACTTATTTTTCACCATTCACCGAGGACGGTGAATGGTGCGGCTCTGTTGTAGCAACAACAGAGCCGCAGCTAAAAAACCAATTAAAACCAGGCTTTAAAATAAAGTCGCGTATAATAACCACGATGCAGATAACCAGCGGAAGATTAATGCGAAGTAATCGTTCAATCCTTAGCATAATGGTGCCACTATCCCATGTTGTTTTAATACGAGCTGGATAGGGAGCTTTTAAGCAACTACATAAAAAAATGCAACCATAAAGACACACCCACACACTCACACGTTGATGTATTTCTTCCAGGACGTGACAGTGGGTCCCATTTGCAATAACTTAGTATCCCTAATGTCTCGGCGAAAATTTGTGGAATACGAGAAACTCAAATATTATGTACTTAATTTAGATAATTTGCTAGAATTTATATTAAATATCACTTTTCTGTGGTCGTGGTGGCCTAGTGGTTAAAACACCAGCCTCTCAAATATGAGTGCGCGGGTTCGATTCCAGGTCAGGCAAGTACCAATGTAACTTTTCTAAAGTTATATGTACTTTCTAAGAATATTTTGGACACCAATGGCTGAAGGTGAAGGAAAACATCTTGGGGAAACCTGGACTTTAAGTCTGAAATCGCCAACCCGCATTGAGCAAGCGTGGTGATTACGCTCAATCCTTCTCTGCAAGAGAGGAGACCTGTGCCCAGCAGTGGGACGGTAAAAAGGTTGATGATGATGACTTTTCTCTTAACTCTTAATTTGGATGGCTAATATTGGTTACTAAAATAAATATATATGTAAGAGTATTTATGTACTATAAGATGGGTCCTCAGATCCCTTTATTTACACACTATTGTGTTAATCTAGATATTGCAACACTTAAAGCGTGTAACCACAAATGCGTTGAATTCGATATCATAATTGATTGCGATAAAGCAACAATCGACGTAAAAATCTATTCAATTCATCAAATAATATATTCGTTTTGTCCAGTGCAAATTGTGACGTAACTACATAACTCATAAAGCTGTATTTTCTATAAAAAAACAACCAATTAACAATGTTTACATTCTGCCAGACAGTAGATACAATATCACTCCTAAAAAAGATCACTAATATTTTCGGTAGCGAATATAATAGGTAGGTATTTAAAAAAAGTCTACTATATTTTTTTTAAAATATCTACCTACCTATAAATACAATAAATACAAGAATACTAATAGGCTCTTAATAAACTACCACGCTTTACCATCAACGATCGCATCACTGCTTACGATCAGGTGGGACTGCGATCAAGCGCTAGTTTATAATTTATAAAAAAAACCTTATTACTGACTAATCCAACGTCACGATTCAAAATATATAATCTTGCACAAACACCCCAATTCTCTCGCACCTGACTCCAATTTGCAAACCTCATTCCAAAAGATTAGCAATAACCAACATACAAACGAAAATCGCGAGCACCGAAGCGTTCTGGAATCTATTCTAAATTTCAAACCATTCTAGAATTGGAATCCATTCTGGAACAAAGACTCATATTTGGGAATCCACTCCTTGACTCCACTATGTAGTGGTACAAATGCCGCCGATGGTACTGAGTCGTAACAGACATACAGGGCGGAAAATCGGCATTACCTTATCAGAGACTTGAAGTAAGAAGTGATGAGCGATGTTTGACGCGATTGGTTACTTTATTATCTTGGTATTTGACCGTAGCTATATTGCATATGATTATATTATTAATGTTGCTTTTTTATTTATTTTATTTGATCGTTAGTAGTTAGTTAGATAGGATTATTTTGGATTTTGATCTTGATTTTAATCACGTCTTTTGACAGTTTAGACTTCTCCTAAACTATCAAACACACGACGGAACAATTTGCCAGCGACAGTGTTTCCATCGGACTATAATTTGAGTGTCTTCAAGGCTGGAGTGAAAAGGCTCTTAATAAACTAGTGCGCTTTACCATCAACGATTGCATCACTGGTTATCATCAGGCGGAATGGCGGTCAAGCGCTAGAACACATTTTTAAAATATAGCTCCAGTTTAATAATAAAATTTGAAAACAACGAATTATGACACTAAATTGCGACGTTGCCAGTCATGCGTAGTAAACGCTATCAAAGGTGATACAATTAAAAAGGACAGCCTATATAATCTACATATGCACGCCGACAAACGTTTGTTTTGACATAAAAAAGGGCACTTGGAGTTGTTTTGAACAAACATATACAGCATCCAAAAACATTTTATGTGACAATTGGCTTAATTCCAATAGTAAGTTGTTGACATATCTGGTGTATCGTTCAACTTTTAGAACTTGGAGATGATAAGCAGCGACGGTCATGCTCTATTTAACTTTAGGAGCTTGCCAAATTTTTTTGACTGAATGTTGGTCATATTTTATTTGAATTAGTTGCCTTTCTAGTTTGAGCTGAAAATTTAATATAAATCGTAACACTAGTAGAATTGATAGAATGTATCATAGGTACTCTGAGCAAATAAGGAATTCTAATAAATTTTGAAATATTGAATAATTTTGTGACTGTGTAACATATCTTCATAAGTATAATATTTATATTTTTATCGATGTCACACTTAAACATTTATTTCAAATAAACCAATTAGAGACACTTTTTCTACAGAATTTAAGAGGTCGGTCAGTCAAAAAGCTAATGATATTGTTTGCCAAATCAATTACTATGTCATCATTATCATCATCATCATCAACATTTTCGTCGTCCCACTGCTGGGCACAGGCCTCCTCTCATACAGACAAGAATTGAGCGTAATCACCATGCTTGCTCAATTCTGGTTGGCGATTTCAGACTCAAAGTCAAGGTTTTTCTTCACCTTGTAATCAGTCATTTATTACATTGGTGCTTGCCTGACCTGGAATCGAACCCGCACATTCATACTTGAGAGGCTGGTATTTTAACCACTAGGCCACCACGACTGTTATGTAATTGTTGTTTATGATAGTTTTGTTTTCTATTTATCAACTCCTTTTATTTCTCTTCCTCAATTTTGATTATCAATTAAACTGACATGGTCTTCACACTATAACGCTACCTCTTATCACTTGGACCTTGCTCCAACAATGCCTTGGGATTGTATGTAATTTGAAACTTGATCAATGTTTAACCCGATAGTCGGAGAGATAAGTTCCCTACCTAAATCCCTTTTAGGTCACTATAAGTTGCATGTGTAGGTACTATTGTCTCTATTGGCTGCTATACTATACAGCAGAAGACCCTATGACATAGACAGCTTCACGAAAAGCGTCCTTCATGATTAAAAAGGGCCGTACGCTGGTGAGAAACAAAGACAGGTATAAAACTGTGGATAATTCGATAAGTTTTCAACCATAGATATCCAATATAAAGGCAAGTTTACATCAGCTTCTTCTTCATATAATTGCTATAAAAAGAAGCAGCAAATAGAGACAGTAGTTTTTTTTTTTTGTAATCTTGTAAGTTATATAACTTTAAAAACCGGCCAGTTGCGAATTGGACTGGCGCACTGAGAGTTCACACCTGATATTCCGTTGAACAGTTGTGGTGGCCTAGTTGTTAAAACAACAGCCTCTCAAGTATGAGTGTGCGGGTTCGATTTCAGGTCAGGCAAGGCAAGGTTTTCTCGGTGGTAGGCCATAACATCGGCCTCCGGCAGAAGTTACCATCCACCAGACAAAGCCTTGCTGCCAAGCGATTTGTCGTGTTCCGGCATGATGTCTGGTGAAGCCGTACGGAGGACGGGTCTGAGCAGTTGTGTTGCGATGTGTGCCGGATACGATGCGCCAAATGGTGTTGTGTTGGGAGTTTGGTCGTGGAGGGTCTTCAGATCAATCTCCCTTTGGCGCAGCATCGTTGGTCGTATTGTTGGGTTTAACATTGCATCACCTCGCTCAACTGCCGTCTTCCTTCCTATTCGTTCAGTTTTTCTGAGTGGATAGGCTCTTAATAAACTAGCGCGCTTTACCATCAACGATCGCATCACTGGACATCAATCAAAAACATCTTAAAACATCTTAAGGTAACCTGGACTTTAAGTGTAAAATCGCCAACCCGCTTTAAGCAAGCGTGGTAATTACGCTCAATTCTTCTCTGTATGAGAAGACCTGTGTCCAGCAGTGGGACGACAAAAAGATTGATGATGATGATTGCGTTGAATCCAGTTAGACTTGAAACCGACCTTTCCCAGATATGTTGGATAGCTGGGAAAAGACTAGGGAGATAGTCATGATTGGTTTTAATGTAATTTTAAAAACGCTTTCAAAACTTATTTTCCAGGAATCTAACTTTGTCATTGAACTTCAACAACAGACAGGTTTCGATAAATTTCGATACAAGAATGGAAAACTTTATTCCAATCAATAAAATCGTAACTCGTATGTTTTTGACAAATTCTCCTAATTAAACTAAAACAGTGTGACCTAAAACGTATCATTCACCGCTAAACATTGTTTACGCTCGAAGTAACGAGAACCTAGATCACAATTAGACTCGTATTTGCTGTATTTCATCAAGCCTACAAGCTAGGAAGCGTAATTATGTGTAACAGATCAACCAGTCAAAGACGAGCGTTTGAAGTGTGTATTGTGTCTATTTGTGTTTGTACATGCCACGAACAGGCGCGCCGCGTTCCGAAATTGAAATTTGAACAGCGAATGCAATTTGTTTTTTTTTTTTTAATTATTGTGTGTTTGCGCTTGAGAATTTATTTAAAATTATCAGTAGGTTTTCATGCATTTGGATAAATCTTTATATTATTTTTGTCTAGCAACGATTAACTAAACCGAAATTTGTTACTTAAAAAACACAAGTTTATGTACCGAACTCAATTCAATTTTCTTGCGCAAAACCTTTAAGCAACTTTGAGATTTGATTTGTATAATGTGAATAGATTAATTGGTAGATAGAAACACAAAAATAATTAAGTTTCCCACTAATCCTATTTTAAAACATCATTCGTTTTCTGACATCTCTGATTACAAGAAAAGCATGATGCGATGTTTTATACAAGTTTTGCACTAAACATATAAGTATAGCTGATCCAAGCAGGCCCTTAGTCTTAATATTATTCAAATACCTTACTACACTGACTATCCAAAACATTATCATCCAACAATCACATTATACCTACCATGCAATCATTCGTCCTACCGCTACGAATTGGATCCCAACACGAAATAGTAATTCGATTACTACCCTGCATTTCGCGCTTTATGTAATTCCAAGTAAAGGGGAAACTTTTGCCACAATATGTGTTGTGTTAACGGATACGCTTTTTTTTTCTAATAATTATCGCAACTTCTCTTAAGATTACTGAAAGATCCCACAAATCAATATTTTTATACAAATTTGTAGATAACAAAACGTATTAACTTAAATAAGTTAATACGTTTTGTTACCTACAAATTAAAGTAATAATAACAGTAAAGGATAAGGTAGGGAGTAAGGAGAGAGAGAGGGGAGAGGGGAAGGGGCAAGGAGGTTTAATTGCAGTAAAGAATTTATCACATAAACATGTGATAAATCCTTTACTGCAGTTCGCATATGAAATGATGTGTCCGTAAAGCATGCTCAAAGTCTGACCAATTTTAAAACTATGATAAAAAGTACTTCTTCTTTCTTTAAACACATCATTAGTTATATTTTATTTGTTCTTGTTTGTTGTTTATATAGTGATAAGATGTATATATTTATTTAATCATGTGTACGTACATATTTATTGTATAATCTATGTCAATAATACACAGTACCTACACGGTTACCTACATTATTTCTCTCTCCTTCCGTTTAGTCTCATCCAAGGGTTGTTTGAAAAGATCGCTTTTAGCAATGCCACAGCCCACTCTTTGTAAAATATATATATATATATTATATTTTGTAATTTATATGGTTTATAGTAAGGGTCAAAAGTGCACTACCACTTTTGAACTTTATTGCACTAACAATAAGTGTCAAAACTAGTACTCCACTTTTGACCCTTTTTGTACATAATAAAGAATATTCTATTATAATCTTGAAAGTTTTTGCGTTTACTCCTGAAACCTGCACACTTCTGGTTTCTCACTATATAGTAATAATTTCAACTTAATACCTCCACGCACTCCTGAAAAAATAGGGTCTTGACAGACGGATAACAAAGTGATCTTAGAAGGGTTCCGATTTTCCTTTTCTGGTACGAAACCTTAATAATACTTTGTTTGAAAAACCTGCACCCTGAAAACGTAACAGTGAAGTTTTTACATATTTACAATATCTTAAATCTTTATGATATATCCCAAGTGCGTGACTGCGTATCATTGACATTACGATTTATAATGGAACAGTAAAAGTAAAAACAATTGCGATCTCATGTGTATTACGCAATTTTCAGAGGGGACTCTAGTTGTTCTTTCTCAATAGAAACATATTCCGCTGTTTTCTTCGTGAATAACGCTTTTAAAACGATTTTTTTTTTTCTAAAATTTTACACCTTGATTATACGTGCCCCTATTATTTGATTTTTTCCAAAACTTAATTAATAAAAGAAATGTGATATTTCAAAATAACCAATTTTTACCGCGATGTTCAGACTATTAGACAAATGCGATAAGTTTTTGATAAAAAAAAGAAAATAATAAAAGAATAGGTATAGTGTTCTTCTAAAAATTATTGAGATCTGTCGTGTTTTGAAAAAGAAAACGGCGGAATACGCTACTGTCCCTTTTACACTTTACCAAAACGGTCGGAAGCGGCGTGACGGCAATAGTTTCTATAAATACCTATTTTTCGGATTCCTCGGCACTAGAGTATACTGTTAATAATGGTTACGTTTAAATAATAAACCGTTTTAAAAGTTCTTTCAACAATGGTATATGAACTTCCTGCTTTTAATCACACTGCACACCTTTATAATTGGTTCTGTACATATAATTAGCACGCTTTTGATCGACGGTTTCACATAACACGTAAGTTTAGCTCGGTATTATGTTGGAATTTTAATGCTATCGACCCAAGAGTGTTAATTGAAAAAGTTTCGCTCCTCCACCGTAGAATGTGCTGGCGATGTGGTGAATTAATAAACAGCTCTGTCAAACATTCCAATTGAATAATTGACGCGTGGCGTGAGTTCGGAGCGAGTTTTAAATGAGTTCTCCTAGTACGGCCCTGCATTTCATGATTATTTAAATAAGAAATGTCACCGCTCTTGTTGAGATGTCGTTAATCATAATTAAGTTTGATGGAGGACTAATAAGCTTTCAGAGAGCCGTTGTATTTACATGATGTACTTCATTACTAATGAAAATTGTGACGACAAATACTTCTAAGTTGTGACGAGGTATGGGAAACTATACTAATATAAAGGGTGTATCTGACATCGACGCACAAACGAGTACAATGGATCCAGTACATGATTCTGAACCCCCAGTTGTGGAATTTTTCGTCGGCTTTTTCATGATTAAAAAAAATATATATATATATGTCTTTTTTCACTTTAGACCGTTCATAATTGCTACACTTTTATAACCCAATAAGATTTTAAAGTAAAAATTATATATATATATGTCTTTTTTCACTTTAGACCGTTCATAATTGCTACACTTTTATAACCCAATAAGATTTTAAAGTAAAAATTAATTAATTCGCTAATTACACAAAAAAGCGCAATGAAAATAAAACTCGAAAAATTATCTTATCAGATGGTATAATAGAGTTCACATCACGGATCAACGTCGCACCTACAAACCCGCACGGCGGCACGCTTGCAACGTTCAAAGGCCGAGCCGACACTTTTTTTAAACTTTGTAATTCAAAATCAAAATCAAAATCAAAAGTCATTTATTCAAATTAGGCTGAGAATCAGCACTTTTTGAACGTCAATATTACATAAGACAGTCCCCCAAAAGCGCCCACCCATCGACACTTCCTAGTGCTTTCGCTGGGAAGAAGAAGTGGCGGAACAAACTCCCCAGCAGCACAGCTGTCTGTTCATTTAAAAAAAAACATGTCTTTATACAATACTATGTAAACAAACGATACGATAAAATACAAAAATGAAATTATTTACCATATGCCAGCTACCACGCCAAAATACCAGCAAAGCAAAACAATATATTTATATTCAAATGAAAATGTAATTAACTAAAACTTGTTACTTAACTAAAAGCCCCAGGCATAAAAGGCGTGACAGCTTACATATTTATGTAATGTAAAAAAGTAAATTATATGAACTCATATAACGTATCAATAAGCTAATTACTGAGAAAGAACACGAACATTGTCCTGAGTTAATCAGAGCGACCAGCTATTCTTATCATTTAAATAATCATTCACGGAATAATATGCCTTTGAACAAAGCCTGGACTTAATTTGTGCTTTAAATGCATTGTAGGGCAAGTCTAGCAAAGCAGAGGGTATTTTGTTATAAAAAGCTATACCAAGCCCAACAAAAGAGTTATGGACCTTTTGAAGTCGGAAATTTCTGTAACCGTTCATTAATGACATAAATGACTATCATAATTTTATTATTGGCATGCGGTCTAGCCTTTTCGCGAAGTTTGCGTTACGATGTCAGATAGAACCTGTATATGCAACGTTAACTTTTCTTTATACAAACCTGAACAAAGATTGTTCAGAATAAGAAACTGAATCGATTCCAATTTTTTTTTTTTACATCATTTTATATATTTTCCCAAATACAATTAAAAATTGTTGCAGTGTAACCACACTGCAACAATTTCTAATTGTATTTCTATGATCTATAGTATGGAGAATGAGTGAAGTTCACTCATCCTCCATAGAAAAGGCAAGATCCTCCGACTAGACGGGTACTTGCCCACCAGTTGCTGTCGTGAAGTTATAAGCATAGCAGTTCCACAGTAAACTTTAACAAATTAGTATGTAGTCAGTATGACGTGTTATTAGCAAGTTGCTTTTTTATAATGATATACTAGTGTTTGACCGCAATCCCGCCTGATGGTAAGCAGTGATGCAATCGTTAATGGTTAAGCGTACTAGTTTATTAAGAGCCTATTCACTCAAAACAACGGAGTGAATAGGAAGGAAGGCGGCAGTGGAGCGATGTGATGCAATGTTAAACCCAACAACACGACCAACGATGCTCCGCCAGAGGGAGATTGATTTTGAGAGACACCATGACCAAACTCCCGACACAACATTTGACGCTTCGTATCCTGTACACATCGTAACACAACTACTCAGACCCGTCCTCCGCACGGCTTCACCAGACATCATGCCGGAACACGACGAATCGCTTGGCGGCGTGACTTTGTCTGGTGGGTAGTAACTTCTGCCGGCAGCCGATGTTATGGCCTACCACCGGGAAAATAATGTTGCGTTGTAGGTGACGCTACATTATATTCACAACCAAAGTATCGCATTTAGCTATCGAATTGGTTTGTATCCTAAAAATAAGTTAATGTCCATCAGATAGATTTATAAAAAATATTAAACACGTATTTTTTATTTTTTCTTTCATTCAAATACTTAGGAAGATATGTCTATTTTAAATGCCGCATGGCGTCACGTAATTAGCCCCCACTCCGTAACTTTAATACGCTATATCTCAGTAGTTTTTGGTAATTTCGACAAAATAAAAAATACGGGTCTTAATTTTTTTTATTATCTATAAGACGGACAATTTTTTTTATTGATTTTCAGACCTTGGATACATCCCTATTGCACACGCGTAACTTTACATATAAACAGCGTAGTTAAAACAAACAAATTCGCTTATATTTTCGTGTTTCCATTTACAGAATACAAACGTAAAGGTTGCAGCGGTAATATGAAAAAAAAAAATAACGCTCCGCGCAGTGTTAAAAAAAACAGTTTGCGTAGTCAAAATATTGGTGACGAGGAAACAATAAAAATTAACTTCTATCATCAAGTTTTCCCGGATATCCGTTAAAATGTAGCGGCTGCTGGAAATGTTTATGCATCCCGGGCATTTGACAAATTGCTCCTTTGATTAATTTAATCCATTTGTTTAATAACAAGACGTCTCTGCGTTTACGAAGTAAACATTTTTATTTTTTTTGCTAAGGAATAATTAAATATAATGGAACTGTGTTTGATGCTACAATATTCACTTTCACGTTAAAAGAAAAAACAATAGAAAAAAAAACAACACTCTAATATTATTATCACTCATAACTTGAATCACTTTAAAGCATATTTCTAATCCATTGCTTTATATATATTTTTTTTTTTGCATACATGCATTATACTGTTGTCTATACATGCATTATACAGTATGTTAAGAAAACCCTGTCCGACCCATAAGGATAATAAAAGTTAGGTAAACACATGACCAAATATAATATAAAATTTTACGTAATCATCATAGTACCAATACAAATGAATTTTGAAATAGTCTTTTTTTCCCGCGAATTAATTCCAACTTCAAATTTGGTAATTTTTAAAAAAGTGACAACACCGGTATTATTATGAGCGAATAGCGATGCGACCACGTGCCGCGTGCCCTGCTGCCCGCCGCCCGCGGAACGGTGAATGCACATTTATTAAGTTACCACTTTTTGCGAAATAATATTTATTTTTTAGGGGGATTTTTTTTTTAAAGTTTAGCCCGGTTTTGTATCCATTAGTAGAATCAGTTATCGATACCTAACAACACCTTCACGGGTCGGACAGGGTTTTCTTAACATACTGTATATGTCTTCTTATAATAAAGTTGCACAGTTTTACTTGTAAGCACTAATCGGTGAGAATATTAACATACTGTATATACACACATCAAAAGTGTCTAGGGATCAACATATATTTTTGCAATAACTTTTCTCCTGATTGATAATAATTAAAATTTTCTTTAAGGATTCATCAAATAAAGTGTTTTCGTTTGTCACAGTAACGATAAACCAAGTCACCTTTGCATTAATAAAGAAATTTGCCATTTTCCTAATAAAGGGATATTTGACATTTGAACCACTAACACAAAAGTTCGAAAAAAAGACTGAAATAACAGTTTTCTCTAAAATTTTATTGGGTAACTTAAACAATTAATAATCCGTGTTTCTACCGCGAACACTAACAACACAAGAACATCGGTTTGGCATACTCAAAATGAGTTCATCCAAATCACGCTGTGGAATGGCCGCCCATGTTCGTTGCAACAACAAAAAAAGGTCTTCTTGCGACTGGATACCCTCCATATTCGGCAGAGCTCTTCTCTGTAGCATATCCCATGCATGCTCAGTCGGGTTCAAGTCTGGCGACTGAGCAGGGCAGGGCAGGACATTGATGTTAGCTGCGGCGAGAGTCTGTCTTACAACTCTTGCGGTGTGCGGTCGTGCATTATCATGCATTAACCGAAATAAGGGACCGATTTGCACTTGTAGAGGAACGATGACGTCTGATACAATCGTCTCAGCATAAATTTGAGCGTTGAGGTTGCCTCTGATCCAAATCAACTCAGTTCTTCCGCCGATCCAAATACCCGCCCATACCATGATGGTTCCACCACTATAAGGATGGACTTCCTGGCAGGATTTTAATCGCTGTTGGCGTCCAGGGGTTCTCCAGTGTCGTATACGTCTTGTATCCGGTCTCATACCAAAACGAGACTCATCAGAAAAGCACACGAAACGCCATTGTTCTTCTGCCCAATTTCTGTGTTCAAGAGCCCATTGATATCGAATCCTACGATTGTGCATTGCTATAGGTGGTACCCGTAGCGGTCTTCGGGAATGAAGGTTCACTTCATGCAAGCGGTTTCTGACTGTTTGGTCGCTAATTAAGTTCCCTGAAGAGTGATGAAGCCTCACGGCTAACATCATGGCGGTTATTGTTGGAGCTCTTCGAGTTAAGATTTGAATGTATCGGTCTTGTCTCCGTGTGGTGCAGCGATACCGTCCTCCATGGCGCTCAGCCACGGTACCAGTGCTTCGATAACGTGTCCAAAGTCGACTGATAACACTCCGACTTGTATTCAGAGCTAAAGCCACAGTACGTTGCCGGGAACCAGCTTCTATCATTCCCACGGCTCTGAGCATTTCTTCCCTGCTTAAATGACGTCGCCGCTCCATAATAACGTTGGTTTTAATCAGTAGTAGGGAAACAGTAGCACTAATAATGTCTTCAATGCGTTGTATGTTTTTATAGGGAAAATATTGACAGCTGATTTTCATCTTTTACTCGAATTTGATTCACAGTTCCTGATTCAAATTATGAAATGCACCAAAAGGGATCCATATAAATTTATAAAATCATAAATTTATTACAAAGCCACATCTCAATCTCAAGAAATCCGCATAAAAATGCTTGATCCCTAGACACTTTTGATGTGTGTAGTTACTAATTATTAAATAGTTATTTATATAGGACGAATGAATTAGCATGTACATTCATATGTACACGCCAATTCACTGGTACTGTTAGTCTTACATGCATTATATATAGATATTTATTGTTAAATGGGACATAGTCATAATTATTACATATTCAGTTATTTATATAGGATGCCTGAACTAGCTTGTGCACTTATGTGTACACGCCAGTTCATGCGTCCCTTACATGCTTTATGTTGTATATATGTGGTATCTTATTTCCATTTTATTTTACTGTTACTTATCATGCATTATATATAGTTTTTATTATTATATGGTACATTTTTACTTGTATTGTGCAGATTCAGGACCTTTGTCTGCACTTTCCTGTCGACTACATGGGCCTCATCCCACGGTCGCTATGGTATTTTTTTTCCCTTATTGGGTATCTGGCCTTATTTGAAATTTATGCCTTAGATGCTTTTTATATTTATAAACTAGTGCTTGACCGCGATCCCGCCTGAATCTAAGCAGTGATGCAATCGTTGATGGTAAAGCGCACTAGTTTATTAAGAACCTATTCACTCTAGTCTTAAATACACTTAAATTGTAGTCAGACGTCCGCTTCGTCCGGATCGTAGTATTGTCCATAACGTAAGGGTGGATACTCGCCACACGACTGGTCGTCCGATGATGGAACGGAGACAGGGGAATTTAGTCATGCAATTCCCTCACACACTCTCCAAAATGCATACTATAGAACACCAACAGACTGACTACTCTTCGCCTGTGTTCCAGGCTTTATTTAGAGATCGTTTTGAATCAAAACTAGGTCGCCAATTAGCCCCTTCGCACGCCTCTTAACCAAACCTAAAGTTGCCACGTGGCATTTTACAGCAACAGCCCAAATGTGGTTGCAGTACTCCCTACACAAACGGACCTGTGTTTTGTATAACATTTTTTTTTTTTAATTATAAACTAGCGCTTGACTGCAATCCCGCCTGATGGTAAGCAGTGACGCAATCGTTGATGGTAAAGCGCACTAGTTTATTAAGAGCCTATTCACTCGAAGACACTCAAATTGTAGTCCGACGGAAACACCGCCGCTGGCAAACTGTTCCAGTCCCTCGATGTACGCGGTATAAAGGAGGAGGCGAAACGCTTCGTCCGGATCGTAATGGTGTTAACAACGTAAGGGTGGAAACTCGCCGAACGACGGGTCGTACGATGGTGGAACGGAATTAAATCATGCAATTCCTTCGCTGGTTTAATGTACCGCCGGACCTATGCAATAACGCCAAGTATCCTGGCAGCCACATTGGCTTTGAATTGAATGAATCGCCCAAAGTTCGGGTTCGAGAAACTCTTAGCTTCCAAATGCCTCTCTCTCATTTGAAAAATCGTTCTTTTAAACAACGTTCATAACGCACTGAATGTAGTTGAACTGTAAAATTGCTAGCGGTAATGTATAACGTGTTACTTAATTACCCTCAGCTCTGGCAAAACTCCAACTATCGAAAGGCAGTTAGCAAATCGCGACCTTGCTCTGATCATGAGTCGTGTTGGCCTAGTAAGAGTCGTGGTGGCCTAGTATGAGTCGTGGTGGTCTAGTATGAGTCGTGATGGCCTGGTGGTTAAAACACCAGCCTCTCAAGTATGAGTGTGCGGGTTCGATTCCAGGTCAGGCAAGTACCAATGTAACTTTTCTAAGTTACATATGTGTAGTTTCTAAGTATATCTTGGACACCAATGACTGATTAAAAGGTGAAGGAACATGAAGCCCTTATTAGCTATCACTTACCAAACCTTCCTATAATTTATGATAGCCTAGTACTTTAATAACGTCTCACAACATATTACTTCACTAAAATATCCTCTCAAGAATGTTATATATCGCCAAAATAATATTGGAAATAATATTTCATACACTGCCCGCTATAGACAGAATAAATCAAAATAGTTTTTAATAAAACTATGCCATACTTCACCAGGGAGCGTACATAAAAGTTACTATGAAATGGTCCATCTGGCGTTTATATAGGTAACTTTGCCATACTTCAACACTTTATATTTTCTGTACAAAAATTACATTTGATTTACTGCAGTTATGTTAACTAAGTTTATTTTATGTTTTATTTATCGTTATTTTTGTTTAAATTTTTATGTTACTATTTATTTCAGTTAGATGTGTTGTTTATAAGTTTATTGTGCAATGTGGTGCATGTTGTTTGCTGTAACTGGCGGTCGTACTGGAAATTTTAACTTCATTAGTGGAATGGAATTAGGTACATCTAGACTAGCTATATTCGCTCAAAATAACAGAATAACTTATGTTAAAAAAAGAAATTGTAGTTGTTGTGATGATCTAATAGTGTTGACTGCTAGAACATTAATATAAATTATGTACATAGGTATATAGTAAATATTAGCTTATTATTTATTTAATATGGCGTAACTTGCAGTTGTGATAAGTGTGAAAGTTACAACGTAACAATCTTACTCTGTATTATTTACGGAAAATTTCCGACATGGTATTCCTGTTGAATTCGGCTAAAGGTTCCATCGACTGTTCTGAATTGTTGAGCAAAATTGGGCTGTGTGTTCCATCCTTCACTTTGAGGAATCATCAGCCTCTGTAAATTCTCTCTGTGCGATGTGTATACCGACAAAACTCTTACATGATAAGAGCTAACAGAGCATATAACTTGTTGTATCAGAGGGTTGATGATCTCGATTTATTTTCCACCAGTGTTCCTAAACTAAAAAAAAATGTGAAAATTTCTTTGTAAGTTACTAAAACATTTTCAGTCTTTACTAAATACTCTCCGAGTGCGTACTTGTTCTTGATTTCACTTTCCTGTCCCGTGTTGTATCTGTCTGTTACTGTCTCTTGTGCTAACCTAATATTGTCAGTACAAACTTTAAATTGGTCTTCTTTCACTAATTATCTTCTACCTATGTATAATATGCTAGCTGTAAGTTTCCTTGAAAATGTAAAAATAAAATAAAATAATAAATAAAATATGTTCGGGAACCGAATGCATCTTTTTCTCTTTCTTTCTAACTAAGAAAGGATAGCAAAATGCGACAGATGTTTCTCAACCCAATGTATTTTTGAAAAATTAAATGGCTCACTTGTTTTGACAAACAACCAGGTACTTTTTTGGACGCGTTTGTCACTCGTTCGTCGATATCGAGCGCGTTTGACTAAGCGATTGGCCCGCTTCAGGGTCGTAAGAACTCTCAACCAATGAGAGCGCCAAACGCGCTCGATATCGACGATCGAGTTTCGTATTGAAAACTTATACTAGGCCTACAGTGCAGGCGTGTTTCTATTGCCCCGTCCACATACACGCGCTTACCTGCGCAAACTGTTTTGCACAGGCATGTTCGCAGGTAACACGGAGCGTGTAGACAGGGCAATAGAAACACGCCTTAAAATAAAAGCAAAACACAATACAAACACCTTTTAATGACGTCATAAATTTTTTATATACCTACGTCATTCGAATTAAAAACAAAAAAAAAAAAAGTTCTACCTTTATTTTCTAACGCGCAAAAAACCACTGGGGACAGAAGATTCATAGCAAATGTAAAACAAGAAAAATTCTCGCCAATTTTGCTCGTCTGATTAATTAGTCAAACTTTAATTAGCGAGCACCCCATATTTCATGACGTCACGCGCTCAACGTGACGTACCAATGAAATATTATGTTTTATATAGATTTAATTAATTGAGAGTCAGTTTTTGCTTGGTCTTGCCATTTTTAGAGCATAATTTTTGGACAATGGTTAGATTATGATTGATTTGTATTTAAAATTAGGTAAAACATACAAATAAGACGTTATTTTTTTTTCTATACGTTCGACTAAAGACATAGAAAATAAAATGATTTTGATATTGTTTTATAAAATCGGCAGCCAAAGTCTTGCCGCCAAGCGATTTGTCGTGTTCATGATGTCTGTAGACCTAGATCTGTACGCCTCTCCACTTTAAGGTTGTAAGAACTCTCAACCAATGAGAGCGCCAAACGCGCTCGATATCGATGATCGAGTCTCGTAATGAAAACTCATAAGTACTAGGCATACTGGTGATGCCATACGGAGGACGGGTCTGAGCAGTTGTGTTGCGATACATACCGGGTACGACGCGCCAAATGTTGTTGTGTCGGGAATTTGGTCGTGGAGGGTCTCCAGATCAATCTGCCTCTGGCGCGGCATTGTTGGTCGTGTTGTTGAGTTTAAAATTGCATCATCTCGCTCAACGGCCATCTTTCTTGCTATTCACTCAGTTATTTTGAGTGAATAGGCTCTTAATATACAAGGGCGCTTTACCATCAACGATCGCATCACTGCTTACTCACATTATTTCAATTGTTTGATAATTGTTTAGTACGTCAAAATTAAAAAATAGGATCACCTAAACAGCAGCTTTCTACCAACTCCTAGTGGTTTCGCTGGGAAAAAAAAGTGGTGCAACAAACTCCCCAGCAGCAACCATCACCGTACCCAAAGGGTAAAAACAGGACCCTAAAATTAAAACTTCACTGTCTTTCTGTCTGCCTGCTAGCAAGCTGTATCTCATGAACCGTCAAAGCTGGACAGGTGAAATGTTCACAGATGTACAGGATGTATCTGACATCGTAACGCAAACTTCGTGAAAAGGCTTCAACGCATGCCACTAATAAAATTATGATAGTCATTTATGTCGGTAATGAACGATTACAGAAATAACAATGTTTAAAAAAAGTGTCGGCTCGGCCTTTGAACGTTGCAAGCGCGCCGCCGTGCGGGTTTGTAGGTATGACGTTGATCCCTGATGTAAACTCTATTAAATCAGCTGATAAGATAGTTTTTCGAGTTTTGTTTTCATTGCGCTTTTTTGTGTATTTAGCGAATTAATTAATTTTTACTTTAAAATCTTATTGGGTTATAAAAGTACAGCAATTATGAACGGTCTAAGGTAAACAAAACTACATATATATTTTTTTAAATGATGAAAAAACCGATGAAATATTCCGCCACTAGGGGGTTCAGAACCATGTACTGGATCAATGGTACTCGTTTGTGCGTCGATGTCAGATACACCCTTTATTATATATATTGCCGCTAAAACATCAAATACTAAACAATTCTTTTTCTGTACATAATATTTCGTGCGTGAGTCCGGCTCGAACCTGACTAATTTTTAAAACTTACTTCTATCTATATAGCTATCTATATCTTCTAGCTATATTAAAAAAAATAACTTATTATTTCTACAAATTATCTGCAATTAAACCTTACCCAATCAAATTATGTTAAAGATACTTAAAGGAACAAAATACATTAATCTTATCATTCAACAAAATTAAGGCTCCTTTGCACCACATATCATTAAATACGTTTAGCACTAATAGTATTCAGTGATTTGTGGTGCTGACGACAACCCGAAATTATCAAATATTCCCAATCAACCTTGAGCCTAAATACTATAGCAATAAAGTTGAAAATCTAATAAAGATCTCTGACGGATTGTAGTACTTTGATGTGCTGTCGACTGTCGTCTGTACAAGAGAGTTCTAATCCTACTATATCTTACCAATATTACACACAGGGGCGTGCACAAAGATTTTATTGGGGGTATGCATAAATATACCTACTATCCAAATCTCTGTGCTTATATATGGTAAAACTTAAAAAACGTAACTTAGACGTAGTTTCAATTTAACATAGTCGCGTACCTACTTTTTCGCATGTCAACATTGAATTGATGTTTGTGCGTGGCTACAATGAACATCTAAGTATGTGATTGATGATAAGAACAAGTCAAATAAATGATATACGTGGGGTATTAGGTATTTTTTATTTGCCCAAATGAATACAATGAAATCATCATCATCTCAGGGTTAATACCAGTCGCATCCAAAGCTTTGGAATCTGGGGTCCGCTTTTCCAGTCTAATTGCTGATTTTGGCGAAATTTCGACAATTTCCGTGAAGCGACTGCCGTCTGACCTCCACAACGCGAAGGCAATATCGAAGCATTGAAGTTAGACCAATTGTTGGACTTTTGTGGGCTCCAACAACCCGTAACGACTGCCACTAGATGTTCGCATGGCAACCGAAACCAACGGCTTAACGTGCTTTCCGAGATACGACCAGACCAGTGCAAATATTCATATTCATGCATACAAATACTTACACTGCGCGAGGATCGAACCCGCGCCTCCTTACGCAACGGCCGCGTTCGCTACCGCTACGCCATGTAGGCTGTCAAAATACAATGAAATGGTATTACTAACTCAACTGTAAATAAGTAATAATTTATTTCTCAAAAAACTAAAAAAAAATATTTCACTATCTATAAATTAAATCAACGCGCCTATCTATTTTTAAATAACTTTGTAAAAATCAAATATATATAAGATCGTTTTGAAATCGCTAAAAGTTCTTTTAAAATGGACAGATAGACAAATCTATGAGTCTGCTTTGGCTTTTCATAAATATGCGTAATGCACTACTCATTGGAATCATAACTATTAAATTTTGCTAATTTGTAAACTTCAGGAAAATTATTACAACATAAAGTATAGTATTGAAATTCAAAAGCAAGTAGGTTGAAAAACTTAAGGTCTTTTAAGTTTTTATAACGTCGAACTGTCAAAGCCGTGTTTTAAAATAATATACCTATACGAGAAACAAAACAATTTATTTGTACACACTACACAACCTGCTAACCACATATAATTATCATAATACTTTTTATAAAGACAACCTTTCTTTTGTGTTAAACCAAAAACTCTAAAATAAATGAATATTCAATTCCGCTTAAAACAATCAATACATATTTAACCCAAAAACACCAATAATGAAACAACATAAGCTGCTAAAATAAAAAGGTATTTGAACGAACAACAATCATGCTATATTTCTGAACTTCTTAAATTCGTCGCATTATTAGAAGCTGTGCTTATCATGGGCTTTAAACCCAAAGAAATTTCACGCACACGTACACAACAGTTTAGGCACACAAGCAAATAATTTTATACACAGACAGATGCGGAAGAGGCACATTTTGTTTATGCTTACGCCGTAAGAGGCGTGGGTGTCGCGCCTAAGGCAACTAATGTGTCTCGTTAGCACTAGCCACTAGGCCCAATAGATGGCAGTGTTATCAATAACTGATTAACAAAGTCTTTTAGTTTTAACTTTGTAGTATATAAATTATTTTACAGTATATTATAATTTTAGAAGACTATTAGGGTATGCAGAGCTTTTCTGCTTGTAAGGAGCGCACGCGCCTGATTACACATGTAAATGCATGTTACTCTTTCATGCAAAAACTCAACGGATTTGAATGAAATTTAGCACATAAGAATATGGTTTATAACCTGCAGCGTAATTATGTTACACATTATCAAAAGCAATGGTTTTCATTTTGATAGTTCAAGACAATTCATTGCGTCATTTACATTTTTGAGCATTATTTTTTTGTACACATAGAGCAATGAATTAGCAATATGTTTCAAAATTATTCCAAGTGACAGTAATAGCGAGTAAAGCTATTAGGGTGCTGGATAAGCATAGCCAGACATTTCCAGTGGCTCCAAATTTGTGCGAGCAAAACCTCGCAGTTAGTTTTCCATAATAAGAAAATGGATCCATAACTCCAATTTAAAATTCGTACATTTGCTTGCTATAAACTGCAGGTCTCAGTGGAGGGTGTACCCAATTTACTATGGAATACTCAGCCAGTCCCCAGCGTGTAGTTGCTTCAAAGATTCAAACCTGACCCGTTAGAACTTAGAATTTAACTGGAAAGTTATCTGGATACGTTTCTGGAATAACTTTGTAGGATTTTATACGATTTTCAAATAGTATTTCTACAATACAGGAGGCATCAAATAAGAGGTTTTGGTATCTGATACATCTTGATTCAATTTAATAATATACAATAGTAGGTACAGGATCGGCTGCGACTTAATAGTTGTAGATCATAAGTTTAAACACCATCAGGCGCTCTACTTTATGTATATTATTTCTTCACCACTGTTCTCAAAACGGTAAAGGAAAACATCCTGAGGAAACCAACATATATACTAAAAATGAAAATTTGAGATGACATGTGACATTTACCAACCCATACACGGGGCTCGCATAGTAGATTGTGTTCGGCATGATGTCTGGTGAAGCCGTACGGAGGACGGGTCTGAGCAGTTGTGTTGCGATGTGGACCGAGTACGATGCGACAAATATTTTTGTGTCGGGAGTTTGGTCGTGGAAGGACTCCAGATCAATCTCCCTTAGGCGCAGCATCGTTGGTCGTGTTGTTGGGTTTAACATTGCATCACCTCGCTCAACTGCCGTCTTCCTTCCTATTCGCTCAATTTTTCCTGTGTGAATAGGCTCTTAATAAATTAGCGTGCTTTACCATCAACGATCGCATTACTGCTTACCATCAGACAGGATTGCGGTCAAGCGCTAGTTTATAATTATTAAAAAAAAGAAAAAATAAGAAAAGTATAGCAGTTAAGGAATAGTTTTCCTGTCTAAAATTGGGTCGACGTCCAGTCTAATCGAATGCAGCACCAGTATATGACAAACATTAACCAACCACCTTTCTGATGTCCACAACACAGTTACTGGGTAGATAACACTAATTGATTGATTTTTGTACTGACCTGTGAATATTGTGAACGATCTACGAGTAACAGCTAGTACCAATGTAAGTAATGATATGGCGGTCTCGATTTGTGACTGGTCCTCAACCGCGAACCAGCAGTGGACGAAAGTAGATGTACAGTACTCTTCTAGAACTTGTCTATGAATCACCAATAATAATCTAAATAGATTATATATGAACTTATAAGTACCTATGCTGTAAAAGCTTTACCTACGATGATGTTACACACATTTTACCGTTCAATGGAGCGCTGACACGATGGGGTTGCATTCTGCAATATGAGTCGACCTCGCATGAATAGCCAAGTCACAAGTTTTTACTAAGCAAGATTGGATAAGTTAACTATTGCGTATAATATTTCTGTTGTTATCATGAAGAATACAGGCCTCCGCTCTATGATTGACAAACGGCTCTGAAAAACCACGCGGGCCCTCTGCGGCAGTATCGAAACCTCACAAACCTGGGAATTTTAGGTTCATGAATATGGCAGTTTTCTCGTGATGCTTTCCTTCACTGTTTTAAGAACAGTGTTGATGAAATAATATACACAAAGCAAAGTGTCTGACCAGCCTACCTACCAGAAGGAGAAAATACCTAGAGCTTATAGCGACTCCACAATTAACTTATAATCTGAAGTTAAGACAAGAAATCGTTGTAGTAACAAACATTATATTTAGTTAACGCATATTTTGTACAGAAGCTACTAATTTGACATATATCAGCTATCAGCTCAGTGCGGGTTGGTGATTTCAGACTTAAAGTTC
The DNA here is from genome assembly GCA_037179545.1 of Sesamia inferens. Classification (NCBI taxonomy): domain Eukaryota; kingdom Metazoa; phylum Arthropoda; class Insecta; order Lepidoptera; family Noctuidae; genus Sesamia; species Sesamia inferens. The sequence continues at coordinate 27,970,700 of CM073933.1, read as the reverse complement.
AGGTTTCCTCAAGATGTTTTCCTTTGCCTTGTAATCAGTCATTGGTGTCCAAGATATACTTAGAAAGTACAACTTAGTATAACTTAGAAAAATTACATTGGTACTTGCCTGACCTGGAATCGTACCCGCTTACTCATACTAACATAAGCCTATTAAGTATGAGTGTTGCAAAAAACATTTTTTTTTCTAATGTGAAAAAAACCTGAAAAAAACTGTTTTTTTCTAGACCAGACTTAGGTTTATTCTTGAACCTACGGTACTTTTTTGATAAAATAGTACCAAAATTTCATAAAAAATATTGGCAACATTCATTGCTATTAACATCAACGAAAGGGAAGTCCCCAAACCATATACTTGTGTTGTGCACGGGGTAATTGAAGATGAAGAATAAATTGAAAAAGAAAATATATTGAGATGTCATTTGTGATTTATTGTTGGAAGTAGTGAATTATGAATAAATAATATGTTGATTTATTATACAAATTACAAATTTAATTTATAATTGAACTAAAATGTGGGCTAGAAAAAAAACCAAATTTAAAAAAAAAACGTCGCTAAGTGTTTTTCATTTTTTTTTTTCAATAAAGTGAAAAAAAAACAAATCGTTTTTTTTTCAATTTACATCACCAAATAGGCTGCTGTTTTAACCACTAGGCCACCACGACTATGTGTGTGTCATATGTCACAAGCTCATTACGTGTAAAATCGCGTTCCGGCATGATGTCTGGTGAAGCTGAACGGAGGACGGGTCTGAGCATTTGTGTTGCGATGTGTGCCGGGTACGACGCGCCAAATGTTGCTGTGTTGGGAGTTTGGTCGTGGTGGGTCTCCACATCAATCTCCCTCTGGCGCAGAATCGTTGGTCGTGTTGTTGGATTTAACATTGTACCACCTCGCTCAACTGCCGTCTTCTTTCCTATCCACTAAGTTTTTTTTTAAGTGACGATTGCATCACTGCTTACCATCAGTACCATCAGGCGGGATTGCAGTCAAGCGTTAGTTTAAAAAAAAAACTTCAGAATAGTAACTAAAGTAAAATACGAATTATTTATGTCAAATCAACAGCGCTCTAAGCTAGATAGATATTTATTTTGCGAAAAAGAAATTCCTATATTTTGTTTTGGCAATTCCGCTGTTTCAAAAGACCCTAATAATTCTGCCATATCCGGTCCGTTCGGTCCGTCCTCTCGCGTTTCCGCCTGGCCGTTGGTTTGCACGCCCGACCTTAGTAGATTATAATGACATTTCATCATGTGAGTAAAAGCTTTCAGAATGGAAAACGTTATAAATATAAAAAGGTTTTTCCTAATTCATCTCTCGTTTACTAAGCTATATAACTAAGGGGTGTCTCAATAAGAGTACACTTTTTAAAATAGTTTTTTTTTTCATGCAAGTGCCAACTCTGAAATTTAACAGCAGTCATCTTTGTTTATTCCGATTATTAAAAATGGAACGCTTTTTAAAAGAACAACACGTTATAATTGTAAAAAATCACTACAAAAATGAAGAAAGTTACGCTGAAAGAGCTTATACACGAACTTATTTTGGCCTCAACTGGACGGCATGAATCAGGATAACTGTGGTTTCAGCAGGACGGTGCAACCTTCCACACCACGCATGAAATAATTGACTTATGTCTTATGGAACGATATATATACTTATGCAACGATGTCCAGAAAACATTATCACACAAAATTCTTATATCAACTGGCCACCAAGATTGTGCGATTTAACTCCATGTGACTTTTTTCTTTGGGGATTGTGAAATCTCCGGCTTGTGAGAATAAACCCGTAATTATTCCTGAGCTAAAATCAGATATTCCACGCGTCATCTGTGAGATACAGCCACGTTTCTGTGCAAAAGTCATAGAAAATTAGATGAAAAGTGTTAGCCTGTGTTCGGAGCCGTGGAATCGCAATATGTCTTCTTTAAAATACAGTTAAAAATCCCGACTCAAAAATACTTGTTTTTACTATAAAATTTTTAAAAAATGCACTCTTACTGAGACACCCTTTATAAGGTTATTAAGCTGCTAATGCCAGACCAGAGAATAACCCGCTAATATTATAAGAGGATGTATGGATCGTTGTTACGCTCTCACATAAATTTAGTGAACAGATTTTGATGAATCTTTACACTAATATTGTATAATTGAATATCAGAATAATGTATAGGATACGTTTTATCCCAATATTCCTGAAATCGACGAACCGACACGCCTAAAATCGCGGGGTGCTGCTAGTAACTATCATTGGTTTAAAAAAAAAAAACATCATATTTTTATCAACTTTATTTCAATGACAAATTGATTTCAGATTGACTTTAACTTTTGAAAAAGTGTTTGATTGATTAAGAACATATTTTATTTTATTTTTGGATGATGGTGGATGGGAAATATGCATATATAATTCTATGCAAATTAAAAAATAGAGACAAAACATAATCAGCTTAATGATTTGCCTACTGCTGGGTCTTCAAATTTTTGGTTCACTTCTTTTTTGACAGCAGACAGATCCATGTTATTTGTTGCTTGGACGTTTTCCTTTTTTTTTTAGAAACAAATACATACACATCATTTTCACTCCAGCTTACCAAAGCCCAAAATCTCTTAATAATTTTCGAACACGCCACTGTTAGAAGTTAGAATCTTTTCCAAATCAACTACAGAGAAACGTCAAAAGAACAAAAAGTATTTGCATGTAGTTCATTGGCCTATCAATCACTCGCCCTGCGCTCGACAGTATTCATCAGAGACGAAAAAGTTAGTCGAAAAGTCTACCTATACGAAGATAGATCCAAATTGACTGCAGCGGATGGAAAAAGATAATTGTGATAAAAGTTTCAATCAAATTTTTCCTGATATCAAAAACGAAAACTCCGATCGTTTTTGGAATAAACTAAATTTATTGCGATTTTAATAATTACAATTAAAACGGCTTTTCACAAAAAACAAACCCAAGTGACGTTTAAAAATCCATTCGCTACATTTTTCATTTCAGCCAAAAAAAGCAAAATGGATTTAAATAGAGAACAAATGCGCATTTAACGGGAACGTTATGCAAATGAACGAAAGCCGCCGACGTATCGAACGATTTGAAATTTAAAAAAAATATTCATTGAATTTTATACGTCGTAAAATTTAGTGTCGTAATTCATAACTGAAATTCCATAGTTAGTGAAGGAATTTTTGAATTTACGCATTCTGGTGAAGTCGCGTGTCGATTGGCCGTGTTTTGACATTGAATTAATTGGAAAACTTTACTGTCAGGACTTTAGGAGTTATCTTGTTGGCGTACCGTTCGTGAATTTTTAATTTGAATGCTTAAGTTTGCTCCGTTTGATCTATGTAGTAGGTTTGCGGGTATGTTCGGGACTTGTTCTGATTATGTTTTGGGATGTCATGATATAGGGAGTTCGGAATTGATCAAGTCCTTATGAATTATAAATGTCTGAAGTTGGACTTGGTACTGTTGTTGTTAATTAAGTCATTGTGTAATCTTAACCATTCATAAATACACAAAATATATTTGTTTTAATAATTATAAACTAGTGCTTGACTGCAATCCCGCCTGATGGTAAGCAGTGATGCAATAGTTGATGTTAAAGCGCACTAGTTTATTAAGCCTATTCACTTAAAAACCTTAGGAATAGGACGGATGACGGCAGTTGAGCGAGGTAATGCAATGTTAAACCCAACAACACGACCAACGATGCTGCGCCAGAGGGAGATTGATCTGGAGACTCTCCACGACCAAACTCACGACACAACAACGTTTGGCGCATCGTACCCGGCACACATCACAACACAACTGCTAAGACCCGTCCTCCGTACGGCTATATGACTTTAATTAATGCTTTTGGTTATTTTTCTGTTGTTCGAGAAATTTATATCGCCTGACGTTGTGCCCGTTTGGTGGTAGGATCGTCCTCTATTACATGGAAATTTAAAGATAAAGTCAACTTCTTCGGGGATGGCAGAAGTGATGTAATATAGTTTGTTTGTTTGAACGCGCTAATCTCAGGATCTACGGATCTACTTTTGCGTTGGATAGCCCATTAATTCAGGAAGTCTTTTAGACTCATTTAGGACAGGTATAGTGCCCAAGTCCTGGAAGCTTGCAAACGTGCAGCCCGTGCCCAAAAAGGGTAGTCGTGCCGATCCTACCAACTATCGGCCGATTTCGATCACCTCCATACTTTGCAAAATTATGGAGTGTGTATTGAACTTACGCCTTTTTCATACCTGGAAGGTAACGATCTCCTCAGTGACCGACAGTACGGGTTTTGCCGCAATCGATCAACTGGGGACCTACTAGTGTATGTCACTCACTTGTGGAGCGAGGCCTTCGAGAGAAATGGGGAAGCGATTGCAGTCTCCCTTGATGTCTCGAAGGCCTTCGACCGGGTATGGCACGTTGGCCTTTTGAGTAAGCTTCCAGCGTACGGCATTTCCCCTGGCCTGACTGGCTGGGTAAAAGACTTTCTGACTGAATGGTCCCTCCGAGTCGTTGTCGACGGATGCTCATCTGAGCCCATGTTGACTAATGCCGGTGTTCCTCAGGGGTCTGTTCTCTCTGCAACTCTGTTCCCGCTGCATATTAACGATCTGCTGATGCCCGATAATCTATGGGTATGCAGATGACAGCACCGTTGTGGAGAGATACCTGCCGGATGCTCGAGCTAGTAGGGAATCAATCCGGTCCGAAAGACAGGCTACGGTAGAGCGAACGAATGTTGCACTACAGGCAGTCTCGAATGGGGCAATGCCAATCTTGTAGAATTCAATGCCGCCAAAACGCAGGTGTGTCTTTTCACCGCCAAAAGGAGCTCACCTTGAGTCAGTTCACCTTGACTCCTACTTTTCGAAATGTATCCTTGGAGTGTACCGACCGCCTTCAGCTTTTGGGAGTTGAGATTTCCTCGAACCTAAACTTTGGGCGGTTCATTCAGTCCAAGGCCAAGGTGGCTGCCAAGAAACTTGGCATTATCGCAAAGGTCCGGCAGTACTTCACACCAGGGTAGGGAATGTGCGAAGGAATTGCATGATTTAATTCCCCCATCTCCTTTCCACCATCGGACGACCCGTCGTACGACGAGTTTCCACCCTTACGTTGTTAACACCATTACGATCCAGACGAAGCGTTTCGCCTCCTTCTTTATACCGCGTACGTTGAGGGACTGGAACCGTTTGCCAGCGGCGGTGTTTCCGTCGGACTAAAATTTGAGTGTCTTCGAGGCTAGAGTAAATAGGCTCTTAATAAACTAGTGCGCTTTACCATCAACGACTGCGTCACTGCTTACCATCAAGCGGTCAAGCGCTAGTTTATAATTTTAATAAAAAAAATAAAAAGGCTAAAGAACATCGCTGCGATTAATAGGAGTGGAGCATATAAAAAACGCGAACGAAGTCGCTGGCGGCCACTAGTATAATATAATTTGTAGACCAACTAATTCAATATTTTAGTACAAGAGCACGAAACAACATAATTAAAATCACGAACAGATCACCCTAAAAATAATTAGTCTGCAAACAATAGTGAAGTACTCCACCAAAATATAGGCAAACATAGGCAAGGGGTTAATTCACGTTACGTGTACTAAAATGACATTTAATTAAAATCAGAAGTGGCCCAAGAGCTTGACAAATTGCCCTCGACGTCGCCAGCAGCTGAGTTTAAAACAGAACGCGTTTTAAGACTAACTAGAGTTGATTTGGTTTAGGATGTACTTAAATGAATTATTTTGTTAGTAATTCGTTTGCTTTTGTACAATTTGATTCTAGGTTTCGGCAAGAAGACGGAATAATATAGTTTCGAGTTTTGGAGGAGCTTGATCACAGTTCTTTTAATCCTACTGGACACCATAGACTTTCATAGCTCTTCTGTTGACGTGAAATAGGAGATATAGTTGGATGTGTCTTCTCGTAGACAGCGTAAGAAAATATAAATAAAGTTTCAACACTTGAAAGATGTAGTTTTTTGTCATTACCAAATATTTTAATAAATTCCAAACCTAAACATTACTTCCACTAAAACCTACCTCAAAACTTGTTCAAACAATATAATTATTTCTACCGTTCTTTAAACTAAGTCCCAAGTTGAACCAAAAACTGTCAAGCGTTTGAGAATGTTCGCGAAATTCAAAGCCAAATTTTAATTATGCTTTCCGACCGTACGCGGCATTCCTTTGACAACACGTCATGGCATGAAGAAAGTCATTATTTCGTACTAAGACATGTTCAAGGTAGAGATGTAGGTACGAGTGTGACTATTAATTAAATTACTGCTAAAATATCTGCGGAATGCGAGATTGATGGAAATGGTGTTCATGATGATGTAACAGGACATTCTGAAGCAATGTTATTAGATTGTGCAGAAGGGGCTTTTATAGTAAATGTTTTAGTGAATGGAATACAAATTTCATAGAGTTTTACTAGTAATAACATTATAAGTACTGGTCTATGACCTAAGTTTAATGATGATAGAATATATGTTTAATACAATTCCTCTTATTACAAACTACCTTAATGATAACTCAAGTAACAAAAACAAAATACTGACGATATTAAATGAGACAAATTCATAGCCACATTGTTTGACACAAAATATGCACCTATGTTTGATGCTATAAATCCTGTAAATAGTAAAAATAAATGAACATGAAACTCCTATCTTTAAAACAATCTCAACAATAGCTCTCTCGCCTGCAGAAAGTGAAACGTCAACTGAGTTAAATATAGTTAAATGTTCAGAATGGTAGTACATACCTCCTCCATTCGACGAGATCTCCTGAATGCCAGCATTCGGCAAATTTATAGCTTGAAGCAAAAAGAGGTGTCTGCCAGGAGCTGATGTGATGTTTATGCTTTTACACATTCAGTGTTGCAGTGTTACACAGCTAGAATAACAATAGATAACAAAACACTCTATGGCCATAATAATTTTATAGATAAACTTTGTAGTCCTTAGATGCAAACTTTAATATTTAACTGAATTATTAGCGATGATTAGTACACATCTTTAACTTCAGAATTTCTTAATGCTTAAGTTTAGAAGTGAATGTTTTTCGGTTAAAATAACAAACACAAAATTGCAATACTTTGCAGCTAGCATTAGGAATATTAAATACAATTTTAATATCAGCAACACCAAATATTTCAGTAAAAGTAAATAAATATGAAACGAGCATACTACTGATAGAAATAATTGAATTAAAAATTCAACATCGTCCAGTCTACATTTTCGAAGCGGCACGAACGAATTTATGGCTCACAGACCAGAAGACTTGGAGCTGGGTTAAAACTTAGTTGTTTTTGAGAATATTATACTTGAATATTACCTTTTAGAAGCACTAGAAAGGAATATAAAGGCCCTTTTGCTCATGCATTTTATCATTGCGTTTGACAATGTACACGGGGTGCGCCAGAAGAGGTGAATGCCTCTCTCGTAGAATAGGATGGAAATAACAAACAAAACCCACAACTATATCAATGATAAGCTTAATATTAATAGTATAGAATAAAATCAACTATGTTACGTGCACCATAAAAATTTACATTACAGAACATAGAAATGAAGATTTTACAAAGGGTGACATAATGCGAGGTCTTATCGCTAAGAGTAATCTTTTACAGATATGTATTAACAAAGATCTACTCAATCGCGAATAATCATTATACATTTAATAAAAAAAAGTATACTTAATCTATCTAAAATGATTATCATATATTGCGCAGATCTGTTTATCATAAAGAGGATGAAGGGGATATAGAAATCGGAATTGCGGAACTAATATCGGAATCACATCTCTCCATTTAATTCCGGTAAAGATGATTAGGAAACTAATGCAATTTCCAAATTGATGTTCAGATTTCGATGTATCAGTTTCAATTTGAACATAATTATAAGCAGTTAATGGAATTCGCTGTTATTATAGTGTCGAATTTCTAATTGTTATTTGGTTTAGGTGGATATTATAAGGTGCACACAACAGCTTTCAAATTGAGACAAACGGTTGCTAATATAAAACACCTCCTGAATCCAGAGAACTATTCATTCATCATCAACCTTTTTATCGTCCCACTGCTGGGCACAGGTCTCCTCTCATACAGAGGAGGATTGAGCATTATCACCACGCTTGCTCAATGCGGGTTGGAGATTTCAGACTTAAAGTCCAGGTTTCCTCAAGATGTTTTCCTTCACCTTGTAATATCGGTGTCCAAGATATGCTTAGAAAGTACATGTAACTTAGAAAAGTTACATTGGTACTTGTCTGACCTGGAATCAATCCCGCACACTCATACTTGAAAGGCTGTTGTCGTAACCACCACGACTATTGAATTCTAACTATTCATTAATTCATCTTAACCCATTACTTCCCAAGCATTGAAAATATTGGATTTTTTTGATGAAATCTTGTATTAGGGCTCTTAATATGTTAAGAAAAAATAATATGGCAAAAAAATAAATTAAAAAAAAACGGTTTCGCTGACTCAGCATGTCCTATAAATAGGACAGTGGGAACATATGGTCAGGAAAAAGTAAAGATAAGAATTATATGGAAATCAGCTTTATTTAAAAATAGGACCAGTAACAGTATCAGAAATAAATAATGTAATAAAAGCTTATTTTGTATGATAAGGTATGAAACAATCACTGCAGAGTGTTTTTTCACATTTAGAACAAAATGTTAAAGGCTTTTTTTTACAGCCTTGTCCTTGGCAACGTCTTTGTTTGTCCCTCTTGGTCATATAGTGACCATAGTTGTCAAATCTTATAGGTTGTAAAAGAACTTCTGAAGTACCTGATGTAAGCTTATTTACTTTGCCTTCCGATTTTTTCATCCAAGAAAAACATACCCTTCTTCTGAAATCAAGCAGAGGTATGGTCTCATCTTTATTTACCTGGTTATAAATAATCCATGCATTGACTAGAGTCATGTCCAAAACACGGATTACTAGAGGCCAATACCATTTTTTACCTCTAAAGCGGATTGGATACTTAGAAATAAGCCAATCATGTTTATCCACTCCTCCCATGTTTTTATTATAATTATGAATAAGCTTTGGCTGATTCACAGCAACTTTGGCCTTTTCTACCTTTGAGTACCTATTAGTTTTTACAAAAGGTTCAACAGTATCAAAATTAGTTAAGAGACATACTACATTGTTATCATGCCATTTCACGCATAATATTTCATTATTTTTATCGAAACGATGATCGGAATAACCACGTTCTTGCTTCTTTATTTCTTGTTTGGTCATGATTGGACATTTCTTAGTCCTATTGTCTCTGACTGTCCCTGTAGCTCTGAACCCTTCAGATTTCAAGTCAATCAACAATTGCATACTGCTGAAGAAGTTATCGAAGTAGACTACATGTGCACTAGGATCAGTACATACTGTAAGCAACTTTTTTACCACTCTTGAACCCAAGCCATCACCAGTATTACAAGATATTTGAGGATCCTTTCCTGTATAAAGCGAAAAGTTATAACAATATCCGCTTACTCCACACAGTGCCCAAAGCTTGTATCCAAATCTTACTGGTTTACCTTTTATAAACTGTTTGATACCATGGTGACCAAAGTATTTGACGATCATTTCATCAACAGCTAAGTTGGATTCAAAAACACCAAACTTTTGGAATGATTTATTAGCTTTATCGATAAATGGGCGAATTTTGAAAGCTTTGTCACTATTATCAATTCTTGAATTGTCATTGAAATGTAAATATGATTTAATTTTATCAAAACGATTCCGAGACATCGCTCGTTCAACAAATGGAATGTGTACATCATCATCTCTGCACCAATATAGTTTGCTTTGAGGCAAGTGGAGATACGAAGAGAAAAACAAAATTCCTATGAATACTTTTAGCTCATTCACGGTAAGATTGAAGTTCAAATCATTTTTATAATTTTTGGCATAGGTTACTGTTTCATGCACTATATATTCTAGAATCTGGTCACATAACAAGTGTTCGAATATTTCTACCGCAGATTTTCCTTCCAATTCCGTAATCATATTTTCTAAACATTGTTTAGCAGTATTAGATTCCGGCTGAATTTCAGAATATACAGGTTCACACTTACGTCAAATGACTGTCTTGTTGGTCCGAGATGTGGTTTGAGTAGGAAGATCTTCCTCGACGTTATCAATTGTACATGAAAATTCCACTTGACCAGCCACATCTGACACTGGCAGAACTCCCATATCGTCGTCATTACCTTCTTCTATATCAGTCATTTCATCCACTTCATCCGGGGGCAATATCGCAACTTCCAAGTCATTGAACTCCTCGTCACTACAATCTTCAATATCTTGAAGATACTCGGTGATTTCAGACACCATCAATGCTTTTTTATATTTTCTTCTCACTGCATCCATGATCTATAAACAATAATTATACATATATAGTAAGTATAAAAATTATATTATATATATATAAATATATATATACATATACCATCCCAAACTAAACAAATATATCGTTAACCACTTGATAAGAAACAAAATCTAATATTTTTGCTTACCTCCTTTGCTTTCCTCAATCTTATAAAAAAATCTCAATTTTTTATATTACGAGATGTGTTGTGCTTGACGAAGACTTATCGACTAAAGTAAAGTTTACGAAACACTTGCAAGAAACAAAACAATAGACACGTTTGAACTTATAGCGAGCGTAACAGGATCGAACACGCTTTCACGGCTACTTGTAAAGACATGTTCCCAGTGTCATATTTATAGTACGCCTTTTTTTGAATTAGTATCACAAGCTTCCAAATAATATTTTGTTTTAGTTTTTAATTATAATAGATTCAGTAGAGATCTAAAAATCTATTTGATGGACTTTGAAGCTGATAACTTTTTATTTTCGGTTTTTTATAATCAAATCATAATACTCTTTTTAAGCTGACGAATTTCCTCAATTTAAAAATATGTATATTATAAATACGATAACTTTTTTAAGAGCGAAAAAAATATATTTTATTGGGAAAATAGTGTGAAAATACGAATTTCATCAAAACCAATAAAATTAACCCTAACATAGAAAAAAAAAATGTTGAATATAGTGTCCTAAAAATAGGACAGTGGGGAGGAATGGGTTAACCCCATTTTCAAACAAAAGGCACAGATATTAGACAGTAGTATAAATTATTCCTTTATCTAGGTGTTTGAGAATGAAAAAAATAACTGACAACTTATGAATTTTGTTCCATCTTATTTTAATGTTTCTGTCTTTATTTATTATGCAAATATTTATGTTTTCCATATCTTCCTTCATTTCTAGTATTAAACTTTCACTAACCTGGTCCACGAAAATATAGGTATTTACTGTTCCACTCCTCTTCGTTTAAATTTTGAATGTGCACCATTATAGTGTATTTATTATGATTGATAATTTGCCATTTAAGTAGAACTTCCGAAATCATGCTGCATTAATCCACCATAAAAGGTATAAAGCCCTAAACTCATGAAAATAATAATGTCAAGTTCATGGAAAGTTTTGATGCAGTGTTTATCTGTGAATTTGAATACATTCAGTATTCAGAATGGCTCCAGTTTACGAGTCCGGGAGTGTATATATTTTTCTACACACCTACCTCCGACTTTGTTCTTCATAGGCGATCATTTAGTCAACTTGAAATTATAACAAAGCATTTAGATAAATTAATACGAATTCAGCTAATCTATATCCAAATTGAAGCTTATATAAAGCCCATTTAGTGCAACCTTAAGACGCATACCGTATTTTGTATTTTCATTATTTTAACGTGTGTCATAATTAGTAGTGTTATCACAATACGCTTTGGATTTCCCTTGTTTCAAGTCTTTTGTATGCACCATATTATAAACTATCTCACTATCAACAACAACTTAGCGTTAATTCCAGTCGCTTCCGAAGCTCTTTCAGCTTTGAAGTCTGGGGTCTGCTTTACCAATTTAACTGCTAATTTTGGCCAAACTTCGATATTTTCCAAGAAGCGACTGCCGTCAGACCTCCACAGCCCTCCAAAATATTATAAATTATCTAATTACTCATAAATCATTGTCGTTCCTTGCCAACAGGAAATCCACCACATGATAGCTCCATTTTGTACAATCGGGCTCCATTTTACCAAACAATTCGACCATAAAATCCTAAATCCCGTGTTTCCTTGATTGGTTCATACAGTGTAATTCCGTGCAGACTCGGTCGTTGCCCGCTCTAAGATAACCGCCGGTTGCATAAACTTCGTCTCTGTTGGTTTTAACAAAGATTTATACTACGATGTCGTCCGACGTAGATTTCTCTATGTATATTTTAAAGTTGCATGTGCTTTACACTGTTCCTTTGTGGATAATTCCAGATATTCGTATTATCGTGCGGTGTTTTGTGAAAAGATAACGGAAATGTTTTAAATGTCTAGTTTTTTCGGTTTTGGTGTGACAATCTAATTGTTACTTAGTGACTTGAACTAAGCTGTTATTTCACCTGAGGGATAATTAGCGTATTTTAAAGAACGTTTCCCGCACGGATCAAATATTTTTATGGTCTGGCTGTTTGTGTATATAAGTTTAAATGTTTGTTTTTAATTACCACAAATGTGTGAGGGGCAACGTTATTTTTTTAAGTGAAACTTCTTTACGCACGCTTGACTTGGGGAGTAAGCTGGCGAACGCGTGACGTAAGCGTTACGAAAAGTGATCGGGCAAGGCGAACGGAAGTTAAGTGGGGGTTATAAGCACAGAGGCGCCCGTGGCGCGAGCTTGGTACTTCAAGGTCTACGTTTTTTTTTTTTTTTTTTTTTTTCAATAAAAATAGAAGATCTATGCAAAAATATTAATTTACCAATGAAACCATGAAATAAATTTAAATATTTATAGAAAATTAATATATGTATATGTGTATACATGCATATATTGTACACACACATATATATATACATACAGATGGAGCGAAAGAAGTTTCACTTCAGTCGTGTGGTCATAAGCACACTCGTTTTTTTTTTAAATCTTGGTATCAGCAGCATCTGTCAAAAGATCCCATATATTACTTAAGTATTTGTCCGTCACGACTAGATTTAAGCCTTAGGAGCCGGAGCGCGTGAGGCAGCGGGAATCCCAGCGCCCTCACGCCACTAGTCGCCGCAGGAGACGCCCTGGTCGGGAGACGACACCGAACTCCCAGCCACCGTAGGTGCCTGCGGTGAGCAGTGGGCAGCTTGCCGTCCGGTAAGGACCAGGCCCGAGTCGACGGCGCGTCGTATTTCACGTGCGCCTCAAAGAGATGTAAGCACATCGTGACGGGGTCCACGAAGACTGATGTCTCCTGGGTCAGGGTTGCGGGCTCGTTAAACAAGAAATCGTGGCCCTGGCCGTCGCACTGGCGAGTGAAGAAACACGGGTGGGTTTTAGTTAGTAAAAGTCTGACACGCCCTTCCGCTCCGCCCAGAGCGGGAGAAGTCATTTGATGATTTCCCATCCAAACAAAAAAAGCCTTCAGATACTAGGGTTGGTACTAGCGACAATTCATTTCATAATATTTTACCTACTTAATATAAAATTACTCCATGCTAAACCTTACCAGAAATGCCCTTAAAAACGTAATGTTTTCAGTTATTTCAACTTAATATTATCATTATATCGTTTTCTTCAAAAAATAGCTACTTAAACTAATGGCTTAATATCAATTTCTGTTGGAAATACATGAACTTAACAGTTCCTTAAGATACCTGGTGGCATTTGGATTACGTCTCAATATTTACAGGAATCGAAAATATTCCCACACCCAATTTGGAAAATTCCCTTTTCCTTTGAATCAGCCTCCGCAATTCAGTTCACGTAATCAAATAATGTCTTCATACGAATTCCTGTTGCGTTAATATATGAAAGGGCTACGTTACATTATATGTCATTTGACTGGCCATATATTTCTATTATCATACTTAGCATAGTGCCATTTTAGTGGACTTTTTTCAAACGTTTAGACAAGATTTTTTTTTTATAATTATAAAGTAGTCCTTGACCACAATCCCGCCTAATGGTAAGCAGTAATGCAATCGTTGATGGTAAAGCGCGCTAGTTTATCAAGAGCCTATTCACTTGGAAAAATATAGTAAATGGGAAGGAAGACGGCAATTAAGTAAGGTGTTGCTATGTTTAACCAAACAACACTATCAACGATGCTGCGCCAGAAGGAGATTGATCTGGACCACCACGACCAAGCTCCCGACGCAACAATATTTAGCGCATCGTACCCAGCACACATCGCAACACAACTGCTCAGACCCGTCCTCCGTACGACTTTGAGATAGGGAGATCCGGGCCTGGTTTCCTGGATAGAATTAAATTGATAATTATTGGAGCTGAAAGCTGACTGTGGAAGTCACAAAAATGTTTTGAAGGCGATTTTTTTGCTGTACCTTGTAATATTGGAATATACAATATATAACAAAATCCCTGTTGTCCTTTCCACCTATCTATATTTTAAGAATTGATAAAGCAAAAACGAAGAGCAAGATAAAGCAATATACGGACTTAATAAAGCAAGTCATTAATAAAAAGCAGTTCAGCAAAAATAATTAAAATAACGATGTTTTATTTATATATTTTTACAAATGTATCAACATCTATTAGTAAGTTATTCAAGAAATTTATTACGAAATGTACAGTTCTTAACGTTATTATTTGGAGACATTTTGATGGCTGTTAATGGTATTCCATACCTATATAAATAATAAATATTTAATTATTGATATGTAATCTTTAACTGATTTCTTACCTCTGCTATTCTGCATAAAGAAACCAAAAATGAGTGGAACGCTCCCGCCAATGTCTTTAACGTATAAACTCGAGATGGGCTCCAAAGCCTAGAACACAGGTGTAGTGTAAACAGCCTTTCAGTGTACTATAGGATGCATTTTGGGGAGTGTGCGAGGGAATTTCGCTTCCTCCTTTATACCGCGTACATCGAGGAACTGGAACAATTTGCCAGCGGCGGTGTTTCCGTCGGACTACAATTTGAGTGTCTTCAAGACTAGAGTGAATAGGCTCTTAATAAACTAGCGCGCTTTATCATCAATGATTGCGTCACTACATACCATTTTTTTTTTTTTTTTTGTTTTGTTGGGATGGGAAATCATCAAATGACTTCTCCCGCTCTGGGCGGAGCGGTAGGGTGTGTCAGACTTTTACTGACTAAAACCCACCCGTGTTTCTTCACTTGCCTGTGCGACGGCCAGGGCCGCGGTTTCTTGTTAAACCAACCCGCAACCCTGACCCAGGATGCATCGGTCTCAGGCGGGATTGCGGTCAAGCGCTAGTTTATAATTTATAAAAACAAAAGTTTGATATTCTAATATTTTTTTTGTAATGTGTCGATTTTAATCGTTATTTGATTTTGACCCCTCGACTAGGCAGTAATTACTCTTATTTTAATTATAATTTCAATAATGATGTGCTTGTAGGTAAATGTATACGTCCTTGAAAGCAACAACAGGATTTTTGTTGCATAGTGTATGTGAAAACGTTACTAAACAAGCTTATCTTTAAGAGTACAATATTCTCATGCTTTAGTTTTGTGGTAATATAGCATACGCGTGAAGTAGCAATAACGAAAACTTTTTTTAAATACTTGTATCGCAATTTTTTAGCACGTCATACTTGTTAAATTTTAAGACTTTATTAATTTCTGATGGCTGATGCTTACTGTGCCAGCGACATTAAAAATAATACCCAGCAATTATATATTCGATACAAATATCGTACGAAATATAGCAGCTAATCGCATTTGTGCTATGTCTTCTAATAAAAATATTTGATAACATTTCGAGAAGATAACTAGGGTTTAAGAACTTTATTATTTCTCATTAAGAATTAACACCAATTCACTTACTAAGAAACTTAATTTACATAAAATGTTTGCGGGCGTACAAAGAAGATCGTCGTTAAAATTAATCAATTAATACTGAATTCGAAGGTAGCTTTAAAACAAAGAGCAAATATCACCCAAACACCAACCAAACAAACACGGATCTAAAGGGAAATATATGTTTTACTAGATGAGGCATTCATAGCAGTGTACTGACAAATAAATGTATAATTTCTTACTATTGACACATTATATACGATTCAAGTTGATTTTTGAAACCTGACACACTTTTCGTTTCTTTTATTCCCATCTCCTATTATTTCCTTTTCATTACCATTTAATAGGCTATGCTAACCAACAATGCTTTCTCTTTTTCCAAAAACATAATTACCCGCAGTGGATATATCAGCGAAAACATAACCTTTAAAAATATTTATTAAACCCAAACCTAAGGCGTCTGCAAAACGCAAACAGAGCGAAATATTTGAACTATATCTACCTAGCCTGGTTTATTATCAAAAACACGTTGCAGCCAATAGGTCATAAAGCCTATATCAGGAAGGAAGGACAAATTCTTGTAGGGTTAAACCGTTCACTCGACCTGTGTGACATTCAACCTTCCCTTTCGATTGGATCGCCATTGAACAAATATGGATATTTTCCCTTCGCTTTATCGATAAAATTGTTGCTCCTTACATCTTTAAATGAAAAGAGCTTTTGAAATTTTTATTGTTTTTAGTCAAAGAATTTTGAAATTAGAATCTTTGGTTTTGTGTTTGACATTGTTTTCATGTAATTTTGGTTTATTGCCTCCTGTACCTTTGAAAGAATTCTGGGAATGACAAACATACCTGAATACCTTTATAAAATCGGGCTATAGAGGTATTTACCTTTATACCCTTCATTTACCTAAACAGCCCACTTCTTAGGAATTTTTTCATATTAAAATAACAAAATTTTGTTTACCGCTCAAGCTTCCTCTTTCAATAATGTCATAGAATAATTTCTAGAAAATTCTTACAAATAAAAATTTACACTGCCAATTTTTATTTTAAGTAATCCTTCATTTGTAGTATAAAACATACGGTGCATTATATTTGTAAATCCACTATATTCTACATAAAGTTGAAATATAATAACCACGTTCAATTCGTTACCCCAACGCCATCTAGTAGCTCCTTGTGTAAATACTTATTCACAAAGTCCGCTGTTTACAAACTACACCCTCTCTAACACAAATAAATATAAAGACTTGTACATATATGTGTGTGTGACTTACATTATATTTACCGACATCAGTGAGTCTCGAGGACCGATACCGGAAATCAACCGGTCTGAGTCGTGCGGATCTCTCAGATGATGTCATTCATAGACTTCCTGAGAATATATGGCGGCGTCTCCAACACGGATAGAAGAATATTTTTTCGTTATTCATACTTAGAAAACTGTATTTTTCAAGCGCAGTTTCAGTAGTATTGTGCAATTTTTGGTACAGTTGGGCGGTATATGCGGCGCAATGAGAATACAAATGAAGATATTTTTCACCTCTGTTTCAAAAATACATATATCTACATACAGAAACCATGACATAGCATTAATAAATTGTTACAGGAAAATGGAAGAAGCATGACTAAATATAAAATTGAAGCTCCAATAATTCTGATCACTGCGACAGCTGTTGTACCGGATAAAAATATATGAAAGTAGAAACAATTTTGGCTAAAAAGGAGTTTAGACATGTCATCATAATTTTCTTGCCCTTATTCATTCTAGGGTTGGCACAGTGTATTTTCATCATCCATAGTTCTCTTCTACTCATAGGCTTACTAGTCAAATACGTGCATTTTCCAAATATATTGGAGTTGATTACCAGTCTAACCGGATACAGCTGTATATCAGTATTGGCCTTGGCAGTTTGACCTTTACAACCTAGCTTTACCATCAACGATTGCATCACTGCATACCATAAGGCGCGATTGCGGTCAAGCAATATTTTTTTTAAAACTACTGTTTGACCGCAATCCCGCTTGATGGTAAGCAGAGATGCAATCTTTGATTGTAAAGCGCGCTAGTTTATTAAGCCTTCCTCTTTTTTTTCAACGAATCGCTTGGCGGTAAGTTTTTATCTGGTGGATGGTAACTTCTGCCGGCAGCTAATGTTATGGCCTAATAATAATTACAAAAAAAAAAATTGTTACTGAGTTATATAATAAAATTAAAAATCATAATCAAGTTAGGCTGAGAATTAGCACCTTTCAAACGTCAAAATGTAAGACTTCACAAACAAAACTTCCTAGTGCTTTAATGTGATGAATAAATGACGTAAAAAACTCCCCAGCAACTCAGCTTACATAACCTGGTATATTTTAGGGTTTCTCCTTCCCAGAACGACTGTTTAAATTGTTTTATATATATCATAATAAATATTATTTCTCAAGCTTCTTTTTGTCAGTATCTACGTCAGAACTTCCTTCATACCTTATCAATATACATAAATGAGGCATCATTTTAAAGCTTTTCTGAACGCGGAAAAATATACAAATCACTCACATTTCAGTGGTTTTCTGAAAATTTTCTATGGAAAAACAAGGATGTGCGAATAGTTTGCAATGGTCACCTAGTTATAAATAAATATAATTAACACAGATCAGACAGATTGAGCTAGCCCCAAAGTAAGTTCGAGACTTGTGTTATGGGATACTAACTCAACGATACTAATATTTATAATAGATAAATATATAGATAAACATCCAAGACCCAGGTCAATCAGGAAAAGATCGTTTTCCATCATGACATGGCCGCACCGGAAGACGTAGCGTGGGTAGGCCCCCGACAAGGTGGACCGACGACCTGGTGAAGGTCGCGGGAAACCGCTGGATGCGGGAGGCACAGGACCGGTCGTCGTGGAGAACCTTGGGGGAGGCCTATGTCCAGCTGTGGACGTCTTTCCGCTGAAATGATGATGGCCGGGGATCGAACCGGGATTACCTCCACGTCGCAGGCAGGCGTGTTGACTGCTACGCCACGAACGACATAAATATTAAAAATAAATGCAACCTCTTACCAATAAATTGCGTCTATGAACAAACACTGAAAAATATTCATAAATGAGGTATCTACGATCAATAGACAGATACAATTTAATTGCGGAATTTATTAACTAATAACAGCGGCAAATAGCTTTAGCTATGAACGAAATTGATTGTGATTCAAAACTGACCGGAACAGTGATCAGATTATGAAACGGTATATAGTGGTATTATGAAAATAAATCCCAACCTACTATAATATAAATAATTATAAACGTGAAATTTTGTATTGATCTTTCACGCAAAAACAATGTAATGGATTTGTATGAAATGTGGCACACATATACGTATTGTATAACCAAGATTAACACAAAGGACATTTTATCCGGATATTCGCACGAAATAGATATTTGTGAGAGTGCTGCTGAAATCCAGCACTTGGGCTTTGTCTCATAAAGGATCTCAGAATCATGCTGGGCAATGACCCTTTTGCGTGGTTGTGATTAACGTTTCCCGGTGGCCGGCTCTGAGCAGTTGCGTTGCGATGTATGCCGGATACGATGCGCCAAATGTTGATGTGTCGGGAGTTTGGTCGTGAAGGGTCTCCAGATCAATCGCCCTCTGGCGCAGCATCATTAGTCGTGTTATTGGGTTAAAAATTGCATCACCTCGCTTAACTGCCGTCTTGCATTCTATTCACTCAGATTTTTTTTTGAGTGATTCTCTCATGGCTCCTCATAAACTAGCGCGTTTTACCATCAACGTTTGCATCACTGCTTACCATCAGGCAGAATTGCGGCCAAGCGCTAAAAACCCTGCATAAAGAATCTGCGATTTTTGGTGTTTTTTTTATGGATCATGTTTGCTGCAAATAAATTTATTAGCATTTACCATGAAATAAAATAGCCACATTACAAACACAGGCCTTAAATTTTTAATTTTTTCTCGTAAAAAGCTTTTTGACATACGGATAAGGGTTTCCCAGAATGTGCACCAAATTCGCCATTCCTTTGTGGAGCATTTGAGGCGTAAGAAACCAATATAAATCAGTCGGCAATCCTCTCGCGTGGTAAACACATCAGTAACACGATTTTATATTTAAAAAACTATTGGGAAATCAGATATAATTGGATGTTGGCCGGAGTCGAAAACTGACTTTAATTTAAAAACCGGCTTCAGTCCGCTTCGTCTAGGTGAAATTTCTTATTACCGCGAACAGCTCCGTTCACCGCATCAACTGCTCGCACTTATATTTCTGTTTCGCGAAGCGCCCTTTTGGGTATTTCTTCTTTTTGCTTGGATCCTAAGGGCATGTGTGACGAATGGGTAACACACACTTTGGTTATAAGCTTAAATGATAGTCACGGACAGCCAAAGATGATGCTTTGTTGAATTGGCTGCCGGAAGAAGTTTCCACCCATCAGACAAAGTCTTGCCACCAAGCGATTCATCGTGTTCTGCATGATGATTGGTGAAGCCGTACGGAGGACGGGTACCTGAGCAGTTGTGTTGCGATGTGTGCCGGGTACGATGCGCCAAATGTTGTTGTGTTGGGAGTTTGGTCGTGGAAGGTCTTCAGATCAATTTCCCTCTGGCGTAGCATCAATGGCCGTGTTGTTGGGTTTTTAAATTTGCATCACCTCGCTCAACTGCCGTCTTTCTTCCTATTCATTAAGTTTTTAAGTGAATGGGTTTAATAAACTAGCGCGCTTTACCATCAACGATTGCATCACTGCTTACAATCAGGCGTGATTGCAGGCAAGCACTAGTTTATAATTATTAAAATATATAAAAAAAATATATAATATTTAACTAACCAGTAACTAACAATATATGAATGATGTGTAAATGAGTACGATCTATGAACGCTGATCGTGTACTGTCCCTTACACTTGTGCAAGGCGACGATAAGGGGGTACGATAGCCCACTCGTACCCCCTATGTAATGTTCAATGGCCTATACATACTCAGAAAATAATGTTCCCACAGTTGGGACACAGGCCTCCACGTGGTTAAAAAGAGTGGGCCGTAATCTACCACACTGGCCCAGTGCGGTTTGGTAGATGCCACATGTCTTCAAAGTTTATGGCTCTTGGACATGGCGTTTCCTCACGATGTTTTCCTTCACCGTTTTGAGAGCAGCGTTTTTGAAATAATTTACACAAAGTGAAGCGCCTCATACGAAGGCCACACAAAGAGCAATGGAAAGAGCTATGCTCGGAGTTTCTCTACGTGATCGAATCAGAAATGAGGAGATCCGCAGAAGAACCAAAGTCACCGATATAGCTCTACGAGTCGCTAAACTTAAGTGGCAGTGGACAGGGCACATTGCTCGTAGAACCGATGGCCGATGGGGCAGTAAGGTTCTGGAGTGGCGGCCACGTACTGGAAGACGCAGCGTAGGGAGGCCCTAACAAGGTGGACCGATGACCTGGTGAAGGTCGCGGGAAGCCTATGGATGCGGGTAGCACAGGACCGGTCAGCGTGGAAAGCCTTGGGGGAGGCCTTTGTCTAGCAGTGGACATCCATAGGCTGAAGAAGAAGAAGAAGAAAGCACCTGATGGGGTTCGAACCTACGACCTACTACTTGTAAGTCATAGCTGATACCACTATGCCACTGCTGCTCTATATATTCCTCAAATATTGAGCTATCAAATCCAAAACAAGTTTTTCAAACCTGTTTATTATTCTCACCGATTAGTGCTTACAAGTAAAACTGTGCAACTTTATTATAAGAAAACCATGTCCGACCCGTGAAGGTGTTGTTAGGTATCGATAACTGATTCTATTAATGGATACAAAACCGGGCTAAACTTAAAAAAAAAATCCCCCTAAAAAAATAAATATTATTTCGCAAAAAGAGGTAACTTAATAAATGTGCGTAAGCACCCATCCGCGGGCGGCGGGCGGCGGGGCACGCGGCACGTGGTCGCATCGCTATTCGCTCATAATAATAGCGGTGTTGTCACGTTTTTAAAAATTACCAAATTTCGGGTAAGTTGGAATTAATTCGCGGGAAAAAAAGATTATTTCAAAATTCATTTGTATTGGTACTATGATGATTACGTAAAATTTTATATTATATTTGGTCATGTGTTTACCTAACCTTTATTATCCTTATGGGTCGGACAGGTAATATATATATTAATTATAGTCAAAATCAAAAAATCAAAATCAAAGCATTTATTTCAAATAAACCAGTTACAGGCACTTTTGAATTGTCAGAAGGACGGTCAGTCAGTAAGGTGAAGCTAGTCGCCCATTCCAAAGAGTAGGTACCTATGGAGAAGAACGGGCAAGAAACTCCATGGAAACTTTTTTAAATTATCAAGCTATTGATACAAATATTTGATTACATCATTCATTTTGAAATCAATCGTGTGAGAACGATGCAGAAATATATCTAGTTAGTCGCTCGTTAGAATAGTCGCTCTTCATGTTCGTCCGTATGACTATGACCGAGTTACTTCTCTAAACAGAAGTTTTAAAACCGCAAACAGTGTGTAACCGCATTAAATTGAGAACAATTTGATGCGGTTTTCGCTATAATTTTAGAGAATTTATTTGGGAAGGTTCATGTGTTTATTACATTAATAAAATAAATCTATAAAAGGAAAATAAATATTGTTTGCACATGCCCCTTCGCCATGTAATGACTGATTACAAGGAGAAGGAAATCGTTTTGAGGAAACCTGGACTTTATTTTTGAAAACGCCAACTGATGTTATGATTACGGTCAATCCTTCTCTGTATGAGAGGAGACCTGTATCCAGCAGTGGGACGATAAAAAGGTTGATGATGATGATGTCGCTTTATTGAAGTGAAACTTCTTTACGCACGCTTGACTTGGGGAGTAAGCTGGCGAACGCGTGACGTAAGCGTTACGAAAAGTGATCGGGCAAGGCGAACGGAAGTTAAGTGGGGGATATAAGCACAGAGGCGCCCGTGGCGCGAGCTTGGTACTACAAGGTCTACGAGTTTTTTTTTTTTTTTTTTTCTATAAAAATAGAAGATCTATGCAAAAATATTAACTTACCAATGAAACCATGAAATAAATTTAAATATTTATAGAAAATTAATATATGTATATGTGTATACATGTATATATTGTACACACATATATATATATACATACAGATGGAGCGAATGGAGTTTCACTTCAGTCGTGTGGTCATAAGCACACTCGTTTTTTTTTTAAATAAAGTCATCATCATCAGCATCATCAGCCAATAGTAGTCCACTGCTGGACATAGGTCTCTCCTATTTCACGCCATTCAACTAGATTTTGGGCAACTCTCATCCAATTACGATCAGTCATACTGCGAAGATCGTCGCTCCACCCAGCCTTAGGGCATCGCACCTTACGTCTACCGATCCACAGTCTCCACTCTACTTTTTAAATATAAAATAAAAATTAAAAATACCCTTTTTTATTTGTGTTGTGTTTACACGGTTTCATGCACGTAAGTTTCGCTAGCGCTCAAGCTTGTTTCCTAGCAGCTCCTCAGTAGCATCCAGGTAAAAGGGTCGGTATAATCTATAATTGGCTATAATTTTATTTTTATAAATATAATGTAATGCTTGACCGCAATCCCTCCTGATGGTAAGCAGTGATGCAATCGTTGATGGTAAAGCGAGCTAGTTTATTAAGAGCCTAATCACTTAAAAAAACATAGTGAATAGGAAGAAAGACGGCAGTTGACCGAGGTGGTGCAATGTTAAACCCAAGAACACGACCAACGATTCTGCGCCAGAGGGAGATTGATGTGGATACCCTCCAGCGGTCAACACGCCTGCCTGCGACGTGGAGGCCCCGGGTTTGATCCCCGGCCAGGTCATGATGGAAAACGATCTTTTCCTGATTGGCCTGGGTCTTGGATGTTTATCTATACAGTATGTTAAGAAAACTCTGTCCGACCCATAAGGATAATAAAGGTTAGGTAAACACATGACCAAATATAATGTAAAATTTTACGTTATCATCATAGTACCAATACAAATGAATTTTGGAATAATCTTTTTTCTCGCGAATTAATTCCAACTTCCCCGAAATTTGGTAATTTTTAAAAAGTGACAACACCGGTATTATTATGATCGAATAGCGATGCGACCACGTGCCGCGTGCCCTGCCGCCCGCCGCCTCCGCCGCCGCGCGCGAAAGGGTGGATAGCGCAGATTTATTAAGTTACCTCTTTTTGCGAAATAATATTTATTTTTTTAGGTGGATTTTTTTTTTCCCGGTTTTGTATGCATTAGTAGAATCAGTTATCGATACCTAACAACACCTTCACGGGTCGGACAGGGTTTTCTTAACATACTGTATATGTATCTATTATAGACGGTCTCCAAAGCCTAGATCACAGGCGTAGAGTAGCCAGCCTTTCGGTCTACTATTGGATGCATTTTGGGGAGTGTGCGAAGGAATTGCATGATTTAATCCCCCTATCTCCGTTCCACCATCGGACGACCCGTCGTACGGCGAGTTTCCACCCTTACGTTGTTGACACCATTGCGATCCGGACGAAGCGTTTCGCCTCCTCCTTTATACCGCGTACATCGAGGGACTGGAACAGTTTGCCAACGGCGGTGTTTCCATCGGACTACAATTTGAGTGTCTTCAAGGCTAGAGTGAATAGGCTCTTAATAAACTAGTGCGCTTTACCTTCAACGACTGCGTCACTGCTTACCATCAGGCGGGATTGTGGTCAAGCGCTAGTTTATAAAGTAAAAAAAAAAAAAAAAATATATCGTTGAGTTAGTATCCCATAACACAAGTCTCGAACTTATTTTGGGGCTAGCTCAATCTGTGTGATTTGTCCGTATATATTTATTTTGTGTGGGTGGTACTTCTGCCGGCGGCCGATGTTATTGTGTACCACCGAGAAACTGTTATTTTGGCTAAACTTCGATATTTTCCGTGCAGTGAATGTTCTATTAATACATATAATGTTTTGTTTGGTTTTATTAGATTGATTTGACTCCCTTACGTAGGGAGCCTACAGACCTAATGGATTTTATGCAAAATATCAATATAAGAATAAAGTAAAATGAATAACTATATAACCAAATAGAATTATTCCAACCATGCCAACTTCAAGATGTCCCTTTATTTATGGTAACTAATTAAATAAAAGGTCCATTCAAATTAGTTGGTTAACTTGAAAACAAAACAGGCCACTTTAATTAAACAAAGAGGGTGAAAATACAAATGTTGCTTTGAATAAATTATTTTGTTTAATATTAGTCGGGATCACTCTATTAAGGAGCTGGTCACCAAAAATAGTTAAAAATACCAATTGTCTTCATAGAGTGTCGATGCCAAAAAGTTCAAATATCTTGAGCCCAAAATTTAACTGCTGCTAGAGGTGTGTAGCGGTACCTATAAACGTCGGAACATGGAACAACGCGTCGTACTGACGTCACACGAATTCTACATCTCGCAATCAGACTTTACCGAGCAACTAGCATATATACATCTTGCCAATTTCAAGCATTGGGCAAGTGCCCGCCAGACATAACACCCGTCTGGTCGGAGGATCCTCCCTTTTCTATGGAGGATAAGTGACCTTTACTCTCTGTTCCTCATGCCTGTGTAGAGCCTTGTACAACAACGTCATCATCATCATTTCAGCCGAAAGACGTCCACTGCTAGACATAGGCCATCCCCAAAGATCTCCACGACGACCGGTCCAGCGCCTCCCGAATCCAGCGGTTTCCCGCGATCTTCACCAGGTCGTCGGTCCACCTTGACCTACCCACGCTGCGTCTTCTGGTGTGTGGTCGCCACTCGAGAACCCGTCGGCCAATGCCTTATACAACGTCACATGAAAACTAAGCATCACACTGACATCACACATAACCCTGCGTTACGCAGGCAAAGTATACCTTGCAACCAGGATTAAGAATGTCCCGACATCAAGTGTCAGGCAGTTGCCAACACCCGTCTGGTCGGAGGATCTTCCGTTCTTTATAGAGTATTAGTGAACATTACACTGTCTTCTTCATACGTGAATACATAACCAGCCCATCATATTCCCACTTCTGGAACCCAGGCTTCCTCTCAGAGAGAGGGAATGAGACGTAATCTACCACGCGGGCCCAGTACGTCTTGGTAGTTGTCACATGTCTTCGAAGTTTTGGCTCTAGGACATGCCAGTTGGCGGCAAGCAGTGGGCAGCTCGCCGCCCGGTAAGGACCAAGCCCGAGTCGACGGCGCGTCGTGTTTTATGCTCGCCTTAAACACATGTCAGCACGTCGTGACGGGGTTCACAAAGACCGATGCCCCCTAGGTCGGTGTTGCGGGTTGTTTAAAAAAGAAACCATGGCTCTGGCCTACAGGCAAGTGAAGGAACACGGGTGGGTTTTAGTCAGTAAAAGTCTGACTCACCCTTCCACTCCGCCCAAAGCGGGAGAGGTCATTTTATGATTTCCCAACACAAAAATAAAAAAGAATAATAATAAGAATAATAATATAACGTTTTCCTTCACCGTTTTTGAGAGCAGTGATTTTTTTTTTTTAATGTGACAAAACCCGCCACACTTTTTCCGACCCACTGCAACTCCTGAAAGCCAGAATCAACAGTGGAGACCGCCAGAAAAACGCTGAGCAATGAAGCTCGACGAGTCCCGGAGAAACGATTCAACAGTCTTGGGTTAACGAAATTAATCAGAAAAGAATAGCGGAGGCGTAAGAAAAAATATATTTTTCCACTTCCCTCCATAACAAGCAGGAGACAGAACAGAACTAGGCCAATCGGCACAAAGGGACATTATGGCAACTGGGAGAAGCCCAGATTGCCAAGCACCACAAGAGAGCAGTGATGATGAAATAATTTACACAAAGTAAAGCGATGATGATGATGATGGGGTTCGAACTTACAACCTACAAATTGTTAGTCTCGGTCAATACCTCCCTCCCCAAGCGATGTCTAGCTACCGACCTTCCGTTATATCCGGCGCACCTTGGACTATCAACTTCTGTTCATTGGTTAATCCTTTTACCACGATAGCAAATATAAGCTTGTTTTGTTTAATACCAATGAGAAAATAATCTAAGAAAGTTGTAAGCAATCAATAATATATTTCCTTAACATATAGACATGAAATTGATGAAGTGTCACAAATACTACTCAACTTTGAAACCGCCGAATTTACTTGTATCTACCTTGATTTTGTTTGTTTCGTCATCATTAACCTTATCATCGTCCCACTGCCATGCACAGGTCTCCTCTCATACAGTGAAGGATTGAGAGTAATCACTACGCTTGTTCAATTCGGATTGGCGATTTCAAACTTTAACTCCAGGTTCCCTCAAGATATTCCTTCACCTTGTAATCAGTCATTGGTGTCCAAGATCTACTTAGAATGTACACATAACTTAGAAAAGTTACATTGTTTGTTTATCGACTGTTATATATCATAACGACATCATCATCTCAATTGAAAGACTTCCGCTGCTAACCCTTCCCCACGCACTTTGACCTCTCCCGTGCTTCCCATATCCAAAGGACTCTTGCGCTCATTGCAAGGTTAACATTCCTCACGTCACGCCAAGTACGACCACAACAACATCAATGAACAGCAACATTAATTCCACACATCTCTAAGCCAAGATCAATTGATAAACTATGTAAATAAATAAATTACAATACTCGACTGAAACATAAAATTACAAGGACCATTGCTCGATAGATTTTCAAACGATAGAAATTCAATTTACCGACTATAAATTATTGTCATGTCCTTTGGAAAGCTATTACAATGAAATATAGGAGCGCTGGGGAACAGTGAAGATTCTGACAGTGATAAGCCGATACAGAGATAAGACGTACTCGATTACATGTTGGTACCTTTGTTATTATATCACGATGTTAAGGAAAATCATGGAAGAAATAGTGATAGAAAATAGGATTTTTCCGTTCTTTTGGCGTGTTAAGAAATGAAATGAAATGAAATCGTTTATTAAGCAAGTAGGATCACCGATCACTTTTACACTTCATATGTTTTTTTTTTTTTTTTTTTTTTGATGAAGATGGATAGACATAATAGTGTTTATTTTGTACCATATGCAGAACATAAATATATAGATTTTATTAAAAGGTGATACAATTTACGGTCTTATAGCTCAGAGCGATAAGACAACAGATACAAAAACAGAGACAGAATAACAGGGTGTAGGAACAGTTTGCTATTTTTCTTTTTGTAAGCTTATACTATGGAATAGTACTACTGGAGAAAACCTTCTTGCCAATCCGCCACCTTGAACCAGCCTATACAATACCAGGCTATTTCGGCTTCTCTTTCTGAACCAGCCTCAGCGATGCCGTCCATCATTAGGCACCCATTGTGTGGAGTCATCGGCCCAGCTGTCATCATGCATGTGGATTCAGGTTTTGACATCTTAATAACAGCCTAATATTGCCCCACGGCAGGGCTACGGCTGCATTGATTGTCACGACTGATCAAAGCAGTTTGGCGATTTCAGACTTTGATGGCAATGGAGCTGTTGTTTATCTTGCAACCAATGAAATAAAAGTCGAAATCGGTTGAAGGAACTTTAAATAAGGCCATAACATCGGCCGCCGGCAGAAGTTACCACCCAGCAGACAAAACCTTGCCGCCAAGCGATTTGTCGTGTTCCGGCATGATGTCTGGTGAAGCTGTGCGGAGGACGGGTCTGAGCAGTTGTGTTGCGATGTGTGCCGGGTACGATGCGCCTAATGTTGTTGTGTTGGGAGTTTGGTCATGGAGGTTCTTCAGTTCAATTTCCCTTGGGCGCAGCGTCGTTGGTCGTGTTGTTGGGTTTAACATTGCATCACCTCGTTCAACTGCCGTCTTCCTTCCTATTCGCTCAGTTTTTCTGAGTGAATAGCCTCTTAATAAACAAGCGCGCTTTACCATCGACGATCGCATCACCGCTTGCCATCAGGCGGGATTGCGGTCAACCGCTAGTTTATAATTATTAAAAAAAATACTAATAATAATATAATAAATATTTTTTCGATTGGAGTATATGAACCAATGCCAGACTGCGAAATCCGTACATTTCACATTTAGTGTATAGAATATCGTGATCAAGAAAGTCGAAAGCTTTGCTCATATCAATAAACACAGTGTAGGTTCGTACCTACACTGTGTTCATTTCGACTGATAAATATAAATTCAAATCAACATTTTTTTCCCAATGTCAGTAATGTCTCAAGTCATTAATAACTTATCATTCGAATAAACAAAAATATTGTTATTAACCACAATATCACTATTTAAAATAATATAGGGGCCAGCTAAATAATAATAAGGCCGCCCATTGTATGTTTTGTGTTGAATGTATTTTGTTCGATGCTTGTTTGGTGTACAATAAAGAATATATAAATAATAATAAATAAATAATAGCCACATAGGTCGATTTCATTTTAATAATAATTATAAAATAGTACTGGACAGCTCTCCCGCCTTCTGGTAAGCAGTGATGCAATCAAATCAAATCAAAATTGTTTATTTCAAATTAACTATCCGTTGGTGCTTTTGAATAGTCAATGTCGGTCAGTCTATGGAGAAGAACGTGCAAGAAACTTCATGGACACTCTTTTAAAATCATAGTATGGGTTACATTTCTTCTTTACATATTTCTGTTGCTTCTATTATGTGAGCACAATGTATAAATATTAATTAAAAGATAGAAAATGAATTAAGCCCACTGGCAGCTAAAAGATGACCAGTCTCCACTGACGGCCCCCGTTCACGAGCATGACGCGCGCATCAGCCCCACTTAGCTCAACCATTTTGAAGGGAACCAAATGACCCAACAACACGCGCCACCATCAGCTAGACATTTGAGTGAGCATGACAAATTCTCAACTGCCATGCTGGTAATGTCAAACATGTTATTTAAAAAAAGTAAAACAAACCATAGTCCATGGTGCCTCACATTCACAAACTTGAAAAGTGCTATTACATTATACAATACTATATTACTTGCAAAATCATGATAGCAAAATCATATGCACAATTGAAATCAATCGTTGATGATAAGGCCAGCTAGTTTATTAAGAGCCTATTCTCTTAAAAAAAATGAGTGAATATTAAGGAAGACAGCGGTTGAGCGAGGTGATGCAATGTTAAACCCAACAACACGAGCAACGATGCTGCGCCAGAGAGAGGTTGATCTGGAGACCCTCCACGACCAAACTTCCAACACATCAATATTTGGCGCATCGTACCCGGCACACATGGCAACACAACTGCTCAGACCCGTCCTCCGTACGGCTTCACCAGACATCATGCCGGAACACGACGAATCACTTGGCGGCAAGACTTTGTCTGGTGGGTGGTAACTTCTGCCGGCAGCCGATATTATGGCCTACCACCGAGTAAACCAAAGATAAACAAAACGTTATTATTAACTTATGTTAAGTTACGTTTACTGTCATTGACCATCGTTACCTACCGAAACCCCTCCGTGCTTCGGAGAGCACGTTAAGGTGTTTCTCCCGGACTCCCGCAAGGCCTAACAATAGGTTTCATTTTGACAGTTCAACAACATTCATTGCGTTATATACTTTGTTGAGTAAAGACGACCCAGACTTAACTCGAAACGGTCTCCAAAGCCTGGATCACAGGCGTAGAGTAGCCAGCCTTTCGGTCTTCTATGGGATACATTCTGGTGAGTGTGCAAGGGAATTGCATGATTTAATTCCCCCATCTCCGTTCCATCATCGGACGACCCGTCGTACGGCGAATTTCCACCCTTACGTTGTTGACACCACTGCGATCCGGACGAAGCGTTTTGCTTCCTCCTTTATACCGCGTACATCGAGGGACTGGAACAATTTGCCAGCGTCGGTGTTTCCGTCACAATACAATTTGAGTGTCTTGAATAGGCTCTTAATAAACTAGCGTGCTTTACCATCAACGATCGCATCACTGCTTACCATCAGGCGGGATTGCGGTCAAGCGCTGGTTTATAATTTATATTAAAAAAAAAAACATATGGAGAAATGGATTGGCAATATGCTTCGAAATAATTCCAATCAGTAATAATAGTCCATTACGCGATTAGGGTGCCGGCTGTTATTCATAAAATCTTTGACAGTGGTTACGGGAAGCCAGAAGTCCAAAAGTAATAACCAACCTTATCACAGATTATCATGTTATTCAGTTACCCGGTTGTGGAGGTAAGATTTGCATAACCTCCGTGTAA
Source organism: Sesamia inferens (assembly GCA_037179545.1). NCBI lineage: Eukaryota > Metazoa > Arthropoda > Insecta > Lepidoptera > Noctuidae > Sesamia > Sesamia inferens. The sequence continues at coordinate 27,939,617 of CM073933.1, read as the reverse complement.
AAAACTTAGTATTCAGTTGTATCTGGTGGACAGGAAGTTGACCTTCCATCTTGTTTGGGAATTATTACCAGCCTTCTAGTTGGATATTTATTTAAAATAATTAATGATAATAATTGAACGGTATTGCTGCTCAAGGGCAACGACAGATACTGAAGATATTTTCCGAAATACTTCTATTATGTATAATAATCAAGTGAATTATCTTTGAAATATGTTCAAATTGATATGACACAAAATCTCATTACCAGTAACTGAAATGAGATCAAACAAACGAAAATCATATTCATCTTTATATGACACCGCATGCACTGTATCGATATTTCAAAAATCTAAATCAATTAAAATACATTCACGGTAGATTTCCGACAGACACGAAAAAGAATCTGAATCTTTTTACCAAAATTTAAGCTTCTATACAAAAAGTTCTTTATCATTTTATTAAAAACCCGTAATTAACACGAGTTGTCGAGGTCCCCCCTCCCCATAAGCCTCCCACAGGGAATTTTAATTCTAAACGAGGGATTATATGGTCTCAAGTTGGTTCGGGCCCTGTTCCTGGCATACTCTGTACCCTGGCTTAAGACGGGGGCTTTTGTGGTCAATAATTATACTTTATGGTATTTTTGTTGGCAATTGTCGTTAATTGGGTGCTTCTGCTTGTAATTAGCGGCTTAAAATTGTTGAGATGTTATTAGGAAACGCTATTTATGATGTCTTTTATTACGGTGAAAAGCTTTGGATGGAAATATCTTTATTTAAAAACCATTAGACTGTCCCTCTTTTGAAAAATATTTTTTTTTTTTTTTATTAAAATATAAACCAGCGCTTGACCGCAATCCCGCCTGATGGTAAGCAGTGACGCAATCGTTGATGGTAAAGCGCACTAGTTTATTAAGAGCCTATTCACTCTAGCCTTGAAGACACTCAAATTGTAGTCCGACGGAAACACCGCCGCCGGCAGATTGTTCCAGTCCCTAAATAATAATTGGTTTTTTCAAATACTAGCACATTTTTCAAATTAGTATAATTCTTCTTTCGTATCTTATAAGACTTCCTTATCACATTCTTCTGCCAGAATAATTACTGAAATACACCGGATCCAGCTCAAGTTCTTAAATCTCCCTTGTACCTTCGCATAATTTATTCGCTACACTTGAGAGAAAATGTAGCTTTATATTTGGCTTCTCATCCGAATAAGGCTCATGTATCCTCTCAATTGTACCACGCAGCATTCAAGCAAAAGAAACGTTGCTACACCCATTACATTTCTGCTATTCGACTAATCTTCCCGCCATGTCTTCGGAACTAGAGCGATGCTCAAAGCTCCAAAACGCCCATTCATACTTAATCTTTAGTAAGCCGATTTTCATTTTAGTAATCCCCGAATCCCAACGACTGCACTTGCTAAATTAATAAACGCAGAAATTAGCAATAATTTATAAGGGTAATTGAACTTATATTTGAACATAAGCTCGAACATCAGACCTATGAAAGTGAATTCTACAATGGTAAATTATTCTGCACTGATTCTGATCGTAGTTTTGATGCCAGCTATCTGGATAGCAAAGGTTAGAATATCCATCCTTCTTAGTGTTTTAACTTGGGTGTGTTAGTATCGGAGCGTTCATTACTTTCGAAAACATCCTCGGAATCCATCGGTTTTGATAGCGATACAAATTTCAATCACCTTCCCGGTGGATATCTAGTTAGAAGCAAGTAGCAAAGTATGATGGAGCTGCTTGAGGATATAAATGTCTCTCATTATATGTATAGAAGAGCAATCCGGTGATCACCCCTGATACTTTAATGAACACCTGATAAACATTCAGAAAACTGGGTGTAATGCACCAGGTTTAAACCCGATGGATTACCCATGTATAAATCCATATACAGAGTGGTGCTAACAATACGACAATAAATTAAACATCGTGTACCTCAAGATATTCTCAATCTACCCATAAAAAAAAATATAAATATGTCATCATAAAATGAATAACCTTTTGTAAATTACTTCGTTCACTTCATGTAAAGGTTTTAATTAAATAAGTAACCCTGAACTTGGTCAAAGGGATGACAATATTGCAAGACTAACTTTTCTTAACAGAAAATCTGTTATTGGCGAAGGCAAAGAAAGATTGAGGATAATGCACATTGGTAGTTCCAATAGATTACCCCCTACATACATGCAAGTAAACAAACAAATTTCACCGCTATATAATATTGAGTATAGACAAATTGAGTTGTACATGGCTCGTGTCTGATTGTGTAAACCGTTTTATGAAACTGTTTCATCCATCATTATATGTATTATTATTGTGTGATGATTCATGCGGAAAAATTTGCCGCCAAGCGGTTTGTGTGTGCGGCATGATGTCTGGTGAAGCCGTACGGAGGACCGGTCTGAGCAATTGTGTTGCGATGTGTGCCTGGTACTATGCTTCAAATGTTGTTGTGGAGTTTGGTCGTGGAGGGTCTCCAGTTCAATCTCCCTCTGGCGCAGCATTGTTGGTCATTTTATTGGGTTTAACATTGTATCATCTCGCTCAACTGCCGTCTTCCTTCCTATTCACTCAGTTTTTTTGAGTGAATAGGCTCTTAATAAGCTAGCGCGCTTTACCATCAACGATTACATCACTGCTTACCAGGGGGGAATGTGGTCAAGCACTGGTTTATGATTATAAAAAAAAATAGTGCATAGAACCAGTGTAAGTGACGGCACTTGAGGGAGGTCTATCTCCAGTAGGGGATGTTTTTTGGCTGAAATAATAAAGAAATCTCGATGCTTTTTGAAATCGTAAAAATGGTATAAGGAATGGTAGGTCGCTGTTTTAAATTAATCCTTAAATGCTACCAAACCAGGGAAAAGGAAGAGAAATGGTAGTGGTAACTCTTGATTTAATAAAAACATTTTTCCGACCTCTTTGGGACCAAAAGCAAAAAGGACAACGAAGACCGACTTCAAATAGAATTTAGTTCGTCTCGTAAAAATAAATCAGACGACTTTAAAATCAGGATTCCACGTAATCTCTATTTCTATTACCTCGAAGAGTACCCGGTCCATTCGAAAATAAACTTTAAATTTATGGCGCTAAGAATCAAAACGGCTCTACATGACACCAATTCAATTTAACTCGAAATAAAATGCTTAATCGCAAACAAGCCTCTATTTTATGGACGATAAAGTTTAACTTTGAATATTTTGGTTTCAAATGTATTATTTTATGAGTAAATATTTTTCTTGGAGTACCTCGTTTTTTATATATTCTATAAATATTTCCTTTCTAAATTAAACACGCATAAACTGTAGATATTAATATTATTTAGGTTTAGGACACATTAATAAGAAAGAAATAAAAAATCCTAAAAAAAGAATCCATGGTTTTGAAGTTTTTTATTAAGATATCCTTGTGTCAATATTCTGAATTTAATTTCCACACATTTCCTTTCAAATTGTGACATCACCACGCATTATTGTATGTCTAAGTATATCTTGGACCAATGACTGATTACAAGGTAAAGGAAAACATCTTGAGGAAATCTGGAGTTTAAGTCTGAAATCACCAACCCGCATTGAGCAAGTAACGCGTTGAAATAGAAGCTCCTTCTTCTTCCTTTCCTCTTAGAATAAGGATTTTATAACTTTTTGTTACTTTTTTATACATAATTTGTTTTTAATTCTATTTTTGATTGTGTTTTTTTTTTTTTTTGGTTTTATGATCTTCCTGTCACAATAAATACTTTTCTTTCTTAAGGTTTTTTGGTAACGGAAAACGTTACGTAAAAAGAAGGTATAAAACAGTTTATATGTGAGAGATACAGGCTATTACTGTGTTATAACGGCTTGGTGCGGTCGTTAGTGAGATCCCACCTTGCGATATGTTTAACGTAAATAAAATTACTTAAACATAGCAGAACTTGGTTTAGTACTGTTTTTATTATACAATAAAATAAAGAACTTTGTTGAAACTGTGTGTGAAATGCACTGTAAGCAGGTATTATTTTTTTTTTTTTTATTTACGAAATGCTAAGAATCGTCGCTCACTTATTTGTGTGAAGAATTAAGTTTTTCATTCATTATTAAAAAAAACTCGTTTAAATTTATTTACAACAGATACAAAATACGTATTTAAAAAAATAAAAAGTTACATAAAATAAAATTTAATTGCTTTATAATCGCCCCTTCTGTATGGAGAAGAATGAGATTAACTTTGTAACATTGAGAACTCTAAGAAGTTAGTAAACTCTGTATTATTACTGTTAATATTTTTATTAATAATATGTCTGCCTCTGAGTTATACGAGACCAAAATCCATTACAGCATGATGCTGCGAAAAAAGATTAAAAAAAAAACCCAGACCCGACAAAAAAGTGACATATCTCAGTTTTCTTCTTATTATTTAAATAAACATATTATATAGTTTTTATATTAGAAATCAATGGCTAACACCAAAATATTTCCTTATGCTTTGTTCAGGATTTGTACTAAAAAATACAAAATACCTACTTATCTACACAATTCGTAAATGTATGTAACTAAATGACGATAAATAGTTATGGGATACATTCAGAAGATCTGGAGACACAGCTGTATTATATAAGTATTAAACTCTTAGTACAACATTCAACTTAGGATTAATTAGAATCGTCATATTCCATGATTTAGATCGGATTTTCCACTAATTCGTTGACGCCAGTTCGAGCTTATATCGATTAGAGAACTAAAAAGTTCATTAATCACCGTTACGATAACAGGTATGCGTATTTATATTTTTAACGCAGCCGGTATTAGTGGAATAATCGAAAAGAATACATTTGATCTGATCTGATCGTAGATCAGTGATTTAGGTAGGTATCAACGGGATTCCACCCAAAGAAAACCAACATTTTTATTTTATAATTATAGTAAGCAGTGATGCGATCGTTGTTGGTAAAGTTAAGTCGCTAGTTTATTAAGAGCCTATTCACTCAGAAAAACTGAGCTAATAAGATGGAAGACGGCAGTTGAGCGAGGTGATGCAATGTTAAACCCAACAACACGACCAAAGATGCTGCGTCAAAGGGAGATTGATCTGAAGACCTTCCACGACCAAACTCCCAACACAACAACATTTGGCGCATCGTACCCGGCACACATCGCAACACAACTGCTCAGACCCGTCCTCCGTACGGCTTCACCAGACATCATGCCGGAACACGACAAATCGCTTGTTGGCAAGACTTTGTCTGGTGGGTGGTAACTTCGGCCGGCGGCCGATGTTATGGCCTACCACCGAGAAAAATTAATTATATTAATCAAAATATGACGAAATCAAGTTTTATTGTATTTCTATGTCCCTTAAAACATAATCCATACCCAGTGCGGGGTGATCAAGTGATCTCGATGTCTAGCCACCCTAGATAATATACAACACTAGTGATGTGTGTGCAACCCTAAGTAGATTGTAGTACTAGGAATTCAAAAATTATGAAAATTTGGCCGTATCTCCAGGTCTCCTGGATACATTCCATAACTACATACTTTATGGTCATTTAGTTACATAAATTTACGAATTGTGTGGATAACTAGGCATTTTGTAATTTTTTAGTATAAAGCCGGAACAACTGACTGAATATAAAGCAATATTTTGGTGTTAGCCATTCATTTCGAATATAAAAACTAATTAATATGATTATATAAATAATAGAAAGAAAGAAAATCGAGATATGTTTCTTTTTTGTCGGGTCCGGATTTTTATTGGCTGTTCTTCTTTATTTTTTAAATATCCCACGGTCACGAGTAAATACTCTTATCAGGATTTCAGTCACATCATCTTTGATACGGCCGTGCATTTGGTCTTCTTTTGGTGTTAACGTTGTATACATCCTCTGTTATCTTCCACAAAGCACCCCAGGCCACAAAAAACGGGCCTATCAAAATACGATCCAATTTTCCTCGTCTTCACCAAAAACAAAACACTATCCGAGGTCTTTTATCTAAGTTCCACTGGATTGATTTATAGAGGTACTCGTAGATACGTTTTAGTGTGGCTTATCCTTCTTTATCCCGTAATTAAGTCTGACTTTGACCGTAATCTGGACCCTCAACCGTCAACCTGCCTCATAGTTACGGTTCCAATGTCATTGAAAACGGAAAACAAAGAATGACCCTTGATATGGTAGAATTAGTTGGGGTGTGACCCGTGAATGTTCCAGAATAACAGAAGAAAATTTCTAGTGCTTTTAACTGATGGATTGATTTTCGCATCAACAAAGCTAATTCTGTCTTTAAGCAGATGCAATAAAATATTAGGTGTAAAAATAAGTTTCCGCTGTTTAACAAAAGATGTCCACACTAAGAGGTTATGTTTAAATTGACCGATGTAAAATGTGATATCGTAAGTTCAGACATCTGGTAGAAGTTTTGGCGGGAAAGTCAAGCTGAGTGTCACGCTCATTTTTCATCGGACTTTTAAAATTATTTATAATGTTGTTTACTAAATAAAAGTGCGTGGTTTATGTAGTAGAAAGTGCATTCAGTAAATAATTCATAAAGAACAGTGAAATATCGCAGCATAGTGGCCACATCATGACTTTGTCTCAAACCTCCATCGTAAGACGGGTCATGCGGCCGTCTTTTTCGACATGAACAATTTATTACGTGACATTGGCTAAATGCACAAACCGTGCGAAGCCATAAAAGAAAGAAAGACATCTGGTAATAACATACAGTTAGAGTATAAGTCGTGGTGGCCTAGTGGTTAAAACACCAACCTCTCAAGTATGAGTGCGCGGGTTCGATTCCAGGTCAGGCAAGTACCAATGTAACTTTTCTAAAGTTATATGTACTTTCTAAGTATATCTTGGACAGCAATGACTGAAGGTTAAGGAAAAACATCTTGAGGAAACCTGGACTTTAAGTCTGAAATCGCCAACCCGCATTGAGCAAGCGTGGTGATTACTCACAATCCTTCTCCGAATGAGAGGAGACTTGTGCCCAGCAGTGGGACGATAAATAGGTTGATAATGCTGATGATGACGATGAGAGTATTAGTGACTCTGTATCAGTATCACATATTTTTTTTTGGACAAAAATGTCAAGTCAAATAAATGGCAATTCCGGGAATTTTTGTTACTCTTTAATTTGAAGAAATCTGCAGCTGAAGCCCATAGATTGCTTGTAGAAGCTTATGGTGAAGCTGCTATAAGAGAGCGAAGTTGTCGTGAATGGTTTCAAAAGTTAAGAAACTGTGAAGACACAAAACTAATGAAAGACCAAAATCGTGCGAAGACATGGAATTGGAAGCATTATTGGAGGAAAATAGAAGGAAGAGGAAATACGCATCCATTAATACTCCAGACATGACAAAATTATGCTCCTACATGATATTGCTCGTCCGCATGTTTAAAAATCGGCGGAAACTTATTTTTACACATTTTAGTATTCAGGTATATACTTTACTGAAGGTAGGTAGGTACGTATGACAGCAGGATAAGTTACCATGAAACATCAAATATTCCCAAGCAACCTTGACCCTTAATGCTTTAGAGATAAAGTTGTAAATCTAATAAAGAAATTTCACAGACCGTAGTAGCTTGATATGCAATAGTCTGTGCCTACTACCATTAAAATTAAATTTCTTTGTAGGAGATAAGAAAGTTGGACGAGAATGGAGAGTGAAATTTCAAGGGCCCATAAAGTTTAGACAAATCACGTTACGTGAGAGAGATGAAAGATATAACTGTCACTGTCTCTCTCACAAAATTTTTCTGATTCTTTATTTTGAGGTTAATATTTTCTTAAACGTGTATCAAGAAAAAACGAAATGCAGCTGTGTTCCTCGATGTTTTATTTCTATAATTATAAAGTAGTGCTTGACCGCAATCCCACTTGATGGTAAGCAGTGATGCAATCGTTGATGGCAAAGGGCGCTAATTTATTAAGAGACTAGTCACAAAAAAACTGAGTGAATAGGAAAGAAAACTGCAGTTGAGAGCGGTGATACAATGTCAAACCCAACAACACGACCAACGATGCTGCGCCAGAGGGAGATTGATCTGGAGATCCTCCACGACCAAACTCCCGACACAACAATATTTGGCGCATCGTACCCGGTACACATCGCAACACAACTGCTCAGACCCGTCCTCCGTACTGCTTCACCAGACATGATGCCGGAACACGACGAATCGCTGGGCGGCAACCCTTTGTCTGGAGGGTGGTAACTTCTGCTGGCAGCTGATGTTATGGCCTACCACCGAGAAGTCGAAGAAAGCAACAACCCGGGTTCAATTTTAATTTTTTCAGGGCTGTCAACATCATTTTAAAACCAAAATAACAACAAAGAACAAACAATCTTACTTTTATATTAAAATCATAAACTGAACAACTATAAATCATTAAGTACTCTCAACAATATTTCTTCAGTATAACTTTGTTTTTAATAAATGAGTTTATTTGAAATTAATTGGTTGAACGGCAGTGTAATTGCGTAATATCAGTAGCAATGAGTTTCATTTTGACACTTCAACAAATTTCATTGAGTTGTTTACGTTGTCGAGCAGACACATTTTCGAAGATAGGGAGCAATGGAATAGCAATAAGCTTCAAAACGATTCCAACTAACAGTTAGAGTCTATTATGCAATTAGGCTTCTGAAGCAATTTTTGTGTTGTCTGTGTATATACTCGTATCTATGCTAATATATAAAACTGAAGAGTTTGTTTGATTGAACGCGCTAATCTCAGGAACTACTAGTCCGATTTGAAAAATTCTTTTTGCGTTCAATAGCCCATTAATCCAGGAAGGTTGTTAGATTTAATATTGCATCACCTCGCTCAACTGCCGTCTTTCTTCCTAATCACTAAGATTTTTAAGTGAATAGGCTTAATAAACTTGCGCGCTTTACCATCTACGATTGCATCACTGCTTACCATCAGGCCATTACCAATATTTGTATGGCCTGCAGGTAGTCGTTCTGTGTCTGGCTGTTTGTTTATGTGAGTTAAAATTTTTGTAAACACACCCACGATACAGGAGTAATTCGTAGGTGTGGGGCAACGTTTTTTTTTTTCTAAAAACAAAAGATACAGCCAACGGTAGGAGCTTCGACGATTAACAAACGAAAGTCTACAAAACTAATCAAACTACATTTTTGTTCAATGTGTAAACACATATAAGACTAGTGACATAAACTTACCAGAACTTGCAACCAAAGATTCAAAACTTTCTAAAATAATACTGCATCTAAGTCCTCAAAGACACTTACAAACACAAGTACAATAACGATATTTATCAAACCCCGTACACCGTAGCACCTGTGCCTCGTGTACTTAAACTGTATATTATGACTTCTGCGTACGACCTCATTCAGTATTGAATTTGCTAAAAGCTCTGCTCATCAGGGAACTCAGGCGTGAAAGGCGAGCGTATCCTATGCAACGAAGTCAATGTGCTTACGAATACTTAGACAGTAAAAAACGGTATCCTTGCCTAGGGTATGTTTTTTTATAAATATTCATAATCCCGCCTGATAGTAAGCAGTGATGCAATCGTTGATGGTAAAGCCCGCTCAAGTCTTGAAGACACTTAAATTGTAGTCAGACGAAAAGATCGCTGGCAATTTGTTCCAGTCCTTCCTTGTACACGGTATAAAAAAGGAGGCGAAACGTTTCGTCCGGATCGTAGTGGTGTTAACAAAGTAAGGGTGGATAGGTATCCACCCTTACTTTGTTAACACCACCACCACCACCCCCACCTTTGTCATCTGACGGAACGTCCGATTCCTGTTCCCTTGCACACTGTCCAAAATGCATCCTATAGAACATCGACAGGCTGACTAGGTACTCTTTACCTGTGTTCCAGGATTACGTATTTTGAAATATTTTTAATAATTGTAAAACATTGTATATATTAAGAAGTATCTGTTGTTAATTAATAAATGTTGAAGCGAATACATTTTTTATTTCACTGTGAATAACGTAATTTTTGATAAAACTGATAGCCTTTAAGTTACTATAAAACTAAAACATTAAAAAAGAATTGATCAAGCCTCATATGGCAAAAGACTAAGGACCGTATTACAGAACCTTACTCAAGATTTAAGCATTACTTAAAACTAGTTTCAACCAATCAAATAGCTTCAAATGATATTTAAGTAAAGCTTGAGTTTGGAGTGAGATTTTGTAATACGGATCTTGGAGGACTATTGTAATGCATTCTAAACACGTCTGCCATGTGCTTAACCTTAGATGAACACAGGAATGATTTTATGATTAACTGCTACACCCTACAGAGTCACCGGCGTTTACTTCGAACCCTATCTTCTAAGTGTTATTCCTAGTCACCATTGGTTGTCTGGAAGAGACTGCATTAGCGATAAGGCTGCCCACTATATATTTTGTTGTGTTGATTGTATTTTTAATAAATCATGTATTTTATCATCATCATCATTCATCATTATCAACGTTTTTATCGTCCCACTGCTGGGCACAGGTCTCTTCTCATACAGAGAAGGGTATCAATAAATATAAATCCGTGCCAAATTCCCTCAAAATACGTTCAGTAGTTTTTGCGTGAATGAGTTAGAAACATGCGTACATACGTAGGGTGTTGAATAAATCTTGACGTGTCTGCAAACACTAAGCGTACAACGACAATTTTTATGTGCATCAACAAATGCCGTCAATTACAAGAGTTTGTTTTAGGTTCTTACAACTAATATTTTAGTTAAAGGGAAAAATTAAAAAAAATTAGATGACGTCATTGGACAAGCGAGACTATCGTATTATTATTTACTATTTTTTTTTAATAATTATAAACTAGCGCTTGACTGCAATCCCGCCTGATGTTAAGCAGTGATGCAATAGTTGATGGTAAAGTGCACTAGTTTATTAAACCCATTCACTTTAAAAACTTAGTGAATAGGAAGAAAGACAGCAGTTGAGCGAGGTGGTACAATGTTAAACCCAACAACACGACCAACGATGCTGCGCCCGAGTGAGATTGATGTGGAGACCCTCCACGACCAAACTCCCGACACAACAACACTTGGCTAGTGACTTAGTTTGCGTGGAGTTAGTTCTGCTCAGCTCCTATTGGTCACAGCGTGATGTTATATAGCCTACAGGCTTCCTGGATTAATGGGTTATCCAACGCAAAAAGAATTTTTCAAATCGGACCAATACTTCCTGAGATCAGCGCGTTTAAACAAACTCTTCAGCTAAATATTAGTATAGATTATAACTACAATGTTTGAATAAAAATGTTTTGACGAGACGTGTTCTCTTCTCTAGCATTTCCTTATAAGTGATGCGTTTATCCAGTTCTTTATAATTCTAACATGTTCTTTTCCTTGTTCCAGGGGTGGTGTTAGCCTAAGATGGTGTTGGCGTTGGTGGTCGGAGTGCTGTGCGTGTGGGGCCGCCTGAGCGACGCAAACCCTGAAGCGAAGCGGCTATATGACGATCTGCTTTCCAACTACAACCGTCTGATCCGGCCCGTCGGCAACAACTCTGATCGGCTTACGGTCAAGATGGGCCTTAGGCTTAGTCAGCTTATCGACGTTGTAAGTACCTTTTTCTATAACTTTCTATGCTCCTCCTCCTTAAATTGTTCTCCTCATTACTTATGGTCGTGATGTCACTGCGGAATTGTCTTCTTCTTTACGATAGTTTGCCATCTGTTACGATCCCTGGCCGCGAGTATAGCATCATGCAGGCCGGTGTCCAGAGATGAACGAATTCGGTCAGTATACCTTATTGGACTGCGACCTTTAGAACGTCGTCCATCTATCTTCCCAGTGACCATCAGATGTTCGAGGTTGTCTCCATCTCTTCTGGATATATAGCCAAAATATTCTAAAATTTTTCGAAGGCAGACAGAGGAGAGTCTTGTTGTGACACCCAGCTCTGGAAGGACTGACTGATTTGTGCAGAATGCTGGGCAAGGAATTTGAAGCATCTTTCTCCAGCACCACATCTTGAAAGCGTCAATGCGGTTTCGACCGGCTTTCTTACTATACTAAACTAAACTGATCGGCTTTCTTACAAGTGCTATGCCAAAACCATTTATTTATTTATTTAGGTAACCAACCAATGCATATTTTTTTTTTCCAACATTTGGGTGTTAAATTTTTTTTGTAGGTTTTCCCGTGTAACCGGGATATTTATTTATAAAACAGGCGCACGGATTAAAACTCCAAATAGTTCCACTAAAATAAAAAACCATACACTACAAAAATTTATACGGTTAACAAAATATGTTACAAGTTTATAGCTGATACTATGCTACCATATGTATGAAAACACGCTCGGCACAGTGGCTGAGTGATCCACTGTTATGCTGTGTGTCGCAGACGGAACAAATATTTTTATGGCCTACAGGTATTTGTTCCTGGTCTGGCTGTTTGTGTATGTCAGTTTAAATGTTTGTAAACGTACTCACGATATAGGAGAAATTACTAGTGTGGGTCAACGTTTTAAAAAACAAAAAGAAAAATATTCCTTAGCTAACATAACTTTAGGTTCCCTTTAAAGTAGTGACATTTTTAGATGCGAACATGGGAATTCCACACCAGTGATTAGTGACTTGGCACTGGGATGTACTGCAATAATCATTTCACAAAAGCTTGTACTTACCTTGTACAATACCCAGCTATTACGAGTATACAAAAGAAGCAATAAAGATTCAAGTAAGGCTTATAACCAGTAACAGCAATTACCCATTAATCTGTTCAGAAAACGCCATAAATTGACATATTAATGCATTTATACATTGCAGGCGAAAGACGTCCACAGCTGGACATAATCCTCCCCCTAGGATCTCCACAACGACCGGTCCTACGCCTCCCGCATCCATCCATCCATCCATGGTTTCCTTTACCAGGTCGTCGGTCAACTTTTTTGTGGGCCTACCCACGCTGCGTCGCGACTCGGAAACCCGTCAGCCCATTCGGGCATCGGTCCTACGGGCAATGTGCCCGGCCCACTTAAGTGTTACATTTTTTCGAGCTATGTCGGTTACTTTCGTTCTATATAGCCAAACAAATTACACTCAAAACATAGTAAATTCTTTCATGAAAGTAACACAAATGTGAAACAAATTACTAGGTACGCAATTGAAAAAAATTATGTAAAATTATTACATAACGTCATATCTCATTTACCAAAGTTAACTTAGTTCAACCAAATGAACCTAAAACCTTCAATTACCCTCAACCCTTTTACAGTTTAATTTAATTTATAATACGTTCACGTTTCCCACAAAATTATTTCGGAACGAGATAGGCTTATCCGGACATGTACGTCAAATCCTTTCATTTAAACCGGGCTTAGCTACACTATCGTCTTTCATTTCACTCCTACTGCATTTTGTATGTTATCTAAAAGGAACATTTTGGCAGTACTGAATTACTGTTTTTGCTGTGTTGATAAAGAGTGTCCATGGACTATATTGACCGTTCTTCTGTTGAGGAAAAGTATTTTCATCTTTCTTCTTTATTTGTTTTTTTTTTATTATTAATTTATAAACCAGCGCTTGACCGCAATCCCGCCTGATGGTAAGCAGTGACGCAATCGATGATGGTAAAGCGCACTAGTTTATTAAGTGCCTATTCACTCTAGCCTTGAAGACACTCAAATTGTAGTCCGACGGAAACACCGCCGCCGGCAGATTGTTCCAGTCTCTCGATGTACGCGGTATAAAGGAGGAGGCGAAACGCTTCGTCCGGATCGTAGAGGTGTTAACAACCTGGAGACTCGCCGTACGACGGGTCGTCCGATGGTGGAACGGAGATGGGGGAATTAAATCGTGCAATTCCCTCACACACTCCCCAAAATGTATCCTAAAGAACGCCGAAATGCTGGCTACTCTACGCCTGTGCTCTAGGCTTTGAAGACCAGCTCGAGTTAAATCAGGGTCACCAATCAGCCTCTTCGCACGCCTCTCCACTGAATCCAAAGTGGCCAGGTGACACTTAGCAGCAACAGCCCAAATGTGGCTGCAGTACTCCACACACGAACGGACCTGTGCTTTGTACAACATTAGAAGCTGCCCTGGTGTGAAGTACTGCCGGACCTTTGCGATAACGCCAATTTGTCTTCTTCTTTTAGAAAAGCAGAGTTATATTCCTGATTTCTTGATAGTCAAAATGGTTAAATAAAACTAAATATTTAGAGTATCTTTTAAGTATGTGCACGTGTGTGTCTTTTAAGTGTGTGTTTGTGTAGATTCAATTTCTTAGTATTGTATAATTGCATGGAACACGTGTGAGCACGATCTATTTGCTGTAAAGCACCTATTTGTTGGGTTAGTCGTTTATTGACTTGATAGTGCTATGGCTGTTGAGAGTATGTCATGCTCACTCAAATGTCTCGCTGGTGGTGGCGTGTGTGTTGGGTCATTAGGTTCTCTTCAATATGGTTGAGCTGAATGATGCTGATCCATACGTCATGTTCGTGAACGGACGCCGTCAGAGGGGACTGGTCATCTCTTAGCTGCTACGGCGTATTTTAATTTCTGAATTGTTGTTTTTTTTTCCATAATGGACGCTCTCAGCGTACAATATATTTCTGCATCGTTCTCACACGATTGATTTCAAAATGAATGATGTAATCAAATATTTGTATCAATAGCTTGATATTTTAAAAGAGTGTCCATGGAGTTTCTTGCCCGTTCTTCTCCATAGGTACCTACTCTTTGGAATGGGCGACTAGCTTCACCTTACTGACTGACCGACCTTCTGACAATTCAAAAGTGCCTGTAACTGGTTTATTTGAAATAAATGCTTTGATTTTGATTTTTGATTTTGAAGTAAAATGTATTAATTCTGGTGAAATTATTTAAAATAATTTCGTTATTCTGAATTAAGGCAAGGTCCAAATCTGGACTTACTGTGTCTGGTAATTGGTAAATATCGACTTTACTACAAAAATACGAATTTTCTCTATTCATCATTTCACGCGATGTATTTCTGGTAAGACAATATATTTGAAGCCAAAATAAATCTGAATTCCACATGTATCGGAAAGTTGTTTGGCGACAAATTTTCATTTAACCTCATAACTTTTGTTCGCTGAAAGTTGTAACGTTTGAGGGAAACTAGTTTTCACTGTAATAAACAGGTATTAAAATTATGTGGTTAGGAAATTCCAACTTAACAATTTTCCTTTTTCATCAACCAACGCCCGCTGATGCAGAATTTTGTTCGGACCAGCTGTACCCACAGGCTTTTCAAATGTTTTTGGTACCTTTTATTTAGCAAATGCGAAAGCGAATAATGTATTAACATACAATAGAATACTCTTTATTTTGTACATTATATAAATTACAGAACATAGGTACGATGATTTTACAAAGGGTGAAACAATGGGCGGTCTTTTTGCTGTCTAATACTTTATGTTTCTTTGGTGTTTGATACATACATAGAAAGCAGATTAAATGCTTCACCTGGCTCCTCAACGACTCAAGCCTATATGTTCTCATCATAGTATTGAACATGTTACGCTACGATTGCCTAGAAAACGATTTTTTATATTACAACGGATGTTAGAAAATTGTGACAGCGTAATGTAAGTTGTTATAAAGCACTCTGAATTTTACCGCTTAATTCACAACCGAAGTTTACGTTTAAAAGGAGAAATATTCAGAGACACAGAAAAAAAATTGTATTAACACTAATCTAACCTTTCCAATTAGAGAAAATCAATGTTTGTATTTAATCTAATCTATTTTAATCCATAAACTCCAGAACAACAATTCCATTTCAACAATTTTCGATTCTATCAGCCAGATTCTATTTAACTTGGCCGTTGACACATGGACAGAACTCATTTAACTAAGCCACAGCAATCCAAATTGAACGTAGCTATCGCTGCATTTATTGATAAATAAATTGGGACCCCAGAACTAGTGCATGAATGTGTATTGTTTCTGTTTTGATAACTGGAGTCTGTAATGTTGACTGGAAGTATAAATTATGTTGTCTGTTTTAACGTGCGTGTTTTGTTAATATTAATTATTTTCGAAGTATTTTATACTAGTGGATTTTGTAGTAGGATAACCCAAAAATTCTAAAAAAAATTCTGGTTCAAAACGGTTTCCAGAGCCTGGAGCTCAGCCGAAGAGCTTTTGAGATTTTGGAGAGTGTGCGCGGGAATTGCATGACTTAAGTCCCAAATCTCCGTTCCATCATCGAACGACCCGTCGTACTGCGAACAACCACACTTACGTTATTGACACTACTACGATCCGGCCGAAGCCTTTCGCCTCGTCTTTTATACCGCGTAAATGAAGGGACTGGAACAATTTGCCAGCGGCCGTGTTTCCGTCTGACTACAAATGTTTTCAAGTGTCTTCAAAGCTAGAGTGAATAGACTCTTAATAAACTAGCGCGTTTTACCATCAACGAATGCATCACTGCTTATCGTCAGTCGAGATTGTGGTCAAGCACTAGTTTATTAAATAACTATATATTAAAAAAAAAACAACCTGCCTTACCTAACACAGTATACATGCTTTTTTCCCGAAGTGGAAAATCTTCATAGTTGACTGCCACCTTAGTGCGGGCAGCGGGGTCTGTCGATTTCTTACTGACTAAAAACCACTCCGATGTTCCATCTTACACCTACACCGGGGATCAGGGGAATGAACGATACATCCACAAGACCTCCACAAGCAAATCCAAGCACGACAACTCAGTATCTTGGTTGTGGAGGTCAGATAGGGAGTTTATTTCTCCAACTGGAATACTGGTACGCTGAGTACCAGTATAGTACAAAATAACAAAACAGCTAACATAATGAAACGTGGTTGCTCACAATGAGCCTCATATGAAGGCTCAAGGTCACACAAACAGTGATGGAAAGTGCTATGCTCGGCGTTTCTCTCCGCGTTCGAATCGGAAATGAGGAGATCCTCAAAAGAACCAATGTCACCGATATAGCTCTTCGAGTCGCTAAAGTTAAGTGGAAGTGGGTGGGGCACATTGCTCGTAAAGCCGATGTCAGATGGAGCAGTAAGGTTCTGGCCCCCAACAAAGTAGATCGATGACCTGGTGAAGGTCTCGGGAAAACGATGGATGCGGATAGCACAAGACCGGTCATTGTGGAAAACCTCGGGGGAAGCCTTAGTCCAGCAATGGACCTCTATAGACTGAAGAATAAGAAAGAGAACATAATATTGATTAATTGATTATCGAGTTCATATAATTGTCTTTTTTTATAATGCATAAATATGTGAGCCGTCACGTCTTTTATTATGTTAATAAGTTTTCATTTGGGGGGTTTTGGCGGGAAAGTCAAGCTGAGTGTCACGCTCATTTTTCATTGGACTTTTAAAATTATTTATAGTCTTGTTTACTAAATAAAAGTGCGTGATTTATGTAGTAAAAAGTCCATTAGTAAATAATTAATAAAGAACAGTGAAATATCGCAGCATAGTGGCCACATCATGACTTTGTCTCAAACCTCCATCGTAAGACGGGTCACGCGGCCGTCTTTTTCGACATTGAACAATTCATTACGTGGCATTGACTAAATGCACAAACCGTGCGAAGCCATAAAAGTAAGAAAGAAAAAAAAAAGTTTTCATTTTTAATGATTAGATATGTTATTATTATTTTTTTCAAAGTCATCTGTCATCTGTTTTCTAAATGAACAGACAGCTGTGCTGCTGGTGAGTTTGTTCCACCACTTCATCTTCCTAGTGAAAGCACTAGGAAGTGGCGAAAGGCGGGCATTTTGGGGGACTGTCTTATGTAATTTTGACGTTCAAAGAGTGCTGATTCTCAGCCTAATTTAAATATATGACTTTTAAATTTAATCAACTTTATCGCTGAAGCATTAAGGCTCAAGGTTGATTGAGAAATTTTGACAATATCTTAGATTAGCTACCTAATCTGCTGGAGTCGGTACAGTAAAAAAATATATTATTGTTTATTTCCCAGTAGGCCTCCAAATAAAAACAAAGCTATTTTACTTGAATCAGTATCGTATAAACTTTCAAGGATAGGATGTGTAACTATGTAGGTATATGTTTGAAAGGGCGAGATTATATTATTCGGAAAAATAATAATCCTCGGTGGTAGGCCATAACATCGGCCGCCGGCAGAAGTTACCACCCACCAGACAAAGCCTTGCCGCCAAGCGATTTGTCGTGTTCCGGCATGATGTCTGGCGAAGCCGTACGTAGGACGGGTCTGAGCAGTTCTGTTGCGATGTGTGCCGGGTACGATGCGCCTAATGTTGTTGTGTTGGTAGTTTGGTCGTGAAGGGTCTTCAGATCAACCTCCCTTTGGCGCAGCATCGTTGTTCGTGTTGTTGGGTTTAACATTGCATCACCTTTCTCAACTACCGTCTTCCTTCCTATTCGCTCAGTTTTTCTGAGTGGATAGGCTCTTAATAAACTAGCGCGCTTTACCATCAACGATCGCATCACTGCTTACCAGGAGGGATTGCGGTCAAGCGTTAGTTTATAAACATTAAAAAAAAAGAAAAGAAACTACTATTTTTAAGTTTGAAAATCTACAATAATAATACATAATTAGTCTATAATATACCCACAGTTGGGACACAGGCCTGCTCCCGGTGAGAAGGAGTCAGCCATAATCCACCACGCTGGCCCACTGCGGGTTGGTAGATATGTCACATGTCTTCCAAGTTTTTTTCTCTAGGACATGCGGGTTTCCTAACGATGTTTTCCTCCACCGTTTTTAGAGCAGAGGTTATGAAATAATTTACACAAATTAAAGCGCCTGATAATTGGCTTGTATCCTAAAAAATAATTTAATGTCCATCAGATAGATTTATAAAAAATATTGAACACGTATTTTTTATTTTTTCTTTCATTCAAATACTTTTGAAGATATATTGATTTGAAATGTCGCATGACGTCACGCCGTGGTACAAAATATAGCACGGCGTAATGTAATTAGCCCCCACTCCGTAACTTTAATACGCTATATCTCAGTATTTTTTTGGTAATTACGACAAAATAAAAAATACGTGTCTTAATTTTGTTTATTATCTATAAGACGGACTAATTATTTTTTTGATTTTCATACCTTGGATACATCCCTATTACAACACTTTTTTATATAACTCCCTCGGTCCTAATCATCGTGTAGCATCGCTTTACCATCCAGCAATGTTACTTCGTGTTTTCTTAGCGTATTTTCAGTCCCGTTTTCTTTTTGTACTGCTCTTAAGTCATAGCATAACGTTTGTTACGCACACGCAAAAGCTATTGGAATGGAATTGGATGAAATTTGGCAAACAGGTGTTGCCAAATTTCATCCAGTTTAACCCAGGGCTTTTTATCTCGATATTGCCACGGGATCGAAACTTTTGCAGGTAAAACCGTGGGACGCATCTAGTATCTCATAATCTTCCTCAAGGATTATGCTATCAATGCATAAAAAAAAATCATATCCGTCTGGTAGTTACTAACATTCATCATCATCAATCTTTTTTATCGTCCCACTGCTGGGCACAGGTCTCCTCTCATACAGAGAAGGCTTGAGCGTAATCACCACGCTTGCTCAATGCGGGTTGGCGATTTCTGACTTAAAGTTCAGTAAAGTTTTCCCTCACCTTGTAAGCAGTCATTGGTGTCCAAGATATACTTTGAGTTACTAACATTAGCGCTTAAAAAAACACTCATTTCAGCTTCAGCGCTTATAACTTGTATATACTCGTAGTTGTGTAACGCTTGTTGACATTAAATATAAATAAATATATACGGACACACAGATTAAGCTAGCCCCAAAGTAAGTTCGAAACTTGTGTTATGGGATACTAACTCAACGATACTAATAAATATAAAATCCATATAAATATCCAAGACCCAGGCCAATCAGGAAAATATTGTTTTTCGATCATGACCTGGCCGGGGATCGAACCCGGGGCCTCGACGTCGCGGGCAGGCCAGTTGACCGCTGTGCGCCATGGAGGACGTCAAAAAAAAATAATTTTGATTCATACAGATACAGACCAAATATAAGACGAATAAGACGGGTATTTAACGATTCTGTCAAGTATTCATATCGCTCTATTCACTTTTATATTTGCTAACTTCTCAAGATTGCGTCATCAAATAACTAAAAAGAACTTCTTTCAAAACACGAAACACAAGAAAATAAAAAAAAAAACTTTAAAAAAATACTCCACATCAAGTGATTTTTGCTCTTTGGGCAGATTGCATTCCTTTTTCAAACAAGCCTTTACACTGATTGGGCATTTCTTTCAAAAGGTATCGGTCTGATTGTTTGGTTATATTTTTATATATCTAACGTTCTAGAACCTAGTTCGAATATTTGAACGTTTAACGGAATTTTATGATTACGTAAAGGAATTCGTTTGAGTTCTTTGTAAATAAAAATGCTCGCTATTCCGTCTACTTCTAAGAAATTGTGTTTAGAAATTATTAAATAAAAATGCCTTAGGCTGTTTTTGTGAAGTTTGAGCAGGAAATATCGATAATCATATTACTTTTACTACAGTGGAAGTAATAAATAATATCGTTAAAAGGATTTTTAATTTCTTATTTACGTAGTAACTAATCAACCTATAATAGGGATGTATCCAAGGTATGAAAATGAAAAAACTATTTAGTCCGTCTTATAGATAATAAAAAAAAAAAAAATAAGATTTGTATTTTTTATTTTGTCGAAATTACCAAAAACTACTGGTATATAGCGTATTAAAGTTACGGAGTGGAGGCTAATTACGTCACCCCGTGTTATATTTATGTAGTACCGTGGCGTGACATCATGCGACATTTCAAATCAATATATCTTCCTAAGTATTTGAATGAAAGAAAAAATAAAAAATATGTGTTAAACATTTTTTATAAATCTATCTGATGGACATTAAATTATTTTTTTGGGATACAACCCAATTTTCTTACTCCTGGGACTCAGGACTCCTCTCGATGAAAGGGTGAGGGCCGTAATCCACCACGCGGAGTCAGTACGTATTGGTAGACGTTACTGCATCATTTTGAGAGCAATGATGATAAAATAAGTACACAAATTTTAGCTTCAAGCCTATTTTAGTATTTATAAGATCGTTTCCAGCGCGGTCACGACAGTTATAAAATTAATGGCAGCGATGAAGCAAAATAAATTAAAAAAATAATTCTTTACGATCTCACTCATTTCATTGACTACAAAAAGAACTTTTCTTTTTATTTCAAACATTTCTAGTCGAAATGATCTTTTTTCTGGCCACTGTGAACAGATCGCCTCTGATTCGTCAATTTGAATATCGATAAAAACGAAGCTGCGATATTCCAATTTTAAAATTCATCACGTTTCCCCCCTTACTTGTCGTCCTCGGGGACGCAGCCTTTGTCTTTTTTACTTTTTGATGCAAAGTGATGGATATTTTATTATTACCCTGTATAATTTATTTGAAAAAAGATATCTACAGCGCGGTTATTCCTTGATAGTTCATTTTGAATTGTTTTTTAATGTGTTCGCTTTTTTTCCTTATTTTGATGATAATGTCGCTTTACTTTGTTTTTGGTTCTTTGAGGTACACTGAACTTATTCTGTAACAGTGTCTCTTTTTTCAAATTGCAGTTAAGTACCTATCTAGTCTTCAACATTCTCCCGTGAAAACATAAAGTGAATTGATGCATTCTACTATGTTTTATTTCTGTCGTTTGATTTTAAATAAATATCAACATATTTGTACCAATTCAACATAATAATATTAGAATATGTTCTAGGGTATGACCCAAATCCTTGAATCTATTAATAGAATTCTTTTTGCAAGCCTAATTCAATATCACTTCACTAAGGTGAGATTTTTGTAGTTTGACTGAAAAAAAAAAAACAAAATAAAATCTGTATGTTGAATTATTTTAATCTTCACAAAGTTACCACCCACCAGACAAAAATTCTTACCACCAAGCAATTCGTCGTGTTCCGGCATGATGTCTGGTGAAGCCGTACGGATAATGGTTTGGTGATTGACGTAATATAAAGGTCTACTATTTTTGCTTCGGTATTTTCCTCCTTCTTTAGCAACAACTATTGAATACATTAAAGACTGTTGTGATTCCGCGACCCTATCGCCACCAAACGCATACGGAAGACGGGTTTGAGCAGTTGTGTCGCGATGTGTGCCGGGTACGATGCGCCAAATGTTGTTGTGTCGGGAGTTTAATCGTGGAGGGTCTTCAGATCAATCTCCCTCTGATGCAGCATTGTTGGTCGTGTTGTTGGGTTTAACAGTGCATCACCTCGCTGAAATGACGTATTCCTTCCTATACACATTTTTTTTAATTATAAAAAAAATTCATTCACATTACAATACACATGGAAGTACCATAAAATATTTTGCAAAAACCATGAAAACTCAGGTAAAATGAACAGTCACTTCACCTTCGGCAGGGCTTCAAACTTTTGACAGGTCCATTCAACTATAGTTACATTTTCACTGGGTGAATAGATTCAAGTTCTATTTTTTAAAGTTATGTCAACAAGTCCTTGACCGCAATCCCGCCTGATGGTAAGCAGTGATGCAATAGTTGATGGTAAAGCGCGCTAGTTTATTAAGAACCTATTCACTCAAAAAAGAAGAAGGTGGTTGAGCGAGGTGATGCAATGTTAAACCCAACAACACGACCAACGATGCTGCGATAAAGACGACAACGACCAAATTTCCGACACAACAACATTTGGCGCATCGTACCCGGCACACATCACAACACAACTGCTCAGACCCGTCCTCCGTACAGGTTCACCAGACATCATGCCGTCCGGGACACGACGAATCGCTTGACGCCAAGACTTTGTTTGGTCGGTGCTAACTTTTGCCGGACCTCACAAAAACATGAAAAAAATACACTAAAAATGTATGTACATAAGTGTAAAGTTACTTCCATTATGTCCACAATACACACTCGTGTTACAGACACAGTTACATGAAAGCATAAAGCGAACACCATAAATATGTAAATAAGTGGTGGTCGTTACAAAGCTAACTGAAATAAAAACGAGAAATGTAACTTACGAGATTTTCTTAACAAAGGGGTGGACAATTTAGTTTTAAGTACTGCACTGCACCAATTATATTTAACTACGGCTAGCCAGACATGGGGCTACGAAATAAACATTTTGAGATTTTTTTTGTGTTTATCATTTTGGGGGGAATAATGCCATAGTCGCCATGCTTGGCAGGCGGATTGGCGGTCGTAGTTAGATAATCGTCCTGGAGATCCTCGGGGGAGGTCATCGTGGAGATCCTAGGGGAGGCCTTTGCCAGCAATGGACGTCTTTCGGCTGATACGATGATGATTTTTTTAAATTAATGTTTATATTGTTTGAAATTGGATAATTTGAAAAAAAGTCGTGTTTTTTTAAAGTTGGTACTCTTATTGCCTGGCTCAGATTATGTCTATTTCTTTGACACGCTCTATAGCCTAAGACTTGATGGCCTAAAGTTGAAGTTTAAATCATTTTTTTGTTGAGAAACTGTAGGCCCATATCCGTTTTGTGAAAAATTTCAAATCCTATGCGCCATGCGATGAGATGGCGAATAGAATTTGAAATTTTTGCGACAATCAAGGTCAAAATTTGCCAATAGACCATGCTCAGATTGTGAACTTGCTTAAACATTATGAGAATTGCCCGTTTGTACTACCATTGAATATGGATCTAACGGATGAATATCAATGTTCAGTCACTCCATTATTAACCACAAAAACAGACAGACAGTGCCAACAATTTAAAGCTTTATCTACCCTTTTAGCTTAACCTAGCTACAACATTATTGTCAGACTTTGTAAATGAACCACTTAAAACACTATAATATTTAAAGCCAAAAGTGCATTGCCTCGTCCAGGTGTCTCTGTCTTCCCTATTTTATCGCTACCCGCTACGTCCTCCGCTAATTTACGCTTATTTCATGGCCCATAGTAGTCGTACGCTAACCCCACATTTCCCGTGAATGCTGAAAGCGGGATATTTGTGTAATTACGCCTGAATGTGCTGAATTTACGCTAGCTGTAAAACTGACTGGACGCTGCTTACGACACTTATTATATTCCTACTTAAATCGTTAAAAGATAGGTACTTTCGCCTTTAATCAATCATTTCGAAGTTCTTTTTACTGCATACCTACTTAAACACAGGCCTTCTTCCCATGGGGGCGAGCAGAACACCAGAATGCTACAAGCCATGATCCTGACACTCTCTTGTTGATTTGTTAGTTCAATAATAGCGTAAACACTATTGTTGTAAGTGTAGAGGGTAGATTTTCAATAGTCAAATAACTTTTGTGTGAAGAATGTATATGGCTCTCAAATAATAAAAGATTCACACAAAATCTGCAAAAAAAAACATGTCTCACTGCTCTATGGTTCCGCAGCACGTCTCCTTTCTCTTGCTACAGCTTGACTATAAGGTTGGGCGGTTCTCTGACCAAATAACTTTGCCTTTTAAATTCGTAATGTTGCCAGTCAGCTGGACGACAGCAATACAGACGAGTACTTTAAAGCCTAAATATCCTTTTGTTTAATATGTAGTTATTTAGTCTTTTAATTTAATATATCTTGGTTTATATAATATAATAATTCTTAGTTTTTTGTATAAAACTTTTTCGACCAAAGATAAAATTGCCCTGAAAACCTGCTACGAAATCTTCCAAACAAAAGCCAATTCTTTTCCTAACTTTCTTCCATAAAATGTAGCACCACAATAGAAGGGGTGCATCTTAAACTAACTTCGAGTACCACCTGAATAAGAAATCTGTTATAAGCAAAGTGCATGCATTACTATTCAGGGATTCTACGTTGCAATGAGTGGAATATACTGGCCGCGTCGATAGAATGGCGGATTTTATTTTTGAATCTTTTTATTTATCTATAATATAGAATAGAATAGGATAATTTTTATTATGTACACCACATAGATTACAGAACATAGATATAAATATTTTACAAAGGGTGACACAATGGGCGACCTTATCGCTAAGAGCGATCTTTTACAGACAACCTTTGGATGGAATACTAAGGGGAAGGAGAGAGAAATAATGTAGGTAGTCTACAGTCTACGATTTACATAGATTATACAATAAATATGTACGTTAAGTGTATCACACTAGTTTGAATAAATATATGCATCTAATTAATAAACATCATATAAGAGCAAATAAAATATAATGATATGTTTAAAGGGAGAGTAAGTGCTTTTTTATCATAGTTTTAAAAGTGGACAGAGTTTGAGCACGCCTTACGAACATGGGCGAGTCATTCCATAGCCGAACTGCTTGTACAGTGAAGGATTTATCATAGAAACTAGGGAAATGCATCGGTATCTCTAATATCAGGTTTCCGATAACCTTAGATATCTATAACTAGCTTTGCACCTGTGGCTTTGCCCGCGTGGAATTCGGTTCTATCGCACTTTTTAAATTTCCCTCGAGAATGTCATTTATTTCCGTGATAAAAAGTACCCGATTATTTAATCCGGACTTCTAACTTTACGTCTGTAAAATATCAAAGCAATCGGTTCAGTAGTTACGGCGTGAAAGAGGAACAAACCGACTTATAATATTAGTAAGGATGTGTGTCATGAAGGAACTTGAAACCTTCTTTAAGATAAGAGGGGGTTTTAGGATTAAAGAAAATGCTTTAGAGCTTTAATAGGATAGGAGAATTCCGGTGAAGACGTATGGAAAGCTACTTAAGCCAATTAATGGCTTAAGATTTTAAATGATCATCCGTCTAGTCTTTTCTCAACTATGTTGTAGTCAGATTCCAGTCTAACTGGATTTAGCTGAAAACAAATATATTTACATGGAACAAGTAACGCACTGAGGGTGATGTTGCGCATCCCTAATGACTCGTGTTCGCCGTAGTAACAAACAGTACACTTAGTGATTCTCCCATCTGGCAGAGGTGGATGCAGCTTCATGCTAAGTTTTAAGTTAATTTTATGTATAGAAGTTAAGTAAAATTGTTACTAACCTTATGGACTCAGGTCTGAAATAAAAGTCATCATTATCAACCTTTTTATCGTCCCACTGCTGGGCACTAGTCTCCTCTCATTCAGAGAAGGATTCCTAATCACCACGCTTGCTCAATGCGGGTTGGCGATTTCAGACTTAAAGTCCAGGTTTTCTCAAGAAGTTTTCCTTCACCTTCAGTCATTGGTGTCCAAGATATACTTATAAAGTACATATAACTTTAGAAAATTTATAATTACATTGTTACTTGCCTGACCCGGAATCGAACCCGCACACTCATACTTGAGAGTCTGGTGTTTTAACCACTAACCCAACGACGAAATAAAAGTATTCTATTGGATTCTATTCTATTCTATAACCCAGTAAATGGGTAATACGATATCCCTGATTATGACTAGTCAGACTGTGTCAGACTTTCTGACATCTGTCGACCCGTAACGACTGTCAAATATCTACATATGACAGCTGGGACTACTGGCAAAATGTGCTCTCCGAGACACGGAGGGGTCTCGGATGTAAAGATGGTCACCCATCCACAGACTAACCGCGGCAAGCGGAGCTTAACCTAAACATTTGACCTGTGTGGCTGTTATTAATGTAGCCGCAAATCTGAACAATTGACATGTGTGGCTGTTATTATTTTAGCCACGAACCTGAACAATTGACCTGTGTGGCTGTTATTATTTTAGCCACGAACCTGAACAATTGACCTGTGTGACTGTTATTAATTTAGCCACGAACCTGATCAATTGACCTGTGTGGCTGTTATTATTTTAGCCACGAACCTGAACAATTGACCTGTCTGGCTGTTATTAATTTAGCCACGAACCTTAACAATTGACTTGTGTGGCTGTTATTATTTTAGGCACGAACCTGAACAATTGACCTGTGTGGCTGTTATTATTTTAGCCACGAACCTGAACAATTGACCTGTGTGGTTGTTATTATTTTAGCTACGAACCTGAACAATTGATCGGTGTGGCTGTTATTATTTTAGCCACGAACCCCTATTTAAGATTTTAAATAGTTTGATTAAAGAAAAAAGGGGTAGGTTACTACATAATGCTAACCACTGTGATCGTTTCATACCTTCTTCTTCTTCGTTTCGTTCTTGACAAAACATTTATGGTCACTATGACTGTATTAACTGTACGTTGATGTCGCTCTCTATCTATCCCTGTTGGACGACAATCTGGAGCATTCATTTACAGGTGTCCCCACTGTTGACAGGTTTGGTGGGTCCACCTCATAGGTGACCCTCCACGAGGTCTGTTCCCCTCTACTCTGCCCTGGATGACCAAACGTTCTATGGAGTTATTATTGCGAACACACATGACCGAAAAATCCGAGTATACGGGACTGTACTAATTCTGAAAGACGCTGTTTGATGCCGAGTTCTTGGAGTATAGAAACGTTGGTTCTAAAAGCGTTCTAGAGCGTCTATCTTTTTCTCATTACCTTACCCTTTTGCTTAGTTTACGTTCAGACCTGGGAAATAAATCATTGAGTAACAAATAATAGGATATAGTAGCGTTAGACCGTAGACAGTAGCTGATCTAATATAAGGAAAATGCACGCATTATGAATTATTATTCAGGAAACTTCACGTACAATAAATGGAAAATACTAATCTCGTCTATGGTGCAATGTTTTATTTTACCACATTATAATCAGTTAAACAGAAGGAATATTACAATAAAAACCTCTTATGTAGATCGTTATTATATTAAACCTTTCAATTTCATTGAATTGATTAAAATAATGAACTTGTAGCAAGTCAGTTTCATCGTTTTCTCTAAAGCTTACCTGCGTTTAGGTAGCGATAATAATATTTACATGGAAATCAGAAATAATTATTTAGAAATAACATAGAAAATACATTTATTTAGCACAGACTCAAGTCAAACAATACACCAAATTAACGTCAAATAAAAATAATAATCATGAATAGAATAAAATACTCTACTAGGACGACAGCAGGTCAAGCTATCCCAAACTGACAGATATTCCCAATCAATCTTGAGCCTTAATGTTTTAGAGATAAAGTTGAAAATCTAATAAGGAAATCTGACAGATTGTATTAGCTTAGACGTGCTGACGTTTGTACAACATGTATGTATATTATACAAAAACTAAAATTAATAAATGGTAAAATATTTATTTTACTAAGGGTGATAACGCCACCCATTATGGCTGCCCATTGTGTGTGTGGGCCCATGTTAGCTCACGTGTATCGGTCTTATCGCTAAGAGCAATCGTTTACAGACAATCTTTTATAGAATATCAAAAGGAAGGAGAGAGAAAGATGTAGGTTGTAGGTAATCTAATTTCTTTTAACTTAATGTTATCGATTTATCGACAGCTCTCACGTTTTTAATCGGAAAATCCATCTACCAAGAACTTCCTTCCGAAATGCCAAATCTGCCAATCTTTACTTCATATCTCAATTCCATAATAACCTTTTCAACTCACAAAGAAAGAGCCTGAAACAATTACTGATACTTTTACTAGCTATCTACAAGACGAGATATGATTACGTCACATAACATCGTCAGGAAGACTTGAAACCCATTACGGAGCCTCTACCACAACCCCCTCCTCCCCCCTCACACGAATAGGATAATCCAATAAGACGGAAGCTAAAAGAAAGATTTTTTCTTTTAGAAAAGTTCCTCCATTATTTTGTTTTGCGGTTCACCGTAAAGTAAATAATAAAACGAAAACTATTGTATTTTCCTTGACGGGTTTTTTGTTTTCTGGAAACCAAAACTGTAGCATCTATGGATAACTATAATATTCTTCAACTTTGATGAATTAACTCAAGAAATGCTGTAATCTTCATCTTCTTAAGCTGTCTAGAACCACTGCTGGACAAAGGCCTCCCCAAGGCTTTCCACAATGACCAGTGTCATGCTACCCACATCCATCTAATCTAATCTAACCTCCGTGTCGTACCAGGCTTAGAATAGTACTAACCCATATCCTCTCGTGGGTGTCGTAAGAGGCGACTAAGGGAACTCCACCAATGATGCGGGCAGCATCGCTTCTCCTGTGAAATATCAAATTACTGCGATCCCCAACCTAGCTGCGTGGGGATTGTGGTAAAGGAAAGCCTTGGGGGAGCCCTTTGTCCAGCAGTGGACATCTATAAGCTGAAAAAGAAAAAGGAATCTAACCATATTGATTATAACCTGCTTTATTATATGCCACAGTATTTTACGTGGAGTAACTTCCTATTTGACCTACACCACCCAGCTACTGGTTAATACCTCCTTATAAAAACTTGTTATCAGACATTTGATCGTCAACAAGACAGAGTCATCATCTAGAGTGAAGACTCTATAAGACACCCGTAAAGGTTATTATGAAAACTATGTAAAATCGATGACAATATATTATTACAAAGCAAAGTGCCTTCTTTACTTCATCACCTTCTTCGGCGAAGCAGAGATATTGGCAAACGAGGAGGTGAAGTGCGTGAGCAAGCAGGAATCTCAGAGCCCTCATGTTTCTAGCCACCGCAGGAGACGCCCTGGTCGGGAGACAATATCGAACTCCCGGCCACCGTGGGCGCGGGCTTGTGGACGGCGAGCAGGGTTGCGGGTTAGTCAAAAATGAAACCGTGGCCCTGGCACACAGGCAAGTGAAGGAACAAGGGGGAGTTTTAGTCAATAAGTCTGAGAAGCGCGTCCGCTCCGCTCAGAGCGGGAGACGACATTTGATGATTTCTCATCCATACCAAAAAAAGGCCTTTTCTACTAAACCATCACTCTCTATAACCTCTATAACATAGCAATAACACCCTTATGCACTATCAATTCTTTTGTAAAACCACAACATAATCCTCAACGACAATTCAAAGCTAAAATATATAATATAATGGACCGATTCTATTCCGTCCACATTTTACCAGCTAACGAAACCTTTCTTCGGCGCGCGTGACTGCGAATAGCAATGTACTCGCTACTCTGTGGCTAGGAAACGCGCTAATTTGTGGCGTAGATTCTAGTATAAATATTTAAGGAGTTATGTTAATTTGTTGTAGCGCTACACAGCGGAGAATTAAAACGGTTTCTATGGTTGGTAAATTGTTCATTTTATTTTGTAAGCTGCCAGAATCGGGCTTGAAAAATTAATAATGATTATTTCTTACAATTATTATTTCATTGCCAACCCGCATTGAACAAGTGTGGTGATTACGCTCAATCCTTCTATGTATGAGAGAAGACCTGTGCCCAGCAGTGGGATGATAAAGATGTTGATGACAAGCGATGCTTAGTTTGTGTCTCACCTACACATTGTATTTCTATTTTTTCATGAATTCACTTTATTATTATGCAGAATTGTGTATAAGGTAAGCTTATTAAGTTCGCAACCAATAGAATCAATGTATTTCATTTATGAAAATTGAGCCTATATAGACTTCTTATCTTTTACTTTTTTTTAAATTTTGACGTATGGAAGTTTAAAACTATGTATTGAAACCTTCTTGTTAAAAAAATATGTTTGACGTGTAAAAGTGTTGGTATCGACCTACATACACAAAGAAAATAATTTATCATATATCATGATAACGGGTTGCACGTCAATATTCCTACCACGCTGCAATCTATTAAAAAAAACATAGACAATGTATTTTATGCACACGTTTGGGTTTGGGTACGTGCACAAAATATCACCAACATAAAACTAACAAACAAATCTCCAATTTCCTAGTCGCACAAATTCACGTGCATTTCCTTATCGGAATTCGTGCGAGTTTCGCGTGAAAAACTACCGTCAGTCAACTGAGTAATGGCACTATACATAATGTGCCGCATGTTCTTGCTAGATAGATGAGCAGCTTCGTAAAGTGGAGAGAATTCTTCGAAGATAGAATGGGCATTTAATTCTGTTTTAAAAGCAGATGGGGCGTTCGTAGGGTTATTTGTTCAGTTAAGGTACCTAAATTAGTAAATTGTGATTCTACTCGAGAGGTAAATGAACTTATCTGATAGCAATATGAATATATGACCAGCCAATCAGCATGGTAGAGAACCGTAGCACAGTGGTAGTTCAGTGCAGACAGTAATTTTTGCAGCGCTAATTTATTGTAATTGCTTTCAAAACTGTAAAACAAAAATCGTGAATGAGCACAGCCTCGCGCTAGTACCAAAACTTGAAGACATGTGCCACGATTTAGATATACCTGCCTACCCTGGTAACTTTCATCATCATCAACCTTTTTATCGTCCCACTGCTATGCACAGGTCTCCTCTCATACAGTGAAGGATTGAGCGTAATCACCACGCTTGTTCAAAGCGGGTTGGCGATTTGAGACTTTAAAGTCCAGGATTCCTCAAGATGTTTTCCTTCACCTTTTAATCAGTCATTGGTGTCTAAGATATACTTAGAAAGTACATATAACTTAGAAAAGTTACATTGGTACTTGCCTGACCTGGAATCAAACCCGCACACTTATACTTGAGAGGCTGGTATTTTAACCACTAGGCCACCACGACAATGGCTGGTTGTTTTACTGCAATTTTTAGCGGAGGAGTAAGAAAAAATATATTTTTTCCACTTCCCTCCACAACAAGCAGGAGACAGAACAGAACTAGGCCAATCGGCACAAAGGGACATTATTGCAACTGGGTGAAACCCAGATTGCCAAGCACCACGGAATAAAATTTGATTAAGTTAATGGATCCTAAGTAGGTATTTGCTATTACAATTGATTCCAATAATATGTATGGCAAAAGCGCCTGAACGTACGAAAATTGGTTCTAGTTTCTACAAGGTTCGTATAATAAATGACTCCGAATGTAACTTGTACACTATCCAACATAATATTGCGTTCATTCTGCCAAAGAACACACTCTCACAAGATGTGATGTGCGGACTGTTCAAATTCACAGTTCGATGTAGAACATTGACACAAAGGCAAAGGAACAAGTTTAAAAGAATACAGTTTACTTTTAAAGTTGCACTATTATATACCTTTTTCATAAGATATTGCGAAAATGTAGTACTTACAGTTTTTCCCTCACACAAATCATATATATTCCCTCACAACTAACTCCCACTAGATTTCTTAACAAAAACAAAAATAACGTATTTATCCAAAACGATAAGATTATGTAAATCGGTTCCGTTTACGATAATAACAACAGAAATATAAGTAAATATATATATACATATATATATATATATATATTTATATATATATAATTTCAAACGAAACTGTATCGTGTGCCAGATGGTACCACTTACAGACATGTATATATAGATTTATATATGATTGTAGGAGAAATAGGGAAGTCTGTGCTAAAACACGCCTTACTAAGGAAACTCTGGCATATGCTGCGTACGTTTCCGCTGTAGATATTGATATTTGAAAGGATATAATATATTGCGACATATTTGTAGGTACTAAGTCAGGGAATGCGTGCTTGCGAGTTTTGTTGCGTCACGTCCGTTTCTCTTTGTTTGAAAGAAAGAAAAACAGAAAACGTATTCATTGCTACTCATGTAGGAAGATCACAAAGTTAACTCACTGTGAAACGAGCCTCACCTGTAATCACAATTTATTCAAACAACCTTTTACCTCATTACATGCAACCTATTACAAAAAATATTTCCAAGTATCTTCTTACACCGGAAGACCTCAGCCTTCAATCCATATTTTCTTAACTACTTTGCATCATAAAAACTACATTATAGTAAATTCTAAAGCAAGTACATCTAATAGTATTAAAAGACAACGGAGCATAAACGAAACCCTTCCAAATATTCAGAGGTGTTATGCAAAATGCAGGAACTCTACACCTATTTTGGTAGCGATGTGAATAGCTATTGAATTTACCATTGAAAGCACTTAAGATACTACTTCTATTGAATCTGAATAAGGAACTTTTATATTCAAATATTTTCGGAGTAAACTTCAAAATATCAGGCCTTTTCTATAAACAAGAATCTTCCTTTAAAGTTCACTTAAAATAATTATAGTTTCGGGTTTTGTTCGAAGAATCTTTGCTGTTGTTTGAAACAATTTGGTCCGTTTATTTAATCCTTGTTTGTTTTTGTAAATTGTCAGATCGGAAAGTAAAAATATTTTCCTGTTGTAGACCTTCCTTCGCAATAATTTGTTCGCCTGGTTTCTTTTATGCTTTTGCAAGTATTTTTTTGTTATTTTTTTATTTAACTGTTTTGCTGGTGGTTTTGTACCGCCACTTCTTCTTGCCAGCGAAAGTACTAGGAAACGGCGAAGATCGGCGAATATCGACTGTCTTATGTAATATTGTCGTTCAAAAAGTGATGATTCTCAGCTTAATTTGAATAAATGGATGTAGGTTTTTATTTTGATTTTTTTTCAAAGTAGTGGTCTTGCTATTAAAACAGTTGTTTTTTATTCTAGAGCATTTTAAAGAATACTAGATGCTTACGCGAATTCATTCCGTCAAGGGACACTTATAAACTCGACACGGGACTTGAGACATTTTAGCATTTCATAGTATAGGCGAAAGTGAAGGGAGTGGTGTATACGACATGACACAATTTCGTAAAAGAGCACCGGGTGAATGTGTGGCCAATAGTATCTCGTATGGTAATCTTTTGAGAACACTTTCCAGAAAGGCTTCCAAAATTGAGCGGAGAAGATTCGTAAGGAAATTCGATTGCTAAATAAAAATGCAGTTTTCTATTTGAAATGGATCCACTACATGAAAAAGCAGCAGAAGAGATTTAGAATACAACACAACTAAAATAAAACGACGGCAAACATTCATTCGAAGTTTCATAGTATGAGTATATACGTAACGACTTCTATATCGAAGTCAAAAATTCTAGTGATGATAACTTACATTATCCTCACAAAATCATCGCGAGTGAAATATTACCTGTCTACAAAAGCAATTTCGAATTATATGAAAAATGCAGTGTGGTACTTTGCCGGCTGGTATCACTAGTGTCATGTACGGAGCCATTACTTAGTAAAATGCAGCTGTTACCCCACTTGAAATAGCAGAAGATACACGTACTAAAGTTTCTGTACTATACTACGTGTTAGAAGTTGGATATATGTTAACAGGTACATCGATCTTCTAGTTAGCGGTCTAGGGAATTGCTCGGTTGGAATTTATTAGGGGCTTGTCCTTCTATGGGATTCTATGTGTCCCGTATTTTATAAGTTTTTGGCGGATATAAAAGTTTTCGTTGTAATTAGGTCTGGTTTTTTGGACAATCTAATTATATAATTTTTGTAGCATGTTTGGTGACCACTGCTGGGCAAAGGCCTCTACTTTTTGTTTCTAAACGTCCCTGTCTTGTGCTATCTCTGGCCATGCTGGCCCTGCGAACGTTACCAGATCGTCACATCACCTTCGTCTTTTTTAATTAATATTTAATTATATAAATAATATTATAATAATTAATTATTATAATATTTAAAATTGTCTTTAATCCTAAAACACCCTCTTATCTTAAAGAACGTTTCAAGTTCCTTCATGACACACATAATAGATATCTGAGGTCATCGGAAAACCTGATATTAGAGATGCCGATGTACTCCACTAGTTTCTACGATAAATCCTTTACTGTACAAGCAGTTCGCTTATGGAATGACTCGCCCGTGTCCGTAAGGCGTGCTCAAACACTGTTTACTTTTAAAACTGTGATGAAAAAGCACTTCCTCTCTCTTTAAACATATTATTATATTTTATGTGCTCTTGTATGATATTAATTAGATGTATAAATTTATTTAAACTAGTATGATACACTTAACGTATATATTTATTGTATAATCTATGTAAACTGTATTTGTATATACTTGGTAAAAGTAGCAGGAAGCCGATGAATACGGGCAACACAAGACCGGCCATCGTGTAAAGCCTCAGGGGAGGCCTTTGTCCAGCAGTGGACGAAGAAGCAGAAGATATGAATAATATTAAATTTTAATCCACAATAAAACTGTAAACAGAAATACATATTAAAATCCACTATAATATTGCACAATTTTAAAATCGTTATGAATTCACACTAAAAAAGAAAGAAAGAGATCTCTCAAACAATAACTAAAACTACAAACTCAACGATACAACAACGAAATGCAATAGCGAACAAATCTATTCAAACTGTAACTGAAAAATGTAAAAATAAGGTAAGATATCCAACAGTAAGAACTTTATATCTCTGAAGATAGACGGCGACTGATTTACGAAAATGAATAAAAACGAAAGATGAATTGCTGCCACATCAAAAAAAAAAAATTTTTATATTAAAGATTTTTAGTAACTTTGAAACTTTTTATCCTGAATATTTCATTGGACTTCTGATAAATTAGAGAAATATAGAATACGCCTTATCACCATATTATACATGTAAAGTGGTATGTTTCTTCGGTGGTAGGCCATAACATCGTTTGGCCGTGGAGGGTCCCTAGATCAATCTGTCTTTTGGTTTAACATTGCATTACCTCAACTGCCTCCTTCCTTCCTATTCACTCAGTTTTTTTTAGGGTTCCGTAGCCAAATGGCAAAAAACGGAACCCTTATAGATTCGTCATGTCTGTCTGTCCGTCTGACCGTCCGTATGTCACAGCTGAAACTATAAGAGCTATACTGTTGAAACTTGGTAGGTAGATGTATTCTATGAACAGCATTAAGATTTTCATGGAAAAAAAAATATTGGGGGCTTTTAGCCCCATATTTAGAACTTACTAATGTTGTACAAAGCACAGGTCCGTTCGTGTGTGGAGTACTGCAGCCACATTTGGGCTGGTGCTGCTAAGTGTCACCTGGCCACTTTGGATTCAGTGGAGAGGCGTGCGAAGAGGCTGATTGGTGACCCTGATTTAACTCGAGTTGGTCTCCAAAGCCTAGAGCACAGGCGTAGAGTAGCCAGCCTTTCGGTGTTCTATAGGATACATTCTGGGGAGTGTGCGAGGGAATTGCACGATTTAATTCCCCCATCTCCGTTCCACCATCGGACGACCCGTCGTACGGCGAGTTTCCACCCTTATGTTGTTAACACCTCTACGATCCGGACGAAGCGTTTCGCCTCCTCCTTTATACCGCGTACATCGAGGGACTGGAACAATCTGCCGGCGGCGGTGTTTCCGTCGGACTACAATTTGAATGTCTTCAAGGCTAGAGTGAATAGGCTCTTAATAAACTAGTGCGCTTTACCATCAACGATAGCGTCACTGCTTACCATCGGGCAGGATTGCGGTCAAGCGCTGGTTTATACTTTAATAAACCCCCCCCTCCCCCCTCTAAAATAAGAAAATTGTTTTGAACGAGATCTAGTAAGTAGTTTTTTTTTAATAACTCGTAAATCGTAAACCGCTTATTACCGCGTAATCTTTCATACAAATAACTTAAATCCTTTAATTTCATGAATCAATGGTACGGAACCCCTTGTGCGTGTGTCTGACACGCACTTGGCCGGATTTTAGTGAATAGGCTCTTAATAAACTAGCGCGCTTTACCATCAACGATTGCATCACTGCTTAATATCAGGCGGGACCGCGGTTAAAAATGAAATGATTCAACAGCATTTGCCAGATCAGTGGTATACAATAAATACAAAAATATATACAAATATAACTATACACTTAATAATGATTAAACAAAATCTAAGAACTACAATGATGAATTTAAGGACAGAAGCAAAGTAAAAATCATTTGATTGGTTTCCGTGTGTTCACCCTTTACTAATTAAAAGTGGCATAATTAAAGATCAAACAATGGCTACAGTCAGTAATGTCAGAAATTCCATTTAATGCCCGAATCCCTTTTATAAATCTCAATGAGCAACCAAACAGCAAATCAATTTGATTACACCAAATTGGATTAACATCATCAACAACAAAAAATTCAGCACACAGAAGCCAATCAAATTGGGCATACATTCGAGACATCAATGAGATAATGGTGAACTCACCCGAAATTAACTTTAGTCATTAAACAGGAGATCGGAGCATTTGTCACGCACAATTTAACTGCGAAAGGGAAAGCAGGAAATGGATTGTATCGAGCGAGCCTCTACCTGTAGGGCTTAAGTATAATCAAGATAAGTGTGTTGTACTGATAATGGACGATGGGATTGCTTATGTAGATAATAGATAACCAGGACCAAGGCTGATTGTGAATTGGTTTTAGAATAAACGATTTAAAACTTTTTTTTTTGTTTATTAATTGTAAACTAATGCTTGACTGCAATCCTGCCTGATGGTAAGCGGTGATGCAATCTTTGAAGTTAAAGCGCGCTAGTTTATTAAGTCTATTCACTTAAAAAACTTAGTGAATAGGAAGAAAGACGGCAGTTGAGCGAGGATATGCATTGTTAAGCCCAACAACACGACCAAAGATGCTGCATCATTAGAAGATTTATTTGGAGACCCGCCACGACCAAACTCCTGACAAAACAACATTTGGTGCATCGTACCTGGCACACATCGTAACACAACTCCTCAGACCCGTCCTCCGTACGGCTTCACCAGACATCATGCCGGAACACGACGAATCGCTTGACGACATGACTTTGTCTGGTTGGTGGTTCCTTGCTTTATTTTATTTGATACAGACATAATAATTCCCCATTATCACAGATATTATTACACAGCCTTTGTTGGTAGTGGATTAGAACCTAGACAATTGTTTCACTTTGGGTAAACGGGACCGGGACCGCGCGGAACCCAAAAGAAGTAAGCGTTACGTATATTCGAACGATTTTATAATTGAATATATTAATTTAACACTTGTAATAACTGATTACAAGGTAAAGGAAAACATCTTGAGGAAATCTGGACTTTAAGTCTATAATCTCTAACCCGCATTGAGCTAGCGTGGTGATTACGCTCAATCCTTCTCTGTATGGGAGGAACCAGTGGGACGAAGGAAAGGTTGACGATTATGATGATTTCACACTTATTATTAGTTCATTTTGAAATTATTTATCTAAGCTGTAAGACATACTTTTTCTTAAAATCGTTCAAATTTACTTGCCGTTAACGTGCCAATTAGATCAGAACACTGCCCGATCTAATTGAAATAAATGTTTCGAATTTACACTAAATTGAGTAGTTATTTCAAGCCTACATTTTCAATCATTCAAAAAGGTCACAAACCAAATAACTCCTTACGAAATTCACGGGCCAAATTCCAATGACCGGCTCAGAGTAACAGTTGGGAATTAATTGAGAAATTAGTTCAGCGGTCATTAAGAGTATATAAACTATATATCACATCCGGATGTTGGGGACAAGATTAATGGGGTGTCGCGTGGCTCCTCAGATTTAGTTGATTAACAAAGTGAGCTTTATGTATACTATGAACAGGATAACGCTGAATATGAGTAAGTTGTTGGTGAGATAGTTATTAATATACTATGAACAGAATAACGCTGAGTATGAGTTAGTAGTTGGTGAAATAGGTAGGTATTAATATTGTCTGGTTTACGTGAAGGGAATTTGATGCAGTATTATTCAGATTTGCGGTATCGTATTCTCTACTTAAAGCATGATCATGATCAAGCGCATGACATGGGATTATTAATTTTGGGGGTGTGTGCGGGAATAGGGATGTATCCAAGGTATGAAAATCAAAAAAATAATTAGTCCGTCTTATAGATAATAAAAAAAATTAAGACCCGTATTTTTTATTTTGTCGTAATTACCAAAAATTACTGAGATATAGCGTATTAAAGTTACAGAGTGGGGGCTAATTACGTCACGCCGTTCTATATTTTGCACCATGGCGTGACGTCATGCGACATTTGAAATCAATATATCTTCCTAAGTATTTGAATAAAAGAAAAAATAAAAAATACGTGTTCAATATTTTTTATAAAGCTATCTGACGAACATTAAATTATTTTTTAGGATACAAGCCAATTGCATGACTTAATTCCCCATCTCCGTTCCACCATCTGACATCCCGTCGTATGGCAAACATTCACCCTTACTTTGTTGACACCACTACGATCCGAATGAAGCGTTTCGCCTCGTCTTTTATACCACGTACATCGAAGGAGTGGAACAATTAGCCAGCGGCGGTGTTTCCATCTGACTACAATTTAAGTGTCTTCAAGGCTGGATTGAATAGGCACTTAACTAGCGCGCTTTGCGATTAACGATTGCATCACTGCTTACCATCAGGCGGTAGTGCGGTTAAGCACTAGTTTATAATTTTTTTAAAAAAAACATCATCATCTTCATGTGGTGCTATAGAGCAGTCCACTGCTGGACAACCGCCTCTCCAATTTCACGTCATTCAACTCGATTCTCGGCAACTCTCATCCAGATACTACCAGCCATCCTGCGAAGATCGTCGGTCCACCCAGCCTAAGGGCGTCCCACCTTACGTTTACCGATTGGCAGTCTCCACTCTAGAACACGTCTACTCCAACGATCATCGGTTCTACAGATAATATAGCAGGTCCATTGCCACTTCAATTTACTTATTGTGCTGTGTCGACAACTTTGGTTCTCTGCCGGATCACCTCGTTGCGGCTTCGATCCCTCAGAGAGACTCCAAGCATAGCCCGTTCCACAGCTCGCTGAACGATGTAGATACCTAATTCATAATCTTAAATGTTAGTCTCAAGATATTCTAAAATACATATATTAAAGACAGTGGGAATTCATGATCAAAAGTCATTTATTCAAATAAGGCTGAGAATCAGTACTTTTTGATGAACGTCAATATTACATAAGACAGTCTC
Source organism: Sesamia inferens (assembly GCA_037179545.1). NCBI lineage: Eukaryota > Metazoa > Arthropoda > Insecta > Lepidoptera > Noctuidae > Sesamia > Sesamia inferens. The sequence continues at coordinate 27,899,966 of CM073933.1, read as the reverse complement.
CCCAAAACGCCCACCCTTCGACACTTCCTTGTGCTTTCATTGGGAAGAAGAAATGGTGGAACAAACTCACCAGCAGCACTGCTGTCTGTTCATTTAATACTATGTAGGTACAGTGATTTACGAGCATAAAATAACAAATGATTAATATCTCTAGTTTGTAAGTTAACCAATCTGGCTGTGTTAATACACCTCTGCACTTAGCAAACAATTTCAATTGCTTATTAGTTTGTATCTAATTTACATTTAAACATCCATCTTAACAACAATGAACTTTAAACGTTAAAGCATTGCTTCGTTGTAACTAAACATTACTTGTAAGTTCTAGTAACTTCGGAAGATAATGCCATCTATTCTATTGGGTCCAATCTAATTCAAACACGAATACATTTGCTGCTTAAATTTATTGACATAATGTTGTTTTTATAATTTACTTATTACATAGGTAATTCATATTTTCCAATAACAAATGATTGTTCAATATTTAAACTTTTTGTAGTCAAACTCCTCTTAAGTATCAGTTTTTTTTTAAATTAATATTGTTAAAAATATAATAATGTATTCTGTTTTTTTATAATTATAAACTAGTGCTTGACTGCACTGCGATCCCGCCTGATGGTAAGCAGTGATGCAGTCGTTGATGGTAAAGCGCGCTAGTTTATTATGACTCTATTGACTTAAAAAAACTGAGTGAATAGGAAGGAAGGCGGCAGTAGAGCGAGGTGATACAATGCTAAATCCAACAACACGACCAACAATGCTGCGCCAGAGGGAGGTTGATCTGGAGACCGACCATACTTCCGACAAAAAACGCAACACAACTGCTAAATAGAAAAATAAATACAATAAAAGGACCGTCTCTGACCAAGATTATATTAGAGACCGGGACCTTCTTTCTTTTCTTTCTGGAAGGGAAATCATCAAATGAACTCTCCCGCTCTGGTTGGAGCGTAGAGGCCTGTTTCTGACTTTTAGTGACTAAAACCCACCCTTAATCCTTCACTTGCCTGTGTGCCAGGGCCACAGTTTTTCTTTTAACCAGCACGCAACCCTGACCCAGGCATCGGTCTTCGTGGACCCCGTCACGATGCGCTGACATCTCTTTGAGGCGCGCGTGAACCACAATGCGGCGTAGAGCTGGACCTGGTCCTTACCGGACTGCTCGCCACCCGCAAGCCCGCGCCTACGGACGCCGGGAGTTCGATCTTATCTCCCGACTAGGGCGATAGAAAGACTGTATTCTAGGTCTCGGCCTTTCTTATCAGAGTAGTCAGATAAGAGGCTCCAAATTCATAAAGTTTAAAAAATACGGTTGTTACCACTCACCAGAAAAAGTCTTGCCGCCAAGCGATTCGTCGTATTTTGGCATGATGTCTGTCGCTACAGATATTAAAACAATTGTCTAAATAATCTTTTAAGTTAACTCGAAACGAAAAACGACTGCAAAATTATAAGATTAATGTACTATATATTTGTGTTTAATTCGTAAATCACAAAAGACATTACATTTATCAGTCCAAATTTGTTATCAATAGCTATTCCCATTTGAACAATACCATTTAATTTTAATCGCATTGTTAAAAGCTGTCATTTACTATTTAAAATGTATGACAACAGCTACCAAACCACACAGTTATTTAGTCAAAACAACGGACGCGGAACACAAATAAATGCGGTTAGCACTTTAAATATTAAAACTAAATTTAGAAACCTTTGCTTTTAGGTGTGTGTGTGTACATGGTTAATAGTATACAACTAAATTTAAATATGTGTGACAGAGTGAAACGCAGCTGAATTTAAATGATGAATATAATCGTTTAGTGGTTCTAAGCGATGCTACCAAGTGTGAGTTCCTGGGTTTAATAAACAGTTCCGGCAACGTATTATTACCTTTAACATATGTGCTTGATAGTGCTGTGGGTTGATGGCAATAGCCTTGCCCATGGGAGCAAAACATGGATGGAGGATGTATACCTCTACCAATCCTTGAAGAATTACAGGTGTGATGTTATGTTATTAAGTACATAAGTACCACTAGGAATAGCTGCTATGCATTAAATTTATTTTGTAGAGATCTCGAAATCGACAAATATTAAATGAGTTAACTAACCCATCAACAACAACTTACTTAAGCAATTACAATAACCCAACCCTGCGTTTAAGATTTGTTTGCCAAGAATGTAAACAAATAATATTATTCATGAAATAACCACATAATAAAGTTCAATTCAAGCTACAAATCAAACATTTATACACAATATTACGTTTTCACTAGTGTTCGTTACTGTGAAACAAACTTGGTTGTTATTAAAATAAAGATAGTATTTGTTTAAATTGAAATTGGGTCGGAATGTACACGCACTTTTACTGTTTATAAATATTACAGAAAGAACCGGAGGGGTAGAGGGGGAGGAATAATATCAATTAAACAATTAATTATTTACCTTTATTTTCATTTTCCAACCGGTCACTTATAATGGGGGATAAGGAACAATTTTTTCTTTCATCTAAAATGATTTTAATATCCTTTTACCAAAAACATGAAGCCCAAACTTTGTCTTTGATTGTAAGCAAACATTGTATAACAAGATTAAAGTATCTAAAACATTCATTTTGGCCATCCTATTTCGGTGCCAAAAATATCTCTTTGATCTGTAACTTGACGCTGCACGGTGGGCACCTCAAGTAAATATAGCAGAAATGTTTATTTTTGAAGTCCAAAATGGAAAACATAAATTATTTTAACAACTTACGGAGTCCGTACGTCATAAGACAGAAAACATTTTTAATTTTGAGTCAAATTAAAAGGAAACTTACTTTGCAAATAGTATGATATATCATAAAGTGATATTTATATTATTACCAATAATCGATAGTCTAAAAGGACAACGATCGTTCTTACCTTTTACAAAAAAAAAAGGTCTAAAAACACTTCCGAGTTCAAGCGGCTGCCGGCAGAAGTTCCCACCCACCAGACAAAACCTTGCCGCCAAGCGATTCGTCATGTTCCGGCATGATATCTGTTAAAGCCGTACGGAGGACGGGCCAAATGTTGTTGTGTCGAGAGTTTGGTCATGCAGGGTCTCCAGATCAATCTCCCTCTAGTGCATTTCTTCTTTCCTATTCACTCAGTTTTTTTTAGTGAATAGGCTCTTAATAAACTAGAGCGTTTTACCATCAACGATTGCAATACTGCTGGCCATCAGGCGGGATTGAGGTCAAATACTTCTTTAAAATTTGTAAAAACAAAATTGTTATAAGAATGACTAAAGTTGTAACGTGCAGTGAACTTAGAATTAAAGTTATTTTTCTATAAACTCATATTTATTTACATATTTGGCGAATATGTCGCAAAGTTACAAAAAGATACCAGAGAAGAGAAGCCCTACTCTTAGACTAGACTTTCATAATGTTGATGTATCGAACAATAAGCTAAAAACTAAAAGACAAACTGTTTATATAATAACGGAGCCAAACGTTTGCATTAACATCTACCAGGGGACTAGAAAACTGACGTAGGTCGATCGATGCAGCCAACACTTAAAGCCATCATAACGTACAAGCTCCAGTCAATTTCGATAGTTAACGTATTCCCAAGCAGGACATGTTCGTGGTCGTTAACAACGTCAGCGATGTCCCACGAGACATGTTTGGCAACAGAATGTTTGACATACGCCATTCATAGACTAGTTTTAGTCTTGTGCAATTCATAAAGGCAACACTTGTGGTTCAGAGGATCTAAATCTTCACAGTTTTTGATAATAGTCAAAGTATGAAATGAAATGAAATCGTTTATTAAGCAAGTAGGATCACTGATCACTTTTACACGTCATATGTGTTTTTTTCAAGTCCAGACATTAAAAATGAGAATGATTACAATAATTTACCTTATAATTACGCATATTGCTTAATAACACTGCTTAACAGACCGAGCAACTCAGTCCCAAGCTTTTTTATCTTCTAAATAATCTGAGATTTTATAATACCCCTTTTTGCAAAGTTTGGCCTTTATATAGTTTTTATATCGTTTAATGGGTAAGTTTCGAATGTCCATGGGAAGCTTGTTGTAAAAGTGTATACATTGACCCATGAACGAGTTGCCTACTCTGTGGAAACGAGAGTGATGTACAGCAAGATTGTGTTTGTTCCTGGTATTTATATTATGAATATCGCTTATTTTCTTAAAATTCGATATATTTTTATGTACATACATAAGATTTTCAAATATATATTGTGAAGTACAGTCAGAATGTTCACCTCTCTGAATTTTTCTCTAAGAGAATCTCTAGGACCAAGGTTGTAAATGGCTCGAACAGCCCTTTTCTGTAAAACAAAGATGGTATTGATGTCCGCACAAGTTCCCCAGAGAAGAATTCCATAAGTCATAAGACTATGAAAATAACTAAAATAAACAATTCTGGCTGTATCCACATCAGTTATCTGTCTAATTTTATTAACAGTTATGTTTCTTACTTCTTATCAAAAAAATTACTATTTTACGTTTTTTGTATTAATTGTCGAATTTTCGAGCTTCTTAAGTTTCGAGTTTAGTTGCACGATTACTTACATATGCTTGCGCAAACTGGACAGGTTCCATCATTCTGTGTTCTTTTCCCGTTACAACATGATATTCACAGATTATATCTGAACTATAAAAGAGTCTATAAATTCTAAGTATGTTTCGGCTCATCTTCTCCAATACGAAACCTCGACCTCATCCAGTTTTTAAAGTATGATTGACGTATAAGTATTTGTACTTACAATCTACTTTAAATCGAGATGTTGCTAGAGAATACGTAAGTCCTTATCTCCAAAACCTCAAGAAATCGATACCGTATCGTATATGAGATGTATCAGGTAGCTTTAAAAATCCACTCGTTCTAAACACCAACATAAGGCAATCTTAAGAGCTGCTGTTTCCAAATAGTTTACCCGAAGACAATATCGGGCAACCGCGGCGCAATTTACTATGTATGAGGCCGCGTTCAAATGTGTACTTTCAAGTACTTCACTTGAAAGTAGAAACTTTTAAACTTCTCTGTGGGTTCCTCAGATGGGATTTTTATTACCTTTTATTTATCAGCATTGATGTACCTCCGGAGAAGTTTGATACAGTTGTAACAGCCATTGTATATACAACTTTTTCGAACAAGGATATTGTTGTTTCGTCAGCTACGTGCTGCGTTTCCCCAATGATGTTATCGTCTTTCAAAAAAAGCGTGTTAATGCGAAGGGATTGTAACTCCATTGTGTTTTCTTCCTAATCATCTTCTTTGTTTTGTCTTGCATTTATTGTTCGACTAATAGATGATATGTTTCTGTTTTGTATATTTTCCTCATTGCTGTCAGATTCTTGGTGTTCTTTAAGAATACCTTCAATGTTTATTGTTATTTTTCTTTTATATGATGGCTTTCTTTTCTTGTGAAATGTGAATTATTTCGGATTGAATTACCGCATACTACATCACATGGCTTTCAATCAGAGCTCCAATTCTGTATGGTTCCTATTATTACCCTTATTTCCCGAATAACAAATATATCTTAAAAGTCAGAATAAATACGATTATAAAATGAGGTTTGGTAGGTAATTTAAAATTAGCCAGCACTTTTCTTATTAGAAAATTTTGTTGACCAGTGTAATTTTACATAAAATGTTTTAAGTACCGTCATACTACTGATAAAGTCAAAGGACAGCCTTCGTGGCGTAGCGATAGCGAACGCGGCCGCTGCGCAAGGAGGCGTGGCTTCGATCCCCGCACAATGCAAATATTTGCACTGGTCTTGTCTGCCTCGGAAAGTACGTTAAACCTTTGGTCCCGGTTGCCATACAAACATCTAATGACAGTCGTTACGGGTTGTTGGAGCCATCAAAAAGTCCAACAATTGGTCTAACTGCAATGCTTCGATATCGCCTTCGGATTGTGGAGGTCAGACGGCAGTCGCTCCACGGAAAATATCGAAGTTTAGCTAAAATCAGCAGTTAGACTGGTAAAGCGGACCCCAGACTCCAAAAGCTGAAGCTAAAAAGCTTCGGATGCAACTTGGATTAACGCTCAGATGATGATGATTATTCTACTGATAAAGTTACTCCTTACGCATGACAATTAATCTATAAACGAAAAACTTAATAAATTGGATACAAAAGTTAAATACCATCTTAAAGAAGACAGTCTAGAACTAATCCCAACATCACACGGAACACCCTTGCTCTAAAAAAATAAATCACATCTACCCACTTAAGTAGGATCTTACGACCGCTCTATGACGTTCCTGTGCAATATTATTAAAACAAACATTTTCCTTATTGTTATATTGTACAGTTTTTATGTTTATATGCCCATTGCCTTCTGTCGTTAATGTCATGACACCTGTATCTGTTTTATTCATATTTATTGTATACTGTTGTAAAAGATCTACTCTTTATTTCCCAAATTAAACGATGATTATGATAATATTAGCCGATTTATTTTAGAACAAGTGATCGTTTCCGTAGTCAAATGGCCAATGCGTCTATTTAACCTCGATTTGAATACATCGAATAATGTCATACAGTGTTGTCATCCTAAACTTTGATTCGATACAATTAAATAATCGACTATAATTTTAATAATAATTACTATTTCAATTTACTTCTTAAATAAATACTTAATATAGTTCATTGTTACATACTAGATAGGATATTATCAAAAATACCCACATCTTAGCTAATTAAGCTTACAGCTCGGCCATCCTGTGTAAGTGAGTCCTCTCACTTGTTTGGTGTAAAATATTTAATATAAAAATAAATATAAACACACAAAAAAAAACAATTAAGACTAAATAAAGACTATCATCAGACATACTTCTATAGCTAATTTGATTCTTAAACAATAATTCTTATGATAAGGTAATTTCGTTACAGTTACGTACTATATATACTTTTCACAAACTGTTATAAATTCTCATCACAATCAAAATTTCAAAGTCTAAGTATATCATTATGTTACATCTGAGTTTAATGTATGGTTTTTAACAATGTCACAAATCTTCATCAAAATCTGCATTGTAAGTCTTGCACAGTCTGTCACGATCTTTGGTCAACTGTGCGGCACCGTTATCTTGGTACCATTCATAATCTGCACTGACCTCTATGACAAATTGTGCTCACATTATATAATCTTATTCACTATCTTGCACAGTCTGTCACGATCTTTGGTCTACTGTGCGGCACCGTTATCTTGATACCATTCATAATCTGCACTGACCTCTATGACAAACTGTGCTCACATTGTATAGTCTTACTCATTATCTTGCACAATCTGTCACGATCTTTGGTCAACTGTGCGGCACCGTTATCTTGGCACCATTCATAATCTGCACTGACCTCTGTGACAAATTGTGCTCACATCTTACTCACTATCTTGCAATCATACGTGCGACGTCAATTTCTTAATGCCATTCATTATCTGCACTGATTGCTCATATATGTATATATAGACCTTAATAATGACACGCAATTACTACTCATTTCCATCAGGCAACTTGATTAATTCTTGTAATTTAGTATATTATTATTGTGCCCCAAATAATAATTATATCGTTCCTACCTACTACGTAGAGTAATTGATCACTCTTTCTCTACCTCTATTTCTGTAGCTTCACTATGATCACTATCAGAGCTCTCACTGGTGTAACCTTTAAAATTCATCCAGGGATGAATTTTATCTAGCGCGACAACATTTTCATACCTCTTGTTACCCTTTCTTGTTACAGGGGTATCTTCGATAAGAAATCTATCATTAGGTAATAGTTTGAGGATTCGATAGGGACCTTGAAATTTGGGGATGAGTTTGTGCGATTTTCCTATATTATCTTTGCCTATAACTGTCCTCTCTACTCTGACCAAATCACCTACATTATATATAGTCCGACTCTTCCTACGCTTATCGAATTGCTTTTTAGCATAATTCTGTTGTTTTTCTATCCTTTTCCTAGCATTCGACCTCAGTTTTAGTAAGGCATCACCGTCGATTCGTTCAGTTGTTTCGGCGATTACATCACTCAATAAATTCTCTGATGCGTTCATCAATCTGCAACCAAACAACAGGTCAGAGGGACTCTTCCCTGTTGATTTATTAATAGTGGTATTAATACCTAATTGTACGTCACCAATGTATTCGTCCCATAAGTTGTCATTTACGTCATGACATTTAGTACTCAGGGCATCAGTTATCGTTCTGTTAAATCTTTCAACCTGTCCATTAGCTCTTGGAGTAGCTACTGCATTCAAAATATGATTTATTTTTAATTGATCCATAAAACTCTTAAATTTAGCGCTCGTGAAACAAGAGCCACGATCTGTTATAAGACGAGAAGGAACACCAAAATAACTGAAATGTTCCTTGAATGCCTTAATTGCCGTAGCCGTCTTAGTATCTTTAACAGCTCTTATATTGACAAATTTCGTAAAAGCATCTATAATAACAAGCAAATACATGTTCCCTCTCCTAGAGCGAATGAATGGGCCTAGATGATCAGCGTGAAGTGTATGGAATGGTTTCTCCAATTTGGGTATTGGATGAAGCACTCCCTCTTTGGGGCCGCCAGGTGCTTTATGATGCGCACACTCCAAACAGGCTGAGACGTATTTCTTGGTGAATCTACGCATTTTTGGAAACCAAAATATGCTTCTGATACGACTTAACGTTTTTTCGAAGCCAAAATGACCTACCTCATCGTGGTTCATGCGCAGCACTTGCCACCTACAACCCCTCGGAACTATCCATCGTAATCCTTCGTCTAAGATTTTATATACATAACCGCCCTTCAACATGTAATTCTTACGTACGTCAGCTACAAACTTAGTCGTGTCATCTTCTAAGATGTCTCTTATACGTTTTATTTCGTTATCATCACCCTGTACAGTAGCGATCCAATCACGAACGTCTATGTGTAGAACATCAAAAACATGCTCGGTATCGATATCAGTAGGTTCACCCACAGGGGCACGGCTGAGAGCATCGACGTGAGCCATTCGTGAACTCGGTCTGTACTCAATTTCGCAGTCATATTCCTGAAACTGGATCCACCAGCGCGAAATTCGTGGCACAAGGTCTCTCTTAGTTAAGGTAGTACGAAGTGCGTTACAATCGGTGACTATTTTAAATCTTAGCCCTAGTAAATAGACTCTGAATCGTTTTAAAGTTGCGACTACCGCTAGAGTTTCCAACTCAAAGGAGTGAAATTTTTGCTCGTCTACCGTAGTTTTACGGCTGTAGTACGCCACTGGCCTAAGTAAACCGTCAGTACCTCGCTGTAGGAGAATCCCCGCAATACCTAGCTTCGACGCATCCGTATGAATTTCGGTTTCTAAATTAGGATTGTATAAAGCTAATATAGGACGTTGAACTAATCTTGCCTTCAAAACTCTAAACGACTCCGCCTCCTCCGCCGTCCATTTCCATTCGAATTTAGATTTTAAGAGGTCTGTTAGTGGACGGGCAATAAAAGCGAAGTCTTTAACAAACCTCCGGAAAAAGCTAGTCAAGCCGATAAATCGCCTGATATCGTGAACGTTCCGGGGTATTGGAAAATTTTCTATAGATAATGTTTTGAGTTTCCCTGGACGTATCCCCTCACCACTAACATGGAATCCTAAGAACTCTAGCTCAGTACAAAAAAAACTACATTTTTTCAACTTCAGCGTAAGACCTGCGTCTTTTATTAGCTGAAGTACCTCCTCTAGCCGTCTCATTCCCTGATCAAATGTTGGGGAAGGAATCAATACGTCGTCCATATAAACGACCGTATAACAGACTTTCGACAGTATTTTACTCATAGCTCGTTGAAAAATCGAAGGAGCATTTGCTAGACCAAAAGGCATGCGTTTAAACTGATATTGCCCATCAGGAGTAACAAATGCTGTCTTGTCTTCAGATTTTGCCTCTACCGGAATCTGATAGTAGCCTGATGGAAGGTCTAAACTTACAAATAAGCAATTGCCAGCTAGCCTGTCGAGTTGGTCATCAATTAAAGGTAATGGATAGTGTTCCTTTTTTGTTTTATTATTTAATGCACGATAATCAACACATATTCTACTTTCGCCAGTCTTTTTCTTTACCAATAAAACTGGGCTAGCATAAGGCGAGTTTGATTCGCATACTATGCCTGCATCGATCATTTCCTTTACCATAGTTTGAACCTGTTTACGCTCCGGAAAGGAGAGCCTATATGGGCGATAAACTACTGGCTGCGAATCACTCAATTCAATTTCCATCTGAACTACATTAGTTAATCCCAGGTCTTTTAAATTGTCCGAAAAACATGTTTCATACCTTTTGAGCAATTCTTTCAATCGATTAATCTCACTTTCACTAAGCTGTTTGCCATAATTGAAAGCAGACTTAGTCTCAGCATTTTCAAAATCTAATAAATTGATGTCCGAAATATTACTGGTACAGGTGACTCGTGTAATGAGCGTATCCTTACTTAAATAAACTGCACTGTCACTAAAGTTCTGTACAAGTAACCTAACCTCTCCATCTTTTATTTCATATTCGCCAGGCATCAAGTAGTATTCGTTCTGTGACATGCCGCGCAAGGAGCCTCTAACGTGGACTGCACCCGAATATTTGTTAGTAGACATACACGGTACTGGGTACATTTCCTTAGGGGGTATCACAATATCGATTTTTAAACTCAATGGTAATTTGACTGGTTGTTCACGACTAAATATTAACGAGTGGGTAGTTTTTGTTATAGCTATACCTGGTTTTTCTGTGAAGCTATGTCCAATTAAAACTGAATATTTAATAACGCTATCATCAACGATGTATGCGTTGACATTCTCTACAATACCCTGAATTTCAATAATAACGCTTGAAACACCCACTGGTATTACTATACTCCCTCCTATACCTTTCATAGTTGGTAAGTTGTTTTCAGTCCACGTGATTCCCCTCCTAACAGCCTCACTATGACGAATCAGCGTGCATTGGCTACCCAAATCCACGTAGCCTTGAATAACTTCACCGTTGAGTTTCAGATTAATCAGATATTTAGTATCATTAGTATTATTGGTTTCAATGCGCATCACGTCTTTTTCTTTCGGTCTATCTATTTTATTAGCCAAGTCAGAGGGTAATCTGGGACAGTTAATTGACAAATGACCTAATTTAGAACAAACGTTACACTTCAATATCTTTTTTGTGCATTTAGAACTGAAATGCCCATGTTCGTTGCAGTTAAAGCATACAATTGACGCATTATTGTATGGCTTCGAAGTCTTAGCTTCGCTGCTATTACCAATCTGCTTAGAGCTATCTCTAGATGCTAAAGAAGTAGTGTTGTTACGTCTATCGTAATTTACCCTCGACCTATCTGGATCACGAATATGTTGCTTGATAGATTGAAAATATGCCAGAACTTGCTCCGGCTCCTGACATTTTGCTGCTTTAGCGCCTAATCTTAATCACCGATCCTCAATCCCATATAGTAAGCAATCTACCGCACGTTTACCTTGTATTTCGCATCGATTTAGTAGATTAATTTTTTCATAATAATAATGTTCTAGCGAATCATTAAACTTCACACGTTTTGACAACATTTCGGTTAATAATTCAGCGTAGTCTTCACTACTCGGGAATGACTGCTTCAGTTTGTCCTTCCACTCTGACCATAAATACGACATTGATGGCAGAGCCTCGTACCATGTTTTGGCAATCCCTGACAGTTTAGGCAGAGCGTAATGTACTATTTGATCGTCGCCCCAACCATAGAGCCTAGCACATTCTTCAACTTTATTGATCCACATTACAATAGTCTGACTCTTTACCATAGGGTCAAAATCTGGAATCACATTGCCTAGCATAGGAAATTTGTTGCCCTCAGGTCGTCTCTTGGTCAAAGTTTCCACTAAAGTAGCCAAAAACGCTTGCGTGTCATTGTTAAGAACATTGGTGTTACTCACGTGACCGGAAATTGGGGGTGTGTGTTGCTTGATGCTGGATTCTAAGCGCCTGCTGCGACTTCGCTTACTGCTGCCTCGCCTACTGCGGCTCCCGTCCAAGTCCCGACGCTGCTCGTAGCTGCTGCTCCGACTGCGATATCCATCACGACTGCGACTCCAGTTCGGTTGGTGACGGCGCCTCATACTCTGCTCACGGGAACTGCGATCTTCACTACGGAGAGATTTCAACGTAGAATCACGATTGCTCGAACGCTGCCTTCGTTGCTTCCGTTTATGCGTAGTGCTCGTTCGTTTTTCTCTGCTCCGGTCACGGCGACGTTTACGCGTATTGCTCTTGCGATTATCTTTAGTTCTATCCATTGTTACCAGGTAAAAGGTGAAAACGCGTGGCAACACGTGGACACGTTGTTTGAGAATATTGCTTCAAAATTGTAGGCGTGACTGAATAATGCCACTTCTGAGATAAAAGATCTACTCTTTATTTCCCAAATTAAACGATGATTATGATAATATTAGCCGATTTATTTTAGAACAAGTGATCGTTTCCGTAGTCAAATGGCCAATGCGTCTATTTAACCTCGATTTGAATACATCGAATAATGTCATACAGTGTTGTCATCCTAAACTTTGATTCGATACAATTAAATAATCGACTATAATTTTAATAATAATTACTATTTCAATTTACTTCTTAAATAAATACTTAATATAGTTCATTGTTACATACTAGATAGGATATTATCAAAAATACCCACATCTTAGCTAATTAAGCTTACAGTTGTTAGAGACCATTCGAGACTCCACTCTAAAAAAGCCACTGGGGCTGAATCGAATAGGGTAACATTTTGGATCAAGTCATCATCAAATTATTATAACTCATACGACTTGGTTGAGACATGGTCACGAACTGACTAAATTATCATCAGCTGTGTGCAATTCAAATCTCGTAATTCATCTGTTTCACAGTATTATTCACCGATGAATTCACGGTTTTTTATGTGGTAATGACGACACCAAATATGATATGAATGGAACTGAATGTGATTGAGCTATTATGTATCAACAAGTTACGAAGATTAGAGGAATTAACTAACGATCTGCTAGGAATTTAGGAAATTAATCACTTTTGTAGGTATACACTTACCGAAAAAAAATTCTAAAGACAGATAGCTGTATGTTTTATCACACAGAATTCATACTAATATTATAAATGTGAAAGTAACTCTGTCTGTCTGTTACGCTTTCCCGCTTAGACTCTGAGATAGAACATAAGCTACCTTTTATTAAAAAAAAATATATATATTCCCGAGGGAAATCTAAAAAGCGCGATATAACCGAATTCCACGCGAGCGAAGCCGCGGTCGGAAAGCTAGTATATATACATATATATATATCAATAAGCGACTTCGTTTTTATTTTTTTTAATCTATTTTTATTAAGGGACATTTGAAAATCGCAATGCGTATGTCAGTCCCATCGTACCCTAAATACAATTTCATATCTGGGCCATGAACCTAAACAGACTCTTCGCATCATCGCCATTTAGTTTAGCCAGGTTTTTATGAAATGTCTCCATTTTAAGCCTGTTAAACATCAAGACCCTCAACAAATGATTTAATTTTAAATACTACAATCATCTGTTCGTGTGAAGACCTTACTTCTAGAAAATTTAAACTCAAGAAGCCATACAGAAATTTAGTGGGGTACAGGAGATGGCAAAACCCTTACAAATGCTTGTAAAGGTATCGATGAAATGCTTTTTGAACTTTTCCTAAAGCTAATGCATACTGCTTTTCAAAAGGATTCCATATGGACGCACTTCACTCAAGTTTGCGAACGGATCAATACTTTACATATGAAGTTGATAACGTGGATATTGTAGAAGTCAACGATACAATAGTATCTAGTATTATATTTACTATCAACATTTTCGGCGCTAGTGTCCTTTTCTGGTGCATTCGTAATTAGGAAATGAAACTTTAAAACAACTACAGAATCTTTGTGCAGTCACAGAATTATTTCTAAAACGTCTTTTATCTTTTGCAAGAAAACTTTGGTTCGATTTTTTTAATTTTATTATCTTTGTTTTATTCCGTAAATTATGAAAACATTGTTTGCTTTCTGATTTAACGAGATGATGATGGAATTTCTAAATTGATTTCTAAATAACCATACGCAAGACTATTATTCAAAGTAATATTTATCTCAAAAACTGATTAAGCTAGACGAATATATACAGTATGTTAAGAAAACCCTGTCCGACCCATAAGGATAATAAAGGTTAGGTAAACTCATGATCAAATATAATATAAAATTTTACGTAATCATCATAGTACCAATACAAATGAATTTTGAAATAATCTTTTTTTCCCACGAATTAATTCCAACTTCCCCGAAATTTGGTAATTTTTAAAAAAGTGACAACACCGGTATTATTATGAGTGAATAGCGATGCGACCACGTGCCGCGTGCCCTGCCGCCCACCGCCCGCGGAAGGGTGCATAACGCACATTTATTAAGTTACCTCTTTTTGCGAAATAATATTTATTTTTTAAGTTTAGCCCGGTTTTGTATGCATTAGTAGGATCAGTTATGGATACCTAACAACACACAACCTTCGCGGGTCGGACAGGGTTTTCTTAACATACTGTATAATGGAAACTATGTAAGACATAAGTCTATTCTATTCTACTTTAATTTATGACAAGTGAACCCAATGTCGACTATTCTGCCATTGTCAAAAGTGGTAAGACATAAGTTTAAGATATAAATCTAAAACATAAGTTTCGAACCAGATTTCCATTTGGGGGCCAAACATTTCGTCATGTTTATCCTGCCAAAACCTTTAAATTACTTCAGGGTAGATTTTTTTTAAACCTTCTAGCCTTCTGTCATTTTAAATTGTTTTATGAAAAATTCTTGATCAAAATTTAATATTCCTAAATAAAGATTTTACTAAGCATATTTTATCGGGTAAGATTGCAGGCTAACCCGAATGTAGTTAAGGAAATCACAGGCAGATCACAACTTCTGTAATGAATCAGACATCAGTTTAATTTACCTTTCACCTACTTGAAATCTGTATGTTAATGTCACACACATTCAAAGCGGCTATTGATGTGGTGATATGACAAAATATCTAGATTTCTGTGCTAATTCTAAGTTAAATATGATTGATTGTACACATCATTCTTCCAGACTAAATTTTCTCAATGAAGCTTTCAAAACCATTTGGCTTTTCTCTTTGGTCTGTTAGTTTTTGTCATGGCCTGGCAGTTTGAGTAATTTATTTGGCCAACCCAAAAGTTCTTTCTATTCAGATTGTTCGTTGAATCGTTGAATTCTTTAATTTCGAGTTAAGTTGCACGATTTCTGAGTAATGCGTGCGTTGAATGGCAGGTCTACTTAATCTGTGCCGTTATTTCCTCAAAAGTCCGTTACAAAAATCAATCACAGGATCAGTAGGCCTAGTATGAGTTTTCAATACGAAACTCGTTCGATCGTATCGAGCGCGTTTGGCGCTCTCATTGGTTGAGAGTTCTTACGACCTTGAAGCGGGCCAATCGCTGAGTCAAACGCGCTCGATATCGGCGAACGAGTTTCGTAATGAAAACTCATACTAGGCCTACTGATGATGATCACATGATCTGATAACATGATTTGAGTAGGATTATGTCATCATCGGAGCGTATAATACCGGTTGCAACCACGGCTTTCATGTTGGAGCCTGGGGTCCGCTTTCGCCTCCATTTCGTACGATCTCTGGCACCCTTCGATGTGAGATTGTTGGGACGCATGTCATTTCTTACAACGTCAAGCCAGCCCTTCTTTGGTTTACTTCGCTTATTCCGGCCCAGCGGAGGCGCCATCGCAAGACAACTGTTACCCAGCATTCGTGTGTTTGAGAAAACCTATTTAGAGAAATAAAATCATTCATTATTTTATCATCTAAATAGTTTGAAAGAACTACCCAGTCTCACAAAGAGACTTTAAATGCGACTTTATTTTAATAATTCTATCTATATTAATAATTTCATCATGGGGTACGGTAGATTCAATTGAAACCTCACTTCAGTATTAAAACATAAAAAAATTAAGATTTCGAAATGATAACACATATCCGCAAAATTCGGATTATAGCGTAGGTATTTTGTTAAATTCTAACGGTGCTGACAATTAAGGCAAAAATAGCGAAACGTCATTGACACTGAGTGACATTGAGAGTAGTTCCGTACACCCGAGCGAAGTAGGGTGTTCATCTAGTTTACAGATAATGTTAGAAAAAAACCTCTAAATAGCACATTATTTCTAGTCACACTAACTCCACACCATGATAAAAAGCTACGCAACACTTACTTGCCTTAGTTTCTGAAGTTAATGAGAAAATGTAAGCCGCGGAAACTTTACCATCCCACTGTTTTATAGTTTTAAACGACTTAGCAGACTACGTAATTATGACTAAACAAGCATCCTTTGCTGCTTTGTCTATATTAGTGTTGAAATTTAAGTTTTCATCTTTGTGAGAACGTTTTTAAAAGGTTGATTTAGCTTTAAGAGATTTTTTGGTGTTGATATGACATATGTAGAGGCTCGTAAGTCCGACAACTAGTCCTACCAAGGGCCTTGTATTACCTACATTATCAGCAGCAATGGGTTTTATTTTGACAGTTCAACAACATTCATTGCGTTATTTACGTTGTTGAACAGACACATTTTCGAACATAGGGAGCAATGGAATATCAATAAGTTTCAAAATGATTCCAACTGATAGTAATAATGTCTTACGCAATTCGGGTGCTGGGTTGTGAACGGTGAACGTTCCGGTTATCATTTGTGAATTTTTAACAGTAGCTACGGCTGTTCAGTACAGACCACTGGTCTTACTAAGGGGTCTTAGTAAACGTGGGGGTCACTTCATGAAAAATACTGGGGCGCAATCGCGCTAAACTATTTCAAATAAAACAGTGACAGTTGGTCAAACTTGATCACAATTGGAACATAACCGCTGTCAATTAAAAAGTTAATGCGCAGTACTTTAGAATCGATGATCGATTGTGTGTCGATAACATGTAGGTACTAAAGTTTTACGGTAGGTGTCTAAAGATTCTTATCCGGTTATGGTACGGAAATGGTTTTACTTCAATCGAAGTTAAAAGTTTAGCGCGATACGAAATGGGATCGAAACTAAGCCACAACTTTAACGAAGAACGAACGAAGAAGAATTTAAGTTTTACTGTTTTATTTAGCGTGATTGCCTCAATGGTACTCATCCGTAGCCAGTTAGGAATAGTTAGGAAAGGTTGATGATAATTTTCAAGAAAAAATTATGTTATTAAATATTGTTTAAGTGTCAATGTTTTAGAATAGATTGGCAGTACGGAGTGCTCAAACGTACATTATGGACATTTTTTTTGTCATAGCCGATTTTTATTTAATAATTATAAACTAATGCTTGATGCTGTGATGCAATCGTTGCTGGTAAAGCGCGCTAGTTTATTAAGAGCCTATTCATTCTATCCTTGAAGACACTTAAATTGTTGTCAAACGGAAACACCGTCGCTAGCGTATTGTTCCAGTCCCTCGATGTACCCGGTATAAATGATGAGGTGGAACGCTTCATCCATATCGTAGTGGTATCAACAACGTAAGGGTGGATACTCGCCGTACGACGCCTCGTCCGATGATGGAACGGAGATGTGGAAATAAGTCATGAAATTCCTGAGTACACTCACTAAAATGCATCCTATAGAATACCGACCAGCTGGCTACCCTTCGCCTGTGTTCCAGGCGTTAGAGACTACTTGTTACTTTTATTTACTAATATACGTACTTTCCATGTTTTTGCGTCAAAATGAGTACCTAACATAAGCATAGAAACACCACAAAATCAGAACGCCCAAAACTTACGGAATTTATCCCGCTAACATTGCATAACCATATCATCATGGCCAAGAGAACTAGCCGCTTCCTTGCTTAAGAGCATTCCACACCCAACCTCCAAGTTTGAATTATGTCTTAACTTAAACTAAGACATAATTCACAAGTTAGAGGAAATATGTTGCTTAGACAACTCTCAAGTTATTCGAAACGTCTCTTGTCTTGAAAATAATTTACAGCAGCCATCTTATTTGGAGTCTGTGAATATAATAACTTGAAGATGTCAGAGTTGTTTGACATTGTGTGCATTCTGAGTATTTATTGAGGAAAACATACAGGATTGTTAAGAGTATTACGCATCCGTGGAATTTGCATTGCGAGTACGTATTGATGTATAATTTTTGAGTTTGGGAATAGCATTCATTTTTGTGTAGTAGTATTATTAGATAATTTTGATACTTCGGAACATAATTTATTTTAAGAATTTAATGCATTTTCTGTATTGTAGCTACATTGGATATTTTCCATGAGGTACCTATATATTATTCAACATATTGCGTAAAAATTCTCATAACATAAATATGAGATCCAAACCCGCTATTCCAAAATCTGTACATCTAATTTTAATACACAACAGCAAATATTTGCCGTCGACTAAATTGGTGCTCATATCATACACCGCGATGGTACCGTACATAATATATAGCCATATATTCCACACATTTTCACCCCTTGAGCCATATTCTATATAACAAACATTGTATATGAGATGCATTCCTCATTCTCTTGTTGATTTAATGGAAATTAGGATTTGTGCTGGTTTTAATAAAGACGCTTTGTCTTTATGCAAGTGTTTATTAAAAGTGACGACATTTGCATCCCTGAAATGAGGTCCTGGTGTTTGCCACCCTTTTTTATGGAAATCGGTTTCGAATAAATTAATTTTAGAGAGGTTTAATTAAGAAGGGATCTGGAGAGTCTTTAGGAACTCTTCAGGCATTACCGTTTTGTGTCTCAGTGCAAATTTCAATGAACGCCTATCTATGGTAGACGTGTAATTAATTGTTTTCATTGTAGAAATCATCATTACTATTCCAGCTAAAAGAAAGTCTTTCACTGAATATATTCGCTTCAAGCTTTGGTACGATACACCAAATGTTATTGTGTCGGGACTTTGGCCGTGGATGGTCTCCAGATCAGTCTCCCTCTGACACAGCAGTGTTGGTCGTGCTGTTAGGTTTAACATTGTATTACTTCGCTCAACTGCCGTCTTCCTTCCTATTAACTAAGTTTTTTTACGTGAGTAGGCTTAATTAACTAGCGCACTTTACCATCAACGATTGCATTACTGCTTACCATCAGGTGGGATTGCAGTCAAGCACTGGTTTATAATGATTAAAAAAAAGCCACGGTGTTAAGCAGACACAGTTTTCGAACAAATGCATTAATGGATTATCAATAAACTTCAAAATGATTCCGATTGATATTAATAGATTTTTACGCAATTAGGATGCAGATAACAAAGCTATCTTGTGTTTTTATTGTGTAATTATTTTTAAATAATACCTTTATTTAAAAATGATTACACAATAAAAACAATATTACTACGTACAACTGTTCTTTTCAAAACCACTTTTTTCCTCGGCTTTTCACAGAATATTCAACATTTCCGTGCACAAAGAGAAAACCTTTCCCGAGTCGTTATTTTTACTTATCACTGGATGCAAGCTGCTTATCTTATCTTGGAACAGCTTCTTCCTCTTCCACTTAATTCGTACTTTACAAAGGGCTTAATGTTAAATTAGATTAATTCTGCCACATAAATCCTTGTTAAGGTCTAAGTCGGATGGGGACTGAGGTAAAAGATATGGCAAACCATTTTATTCTGACCTGCCTCTTCTTGACTTGCAGTAACTTGGGTTATGTTCACATTACGCTTGTTTTGTTAACGTCGCGATATTTGCAACTCTTGGTCGGTTTGATTTAACATTTAACAATAGCTTCTATTTAAGAACCCAACCCGCACTAGACCCGCATGGTAGATTACGGCCCACTCCTTTTCATCGAGAGGAGTCTTGTATCCCAACAGTGGGAACATCTTAGGCTTTGATGATATGATGACTATTCCAGTGCTTGACCGCAATCCCGCCTGATGGTAAAGCGCGCTAGTTTATTAAGAGCATATTCACTCTAGCCTGGAAGACACTTAAATTGCAGTCAGGGGGAAACACCGCCGTAATTAAAACTCTACTGTTTCTCTGTCTGTCTGTCTCTCATAAAATTATTACAGAGGATGTATCTATAGTTTAAAAAAAACACTACAGTTTTTTATATAAATAATGGGCCTTCGTACGCGAGTCCAACTCGCACTTGGCCAGTTTTAATTATTATCAAGTTTCCACTCTTTTTTAGACTTTTCACCAGACATAATTAATTTCGCGGCTAGAGCCGTAATTATTTACCCCCAGTCATAAAAACCGCAATAATCCGCAGCAGCACGGAGCCCTCGTGAAACAACCTCAACCACAATGGCCCGGAAATCAATGGGACGATATGCCTCGGTCCGCTGATGCCGATCCCGTGTGACAGCACCCTAATTAAACCCTATGGCCTCTTTCTATTTCAACAATTGTAATTGTTTTACTTAGTAATATTTCGTTTTAATGTACCTGTTTTATTTTGACCCGAGATAATTAGATCTCCGAGTGATGAAGGGTTGCGATAATAGCAACTATTTGTTTTAAATGTATAGTTACAACTGATCTGCCTTCTGCTTGAACACACATTCCCGTTTTGACCCGGATTAGTAATCTTCACATACGTTGGTATATACCAACCCGCTTGTTTATATTGCCTGATAAATCGTGAAAATCGCATCAAAATTCGTTGCATGGTTTAGATATACTTACAACACGTTTATATTCAACATAATTTTTTATTTATGTGAACCCCAAAACACGTGTCCAGTATTTTTAAGTAAATAATCTATGTACCAAATTTCAAAAAGATATAACGAAAAATGACAAAGTTATGAGCTTGATATTTTACTTGGTTGTCCCAACAAAAATATGGTCAAAGCCCCGCTCAAGCGGACGAGCGCGGTGCATTGACCTCTGCCGTCAGCTGTTGGCCGCGTGCAAGTACTATGATCTATCCTAAGTTACGTTCGCGCGCTCGATATCCACACTGCAACAATGTCTAAATGTATTTGGCTTTTACACTGTGTAAAAATGATTGGAATCGATTCAGTTACTTATTCTGAACAAACTATATTCAGGTTTCGCATAAACAAGAAATAACGTTGTAGTAACTTGAAAAGCATCATTGACTTATAAAATATGTAGTTTTAATTAACAATAATGACTTAATTGCCAAGTCTATGGAACAAACATATTAAGTCCTACATGATAAAGTTCAACTTCAAACATTCGTCACTCTAAAATGAACTTAAGCTATAGAAATAAAGTTGCTATTTGTTTGTAATACAATAACATCAGCTTGAAATACATGGAATAGACTTTACCGTAGACAGTGATTAATTGATTGACTACTGCGCTGCGTGTAGCGGGTTCGATTCCCGCGCGAAACATATCGTTTTATGACCTACAAGTGGTTGTTCCTCGTCTGGCTGTTAGTGTGAGTTGAAAATTGAAAGAAAAATATAATGATATATTCTCGTCTCAGCGACAATCGCTACCAAAACTTGCGTGCGAGGCCGGGTTGGGTCGCTACCCACCCCTGCTTCGCACGGGTGCATGTATTATACATATAAATCTTCCTCTTGAATCACTCTATTTAAAAAAATCGTATTACTATCGGTTGCGTAGTTTTAAAGATTTAAGCATACATAGGGTTATAGGGACAGAAAAAGCGACTTTGTTTTATACTACATAGCGGTCGCCCGCAGCTCCGCCCGCGTAGATGTCGGCTACCGCTGCAAAATGCGAAATAAAATATATTTGTAAGAATTGTGGGTTTTGACCTAATGGTGGTAAAAGGCTACCAATGAGATGATACACGTAGTCCTTCAATTTTAAAAGTGGACATAAAATTACCTAGCCTTATTTATTTTGCGCCAAAAGAAGTAATTTGAAAAAGACTATTGTATTTACGTAGATTTGTTAAAAATGACCAGATAATGGATGGTTATTAGTTAGAAGATTATTTATTGGTTATGGCGGCTCCTGAAGGTTAGGAAGACAAACTTTACCTGAAGCACAGCACATACCATTAGGTTCCTTCGCTCATTTCTTAGCAGACCAGTTAGAGCATATATTATTCATGACTCCGATTTGGACTGACGCTTGTTGCGCATAATCAATCTGCGGATCATATCTGAAAGCCAGTCTGTTGCTGTTTGCTAAAATTCGATTGCAAACTCTATCTGTAGACAACTGGCTATCTCTCTGCCTGAGCTGTAAGAAACGCTCGGTAACTGAGAGGTCCTTACATTTAGTTCATGAAGACGTTGGAAACGCTCCAGCCTCGACTCTCGTACACGTAACTCAAAAGTTATCAGATTTTGTTGTGCAAGGCGTTGCGAACGTTCGCCACTTGATTCTCGTGTGCGTACCTGAGTTTTTTTTTTTTATAAATTATAAACCAGCGCTTGACCGCAATCCCGTCTGATGGTAAGCAGTGATGCGATCGTTGATGGTAAAGCGCGCTAGTTTATTAAGAGCCTATTCACTCTAGCCTTGAAGACACTCAAATTGTATTGTGACGGAAACACCGACGCTGGCAAATTGTTCCAGTCCCTCGATGTACGCAGTATAAAGGAGGAAGCAAAACGCTTCGTCCGGATCGCAGTGGTGTCAACAACGTAAGGGTGGAAACTCGCCGTACGACGGGTCGTCCGATGATGGAACGGAGATGGGGGAATTAAATCATGCAATTCCCTTGCACACTCACCAGAATGCATCCTATAGAAGACCGAAAGGCTGGCTACTCTACGCCTGTGCTCCAGGCTTTGGAGACCATTTCGAGTTAATTCTGGGTCGCCAATCAGCCTCTTCGCACGCCTCTCCACCGAATCCAAAGTGGCAAGGTGACATTTCGCAGCACCAGCCCAAATGTGGCTGCAGTACTCCACACACGAGCGGACCTGTGCTTTGTATAAAATTAGAAGCTGCCTTGGTGTGAAGTACCGCCGGACCTTCGCGATGACGCCTAGTTTTCTGGCAGCCACCCTGGCCTTGGACTCAATGAACCGCCCAAAGTTAAGGCTCGAGGAAATCTCAACTCCCAAAAGCTGAAGGCGGTCGGTACACTCCACGGATACATTCTGAAAAGTAGGAGCCAAGGTGAACGGGCTCCTTTTGGCGGTGAAAAGACACGCCTGTGTTTTGGCGGCATTGAATGCTACAAGATCGGCATTGCCCCATTCGGAGACTGCCTGCAGTGCAGCACTCACACGCTCTACCATGGCCTCTCTTTCGGACCGGATTGTTTCCTTAATAGCCCGAGCTTCCGGCAGGTATCTCTCCACAACTGTGCTGTCATCTGCATACCCATAGATACCGGGCATCAGCAGATCGTTAATATGCAGCAGAAACAGAGTTGCAGAGAGAACAGACCCCTGAGGAACACCGGCATTGGTTGACATGGGCTCAGATGAGCATCCGTCGACAACAACTCGGAGGGACCGTTCAGTCAGGAAGTCTTTTACCCAGCCAGTCAGGCCAGCGGAAATGCCGTACGCTGGAAGCTTACTTAAAAGGCCAGCGTGCCATACCCAGTCGAAGGCCTTCGAGACATCAAGGGAGATGGCAATCGCTTCACCAATTTTCTCGAGGTCCTCGCCCCACAAGTGAGTGGCATACACTAGTAGGTCCCCAGTTGACCGATTGCGTCGAAAACCGTACTGTCGGTCACTGAGGAGATTGCTACCTTCCAGGTAAGCCAAGAGGCGCGAGTTCAATACACGCTCCATAATCTTGCAGAGTATGGAGGTTATTGAAATCGGCCGATAGTTGGTAGGATCGGCACGACTACCCTTTTTGGTCACGGGCTGCACGTTGACAAGCTTCCAGGACTTGGGCACTATACCAGTCCTAAATGAGAGGCGATACAGGCGCGTCAATACAGGAGACAACTCGGGCGCACAAGCCTTAAGAACAATCGCTGGTATACCATCTGGACCACTAGCCTTATTCACGAGAGTTTCTCCGATTTTGTTCAGCAAGGCGTTGTGGACGTTTAGGTGATGATTCTCCCATACGACGTATTCTTTCTGCCCGTGCTTGAGAACTATGTTTAGAAAGTTGAGACGTGGCTCTCTTAGACATTTTCAAATGTTTAAGAAAATGTTAATTACTTCTAATATTCTAGTTCTGAAATGAAATCTAAAAAAATTCGAACAAAAAATTACATTTTAGATTTCACGCACGACCGCTGCGTAGGGAGCCGACCTTGCGTCTGAGCCGCGCGGGGACCTTACTCATAGATATAAACTCTCGCAACGGGCCGTGCAGCAGAAATCGTAATATATTAAATTTTTCGCCATAACTTCAAAACCAAACGTTCAATTATAATCATTCAAAGACCAAATATTATCTACATAAACTGTACTTAGTAAATTTATTTTGATAAGGATAAATAGCATGAGTAAAATAAATGCGTTTAAATGCTGTCAAAAAAAAAAAAAAACAAGATATTTAAATAAAAAAAAAATGGTTGTTGTGCCTCATTCAACATAGATACGTATATTGTGTCGTGGACTTTTTTGTAGATATTTATAAAATCTAAAATTAATTAGAACATTTTATGGTTCTATCTTTTATATTTTAGGCAGCGTACGCAATATAAGTAACTTTTCAGGTTTATTTATTAAATAAAAAAAAAAATTTGAACACCTTGTGTTCAAAAAACCCAAATATTTTACGGAACACTATATTTTTCCAAAATAAAATTTAGCCTATGTTACTCGTGGATAATGTAGCTTTCTAATGGTGAAACAATTTTTGAAAATGGTCCAGGAGTTTTTAAGCCTATTCATTATCATAACCAAACAAACAAACAAAGTTTTCCTCTTTATAATATTGTTGTAGATGTGGGAAGATTAAAGAATCTTATTTAGATTTAAGAAGAAATATTTGTAATTTAAAAATAATACAAATATTGCTTCTCAGATATGGCCCAAAATGATCGACCATCTATATCATTTTCCTAAAAGCACAAACTACAATAAATAAGTTATCGAACAAAGTAATACAGAACCATGTTTTAAAACACTGTTAAAAGTAGAACACCTCAAAACAGTTTATAACTACATCGTGTTCAATATCAGTTACTTAACCAACGTTCAAGATGGAAGCGTAGTTAATTCATAGTTTACAAACTTAGTTTAGAAAACTAACAGCTGTAAAGCGATTGCTTTAATGCTAACTTTAACTTTAAATACTAATCAAGTGGGTTAAATCCTAATATCATTAATTACCTACATCGACTTAGTTAATTGAAACGTTTATTGTTTTGTAAATGTCAATGATTGGCTTATCGTGGCGCGAGAAAAGAATTGCCGGAAGAACTTTCGGGAGGCTTTTGCCCAACATTGGGACAGTAAAAAACAGAGAAAATGTTATTTTTTGCAATAATTATGAATTAGTGCTTGACTACAATCCCGCCTGATGGTAAGGAGTGATGCAATCGTTGATGGTAAAGCGCGCTAGTTTATTAAGAGCCTCTTCACTCAAAAAAACTGGGTGAATAGGAAGGAAGACGTCAGTTGAGTGAGGTGATGCAATGTTAAACCCAACAACACGACCAACGAAGCTGCGCCAGAGGGAGATTGATCTGGAGACTCTCCACGACTGAACTCCCGACACAATAACATTTGGCGCATCGTACCTGGCACACATCGCAACACAACTGCTCAGACGCGTCCTCCGTATGGCTTCACCAGACATCATGCCGGAACACGACGAATCGCTTGGAGGCAGACTTTGCCTGGTGGGTGATAACTTCTGCCGGCAGCATATTGTGGCCTACCACCGAAAAACTGTTTCTCAATCGGCACTTGTACGATTTCTAAGAAATAGGGAAGTAAATAGGTCGCTATCAATTTCTATACATTTTATGAGCGTAAACTTCTCTGTTTATGGTGCACGATTGTAATGTTACGTACATAATTATACACAAATAATCAAACTTATTATTGTTTTTCATGCTTATATTAATTAATTTATTCCTACAGGTTATAATACGCATTCCAGTACTATGAAGTGCTGTTCTAATCATTTTCCACTACACCGGGACTCATTGTTCAACTCGCAGGCCTCAACTGTCCACTGCTCTGCAGAGATTTCTTAACCCGGCGTCTGTATGGTTGGGTCAATATGACCCGCGCAATTTTCAATTGTTTGTATCTTTTAAGAATCGAACGCGACGTTGCCGTACTTCTCAGTAGCTGGAGTTAAGACATCACCTTTCTTGTTTTATGCCACAGTTTAGTTGTCGTGCGACTGCACCGGGAGTTACGCGTGCGCAAACGTCAAAAAGGTAAATATGACCCAACTATACAGTCAATGTAACAATTATGCGCCATTTTAGTAGTTAGTGTAAAAAGATTATAATTTCCGTAATCTGTTATTTGTAGGTTATAATTTAAAATGGATCGTGATGAATGTGAGCGGCAGCGTATTTTAGCAATTTTAGAGCAATGTGATTCAGAGAAAAGTGGAATTTCGTCAGAAAGCGAGCTTCCAAAATGATGTTACGATTGTATCTCATATCCCTAAAAAAAACAAAGTGGTATTACTTATGTCCAGTCTTCACCATGATGCAACAATTGATGAGTCGACAGCAGAAAAGCGTAAACCTGAAATTAACACCTTTTACAATATGACTAAAGGCGGGGTTGATGTTGCTGACGAACTTTGTTCCACATACAACGTTAGCCGTAACACGAAGAAATGGCCTAAAACAATATTTTATGCTGTGCTGAATATGTCTGCAATAAATGCATATATAATACATAATAAAAATAATAATCAAATTGTAAAACAGCGCCAATTCCTCAAAAAGTTAGGCCTTGCTCTCGTAAATAACCACTTGAATACTCGCCAAGACGTCGTGCAGTTGCCGAGAGAAACGCGAAAGAGAATCAGAGATTTTCTTGATGGAGAACCATCTGAGGAGCCACCTGCAAAAGTACAAGGTGTACGGAAAAGGTGTCAAGTTTGCCCAGCCAAAAAAGATCGCAAAACGACGCATACATGCACAAACTGTCACAAGTTTATTTGTCCCGAACATATTGTTCCGTACTGCAAAGAGTGCTGTGATATGTTGCAAGAATGAGACTAACTTAGGACTGTTTTATTTTTATTTTGATTTAAGTTTGAAAGATCTCGTTTTCAACTACACCAAAATGATAATTGTAAGATTATAAGTGAACATTTATGTTATTTTATAGTAACGAGACTGAGGATGTCTATTTTTGTTGATTATTTTTGTATGTTTTTTCATAACTCAAACAAAGATGCTACGATTAGTTAAATTGCCTTTTATTTCTGCTGCATAACCTTAAAATTAGTGTTCTAACTAAAATATACTCATATATTTATTATATATTTAAAGTTCAACAAAATAAAGGCTTCTAAATTTCAGGGTAATTTTGACCCACTTGACAGTCGGTGTAACAATTTTCTACCATACAGACACATACCATACATGGTTAAGAAATCTCGGAGAACGTCTTAAGGCGAAATTTAAAACTTCAATAATCATGCCAATTGAAAGTTAATTAATTTGAATTTGAAGGAATTAAGATGACAAATCCGATAAAAAAAACAGCAAGCCATCAAGAATTTCGAAAAAAAAATTGTCATAGTGACATAATCAACAGCGTTCTTAGAAACTGTCATAATAATGAAAATATTGTTGGAACAATGTAATCGGGATGTAATTTTGACGGGAAAGCTAAGATGAGTGTCACGCGCATTTTTCATTGGACTTTCAAATTTATTTATAGTGACATTTCCTAAATAAAAGCGCGTGATTGATGTGGTAAAAAGTGCATTCAGTAAATAATTCATAAAGAACATTGAATATCGCAGCATAGTGGCCACATCATGACTTTGCATCAAACCTTCCTCATAGACGGTTCACGCGGCCGTCTTTTTAGCTGTCATTGGCGATATCCGCCATTATTGTGAAATGAAATTATCAAAGAATTTATATAATTTGTTACACGTGTTATTGGCAAAATTGTGGTATTCCACAGAGGCCATTGATCAGGAGTTGAGGTTGAATCTCAGCTTGAAATAGAAGAAGAAAAACAATGTAATCGTAAGTAAGTGATATATGTAAATTAAAAAGTGTTATGTTTAGTAGGAAAAAGTAACAACATCCAGCGTAGGTACAGTTCCCAACGCTGAGATGTCACTCAGTCGTCGACACTTAGAGTTAAAGTTGAAGGCTGTGTCTGTGAGCTGAATATTGAGTCCTGGTGTAGTTTAAATTAATCAGACCAGCGCCTCATAGTACTGAAATGTGTATTACGACCTGTAGGAATGAATGAATACAAATAATAAGTGTTACACGATGTGACTGCATCATCGTTCGTCATACATTCCGGGCCTGGCTTTTTGTGTATGATGAGTTTAAATATACAAACAGTTAGACCCGGAACAAATACCTAAAGATAATCTATAATATATATAAGAATCTAACCCACGACATGCAGCTCTGCAGTCGTTCGCTTAACCATAGCGCCAATCGTGTCTATATCTATACTAATCTATAAAACTGAAAAGTTTGTTTGTTTGAACGCGCTAATCTCAGGAACTACTGGTCCGATTTGGAAAACTATTTTTGCGTTGGTTAGCTCATTAATCTAGGAAGGCTTTAGGCTATAATAACATCACGCTGCGACCAATTGGAGCGGAGCTTCTCGTCGTCCAAGATACCACAGTGTCTCAAGACTAAAGTCTTTGACCAGTATGTGTTGCCAGTGATGACTTACGGAACTGAAAAGTGGTCGCTCACAATGGGCCTCATACGAAGACTCAGAGTCACACAAAGGGCAATGGAAAGAGCTATGCTCGGAGTTTCTCTGCGTGATCGAATCAGAAATGAGGAGATCCGCAGAAGAACCAAAGTCACCGACATAGCTCTGCGAGTCACTAAAATGAAGTGGCAGTGAGCAGGGCACATTGCTCGTAGAACCGATAGCCGATGGGGCAGTAAGGTTCTGGAGTGGCGGCCACGTACTGGAAGACGCAGCGTAGGGAGGCCCCCAACAAGGTGGACCGATGACCTGGTGAAGGTCGCGGGAAGCCAATGAGATGATGCCGTGGGAAGGCCGGAAAGCCTTGGGGGAGGCCTTCGTCCAGCAGTGGACATCCATAGGCTGAAGAAGAAGAAGATCGCGGGTGGAACCGCGTGGCGCAGCTAGTTAAATTATAAAAAAGTAGCTAGAGAAAATTCGTGACCAAACAAAGGGAAGCAAATGAGCTTGTTCCCCGCAGGCGAACAAGAGCCGTATTATTATTTCCATTTGGTTATTATGATCTACTCTATTTATACAAGAAAATATAAGTAAAAAAATATATTTAAAAACAGGATGAGAAGCCAAATAGTGTATCTTTTTGATGAGAGGATGTTGTTCAATCTGCGTTCTGATCGATGGGCTCAGGGTACGGTTTTTTACAGAACAAATATTCATGAGTTTGGATTGTTATTCCTTGTTATGAAAGCAAGCTAGGTATTAGAACATCTAAGTACTACCTTTCTGGCTGTCTCTTGAGAAATGATTTTTGGTATCTACACGAGTAAGCAATTAGGTACTTCAAATGTGTTTAATCAAGGTAGCAGATGACGTTGTGTGGCTTCTCCCTACTTCCTTTGGAATAATCATTCACTGAGAAACTCAGGCTAAGTTTTTAAAGCATTTTTAAGCAGTCACTATTTTTATACAACGAGTTTTTTATCCACTGCTTTTAAAATGGTGAAGGAAAACATCACCAGGAAACCGGAAAGTCGGCATGACATCTACAAACCTGCACTTGGCCTGCGATCACGGCACAGTTTCTCTGACCGAGAAGAGGCCTGTGTTCCAGGATGGGGAACATAATAGGCTAATTATATCGTGGTCTAGTGGTTAAAACACCAGCCTCTCAAGTATGAGTGCGCCGTTTCGATTCCAGATCAGGCAAGTACCAATATAACTTTTCTAAAGTTATATGTACTTTCTAAGTATATCTTGGACACCAATGACTGAAGGTGAAGGATAGAACTTCTTGAGAAAACCTGGACCTTAAGTCTGAAATCGCCAACCCGCATTGAGCAAGCGAGGTGATTACGCCCAATCCTTTTCTGTAAGAGAGGAGACCTGTACCCAGCAGTGGGATGATAAAAAAGGTTGATGATGATGATGATATAGTGTAATTATTTTCATTTTTAATTTTTTGCCTTCTTAATTTTTTTTTTTTTTAATAATTATAAACTAGCGCTTGACCGCAATCCCGCCTGATGGTAAGCAGTAATGCGATCGTTGATGGTAAAGCGCGCTAGTTTATTAAGAGCCTATTCACTCAGAAAAACTGAGCGAATAGGAAGGAAGACGGCAGTTGAGCGAGGTGATGCAATGTCAAACCCAACAACACGACCCACGATGCTGCGCCAAATGGAGGTTGATCTGAAGACCCTCCACGACCAAACTCCTAACACAACAACATTAGGCGCATCGTACCCGGCACACATCGCAACACAACTGCTCAGACCCGTCCTCCGTTCGGCTTCACCAGACATCATGCCGGAACACGACAAATCGCTTGGTGTTAACTTCTGCCGGCGGCCGATGTTATGGCCGCCACTATAAATGCAACTCACGTGCGTTCCATCATCGGACGACCCATCGTACAGCGAGTTTCCACCATTACCTACGTACATTGACATCACAACAATCCGAATGAAACAATTTCAAGTCTAGAGTGAATAGGCTATTAATAAACTAGCGCGCTTTACCATTAAAGATTGCATCACTGCTTACCATCAAACGGGATTGCGGTCAAGCCCTAGTTTATTATTTATACTTATAAAAAAAAACTGCTAAATATCAGAATTCGGAAAGCCTCCTAATGACCTCTGCAACGAAATGTCGCCAAAAACAGTAGAAGAATTGGGTTGTATCCTAAAAAATAATTTAATGTCCATCAGATAGATTTATAAAAAATATTGAACACGTATTTTTTATTTTTTCTTTCATTCAAATACTTAGGAACATATATTGATTTGAAATGTCGCATGACGGAGTGGAGTCTGGGGGGTATATTTTGTACCACGGCGTGACGTAATTAGACCCCACTCCGTAACTTTATCACGCTATATCTCAGTAGTTTTTGGTAATATCGACAAAATAATAAATACGGGTCTTATTTTTTTTTTATATACTAGCGGCCGCCAGCGACTTCGTTCGCGTGAAGTTGGTTATGCTCTGCTCCTATAGGTCGCAGTGTGATGTTATATAGCCTAAAGCCTTCCTGGATTAATGGGCTATCCAACGCAAAAATAGTTTTTCGAATCGGACTAGTAGTTCCTGAGATTAGCGCGTTCAAACAAACATAAAAACATACACTTCAGCTTTATATGTATATTAGTACTAGCGGCCGCCAGCGACTTCGTTCACGTGGAGTTAGTTATACTCCGCTCCTATTGGTTGCAGCGTGCCTAAAGCCTAAAGCCTTTCTAGAGTAGTGGGCTATGCAACGCAAAAAGAATTTCTCAAATCCGACCCGTAATTACTGAGATTAGCGCGTTCAAACAAACTCTTCAGCTTTATATATTAGTATAGATAGATAGATAAGACGAACTAATTATTTTTTTTGATTTTCATACCTTGGACACATCCCTTTTGGTGAGCGCAGTTAACTCTTATTAGCGGACAGGAACCACTACCCCTCTCTGTAATCCCTGAGACGCTTTCATGACAGCCAAAGGCTACTAAAAGTCTAAAAATTTCAACTAGATAGCGAAGAGACCTTAGAAAATAAAGGTATCATGATAAAGGTGTATCCACAAGCACATAAGGCTACGAACATTCGAGCACTGGATGCATTGAACAATACAAATGTCTGATACGACCACAATGTTTCTTGAGATACAATCCATGTGCAGGATGAGATCTAATCGGCAAAAATTACAAATTTGCATCCCCCATTGTACGCTTTCAGGGTAGTGAATTTTCAAAATATAATCTAAGTGCTCACTTTTTTAACCTAGAAACATTGTCTGCCAGTGAATTTAAGATTTTTGTTAAATAAATTCAAACGTGGAAGAAATCTGGCTAAGGGAAAAAAATCAACGAGGAAGGCCCTTTCGAACAAATCATTGCTTTGTTAACTTTTTAAATACTTTTTTAATTGTGGGTTTTGAAAAGTTATGAAAAGAATGATGTCTCGTTTTTTTTAAATAAAAATTTATAAAATCTTTTATATCATTGATATTTTTTTATCCCGTAAACGTTATTAGATAGCATTAATTCAATAATTTAATCATTCATTAATATATACAGTGTTTTAACCGACTTCAAAAAGGAGGAGGTTACTCAATTTGACCGTATATATGCTTTTTTTTATCTCACGTAGCATTAACAATCAACAAATTAGTAACAAGTTGATAATTTTGCTAGTCGTAATACATTATGTTTAATTACTAAGATAGAAAATATTAGATTTAATTTTACTGCTGTTTTTTATCCCAAATTTAATTTAAAATAACATAACATTGTGACGATACTCGCGAAAAAAAATCGCGGTGTGGTTCAACCTTAAAACGAGTTTCTCTCACACAATCCCTAGAGAAAAACATACAACCCTTTCATGTACAGCTAATAGGTGTAAGTAAGTTTTACCCGACTTAACAGAAAATATCGACGTCTCTAGACACTCGTAAATTGTTACAGGATTCTCACATAAGTGGGATATATTCTGGACACAGATAGGTATAATATGAACCTAATTAGAGCGTCTTCTCTTGCCGCCAAGCGATTTGTCGTGTTGGTAAAGCGCGCTAGTTTAGTGAAAGCCTATTAACTAAAAAAAACTGAGGGAATAGTAAGGAAGACGCTAATTGAGCTAGATGATGCAATATTAAACCCAGCAACATGACCAATGCTGCTGCCAGAGGGAGATTGATCTGGAGACCCTCCACGACCAAACTCCCATCACAACAATATTTGGTGCATCGTAACCGGCAAACATCGCAACACCACTGCTTAGACCCGTCCTCTGTACGGCTTCACCAAACATCATGCCGGAATACGACGAATCGCTTGGCGGCAAGACTTTTTCTGGTGGGTGGCAACTTCTGCCGGCCTACCATCGTGAAAATATTTTTCTGGTATAATAATAATATCCAGCTGTCAATGTTTCGGCACAGCGATTGTCAGATTAGGTGCGTGCAGCGTAATCATATCTTGGATAGTACTGTACTTGATTGCCTGCGAAATCAAATACCGAGTAGCCGTGCCTTGCCCACCAATAACAGCTCGTAGGGGCGGGCTGGCACCAGTCGAAGGTTGTGGAAGCAGCTTTCTTTCCCCCACCCCCTTCATAGGTATGATAGGTATGGGGTGGTTTTTAGTCAGTAAGAGTCTAACAGATCCTGCAACCCGGTGGTAGGCCGTAAACATCGGCTGCCAGCATAAGTTACCACCCACCAGACAAGGTCTTGCCGCCAAGCGATTCGTCGTGTTCCGGCATGATGCCTGGTGAAGCCGTACGGAGGACGGGTCTGAGCAGTTGTGTTGCGATGTGTGCCGGGTACGATGCGCCAAATGTTGTTGTGTCGGGAGTTTGGTCGTGGAGAGTTTCCAGACCAATCTCCCCCTGGCGCAGCATCGTTGGTCATGTTGATCTTGGCTTTAATATTGCATCACCTCGCTCAACTGCCGTCATCCTTCCTATTCCTAAGTTTTTTAAGTGAATAGGCTTAATAAACTAGTGCGCTTTACCATCAACGATTGCATCACTGCTTACCATCAGGCGGGATTGCAGTCAAGCACTAGTTTATAATTATTAAAAAAAAAAGAAGAAAACTTGCCCCAGGGCAAGAATCATTTCATCCAGCAAAAGAGTATATTCCCCTTCTACAGTGTGTCTTTTATTTACATATCTTGTTAGATAACTTTTATCTCTGTTAAACATAACTGTTTACATAAGGTGCTTAATATATAATTAATTAACCATATAAATATAATAAATACAACAAAAACCAAAGAACACTGAGGCGTTTTTTTATGACCTCTCCCGCTCTGATCAGAGCGGAAGGGTGTGTCAGACTATTACTGACTAAAACCCACCCGTATTCCTTGACTTGACTGTGCGCCAGGGTCACGGTTTCTTTTTTTAACCAGCCCACAACCCTGACCCAGAAAGTTCTATGTTACTGGTATGGTTTCCGCACTCATTCCCTCCAGTGGACCAGTGTGTTGTCAGGTCTCCTAGCTTATTGGGAACATCTGTGTAAGATCCTGGTGCTCCTATGGTTTTGTTTCTAATTTGGGTAACGCCTGTACACTCGAAGAGCACATGCGCAACCGTCTCGTCAGCCTCCATACAGGCTCTGCGCAGAGGGCTGTCCGTTATGCCTATTGTGTGGAGATGCTTATTCAGCGAGCAGTGGCCCGTAATCCTCGTCATCAATCGTAGACCCATTAGGTATCGATCTTCCTGGATCCCGTTACACACTTAGGTATCGAAGTAATATAAATAGGAAATATTATGATGTCATTTGTAGATGTAGGTAGATCTTTGACAGTTCTTGCGGATAGTCAGAAGCCCAGTAACTGGGTTGTGGAGGTCAGATAAACAGTCGTTCCCTGTAAAATACTGGTATTTAGCGAGGTCGGTAAGACTAGAAGCCGACCTCAATATATGATGATGATAGTTCCTAATATATATATTTTTGTGCGACTTACGTGTTTTTAAATCTCTGGAATTGTTTTCATGGAGGTCTTTAGAACTAAAAGCCGGTTCTGACTCACTGGAACCTCAGCTGGCCTGGCAAGCATCGCAAGATACAAGACTCGGCCCACTATCGACTTCCGGCCAACGCAAACGCCACAAAAACATACAACGCGTCATACTGACGTCACACGAATTTC
The DNA here is from genome assembly GCA_037179545.1 of Sesamia inferens. Taxonomy (NCBI): domain Eukaryota; kingdom Metazoa; phylum Arthropoda; class Insecta; order Lepidoptera; family Noctuidae; genus Sesamia; species Sesamia inferens. The sequence continues at coordinate 27,865,041 of CM073933.1, read as the reverse complement.
ACATCTCACAAGCGAGTTTACCGTGCAATTAGCAAACATACAACTTCCCAACATCAACCGTTGGGCAAGTGCCCGTCAGGAATAAAACCCATATGGCCGGAGGATCCTCCCTTTTCTATGGAGGATGAGTGGACTTTGCTCCCTGTTCCTCATACCTCCACAGGTGTAAGCCTGATGAATATCGTGTTCCTACATTTCGTGTAATCTAGGAATACGTATCTTGTATCTTATGCTAGAAATATTGTTTATTTTATTTCTTGTTCTATTTTCCTCAGTAAAGAAGTTAATCCTTAAGAATCATATAAATAACAAAGATTTAGAATATTGCACTTTTGTAGTATCAACGAAACATTCCCACATACATCACAACGTTTATTTTTCAACATTGGCAACTAAAAGTACCAACTGGTCGCAACAACATAAAACAAAGCATTCCTATTGAATCTCGTTCACCGAACATTTTCTTCTCGTTCGAATTCTAAAACTAGGATAAACGTTCCTTTGCCTTTCAAAGAATCGAAATCTCAGTAGGTACCGTGGCATACCAGGATACCGGAAATTCTTGAGTCTGCATTCTGCATGCATATTCAATATAGGAGAACAAAATAGTAAAAAGGGCGAATAAAAATCTCGTTTCAAACAAATCGTTCCCGTTCAAGTCCGTATAATGGAAGGTGGTACAATGGTGCAATTCTGGTACGACACTGCCACTGGCGGTCTGTTTGACGTACTTATTCAAAAATCTGTTGCTAAGTATTTATCTGGTTGTTTATTGTATTCTTACTGTTAAGATTCAATCTTCATTTCTGTATTGATGTTGTTTGATAGATAAGAAGGGTATGTAAGGTTTAGCTGCTTTTTTTTAAAATATAAATTATAAACTAGTGCTTGACTTCAATTCCGCCTGATGGTAAGCAGTGATGCAATCGTTGGTGATAAAGCGGGCTAGTTTATTAACAGCCTATTCAGTCTAGCCTTGAAGACACTCAAATTGTAGTCCGACGGCCGCTGGCAAATTGTTCCAGTCCATCTATGTACGCGGTATACAAGAGGAAGCGAAATGCTTCGTCCGGATCGTAGTGGTGTTAACAACGTAAGGGTGGAAACTCGCCTACAGCCTATTTTTTTAAGTATTGAACAAGTTTTTTTATTTCCAAAAATATCTTTAACAAAAATATTATCTGTACGCCCCATCGCTCCTATGTATTGTTATCTCAAAATATACGGATTATTACACGAGTGAATAAATTGGTGAAGCCGCAGAAAATACTACACATCTGTTCAATTCTCAATCTTCTGAAAGCTGATATTGATTGGCTATATCACCGGTTCGACACCCTGAGGTAGAACGACCTCAAAGAGATACACGTTTCAATTTCTCATCCCCTCCAACTGTAAGCCATAAATAATATCCTGAAAAAAGTTATTTAACACATCCTCAATAACTCGGGGTCGGTGAGCAGTATAACGTTGCCAATTCTTCGGCTTGCCTATGAGGAATGAAGCTGGAATCAAGCCAGCCTTTTCTACGTACAATGAAACATCTCTTTATAGCTAGCTTCATGTATGGATTCAGTTATACCAACCGTTATGTGGGACGGTGCTGTATGGAGCCATAATTTTAAGGTTTGCAGAACTACCGACGGTATATAAAGAAAACTTTGGGTGGGTTTCAAAAATGTCGACGGTATTACAATACAGCATGCCTATTAGCTTACTTTTTGAAAAGACTTGTGCCCAGCTGTAGGTTATCGTTTTGAATTGCAATAAAATGAGGTTAGGTTAGGCTATCACTAGCGCGCTTTACCATCAACGATTGCATCACCGCTTACCATCAGGCGGGATTGCGGTCAAGCACTAATTTATAATTATAAAAAAGTTTAGTTTAAAGAACCTTTGTTGAACTTTGACAATGAGGGTTTTAATGTCGGTCTCCGTGGCGCAGCGGTCAACACGCCTGACTGCGACGTGGACGCTCCGGGTTCGATCCCCGGCCAGGTCATGATGGGAAACGTTCTTTTCCTGATTGGCCTGGGTCTTGGATGTTTATCTATATATGTATCTATTATAAAATATAGTATCGTTGAGTTAGTATCCCATAACACAAGTCTCGAACTTATTTTGGGGCTAGCTCAATCTGTGTGATTTGTCCGTATATATTTATTTATTTTATTTTCTTTTTTTTTTTAAAAATATTGCTTTATAGGTACTATGAATTTTTAAGAATATACGTAACTCTCAAGCAGTACCATGATTTCTAGGAATATGATGATTGCAGTGTCAACGGTCTCTTAATATTTTGTACCTTGACAATAAAATCAATACAATATGTCAAAAATAAATCGGTGCAACGACGTGTCCATAAAATGTTCTGAGCGTGTTATTTATTTTTTATTTATTTTTGGGCTGGGTTCGTCTTCTTGTGCGAGAAGACGCAGCAGCCAAAGGTTTTTTAGCGAGGTGTCCTTCCTCTTAGCCCACTCGTTTGCCCGGAGGCAAACGGGGCCCCCAGCTCCTCTCAGTGAGGAGGCCGGGTTGCCCGACGGTGACCCGGGATTCGGATCACGTCAACCACCAGTAGGCCTAGTATGAGTTTTCAATACGAAACTCGATCGTTGATAACGAGCGCGTTTGGCGCTCTCATTGGTTGAGAGTTCTTACAACCTTGAAGCGGGCCAATCGCTGAGTCAAACGCGCTCGATATCGACGAACGAGTTTCGTAATGAAAACTTATACTAGGCCTACTGGAGTGGTGGCCGACCCGCCGCACGTGTGACCGCCAAAGCGGTCCCCACTTCTGGTTTTGGTCCGCGCCGGTAATCCGGTAACCCCAACATCTGGGGGTTGTTCCCCTATCCGCCACCTGGGGACGCGTCTGATGGCAGGCCAAAAACTGCACACGGACTGATTGGCGATCCTGATTTAACTCAAAACGGTCTACAAAGCCTAGAGCACAGGCGTAGAGTAGCCAGTAATTTGACAGGTCTAAACTGACATATTATCTTCTGTCCTTTTCTTAATGAAATAGAAAGGAAAAGATGCACCGTACTTAAATTTAGTTAAGTTTGTGAACCAGAGACTCGGGGCCTATAACTATGATATTCATTTAAATAATAGGGATATATCCAAGGTATGAAAAAAGAATAGTCCGTCTTATAGATAATAAAATAAATAAGACCCGTATTTTTTATTTTGTCGAAATTACCAAAAACTATTGAGATATAACGTATTAAAGTTACGGAGTGGGGGCTAATTACGTCACGCCGTGGTATATTTTGTACCACGGCGTGACGTCATGCGACATTTCAAATCAATATATCTTCCTAAGTATTTGAATGAAAGAAAAAATAAAAAATACGTGTTCAATATTTTTTATAAATCTATCTGATGGACATTTAATTATTTTTTAGGATACAACCCAATATTATTAACACTTCAAATTTGTATGCACTTAATCTGACATTAACACTTAACGTATTACATACTCTATATCATTTATTTTCGTCACAGAAATACGATAATATAAGATTATTTAAGATTATTTTTATAAATATAAGATTATTTATATGCATTATTATGTTTCTGTGACAACATTACAAATTTGTTATTATTTGTTCATATTTAACGATTTAATATACAAAACATGATATTAAAATACAATGAAACAGTTAAATACAATCAAAATCATGTCAAAATTAAATAATAATAATAAAAAAATAACAATGTCAAGTAATATAAGTTAAACAAAAAAATTATGATGACCGACATTTGCTTCCAGATTCCATACCTTCAGTCAAATTAACTGAAAATATAAAATACAAAAACAAATGTCAGTCAAGTCCTGCCAAATTATACAAACCGCCCCTAACGGCTCCCGGTGCAAAGGTACCCTCAACGCTTGCCGCATTGCCACGCTGGATGGCGATGGCTAACCTTTGCATCAAGAACGAGCCGGAGCGGGAGTCACCCGTTTTATCATGGAGTCTATGCCCCTTCTCACTAATGAGCTTCTTGACCTCAGTACCCCAACTTCCCAAGGTCTCCACAGCAATAGGTACAAAGTGGTACCGGTCCGCCAACGGCGCATACTTCACTCTCTTCCTTTCAGCGGCGTCTTCAGCTGCCGCCGACGGTGAAACGACCGTGCGGCCAAGATGGTTAGTGGCCACCGTGTTGACGCAAGTTGCGTCCCATCTTAGGCACTTGCCATTTTTCCAAGGCACCAGGGTCAGGCCGTCCGGCCTCGTGCCGTCCGGTCTGCACAGACCCGGGGGCTCCAGCACGCAAGGAACATCTTCCGATGCAAACGCCCTCCGCACAATATCGTTGAGTGCATGGTGACGCGGGAACCTCCCTGAGCAATGACGACAACTCAAAGCGTGATGGCCATCGGCCTCCAACATGGAACCGCATGTCATTAAAATAAAATTTTCTCTGTTCCAAAGTCAACTCGCGGAGACCAGTTAAATGTTTTAATGAAATGACGAATCTCGTATTTGGAGATTTAACATTATTATGAACTGCAATTCCACACGGCGTTTGGACACACACAGTACAACAGTACCCGATCAGATTGGCTCGGTCCATGATCGGATTATGCTGCGGTGGCTTACATAATGTACTAGGGTTGAAGTAGATGTAGGGGTTAATTGATTCTATTGAGACAAAATAGCCTTTCTATCACATTTAACCTTATATTGGAATTGATGAATTTTGGATGGCGATACCTATAGAAAATTTTCGATTACTGCGGTTGGGTTGAGTATAGATTAAAGGTTTAATAGGTCAGTTTAATCAATTATCCCATCTGTATAAACAACTGTTGCTATAGAACCAAACGTGGAAATGTGAACTTAAAAATAGCTGGCTTATTCTGATACAACGAAACCCAACCGACTACCGTTACTGCCACCATTAACATTTGGTTCTAAAATAAATAGTTGAATACTACAATCATGAGACTAATATTATATCGACATGAATTTTGCCTGAGAAGGTCAAAAACCGACCTTTGAGTAGTACCAAAATTTTTTAATAAGCTACCAATTGATATAAAGGTTTTAAATTTGACTCAATCTAAACGCAATCCATTTTTTTTATTATTATAAACTAGTGTATGACCACAATCCCGTCTGATGGTAAGCGGTGATGCATTCGTTGGTGGTAAAGCGCGCTAGTTTATTAAGAGCCTATACGGTCTAGCCTTGAAGACACTCAAATTGTAGGATTGAAACACGGTCGCTGGGAAATTGTTCCAGTCCCTCTATGTACGCGGTATACAAGAGGAAGCGAAATGCTTCGTCCGGATTGTAGTGGTGTTAACAACGTAAGGGTGAAAACTCGCCTAAAGCCTATTTTTTTAAGTATTGAACAAGCTTTTTTATTTCCAAAAATATCTTCAACGAAAATAAAGTAAAGTAAAGCGCGCTAGTTTATTAAGAGCCCATTCTCCCAAAAAAAAACTAATATATGTCCTAACGGCCCGAGTAAAGTGATTTCTTTTACATTGTTCTAGAAGCCTATGAAATTATCACACCAAAAAAATTTTTTTTCCAAAAAAAAAAATACAACTGACTTCCAAAAAATACTACAAAGTGAAAAATAACTAATTTCGGAAGTCGGTGTTTTTAGTAAATAGGGAAAGACGGCAGTTGAGCGAGTTGTTACAATGTTATACCCAACAACACGACCAACGATGCTGCGCCAGAGGTAGATTGATCTGGAGACCCACGGCCAAACTCCCGACATAACAATATTTGGTGCGTACCCGGCACATAGCGCAATACAACTGCTCAGACCCGTCCTCCGTACGGTTTCACCAGACACCATGCCGGAACACGACGAATCGCTTGGGGGCAAGACTTTTTCTGGTGGGTGGTAACTTCTGCCGGCCGGCAGCCGATGTTATGGCCTACTACTGAGGAATTGTGACCACCATTGCCGAATTTCCTACTGACAAAATATCATGTGACTCCTGATCCTTTATTTAAGATGCATAACGTAATATCCTAACTAAAACCGTTTGATAGTTGTAATTGTATCAAAAATATAATATTTTCTTTAATTTCGAATATGTTTAGGTAATAAGTGTAAATGGCAGGTTTTTGAGTTTCTATAAAATATTTGCAAGACCTTACGTTATTTACATCACTAAAAAACGCAGTAATACATACTTTGATATTGAATAATTGGTGAAATTAAAGACTTATAACACTACAGTTAAAAATTTTCCAGTTATTTCCATTACATCTTGACCATCTAATTCCATTGTGAAGAAAATTCTACCCTTAAAAAGAGCATCACCTCGTTGCCACACCCAAGTATTGTGTTTTGTCATTTAGACCCGAAATACTAAAAAAGGCCGAGTCTTTTGTCGCAGCCTTTTTTACGTCCAATATGTGAAGACCCCTACAGTTAACCTATTAAAAGGGATTTGGGTTTCTTGTTAATCCGGCGGTTGTAAACTACTGTCGGTCACGTGTGCAACAAAGGAAACTATGATGAAGGTCCCGTTTTTATTAAAATGTCCAGCCCTCTTAAGCCGATTTTATTTATACCCACCCTTACAAAGTTACTCGGGAAAGTTTGCGTATATGAAGGGATGTATGTGCCTTCCCATTTTAGGGACAATTGAAACGTATTCGTTTCTATATTTTTGTTCTGGGTAACGAGGAAAGGGAAGGAATGTCCTTCACTCTAATTCTTTCAACGAACGGACGAAGAACTTGTGGAAACGCAGGAGCGTCGGTTAGGAATAACGGTAGACATGCAAGAATAATTGATGCTTTCCAAGCGTTTTTATTTTTAGTTATGGTATCTGGGAAGTCTTTCGCGACAGCCTCTGTGACGTAGCGGTAGCGAACGCGATCCTCCATCCACGACACGATCGAGACCTCCGCACAGTGCAAATATTTGTATGCATGAATATGTAAATTTGCACTGCTCAGGTCGTTTCTCGGAAAGCACGCTAAGCCGTTGGTCCCGGTTGCCATAATAACATCTAATGGCAGTCGTTACGGGTTATTGGAGCCCTCAAAAGTCCAACAGTTGGTTTAACGGCAATGCTTCGATATCGCCTTCGGGTTGTGGAGGTCAGACGGCAGTCCCTTCACGGAAAATATCGAACTTTCGCCAAAAACAGCAGTTAAGACTGATTTACACGGTGCAATTTAATTGCCTATGGCTTCAATTAAGTTGAAGCAACAATAAAAGTTGCATTGTCTAAACACCATTTAGAAGGTGCAAGTCATTTGTTGCATGAATTTTATTGTATGCCATAGGCAATTAAATTTCACCTTTATACTGGTAAAGCGGACCCCAGACTCTAAAAGCTGAAAAAAAAGCTTTGGATTCGACTGGGATTTACGCTGAGATGATTATGATGATGATCTGGGAAGTCTTTCTCTTTATCAATTCTTGTCACCACTGTCTGCCTAGCCTTTTCATTCACAAAAACACGCCCTGATATTTATATGTTCTCTTATCTTCATCCTCTAATCCAACGTTATCCTCCTTCAATAAAAGTAATACAATCGATTCCTCACCACAACACAACAATATATCTCCTGTCTTTACCAAAACTACGCAAACAACATCTAAGAAAATATTAATTCCAAATAAGCTTCACTATTAATCCCAGCTCAACGATAACACGAGAACGCCTACCAACATTAAAGGTAGCATACCAGCATAAGACGCGGCGTGTACCAACATTAGACGTAGCATGTACCAACATTAGACCTAGCGTACCAACATAATACGTGCCGCGTGCCAACATAATCTCAGAATCCGGAATGCTAAACAGAGATTTGTTTGTTGTCCTCAATCTGGCGTTGTGTAACTAAGTAAATAATATTATATAATATAATACAGCATTCTGCGTTATTCCATGTCTGGCTGGTATTGTGACTTATATTTCAAGGTTGGAAGATAAGAGGAAATATAATTCAATACTTGGCATATACATTTTAACTATTGTTTATGCTACTAAACTACGTTTTTGTTACATTTTTATATATATATATAGACAGAGTGTATGTGACATCGTAACGCAAACTTCGCGAAAAGGCTAGACCGCATGCCACTAATAAAATTGTGATAGTCATTTATGTCGTTAATGAGCGGTTACAGAAATCACAGTGTTTTACAAAAAGTGTCGGCTCGGCCTTTGAACGTTGCAATCGTGCCGCCGCGCGGGTTTGTAGGTATGAATTTGATCCCTGATGTGAACTCTATTAAATCAGCTGATAAGATAGTTTTTCGAGTTTTGTTAGTATAGTTTATTGGGTTATAAAAGTATAGCAATTATGAACGGTTTAAAGTGAAAAAAATTACATATATATTTTTTTAAATCATGAAAAAGTCGACGAAAAATTCCTTCACTGGGGGGTTCAAAATCATGTACTAGATCCATGGTAAGTACTCGTTTGTGCATCGATGTCAGATACACCCTTTATATCGTATCGGGTGTCGTGGTGGCCTAGTGGTTAGAACACCAGCCTCTCCGGTGTGAGTGCGCGGGTTCGATTCCAGGTCAGGCAAGTACCAATGTAACTTTTCTACAGTTACATGTACTTTCTAAGTACATCTTGGACACCATTGACTGAAGGTGAAGGAAAACATCTTGAGGAAACCTGCACTTTTATAAGTCTGAAATCGCCAACCCGCATTGAGCAAGCGTGGTGATTACGCTCAATCCTTTTCTGTATGAAAGGAGATCTGTGCCCAGCAGTGGGACGTTAAAAAGATTGATAATTATGATCCCATACATACATATGTATTTCTGTAATAAATATCACTGGAATATTATTAATTATACGTAATGTAAATCAAATAGTAAATACATATGCAACTATGAGGAAATGGAAAAGATTTTTGTCCTCCATATTTTATGATAGACAATTAATCGGCTTCACATCTACCTTTCTTAACATTCATACGGTTTGTTAGAGGTCGAAAAATAACGATATAAGGTATTTTCCGTCTCCAGACCATGGTCCGGAGGGTGAGTGCATAGCAGGCCGTCACCTCCTTCTGCGAAGCAGTGATGCTAGCAAAAGAGGAGGCGGAGTGCGTAAAGAAGCGGGAATCTCAGCGCCCTCGTGCCTCTAGCCACCGCATGAAACGCCCTGGTCGAGAGACAATATCGAACTCCCGCCCACAGTAGGCGCGGGCTTGCGAGTGGCGAGAAGTTGGCAGCTCGCCGCCCGGTAAGCACCAGGCTCGGATCGACGGCGCGTTGTGTTTCACGCTCGCCTTTTAGAGATATCAGCACTTGGTGGTTCCACGAAGACCGATGCCTGGGTCAGGGTTGCGGGTTGATCAAAAGAGAAATCATGGCCTTGGCGCTCAGGCAAGTGAACACGGGTGGGATTTAGTCAGTTAAGAGTGACAGAGGTCTTTTAATGATTTCCCATATACACCAATAGAAAAGGTATTATCCGTCTATTTTGAATACAGTATCCATTCCGCTAAAGATGCACGTAAGCAGAATACACGAGAATAGTTCATTCACAACTATACAGCAATCAAACGATTCAAAAGGTACATATTGAAGCCATGTTGTAAGTGTATGAATCATAAAATACAGTGAATTTATTGCCTTTACTGAATAACAATCACTTTTTTGTTCCTTTTAGAATTTAAAATTGATTACTTCTGAAATTACTAGCTATAAGGCTTTCCCTAATCCGTATCTGATAGATTATTGGAATTAAACCCGTTTATTAATGCTGTATGGGTATTAGGTAAAGGAGATTAATTAGTAAATCAGGACAGATTTTGTATGGCGATTTAATATATACTTAATATGTGTAATATCTTTTATTAATGGTATGAACAGAAAGAGAAAAAAAATGGTTTAGATTTCACAGAACACACGTACACAAAAAAAAATCTTATAATACAAACAAAATACATCTATAACCACGACCCAAAAAGCAGAAATAGTCGACGATTGTACGTCATTATTGTGATCAGAAAGCTTCTCTACTTAGTTTAGCTGGAGTAGACCCATAGTTCAGTGCTTATTTTCAGTGGCTATCCTAAAAGGATGTACAGAAACCGAGTCAAATCAACTGATTCTTACTTACATACAGATATTAAGCCTCACTTTCACAATCTTTAAATATCAAATATTTGTTTACATAGTACATACTCATATACATATATACTGTGCGATAATGCCATATAGTTAATACATAGGTACAAATGTTAACTTACCAACAAGAAGCGCTATTTATTTTTTTTTTGCGGTACTAACAGCGAATTTTTTTATATGTAATTTATGGTACTCGAAATACGTATCACATTTTCCATATGACATCACTACGAGGTATACTTTACCTTTATAGCCCCTGTATAAAGACTATAATCCTGCTGGCTTTATCCTAATTAGATAATTAAGAGGCAGTTACATGAAAAGGTATACAAGCAGAGCGGTGGCTTATTCGATAGAGCCGTGGCCCCTGGCACAGGCAAATGCAGACGAACTCGGGTGAGTTATAGTTAGTAAAAATCTGAGTAGTTATTTACCGTAAAGTGGAGCTAATTGAAAATCACGGGGTTATTTGGAACTGGCGAAGTTATTTAAAAATAATCAAAACTTCCTCGGTGGGAGGCCACATCGGCTGCCGGCAGAAGTTATCACCCACCAGACAAAGTCTTGCCGCCAAGCGATTCGTCGTGTTCCGGCATGATGTCTGGTGAAGCCGTACGGAGGACGGGTCTGAGCAGTTGTGTTGCGCTATGTGCCGGGTACGATGCACCAAATATTGTTATGTCGGGAGTTTGGTCGTGGAGGGTCTCCACATCAATCTCCCTCTGGCGCAGCATCGTTGGTCGTGTTGTTGGGTTTAACATTGCACCACCTCGCTCAACTGCCGTCTTCCTTCCTATTCACTAAGCTTTTTAAGTGAATGGGTTTAATAAACTAGCGCGCTTTACCGTCAACGACTGGATTACTGCTTAACATCAGGCGGGATTGCAGTCAAGCCTAGCGCTATATTCTTAAAAAAAAAAAAAGAGGATACAATATTCTACCTTCAAATCAACTTAACAATGACTTTAGTCGCCTGTTCAGGTAAACGATCATTGTAGTCAACACTATATCTACGTCACGTGATCAGCCGATCATGAGCTTAGAGTGAGCTGTCATCAATCATCAACCAAGAATCAACTAGTGGGATGTGTGAACGCGGCAAATACAATTTGCCGCTCCTAGAAGGTAATGTTTTTTTTTAATGAGCGTACTTCTATGAATGTACGTATTTAAAATAAAGTTTTTGTTTTAATCCTTACCAATATTATATAAATTGGAAACTGAGTTTGTTTGTTCCACTTGCACGCCGTGACTGCTAAACCGATTGCTTTGAAATTTTGCAGACGTAAATTTAAAGTCCTTATTAAATAATAGTGTACTTTTCATCTGGGGAAAATTCGATATTCCCGAGGGAAAACATTTTTTTTTAATAATTATAAACTAGTGCTTGACTGCAATACCGCCTGATGGTAAGCAGCGATGCAGTTGTTGATGGTAAAGCGCACTAGTTTATTAAGACTATTCACTTAAAAAACTTAGAAATAGGAAGGATGACGGTAGTTGAGCGAGGTGATGCAATGTTAAACTGAAGACCAACACGACTAACGATGCTGCGCCAGTGGGAGATTGGTCTAGAAACTCTCCACGACACAGAATACTCTGTGAACCGCATTAAGATTTTGATGCAAAAATAAAAAATGAATAATATATATTGGAAATGAAATGAAATGAAATGAAATGAAATGAAATGAAATGAAATGAAATGAAATCGTTTATTAAGCAAGCAGGATCACCGATCACTTTTACACGTCATGTTTTTTTTATTTTTTCTTTTTTTTTTTTTTTAAACTAGATGAAGCCAGCATTTCCTAACTGACTACCTCTGAGAAGAAATAGCCGAAACAAACTCAGGGATCATCGTCTTTTTTAAAGTCCAGACATTAAAAATGAAAATGTTTACAATAATTTACGTTATAATTACGCATATTGCTTAATAACAATGCTTAACAGAGCGAGCAGCTCAGTCCCAAGCCTCTCTATCCTCTAAATAATCTGAGATTTTATAATACCCCTTTTTGCAAAGTTTGGCCTTTATATAGGTTTTATATCGTTTAATGGGTAAGTTTCGAATGTCCATGGGAAGCTTGTTGTAAAAGTGTATACATTGACCCATGAACGAGTTGCCTACTCTGTGGAGACGAGTGTGATGTACAGCAAGATTGTGTTTGTTCCTGGTATTTATATTATGAACTTCGCTTATTTTCTTAAAATTAGATATATTTTTATGTACATACATAAGATTTTCAAATATATATTGCGAAGCTACAGTCAGAATGTTCACCTCTCTGAATTTTTCTCTAAGAGAATCTCTAGGACCAAGGTTGTAAATGGCTCGAACAGCCCTTTTCTGTAAAACAAAGATGGTATTGATGTCCGCACAAGTTCCCCAGAGAAGAATCCCATAAGTCATAAGACTATGAAAATAACTAAAATAAACAATTCTGGCTGTATTCACATCAGTTATCTGTCTAATTTTCTTAACAGCATAAGCGGCAGAACTGAGTCTACCCGACAGCTTCTCAATGTGAGGACCCCATTGTAACTTGGAGTCAATAGTCAATCCAAGAAAAACTGTCGACTCGACAGGGATCAACTCTACTCCATTCAGTTGAACATTGGTACTTAACTGCCTGACATTTGGCGTAGAAAATTTAATGAATTTAGTTTTTTTTTCATTCAAAAGAAGGTTATTTACATTAAACCAATGGACAACTTTCGAAAGTGCATTGTTAACTTCGTCAAAATTTGCTAGCTGACGCTTGACTTTAAAAATAAGAGAAGTGTCATCCGCGAACAATACTATGTTGTGATTATCCCTCACGTGATGAGGTAAGTCATTAATATAAATTAAAAACAAGAAAGGACCTAGAATTGAGCCCTGCGGAACGCCCATGGTGACCTCAGATCCTGCAGATTTGTTGCCATTAACATCAACCCTCTGAATTCGATTATTCAGATAAGAAGTCAGAAGGTCGAGAGCTCTGTCCCTTAAACCATAATGGTACAGTTTCCTAATAAGAGTATCATGATGTACGCAATCAAAGGCCTTGGACAAATCACAAAAAATACCAAGAGCATCTTGCGATTCCTGCCAGGCCCCAAATATGTTCTTTAGCAACGCCACGCCCGCATCGGTAGTTGAACAACCCTTTGTAAAACCAAATTGTTTCACGTGTAATAAATTATATAAGTTGAAATGTCTCAACAACTGTTTCAAAATTAATTTTTCAAAAATTTTGCTCAAAGTTGGTAATATAGAAATTGGCCGAAAATTCGTGGGATCAGTTGTACTACCAGATTTGAACAGTGGAATTACTTTGCTAAGTTTCATCAAATCAGGAAATATACCAGATGTGACACAAGAATTAAAAACAATTGCTAAGAAAGGTGCGATAACATCTATTATTGAAGCTACAGTATATACTGACAAACCCCAATGATCGGCAGTTTTTTTTTACATCAAGATCCTTAAAAGATTCTATAATGTCTTTAGCAGTCGCAAACGTAAATTCAAAGTGTTTGTCACATTCTGGAACACATTCTTTTAGTATGGCGTAGGCAGAAGTGGAGGAAGAAGACAAAGTTTTTGTTGTTATTATTGGAATACTAGTAAAAAAATTCTCAAACTCAGTTGCTACCTCCAAGTCCGCCTTTATATCTTCATCGTTAATTTTAAGATGGAAATCGCGATTTTGTACTTTGGTTCTTCCAGTTTCAGAATTTATAATTTGCCAAGTTGTTTTGATTTTATTTCTAGAAGATTTTATTTTATTTTTAATGTGTATGGCTTTTGCTGAGGAACAGGCTCTCTTAAAAGTTTTTGAATATTTTTTAACGAATTCTTGAAAAGCTACATCATGGTTATATGTTTTTTGTGTTGGTTATATGTTTGTTGTGAGGCTCCCCATACTTAGAACTGAAACTCAAAAATTTTTTTTCATTAAACACATACGTGTGGGGTATATATGGATAGGTCTTCAAAAATGATATCGAGGTTTCTAAAATATTTTTTTTTCTAAACCGAATAGTTTGCGTGACAGACGCTTCCAAAGTGGAAAAAAGTTGGTCCCCCTCCCCCTCTAACTTCTAAAATAAGAAAATGAAAAATCTAAAAAAACATATGATGTACATTACTATAAAAACTACCAACGAAAATTGTTTTGAACGAGATCTAGTTAGTAGATTTTTTTAATACCTCGTAAATCATAAACCGCTTATTACCGCGTAATCTTTCATACAAATAACTTTAACCCTTTAATTTCATAAATCAATGGTACGGAACCCTTTGTGCGTGAGTCCGACAGGCACTTGGCTGGTTTTTCCATATATCCACTTTCACCTCCGCCTCCGCCTTCGTTAACGTCCGCTTCCGCGAAGACGAAACTCGTCGCCTCCGCATTCGCCTTCGAGTCCGCTAACAAGGCCTCCATTACAACCCTACTGTAAAGATACAATACCTACCTAGCAATTAACTCGTTGCCTTTATAACAGTGTTATTCACAACCTGTACCTCAGTGTTAAACTATGCCACGATGGCGTCCCCGCTCGTCAGTATTTAGGCCACAATAATCTGGCTATTATGCCGAAAACAATGGGATTTAATACAACCCATTTGGCTATCCATGGGACGGGATCTTGGATTTGTAATATTATGTACCAGCTGCCAACTAACAATGTTCGTTGTTATGAATAACAAATTCAATTTATACAGTTTGAGTAGGACTTAGGTATAAAGTTGGGTTAGAAAATTAATTAGTTTTCTTTATACTATACGCTCAGGAGGTGTGTTTAAAACTTTTATAATAACGTGCGGTTTCCCCTCCGTGGAAATCAGAAATCCTTCCACAGGATCATCGTACTGGCATTTAAAGTATCTTATTTCGTAATCTACAGTCATTGTCTTAGTTTCGCATATAATTTAATACAACGTTATTTTTTGTATTTGCAAAACCCGAAACACGTGTGAAGTATTTTTGAGCAAGGAATCTATGCATAATATATCAAAAAGATATAATGAAAAATCACAAAGTTATGAGCTTATTATCTTACCTGCGTGGCATCGTCTTGCATTTATTAACTAGTGATAAAATTTTTCATCACACTCATAGCCTTTGGAATATCGTTACGATCAAGTGTAGTCTGTCCCGCTGTGCGCACGCGCCTAGTATCACTATGATCTGTTGTGAATTGTGTTATGCGCTTGGGAACCACACTGCAACAATTTCTAAATGTATTTGGGAAAAAATATAACTTGTTGTCACAAAATGAATCGATTCATTGGCTTATTCTGAACAAACTACATATATTCAGGTGTAAAAAAACGTTGTATATTTTTATACGCTGTGGAGTTATCCAGTGTAAAATAATCCACAGATATAAAGTATGCTTATATAGCTATACCATTGTACATAGCAAGAATGTAAACAAAATTGTCATTGAAAGTACAATAAAAGATTTTCCGTATCTCAAAAATACTTACCTTTCTTTACAATTCGAAATTATAATATCCTAATCACCTGCTCAAGCCTGGACGACAATGAGGCGAGGCAGCTCAACCAGCGATATAGATCTACTGCCTATTTGCGATAACAAACCCTACAAAAGACTTGGCCGAGCCATTGTTATTAAAAATGATGTCAACTTTACTGGCCTCGTTGATTTATGATATGCTTTTGTGGCACACAATAATGGGATCGTGTTATGTAACGGCTAAGAGCTCATTATGGAAAAGTAATAATAAATAACGTTAGAAATTGGTTGAAACACAGAAATTTCTGGATAAGTCGCCGGAGTCGACGGTTTTATGCTCGTTTTAAATGGCTAATTGCCGACTATACCGAGAATGTATATGAATATTACACGATTTTAACATCAGAGATATTTCCGCAGTCTATTTGGACATTTTCGTTGGATCTGTGTTATTTCTATTTGACAAATACGAGTCGGAACCGTAGTCGCTGCTAGGACTTAATTAGCATTTTTAATAAAACCTGCCAGAGCACACGCCAACTGGAATAATGTACTGTTTCAATGTGTGTGTGCTTCTATTCGTTTTATTTGGGCTTAAGTTTTGGATTGACTTTTACAATTAATTTGTTTATTGAATGTTAGCAATTAGCCATCTTGTAATTGAGTTAATAATCATAAGTTTATCGCTAATTAGCATTCTAATCTAGAAATTAAACAATAAATGAGAATATTACTTGTTACAATTAGGGTTTTTAACTAACTCCCATACATCTTCGCCGGAATTCTTATATTCTATTCCAGCTCTATAGTATTTTGTTTAGTCCTAAACAAAGTACTGTAGAGCTCCTACAGAGGGGATACTCTTATCTTAAAGAACGTATCAAGGACCTTCATGACACACATAATAGATAATAATAATAATAAATGTTTATTCAGCAACTTAAATAACTTATGCTAGTTACATTTAGGAGCATCATTTTAAACAATTAATTTGCTTGTGTTAGGATGCTCCGCACTCCCTATGTTATACAGGACTAAATAGTTATTTATGAAAACAAAAAATATAGAAAACCAAAAAGAAATGCAGAAAAATAAAATAAAAAAATACAAATTGGATTAATACTTCGCGCGCTGGAGTGTGGTACGGTTTAATGTGAGGGTGTGTTTGTGAGAGTGAAAGTGTGGGAGTATATGCATATGTTTTTGATGAGAGTAAATAAAATAGATATCTGAAGTCATCGGAATACCTGATATTAGACATGCCAATGCATTTCCCTAATTTTTAAGATAAGTCCTCTACTGTACAAGCAGTTCGGCTATGGAATGACTTGCCCGTGTCCGTAAAGCGTGCTCAAACTATGTCTACTTTTAAAACCATGGTAAAAAAGCACTTCCTCTTTCTTTAAACATGTCATTATATTGTGTTTGCTCTTGTATTATTTTTTTTTTAATAATTATAAACTAACGCTTGACCGCAATCCCGCCTGATGGTAAGCAGTGATGCGATCGTTGATGGTAAAGCGCGCTAGTTTATTAAGAGCCTATTTACTCAGAAAAACTGAGCGAATAGGAAGGAAGACGGCAGTTGTGCGAGGTGATGCAATGTTAAACCCAATAACACGATCAACGATGCTGCACCAAAGGGAGATTGATCTGAAGACCCTCCACGACTAAACTTCCAACACAACAACATTAGGCGCATCGTACCCGGCACACATCGCAACACAACTGCTCAGACCCGTCCTCCGTACGGCTTCACCAGACATCATGCCGGAACACGACAAATCGATTGGCGGCAAGGCTTTGTCTGGTGGGTGGTAACTTCTGCCGGCGGCCGATGTTATGGCCTACCACCGAGAAAATTATGTTTGTTAATTAAATGTATATATTTATTAGACTAGTATGATACACTTAATGTACATATTTATAATATAATCTTTGTAAATAATACTGTAGACTACCTACATTAATTCTCTCTCCTTAGGTTGTCTGTAAAAGATCGCTCTTAGCGATAAGACCGCCCATTGTGTCCTCCTTTGTAAAAACTTTAGATTTATGTTTTGTAATCTATATGGTGTACATAATAAAGAGTATTCTATTCTTTTCCATTTCCATTCCTATGACTTGCGTAAAAGAGTTTCCAAAATCATATAACCAAACCGTAGCCTCATAAGCATAAAGTTCTACAGCAAATATCCAGCTTTAAGCTCACAAGCAAGAACTCGTTAGCTGAAGCACAACTTTCAAACCAATTCCAAAAGTTACCATTTTGTTAATTTACAACTTTATTTTGTACCTTAATCGTCTTGCTAATATAAAATATTTTTCACACCCATCTCTGTGGTGATTACTCGCCGAAATAGCGAAATGACTTTAGTGGGTGGTCGGTGTCGTGCAAACCAATTATAAAGTTTAATTACGCATCGCTTCGTGTACTAGTTTACTGCAAACAACAGATGTCGCTAGTCACGCTTGTTACTTGTATATGAGTGAGGACGTTGTAATGTTCTCCGTTGTGTATGCTCATTATATTTGAAACTAGTGAGTCGTTGGTGGTATTCTTGATAATTGAATTTCGTGTTGAATTTTGGAGAGTTTGTGAAGCAATCGCTTGAATGAATTCCCCCATCTTCGTTCCATCATCGGACGACCCGTCGTACGGCGAGTATCCATCCTTACGTTTTTTTGACACTACTATCATCCGGAAGAAGAGTTTCCCTTCGTCTTTTATACCACGTACATCAAGGGACTGAAACAATTTGGCTGTAGTGGTGTTTCCGTCTGACTACAATTTAAGTGTTTTCAAGCTACGATACATCTTCTCGTCGTCCAAGATACCACAGTGTCTCAAGACCAAAGTCTTTGACCAGTGTGTGTTGCCAGTGATGACTTACGGAACTGAAACGTGGTCGCTCACAATGGGCCTCATACGAAGGCTCAGAGTCACACAAAGGGTAATGGAAAGAGCTATGCTCGGAGTTTCTCTGCGTGATCGAATCAGAAATGAGGAAATCTGCAGAAAAACCAAAGTCACCGACATAGCTCTGCGAGTCGCTAAACTGAAGTGGCAGTGGGCAGGGCACATTGCTCGTAGAACCGATGGCCGATGGGGCAGTAAGGTTCTGGAGTGGCGGCCACGTACTGGAAGACGCAGCGTAGGGAGGCCCCCAACAAGGTGGACCGATGACCTGGTGAAGGTCGCGGGAGGCCGATGGATGCGGGCAGCACAAGACCGGTCAGCGTGGAAAGCCTTGGGGGAGGCCTTTGTCTAGCAGTGGACATCCATAGGCTGAAGAAGAAGTAGAAGAAGAAGCGGGATTGCGGTCCAGTATTAATTTATGATTATATAAAAAAAAATACACTATGTTGAAGTTTCTACATAGTTCGGTGTACCGTTTATAATCAGAAACAACGATTTTACTATATTATTTTCCTAATTTTGACCTAAAATGAGTAAGATTCCTTTTTTGTCGTTGTTGTATACTTATCTATCAATAATTGCACACACTAGGGTCTACTGGAAGATTAACCCGTAACATAGAACGGCATGGCTGGCTTCATAGTTAAGCGATTGACTGCTTCATTACACGGCGCGAGTTCAAACCCGCACGGAAAAATATTTGTATGAACTACAAGTAGTTATTCTGGGTCTGGCTGTTTATGTATATAAGTTTATATACAAATATAAATACACCCACGATAAAAGAGAAATTTCTAGAGTGGGGCAACGTTCCATAAAAAGAAAAATGAAAGAAGTAAATATTTTTTTTTTTTTTTTATAAATTATAAACCAGCGCTTGACCGCAATCCCGCCTGATGGTAAGCAGTGACGCGATCGTTGATGGTAAAGCGCGCTAGTTTATTAAGAGCCTATTCACTCTAGCCTTGAAGACACTCAAATCGTAATGTGACGGAAACACCGACGCCGGCAAATTGTTCCAATCCCTAGATGTACGCGGTATAACGGAGGAAGCAAAACGCTTCGTCCGGATCGCAGTGGTGTCAACAACGTAAGGGTGGAAACTCGCCGTACGACGGGTCGTCCGATGATGGAACGGAGATGGGGGAATTAAATCATGCAATTCCCTTGCACACTCACCAGAATGCATCCTATAGAAGACCGAAAGGCTGGCTACTCTACGTTATCAATATTATTAATACAATTTTACTATAATACCTTATATTTTTCTATGATTTCCGTATCGTCATCTCAGACTGTTTCTATTTCAGTAATACGTCCAATATTTACTCTCCGATCTTCAATATCACTCATTTACATAATCCCACCTTTCAATTTACCGCCCACACAATTTTTATTTGGCCTCAACACATCTAAACCTTGCTCTTATGACGCACCAAACTAAAACTCGCATCCAGTTACTCGTTGAAGGATTTTATGAGGTCATATATAAGGACGACCTAAATCTTCTTGATCTCGATGGAAGAATTGAGTAGGGTATGTGACAGTTTGGATTAAGGGAAACCGCTAAAGTATAGTTGATGGTGGGGAGGCGCGATTTAGGAATTCATTATGCGGCTTGCACTGTATGTAGTTATTGGAAGATGATAAAATGATATATTTTGCCTCCCCCTGCAAATTAGCTTAAAGGATGCAAAATTAATTAAAAATGTTACCAAAAAAACAAACTTACTTATATTTTTTTTTCATTGTTTGTAATCAACACAAAATCGGTGGTAGACCATAACATCGGCTGCCGGCAGAAGTTATCACCCAATAGATAAAGTCTTGCCGCCAAGTGATTCGTCGTGTTCCGGTATGACGTCTGGTGAAGCCGTACGGAGGACGGGTCTGATCAGTTGTGTTGCGATGTGTGCCGGGTACGATGCGCCAAGTGTTGTTGTGTCGGGAGTTTGGTCGTGGAGGGTCTCCAGATCAATATCCCTCTGGCGCAGCATCTTTGGTCGTGTTGTTGGGTGTGGCATTGCATCACCTCACTCAACTGTCGTGTCCTTTCCAATTCATTGAATAGGCTCTTAATAAACCGGCGCGTTTTACCATCAACGATTGCATCACTGCTTACCAGCAGGCGGTGTTGCGGTTAAGCACTAGTTTCTAATTATATAAAAAAGGTACGAAATTGTACGATTTAGTCTTATAACCCTTTCCTCCATAGTTGCAAAAAACCGCTTATCCATACTAAAACGAGACTTGCCGATAATAGATTTAACAAATTAACCTTTTTTGACTATCAAAAAGTTAAAAAGAAGTCTTACCCAATTTCAAAGTCATTAGCGGAATACTATCGCTTTATCTGCTTTTTATATCACATTATCATGAGCAGCACGAGTTTTACCAACTACCTTTATCTTTTAAAAAATAATCATATCTTTGGACAAATTTTCTTCAATACCTGCGATGTATCTAATTAAAAAAGGTAATTTGCATCCCACAGCACATCGTACGACAAAATTGTGATAAATCAGTAGCAGCGCGAAGTATTTTCTAGTTGGTCGCCTTTACTTCGCTTCGAAACCAATTATAAAGTTTAATGAGGCGTCAGGTTGTCCCTTTACACTTGCACATTTACTTTACATTATACGAATAGTTAAGGTTACGAAATTAATGGAAACTGGCTTATGTAACAATGGAAATTAGTCGCTGTTTACACGTGTGTGGCTTTGTAGAACTTATAGACTTGCTTGTTGTCTATTATAGAAGAGAAAAAAAAAAACTAATAGGTGGTCATCTTATATCTTATACTAATATATAAAGCTGAAGAGTTTGTTTATTTGTTTGAATGCGCTAATCTCAGGAACTACTAGTCCGATTAGAAATAATACTATTGCGTTGGATAGCCCATTAATCCAGGAAGGCTTTAGGCTATATAACATCACGCTCCGACCAATAGGAGCGGAGCATATTAAAAAAACATATCGAAATCTCATCATCATCAGCCTCTACTCGTCCACTGCTGGACATAGGCCTCCTTCATGGCACGCCTACAAGCTTGACCCTGAGCAGTTTTCCGTCAGCCACTACCAGCCACCTTTTTGATGTCGTCGCTCCATCTCGCCCAAGAGCGTCCTACGCTACGTTTGCCGAGACGCGGTCTCCACTCGAGGACTCGTTTACCCCAACGGTTGTCGGTTCTGCGGCATATGTAACCAGCCCATTGCCACTTCAGCTTACGAATCCTCTCAGCTATGTCGGTAACTCTGGTCCTCTGTCGAATCACCTCATTTCTGATGCAGTCCTTCAGAGAGACGCCTTTAAACTTATGGACTAGTCTGACTGTTAGTGACTACGTCTCGGCTCCATAAGTCATGACGGGTAGGACGCACTGGTTGAAGATTTTAGTCTTCAAACATTGGGGTATGGGCGACGAAAATACCCGAACAGGTTTACCAAATGCTGCCCATCCCAGCTGGATCCTTCTATTTGCCTCCTTCTTAAAGTTATTTTTCCCTATTTGCAACGTTTGCCCGAGGTATACATATTCTGAAACAACTTCGAGCGGCATTCCGTTTACGGCAACCAGTCCCAGATTGCCCCGTTCATTGAACATAATTTTGGTCTTGTCTAATTTCATCTGGAGACCATTGCGTTGGGAGGAGTCAGCTAAGTTGGCCAGCATTTTTTCCAGCTCTTGCTGCGTTTCCGCCATGATGACGATATCGTTCGCAAATCGCAAGTGTGAGATGTACTCGCCATTGATGTTAATGCCCCGACCGTGCAAATTCAGCGTCTTAAACATATCCTCGAGGGCATTGGAAACAATTTGGGGGGAATAACGTCCTCTTGTCTCACTCCTCGCTTAAGAGGGTTATGTAAACCTACGCGGGTGCAGCTAGTTTGCAAATAAAATGTTAAATTATCATAATATCACTTGAATCAAACTCAATACAGCTCAGCTTAATCCTTTAGGGAAAATACAGGAAAGGCGTTATATGAAAATTAAGATATTTATGACGTGATCTTGAGTTGGAAGCACGAATTTCTCATACAGTTTCATATAGAATACGAAATATTTTATATAATATGACAACATTGAAAATAAATATGCAACACCTAGCGACATCTAGTGGATCACCGTCCTCCAAGCTTTTAAGAGTGACGTTGAGGTATAATTCAATCTTTGAGTTGCCTCAATATCTCCCGACAGCGACATCTAAGCGCTCTTTACGTAAACTACTCTTTTTCTGTTCAAAGAGTTCAGTTCATAGTTTTTAGGTCATAGTTTTCACAGTTTCATATTTGCATACAATAATTTTAACAAACAGAAAAATTAATAAAGGTTGCTGTTTAACCATACATTTTTGACATTTGCACGTTAGGTACTTAACTTTAATCACCGTATATGAATAAACACTAAGGTGTTTATTCATTAACGATGATTTACAATCACTACAATTTGAGTGTCTTCAAGGCTAGAGTGAATAGGCTCTTAATAAACTAGTGCGCTTTACCATTAACGATTGGGTCACTACTGACCATCAGGCGGGACTGCGGTCAAGCGCTAGTTTATAATATACGAACAAAAAATGAATTTCATTGTGGGTAACTTAAGATAACGAAAGGGTAAAAATTATTTGTCTGTCATAATAAGTAATGTAAAAGTAATGTTAAATGACTTTGTAAGATATTTCTTGTATCTCGACTTTCTAGTCCTCAAAGATTAGCGATTAAACTTTTATATTACTAATATAAAATATACCCATATAAACTCAAACACTCTGCAGACATTAGAAGCACCGATATTTCTAGCTTTGCAGTCGTAATTCATGTCCGTTTGTATCTCCACATGTGTGGGTGAAGTTATTAAAACACTGCTTACATCAAGTATATCAATAACAGAAAGGATATTAGAATCTGCAGTCGTATAAGTCTTCTCAGTTATATAGATCATAAGAACCTACGTGTTTTGGTCGGTTGAATCCAAAATATTACGGTAGATTACAAACAGTTGTCGCTTTATACATTAGTTATTAGGTATGGCGGGTATAGCCCTCTCAGAATACCAGCGATGTGACAGTTACTTTTAAATATCGAAGCATTATGCTGAAATCGGAGCCTTTTGGCATCGTAAAGGATTTTCTGATTTTATGTTATTTCTTTTTATATGTGTTTCTTTTCTTTATTCTCATAATAATATATGCTGTATTTATAATCATAGAGGCATAATATTGTGTAATAAATAATATGCTTGTATGATTTATTCATAAAATGACATATATCGTTAATCATAGAAATTATTCCAATACGGTATTTGACTAAAAAAAACTAATTATTCCATCAGTCAGATTACCAAAAAATACTAGACACGTATTTTTTGTTTTATCAAAACAATAAAAATTGACAAATATTCACTAAGTCACGTCGAAGTGTAGCGTGCAGTGACGTCACACGAGTTTTCAACGCACTGTGACGTCTTCATTTTTTGTTTATATGAAAAAAGAAAAAATGACCTTATTGATAAAAAGAATGGAACTACAGAAGTTATTCAAAATAACGAAAGCGCTATGCTGTAATCTGTGGTGCAAACTATCAAGCAGTAAAATAGCATTAATCGATGCTTTTAATTCAAACAAGGTAGAGAAAACACGGATGGGAAACGTAAAATCACGTGCAATCCAACAAGAGCTACGAACGAATGGGCAAACATAATTCGGATTCCTCAGCCCACGTAGAGCGTTCGACTTTAAAGGAATGCAATTTTATCTGATGCCGTCCGGAACTAAGGGTAATTAAAGTTAAAAGGAATCCGAAAGTTTACAGAGTGCAGCGAACAATGAAACTTGTATTTGAACTCAAGTTTCGCACCAACTCTGTCTACTTTGCAAGGTAAGCACACTTAGCAGT
This sequence comes from Sesamia inferens, assembly GCA_037179545.1. NCBI lineage: Eukaryota > Metazoa > Arthropoda > Insecta > Lepidoptera > Noctuidae > Sesamia > Sesamia inferens. The sequence goes on along the minus strand of CM073933.1, from coordinate 27,840,652 downwards.
ACTATCCAATTTAAATAGGAATTCGCGGTGGAAATAATGTTTTAGATTTATGTGATGGATTTTTTTTTTTTTTTAATAATTATAAACTAGCACTTGACCGCATTCCCGCCTGATGGTAAGCAGTGATGCGGTCGTTGATGGTAAAGCGCGCTAGTTTATTAAGAGCCTATTCACTCAGAAAAACTGAGCGAATAGGAAGGAAGACGGCAGTTGAGCGAGGTGATGCAATGTTAAACCCAACAACACGACCAACGATGCTGCGCCAAAGGGAGATTGATCTGAAGACCTTCCACGACCAAACTCCCAACACAACAACATTAGGCGCATCGTACCCGGCACACATCGCAACACAACTGCTCAGACCCGTCCTCCGAACGGCTTCACCAGATATCATGCCGGAACACGACAATATTGAAGAAGATACGGTGAAGCAAGTAGTTTGGCTTTGATAGAAACTGCTGGACAAGGGCCTTGGTGTTAGCTATTATCCCCACGCTCGGCAGGCTGGTTGGGGATAGCAGTATTTTTTTATTCCACAGAAGAAGCGCTGCTGCCTTGGTGAGAGTTTCCTTAGGCGCCACTTACGTCACCCACGGGAGGATATGGGGTGGTACTACTTTAATATACTTTTTGCTCACAGGGCATCTTTTCTTCACGGGCACATTGCATATAGAACAGATGGCCGATGGGTAAGTAAGGTTCTGGAGTGGCGGCCACGTACCCATGGATACGGGCAGCACAAGACTAATCATTATAGAAACCATGGGCGTACCCAGCTTATGGCCTAGGGAGGGCAAGTCAGGCCTAGAGGGGGGCAAGTGAAATTTTCAGAGTGATCGGTTTTCTGGCATTTTGTCAGTGTCTACTACGTGGTTTATTTAAAAGTTAGAGACGAGTCCTCGCTTATATTTTGTTTAGTAATTAAGAGAGTTGTGGGGGACACTGTGTTCTGCGAGATTTCCAGGGGGGCGGCTGCCTCCCTTGACTCCCCCCCACCCCCTGGGTACGCCTATGGTGGAGGCCTTTGTCCAACAATAGACCTCTATAAGCTGAAAAAAAGAATAATATGCTTTCACAATTGATTGTGTTGTGTTTTTAGAAGTGTTTAAAATTACAATAATCATCGATCTATTTAACACTATTCGTTTATAATCCATAATGATGCAGTAGTATAATGACGTAGTGTTACGTAACACTACGAAATATCAAAAAAGGCTTTATGTCACAACTTACTGTAATCCTCAACAGAGTAAATACACGAAAACAATCCACTCGAAATAATACTAAATCCGAGTGCACATTTAAGTATACTTTTACCTCATTCTTTTGACGGCATTGTTGAGTTTTGGTGCTATTATTTTGCAATGTACGTCAGTCATTGAGCTCCTATAGTGTTAAGTAATGTAATAATAGTTTGGGTGTATGTATGAATGTGTTCATGGATGTTTGTTACACTTTTACGCAAAAGCTTTTTTTTAATATTTACTAACTAGTGTTTGACCGCAATCCCACCTGATGGTAACTGCAGTGATGCAATCGTTGATGGAAAAGCGCACTAGTTTATTAAGCTTATTCACTAAAAGAACTTAGTGAATAGGAAGGAATACTGCAGTTGAGCGAGGTGATGCAATATTAAATTCAACAGCATGACCAACAATGCTGCGCCAAAGGGAGATTGATCTGGAGACCCTCCACGACCTAACTCCGACACAAAAACATTTGGCGCATCATACCCGGCACACGTCGCAACACAACTGTTCAGATTATTGGAGGCAAGACTTGGTCTGGTGGGTGGTAACTTCTGCCGGCGGCCGATGTTATGGCCTACCACCGAGAGAACGGATTCAAATGAAATTTTACACACAGATAATTAATAACCAGAAATTATACATAGGATACTTTTTATTCCGATATTCCCAAGGGATCGAAACATGGGCGGGTAAAACAACAGGGTATAGCTAGTTATATACATAAAGTATTAAATTACTTCAACACAGCTTCCGTGGCGTAGCACGGCCGCTGCGCAAGGAGGCGCGGTTTCGATCCCCGCGCAGTGCTAATATTTGTATACATCATCATCAACATTTTTATCGTCTCACTGCTGGGCACAGGTCTCCTCTCATACAGAGAAGGATTGAGCGTAATCACTACGCTTGCTCAATGTGGGTTGTCGATTTCAGACTTATAAAGTCCAGGTTTCCTCAAAATGTTTTCCTTGACCTTCAGTCATTAGTGTCCAAGATATATTTAGAAAGTACATAAAACTTTAGAAAAGTTACATTGGTACTTGCCTGACCTGCAATTGAACCCGCGCACTCATACTTGAGAGGCTGGTGTTTTAACCACTAGGCCACCACGACTTTGTATACATGAATATGAATATTTGCATGGGTCGTGCCTCGGAGAGTACGTTAAGCCGTTGGTCCCGGTTGCCATACGAACATCTAGTGACAGTCGTTATGGGTTTTTGGAGCCCTCAAAAAGTCCAACAATTTATCTAACTGCAATGCTTTGATATCGCCTTTGGGATGTGGAGGTCAGACGGCAGTCGCTTCACGGAAAATATCGAAGTTTACCCAAAATCAGCAGTTAAAGTGGATCCCATACTCCAAAGCTGAAAAGCTTCGAATGAGACTGAGGCGATGATGAGTATGTTACGCAATAAGGGTGCTGGCAGGCATCATCCCTATCAGACCCCTTGCCTATGTACTGACATGTCTTTGAGGTGCGCGTAGGACTTATACTGTTCTATGTACTCGACTACATACTTCAATAATTAACTTGCATCTGATCTTTATGGAAAGAGCTATGCTCAGAGTTTCTCTGCGTGATCGAATCAGTAATGTGGAGATCCGCAGAAGAACCAAAGTCACCGACATAGCTCTGCGAGTCGCTAAACTTAAGTGGCAGTGGGGAGGGCACAATGCTCGTAGAACCGATGGCCGATGGGGCTGTAAGGTTCTGGAGTAGCGGCCACGTACTGGAAGACGCAGCGTAGGGAGGCCCCCAACAATTTGGACCGATGACCTGGTGAAGGTCGCGGGATGCGGGCAGCATAGGACCGGTCAGCGTGGAAAGCTTTGGGGGATACCTTTGTCCAGTAGTGGACATCTATAGGCTGATGAAGCAGAAGAAGATCTTTATTAATTCGTTTGACTGCTTCTACTCAGTGGTGGAAAGATGCTGTTTAGCTTTCGCTTTTCCTAATGCTCGATTGTTCTTCCGCGTTGTTATCGAAAATTATCACATGTTCTACCGGGATAAAAAGCTCATAAAAAGCATAACCCTATTCACTTTCTGTTTGCCAAATTTCATCTAAATTCATTCAGCTAAATTCAATGATGATGGATTTGCATAACAAACAGTCAGCGTCAACATTTTTTTTTTTCTTGACAAATCACACAGATTGAGCTAGCCCCAAAGTAAGTTCGAGACTTGTGTTATGGGATACTAACTCAACGATACTATATTTTATAATAGATACATATATAGATAAACATTCAAGAACCAGGCCAATCAGAAAAAGATCGTTTTCCATCACGACCTGGCCGGGGATCGAACACGGGGCCTCCACGTCGCAGGCAGGCGTGTTTTATTTAAAATAGAAACCTCATTTCAATTAAGTATAGTTTCATTTCATAGAGTTAAATTGCTTATATGTCGCGATATATTTTGACGGGAATTCTTGTAATTTTACAAATGACTATGAAAGTCAGAATTTGTCTTAAATTAGGCTTATTTTGACACATTAAGACTGTTAATATTCATTGTGTCATTCATCATTATGTCAAAAACATGTCTAATATTTGATTCTAATTGCCGCTAGGAAGAAATCCTGACTAGATTTTGATATTACGGGAGTTGGGATTCTGTTGCCGTTGAGAGTCACTTTTCCTCAACATGGATTTATGTGTCTCAAATTTTGGCTCCTACATGTTCAATTAATTCCCGTCTTGCATGCATATCTTCATGTTAAGTAGGTTGGCTCAATCTGATGAATTTGCATTCATACATAAGGGAGAATATATCTAGAATATATCTCAGAACTTTGTTGATTTCGTACCCAGTTTACATTGTCGATTCAGTACTTTTGAAGGTGGTGCTTTTACAAAATTAATTATGATTTTAGAAAGTACAATATACATATCTATTATTATAGGTACAAGAGCAAAAGTTGGAGTAGACGAAGGATACTGCGAAATGGTAAACGTAAAGTGGGATACTCAAAGGCTACGTGGGACGATAATATTCACAGCATGGCTAGTATAATGAGTGAATAAACAAGAGTAGCTTTTAAAGCTCAGGATTTCCCATCCAAAAAAAAAAAACACTTTCGATATTCCTGAGTGCATTTCACAGTGGTAGGCCATAACATCGACCGCCGGCAGAAGTTACCACCCACCAGACAAAGCCTTGCCGCCAAGCGATTTGTCGTGTTCCGGCATGATGTCTGGTGAAGCCGTACGGAGGACGGGTCTGAGCAGTTGCGTTGCGATGTGTGCCGGGTACGATGCGCCTAATGTTGTTGTGTTGGGAGTTTGGTCGTGGAGGGTCTTCAGATCAATCTCCCTTTAGCGCAGCATCGTTGGTCGTGTTGTTGGGTTTAACATTGCATCACCTCGCTCAACTGCCGTCTTCCTTCCTATTCGCTCAGTTTTTCTGAGTGAATAGGCTCTTAATAAATTAGCGCGCTTTACCATCAACGATCGCATCACTGCTTACCATCAGGCGGGATTGCGGTCAAGCACTAGTATATAATTATTAAAAAAAAAAAACTCGTATTTTAGCTAATCTATAGCCACTTTTATCTAGCACCAATTTGTAAAATAATTTCTCATATATCATCTGACTTGAAGCCTCTGACTTGAAACTTTACAAAGTCTATATTCCGTTAAAACTTCATAACCAAAATAATTAATCTTACAAGTAACGTTACCCGGTCTTAATATTGTTGTCTGAAAACAAGTAAGTGACTCCCAAATAGTTGGAAGTTTACAAATAATAATATGTTATTAATTTGTAAACTCCACTTAGTGTATGGGCCTATTGATAAGTTTGACAAACTTAAACGGGCTTATATGTAGCAACATGTCTAAGTACTTACCTATGTATTGTGTGTCCAATATTATGATATACACCAAACTTATGATACAGTAATGAGTATTGGAAAACAGTTAGAAAATAGCGATGTAATCAAACGCGGAAAGTTTACTATATGGATAACGTAACATAAATTTAAATGATTTAGAATCGTAATAGTACTAACCCAGATCCTTCCGTAAGTATCGTAACAGGCGCTCAGGGGACTCTCACCAAGGAAGCGAGCAGCAGCGCTTCTCCTGTGGAATATCAAATTACTGCGATCCCCAACCTGCCTGAGAAGCGTGGCGATTATGGCAAACCCCCCCAATGCAATAAAAGCCGAATCGAAGAAACAACCATCCTAAAATATAATCTAATAAATAATATGTAACATAAGTAAATATAAGGTGTGAATAAAGGATTCTTAGTTTTTAAATCGTTCAAATTTACTTATCAATAAAGAATCTAGGCTATGCTAGGCCCATATAATGTAATACCAACATTGAGTAGATTTTATAGTGAGCTATAATAGACCACGCGGTCTCATTGCAGGTTAAAAAAAATAGAGAAGAATTAAAAAAACGAACAAATAAAACTATACAACGTTATTTTTTGTTTATGAGAAACCTGAATACAGTTTGTTCCGAATCAGCAACTGAATCGATTCCAATCACTTTTACACCATGTTATATTTTTTCCCAAATACATTTAGAAATTTTTGCAGTGTGGTTACCGAGCGCATACAGCTGACGGTAGATCATAGTTTTAGGAGCACAATAAGACAGGGCCCCGCGCCGCTCCGCTTCAGGCGCAATATTTATTAATTAGATGTATATTTTTAGTTAAACTAGTATGATACATTTAACGCTCATATTTACTGTATACTCTATGTAAATAGTACACTGTAGACTACCTACACTATTTCTCTCTCCTTCCCCTTAGTATTCCATCCAAAGGTTGTCTGTAAAAGATCGCTCTTAGAGATAAGACGCCCATTGTGTCAACCTTTGTAAAATCTTTATATTTATGTTCTGTAATCTATATGGTGTACATAATAAAGACTATTCTATTCTAAGATAACAAGCTGATAACTTTATGATTTTTTTATGATATCTTTTTGACATTTTGTACATAGATTCTTTATTTAAAAATAATGGACACGTGTTTCGGATTAAAAAAAAACACAAAGCTTAACCAGTATGTGCTCTGAGGCTAATAATCCCTAAGGTGATAGTGAAACAAGGCTGCATTTTTCCACCGCCCCGCTCCGGGGCGCTATCGTGTTTCAAGTGTTCGGAAAAAAGTCGGACATTGTAAAACAAGTTCCACCGACAAGCATCCTATCCGCCTGCCCTCGGATCACGTCCGAGCTATAATGTGATAAAGGTTATATAAGCATGCTTTTTGCACTAGCTTACATAGTTATTGGTAACTTTTTACGTACAATGCTTGATAGCGAGTCGAATTATGATAAGATGAACTTATTTATCTCTAGCTGTACATTCGTATGCGTGTATATTTTTGAAGTGAAACTTCTTTAGGCACGCTTGATTTGGGGAGTAAGCTGGCGAAAGCGTTACGAAAAATGATCGGGCAAGGCAAACGGAAGTTAAGTGGGGAATATAAGTACAGAGGCGCCCGTGGCGCGAGCTTGGTACTACAAGGTATACGAGTTTTTTTTTTATTCAATAAAAATAGAAGATTATGCAAAAATATTTTTTTTTTTTTAATTTTAAGACACGGATACACTTATTTATTTATTTACACTTAGCACTATACATTAAATTTTATGTTGACTGACAACCATTAAGGGGGTCAGTTAACATAAAATTTGGTACCGCCTACTTCACAGTCCCTCCTCTATCCCCCCTCCCTTACTCCCCCCCCCCCCTCACCCCTTAATATTTCCACGAAACTACCCCCCTCATTCATTACCTCACCCCCCCGTGGATTATCTCGGGAACCAGAGGTCGTGGACTACCCGAGTTTGGGGTCCCCTGATTCAGGAGGAAGAGCCCGACCTTTTGGCCCTGAGGGAATCCACTACCCCCTCCCCCATCCCCACGATACCTCCCCCGACCCCGTTTAGTTACCTCACCTCCCCGTGGATTATCTCGGGAACCAGAGGTCGTGGACTACCCGAGTTTGGGGTCCCCTGAATCAGGAGGAGGAGCCCGACCTTTTGGCCCCGAGGGAATCCAATTTTTTTTTTTTTTTTTTCAATAAAAATAGAAGATCTATGCAAAAATATTAATTTACCAATGAAACCATGAAATAAATTTAAATATTTATAGAAAATTAATATATGTATATGTGTATACATGTATATATTGGACACATATATATATATATATATATATACATACAGATGGAGCGAAAGAAGTTTCACTTCAGTCGTGTGGTCATAAGCACACTCGTTTTTTTTAATACCAATGATTATAGTGCCTCCTTCTTCTCAGTCTATAGAGGTCCACTGCTGGACAAAGGCCTCCCCAAGGCTTTCCACGATGACCGCTCTTGTGCTCTTTACATACATTGGCTTCCCGCGACCTTTACCAGGTCATCGGTCCACTTTGTTGGGTAGTATCTCCTACCGAAATGAAAAGTAAATAAAAGTTGGAAGAAAACGACTTCTTGCGTCGACCCGAGTAAATTGAGATAAGGGAAGGTAGGCCTAATAATGATGTTGCAGTTTTAAAAGTGCTATACGTTTCAGGCTACCTTTCTACCAAATTTCATACCAAACGACTTATTGTTAAATGTGTGAAAAGGTAACAAAGTAATAGATAGTCAATTGCGCGATTATAATATTTGTATTATTGCCTCTTATTTGTCTGATTTGTGATTTTGCGCGAGAAATGAAACCTAAGGAATATTTTCATTTATTTATTTATCCTCACACTGAAACACCATATTATAGCCATTACTCCAATGGAGCAAAAACGTTGAGAAAAGAGCTCTTAAAAAACTACCGCACTTTACCTTCAACAATTGGCTTGTATCCTAAAAAATAATTTAATGTCCATCAGATAGATTTCTAAAAAATATTGAACACGTATTTTTTATTTTTTCCTTTATTCAAATACTTAGGAAGATATATTGATTTGTAATATCGCATGACGTCACGCCGTCGTACAAAATATACCATGGCGTGACGTAATTAGCCCCCACTCCGTAACTTTAATACGCTATATCTCAGTAATTTTTGGTAATTTCGACAAAATAAAAAATACGGGTCTTAATTTTTTTTATTATCTATAAGACGGACTAATTATTTTTTTGAATTTCATACCTTGGATACATGCCTATTGTATCACTGCTTGCCATCAGTTGGGATTGCGGTTAAACACTAGTTTATATTTATAAAAAAACTGTTTTCCATCCATTCTATGTGCGATGGACATCGAAAAATTGATCATGCATGCCCATGAAGCCTCCAAGAGTAACATTGTTCTATCTCTCGCACAAAATCTTCAACAGTTCAATTTAACCAAAGCAGAATTTGTACTGTCTATTCTACTGTGGCTCAAGCTGATGTTATTTAAATTTAGATCTAGCACGGGTAGCTAAATCCATTGATGAAAGCGATTGTCTTATTAATATCGTAATTTATATTTTGTTTTTAATCTATATTAAAATAGAAGCATGTTTCCTGCAATTAAGTTTCCAAAAATGTAAAAAAATGTGTGTATTTCCAGTTGTGGGTCTTAGCCTCAGACTTTACTGTGTTAATTATCATGACCATGATTCCAAAATTATAATGGAAAATTTTGTGAAGAAAATTGAACGAAATATTCTAAGACATGTAACATCCACGAATTCGTACTGGTTCCGCATGGAGACTAGACAAATGCAGCCCTGAGGCCTGTGTCCGAACAGTAGGAATGTAATTATTAGGCCCATTATCTTTTATGCAAGACCTTACTTATGTCATCATCAGCATCATAATCATCTCAGTATTAATCCCAGTCGCATCCGAAGCTTTGGAGTCTGGGGTCCGCTTTACTAGTCTAACTGCTGATTTTGGCTAAACTTCGATATTTTCCGTGAAGCGACTGCCGTCTGACCTCCACAACCGGAAGGCGATATCGAAGCATTGCAGTTAGACTAATTGTTGCACTTTTGAGGGCTCCAACAACTCGTAACGACTATCACTAGATGTTCGTATGGCAATCGGGACCAACGGCTTTGCCAGGCACGATCAGGCCAGTGCAAATATTCATATTCATGCATACAAATATTTGCACTCGAACACGCGCCTCCTTGCGCAGCGTCCACGCTCGTTACCGCTACGCCATGGGGGCTGTCAGCACCTTATTTATGTATCTCGTCAAAATTACTGCTAATAAAACTTTTAGCGATACAATTCATATTACCTTCGAGACATTTCACTAACTTCTCAAACATTAATATAACTTTAGTTGTTTAGTTAATAAAGGAACTATCTAAGTTTCTAGAAAATTCCTTCCCGTCACTTCCTATTGGTGCGCGGTGTCGTCAAAGGCAATTAGCGAAGTAAACAAATTTAGATTAAAGTTCCCTAAAACTTGGGATCCTCGTATATAAACTATTGAGGTGTTAATATTTTAAAGAGGTTTACGTTTGAAGACTATATGTAAGTAATTTGTGTTCACCTCAGTGGGTTTTGGAACCTTTTCATAAAATTATACGCACGCCTTACGGGCTTGCGGCTAAATGACAACAGATTTTCGAGGTTAAGCAACGATTTCCGAGGTCAATTCATGGATGGGTGACCATCCCTCTGTGGCTTGGAAAGCACTTAAGTTTGGTCCTGGATGTCATTTGTTGATCTTTGACACTAGTTATGGGTTCACAAAAGCTTGAAAATCTGACCGGCATCGCGATATACGATGACCGGATTGTGTAAGTCAGATAGGCAGATATTTGGTTGCATTCGGTTAGATCGGAAGCCGACCTTAAATAGTATAGCTGTTTGGGTACCTTTTTTAATATACACAACAACAAAACCGACCGCGATTGTTATTATCATTATGACTGAGCCGACGGATGCGGGCAGCACAAGACCGGTCATCGTGGAAAGCCATGAGGGAGGACTTTTTCCAACAGTGGACCTCGGACGAAACAGTTCTGCAGTTTTCTGCAGAAGAAGAAGAAGATCCCGATCATGATGGTACCTAAGCAGTGATTATATAGCGCGCTAGTTTATTAAGAGTCTATTCACTCTTGCTTTGAAGACACTTAAAATATAGTCAGACGGAAAGACCGCTGCAGCCAATTTTTTTTTTTTTATTAATTATAAACTAGTGCTTGACCACAATCCTGCCTGATGGTAAGCAGTGATGCAATCGTTGATGGTAAAGCGCGCTAGTTTATTTAACCTATTCGCTAAAAAAACTTAGTGAATAGGAAGGGAGACGGCAGTTGAGAGAGGTGATGCAATGTTAAACTCAACAACACGATCAACGATGCTGCGCCATGAGGAGATTGATCTGGAGATCCTCCACGACCAAACTCCCGACACAACAACTTTTGGCGCATCATAACCGGCACACATCGCAACAAAACTTCTCAGACCCGTCCTCCATACGGCTTCACCAGACATCATGCCGGAACACGACGAATCGCTTGGCGGCAAGACTTTCCAGTCCCTGGATGTACGCGATATAAAAGTCGAAGAGAAATCTTCGGCCACATCATCGTGGTGTCAACAACGTAAGGGTGGCACGCTCACCGTACGACGGTGCTTTTTTGCTCAGATTTAAGCGGTTATTTTGAACAATGTTTAACACAGTTTAACACAAGTAATATAATATACAAATTGTTACTTTCATATTTGATAATATTAATTACTAATTATTGTAATGACTGCGCTGTAATATATATACGACGGAAATAAATTAATTCTCCTTCAAAGATATTATATTAAGTGATTTAAATATGTCTGACGTGGAATTAATTAATAATAATTTAATTTAATTTGTGATACCTATATGAAGCAATTTTACATTTAACTGATAGCAACGATACATTGATAGAAGAATGAGATCTTGCAGGTTCTTAACTCAAACAATTTTCATAGCGTTATAAACATTGTTGAACAGACCATTTTAAGGAATGCGTCAGTGGAAGTCGCTGTAGGACCATTAATATGGAGCTATAAGATTTAGTGCGAATCTAGGGGTTCATTCGATGAATCGAGGCTGATCAAGGATCGGTAAATTCATATAAGGAAATGGATTAGCAATTTCCTTCAAAATCTGAAGTGTGTTATGACTTTTATAGTGATGATCATTGTCTTTTGAATTGATTACTAAGGTTATCTACCTGTCTATAGGTACTAATAAAAAGACTATTTGTTTACTTGAACGTACAGATAACAGCACATCAAGCTACTACAATCTGTCAGATTTCCTTATTACATTTTCAACTTTATCTCTAAAGCATTAAGGCTGAAGGTTGATTGGGAATATTTGACAGTTTGGGGTAGCTTGACCTGCTGTTGTTCGTACATTTAAAACCAGTAGTCGGTTATGAAAAAACCATTTTAAATCCAACAGGAGAAATTCTTCAGAAATGCTATTTAATGTCATGCTAAGATCCTTGAGGAGGCATGAGGAACAGGGAGTAAAGTTCACTCATCCTCCGTAGAAAAGGGAGGATCCTCCGTCCAGATGGGTGTTATGTCTGGTGGGCACTTGCTCCTCAGTTGAAATTGGGAAGTTGTATATATGCTAGTTGCACGGTAAACTCTGATTGCGAGATGTAGAATTCGTGTGACGTCAGTATGACGCGTGGTTTATTTTTGGCGTTTGTATGTACCGCTAATTACTCAACCGCTTGGCAAAAAGTAAAAAGTTGGGAAAATGCAGAGCGAAAACTATAATAACGCGGGCAGGTGATGCCCTATGATAGGATAGGGGTTTGAAATTTTCCGAGCAGAAGTTGGTTAATAAAACGACAGGTTTCTTCTCTATGACAATTTGTTTGTAAGAACATGCTTTAATAGTATATTTCTCTTTTGTTTCAGAATCTTAAGAATCAAATCATGACAACGAATGTGTGGGTAGAACAGGTGAGTTCTTACTAATATTACACTTATACTCGTACTATAAAGGTTACGCCCTTACTTGGTGGAATGACCCAATTATGATAAAATTTGGCTCACAAATACTTTATTACCAGGGTTAAAGCATAGGGTACTTTTTTTGTTTTGGCGTGTCAGAGTTTTACTGACTAAAACCCTTCCGTGTTCCTTCACTTGCCTGTGCGCAACGGTCACGATTTATTTTTTAACCAACCCGCATCCCTGACCCAGGAGGGATCAGTCTTCGTAGAACCCGTCACGATGTGCTGACATCTCTGAGGCACGCGTGAAACACAACACGCCGTCTATTCGGGCCTGGTCCTTACCGGGCAACGAGCTACCCATTTTTTATTGCTCAAACATAGAATATTTATAACCCAATGTGATGATATAATTAGAAAGGTACAAATAAATTGGGGTAAAGGTTACAGAATGATGATTCCCACGGGATCTAAACTTATGCAGGTAAAACCTCCGGACACTTAATTTTATAATCGGACTCTAAGACAGACTGAGAACAATTTTCACCACAAAGAGCTCAATTACCGGAGCAGCAACGCGACTTACGGAGGGAAGAGGTAGAGAGTAGCAAGGCAACCCCAGGGTCAAGAGAACACACCAGAGAGCGAACAGCTGACGTAAGGTCTGAGGTAGCTGACCCAAAGCCTGATTTCCGATAAAACTTCGAGATGTTACTAGAGTAGATTACAGGAAATTCTTCTAGCTTGTAATATATGGTGGAAGGATGTTAGGTTAGTCAGTAGTAGCTATAGTTATAGATGAGTGACCTGCATGTATGCGCGTACGCTTATAAGAGCTAGTGCAATTACAGTGTTTGTACCCGACGGTTCGACCAAATTCGTTCATCTCTGGACATCGTCCTGCATGATGCTATACTCGCGGCCAGGGATCGTAACAGATGGCGAACTGTTGTAAAGATGAGAATAATTCCAGAGGGACATCACGACCCTCAGTGATGAGATCTTTGACATAACCCGAATTGTATAACGTGCATAATCGTGTGAATGTTAAACATAAATAAATAACATTGCTCTAGGTAAATATAATATCTAATAATGAACTTTTTTTAAAAAAAATAATTCTAAACTAGCGCTTGACCGCAATCCCGCCTAATGGTAAGCAGTGATGCGACCGTTGATGGTAAAGCGCGCTAGTTTATTAAGCGCCTATTCACTCAGAAAAACTGAGCGAATAGGAAGGAAGACGGCAGTTGAGCGAGGTGATGCAATATTAAACCCAAGAACCCGACCAACGATGCTGCGCCAAAGGGAGATTGATCTGAAAACCCTCCACGACCAAACTCCCAACACAACAACATTTGGTGCATCGTACCCGGTACACATCGCAACGCAACTGCTCAGACCTGTCATCCTTACGGCTTCACCAGACATCATGCCGGAACACGACAAATCGCTTGGCGGCAAGACTTTGTCTGGTGGGTGGTAACTTCTGCCGGCCAAGTACCGAGAAATTCATACGACAAGCTAGCAGAACTGCGCAGTCAAACTTTTAACATCATTTTTTAATCACAATGCAACCTGGAACCGGCAATGATCCCTTTAGCTGCGGTTTCCAAGAATACCGGGTAGCCGCCATATAGCTTAAAAAAAATTTGCGGCTTGTATCTGAAACGTTACTTTTGTTTTCGTGGAATTTTTTTTTGACAATATCATGTCAAACCTCGCTGCCATCATTATGATCTCGACCGACCGTCCGACTGACCGTCTAACCATTATGTGGCAGCCACTTGTCCTCAAAGAACAGGTTGAGAAATATTTAGCTCCTTCATTCAAGTAGAAGCCTGCCTCCTCAAATTAATAAGTACTTGAAAATTTATTTTATTCTACAAGTACGTTGGTTGTTAGCAAGGGAACCCACAAAAGGCAAAAAAAAAAACACCATAAAATGACCATAAACAACCGAAATATATCACAATATAAGTCAAAATGTTACAAACAGGACATCTCTCATTTCCCCCACACTATATCATTGACAAATGGCTACCCGGAAGGGACATTGACGTGTCACCTCCAAGACAAGTAGGGATTGTCATTCTTTCAACGAACACAGACACCCGTCCGTCAATTCCAAAGTGATTAATGTAAAGAGATGTAAAGGCTTTCAAAGTGTCCAGAATTGAAAGAAGAAAAGTCTTCTTTCAAAGAAATGAGAATGTGTTTTGTTTTTCGTTCAAATGACTGCGGATTTCGGAGGAATAATGTAAATTAAATGTTTTCGTTTAAGGAAAAGGATTTTGTGTTTTTTCTTTGGGGTATGTAGAGTTTTCTTGGCTGTAGGTGTCATTATTCTGTATACAGCATGATTAAATAAATCCGCCTTAGTAAGGTTGAAGTGTTGCGGAATCTTATTTTATTTTTTCTTCAATTCTTCATTACAAACACTTAGAACTTCTTCTGTACAGACCAATTTAATTTCAAACAAAAGTTTATTTAAAGCTAAACATTAGATCCAATGTGTATCCAATCAATTCGATCTGTCTCTTAGGGCTGCTTTTTCTAACACCAAAGAGCTTTATCGGTAGAATAATGGTATTTTTTTTATACTAGATCCATCCATAGAATTTAATTCTATTGACAGAGCAAGTTTTTAAGTTAATATCAACTATAGGTATTTTATTATCTTCTAGCTGATTCGACAGATGCAGTTCTATTAAAATTTTAATAAATCATACAAAAACTGCATGCAAAAGTACTTAATTTTTGTGGATAACTTTTCAAATTTTTCTCTTTGTTTTAGTAGGTACATATTACAAACGTTTTAATGAAAATTTTGCTAAATAGGTCCAATCGTTTTCCTTAACCACAAACAGCATTTTATTTTAATACTTGTACATAATACGAGTTTGTGTATAAAACGGTATAAAAGATAAACGGAATGGAATCCTATGGCACAGAAATATCTCTTTTTTCACAATAAATAAAACAAAGAAGTCAGAATTTGGCTACTAATTCATTGATAATATCCGCGAGTAGAGAAGCATCATCATCATCATCAACCTTTGTATCGTCCCACTGCTGGGCACAGATCTCCTCTCATACAGAGAAGGATTAAGCGTAATCATCACGCTTGCTCAATGCGGGTTGGCGATTTCGGACTTAAAATCCAGGTTTCCTCAAGATGTTTCCTTCACCTTCAGTCATTGGTGTCCAAGATATACTTAGAAAGTACATATAACTTTAAAAAAGTTACATTGGTAATTGCCTGACCTGGAACCGAACCCGCGCACTCATACTTGAGACGCTGGTGTTTTAACCACTAGGCCACCACGACTTTTGATATTATAATTTTGATATTATTTATTCATTTTTAAAAGAAATATCTGTGCCACAAGCCTCTACTCCGTTTGCATTTTATAATCTATTTTCATCCAGGACGGCAAAAAAGCTAATCGGTATAGATTCTTTAATTTCATTTAAATATGCTACTGGGTCACATAGAATATTCTCGACCACTTTTTAATTATCAGCTGCATTAAACCGATTCCTCCTTTATTTATACCTTCTCTATTATTTCTATAACTACGTAATTATCTCGTTTAATGGACAGTTCAGAGCATGAATAATTTGCGATAGTATTGGGAAGCGATTTAATTAACATTTCTACTTGAGACTTCTAATTAAACCGGTTACGATAACCGAAAGATGCGATATATGTGGAATATCTGGTTATTTATTTATTGAAATATTTGTTGTTTACAATCTATTTTAATATTATAAGGAGATGAATTTGTATGAACAGATTAATTTCTGGAACTGCTGATGCAATTTTGAAAATTCTCTTACTACTGAGAAGTTGTAATAACATGTGTTAATGGATATATTTAGGTTAGAGTCAATTCTATACCTCTCTCCCAAATTTTTGGTTTGGTATGTATATACACACATCAAAAGTGTCTAGGGATCAAGCATTTTTATGCGGATTTCTTGAAATTGAGATGTGGCTTTGTAATAAATTTATGATTTTATAAATTTATATGGATCCTTTTTGGTGCATTTCATAATTTGAATCAGGAACTGTGAATCAAATTCGAGTAAAAGATGAAAATCAGCTGTCAATATTTTCCCTATAAAAACATACAACGCATTGAAGACATTATTAGTGCTACTGTTTCCCTACTACTGATTAAAACCAACGTAATTATGGAGCGGCGACGTCATTTAAGCAGGGAAGAAATGCTCAGAGCCGTGGGAATGATAGAAGCTGGTTCCCGGCAACGTACTGTGGCTTTAGCTCTGAATACAAGTCAGAGTGTTATCAGTCGACTTTGGACACGTTACCGAAGCACTGGTACCGTGGCTGAGCGCCATGCAGGACGGTATCGCTGCACCACACGGAGACAAGACCGATACATTCAAATCTTAACTCGAAGAGCTCCAACAATAACCGCCATGATGTTAGCCGTGAGGCTTCATCACTCTTCAGGGAACTTAATTAGCGACCAAACAGTCAGAAACCGCTTGCATGAAGTGAACCTTCATTCCCGAAGACCGCTACGGGTACCACCTATAGCAATGCACAATCGTAGGATTCGATATCAATGGGCTCTTGAACACAGAAATTGGGCAGAAGAACAATGGCGTTTCGTGTGCTTTTCTGATGAGTCTCGTTTTGGTATGAGACCGGATACAAGACGTATACGACACTGGAGAACCCCTGGACGCCAACAGCGATTAAAATCCTACCAGGAAGTCCATCCTTATAGTGGTGGAACCATCATGGTATGGGCGGGTATTTGGATCGGCGGAAGAACTGAGTTGATTTGGATCAGAGGCAACCTCAACGCTCAAATTTATGCTGAGACGATTGAATCAGACGTCATCGTTCCTCTACAAGTGCAAATCGGTCCCTTATTTCAGTTAATGCATGATAATGCACGACCGCACACCGCAAGAGTTGTAAGACAGACTCTCGCCGCAGCTAACATCAATGTCCTGCCCTGGCCTGCTCAGTCGCCAGACTTGAACCCGATTGAGCATGCATGGGATATGCTACAGAGAAGAGCTCTGCCGAATATGGAGGGTATCCAGTCGCAAGAAGACCTTTTTTTGTTGTTGCAACGAACATGGGCGGCCATTCCACAGCGTGATTTGGATGAACTCATTTTGAGTATGCCAAACCGATGTTCTTGTGTTGTTAGTGTTCGCGGTAGAAACACGGATTATTAATTGTTTAAGTTACCCAATAAAATTTTAGAGAAAACTGTTATTTCAGTCTTTT
This sequence comes from Sesamia inferens, assembly GCA_037179545.1. Taxonomy (NCBI): domain Eukaryota; kingdom Metazoa; phylum Arthropoda; class Insecta; order Lepidoptera; family Noctuidae; genus Sesamia; species Sesamia inferens. Next base: position 27,823,245 of record CM073933.1, on the reverse strand, counting down.
TTTCGAACTTTTGTGTTAGTGGTTCAAATGTCAAATATCCCTTTATTAGGAAAATGGCAAATTTCTTTATTAATGCAAAGGTGACTTGGTTTATCGTTACTGTGACAAACGAAAACACTTTATTTGATGAATCCTTAAAGAAAATTTTAATTAATATCAATCAGGAGAAAAACTATTGCAAAAATATATGTTGATCCCTAGACACTTTTGATGTGTGTATTATAAGTATATATTTTGGTAATAGTATGTATGTATATATAGCTTATTTAAGTATTTTTTCTAATAGTGTTAAGAGCTTATTTTCTTTACAATTTTTATTCAACTAAAGCACCTACCATCTTATCTTTTCACCACCTGTGGTAGACTGGTAGAGAATGCCTAAGGCATAAAGTCCGTCTCTGTACATTTCATGTGCGAAAGAATAAACAAATAAATATTTTACATTAAACATGAATAACAAAGTATCAGCACACAAAATATAAATAAGTTTTTATAGCATGGGTATGGCAACACTGAGCGAAAGAGATGGAAGATAGACAAGATGGACTACAAATATGAAAACCGTTACGTACACGAGAAACTCATAAAATATCAAAGAAGTTGTAACCTTGTTTGCTTCTCATTTTAACGATTATCACTTCTCATTCTACAGGAGGCGCGGGTTCGATCCTCGTGCAGTGCAAATATTTGTATGCATGAATATGAATATTTGCACTGGTCTGGTCGTGCCGGTTGCCAAAAGTCCAACAATTGGTCTGACTGCAATGCGTCGATGTCGCTTTCGGATCGTGGCGGTCAGACGGCAGTCGCTTCATGGAAATTATCGAAGTTTAGCCAAAATCAGCAGTTATTCTGGTAAAGCGGACCCCAGGCTCCAAAGCTGAAAAAGCTTCGGATGCAACTGGGGCTAACGCCGAGATGATGATGATGATTCTACAGTGTATGATTGTTCGGTTGGTAAATATTAAAGACTTTAGATAATTAGACTGGTTTATTTTTCTTGTAGAATTATTATATTGGAAACGACCTCTTCTAGGTCAGATCCTAAGTTACAATGACAAGACTATAGACTATATTCATAGACACTAATACATAGAGATGGTATTAGTTACTCGACTACAGAGTAGTGATGTATGATACAACATCCCCCCTGTTTAAGTTTAAATTAACCCTTGACAAACAATGTTATAGAAACCTGACTTAGTTACAATTTAGACAATGACTTAAGACTATGGTTAGGTCTTAATCTAGGATACAATGTTCTACTTAATCTATTTCATCAATTAGCCTTCTGGTTGGCTTTACAACTCTTCCAGAACGAGTTACATGTTGACTGACTGAGGATTGAGATGAGAGCTCTTGAGGTCTAGACTCCTGCCTGTTACCTTCCTCTCTCCCCTGCGACGAATTGGATAGCATAGGAGAATATTTGTGTCTTAAATGAGCCCTATTCCTCCTATACCTAACTCCATTGACATCCTCAACGACATATGACCTATTATTAGCCAACCTTAGCTTGACAATGGCTTGTTCCCAATTGCTATCAGGCTTTCTTTTAAAGTATACATGATCATTGGGATACAGTAATGACAATGACTTTGTATTTCTATTATAATATTTAGACTTATTTTTATTATTTTGCTTGACACATTCTTCATAATTTTTGAATGTAACCACTTTAGGTTTTAATTTCTTATAAGACATAGGAATGTTATTTCTTAAATTCCTGGACATTAACAATTGAGCTGGAGATGGTAAATTATTCTTAGGTGTGTTTCTATACTGTAATAAAGCTATGTATGGATCAGATGAGTTTCTTTTACATTTTTTTAACATATTTTTGATAATTTTGACTGAACTCTCTGCTTGACCATTTGACTGTGGATGATATGGGCTAGTTACAATGTGTTCTATGTCCCATTCATGCATAAAATTCTTAAATTCTAATGACTGAAAAGGAGGACCACCATCAGACACTAAAGATAAAGGTATTCCATGACGAGCAAAAATGGACTTTAAATGTGTTATTACATTCTTTGCTGTACTGTTTTTATTTAACAAAGCTATTTCTATAAATTTAGAATAATAATCTGTGACAATTAAATAAGTAAGGTTATCAAAATACATCAAATCAACACCTACTTGTTGCCATGGATATTTATTTATTTCAAAATTTTTTAGTGGTTCCTTTGGATTATTAGGTTTAAATTGTGCACATACATAACATTGTTCTACCAAGTTTTTAATATCAGCTGACATGCTTTGCCAGTACAAAGACTCTCTAGCCAGTTTTAAGCATTTATTTATACCTTGGTGACCTTCATGAATTTTACCTAACATTTCCTTATACATTGACTGTGGTACTATTAATTTTGACCCTTTGAACAACAAATCTTTGACTACATGAATTTCAGCTTGTATGTTCCAAAATGGTTTTATTGACAGACTGACATTATTTTTATTTTTTGGCCAACCTTCATAATAATACTTTTTTAACAATTGCAAAGTATCATCTTTCTTAGTGTTCTGTAACAATTTTGTACAGTACTCCTTTGTGACTGCTAGACTTGAATGCATTAAATTGACATGACAAGATATTTCTGACTCATTCTCAGGTATATAATGTTCTTTCAATGCTGCTCTAGACAGAGTGTCAGATATAAACATTTCTTTACCTGGAACATGTATAACTTCCAAATCATATTTTTGTAAAGTTAACATCATACGTTGCAATCTTGCTGGTACATCATGTAATGGCTTTTTAAAAAGATAGACTAAAGGTTTATGATCAGTATGAACAGTTACTTTATGACCGTACACATACTGGTGAAATTTTTCACAACCAAACTGAATGGCTAACAATTCTTTCTCAATTTGAGCATACCTTGACTGAGTTTGAGTTAATGTTTTTGAACTATAAGCAATAGGTTTATTATTCTGCATAATGACTGCTCCTAATGCTGACTTTGACGAATCGACTGACAAGACTAATGGTACATTGGGATTATAATGAGCTAAAACTGGTGAATTTGTAATTTCATCGATTAAACTCTTAAGACATTGACTATGATTTTCATCCCAAGTCCAGACTGAATCTTTCTTCAAAAGATTTCTTAAAATTTGAGTTTTTTGAGACAAATTGCTAATAAAGGGACCTAAATAATTGATCATACCTAATATTCTTTGCAATTCTTTGACATTTTTTGGTGTGGGCATATTGACAATTGCTTTTACTTTCTCTTCATCAACCCTAGCACCATCTTTACTAAAAACATACCCTAAAAAACAGACTTCTGATACTAAAAATTTACATTTAGACTTATTGAACTTTAAATTGACTTCACGTGCTCGTTGCATGACTTTATGTACTCTCTCATTATGTACTGACTCGTTTGGTCCATATACCAAAATATCATCGATGAATATTAGAACTCCTTCTAAATCACCGAACAAATTCATCATGACTCTTTGAAAAATTTCAGACGATGCATTAATACCAAAAGGTAACCTTAAATATTTATATCTACCGAAAGGTGTTTGAAATGTACATAAATGAGAACTATATTCATCTAGTTTAAGCATCCAAAATCCTGAAAATGCATCTAAATGAGAAAAACAAACAGCTCCTGCTAGTTGAGATCTGATCTCATCTATTGACTTTAGTGGATAAATTTCCCTTATAATATTCTTATTCAAATTTCTAGGATCTAAACAAATTCGTAACTGACCCGTGCTTTTGACTGTTATCACTATACTGTTCACCCATTCTGTAGGTTTAAAAACCTTTTCAATGACCTGCATTTTCTCCATGCGATCCAATTCATCGCGCAGTTTGTTCAGTAAAGCGAAGGGTACTCTTCTCGGAGCATCCACGCATGGCACTGCTTCAGGTTTGAGTTTCAGGCGACAGACTTGAGGTAGACATCCAAGACCCTGAAATACATCATTGTATTGTGTAAGAATTTGTTCACTAAAATTTTGTTGAGACACAGAGAAAACTCTTTGAATTATACCTAATTTTTCACAAGTTGGTAGACCTAAAACATTCGGACAAACTAAATCTGTGACTATAAACACTATATTTACACTAATAGTGCTATTATTTAAAGATAAACTACATTTTACATTGACTTTGCCCATAATGGGTATTGATATACCACCAAACCCACTAACGTTTATTTGACATTTCTCAAGTGACATTTGACTTTGACATTTCAAAGATTGAAAAGTTTTCTTTGACATAATATTGATATCAGCTCCTGAATCAATAATGCAATTAATTTGTGTATGACCAACTAAAATGTTTATGTTCCATGACTGTTTAGAATAGTATTTGTTTTCTTTTGACTCGACTGTATTGACCTGTTTACTATGTGTTGACTTTGCTGTAATAATTCTACAAGTGTTTGTTGTGTGAGATTCCTCAGACTTGTGTCTGTACTCATCATTAAGATATGAATCTCGGCTAAGACTTTTTGACTTTTTTGACTTGACTGTGAATCTCTCAGACTGTTTAGTGTTTTCATCACTGAGATATGACATATGACAAGAGTCTTCATTGGATCTCTCAGACTTATCAGTCACCAGTCTTTTTTCATCACTGAGGCATTTTTTATTAGACCTCTCAGATATGACATTATCACCACTTTCATCACAGAAATATGACACAGGATATTTTTTATGACAAGATGAGTCTTCATGAGATCTCTTAGACATTGACTGCGACTGGCCTATGTGCGACCTGACCGTTGATTGTAACTTAGGATCTGACTGGGTGTATGACAACCTGCTATGTCTGTAATTATTTTGATTGTGATGACTTTGTGACTCTAAATGACAATTATATTGACTATACTTATGACTATGACTGAAGTTATGACAATTTAAAATTCCAACAAAATTATCTTGACTACCAGTTGAACTAAAAGACTCTAAATGACTGACTTTTTTATTATTGGAGTAACAAAATTTTGCAAAATGACCATAAGAGTTACATGACCTGCATTTAGCTCCCTGCGCTGGACATTTGTAGCGGTGGTGTTGTCCACAGCGGCTACACGTCTTCGAGCGCTTCTCAGGACTGGGACTTGACTTTGACGTCCCTGCGCTGGATCCCTGCTGACTGACTGGTGAAGCTCGCCGTCGCTGACGCTCCGCTCGACCACGGCTCCTCCGACGCAGATGCATGACTTTTTCAGACTCTTGACTAGTGGACCTCTTGACAATTTGGCCTGCATCCTGCTGTGCGACGATGAGTGTCCTAGCTAGCTCTCGCATCCTCTGATATGTCAGATCAGGTTCCTGCAGCAGTCTCTGACGTACATGTGCTAAGTCCAAACTCAAGTTGGCGATAAAAATATCTCTGATAAGAGATTCTCTGAGCGTTCCAAATTCGCAATCTTGGCTCTTATTTTCGAGATCGGTTAAGAAATCCTCGATGCTTTCCGATTTCTGTTGACGTGTGGTAAAAAACATGTAACGATACTTGGTAATATTTTTTCTGGGTTGAAAAAAATTCGTCGAATTTGGCTTTGACGTCATGTAATGTGCTTTCTCCAATATTTATGTTGAATGTGTTGAAAATATTTAAGCATTTTTCACCAATGTGATGTAATAAAATGGCGATCTTGCGTTTCTCACCGGACTTGTCCAAACCCGTTGCCAACAAGTATAATTCGAACTGTTGCCACCAGCGCTTCCAGGTTTCGTAATTGTTGTTTGTTGCATCTGACGATATTTTAAGCGCCTTCAAGCCACTGTTCATTGCAGCTCCGGTGTCATGGCCGCCACCGACGCCATCCGACTTTTGCATTTTATGAATTTTTTTTCTTCGTATTGGGTTTTTTCACTCTTCTGACACCATGTATGATTGTTCGGTTGGTAAATATTAAAGACTTTAGATAATTAGACTGGTTTATTTTTCTTGTAGAATTATTATATTGGAAACGACCTCTTCTAGGTCAGATCCTAAGTTACAATGACAAGACTATAGACTATATTCATAGACACTAATACATAGAGATGGTATTAGTTACTCGACTACAGAGTAGTGATGTATGATACAACATACAGCAACTAAAACTATTATATATTTGTACATATAGTACATAACTGAGGTAGATATATAATATGTATATCGTGTTTGTATAAATAAGTAACACTAAAGATAAGCAACGAGGAAACACGCTTGTAAATATTATTTTCAACTTCATTGAGCAGAACAAAAACAAAATAGATTTATTTATTACGATATGTGGTAACTTTTGGGTTATTATTCATATACTTGTGAAGATACCGCAAAGTGCAAATCAGCACTGTTATTTAGATTACATCGATTAGATAAATTTCGGTACTTTTAGAATATCTTCTGCTGGGTCCAATGTTTAATTTCGATCCCATGGGAATATTGGGGTTTTACGCCCTTTTTTTTTTTTTGTTGGGATGGGAAATCATCAAATGACTTCTCCCGCTCTGGGCGGAGCGGAAGAGTGTGTCAGACTTTTACTGACTAAAACCCACCCGTGTTTCTTCACTTGCCTGTGCAACGGCCAGGGCCGCGGTTTCTTGTTTAACCAACCCGCAACCCTGACCCAGGAGGCATCGGTCTTCGTGGACCCCGTCACGATGTGCTGACATCTCTTTGAGGCGCGCGTGAAACACGACGCGCCGTCGACTCGGGCCTGGTCCTTACCGGGCGGCGAGTTGCAGGGGGTTTTACGCCCTTAAGTTTCGAGTTTGAATATCGAGAAAAAAGTATCTTTTATACAACATAAAATTATCAGTCTATAATGTTTCACTGTTGATACACAGGTCCTGTCGTAGTAAGAGGGAATGAGCAATAACCTACCACACTGGCCAGAAACGGGTTAAAGCTGTCACATGTTTTCGAAATTGTTGGCTCTAGGACATGCTGGTTTCCTTCTCCGTTTTGAGAGAAGTGGGGAGGAGATAATTTACATAAAGCGCCTGATCTGGTTCGAACCTGCGACCTGCAATCATATCTATTTTTTAAACCATCTGCCTGCCAAATTTCATATAAATCTCTTCAGTGATTTTTGTGTGAATGTGTACAAACAGCCATCGATACGTAGAAACTTTCGGCGGGGGCTTCCGCCGTTTAATATTATTTGTTTTAATTGTATGTTATAATATAGTATTTTTTATATATAATATAGTATTGTTCTTTTGTGGTCTCTTTTATTTATGTATTGGGATCTCCAATACAATAGAAATTACAATAATTGAGTAAGGCTCTTTTACTTGTGCTCCTTCAATTATTATAGAAGACCACAGCATGCACATAGATTTAAACACGATATAAATAGTGAAAATATATGATGAGTGCAAATCATAAAATTAGAAACATAAAATAAAACAAAATTAACATAATCAAAATTAAACATTCATATTACAAAAAATATTATAGGCTGGATAAATAGGATAAAAATTAAACATAGAAAAATTTGAGCTATGATGTCAAGATTGAACATTAAAATTACAATTGTGGTAAAATAATAAGTAATATATTGTAGTACCGACTTGTTATTTTGCGGTGTCTAAATTCTTTTTGTATTTTGAAATGGGCAGGGTAATGTTCAGGTCACAGCGCTTTGCCAACTCGTTGTACCGCCTGCAGAGTCTAGGGAGGGCGGCGAAATGCCCCAAATTAGTATTCGATCCTGACACGTAGAATACACGTTATAACTGAGAGGTTATTTGATGATTTCCCATCCAGAACAAAAAAAAAGGGCTTGTCTTGGCATTATACTGAGCGATGGCTATTGTACGCAAATGTGACGCATGTTTTGCCCCAATTTGTTATTTTTTTGGGTTACTTTTCTTTCTCTGCGTCATATTCACAGCAAATAAACGTATTTTCTTTCGTTATCTATGAATATGTCTATCAGTTGAAAGACACTTCCTGTCAGACATTTTCTTTAAATAGTTACATGCTGTAAAAGTATGTTCTTATATCAAAATTATGATCTGTATTTTATTTGTATTTTTGTTAAGAACGTTTGTTGTTGACTTATTTTGTTTCAGGGCAAAAAGACACATGTCACTCATACGCATATGTATTTACAGTAAGGGTCAAAAGTGCATTACCACTTTTGAACTTTATTGCTCTAACAATAAGTGTCAAAAGTGGTACTCCACTTTTGAACCCTTACTGTAAATATGTATATAACAGAATACGCGCACATTTCACGAATCCTTACACAAGACGCGTTTAGGAACAGACCTGTTTTAGAATTTTATTATTTTTCAGAAACCCTAGGATATAAATATAATCGTACGATCATCTTATGTAAAAATTTATCTTTTAATAAATTTCCCTAGGCCATCACGCCTGAACGAATGTAAAGATATCGCCATTTCCTTTTTTTCTCATTATTTTTAGAAGAAGGTTCATATGAAAGAAATAAAAAAAGAAAGTAGCCCAGAAAATTTTACAATTTTCTTTTATGCCAATCCAGCTGAACAGATTTGGATGGCAAATGAGTAGGCCATTATCTGGAAAAGGATATAGTTTACTTTTATCCTGGATCGCAAACGAAGTCGCGGGCCAACAGCTAGTTATGAAAAAAAAAGTTAAAAGAAAATAGTATCGATACAAAAGTGTATTCCTGTAATGCAAAAAAAATTCAAGGCATTCTCATTTGCTCAGTGTGCAAATGCAAATCTAAAATGAATGCTAAGAGACAGCTATCACCTTTTGCCTTGAAATTATTAACCATAGTTACTCGAAAGTGCTCTCAAATGACTATAACCTCGTATCGAGAATTAGGACAAATCCTTGAAAACTTGTAAATTTGTCATCTCCTAACAAAATATATACGGTTTCCCAAACTATCAGCACTTTGACGAATAAATCGTAAACTTACTTGTGCGATCATAACATTTTTATTATCTCGGGACCGACTTGTTTGGCAGGAAAAAACTTTGGATCGTTAGAAAGAGATGACGAGTATTTTCTCCCATGAAAAAGGGAAATAAAAGTTGTTGAAGAAACCAAATAGAGCTATCGATAGTATGTTATGGGTTGAAAATACTCAAATAATGGTGTTGATTATTAACTCAGAACCGCCAACCCGCATTGAGCAAACGTGGTGATTACGCTCAATCCTTCTCTGTATGGGAGGAGGCCTGTGCCCAATAGTGGGACGATAAAAAAGGTTGATGATGATGACTGACTCAGAATTTTTCTTGACCTTTGGAGGGCTATGTAAGGCTTTTGTCTAACAGTTGAGTTTGAAAGGCGAACATGATTGATTATCATGAATAAGTACTCAGTAATGTTTGGAAAACGTAATTAACAAGGTAAAATTAAATCAGATAGCGGAATTCTGCATGATAAGTATCAATATGAGATTATTTAACTAATATTTTAGGTAAATATGTAGCTACAACAACTTAACGAATAAGATACGAAATTATTTTGTTTTATCATGATTAGTCTGCGGACATTTGCTAACAACTTTAATTCTGGTGTGTTTTCGTCAAATTAAATGTTTTAACAAAGCCATGGGTTCAATTGATCAATTCCTAACATTCCTGAATACTGGCACAATTTCTATTAACTTCTTTACTTATAAAAAGGTTTTTTTTTTGTATATATGTAAGACGTAATCTCCAGACGTACCAATTAGATTCAAATAAAAGCTTCGGTTTGTACGCCAGGGTGCAGATAGAAGTGAAAACTTTAATATTAACCTTGAGTATTTTATAATAGCATGGTAATTTTAAAACGATGTACGTAGCAGACTCTAATACAAACACACACTCAAGCGAACGCCTCGCGCCACTTAAATGAAACAGCAGGGGCAGGCATTCATATTTAGCACACTGTAGAAAGAGAGGAGATATTACTTTCTTTCCCCCGTCGCGTCGGCGGTGCATCTCCTTCCGTCTTACGAATTTTTGATCAGGTCACGTGTCCTGACGCGAGTTTACTAGTCCTAAAAGTGCACAACGCCACTAAAGAAGTTTTGGCTTTATAATGTTTCAAAAATATTATTGAATTTGTTACGTCAATTTATCGAAGAAGGTTATGGGCTTTAACATCATACTGTAACCTTTATGAGCCAAATGAAAGAACCCTAAACGAAAATGAAGTAGTAGCACGGCAATGGTTGGGACGCCATGGGTCGAAATTTCGTCCCGTCTAATGGATAATAAAATAGTGAAGATACATGCAAAACGTTCCTTTGAAAATCGCCTGTTGTGATTTGATGAACTGCATGTCAGTATCAAGTGAACTATAAAAAGCCTTATATGAAAAGTAATAAACAAAGGCACTGTCAATCAATCACTATCAGTTTTGACTAAACGTCAAATCTATACTTTAATATATAAAGCTGAAGAGTTTGTTTTTTTGAACGCGCTAATCTCAGGAACTACTGGTCCGATTTGAAAAATTACTTTTTGCGATGGATAGCCCATTAATCCAGGAAGGCTTTAGGCTATATAACACCACGCAGCGACCAATAGGAGCGGGGCATAACTAACTCCACGCGAACGAAGTCGCTGGCGGCCGCTAGTATTGGTATAAATGATAGTATGGCATAATAGATATTGGCATGTGGTTGAATAGATAAAGAAACAACAAAGTACATACACATACTAAAACATAGAAAACATTGGATACACACATACGTCAGATAAAAGATCAAATGCTTGATACGTGATCGTAAACAAAACCTCTTTCGAGCCAATCGCCCACAAACTACCCGAACCGATTGAATTGTAATAGTAAAACTTCAAACCTTTTTCCCCTTCCATGAGAAGTATGAAACGCTACCAGTGAACTAATATCTATCTAGCATTCCATAAAACGCGAATCCGGCAAAAAGGCTCTTGAATGGTGACCACGTACCGGCAAGTACAGCGTCGAACACCCACCGAGTAGGTGGTCGGATGACCTGGTCAAAATCACAAGGAAGCGCTGGTTTGCAGGCCGTGTCGAACCGGCCTTTTGGAATCCTTGGGAGAGGCCTATATCCTGCAGTGGACTTTCAGTGGCTGATATCATGATTATGTATAAATTTGGAACTAACTATCTTGATTTTAACTGTTACGTTTTCGAATAAAGCCACAGGATAACCAGATACTTCCCATCCAGGAAGTACATCCCCGTGGGATGATTTCCGACGACGCAAACGAAGCCGCAAAAAAGCCAGTTTTCGATATAAAAACAAGTTTTAGATTTGTATCGAAGCAGACCGCTGTTGCGAAGGGTTTTTTCCGACCGTCCCCTGCAGGGTATCATAAATCATTCCCGCTTGGCTCACATTCCAGTTAACACGTTTTTGAACTACCCCCAGGATATATCCTTTTACGTATTATATATTTTATATGTGGCTTATACCTTATTGTGCTCGTGATTATGCGGGGGTGGTTGCAATGATGAAAAAGAAAGAACAGGAACGAAGGAATATTACTCGCAAGAGTTAACTTGAAACCCTTGCGGCCTCCCGAATCCCGGGCTGTTACCGCTTTCGTTATCGCCGCCTTAGTTAGGCGTTTACGTCATCAGAGCAAAGTCTCAAGTTAACTCAGATTATCTTATTAGAAAATGGCTCCTAACTTTAGTCCAAGCTCAAACCTGCCAGCTTTGAAGCATATTCGACTGGATGCAAAAATTAAATCTTTGACTCGGTTTTAATGACAGTTTTTGTAATTAGAACTTTAATGCTGTCAGAATAAAGTTCAAAACTCAAATATGGCTCGAAAATCGATGGTTTGAAATAAGGCTGAAAGGGTCAACTTTTGCCGGTTATGCAGGGGCTGGTTTTTATAATGCCGAAAATATTATATTAAAATTATATCGGAGAATAATATGCAAGTTTTTCACATTTCTACTATGGAAAAATTGTTAAAAATCAATTTTGTTCCACGAATATAAATTAACTATCCATTGAAATTTTTTCTCTTTATTGTCTAAAAGTGAAATATTTTTTCATCATGAAGGTAGGTGGAAATTCTTAGAAATGAGAACCAAACTTAAGGCTCACAAAATATGATGGATAAGGTTATGATTAATTCAATTATAATAGATAGTGATTTTTTTAATTTAATTTAGTTTTATTCAGTAAACCTTAGGTTTTAAGGTACCAAATGATATTTTTACATGTTCACATATTTTCTTTGATGTAGATGAGCTTAACCTATTGTCATATTTACATGTGTTCTTTAATGTATACTTCACCTATTGTGTGACTATACTAAGATAAACATCAAATCAGAAAAAATTTTTGCATAATAAAACATTTTAGAATCGCTTTGATGTCGGTCAAGAAGCAAGTTTTAAATTGAATTCAACTGTCCAGTCAAAGTTTTCAGCACACTTTAAGGTGAAATTGGCTTCAAGAGATTTTCTATAATTATAGGTTCTTCAAAAATTTTCTTGCCATCGTGCGTTGTTTTTGCCATCTTTGTTCTTTTGTGCTGAATAACCTTTAGAAGAACTTCTTCATTTAAGAAGAAAATGTTTTAAGATAGTTTGCAGTAATTAATAATCAAATGTGTATCAAAAATAATTTACAATTCCGGAAACTTTAAAGATTTTAGAAAAAAGAATACAGAAATTGCAGCTTTATTACAATCTTATTTTGATGGAATGCTAGGACTTTTCTCGGTGGTAGACCATAACATCGGCTGCCGGTAGAAGTTACCACCCACCAGACAAAGTCTTGCCGCCAAGCGATTCGTGTTCATGATGTCTGGTGAAGCCGTACAGAGGACGAGTCTGAGCAGTTGTGTTGCGATGTGTGCCGGGTACGATGCGCCAAATGTTGTTGTGTGGAGAATTTGGTCGTGAAGGATCTCCAGATCAATCTCCATCTGGCGCAGCATCGTTGGTCATGTTGTTGAGTTTAACATTGCATCATCTCGCTCAACTACCGTTTCCTTCCTATTCACTAAGTTTTTTTTAGTGAATAGTTTAAATAAACTAGCGCGCTTTACCATCAACGATTGCGTCACTGCTTACTATCAGAAGGGATTGCGTTCAAGCACTAGTTTATAATTATTAAACAAAAGACTAAATATTATGTAGGAAATTTAAATTTCTATAGACAGAGCAATGCCTTTAAAAAAGGCTTGCCAAACTTTTGTAAACGAAATTCCCGATTATAACAGGCTCTCGTTAAAATTGATTACATCCATACATTTTAAAAACATTGCATCCATACGCATATTTGATTCAGATTCTTATTAAGTTGCCGGCAAGGGCTCTCTAGCAAGTTTCCGTCAATGTTGTAAGCAACAATCTCTCGTATTATCGTTTGTTTTGCGCTTTGTTGATGATATTTTGGCTTATTCGCATTGGAAGTTGTTTCATTACTTCGTTATTCATCGTCCAAATTGTTTGCGTAAACAGCAAAACAACACTTGACTTTTTCATTTATCCCATTCTGTTTCTGCTGTGTTAGTTTGAAAATAAAATTCTCGTCAATAAACACATTGTTATCCTCGCATTGTGTTTATTTTGCTTCAAACCATGCCCAATACCAGTCGAATTTATCTGAAATTCACCAGTTATCCTATTCTCTTCTCGATTGCTGTTATCGTATAATGTAATTGGAAACGTGTGTGTATCTTCCAATTCGTTCTGATCTTCCATATAAAAAGCCACTTCAGCAGCAATTCTCCTACCTCCTAAACATTAACAAAAAGATCACGCACGACATTTACCAACAACATTGAGGCAAACCTCGAAAATAAACTGTGGCTTCCCACCTCCCATTACAAAAGTGGCCACAGCCCAAAAGATCCGATGAAAAAAGCTCCGGCCACCAGGAAATAGCGGGCGCGGTCAATTGAAACTCCCTACAATTTGCTCGCCCCGAGGGTGTGAACCTCTGAATTTTTAATATTAGACTTCATTTTTTCTGTCAGAAAATTACAAAGCTTTTAGTATTTGACCGGTTTTGATAATTTGGTGACAGAATTCGTATTCACTGAACTGCCTCTGTTTCATTAATTCCATTTGCGAAGCAAATGCAAACAATAATATCCCTCAAAATATTTTTACCCTGAAAATTATTAATGCCTTCGGTCTCTTTTATTATTGAAATAACGAAATTACTTCATACTCATAGCTTTCACAAAGTCTTATCACCAGTATGAACGTAATATGCGTAAATTTAATTTCCTTTTAATGAATCATAAACCTAAGGTATTTTGGTTTAATCTCGTTAAGCAAATACAGACCTATATACATAATATAAACACCGAATAAGGCTTCTCTAAGTTAAAAATATAGGCATTCCTATAATAATATGATACGAACAATGCACGAATTTGATTTAATTCGATACTGATACAGTGCTTTAAGGTACTGTGAACAAGAAAGAATGCAATAGCAGTAAATCAAATAAAATGATAAGAAAAGAGTTTGTAAAATAACCGCAATAATTTACCTTAATAATCCAATTGTTTTCTAAGTTACATAGGGCTATTAAAGATCAAAACGGGATTAAATATAGATATGTTGGATGAGACTCATTACAAGAAACCTAAAAAAAATTTGATAATCTAGAGGCTACTATAGATATTGAACATAATAAGTATTATATCAAATATCATAAGTAACGGATATCAAAAGCGAGTTACTCAATAATGGACCTAGTAATAAGCCAGCAATCTGTTACTAATTGCTCGTTATTGCAATGCTAGAATCTAATACATTTAGATACTAAGTGCTTCATACTATACTAATCGTGATGTATACAATCAATCAAGATACATTTCATACTTAATTGATAAATAAAAATACTCTGATGAATAGAGGATGAAAAGATGATATATTTATTAAAAGAAAGGTACACTTTAAAAACAAAGACTTGAACGTAAATTACTCAGCTGGAACTTACAAACAACTTTTGCAATACGAATACAATTTGAACTAAAACTGACATTACACAATGTAGAAAATGTGGAACACAGCTTCATATAGAGATTATAGCCAAGGAAACGACTGAATATCTTAAGTCACACGCATTTCTCATTTTGAGATTCAATTAAACATACAGCTTTGGATAGGAGCTTGAATATTTTAAGCACGTTGATTTTGCAAACTCCATTTTGTATCAAGAAAACAGCAAAATTCTTAATACATTTAATAAAAAAACATAGTCAGTAACTAGGTAAAAAAAGACAGATTGATAGAGAAAACTTCAAGAAAAACAACATATAATTATGCATATAGCCATTAACTTTGACCTACTAAACTGATATCAAACTTGCCAGGGAATACATTAAGCGCCATTGATTGTTCAAGAGATTTGCCTGTTACGACACCATAGCAGTTTCAGGCGTCGCACCGCGAGAGTCTGTATAATTCCCTTATTCCCTGAGATATTATTACATGAGTACACATCTTCGATCCTTTGAGTGACTGAAATTATATCATGTGCATAAATTTTGCATGAATAAGGAACAGACTTTGGGTTTATTGTACCTACGTATTAGCGTTGTGAAATGTATTTTTTCTGTTGAAGGTATTTGTGAATTATTCGCTTGGATACTACTTATGGATATAATCAGTTTACCTTAAAATATTCTTCCTTGGCTATGTTGTATTGTGATGTAAAACATACGATCTATGCTTTACTTAAGGTATTATTTGATTTGGGTTTTAAGCAGCACTGTTTAATTTCAATTATTAAATGAAATTGAACTTTTTACCGGGATGATGTGGTCTCATGGCTATAAGAAAGGGAAACCGCGATGTGGTACGAGTGAGCGATGGATGGATACTGTGGATGTATATATGATTAGAAAGATATAACCTGAAGTATGGAAGAAAAAGACATGTGGTGCCGACCCTAAATAATTTAGGTGGGTGGCAAGTGATTACGATAATGTCTCAATTACGTAACATATTCCTTTCTATCTTATTAGCAAAAATATCTTAATCATTCATCATCAATCATTTTGTAACACTATATTCATCATCTGTCTAGCAATTTCCTAACTACATATATTGGGGTCAGCTTCTAGTGTAACCAGATTTAGTCGATTTTATATTTAGCGACTACCTATCTCACCTCCACAAATCAGTGACTGGGTAATATAATACCCTTGGTAAGACATGTTTGTTACACCATACTAATTAACAAAAAACAAAAAAATATGGCAATAATTCATTATAAAATTTTCATTTTGAATCTATTCTGCTCATCACGCTAACGTTTTCATCATCCAGAATGGACCCGTACATGCGTAAAGATAATTTCAAATTAAGGCAGTGTAGACAAATTTAAATTGAGTTTTAGCAACAGTAATTCAGCCTAACAGAGACTATATGGCACGCCAAAATAATAATTGGGTTCCGTATAGTACTGAACGATTCATTCCCTGTGCCAAACTTTTGAGGTTATAAGTTCTGTCGCCAAATATTTTGGGTACAATAAATTATTTACATCCTTGAATTTATTTTGTTTTGTTTATGTTAGTTTGTCGTATCGTATTGTCAAAAGTTGGAAATTATGAGTATTGGTTTCACGTGTTCTCCCCTTGTATTTTGTTAAGTTAGTACAGAAGGCACTCTTCTCATCCATTTGAATTATTGATTTGTTTCTTTTGTCGTTGGAAGAGAAGGATCAAAGTTTGTTAATATTTTTATAAAGAACTTTCGTCAATAGTAAGCTAGTAGAAAGTTATACTGATTTAAAATCATAAGTATGTAGGTTGTTAAGTATGTTCATATATACTTCTCGTGCTAAGAATAACATACCTACATATGTCAAATATTGAGATGCTACTTTTTTGCTACATAATCTTATAACGCACTACATAACATCATGCATTTTTCGCCGCAAGTAAGTGATCCTAAATAAAATTCCATACACTATTCTAAACAATAGAATCGTAACATTTACTAATTTATTTACATGTATATATGATACTCTCTTGATTCAATTTCTCTATAGAAAATATTACAAACAAGTTTTTAGGTACTACAAAGTCCCCAAAGAATAGAAAAGGTCTCCCATCTGTCATTTTGGGATAATAAAATGGCGGCAAAAACAATAAGCGACATTATACGTATATTTATTATATTTAATCTGCCCGAAGACTCGGGAATATTATTGTAGTGGAATCTAAGCAAAGTAAAAGTCAGTCAGTAAAAGTTTGACGAGAGAGAGAGAGAGAGAGTCATTTCGCCGGGATAGGTCATTTGATGATTTCTCATATACACCAAAAAAAGTTTAACTAAAAGAAAATTATCCTAAAGACTGCATTGCATTTTATAATACACACAAATCAGAAATAGGGGTAATGCAGTGAAACAGTAAAGTCTACTTATGTATTTTATTTCCACGTTTTCCCCGAGCCTGAAGTTAAAATTAAAGCTCTAACTCATATTGCTACATATACCACATTTATAGCAGAAAAATCTAATATCGTTGTTATTGGCGCCCGACGTGGGTCACGAAATACTTCAATACTCACAAATGAAGTCCTCACGGAGCCCTGGAACTCCAACGAAAGCTCAAAACAAACCTCCTTTGGGAAATCAGATCTATATTCATTCACTTACTTTATAACATTACTTAATAATATTATGAACCTACAAATAGAAAATTTCATTACGCCCCTAAGGTAAAACTAATATTATTATCATTTAGGCAATCTTAAGAATCTTAAGACGCCATATTGTTTATACTCACTGAAGTGTAGTGTAGTAGGTGGTGAAATATGGGATGAGCATATTGAGCATAATTAACGAGGATATAATCAATAAACTTTTTTTTACACAAAGTTAATATTTAACAATTATGAACTTCATTACGCTTTACGTTTAATGCTTTAAGTTCTAGATTCTGCCAAATTATTTAAAAAAAAGTCACTTAGCAAACTTTGGTAAGACATTTTAAAAGGATCCGTATTATTTGCTCGACTAGACACTAAGTGAGAAGTGGCAAAGTCGATTTTCACTCACGGCACCAGATTTTCAATAGACCCTCCCCGCGACCGGAACCTAATAAGCCACCGCAATTTCCGACGCTCTGCAACCGGTCTCAGTAAACAACACTGTTTTATGCCGCCTCCAACGAAAGTACTCTGGGGAATGTCTTCGACCGGACTTTAGTTTAAGAAAAAAAAACTTCTTAAGAGGATAAAAAGGCTAATAGACATTTTGGTCTGTTCAGTTTCGGCCCCATTTTATGTGGCAAGACAATTTTATAAAGTTAAGAAATACGAAAGTCGATTTAAGTCTTTCATAGTGACGCAACAAATTCAGTTTAATCTTTGAATTAGTTACGTCATACTAAGCCAAGACTTTTGGCTTCTTCTTCAACCTATAGATGTCCACTGCTGGACAAAGGCCTCCCCCAAGGCTTTCCACGATGACCGGTCTTGTGCTGCCTACATCCATCGGCTTCTCGTGACCTTCATCAGGTCATTGGTCCACCTTGTTGGGGGCCTCTCTACGCTGCGTCTTCCGGTACGTTGCCGCCGCTCCAGAACCATACTGCCCCATCGGCCATCGGTTCTACGAACAATATGCCCTGCCCACTGCCACTTAAGTTTAGCGACTCGAAGAGCTATGTCGGTGATTTTGGTTCTTCTGCGGATGTCCTCATTCCTGATTCGATCACGCAGTGAAACTCCAAGCATAGTCTTTTCATTGCCCTTCGTGTGACTCTGAGCCTTCACATGAGGCCCATTGTGAGCGACCACGTTTCAGTTCCGTAAGTCATCACTGGCAACACACACTGGTCAAAGACTTTAGTCTTGAGATACTGTTGTGTCTTGGACAAGGAGAAGATGTAACGTAGCTTCCCGAACGCCTCCCAGCCGAGCTGGATTCGACAAGACACCTCTTTCTCGAAGTTGGACCTACCTAGTTGGACTCTTTGTCCCAAGTATATTTTCTCGTCGACAACTTCGAGTACAGAGCAACCAACTAGAATTGGAGTAGGTGCGACATGAGAATTCGACATGATCTTCGTCTTATCCGTGTTCATCCTTAGACCCACTTGTTGGGAAGCTCTGCTGAGATCATTGAGCATTTTGCTCAAGTCTTCCAGGGTCTGCGCCATGATCACGATATCATCTCACAGGCTTTCGGCCAGAATTTAAAATGTACAAGATCTGTTTTAGATCTCTAAGTGACATAATCGGCGTCCTTTTTTTCTAAAATTAGGATTTTTTGTATAAAAAAATGTATGTGTGGTTTTTTGTGGAGTTCATATTTACATGATTAGCCTGTGTATCGTCGTGTTTATACTGATCTCGAAAACTGCTTTATTTGTTGGCAAAGATACCATCAAATAATATAAAACGTATAGGAGGACTTGCATCTCTCATAACAATACAAGCCACTCTGGGCGAAGCGGAAGGGCGTGTCAGACTTTTACTGAAACCCACTCGTGTTCCTTCACATGCCTGTGCATCAGGAGCCATGGACGCTCTTTCCAAGACCCCGGTGGCCTACATACTAAATGCATAACACACTAATACTATCAGTTGGAATCATTGTGACGCATATTGCTTATCAATTGCTCTATATGTTCGAAAATATGTCTGCTCAACAACGCAAATAACGCAATGGATGTCGTTGAACTGTCAAAGTGAAATCCATTGCTACTGATAGTATGTTACGCAATTACCCTACTGGTTAAATATAGAACGCTTTTTTTGGGACCTGAAATCATCAAATGACCTCTCCTGCTCTGGGCGAAGCGGAAGGGCGTGTCAGACTTTTACTGACTAAAACACACCCGTGGTCCTTCACTTGTCCGTGCGAAGGCCAGGGCCCTGGTTTCTTTTTTAACCAACCCGCAACCCTGACCCAGGAGGCATCGGTCTTCGTGGACCCCATCACGATATGCTTAGAATGACTTTTGTATAGAATTTAATGAATTGGTTTAATTTGTTGCAGGAATGGAATGACTACAAATTGAAGTGGAACCCTGATGACTACGGTGGTGTGGAGACTCTGCATGTACCTTCTGAACACATATGGCTGCCCGATATCGTGTTGTACAATAAGTGAGTTCTATATCATATATTTTATTCAAATACTGTTCCAGCCCGAAGAATTGCAACACTAAAGTGACATTGGGCTGGGCACATTGCCCGTAGGACCGATGCCCGATGGGGCCGACGGGTTCTCGAGTGGCGACCACGCACCGGAAAATGCAGCGTGGGTAGGACCCCGACAAGGTGGACCGACGACCTGGTGAAGGTTGCAGGAAACCGCTGAATGCGGGAAGCGCAGGACCAGTCGTCGTGGAGAACCTTGGGGGAGGCTTATGTCCAGCAGTGGACGTCTTTCAGCTGTAATGATGATGATGATTATGACTGTTCCAGATTTTAAGAATGTAAAACAATTTCATGAGAACTTTAACAGAAAAGACTCTACAGCCGGAAGATTTTTCATGGAATATCAAAATTCTAGTGTTCACTAAAAAATCGTTTTATTTTGATAATAATTAACAAGACATCAATCTATAAGTATTATAGACTTCCTTTTAAAAATTACATTTCTTTATTGAGAACGACCCGTCGTACGGCGAGTTTCCACCTTTGTGTTGTTTACACCACACCGATCCGAACGAAGCGTTTTGCCTCGTATTTTATACCGCGTTCATAGAGGGACTGGAATAATTTGCCAGCAGCGGTGTTTCCGTCGGACTACAATTTGAGTGTTTTCAAGGCTAAAGTGAATAGCTCTTAATAAACTAGCGAGCTTTACGATTGGATCACTGGTTACCATCAGGCGGGATTACGGTCAAGCAGTAGTTTATAAATCATAAATGAAAAAGAAAATAAATTTACTGAAAAACAGTTCTTATTAAACATTTTTTCAAAATCATTTAGTCTTTGAAAGTGCTCGAAGAAGTTGTTGATATTAATAGAATGTTAAATAAAGTATTTATTAAGGGTATATGGTGGTAAAGTAACAATATGAATCTTGAGAATATATTTTTTTATATTATTTTTCTTACAACGTGATGCCAAAACGATTACACTTAAGTCTTTATAAAATCCAGCGATAAACATTAATCTCACTCCAGAGCCATTTACTGGGGAATCAATTTAAGAAACTTGGAACGAACCTGTGTCCACAAGTTTGACACTATCCCCATTCCTTCCAATGAAAGTTAACTTTACTTTCTTTTGTTACAAACTCTTCTTATAAGGGTCTTATCTCTTCATTTCCGGTTTGCGGACAAAAATCCCATTACTTTGCATTATCAAGACATCTTGACGAGACTCCTCGGTAAAGTCAGATGTTGAGACAAAAGTATGTAACTAATCTTAACTTGTGCTTCACTGAAAGCGTATATTTTGTTGCTAATGATTTTTTTATTATCTTTCCTTTTTAACCTAAAGCTGCACAACAGAAAACTCCTCTATAAAAATGCGAAATATTGAAACTTAACCAAAAGCTTTTAAGCCGGATTATTTTCATCCTATACTTCCATGCAAATACTCAGAATAAATATAACATTTTATGTATTGGAAAATGTGCACTCATTTCCATATACGAATAGTAAAGCATTTCAGATCGCTTCCAATAGTAAGCGATGAAGCATCGAGATTCTTTTAGCATAATTGAAAATTGCAATCGGCGAATCCTACCTAACACGCAATCAATAATCACACTTGGCAGACACTCAAGATACCGAATCGATCCCGGCGCCCTCCAATAGCAAAGCGGTGCCGCTTTAAAAATCTTTATACTTGCAATGGTAACTATTATCAGTGGCAGTTCACCGCATTTATATGCATTAACGCCACGTAAGCTCTCCACTTTGCAGGATTTAAGAGCGTATCTTCTTTCAAATAAAGCTGAAATTTGAATGGATAGTTGGTATCTAGGTGAAGCAGAGAATGCGCCCGAAGTTGGCCAGGCGGAAGGCACGATAAGTGCAGGCTTTAATCTAAATAGCATCAAGGTAGCGTATCGAACTAAACACGCCACGGTAAGCATTCATTATTAACAAATGTTAGACATTGAAGTCTCTTTGATGCAGTTTAGTCTGAATTTGTATCAAAGCGCAATTGAAGCTGTAAAGCTTCAGCTAATAGATAGCCTTATTAATGGAAGTAGATCATCTATCATTTAATGGGGTTTCTAGATTTATACAAAAAAGATTGGAAATGTTTTTTCAATAAATGTTTTTCGCTTTCCGGCGCTTTGTTTTTCGTCTATATCAGATTGAAAACGAAAGAATACAACAGCTGTGTAGTCTCCCACGCAAATCCATGAGCTACTCAAGGCAAATTGATTGTTCTTATTTGTGTAGAACAAATTAGGTCGCTTTTGATTTCAGACATTGAATACCACTTGCGAATCATTTTGTCGGTGGGATAGAAACAAAATAATCTGTAACGATTGTTTTCACTCTTGCTAATTTATCAATCTTTGACAAATTATAATTTCCAAATATCTTTAAGTTTCTCTACTTCTTCCTTATACTCGTATTCTAGATTATTTTTCAAGAATGTCGATACCTCTAAATTATTATTTGTTATATACTTATAGTAATTGACAAACATCACTTTCCTACATAACTGTAATGAATGGTGTCCATAAAAATCTTTTCTCATTTCACTTATCTGATTGTCGTTTAAATATTCTAGTACAGAACGATTGTCCTAATTTCTAAATTAACTGTCGTGGTATATTGCATACTGCTATCTATTTTATTCAGCATTTTATTTTTTATTGAGAATTTTCCTCTTATCACAACAACGGCTGTTTACTTCTTAAAGTTCATTCATGGTATATTTGTATCCTAGTTAACAACATTCATCATCATGTCATGGTGGCCTAATTGTTAAAACACCAGCCTCTCAAGTATGAGTGTGCGGGTTCGATTCCAGGTCAGGCAAGTACCAATATAACTTTTATGTAAAAGTTATATGTACTTTCTAAGTATGTCTTGGACACCAATGACTGAAGGTCAACGGTGACGGAAAACATCTTGAGAAAACCTGGACTCTAAGTCTGAACTCGTCAACTCGCATTGAGCAAGCGTCGTGATTACGCTCAATCCTTCTGTGCCCAGCAGTGGGACGGTAAAAAGTTTGATGATGATTAACATCATTCCTCCTCGAACTTCCACTTTGATTTTATAAAGTGTTGGCGTAATATCATTAACACTTTCCGTAGTATCATTAAATATTTCATTAACTTTATCACGCTGTCAATTGAATAATTTCCTAGAATCTTGTCGTGTTTGACAAAGTTTTATAATAAGTGTTCAAATTAAGCGAATTGGGTTCGATTCCCACTCGACACAAGTTTGCGATTGGATTAATTTTGGATTATCTAAGTTTGATAGCAGGAAATGTTAAACTACGGTGCCAAGTTATTTTAACTTTGTAGTTTATTGCAAATGGTTTAGGTTTCGGTTCCTCTAGTTGGATCCATACACAATTGTCAAGAGTTGGCTGTGGTTCCCAGCGCCAGGTGCCAGTGGGATTTGCTAATTAGGTACCACAGTGTTTTACGATAACTATGTATCTTTAAGAATAAATGTCCTGACTATATTTTATTTTATTATTTATGTACACGTAATATAACACATAAGGATATGACAAAATTGAGATCTAAGTACAAAGGTGCCGCTTATTTCAAAAGAAATTTCAGCAGACCAGCGAAAGGAGAAGTGCAACTGAAACCTAGAAACTAGTATAAGAACAAAGCGACAAAAAAAAAGGAAATGTATTAAGTCTTAAAGTAATAGTAAATTCATTGTGTTCGTGTTTATTTGTCATTGATAATTTTGCACCAATGTTACCAATATCGAAAATCAGTCTTGCCGCGAAGCGATTCGTCGTGTTCCGGTGAAGCCGTACGGAGGACGGGTCTGAACAGTTGTGTTGCGATGTGTGCCGGGTACGACGCACCAAATGTTGTCGTGTCGGGAGTTTGGTCGTGGAGAGTCTCCAGGTCTATCTAACTCCGGCGCAACATCGTTGGTCATGTTGTTGGGTTTAACATTGAATCACCTCACTCAACAGCCGTCTTCCTTCCTATTCACTCAGTTTTTTTTTTTTTTTTGAGTGAATAGGCTCTTAATAAACTATCGTTTAACCATCAACGATTGCATCACTGCTTACCATCAGTTGGAATTGCGGTCAAGCACTAATTTATAATAATAAAAAGAAGAGCTTACTTTATTAATTTATAGGTAATGATTATTTCCATTATTCCAAAACTACCTCTTACTTCAATGCGCCAAACCTTATATTAAATAAAACATGATATTAAATTATAACAGAGCTAGGTAATTCTACTCATATATTAAGGTTGTTAGAAGCTCACGGTTGACGAGACTGCAATATTTTTATATTTAACCAAATAGAGGTAACACTTTAATGCACCTGTGACTTCACCTAAAAGCCCACTCCACGAATATTCTGTGTTAACTTTATTTTTAATGGTACAGCGTTAGCTTAATGGAAGACAAGGCAACCTATTTTACGGGACAATTTTCATGAATGCGCAAAAGTTGGTTATGACAAAGCTTTTAGAGGTTTCAACGTCAATTTTGTCTGACATCGAATGGCGGGATCAGAAGGACGGGTGATGATTTTCATGTAGATATTTTGGATATTAATTTTAGTTTTTAACCTTTAAATTCTTATGTAGTTACGATAGTAAAATGTGTTTGTGTTAGAATCAGCAAAAGATTAACAGGTTACAAAATACATTTAATGAATTGCAAATCTGAGCAATTGTGTTGCAATGGGTGCAGGGTATGATGCGCCAAATGTTAAACTGAGTAAATAGGAAGGAAGTCGGAAGTTGATGCAATGTTAAACCCAACAACACGACCAACTATGTTACGGCAGAGGGAGATTGATCTGGAGATCTCCACGACCAAACTCCCGACACAACAACATTTGGCGCTTTGTACCCGGCACACATTCCAACATACCTGCTCAGACCCGTCTTCACCAGACAACATGCTAAATAGTTTGGCGGCAAGACTTTGCCTGGTGGTTGGTTACTTCTGCCGCCAGCTGATGTTATGGCCTACCACCGAGTGAAACTCCAACATCGTTGGGATGAAGCTCGGCAGATAATGACGACTAAAGCACCCATATAACTTTACGTACAAACTGTAACAGACCCTAATGTAGTAAAAACGACGATCACATTCGCTGTGTAATTAACTGTGAGGTTGTAAATCAGCCACTTTAGTTTGACACGTACAAGGATCAAGTTGATGTACTGACGCAGCAGACTACACTGCACAAGCGATCACATAAACAAATGGCCTCACTTATAGATTAGATTTGTTAACTGTATTGGCTTTGATATCTTTGAGAACTCTCACTACGTTCTTACTTGCATAGTATGAGTTCTCAAAGATACGAGGTTACGTATTACTACGCAAACTGTAACTTTTAGCTGTGTAGATAATAATGAAATGATTAAAAATGCCACACTAACAATTTACCATAGACACACCATTGACAGCCTCCGTGGTTTAGCGGTAACGAACGCGGCCGTTGCGCAAGGAGGCGCGGGTTCGATCCCCGCACAGTGCAAATATTTGTATGCATGAATATGAATATTTGCACTTGTCTGGTCGTGCCTCGGAAAGCACGTTAAGCCGTTGGTTCCGGTTGCCATACGAACATCTAGTGGCAGTCGTTACGGGTTGTTGGAGCCCTCAAAAATCTAACAATTGGTATAACTGCAATGCTTAGATATCGCCTTCGGGTTGTGGAGGTCAGATGGCAGTCGCTTCACGGAAAATATCGAAGTTTAGCCAAAATCAGCAGTTAGATTGGTAAAGTGGACCCCAGATTCCAAAGTTGAAAAGCTACGGATGCGACTGGGATTTACGCAGAAATGGTGATAATGATGACTAACAATCTACCATACATATTGACCAAGTAAATATTATTTTATAACAGCAGTTTTTTTTTTTAGACGACAGGGGAAAGTTATACAGTCTAGGGGACCTAGAATCATGTGCTTCACAATCACGGTCATATATTATGCAAAGGGTTAGTAAAAAAATTAAATTGTTTATAACCACATGAACATGGAGTAAAAAAGAATTATTGGCAATATTAAGTGCATACTATTTTTCTATGAGGTTTTGGCGGGAAAGTTAAGCTGAGTGTCACGCTCATTTTTCATTGTAAGTACTCTTAAATTATTTATAGTTTTGTTTACTAAATAAAAGTGCGTGCTTTATATAATAAAAAGTGCATTCAGTAAATAATTCATGAAGAAAATTGAAACATCTCAGCATAGTGTAGTGTAGTGTCTCAGTATAGTGGAATCATCGTGACTTTGCCTCCTCCTCCCTCGTAAACGGTTCACGCGGCCGTCTTTTCGACTGTGTTTGGCGATAACCGCCATTATTGTGGAATAAGATTTTCAAAGAGTTTCTGTAATTTGTTACACGTGTTATTGGCAAAATTGTGGTACATATTCCACAGGGGCCATTGATCAAGAGATTTTTTTTTTAATTAATTTATAAACCAGCGCTTGATCGCAATCCCGCCTGATGATAAGCAGTGACGCAATCGTTGATGGTAAAGCGCACTAGTTTATTAAGAGCCTATTCACTCTAGCCTTGAAGACACTCAAATTGTAGGCCGACGGAAACACCGCTGCCGGCAGTTGAAGTTGAATTTGATAGGTAAACTAACAGTTTATCTTTTATCCTAGAATTTAGACGGGAAAGCTAAGATGAATGTCAAGCGCATTTTTCATAAATCGCAGCATAATAGCCTCATCGTGACTTTCCTTGAAACCTCCCTCGTAAACGGATCACACGGCCGTCTTTTACGAAATGAATGAATAGTAGTTTATGAAACTGTTACATAATGAGGGATATTATGCACGAGTGTGAGTTTAAAAAACGAGCGAAGCGAGTTTTTTGTGTGTGTGTAATACCTAATTATGTACAGTTTCATACACTACTTTATCTAATCTCATACATTGTATTGAATATATGAAGTAGCACTTTTATTAATTTTTTCCATGTTAAAAAATCTTGATAACATTTATCGTATAAGCAGCCTCTAAAATATCGGGCGGCGTCAAATTTTCTTCATTGTCACTTAACATTTTAATAAATAATAATAATCAATTATGTGTCCAGCGAAACACAACAACGACTTGCAATACAAAGCAAAGAAACGTATTTGGCGCCAAAATTCTGCACCTTGCATCACCGCGCACGCGCCAAAGCGCGCGCAGCCACATATAAAAAATGAAATATTGCTGTCTATGGTTTGTAATCTGTACGATAATGAAAAAAAAATTATTATAACATTATTTTAATAGAGAAATAATGTTATAATTTAATTTTTTAATTTTCTTTCGATATACTATGGGTAAAGTACGTCAATATAAACTCCTTTATACTTTTATATTTTTATTTTTTTGAAATGAGAGTAGATAAAATTCTTTATGAGTTAGCTTTTCAAACAATCCCACACAAACCGTGCGAAGCCAAAGAAGAAAGAAAACGTTTTTCTATAAATATATTTTTTTAAATTAATTTTGTTGTTATCAACCCAGAGTAAAATAAGCCTGCTATAATATTTAGAATAGATTACATTTCTTCAAACATTGTTTTCGCTTGCCAAAAAGTAATATAATTGTACAAAATCGTAAGAAATATGAACATGAATATAAATTTAAATTCTTATTAAGCGCAACATAAAAAAGCTTAAAATGATTTCATTTAAACCTTCAAAAGCGAGGCAGTACATTTTCCCCTCATATACAGTTAACCTTAATTTTACTTCACGACTCACAATTTAGACGGCATTGAAACAATATTATTAATATAATTAATAAATACTGATATAATTGTTACAGGGAATTAATATAATGTTTACATAATAACCATTAATATAATAATAATATAGTATAACAAAGGAGGGAAAAGCATAATAGGGTACCGATAAATTCGTCCGCATTGCTGTCAACGGAAAATGGACCTAAACGGGTTACCCCTTTGTTCATAAACGTTTCTTAGTGATAAGGGACTTTTTAACCATACATTTTTGACGTTTGCAAGTCACTTGACTTTAATCATCGTTTATGAATAAACCCCTTAAACACTATGGTGTTTATTCGATGATTAAAGTTTATGAATAGAGGGGCTTAAGTATTGCCACATTGTAAGGCAGTGCTGATATTTTGGTCAACCAATGGCTTGGAGATGTCTCAAGAAACTAAATGGATGCACTCAAACCTTATGACCGTAGTGCTTCCACCCTAAACAACCATAAGTGATGTTTTAAACAACCAGTATAATAATAAGAACCAGGCAGGAAGCTGCAATTTAATTGACACCTAAAACTAAATGAAAAAGAAACACTATTTGTCCATTGACTTCTATAATAATAATCATACTTGCATCAATTCTAATGGCGGTTGTCTGTATTACTAACACTACTCCCAAAATTAATCATCTTGACTTTATTCCCGTAAAAGATTTCAATTTCTAATCCAATGATTTTCTTTCCAGCGCCGACGGTAACTACGAAGTGACAATCATGACCAAAGCAATCCTTCACCACGACGGCAAAGTGGTGTGGAAACCACCCGCCATCTACAAATCCTTCTGTGAGATTGATGTAGAGTACTTCCCTTTTGATGAGCAAACTTGCTTCATGAAGTTCGGATCTTGGAGTTACG
Source organism: Sesamia inferens (assembly GCA_037179545.1). Lineage (NCBI taxonomy): Eukaryota > Metazoa > Arthropoda > Insecta > Lepidoptera > Noctuidae > Sesamia > Sesamia inferens. Next base: position 27,794,591 of record CM073933.1, on the reverse strand, counting down.
ATGGCTATATGGTATGTTACCAAGTATTATTTAGGTATTTAAATTCAAATTTTGAGTTCATTTTGTTTTATGTGTCTTGCATTGAAGTCAAAAAGTTTTCTGAAGCTTTGATATAGGTTGTCTGTTCAAACCTTGGAATACACCATTTTATTAATAATTATAAACTAGCGCTTGACCTAAATCCCGCCTGATGGTAAGCAGTGATGCGATCGTTGATGGTAAAGCGCGCTAGTTTATTAAGATCCTATTCACTCAGAAAAACTGAGCGAATAGGAAGTTGAGTCGGCAGTTGAGTGAGGTGATGCAATGTTAAACCCAACAACACGACCAACGATGCTGCGCCAAAGGGACTTTGATCTGAAGACCCTCCACGACCAAACTCCCAACACAACAACATTAGGCGCATCGTACCCGGCACACATCGCAACACAACTGCTCAGACCCGTCCTTCGTACGGCTTAAGCTACATCAATTATATAAAAGCAACATTGAATCGTAGCTTTTTCTTGCCGAATGACAACTTGAATTCCAATAAAATATCGCATATTACAAGTATGTAGACGCTTCTATTGTATATGTGCATAAATTCATACCCAATTTTGAATGCTATTATTGGCAAAACAGATGTATTGTGTATTACGCTTCTCTCTTTTCATTAGCTGCAAAATCTTTAAAAATGCTGTAGTTTTAATAGCCTACCTTGGCACTTGATTTTTACTAAATTACTAACTGCAGCGATAAATACCTCAGGTGCCAAAGTGAGCAATTCAGTTCAGAAGCCATGAGAATTAACTGAGCGAAATAGTTTAAAGGCCGGTTTGCAGTATGTAGCGAAGCGTGTGGTTGAGGTAGAGGCCACGATATGTATGATTCTCTCTTCATAAAACGCATTTCAATACACTTTAATATCTACAAGGCTTGCTAGTAAAAGCGATCATTTTAAAACAAACTCCAAAGACAACTTTCTCTGATTTGGTATTTATTTTTGTTATCTATCCTACATTATGCTCCAATGCTTAGCAAATGCACACCCTATCTACTGCCAAATCTTTGTCATCTTGAGAGTACTTCATAATTGCGATATTTAAATCATAGGCAGTAAACTGCAGCTACTTTATACATTTTGAATGTATATTTGCAATAAAATGTATAAGCTAAATGTAGCTGTTAAAAATATACATAGTATGAGTTACAAAATAAATCATGAAGCAATAAATCTCCTATAAAAACACAACGTATGACTTTATGCATATGTCCATTCAAATTGACGTTCATGGGATCCTGATGAGGGAATGATGGAATCAAAATGTAATTTCATGTATTTCCGACAATATCATATTTTTTGTACCATTAATGAGTTTTGACAATGGTAAAATGATGTGTTTTGCCGTTACGGTGAATTTTCGATATCTTGCATAATAAGTCTAATGCCATAGCATCGGCTGCCGGAAGAAATTACCACCCACCAGACAAAGTCTTGCTGCCAAGCTATTCGTCGTGTTCCGGCATGATGTCTGGTGAAGCTGAACGGAAGACGGGTCTAAGCAGTTATTTTGCGATGTGTGCCGGGTACCGTGCGCCAAATGTCGTTTTGTCCGGAGTTTGATCGTGAAGGGTCCCCAGATCAATCTCCCCTTGGAGCAGCATCGTTGGTCGTTTTGTTGGGTTTAACATTGCATCACCTGGCTCAACTGCCATCTTCCTTCCTATTCACTTAATTTTTTGAGTGAATAGGCTCTTAATAAACTAGTGAGCTTTATCATCATCGATTGCATTACTGCTTACTATCTGACGGGATTGCGGTCAAGCACAGGTGTCTAATTATAAAAAAAAATCTGGCTTCTTGTTCAACAACATAATATTCTGTTAAAATATTTTCCTGGATCGCTGCCAATCCATCACGAACTTCATAAAAATAAAAATGAGAAACGAAAACCTTTTACAATGAAGCATCTAAAAAATCTGTCACCGTAAATTTATTTTCGCTTAAGAATCAAATTTTTTTCACGAAAGTCCTCGGCCCCTAATAAAATTGTATGAACAAAAAAAATTGTGCCTTAAACGAATTTCGTAGCGAAACGCAAATGTAATGTAATCGAATTCTTTGCAAAAACCTTTTCCAATACTTAGTGTCAAGTAAAGTATTTATTTCGCCATATATACGTATATGAAGATTTAGATAGTTGAAGTTGTACCTATTACAACTCAAGTAAATATAAGATAAAAATAAAATACTAGGCTTTTTTGGGAAGTATTCAGATAATAGAATGCAATTGATATTGGCGTATAGTTTACGCCAGTACATTTATAACCTAGTGTAGTAAATATTGATGTTTGTGTTACTAGACATACTAGAGAAATCTTTAATAAACCTTTGATAACATTTAGTTACTAGTAACTTTATTTAAAGTCTTAATTTTCATGCTTGCGTTTACAGCTAACAGAATGAAAACCAAATTCCAAAACCTGAATAGCTTGTCATGATAATATTGAACATAAAGTTGTATAATTAATATATTAGCTACAGTAGTAATACTCATTAATTTGTTTCCAATTATGATTTTCATTTTGTCAAAATATAGATTATGATTTTTGCTGACTGTGCTCAGTAATTCAAATATTAAATCTACCGCAATAAGATGTTTTGATAACGCATATTAAATACCGTATGTACTTATATATTTATAAACCATTCATATCTGTCTTACTAGCAATATAACAATCAAACAAGAAAATATATTTTTATTATTGTAGCATGTCAGTCTAGTGAGATATATAGATAAGACTAGACTATATTAATAAAAATATTCTTTTTTAAAAAAGTTTTTTTATATGCAAATATTTAAAATATATTAATTGATATGTTTAAAATGAAGTAAATGATAATGCTCGTAGCTCAACATATGTAGTTATCCCTACATATGTCATGAAAACAATCATCTTACTGCGACATATCTATGAAAGAGTGTATCACTAGAGTGTGGCTGTCTTTCATAAACAAAAGAACGTATACGTAAAATATGTACATACAAACAAAATACGGTAAAACTATAAACTTGAACTATCCCAGTATATCATAATATCTATAAGAACAGCCTTCTTCCCAAACAAGGTCACGTAGACAAGGAATTTATGGACCTTTGTTGCGAAAACTTTGGCCTTCTAATACAAGGAAAATACATACTTGAATGAAAAACGTGAAGCTATAAAGTGTTTCAAAGACTTTGTAACTGTAGGCTCAAAGCAGACGCATTCATCTGTCGCACTAAGGAGCCTAATAAATCTGTGGTCACCTACTTCCACATTAATAAATACTCGGCTTACGTCTGTGCCTTATATCGCCGTGTTAAGGTTCACGAGGGAATTCAGGTGTGCTCCATCCCTGTCTTCCTTTAGATAGCTGTTTGAGATAGCTATAACAGCTATTTGTAAAGCTTCGGAGGAATGGTTACATTCCTTAATAACGGATTGCCTTATTTCGGGTTTTTTGTTGTGCTTCGTTTTCGAATTGTGACTCACTCGTTTAGAAGCTCTTGATGTCACTATTTTGGTATTGAAAAGAAAGTATTATTAACTCATCATTATTTTTTTTACGTTATTTCTGTTTTGCCATTTTTATATACTATTGTCTATATACATTTTGATGTCCTTATAAAAATATATACAGCGCCGTGAAAACTTAGGTAATGTATGCGTGGAGTGAATTCTCATTCCAATTTATACTACTACTAATAATAATACATACTACTCGATACTACATACTATATATATACGAGTGAATAGGTTCTTAATAAACTGACCCACTAACCATCAACAAAAAAGTAAGAAAAAAAAAAGAAAGTTTGATAAAAAATAAAATGTTTAAATTAACAGTCAAACTTAGGAGTATTTTCTGATTGTGCTTTCTTTTCCAGGTGGACTTGAGGCATTTGAAACAGACTCCAGACTCGGATCGTATAGGAATGGGCATCGACCTTTCGGAGTACTACATTTCAGTCGAGTGGGACATCATGCGAGTCCCCGCCACGAGGAACGAGAAATTCTACTCCTGCTGCGAAGAACCGTACCCTGACATCATCTTCAACATCACTCTCAGAAGAAAGACCCTCTTCTACACGGTCAATCTCATCATCCCTTGCGTTGGGATCTCATTCCTCTCAGTCCTAGTATTCTACCTACCTTCGGATTCAGGAGAGAAAATCTCGCTCTGTATTTCGATTCTTCTATCGTTGACCGTGTTCTTCTTGCTGTTAGCTGAAATTATTCCTCCGACATCGCTAACGGTTCCCTTGTTAGGCAAATATTTGTTATTCACTATGATGCTAGTTACATTATCAGTAGTAGTCACTATCGTGGTGCTAAACATAAATTTTAGGTCGCCAGTCACCCATCACATGGCCCCGTGGGTGCGGAAAGTCTTTATAGATTTTTTACCCAAGATATTGTGTATACAGAGGCCAGAGAAACCGCCCGATGATGACGACGACAACGATAAACCAAGCGAGGTAAGAAATATTGATTCTGTAATAAATCACCAACATCACGAAATAAGAACTGAGCCGGAACACATCCCTCAGTAAATCATTAATCATTCGCGAGGCATCGGCTTATCTTACACCGGGACTGGAATAAACCTCACGGCTTCGTAGTGTTTTAATTAAATTTGTAAAATAGAAGCTTTCACAAATGAAGTTTTTCAGAGGGAATCTCATCCAGTACGAAAAAACAACACTGCGCCTTTTCTCATTGAGTTTCCTCCATTCAAAACATTTTCCATCGGAACGGATTCAATACAAACAGAACGCTATTACAGCGGAGTCGAAGCCACCCTCAACAATAACCATTTTAATTGTCCTCAACCGCGGGTCTCTTCTGGGAAATGCTCCTTTCAACGATATTCTAAATCCATTGTGCTCTGTGTGTATCGCGAAAATATCGCTTCCAGCCCAATTTCATTCCATTTCGATTTTCCTTTATTACTCAACGCCGGGCGGGCTTAACGAGCGCGCGCGGCCTCCGTTATTTATGTTCCCCTAGTGGCTGCGGACGGATCGCGCGATATATATGACGCTAGCAGGCAGGCCCGAACCGAAACCTCCACTCCGGCCTAATTGTGTGCGGGCTTAAGCTGCGTCGATACACTGTCCCTCGCGGAACGCGCACTGACATTTTAATCTCCTGGAATTTCATCCGACACTTATCATTGCACTAAAACGTCGTTTAACTCTACTTTCAATACCTTTGATTGACTTTACATATTCCTTTTACTGTTCTCAAGTGTGTTTTTTTTTCAGATACTCACGGATGTCTTCGGCCCGGATGACATGGACGGAAAGTTCAAGGAGTGGGGTTGTGAGGAGTATGAACTGCCAGGCATGCCTCCTTCCCCGCCGCCTCCACCAGGAGGTGACGACGAACTGTTCTCTCCACCTCCTGGATCTCCGTGCCGATTAGACTTAGATGATGGTAGCCCATCTCTAGAAAAACCTTACGTGAGAGAGATGGAAAAGACAATAGAAGGTTCTAGGTTTATTGCGCAACATGTCAAAAATAAGGATAAGTTTGAAAGTGTAAGTATTCCGTGATCACTTTTTCTCGTATTTGGATACGTACTCTCCTTATGAATTATATTATTTCCAGGTGGAGGATGACTGGAAATATGTAGCAATGGTGTTGGATAGAATCTTCCTGTTCCTGTTCACAATAGCCTGCGTGCTGGGGACGGCACTCATCATCTTCAGGGCGCCGACCTTCTACGACAACACGAAGCCGATAGACATTCTTTACTCGAAGATCGCCAAGAAGAAGTTGGAGCTACTAAAGATGGGCTCCGAACATGACCCGGATCTCTGAAATTCGTCTTACGTCTTCGGCCACTCGCCGCCGAAGACGTTCTGGGAGTTAATCGTCATGTGGTGGCACGGATGATTTATTTAAAACTCCCAGTTGGGAACTGTGAGGCGAGAACTATGTGTTTTGTGCTGTGTGTGGTGCCAAGCGCCCGGTGCGCCATGGACGTGTACACGCCGTAAGCGTATCCAAGCCGTCTTTTTATATAGAATCATTAACTCGATGTTGAGACTGTCCGTCGATGTTCGATTATCGCAGCGACCTCAAGCAACGGCCATTTTGTGTTGACGCCGGATCTGCCATAACTATTTTTATATTAGAATCGCTGTATTGAACATTTATACTTTAAGCGGAACGTATTCATTTACAATTCAACGGAACGATGATTCTTTTTCGAGTAATAATTTGATATGAGCGCACAAACATTGTACAGATTATCTTTAGGTGGTTGTATTAATTTCTTGCGATAGTTGTATTAATTTTCGGGGTGGTAACAGACATACTAATGGAATAGAACACTAACTGTAAGATTTACTTCGAATAAATCGAGCTCAAATTCGTAATATGTAAGTATTGTAAAGTGGTAATATTCAAGCAAACGTCGATTAGAATCAGACATTTATAATAGTTACGCGCAAACGTCCTCGATGAGAGCCGGACTATGTAGTTTATGTACTAAATTATTGTGAAATAAATTTGAATTATACATTATAATATTTGATAAACTGCGTACTCGCGTAAAAATCATAAGGACAATATCGATACTGACGAAATGTAATAATTTCCCTTTAGTAGTATTTCATAAGGGATTGTAGATACAGTTAGGTTAAAAGCCTAGTCATCAGTATAATAAGAACACTAACATAATGCCAGTTAGTTAGTCACCGCGACCGTGATAACTCTATGATTAGATGTATTTGTGTAAAACAATTGACTGCCAATTGTAAAGTTATTGAAAACATTTTTATAAAGATCGGGTATTCTTAAGTAGTTCAGTAACTTGTTTTTTTAGATTTTTTAAAACAGAGTGCCAAACCCATCTGCGAGACTTCATAGAACAGAACGATTGCAAGTCTTTGACGTTGTTTTTCTGTGTGCGCTAACTTGATTGCCGTTAGAAGTATCTTTTTTATTCGCTTAATATATTCTGATGTATTTATAAGTAAAACGAATGCTTGCCCAAAATGTAATGACTGATCAAATTTCACTCTTAATGCTTTAGTTTGGACGCGCCCGCTTGTCTGCGTTAGAGGAAGGGCGCGAGGATACACTTCTTCCGTAACATTAATATTAACTATATTTTCACTATAAAACCTAGAGTACAGGGTAAATTTAGTACACGAAAGTCTCCTGATTTATATTTCTCACAAATTTTCACTGAATGTAAAGTCTTTACTCACTTATCGGCACTTTACCACTTACACTATTAGATTATAAATCATTGTTGAGGTTTGTGACTTTAGTATGTAACTTAGGTAACCTTATATTAATTTGTACCTAGACTAGACTCGTATTAGATGTTACCTTTCGTTCTTGAAGTCATGACTCACGTTTCTTTGTTAGTTAATTATTATTTCTGGCGGACGCATCAGACGTTCTTACCTCACTTGAACCCATTCTGTAGGATATTGGTAGCAGTCTAACGTAATAAAAAAAATATTTCGAGCCGCGTATTTGATATGTCAAAGTAAATCATGATAATGTTTATTAGGTAATTACTTAGATAAAATTCAGAGTTATTGATATTAATGATGAATAAAATCCACAGCGAGCAGTTAGGAAAACAGGGATGGTAAATGTAAAATAAATAAAAAAAATCAAATTGTTTTGTGTGGTTTGTCTTCGTAATTATAAGTGTTATTGAATGTGTATAGCTGTTCGTGTCGAGGGTAACGCATAAAAATGGCTAGTTTAGAATTAGTTGATACGTAAATAAAACTAGAAAACGGTCTAATGTACTAGACGTCGTGGAAAGCTCGCTAAAGGTTGAAAGATGTTAAATATTAACAGAAGTTTACGATAAAGAGTTGTACCGCATACGAACTGGCTCTAAAGGAATTTTTGGATGGAATTGCAACGCGTCCTCAGAACTATGATATTAATTTTTCTAATTGAAACATTCACGTGGGTTAATAAAAAGTAGGATCGTGCTATTGCACCACCGAAATACACCAATTTAGTGTTATAATAACTATTTATCAATAATGTTTAATTAGTAAGTCCACAGGCTTGGCACACTGTTCCGAACGCATCCGAACTTTTATTGTAGATATTTGCTAGATAAAACGGTCTGTTGTTATTTTTATATGACTGCAAATTAATAATAGTTAGATTTTCTATAATACCATAGGGTAAAAATGTGTTTAGGGGTCGAATGACGATCAGCCTGGGTTGTTAGAAGATAAGCCAAACATTGTACATACTTCGAGCGTGAACTGTGGAGCTAAGTGTAGTTTGATTGGATCGGGTTTTATATTGCAACGACACAGGATAAAAGGATCATAGAAATTTTCTTGATGTACTGCAACATTTTCAGTAGTGTACTGTTAAAATTAATGAGCTATGTCGATACAACGATTAATGGCCAAGTATGGATATGGTTTATTTTAATTTCGCTGGTTTAGATATTTCTTAAGGACTTTGATTTTTGTATGACATTTAAGACAATATTAATTTATTCTAAAAGATTAAAAAAACGATCGTAAAAAAAAATTATGAAACCAATATTTACAAAACAATATTTTCTCAGGTTTGATTAAGATCCCACGAGACGCCTCGGTCTTGTTCGTAAAGTAACTACAAGTACTAATAAATATAAAATTACCTGTATAGCAAACTCGACAAATTACATCAATTATATATAAAATTAAAGTTATATTAGTACTGCCATGATGGTAAAAACATCATTTACATTTTTTATTCAAAGAAGAATTTCAGCAGCTGAATTAACTTTCACTCCAGTTGAGTCAAACAATCACTTTGAGAAAAGACAAAACAGTAAAAAAAATATTACCGGTTTCGAGATAAACGTACGGACAAGATTGTGAAAATAAAAGTGACTAGTACAATAATATTACAAGAAAAAAAGACTTTACGTGTCATCGACCATCTGTACTGCAAGCAAAGCCTGCCCACCGCCACTTAAGTTTGGCAATTTTAATTCTAAGAATCACGGGACCGGTCGAAGTGGGTTCTTGGATGCCTATGTCCATCAGTGAACGGCTTTTGGCTGAAATGTTAATGTTACTTGTAATCATGTACAGTTACAGCATCTACCCTGTAGAAATCTTTCACCATCCTTTAGAGCTTCAAATGAGATTGCCAATCTCTAGCATCAGCCTATTTTTTACATAAAAACCTCACAATGGTAACTTGTGTGAATAATCTGTTAAACGCTATCATCAGGTAGAATGACGGCTCAAGAGCACCGCAATGCAGTCTACAGTTATAGTGAGCAATGGCTGTGGTTGACATTAACATCTTGTTGATACAAAAATCAAAGTCTGATAACAACATTTTTGCTGCTCAATTAATTTCCTATTTAGATCTTCCAAATTGTTAACAAAACTATAGCCTTACTCAAAGTATAGGAAAATGCATTTAGCTCAATATTATGATGACCTACCATCGTTATAATATGATCTGAGATCTCAGTTTGTTACTCCTCGTCTATAAGACCTACTTCGTTACCGTTCATGTCATGTGTTGTCTTTCGGAACCTTGTTAGTTACAGGCTAATCGTCTGTTTAATATTATAATATTTCGGGTGATAAACGGGTAACTGAACGTATAGGATTTTGTCATATAATTGACACTAGATAGGTAATAAAAACAATAAACACAATGCTAGATCAATCGTCAATAAGATTAAAGATAAATAAACTAACATAATAATGATAAGATGGTATTTAATTAAAATAAATGATTAGCTTCTCAGTGTTTTAGAGTTAGTCGACGAATGAGTCAACTTGGCGACTCGATGTCAGATAAATTTGTTATTTATCGTCAACATTGTGTTTCGTTACTTTAGAATTTTTAACAAAAAAGGTTGGGACTGTGCCAAATATTTGTTATTCTTAGAATAGTAGGAGATTAGAATAGACTCGTTATGTTTGTGTATTGTGTTTGTCAGTTTAATGCTAAGCTATATTTTGTCAACAAGTTTGTCTACATCGGGTGACAGAGTTGTAAACTCATAGTCAGCTATCACATGGCTGTCAATAGTTTTAAGAATCAACTTAACCGAAGTGTTGACATGTAAATATAGCAGCTCAACATAGAAATTTAAATAATATTTATAATTGACAAGTTATTTTTCTACCTTCCTTTCACGTTACCCTTAGAGCTAACGTAGAGGTAGTGGACGGACGCCCTAGTGTTACGACTTTTGCTTTGTCAGTTAATATCGATACAGCAATAAGGTCTTCAACACTTTAGTTAGATTTTATTATCAAGCATTTATTTTGACTTACAAATGTAAATTTGATATGTTTTGGAAGGAAGTCAGTAATAATCCATAACGCTTTATAAATAGGTTGAACGAAATCTAGAATTTCGATAGTCATTTCTTCTATGACACTTTTTGAATATGCTTTATTGCACGTTACTTTCGTTTGCTTTTGGGATTGTTTGTCTTTATCTTTACAATATAACTCTTTATCTATAAATATTGGTAAGTTAGGCGTATTTGCGTGTTTAATCGAACGTCTTCCAAAGTGACGTAAGGTATTCTTGTGTTCCTTTCTCTTGGTTGCTTTATATGATTTTTATTATTAACTTCATTAATGACCCAGTTTTCTTCATCTTTGCTTTTGATTTCATGTGTAAACTAATCGCTATTGTTACTTTTATTGAGTGTGCAGTGGTTCAATAGTTAACTAAATAAATTCAGTTATGTCATATAATATTCCTTATTTCACTTGGTCTATGACAAGTTCAAAGGACAAAGTATTCAAACGAAAATTAATAAAATGAACACAAATAACTTGTTTTAGAGGTTTCAGCAAATATTTAATTAATTGTGGGCGTCATTATACATGCGTATAACTATAATATTTGCGGAAAAACTGGAATCGAATCAATGGTTCGTGTAAATCTGATAATAATGAAATAATCCTTTATTTTAAGAATTACTTTCTTTATTTAGCAACTTATTGTATTAAATTCAAATAAAACTCTGTCTGTATACATTCAGAATAAACAACAATATTCAAAAAGGGTAAAATTGGACCACTGCAAACTAATATTTCAGGTTGTGACTTTATAGGACTTATGAGTAAATAATTACAGCCAATACACACCAAGTTTCAATAGATTCAGATGGAATGTACAGAAATGAAATTTACACAAATAGTCTATAAACTAGGTTAAAATAAAGGCGACTTTAACCCAGATATTGCTTTGTTGTGGAATTTTCTGAAAGGAAGCGCGCAAAAGTTAAACACAAAACATCATCATCATCATCATCATCATTTCAGCCGAAAGACGTCCACTGCTGGACATAGGCCTCCCCCAAGGTTCTCCACGACGACCGGTTCTGCGCCTCCCGCATCCAGCGGTTTCCCGCGACCTTCACCAGGTCGTCGGTCCACCTTGTCGGGGGCCTACCCACGCTACGTCTTCCGGTGCGTGGTCGCCACTCGAGAACCCGTCGGCCCCATCGGGCATCGGTCCTACGGGCAATGTGTCCAGCCCACTGCCACTTTAGTGTTGCAATTCTTCGGGCTATGTCGGTTACTCTCGTTCTTCTGCGGATCTCCTCATTCCTGATTCGACCGCGCAGTGAAATCCCAAGCATAGCCCTCTCCATTGCCCTTTGAGTGACTTTGAGCCTTCTTATAAGGCCCATTGTTAGCGACCACGTCTCAATTCCATATGTCATCACTGGCAACACACACTGGTCGAAGACTTTTGTCTTGAGACACTGCGGTATTTCGGACGAGAAGATTATTCGTAGCTTCCCGAAAGCACCCCAGCCGAGCAAAAAACACAAAACAGCTTTCCGCCAATTACATTACTTCAAAGACAGTTCCAGACATCCTAACATGATCGTATCCCTTTCAGCTGTGAACTAAACAGGTATTGCATCCTCTTGGAAGCTATATCTGACTGTGTTTTGTTTATATCTTCCACCTTCCGCAATCACTAGTAGTGTGTCTAACAAGCGTTTTAAATTAATCAGTAATCCCAAAAGACATCACGGTACATACAAACCTAATAATATTATCGTATAATCAGAAGAAAAGTCCAACAATTGGTCTAACTGCAATGCTTCGATATCGCCTTCGGGTTGTGGAGGTCAGACGGCAGTCGCTTCACGGAAAATATCGAAGTTTAGCCAAAATCAGGAGTTAGACTGGTAAAGCGGACTCCAGACTCGAAAGCTGAAAAAGCTTCGGATGTGACTGGGATTTACGCAGAAATGATGATGAGAAGAAAAGTGTGCAACACGCTCTATTCTAGAATGGTGACAGCCTTATTTGCTCTTTGTAAGTCTTATTCTGCCACAACCCACTTCAATAGCTTACTTCAAGCTGTTACATTCTTTCTTACATTTTGTATTAACTTGATAGTTTACTGATATAATAAAAATAGATATTAAAACTGTAATTAATAGGTAGATGAAACCACACGAAATTTGCGTTTGAGCTTCCAACACGATTAGATGTAAATACAGAAATAAATAAACCACTATTCACAGTTATAGAACCTTCCTTCTAATGAAACAAATGAATGTATTATTAATATAGCCGTTAAAAGATGCTGATTATCATGTAAAACAAAACAGACCCAATAACTCATATTTTCTTACAGAAATAACTTTAGATATCTGGAAGTGAACATTGCCAAAGAAAACTACCATCAAATGACTAACTGTTTTGCGTTTAAAAAAATAAAGATGATACTTAACCAGTTATCAAAGAACAATATCTAAATCAGAACACATTTTAGTCTTTCTCATATTTTTTTCCAATTGTTAAGGTACCTACGGACACGCTACACCACGTCAATACAACTTACGAAAATAATATATCTAAGATAATGTTAACGCACACTATAAGTTGAATGCGGGCACTGCCATAAGTTAAAACACGAAGTTCACTTGAGTTGTATCGTCGTGTTTTGGTAAATCTGTCGTTTTTTAAGTACTTACATACTATTTTCTGTTATTGATGATATTCAGCATCTGATCTTGGCTTCCTTTGCAATAACTAATACATTGTATTTTAAGTTGTGTGTGCCTTATTTTATTAGTTTTTATTCGTGTCAAGCTATTGCCGAGGTAAAGATTAGAAAACAGAATCGAATTTTGGATAAAAACTATCAGAATTATAAAAAAAAAAGTCATGTGCGAGACGACTATTTGATGGCAAGCAGGGCTGTCTAAACTTTACATGAACTGCAATTTTACTACACCAATGTTATAAACAGTCAGCATCATTAGATAAATATAGCAGAATTGGTTACGTCAAAATTGTTCACTCATCAAACTCGACAAAACTAAATAAGAATCAAATGGAAATATTTCATAACCAGCAGGAATGTGTGAACATGAACTTTATAAACAAGGGAAAGAATTTCATTAGACCAAATCAATAAAAAGCTTGTATCAAAAAGAGAATATCATCAAAATTGAGTAGGTAGGTCATTTGTTTTGTGCTCAAAAACATCAAATATTATTCTAAATCATCTCTTATAAATTTATACAAAAGCTAGGTAACTAAATTCAAATCTTACATCACTCGTAACTTAATAAAAGTCAGTGCACATTCTACCGGTCCAAAATGTCGCATTGCAGCGCGAAAATCCATGCAAATATCTCCCATTCATTACAATCTCTGCGATGGCAGAGTACAGCAGTTCTCAATATCACGCAGGGGATCGCCAAGCAGTGTATGCAGCACGTTGTTGCACGTTGAAACATTCTCAATGTTCATTTATACTGTACCAAACATTTTGCCGTTGCGTTATGGCCCGGCACGCATTACTGTGCCAAGTTTAGGTTTCGAAGCTGCAATGCGCTTTCCTGGGGTTGACATAATATGCACTTACCTTTATGCAGTGGTTATGTAATGCTTTTTGATAAGCCTACACTAACCTCCCATACCAGTTAATACAGTACAATGATAACCTTGTAAAATTAAGAAATATTTCTAAAAGTGTAACCATAGAGTTTCTTGCCGGAACAAGAAACCACAAAACGGAACCGTTTCCAGCATGTAATCTTTAGAGAAAGTATTAAGTAATACAGTTGCATAGTTCAACTTATAAAAATAACGTTTAAATCTTTACCAAGGTAACACTCTACTACATTATTAGAAACTTTTGTATCATAATTATACCTGTGCTTCAAATAGAATTAGTTACCTTAGTCAACTAACCAAAGTTAGTTGAATAATTTTATCGACGTCTCGACGGACTTGTATGTGTGTAAGGAATAATTGTGTATATCTTTAATTTAAACGAAAGCAATCGTACTCATATTAAATTTGTGTAAGTTAAAGATTTTATATTGTCGGATCATTGTAATAATTTGGTGTCGAAACGACGTATAGATTAAGTGTATGTTCGAAGATTTTCGTCTTAATATTATTAAGTGTAATTAATGTCCTCGACTAGTTATAAATTATGATAATTTTTTGTTTGTTATTGAATTGTTTTTCACCTTTCTCGTCATTAGTAACGGTGTTTGTTGTATGGGAATTGAAGATAAGTTAACGGTTTTTTTTTTTCAAACTTACGTCAGTAGTGTCAACTGTGGACTGTTCTTGATAAACATTGTTCCAAAAGTAGACGTTTCAGTTTAACTGGAACAATAACTGAATAGTGTACCAATGAATACAACAATATGCTCTTCATTGTCACTCTTATTATAACTTCAAAAAAGTCAAACCTAAAAACAATAGATTTTATAGCTTTGCATGGCCAGCAAGTTTGTTATTTATTATTGTTAATAAATGACAATTCAGAATGCTCAAGAAAATTATTTAAAATATTAAAACCTAATAACAAACCAAAGAGTGCAAAGGCTGAGGCTTTACTTTTCACAAAGGTTGAACATTGTCCACAATTCCCATAAAACAAACTGACCAGTGAAAATGGCATTACTCAAACGAACACCACACTAATGATACAAATATAGATGATAGATAGTAACATGAGAGGGAATTCCTAAATTATTTTAATATGTAAAGTACTATAATGTTATGTCATACAATAATAGACTTCTATGGGAATCTTGTCCTTAATAGTAATAGTGTTAGGGAAATAGTCGACTAGAGGTGCGGTTAATCTGATGGGGCGATCGCGCGATGGTGCGTTTCGATTTGTTAATTACTGTGACAGCTGACTGTATGTCCCGAAATGGAACGATTAGAAAATTAATAAATAAAATAACACTTTTGACGAAGGAGAATTATTAAATGTATTTGTAGGTTAAGTTTAGAATTTTAGCACATACAGTCAGGTTTGTTTGTACTTATAGTATCATTCGTAGCGCGGCATGTCGCGAGTCGCAAACCGCGTTAGTATGACCGTACCTTAACTGTTCAGTCACTTGTATCACGAAATCATTGCCACTTACTACGTTTAAGATTTATGCACTAACTATGCTATTATATACATAAAATATAATATATAAATATAATAATATTCGTATTGTACGTTATAAGTCATAATAGCTCAATAATTTATGAAATCCGTAATTAAATAATTGTAATAAATAGTTGTTAAGCAATTATTATAAATTTAGGTGGAATGCAAAGTTAAGATAAGGGGAAATAATATACATAAAGAAAAAAATAAATAATTTAAGTAGTAAGGTTAATTGTTTAAGTCCCATTTTGTAATGTTAATTAAAAATCAAAAATCAAGCACTACCATTACCATTATGAATACACTCATGACTTCTTACTGCTAACATTGAAATGTATTATAAATATGAACTATAAATATTAAATGTTATGCGTTAATAATAAATACATGTGTTTTATTCATAACAATTTCTTATTGGTGCCCCACATTAGGAATTTCTCCTGTAGGTATCCTATATACCTACGTTTACGGTATACCTACGTTTAAAAACACTTAAACTCACATACACAAACAGCCAGCATTTCACTCTAGACTTAAAGTCACTTAAACTGTTATCAGGAGGGATGCTTGTCATAGACAAATTCCTTTAATTACACCATTATATAGTACACATTGAACTGATGCGGTCACGTTTACGAAAACCGGCATGTTAAATGGGTAGACTAAACAAGTGCTGGATTGACATTGTAAGAGATGACATGCGTGCCAACAATCTCACACCATGGGATGCCAGAGATGGTGTGAAATGGAGGCGAATATGTAGGAAAGCGGTCTCCGGGCTCCTATGCGAAATCTGCGGATGCAACCGGGATTATAAGCTGATGATGACAGTTACCAGTTATCAGTACATATGTATCTAGAACCTTGTCTCCTGCGCGTGTTTTTGCGAAACATTACACAAGAGTCACCACCAACAAGCCATGGATGGCCATACAATATATTTGTGTATGAAAACACAATGTTTTTGATTTCCGAGCTGCATGTAAAACATTCCCTGCGCTCGTGAGAAAGAGGGGAAGAAGGGCTTATGTCATTTTTAACCTCCATGCGCAACGCCCACATCTAGTTTTTGAAAAATCAATTCCAACGTTACCAGACGTCTCTGCCATATCCACGGATCGTTCGGCGGAGATACCATGACCTCTGGTGCACAGGCAAGTAAAGGAAAGCAATTCCACTCCATCGAGAGCGGGAAGAGGTCATTTTTCCGATCCAAAAAAGTTATATTTTCATGTAAAAAGTGGTAGGCCATAACATCGGCTGCCGGAAGAAGTTACTACCCACCAGACAAAGTCTTGCCGCCAAACGATTCTTCGTGCTCTGGCATGATGTCTGGTGAAGCCGTACGGAGGACGGGTCTGAGCATGTGTTAAGATGTGTGCCGGGTACGATGCGCCAAATGTTTTTGCGGCGGGAGTTTGCTCGTAGAGGGTCTCCAGATGAATCTCCCTCTGACACAGCATCGTTGGTCGTATTGTTGGGTTCAAAATTGTATCACCTCGCTCAACTGCCGTCTTCCTTCCTATTCCCTAAGTTTTTTTAAGTGAATATTCTTAATAAACTAGCACGCTTTACCACCAACGATTGCATTGCATCACTGCTAGCAGCACTTATTTATAATTTAAAAAAAATCTTACTTACATATATCACAAACATAAAAGTTTGTCTGGAAGTAAATTAGTTACTCTTTTACACAAAATTAATATATATAGGATAGTTATTATCCAAATATTCCTACGGAACCGGAACTAAGGCAAGTGAAACCGCGGGAATCAGCTATTTATATAATTTTATAAACTATGTAATATGAAACAGAAAGCACGTGTGTGAAAACAAATGTTTACGTGTAATGTTTCGAAAACACTTACACAAGAAACTTAGCAACTTATCTCCGTGAAGGTGCTTACATAAAGAAACAGGTTTCTTTCCCCCTTATTCATAAAACTGCTTAAAGTTAACGTGTGTCTAGCGATTCTTTAACTATACATTTTTGACTTTTAACGTCACTTAACTTAAATCATCCTTTATGAATAAATACCACAGTGTTTAAGGGGTTTATTCATAAATTTTTAAAGTTAAGTGACCTGCAAGCGTCTAAAATGTATGTTTAAAAAATCACTAATCACTAGTTAACTTTAAGCAGCGTTTATGAATAAGGGGGTTTATGTAAGCACACAAATCTGTAAGGGTCAGTACCGACCGGTGCAGGTATAATATTTACTTGTTTACTTATGCGCTCACTTATAAAGAAACAGGTTTAAACGTGTTCGTTTCTTTATGCAAGTTGACCCTGCACCGGTCGGTACTGACCCGCACAGATTTGTCTGTCCCGGAAACCTGTTTCTGTATTTAAGCACCCTTACGGACTATCTCATAATCATAATCTAATATATAAAATTCTCGTGTCACGGTGTTCGGCTTTAAACTCCTCCGAAACGGTTCGACCGATTTTGATGAAATTTTTTGTGCTTAACCGGTATCTATGAGAATCGGCCAACATCTATTTTTCATCTCCCTAAATGTTAGGGGTAGTCCACCCCTAAATATTTTTTTTTATTTTTTAGACTAAATTTTTAATTTCTATTTTTGTATGATACAACATACAAAAATACATACAATCCCCAATTTTCACCCTTCTACGATCAACCCTTATTTTTTAATATCCATTTTAGTAATTTAATCTATTATTTATATGGCAAACAACGTTTGCCGGTCAGCTAGTAAACCTATAATATTTTCACTGTTGAGACACAGGCCTCCTCTCAATGAGCGGAGGCACCAGGTGGTCTCATGCTGGCCCAGTGAGGATTGGTAGATGTCACATGTCTATAAAGTTTTTGGCTCTATGAGATGTCGGTTTCCTCATGGTGTTTTCCTTCATCGATTTGAGAGCAGTGGCGGTGAAATAATTTACACAAAGTAAATACCAATGATACATATAAAATACAAATAAAAATGTCGTGGTGGCCTAGTGATTAAAACACCAGCCTCTCAAGTATGAGTGCGCGGGTTCGATTCCAGGTCAGGCAAGTACCAATGTAACTTTTCTAAAGTTATATGTACTTTCTAAGTATATCTTGGACACCAATGGCTGAAGGTGAAGGAAAACATCTTGAGGAAACCTGGACTTTAAGTCTGAAATCGCCAACCCGCACTGAGCAAGCGCGGTGATTACGCTCAATCCTTCTCTGTATGAGAGGAGACCTGTGCCCAGCAGTGGGACAATAAAAAGGTTGATGATGGTGATGATGATGAATGCACCTGACGGGGTTCGAACCTACGTTCAACAACTTGTAAGTCACGTCTAACACCATAGGGCCGCTGCTCTTCAGGATTGTCTATCAGTTCATTGTTTCAAATTTATGTAACGTCTCTCTGCTGAAAAACGTAAATAAAGCAATGAAAAGTCAAAAAGGAAACCATCAGTCATAACACGAAGGTTCAAACGGAGGCGTTATTTCCGTGGCGATGTTCTCATAATACATCGAATAGCGAATGAAAATGTGTATTAGGATGCTAGCTTACCAAATATGACATACTTGGCTGCCGGCACCAGTTAGGGTGGTAACTTGTGTGAAGTCGAAAGGGGTAACATTCTTTGCAGAGCAATATAAATTGTAATTACATAAAACTAAAAAGTTAGTACAAAATTCATGACGTGTAAAAGTGATCGGTGATCCTACTTGCTTAATAAACGATTTCATTTCATTTAAAACTACTAAGTAGGATATAGCAGATTGATTCAGCATATTGATTTTCTCGGTGGTTGGCCATAAAATCGACTGCCGGTAGAAATTACCACCAACCAGACAAAGTCTTACCCCCAAGCGATTCGACGTGTTCCGGCATGATATCTGGTGAAGCCGTCCGGAGGACAGGTCAGAGCAGTTAGTTGTGTTGCGATGTGTGCCAGGTACGATGTTCCAAACATTGTTGTCGGGAGTTTGGTCGTGGAGGGCCTCCAGATCAGTCTCCTGGATTTATCATTCCATGACCTCGCTCAACTGCCGTCTTCCTTCCCATTCACGCAGTTTTTTTGAGTGAATACCCTCTTAATAAACTAGCACGTTTTACCATCTACGATTGCATAAGTGCTTGCAATCAGGCGTGAAGCTCTAGTTTATAGCTATATAAAAAAAAGAAATAACGACACAAAGATTATTTTTTGTTTTAAATAATTTATTTCTAACCAAAACTGCTGCTAAACAAAGCCCAAGGGTTCAAACCAATATCCAGCTTAGGTGATGGTGCATTATAGTACCCTTGAACCAAATCCACAAGAGATATAGGACACGTAAACTGGTCACAATTTGAGAAGATATGGCCGAGACGGTGAGCAGCGTCGTAAGTTGCATGCTCTACTGGCTCTGACGCAAGGATTTTCGTCATCGGTAACCTGGAAAGAGGAAGTGAAATTAATGATAAACTAAGTAAGTATCAATAAAGATGGAAAATCTGAGACTAAGTTAGTACAGGCTTTAATTGTTACTAGAGAAAGCTATTGCTGATCAACTGTAGACACCAAATTCTAATCTGATTTATAGAATTTAATATTTGTAGAAACAGGATAAGAAGTAAATAATAAGTAACTAATAGTAAATAATATAGACAGTCCTTAGGTATTGTAAAACATTATAATATGCCAATAGTCTATAATGAAACCTGAATCTCTTTTAATTAATGTGAAAACGTTTTATACGGTCGGTATAGTTACTACTGGTAAGACAGAAAAATACTCTAAAGCTGGAAAAAAAATAATATAAACTACAAAAATATTATTTCATTTTAAACTTTATGTCATATATAAATTGAGGCAGCTCCAGTAAGTTAGCTATATTTGTGAAAAATAATTAGGCAGCTCTAGATTAGCGAGGAGTGCATGTATGTGTGCTGCGTGTAAGTGGTGTGTGTGTGTGATGTAAGATGCGTGTGTATGATGAAAGGTGTGTCTGTGTGTGCGTTGTTTTTTGTGTGTATATATGGTGAATGTAGGTAGGGTATCCAGAATGTTATCTGACCCTGGTCAGAAAGTTTTGTTTCTTCATATGTTATGGACCAATATACAAACTCTATACTTACGTAAACAAAGTCCTGAACATCTCCTCAATCATATTCTCTCCATGAGGAACAAGCCTTTGCGCAGTCTCACATAACGTCTTCAGGATACACTGCCTTCCATCGTAACCCATACTGAAATAGTAAATAAATAATGTGACCTTATAAAATAACAGATATTTTATGTTTTATTAAAATTAATTTTTTTACAAGAAAATTTTAATACTCAATACTTAATATCTTCATTGCTTTATCATAAGTTCATATAAGGCTGGTAACAATTTATGTGAGATTAATTATGGACCCTGTAGGGCACAGCAAAATAGGTTAACAGGAGAGAGGAAGCTCTGTTTGAATATCTTAAAATAATATTGCAATTTAATTTAATAATAAATAAAATATATACGGAGATTATTAGCATTGTTTTACTTAATCTACAACTCATATATTATCTTTTGTATCTGACTAATTTTATTTATTTCCTTATTTGTATATTTGTGTTTAAATTATGAATAATTATAACGTTTCAGTCGGATTTTTTTTTTTTTGTAATATTTGAGTACTTAGAAAATTTCTATAAAACTAAAACTTACCTCATAAACAAATAGAACACTTAATCATGCTTTAAAAATTTTAGCCTACACCCAGTAGTGGGTGATTCCAAGCTGAAGGCAGCATGTTAACATGATGATGATTGAAAACTTACTTATCCATAATCGTCTCCAACTTTCCGTACAGCTCTCGCCTACTCCTTCTCTGCTCCATTGGCCTAGTCAGTCTGTTATGTCTGCGGTAGAACCTGGCTGTTTCTGTAGAGTTGGGCAGCTCGTAGGCTATGCCCCAGTTCATGCCCCATGTAAAGGTACCAGGGACTGTAGTCGGGGCAGGTTGTCCTATCACTCCGACAGTCATACAGCCTGCACACTGGAATATACAGATGATGCAAGCTGATATTTAGTAGAATATAAAGATTAGGAACTCAAACCACCACCTCGACGTAACGCTCCATCTCTTTCCCGCAATGATGTAAGAATATTACTGCTATAAGAGGTGTTAGTAAGCGTATCTATGAGAGATTCTGGATAAGCATTTTAATTTTATGTCCAACAGATGATTAAAATTATCATCATTAATCCCGTCGCATCCGAAGCTTCTTTTTTTTTTGCTTTGGCGTCTAGGGTCCGCTTTACCAGTCTAACGGCTCATTTGGCTAACCTTCGATATTTTCCGTGAAGCGACTGCCGTCTGACCTCCACAACCCGAAGGCGACATCGAAGCATTGCAGCTAAACCAATTGTTGGACTTTTGAGGGCTCCAACAACCCGTAACGACTGCCATTAGTTGTTCGTATGCCAAGCAGGACCAACGGCTTAACATGCTTTCCGAGGCTTGACCAGACCTGTGCAAATATTCATATTCATGCATACAAATATTTGTACTGCGCGGGGATCGAACCCGCGCCTCCTTGTACAGCGGCCGCGTCCACTACCGCTACGCCACGGAGGCTGTCGAGATGATTATTAAAATTATGAAGGCAAATTATCCAAAACTCATCTAGTGGTTGTGAAACAATCGAGTATTATAAAATCGCTAGACCCTATTCTTCTAATTTTATAATTTTGTCATTCCAATACTATATACATAGTTATCTGCTAAATTGATAATGATCGATCAATTATCTGTCAGTCGTTTCGTAATGGAATAATGATAGAATAATATTGCCGAATTACCACTATTATAGAACCCGTTAGTAGAAATGATTTTCTAAAAACAACTACTCAATCAGGGAATAGCCACTGGAAAGTCATAATGACCTCATTTTACTAGTTGATTATGAAGCTTGTCAAAATCGACCATTTTGAAATCAGTGATCGACCATTCTGACACTATTCTAATTAATAGCAAACTAGGGCCCCTGGTCATAAATTAAATGAAACATCTTCATTAACTACTGTTATAATTTTTGATTTTGTCCAAACAAATTTTGGAAATATGCCAATGAAAGAAAATTATATACAAACCCCTTAAACACTGTGGTGTTTATTCATAAACCATGATTAAAGTTAGGTGACTTTAAAAGGTCAAAAATGTATGATTAAATAATCGCTAACCACTACTTAACTTTAAGCAACGTTTATGAATAAGGGGTTTTAGAATGATCGACTAGGTTCTTACTCATTAATCGACCCTTTGACAATTCAAAAGAACCTGTAATTGGAAATATATGTTGAAATATATGCTGCCTGAAATATATGCTTTCATTTTGATATTCCGTTGAGTTTTTACTCAGTAGAAAGTATCTCAAAGAAAATACGTTCAATATGCTTCTTAAAATGGCAACATACACAACAAATAATCATACAAAGGTATTCAGCTCTCAAACTCCCATTAAATAAGGCTCTTGCGGAACTTATATATATAGGTACATCTCTCATAAAAGTAAACAAACCAGCTTACTCATAAGAGTGTTGTATTAGTAGGCCATCTGTGAACATCACAAGAATTTTAAATGGCTTCCTTATGGCATAACATCAACTTAAAAATAATTCATTCCAGCTTCAGCATGGAAATACATATATGTGAAGGAAAAACGACGCCCATAAATCGTGAATAAGACATAAAAAAAACTCTCTTAAAATTTAAGAGAGATAAAATTTCAAAAAGTACGTAAACAACCAAGTTTTATGTGTCTGGATGATACGTTTTAAGGCTCCGCATCTAATCTAAGAGATACTCTGATACATACGAGTGTCTGCACAATTTTGGCGGGTTCTGTTTCATATTAAATATTTTACCATTATACTTTATGCTCATCTGTTTATTGCAATAAAAAAACACTTTAGTCCTCTCCTTAACTTCTTGTAGCAAATCTTCCTCCATAACCAGCCTTTTAAATAAATAAATTTTAATTTTTAATTTAATTTGAATTTAATTTTTAAATAAACAATGCAAACTTACCGAAAAACTGGACCCTTCTGGAAAAGCAACATATCTTTTTCTTCTCGATAATATCTTGGAACCAGCTTTAGCAGCACACAATTCACTGTAGCAATAGGCTAGTATCAAAAAAGCGTAATATGTTGATTTTAGAACCATTTTTAAAAAAATATCGTGATCGACCTTTCAAAGATGAACATAACATTGATATGACTTACTGCTAACCGTTAAACCGTGCCAAAATAACG
Organism: Sesamia inferens; assembly: GCA_037179545.1. Taxonomy (NCBI): domain Eukaryota; kingdom Metazoa; phylum Arthropoda; class Insecta; order Lepidoptera; family Noctuidae; genus Sesamia; species Sesamia inferens. Next base: position 27,770,907 of record CM073933.1, on the reverse strand, counting down.
GTTCTAGTAATTTTCGTATCATCATTATGCTAACTGTGGTCACACGAAGCGCATGACACACTGAACTACTTATATATTTAGTCATGTCAAGCATGCTTAATTGTCGATAGTTACATTTAAAAGTCTGTAATTACATTTATCTAAATTGATTAAGATGAGAATTTATATTGATTTGTACATATTTGTGATGATTTGATGAGGAATAGAAGTCTATTAAAAATAATGTTTCAGTTTTGTACATACATACGCTGTATAGTAGCCAGAGCTAAAGAATTTCACGTGCTCCAATTCTTGGTTGGAAACTCTTTTTGCTTCGTTTTTGTTTATACACAAGCTCGCTGCTCTGGTTATGAGTAGGTACTATGCAACTGATCACCTGAATTCTCCACTAATGTCTTCATCATCATCAACAACCTTTTTATCGTCCCACTGCTGCACACAAATCTCCTCTCATACAGAGAAGGATTGAGCGTAATCACCACGCTTGCTCAATGTACGAGTACGTTGGCAATTTCAGACTTAAGGTCCAGGTTTCCTCAACTCCTTCGCCTTAAAATCAGTCCGGTTCATTCACTAATGTCTATGTTTTCATTATTTAACATCATGCATATATATTCAAAACCAACAATATCCATTCCTAACTACATTTTAGATCAAAGTTTATGTTGTGGTTATATGAAAACACGTCATGTAATATAAAAAACAACCTCATATCTGCTATTGGCAGTTTATCAGTGTAACCATATAAATTACATTGTAAAAATTCATTCTCATATTCATGCACAGCGAAAAAAGTATCCATGCCGTGCCGCTGGGAAAAATGGATTCGAAAATTTCACCAAGACAGCCGTCAAAATATGAAAAGTTGATTAATTAACCCTGAACACACTGAAAACCTTTCACAACGGCTTATTGAAGGTCGATTCATCTGCCCGTTAACGCGGGTTCCGTCAAAATTGGGAATCAATTATACCCAAAAGTTATCACGGAGTAAATGCTTTTAACCCTTCATATCTCTTTTAGTCCATTGTCCGGTAATATTTTGAGATAGATCGGGAAAAAGATGTTTTAATTTGGGCCAGAATTGTGGATTTCTAAAAGGTTAAAATTGGTTGGATTGAAGTGGGAAATAGCAAAGTCGAAAGAAATAGATTTGATATAATTTTAATTTGACAAAAAGACTATTAACTTAATGTTCATATAGTAGACACAAAGGTATCGATATATCTATACTATTACGTAATAACAAAATATCGTTATCCATCATGACCTGACCGGGGATCGAACCCGGGACCTCCACGTCGCAGGCAGGCGTGTTGACCGCTGCGCCATATTGTGTCAAATTTAACATGCCATAATATACGTGATGTGACGGTCTGATAGCGTCCGCAGGGCCATGATTACCAGATATCACACAAGACAGGGGAGGTTTGAAAAGAAATAGGAGCGATTTCTTTTAGCCTATACTAGTCCCAATTCCCTCAAGAACTAAACTAAACTAAATTTACGGTCCGTGCATCTTTTTCTTTCCATTTCACTTATAACAGAAAATAAATATTCGATTAGTCCCTTCTAATCGGATTGGAGAGAGCGCAAAGAGCTGTCCTAAAAGTAATAAGCAAAAAGCCTTTTAGATATCCCACCACAAAACTCTACTCGGATTTTAAAGTGTTAACAGTAAGACAGCTATTTGTGCTCAAATCCACGCTGAGGAAGCATAGTGATGTCCCCTTACCTGACCCAGGGAGACGCAAAAAAACTTTTGTTTGCCGTGGAGTTGCCTGTAAGACGTCTTTTGCAAGTAGACACTATAATGCAATAAGCTGTCAGCTGTACAATATGATAAACAAGGATCTGCAAATTGCAGGACTAACCAAAAATAAAATGAAACCTCTGGTGGAGGATTGGCTTCTGCAACTAGACTATCACAAAACTGAAGAATTATTAATATACAACACGTAATCTTTTTCAGGCACGCATAAAACTACAGATGTATACTCACATACTAAGCACACTGTACGTAGTGGTAATGAAACCGATCCCAAGATTTACATCGCAGGGCTGCGTGCACCCACACACACACAGACGTTCACCCATACACACGGACACTCACCCTTACTCTCGGACTTTCATCCGTCCACATACACTCACCCATAATTACTGATAAATATATACATGCTGCACTTTACTCGAGACACCTATCGTAATTACATTCCAGTATAATAATTAGGAAGAATTATTTTGTAACCATATGCACCATCCAGCGACAATTTTTCACAATATTTCACCTTTGTCCTCAAATATCAATTAATGTATATTGTATGCCGTCACTATGACTGAACATTGTTTTCCCAAAATACAAGCTCAAGCTTAGTTTGGGAATCAATATCATAATATCAGTATGTATTGTACTATACATTTAAATTGTCACCTGTTTTATCTTGTAAAGTTGTGAATGTATCTAGTATCAATAAAAAAAAAAAAAAAAAAAAAAAAAAAATTATTCAACGCCGACGTAAGTTGACGTATTTTGGTTCACCATGTTTTTAATCACGTCTAAACTGTTTTGTCTTTTTACCCGACTGCCAAAGAAGGAGGGTAATGTTTTTCGAGTGTATGTAAGTATGTATGTATGTCTTTTCCTTTGTGACCTCCTGTAGCCTAAACGGCTTGATGGATTTTGATGTATGAGGTATCGTTAGATTTGTCTTGATTACGGGAGTGTCATAGGATACATTTTATCCTAAAAGTCCCACGGGATAAAGACATAATAATATTTTTTCTAAATTTCCCTTTAAAAAAATATGTATGCGGTATCATTAGATTCATTTCAATCACGGGAGTAATTAATATAGGATACGTTTTTTCTCAAAATTCCCACGGGAACATGTTAATTCTGCGTCAACGCAAAGCAACTCATGCGTTAGCAAGCAAAAAGATAGGGCGTGGCCTGGCATGCGGCGCGCGGCGCGGTGCGGAGGGGGATATGCTCGAGTATACAGCCCGAATGCGGGCACACGCATAAGGGCACACGTCGTTGACGGTCGTCTCTAAATAGCGATTTTTTCGATACTTCGTCGTCTGACGCGAAACTTATAAAGTATAAATAACTCGTTCTTTTTCTTTCGTGTTTCTCTCTTTAAATTTATTCGTATTTATTATATACATAGTCTTCTACATCTACAACATTTTCGTTAAATAAAAACAGCTAAAAAGTTATAAATAAAAAAAATATTATTAAAAAAACAAAATACCCGACTGCACACTAAAAAAAGAGTAAAACAAGCCCCACAATAATATTGATCAATCAAATGCTAAAAACTAATTATGTAATACCGTTTAAACAATACCTATATTAAAATACACTACAATATGTGTTCGTAATCGATAGTTAAATAAACAGAAACTTATTTTGAATACAAATTTACTGAATATAATTTATAAATGTTGATGGAAAGCATCGCAGGCGGGGACCACCTTGACCGCCACCAACGAAAATTCTGCTAAATGGTGCACAACCGAAATGACTATAAGTAAGCCTCTGTTGGTCCCCGCCTGCGATGCTTTCCATCAACATTTATAAATTATATTCAGTAAATTTGTATTCAAAATAAGTTTCTGTTTATTTAACTATCGATTACGAACACATATTGTAGTGTATTTTAATATAGGTATTGTTTAAACGGTATTACATAATTAGTTTTTAGCATTTGATTGATCAATATTATTGTGGGGCTTGTTTTACTCTTTTTTTAGTGTGCAGTCGGGTATTTTGTTTTTTTAATAATATTTTTTTTCATAAAGTAATAGAAAGAGAGGGATGCACTAAAATCAGATTTAATTTGGTTTTATGTAACATAACATGATATTATAATTAAAAAAAAAATCATCTGTACCTATTCCTCAAAAAGTACAGAGTATAATTGTAATACTACAGCCAGTTTGTCTGTTAAAAGTATCAATAAAATTTATAAACAAAGTTTAAAATAAACCTAGATTACTACTAAATAACGCCCAAGGGCTCCTTCCAACATCAACGTTCGGCGCTGGCGCATTGTAATACCCTTTAATTAGGTCCACCATTGAGATTGGGCATCTATATCTGTCGCAAGAATCTACGAGGTGGCCGAGACGATGTGCTGCATCATAAATAGCATGTTCTACAGGCTCTGTCGGAAGTACTTTTGATGCTGGCATTCTGTGAAAGAAATACGAGTGTTAATTAATTTCACCCACCAGACAAAGTCTTGCCGCCAAGCGATTCGTCGTGTTCCGGCATGATGTCTGGTGAAGCCGTACGGAGGACAGGTCTGAGGAGTTGTGTTGCGATGTGTGGTTTATATTGCATCACCTCGCTCAACTGCCGTCTTCCTTCCTATATACTCTGTTTTTTTAGGCAAGAGTGAATAGGCTCTTAATAAACTAGCGCGATTTACCATCAACGAGTGCATCACTGCTTACCATCACGCGGGATTGCGGTTAAGCACAAAAAAAAAATGTTTTTGTCGTCACATTTTTCTATTTAGCACACGATGTTTTCACTGCTGAGACACAATATTGTTTTGGGTGGGGTATCATCAAAGTACATCTCCGGCTGTGGGCGGGAAAGAAGGGCGTGTCACTTTTACTGACCCTGTATCAGGCTTACGATATCCTCTTCAACGGCTCTGGGGGACATCGGGCCAACTTCGCGCCGTTGACACGACCTTGGTCTTTACCGGGTGGTGACATCCAAGCCACCATCGCCTGGGACACAAACCTTCTAACTTCGAGTAGGAGTGGCCTCTTATCAACCACGTGGGCTCAATATGGATAAGTAAATGTCACATGTCTTAGAATTTTAGCATGCCGGTTTAATCCCAATGTTTTCTTTCAACATTTTGAGATCAATCGTGTTAAGACTATTTACCCAAAGTAAAGCCTGCCTACGTTCAGACCCACGACAGAAAATGACTACAAATGAGTGCATGAAACTCTCGGACAGGCTCGTAAGTTCTGACAGTTACCACTGGACCACCAGAGCGTTTACCACTGCAGGAGCAGTCCATCTTCTCGTTAGATCAGGAATCAAAATTAAAAGTCATTTATTCAGATTAGGCTGAGAATCAACACTTTTCGAATGCCATTACAAAAAACGTCCCTTAAAACGTCCTTCTTTACTTGCTAGTACTTTTGCTGGTAAGAAGAAGTGGCGCAACGATCTCTAAAGCAGCGCAGATATAAAGAAAACCCTGTCTGATCCGTGAAGGTATTGTTAGGTATCGATAACTGACTGATTCTACTAATGCCTACAAAGCCGGGCTAAAGTAAAAAAAAATCCCCTAAAAAAATTTATTAGAATTTCTCAAAATGAGGTAACTTAATACATGTGCGGTAGGCAATACAAGCGCGGCCAAAAGGGGGCAGTGCAATAATACCGTCGAAAATGGTATTATCACTTTGTAAAAAAATACCAAATTTTGGGGAAGTTGGAATTAATTCGCGGAAAAAATAGTTACTATGATGATTATGTAAAATTTAATATTTTATTTGATCATGTGTTTACCTAACCTTTATTATCCTTATGGGTCGGACGGGGTTTTCTTTACATCTATACTAATATATAAAGCTGAAGAGTTCGTTTATTTGTTTGTTTGAACGCACTAATCTCAGGAACTCCTGGTCCGATTTAAAAACTTTTTTTGCGTTGGATAGCCCATTAATCCAGGAAGGCTTTAGGCTGTATAACATCTTGCTGCGACCAATAGGAGCGGAGCATAACTAACTCCACGCGAACCAAGTCGCTGGCGGCCGCTAGTAATGTATATAATACTAGGCATTTGAAGTAACCAGCTTTACAGGATCCAAAACATTAAATTAAATTAACTAGCCACGCCAATGTACAAACAAAGCAAAAAATATATTTAATAATGTCAGTAAAATCTTACGACCTCAATAAAATCTTACAGGCATAAAGGGCGAGATAACACTGTTATAAATTTATGCATTGCTGCATTCAAATATAAACAATTATGTGCATAAATTCATATAACCTAAAGATTAATGGAAAAATAAAAATTAATTCCTACACAATAAATTTTAATTTACAGACTTTTACATAAATTATTCAAAATTCTGAAATCAGTTTAATTATCATTGAAATAAGGTTGATATTTGTGAAATACGGTGTGCAACAGTCAAAAAATATTTTTGAGTGATGTCATTCACTGGATCAGCTATCAAACTAATTATCTTTCTTTAAACCACGGAAAATTTAATTTATTAATAGAAAAAAAAAGATGGAATTACCACCATTTTTTTTTTTCTATTGTTGAATTGCGTGTACGTGTGCACGTGTTTCTAAGCTAAAATAATACTCACGAGAACAAAGTTCTGAACATCTCTTCGACGACGTTGTCTCCGTGAGGTACAAGTCTTTGGGTGGTCTCGCATAAAGTCTTCAGGATACATTCTCTGCCGCTATAGCCCATTCTGAAATTTATGAAAAAGTGTATTGTAATGAAATATATACATACTCAGACTTATTTCCATACTGCAGGTCAGAATATGTATTCCATTATTATTAGACGTTACTCGGCCACAATCAGCTCACAGACACATTATCATCATCTTCTCAGCTACCTGAAGTACACAGCTGGACATAGGCCTCCTCCAAGGATTTCCAAAAAGAACGGCTGAAGAGAGTGGTCGAAGAATGTCGACGGCAGTTGAGAGAGGTGATGCAATGTTAAGCCCAATAACACGACTAACGATACTGCGCCACAGGAGACCCTCCACGACCAAACTCCCGACTCAATAACATTTGGCGCATCGTACCCGGCACCATCGCAACACAACTGCTCTGACCCGTCCTCCGTACGGCTTCACCAGACATCAAGCCGGAACACGATCAATCGTTTAGCCGCTTAGTGGGTGGTAACATCTGCCGGCAGCCGATGTTATATGCCTACCACCGAGAAAACTTCTGTCAGCCAGTCCCACGATTGTTAATTTTGTTATGAGGTTCTTTTTTTTTATTAATTCTTACACACTCACTTATTCAACATAGTCTCCAGCTTTCCATACAGCTCTCGCCTATTGATCCTCTGCTGTAGATGCTGCCTGTATTTCTTCCTTCCGAAGTAAATGGCTGTCTCCGTGACATTGGGCAATTCGTAAGCTATAGCCAAATTAAGACTATAGGAGTAGAGGCCCGGATTTGAGGATGGGGCAGGCTCCCCAATAATACCTACTGTCATGCAACATGCACACTGGAAAAACAAATATCATGGATTCGGGTGCTGGTCTGATATCTATACTAATATATAAAGCTGAAGAGTTTGTTTTTTTGTTTGAACGCGATAATCTCAGGTACCTACTACTGGTCCGATATGAAAAATTTATTATCATTTGCGTTAGATAGCCCATTAACCCAAGAAGGCTTTAGGCTATACAGTATGTTAAGAAAACCCTGTCCGACCCATAAGAATAATAAAGGTTAGGTAAACACATGACCAAATATAATATAAAATTTTACGTAATCATCATAGTACCAATACAAATGAATTTTGAAATAATCTTTTTTCCCCGCGAATTAATTCCAACTTCCCCGAAAATTGGTAATTTAAAAAAAAGTGACAACACCGGTATTATTATGAGCGAATAGCGATGCGACCATGTGCCGCGTGCCTTGCCGCCCGCCGCCCGCGTAAGGGTTGCTTACCGCACATGCATTAAGTTACCTCTTTTTGCGAAATAACATTTATTTTTAGGGGGATATTTTTTTAAGTTTAGCACAATCATTACATATTTAGTACATTCATTAGTAGAATCAGTTATTGATACCTAACAATACCTTTACGGATCGGACAGGGTTTTTTACATACTGTATAAAGCTGAAGAGTTTGTTTATTTGTTTGTATCTCAGGAACTACTGGTCCGATATAAAAAATTCTACATCATTTGCGTTAGATAGCCCATTAACCCAGGAAGACTTTAGGCTATATAACATAACTCAGTGACTAATAGGAGCGTAGCATATAAAAAAAAACATATCGAAACCTACGCGGGTGAAACTGCGAGGCGCAGCTAGTTATTAATAATATCAGATCAGCACCCTTATCGTTTAACACACTAATACTATCAATTGCAATAATTTTGAAGCGTATTGCGTATCTATTGCTCTTTGTTTGAAAAATGTGTCTGCTCAACGCGGTAAATCATGCAGTGAATGCTGTTGAACTGTTGAAGTGAAACTCATTGCTGTTGATAGAATAGTGTGTTACACACTTACCCTACAGACGACAGAAACGTGTTTGTAAGTTTCGCTTCACGATTCGTCATTGAGATAAACTCTTCAGCATATAATTCTAAAATTCTTAATAGTTTAACAAAAAAAAAGAAAAAAACAGCTGTTTTAAAAGTGTGTTTTCAAAATAAATGGAACAGTTCATTTCTGTTTAATAACGGAAAAAATACCATTGAACTTTAGTATCTTGTAGTGTAACATTTTGCACTTCGATGTACCCGTTAGGTGTTAAAGTCATTTTTTCATGTTTTACTATCTAAAAACACAACACAGCATAAAACTTACCGAAAAACTGGAACCTTCCGGGAAAGCGACGTATCTCTTTCTCCTAAACAACATCTTTGACCGAGAAACATCGCTTGGATTCGACAAAGCACTAAACTGAACACCACTCAGGAATAATACGACCAAAAAATTCATATCTAAATACATTGTATGAAAAGAAGACAAAGGGCTATGTCAAAATAAAATAAAAACAAAACAGGGCCGATTAAAAATAAACTGTCACTATTTTTAAGAAACTATAAAAAAATGGCGTAATAGACGTATACCTATCTGTGTGAAGATAATACAGGAATGAAGTTCAATTACGACTAACGGGAGGTTCATTTTACCTCTTTTGTTCAAACTACAAAATAACTGTATTGTTTCATATTGATGCTAAAAGACACAGATTGAAGTGTCAGATTCATAGGAAAGTGCCCTAGTTTGACAAATTGTTATGATTAAACAATGTTCACATTGTTTCTTGGATCTACGGTGTGTGCATGTCTCAAATATGTTATTTATTTCTGTAGGTGAAAACTAAAGGACCTTAAGTCACATTTTATAAATTATTCAATAGAGCTCATTAAAGATGTCTATGCCTGAAGTTAGATATTAAAATCGACCGTGTATGAAAAGTGAATAGTGTATCTTTGTAGAAAAAAAAGTATGATTATGGAGTTTTATTAAGCTAATAAATTTATATAATCGATTTATTGTTTAAAATAGTGAACATTATTAAGTGATCGTACGATCGTTTACTTTTTTACGTTTAGGGACATAATGTTGTTTATAATTTTATATCTACGGAATTAGTGACTGTAGGACTTAATGTCTTTTACAATTTGATCAATACGGGTATACTGAATACGCATCTTTGAAAAAAAAATGACAAAAAATGGACTTAAGGTCCTTTAGCTCGCACCAACAGATTTATAACTAGCTGCGCCGCGCGGTTTCACCCGCGTAGGTTTCAATATATTTTTTATCTATGCTCCGCTCCTATTGGTCGCAGCGTGATGTAATATAGCCTAAAGCCTTTCTGGATTAATGGGCTATCTAACGCAAAAAGAATTTTTCAAATCGGACTAACAGTTCCAGAGATTAGCGCGTTCAAACAAACAAACTCTTTAGCTTTATTATATTAGTATAGATATTCAAATTAAAGCTTATTTCTGAGAAAATATCTTCAGCATGCTTGTGACAGGACTGTACATATAAAGAATTGCAGACAATTTCTATAAAAGTAGAAGGGAAAACAAAATACAATAAATAAAAACAACTTTTAAATGAACCCTGTCCGATACGTGAAAGTATTGTTAGGTATCTATAACTGATTCTACTTATGGATACATAGCCGAGCTAAAGTTAAAAAAATCCCCCTAAACAAATAAATATTATTTTGCAAAAAAGAGGTAACTTAATACATGTGCGGTAGGCAACACTTCCGCGGGCGATGGGGGGCAGGGCACGCGGCACGTGGTCGCATCGCTTATAATAATACCGTCAAAATGGTGTTGTCACTTTTATTAATTTACCAAATTTCGGGGAAGTTGTGTTTAATTCGCGGCATAAAAATATTATTTCAAAATTCATTAGTATTGTTACTATGATGATACCGTAAAAATTTATATTATATTTGGTCATGTGTTTACCTAACCTTTATTATCCTTATAGGTTGGAAAGGGTTTTCTTTACATATTGTACATACATAAATACTTTCTAGAAGTATGTATGTATGTAAATTATGTATCAGCCTTTAGTGTAATATCACTAAAGGCAGATTTATCAATAGTCCGAAGATTATTGTGCGAGGAATAAATATTGCCATTTTCAAAATTTTCTATGCAAAAACTGTTGCTTTTGCATAGAAAATATATCAATCCAGGCTTTAGTTAGGCTATATAACATCAAGCTGCAACCAATAGGAGCGGAGCACAACAAAATTGTGCATTGTGTAAAATGTATATTATTTATTTTGGGGTTAAAATAAAATGTTCAAATAACTAACTCGACTCGAACAAAGTCGCCAGCGGCCGCTAGTAACTTATTTCTTCTGAAGTATAAAAATGTAAAATCAATCAATCAGGTCTCATATAAGAAACCGGAATACTTGTGGAAGGCTTTTGCCCAGCAGTGGGATAGTAATGGCTACTAGAAAAGTATGCGATTATGACAAAATGGAAAAATCATGTTCTTGCACAGTTATATGTGAAAGGACACCATCTTAGCTTTACTGCTTTTTTATGTCCTTAGAATGGGACGTAACCTTTTTGGTCGTGCCTTGAAACTAAGTTAAAAGAACTGAATCTGTATAATTTTAATGTATGATAATATTAAGTATAAGAAAGTATGTTATTGTTATGTACATGCCGTTGCACCTGAACAGCAAAGGGCTCCCTCAAGTGCTTCCAGCAACTTTTTACCCACGCGACCTCAAATGGTGCCCGTTTGAGGTCGCCTTTGCGTCCTCTGGCCTAGTACCATATTGCTTAATCATTGCTATTTTTTTATTGTTAAACTGTCAAAAGTAAGCCCGTTGGATAGTGTGTTATGCATTCCCGCTATATTTTTACATCCAGAATGTAGCGTTCCACTGGTCTTTGGCAAACTCCAAGGTGGAAGGAAAGCATTATTCGTGAAAAAAACAATGTTATTGATTAAGATGTTTCTTTCCTCAATTTCGTTATTGGTTTAATATACAGGAATTAAATAGACAGGAATTATTTAACGAACTGTCTCCCAGACAAAAAACGTTAAAAAGAAAAGCATCGCCACACATCTTCTTAAAAATAGTCCAGTGTTTTTTAAACAAACAACTATTAACTACACTTAATAATTCTCACAATATTTTCTAACTTAAAAACATCAAACATTACTTCAAAAATAATCATGTACATACTTTACCCTCTTTATAAGTAAACTTAGGGTAAAAAGAACCCCAGTTAGCATATTGTTGGGGTAAAAACCTGAACATGATGACGGATAGCAGACATTCCATTAGGCGTGTTACGCGACAGAGGCCGGAATACGGTAGCGCCATTACCCCGAATCCGTTGGTATACAAATCATGTCTCCATTGCGTTAGTGGAAGAAATCGATGAGATCTTTACGATTTTCCATTGGGTTAGGCTATAGTGAGATTTAGGACATTCTCTTTTACAAAATAGCATTAATAAAAAGAAAAGTTTTCAGTACAGCTTATATGACCACAAACTACCTTTTTAACACACATGTACTATCTTTTTTTTTTTAATCACGAAGCAACGACTTCTTAAGTTAAGTGAAGTGCATGAGTCGTGGTGGCCTAGTGGTTAATACACCAGCCTCTCAAGTATGAGTGATGCGGGTTCGTTTCCAGGTCAGGAAAGTACCAATGTAACTTTGCTAAGTTATATGTACTTTCTAAGTGTATCTTGGACACCAATGACTGATTAAAAGGTGCAGGAAAACATCTTGAGGAAACGTGGACTTTGAGTTTGAAATCGCCAACCCGCATTAAGCAAGCGTGGTGTTTACGCTCAATCCTTCTCTCTATGAGAGGAGACCTGTGCCCAGCAGTGGGACGATAATAGGTTGATGATGATAATGAAAGTGAAGATGGGGTTCGAACTTTCTATCTACAACTTGTAATTCGCGGCTGATACCACCCGGCTATCACTGCTTTAGTAGTAGATATACAGTAAGGGTCAAAAGTGGAGTACCACTTTTGACTCTTATTGTTATTGCAATAATGTTCAAAAGTGGTAATGCACTTTACTGTGCAATATTCCAAATCAATAATTTTAAATGGCAACACAAATTCAAACTTACATAATCGCTGCTGATTTCAAAATTCTGCGGCTGAGAACATATCCCGGTTTATATATTACATACTGTGTGTAACATTACATCCTCCGTAGCAGCCCCTAGAATCCCTTTTCACTCGCTCTTATTCCACTTAAAATTCAAGTCAAGATGGAAAGCAATAAAATCCAACGATTTTATTCCCCTGTGCAGTGAACGTTGATAACTACTGTGCTCAGAATGTCAGCGGAATTTGTAAGACTGAGTAAGACTGTAATAGCACATAGTCAAGTTCGGAAGAAGATATGTATATAGAGTGGTTAAGTGCATAAAATGTGGTTAAGTGCACCACTCTATATACATATCTTCTTCCGAACGCTCGGGGAATACGACCGTTGCCGAACAGTGACGAAGATTTCTATTCGCATTATCACTTTGGGAGACCTGTATGGTAGGTCATACATAATAAGTCTATAATGTTACCGCAATGGGGATGTTTCTTGGGTAAAAAATAAAATTATTCTATTTATTCCGTCATTCAGATTATAGAAAAATATTGGATACGCATATTTTGCTTTATAAAATCAATAAAAATTACAAATATAAAAGGCATCAAAGATCAGGAGAGGTAGCTTCACCAGCTTCACTCGTTGCTAAAAAGTGCAGCAAGGAGTGGCGTCACACGAGTTTTCAACGCACTGTATCGTCTTCATTTTTAGTTTATATGAAAAAAAAAAAAGTGTCTAGTTTTTTTTTTTTTTTTTGGAAATCTGCCTAACGGACTAATTAGTTTTTTTTTAGTCAACTACTCTATTGACACAGATCTCCTTTCTTCGAGATAGCGGGCTATGTAATCTTCCACGCGGGCCCAGTGTGGGTAAGTAGATGTCACATGTCTTTGAAATAGAGTTGGGTATTAGTGGTATACGTATAGTACGGTTTACAATAATAGCTAACTTAGGCAGATTTATTGTCGATACTGGCAATCGGCATTCAATTCCTTCTTTACAAACTAAACTAAATTGAAATTTAGTGCGTCTTTTTTTTCTATTTCATTGGGAAAAGGATAGAAGATAAATATTATTTTAGTTCTGGTAAAATTAGTCAGCCCCTGACGTATTTTTAGTCGCCATGTTTTTAATCACATCTAAACTACCTATAAACTATTTTAATTTGCAAGGACTAAAATATTTTAATTCTGTTTTCACAATAATAGATTAGCTTTGGCAGAGTCTTTGGTGATACTAGTGCCCCTTCTCTTATTAACAAACTAAAGTAAATTTATGTTCAGTGTGTCTGTTTTTCTATTTCATTAGGAAAAAGTACAGAAGATAAATATTTATTTAGTCTTGTCAAATTAGACATCGCCTGAAGTAAATTAACGTCACCATGGTTTTAATCTATAAACTATGTTGGGGATCGCCAGGAGGCGGGGCCAAAGTACTGGATGGTTGAGGTGTCTCCTCATCCCATGAGCATCCATCGTGGGCGGTGTTTCGAGAAAACGTTGAAAAAAAAAACTACAGTGTGATGTTCGATTCTTATTATGTTAACTGTATAGACACTTAGATCAATTTAATATTAAGAGATTACAATGATAATCTCAGATTTAAACAGATAAGAGCCACTGGTTGTGACCAACACTCTCGATCGAAGTTTGAGTACAGAATGCCCGCGCTAACGGTCGCTCGCTATGGCAAATGCAACTCCAGTCAGATGTTACCCGCTCTCTTAAAAAAAAATCATAATTTATCCCAATACCGACCGATTACTTACTTCAAAAAAATAGTAGAGTAATTTACGGATAGTTAATATTGATACAAAACAGATCACAATATTCAAAATTAACTAGTCACGCACCGTTAACTATATTAATTTGACAGGACTAAACTTAGATTGCATCTTATGTCCTTTTCATATAAATAGATCAAGATTAGTACTTAAGTTTAGTTTAGTCTGCGAATACAGGAATCAGCACGATTAGAAATATATCTATTAAGTATTCTTAGTGTAAATGTTACTAATGAAACTGAACGTAATGCGTACTATACCGCGTTCAATAGTCATGTAGTTTTGACGTCAAAAGCTGTTTAAGCTTTTGACGTCAAAACTACTTTGCTATGTTTATGCCATTCTTGTCTAAACTCCACTCGCTCTCTTTAGAATACAATAGAGAAATTTATTTCAAAATTGTTACCATACTTATGAACTCCTGGTCCATAAGGTTAGTAACAGTTTTACTTTACTTCTAATGTTAGTAGGCTATAGATATAAACATAAGATAATTAATTAATACACGAGTATTGTAGCTAATAATGTCATCTTACGATCTATCTGAAGAATGTGTACTAAAACTAATTTTAAAATGAATTCTGCTGCTACAATCTGATGCTTTGAAATTTACAGTATCCTAATATCTACCTACAATCCAAATACCAGTATTTAGAAGTTCCCCGAAACTAATGTCTTTACCCCCCTTATCCGTACGGTCTCAGCGTTCAAAAGATTTATGAAAACATACATCACCGTGGCGACTTGACCCCCTACTAATGGCTAACGAACGATACTTATAGCCATCGTTATTATTTGAGGACAAAGGCCCGATGGCTTCGGCAAAAACTTGACAAATTCTATGTGTGTTGGGTGAATGAGGTCAACGGTTGTTTTTCTGAGGTTCTGGTTCAGTTACTTACCTCTCCGGGGTTTGCAGATGAATCGGGTGGGTCTTTCATGTTTTCATCCGACTATTCTATAAAAAAGTTAATATTATTATTTCCCTTAAGCTTCTCAATTTCATACACGGGCTTGTCAATCTCATAGAAAATCAGATGATAATATAGACTTCTAAATTGACTGAAAATCATATTTAGGATGCTTTTCAGTATCGAAATTTAACGCAACCAGTACATTTAAACTACCTATATGTAGTTTCATTAGTGAAATTTACCGTTAGTTAATTTCACCTTTTTCTTTGGGATGGGAAATCATCAAATGACTTCTCCCGCTCTGGGCGGAGCTGAAGGGCGTGTCACACTTTTACTGACTAAAACACACCCGTGTTTCTTCACTTCCCTGTGCGACGGCCAGGGCCACGGTTTCTTGGTTAACCAAACCGCAACTCGAACGCAGGAGGCATCGGTCTTCGTGAACCCCGTGACAATGTGCTGACATCTCTTTGAGGCGCTCGTGAAACACGACGCGCCGTCGACTCGGGCCTGGTCCGCGCCTACGGTGGCTGGGAGTTCGGTGTCGTCTCCCGACCAGGGAGTCTCCTTCGGCGGCTAGTGGCGTGAGGGCGCTAGAATTCTCGCTGCCTCACGTGCTCCGCCTTTTCCTTTGCCAGTATCACTGCTTCGTAAAAGGGGCTGACGGCCGCCGCCGACCGCCACTACAAGGACACGGCGATGCTCTACCCAAGCCGGGCAGACCTTCGCCGTATGCTCCACCGTGTCCTTAGTTAATTTCACCTTAGAGTAAGTTGTAAAGCAATGGTGAAATATTTTAAAGACAATTTTTACGACAAACCCTAATAAAGGTAGCAGTAGTGCATTCGCCTATATGGTTTTGTAATAAATAAATATATAAATAAGTGCGGGATGTCTGCACCAAGAGACTAAGGTAAATGATGGATAGTGGGTAAGATTTCCAGGTACGGGTGAAGCGTGAACTCACTGCAGGTCCAGCAGACTCACAAGACTGATCAGAGATGGCTAAAGGTGTCTTGGCCACAGTGAGGGGTAATAAGACAAGAATAAATTCTAATCTGATTTATTTACACGATATTACAGCTTATATACCTACCTACTACTTTTTCTCAAGAAACATAAATGTACAAACATAGTAGTTTTCTATGCGTAATCTGCAATAATAACGATATTTGAAGCACATAGGCCGCGCGTCAGCTGTCGGAATGCTGAATCAATATTCCTAAAAAGATAGCATTGAACACATTGCTTTTAAAATTTTCATAGAAAGAATATCTGAATTACCGCTACCAATCTTAACGATGTCATTTTATCAGATAATGTTAACATAACACGATATCATGAAATAAAGTTTAAACACAAATGGTAGGGCATATAAAAGGCAACGGTGTGTAAGGCGATAACAGTTTCCGGGATCCAGCACTAAAAAGCATTTGCCAATCGGTAAGAACGTGTTTTGAGCTGAAGTTAAGCTGGGCTTGTATTCAGCTGGCTTTTGTAGGAGGTTTTCTGCATTGAATGGCGTCTTTGGCAATAATAGTTGTACCTACATATTATGTAATTAAGAATATTCATATTCGAACTTCGGGACCTTTGTGAAGAGGGGAAGAAATAGGGTATTTGACTAAAAAAACTAATTAGTCCGTCAGTCAGATTTCCAAAAAATACTAGACACGTATCTTTTTTCATATAAACAAAAAATGAAGACGACACAGTGCGTTGAAAACTCACGTGACGTCACTGGACGCTACTCCTGGTCTTTGATGCCTTTTATATTTGTCAATCTTTATTGATTTTTATAAGGCAGGCAAGTACCGATGTAACCTTTCTAAAGTTATATGTACTTTCTAAGTATATCTTGGACACCAATGACTGATTATAAGGTGAAGGAAAACATCTTGAGGAAACCTGGACTTTAAGTCTGAAATCGCCAACCCGCATTGAGGACGCGTGGTGATTACGCTCTCTGTATGAGAGGTGAGCTGTGCCCAGCAACGGGACCATAAAAAGGTTGATGATGATGCTGATGATATATTGTTTAAAAAAATCGCTATTCAGATTGGTAAATTATATTGATATTCAAACTTAGCCATATTTTATGAAGGTATAACATATAATATTTAATTTGTTGTTACCTAAAATATTATGTATTAGGTACTAAAAATACACCGAATTGAATACAATCTCTATTTTGCCTTTTTATTCTTATTATTTTTTCCTTATTTCATTTTCGATCTTGAACAAAAAACTATGTCACATGTTACATCATCATTACAGTATGTAGGTAAGTAACCTTATAATCTAATAGCAATTTTCTAATATACATATTTAGGCTGAATAATAAAAAGCTAATTAAGGCATAGAACGACTCAATGATGGATATCTGATGCAAATGAGTGTTGCTTGTTATGGAATATGATCGATCCTAATGGATGCCCCGATCTGAAGGGCTGCAACCCTTTGCTGTGTGGTCCAAGTTTAAGTGACTGTGTTTAATGAGAGTTTATACATATGTATAACACTTATTTTTGTTATTTGGATATGAGAAGGGTAGCTTAAATAGATCTACAAGGCTGAATTACGCTTGCCGCAGTAAGTCCGTGAATAGGTTCACCAGCCTATTATAGAAATTTGTACAGGCCTCAAAAAACGCGATAAGCCATTTGTTCAATGCAACCTTTATATATTGATTCAGAATTCCGGCAGCTGACTCGCGGCCTGATAAACATGATTATAAAAATGGATATTCAGATTTAAACAATTTTCACAAAGCCCCCTCTAAACAGGATTTGTCCGAAAACCATTTATGTAGATTCTTGTGTAAAGTTCCAAAGTTTTGGAAAAGGTAGAATAGAGTCTAGTTTGAATCTACATTGAAAGGCACAACGCGAAAGTAGATAGGAATAGAAATATTTTCAAACGATTAATCGACATCGTCTGCGTTCCGTGGTCACGACCAAACGCTTAATAAAGGACAAATATGGTCCACGCAGCGATCAGCCGATCAAGTGGACACGCGGGGCGTTGACCTCCGTCAGCTATTGCCACGGTGCAACAATGCCTAAATGTATTTGGGAAAAAATATAACATAGTGTAAAAATGATTAGAATCGATTCAGTTGCCAAACTACACACATCAAAAGTGTCTAGGGATCAACATATATTTTTGCAATAACTTTTCTCCTGATTGATATTAATTAAAATTTTCTTTAAGGATTCATCAAATAAAGTATTTTCGTTTGTCACAGTAACGATAAACCAAGTCACCTTTGCATTAATAAAGAAATTTGCCATTTTCCTAATAAAGGGATATTTGACATTTGAACCACTAACACAAAAGTTCGAAAAAAAGACTGAAATAACAGTTTTCTCTAAAATTTTATTGGGTAACTTAAACAATTAATAATCCGTGTTTCTACCGCGAACACTAACAACACAAGAACATCGGTTTGGCATACTCAAAATGAGTTCATCCAAATCACGCTGTGGAATGGCCGCCCATGTTCGTTGCAACAACAAAAAAAGGTCTTCTTGCGACTGGATACCCTCCATATTCGGCAGAGCTCTTCTCTGTAGCATATCCCATGCATGCTCAATCGGGTTCAAGTCTGGCGACTGAGCAGGCCAGGGCAGGACATTGATGTTAGCTGCGGCGAGAGTCTGTCTTACAACTCTTGCGGTGTGCGGTCGTGCATTATCATGCATTAACTGAAATAAGGGACCGATTTGCACTTGTAGAGGAACGATGACGTCTGATACAATCGTCTCAGCATAAATTTGAGTGTTGAGGTTGCCTCTGATCCAAATCAACTCAGTTCTTCCGCCGATCCAAATACCCGCCCATACCATGATGGTTCCACCACTATAAGGATGGACTTCCTGGCAGGATTTTAATCGCTGTTGGCGTCCAGGGGTTCTCCAGTGTCGTATACGTCTTGTATCCGGTCTCATACCAAAACGAGACTCATCAGAAAAGCACACGAAACGCCATTGTTCTTCTGCCCAATTTCTGTGTTCAAGAGCCCATTGATATCGAATCCTACGATTGTGCATTGCTATAGGTGGTACCCGTAGCGGTCTTCGGGAATGAAGGTTCACTTCATGCAAGCGGTTTCTGACTGTTTGGTCGCTAATTAAGTTCCCTGAAGAGTGATGAAGCCTCACGGCTAACATCATGGCGGTTATTGTTGGAGCTCTTCGAGTTAAGATTTGAATGTATCGGTCTTGTCGCCGTGTGGTGCAGCGATACCGTCCTCCATGGCGCTCAGCCACGGTACCAGTGCTTCGGTAACGTGTCCAAAGTCGACTGATAACACTCTGACTTGTATTCAGAGCTAAAGCCACAGTACGTTGCCGGGAACCAGCTTCTATCATTCCCACGGCTCTGAGCATTTCTTCCCTGCTTAAATGACGTCGCCGCTCCATAATAACGTTGGTTTTAATCAGTAGTAGGGAAACAGTAGCACTAATAATGTCTTCAATGCGTTGTATGTTTTTATAGGGAAAATATTGACAGCTGATTTTCATCTTTTACTCGAATTTGATTCACAGTTCCTGATTCAAATTATGAAATGCACCAAAAAGGATCCATATAAATTTATAAAATCATAAATTTATTACAAAGCCACATCTCAATCTCAAGAAATCCGCATAAAAATGCTTGATCCCTAGACACTTTTGATGTGTGTATATTCAGGTTTCGTATAAAGAAAAAATTTGGTTGTATAAGCACAGAGATTTCGGTAGTGTATGCATGCATAGCCTACCCGGAATCTCTGTGAATGTCCCTGATAGGCGCATGTACTACCTCTAACTTTATTAGGGGTCTAACAAAATTTTATACTTTTTCAGAATTACAGGTCAGATCAAGGATCAGTTTTAAACAAGGCAGTGTGTAGGTAAGAAACAGGAGTCAATTAATAAAAATTGGTTATTTTTATTCCTTGTCAGTTTATAACTTAAACCAGACTCGCTAACCGACTTTATATCCTGTCTAATGGAATAACGACGTTATACTCGTATTAAGTTGATAATCGTTCAAATTCACATCAAGTTGCATCGATTTATATTTTTTATTTCATTATCCACTAGATAAACTTGCTAATCTACATCATCAACCTTTTTATGATCCCATTGCTGGGCACAGGTTGCCCCTCATACAGGGAGCGTAATCACCACGCTTCCTCAATGTGGGTTGGCGATTTCAGACCTAAAGTCCAGGTTTCCTCAAGATGATTTCCTTTACCTTATAATCAGTCATTGGTGTCCAAGATATACTTAGAAATTACATATAACTTAGAAAAGTTACATTAGTACCTGGAATCGCGATACCCGCACACTCGTACTTGAGAGGTTGAACTTTAACGTGGAAATAATGTAAAGTATAAAAGGCATTATCGACAATGTTATACCAAGATCAAGCTAAAATCATATACAATATGTACTTAATGTAATTAAAGAATACTCGCAAAGATCCCAATTAGAATATTATGTTATAATTATAATACATGCACAGAATTTTTAATTTAACATGCATATGTAGTGTTATTTATTAAATTAGTTATACCAATTCTTGGAGAACGGAGACCGTAATGTTCTTGGAATAGGGTTGTTTTTCTTTATTATGTATTGAATGATTAAATTTGTATGAATACACGCAACGCTGCGATTTTAAAAGTCTGTACAAACAACAGGGTTAATATGATAATAATTTCGACAGTTTTAATTATTTTTGCGATAAAATAAAAATTACCTATATTAAAAATTATATAAACCGATTCAGTAAACGATTCTCAACATTATCGTCAGTAAGAGAATTTGCATGTTTATTTATTTATTTTATTATTTATGTACACACAATTAAATACATAAAGATGCGATAAAATTAAGATCTGAGTACAAAGGTGCTGCTTATTTCTTAAGAAATTTCTTCCAGCAGACCTGCGAAAGGAGAAGTAAAACAGAAATGTAGACAATAGTGTGTAAGAACAAGGAGGAAATGATATAAGCCAAACCAATAAAACCAAAAATAAGTATAATACTTAAATAAATACATAATACTAAAATATATAAATATGTATGAAAAAATATATAAACATGTTTTATATGTACACACATCAAAAGTGTCTAGGGATCAAGCATTTTTATGCGGATTTCTTGAGATTGAGATGTGGCTTTGTAATAAATTTATGATTTTATAAATTTATATGGATCCTTTTTGGTGCATTTCATAATTTGAATCAGGAACTGTGAATCAAATTCGAGTAAAAGATGAAAATCAGCTGTCAATATTTTCCCTATAAAAACATACAACGCATTGAAGACATTATTAGTGCTACTGTTTCCCTACTACTGATTAAAACCAACGTTATTATGGAGCGGCGACGTCATTTAAGCAGGGAAGAAATGCTCAGAGCCGTGGGAATGATAGAAGCTGGTTCCCGGCAACGTACTGTGGCTTTAGCTCTGAATACAAGTCAGAGTGTTATCAGTCGACTTTGGACACGTTACCGAAGCACTGGTACCGTTGCTGAGCACCATGGAAGACGGTATCGCTGCACCACACGGAGACAAGACCGATACATTCAAATCTTAACTCGAAGAGCTCCAACAATAACCGCCATGATGTTAGCCGTGAGGCTTGATCACTCTTCAGGGAACTTAATTAGCGACCAAACAGTCAGAAACCGCTTGCATGAAGTGAACCTTCATTCCCGAAGACCGCTACGGGTACCACCTATAGCAATGCACAATCGTAGGATTCGATATCAATGGGCTCTTGAACACAGAAATTGGGCAGAAGAACAACGGCGTTTCGTGTGCTTTTCTGATGAGTCTCGTTTTGGTATGAGACCGGATACAAGACGTATACGACACTGGAGAACCCCTGGACGCCAACAGCGATTAAAATCCTGCCAGGAAGTCCATCCTTATAGTGGTGGAACCATCATGGTATGAGCGGGTATTTGGATCGGCGGAAGAACTGAGTTGATTTGGATCAGAGGCAACCTCAACGCTCAAATTTATGCTGAGACGATTGTATCAGACGTCATCGTTCCTCTACAAGTGCAAATCGGTCCCTTATTTCAGTTAATGCATGATAATGCACGACCGCACACCGCAAGAGTTGTAAGACAGACTCTCGCCGCAGCTAACATCAATGTCCTGCCCTGGCCTGCTCAGTCGCCAGACTTGAACCCGATTGAGCATGCATGGGATATGCTACAGAGAAGAGCTCTGCCGAATTTGGAGGGTATCCAGTCGCAAGAAGACCTTTTTTTGTTGTTGCAACGAACATGGGCGGCCATTCCACAGCGTGATTTGGATGAACTCATTTTGAGTATGCCAAACCAATGTTCTTGTGTTGTTAGTGTTCGCGGTAGAAACACGGATTATTAATTGTTTAAGTTACCCAATAAAATTTTAGAGAAAACTGTTATTTCAGTCTTTTTTTCGAACTTTTGTGTTAGTGGTTCAAATGTCAAATATCCCTTTATTAGGAAAATGGCAAATTTCTTTATTAATGCAAAGGTGACTTGGTTTATCGTTACTGTGACAAACGAAAACACTTTATTTGATGAATCCTTAAAGAAAATTTTAATTAATATCAATCAGGAGAAAAGTTATTGCAAAAATATATGTTGATCCCTAGACACTTTTGATGTGTGTATATAGTAATTTAAGCATTTTACTTTATTTATGGGATAAAATGTTACCTGTTTAAAATTAAAGAAATCGATTTCTTAAACACTTATGTAAAAACTACTTTCATAATGTGCATATCCTTTTTTTATATATTATAAACTAGTGCTTGACCGCAATCCCGCCTGATGGTAAGCAGTGATGCAATCGTTGATAGTAAAATACGCTAGTTTATTAAGAACCTATTAAATTTTACATATTAAACAGTATATAAACACAACCCGCAATCTATTATTTCAATCCAATAAAAAGCCTTTAACATTCGCAAAATGATGCAGGTTACCGGTGCAAAGTCCTGATGATGGACACCAGACAACTCACCAAAAACAATAGAGGCGCGCGTCATATATATATCTATGTAATTTTAAACGAAGCTTCTATAATCTAGAAGCCTCGGCCCCTTCGGCCGAGCGGGAACTGTTCCAAAAAGGTACGTCTTATAAGCCTTAATATAGACAGTGGGCAATCGTTCTGTTTCTCCCTAAAGTCTAGTTCCAATAAGTTACTGTACGTGTCTATTTCTTCGACAAACTCCTGTTCGTGCAAAGGCGCCTTGAAATAAAAATAATTTATGAAAGCTTAGTTTAGGGAATAGTGGAGACTCAGCTTGGCGCAATCTCCGGGCCAAAATGATGGCGGTTAGATGCACCTGCTAAAATTTGATGGAACATTGAGCTTTTTAGACGACTGCCCAATAAGGAGTGTTATATTTTCATGTATGTTTTTTGGGAGGAGGAGATTTTGGGAAGGGGACAACGTTCCGTCACCTATGAAAACTATAATTATTTTGAGTAATCTTTTGGTACCGTTAAGTTAACCAAAATACCGCTACAATTTTAATAAGATATTTTAAAATAAACATATTGCACTGGGAGTAAAAATGATAAGACTCTCAGTAGGAAATGGATATCGAGGGTCTCAATTCTTTTTTTCATTAAAATTTTACTAACGGAAATTGGGACGACTTTTAATTTGAAAATACTTGTTTCGCACATAATATTATTGTAATTAGTTTTTTTATTATATTATATATAGGTATTTTAGCGCCGTTGCTTTTAAATGTGCTCTTCGATTAATTTTGAGTTCATCTATGTAATCGTATTATATCATTGCTAATGGTCAAATAATTTACTATCCTTTAAAAAATAGCCATTGTCGTGTTAATAGGCATTGTCCTGGAGTTCCGGACACCATAACGACACCAAAACAGGTCCGTATAACGCATAGCCTAGATAAACGAAAAAATATCGCCCAAGAGCTTGTCGGGCTGTGCTCAGTGTATGGTTCCAAATCATTAAGTGTCCCCATAAATAAGAGTTAAAATGGGCTATTTGTTACATTGAATTGACATACTAAGTACGAAATCCTAAAAAACGAGCCCAGAAAAGACGATGATAACTAAAGAAAGTGTTATAGATTCCAACTACACATGTAAATTACGAAAAAATGTTGTCATTTGAGTCCCACCCAGAGTAGTGGGAAGGGTTTGTGACATGGATTGATAACCAGGTAAGGCAACTCCAAGTTTCTACGGCTAAATAAATGTATCATGCCATTGTTCGCGGATCGGTTACTATATCCAGCAAGTGTTTACGTAGAGATTGTACATTATGTACAATGAACAATGAACGAATTTCAATGACACCATGCCAATGAGACCAACCGGAAAATTCGACAATTTAATAGCTCATACCCGTCCCGACCATATCAACACAGGAGAAATAGCAACAGCGCGAAGCAAACTAGTAACAACGCGAAGTAAACTAAATTAAGCGCCATCTTTCGGGAAGTCGGGTTATTAATTCATGGAAAATAAACGGGTTTACATGTTGGATTTTCGGTGGCAATTTTGAATTGCGTGAACAGATTTTAATAATTCTTTTTTCTTATTGGATTGGATAGAAGATACGTTCAGGATGATTAAATATATTTATGTAAAAAATGACACATTTAAAACACAAACTATCTACTACCCATCTAGTTCAAAATAATTTTCGTACAAAGTCTGTTTAAAGATCTATTTATGAGAATTTTTTCATATTTTCTATAGTTATGGTTCAAAAGTTAAAGACATAGCAATACATTAAAACACAATACGCCGAAGCTTGCAGTCCATTCATTTTTATTGATTTATTTAAAAAAAACACACACAACTATCATCATAGCTTACAATTTAATTGTCTTCAAGGCTAGAGTGAAAAGGCTCATAATAAACTAGTGCGTTTAACCATCAACGATTGCATCACTGTTTACCATCAGGCGGGATTGCAATCGAGCACTACTTTGTACAACGTAAATATTAAAGAAAATGTTTCTAAAGTTTGAGCGTTTTATATTACAAGACCTTCAGGTTACAAGTTGGTAATTCAAACAATTTGTGTGGTCATAGCGTTGGCTAGTAACACCAGCTGCTTCTGCATACGAGCTATGAATAGTTTATAGACGTTTGTTTTATCGTTACCAGCTTGAATGTGGAGACACACAGATGTGAGCCACCTAATCTAATACAGTCTGTTATTTTTAAATTTTATACTTTTTATATTTTGAGAACCAATTTGAGTGCACGGTTAGCGCCGTGGTTAGGCTATTAACTGCTGCGCTGCGTGTCGTGGGTTCGATTCCCGCACGGAACAAATATTTGTATAACCTACAAGTAGTTGTTCCGGGTCTGGCTGTTTGTGTATGTGACTTTATGTTTGTTAACGCACTTACGATACAGGAGAATTTCCTAGAGTGGGCAATTTTTTACAAAAAAAAAGTTTTGCTGAAAAATCACGAAGTCTAGGCTGAAATGGTACGGTCATATATAGCGAAGGCCAGATGACCATTTTTTTTTTTTGTTATATAAATTATAAACTAGAGCTTGACCGCAATCCCGCCTGACGGTAAGCAGTGACGCAATCGTTGATGGTACAGCGCACTAGTTTATTAAGAGCCTATTCACTCTAGCCTTGAAGACACTCAAATTGTAGTCCGACGGAAACACCGACGCTGGCAATCCAGTTCATCGATGTACGCGGTATAAAGGAGAAGGCGAAACGCTTCGTCCGGATCGAAGTGATGTTAACAACGTAAGGGTGGAACGGAGATGAGGGAATTAAATCATGCAATTCCCTCGCACACTCCCCAAAATGCATCCTATAGAACACCGAAAGGCTGACTACTCTACGCCTGTGCTATAGGCTTTGGAGACCCTCTCGGGTTAAATCAGGGTCACCAATCAGCCTCTTCGCACGCCTCTCCACTAAATACAAAGTGGCCAGGTGACACTTAGCAGCACCAGCCCAAATGTGTGTGTTTTGAAGAAGTGCCTTTCCATGGCTATACAGACGAGAGGGAGGGGAAGGACCCAAACTACATGGATGACGAATGTCCGTAAGGATATAAAGCAGTTGGAGCTTTCAGATGATAACGCACCAGGAAAGCTAACCCCGCGTAGCTGGAGAAGGCTAGGCCAAAGAGAGAGAGAGAGAGAAGAGAGATATTTTGAGAACTGGTTCTGATTAATATTTATAAGAAGCGTCATTCCACAGTTTCACCCTCAACAGCCTCGATCCCATTGAAATATTTAGAATAAAAAGTAGCCTATGGTTATAACTACCCGTGTGCTAAATTTAATGCAAATCCATTTAGTAGTTTCGACCTGAAAGAGTAACAAACAAATATCCATCCATCCATCATCAAGGATCTCCACGAATACTCGTCCTGCGCGTCCCACATCCAGCGGTTTCCCGCGACCTTCACCAGGTCATCGGTCCACCTAGTCGGTGTCTTGCGGTGCGTGGTCGCCACTCGAGAAACCGTCGGTTCCATCGAGCAGCGGTCCTACAGGCAATGTGCCCGGCCCACTGCCACTTAACTAAGTGTTACAATTCTTCGAGCTATGTCGGTTACTCTCGTTCTTCTCTGGATCTCCTCATTTATGATTTGATCACGCAGTGAAACCCCAAGCATAGCCCTCTCCATTGCCCTTTGAGTGACCTTGAGCTTTCTTATAAGGCCCATTGTTAGCGACCACGTCTCAGTTCCAGAAGTCATCACTGGCAACACACACTGGTCTATCCGTCAATGGATACAAAAACTTTAGCGTTTATAATGTACAGCAATCATGTGATCTATGAGTTGAAATAAGTATCCTTATACATATGTTGTGGTGGCTTAGTGGTTAAAACACCAGTCTCTCAAGTATGAGTGCGCGGGTTCGATTCCAGGTCAGGCAAGTACTAATGTAACTTTCCTAAAGTTATATGTACTTTCTAAGTGTATCTTGTACACCAATGACTGACTAAAGGGCGAAGGAAAACATCTTGAGGAAACCTGGACTTTAAGTCTGAAATCGCCAACCCGCATTGAGCAAGCGTGGTGATTACGCTCAATCCTTCTCTGTATGAGAGGAGACCTGTGCCCAGCAGTGGGACGATAAAAAG
The DNA here is from genome assembly GCA_037179545.1 of Sesamia inferens. Taxonomy (NCBI): domain Eukaryota; kingdom Metazoa; phylum Arthropoda; class Insecta; order Lepidoptera; family Noctuidae; genus Sesamia; species Sesamia inferens. Next base: position 27,743,738 of record CM073933.1, on the reverse strand, counting down.
GTTGCTGTTGATGATGATGATGATACATATGTTAATGTGTGTCCTCCTAATTATTATCCTATTAATCCTATACTATTATTTTTAAAGGTTGCCCCATACTAAATACTAATATCTCCTGTATTGTGGATGCGTTTACAAACATTAAAACTCGCAAACACAATCAGCCAGATCTGGTGCAACTACGAGTACCTACAGGCACAGAAATATTTGTTCCGTGCAGGTATCACACCAGATTGGCAACGCAGCCGTCGTCGGTCAATCTACCTCTGAAATGAAATGAAATGAAATCGTTTATTAAGCAAGCAGGATCACTGACCACTTTTACTAAATTTAGCCGGCATTTCCTACGGCATACCTCTGAGAAGAAATAGCCGAAACAAACTCGGGGATCATCGTATTTATTCAAGTCCAGACATTAAAAATGAAAATGTTTACAATAATTTACGTTATAATTACGCATATTGCTTGCATCTGCATTAACAGTGTAATTTTAGGTATTTTTAATATTAAAGTATTATATGTATACAACGTTATATTTAGTTTATGCAAAACCTGAATATAGTTTGTTCAGAATAAGCAACTAAATCGATTTCAATCACTTTTACACCAAGTTATATTTTTTCCCAAATACATTTAGAAATTGCTGCAGTGTAGTTACCGAGCGTGCCACGCAGCTTACGATAGATCATAGTACTGCGCGCCCGCGCAACAGCTGACGCCAGAGGTCAACACCCGAGCGGAGCGTGGACCATATATTTGTTGGGACAGCCAAGTAGGAGAGATAACAAGCTCATAACTTTGTGGTTTTTCATGATAGCTTTTGCAATATAGTACATATTCTTTACTTAAAAATACTAGACACATTCTTCACGTTTCGCATAAACAAAAAAATATGTGGTAAATACACCTTTTTAAGTAAATCATCTAAAGTTATTCATTGGCTTGTCTAGAAAAGCGTCGCGTTAAAATTCAAGTCGCTTTTCATGTCTGACTGCGACTTCGATTTTTACTACACTACTTAACACTACTCGGAATGCGACTTAGATTTTTAATATGATAAATTGAATCACACGCAGGCCAAGAAGCATAATGCCACTATACTTCGAAAAATTAAAACCAAAATAACAAAAATAAGCTACTGATGATCAAATACTCAAAATGTTATTTCTACATATGTATTATATCGCACGAACCTACAATAATCCTATAAATTCCATACGTAGCGGGAGCTAGCACCTCCTGGTACAAGAGGTGTTCTTATGAAGGATTGCCAACTGCTACAGCTTCAGTGATATATAGTTTTACTAGTTACATAAAACAGTTATCTAAAAGTTTTCATTTATTCTAGAAATTGGGACGAAATTAAAAACTACTAGCGTATCTATGTAGTTTTAATTAGTTTTAGTTTTATCTATAAATAATATGTTTATTTCATTTAATTTAAGTTTGTATAACTATCTATGTATTATTTGATAAATGTAAATGATACCAGCGTATTATTGTCCAAGTACAAAAGACTTGTCATTCAGAAAAGGCATGAGCATCGATTATCACGCCAAAAACAATTCAACAAGAAGAAAATTATTTCCTCTTTTTAAATTATGTGGATGAAGTTGATAAAACCCATTTCTTCCCTACCTCCTTACGCCTCCCAAGGCAATCTTTCAAACAAGGTACCACTTATAGTATTACTACCACATGACGACAGTTCCTAATTTCCCTTCACAATACCACGTATGAAAGTTTAAAGGGAATTTTAACAATGAGACACAACCTATGCGACTTTGCAAACACGAAATCTACACGATTATTTTTGTTATCACATCATACATTGTGCGTTTTTAGAGTCGCTAAATACACTTCATTTAAACAAAAGCAGCGATGGAAATTAGGCTAGAGTAAACTCACCTGTATTGAGCGTTGGTGATTCTGGTCCCCTGCTCCATAGCACATAATATGATGACGTAATCCCACGACGTATAAACGTCACGTATTCGGATTATAAGGCAATTAGCGGGATACGAACATTCAGGAATGAGCCAGTTATCTTACGCCAGTTATTATCTACAGTTTGAATAATGTATACATATTTAAAGGTTTAGTTTTACATAATTTAGTTATGATAGAGCAGGGATTATGTATTGGAACTATTTACATAATCATGTAGGTCTCAAAACCCTTGAACTATAATACGTCGGTTACATTGTATAATAGGGTATTTGACTAAAAAAAACTAATTAGTCCGTCAGTCAGATTTCCAAAAAATACTAGACACGTATTTTTCAAATGGCTTCAGAATGATTCCAATTGATAGTAATAGAGTGCTACGCAATTAGGATGCAAGTTTCACATGATATCTTTATTCTGTGACAATTTCATTTAATTATTCCTTACGTCATCATTGATAGTTATAGTTGCTCTTTTTCTTTCGTTTAGTGATTTACATTTTGTACATACATTCAGTAACTAGCATAATATCCACAATAGAGTTTGTCACTACAATAGGGTATTTGACTAAAAACAACTAATTAGTCCGTCAGTCAGATTTCCAAAAAATACTAGACACGTATTTTTTCTTTTTTCATATGAACAAAAAATGAAGACGACACAGTGCGTTGAAAACTCGTGTGATGTCACTGCACGCTACACTTTTTAGCGACCAGTGACGTCACCACCCCTCCTGATCTTTGATGCCTTTTAAATTTGTAAATTTTTATTGTTTTGATAAAACAAAAAATACGTGTCTAGTATTTTTTGGAAATCTGACTGACGGACTAATTAGTTTTTTTCTTTTTTTGTCAAATACCCTATTAGAAGTTTGATAATCTCTGTTCAAGATGAGGGTCTTAATTCTGTAATACGCCTAAATTAGCTAAATAAGCCGTCTTGGTCTATACGGCGATTTAAAATTAATCGGCTGTGTTCAGAGATTTTTAATATACATAATTACAGCTTATCCGGCCCATTCCCTCTTTGAGAGAGGAGGCCAAACCAATGTATTTTGTACAAATCTCAGTGTGAAAACTAAGGTGAAGTAAGCTTGGGGTGACTTTCCAAATGATACTAGGGATCGTTACGGATTGACAATATTGACAGCTCTCTTGAAGTTCGCGTCAGCTCGACCCAAGAGTAAGAATATAAGAGGCAGATTATATGTATGACAAGATGGTTTTAAGCTATTTTATGAGTTTATTACGGAAATAAATTAATTTATTATAAATTTTAAGCTTCCTTCTCCTCCTTTTTTTTTTTTTTGTTGGGATGGGAAATCATCAAATGACTTCTCCCGCTCTGGGCGGAGCGGAAGGGTGTGTCAGACTTTTACTGACTAAAACCCACCCGTGTTTCTTCCTTCTCCTCCTCAAGTCGTCTTCCTCGTCTCCTAATTACTGAGAGTCGTGATGTCCCTGTGGAATTACAATTCTATCCCTGGCCGCGAGTATAGCATCATGCAGGCCAGTGACTAGAGATGAACGAAATTCTTCGGAGGCAGACAGAGGAGAGTCTTATTGTCACACCCAGCTCTCGAAGGATTGACTGATTTTTGCAGAATGCTGTCCAAGGAATTTGAAGCATCTTTCTCCAGCAGCACATCTTGTAAGCTTTAATGTTGTCTCGATCGGCTTTCTTGATTATCCACGTCTCCGAACCATATCTGAAGATTGAGAAGATGAGGGATCTGATGAGTTTCATCTTAGTCCTCCGTGAGATGTTGCGTTCACGCCATAATTGTGGCCAAAAATGTCTATGTCTAAGCTGTGTAGCTAAGACATAGACATTTTTGGCCATTTCTATTCGTCTCAAGCTGATGTTTATGAAGCGCAGAAGTAAAAAATAATCTTTTTTTTTTTTTGTTGGGATGGGAAATCATCAAGTGACTTCTCCCGCTCTGGGCGGAGCGGAAGGGCGTGTCAGACTTTTACTGACTAAAACCCACCCGTGTTTCTTCACTTGCCTATGCGGCGGCCAGGGCCGCGGTTTCTTGTTTAACCAACCCGCAACCCTGACCCAGGAGGCATCGGTCTTCGTGGACCCCGTCACGATGTGCTGACATCTCTTTGAGGCGCGCGTGAAACACGACGCGCCGTCGACTCGGGCCTGGTCCTTATCGGGCGGCGAGCTGCCCACTGCTCACCGCCCGCAGGCCCGCGCCTACGGTGGCTGGGAGTTAGGTGTCGTCTCCCGACCAGGGCGTCTACTGCGGCGGCTAGTGGCGTGAGGGCGCTGGGATTCCCGTTGCCTCACGCGCTTCGCCTCCTCCTTTGCCAGCTTCACTGCTTCGCAGAAGGAGGTGACGGCCTGCCATGCACTCTCGCTCCGGACCATGGCCTGAACCAGGGTCGGACGCGAGAGATCGCCGCCGATCGCCGCTACGAGGACACGGCGGTGCTCTACCCAAACCGGGCAGACCTCCACCGTATGCTCCACCGTTTCCTCAGGGCGATCCACACAATGGTGACACCCTGGCGTTTCCTCCCGCCTAATACGGAACAGGAACCTCCCGAAACAACCGTGTCCGGTAAGGACCTGCGTCAGGCGGAAGGTGAGGGAGCCGTGGCGCCTCTCTAGCCACTCCTCAAAGAGGGGACTTACCGCCGCTATTGTGGCGTGCCCAGCACTGGGTTGCGACAATCGCACTCTCCATGTCGCCATGAGATCCCGCCAGAGCTCTGTCCGCCGTACCGCGATTTCTCGCGGCACCGGAGTTATGCCCAGGCGTTTTGCCTCCTCTCGCCACTCCCACATGTGGGCGAGGGCTTTGGCCTACAGATTCCATGGCGGCAATCCGGCAAGGAGGCTCGCCGCCTCAGCGGAGACCGTGCGGTATCCCCGGATCAGCCGAACGGCCATGACCCTCTGGGACGCGGTCAGGCATCGGGCTGGTCGCTTCCTTAGCGACCGCGCCCACACCGGTGCCCCGTAAAGGGCCATGGACCGCACGGCCCCCGCGTAGAGCCTCCGGCAGGAGGAGTTTGATCCCCCTAGATTGGGGAGGAGCCGCCTCAGGGCAGCCCCGGCCCGTTCCAGTCTGGGTGCCAAACGTCGGAAATAATCATTGTTTACGCTAGTTTATCGATCGGGTCCGATTGTTAGTTAGTCGAGTTGTTAGATCCCCGACCGGTACGGGCTAGCGTAATTAGTATTGTCTATGGCGACGCGCGGCCGCCATTCTTGCACAGACAACGTCTTGAGACCCCGTCGCGTACGGCGTCCGTTGCTTGAACTTTAAATTAAAAGACAACGTCTTGAGACCCCGTCGCGTACGGGGTCCGTTGCTTGAACTTTAAATTAAAAGACAACGTTTTGCGACCTCGCCGCGAAGGGTCCGTTGCTAAAATCTTGACGAAAAGCTCGCGTGCGTGGCACGTTCGGACGAGTGAATTTCGAGAAATAAATACCACCGGCCGCGTTTTGGATAGTTTGTCGCGATTGTTTCCCGTGTTTTGAAGTAGATAGATAACGATTTCATACGCTGGTGAGCTTTGGTGCCCTATTAAGGGAACTTGGTTTGTCGACTGGTATGGGACAGTCAGAAGACTTCGGACGTCATTGTAAAGTCGGCGCGCGCGTCGACTTCTCCGAGACTTCACTCCACGACGGAACACACTGGATCCCCAGGTAAGTCCCGTAGATTTACCAGAGTGTGGTCGGAGATTGACTTACTTGTGGTGTAGGCCGACCTTGTTTGTTGAATAAGCCGTGACAAATGCGCGGTAGATGTACGCGCTTTGCTGGGGCGCGTATACAATCATTACACAAATTTATTATTTCACAAACGTTACTGTTGTTCTTATTATTTTCTGTGTTCTTTTTTTCATAGTCGTAACGGGAACAGGTTAAAAAAGGCGACCAGACACGAAGAAAAATATATAAAAACCTTTTTTTTTATTTTATATTTTTTTTTACGTTCAACCCTTCGATTGAAGCGATTCAATTAAAAAATTATATCTCGCTGCGAACACATTAAAAATTCTCACGAAGAAAGAAGGCTGATAAAATTGTTATATTATTTATCGATTTATTTATTTATTTATATTTATTAGAGCCACCAGTTATTGTTAAAATACATAAATGTACAGTTAATAATTAAAAGTTCTTAGCTAGTTGTACAACATACTAAGGTAGCTACAGCGTACAATTAGAGGAGCGTTATGGACAGTGGTTAATAAAATCATACATAACAAATATTAATCCATTCTATCGATAAAAATAAATTATTACTTTTCTTTACAAAATATTTAAATCTAATAATTAAAAAAAAAAAACAAACAAGTTGCAAATAAAAGGGAAGAGGTGGAGCCGACTAATTTAGTTCAGCCAACTACGTACGTCCACAGATTCACTGCATATGTTTAATAAACGACAGAGACGGGGGATAGGTGATGATTTACCGAACTCTGTGCGCCTCAAAGGGGCCGAGAGAGGTTGAACTGGCTTACGCGGATATCTCGATGGCACACTAAACCTAAAAGAATTAAGGAGCTGTGGACAGTTTATTTCACCTCGAAGTATTTTAAAAAGAAAGACAAAATCCAAGATGTCTCTGCGCTTTGAGAGGGTCTGCATCCCGAATAAATGTAGCCTGTCATGGTTCGAGGTCCTTCTACCGCCGCTAGCTGTACCGCGACTTAAGTGCCATAGAAATCTTTTTGCACTCTCTCGAGCCTTAGGGAATGTGTATGGCATAGTGTGGCCTCCACACAGAGCTACAATACTAAACGGTACTTCTGATATATGATATTTTATGATACTTATGATATTTTCGATATGTTTTAGCCATAACATCGGCCGCCGGCAGAAGTTACCACCCACCAGACAAAGCCTTGCCGCCAAGCGATTTGTCGTGTTCCGGCATGATGTCTGGTGAAGCCGTACGGAGGACGGATCTGAGCAGTTGTGTTGCGATGTGTGCCGGGTACGATGCGTCTAGTGTTGTTGTGTTGGGAGTTTGGTCGTGGAGGGTCTTCAGATCAATCTCCCTTTGGCGCAGCATCGTTGGTCGTGTTGTTGGGTTTAACATTGCATCACCTCGCTCAACTGCCGTCTTCCTTCCTATTCACTCAGTTTTTCTGAGTGAATAAGCTCTTAATAAACTAGCGCGCTTTACCATCAACGATCGCATCACTGCTTACCATCAGGCGGGATTGCGGTCAAGCGCTAGTTTATAATTATTAAAAAAAAAAAAAAAAAACCCTCTCCTATTGGTCATAGTGTGATGTTATATAATGCCTAAACCCTTCCTAGATTAATGGGTTATCCATCGCAAAAAGATTTTTTAAAATTGGGTCAGTAGTTCCTGAGATTAGCGCGTTCAAACAAAAAGAAACAAACAAACTCTTTAGCTTTATAATATATTAGTGTAGATATTTAAGGCAGTAGGAAGCCTAGAAACGATTGTAGTCTTAGAACTTTGGATAGTCCTTTACCCAGCAGTGGACGTTTTTCATCGAAATTTATCAAAATGTTGTCTTGGCCACTCAAAAAGCAACCGTCTAATAACGTGATTTTAGCTGAATTTTGCAATACCATCGGTCAGTCTTAATAACAGTTTTAAATCATATTGTCTCTCCTGTTATGTTCTAAAACACTTAATAAAGGCTTCAGTAAGGGTCAATCAAGTGAGTTTTTTTTAATCATTATAAACTAGTTCTTTACTGCAATCCCGCCTGATGGCAAGCAGTAATGCAATCGTTGATGGTAAAGCACTAGTTTATTAAGAACCTATTCACTCAGATTGAGCGAATAGGAAGGAAGACGGCAGTTAAGCGAGGTGATGCAATGTTAAACCCACGGCCAACGATGCTGCGCCAGTGGGAGACTGCTCTGGAGACCCTCCACGACCAAACTCCCGACACAATAACATTTGGTGCATCGTACCCGGTACATATCGCAACACAACTGCTGACGAATCGCTTGGCGGCAAGACTTTGTCTGATGGGTGGTAACTTCTGCCGGCGGCAGTAGTTGTAAATCAACCATCATCATACATCGCTAAGGCCTCTGATTGTCTTGCGAAAGAGAAACCGTGGCGTACAGGCAAGTGAAGGAACATAGGTGGGTATTACTTAGCCAGTAAAAATCAGACACATCTTTCTGCTCCACCCAGAGCGGGTGATAAGGAGCTGGGAAATGATCAGACATAATAAATTAACCTTTAACAAACAATAAGCTAAGCAATCTATATATAGATATAGATTGCTTAGCTTATTGTTTGTTTAAGGTTCCTGAGATTAGCTCGTTCAAACAAACAGACTCTTCAGGTTTATATATTAGTATCTATATACTAGCTAATCTCAGGAACTATTAGTCCGATTAGAAAGAATATTGTTGCGTTGGATAGCCCATTAATACAGGAAGGCTTTAGGCTATACAACATCACGCTCCGACCAATAGGAGTGGAGCATAACTAACTCCACGCGAACCCATCTCATGGGCAGACAAATTCATTGAACAATGGCGCCAATTCTGTTTTTGACAAACTAAACTAATATTAAGTTAATTGCATCTTTTTCTTTCTGTTTCATTAAGAAAAGGATAGAAGATAACATTTTAGTTTAATGAAGATAGTCCATAAACAGTTTAGACGCACCGGCCTCCGACCAATAGGAGCGGGGTATATAAAAACAAAACATCGAAATCTACGCGGGTAAAACCGCAGGGCGCAGCTAGCAATAAATAAATAGACACTCACTGCTCTTAGACTTTCTCGAGAGGCTCCCAGATCTCTTTCTTCTGTCAATTGTACAGGTTCTTCCCATCTAGCAGCATCTACAGTAGGTACTTCAACTTCGAGCTCAATGAACCATCACTATGGTACTCGTAACATGAAGGTTTTTACTGCTGCCATAATAAGCTGAAATCATTACATAATCTACATCAAATTTTGAAGATGTAAGGCAAAGACTTGACTGCTAGGAAAAGATGAAGGGCCCAGTTACACTAAGGTCCGTATTCCAAAAGGAAACTCAAGCATTGATCTCTGTTTAAGCATTACTTAAAACTAGTTTCAACCAATCAAAAGGCTTCAAACGAGACTTAAGTAGAGCTTGAGTTTTGAGTGACGTTCTGTAATACGGACCTAAGTATACAATATGTAAAGAAAACCCTGTCCGATCCGTAAAGGTATTGTTAGGTATCAATAACTGATTCTACTAATGGATACAAAGCCGGGCTAAACTTAAGAAAAAGTCACCCAAAAAAAAAATGGTTGCCTGTAAAGTCGGTTTTACGGGCGAAGATTTTACGTGACAACGTCTTTTTCTCGGTAGAATATTTATTGATATGAATATAATTAAATTGCACAATAGGAACAAGGAATTGAATGAAAATAAGAATTGCACAAATTTTAACTATAGAAATATATTTTGTTTACTAAAACATCGGTGACTCATCGTAACGTTACCGAGCGTTACACTTTTTCATAAGTGACTCCCAGCCGCAACCTAATTTAAGACGTTGTCACGTCAATAAATATTATTTCACAAAAAGAGGTAACATGTGTGGTAAGCAACCCGCCCGCGGGCGGCGAGCGGCAGGGCACGCGGCACGTGGCCGCATCGCTATTCGCTCATAATAATACCGGTGTTGTCACTTTTTTAAAAATTACCAAATTTAGAGGAAGTTGGAATTAATTCGTGGGAAAAAAAGATAATTTCAAAATTCATTAGTATTGTTTCTATGATGATTACGTAAAATTTTATATTATATTTGGTCAAGTGTTTACCTAGCCTTTATTATCCTTTTGGGTCGGACAGGGTTTTCTTTACATATTGTACAGTTGGTACAGGCCTGATTTACATTGATCCAGTGTATCTAAGGTAAGTGCGGTACACTGCAACAACGCATACCAGCCAAGTGACATCTATCAACCCGCCCTGAGCCCGGGAACGAGATGTTTTACTACTTACAATATCATCCATAGAAATGCAAGCTAGACTCGTTATCACAATTGTAATTATTTAGTCATCATCATCATCATCTCAGCGTTAATCCCAGTCGCATCCGAAGCCTTTTCCAGCTCTGGAGTCTGGGGTCCGCTTTACCAGTCTAACTGCTGATTTTGGCAAAACTTCGACATTCTCCGTGAAGCGGCTGCCGTCTGACCTTCACAACCCGAAGGCGATATCGAAGCATTGCAGCTAGACCAATTGTTGGACTTTTGAGGGCTCCAACAACCCGTAACGACTGCCACTAGATGTTCGTATGACAACCAGGACCAACGGCTTAACGTGCTTTCCGAGGCACGACCAGACCAATGCAAATATTCATATTCATGCATACAAATATTTCGAACCCGCACCTCCTTGCGCAGCGGCCGCGTTCGCTACCGCTTCGCCACGGAGGCTGTCAATATGTAATTATTTAGTAAATAGTAAAATTACTTTCTTAAAACAAATCAACAAATGATACGCACCTGTGGCCACCTACAACGAAAATAAGAAATGTTTTAACCAAAAGAAAGCGCCGCAGTTAATTGACTCTATTCCTGTCAAAATGAAAATGTGCCTATTTACATCATCAACAACCTTTTTATCGTCCCGCTGCTGAGCACAGGTCTCCTCTCATACAGAGAAGGATTGAGCATAATCACCACGCTTGCTCAATACGGGTTGGCGATTTCAGACTTAAAGTCCAGGTTTCCTCAACATGTTTTCCTTCACCTTGTAATCAGTCATCGGTGTCCAAGATATACTTAGAAAGTACATATAACCTAGAAAAGTTACATTGTTACTTGCATGACCTGGAATCGAACCCGCGCACTCATACTTGAGAGGCTGGTGTTTTAACCACTAGGCCGTCACGACGTTATGTACGCACGTGATATAAAACCAATAAATTATTTACCTACATCTAAAAATAAAGGCAGTCTTGAATGAGTATACTTACTACAAGTTACTTGTGAAAACAACGTTACGGTATCCAAAAGCTAAGTTTTGGTGCCGAAATTAACTAAGAACGTAAGTACGTGATGCTTCTTTAGTCCTAAAGATTTGTTCAGACTGTGTTAGTAGGAGAGCAAGTTTTAGTCATTAAATCTTTCAGGTTATGTATTTTAGGAGGTGAGAGGATGTTTAGCCGCCTTTTGTCACTGCATTATGTTGAATTCAAGAAGACAATTTATAATATTAATACATCAATTAATATTATTTTTCCTCTGTTCTCTTTTAGTGGCAATATTAAGATTTTCTTACGTTAACAATGCTCGTTAAATATTAAAAGGAGAGGGGGTGGATGTCAAAATAATTACAGAAGTATTAAGTACAATATAGAAGTGTATGTACAAATGAAACAACTATTGATTATTATCAAATCATGTATATTGTTACGGGCTAGGGGTACTAAAACGCCGGTTAAGGGTTTTGAAATTTATTGGCAACGAAGGTACAGTCGATTGTAGGCAATGACAAGTAGAATATTGCTGACGTTGCACGGAAGTCTTCACTTACGTCCACGAAGTCCGTATTGTAAATACCCAATAACACTACAGATGTTACTTCACGTAGTACTCACAGTTCTCGTTACAGTTGTCGCAGTAGGTATTCTCAAAGATCGCTTCTTAAGTGTCGCTGTTTTCGTATCGGTAGTCAAGTGTAGACTGACTCGGCGCCGGCGTCACGGCGCTATATATAGGCCAGCTGATCGAACATTCCAGAATCGTCTAGACGTAATAATAATAGCGCATAACTTCGAGTACATTCAGTAAGTACCTACGGTAATTCCCGGAAACGGGTTTCTAGAAATTTCGATGTCGTCACTTTGTTGACAAAATTGATAAAACCTGTACCATTCAATAGGCCACCTTAAGTCTAGGAATGCGTTTTTATATTACACCTAGACAATGTCCAGATCTCGAGTTATAGATCTTAAAAGTTACACACTGCATGTCAAGCGATATTGAACCTTATGCCCTCGACATAAGGTGCATTCGTAACATTGCCCCCTTCTTAGTCGTGCTCGTCCCGAGCATGATTTGATCCATAATAGCGAGCTAGGCGGTCTACGTGTACGATCTTCAGCTTCCCTCTAGGTCCTTTCTTTATGCGGTAGGTGACATCGTTTATCCTGGTTACTATCGTGTACGGACCCTCCCATTTGGCTTGGAACTTCAGACTCTTTCCTTTTCTCCTAATGGGATTATGTAACCATACCAAAGTTCCCTCTTCAAATCCGGGCACGTTAGCTTTGCGGTCGTATCGGATCTTCATTCTCTCGCTGGTTTTCAGACCATTCTCTCTCACTAGCTCATGTATTCCATCTAGTTTACGTCGTAGGTCGGCCACATAGTCGACAGCTAGGATAGGGGTATCGGGGGGTGTTCCGGTTAGTGCATCTATGGGTAGTCTAATTTCTCGGCCGAAGTTGACTTTCGCCGGTGTACAATTTGTGCTATCATGTGTTGCAGAGCGGTATGACATTAAGAAGAGTGGAATGTATTGGTCCCAGTCCCTCTGGTGTTCTTCCACTACTTTGGCCAAATGATTCTCTAGCGTCTGGTTGAATCTTTCGACCATTCCATCTGACTGAGGGTGATATGGTGTTGTACGAGTCTTATGTATCCCGAGTAATTGGCAAACCTCTCGGAACAGTGCAGACTCGAAATTCCTACCCTGATCAGAGTGTAACTCCAAAGGAATGCCAAATCGACAGAACACCTCGTGAACCAGCTTTTTGGCGACGGTATGAGCTTCTTGGTTGGGTACTTCAAAAGCTTCTGGCCATTTGCTGAAATAGTCTTGCATGACGATGATATACCTATTCCCTTCTTCAGTGATAGGGAATGGCCCAGCTATATCGACAGCAACTCTTTCCCATGGTGCACCAACATTGTACACATTCAGCCGACCTCTGGCTCTCGTTTGCGGTCCCTTTACTGAGGAGCAGGCTACACATTTCCTACACCAGTCCTCTACGTCTTCGCGACAATGCACCCAATAAAATCTTTTTCTCACCTTCTCCAGGGTTTTCTTCACTCCTAGATGTCCTCCGGTGTTTTAGCACTGATGCGACTTTATCGCAGGGGACAACTATCTGTAAAGTGACCTCCTGTCCACTGGGTGATTCCCATTTCCTCTTCATAACTCCATTATCAATTATCAGGCTGTCCCATTGAGCCCAGTAACTTTTTGCTGTTGGGCTAAGCGCTGATATTTCACTCCAAACGGGCCTCTGGCCACGCTGCTTCCATTCGATTACTGTTTTCAAGTCACTATCTTCCTTTTGTGCCTCTTCCAATGATCGATTATCCCAATCTTCATCCAAAGAGTTCACCTGGATAATCCTTACGTTCTCTTTCTTTTCCTGTTTGGCACAATGTCGGCAAGATTCTTCGCAAGGCCGTCTAGATAAAGCATCAGCATTATTGTGTGACTTGCCTTTTCGATGTTCAGTGACAAAGTCAAATTCTTGCAGCTGCTCTATCCACCTTGCTACTTGCCCTTCTGGGTCTTTGAACTGAAGCAACCACTGTAAGGCAGCGTGATCGGTGCGAAGTGTAAACTGTCTCCCAATCAAATATTTCTTGAAGTGTTGTAAGGTCTTAACAACGGCTAGAAGTTCTCGGCGGGTAACACAGTAATTTCTTTCTGGCTTGGAAAGACATTTGCTGAAATATGCAATAACGACCTGCCGATCTCCTTGTGTTTGAGAGAGAACTCCTCCAATGCCAACATTGCTGGCATCCGTGTCCACCAGAAATCGGCCTTCCCGACTAGGGTAACCTAATACAGGAGCCCCACACAAGTGAGTTTTGAGTAGCGCAAATGCCTGTTCGCAGTCAGGATTCCATTCAAATTGACACTTTTCCTCTGTTAAACGATGCAACGGTTTCGCTAACTCGGAGAAGTTCTTCACAAACCGACGGTAATATGCACACAGACCCAAGAAAGAGCGTACCTCAGTCTTGTTACGAGGGGTAGGCCACTTCGACACGGCTTTTATTTTTTCAGGATCTGTTCGAATTCCTTGCGCCGAAATAATGTGTCCTAAGTATCCAACCTCTTTCTGGAATAGTGTACACTTACTAGGACTGAGATTTAAATTCGCTTCACGCAGTTTTTGGAACACTTTCTCCAAATTGCGTAGGTGCTCTTCGAAGCTTCGTCCCATAATGATGATGTCATCCAAATAGACCAGGCATGCATCACCAAGCAACCCCACCAAAATGCGCTCCATTAGGCGCTCGAATGTAGCTGGAGCATTGCACAGTCCAAAAGGCATGACATTGAATTGCCAGAGACCGTTCCCAGGACCAGTGGAGAAAGCGGTCTTTTCTTTATCCTGCTGACAGATTTCCACCTGCCAGTATCCACTTTTGAGGTCAACTGTGGAGAACCATTTCATGCCACTTAGCAAATCCAAAGTGTCATCTATACGTGGCAGAGGATAACTGTCCTTTTTCGTGGCATCATTCAACATCCTGTAGTCAACGCAAAACCTTGTACTGCCATCCTTTTTCTTGACTAGTACAACTGGAGATGACCAAGGGCTAGTAGATGCTTCTATAATCCGGTTTCTCTCCATATCTCTTAACATTTCCGTGACTTCCTGTTCTCTTGCAAAGGGAATACGACGTGGTCTCTGTCTTATCGGCTGTGTATCACCCGTATCTATATGGTGTTTAACTAGCCCGGTCCTTCCCACGTCACCGTCGGTCTTCGCGAAGATGTCATGGAAGTTATGTAACAGTTGCTTAACTTTGTGACTTTCGAACTTGTTTAAATTGCCCTTACAACTTTCGAGTAGTGTCGATACATGCTCCTGCCACTTCTTATCAAGTTCCTTTTCGTGCACCTCTGTTTTTCTCAAAGATGCTACATTATCGCACACACCCACCATGTGGTTCTTTTCGAGAGTTATTTCTTTGTTACTAACGTTGATAATGCGTATTTTTGGTTTATCGGAAATCATCATCAGTGTTCTTGCCGTTATCCAGTCTGGGTGATCTCCAGAATCCTCTATTATAATGCAACGTTTGCGGCATCCTTTTGGTGAAAATCTAATATCTACTAAAGTTTCTGATCTTGGTGGTAATACAGTTTTTCTTAAACAGTACACTGACCCTTGTTTTGCACCTTGAAGAAATACTTCTTGTTCTGGAAAACTCAATACTCCTTTTGCTACATTAAGGACGCATTGTTGTTTCTTCAAAAAGTCCAGTCCTATAATGCAATCATCTGTAATATTCGCTACTAAAACAGGATGCGTAAATGTCTTATCACCCATTTTCAAGGTCACCTTTGTTTCCCCAAGGACGAGTACTGGTTGGCCGGTGGCAGTTTGTAGCCGGCATTGTGAAGATCCTCTTTTCCATACTATGGTGCGAGGAAATAGCTCTGGTCGTGCAATAGTTCTTGATGCACCAGTATCCAATGTGAAACTGCATGACTTACCATTCAGTTCTCCTTCTATAATAAGACTGTTTCCGTCACCCACTTGTGATACTGTTATAATGGGGGCTTCACGTCGACCAGCCAGTACTCGCCCCATAGCCCTGGCTGTTCTTAGTTTAAATCCTCGGGTTCCACCTGTGTCCCAGAAGTACTTCTTCCTTTAGACTTCCTGGGACAATTGATCCGAATATGCCCCTTTTCGCCGCACTCATAGCAGGTTGGTCCTTGCCGAGTTTTTATTATTGGGGTTGTTACCTCACGAATGCGGTGGTGTTGTCGACTATCTTGACGTACTGCTTCCACCTCCAGAGCGTGTGTCAAGGCTGCCTTAAGAGTCTGATGGTGTCCCAGGCGAACTGCAGCCCTTACTTCCGCATCTCGGATTCCATCAGTAAACGCTTGCACCGTAGTAGTATCAATCAATCCCGGTGTTGATACATACGCCCTCCGAACAATACGTTCTACTTCCGTTGCCCATTGTTGCAAACCCTCACTGCTCTTCTGTGTGCGGTCGCGGAGTTGAGCCCTGTAGACATGTTCGAGGTGTTTCTCTCCATATCTAGACTCCAGCGCTTCTAGCAGACAGGCTAGGGTATTGCAATCGCCGGAAATGTTCTCGAGGATTTGTACCGCATCACCACGCAGAGCAAGCGTAAGAGCGGTTACCGCTTGATTGTCGTCCCAGTTGTTGGCTGTTGCGACCTTTTCGAATTGAAGGCGGAAGGCCACCCATGACGTTGTTCCGTCAAAATGAGGTACTAGGAACGTCGGCAAAGCACTGGGTACAGGAATCACACCTTTAATACCTCCTTTTTGTACTCTTTCTATTTCTTTCCCAAACTCCATGATGGTATTGTCCAGTTTCTCGAAACGCGCATCATGTTTGTCTATACGCGTATCTTGATGGTCCATACGCGCTTCTTGTTTGTCTATGCGCATATCTTGCTGGTCCATACGTGCATCTTGTTGTGCTGATTTTACTCTAAGCTCGTTGACCTCTTCTTTGGTGTTTTCCCATTTTTCGTTTAATTCTAAGACCAGCTGCTGGGATTCCTTTATTTGTGCCTGGGTTTCTGCCTGGGATTGTTTTAGTTCTGCCTGGGATTCTGCTATGCCTTTTATTTGAGCCTGGGTTTCTGCCTGGGATTCTGCTATGCTCAGCCTTATTTGTGCCGTCAAGTGAGCCAGTAATGCCGATAAATCGCAACCGCTGGTTCCGGGAACAGTGGTGGTACTAGGCGCACTCACATTCGTCGGTGTTACGACGGCCGCATCTTCTATGGGTGCAGGGACACTAAGGGATTCTTCCTCTTGACGCGCCAAATCCATCGCTGCTTGTCGTCGCGTGCGAACTCTTTCGTCTTCCCTTGGCGTGACCGGCATCCCACTTCTGACACCAATTGTTACGGGCTAGGGGTACTAAAACGCCGGTTAAGGGTTTTGAAATTTATTGGCAACGAAGGTACAGTCGATTGTAGGCAATGACAAGTAGAATATTGCTGACGTTGCACGGAAGTCTTCACTTACGTCCACGAAGTCCGTATTGTAAATACCCAATAACACTACAGATGTTACTTCACGTAGTACTCACAGTTCTCGTTACAGTTGTCGCAGTAGGTATTCTCAAAGATCGCTTCTTAAGTGTCGCTGTTTTCGTATCGGTAGTCAAGTGTAGACTGACTCGGCGCCGGCGTCACGGCGCTATATATAGGCCAGCTGATCGAACATTCCAGAATCGTCTAGACGTAATAATAATAGCGCATAACTTCGAGTACATTCAGTAAGTACCTACGGTAATTCCCGGAAACGGGTTTCTAGAAATTTCGATGTCGTCACTTTGTTGACAAAATTGATAAAACCTGTACCATTCAATAGGCCACCTTAAGTCTAGGAATGCGTTTTTATATTACACCTAGACAATGTCCAGATCTCGAGTTATAGATCTTAAAAGTTACACACTGCATGTCAAGCGATATTGAACCTTATGCCCTCGACATAAGGTGCATTCGTAACAATATATTAATCAATATAAACCTCTACTAACAACTCATTTCACGAGTACTTTCCTCAATTCACAATTTTTCAATCTATACACGTTTTTACAGGTCAGTGTCACGCTTAACATTTTTACAATATGGCCGCGAAAAAAGTACGCCTCGGATGGAATTGAAAACAAAAACTAATTTACCACAAATAAGTGTCATTACATTATTTTTAAAAACCGATTTAGTTAGATCTTGCCACTTAAATTATTTAAAATATTTTCAGACAAAATTAATAGCAAAAGGTTACATTAAGTACCTACCGTTACCCTAAAAAAACTGGCCAATAGGGTTCCTTACCATTGATTTATGAAATTAAAGGATTTAAGTTATTTGTATGAAAGATTAGGCGGTAATAAGCGGTTTACGATTTACGAGGTATTAAAAAAAACTACTTACTAGATCTCGTTCAAAACAATTTTCGTTGGTAGTTTTTATAGTAATGTACATCATGTTTGTTTTAGATTTTTCATTTTCTTATTTTAGAAGTTAGAGGGGGGGGGGACCAACTTTTTTCCACTTTGGAAGCGTCTGTTACGCAAACTATTCCGTTTAGAAAAAAAATATTATAGAAACCTCAATATCCTTTTTGAAGACCTATCCGTACGTGTTTGATGAAAAAAAAAAAACATTCTGAGTTTCAGTTCTAAGTATGGGGAGCTCCCAATATTTATTATATATATTTTTTTTTTATTTTTGCATCAAAATCTTAATGCGGTTCATAGAATAAATCTACCTACCAAGTTTCAACAGTATAGCTCTTATAGTTTCGGAAAAAAATAGCTGTTACATACGGACGGACAGACGGACAGACAGACATGACGAATCTATAAGGGCTCCGAAAAAATGATTTAATTAATTGATTAAATTCTTCATTAATGCATTACTCACTGATCAGCATTTGGTGAAAGTATTTACAAACTAAACATTCACGTACCGGAAGACGCAGAGTAGAGAGGCCCCCAACAAGATGGACCCATGACCTGGTGAAGGTCGCGGGAAGCCGATGGATGCGGGCAGCACAAGACCGGTCATCGTGGAAAGCTTTGGAGGAGGCCTATGTCCAGCAGTGAACCTCTTTAGGCTGAAAAGAAGAAAAAGATTAAGATAGCATTTTTCTGGAAGTATTTTTTTAAGATTTAGCTGATATTTATTTAGCTGATATTTATTTAGCTGATATTTATTTAGCTGATATTTATTAGCTAAATTCTTAACTGCATCTCTGCCAATTCTATTTCTACATATTCAGATTTAAATTATTACATAGATTCGCTTCAAAAAGGCTCACAGGCACAGCCATACATATCGCTTCCTACATGCGCCATTGCAATCCACTTGCACAGTATACCGACGTTTAGCTCTATTCATAAGCACATTTCTGTATTTCTCCGAGAGCTCATACCTACCATTTGTAAAATGGCAACTGGTCCATTACGCTTTGATTGACGAAGGAAAAGCCTGAAACAGGTGTTGGTAGATAAAATCGTTGGCAGGAAACGGAAATTGTCAACATAGTACATAAATTATTTTTAGTCACATCTAATACATTCGCATGTTTTTTTTGCATACCGAAAAGTGATACTCAAATAGAAGGAGGAATATTCTAAGTATACACTGTTGATTATTATTGACTTATAATACGAGCGAATACCAATTTTCACAAAAGCTTTCAAACTTTTTTTTCTTTAAGATCGTCTCCCAAATATCGTAGGAAGCAAAATACGAAATCAAAAATAATGTTAGTACTTACCGAAGCAGAAAATCCACAAAGGAATGGAACTCAAGATGGCGCCTGCTCTCTCGTACAAGCTAACGAAGTTTTTAAATTTGGACATTCCATAATAGAATTCATAGAGAAGTCACTTGAAACATTACATATACGTATAAATACTATTATCAAAACACTATTAAACGGAGAAATTAATTTAAATTTCGAAAAAAGAAAGTCTTTGGTATCTTTCGCTTTACAATAAGTAAATAAAGAAAGAAAATACATTTATTTAGCATAGAACAAAAGACACACAAATGTAAACTACATCAGGTAGCAACAAATACAAATCAAATAGACAGGATAAAGCCCGGGTTTTTAAAAAAATGTCAGGAAAGTGTGCCTCGCGGCGGTACCAAAAAGGCCCAGTTACAAACTAAACTATAACTATACAATATGTAAAGAAAACGCTGTCCGATCCATGAAGGTATTGTTAGGTATCGATAACTAATTCTACTAATACCTACAAAACCGGGCTAAACTTAAAAAAAGATCCCCCTAAAAAAATAAATATTATTTCGCAAAAAAGAGGTAACTACATTACAATACATTTGCGGTAAGCAACCCTTCCGCGGGCGACAGGCGGCAGGGCACGCGGCACGTGGTCGAATCGCTATTCGCTCATAATAATACCGGTTATGTCACTTTTTTAAAATTTAATACTAAATTTCGGGGAAGTTGGAATTAATTCGCGGGAAAAAAAGATTATTTCAAAATTCATTAGTATTGTTTCTATGATGATTACGTAAAATTTTATATTATATTTGGTGAAGTGTTTACCTAACCTTTATTATCCTTATGGGTCGGACAGGGTGTTCTTCATATATTGTATATATAACTTCAATGCATCTTTTTCTTTGACTTTCATTAAGAAAAAGACGGAAGATATTAGTTAACTCCTGTCAAATTAGACAAGGCATGATGTAAACAGACGTATTTCAGTAGCCAGCTATTTAATCAACATTGGCGCTGATTCTTTTGTTCGTAAACTAAACTAATTTTAAGTTAACTGCATCTTTTTCTTTCTATATCATTAAGAAAAGGATCGAATTCCCTGTCAAATAAAGATATTCCATAGACATTTTTTTTTTTGGTTCCTTTCTTTCCGTTCAGAGGAACGGAAAAGGCAAAGGCATAGTACGCCATACAGCCTAGTCTTAAGTATTTTTTTCTTCAGTAAGTTTATATCCTAACTTATTCTAATTTATCCTAAACTTATCCTAACTTAACTTAATCTAAACTAACTCCTTTCGATTCACGCGTGTAGCCGATTAGGAGGGATTTAGCGTAAAAACATGATGCCACTATGTTACTCTATTTCACTGTTCTTTATGAATTATTCACTAAATGCACTTTTTACTACATAAATCACGCGTTTTATTTAGTAAACAACACTATAAATAGTTTAAAAGTTCAATGAAAAATGAACGTGGCACTCATCTTCGTTTTCCCGCCAAAACTCTTCCATAGACAGGTTAGATGCGATTATAATAAACATGGCGACCAAAAATACAACAAACGTCAGGCGCGCACTAATTTGACAAGTCTAAACTGACATATTATGTTCTGTCCTTTTCTTAATGAACTTAGTTTAGTTTAGTTTGTGAAAAGTACCGAGGTCATTGTCTATAGACTATCTTAATTGGATTTGACAGGACTAAACTAATGTTTATCTTCTGTCCTTTTTATGAAATAGATACACTGAAATTTATTTAGTGAATAAGGAAATTGGCGCAAATGATTGGGTTGATAAAAATAATTTAATATACAGTATGTTAAGAAAACCCTGTCCGACCCGTGAAGGTGGTGTTAGGTATGGATAACTGATTCTACTAATGGATACAAAACCGGGCTAAACTTTTAAAAAAAATCCCCCTAAAAAATAAATATTATTTCGCAAAAAGAGGTAACTTAATAAATGTGCGTTTATGCACCCTTCCGCGGGCGGCGGGCGGCAGGGTACGCGGCACGTGGTCGCATCGCTATTCGCTCATAATAATACCGGTGTTGTCACTTTTTAAAAATTACCAAATTTTGGGGAAGTTGGAATTAATTCGCGGGAAAAAAAGATTATTTCAAAATTCATTAGTATTGTTTCTATGACGATTACGTAAAATTTTATATTATATTTGGTCATGTGCTTACCTAACCTTTATTATCCTTATGGGTCGGACAGGGTTTTCTTAACATACTGTATATCAGATAGATTTATAAAAAATATTGAATACGTATTTTTTATTTTTTCTTTCATTCAAATACTTAGGAAGATAAATTGATATGTTGTCATCTACCGGTGTGGCGGGCGCATCATGGGAGACAGATACTCCTGTTAGTCACAGCGTAATGTTATATTGAAACCTTCCTGGATTAATGGGCTATCCAACGCAAAAAGAATTTTTCAAATCGGAACAGTAGTTCCTGAGATTAGCGCGTTCAAACAAACAAACAAACTCTTCAGCTTTATATATTAGTATAGATTACTATAGGGGTACCACAGGAGTCTATATTTGCCCCCAATTAAATACATTTAAAAGGTCTAAAGGTCATTACGCATATTAATGATCCGTTGTTAAGGAAAGCTCAAATCTTTTTGGGTAATCGATGTAGTTGCATATAAATAACTTTCCTGGCACAATCTAAAATCTTGAACCACAAACGTATATTATTTATCAATTCTGTTAATCTTTCTGCAGTGTGAATAAACATTACCATCGGCTTAATCTTGCAGAAGTGTAATATTTGTTGGGTCCATTCCAATAAATATTGGAAAAACAGACATGATTTCTATAATTTTATGCAATAAGACACACACACAATTTTATAATTCTCATTAGTTAATAAAGTTGCCATTTTAAAGTTGTGATTGATAATTGTACTAAGATGAAAGTATGTCATGTCGCATAAGAGATTAAAAATGAGGTAACTCATAATATGACGGAGGTATTATCAATGTAAGAAAGCCATAGTCATAATGCTTATGTCCTATGTACATAAGCTATATTTTCTGCAAGTCTTTCAATTGCGGGTAGAATTAAAAAAGGATCGCTTTGTAGTCTTCAATTTACATACTTTGATACGCAGACATAGCAACCATTTATGAATCTACCCAAATCACTTAGCCTTTTACAAAAAAAGCCTAAAAACGGAATTGCATGCAAACCTTATCTACACAAAGATTTCGTAAAATGTGATTTGTGCGCGTTTCCAGCGTGTTCACTGACCCGGGATGTTGGATCAAAGAATTACAGCCTCGCCTACCCTCATTAGCTCAGTCACGAGTCACACCTCCTTGGAATCTGATTGCGTTGCTGCTGCAAATTGGACCCTAAACTTTCAAGGTTTTGGTGGATTTGATACTAGCACATTTTTTTTTTTTTTGCGCTTTCATCGAGAATGAAGTTTTGCATGAATTGGAATACTATTTATATTTAAAGTTGGAGTAAAGATAACCATTCATATCGTTCATATAATATTATCGTGAAACAGCAAGGTAATTGCGTAACATACTACCGGTAGCAATGGGTTTCACATTTTGACAGATCAACAACATTCATTGCGTTATTTACGTTGCTAAACAGACACACTTTCCGAACATATGGAGCAATGGTTTAGCAAATGGCTTCAGAATTATTCCAATTGATAGTAATAGCACAGAAGATAAAGTATATTACAATATTACGCAATAGGGATGTTTCCTGGGTAAAAAAAAATGATTCTTTTTAGTCCGTCATTCAGATTATAGAAAAATATTGGATACGTATTTTTTGTTTTATCAAATCAATAAAAATTAACAAATATAAAAGGCATCAAAAATCAGGAGTGGTGGCTGGTGACGTCACTGCTCGCTAAACAGTGTAGCGTGCAGTGACGTCACGTCGAGTTTTCAACGCATTGTGTCGTCTTCATTTTTTGTTTATATGAAAAAAGAAAAAATACGTGTCTAGTATTTTTTGGAAATCTGACTGACGGACTAATTAGTTTTTTTTAGTCAACTACCCTTCACACTATACGACATTGATATCTTTATTCTGTGACAATTTCATTTAATTATTGCTTACGTCATCATTTACATTCATTGCTCTTTTTTCTTTCGTTTAGTGATTTACATTCTGTACATACATTCAGTCGAGAGGGGGGCGGTGGTGATTGCTATGCTATGGGCGTGTTTTGGTTTGAGTATTGTGCAGTTGCCCCTCTCGATCACCCAGCACGGCTTGTCACCGGGGGAAAATTCGACTCTAACCCTCCGAGATGCCAAAAAGAATTGTCTCTTTGAAATACGCATTGGAAAAATAAAGTACGATATTATAGGACTGTTGGAAGTCAGACAACAAGCGAACAGTATCTAAGAAGGCGACAGACATATGTTCTGTTACACAGGAGAAACAAAAAAGTCACTACGGTGTCGGATTCCTAATTAATATATATATGTATGTGTGAATGTATGTATATGTGTGTATGTACATATATGTATGTTCATGTGTACATGTATATATATATATATGTAAGTATACAAATTTACACAAGAATATCAGGTAGAGTCTGTTTGTTAGCGATAACATAGTAAAGAGCGCAGAAAGACATTGGCAACAGATAGGAAATGAATTACTTAAGAAATTCATGGTTAAATAAAGGCTTATTATTTATTATTACATACATTCAGTAACTAGCATAATATCTACAACAGAGTTTATAACTACAATTATAACTACCTACACTAATCGGTATTACAAAAAATAAAACCAAACAGTTTTGCTATATATAGCTATTTTTATTCAGACCTAATATAACTTCCAGTATCGAAATGGGGCACTCGTGGACTCTTTCGCAGACGTTTGGTTCCAATAACTCGTAATAAGTTTCATTAACTTCCTCCTTAAATCCTTTCTCGTGAACTGGGGCGCTTGAACAAAACGAACAATTTCTATTACTGGCCAGTCTAACTTTAAATACTTTATGAAATTTTCGTCGATATATCAGAGAATATAAAGTTATGATTAAGTGAGCGACGATCTTTGCAAGGTGGCTAGTAACTGAATAAAAGTAACCGAGACTGGGGATCCAGTTAAATAGTTAAATGGAGACTGACGTGGAAAGGGGGCAAGGGGTGGCAGTGGGTATCTTTAGACTAATGATGATGATGAAAGTTGGGTAAAAGTGTTTTTCTGGCGATCACGCTCGTCTCAAGGCTTCAATGGGGACCCCATTTAACATTCTTTGCAGGCCGGCTAAGTTTAGCAGCGTATGCTGTGCGAAAAATCCTTTAAATTACCTATGTTAATACCGCTATTCGCTGCTTATTTTAATTTATATGTAATTTTTTTTTTATCTTCTTATTACGGACGCTTATAATGTTTTGCATAGCGATGAACTCAGTATAATGATACACGAGAACGCCCATAACTTATAAAATGTATTGAGCTCAGAACACATATCTGATTAAACAAAATTGATTAGTATTTCTGATCTAAATTTATTTAAATATCGGCAAGATAAATAAAACCAAAAATATTGTAATAATTAATCAAATTAGCATAAATATCCGCCTTGCCATGTGGTTAGAGCGGTTGAAACCTTATTTGCCTATGCATGTATCTTTTCAATAGTCCAAATCAAAATCGTCATTATCCTATGAGAAACTCCTATTAATCAATCATCTGGAATTCAACACGACGCACAATAATAGTCATAATCTTGTAACTTTGTCCTATTGCATAGAAAATCTACCGAAACTTTAACATTGTTCCTCTGAAGAGAACGAAAGAAGGAAATATCAGAACTTAGATCAAAAAGAAACTTACGTAAATATTGCCCTCAAAATGTCATGCACCAAGGACTTTCCCGGTGGAGCCAAGTGTGTTCTCGCCTCACATATGCTTCGATAAATACACAAGCGACCGTTGAAGTTGTAACTGAAAATAAAATGATTTACTGAACACTTGTTACAGAAAACTTAGTCTTATGAAACGATTTTGTAACAAATGGGTAATGGTTTAATGCTTATATAGTTTTATGACAGAAAATATACATTAAAGCAAGTATGAAATATAAAAAATGTAGGTTAGTTAACAAATTAATCTAGACTGATCGTACAACTCCTGGTCGCGTCCCAAAAGGCCATTGCCGTTCGTCTAGCACGGGCACACTATACCGCACGGTCTCCACTGAGGCGGCGAGCCTCCTTGTTGGATGGCCGCCATGGGATTTTGAGGCTAAAGCCCTTGCTCACATGTGGGAGTGGCGAGAGGAGGCAAAAATCCGCTGCTGCGAGAAATCACGGTACTGCAGACAAAGCTCCGGTGTCTCATGGCGACATGGAGACTGCGATTGTCGCAACCAAGTGTTTGGCACGCCATAATAGCTACGGTAAGTCCCCTATTGGAGGGGTGGGGTAGAGAGGCACCATGGTGCCCTCGTCTTCTGCCTGACGCAGATACTCATCGGACACGGCTGTTCTTGTTCGAGATAAGGCGGAAGGAAATACCAGGGTGTCGCTACTATGGGGATTGCCTTGCAGATACGGTGGAGCATACGGTAGAAGTCTGTTTGACTTAGCTGAAGCACCGCCGTGTCCTCATGGCGGCGATCGATGGCGAGTTCTCGTGACCGGTCCTGATCCAGGCCATGAAATGAAATCGTTTATTAAACAAGTAGGATCACCGATCACTTTTACACGTGAAGCCGGCATTTCCTAACTGACTACCTCTGACAAGACATAACCGAAACAAACTCAGGGATCATCGTCTTTTT
This sequence comes from Sesamia inferens, assembly GCA_037179545.1. NCBI lineage: Eukaryota > Metazoa > Arthropoda > Insecta > Lepidoptera > Noctuidae > Sesamia > Sesamia inferens. The sequence goes on along the minus strand of CM073933.1, from coordinate 27,717,789 downwards.
TCAAGTCCAGACATTAAAAATGAAAATGTTTACAATAATTTACGTTATGATTACGCATATTGCTTAATAACAATGCTTAACAGAACGAGTAGCTCAGTCCCAAGCTTTTTTGTCTTCTAAATAATCTGAGATTTTATAATACCCCTTTTTGCCAAGTTTGGCCTTTATATGGTTTTTATATCGTTTAATGGATAAGTTTCGAATGTCCATGGGAAGCTTGTCTCAGAGCTCTCGCTGATCTAGCCGCCGCAGGAGATACTCTATTCGGAAAACTGCAATAAAGTCGCCTACGCTGGTAAGGTCACGTCTAACGAAAACGGCTGCGGAAATGCGTGCTCTGACGTCGAAATCAAACATCGACAAAACCACGATTATTAATTTAAAACATCCTGGTATTTTATTAGCTTTAAATATGAATTTTGATTTTAATTATGATTTGATGATCGAATTGCCCACACATATTTTATAACTTCGAAACTTTTCATTTTTGGACCCCATATTCTAGGCCTTATTGGATTATGTTTGCTTATAGAATATAACCCTAGAGTTATGGGATATAAAAAACACGTTGTATAGCTGTCAAATATTTCGTTGTTTTGTTTAGTTTATCAAGTATTAAATGTAATTATGAAATATTATTATTTTTATTCAAATTAATTTAGTGGCTAATATTTACATAATTTAAAAAGTAAAAAAATAAAATTATGTACAAGTATATAAAAGAGGAATGGAAATAACTAGAGGGCATCAAAAAATTCATCCGCATCGCTGTCAACAGGAAACGTGCCCAAAAGGCTGGCCGCATCGTTGTATGGCGATGCTGATTCTTTGGCCAAAAATAGCCCGGCCCTCTGGTCACGTGAAGAGTCGATTAGACGTTTGGCGATATCCCGGAATAACAGATGTGCACTCGGACCCCATGGCCCTAGTGTTTCAACCCCAAACGGCTCGAACATATAGGTTCCAATGAGATTGGAGTATTTCCGCCGTTTGAGGTAAATATTATTAGTAGGACAAATATTTGTCTATAACTAAAACACTAAATATGAATTTTATTGCATTATCTAAAGACGTAACATTATAATTAATTTATTTAGTTTCAGCTGTTTTGGTTACAATTAAAACACATTCTCATTAAATTATTAGGTATCGTAACTTTAATACCTAATAATTTAATTACAGTGAAACAGTAACTTTGTGATAATGCTATAGAGCTAATTTAGCCTATATTTAATGAATTTCTAGGATAAAAGCTTCTTCTCTGTGAGACTGAGTGGACCATAATCCATCACGCGAGCTTAGTACGTGTTGGTGGATGTCATGTCTTAGAATTTTTGCTTCTAGTACATGTGAATTTTCTCCCGATCCCATTAGCCCACCACTATAGAACGATAATACATAATTACACAATTAAATTGATAGACTCATCAATATTTCATTGCTATTTAAGAATCTTGCCGCCAAGCGATTTGTCGTGTTCCGGTATGATGTCTGGTGAAGCCGTACGAAGGACGGGTCTGAGCAGTTGTGTTGCGATGTGTGCCGGGTACGATGCGCCAAATGTTGTTGTGTTGGGAGTTTGGTCGTGGAGGGTCTTCAGATCAATCTCCCTTTGGCGCAGCATCGTTGGTCGTGTTGTTGGGTTTAACATTACATCACCTCGCTCAACTGCCGTCTTCCTTCCTATTCGCTCAGTTTTTGTGAGTGAATAGGCTCTTAATAAACTAGCGCGCATTACCATCAACGATTGCATCACGGCTAACCATCAGGCGGGATTGCGGTCAAGCGCTAGTTTATAATTATTAAAAAAAAAAAAGTTTGACATGTTTTCCCATTCAATCTTCACTATTTAATCTTCAGTTAAGATATACATATAGCAGAAAGTACAGCCCTCAGTCATAAAAAGAATTGAAACCAATAGATGTGACCATTGCTTCTGAATTACCATTAACTTCTGGAAAATTTCTATGATCTTCATACAAAGTAGGCATCATACTTACTGCTCAAAAGCCATTTCCACCCTCTCCCAAAACTCCCTCTTTTGTCGATGATGAAGCTTCCTTCTATAAAAAGCGTTGGTCATCTCTTGGCTGAGTAAAGGATACATCACGTCTACCTCGGCAGCTACATTCCAGCCCGATGGAGCGTGGACCATCACAGTTTTCAATACCGACATTGTCAGCTGAAAACCAGAGAGAAAAGCTGTCAATGATGGGTTGAGTAACATTCAGGAGTATTGTTAATTCATCTTTTTCTTCAGCTTATAGTGGTCCACTCCTCCCCCAAAGCTTTTAATGGAGAGGTTTGTCATAATCCCCACGCTTAACAGGCAGGTTGGGGATCGCAGTAATTTGATATTTCACAGGAGAAGAACTGCTGCCGACTTCCCTGGTGAGAGTTCCCTTAGTCGGGTCTTACAACACCCACGGGAGGATATGACATGGTACTATTTAAAGTCCGGTACCACATGGGTTATACGAGTACAGTAAAACCTGGCTAAGTGAGACATCAAGGGACCTGCAATGTCGTTTCACTTATAATAATAATATCTGTCTCATTTACAGAGGGTTATAATTCCATTAATCCTTCCCACTTTCATAAATGGATATTAACTTCAGTTTTTCACGTAATGATAACGATTGTAGCTTTCGTTTTGGCATTTTTCAAATAAACATCTGAATGATAGTAAAGCGAAACTAAAACTGAAGGTAATTGAAGCTCAAAATTTGTACTTACGTACTTGGAATTACGTGTGGAATTTGTGGGTAGAATAAGAATGAGTAAACAAACAATTTTATCTCAGTTACAGAGGTTAATGCATATAAAATTTACTCGCTGTCTCAGTTATAGAGGTAACTATGATGATAAATCGAAAGAACAAATCCCAGATATAGAGGCTTACCTCATCCCACTAACAGAGGTAATTCAGTGCGAAAGTGTTGGGACCTCAGCATGAGTTCCAGTTATGGAGGTTTCTCACTTATCCAGGTCCCACTTAACCAAGTTTCACTGTATTACATCGTATTATGTTATTTAATCGCATAATTCACACTTCCGTATGAATATTGGGATTAAAAGTATTTTATATTCTACTACGAATATCTATATCCGAATATCTAAGAAATAAATATAAAAGAAATTTTAAAAAAAGAAAACGTTGTTCCACGCTATTTATTATAATCCTGTATTATAAACTTTACACACATAATATGCAGGTTCATTCATCGACAGCTGCTGTTAAATGTTGTTAAGTACTATTTAAAAATGACGGTCAGCAAATACTTCTATCATTTAAAAGTTCCGTTATGCGGTTGATTTTTGTATTTTTTTGTGCTTTTTTTTATCTCATATTCACCCAGAAAAAATACTTTCTTTCATTCTTCTAATTGTCATAATATAAACACAACTGGATATACATATATTTTATTCATACATTATAAAGACAGGAAGCGTTTTCATCATAGCATTTAAGTGTAAGTTCACAGTTGTTATACAGTATAAAGAACTCTCAGGAAGTTATTTAACATAAAAACTTCGGAATCTGTGCATTTTATGTGGTAAAGTTATTTAAAATCAGTCTTTAAGTTAATTTTGCTTAAATGAAGTTACCTTTTTAAAACCAGAACTGTTTAATGTTCTGCTTTAGTATTAATATAAAGGAAATTACAGGTACATTAACTTATAACTGAAGGCTGATGTTTCCATCACTTGATGACTTTTATTCGAGGTAGAAATGGACGTTTGACGGTTATTTTGCATAAAATAACTGTCAAAATTTCAAAATTAGTCTCCAAAACAGAGTTAGTAGATGATCAAAATATCATTATAAATAACTGTCTAAACGGATAACGTAAATAAAAACGAAATAATATGTTTTTAATTCATGAAACAAATATTTGCATTTAAAATTGTTGCAGCTTATCTTATTTTAAAACGTCATAAGTTAATTCGCATTTTGTAAAAATGTAAATACAAATATATCTTTAGAGAAAAATGACTTTAATTTCTTCAAAATAAAATATAGGTTACACTGAACTTCGAACATATTGATAACTTTTAAAGAGTCCTACTCACTCTGAAATAAACTAGATTCCTATTATATAAAGTTGAAAATCGCTTAACTTGAAATAACATCAATTCAAAACAGTAATTTTAATAAATGTTTCATTAAATCTAGCAAACAAACAATTTATAGAAAAAACTTCACAAATATAGTTCTAACTGCATAATAGTCTATATATATACTTACTACCATATTAGTTCCTTCAGGAAAAGTCAAATGCCTCCTTTTCCTCAGAACATTCAAAGAAGTCTTCACATTATCACACCGGTCCTTTCCTTTAGCATTCGCAATAGAAAAATTAACACTCACTACAAAAACTAATAACAGAAAATATAAAACATTCATATTCCCCCTCCAGGACGAACTAAATAACGTTTAAACTATTACAAAACATCACCATACGACGATCCGACGTGACATGAGAAAAAAGATGGCTTCGCATGGACTATGACGCTATCTTCATATTCATCTATAAATCACGCGTCTATAGTCATTTTCGGTTTTCTGCGTAAATTACTGTTCCGTCAGTTAGAATTGGAGACAAAATAAATATTGCTGCTTCTGAATATTGGTGAGCATATGACTTGTTAAGTTCAATGACCGTGTTTGGTTTAACCGTTCCTGGTATCTATTTAGCACATTGTTGATGAATGATGACGCTAAGTGACAAACAGACTGAGAATTTGAAATACCAATAATTAGAGTAAATTATTTGACATGCACGGTATGCGCAACCAAAATTTCCCATCCCAACAAAAAATGAAACTTATATTAAAGTATGAAGTGATGTGTTTTATTGTTTTATGTTGAATGTGTGTGTGTGTAAGGGTGTGTGTGTATTTGTGTAAACGGAAGAGAAAACCGATGACCGTATGGGTAGACGTTTTCTTGTCCGTTAATGTCAGGTGAGACACCCTCTGACTAGATGAAGCAAAAATCTTCACAGGATGGCTTGTAAGTAGCAGCTAGATGAGAGAAGCCGAAAATCCAGTAGCATGGCGTGCAATAGGAGAGGCCATGTCAGTCAATGGACTGCTATAGAATAATGATGATGGTGACGATTTATGGTGAATGTCTAGTAGGGGACTCTTCGAGACTAATCGACTTAAACACTTGTATAACGTGAGTCTAGTGTCAGTGCTGAGTCAAAGTCTATATCATCATCATCATCATAATCATCATTTCAGCCGAAAGACGTCCACTGCTGGACATAGGCCTCCCCCAAGGCTCTTCACGACGACCGGTACTGCGCCTCTCGCATCCAGCGGTTTCCCGCGACCTTCACCAGGTCGTCGGTCCACCTTGTCGGGGGCTTACCCACGCTACGTCTTCCGGTGCGTGGTCGCCACTCGAGAACCCGTCGGCCCCATCGGGCATCGGTCCTACGGGCAATGTGTCCAGCCCACTGCCACTTCAGTGTTGCAATCCTTCGGGCTATGTCGGCTACTGTCGTTCTTCTACGGATCTTCTCATTCCTGATTCGATCGCGCAGTGAAACCCCAAGCATAGTCCTCTCCATTGCCCTGTGAGTGACTTTGAGCCTTCTTATAAGTCTATAATTATTATAATAATGTCAAGTTTAAAAGGTTTTTCATCTTCTTCGTCTATAGAGGTCCACTACTGGACCAAGGACAAAGCCCCCCCAAAGGCCAACCAAGATGATCGGTATTGTGCTGCCCGCATCCATTGGCTTCCAGATACCTTTACCAGGTCATCGATCCACCTTGTTGGGGGCCTCCCTACGCTGCGTCTTCTGGTACGTCGCCGCCACTCCAGAACCCTACTGCCCCATCGGTAATCGGTTCTACGAGCAATGTGCCCTGCCCACAGCTACTTCATTTTAGCGACTCGAAGAGCTATGCCAGTAACTTTGGTTCTTCTGCGGATCTCTTCATTTCTGATTCTCTAGTTGATAAACTAGTGCTTGATGATGCAATCGTTGATGGTAAAACGCTCTAGTTTATTTAGCCTATTCACTAAAAAAACTTAGTGAATAGGAAGGGAGACGGCAGATAAGTGAGGTGATGCAATGCTAGACTCAACAACACGACCAACGACTGCGCCACAGGGAGATTGATGGAGATCCTCCACGACCAAACTCCCGACACAACAATATTTGGTGCATCATAGCCGGCACACATCGCAACACAACTGCTCAGACCCGTCCTCCGTACGGCTTCATCAGACATCATGCAGAACACGATAAATCGCTTGGCGGCAAGACTTTATCTGGTGGGTGGTAACTACTGCCGGCAGCCGATGTTATGGCCTACCACCGAGGCTCTTTCAATCGCCCTTTGTATGACTTTGAGCCTAAAAGATGTTTAACCTAAACTAATAAATAACAAACCAGTCAGTTATATTATATTTAAAAGAAGTATTAAATTTAAGGGAAAGTCTCCCGGAAATTAATCCCCTAGATAGGTTTTTATAGACCATGAAAATCTGTGGGGAAGTTCCTCATTTTTGCCGATGTGAACGCCCGCAGCAAAAAAAGGAGCACGGTGACGAATCTCGGCTTCTAAATCTCTAAAACTGGACAACTTTTTCTAGTACCTAAATAAAAAATTGATGGATGAAGTTGAAAAGAAAGTTCTGTAAGGTAAAAACCTTTTAATTTACCCCTTCGTACGGACGACAGCAGATAAGCTACCCGAAGCTTTCAAATATTCCCAAATAACTTTAAACCAAAACTTTAATGCTTTAATGATAAAGTTGAAAATCTAATAAAGTAATTTGACAAATTGTACTACCTTGATGTTCACACATCTGTACTTCAGAAGGCAAAATAAGTTTTTATTCATTTAAAATGTTATGTAATCACTGCATTTAACATTTTAGCCCATCATTTTACATCCATCATCAACGCGACCATGTGTATACAGTACGTTAAGTAAACCCTGTCCGACCCGTGAAGGTGTTGTTAGGTATCGATAACTGATTGTACTAATGCATAGAAAACCGGCCTAAACTTAAAAAAAAATCCCCCTAAAAAATAAATATTATTTCGCAAAAAGAGGTAACTTAATAAATGTGCGTTTTGCACCCTTCCGCGGGCGGCGGGTGGCAGGGCACGCGGCACGTGGTCGCAACGCTATTCGCTCATAATAATGCCGGTGTTGTCACTTTTTAAAAATTACCAAATTTCGGGGAAGTTGGAATAAATTCGCGGGAAAAAAAGATTATTTCAAAATTCATTTGTATTGGTACTATGATGATTACGTAAAATTTAAAACCTTTATTATCCTTATGGGTCGGACAGCGTTTTCTTAACATACTGTATGTAAAAATAATTGTTCCCACAAACGCTACCTCTTCCACACTATACCAATATTCTAGCGCAATGTTCTGAATGCAGCCAATGTTTGAAGGTGTAATTAGAGTACGTCTGTCGTATGTACTTTTGAACGTCACCGTCTACCACATATTGGCAGTTATGCAATGTTTAGGAGTATTGATGCTTCAATTATTGAATGTTGGGGTCCTGCTGTGCTATATTTGCGAACTTGGGACTGTTTGAGGAGCAGTAGAAGTCATCGTTAGCGTTGGTTGTTTGATATTTAAATTTAAGAGGGGACTCTAGTGCCGAGGAATTTTAAAAATAGGTATTTGAAGAAACTATTGCTCTTGCGCCGCTTCCGACCTCTCCCCTTAAAGTGCGAAAGGGACAGTTGCAGCTTAGGCTGGTTTTACTTACAAAAACGATAAGTAAAAGACATTTCGTATTCCGCTGTTTTCTTTTTCAAAACACGACAGATCTCAGCATTTTTTTGTTTCAAAATTTAGTCGAAAAGTATGCCTATGGTTTAATTAATTTTCTTTTAGTAGAAAACTTATCCCATTTGTCTAATAGTCGTCTGAACATCACGGTAAAAATGATTTATTTTTCGGGATTTTGAAATATTATGTTTCTTTTATTAATTAAGTTTTCGAAAAAATGAAATGATATGGGCACGTATAATGTGTACCTAAAATTGTAGAAGGGCTGACATATACCCAAAAAAGCCCCAAAATAAAATCAGATTAAAAAAAAATTGTAGAAAAAAATTGCTCTAAAAGCGTTACCTATAAAGAACAGCGGAATACGTTTGAATACGGAAGACAGCGCAACTAAAGTCCCCTCTTAATTTTAATAGCGTAATAGCCACAAATGTAAAAATGCTATCATCTTTTTCAGAAGGTAGAAGTACAACATTTACGATTTATCGTGAAAGGCAGGTAAGGTGAGGGTAAGTACTATTTTTAGATTTTTAACTGCAAACAATTGATTCAATAAAATAACAAGCTACAATTGGTCAAAAATAAAAACTTCCGAAAGAGAAATAAATTCATTTTATTAGCAATATAAAATAAACAAAAGTACAATGACATGTTAGACTACTACAGACAAGTCTCTACAATTCGGGTACAGCTCTGCACAGTCTCCATTGGCCCCACGGGCATCGTCATACTGCTTATGAAGTTCGGACATCGAGTCTGGGACTGCTGGTAATCTGAAATTATGTTCCAAGTTTAGGTGTACAAGGAAACGTCGCGTGTATTGTCTGGCACCCGTTTGGAGAATTCTATGAGTTCAAAGTTCGTGGCAGATTGTGGTGCATCTGGCTCTGCAGATGCGTTACTTCTTGAAGTTAAGACCGAGACATTACTAAATTGACCAGGTAACTATGATATATGATTTAACCAAAGGTGATCATGATATATAAGTGCCTTTAAAACATCTGACAAGATCATTATTAACATCATCTTTCTGCTCTCGGCTCATATTAATTGTAGTCATGAATATAAATAATTATAATTTATACAATATGTAAGGAAATCCAACTTCCCCAAAATTTGGTATTTTTTAAAAAAGTGACAACACAATTTTTGACAGTATTATTATAAGCGAATACCGATGCGACCTGCGTCGGGCCGGAACAAGCGAGGTTGGCCAAAGAAATGCTGGCTTGATGTTGTAAGAGATGACATGCGTGCCAACAAGCTCTTACCACAGGATGCTAAAGATCGCGCGAAATGGAGGAGAATGTGCAGGAAAGCGAACTCCAACACGAAAGCCGCGGATGCAACCGGGATAAACGCTAAGATGATGATGGAGCGATGCGACAGCGTGCCGCATACCCTGCTCTCATTGCCCTCGAAAGTATTGCCTACCGCACATGTATTAATTTTTTGAGGGGGATCTTTTTTAAGTTTAGCCCGACTTTTTAGGCATTAGTAGAATCAGTTATCGATACCTAACAATACCTTTACGGATCGGACAGGGTTTCCTTTACATATTGTTCTTATCATAAATAAATAGATCAAAGTTTATACAAGGTGGAGACGAGGAGACGACAATAAGACTATAAATTAAAGTGAGTATGTTTAATGACGTCCCAAGCTTCATACAAAGGTTGAACCAAATATATTATATAAATTCTAATGGTTAAGTCACTATACCTAGTCAAAGATTGACGAAACCCATAGTTAGTTTGTTTGAAAAAACAATTTTGAATAATTTGGACGTTAATATTTATTTCATAATACTGAATATTTTTATACATGCATTAGTCCTGTCAGCGAATCGTGTCGCAGAATCTTCTCGTCCATAATACCGCAGTGTCTCAAGACAAAAGTCTTCGACCAGTGTGTGTTGGAATGATATGATGGAATTGAGACGTGGTCGCTAACAATGGCCCTTATACGAAGGCTCAAAGTCACTCAAAGGGCAATGGAGATGGCTATGCTTGGGGTTTCACTGCGCGATCGAATCAGGAATGAGGAGATCCGCAGAAGAACGAGAGTAACCGACATAGCCCGAAGAATTGCAACACTAAAGTGGCAGTGGGCTGGACACATTGCTCGTAGGACCAATGCCCGATGGGGCCGACGGGTTCTCGAGTGGCGACCACGCAACGGAAGACGTAGCGTGGGTAGGCCCCCGACAAGGTGGACTAGGTGAAGGTCGCGGGAAACCGCTGGATGCGGGAGGCGCAGGACCGGTCGTCGTGGAGAGCCTTGGGGGAGGCCTATGTCCAGTAGTGGACGTCTTTCGGTTGAAATGATGATGATGAGTCCTGTCAGTATTTTTATTTATTGTAATGTCGTCTCCAGATTGGGTGTAAATGAAAATGAATAGTTTAGTACCCACAGAGATATGGAAAATATGGCTACATGGATAATGTTTAATATTTAACATGTCTATATACTTTTAATTGGAGATAAGTTACCAGGGTCGTCAACAGCCTCCGTGGCGTAGCAGTAGCGAAAGCGACTGCTGCGCAAGGACGCGCGCTTTCGATCCCCACACAGCGGAAATATTTCTATGCATGATTCTGAATATTTGCACTGGTCTGGTCGTGCCTCGGAAAGTACGTAAAGCCGTTGGTCCCGGTTGCCATACGATTATCTAATGGCAGCCGTTACGGATTGCTGGAGCCATCAAAAAGTCCAACAATTAGCCTAACTGATATGCTTCGATATCGCCTTCGGGTTGTGGAGGTCAGACGGCAGTCGCTTCACGGAAAATATCGAAGTTTAGCCTAAATCCGCAGTTAGACTGATAAAGCGGACCCCAGACTCCAAAGCTGAAAAAGCTTCGGATACGACTAAGATTAACGCTGCGGTGATGATGATGAAGGTACCAGGGTCGTCGAATATAGTTAAAGTTTAATAAGAAATCGATTACTTTTTATAATTTAAAATAATTTAAATAATAGAACTTAGACAGTCAAATATAAAAATTTAATTTCATTACAATACATCCTTCGATTTCTTACTAAACTAACGTCAACGATACGCGACAACCCTTGTTACTTATCTACTTTTATAATAACAAAAAAAAAAATGTTTTTCTTCAACCTACATAAACAGCCTATCATAGACCTCGTAAACAAATCTCCTAAATATTACAGCGTGTATAACTCGTTACACTATGTGCCCATTTTACCCAACACTTCTAGCCTATCCGTCATCCATTTACTAATTATTCCTTACGTAAACACAGCCCGTAGAATCTCTTCTACAAATGATTCTTGTTTGGTTTGTCCCTTGCCTATCACACACAGCATTTTCAGGATGCACTCTTTACCGTTCCAACCTAGCCTGTTCAAACAAAGAAACATTTTAAGATTAAACATTGTGTTTAAAACACCAGCCTCTCAAGTATTCGATTCCAGGCCGGGCAAATACCAATGTAATTTTTCTAAGCTATAAAGGGTGTCTCTGACATCGACGCACAAACGAGTACCATGGATCCAGTACATGATGCTGAACCCCCCACAGGTGGATTTTTTCGTCGATTTTTTCCTGATTTAAAAAAAAAAAAAATTCACTTTTTTTCACTTTAAACCATTCATAATTGGTATACTTTTATAACCCAATAAGATTTTAAAGTAAAAAATAACTAATTCGCTAATTACACAAAAAAGCGCAATGAAAACAAAACTCGAAAAACTATCTTATCAGCTGATTTAATAGAGTTCACATCAGGGATCAACTTCATACCTATAAACCCGCACGGCGGCACGCTTGCAACGTTCAAAGGCCGAGCCGACACATTTTTTAAACACTGTTATTTCTGTAACCGCTCATTAGCGATATGAATGACTATCATAACTTTATTAGTGGCATGCAGTTTAGCCTTCTCGCGAAGTTTGCGTTACGATGTCAGATACACCCTGTATATTATGTACTTTCTAAGTATATCTTGGACACCAATGACTGATTACAAGGTGAAGGAAGACATCTTGAGGATCATCATCATCATCATTTCAGCCGAAAGACGTCCACTGCTGGACATAGGCCTCCCCCAAGGTTCTCCACGACGACCGGTCCTGCGCCTCCCGCATCCAGCGGTTTCCCGCGACCTTCACCAGGTCGTCGGTCCACCTTGTCGGGGGCCTACCCACGCTACGTCTTCCGGTGCGTGGTCGCCACTCGAGAACCCGTCGGCCCCATCGGGCATCGGTCCTACGGGCAATGTGTCCAGCCCATTGCCACTTCAGTGTTGCAATTCTTCGGGCTATGTCGGTTACTCTCGTTCTTCTGCGGATCTCCTCATTTCTGATTCGATCGCGCAGTGAAACCCCAAGCATAGCCCTCTCCATTGCCCTTTGAGCGACTTTGAGCCTTCTTATAAGGCCCATTGTTAGCGACCACGTCTCAATTCCATAAGTCATCACTGGCAACACACACTGGTCGAAGACTTTTGTCTTGAGACACTGCGGTATTTCGGACGAGAAGATTCTACGTAGCTTCCCGAAAGCAGCCCAGCCGAGTTGGATTCGACGATTGACCTCTTTCTCGAAGTTGGACCTTCCTAACTGGATAGTTTGTCCCAGGTACACGTAGCTATCAACAACTTCGAGAACAGAGTCTCCAATCTTTATAGGAGTCGGCACAACATGGGCATTAGACATGACTTTCGTCTTGCCCATGTTCATTTTAAGACCGATTCGCTTGGAGGCCCTACTGAGGTCTTCGAGCATTGTACTCAGGTCCTCCGCGGTCTCAGCCATGACTACGATATCATCAGCAAACCGAAGGTGTGTCATGTACTCGCCATTGATGTTGATGCCCAGTCCTTTCCAGTCCAGAACCTTGAAGACATCCTCCAATGCAGCGGTGAACAGTTTCGGAGAGACAACATCTCCCTGTCTGACACCACGCTGCAGAGGTATTGGTTTCGAGGTCTGGTCCTGTATTCGGACTGACATGGTGGCGTTTTCGTACAAACCCTTCAGCGCTTCAATATATCGATAGTCTACTTGGCACCGCTGGAGAGACTGCAGTACAGCCCAGGTCTCGATCGAATCAAAGGCTTTTTCGTAGTCCACAAACGCCAAGCAAAGGGGTAGGTTATACTCCTCGGCCTTCTGTATAACCTGCCGCAGCGTATGTATGTGGTCTACTGTGCTGTAGCCTTTTCGGAAACCGGCTTGTTCGGGCGGCTGGAAGTCGTCAAACCTGCAGGCGAGACGATTTGTGAGGACTCTTGAAAACAACTTATAGACATGACTCAGAAGTGAGATGGGTCTGTAGTTTTTCAAAAGGGTGTTGTCGCCCTTTTTGAAAAAGAGTACCACCACACTCCTGTGCCATGCCTGTGGCGTTTTTCCCTTATCTATGACGGAATTAAATAACTTCTGAAGGGCCCTAAGGATCGGTTCACCACCCGCCTTCAGTAGCTCTGCCGTTATTCCGTCATCGCCTGGCGCCTTGTTGTTTTTAATCTGTTTCAGAGCCAATCGAATCTCCTGCAGGCTGACGTCCGGGATATCTTCAGTGTAGTGTCGGGTTAATCTTGCTCTAGGGTCTTCAGCAAGATTTAATGCGGGTCTTGTCGTTGAAGTGTAGAGCTGTCCATAGAAATTCTCGACTTCCCTCAAAAGCTCGGGCCCGGACGTTAAGATCTTGCCGTCGTCAGTCTTCAGCTTGCTTAGCCGGCTATGCCCAATAGTCAGATCTCTAGCGAAAACTTTAGAGCCTCTGTTTCGCTCTATAGCCTCCGTTATACGCTCAGTATTATACCGACGTAGGTCGCGCTTCAGAGACTTTGAGATCTGCTTATTGAGCTGCCGGTATCTGCAAGCATCACTTGACGAACGCAAAATCATCTCACGTCTGTCCTCCATGAGCTCGAGAGTGTAGTCCGAGAGCTTTTTAGTTCTATTTGTACGGCGGGTCCTAAAATACTTAGTCCCGACCGTACGGACAGCTTCTACAAACCCGTCATTATATTCGTCCACATCGCCACTTAGGCATTCGAAGCGATTTTGGAGCTCGAGCTGGAAACCCTCGGAGTTGTGGATCTGAATGGGTGCTGGCCGAAGCGTGGACTTCATCAGGCGAGATCTTTCGGACACTATGTTCAGATTCAATGTGCCTCTGACCATACGGTGATCGCTGCCGCATTTGAGCGAGTTGATCACTGAGACATCATTGAATATGTGCCTTTTTGTCGTCAAAATGAAGTCTATCTCATTCTTAGTGACCCCGTCGGGACTGATCCAAGTCCACTTTCGCTGTTCACGCTTTTTGAAGAAGGAGTTCATCATAAAGAGTCCCTCCTTCTCCATGAAGCCAGCTAACATGTGGCCTCGGTGGTTCCGACGCCCAAATCCAAAATTTCCCAGTCCGAGCTCTTCACCACTCCGTTTACCAAGTTTAGCGTTGAAGTCCCCCATGATAACGCTGTAGTGAGTTTTAGAGCTATGTATGGCTTTAGAGATGTCCTCATACATAGTCTCTACTTCATCGTCGGAGTGTGTCGAGGTCGGGGCGTATACCTGAATGACCTTCAGCGAATACCGTTTGGTTATTCTGAGTATCAGGAACGCCACCCTGGTCGACACACTCTCGATCTTCACTACATTATCGACAAGGGACCTGTGGACGAGGAACCCGACACCACCTTGGGACTGATGGTCGCCCTCCCGGAAATAGAGCAAGTTACCGGATTTAAGGATTATCGAGTCCTCACCCTCTCTTCGGACTTCAGATAATCCCAGGACACCCCATCGCAACTTGCTCAATTCTTCCTCCAGTTCAATAACCCTCTCGTCGGTCCGCAGTGTGCGCATGTTTAGTGTTGCTAGGTCGATCCGTCGTTGAGGATACCTGGACTTTAATCTGAAATCGCCAACTCGCATTGAGCCAGCGTGGGGATAACGCTCAATCCTTCTTTGTATGTGAGGAAACCTGTTCCCAGCAGTGGGACGATAAGAAGGTTGATGATGATATCGAAAATTTCAAAATTTCATAAAAACCCAACACCATTGCCACCGTACGTCGAAAAACCCAACACCATTTTTAGTAGGAACTTCTTAGCAGCAACTCGAAATCAGAATTGATGTCCAGTTAATAGCAAATCAGTAGTCATTTATTCAAATCAGGCTGAGAATGACTGCACTTTTCGAAACTTAAAATTACATAAGATAGTCCCTCCAAAACCCCCGGCCTTCACCACTTCCTATTGCTTTCGCTAGAAAAAAGTGCGTAACAAACTCCCCAGCAGCACAGCTGTCTGTTCAATTAGATAACAATTGGCTGTGTAAAATACTAGACCTGTAATGTAACCAACCTTATAAGAGAGAGAACATTTAATTACATTATTTAGCATACGTCAGCTAGAAATGCCAATATAGATAAATAATGAAAAAAAAAACATGAAAATTAAATGCAGGTAAAAACTTACTAAATAAAATCTTCCAGTCATGAAGGACGTGACAGCTTAAATATTTAAAAATAAAAAATTATATGAACTCATGTAACCTGTAGGTAAGCTTAGAAAGTAAGCTTATTCTTGCAGCCATAGACTCACCGCCTATGACATGGGATCTACTACTGGTGAACAGGGTCTATGTTCTATATTATCTACGGGTTTGGCATCCATACTTGGTCCTTTAAGAGAACCTAGTACGTGGAGTGGAGAACTGGTTTTGCCCGATCCCTTCGAAAAAATACAGGCGTTATTAAACATTATCATCATCATTATCAACCTTTTAAATAAAACAACATAAAATTTTAAAACTATCGCATGCGTCGGTCGCGGACATAAGGCTATTTCCCTTTCCTTCTGTTTGCCTAGTTTTTGCTCGTATTAATTTCATTAATGCGATATTATGATCCCCGGGTCCCGAAAATGACACCTATGCTGTAGTTCTAAGTTGCTCAAAGATGCGATTCTAGAAAATTGTAAATAAATAAAAAGATAATAATGTAATATGTTTGTAGGGGACGTCAAGAGGCGGGGACGAAGTTCCGGATAGTTGAGGTGTGTTCTCATCCGCATAAGCATCCATCGTGGTCGGTATTTCCGGAAAACGTTTAAAAATAACTATAGTGTGATGCTCGATGCTTATTATTTTAGTTATACAGACACTTATATAAATTTAATATTAAGGGATTACAATGATAATCTCAGATTAAAACAGATAAGAGCCACTGGGTTTGAGTATGACCAACACACTCGATCGAAGCCTGAGCAAAGAATGCCCGCGCTAACAGTCGCTTGCTATGGCAAACGCTACTCCAGTCGGGTGTTACCCGCTCTTTAAAAAAAATCATAATTTATCCGAACACCGATCGATTAATCGACTTCAAAAAATAATTTAGGACAACTGATACTGATACTAATCAGATCACAATATTCAAAATTAACCATTCACGCGCCGCACTTCTCTTGATGAGAGGGAGTGGGCCATAATCCACCACGCAGGCCCAGTGCGGGTCGGTAGAAACTGTAGGCGTATATTAAATTAAGTAGCTATTAAAGTCACGCTGTATAATTATACTTTCAACAACTATAATCAAAATAGATAGTTTCAATTTTATTTAAAAGTTCGCTGAAAATAAATCGGATTTTACATTTTTAATATGCAACTTACGTATGCAAAAACTTTTCCATTTTAGCATAAAGTTTATGTCTCTCCTTTCTATGGCGCTCAAGCCTGGCCGTATCTAAATCTTGGAAGGAGATTTTATTTTGATGCGATGTATGCATTTCCTCTATATTGACCTTCGTTGTGTCATTGGCTTCAACTGCATCGACGCTTCTTTTGGCAAATGCTGGATTTATTAGTACTTTTCTGTAAAAAGTTTATTTAATTAAGTTTCGAGGTCAAGAAATTCCTTAGGTAGGTACAGTTTATAATCGGGCTCAAGGACTGAAATTATTTGCTGAAATATGATTTCATATTTAATTATTTGGGCTTTAACAGTCCACCCACTCGTTAAATTCGACTTTGAACTAATGGAGCAAACTCATTTAGGACTTGATGATTTACTTCCAAGTTACCGTTTATACTCAATCTTGTCAATAACTTTTCCATCTTCATCCAGATAATACAGCACATCGCTTTTTCTCTTTACATTCAACACTTTGTATTTATCCCTGAACATGTCAAAGTTTCCAGGATCTGTAGGTAGTTCCCAGGCTAATGCCGCAGTAGTGCCAAACCAAACGATGTTGCCAATTTGGAGATAGCCGTGGTTTTGGGTGCAGAAGACTGAAATAAGTAAAAAAATCAGTAGTCTTCGGTTTCAGTTACTCTCGTTATATAAATATCATCATCGAATTTTTAATCTGCATGGATTTTCTAAGTGTTCTATTTGGAGAAAAACTATAAGTAGTTTTTCTCCAAATAAATAAGTTTCAAACGTTACAATTATCTCTCCATTAGTAGTGTATGTCTATGAATGGAAACACCACAAAAAATATTTAGGCTGATTTTTCAATAGTCAGAATTTATATTTGAAGAATAATGCCTCTGATGGTTTGACATAGGTTTTATACAAAAGCTGTCAAACTGAAAAATATATTCCTCATATAATTATTATAATATACAACGTATGTATATGCGAAATCTAAAACAAGTGTTTTTATGTAAAGAATCTTTGTGATTCAAAAAGATATCATGATAAACCACAATGTTATGAGCTTGTTGCAACAAAAACCTGGTTCCAACAAGAATATGGTCAACGCTCCGCTTGGGCGGGCGAGCGGTGCGTTGAACTGTGGCGTCGGCTCTGTACCTACTATGATCTATCATAAATTGAATTGTGTGGTCGGTAACCACAATGTAACAATTTCTAAATGTATTTGGAAAAAATATAACATGGTGTAAAAATGATTGGAATCAATTCAGTTGCTTATTCAGAACAAACTATATTCAGGTTTCGTATAATTAAAAAATAATGTTGTCTATGACTATTGAAAATTTAGACTCTTGATATATTCAAATAAAATATCCTCCAAGGGATATTTTTTTACGATTGACTGTTGATGACGTTTAAATTATAATTCTTCTTCTTCGCATCCGAAGCCCCTCAGCTTTGGAGTCTAGGGTACGCTTTACCAGTCTAACTGCTCATTTTGGCTAAACTTCGATATTTCCATGAAGCGACAGCCGTCTGACCTCCACAACCCGAAGGCGATATCGAAGCATTGCAGTTAGAACAATTATAGGACTTTTGAGGGCTCCAACAACCCGTAACGACTGCATTAGATGGTCGTATGGCAACTGGGACCAACGGCTTAACATGCTTTCCGACGCACAACCAGACCAGTGCAATTATTCATATTCATGCATACAAATATTTGCACTGCGCTGGGGTCGAACCCGCGCTTCCTTGCGCAGCGGCCGCATTCACTACCGCTACGCCACGGAGGCTGCCTGTTTAAATTATAATTGTTATGATGTAAATGTCAATAAGCTGGATGCTAGAAACACACAACTTTAATAAATGGCGGTGTTTAAGGCAGTAATGGATGACTTTTAGCTAAAATGGTGATACATAATTACGTTTATTAAAGATATTTCATTAAGTTAAACGCCACAAAAATGAACAACGCGTCATAGTGACGTCACACGAATTCTACATTTCGCAATCAGAGTTTACCGTGGAATTAGCATACATGCGACTTCCGAATTTCAAAAAGGGAGGATGCTCGACCAGACGGGCGTTATGTCTGGCGGGCGGCCAGTGCCCGCCAGACATAACACCCGTCTGGTCGAGCATCCTCCCTTTTCAATGGAGCATGAGTAAACTTTACTCTCTGTTCCTCATGCCTCCACAAAGTGTTAATTATTTATTTATGTTAACGGAAATGTATGTAATGCGTCATTGTATACAATTCCTAGGAAATTTATATAATTCCTAAATTTGCTCGGAAATGTGTGAAATAAATTTTATAACACACATTTCCTAGTAAATCTATACATTTCCTAAATAGCTAACGGAAATGTATTACTTTAAAGATGTCCATTAGTATGCGGGGATTATAACAAAACTAACCTAACCTAACCTAATTGTTTCAATCGGAGTCTTAATAATAAATCTGTTTCTAAGTTTAACAACGTGTTTTATTAATTTTATTCATAGAAAGCATGGTTTTATACATTTCCTAATACGATATAGGAATTTTATACAATTTCTAGGAAATGTATACATTTCCCAGGATATGTGTGTATTAAATAATGTTTGGAACAATATTTTACACATTTCCTATATAGCTTCGGAATTGTATACATTTCCTAGTAATTGTATATAATTCCTAGGTATCATACATTTCCGGTAACATTTACACAAAGTGGAGCGAACGAGTGTTGCACTACAGGCAGTCTTCGAATGGGGTAATGCCAATCTTGTGGCATTCAATGCCGCCAAAACACAGGCGTGTCTTTTCACCGAAAAAAGGAGCCCGTTCACCTTAGCTCCTACTTTTCGAAATGTATCCTTGGAATATACCGACCGCCTTCAGCTTTTGGGAGTTGAGATTTCCTCGAACCTAAACTTTGGGCGGTTCATTGAGTCCAAGGTCAAGGTGGCTGACAGGAAACTTGGCGTTATCGCAAAGGTCCGGCAGTACTACAGTACGGCTAGTACATCAGGGCAGCTTCTAACGTTGCACAAAGCACAGGTCCGTTCGTGTGTGGAGTACTGCAGCCACATTTGTGCTGGTGCTGCTAAGTGTCACCTGGCCACTTTGGATTCAGTGGAGAGGCGTGCGAAGAGGCTGATTGGTGACCCTGATTTAACTCGAGGGTCTCCAAAGCCTAGAGCACAGGCGTAGAGTATCCAGCCTATCGGTGTTCTATAAGATGCATTTTGGGGCGTGTGCGAGGGAATTCCATGACTTAATTCCCCCATCTCCGTTCCACCATCGGACGAGCCGTCGTACGGCGAGTTTCTGCCCTTACGTTGTTAACACCACTACGATCCGGACGAAGCGTTTCGCCTCCTCCTTTATACCGCGTACATCGAGGGACTGGAACAATTTGCCAGCGGCGGTGTTTCCGTCGGACTACAATTTGAGTGTCTTCAAGGCTAGAGTGAATAGACTCTTAATAAACTAGTGCGCTTTACATCACCGATTGCGTCACTGCTTACCATCAGGCGGGATTGCGGTCAAGCGCTAGTTTATAAATAAAAAAAAGTACCTATTTGAAAAGAACTGCCATCAGGAAAGATCAGGAATCGCTTTCTTCTAGCTAACACTCCGAGTCTAGTTCCAATTCCTTCATTTTGGATTTGTGTTGCTACTGTTGTCAGATTTCCATCCGATGTGGTTTTATCAACAAATAGAACTGTTGATATTATAAATACGTAAATGAAAATGAACATTTCATGCTGGAAAAAATAAAAACAGGTTTTAAAAGAACTTGGATACAGTAATTTACGTGCACCTTTGAAAGCACAGAAGCTTATTGTAATGAGAGATAAAGAACACAATAATTTTGATAGATCTGCAGCGACAAGTCAAAATCTACCTCAATGGCATGAGAATAAAAGTCACTTTTTGGACTGCAATGATCAAATTCAGAGACAGAGTAGCTCTATTCTGTCTCTGAATTTGAAAATTGCTGAAAATCATATACTATAGTTCATTTATATACAACTAATATTGGTTGGTAATAAACTAATTGTGCAAGCGTGGTGATTCCGCTCAATCCTTCTCTGTATGAGAGGAGACCTGTGCCCAGCAGTGGGACGATAAAAAGGTTGATGATGATGATGATGGTGATGAAACTAATTGTGGGTCATTACCCACAATTACATCACTGCTTACGACGGTAAGAAGTAATGCAATCGTTGATGGCAAAGCACGTTAGTTTACTAAGAGCCTATTCACTCAAAAAACTGAGTGAATAGTAAGGAAGGCGGCAGTTAAGCGAGGTGATGCAATTTTAAATCCAAGACCAACGATGCAATGTTGCGCCAGAGGGAGATTGATCTGAAGACCCTCCAGGACCAAAATCCCGACACAACAACATTTGGCGCAGGATACCCGGCACACATCGCAACAGAACTGCTCAGACCATCCTACGTACGGCTTCACCAGACATGATGTCGGAACACGACGAATTGCTTGGCGGCAGGATTTTGTCTGGTGGGTGGTAACTTCTGCCGGCAGTCGATTTTATGGCCTACCACCGAGAAAATCAATATGCTGAATCAATCTGCTGGTCTACTTAGAAGTTTGTACTAACTTATTAGTTTTATGTACTTACAATTTATATTGCTCTGCCAAGAATGTTACCCCTTTCGACTTCCAAGAAAGCACTAGCATACAGTACACAAAACAAAAGCGTCACGTACTTAGCATCTTTGCATAAAATTACAAGCCTTTTGCAAATAACGACAATTGTTTTGAGAAACATGCTAATGAAAACGCAGCGGACTAATCTCACCCTTTTTAAATATCTCCTTGTCGGTTGGTTTGTATTCTCAGAATCATCATCATCATCTTTTCAGCCGAAATACGTCCACTGCTGGACATAGGCCTCCACGACGATGGGTCCTGTGCCTCCCGCATCCAGCGGTTTCCCGCGACCTTCACCAGGTCGACGGTCCACCTTGTCGGGGGCTTACTCACACTGCGTCTTCCAGTGCGTGGTCGCCACTCAATAACCCGACGGCCCTATCGGGCATCGGTCCTACGGGCAATGTGCCCAGCCCACTGCCACTTTAGTGTCGCAATTCTTCGGGTGGGTTCAGTTACGAGAGTAACTGATATAGCCCGAAGAATTCTTCTGCGGATCTCCTCATTCCTGATTCGATCTCGCAGTGAAACCCCAAGGATAGCCCTCTCCATTGCCCTTGGAGTGACTTTGAGCCTTCTTATAAGACTTGTTATTAGCGATCACGTCTCAATTCCATAAGTCGTCACTGGCAACGCACACTAGTCGAAGATTTTTGTCTTGAGACACTACGGTATTTTCAGAATACTTAATATTAAACGTAGTTATAACTGTAATGTATTGTTATAATAAGAAGTTTACATAACTTACCAAAAAAACATGTAAAAAAGGGAAATAAGTTCAATATTTATAATTCGGTGTGGTTACGACTTTACCGACAAAAAAAAATTAAGGTTTAGATCTCAATTTTTTGCCAGGGTGTCAAGTTCTGTATGTATATAATCCTGAAATTTATTTATAACATTGTGTATTTTTCTTAAGTAAATTTAAAACATAATTTCTTGTTTCTTTAATGATGTGCGATATTTATAAATGACTTTTTACGATAAGACCGCCTATAAATTATCTGTGAAAACTTCTTTGTAAATCATTAAAACCTGTTCAGTCTTTATTAAATTCTCTCCGAGTGCTTACTTGTTCTTGATTTCACTTTTCTGTCCTGTGCTGTACCTGTTACTGTTTCTTGTGCTTACCTAATATTCTCCGTGGAAACTTTTAATTGGCCTTCTTTCACTAACTACCTTTTACCTCTATACGAGTATGTGCTAGTTGTAAGTTTCCTAAAGATGTTAAAAAAAAATATCAAAAATTTTAAATAATAAAATTGTATGTTTTGTGGTAATAAGCGTATTTTCTTGTGTGTTGTCTATACTGTTGATAAGTTATACAAAAGTTATTAACAGTAAATAAAACAGTACAAAAGGTATAACTATCAAAATAACATAAAAACTCTTTCATTTTCTCATTTTGTTCTCTCACTATTATGTAAAATGTCTCATTTCACAAATTTGTATTAGATAGCATGTAGATATGCTTACTAATTATAAATATGAATAAAGTTTATTATGAGAAAATCTAAACAGCCTGTCTACCCCAAAGAAACGAGCGGAGATTTACAAGCGGAAAATGAAAAAGATATTAAAAAATGTTCTACACAAAACGGAATTTCAAGTAGGAAAAATAAATTCTAAGTTAAACGAGAACTCAAACAGCCTTTGCTTTTCTTAATAGGTTAAAAAATCGTTTATCTTCACTGAAGTACAGTAGTTTCTCATGCCACGTTCTTGAGAACGTAGATATAATTTAACAACCATACTGGAAAGTGTAATAAGTAATGTTAATTAAATTATCACAGACATATCACATATTAGGCGTGCAATCGATAATTTTAACATTCACACAAGTTTAAATCAGGTAATTAGTAATCTAGTAAGATTTATCCTTAAAAAGTTAGTTTAAAAAAAACGTCAACTTAACTTTTTTTACGTTTTCCAAACACTTAAGAAGAGCGCAGAAGTAGAAACAAAGAATTTCTGTTCGATGTCGGGAATGAGGCTTCTAGATGCAACATAAATGTCACAAGGGAGACATAAGACGAGAGGGGAGGGGGGGGGTCAAAGTTGGGAGGTAAGCTCCTTTTTCAAAGCAGTTATGTTCGCTAAATAGGAGTCGGCCTGGGCGTCGGGAGTCAGCAGCCAACTCCTGGCAAGGGCCTACGGGTGGCGAGCAATAGATACCTCGCTGCCCGGTAAGAACCAGCCCGGATCGACTTCATGTTTCGTTCCAAGCGCGCCTCAAAAATATGTCAGAACGCATTGTAGGAGTCGGTGTCTGCTAGTGTCGCGGGTAGTCCGAAAGAGAAACTAACTCTCTCACAGGCAACTGACGGAATACACGAGTGGATTTTTGTCAGTAAAACAGACACGCTGACACGCCCTCATTTGAGAAAAACATTGACCCTGGGATCTTCTTGATGCGGTCAATATTATGGTAATGTTTGGTAGACGCCTTTTTCCAGCAATGATCCAAAAATGGCTTCTATTGGCTGAATTACAAAAATGAACATTCTATAAAACCTCTATATATTTAACTTGATAAACATAAAATGACAATGGCGCCGATTCTGTAGATCACAAACTAATTTTAAGTTATGTGCATCTTTTTCTTTCCATTTCGTTAAGAAAAGGATAGAAGATAAAATGTCAGTTTAGACCTGTCAAATTAGTGCGCTCCTGACGTAAACTGGCGTATTTTAGTCGCCATGTTTATAATCGCGTTTAAACTGTCTATGGAGAGGAGTTTGGCGGGAAAGCCAAAATGAGTGCCACGCTCATTTTTCATTGGACTTTTAAATTATTTATAGTGTCGTTTACTAAATAAAAACGGGTGATTTATGTAGTAAAAAGTGCATTCACTGAATAATTCATAAAGAAGAGTGAAATATTGTAGCATAGTGGTCACATCATGTCTTTACCCCAAACCCCTCTTAATCGGCCTCACGTGGGAAACTAAAGGAGATAGCTTAAGTTAAATTAAGCTAGGATAAGGTAGGATAAATTAGGATAAGTTAGGATATAAACTGAAGAAAAAAAGTTACTTAAGACTAGGCTGTATGGCGTACTATGCCTTTGCCTTTTCCGTTCCTCTGAACGGAAAGAAGTAAACAAAAAAAAATGTCTATGGAGATCTTAATATGACAGGAATAAACTGACAATTTATCTTCCGTCCTTTACTTAACGAAATGGAAAGAAAAAGATGCACGTAAGTTAAAATTAGTTTAGTTTGTTGACAACAGAATCGGCGCCAATATCTGCTGTAATATTTGACAGAGTAAATAATGTCAATGTACATTTACTACACCCACATTTTGCCAATTATGTGGCGAAACTATTGCTGATAGAGAAACCAAAATAAACTATACCCAATCGACGAAATTCCAGAACTGAAGACTTCATGCTTACCAGTACCATTACCATTAAGCTAAAAGGCAGTTGTTTAAACAAAATCATATCATAATCAAACATAAACAGTAATTTATGACGTTTAACATTATTCTACTTCATTAATAAATAACAGCAATAAACGGAACAACAGTGCTAACTTCATTTATTACCCATTCAAATATAATTGCAATTATATTGTCTCTGATTGCTTACATACCTACATGGGACGGCGTAAAGTGACGGTTTGTTTATGTATTATATTGAAATATGACAAATGTTAATGTTAAATTAATGATTTATTTTACTAAGTAGATTTAGCAAACACTTTTACAAGTTTTTTTTTTTAAATTTAAACTAGATAACTTCGTGTCTGACTTTCTTTGTAGCATAACTATGAAAGACATTGTTCAATCAATCAACTCAGCCTATGGTCCGTAATTCAGTGAGTCCACTGCTGGATACAGGCCATTTTCGGCGTGCTTTGGAAAACTTTGGGGTATCAGAAGGTGAAGAAATAACTCCCAGAATATTCTCTCGGTAATAATAATTTATTTTAAAAAATGGCGCATCTTAAATATTATTTTCAATTTTAGGTCTAACCAATAAAAACTCTTACATTAAAAATATTACAGTCTTAACAAAAATTTTGACCAATGCTTTTTATAAGCAATTTAGACTAATCACCACACAGCACAGTTGTCGCGAGAAATCCGCACGGTGTCGCTTGTGAGCTTAAGGCGTGCGCGCGTGGTTTGCGCGCCAAAAGCAAATTAAGCATTAGTAGAGGTGCCGTGTCGCGCACTTTCATTAGAGCGCGGCCCCCGACGAGTGCAGAAGTGTTAAATGCGACGGCTGAAGATAATAAATCTATGTTTACATGCGGCCTACTCAGACAAAAATGTTAACTGCACAAGTGCACATACGCAATACGACACACGTCGCGCACAAAGCCGACTAGGTTAACATTGACGCCGAGCGCGCG
The DNA here is from genome assembly GCA_037179545.1 of Sesamia inferens. Classification (NCBI taxonomy): domain Eukaryota; kingdom Metazoa; phylum Arthropoda; class Insecta; order Lepidoptera; family Noctuidae; genus Sesamia; species Sesamia inferens. Next base: position 27,692,334 of record CM073933.1, on the reverse strand, counting down.
TCTTACACACATTCACAACTCCACATGCAGTCACACACACAAAAATCCACGCGAGCGGTGAACACAGAGCTGTTACCCCGTGGTAAGCACGTACTGTAGCGGAGCTACTCGGCAGGAGCCTGGTAGCACGGGCGTAGGGAAGCACTTCGGGCGCTCCTACAGTCACACACATAATAACACACACTGATGAACGCTGGAGGGGAGGCGTATCCCTACGGCCCCAGCATAGGTGTGCGAAGACGGCGGGTCCCCTATTTTTGAGGACCGAGAGAATAAGGCCACGGTCATGGAGCTATAAAGGAGCCCCCAAATTGTCTTTTGAACCCTCTCGTTGGTCTCTCGCCCCCATCTCGGGGGCGCGAGGAGACCAACGAGTTGAAGTGTGAAATACGACGACTGAAAATAAAAAATCGATGTTCCCGGTGCTTACGATAACGACATGTAATATCCGCAGTGCAGTCCTAGCTGCGGAATGTGACACACAGTTCTTTTAAGAACTCTTGATTCAATTTACATTTCTTGTCAGGAACCTGAACAACGTACAACAAACTGGATTCAGTCAGTATTTTTCATAGATAGACCGCCTATCTGACCTACACAACCCAGCTACTGGGTATTACGATAACCCTTGGTGACTGGTGGTCAGACTTGCAGACTTCTGACTACCGACTGGGACGGACAGGGCAGGCACGGAGGGGTTTCGCTAAAGATGGTCACCCATTCATTGCTAACTGCGGCAAGCGTAACTTAACCAGATCGATCGAACTGAGCGACTTTTATTATTTAGCCATGAGCCTTCTTAATCTTATATATTAGTTATTATTATAAGTTAGATTCAGATTTTTTTTAGATTCACATATTTCTTCTTCATCTTATAGATGTCCACTGCTGGACATAGGCATCCCCCAAAACTTTCCACGATGACCGGTCTTGTGCTGCCCGCGTTCATCGGCTTCCTGCGGCCTTCCCAGGTCATTAGTCCACCTTGTTGAGGACGTCCCTACGCTGCGAATAATTCACAAAATATGTACTTACATTAAACTGACACAGTGTTAGATAAATCTTGCTTTATTTAGATTTTGTTCGATAAATCAATACTTACATGCAGTGAACATATAATCATAACTTGCCTTTTTACGTTAAAAAACTGGCACATGTATACATAAAAGTAAAATCACAAATAAACCTCCTTCTTCGAAGCCACGTTAAGTTTCCCAATGACTAAAATTAATTTAAAAGCAGATGAAACCACAGAATAATTTAGTAGAATTTATTTATCATTTTGCAACTACATCATAATTAGCGCTAGCCACAGCGGTTGGCCTAAACTATGCCCCAGCCTCCAACGGAATAAGTAAACAATCCAATGATATGCACTCTACTACTACTCGTATGACACTAACATATGATCAGAAAACACTTGATAATTTAAACAGTTTATTTATTATTTAATTATAAATAATATAATTTATTTTGTTCTGCATAAAAATATAAAATTAACGTAGGTAGTAAGAAAATAATATTATACCAATCTGATAATTGACAAAAATACTGACAATAGAAAGGCACTGTGATAGCATCTACATCGTTATATGAGATCTACGCATCACTAAAGGTGCATCGCGCAAGCAATATTTACCGCGCGATGGGCATACATACCTACAATATCACAAAATTACCCTGCAGGTCCCTATTAAACGAATTTTCTTCTTAAATTTTAAATGAACTTACTAGGCTTACCGAGCGCGCGATGGGCATTTTTTTTTTCTTGTTGTGACCAGAAATTCTTTAAGGAACTTCTCGAGATGATTTGTCGGAACACGCACTACGAACGAATTGAAATCCGTGCTGTAACGTGAGTCCAACCTCTCGACCCTCAAAGTCCACGATCTACTCAACCTTTGTGGTGCCTCTGGACACATAGAGCAGCGTCGTCGGCACTGCTGGACGCAGCAGCATGTTGGATCCTGTCGGAACTGTACCGCACTGATTCCGGCAAGGGGGCTTCTTCTTCCTCTTCACTTCCTTAACGAAACCATCTTTGTCGCACGTGTCCTATACTGGACCCTGCCTTTTCAGAACCTGCTTTGGTTTTGACAGGCTCCGTTTACCCCCTTTAGTTTTACCTGCGAGTTTTGTGGCTCAACAGGAATTTTAGCGGCTACAATTGCTGCGTAGGCTCGCTCGCCGAGCCTACACAAGTCATCGTCTCCACAGGGACGGCCGCGGCACACGTTGCTACGCATGCATTCTCGGCAGCTGGTGACGCATTCGAGCCCGCCGACTCGAAACTACAGATGGAGGCGTTTTGTGCCCCCCGACGAGTGTTCGTTCACATTTGCCGCATCGGTAGGGGACCTACTTGCAAAAATTGCATTGCATAATAACACTACTACTGCCCGCAGATTGCTAATAGTGTTGTTAGATGTATGATTGTTCGGTTGGTAAATATTAAAGACTTTAGATAATTAGACTGGTTTATTACACTTGTAGAATTATATTATTGGAAACGACCTCTTCTAGGTCAGATCCTAAGTTACAATGACAAGACAATAGACTATATTCATAGACACTAATACATAGAGATGGTATTAGTTACTCGACTACAGAGTAGTGATGTATGATACAACATCCCCCCTGTTTAAGTTTAAATTAACCCTTGACAAACAATATTATAGAAACCTGACTTAGTTACAATTTAGACAATGACTTAAGACTATGGTTAGGTCTTAATCTAGATTACAATGTTCTACTTAATCTATTTCATCAATTAGCCTTCTGGTTGGCTTTACAACTCTTTCAGAACGAGTTACATGTTGACTGACTGAGGATTGAGATGAGAGCTCTTGAGGTCTAGACTCCTGCCTGTTACCTTCCTCTCTCCCCTGCGACGAATTGGATAGCATAGGAGAATATTTGTGTCTTAAATGAACCCTATTCCTCCTATACCTAACTCCATTGACATCCTCAACGACATATGACCTATTATTAGCCAACCTTAGCTTGACAATGGCTTGTTCCCAATTGCTATCAGGCTTTCTTTTAAAGTATACTTGATCATTGGGATACAGTAATGACAATGACTTTGTATTTCTATTATAATATTTAGACTTATTTTTATTATTTTGCTTGACACATTCTTCATAATTTTTGAATGTAACCACTTTAGGTTTTAATTTCTTATAAGACATAGGAATGTTATTTCTTAAATTCCTGGACATTAACAATTGAGCTGGAGATGGTAAATTATTCTTAGGTGTGTTTCTATACTGTAATAAAGCTATGTATGGATCAGATGAGTTTCTTTTACATTTTTTTAACATATTTTTGATAATTTTGACTGAACTCTCTGCTTGACCATTTGACTGTGGATGATATGGGCTAGTTACAATGTGTTCTATGTCCCATTCATGCATAAAATTCTTAAATTCTAATGACTGAAAAGGAGGACCACCATCAGACACTAAAGATAAAGGTATTCCATGACGAGCAAAAATGGACTTTAAATGTGTTATTACATTCTTTGCTGTACTGTTTTTATTTAACAAAGCTATTTCTATAAATTTAGAATAATAATCTGTGACAATTAAATAAGTAAGGTTATCAAAATACATCAAATCAACACCTACTTGTTGCCATGGATATTTATTTATTTCAAAATTTTTTAGTGGTTCCTTTGGATTATTAGGTTTAAATTGTGCACATACATAACATTGTTCTACCAAGTTTTTAATATCAGCTGACATGCTTGGCCAGTACAAAGACTCTCTAGCCAGTTTTAAGCATTTATTTATACCTTGGTGACCTTCATGAATTTTACCTAACATTTCCTTATACATTGACTGTGGTACTATTAATTTTGACCCTTTGAACAACAAATCTTTGACTACATGAATTTCAGCTTGTATGTTCCAAAATGGTTTTATTGACAGACTGACATTATTTTTATTTTTTGGCCAACCTTCATAATAATACTTTTTTAACAATTGCAAAGTATCATCTTTCTTAGTGTTCTGTAACAATTTTGTACAGTACTCCTTTGTGACTGCTAGACTTGAATGCATTAAATTGACATGACAAGATATTTCTGACTCATTCTCAGGTATATAATGTTCTTTCAATGCTGCTCTAGACAGAGTGTCAGATATAAACATTTCTTTACCTGGAACATGTATAACTTCCAAATCATATTTTTGTAAAGTTAACATCATACGTTGCAATCTTGCTGGTACATCATGTAATGGCTTTTTAAAAAGATAGACTAAAGGTTTATGATCAGAATGAACAGTTACTTTATGACCGTACACATACTGGTGAAATTTTTCACAACCAAACTGAATGGCTAACAATTCTTTCTCAATTTGAGCATACCTTGACTGAGTTTGAGTTAATGTTTTTGAACTATAAGCAATAGGTTTATTATTCTGCATAATGACTGCTCCTAATGCTGACTTTGACGAATCGACTGACAAGACTAATGGTACATTTGGATTATAATGAGCTAAAACTGGTGAATTTGTAATTTCATCGATTAAACTCTTAAGACATTGACTATGATTTTCATCCCAAGTCCAGACTGAATCTTTCTTCAAAAGATTTCTTAAAATTTGAGTTTTTTGAGACAAATTGCTAATAAAGGGACCTAAATAATTGATCATACCTAATATTCTTTGCAATTCTTTGACATTTTTTGGTGTGGGCATATTGACAATTGCTTTTACTTTCTCTTCATCAACCCTAGCACCATCTTTACTAAAAACATACCCTAAAAAACAGACTTCTGAAACTAGAAATTTACATTTAGACTTATTGAACTTTAAATTGACTTCACGTGCTCGTTGCATGACTTTATGTACTCTCTCATTATGTACTGACTCGTTTGGTCCATATACCAAAATATCATCGATGAATATTAGAACTCCTTCTAAATCACCGAACAAATTCATCATGACTCTTTGAAAAATTTCAGACGATGCATTAATACCAAAAGGTAACCTTAAATATTTATATCTACCGAAAGGTGTTTGAAATGTACATAAATCAGAACTATATTCATCTAGTTTAAGCATCCAAAATCCTGAAAATGCATCTAAATGAGAAAAACAAACAGCTCCTGCTAGTTGAGATCTGATCTCATTTATTGACTTTAGTGGATAAATTTCCCTTATAATATTCTTATTCAAATTTCTAGGATCTAAACAAATTCGTAACTGACCCGTGCTTTTGACTGTTATCACTATACTGTTCACCCATTCTGTAGGTTTAAAAACCTTTTCAATGACCTGCATTTTCTCCATGCGATCCAATTCATCGCGCAGTTTGTTCAGTAAAGCGAAGGGTACTCTTCTCGGAGCATCCACGCATGGCACTGCTTCAGGTTTGAGTTTCAGGCGACAGACTTGAGGTAGACATCCAAGACCCTGAAATACATCATTGTATTGTGTAAGAATTTGTTCACTAAAATTTTGTTGAGACACAGAGAAAACTCTTTGAATTATACCTAATTTTTCACAAGTTGGTAGACCTAAAACATTCGGACAAACTAAATCTGTGACTATAAACACTATATTTACACTAATAGTGCTATTATTTAAAGATAAACTACATTTTACATTGACTTTGCCCATAATGGGTATTGATATACCACCAAACCCACTAACGTTTATTTGACATTTCTCAAGTGACATTTGACTTTGACATTTCAAAGATTGAAAAGTTTTCTTTGACATAATATTGATATGAGCTCCTGAATCAACAATGCAATTAATTTGTGTATGACCAACTAAAATGTTTATGTTCCATGACTGTTTAGAATAGTATTTGTTTTCTTTTGACTCGACTGTATTGACCTGTTTACTATGTGTTGACTTTGCTGTAATAATTCTACAAGTGTTTGTTGTGTGAGATTCCTCAGACTTGTGTCTGTACTCATCATTAAGATATGAATCTCGACTAAGACTTTTTGACTTTTTTGACTTGACTGTGAATCTCTCAGACTGTTTAGTGTTTTCATCATTGAGATATGACATATGACAAGATTCTTCATTGGATCTCTCAGACCTATCAGTCACCAGCCTTTTTTCATCACTGGGGCATTTTTTATTAGACCTCTCAGATATGGCATTATCACCACTTTCATCACAGAAATATGACACAGGATATTTTTTATGACAAGATGAGTCTTCATGAGATCTCTTAGACATTGACTGCGACTGGCCTATGTGCGACCTGACCGTTGATTGTAACTTATGATCTGACTGGGTGTATGACAACCTGCTATGTCTGTAATGATTTTGATTGTGATGACTTTGTGACTCTAAATGACAATTATATTGACTATACTTATGACTATGACTGAAGTTATGACAATTTAAAATTCCAACAAAATTATCTTGACTACCAGTTGAACTAAAAGACTCTAAATGACTGACTTTTTTATTATTGGAGTAACAAAATTTTGCAAAATGACCATAAGAGTTACATGACCTGCATTTAGCTCCCTGCGCTGGACATTTGTAGCGGTGGTGTTGTCCACAGCGGCTACACGTCTTCGAGCGCTTCTCAGGACTGGGACTTGACTTTGACCTCCCTGCGCTGGATCCCTGCTGACTGACTGGTGAAGCTCGCCGTCGCTGACGCTCCGCTCGACCACGGCTCCTCCGACGCAGATGCATGACTTTTTCAGACTCTTGACTAGTGGACCTCTTGACAATTTGGTCTGCATCCTGCTGTGCGACGATGAGTGTCCTAGCTAGCTCTCGCATCCTCTGATATGTCAGATCAGGTTCCTGCAGCAGTCTCTGACGTACATGTGCTAAGTCCAAACTCAAGTTGGCGATAAAAATATCTCTGATAAGAGATTCTCTGAGCGTTCCAAATTCGCAATCTTGGCTCTTATTTTCGAGATCGGTTAAGAAATCCTCGATGCTTTCCGATTTCTGTTGACGTGTGGTAAAAAACATGTAACGATACATGGTAATATTTTTTCTGGGTTGAAAAAATTCGTCGAATTTGGCTTTGACGTCATGTAATGTGCTTTCTCCAATATTTATGTTGAATGTGTTGAAAATATTTAAGCATTTTTCACCAATGTGATGTAATAAAATGGCGATCTTGCGTTTCTCACCGGACTTGTCCAAGCCCGTTGCCAACAAGTATAATTCAAACTGTTGCCACCAGCGCTTCCAGGTTTCGAAATTGTTGCTTGTTGCATCTGACGACATTTTAAGCGCCTTCAAGCCACTGTTCATTGCAGCTCCGGTGTCATGGCCGCCACCGACGCCATCCGACTTTTGCATTTTATGAATTTTCTTTCTTCGTATTGGGTTTTTTCACTCTTCTGACACCATGTATGATTGTTCGGTTGGTAAATATTAAAGACTTTAGATAATTAGACTGGTTTATTACACTTGTAGAATTATATTATTGGAAACGACCTCTTCTAGGTCAGATCCTAAGTTACAATGACAAGACAATAGACTATATTCATAGACACTAATACATAGAGATGGTATTAGTTACTCGACTACAGAGTAGTGATGTATGATACAACATTAGATAACTCCAACTGATGCTCCATCTCGACCTGGCTTTGCTTCAGGAGTGTAATGTTCTTCAGCAGTCTGGTGACGTACGTGGTCGAACGTGACGGGCGGCAACTTATGCAAATCCTTTACCACGAATTCAGGTACGTCGTCCGGATTGGTCTCCTTCAACAATGTCACGATGTCCTAGATACTCTTCTCTGTACCATCTCTTCGACGAGATGACATATGGCTAACTATGCCGAGCGTCGTGAACAGCAGCATCTTGGCACTGCTAATCTCATCCTCCTTAAAAGATGACTTGCAGGTCTGCAAGATGCTGATCTCGTCCATGTAGTCGATGGCATGTTTGATAAATGCCAGTACTTCATTGGCTATGAGAGTTTGAGAGCTCATAGAGGTAACCGGGCACCGGTTAAAGTCACGCAATTCGCGAATGCAATATTAGTACAGAGCAGCGCAAACGCGACCATACTCGACGGCGCATCGCAACCTTTATGAACGTTTTAAACGTCAATATTACATAAGACAGTTCCCCCAAAACGCCCGCACTTTGCCACTTCCTAGTGCTTTCGCTGGGAAGAAGTGGCGGAAAAAACTAGTTTTACAATCACGACTGATCAGTTATCCAAAAGGTTGTGGAATTACTGAAGAGTTTGTACATACATTATTCTTATAACAGAAGTAGTTCTTGACATATTACTTTTGTACTCTAACCAACCCCTTTTAAACTCATCATAGGAATCATTAACTGTATTATTGCGGAAGCCGTAATGGTTAGCTGTGTTAATATCATCAGTTTAATTACATATGAAACAAATGGTGACCACAGCACCCGGTCATAAAATCGTGATAATTTGTTTTGTGTTTAAAATTATTATTTTAGTTAATCATATTATTATTCGCTGAAAACCTAATTCTAAAAGTAAATTAATACAACGCGGACCTAATATTCACAAAGTAAACTAAATTTAATTTCAGTGCATCCGTTTCTTACCATTTCTTTAAGAAAAGGACATAAGATAAATATTAGTTTAGTACTATCAAATTAGTTTACGCCTGATGTAAACTGACGTATTTTTAGACGCCATGTTTTTAAACACGTCGAAACTTTCTAAGAAGTATTTTAATTTGACAGGGCTAAGCTAATATTTTGTCTTATGTCCTTTTTTTATTTATTTATTTATTTATTTTATTATTTATGTACACACAATAAAATACATATAGATACAACAAAATGAAGATCTGAGTACAAAGGTACTGCTTATTTCTTAAGAAATTTCTTCCAGCAGACCTGCGAAAGGAGAAGTAAAACAGAAATGTAGACAATAGTGTGTAAGAACAAGGAGGAAATAAAATTAAAGAATTTAATATAATAGAAAGAAAACGATGCACTTAAGTTTAGTTAAGTATGTGAAGGGAAGGGGCCATTGACGACATGGTATTAAAAGAACCTAAATTTATATACCTGAAACAATATGGCAGCGGCGGTGTTCCCATCTGACTACAATTTAAGTGTCTTCAAGGCTACAGTGAATAGGCTCTCAATAAACTAGCGTGCTTTACCATATCTACGATTACATCGCTGCTTCCCAACAGACGGGATTGCGTCAAGCACTAGTTTATAATATAAAAAAAAACATTTACTGGATGCCTGTAAAAATCACTGAGCTAAATGGATAGCGTTATTTAACAATTAGTGTAATTACCATTATCATAAAGTTCATATTTATTTGAATAGAAATAACGTGAATTTGAAACCAATATAAATTGATTCTAAGTGCATTTGTGGAAAAATCTCATCTCTGACAATTTGAGTGTCTTCAAGGCTAGAGTGAATAGGCTCTTAATAAACTAGCGCGCTTTACCATCAACGATCGCATCACTGCTTACCACCAGGTGGGATTGCGGTCAAGCGCTGGTTTATAATTTATAAAAAAAAAAATGCTGATGCCGTGGTGAAGTGAACTGTGGGTAACTGGGAGTAACCAATAGAGCCCAATATTGAAATGCAACACTTAAGTGGCACTGAACAGAGCACATTTCACGTAGGACCGATGTTCGGTGGGGCCGAAAGTTTCTCGAATGACGACCACGCACCGGAAGACGCAGCGTGGGTAGACCCCGACAAGGTGGACCGACGACCTGGTGAACGTCGCAGGAAACCGCTGCAAGCGGGAGGCGAAGGACGGGTCGTCGTGGAGATCCTTGGGAGAGGCCAATGTCCAGCAGTGGACGCTTTTCTGCTGAAATGATAATACACTCACTTCATATAATTTTGTGACCTAAGTGATTTTTTTTTACGGAATACACCGACAGTCCCTCCATGGATAAGCTACGTGAAGAAATAAAACTTATCTTGAGTTGAGGTAGCATGTCAACCAAGTTCAAGTTGGCGAGCAGTACCGCGTGTATATTTACAAGAACCATTTGGAGCCACTTTTGACCTCTTCCTAATCAAAATCTATTTAACATAAACATACCTGTGGGGGCATGAGGAACAGAGAGTAAAGTTCACTCATCCTCCATAGAAAAACCGGCCAAGTGCGTGTCGGACTCACGCACAAAGGGTTCCGTACCATTGATTTGTGAAATTAAAGGATTTAAGTTATTTGTATGAAAGTTTACGCGGTAATAAGCGGTTTACGATTTGGTTTCGTTGGTAGTTTTTATAGTAATGTACATCATATGTTTTTTTTACATTTTTCATTTTCTTATTTTAGAAGTTAGAGCGGTTTACGAAAATATTTTAGAAACCTCAATATAATTTTGGAAGACCTATCCATAGATACCCCACACGTATGTGTTTGATGACAAAAAAAAAATTTGAGTTTCAGTTCTAAGTATGGGGAGCCCCCAATATTTATTATTATTTTTTTTTATTTTTGCATCAAAATCTTAATGCGGTTCATAGAATACATCTACCTACTAAGTTTGAACAGTATATCTTTTATAGTTCCGGAAAAAAATGGCTGTGACATACGGACGGACAGACGGACAGACAGACATGACGAATCTATAAGGGTTCCGTTTTTTGCCATTTGGCTACGGAACCCTAAATAGGGAGGATCCTCCGACCAGACGGGTGTTATGTCTGGCGGGTACTTGCCCAACAGTTAATTTGGTTAAGTTGGGAAATTGTATGTATGCTAATTGCACGTTAAACTCTGCTTGCAAGATGTAAAATCCGGGTGACGTCAATATGACGCGTTGTGTGTTAAACCGCTACCACGCCAAACTTTTACATACTAGCCATCGTATATATTAGGCCAAACGACTTACTCAATGTTATATGCATATAAATGGTGTATGTTTTAAGGTGCAACTCTTCTTAATGTTTAATTTGCTCGTAATAATTTAGCCAAATAATAAGGTTCAGAAGAACAAAAGTTATTTGCTGTGTGTTAATTACTTTATATTAAGAAGACTATTCAAATTTAAAAAGTTATTCATAAACATCGACCATAATTGTAGCAGAAAAGAAACAAGAAATTATGTTTCAAATTTACTTAAGGAACTACACATTTTTATTACTAAAATTTAGGGTTATACAGTATGTTAAGAAAACCCTGTCCGACCCATAAGGATAATAAAGGTTAGGTAAACACATTACCAAATATAAAAAAATTTTTTACGTAATCATCATAGTACCAATACAAATGAATATTGAAATAATCTTTTTTTCCCGCGAATTAATTCCAACTTCCCCGAAATTTGGTCATTTTTAAAGAAGTGACAACACCGGTATACACCGGCCGCGTGCCCTGCCGCCCGCCGCCCGCGGAAGGGTGCATAACGCACATTTATTAAGTTACCTCTTTTTATCCCCTAATATCAAAAAATCCCCTAAATAAATAATATTTATTTATTTAGGGGATTTTTTTTTTAAGTTTAGCCCAGTTTTGTATCCATTAGTAGAATCAGTTATCGATACCTAACAACACCTTCACGGGTCGGACAGGGTTTTCTTAACATACTGTATATAGAACTTGGCATCCATTTAGATCTCAATTCCTTTGTAGGTAAAGTCGACAACCACCCAATGTTATGATATTGAACCTGGCTCCCATTTTTTTTTCATTTATGATTTTAATGGCATACTTACTCCTTATCTTCTTCTTCATCTCAGTGTTAATCCCAGTCGCATCTGTAGCTTTTTTCAGCTTTGGAATCTGGGGTCCGCTTAACCAGTCTAACTGCTGATTTTGGCTAAACTTCGATATTTTCCGTAAAGCGACTGCCGTCTGACCTCTACAACCTGAAAGCGATATCGAAGCATTGCAGTTAGACCAATTGTTGGATTTTTAAGGGCTCCAACAACCCGTAACGACTGCCATTAGATGTTCGTATGGCAACCGGGACCAAAGGCTTAACGTGCTTTCCGAGGCACGACCAGACCAGTGCAAATATTCATATTCATGCATACAAATATTTGCAATGCGCAGGGATCGCACCCGCGCCTCCTTGCGCAACGGCCGCGTTCGCTACCGCTACGTCACGAAGGCAGTCCATACATTTTTGACCTTTTAACGTCACTTAACTTTAATCATTGTTTATGAATAAACACCACAGTGTTTGAGGGGTTTATTCATAAACGATGATTATAGTCAAGTGGCGTGCAAACGTCTAAAATGTATGGTTAAAGAATCGCTAATCTCTAATTAACTTTAAGCAAAGTGTATGCAGCCTATTGCTAATCCATTGCTTCATGTCTTTGAAAAATGTGTCTGCTCAACAGCGTAAATAACGCAATGAATATTGTAGAAATGTCAAAATGACAGAACTCGCTGGATGCAGGAGGCGCAGGACTGGTCGTCGTGGAGATTCTTGGGGGAGGCTTGTGTTAGAATACAAGCCTCCATATATACTTTTCTTAGTGAAATAGGAAGAAAAAGCTGCACTATACTTGCTCTTAATTTAGTTCGTAAACAAGAAAATCGGTGCTAATATTTGATCCTAAGCCATCTCCTGTAATATTTACGAAATTGTTCATACATTTAGGAAGGCGCAGCATTTTGTGGTGGTTTCGAACGTTTTCTCCCTCAGGTGTGATCAGAACCAGCCAATACGTTAGCTTCTAATTCAATTTACATGAGATGTTCCTACTGTAATACGTTGCATTAGAAAATAAAAGTGGATAAGAAATATTTTATTGTATGCTACCTTCGGCCCGCGATTTCACCTGTAGTAGTTTTGATACTGATAAGAACAACGGGATAAAAATTATCCTATATGTTATTTCTAGTTATAAACTCTCTGTGCACCGCGTTAAAGAGTAATAAACATTGTATTATAGTTGGTAATAGGGGATTCATTCATAAATGATGATTAAAATTAAGTGACGTGCAACCGTCAAAAATGTATTATTAAACTTACCTAAAATTACACTGTTGATGCAGATGCAAGCAATATGCGTAATTATAACGTAAATTATTGTAAACATTTACATTTTTAATAATAAAAAAAATAAATAAAATAAAATAAAAATAAAAAAATAAAATAAAAATAAAATCTATTTATTTCAGGCAACATGCCCATATATTGTTAGTCTACAACTTAAAAACTATGTTAGTATTAAATAATGAATAAAATAAAAATAAAATAAATATAAAATAAAATAAAATAAAAACAGTTAATTAAGGTATTTGCCTCCCTCTGGGGCACCAGGCACACGCACTTGTGCTTGTACCCAGTGCCGCAGAAGGGGGCTGTCCAGCTTGTGGCTGAGCACGTTCAGAATGGTGTTGGCGCTCCCACGCGTGCGAAACATCAGCGATGCGATGCGGCGCCGCAGCACAGTGTGTTTAATGTCTGGACTTGAAAAAATACGATGATCCCCGAGTTTGTTTCGGCTATTTCTTCTCAGAGGTAGTCAGTTAGGAAATGCCGGCTAAATATAGTTAAAAAAAAAAAACATATGACGTGTAAAAGTGGTCAGTGATCCTGCTCGCTTAATAAACGATTTTATTTCATTTCAGAGGTAGATTGACCGACGGCTGCGTTGCCAATCTGGTGTGATACCTGCATGGAACAAATATTTCTGTGGCCTGCAGGTACTCGTAGTTGCACCAGATCGGGCTGATTGTGTTTGCGAGTTTTAATGTTTGTAAACGCATCCACAATACAGGAGATATTAGTACATAGTATGGGGCAACCTTTAAAAATAATAGTATAGGATTAATAGGATAATAATTAGGAGGACACACATTAACATATGTATCATCATCATCATCAACAGCAACCTTTTTATCGTCCCACTGCTGGGCACAGGTCTCTTCTCATACAGAGAAGGATTGAGCGTAAACACCACGCTTGCTCAATGCGGGTTGGGGATTTCAGATTTAAAATCCAGGTTTCCTGAAGATGTTTTCCTTCACCTTCAGTCATTGGTGTCCAAGATATACTTAGAAAGTACATATAACTTTACAAAAATTACATTGGTACTTGCCTGACCTGGAATCGAACCCGCGCACTCATATTTCAGAGGCTGGTGTTTTAACCACTAGGCCACCACGTCGTTTAGTTCGACGTCTAGTTCAGTCGTGTCAAATTAATATATTCCAGAGACAGTTTAGATGCGATGAAAAAATTATTCATAAGTCAATTATATTTCTAATATTATTTATTAATTATTTGACAGATGAAGTGGGCTCTCATTGTAAGTCGACCAAAATTCCCCTATGTATTTATATTCATACTGAAAATCGAAACCGGGTACGATGCGCCAAATGATGTTGTGTTGGGAGTTTGGTCGTGGAAAGTCTTCAGATCAATCTCCCTTTGGCGCAGCATCGTTGGTCGTGTTGTTGGGTTTAACATTGCATCACCTCGCTCAACTGCCGTCTTCCTTCCTATTCGTGCAGTTTTTCTGAGTGAATAGGCTCTTAATAAACTAGGGCGATTTTCCATCAACGATTACATCACTGCTTACCATCAGGCGGGATTGCGGTCAAGCGCTAGTTTATAATCATTAAAAAAAAAAATGTGGACATGTAATTCTTCACACCCGGGGTACCGTGCTGAACAGTCTTCAGTTTTAATATGAGCCTTGTCGTATTCCTTGTGTTCATCGTATTGGAACTCTTCACCTTTCGGCAACCTGAAAAGGAAACAACAATAATGTTATTGAACTTTTAAGAATACTTATGCAAAAAATTAGATGTACTCTGTAAAAGACAAGCTCAAAGATGTATACGTACAAGAATATAAATATATGCAGGATAACATTTAAAAAAAAATAAGATCACACATGTTTGCCACCTAGTATGGTGTGTAATAATAACAGGGATGCTTCCTGGGTAAAATAAAAATATTCTATTTAGTCCGTCATTCAGATTATATAAAAATATTGGATACGTATATTTTGTTTTATCAAATCAATAAAAATTGACAAATATAAAAGGTCTCGAAGATCAGGAGTGGTGGCTGGTGACGTCACTGGTCGCTAAAAAGTGTAGCGTGCAGTGACTTCACACGAGTTTTCAACGCAGCATGTAGTCTTAACTTTTTGTTTATATGAAAAAATAAAATATACGTGTCTAACATTTTTTGGAAATCTGACTGACGGACTAGTTCGTTTTTTTTTAGTCAACTATCCTATTATGCACCTAACCATTGTTGAAGTGTAGTTATTTATATAAAAATAACAGCTTAGATAGTAAGTTGTCACTTTTGTATTAAGAACTTTGACTTAACCACAATAAAGTTCAAAATCTAAATACTGACACAAAGGTTACGTCTAGAACCAAGCTTAGATTTCCTTTTATAATAAGGGGGTTATCTTTTAATAAATATTCATCATGTTTATTAATATCTATAAGAATTCGATACAGTAAAAACATTATTGTTGGTTGGACATGACTGCCATGCAACTAAAAGGTTAAGAAAAACCGAAATCCTAATGCTTTCCAAAAGTTTTCTAGGTATGATCGTTGAAATACACAACAATCTTCCCCCAACATCAAGCTAACCAGAGATGAATTCCCTACAATACCAGTCACGAACACAACAATACAACACAAGTGCGAAAATCGATACTTAGGTGAACACTGCTCTGAGGAATTCTTGCAGGAATGTCCCCTGGCAGAGAACAGGCTGCGCCGCCTCACATAGTTTGAAAAGAACGCACTGACGCCCGTTTCTACCCATCCTGCACAGATTACGTTCAGCTGTTCAGGAAATGCTTTATTGTGGCGTAGATTACGCTCGGTATCTTACTTCCATATTATGTAAAACTTTTGCCACGGTTAAGTGTTAAGGGAGTGGTGGAGTGATTTTTCATTTGGGCTGGTGCTTCAAAATGCTGCCTGGCTACCTTGGATTGGAGTGGAGAGGCGTGCGAAGAGGCTTATAATTGGCGACCCAGATTTAGCTCAAAACGCCTCCAAAGCCTAGAGTACAGGCGAAGAGTAGCCAGCCTATCGGTATTCTATGGGATGCATTTTGGAGAGTGTGCATGGGAATCGCATGATTTAATTCCCCCATCTCCGTTACATCACCGGACGACCCGTCGTACGGTGAGTTTCCACCCTTATATTGTTGATACCAAAACGATCCGAACAAAGCGGTTTCGTCTCGTCTTTTATACCGCTTACATCGAGGGACTAGAACATTATGCCAGCGGCGGTTTTTGCGTCGGCCTCAATTTGAGTGTCTTTAGGGCTAGAGTGAACAGTCAACATCAACATCCAATATAAACTTGAACTGTAGTCAAATTAAATAATCAAAACCCTGAAATTGAACAAGGCTAAGCGATGATGAAATGAAAAACATAAATGATTTGATGTAGGGCTTATGCCGTACGTTCTGTTGCTGGGTTGGTGAAAATAAGTGAGAATACAACAATTAGACTAAAGCCATTAAATAAAAACGTTTTATTAAAATCAATAATAGAATAAAAATAAATGTTTTATTTCAGAACGAAATCTATATCTTAAGTTAAAGATTGACGGTGTGGCCTAGTGCATTCGATTCCAGGTCAGGCAAGTACCAATTAACTAACTGTAACTAAAAGTAACTTTTCTAAGTTATATGTACTTTTTATGTATATCTTGACTGATTAAAAGGCGAAGGAAAACATCTTGAGGAAACCTGGACTTTTAAGTATGAAATCGCCAACCCGCATTAAGCAAGCGTGGTGATTACGTTCAATCGGTCTCTGTATGAGAGGAGACTTGTGCCCAGTAGTGAGATGATAAAAAAGGTTGTTGAGGATGATGATGAGTTAAAGACTTAAGCTAATATTAGTAAAAATCACATACTATACAGTAAAATTGAAACGATCCTATTTAACAATTTTACTGTATTTTACTAGGTTTCGGTTTTTATTAATCTTTTAGTTGCATGGCAGTCATGTTCAACCAACAAAAAATGTTTTTATTGTATCGAATTCTTATAGATACTAGTAAACATGAGTAATGTTTATTAAAAGAGAACGTTTATTATAAAACGAAATCTAATTTTGCTTCTAGACGTAACCTTTCAGTCAGTATTTAGATTTTGAACTTTATTGTGGTTAAGTCACCGTTATGTAATATGCTTATCATGACGTTAATATATCATCATCATTTCAGTGTTAATCCCAGTCGCATCCGAAGCTTTTTCAGCTTTGCATGGTGGTTAATATTTATTTATTTATTTAGAAACAAACAATTATAGCACTATTACAGAGCATTCCAATTCAGTGCTATAAGTAAGATAAATTATACAAAGAGAGAAAAAAAAAAAAACAAATATATTATCATTATACACTAATTTCCTATAAGTCTATACCTAGTTCCATTAGGTTCTGTGCTGCTTGTAAGAGCTTAGGAAGCTTTTGGCCAAATAAGTCTTCCGTACGCGCAATCACATTAATCAGACGTACAATTCAATATGCAACCTAAATGATCTACAGTAACAAAAAGATTTCCTTCTTCTAAGGTCATACTTACGCAGACAACAGCTTCTCAATCTTCTGGTACAGCTCTGCTCTTTTACTTCTATGAAACTCCACATTGTCCTTGTATAAATGCTGAGTTTTAAAATAGCCTGTCTTTAAATGTTTTTCATGGAAACTTTTCCGATCTAGTTTTGGTTTTGTTTTCCCTTTGTCTGGTGTTTTATCGTCTGATAAACTTCTTTTACCAAAAGCTGGATTCACTATTAGTAGTGTCCAGTAAGAAATATAGGCATTATATTTTGAAAAGAATTATGATATTTTAAGTTGCTAATCGTTATGCCCTTTTTATCTCTGAAGTCACTATTTTCTTTTTTAATAGGAACTCTTCTTGTGTATGTTTTTGTAGTAGATTGGCGCTAGGTTATTTTATCTATTAACATCATACTTGACTATTCCTTATGAAAAAAATGGTAAGGAAATCTGTATATCCCAGATCAAAAAATCCTCTAAGACGATACAAGGTCCGAAAAAGGGAACATTAGATGCTAATTGCTAGCTTGCATGCTTTTGTAACTATTACTTGAAAGACCCTTTTTTTGCTTGGAATGGGAAATCATCAAATGACTTCTCCCGCTCTGGGCGGAGCGGAAGGGCGTGTCAAACTTTTACTAACTAAAACCCACCCGTGTTTCCTCACTTGCCTGTGCGCCAGAGCCACTTCTTCTTTAACCAACCAACCAATAACCCTGACCCAGGAGTCATCGGTGTTCATGGAATCCATCACGATGTGCTGATATCTCTTCGAGGAGCTCGTGAAACACAATGCGCCGTCGACTCAGGCCTGGTCCTTACCGGGCGGCGAGCTGCCCATCGCTCACCGCCCGCAAGTCCGCCAACGGTGGCATCTCCTTCGGACTTGAATGACTTTTGTTTCACAATTATTATGCAGAAAAACACTTAATACTTCACCTTTTTCCTTCTTTCAGTCAGTGTTCAACAGACTCTTAGATGTAATGTTACTGTCAATCCACTTATCAACATTTCCCAGATATCGAATCATTTGAGTCAACAAATGAAAACGTGTAAACTACAGACATGCATAGGTAACTTTTATACGGAACTTTAACAATGAGCCTCCCAATCTTCGCAGACGTTTCTGGAACTCTTTTAATGCATAAAAAATCTTCGGGTCTGTAGGCAAAGACCAAGCCAGACCAGTGGTAGTACTAAATAGAAGGATGTCACCAATAGGGATCAGTGCAGCAATGTGTAAGACAAAGACAAAAAATTAAGAAAATGTTATTTATAAAACCGATATAGATTTATATTTAAATGCATATAAGATGCTAAAACTTCTTGGAATAATTGATGCTCTTTCACAGATTGTTTCAAATACTTTCAAGCCAGAGATGATTAGAAATGCGCAAGATGTAGATTAAACGACGTTCTAATCTAAAACCTACCAAATTGGAACGAGCTTTCATTTGGAAATATTACGATTCTTTTCCGTCTCGACAACACTCTTGATCCTTCACGATCCTCGTAGAATTCATTATCTATATTTGTTTTCACAAATTACTATTTTTATTACTATCAATATTATTAATAATAAACTATTCATATTTGAAACAATAAATACGATCGAGCTGCACCTTCTAGATGTTATTTTAGACTGTCTAGACTAAAATAAAACCTAAGATCAAATTTTAAAATAGATACTAGGCTAACCTATCATAAAACAATATTCAATAAACACTATGTTAATTGATATACTGTTAGGTTTGACTGGCAATTTATGATGTTAAAAGCAAAAAAAAAAATGGCTTATAAAAAACAAAATTAGGTCATATTCGAGTATTCGTGTTTTACGAGTCTAGACTGCAATAGAATGTGGGGAGTACCTATTTCATTTTGTTAACAGAGCCGAAACATATTTCGGAGCGTAACGTAAAACTAACTTCTAAGATATGTATTTGACTTCATTGATTATAATATGCAAATTAAAATTCCTAAAACTGGTAATAATTATAACAACAGCATAAGTTGGACTGAAATTAATGCTATCTTTAAGCCTACTTAAGATGTACATTCTTCGTAAGGTGCACCTTAAGAAGAATTTAGGTTCGAGAGATCTAAGGCTTCAAGACTTCAAAGTAGCATTCTTGGCCCAATTATTTGTTCTTATTCATCCATGGATCTAACGTTATCTGAGATAATTATCTTCAAGCTGGGTATGTATGTGTTTAAACCAAAACACGCAGATTTGGATTGGTCATGAAACTACATATTGCGAAGGTATTTCTTAAAACTCAGGTACCCAGTAGTTAACTCTGTTCCATCATGTGCATATTACAGCCGGAGTGGTATGCTAGTCCCTAAGAATATAATAAGTTATGTTTTTGGTTAGTGATAAGTTATGGTTTTTGTGCCCCGTGTATTACCGGGCTTAGAATAGTACCAACCCATATCCTCCCGTGGGTGTCGTAAGAGGCGACTAAGGGAACTCTCACCAGGGAAGCGGGTAGCAGCGCTTCTCTTGTGGAATATGATATTAATGCTATCCCCAACCCTCCTGCCAAGCATGGGGATTATGACATTTACGACTCTGGTTGCACTTTACTTCATGAAAATTATTTCATTACCACTGCTTTGAACCCAGAAATTAGAAGGCGGGTAACATCTGCCAAGCCCCATTGAACTCACATGGTGGTCAGAGGGGCTTGTATTCCATCAATGTGTTACCATTTATCTAACATCTGATAAATCCTTTGTCAAAAGCGATCGAAAAAATGTGTGTATTGTGTACATTATTAATTTACCCTTTGGTAAAATATCATTTTAGATTCTGCCTATGTTTATCCCTATTTAGCAACTATGGTCAAACACGACCACATCAGTAGTATATCAAAGAAAATAAGACCGAGTAGGAATCGAACCCAGGTCCAGTTCAATGTCGATAGCTGCCATTTGAACAACCACGCTGTGACTTACTTCACATCGTTAAAAGTACAGATGTATGGCGTAATGACACTCAGCAGTTTCAGGACATTATGGTCAGTAAATCGAATCATTTATTAGTTTGCTAATATGGGTACCACCGCTTTTGCATTGGGTAAGCCAATAATGTTCATTACAATCCATTTTATCGAATTTTAACGTCCCACTTTAATCACTTTTTTGCTTTGGTTTTTTAGTTATTGGCTATTACAAAATAACGTGTCCTGTAAATGACAAGAATCTAATAAAAAAGAAGTAATAAGTAACAATTTATTTGCACCAAAAAAAAACAGATATAAAACAAAATGCAATGAGGTATGAATGATATAGGTGCTAGGAGAGGTAGAAACAGCAACACCGAAGTCAGAAGGCAGCGGCAGTAACGGCCTCTCTTAGAGGTCGCAGGAGGGTATTTTTAGGGAGAAAGTATTTTTAGTCGACTCCTTTATTAGTAGCTTCTTTACTGGAAGCCACACTTCAACTACACAGCTCTACGTGAATTTTTCAAGAGGACTTTAAGGTGAAATTAAAAATTTAAAAATCAAGTCACAATGGAAATTAATATTAATTTCCTTTAAAAATTTGAAGGAGTTTGGATGCCAAGTCAGCTAAAAAATAAAAGCCATCAATAATTTCAAAGAAAAGGTTTTCATGATGATGTAATCAACAGCGTTGTCAAAAAACTGTCATAATAATATGGAAATGTTGTTGTTATAATGTAATCTTATGTTATATTCAAAAGTTTCGTAAGAAGTTTGTAAGTTTTATTTCGTAAGAAAAAGTATTTTCAGCGTAGGTATACTGTTCCTAGACTCATTTTGGGTTAAGTGACATGCAGCGACGAGCTTGGATCAATCAGAGAGCATGAAGTTTTTACGCCAATCAGGTGATGTTGAAGTGCTTCTGTTTTATGATGCACGTAGTGCAAAAGAAAAAATGAAGATAGCGTAAGTGGTAACATTTATTAGAGCAGGGGTCCAATTTAACAGCAGGGGCCACAATACCACCTTCCTACAATATAAAACAGGTTAAGGTGAAAATGAAAAGAAAAAAAATATCCCCAATGATGCAAAGAAAAAACTCTCACTCAACATTTGTAATATAATGTACATATACACACACTCACACTTGTTATTCATACTCCTATTTTTTCGATTCATTGCTAAAGGTAAAATAAGCATTCCAGTACTTTTAGGCGGTGTTGTGATTATTTTCCATTAAACTAGAACTCATTATTCATGCACAATCATCTCACAGACACAGCCTTCAACTTTAACCCTAACTTTTGATGATTTAGTGATATCTCAGCGTAAGGAACTGTACTTACGGTGGATGTTTATACTTATTCTTACTTACTTATACTTAACTTACTTAGAAACTTCTTACGAAACTTTTGAATATAATATAACTTAAGATTACATTGTAGCAACAACATTTCCATATTATTATGACAGTTTTTGACAACGCTGTTGATTACGTCACCATGACAACCTTTCCTTTGAAATTATTGATGGCTTGTATTTTTTAGCTGACTTGGCAACCAAACTCCTTCAAATTTTTAAAGGAAATTAATATTAATTTCCATTGTAACATGATTTTTAAATTTTATATTTGACCTTAAAGTCCACTTGAAAAATCCACCCAGAGCTGTTTAGTTGAAGTGTGGCTTCCAGTAAAGAAGCTACTAATAAAGGAGTCGATTAAAATACTTTCTCCCTAAAAGTACCTTCCTGTGACCTCCAAGAGAAGCCGTTACTGCCGCTGCCTTCTGACCTCGCTGTTGCTGTTTCTGTCTCCCCTAGCACCTCATACCATTCATAGCTCATTCCATTTTGTTTTATATTTGTTTTTTTTTTTTTTGTGTAAATAAGTTGTTACTTATTCCATCTTTTTTATTAGATACTTGTCGTTTACACGACACGTTATTTTGTAATAGCCAATAACTAAAAATTCAAAGCATAAAAGTGATTGAAATGGGACGTTAAAATTCGACAAAATGGATTGTAATGAACATTAATGGCTTACCCAATGCAAAAGCGGTGGTACCCGTATTAGCAAACTAATAAATGATTCGATTTACTGACCATAATGTCCTGGAACTGCTGAGTGTCATTACGCCATACATTTGTACTTTTGAAAATGTGAAGTAAGTCACAGCTTGCAGCAGATGGTTAAACAATCGCTAATAATCACTAGTTAACTTTAAGCATCTTTATGAATACATGGGATTGTGTTTAGAAAAAATATTAAAAACTAAAGGTATTAAGTTAATTTTTGTTACGTATTTATTATAAAATTATATGACAATGGTTTCATCTGTTCCGACACATCCAGGGAACCGCGCCGAACAGTCGTCACTTTCAACATGTGCTGAGTCGTATTCTTTATGTTCATCGTATATGAACTCTTCTCCTTTCGGTAACCTGTAATTGAGATTAAGGTATTTAAGTAAAATACTAACGGACCTCTGCCAGTTGACTTTGGCCCCTCGTATGCCTTTCAACGGAGTCCAAAGCCCCGAGAATTGTCAATAATCATAAAAATATCTAGGTATAATATAGCCAATATTTTATTTTTATACAATAATAATAGCTACTTTTCATATTTTATTGTAGTATATAAAGTATCCTATTCAATATTCTAAAGGTAAATTGATTTTATGCCTTTGTTTATTACAATTTTACGCTAAAATACGCTGAATTTAGGTGAAATTTGGCATACAAATAGACAATGATATGAAATAGTACTTTGAATATTTTTGATATCTATATTGCATTTATATCCAGATATTTATATTGCTTCGAAACTTATACAGGTGAAACCGGTAAATTAATAAGAAATTACCAACCTAATAAGAAACAATTTTATTGTGATAGTATAATATGAAATATTGCCATGGTATTGTATACGGACATGGTAAATAAATAATAATTATTGTTTAATATTCTAGTAATTGTAGGTAATAAGGTATAATAATTTGAATTAAAATTTCTTTTTTTTTTTGAGATGCGATGAAGTGTGTAAAATTTAAAAGTCATGTATTCTATTGTAATAATTATTTATGTACCTAAAATATTTGCACGCCATGAGAAATGGCAGACATGTCGTGAGCCACTCTTTCTCAAGATCCTACATGCATGAGTTTTTTATTCTGTATGTATACACATGTTTGGGCAAATAAAATTTCTTATTCTTATTCTTAACCAGTGAAGGGTATGTAATGATAATATTATGTAAACTTCGTTGATTGGCTAGTTTTCAATTCTAACTTAAACTGTAAGAGAAGACTAAAAAAACCTTTTATGGTTGATATGTTTAACCCTATGTCTGTTATTAGACTGTGTCTCACTGGTCGTGATAGGTTTTGTCGTTAAAATAATATGTATTAAAAACATGTAAAGATGCATTTTAAGGGGTCTCCCATACAATTCAAGTCCAAGCCAAGCCAAGCCAAGTCCTGGAAGCTTGCCAACGTGCAGCCCGTGCCCAAAAAGGGTAGTCGTGCCGATCCTACCAACTATCGGCCGATTTCAATAACCTCCATACTCTGCAAGATTATGGAGCGTGTATTGAACTCGCGCCTCTTGGCATACCTGGAAGGTAACGATCTCCTCAGTGACCAACAGTACGGTTTTCGACGCAATCGGTCAACTGGGGACCTACTAGTGTATGCCACTCACTTGTGGGGCGAGGCCCTCGAGAAAAATGGGGAAGCGATTGCCGTCTCCCTTGATGTCTCGAAGGCCTTCGACCGGGTATGGCACGCTGGCCTTTTGAGTAAGCTTCCAGCGTACGGCATTTCCGCTGGCCTGACTGGCTGGGTAAAAGACTTCCTGACTGAACGGTCCCTCCGAGTTGTTGTCGACGGATGTTCATCTGAGCCCATGTCGACCAATGCCGGTGTTCCTCAGGGGTCTGTTCTCTCTGCAACTCTGTTCCTGCTGCATATTAACGATCTGCTGATGCCCGGTATCTATGGGTATGCAGATGACAGCACAGTTGTGGAGAGATACCTGCCGGAAGCTCGGGCTAGTAAGGAAACTATCCGGTCCGAAAGAGAGGCCATGGTAGAGCGTGTGAGTGCTGCACTGCAGGCAGTCTCCGAATGGGGCAATGCCAATCTTGTAGCATTCAATGCCGCCAAAACACAGGCGTGTCTTTTCACCGCCAAAAGGAGCCAGTTTACCTTGGCTCCTACTTTTCAGAATGTATCCTTGGAGTGTACCGACCGCCTTCAGCTTTTGGGAGTTGAGATTTCCTCGAGCCTTAACTTTGGGCGGTTCATTGAGTCCAAGGCCGGGGTGGCTGCCAGAAAACTAGGCGTCATCGCGAAAGTCCGGCGGTACTTCACACCAGGGCAGCTTCTAATTTTATACAAAGCACAGGTCCGCTCGTGTGTGGAGTATTGCAGCCACATTTGGGCTGGTGCTGCGAAGTGTCACCTTGCCGCTTTGGATTCGGTGGAGAGGCGTGCGAAGAGGCTGATTGGCGACCCAGACTTAACTCGAAACGGTCTCCAAAGCCTGGAGCACAGGCGTAGAGTAGCCAGCCTTTCGGTCTTCTATAGGATGCATTCTGGTGAGTGTGCAAGGGAATTGCATGACTTAATTCCCCCATCTCCGTTCCATCATCGGACGACCCGTCGTACGGCGAGTTTCCACCCTTACGTTGTTGACACCACTGCGATCCGGACGAAGCGTTTTGCTTCCTCCTTTATACCGCGTACATCGAGGGACTGGAACAATTTGCCGGCGTCGGTGTTTCCGTCAAATTACAATTTGAGTGTCTTCAAGGCTAGAGTGAATAGGCTCTTAATAAACTAGCGCGCTTTACCATCAACGATCGCATCACTGCTTACCATCAGGCGGGATTGCGGTCAAGCGCTGGTTTATAATTTATAAAAAAAAAAAAAAAAAAATTGCCGTGATTTTTCGTCCTTGACCAGTTTTTTTTTTTCTCAGAATCAGACGATACATTTCTACGGGGAGTTCAGATTAATTTAGAGAATCCACGGTTTGATTCTGCGTCCATATCACTGCCAGCCTGTACCTGTCCAGGCTGGTCTTAGGCTCCTGTAATCTTCGTTACAAGGTGCTCCGACGCCACCGCGTATGTGTAATGGACATCATCTGGACAAATAACAAGGCAGTTAAAAGTGACACTGGTCACCAATATCAAAAGAACCACACCACTTATCGAAGTGGTGTGTTATTTTTTTAACCGACTTCAAAAAAAGGAGGTTATCAATTCGAACCGTATGTATGTAAGCCAAATTTAAAGTGTATGTATATATGTATGTTTTTATGTTTGTGCACGCATATTTCCGGAACTACAAGTCCGATTTAAGTAATTCTTTTTTGTTGTACTGTGTATTGTTCCACTTAGGAAATATTACAAGTTACACCAAAATCGGTTCAGTAGTTTTAGAGATAGGGATTTTTCCGTATTGATGAGAACTTATTCCCATGAGGTGAAAAAGAAGTAATTTTCGAATTTCGACTAAGACACTGAAAAGCGTGAAAGTCGGTGTCTCGAGGTTTCTGTTAAGCTCGCCATCGACTTCTAGAGCTCTTTTCTAAAAGTAAAAAAAAATGTTTTTTCCTTTTATGTGTTTTTTTGAAGTCGGTTTCTATTTTTTTGTAAAAAGTTTTTTTTTTGTCATGGAACTACAACGGTGACGGGGATAAATATGGAACATGAGCTGGGTACAGGTCTCCTCTCATACAGAGAAGGATTGAGCGTAATCACCACGCTTGCTCAATGCGGGTTAGCGATTTCAGACTTAAAGTCCAGGTTTCCTCAAGATGTTTTTCTTCGCCCTTTAGTCAGTCATTGGTGTACAAGATATACTTAGAAAGTACATACAGGGTGCCAGGGAAACGCTTCCGAAAACGAAGACAGGTGATACGGCTAGTGATTCTCGATACGATACCATCAAAAAATGAGGATTTTTTTTTAACAATTTTACTTGAGCATTTTTCGTACACTATGCTGTGGCAACAGTTAAATGAGTTAAATGAAACCATTATTTGCGATTAAACATTTTTTTTTTTCTTTACAACTCTAACAAGCTATGTATTCGTAAATAATTATCAGCTGACCCGCGCGAGTTCAGAGACCGCGTGCGGTCACCGACATCGCGACAGTTGGACGATCGCTACGGTTTACCTTGACCTTGACGCGCTTAACCTTGAGGTCCATATCGAAGGTACTTAGTTTTTAAATTGATGCACTGTCGTGAATTTAATAACAGTTTTGTGTTATGTCGATAATCGATAGTAAATGAAATAAAGTAAAAGATCGCTGACATCAGCTGTAATTAACTAAAAAATTTTCATCGCATGTACAGTTGCGCCCGTGAATCAATTGAATTTGAACTTTATAACAATGTAATTAAAGTCACACGATGCGTGCTCGTTTATTGCAAGAACTGGATCCTTCATTTAGTAAGTAAACCTAATCAATTTAAAGTGAATAATTAAATTAATTGAATCTAAGAAACCAGTTAAATCTTATTTAAAAGTTAGAAAATGAAAACAGTTTGTAATAAAGCATAAGTACAATTTCCTAACAATTAAAATGAATTGATTTCTGATCTCGTAATTATTCTTTTAGCATTTTCGCCTCTGTAAACACACCGCTTTAACCTACGCGACCGCCGGGAACTCCCCCAAAGCGTTTGACCTTCATAGTACATCTTTAGTTAATAATTAATTAGTGTTCCTTGCGACTCGGTTCGTGAGCTTGTGCGTTACGTTTGTAACCGATTATTTAATTATTGTTTTGTTAGTTTTAAATTTGTGTTTAGTTATTAGGTATTGTTACGTTTTTAGTGCTGTTTTATTCTTTTTAGTTATAACTTTTTGTTGTTTTAAACAATGCCTGAGGCATACGTGTACAGTGCTCGTGAATACGGCAACATGTTGATGTGTTTAGGAGAAGAATTCTAGGACCAGTGTTTCTACCGCAGCGCCTCAATGGATCAGCATATCTTAATTTTATAAATGGACATTTAAATGATATGCTAGACAATGTGTCTGTGGCTGAATTTCGTTGAGCATGGTTCCAGCACGATGGAAGCATGCTCGTTACGCGTCCCGTCCGCGAGCGTCTCACTGAGCTTTTTAATGACTGCTGGATCGGAAGGCTGATGAAATGCGGGGCAGAATAGTGAGTGTTTTTAATAAACTACGTGAAGAATGTGTTGAGGAATACTGATGCCTCGTGTTCACGGATCGACACAGCGACGGGCCCGGCTTTGTATTGAAATGAATGAAACTCAGTTCGAGCCAAACCTCATAAGGTCGCAAAAGATTTAGACAGGTACGTAAAATGCCTCTGTCAGCTTTTTACAATGGACTACAATTGCGATTTTAAAAGTGATGTTTGTAAATTGCGTATAAGTCGGCACTTTTCGGCGGCTGATAAGGGCGGGCGCGGTCGTGCGACGTCGCCTTGCGTGTCAGTGACCTCACGTTTCGTACGCTATCCAATGCTTGTTTACGAAATATGAAGTCTTGAAAATAATCAATTTAAAGCGAAAGGTTATTGGTATCCGTTTGCATTTAGGTTGTATATAATCTACGTTCTGGCTTCGGAAGCGTTCTCCTTACACCCTGTATAACTTAGGAAAGTTACATTGGTACTTGCCTAACCTAGAATCAAACTGGCACACTCATAGTTGAGACGCTGGTGTTTTAACCACTAGGCCACCATAATTGACCTTGACTTATCAAAGTTGTGTATTTTTATTTATTTTTTGTTGTCTAGAAACTACAATGGTGACGGGGATAGACATGGATAATGAGCTAAGAATTGTTCTAATATATGTAGTTAGTGATAATATTAGTTAGTTATATTGGTTAGTGGAAATATCAATACTTACGTGAACACAGCTCTTAGAAATTCCTGCAAAAATGTCCCCTGTTTAGGAGTCCGCTGTGCTGCCTCGCATAGTTTGTAAAGAACACACTGACGTCCATCTCGACCCATCCTGTATAAAAAAATTACCTAAATTTTATTACATTAAGACCTTTTTTTTTTCTTTTTTTTTTTTTTCTCGAGTGGTAATGCATTTAGGCACCATACCCGCCGCTAGCTAGGCGGCGGAAGTGTGTGGGACTCGCCCGGCCGAAGCCGGGAATACCCACTAAAACCACCCGGTTACCCTCGGGCCCTGTGTTGAGAGTGTCACGGGGTCGGCCCGAAGGCCTAGACGCCGTGTCACATTAAGACCTACCACAAGGAACTGACTAGTATTTACCACTGATCCGGCGTAGTGGATCAAGGCCCACTTCCTCTCACTAAGAGAAGGCAGGCTTCGCACAGCACGTTATGTATAACTAGTTAATAACGTGTGGTACCGAGCTTAGAGGTACCAACCCATATCCTCCCGTGGGTGTCGTAAGAGACGACTAAGGGAACTCTAACCAGGGAAGCGGGCAGCAGCGCTTCTTCTGTGGAATATCAACTTACTGCGATCCCCAACCGCCTGCCAAGAATGTCGATTATGGCAGAACCCCTTGGGTAGCTTGAGGTAGCCTTTGTCCAATAGTGAACCGCAATAAGCTAAAGAAGAAGAACATTTTAATACTCACGCTGATAGCAGCACTTCAATCTTTCCATACAGATCCACTCTATTACTTCTATGGAAATCTATACTGTCTTTGTCCAAATGCTGCGCCTTCAGATAGTCGCTCTTCAAATGTTTCTCATGCATCTTCTTCCGATCTATCTTCAGTTTTAGTTTATCTTTGAACGACAGTGTTTTGTCTTCAATGCTTCTTTTAGCGAAGGCTGGATTCACTATCAGTCTCCTTAAAAAGCAAATTGGTATGTTAGGGAATTTCACAATTTGTTCAAATTGATATTTAGCCACGTCATCAGTCATCATTCTCCTGCTCATTTATCTGTGTTCATGGTACATATTGTATTGACCGAGTCGACAATTCAATATTCATTGCTTCTCTAGTAAAATCAACTTCCATTTTTTTTAATAATTATAACTAGTTGATTTGACCGCAATCCCGCCTGATAGTAAGCAGTGATGCAATCATTAATGTCAAAGCTCGCTAGTTTATTAAGCCTATTCGCTAAAAAAAACTGAGTGTATAGGAAGGAAGACGGCAGTTGAGAGAGGAGATGCAATGTTAAACCTAACCCAAGCTTCACCAGACATCATGCCGGAACACGACGAAACGCTTGACGGCATGACTTTGTCTGGTGGGTGGTAACTTCTGCCGACAGCCGATGTTATGGCCTAACATCGAGTAATGCAGTCCATCCACGTTCATAACTAGTTCAGTTACTTTAGCTATTTCGTTATGATAAACATAGATGTATCATTCATGAAATCGTATAAAACTCAAAGTGGTGTAGATTATGAGTTTCAGATATAGTCACATATATAGCAGACACCAGCACACTTGTACAATTTACTCTGTTTTACTTAATAACGCAAATAAAAACACAAGACCGATTTCGCCTTGTGTCCCCGCGCTCCAGGCTTGGGATCCCTAAATAGCCGATTTGGTGATCTTTGACTTCCTATTCGTAAACCAGTGTAAAACATTCAAGTGAATATGAGGGACAATACATATATTATAGCGCGGGCACATTCCAATCTCAATCTGAATCTGTCATGAATATTTCAGTAAATATTTTTGACAATTTTTGACTTTCATTGTCATTGCAACACTCGTAGAGGGACTTGTCTTTGCAAGTTTCTGTAAACGGGAACTGTTCATTTGATTTCTCTCTGATATTAACTAACTCCGAAAAAAATTCAATATAGACATACCTTTTATACGGAACTTTATCAATAATTCGTCCCCTCTCATCCAAGTAGTTGATAGTCCTGACATCATCATTTCTTCGTAAGCCTGTTCCATGATCTTTCAACATGTGGAATATCTTGGTGTCCGTTGGCAGACTCCAAGCAAGACCAGCAGTGTTGCCGAAGAGGAAGATATCGCCGATAGGGATCAAAGCCGCGGTTTGACAACAGAATACTGAAAATACAGGAATTAAAAACATTAGTGTAGTGTAAAAACACTGGTCTGGTCGTGCCTCCGAAAGCACGTTAAGTCGCTGGTCCCGGTTGTTAATATGTTGTTGGAGCCAACAAAAGTCCAAAAATTGTTCTAACTGCAAAGCTTCGATATCGCCTTCGCAGGTCAGGCGGCGACCGCTTCATGGAAAATATCCAAGTTTTACTAAAAATCAGCAGTTAGACTGCTAAAACGAACCCCAGACTACAAAGCAGAAAAGATGATGCCGATGCGACTGGCATTAACACTGAAATGATAAT
The DNA here is from genome assembly GCA_037179545.1 of Sesamia inferens. Classification (NCBI taxonomy): domain Eukaryota; kingdom Metazoa; phylum Arthropoda; class Insecta; order Lepidoptera; family Noctuidae; genus Sesamia; species Sesamia inferens. The sequence goes on along the minus strand of CM073933.1, from coordinate 27,661,604 downwards.
AATTGGGTCAGGGTTGCGGGTTGGTTAAAAAATAAACCCTGGCCCTGGCCGTCGTACCGGCAAGTGAAGCAACACGGGTGGGTTTTAGTCGGTAAAAATCTGACACGCCCTTCCGTTCCGCCCAGAACGGGATAAGTCATTTGATGATTTCCCATCTCAACAAAAAAAGGGTGAGGATGAGTGTGAACAATCAATCTTATAAACTTCCAATATTCCCCTTTTCTACTATTTTCTTGTCTCTAATAAGTTACAAGGGGATCTTACAAAATAACGTTAAGAAAAACATTGTTTTCTTAGCTTAGCTTCTAGAGATTCACCTTCTTGCTGGATTATCCTTAACTGAATCAGGAGATTAGTTATAAACGATGGAAGTTAATTGAAGTTTAAACAATTTGTATGATAGACCGTCCGACTTCAAAACCTAGAAGAATAAACTAGAACCATTTATTTCTAATTCCAGTAATAAAAGTTTTGACACAAATAATAAAGTTTATAATTTACCATCTCACTCGAGTTTCTATTACATGCAATAAGTGTCGAGATTTGCATGCTGATGTAAACAAAGTCTAACTAAGCACTACTTCTCCGACCGGATTAGTTATGAATTAGTTGGTTTACCTAGAGTTTCAGACTAATTTCAATATGAGACTTTGAGGTAACATATTAACATAAACTAATAAAATTCAAATTATCAGGAATACAATAAAGCAAGTTCTGAAATAATTAAAATGCAAACAATATCACGACCGGATACTTTCAATTTTATTAAAAATAATTAACACTCACACAAGAATGTGACGTATGTCATATTACATTCATTTGCACTAACCTCAATGCACTTCAAATGTCACCAAAATAAAGAATTCTAACAGTTGCACTTTAAAAAGGAAAACTGAATAATATTATCTCATAACGGGTCAAAAGCTTAGGACACATTAGTATTCACCCACCAAGTTGCACGGAGCTGCCATCTGGAAATATTACGAATCTCTTTCGCCTCGACAACGCTCTTGAACCTTCATTTTCCTCGTGAATTTCATTTACCGTATTATTTCCATTGTCCCTTACATTTTCACTAATTACTGTCTGTAAAACTAGGAACGTTACGAAATATGAAAAGATGCTTTTCATATTTGGAACAATACTGAACAGTTATTCAAAAACGTTTTTTTTAAATAGCAATGCAACCTATTCGTAACGGATTTTATTTAGAACTGGCCACACGGATGTGTTGTCAAACTCAAAGATTCTAAATATGAATTTCAAAACGCGATTAAGAGTTGCCCGTTGTGAATGATAAAATGAACTGTCCCGTTCTTGAACCATTGAAACCATAATGTTACTAATGAAACTGTCAATTAACACTGTGTAAATTGATTTACTGTTAACTTCGTGCGACAATTCAGGAAAGTAAAAATATAAATTGTTTGCTTAGAAACAAAGAAAGCCGGCCTTATTAGATCGGAAGTGTTTAACGGTATTGAATTCCATGGAAATGAGGGTATATAAGCAAATAATAAATAAAACAAAACACTGGTCATTACTTTATTCATTTACATCAGCTTTATTAGCGCACCTTAGAAGTGAGGATACTTATTGATCTTAAAAACTACACATAGATCCTAATACTAATTTAATCTAACTATTATGAGGTAAGGCATGAGGTCACCAAGCATTTATAAAATCTCCTCTTGATTTACTTTACAGAAGTAAATTAAAATATAATTGAATTAAAAATGAAGGCCATTTGTCAATGATCTATCGGTAAAAGGCTTGTCAGATGAATATTCTGCATTCTAATAAAAGTTGTAAATATTTTCAGAGAATAAAACTCTTTCTTTTAATATCTTCGTACTACGTTGTCAGTTTTTCGTATGTATGAATGGATATCAGTCATCCTTATCCTTAATATTATAAATCGGAAAGCTAGTTTGTTTGTTTGTTCCGCTTTCACGCCGTAACTACTGAACGGATTACTTTGAAATTTTTCAGACGTAAATTTAAAAGTCCGGATCAAATAATAGGATACTTTTATCCCGGATAAATTTAATATTCTCGAGTGAAAACAAAAATACCGAATTCCACGCGGACGAAGCCGCGGGCGGAAAGCTAGTATTATACTACTTGTATTATCAAATACTACGTGTATTATCAAATTAGGCACTTATTTAATAGCTATATAAAAGTTATATAATATAACATAACGTTATTTATATAATATAAAGTTATAAATGTAACAATACCATATTGACAGCGTAATCTCATATATCATCTCATATTTCCCGTATAAAAATATGGAAAATTTACCTTATATTAATAAAGTTTTATTGGCATAAAAAGGAGTTACATTTAATTTGAAGCCTTGACTCCCGTACTAGGTAGTACTGTGTTACAGGAGTCAGTGGCTTTACCCGTTTTGTGGACAATAACTTTATATGCTACAATAGTAAAAACTTCTTGTTCAGATTATAGAGGACCCTTCCTGGACAAAGGCTTCCCCCAAGGCTTTGACAGCTCTGGAGGGGTTTACCATAATCCCCACACTTGGCAGGCGGGTTGGGAATAGCAGTAATTTAATATTCCACAGGAGAAGCGCTGCTGCTCGCTTCTCTGGTGAGAGTTCCCTTAGCCTCTTACGACACCCACGGGAAGATATCGGTTGGAACTATTGTAAGCCTGATATTACACGGATTATGGCAAACCCGGCCATGCCTTGGGGGAGGCCTTTATTCAGTAGTGGACCTCTATGGGCTGAAGAAGAATACACCTAATAATATGTGACTCAATGCAATACCAATGCCAATTGTTCTTTTTTTAAAGGGGATTGAAGATTTTCATATCCCCTATACTGCCAATGTAAGATGATATTTGACAAAAATAGTGAAGGAAAAAAATATCTAATACACTTGAATATTCTATCTTTTGTGAACAATTTTTAAGTAATATTTATTAGTTGATTTCATGAATACTCATTCACTGAGACTAATGATTGCACTTACTGAATATGACTGGGCTTTATTACCTTGCTTTTGTTCGATTGTGGAGCCTGGTATACCTACTGTCGCACTATTGATTTTTTTTTTCAAAACGGTGACCAGAGATGTGTTAAAAAATTATGTCCCGCAGGGTATGTATGGGTAGGTATACCCATAACAATATATTTAAGACATCTCTGGTCACGGTTTTGAAAAAAAAAATCAACGGTCACATTCAAAGCCCAAGCCAAGCTAATTGCTTTTCTATTTCATTTTCGTGCTATTGCATTGACCAACAATAGGTCGCCGGTAATATATATGAGCAGCTGTGTGATTCTGTATTCTTTGATTCATCTTTTTATTCTTCTACATGAGAGCTTAGGTGAAGTGGGAGTCGGCACGCTAGAGTAGCGGCGGTAACTCCCCTCTTTTAGGACTGGCTAGAGAGGCGCCACGGCGCCCTCACCTTCCGCCTGACCTGACGCAGGTCCTCACCGGACACTGTTGTTTTCGGAGGTTCCTGTTCCGGATAAGGCGGGAGGAAACGCCAAGGTGTCACCATGTCCTCAAAGCGGTGATCGGCGGCGATCTCTCACGTCCGACCCTGGTCCAGGCCATGGTCCGACGCGAGAGTACATGGGAGGCCGTCACCTCCTTCTGCGAAACAGAAGACGCCCTGGTCGGGAGACAACACCGAACTACCGGCCGTACCGGCCTACCGTAGGCGCAGGCTTACGGTAAGGACCAGGCCCGAGTCGACGGCGCGTTGTGTTTCACGTGCGCCTCAAAGTGCCCCTGGTCTACAGGCAAGTGAAGAAACACGGGTGGGTTTTAGTCAGTAAAAGTCTGACTCGCCCTTCCGCTCCGCCAAGAGCGGGTGAAGTGGGAGTGGAGTGAGGTGTCAAACCAGCTAATGCTAGGGATTGGCATTATCCTACTTATCCTACAACACGTAATGTTATTAATGCATACCCTCAAACACCCCAATTAGAATATTATGTTATGATCATAATACATATACTGAATTTTCAATTTAACATGTATTTGCATTGTTATTTATTAAATTAGTTATACCAATTCTTGGAGAACGAAAACCTTAACGTTCTTGGAATAAAGTTACTTTTTTTAATTTGTATTGAATGATTAAATTTTGACGAATACAAGTAAAGCTGCGATTTTAAAAGTCTATACAAACAACCTGTTATTTGTACAGACTTATTGCTTGTTTGTAACCCTGGTTAATATGGCAATAATTTTCAAAATGATATACACCGATTTAGTAAACGATTCTGAAGAAACTATTTAGGAAGTGCGTTAATTAATTTACATGTTGTATCAGCGAGACATAGAATCTATCGACAGGTGTTTTTTCATCCACAAAATGTCTCATTTACAATCCCTAGTACGCAAATCTCGCCGCATCAGGTTCGAGCAGGGGCTCTTCACATTCTGGATAAAGTTCATCACAGGAACCTGTAGCTGAGAGAGCGTCGTCGTATTCACCGTGTTTGTCTTCTACACCCACTGAGTTTTTTGGTAATCTGAAAATAGACAATATGAACTTCAACTATACATTTTTTACTCTGATAATAAATATGGGTTATAACAGGACCGATTATAAATCACTACATTGTACAAAATAAAGTCGCTTTCTTCGTCCCTATAGCCGTATGTCTTTAAAACTCCGTAACGGATTTTGATACGGTTTTTTAATAGATACGAGTGATTGAAGATGAAAGTTTATATGCATAATTACATCCATTAAATAGTGGAGAAATACTGGTATTTTTGAGGTTTCTAATGTGATGTCCTAAAGGCAAAACTTCGAAGACATGTGACAGTGTGAGGTCTGAGCAGTTGTGCTGCGATGTGTCGGGGTACGATGCGCCAAATGTTATTGTGTTGGGAGTTTGGTTGTGGAGGGTCTTCAGATCAATCTCCCTTTGGCGCAGCATCGTTGGTCGTGTTGTTGGGTTTAACATTGCATCACCTCGCTCAACTGCCGTCTTCCTTCCTATTCGCTCAATCTGAGTGAATAGGTTCTTAATAAACTAGCGCGCTTTACCATCAACGATCGCATCACTGCTTACCATCAGGCGGGATTGTGGTCAAGCGCTAGTTTAATTAAAAATAAAAAACATCTACCAACCCGCACTCTCTCTTTGAAACGGGAACATTTTAAGCTAATTGTGATATGACTTATTCATTTGAATAATGGCGATCATTTTGCTATTATAGATCCGACCATTTACTTAACACAAGGCGTAGTGTAGGTACATGGTACAACATATTTTCTTTGATATTATCTAATAACTAGCGACCCGCCCCGGCTTCGCACGGGTGCATGTATTATACATATAAACCTTTCTCTTGGATTACTCTACCTATTTAAAAAAATCGCATCAAAATCCGTTGCGTAGTTTTGAAGATTTAAGCATACATAAGGATATACGGACTGAGAAAGCGACTTTGTTTTATACTACATAGCGGTCGTGGTCTACATGTCGGTTACCGCTTCAAAACGCTACCCAGGGAAGACACGGTCTGATAAATGATTCCCAAATCAATTCACAGACACCGACACTAACATCGACGATGCAATCATTATCCGCAGGCTGCATAGATTGTCTTTATGAGGATGTTAAAGTTGTTAATGATGAAAATATTTAAATCTAATTAATACTAAGTTTTCACTTCTGCCAGTCCCGGATTTCAACCCGTTGTTTTAGGATAGATAACTAAAGCGATTATTGTAGAGCTTCTCTATAAACAACATTTGACGAAAATTATTTTCAGGTAACAAAATATACTGATGATCAGGAGCCCCGTAGTGATAAGGCAACGTAAGTGATAGGGCAACGTAAAGTGGCCTATGCGTAAAACATTTTTTTTAAATCAATTCCTACACTAATTTGAATGATGATGGCCCTGGGATTTGTTTATCGTTACTGCGAAAGAATTTTTTACTGGAAAATTTAGCCTTTTGAAGGGTATAGGCAAATCAGTAGGAATCATGGGTTTTCATGGTATATGAGCTAATTCACCAGCTGCAAGACCGGTGATAATCTTCGCCACTATTAAATTATCTTTTAGTTCCTTTATAAGAAATCTAGTGCCATTACACATGTTGGGAGGGCTTAAATTTCTGAGAAGCATTATCGGCGTGCCAACTTTTAACGGCAGTTCATGAGGAAGTACCCCAGTAGGGTTCAGAGAACTTAAAAATTCCTGGAGAGTATGCACTGCGTCCCTTGTTAACGCTCACTTTGCAACGGGCCGTGCAGCAGAAATCGTAATATTTTAATTTCGCCATAACTTCAAAACCGGACGTCCAATTTTAATCATTCATATACCAAACATAATCCGCAGAAACTGTATTTAGTGATGATATAATTAATTTTGATAAAGATTAATAGCATAAGTAAAATAAATGCGTTTAAAAATAGTCCAAAAAAATTCAAGATTTTCAAATAAAAAAATGGTTGTTGTGCCTCACTCGACATAGATAGGTATAGTCTATTGCAGACTTTTTTGTAGATATTCATAAGATCTAAAATTAGAACATTTTATGATTCTATCTTTTATAGTTTAGGCAGCGTACGCAAAATAACTAACTTTTCTGTTTGATTTTTTACACCTTGTGTTCAAAAAACCTAAATATCTTACAGAATGCTATTTTTTTTCTAAAATAAAATTTAGCTTATGTTACTCAGTGGTAAAGCAGCTTTCTAATTAAAAAAGAATTATTAAAATCAGTAAAGTACTTTTTGAGTTTATTCGTTCCATACAAAAATACAAGAATACAAATCTTTCCTCTTTGTAACATTAGTGTAGGTTGTGACCTTAAAACAAGGGTATATCAAATATCTCCCCTTAAAATAGGACCACTTGTGGCTTGTAACTAAATCTTCGTAATTATCTTTTAATTATTCAATTTCGAGACTCCCTATTCATTATTCGAATATAATTATAATATTCAAGATAAGTCTTGTCTACCTTCATCAACAATAATAAGATTTTTGGCATTTTAGTGTCCGTAATAAGTTTCATTAGTATTTTCAGTAATATAATATTAGCTTACAATTTTAATACAAAAGAATTTTACTAATTTCTAGTACTTATTCAGCAAGAATCATCATCATCAGCTTCAACCTTTTTTTATCGTCCCACTGCTGGGCACAGGCCGCCTCTCATACAGAGAAGGTTTGAACGTAATAGCCATGCTTGCTCAATGCGAGTTGACGACTTCAGACTTAAAGTTCAGGTTTCTTCAAGATGTTTTCCTTCACCTTGTAATCAGCCATTTGTGTCCATGATATACTTAGAAAGTACATATAACTTTAGAAAAGTTACATTGGTACTTGCCTGACCTGGAATCGAAACCGCACACTCATTATTGAGAGGCTGGTGTTGCTTGCTGTAAGTAGGTAACCGTAACAATAAGTCAAAATTACACTAGGAGACTAACCAGTAACGGTCAGACTAATCAGGTAATGTCTTTCATTTTGACAGTTGAACAACACGCATTGCGTTATTTACGTTGTTGAGCAGACAAACTTTTAGAACATAAAAAGCAACGTAATCTGTAACCATGTATTCAGCTATTGATTCAAACGTAAAAAGTTAAAGTTATCAAAAATGAAATGACACACTCTTATGATCTAGACCAGTGGTCGATAACCCGCGGCCCGCGGGCCGCATGCGGCCCTTATTATAAAAATTTTTGGCAGTACTTAGTTATGCGAGCAAACATTTCTATCCTCAATTATAGAAAAATTAAACATGCTTCCCGACCTACAAATGAAACTCATTCTTAGAATTTCAACGACAAATATGAAATCTGTTGTACAAAAAATAGACACTTAAATACAGCCTCAGACGTCACACTGAATTCTCATTTATATTTTTTGTCTTTCCTCGTTTAATTTGTATTTATTATTGATTTGTTTTTGGCATAATGCAAAAAAAAAAAAGGTTTTTGGGATTTTATTATCACTTAGTAGTTAAGTAGTGTTCAGTGTGAGAGTTCTTTTCACTCATTTGAAAAGTATTATTGTGTGTGCAATAAAGAATAATTATTAATTAAAAGACCTTTTATCAAAATTATGTAAAAGCGCGGCCCGCCTTTACCTCATTTTGTCGCCAGGTGGCCCGTAACTGTTAAAAGGTTACCGACCGCTGCTCTAGACCCTAAGCAGTACCAGTAGCAGAACTCTATAGTCATAGACTGGTTGGTGCATGATAATTAACCCCCTGTATCATAAACGTTGCTTAAAAATAACTAGTGATTAACGATTGTTTCACCATACATTTTAGACGTTGGCACGTCACTTAACTTTAATCATCGTTTATAAATAAGCCCCTTGAACACTATGGTGTTTATTCATAAACGATGATTAAAATTAAATGGAGTCAAAAGGTCAAAATGTATGGTTAAAGAATCGCTAATAACTCGCTAAGAGTTTTAACATTATAGAAAAATAATGTAAAAAGTGCTCATTTTGATGTATTTCCCCAAAATATAAAATAGTTATGGTCCATATTCTATCTAACTGTTTGGAGAAATCTTAACAAATTCATATAAAATACACAATGCTTCTACTTACGTAAAAACGGCCCTCATAAGTTCTTGGAAGAACTCGCCTTGAGGATGGTCTTCCGTTTGACCGACCAGGCATAATGTTTTAAGCACACAGTTCTTGCCGTTCACACCGAGTCTAAAAAGGAAGCAATAAAACTTGAAAATGACATTCTTTGAAACAAAATGCGCACCAATAAGAAAAGTACGCAGCCACTGTGGAATTCAGTAAAGCCTTTGACAAAGTCAACAACACAACACGCTCTGTAAATAAACTCAAACTGAATTTTTTTTTTACAAAAATTTTAACTGTAACGTAAAAAGTGACGCAAAAATCAGAATATTCCAAAATCAAACAATACAAAAGCAATCAAAACTTAAAATCGTTTCACACGACGAATAACCACGCGACATAATACCGACCCGTGAAGCATCGTCTCTATTTTCTGGTACAGCGAGGCGCGGCTGCTTCTGTGATATTCGATGCTCCGCTGCGCCATGCGTCCTTTCAAATATTCCCGTTTGTTTTTCGAAGCATGCATCTGTTTCCTGTCTATTTTGAATTTCTCTAAAGTTGCTTTTTTGTCCGACCAGTCCGCACTGCGTTTCGCGAATGCGGGATTTGCTATGGGTTTTCTGAAAGTTGTTCATGGATAGTTAATTCCGCATAGTTTGTTGTCTGTCTGCTAGGGTTTGTAATTTAACTGGCAGTTTTTAGTGTTTCTTTTTGTGTTGATATGTTAGTATTTTGTTTGAGGATATTGACTCCTCTGCTATGGAATTAAGGATCTATAATCATTATAGATTCTATTTAAATAATTTTTGATCATATCAATAACTAAATTAAAATTAATTTTACTACTTTCCTTATAGCGCTTCAATTTTGCAGATCTTTTTTTAAGTATAAATTAATCTGGTCACATAATTCTCAGACTAGAAGTTCTACTTTTGCAAGTTAGCAAACGCGGCATTAATTATTTGCCTGAGTTAGGTGCTACGGCTGGTTAGACTGAGAGAAGTTAGGCCGTATGTTACACGTCTGTTCAGAATTCATTTCAAAGTCTGTGTTCAGACTATTATGATTTGATTTCTACGGTTAACATCATGTAGATACGAGTATTTTTCTTCGAATCTGGATTACATGTAAATGACTGCATACCAGAACTTTAATGAAGGGATCATAATATAAAAACTTCATTTTCTTCATTTTCTGGTTCTTAATTTTGTCTGTCTGTGACTGCAGAAATAGATAAATATATTGAATATGTATTAAATACAACACTAGAATGATGTTTCACAATGTATAAGCACAACTAAGATATGCTTGTTACTAATGTTTCTATATTACCTGTGGAACGGCTTCCTATCAATAATTCTTCCATATTCATCAGTATAGTATATCGTTTTGGTGTCCACCCTCCGATGGAGAGGATCAGCATGGTGATTGAATGGTGAGTACGGATCTTGAGGCAACTCCCAAGCTAAAGCTGCAGTCGATCCGTATAAGAAGATATCTCCAATTGCGAAGACCATGGCGTATGTGGTACAAAATACTAAAAAAGGTAAGGTAGTTAAAAACTGTTGCATTACAATGTAACTTGCTGCCTTCGTGATTTTAAAGCGATATCCGCGTTACAGCACAGTGTACTTTGGGGACGCCACAATAGCGGCGGTAAGTCCCCTCTTTGAGGAATGGCTAGAGAGGCACCACGGTGCCCTCATTTTCCGCCTGACACAGTTCCTCACCGGACATGACTATTTCGTGGGGTTTCTGATCCAGATAAGGCGAGAGGATACGCCAGAATGTCACCACTGTGGGGATTGCTGTGAGGCCACGATGGAGCATACGATGGAGGTATGCCCGGCTTGGATAGAGCATCACCGTGTCTTAGTGGGGCCATCGGCGGCGAGTGCACGGCAGGACGTCACCTCCTTCTGCGAAGCAGTGATGCTGGCAAAGGAGGAGGCGGAGCTCGTGAGGGAGTGAGAATCTCAACAGGAGACCCATGGTCGGGAGACAACATCGAATCATCATTGGCACGGGTTTGCCACAAGTTTTGGTTACAAGGTATTTGTAGATTTCCCATCCAGAACAAAAAAAGTCCACAGTGTACTTGAAAGACGAATAATCACTATGCAGTCTAATTTTAACCGTGATTAATACACTTCACTGATGCACTAGCAGTAAAGAAGCCGTCATGTTAATTTTTTACCTATTGAATATTCAATTAGTGTATAAGTGTAACATCCTTTCAGGAACATTAATGAATAGATTCCTAGCCGTACAAGCTGTACTCCTAGTTCGAAATTCCACAGTACTCCATTTCTTAATCCTCCCACATTTTTTCATGTAGACGATGATTTTCTTTATAAATGATACGACAGAATCTGGTATAACAACGTTCTCATGTTTTGAGGAGTATATTCCGTAACAAATCCATTTGTTAAGAGCTCAGTGCAATTGCTCGCTCGTTGGACATTGTTGGACCGCAAAGCATCTAATATGCTGTTAAGATGTTTATGGCTCCTCAGACTAGAGCAGATGACTGGTGCATTAAAAATTTCTGAGCCAGTGGCAAGTGCTTCTAAATTTGGGAACATATTTTGTTCCTGATAGCATTAATTTTGTTGTTTAAATACTGCTTAATAATAGCACTACTATGCACAATTGTGGTTATAATATTAATCGGATTAAATGCTGTAAATGATTTTAGAAAATAAAGACTGATTTACACGGTGCAATTTAAATGCCTATGGCTTCAATTAAGTTGAAGCAACAATAAAAGTTGCATTGTCTAAACACCATTTAGACGATTCAAGTCATCTGTTGCATTAATTTTATTGTATGCCACGGGCAATTAAATTGCACCGTGTAAATCAGCCTAAATTTCAAAAGCAAAATTTAGAAACAAAAGTATACGGAAATTTAATTTCAGACTTACCCAGTTGAAGAGAGCTGCCCTCAGGAAATATTATGAATCTTTTCCTCCTTGATAAAATTTCACTTTTTTTGTGTATTTCAAATTCATCAGAAGTATCATTAATGCGTACTTGAGCTTGAACCCCCAACACTGTTAATAGTAAAGCAGTATTTATGACTAAATTCATTTTGTATATAATTTCCTTAAAATGACTATCCTTCTTCTGATGTCTTTACTATCAAATTTCGTCTATATTCAGCACATTTAATCGATTTTCGTCTTCTATTTTTTCATAAAAAACATTTTCTGATTCTTCTTTTTATTTTTTTATTTCTTCACGTGCAAAGCAAAGTATCACATACGGGTCTAACTTTACAATGTCAAGATAATCCGCGGCTAACGTACCGTTGATCACGACTAACAAATACTGGCTAACCGTTAAGTTTTCTTCTACAGAATGTTTATTTTCTTGCGATATCCAACATGCCGTGCTAAATTCAAAATTATAATAGCTTCCTATTAAATGCATAAAGAGTAAAATTATACTATACTAGCGGCCGCCCGCGACTTCGTTCGCGTGGAGTTAATTATTTGAACATTTTATTTTAACCCAAAAATATACAGCATACTTTTTAAATTCTTGTGATGCTCCGCTCCTATTAGTTATAGCGTTAAGCCTTCCTGGATTAATAGGCTATCCACCTCAAAAATACTTTTTCAAATAGGACCCGTAGTTTCTGAGTTTGGCGCGTTCAAACAAACAAACTCTTTAGCTTTATATATTTAGTATAGATTTGTAGCGGTATCTACAAACTCCACATGGAACAACGCGTCATATTGACGTCACACGAATTCTACATCTCGCAATCAGAGTTTATCGTGCAACTAGCATATATACAACTTCCCAAAATCAACCGTTGGGCAAGTGCCCGCCGGACATAACACCCGTATGGTTGGAGGATCCTCCTTTTTCTATGGAGGATGAGTGAACTTTACTCCCTGTTCCTCAACCCTCCACAGATTTATGCCTGGTAAAGTTCAAATTAAATTGACTGAAGATATCAGCCTAAGGTTGTTTATGTTAAATAATTGTCGATAGCATAAAATTATAAATTACAATGACCATCAGTCGTTTCAAAAAATCTCGTACATCAAGATCAAAAATCTTATTACTGGGACTGAGCTGCTCGCTTTAGGACTTAGCTGATCGCTCTGCTAAGCATTGTTACTAAGCAAATGCGTAAAAAAAATGATTCTATTTAGTCCGTCATTCAGATTATAGAAAAATATTGGATAAGTATATTTTCTTTCTTCATATAAAAAAATGAAGACGACACACTCCGTTGAAAACTCCTATGACGTCATTGCTCGCTAAAAAGTGTAGCGTGCAGTGACGTCACACGAGTTTTCAACGCACTGTGTCGTCTTCATTTTTTGTTTTATATGAAAAAAGAAAAAATACGTGTCTAGTATTTTTTGGAGATCTGACTGACGAACTAATTAGTTTTTTTTAGTCAACTACCCTATTATAACTAAACATTGTCATTTTTAATGTCTGGACTTGAAAAAAGACTATATATTTCTTCTCAGAGGTAGTCAGTTAGGAAACGGCTTCATCTAGTTTAAAAAAAAACATGACTAAAAGTGATCAGTGATCCTACTTGCTTAATAAACGATTTCATTACATTTCATTAGTGCTGATGATTTTACGTAGGATTATAATATTCTAGTGTTACTATATACTCTGCTGTAGCTATAATGTAGATGTGTATATTGTTGTCTCTAGCCAGCACATTTGCCGTTTATGACTGTGTACCAGCACTATCTGTATATCTAGGTATATTGCAGTAGTTATATACGACGTGACGCGTTAGGGGATTTGATTTTAACAAGGTATTTAATTTAAAGTGAAAAAGTGTTGATATTGGAGGCGATCTCCTCAATCACAAAATTAATTTAATTTAATTTCAGTATTTCTTCTTCTTTTTTCAAGGTGAGATTCAACCTCTACTCTTGATCAATGGCCTCTGTGGAATAGATACCACGATTTTACCAATAACACGTGTAACAAATTATAGAAATTCTTTGAAAAATGTATTTCACAATAATGGCGGATATCGCCAATGACAGTTGAAAAAGACGGCGTGTGAACCGTCTATGAGGGAGGTTTACGGTAAAGTCATGGTGTGTTCTTTATGAATTATTTACTGAAAAAAAATCACGCGCTTTTATTTAGTAAACGACACTATAAATAATTTTAAAAGTCCAATGAAAAATGCGCGTGACACTCATCTTAGCCATTCCGTCAAAACTCCTTCTTTCTATTTCATCAAGAAAATGATAGACGATAACATTTTATGTTGATCCTGTCAAATTAAGATACTCCATAGACAGTGTAGACGCGATAATAAACATGGCGACCAAAACTACGCCAATTTACGTCAGAAGCGGATTAATTTGACAGATCTAAACTTACAATTTATCTTCCGTCCTTTTCTTAATGATATAGAAGGAAAAGGATGCACTAACATAAATTTCATTTAGTTTGTGAACAAGGGAATTTCGGTCATTACTGTATTTTTTTCTCTATCATGAAGTTCCATTTTTTAATGATATGATTGACACTTAAATTTTCAAAGTGTTATCAAAACTTACGGAACTGAGACGTGGTCGCTCTCAATGGACCTCATACGAAGGCTCAGAGGCACACAAAGGGCAATGGAAAGAGCTATGCTCGGAGTTTCTCTGCGTGATCGAATCAGAAATGAGGAGATTCGCAGAAGACCCAAAGTCACCGACATAGCTCTGCGAGACGCTAAACTTAAGTGGCAATGGGCAGGACACATTGCTCGTAGAACCGATGCCCGATGGGGCAGTAAGTTTCTGGAGTGGCGGGCACGTACTGAAAGACGCAGCATAGGGAGGCCCCCAACAAAATGAACCGATGACCTGGTGAAGGTCGCGGGAAGCCGATGGATGCGGGCAGCACAAGACCGGTCAGCGTGGAAAGCCTTGGGAAGACCTTTGTCCAGCAGTGGACATCTATGGGCTGAAGAAGAAGAAGATGATCAAGTCAGTCAAAAAAACAGATAAAAAATAGGTACGCTTTGCTGATTCTGCATTAATGAAAGAAAATGCTAGTATATAATTTAATAGAAGTTTTATTTAAACTATTTTCTTTAGTGCAACATGTGCAACAAAATAAAGAACGAGAAGTAGTTGATTTAGTTTATTTGGATTTTTTGGGAAGCCCGTAGAAAACAAAGTTTGAAAAATTTGATGCTGCATCTTACTGGGTCTATACATCCATGAGCATTGTCTTTTAACCAACAGTATAATTACGTACCAGTCGTGGTGGCCTAGTGGTTAAAACACCAGCCTCTCAAGTATGAGTGCACGGGTTCGATTCCAGGTCAGGCAAGTACCAATGTAACTTTTCTAAAGTTATATGTACTTTCTAAGTATATCTTGGACACCAATGACTGAAGGTGAAGGAAAACATCTTGAGGAAACCTGGACTTTAAGTCTGAAATCGCCAACCCACATTGAGCAAGCGTGGCGATTACGCTAAATCCTTCTCTGTATGAGAGGAGACCTGTGCCCAGCAGTGGGACGATAAAAAGTTGATAATAATGATGATGATAATTACGTAACAAATTCATTGCGTTGTTTGCGTCATTGAGTAGACACATTTTCGAACACATGGAGTAATGGGTTAGCAATATGCTTCAAAACGATTTCAACTCATATTAATACGCATTTAGGGTGCTGTTTCTGTATTTTTCTCCAAATGGTTTCAATTTTAATCCGTTGGTCGTTTTGAACCCATTCTATCACCATCGGCGTCTATTTATGCTAAGAGGCTTTTAAATTTTATAACAACCTGTATAAGTATCACGAAGAATTTCCTAAAATTGTAGGTCAGCCCCCTAATCGGCGAACACATTTTTGTCAAATGATGGCGACTAGTTGGGATTAGTTGGGATCGTTCGGACCGCCCATTGGTCCGTTCGGTCCAAAAGATCCCAACTAGTCGCAATCACTTGACAAAAATGTGTTCGCCGATTAGGGGGCGGGGTCAAAGAATAGCAATGATCAGGGTTAAATTAAATCAGATATCTAAACAAAATATAGTCCTCTTGATGTGTAAAAGTAAGAATTTACATATTATTCTTTGTACACAAATCCAAAGGAACTGATATATGTACATATTGACGCCACGGTTAGTGCAGTAGAAAAGCGATTGTCTGTTGCGTGTCGTGGGTTAAAATGCCGCTCGGAACAAATATTTGTATGACCTACAAGTTTTTCTGCTTTTAGCTGTTTGTGTATGTGAGTTTGAATGTTTATAAACGCACTCACGATACGGAAGTAATTTTAATTCAAGTGTAGAGCAACGTTTTTAATTTTTAGCCTCCCCCGAGGTTTTCCACGACGACCGGTCCTGCGCTTCCCGCATCCAGTGGTTTCCCGCGACCTTCACCAGGTCGTCGGTCCACCTTGTCGGGGGCCTACCCGCGCTACGTCTTCCGTTGCATGGTCGCCACTCGAGAACCCGCCGGCCCCAACGGGCATCGGTCCTACGGGCAATGTGTCCAGCCCACTGCCACTTCAGTGTTGCAATTCTTCGGGCTATGTCGGTTACTCTCGTTCTTCTGCGGATCTCCTCATTCCTGATTCGATCGCGCAGTGAAACCCCAAGCATAGCCCTCTCCATTGCCCTTTGAGTGACTTTGAGCCTTCTTATAAGGCCCATTGTCACTTGAAATATCAGCGTGTTTTTTTTTATGTAAACTTCACAAACGAAACGAGATAATTCATATATTTCCTCAACATAATACTTCGAGTACCTAATATTACCAACCGTCGCTTTTAGCGGTCGGTTTTTATTTTAAGATTATTAATGTTTCTTTTTTTATCGGTCCTAGACCCTTAACACGATACAATTAACATAAAATAAAATATGAATATTTATTATATTCATTTTGAGTGGGGTTTAGCAGAATTTAACTAGCTAATGTTACCGTGTCCCGTGTGGTACCGGGCTACCCCTTGTGGTACCGACCAAGCCGATTCCCAACCCGCCTGCCTGCTTGAGGATTATGGTAAGCCCCCCAATGTAATGAAAGCCTTGGGGGAGGCCTTTCTCCAACACTGGACGTCTATAGGCTGAAAAAGAAGCTAGCTAATTAAATTTGATTTTCTCTGAATAAAAAATAAGATCTTCCTTTTCTGAAATGGTGAGTTCACATTCTCTTTGGTACCGTCCTATCGTATGGAATTTTTAAACCTTTTTTGACGTCCCCCGTTTCGCAGCGGTCAACACGCCTGCCTGCGACGTGGAGGCCCTGGGTTCGATCCCCGGCCAGATCATGTTGGAATACGATCTTTTCCTGATTGGCCTGCGTCTTGGATGTTTATCTATATATGTATATATCTATTATAAATATAGTATCGTTGAGTTAGTATCCCATAACACAAGTCTCGAACTTACTTTGGGGCTAGCTCAATCTGTGTGATTTGTCTGTATATACAGAGTGTATCTGACATCGTAACGCAAACTTCACGAAAAGGCTTCCGCTCGGTGAGAGGGAGGAGGGGGGGTGGTAATCCGCTTTTAAAACAAGAAAGATAATTAGGCCAGGACTGAATTTTAAAATCTATAATTAAATAGCTTCCATAATTAAAAAGCGTTTTGCCATGAATGTATTTCTACCATCGACTTTATACTAATGGACGCATGTCCAAAAAAGAAAAGTCCAGGAGTGGTAGCTGGTGACGTCACTGCTCGCTAAAAAGTGTAGCGTGCAGTGACGTCACACGAGTTTTCAACACACTGTGTCCTCTTCATTTTTTGTTTATATGAAAAAAGAAAAAATACATGTCTAGTATTTTTTGGAAATCTGACTGACGGACTAATTAGTTTTTCTTAGTCAACTACCCTATTCTCGTCTCTAAGGCATCTTCATCGTCTTTTTTCAAGACCAGACATTAAAAATGAAAATGATTAGTTATAATAGGGTAATTGACTAAAAAAAACTAATTAGTCCGTCAGTCAGATTTCCAAAAAATAGTAGACAAGTATTTTTTCTTTTTTCATATAAGCAAAAAATGAAGACGACACAGTGTGTTGAAAACTCGTGTGACGTCACTGCACGCTACACTTTTTAGCGAGCAGTGACGTCACCAGCTACCACTCCTAGACTTTTCCTTTAGAAGAAATATGGAGTAATTTTTCGAATTCAATTATCTGTACTCTATACTAATATATAAAGCTGAAGCGGTTTTTTTTTTCTTTAAACGCGCTAATCTCAAGAACTTCTGGTCCGATCTGAAAAATTTTCATTTGTGTTGGATAGCCCATTAATCCAGGAAGGCTTTAGGCTATATATCATCACGCTGCGACCAATAGGAAGGGGGCATAACACAAATTTAAAATGTATGCTGCTACTGCTGGTGTTATTTTGGGTTTAAAATAAAATGTCCAAATAACTAGAAGTCGCGGGCGACCGCTAGTGTGTTATAAAAGTGCATTGAAAACCGTTCTTAGTCTAAAATTCCTTAAATTAGGAACGAGATGTATGACTACACCCTAACCTTTTGACAATTCATGCTTTTTTAAAACACTCTAAAACAGTGACAGGTTGAACCTACATCCAATAAACTAGTTCACGTTCTCCAAACACAATAATAATTGTTGATAAACAATATATCAAATATGACCTCCTTTAGCTAAGAAGGCGGTTATTCGTTCCAATATGGTCGCTTTTTATTTCTATTTTTCACTTCATCTTTACAGTGTGTTGTGGAAAGCTTAAGAAAAAGACCATTGAAAAAAGGTGGAATATTAAATCCAAGACCAGTGTTCAAAATATTAATAGATGATGAGAATCAAGTTATTAAGAATCATTGTGTACATTCATAAAAGTTGAATTCGTGCTAAAAATTGTATTGCACAATTAATTTCAATATAAGCATAATTGGGAAAGTGAACGCGATTGATTTGCACCAAATACCCAGACAGGTTGAATTTATTTGCCCTCATTTTCGAAATTGTGGGTTTGTAAAACAAAATACATAAATTGTTACTATGAAGTAAATTGTACCGTATCTGGCTGCTTAATTGAATCGGGTACCAAACTTTTACTTTCAAATATAGAACTCGATTTTAGGTTATAAGTTGTGTCCAGTAATATTTTGGCATCAAAATGTACAAGTATGTTCATGTGTGTGTAGTGTGCTATATTTGTTTTGTTGCGTTTATACTTATAGACTTAGGCAAAGCAAGTGAGTCTACCAATCACCGCCAAAGAAGGTACCTTAGCTTCAAGAATATGACACGTTACTTCGTAAGTATCGATATTATACTTATTATAATTTTATGTCCTAATCTGTCATTCGTAGGTCTTTGGCAGTGGTTACGTTACAGGTTATCAGAAGCTCTTTCCTCGTGATCTTTTCTTTCACCATTTTGAGAGGGACTACTCTCAAAATGGTCTCATCCAATGAAAAATTCTAGAAAACTGCATATGTCTATCTCTAATGAATATATTATATACAGGTTGTAAAGAAGTTATGAGCCCTGGAGGGGAACTACGTTAAATCCTTTGGTTAGCTCATTTTACTGAATGAAAACATTCCTTTGTTTGTAAAAAGAAACGAAATCCAGTTTTGTTTCTTTTAAGAGATTTTTTGAATTTTTCTTGTCCCAACGGGGAATCGAATGAAATGACACAAGACTAGATGTTCGTTCGGGCGAATAGTTTAATAAAATGAAACGTACTTTTTTCAACGCAGGGAGTACAAATTTGAAATTGGAACAATAACATTTTTTAAAACTATGAAAAAAAGGATTCATTCGAATTTCAAATTTTGTTTTGTCTTGCTTTCATTCCGTAATTGTGTAATAATGGCATATCAAGAACATTCCGATTTATAAGAAACTTAGTTTTAAAACAACAAGAATTACAATTTAGCTCTAGAGAGGTACAGTGAGAGGTATCCAGACAGACAAACACCATCTAGAAAAGTTTTGTTGCAAATGGTGAAAAATTTAGTGAATATTGGAAGTTTCATAAAACGTTTAGAACGCCCCCAGCAGCAAAATCTAGGATTTACGATTTTGATTTAACTGTTCTCACATACTTTGAGTGTAATCCGAAAGCTTCTAGAAGGAAAGCTGTTCAAGAGATAGGCACAAGCCATACTCGTGTACTTAGTGTTTTAAAACAGTACAAATACAAATGTTTTCGTGATGGGCGATTGTCAAAGGAGATTAGAGTTCTGGTAGAATACTAAAATTACCACTGATTCCTCGCATTCATAATAAAGTAATATACAAAAGGAACATATAAAGTTGTATCTGGTTTCAGCTTCGCTTCAACTGCAAAATCAACATAGTGCCCTGGAACCAGATCTTCGCTCAAGCGCTCGGGTTCCGCATGAACTGGGATGATCCACCAGACACCTTCCATCCATATAGAAACCATTTCATTCATAGAAGAACTATTTATAACCATACAGAGACTCTTTTAGACAAGTAAGTAAATCACCATGCCATGGTTATTAACCAGAACTAACTATACCTACTAATTAAACTAACCTTTACATACATAATAATAAAGCTTTATTTATTCCACAAATAGTTATATGTATATTGTAAATATGCATTTATATGTTATTTAATTTTTTATAAATGTGGACCCCCTTAGGGTATAAGCCTCCTCCAAAGAAATCCATTTCTATCTATCTTTGGCCGTGGTCATCCAGTCTCTTCCTGCATTAGCCACAATCTCGTCCTGCCACCGGGCGCGAGGACGACCTCTGCTTCTCAGGCCATGCGGTCCTTTCCATTTCGTGATGTTGATTATCCATCGGTTATCGTCATATCTCGCAACATGACCGGACCACCTCCATTTTAGACTTTGAGCATAATCAAAATAAAAAATAAAAGGTCAAGTCAACCTTTACATACATAATATCAGCCTATATTGTTCCCACTGTTGGGACTCAGGCCTCTGCTCGATGAGAGGAAATGGGCCGTAATCTACCACGCTGGCCCAGTGCTTGGTGGCCCAGTTGATAGATGTGTCACGTCTTCAAAGTTTTTGCTTCTAGGACATACCGGTTACCTCACGATATTTTCGATATTTGATATCTTGGACACCAATGACTGATTATAAGGTGAAGGAAAACATCTTGAGGAAACCTGGACTTTAAGTCTGAAATCGCCAACCCTCATTGAGCAAGCGTGGTGATTACGCTCAATCCTTCTCTGTATGAGTGGAGACCTGTACCTGTGATGTAATAAGGTTTGTTTGATTCTCTGAAACCACCAGGTTGATTTGGAAAATTCTTTTTCGATTGTTAACCCAACTTCGAGAAAGGCTACAAACGATTTAGCATCACGCTAGGATAAAAATCAACAGAACACTGAACGGTCGAATAATAAAAAAAATATACGCTCTAGTTTGCGGACTGAAGCCAGTCTTGTATTGCTAGCTAACTGCAAACCTTCTTTACCCACAAAAAAAATGTTGTGTGCCGTTTCTCAAACCTACCGATATGCACAAAAAACTTCATACAAATCGGTCCAGCAGTTTCAGAATAGTTTGGTAACAAACACCGCGTTAAACTCTCATAGCAAAACACACATTTTACAATAATTTAAGCAGTAACTACATACTAATTTTAATAATTAGTTAAGTTTTAACAACGGATCAAATGGTCTATACTTATCAATATATCTGTCTTAATTTAAAAGTCGATTCAAGTGTTACCACCACCTAATACAACATACAACATAAAATTTTATTCACAGCAATCCCACTTCATCCCAATCCACAAACACGTCAATGTAAAAACAATAAATTCATAAAATACCGTAAACGTTCACCAAAAATAAATCGATTGTTCCAGGAACGGCCTTAATGGTTTCCACTGCGTCCGGCGAGCCATTTGTGAAATGGAAGCGATCCCTGAACCACGGAAAATATACCACAAACTTTTAAAAATGGTTTTCAGGTAATATAAAATGACATTTTAAATTAAATTATGATCCTAAGTGACGCCCGTTGAAACGCTCAAATGAAATTACGAGCAAATTTTACGCCAAAATGGACATCCACGTTCGGAAATTACAACGTGGGTCTGGTTGAAACAAAAGTTAAAGGCTCCGCTAAAATATTATTTCTGGGTATTAGATTTTGAATGAAATTTGACAACCTCTGTGGCGTAGAGGTAGAGAACGCGGCCGCTGCCCATGGTGGCGCGGTTTCGATTGCCCGCAGTGCAAAGATTTGTATGCATGAATATGAATATGGTCTGGTCGAGGCTCGGAAAATACGTTAAGCCGTTGGTCCCGGTTGCCATACGAACATGTAAAAGCAGTCATTACGGGCTATTGGACCCCTCGAAAATCCAACAATAATTGATCTAACTGCAATGCTTCAATATCGTCTTCGGGTTGTGGAGGTCAGATGGCAGTCCATTTACGGAAAATATCGAAATTTAGACAAACTCAGCAGTTGGACTGATAAAACGGACTCCAGACTCTAAAGCTGAAAAAGTTTCGGATGTGACTGGGATTAACGCTGAAATGTTGAATCAAAAATTATTGGAGATCAGTAGTAATGCGAACGAAAATTGTTACATGAATTTTAATCACCATATGTTTTCAAAAACAAACTATAAAATACTAAACAAAATAATTGACATGCAAAAGCATTATTCAAAAAAAATATTAAAATACTTCAAAGGCCTATGCTTGGGGTTTCACTGCGTGATCAAATAAGAAATGAGGAGATCCGCAGAAGAATGAGAGTAACCGACATAGCCCGAAGAATTGCAACACTTTAGTGGCAGTGGGCTGGGCACATTGCCTGTAGGCACGATGAACTCGAGAACCCGTCGGTACCATCCGACGGGTTCTCGAGTGGCGACTATGCACCGGAAGACGCTGCGTGGGTAGACCCCAGACAAGGTGGACTGATGACCTGGTGAAGATCACGGAAAACCGCTGGATACGGGAGGAGCAGGACCTTTCGTCGTGGAGATCCTTCGGGAAGGCCTATGTCCAGCAGCGGACGTCTTTCGGCTAAAATGAATGATAATAATTTAAATACTTAAAAATGAGTACTTTATATTTTTAGACACTTATTTTTTATTCAAAAAACGATTTTATTCTGTTTACAGACATCAGTCCTCGGCTACAGACAAATGGCACAAGAAAACAGCTGAAGATTGTGCAGACTCCGTATCAATATGCCCATTTTCGTTTCTAGATGTATCTCTTTATACTGATATTTAATATCGGTTTTAACTAAAGTCAAACTTTGTTTTACTTTATATTGTAAAATATTTGGCTTTTATAAGTATTTAAGTCTTAACTCTGAATTGAATAAAAACTTAAGTAAGATCAACATAAAAGTCAATCGTGGAATTATTTCTCGATTTGTTGCCTAACGATTCACATATTTTTACACATGGATATCGGCGATGGCTCGATCACTGTGTGGTTACCAGGGCCGCGCGGTAACCATCAATGACGTAACTATATTATATTATACCTACTGGTCTGGTCACCATCCGATGCAATTGACATGTAATTTGTATTTAATAAAACCTAAAATTGTAATGTGTAATGAATTTAAAAATAACGTAATATGGGGCGAAAGGCAGCCTAGTCAAATTGAAATATACCATAATTATTGGCACGCCAATTTGCGGTTTATCGATTTTCCTCCAGAATTTGCTAATTGTGCTGATAAAAAGTGTAACTGTGATATACATAAAGCTTTAATTGAGGATATGTATAGAAATATATTACGTACAATTGACAGAACGCGCCAATTCTACCTGTAGTGCGACATCGAACCCTAGTAGGGGGAAGTACATTATAGGCTGGAATAAGCATGAGAGGGTAACGCTCGGCAATGTTATAAGAACTGGCTGTTGTATGGGAGACCTAGTTCTGACTGGCTTTATAGTGAAATGACTGAGTCTAGACGTCTATTTAAGATGAAATTGAAATGGTGTCAAAATAACCAACAATAAATCAAGGTGGATTAATTGCATGACACCATTCCAATAATAACTTCTCAAAATTTTGGAAATCAACCAACAAATTGAATATAAAACCTAGTCGGCCCGTAAGCGTCGAGGGTGAACACGAGCCGGGTGCCATCGCAGGATTATTTCGGCAGCATTTCACTGTTGAGCCTTTTGTGAACCGTGCACGGTCTGAGATGATATCGGTGCCTGATGCTGGGGCTATACATGAAGATATGAATGTAAAGTACACTGGAAAGAACATTGATCCATCATCATCATTATCTCAGCGTTTATCCCGGTTGCATCCGCGGCTTTCGCGTTGGAGCCCGGGGTCCGCTTTCCTGCACATTCTCCTCCATTTCGCGCAATCTTTAGCATCCTGTGGTACGAGCTAGTTGGCACGCATGTCGTCTGTTACAACGTCAAGCCAGCATTTCTTTGGTCTACCCCGCTTGTTCTGGCCCGGCGGAGGCGCCATGGCAAGACATTTGATAGGTACCCACATAACATGCCGGTTTGCGTAGGACGTGGCCGTACCAGCGTAGCGACCCTCCTGCAGTTTGTCTACAATGTCACGGACACGAAGACTGCCACGAATGCGGGAGTTTCTGATGCGGTATTTCTGCGTAACTTGTCGTGTTAGACAGTAAAGAAAAAGGAAACTGTCATATTAGACAGTAAAGAAAAAGGAAAAGGAGAGGGGAACAAAGAATTTAATAAATTATATAAAAATAAAGTTAAAAAATATAAAAAATG
Source organism: Sesamia inferens (assembly GCA_037179545.1). NCBI lineage: Eukaryota > Metazoa > Arthropoda > Insecta > Lepidoptera > Noctuidae > Sesamia > Sesamia inferens. Next base: position 27,637,323 of record CM073933.1, on the reverse strand, counting down.
AATATGAATGCATGAGGTGGGTGAGGTGAGAAAAGATAAAATAAAGGTAAAACAAAAAGTGTGCAGCAGGCCAGCATCGAGGAGCAGGAGCAGCGTAGCTAGTAGCTTTGTATAAGCGTAGCGTGAGGTGTAGGAGCGGCCCCGGCGACGGAGTGCCGGCGGCAGCTGCGGAGGAGCGGCCCTGGCGGCGGAGGGCCGGCAGCAGCAGCAGAGGAGTGGCCCTGCGGCGGAGGACCGGCAGCAGCAGCAGAGGAGTGGCCCCGCGGCGGAGGGCCGGCAGCAGCAGCAGAGGAGTGGCCCCGCGGCGGAGGGCCGGCAGCAGCAGCAGAGGAGTTGACTCGCCGGCGGAGGCCGGCAGAGCGACGCTGGCGTTAGAGGGTCGGCAGCCGCAGTGAAGGGGCGGCACCGGCAGTAAGAGCGGCGCTGGTGGTAGGAGCGGCGCCGGAAGCCGAGACAGCGCCCGGCAACAGTACCTGCGCCACCATCAAAGGCGGCACCAGGCAGCAGAACAACGGCAGAATCAGCACTAAATCACAGAATCACAGAAGTAGCACAGCACAGGTCAGCACAGGCAGGAGGAGGTTCAGAGGAGGTTCCCCTCTCCGTTAAGGAGAGGTTACCCCTGGGAGGGCTCTGCGAGGAAAAATTACATAATTAAATTACTGAATTGTTGAAGTCAGACCGAAAGCTAAACTGGCACTGGTCAGCGAGGGCTTCCGAAGAAACCTCGGAGAACAGCTTTTTCGCGAAATTTAAATATTTGAATAATTATAAGCAATATGAAATAACTTAAAGGAGCTCGGATAACAAATCCGGTAGAAAAATAGCAGGCAGTCAAGAATTTAGAAGAAAAGGTTGTCATAGAGACATAATCAACAGCGTTGTCAAAGACTGTCATAACAATGAAAATATTATTGTAGAATATAAATATAAGTAAATATTAAATTATAGTAATGTGTTGAGTAGGAAAATTAATACAGCACAGCATAGGTACAGCTTCTTACGCTAAGATATCACCAAGTCGCTGAAACTTAGACTTGAAGTTGAGCACCGTGTCTGTAAGCTGAATAACAAGTCTTGGTGTAGTAAAATGTTATCAGAACAGCGCCTCATAATACTGTAATGCGTATTATGACCTGCAGAAATGAATGATATAAATGTAAGAATATAAATAAATAAGTGTAAGTATCTGTAGGTAAATACATAACACTACAAACTTTATACATCCAGCGCAGCATATTGATCTCCGAGATACGCAGCTCCTGCTTGTGTCGCTCAAGCACAGGCTACAGATCTAATGAGGGTTTTATAGACGTACACCTCCTTAAGCTTAACCGGCATTTTGGGGTCACAAATGACACCTGTCACCTCACGCCATTTTGCTCAAGCTGCGGAAATACGTGCCCTAACGTCGCAATCAGTGTCGCCGGACGCATGGAGTACAGACCCCAAGGAGTAAAACTGGTCCGTGCACTCGACCATGTCTCCGCCTATGCGCACAGACATGAGGTCTGTTGTTTTGCTGGCCAAGTACACGGTCTTCGCCACGTTGACTTTCAGACCTCCGTTTCAAGCGAATCCTTCCACGCATTCACACCCCGCACCAACCGTTCCCTATCCGCGTCATGAGTAGCCAGGGAGGTTACTCATTTGAGTCCTTGATGCTGACCGACAAGACGTCTAATATCACGCTAAACAGAAACGGACTAAGGACGGATCCCTGGTGGAATCCGACGGTGATGGGTATGGGTTTAGTGTCGCCAACAGCGGTCTTAACAACGGAATCGGAATTGAGGTACATGTCTCGAATTATGTGAACATAGACTTCTGGTACCCCTTTGGACCTCAGCGCCCACCAGATCACCCCGCGAGCGACACAGTCGAAGGCCTTCTGCATATCTAGAAGGGATGCAGAGGCGTGTTCTTCGATCCGTATCTCTCCATGGTGATCCTTAGTGCTAGATAGGATCCATGGTTCCGTATCCTGGCTGAAACCCATATTGACACTCCGAGACAGCACACTCCTGCCGGATCCGCGAGTCTAAAATCCTTTCAAGGATCTTCATGATGTGGGACATGACCTTAATACCGCGATAGTTATCACACTCCTGTACCGAGCCCTTGCCTTTGAAGGCCGAAGTAATAATACTCAGCCTCCATTGGCTCGGGATTTTGCCGTTCAGGAGCACGCGGTTCAGGAAGTTAGTTAATATGCCCACACCGCGAGGGCCAATCGCCTTCCAGGCCTCAATAGGGAATCCGTCAGCTCCGACAGCTTTCCGATTCCCCATACGACGAAGAGCCGTTTGGACTTCCTCAGGCGTTATCAGAGGCACTAGTCCAAGGTTCGGAGGGAGTTCCGGTGTCTGCACCTCTTGGTGCTGCTTGTTCAGCAGCTCGTGAAAGTACGAGTGCCATCTCTCCTTCACCGACTTGCTATGCGAGGAGCATAGCAAGTCGCCATTAGGATCTTTTACACAACGGCACTTGGATATATCCTGTACCGCTTTGACACTGGAACGTGCCATCTTGCAAATGAGCTTTTGCCCCTCAGACGATTCCAACTTCTCGTAGAGAGGTAGCAAGTGGTCTCGTCTGACTCTGGCTACAGCTCTTTTAGTGGCACGTTTGGCGACCTTATATGTGTCGTGATCTTCAGGAGATTCGGTCGCCTGCCATGTTTTGAAGAAAGATTTCTGCACCCTAATTTCCCTCTGGATTGTGTCGTCCCATCACCAGATCTCCTTGACACTTTTGCGCCCGCCCTTAGCGAGAACCACCCGAGCCAGCAATAGCTGCCTGGATCCTGTCCCAGTGGACTTATACAAATTCGCCATCGGTACCAGCGCACTCGTCGCCGATAGTTGACGCGAACTCTTGGCACTTATTTTCGTCAAGCAGGCATCACCGGATCTGGCAGCAGCATTTTCTACACGTCTACGTTGGGCAAAGGCCGTCTACGTTGCGTAAAGACGCAGAGATCCATGACAAGGAGACGGTGTTGTACAGTGAGGCTCTCACCGGGTATGACTTTGCAGTTAGCTACTTTGCCTATGTTGTGTCTCCTAGTTAGTAGGAAGACGATCTGGGTAGCGCTTCGCCCGCTTTGGTGGGTTGTTACCTACCTAATGCTGTTAGATAGGTGGCTAGTAAGTTTGAGAAATATAGGTTAGAGTGTGGGGTGCGGCAGGGAGCGTTGACTTCACCGAAATTATTCAATTAATACACCGGCCGCCTGATTGGTGAGCTGAGCGGCACCGGCATCGGGTGTGACATAGATGGAATCTGCGTAAATAATATAAGCTACGCGTATGACATCTTGCTCAGCCCCTCGATCGGTGCGTTGCGGAAGCCCAGATACAATGTAAAATAAAGGGAGATTATGGTATTTAGAGCACAAAAAAAGAGGCCACAGTGGTATCTCCCGTCTCATTCTATGGTACACCATTGAACCAAGTCACTCACTTCAAGTATTTGGGCCACTGGGTCATCGAGCACATTAAAGATGATATGGATATGCAGAGGGAACGCAGGGCGTTGTCTGTTCGCCGTAACATGTTGGTTCGCAGATTCGCAAGGTGTACTGAGCAAGTGAAGGTCACACTGTTTAGAGCTTTCTGTCAGACCTTTTACACATGCAGTTTGTGGACCAATTACACGCAGAGGACATACAACGCTCTGCGTGTGCAATACAACAATGCGTTCAGGATGCTGATGGGGCTACCGCGGTATTGTAGCGCCAGTGGTATGTTCGCAGAGGCGCGCGTGAACGGCTTTCACGCCATCATACGCAAGCGAAGTGCGTCTTTAATGGCGCGGGTGTGCGGCAGCCCCAACGCCATCCTGGACGCGTGCGCAGGCCGATGGGACTCACAACTAATAGCGCATTGTATAGGCCTACACGCTAAACCTAGGTAGTGCCTAAATTATTATGCTATTACTAACATAGGCTAAGAACATTGTTACTAACAAATTATGGAAGCAATTCCGAAATAAATTTTATTATTATTATTATTTCAGCCGGACAGTTTAGAAGTTCTATAATAATCTTCATTGAAGAAATAGAAGACTGGACACATGACTACGCAATGCCATCACTTCCAGGAACTGCTTTCTCTTGACGTACCACCTGGGGGTCGTCAGCTTACTTAAGCCAAAATGCGCAGAAACTTAATGTCAGTCAATAGACCAAAAGTCAAATCCTATATAGGTACCTTATAAAAATTAGCCAATCAGCATTTTTGTTATAGGGGGGAAAGGAAGACCCGAAATCATTTAGGAGGGCTGGAAGAGAGCGTTATCTGCCCTCCACAGATGCCCGGTGAACCTGCTGTAGCCTTCCTCCACCAGCCATCGGTCCTTCAACGAAGAGTTTCCGTATTATGCAAGCTATATTGGTAAATCCAGTAGAAAAAGTGAACTATCCTCGTTCTGAAGCAAATCGTAGGTTCTTAGTTTGTTTCAGAAAGTCATCAATAGAAGCGTAGATTTGTTTGTAAAAACATTAATTGGTACCTACTTATCTACGGAATCAATGACCCTTCAGAGTGTAATAGACAGATTTTCCGTCCTAAACAGTAATTTCCTTGTTTTATTTTTCCCGTGATGCTCGTAAATGATGGGCCTAAACACATTAGTAGCAACCTGTTACTACTACCATACAGTGTTGACCAAAAGTCCTTAGGCAATCTCACAAAGCAAATAGCTTGACGTTTAATTAGATGTACATCTTTCTAGTATTCATAATGTTATCAATTTAATATCAGTCGAGATGACCTATAAAGGAATCAATTCTCTTAAAAATTATTTACAGCAAAAAAAAAAGAAATATAAGAAAATGTACGGGATAAGATATTAGGTGATAGGCAAATAATCAGAAACAGCAACAAGGAGTCAGAAGTCAGTGGCAGTAACGGCCTCCCTCTGAGGCCGCAGGAGGTGTGAGACGACCACAGCAACGGCCTCCCTTGGAGACCGCAGGAGGGCCGAGACGGCTACAGGAATGGCCTCCCTCGGAGTCTGCCGGAGGGTAGAAACTATGTCAATAATGGCCTCTCGGAGGCCACAATACACTCTGAATATGACGTCACCACAGTAGCCTCTGGACAGGCTGTCAGCAATGGCCAAATTTGAAGGCCGCAGAAGAGTATAGACAGCCGCAGAAATGGCTTAAGAGGCCACAGGACAGTCGAGACGACCAGTGGAGGCTTTTTTTTTTTTATTAAAATATAAACCAGCGCTTGACCGCAATCCCGCCTGATGGTAAGCAGTGACGCAATCGTTGATGGTAAAGCGCACTAGTTTATTAAGAGACTATTCACTCTAGCCTTGAAGACACTCAAATTGTAGTCCGACGGAAACACCGCCGCCGGCAGATTGTTCCAGTCCCTCGATGTACGCGGTATAAAGGACGAGGTGAAACGCTTCGTCCGGATCGGCTCTGGAGACAATATAGTTTGTAGACCCTGTATTAATAGCTTCTTTATTGGAAGCCACACCTCAACTATCCACAGCTCTACTGAAATTTCTCAGGAATCCTTGCGGAACGTATTTGAGGCCACTAAAAAAATTAATTATTATAAATTTGAAGGAGTTTCGATAACAAATCAGCTAAAAAAAATAACAAGCCATCAATGATTTCAAACAGCTTTGTCAAAAACTGTCATGCATGTTGTAAATGTTGTTGCAGCAATGTAATCGTAAGTTATATTAGCTATATTTAAAAGTGTAGTGTTAAGTAGGAAAAAGTAATACCATCTAGCGTAGGTACAGTTCCCAAATCTGAGATGTGACTAAGTCGTCGAAACTTAGCATTAATGTTGAGGGCTGTGTCTGTGAGATGATTGTGGATGAATAATGAGTCCTAATTTAATGGAAAATAACTACTATACTAGAATACATATTTTGACCTGTAGGAATGAATTGAAATAAATATGACTTAGAATTTTTGATCAGGAACCCATTGTTTAGCCCTAACAGCTAACAGCACATATTGAAGAATTTTAGCAATGCAAAAGTATTATTTTGCCCTGTGCAACGACAGTTCATTAGTATTTGTTATTTATGGAAATTGAAACATCATTCACACCGGTTAAAGTATGCAATGTAGTTCTTACATGCCACTCGAGTTTTGAGCGTCTACCTACTACGTTATATCCTCGTATTACTATAGTATACCTATAATACTTATATAGATCAAGAGTATGGGAAATTCATAGTGTGGGAAAAGGTTAAAAATAATATACGTATATGTTAAAAATATTTTTTTTTAATTAAAATTATAAACTAGCGCTTGACCGCAATTCCGCCTGATGGTAAGCAGTGACGCAGTCGTTGATGGTAAAGCGCACTAGTTTATTAAGAGCCTATTCACTCTAGCCTTGAAGACACTCAAATTGTAGTCCGACGGAAACACTGCTGCTGGCAAACTGTTCCAGTCCCACAATGTACGCGGTATAAAGGAGGAGGCGAAACGCTTCGTCCGGATCGTAATGGTGTTAACAACGTAAGGGTAGAAACTCGCCATACGACGGGTCGTCCGATGGTGGAACGGAGATGGGGGAATTAAATCATGCAATTCCTTCGCACACTCCCCAAAATGCATCCTATAGAAGACCGAAAGGCTGGCTACTCTACGCCTGTGCTCTAGGCTTTGGAGACCGTCTCGAGTTAAGTCAGGGTCGCTAATCAGCCTTTTCACCCGCCTCTCCACCGAATCCAAAGTGGCCAGGTGACACTTAGCAGCACCAGCCACGAACGGACGCACTAATCCCTGAAACCAGACAGTAATAACGATTGTTTTTTATTCCCCGAATCCAAGACCTAATTCTCGAGAAAGGTACTTAATATCGCTAGGGCTCTTAAAGGGCAAGAATAAAGAAAAAGTGTAAAGAAGGCTAAGCGAAAACGATAGAATACGCGGACGTAGCAAAGTGTGGGACGCACCCCAACCAGTTAGACAGACGATCTTAATAAGTTGTTTGGGACGGACTAGTTGCGACAGGGTAACTAATTTCTTCCTACCATCTTTATGCAGATGATTTACAAATTTACTCACAAGCGCCTCTTGGAAATCTATCTGAGGCCATATTAGCGATCAATCGTGATCTGACCCGCATATGTGACTGGAGCAAAAGATATGGGCTTTTGGTCAACCCCATAAAGACGCAGGTTATAGTCGTGGGCAGTTCTAGGACGGTCTCTAGAATCGATTGGACGACCCTACCTCAAGTTTCTTTTGAAAACTCAGTGGTTCCCTTTAGTAACAAAGTTAAAAACTTGGGAATATATATTGACAAAAACTTCTCTTGGACTTCCCAGCTGCAGGAAGTTAGTCGCAAGCTATTTGCATCCGCAGCGTCTCTGAGGAGATTAAGCAATTTCCTACCGACTACCACCAAAATTGCACTTGCACAATCACTTCTTCTACCCATCCTTGACTATGCTGATGTCAGCTATCTTGATCTTACCCAAGACCAATTAGATAAGCTTGAGCGACTTCAAAATGTTTGTATAAGGTTCATATTCGGTCTGCGCAAATATGACCATGTATCCGAATTTCGTGTGAAGCTCAAGTGGTTACCAATTCGCCTTCGTCGGAATGCTCATATTCTTTCCCTTCTATATAATGTGCTTTTTTCTCCTTTCACCCCTGTTTATCTCAAGAATCGTTTTCAATTTCTGTGCAACTCACATACTAAATCGTTAAGGTCATCAGATGACTTAAAGCTCAAAATGCCTATGCATTCCACAACGTTCCTAGATAAATCTTTCACTGTTCAGGCCCCTCGTTTGTGGAATGCATTGCCAATTGAAATTAAACGCGCACAATCGTTACTGGAATTCAAGAGACTTGTGAGGGAACACTACTTGTCGTTATGAATGGCTATTTATACTATTAAAGTATCTATGTATTTATGTATGTATATGTGTATCTATTTTAGTAAATTGTAACCATGATATTTGGCACCAACGACAGTCCCATATGTGGTTCAGGAGAATCTGTCCATTCTTTGGTTGCCTGGAAGAAATCGCATTAGCGATAAGGCCGCCCATTGTATGTTTTTTGTTCCATGTATTTTGTTTGATGTTTGATTGGTGTACAATAAAGAATAAATAAATAAATAAATAAATATATGTGGCAGTCGAGGCGGGGGCGCGCGCGATTGTCGGAGTGTCGGCGCCCGCCTCTGAGGCGATGCACGGGGTAGTTTAACACCCCACTACCCAGTGCAGGAGACGAGGCCTGGACAGACTGGGCCAGCACGAGAGTGTGGGACCGTAGAAGAATTTAGATTCCCGTGGCCCCACGCGCGCTCGTGATAGAAGAGACACCGGGGTGATTTTAGTCAGTAAAAGTCTGACAGACCCCGTCGCCCACCCCAGGGCGGCGGACATCCTATGAGGATTTCCACCCCTGGAAAAAAAAAAAAAGTATGTGTGGCAGTGGACTAAGGTAGCCTGAGATTATTGATTGATTTTTCTATATTACATTGTGTATAAGTGAATAAACAAAAATAGTAGGTAAAGTTTTGCATTCTCATAAATTTCAGGAGGTTGAAATGAAAGGCATAAATAGTCAAATTACGATAACTGCTTAATAAAATAAAACGTACTTTCTTTTTATTTATTTAAGTTTGACAGTATTTCAGAATAAACCACAAATAAATAATAAACGACTGATTAAAAGGTGAAGGAAAACATCTTGGGGAAACCTGGATGTTAAGTCTGAAATCGCCAACCCGCATTGAGCAAGCGTAGTGATTACGCTCAATCCTTCTCTAAATAATACAAATCTAAATAGGGTATTTGCCTAAAAAAAACTAATTAGTCCGTCATTCAGTTTATAGAAAAATATTAGATACTTATATTTTGTTTCATCAAATCAATAAAGTTTGACAAATATAAAAGGCATCAAAGATCAAGAGTGGTGGCTGGTGACGTCACTGCTCGCTAAACAGTGTAGCGTCAAGTGACGTCACACGAGCTTTCAACGCACTGTGTCGTCTTCATTTTTTGTTTATATGAAAAAAGAAAAAATACTTGTCTAGTATTTTTTGGAAATCTGACTGACGGACTTCTTAGTTTCTTTTTAGTTAAATACCCTATTGTATTAACGCCGTAACACCAGAAAAGAATGAGTGATTAAAAGGTGAAGGCAAAAAACATCTTGAGATAACCTGGACTTTAAGTATGAAATCGCCAACCCGCATTGAGCAAGAGTGGTGATTACGCTCAATCCTTCTCTGTATGAGAGGAGACCTGTACCCAGCAGTAGGACGATAAAAGGATGGTGATTATGATGAAATAATAAACAGAATCGCCCTTTGGTTCTGCGGTACGACTAAGTACGACTAAGTGTTGGACGACTATATCGATGTATGCGCACGTATCGACGTCATGCAGGTCTCACACGTTCCAATTTCAAAACATTAGAAAAGATACACAAAAATAATTACTTATTTTATTGTTGATTCATGTCCAGAATCTTCCTCCCAGCTTGTAATTTAGCACGGAGTGATAGGCCATAACATTGGCTGCCGGCAGAAGTTACCATCCACCAGACAAAAGTAATGCCGCCAAGCGATTCATCGTGTTCCGATGTCTAGTGAAGCCGTATGGAAGACGGGTCTGAGCAGTTGTGTTGCGATGTGTACCAGGTACGATGCGCCAAATGTTGTTGTGTTGGGAGTTTAGTTGTGGAGGGTCTCCAGATCAATCTCCCTCCGGCGCAGCATCGTTGGTCATGTTGTTGGTTTAGAACTGCATCACCTCGCTCAACTGCCTTCTTCGTTCCTATTCACTCAGTTATTTTTTTTTTTTTTGAGTGAATAGGCTCTTAATAAACTAGCGCGCTTTATCATCAACGATTGCATCACAGCTTACCATCAAGCGGGATTGCGGTCAAGTACCAGTTTATAATTATAAAAAAGACTATTTACTTCCTTGCCCTACACTCTGTATTTCTGCTATATCGTCGGTGCGCTTACAAACATATAACTCACATACACAAACATCCAGACCCGGAACAACTACTTGTAGGTCATACAAATATTTGTCCCGTGCGGGAATCGAATCCGCGACACGCATCGCTGCAGTCAATAGCTTAACCACTGCGCTAACCGTGCAGTCGATTCTATTCCGGGCTTGATTTGATTCTTATAAATTATTTGCATCTTAAAACCTTTTTTTATGCACAAAAATCGCCTAAAAATATGCTACGGAGCAAAAACATTGATACCCGACCTAGTATGTGAGACTAGTCCTACCCAACTAATGACGTCATATAATAATTTTCCACTAACAAGCTGTTCCCGGATGCCTTCCCGACCAGCACAGCTATTTTAATTAAATGATATGCTACGAATTCTAGTTTGCTCTCACCAGGGGTTTTATATAAAATGTTTTTTTTTTTTTTTTAATAATTATAAACTAGTGCTTGACCGCAATCCCGCCTGATGGTAAGCAGTGATGCGATCGTTGATCGTAAAGCGCGCTAGTTTATTAAGAGCCTATTCACTCAGAAAAACTGAGCGAATAGCAAGGAAGACGGCAGTTGAGCGAGGTGATGCAATGTTAAACCCAACAACACGACCAACGATGCTGCGTCAAAGGGAGATTGATCTGAAGACCCTCCACGACCAAACTCCCAACACAACAACATTAGGCGCATCGTACCCGGCACACATCGCAACACACAACTGCTCAAACCCGTTCTCCGCACGGCTTCACCAGACATCATGCCGGAACACGACAAATCGCTTGGCGGCAAGGCTTTGTCTGGTGGGTGGTAACTTCTGTCGGCGGCCGATGTTATGGCCTACCACCGAGTAGAATTTGTTTTTGTAGTCACGTTAAATAATAGATGTACAAATAAGTTTCCGCTGTTTTTTGTACATTTTGACGAGCATTATCATGTAGGAGAATAATTTTGTCATGTCTGGAGTAGTAATGGGCACGTTTTTACTCTTCCTTCTATCCTCCTCCAATAATGCTTCCAATTCTGTGTCTTCGTACGATTTTACAGTTTCTATACTATTGAAACCACTCACGACAACTTCTCTCTCTTAAAGCAGCTTCACCATAAGCTTCTACAAGCAATTGGTGGGCCTCAGCAGCAGATTTCTTCAAATTAAAGAAGTAACAAAAGTTCCCGCAAAAGACGCTTATTCGGCACAAAAACTTGGCATTTTTGCAGAATAATATACACACATCAAAAGTGTCTAGGGATCAACATATATTTTTGCAATAACTTTTCTCCTGATTGATATTAATTAAAATTTTCTTTAAGGATTCATCAAATGAAAGTGTTTTCGTTTGTCACAGTAACGATAAACCAAGTCACCTTTGCATTAATAAAGAAATTTGCCATTTTCCTAATAAAGGGATATTTGACATTTGAACCACTAACACAAAAGTTCGAAAAAAAGACTGAAATAACAGTTTTCTCTAAAATTTTATTGGGTAACTTAAACAATTAATAATCCGTGTTTCTACCGCGAACACTAACAACACAAGAACATCGGTTTGGCATACTCAAAATGAGTTCATCCAAATCACGCTGTGGAATGGCCGCCCATGTTCGTTGCAACAACAAAAAAAGGTCTTCTTGCGACTGGATACCCTCCATATTCGGCAGAGCTCTTCTCTGTAGCATATCCCATGCATGCTCAATCGGGTTCAAGTCTGGCGACTGAGCAGGCCAGGGCAGGACATTGATGTTAGCTGCGGCGAGAGTCTGTCTTACAACTCTTGCGGTGTGTGGTCGTGCATTATCATGCATTAACTGAAATAAGGGACCGATTTGCACTTGTAGAGGAACGATGACGTCTGATGCATTCGTCTCAGCATAAATTTGAGCGTTGAGGTTGCCTCTGATCCAAATCAACTCAGTTCTTCCGCCGATCCAAATACCCGCCCATACCATGATGGTTCCACCACTATAAGGATGGACTTCCTGGCAGGATTTTAATCGCTGTTGGCGTCCAGGGGTTCTCCAGTGTCGTATACGTCTTGTATCCGGTCTCATACCAAAACGAGACTCATCAGAAAAGCACACGAAACGCCATTGTTCTTCTGCCCAATTTCTGTGTTCAAGAGCCCATTGATATCGAATCCTACGATTGTGCATTGCTATAGGTGGTACCCGTAGCGGTCTTCGGGAATGAAGGTTCACTTCATGCAAGCGGTTTCTGACTGTTTGGTCGCTAATTAAGTTCCCTGAAGAGTGATGAAGCCTCACGGCTAACATCATGGCGGTTATTGTTGGAGCTCTTCGAGTTAAGATTTGAATGTATCGGTCTTGTATCCGTGTGGTGCAGCGATACCGTCCTCTATGGCGCTCAGCCACGGTACCAGTGCTTCGGTAACGTGTCCAAAGTCGACTGATAACACTCTGACTTGTATTCAGAGCTAAAGCCACAGTACGTTGCCGGGAACCAGCTTCTATCATTCCCACGGCTCTGAGCATTTCTTCCCTGCTTAAATGACGTCGCCGCTCCATAATAACGTTGGTTTTAATCAGTAGTAGGGAAACAGTAGCACTAATAATGTCTTCAATGCGTTGTATGTTTTTTAGGGAAAATATTGACAGCTTATCATCTTTTACTCGAATTTGATTCACAGTTCCTGATTCAAATTATGAAATGCACCAAAAAGGATCCATATAAATTTATAAAATCATAAATTTATTACAAAGCCACATCTCAATCTCAAGAAATCCGTATAAAAATGCTTGATCCCTAGACACTTTTGATGTGTGTATATGTGATACTACTATATATTATTTTAAGCGGACCCCGGGTTCCAACGCGAAAGCCGCGGAAGCGACCGGGATTATACGCTGAGATGACGATGATGATGAATATACAAATATGTAAAGAAAACCCTGTCCGACCCATAAGTATAATACAGGTTAGGTAAACACATGACCAAATATAATATAAAATTTTACGTAATCATCATCGAAACAATACTAATGAATTTTGAAATAATCTTTTTTTCCCACGAATTAATTCCAACTTCCCCGAAATTTGGTTATTTTTAAAAAAGTGACAACACCGATATTATTATGAGCGAATAGCGATGCGACCACGTGCCGCGTGCCCTGGCGTCCGCCGCCCGCGGAAGGGTTGCTTACTGTACATGTATTGAGTTACCTCTTTTTGCGAAATAATATTTATTTTTTTAGGGGGATTTTTTTTAAGTTTAGCCCGGTTTTGTAAGCATTAGTAGAATCAGTTATTGATACCTAACAAACCTTTACGGATCGGACAGGGTTTTCTTTACATATTGTATATGTGATACTGATACAGTGTCACTAGTACTCTAAGTGTATGTTATTACAGATGTCTGAACTTACGATATCACATTTTACATCTGACAATTTTAACGTAATCTATAGATGAGGACATATTTTGTTAAACAGCGGAAACTTATTTGTACACCTAATAATAATTTGCATAAAACTATTAGTTACTTATTAGTCGGTCGCCGGCAGAAGTTACCCTACTACTCCCTTTGGCGCAGCATCGTTGGTCGTGTTGTTGGGTTTAACTTTGCAACACCTCGCTCAACTGCCGTCTTCCTTCATATCTGCTCAGTTTTTCTGAGTGAATAGGCTCTTAATAAACTAGCGCGCTTTGCCAGCAACGATCGCATCACTGCTTACCATCAGGCGAGATTGCGACCAAGCGCTAGTTTATAATTATTAAAAAAAAAACTGACAATTTCAAAGTAATCTCTAGATGAGGACATCTTTTGTGAAAAGCAAAGACTTATTTGTACACTTAATAATAATTTGCATGAAACTATTTAATTAGTAAGTACAATAAAAGTAGAAAGGTCAAATAAATAACAGTCATGGTGAAAATAGGTTTTAGTTTAGTCCGTCAGTCAGATTTCCAAAAAATACTAAACACGTATTTTTTCTTGTTTCATAAAAACAAAAAATGAAGACGACACTGCGTTGAAAACTCGTGTGACGTCACTGTACGCTACACTTTCTAGCGAGCAGTGACATCACCAGCCACCACCCCTGATCTTTGACGCCTTTAACAAAATATACGTATCCAATATTTTTCTATAATCTGAATGACGGACTAAATAGAACCATTTTTTTTTACCCAGGTAATATCCCTATTATGATCTTTTAAACGAAGATATATGTTGGCCTTAAGGGTATGAAAATAAGGAAGTAAACAAGGGCAGGATAAAATCATTACTACATGCAAATAAACCTTTCCATTCTCTCTCACACCACAACAATCATCGTATTTTTATCTCTGTCTACGCCGAGGACTTTACTAATGAAAGCTCGGTGCGTGGTAAGCACAAAATAAATCCGGTTAGGTACCACTGGACCACTCAATAAATTCTCGAGGCATCTAAATCGGCTACTATTCAACTGATTGCCCAATGGGGCCTGTGGGAATCGAGTATTTTTAGTCGAATAAATTACTAGTAATTTTTCATTTCCTCCAGAAGGTGCAATACATGCGAGCGCTGAGATTTCTAATAAAACTACGCATTCCCTCATAAGAGCATGGTAATCGTACTTTATCTTTATAAAACTGATTTAAAAATATAGGTAGTCTTATTTTCAGTCCGCTAAACCATTTTCTTCATGTATATTAATTTGCCCTAAATATTTGTTAGAAGTTCTCAATTTAGATGGATATACATATGGTAAATCTTTTAACAAAATATTGGACATTCTATAACGATCAATTCAATACGAATTGGTAATTTTTAATTATAAACTAGCTCTTGACCGCAATCCCGCCTGGTGGTAGGCAGTGATGCGATCGTTGATGGTAAAGCGCGCTAGTTCATTAACAGCCTATTAACTCGGAAAAACTGAGCGGTTAGGAATGAAGACGGCAGTTGAGCGAGGTGATGCAATGTTAAACCCAACATTACGACCAACGATGCTGCGCCAAAGGGAGATTGATCCGAAGACCTTCCACGACGAAACTCCCAACACAACAACATTTGGCGCATCGTACCCGGCACACATCGCAACACAACTGCTCAGACCCGTCCTCCATAGGGCTGCACCAGACATCATGCCGGAACACGACAAATCGCTTGGCGGCAAGACTTTGTCTGGTGGGTGGTAACTTCTGCCGGCGGCCGATGTTATGGCCTACCACCAATTTCAAGTATGAGGCAATGTTCTTTAAAAAAGAATCATTTGATCCTCTTCTCATCATCATTATCATCATCAACCTTTTCATGGTACCACTGCTGGGCACAGGTCTCCCCTCATACAGAGAAGGATTGAGCGTAATCACTACCCTTGCTCAATGCGGGTTGGCGATTTCAGACTTAAAGTCCAGGTTTCCTCAAGATGTTTTCCTTCACCTTCAGTCATTGGTGTCCAAGATATACTTAGAAAGTACATATAACTTTAGAAAAGTTGCATTGGTACTTGCCTGACCTGGAATCGAACCCGCGCACTCATACTTGAGAGGCTGGTGTTTTAACCACTAGGCTACCACGACTTCCTCTTCGATCCTCTTCTCAGCGTATCGATATCAATCTAAATGGACTCTGCTCAGAATTCTGCCACTTATGCAATGTCAACACCAGCATTCATCAGCTTTTGTATGATTATATAGTGTTGCTGGTAGGATAACGAGGACAAAAAATATAAAATCTCTCGGTGGTAGGCCATAACATCGGCCGCCGGCAGAAGTTACCACCCACCAGACAAAGTCTTGCCGCCAAGCGATTTGTCGTGTTCCGGCATGATGTCTGGTGAACCGTATGGAGGACGGGTCTGAGCAGTTGCATTGCGATGTGTGCCGGGTACGTTGCTCCAAATGTTGTTGTGTTGGGAGTTTGGTCGTGGAAGGTCTTCGGATCAATCTCCCTTTGGCGCAGCATCGTTGGTCGTATTGTTGGGTTTAACATTGCATCACCTCGCTCAACTGCCGTCTTCCTTCCTATTCGCTCAGTTTTTCTGAGTGAATAGGCTCTTAATAAACTAGCGCGCTTTACCATCAACGATCGCATCACTGCTTACATTATAATTATTAAAAAAATAATAATAATAAATATACAACCACATTATGGTACCACATCTGCACAAAATATATTATAACTTGGCCTGCGGTAGAAGCTGTCCATTCAACTGATCTATGTACATTTATCCCATAGAGGACGAAGACATGTCCGTTGTTAGAGGTATTGTCAACACTTTCCATTCAAACCTAGCTCTCTGTAGGATCGGTAATAGGCGCTGGTGTCCGCAACTCCACAACAATGCACGTATTTTGCGTACTGTAGGGTAAATATACAATATGTAAAGAAAACCCTGTCCAATCCGTGAAGGTATTGTTAGCTATCGATAACTGATTCTACTAATAACGCCTACAAAGCCGGGCTAAACTTAAAAGAACCCCCTAAAAAATATATAATTATTTCTTAAAAGGTGGTAAATTAATATATGTACGGTAGGCAATATATGCGCTGGTGAAATGGGGCAGGGCACACGGCACGTGGTCGCATCGCTCATAATAGTATTCATTTATTTCATATAAAAATGGTGTTGTCACTTATTAAAGAACTTCTAAAATTTTGGGGAAGTTGGAGTTCATTCACGGAAAACAAAAGATTATTTCAAAATTCATTGGTATTGTTACTATGAAGATTATTTAAAATTCCGTATTTTTTTTTTCGTCGTTTGTTTCCGTAACTAGCTTTTCTTTTCAAGAGTTCTCGATACGAGAATTCCTAGGAAATTTTACCTTACTCGAGACGAGAAAAAAGTGGTCGAGAAATCGAGAGTTTGAGAAATTCTGGGACTGAACAAAACTATAATATAATATAACTAGCTGACCGGCAAACGTTGTTTTGCCATATAAATAATAGATTAAATTACTAAAATGGCTATTAAAAAATAAGGGTTGATCGTAGAAGGGTGAAAATTGGGGATTGTATGTATTTTTGTATGTTGTATCATAAAAAAATAGAAATTAAAAATTTTGTCAAAAAAATAAAAAAAAATTTAGGGGTGGACTACTCCTAACATTTAGGGAGATGAAAAATAGATGTTGGCCGATTCTCATAGATACCGGCAAAGCACAAAAAATTTCATTAAAATCGGTCGAGCCGTTTCGGAGGAGTTTAAAGCCGAACACCGTAACACGAGAATTTTATATATTAGATAAACTTTATTGCTCAAAAGCTAACAGAAATTTTGCATTGGTCCCAAACTAGGCAAACTTGTATCTTGGGTACACTAAAACTGTGCAATAGATTATTCCCTAGCAGCTCTAATTTAGATGAAGATGACACTCTAATAAAGACATCGGAAAACGAGCAACTCCAGCAAGCCTTTGAGCCAAAACTGAAACAGGCTATTGAACTGGCAGCCACAGACACTCCGAGCAACATTGAAACTGTTAACAAGAAGCTTGGTTAGAAAAGAGTTTTTAGTTATATGAATCAACCAGCAAAGAACACCAAATCTGGAAAACTTGTATAAAGCTGTTATGTCAGTAAAGCCTACGTCGACAGAAAATGAACAGGTGTTCTTCTTGTCTGGAAACTTTTTGACGAAAATAAGAAACCGATTGTCAGATGATACTATAAATGCCCTCGTATTTTTAAAGGCTTATTTCCAAGACATGCTAGCTGGCTAGCTTGAAGCGACTAGTTTTTTGAAGTAGTTTCCACTTTAAATTATGATTGTCATTAGTCATCATCATCATCATCATCATCAACCTTTTTTATCGTCCCACTGCTGGGCACAGGTCTCCATCATGACAACGTATCGTGACAACCACAAAAAAAATACAATAGTAAAAGTTACTTTAAAAGAACATTATAAGGATGTTTCCTGGGTAAAAAAATTCTATTTAGTCCGTCTTTCGATAATAGAAAAATATTGAATACGTATATTTTGTTTTATGAAATCAATAAAAATTGACAAATATAAAAGGCATCAAAGATCAGGAATGGTGACTGGTGACGTCACTGCTCGCTAAAAAGTGTAGAGTGCATTCACGTCACACGAATTTTCAACGCACTGTGTCGTCTTCATTTTTTGTTTATATGAAAAAAGAAAAAGTACATGTCTAGTATTTTTTGGAAATCTGGCTGACGGACAAATTAGTTTTTTTTTTTTTTTTTTTGTCAAATACCCTATTACGGAACGAAGTATTGATCTTTATGCTTCGATTTTGCTTCTCAACCAAATATTCGTTTTTTTTAGGGTTCCGTTATAAACTGATCAAACAAAGTGGTCAAATATAAAGTGTAAAATACACGTGTTATTAGTTCAAAATCAAAAATCTAAATCAAAACAATTATTTCAAATAAACCAGTTACAGGCATTTTTAAATAATTGTAAGAAGGTCGGTCACTCAGTAAGATGAAGCTAGTCGCCCATTCCAAAGAGTAGATACCTTTTAAATTATCAAGCTATTGATACAAATATTTGATTACATCATTCATGTTGAAATCAACTGTGTGAGAAGCTGCAGAAATATATTGTACGCTGAGAGCGTCCATTATGAAAAAAGACTAACCCAACAAATAGATGCTTTACAGCAAGTACATTGTGCTCACAGATGTGCAATGCAATTATACAATACTAAAAATTGAATCTACACAATACAAATATAGTTTTGTCCAAGGTTCAGCAGCAAGTGTTCCCGAATACTAAGTTTAGCTCCCGTGTAGCTATACCAGTGCCGAATGCCCCTGTCAGCGATGTAATTCCGTAACGTACAATATGCTTGGCTACATAGTGTGTAATACGGGTTTTGAGTAAAAAACATAAACAATTACAAATTAAAACTACAAGAGGAAAAATCAAAGAACAATCAGTGTATAGAAATCCTACGCAGCTCAAGCCCAAGCCTTTTTGTCCTAAATATAATCCTTAACATTATAAAATGCTCCCTGGCACAACTTACGTTAAATACAACTTAGTTGTAACAGATATAGTAAGTGCACAGATGCGACATTTATTTAGACGGACGGGTAACTACGGAACCGTACACTGAGCATGGCCCGCCACGCTCTTGTTTTGTAGTTATATTTTTATAGCATCTCTTTTCTGAAGAATAACGGAAAAAATATTATTAATTAAGATAAAAAAAACAAAGGAGTCTTAGCGTAACCAATTAATATACTTATTAAGTTACATCAGTCATAGGAAGAAAGTTACCGTATGCATTTTCTGTATCTCATCCAATTAGTCCAAATAAGCATATAATGAGCTGTTGCTTGTTCAACGTCCAAGAAAACCACGTTGTCACGGGATAATCCCAATGTTCTGGATTAATAAGAACTAATTAACGTAACATGGACAGAAAAATGTAGGACTGATAATGGTCCGTATCAATTACATACTAAATATCGTAATTTGATGACCATTAATGCTACATCATGAGTTCCTCGTATGGGTATAGTATGTACTGAGATAGTTGTCTATTACTCGTGTACATTATACCTTGCAATAAATTGCTTGATAGCACGTAATAATTGAAGAAGCAATCGTGTTTTTTATTCAATAATATCTTTGTAGAAGAGATTATCATTCGAAATGATGCTTAAAAGGATAAGCTACTAATTAACAATATAGAATAAGAAAATTTTGTATACTTCTTGATTTTTTATAAACATAGCTTAAGTGTTCTCAATACGTGAATAAACCTTATTGTTCAGCTGCTGCTGCTGCACAGCTGTAGCAATAGAGCCTCACTATACTTATTATATTATGAAGATATGAGAGACAGGGACTAAAGTTCACTCATCTTCCATAGAATCCTCCAGGCGGTGTTATGTTTGGCGGACAATGGCTCAACGGTTAAAGTTGGGAAGTATGTAGGAATGCTAGTTTCACGGTAATCTCTACTTGCAAGATGTAGAATTCGTGTGACGTCAGTATGACGAGTTGTTTATTTATTGCGTTTGTAGGTACCCCTACAGTATTAACATATTAAATATCAATGTCAAAAAATCCAAATCCAAAGTCATTTATTCAAATTAGGCTGAGAATCAGCACCTTTTTTTCAACGTCAATATTACATAAGACAGTCCACTCAAAAAGCTCGCCCTTCGCATTATACTGATTAACTTATTAATTAAAAGACCATAGATATATCTTGGAGATAAACTAGGAAAAAGTTGATGTTAAGAATGGTAGGCAGACAGGAATCTGAAAGATCGATTTCGTCCAAATGAAAACCTTGGACAAGTCTAAAAAGCATCAATATATATCAGCGTCACATCATCATAACAAAGCTTCCCACGCGACTGCGTATAGTATGTTCAGTACGTTCAATGATGCAATCTGACCTACATCGATTTTGAAATTAGAAACTTTTCCGACTCACAAACGTTTGTTTAAGTCAAAAAAATCACAAAATAAAAATCAAAGCTTAAACAAACAGTGTCAACACCCTATAACAAACAATTTAAAACCAAATTCGATCGAGAACCGATAGTTTACAAGCCAGCAAGTCGATGTAAATATTATAAGGAACAGATCGCCTGTACGTGACCAGCTTCACACATGAGATTTACTTAATTTGTCGCAAGAAGCGGTTCGGGCAAACAGCCGGGCTTTGCTCTGGACACTTTATAACCGCCACTGCGCAAGATTACTGCTCCTCCGAATATTTCCGTTGAACTACATTTTTAGACTGTTGGTATATCTTTCTGCTTATGTTGTAAAAACCCAGAGTTGAGGTTTTTGATACGAAAGCTTGGTGATTTCGCTTTTCATAACATATTGATGAAACATGACATGACTTACTCTGCACCCTAATTGGATAATATTACTCTCAATGTTTATCATTTTGAATTTATTGCTAATCCATTGTTCCATATGTGTGTGTGGCGGTGTTTCCGTCACACTACAATTTGAGTGTCTTCAAGGCTAAAGTGAATAGGCTCTTAATAAACTAGCGCGCTTTACCATCAACGATCGCATCACTGCTTACCATCAGGCGGGATTGCGGTCAAGCGCCAATTTATAATTTAAAAAAAAAATGTTCTAAAAATTTATTTGCTCAATAACACAAACAACGTAATGAATGTTGTTGAACTGTCAAAATGAAACGCATTGCTCAGTAGCACAGTAGTAGTCACAGCCGTGATTTACGAAATGTGGATCGTAGGTTTGAACCCAGATAGGCACGTAGCTTTGTTATTTTATTTATTGCACAAAATAAATATATAGGAACATTATTTCAAATAAAACCTAGAGACAACTGTAAACCCCACTTTGCAAAAGGAAAAAATGTTAACTCCATTTATATATTAGAAACTAACTAAGGCCCTCCATTTATATATTAGAAACTAACTAAGGCCCTCCAATTATATATTAGAAACTAACTAAGGCCCTCCATTTATGTATTAGAAACTAACTAAGGCCCTCCATTTATATATTAGAAACTAACTAAGGCCTTCCATTTATATATTAGAATCTAACTAAGGTCCGTGGTTTCACCTGCATAGGTTTTGATCCCGTGGGAATATCACGCTGAAAAGTATCCTATATGGTATTCTTGGTTATAAACCTTGTGTGTACCAAATTTCATCCACATCCGTTCCGTCTTTTTAACATGAAAATGTAATAAGAATATAAAAAATATTAGGATAGACAATTTCTATTTAAAATACCCAAAATTGTTTAATTTTGACAAAAACGAGCGCAGCATAAAAAGGTTCTATATTCTACATGCACCTGGTCTACAAATGTACACAATTAGCCCAAAACACCAAAGTATGCTCTGGTGTTTTGGAGTTTTATATATATATAACAAATTACCTGAAAAGAAACAGTCAGACAAAATAACATGTGAACTAAAAGCTAAGTTAAAGGCAATACTCTTAAAGAAATTAAATTAATTTTAATTTAATTTGCTCATTTGTTTGTATTTACAAAATTTCACATTTAAAACAATTTTAATTTAATTTATTTTGTTCATTTGTTTGTATGACATTTAAAACATATTTCTCGAATAACTCATTTGATTTTATTTTTATTAATTTTATTTGTTTTAATCGGTTGAATTATTCATCAAACCTAGGTTAACTACATGTGTAAGTACTGTGCACACCTATAATTGATAAATTCACTAAAGAACACTATATTTAAGACTAATTTCTATTTATGTTTATGTGAATTAATCGTTGGAGTGCCATAATAAATAAATAAATGTTATGGTGATATGCGGCTTATGATAATAACTTGAATGGTTTCAAAAGAAAAATAGACGTAGCAAACTACAATCACGTTAATATTTTTTATTGTACAATTGTTTTCAAGATAAACCTATAGATTTCACAATACCCCGTGTAATTTACAAGCCGAATATCTTTTTCAACGCTACCATCTCCCAGTAGATAGAAAGTAGATAACTCCAAGTTATCATTCATCTTTCAGTATACTGAACATTTCCATCAGCCCTTGACCCTCAGGACATCCGGAGTAAATAGACGCACAGTTGAACATCTGACGTCCAGCTATGGCTGCGTCATTATATGCTCCCATCAAGTCTTCCCAATCCTCGTCTTTTTCGTCAAATGGTGTCCTTCCGTAATCTGGCCTGAAATGTGTGAAAGAAATTCATAAAATGTGGTGTGGACAAAGGAGAAATTATGGTAGACATGGTAGGTATGACATAAGAAGAATCATCAGAATCATCTAAGATATCCATCAGTAGTTGAGCGTATTTGCAATTTTAATGCTAGGAAATGCGCACATCTTCGTCGCCTTGTTAAGACATGGGTACAGCCCAACAAACTTTAAACTCAGATTGAGGTGTTTACATATGCATGTCACAATAGCGGCCGTGAATCCCCTCTTTGAGGAATGGCTAGAGAGGCGCCACGGCTCCGTCACCTTCCACCTGACGCAGGTCCTCGCCGGACACGGCTGTTTTGGGAGGTTCCTATTTCGTATAAGACGGGAGGATACGCCAGAGTGTCACCACTACGTGGATCGCCCGGTAGACACTGTGGAGCATACGGTGGAGGTGTGCCCGTCTTGGGTAGAGCACCGCCGTATCCTCGTGGTCGCGATTGGTGGCGATCTCTCGCGTTTAAGCCTGGTCCTGACCACGGTCCGGCATGGGCTGAAAGTGCTAGCAGGCCGTCACTTCCTTCTGCGAAACAGTGATGCTAGCAAAAGAGAAGGCGGAGCGCGTGAGGGAGCGGGAATCCCAGCGCCCTCACGCCTCTAGTCACCGCAGGAGACACCCTGGCGAGCAGTGGGCAGCTCACCGCCCGCAGGCCTTCCTTAAAAAACCATTTCAGGTTGTCTTCACAAGACACACACATTTGACTGATTATGTCTGAACTTTAAAAGAGAAACCCTTTTGTTGGATAGGAAATCACCAAATGACCTTTCCCGCTCCGGGCAGAGCGAAAGGGTGTGTCAGACTTTTACCCTTACTTTAAGTCACCCGTTTTCCTTTATTTGCCTGTGCGTAACTACACGCAAAAAAAGAAACCCGGGTCAATCCGCAGCGCTGGCATGTGTACGATGTGCTGACATCTTTGAGGCACACGTGGAGCACAACGCGTCGTCAACTCGGGCCCAGGGTTCTTTTACGCAATGCTCACCTAAAAGCGATTACAGCAAGGAAATGCGAGCAAAAGCGATTGCAATGGCGTTGGATTCCTTGAGACCGTTGGGACCTTGAGTTTGTTTCGAAATATCTTCCCAGGGTTAACCAGATAGTAAATAGCGACTCTATTTTTATTTGTTATATACCACAACTATTTCGCTGTTGAAATAAAGATCACTGGGTAAACCCAGTCTCCTTTGAGTCTCACAAAGACCATGTTGTTTTATGAAAATGATGTACAAGCGATATTCGACCTTATGAGGGTCAATCAAATTACGTAGGAAAGAAGAAAGAAAAAAAATCGTTTATTTGTTGTAAACATGACGCAAAAATACAAAAACAATGCTCAACCATTTACCATTACGATATCACGAAACATGCGTCACATCCACGCAAAACGGCTGTCGCTCAGCATTATGCTGCGGCCTTATGTAAAACAGAGCCCTGCACTGAATTTCAGCGACAGCCGGAGCTGACGTAATGATGTCACCAGATGCAGCAGACTATTATAAATGACACCCAAACGATACAATAAAAAACAAAACAAGGCAGCGAACGCGACTTTAGTTCTACTTCGTAGAAGAAACACAGTCCACTTGGCTAGACTTGGTCCTTAGTTAAAAAGTCATTAATGGCATGCGATGATAACAACTAGAATTTAGAAATGTATTATTTTACTAAAAACTAAACAACTGATCTTTCGCCAAATAGTTTTATACATCTTCTTTTTCTTCTACTATGAAAGAAAAGAAAGAAAATAAGGAGGAGATATAAATGGAAGAAAGAAAATAAATTTACTCGGTGGTAGGCCATGACATCGGCTGCCGGCAGAAGTTATCACCCACCAGACAAAGTCTTGCCGCCAAGCGATTCGTCGTGTTCCGCCATGATGTGTGGTGAAGTCATACGGAAGACGAGTATGAGCTGTTAAGTTGCAATGTATGGTACGTTGGGTAGGGTAAGGTACGATGCGCCAAATGTTGTTGTGTCGGGAGTTTGGTCGTGGGGGACTCCAGATCAATTTTCCTCTGGCGCAGCATCGTTGGTAGTGTTGCTTGGTTTAACATGGCATCACCTCGCTCAACTGCCGTCTTCCGTCCTATTTACTCAGTTTTTTGAGTGAATAGGCTCTTAATAAACTAGCGCGCTTTAAGGCAGGCAGGCGGGATTGCAGTCAAACACTAGTTTATAATAAGTAAATAATAAAACAATACAATTTAAAATACACACAACACACCAGATACGTACATCAGAGAGCAAAAAATGATCGATGACCATACTTACGTCAACAGTATGTGTAATATCTCTCCCACCAAACCTTCTTCTTCGACCGGATACTGCGCAGATTCACAAATCGCACGATAAATACACTCATCGCCGTTCATGCCTCTTCTGAAAATTACAACGATTGCAGTTTTAAGTGCCGTACCTAGTATATGGCTGATCTTCAATTGATATATGTAATAGCCGGTAAGGTTAAAGTTTTGCTTTTCGTATAAAGTATGTCTAGCAGTAATAGGGAAACTAGCTTTAATGTTATTCAACACACACTCAGGTATTCAACTCAACGATATTTAATAAAATGTTCGTTTGCAGACTAATGTTTCAATCATCCCGAGCGATCTGCTCACAGCGCTCTTACAGGCGTATAACTTGCCTCCACCACCACGAACTCAGGCTAGGCTCTGTCCAGCTCCTCAAGATGGCGCTAGCGTTCCCAATAATCAAGGGAAATGGCTCTGATGTATATGTTATGGGCTAAGTGATTAATCGGGAATTATTCGTAATACTCGGACAATATGAATAATGCCCAATAAGAGCGGGTGATGTGATTATAACCAATCAATTTTTCACATTGCCCGGTCATTATGAATAATGCCTAGTGCCTATTGGGCAGAGTGATGTAAAGCTTGTTTAATACTTTCAATTGAATACTTAGATAGACCGAGCATTACAAGTAATGAAATCTATTATGGGGTAGAGTAATAATAAAAACATGTTTTCTAGTTTCGTATTTATTTTTAAAATTTAAATAATCAGACTTCGGTTTTACTTCGATCAATTTACGAAGGGTTACATTTAGAAACTATAGTGTATAGTAGTTTCAATGCAGTTTGGAAGTATTTTGCTCTCGCTTTATATTTATTTTTATACTCGCTTTAGATTTGCTCATAGGTTTAAAACTCAGTAGTTTTCACTAAGTACTTGAAAAGTGAACATAGAAAAGTGAACGTAACTATTTCGAATTTAAAAAATCTATCGAAATCGAATTTAAGTCACAGCTGTGGTCATTACACTTAAAATTAACTCTAAAATTTTAACTCAGTAATGAAATCAGTCTCATTATCTGAATTAAAACAAAAATACTCGCTAGTTTTCAGCAGGTACTTCAAACTTAACAATCAAATAAAACTTATAAAATAAAATTTAAACTACACACGGATTGATCAGTGATCATGAAACTTAAAATCAATTCTCAAGTTTAAAGTACAAAAAGCTTTTACGCTTAAGTAAAAAAGCTTTAGATTATATAAAAATCAAAACAATTTTACAACAATTTGCCAGCGGTGGTGTTTCCGTCGGACTACAATTTGAGTGTCTTCGAGGCTAGAGTGAACAGGCTCTTAATAAACTAGTGCGCTTTTCCATCAACGATTGCGTCACTGCTTACCATCAGGCGGGATTGCAGTCAAGCGCTAGTTTATAATTCATAAAAAAAAATATTATTTTAAGTATCCAGTAGCAGATCTATTTATTAGAAGAACTGCTGGTGTGATGGCATTTTGTAATACATAGCTTTTTTTCCTTTACGACAGCTACATTTGTCAGGCTTATAACCACTTTTGCAGCCACACCTACTATAACCTTGCCCTCGGCATTTAGAAGATATTTTACAGGATTCTCTCAACGAAATCTTTGTGTCCGGTACATTGTCAGGTAAAGATTTTTTTTACACGCTGTAAACTGATTTCTTGGTTTAGAACGCCATGTTTTGTTCCCAGTTTGTATAAATCAGAGGCTGTTACTTCAATAATGGCAGCAAAATTTACTTATTAATCTCATTGCTCGATCATCAAGTAGCCATATTCATAATGCCCGGGCAATATGATAAATAGGTGAGTTTAGATTGTAATTAATCACTTGGACCGATATGGCTGGGCATTATTCATACTGCTCGGGCATTATAAGTACTGCCCACATTAATCACTTGGCCCATAACAGATACATTACAAAAAGATGGTATAAACATGACATATATGAAGCGATAACATTCAGGGAAATGTTTTACGCGCCGTCGTTTAATCTATACTTAATATATAAAGCTGAATTGTTTGTTTGTTTGAACGCGCTTATCTCAGGAACTACTGGTCCGATTTGAAAAATTATTTTTACTTTGGGTAGCCCATTAATCCAGGAAGGCTTTAGGCTATATAACATCATGCTGAGACCAATAGGAGCGGAGCATAAATAACTCCACGCGAACGAAGTCGCTGGCGGCCGCTAGTCTTTGATAATCAGCCTGTAATGTTCCTACTCCTGGGCCACAGGCCTCCTTTCGGTGAGATGGAGTGGGCCGTAATCCAGCACATGGGCCCAGTACGGGTTAGTAGATGTCACATGTCTTCGAAGTTTTGCCTCTAGCACACGCCGGTTTCCTCACGAGGTTTTTCTTCACCTTTTTGAGAGCAGTGGTGGTGAAATAATTTACGCAAAGTAGGTCCAGATGGGGCTCGAATCTACGACCAGCGTCCACCGCTGCTCTCAATCTAAATCATCATCAACAACCTTTTTTTATCGTCCCACTGCTGGGCACAGGTCTCCTCTCATACAGAGAAGGATTGAGCGTAATCACCACGCTTACTCAATGCGGGTTGGCGATTTCAGACTATAAGTCCGGGTTTCCTCAAGATGTTTTCCTTCACCTTCAGTCATTGGTGTCCATGATATACTTAGAAAGTACATATAACTTTAGAAAAGTTGCATTGGTACTTGCCTGACCTGGAATCGAACCCGCGCACTCATACTTGAGAAGCTGGTGTTTTAACTACTAGGTCACCACGACTTGTTATAAAGCGAATGTACTCACGAATTCAACAAATCAGAGACAGCGTTATAAAACGTTAGCCTCTCATTCTTCCTAGCAGCTATTTCAGCTTCCCTCTCTTCCCTAGCCACGGTCTTGATGAAGTAGTACGTCGAAAGCTGAGTGATGTTCGTGAACTGCACATACTGATACTGGAAGTTAACTCCGAAGGCCAGGCTGATGTAATCCTCGGTGTGGATTGGCGCTGAGAATCCTACGATGAGCTGGAAATAGTAAAAGACGGAAGTTCATTAAAAATAACGGTGTATTTTGATAATCAGGATTGTTATTGTGATACTCTGACTGTTACCGACTTCAAAAAGGAGAAGGTTACTCAATTCGACCGTATATATGCTTTTTTTTATGTTTGTTCGCGGATAACTTCGGCGTTTATGAACCGATTTTGATAATTCTTTTTCTGTTGGAAAGAAGACATTCCCAAGGTAGCCCCATGATAAGGACATCAGGGTTTGATGTTGGAAGACCAGAGCAATCAAGGCAAACTTTCAAAAATCGTAGAGGGAGTCACTGCGTTTGTAAGTTTTTTCATTAAGTATTTTAGCGTCAGCTTCCAGTCTAACTGGCTGCAGCTGAACAGTACTTTTCACAACTAAAAATATTTTTTTTTTACAAAAAAACAACCGACTTCCAAAAAATACTACAAAGTGAAAAATAACTAATTTCGGAAGTCGGTGTCAAAAATTAATATACAAAAACCAAAGACACCGACTTCCGAAATTAGTTATTTTTCACTTTGTAGTGTTTTTTTGAAGTCGGTTGGTTTTTTTGTGAATTTTTTTTTTCTCCTTCCATAACTTCTAACTACCCGTTACTGTATTAAAGATAGTTACTGTATATCTATATCATTGCTACTTCTAGGTACGATGTATCATAGGAAAATATGTACCATAATTGCGGCCAAAGATCGGCGATGACTGGAAAGATTAGATATTATTAGAAACGAGTCGTTGGAACTCAAAGGTCTGACCGTTTCTTATATCAATGAAATGAAATGATTGAAATAAAATCGTTTATTAAGCAAGTAGGATCACCGATCACTTTTCACGTCACACTTTTTTTTTAACCTAAATGAAGCCGGCATTTCCTAACTGACTACCTATGAGAAGAAATAGCCGAAATAAACTCAGGGATCATCGTCTTTTTTCAAGTCCAGACATTAATAATAAAAATGTTTACATTAATTTACCTTATTATTATATAATTACGCATATTGCTTAATAACAATGCTTAACAGAGCGAGCAGCTCAGTCCCAAGCTTTTATGTCTTCTAAATAATCTGTGATTTTATAATACCCCTTTTTGCAAAGTTTGGCCTTTATATAGTTTTTAAATCGTTTAATGGGTAAGTTTCGAATGTCCGAAATCACGCATCTGGTCAGACTAATCGGATCAGATTTGTCTGACATAACATATGTATGTATATGATTATTCTGCTCTTACACCAATTAATTAGTAGTCGATACATCATTTCACGTTTTTCCATGCATCTGTGTACCTAGATTCCTCCATGGATGATAGCCATTGGTTAAATCTACAATAGCATATCACGCTGCTACAATCTGTTAGATTTCTTTATTAGATTTTCAACTTTATCGCTGACCCATTAAGGGTCAAGATTGATTGGGAATATTTGACTATTTGGGGTAGCTTTACTTGCTGTCAACCTTTGCGTTATGCTCGTGAACGTCTGCTGCTTGTGGTGGCCACTCATCTTGCTGACCATGGGTTTATTGTTGTTATTAGTATTAACTTGTTTCTTCTTCTTCTGCCTATGGATGTCCACTGCTGGACAAAGGCCTCCCCCAAGGCTTTCCGCGCTGACCGGTTCTGTGCTGCCCGCATCCATCGGTTTCCCGCGACCTTCACCAGGTCATCGGTCCACCTTGTTGGGGGCCTCCCTACGCTGCGTCTTCCCGTACGTGGCCTCCACTCCAGATCCTTACTGCCCCGTCGGCCATCGGTTCTACGAGCAATGAGCGCTGCCGACTGTCACTTAAGTTTAGGGGCTCGCAGAGCTATGTCGATGACTTGTTTATTTTACTTCAATTGTCCTAGTTTATCCCAATAAACTCAGCAATGCATTAATTTATAACCTGGTATGCCCTTTATGCCTGGTGGCTTTTATTTGGTTTTTATTAGGTAAATTTTTACGAACATTTATTTTGGTTTTTTTTTAGTATATTGACGTTGCTTGCTGACATATTACTATGGCAAATAATAATTGTTGGAATGTTCTGTATGTAATGTGTATTGTAAACAAGGAAGTCAGGACTGATCAGTTGACTGTGCTGCTAGGCAGTTTTTACGCCAGATCTTCTTCCCAGCGAGAGCGCTAGGAAGCGCCGGGTATTTTGGGGACTGTCTTTCGTAATAGGGATGTCTCCTGGGTAAAAAAAATTGATTTTATTTAGTCCGTCATTCAGATTATAGAAAAATATTGGATACGTATATTTTGTTTTATCAAATCAATAAAAATTGACAAATATAAAAAGCATCAAAAATCAGGAGTGGTGGCTGGAGACGTCAACTGCTCGCTAAAAAGTGTAGCGTGCAATGCCGTCACAGGAGTTTTCAACGCACTGTATCTCCTTCATTTTTTGTTTATATGAAAAAAAGAAAAAATACGTGTCTAGTATTTTTTGGAAATTTGACTGACGGACTTATTAGTTTTTTTAGTCAACTACCCTGTTCTGATTTTATAAAAGTGCTTATTCTCGGCCGAATTTGAGCAAATACGCAGGAACCTCCACTGCCCGCGTGCTTGGTAAATTAGCCACTTCAATCAAATCACTATTTATGTTCAAGGCAGGGTGAACGAACTACAAAAAGGTTTATTCAACATACCTTATAAGTTCCTCCTTGTGGATATACTAGTGGAATACTGTTGATCTGGCGTTTCATCACCATGGATTTGTGTTTTTCTTCATCATCAGCCGCTACACTTGCTGCAATTACTAGCAGTATCGAAATCCAACTGAAAATTGTTTTTTTGTTACTAAAATGACTGTTAGAAGAGTTAACTAAATCTAACGATATTTATAATAATCAAGCTTGATTGAACTTAGAAAACAATGAGGCTGCACTTTTGGAATAACAATTAAGGTCAAATTAATGATATATATTTGATATATATTGTATATTTCAGACATTATGATGCACACATTATAATTACTGAAATATACAGTATGTTAAGAAAACCCTGTCTGACCCATAAGGATAATAAAGGTTAGGTAAACACATGATCAAATATAATATAAAATTTTACGTAATCATCATAGTACCGAAATTAATTCCAACTTCCCCGAAATTTAGTAATTTTTAAAAAGTGACAACACCGGTATTATTATGAGCGAATAGCGATGCGACCACGTGCCGCGTGCCCTGCCGCCCGCCGCCCGCGGAAGGGTGCATAACGCACATTTATTAAGTTACCTCTTTTTGCGAAATAATATTTATTTTTTTAGGGGGATTTTTTTTAAGTTTATCCCGGTTTTGTATGCATTAGTAGAATCAGTTATCGATACCTAACAACACCTTCACGGGTCGGACAGGATTTTCTTAACATACTGTATAGTTTAATGAATTTTACAGTAAGTTTACGCTGTATGAAATAGCTAAGAAACATATACTATTTTATAATTATTCAGATAGTTCAAAAACAAAAAAAAAACTCTTTCTATAAGCTGATAATATTCAATATGCAAAC
Organism: Sesamia inferens; assembly: GCA_037179545.1. Lineage (NCBI taxonomy): Eukaryota > Metazoa > Arthropoda > Insecta > Lepidoptera > Noctuidae > Sesamia > Sesamia inferens. The sequence continues at coordinate 27,605,918 of CM073933.1, read as the reverse complement.
CCAAACACCTTATTACAGAAAAGGATTTTGGTTAAATCCACTTAGATAGTTATTGAATTATGAACCAAACCGTTCGAATCCCAGTTCTTTATATAAAAATGACCGCTTAGTTCACTGCCAAAATGTCACTTTGCCTAAATCTAAATAAAGTTCAAAATATAAATACTGACTCAAAGGTTTAAGTCAGAACTAAATTTCTTTTAATTTTTTAATATTAGGCTAAAATATTACAAAGATTTACACAATTAACAATTGAAATAGGAATAAAAAAGCAAGTTTCAACAAAAATAGCTAAGAACTATATGACTGTAGTAGGCATCTTACCCCATTTTCTTCGGATTAACTTTTAATCATGATCAACCAATCAGAGGCTGTTACATTTTCCACGTGTATCGGCTTCGCGTATCAGAATAGTGTTGTTAGAAAAGGTGTCAAAGCATCCGGTTCGTCTGTTAACCAGCATGATAAAGCTGAGTTTATACTGTGAAATAGATTTGAGTATTTCTGGAGTTCAGCGATTGAAATTAAAATATTTTTCCAAAAAAAAAAAAAAGATAAAAAGAGATAAAGAAGAAGAACTTCATTGTAACTAAATATGACACAGAGAAAACTATAAATATCAAGGTGAGAGAAAATATACGTCACATTTTTGTACTTTATACTTACATCGATACATGTAAAGGAGAGCACTTTTGTATGCACGGTCCAAAACCAAAAAGTAGATAGGTTTTTGCGCCATAACATCGGCCGCCGGCGGAAGTTACCACCCACCAGATAAAGCCTTGCCGCCAAGCGATTTGTCGTGTTCCGGCATGATGTCTGGTGAACCCGTACGGAGGACGGGTCTGAGCAGTTGTGCTGCGATGTGTGCCGGGTACAATACGCCAAATGTTGTTGTGCCGGGAGTTTGGTCGTGGAGGGTCTCCAGATCAATCTCCCTTTGGCGCAGCATCGTTGGTCGTGTTGTTGGGTTTAACATTGCATCACCTCGCTCAACTGCCGTCTTCCTTTCTATTCGCTCAGTTTTTTCTGAGTGAATAGACTCTTAATAAACTAGCGCGCTTTACCTTCAACGATCGCATCACTGCTTACCATCAGGCGGGATTGCGGTCAAGCGCTAGTTTATAATTATTAAAAAAAAATATATATATAACTTTTTTTAAAAGAGTATTATGTTACAATCTCACACCACAGGATGTTAAAGATCGCGCGTAATGGAAGAGAAAGAGCAGGAAAACGGACCCCGGATGATGATGATGATCAGAATTATGATTATGCTTAGGTAGCTATAACGAAATCATAGCTATTTCTATTTTCAAGTGCCAGGATCACCTCTATTGTTTTCATGAAACACAAAAACCTTAAGGGAGCAGATTTATCAATTCCTAATTATTATAGTCCAGTGAAGAGAAGACTTTCATGATACCTGTCAATACATCAATTCTAGAAGCTGACAAAGATTAAATTTAAAAAAAACACGTATTCGTTCTTTTTCATTGATTATACTATACAATGTTTCCAATAAGCAGCCACGTCGAGGGACTGGATCAATTTGCCTTCAGCGGTGTATTTCGGACTACAATCTGAATGTCATCAAGGCTAGATTGAATAGACTCTTAATAAACTAGTGCGCCTTACTTTAAATGGACATGACGAGCACAACACAGAATTACGAGCTTGATAATGAAAAGTTCCTACACACGATGACCACAGCCTAATAAAGTTTAAATCTCGAAATCACATGACTCCGCCCACCGGTACACTAATATGTTTATCCAACAACAGGCGGTCACGAGACAATACCTTGGAATTGACGTATTACATATTCGACTGGGAATCACTTGCTATTCAGATTGAACTAGTTATATATGAAAAATATTTTGCGTATTTTCCATTTTGAGTTATGAATGATTTTCTTTGTATAGTTGCTATTGAACCTGTATTTCTCGAAATTATTAGAAGTTTATTACACTTATTAAAGAGTAGCGGCCGCCAGCGACTTCGTTCGCTTAAAGTTAGTTATGCTCGGCTCCTATTGGCCGCAGCCTAATGTTAAATAGCCTAAAGCCTTCCTGGATTAATGGGCTATCCAACGCTAAAATAATTTTTCAAATCGGACCAGTAGTTCTTGAGATTAGAGCGTTCAAACAAACAAACACATTCTTGGGCTTTATATATTAGTATAGATTTAATTTAAAAAAAATATTTTGTAATTCTACTCCTTGCATATATGAGACATGATTAATCTTCTAATACTTATATAATTCCTAAAATTGGAGCGAAGTCCATCAAAAAGTTTAGATATTCCAAAAATCCATCGAATATTACAATTTAAGTATCTTCAAGGCTAGAGTGAATAATAGGCTCTTAATAAACTAGGCGCTTTACCAATAAAGATTGCATCACTGCTTACCATCAGGCGGGATGGCGGTCAAACACTAGTTAATAATATTTAAATAAAAAAAATACATAGGACTCAATTTTCTAAACTATCCAAAGAAATAGATTAACTTTAGTGAATAAGCTAATATTAAAAAAAAATCCAATCTATTTTTCGTCTCGTAGACTTATAACGGTCACCGTCAATATTTCCTTAGCGCAACATAATTTGAACCAATTGTACAGACGACAGCACATGAAGCTACTATACAATGTATCAGATTTCTTCATTAGATTTTCAACTTTATCTCTAAGCATTAAGGCTCAAGGTTGATTGAGAATATCGGACAGTTTCGGGTAGTTTGACGTGCTGTCGTTTGTACTTCATCGTCTTTAGTGCCACACTCCACTGTAAAACGTTACAGACGCGCCATGCTTACTTTAGCTAATATTTTGACATTTACAATATTAATATTATGGTTTATTATAAATTGCGAAGAAATGGAACCTAGTGAGATAGCGCACAGAGAAAAAAGGCAGTTATTGTATCTTAATAGCTCGGTTTTACAGGTATGTTTAACAATATCATATATATTATTTCTCAAAGGCTTTTTTGTTGTCGGTACGTCATAACTTCCTTCATAGTAGGGCTGTTTCTTGGGTAAAAAAAAATTGATTCTATTTAGTCCGTCATTCAGATTATAGGAAAATATTGGATGCGTATATTATTATTATTAAATCAATAAATATGGACAAATATAAAAGGCATCAAAGATGGAGTGGTGGCTGGTGACGTCACTGCTCGGTAAAAAATGTAGCGTGCAGTGATGTCACACTAGTTTTCAACGCACTGTGTCGTCTTAATTTTTTGTTTATATGAAAAAAGAAAAAATACGGATGTAGTATTTATTGGAAATCTGACTGACGGACTAAATTAATCGGAATTAGGTTGTTCTCAGAGTGTATTTTAATGCTATTGAAAATATTATATTTGAATTAATAGCAAAAACTAAACTATGTTGTAGTTGGAAAGTACGGACGGCAGCAGGTCAAGCTGCCCGAAACTGTCAAATATTCTCAATAAACCTTGAGCCGTAATCCTTTAGAGATAAAGTTGAAAGTCTCATAAAGAAATTTGACAGACTGTGGTAGCTTGGTGTGCTGTCGCCTGTACACAATGTGAGAAATAAATTCATAAATTGCTTTTCCATGAACATATGCTCACTTAATCTACATTACGCAAAAGTGTAAACAAATATGTTGTTTAAATTTTTAACAATTGGGCCTATATCGTGAATTCAGATTAGATGCGTGCATGTAGCGACGCATAGTCATCCTTCTCTGTATGAGAGAAGTATGTATCGTCAACGATTGCATCACTGCTTTCCATCAGGCGGGATTGCGGTCAAGCACAAGTTCATAATTTATAAAAAAAAACTCAAGTTCACTATACACTATGTAACAAAAACCCTGTTGTTCCTTTCAGGGACATATAATTTTACCTACAAGCACATCATTAATGAAGTCATAATTAGAAAACAGAAATCATTGTCTAGTCGAGGGGTCGCAATCAAATACCTATTAAAACCGACAAATTCGATTTTTTTTTTTTAAATATCTGATTTTATAAGTTAAATAAATTGGTGGGAACTTTCTACTTATGTCTAGTTTCTTCATGCAGAATTACAGAGCTAAGAAATCAGTTATAGATTATAAATATTATTAATTAAACATTTATTTTAATTATTTTTGTTGAACAATTTTTATAAATTACTTGCTTTATTACGTCCGTATGCCGATTCTTAAAACGTAGGTTGAAGGAACAACAGGGTTTTTGTTACATATTGTATATTTTTAATATAAATTAAACATGACATATTATGCACATTAAAGCCGGCTTTTCACCAATAATGGGAAGGCGACAAAACTATCCGATCGGATACCTACTACATAAAATAAAAGACAGTGATTATAATCTAAACAACACCCTTCTGCAAGTATCTTGAATTTTTGCAGAAAGGTCTTCACAGTAAAAAGTTTATAAGCCAGATGTTTCGGGATTACCTTTGCTTCGAGAAAAGCTGATGGGATGGCAGATATCACGCAACATAGAATATCTAACCACAAAAACTTAAATACTTCTTTTTTTTTCTTCTTTGGCAACTGAGAGAATTTCGACTATTCTGCCAGCGTCAAAATTTACAACACTTCTTCAACGTGTGTCTTGTGTCAGAGTTACGTCAGAGTCTAATAATTTCGTCTTAAAAGGTGATAGCCTAAACAATTGTTTAACACTATTTTGTGGTAGTTAGTTTAAAATTTTTATAGTTTCTGTATATTAAGTGTTAACTATGTTCTTTAGGATGTATTTTGGATAGTGTGCGCGGCCCCATCTCCGTTTCATTATCGGATGACCCGTCGTACGGCGAGTATCCACTCTTACGTTGTTGACACTACTACAATCCGGACGAAGCGTTTCGCCTCGTCTTTTACACCGCGTACATTGTGGGACTGGAGCAATTTGCCACTGGCGGCGTTTCTCTATGATCACAATTTAAGTGTCTCAGTGAATAGTCTCTTAAACTAGCGCGCTTTACCATCAACGATTGCACCACTTTACTATCAGGCTGGGCTTTTTACAAACCAATCTATCATTATAAGTAGTCATAAACTTTAGTATCTTTAATATGATTTCATTTTAATTATTACTACGAGGTAATTACTTTCACTAAAATTAAGTGGCAGTGGGCGGGGCACATTGCTCGTAGAACCGATGGCCGATGGGGCAGTAAGGTTCAGGAGTAGCGGCCACGTACCGGAAGGCGCAGCGTATGGAGGCCACCAACAAGGTGGACTGATGACCTGGTGAAGGTTGAGGGAATCCGATGGATGCAGGCAGCACAAGACCGGTCATCGTGGAAAACCTTGGGGGAGGCTTTTGTCCACCTGTGGACCTCTATAGGCTGAATAAGAAGAAGAAATTGCGTTCACTCATTAATATCTGCCTAACCTCTTGCCACCTATGTTGGGTTAGTTTCCAACGAGTACAGCTGAGCACCAGTATTTTATATGGAAAGACAGCTTTTCAGACCTCCACAACCCATTTACTGGGTAAAGAGATACCTGTTGGTAAGACCGGTTATCAGAATATCAGGCTAGTGATGACCTTTTTTAAGCAATAACTCTCAAAATCAAAATAAAGTCATATCTATGTATTACTCAGACATCATGTCAAAAAAACTAACATTTATCTTCTGTACTTTTCTTAATCTACCCTAATATTATAAAGAGGAGACTTTGCTTGTTTGGTTGTAATGAATAGGCTCAAAAACTACTGGACCATTTTCAAAAATTCTTTCACCATTCGAGAGCTACATTATCCACGAGTAACATAGGCAAAATTTTATTGTGGAAAATAAAAGGGTTCCTGTTCCTAAAAGAATCAACCAGAAAAGTTACTTACCTTGCTTGCGCTGCCTGAACTATAAAAGATAGAACCATAAAATGTCCTAATTAATTTTAGATCGTATAAATATCTACAAAAAAGTTTGCGACACATTATACCTATTATTTATGTCGAGTGGAGCACAACAACCATTTTTTATTAACGCATGTATTTTACTTATGCTATTAATCCCAAATAAATTATTTCATCACTAAGTACAGTTTATGTAGATAATATTTGATCTTTGAATGATTATAATTCTTCTTCTCAGAGCTAATCAACAGTTCTTTTCAGGGCTAAACAACAGTCCTTCTCGCAGCTAGAATATTACACGCTACTAATATTTTCTTAAACATTTGAAAATGTCTAAGAGAGGCAGGTCTCAACTTTCTAAGCATAGTTCTCAAGCACGGGCAGCATTAATACGTCGTATGGGAGAATCTTCACTTGAACGTTCGCAGCGCCTTGCTGAACAAAATCTGAGAACCTCTGAGTTACGTACACGAGAGTCGAGGCTGGAGCGTTTCCAACGTCTTGATGAACAAAATGTAAGGACCTCTCAGTTGCCGAGCGTTTGCAGCGACTTAGAGCTCAGGCAGAGAGACAACAGTTGTCCACAAATAGTTCCCAATCGAATTTTAGCAAACAACAACAGACTGGATTTCAGATGTGATCTGCAGATTAATTATGCACAACAAGCGTCAGTCCAAATCGGAGTCATGAATAAGATCTGCTCTAATTGCTCTGCCAAGAAATGGGCGAACGAACCTAATAGTATGTGCTGTCATTCAGGTAAAGTTTGTCTTCCTAACCTTCAGGAGCCGCCACAACCAATAAAAAATCTTCTAACTAATAACCATCTATTATCTGGTATTTTTTTAACAAATATACTTAAATACAATAGCCTTTTTCAAATTACTTCTTTTGGCGCAAAAGAAATAAGGCTAGCTAATTATATGCCCACTTTTAAAATTGAAGGACTACGTATATCATCTCATTGGTAGCCTTTTACTACCATCAGGCCAAAACCGACAATTCTTACAAATATATTTTATTCCGCGTTATGCAGCGGTAACCGATATCCACGCAGGTGGAGCTGCAGGCGACCTCTATGTAGTAAAAAACAAAGTCGCTTTTTCTGTCCCTATATCCCTTTGTATGCTTAAATCTTTAAAACTGCGCAACCGATTATAATGCGGTTTTTTTTAAATAGATAGAGTGATTCAAGAGGAAGGTTTATATGTATAATACATGCGCCCGTGCGAAGCCGGGGTGGGTCGCTAGTTATACATAAAGACAAAGATGCATTATACTTAAATTTAGTTTAGTTTGTGAACATGGGAAATTGTGGTCAAAGTCAATTCCGAACATTAGTTATGGCAGCTCACGTAACTCTCTTTCACTCAAGTTTCCACGGTGACATGTATACGTAACTCTCATTTCACTCAAGTTTCCACGATGACATGGATACGTAACTCTCATTTCACTTAAGTTTCCACGGTGACATGGATGCGTAACTCTCATTTCACTCAAGTTTCCGCGGTGACAAAGATACGTAACTCTCATTTCACTCAAGTTTCCACGATGACATGGATACGTAACTCTCATTTCACTCAAGTTTCCACGATGACATGGATACGTAACTCTCATTTCACTTAAGTTTCCACGATGACATGGATACGTAACTCTCATTTCACTCAAGTTTCCACGATGACATGGATACGTAACTCTCATTTCACTCAAGTTTCCACGGTGACATGGATACGTAACTCTCATTTCACTCAAGTTTCCACGATGACATGGATACGTAACTCTCATTTCACTAAAGTTTCCACGGTGACATGGATGCGTAACTCTCATTTCACTCAAGTTTCCACGGTGACATGGATACGTAACTCTCATTTCACACAAGTTTCCACGGTGACATGGATACGTCACTCCCATTTCACTCAAGTTTCCACGGCGACATGGATACGTAACTCATTTCACTCAAATTTCCACGGTGACATGGATACGTAACTCTCATTTCACTCAAGTTTCCACGATGACATGGATACGTAACTCTCATTTCACTCAAGTTTCCACGGCGACATGGATGCGTAACTCTCATTTCACTCAAGTTTCCGCGGTGACATGGATACGTAACTCTCATTTCACTCAAGTTTCCACGGTGACATGGATGCGTAACTCTCATTTCACTCAAGTTTCCGCGGTGACATGGATACGTAACTCTCATTTCACACAAGTTTCCACGGTGACATGGATACGTAACTCTCATTTCACTCAAGTTTCCACGATGACATGGATACGTAACTCTCATTTCACTAAAGTTTCCACGGTGACATGGATGCGTAACTCTCATTTCACTCAAGTTTCCACGGTGACATGGATACGTAACTCTCATTTCACACAAGTTTCCACGGTGACATGGATACGTCACTCCCATTTCACTCAAGTTTCCACGGCGACATGGATACGTAACTCATTTCACTCAAATTTCCACGGTGACATGGATACGTAACTCTCATTTCACTCAAGTTTCCACGGTGACATGGATACATAATCGCTTTGCAGTTTTATATATATTTTCATCGTCATCATCATCATCATCTCGGCGTCAAGCCCAGTCGTATCCGAAGCCTTTCAGCATTGGCAGCAGCATCTATCCATCCAGCATCTGGGGTCCGCTTTACCAGTCTTACTGCTGAATTTTTACTAAAACTTCCATATTTTCCCTGAAGCGACTGCCGTCTGACCTCTGCAACCCGAAGACGATATCTAAGCATTGCAGTTAGACCAATGGTTGGAGTTTTGAGAGCTCCAACAAACCGTAACGACTGTTATCAGATGTTCGTATGGCAACCAGGACCAACGGCTTTACGTGCTTTTGGAGGCACGACCAGACCAGTGCGAATATTCATATTCATGCACAAAAATATTTGCACTGCGCGGGGATCGAACCCGCGCATCCTTTCGCGGTGGCCGCGTTCGCTACCGCCACGCTACGGAGGCTGTCAATATCTATTTTCATCCTTGTCATAAATAAAACACATGCTCAATAACCTTATGGCCTTTTATAGAGGGCACATTATCTTGAAACAAGCTTCATACAATACAGACGAAATGTGCCTACGCAAGGCGAAAAATCTGTAATTTTTACCTTTCACAGCGAGAAAAACGTGTGTATACAAAGGGACCGTCGTATTTTCCTTCAATCAAGTCTTGTATAATAATATAATAATTTAATATTCAACGCCGCGTGTTCATTTATTGGAAAATTGCTCTGCGAATATTTCCGGCAGATAAGTCTGTTGCTGGCTCATATTCGCATTTATATAAAACGTGATTTTTTGTGTATGCAAAACCTGAAACACGTGTCCAATATTTTTTAATAAAAAATCTATGTACAAAATTTCAAAAAGATATCATGAAAAACCACAAAGTTATGAGCTTATTGTGTTACCTGGTTGTCCCAACGAAAATATGGTCACCACTTGCCAGCCCGCGCCTGTAGCGGCATGGCGCGGAGCGACCTATCTCACTGCGCGTCTAGAATAGTATTACGATCTACCGGCAACTGTGTTGCGCGTTCTGTAACCACACCGCAAAAATTCCAAATGTATTTGGGAAAAGTATAATGGTGTAAAAATTATTACAGTTACTTATTCTGAACAAACTATTCTCAGGTTTCGTATAAAAAAAATGACGTTGTACAAATATTTGATTATTCTGTATATTTAATTTTATCACTTAATTCAGCATGCTAGGTCCAGCACTGTTGTATGCATTCTAATAGCACACACACTAATACTGTCAATTTCAATCATTTTGAAGCATATTACTAATCCACTGCTCCATATGTTCGCGAGATGTATCCGTTCAACAATGTAAATAACGCAATGAATTTTGTAGAAACAAGTTTAGTTTAGACGGCAGAATAGACAAAATGACAGATTTCTTTAGAAACTGATTGTTTTTTTCAATATGTGCGCCATCTGTCATCTACCTTCCACCGACAAAAAACATTACAATGATGCGGGAGTTTTGACGGGAAAGCTAAGATGAGTGTCACGCGCCTTTTTCATTGGACTCTTAAAATTATTTATAGTGTTGTTTACTAAATAAAAGTGCACGATGTATGTAGTAAAAAGTGCATTCAGTAAATAATTCATAAAGAACATTGAAATATCGCAGCATAGTGGCCACATCATGATTTTGCTTCAAACCTCCCTCATAGTCTGTTCACGCGGCCGTCTTTTTCAACTGTCACTGGCGATATCCGCCATTATTGTAAAATAAAATGTTTAAAGAGTTTCTATAATTTGTTACACGTTTTTTACACAAAATTGTGGTATCTATTCCACAGGGGCCATTGATTAAGGCCGTTGAGGTTGAATCTGACCGTGAAAAAAGAAGAAGAATTACTATGATGCACATGAAACGCGCGTGCACATCGAATCAAAAAAAAGATCATATGCAAAAGGGCTTAATCTAAAAACTATTTAAATTAGTGGGGTGATCAATATAATAATACCCATCACCAACCACCAGCCAACCAACAGCCAACGGCACCCGCGATCTAACAGAAACCAGGAATGTTGTATGGGGTCCCTTCAAATATTTATTTTATTCCCTTTTAATACTTATTGCCTCTGCATACAGGATCCTAAAAAAATAGAATAAAATAGAAAACTCTATATTATGTAGACCATATTACAAAACATAAATAGGTATAAATATTTTACAAAGGGTGTCACAATGGGCGGTCTTATCGCCAATTGCGATTCTTAGAGACAACCTTTCGATGGAATACTAAGAGAAAGGAGAGAGAAATAATGTAGGTAGTCTACAGTGTACTATTTACAAAGAGTATACAATAAATATGTACGTTAAGTGTATCATACCAGTTTAAAAATATTTTATGAATAGAAAACCAAAATAAACTTAAATAGTTATATACATAAGTGTAGCTACAATTATAACTTTTCTGTATTACCCAAGCTTAGGCGTATCCTTACTAATATTATAAATCGAAAAGTGAGTTTGTTTGTTCCGCTTTCACGCCGTACATACTGAACCGATTGATTTGAAATTTCGCAGATGTAAAGTTAGAAGTCCGGATTAAATAATAGGGTACTTTTTATCCCGTAAAAATTTGATATTCCCGAGGGAAATCTAAAAAGCGCGAACTACAAGCGGGCGAAGCCGCAGGCGGAAAGCTAGTACAGAATAAAGTATTTTATTCTCATGTTCGGCATGTACACAAAGACGTCGGCGACCATACATATTTTTTTTAAAACAACACATCCAATATAATATGTATCGTAATTTAAATACGTTATCTTCGAGAAAATGTTGGCTGTTTTAGCTTTTAATATACTGAGAGAGGAAACAGCCCCTTTATCTCAAAAGGGGGTGACAACGTAACCGAGTTAGGGACGTCCTTTGCAACGAAATATAGCAGCATAATCCGATCATGTGGTTCTCGGCAAAAAAGCGACCCCGTCACAGGGTGGCGAAGTGAGGAATTAATCGCATTTATGGAATGGGTGATCGGTCGCATAAGCTCTGAGCATAACGCATAAGACGTGAAACATAGGGTAAAGATTGACTTGAAAAACCATGATTTTAGGTCTGAAATCGCCAACCCGCATTGAGCAAGCGTGGTGATTACTCTCAATCCTTCTTTGTATTAAAGGAGACCTCTGCCCAGCATTGGGACGATAAAAAAGGTTGATGATGATGATGATGGTTTTTGGTCCGTTTTGACCGACCGCCCAGATTAATCCTTATATGATACCATAAAATATTTCTTTCGGAAGATAAAAATATGCCATGAAATTCACACATGTGTCCGTAATTTAACGTGTTATAAAGTAAATTTAGAGCTGGTCATTAAGGAGAGGGATGCATGTATCCACATGCGAGTAGGTGAACGTTTCGGCAATGTCGTCACTAGCCCTTTTTTCGTAGTAGAGTCAAAAATAGGTAAATACCACTGGTTCAACGCGTTGACCACTTGCTTCATGTTGTGAAGTCTGCCATTACTATAAATAATTATTTATAGTCGTGAAGCCGCGCTCTAAAATTGACTTTCATTTTCTTTAAGACAAATTATTGAAGATGTTAAGAAAACAAAATTGGAAACAACACAACACCTTAAAAAACCATTATTATGTGACAGAAGTTTAGATTTGAGAATTATTACAAAATAGAAGGTGCAGCAGCTCTATTCTGTAACTATCTTGTGTCCGTAAGGCGTGCTCAAACTCTGTCTACTTTTAAAACTATGACAAAAAAGCACTTCTTCTCTCTTTAAACATGTCACTATATTTTATTTGCTCTTATATGATATTTATTAGTTTTTTTATTTAAATTAGAAACTAGTGCTTGACCACAATCCCGCCTGATGGTAAGCAGTGATGCAATCGTTGATGGTAAAGCATGCTAGTTTATTAAGAGCCTATTCACTCTAGCCTTGAAGACACTCAAATTATAGTCTGAAATCCCCAGGGCGGGAGAGGTCCTTTGGTGAATCATTTTATGATCCGAAATCTTTTAACACCTAAAAGAATTTACAGCAATAAGAACACCTCAGGTGGATCGTATTTTCATGATGATTCTTTTATTGATCATGAATTCTTCTTTCCAGTTAAATGCTGGCATTGGCTTCCCAAGTGCAGTCAAAATGATCAATGTAAACTACGTATTCCAAGCCAACTTCCAACTTCCGTGGAGGAGAAACCAGACACCCGTAGACATTTTTGGAGCCAACACCGGGTATACTGGCACTGCAAGAATGAAGAGGGAAGAAGGGATTAAAGATGATTGGAAAGCTGATTATCAGGACGACGCCAAGCTGTGCCACTTTTATAAATATGTTGAGGAGGTTTTGGATGGGTGAGTAATTTTTTTTTTTTTGTAATTATAAACTAGCGCTTGACCGCAATCCCGCCTGATGGTAAGTAGTGATGCGATCGTTGATGGTAAAGCGCGCTAGTTTATTCACTCAGAAAAATTGAGCGAATAGGAAGGAAGACGGCAGTTGAGCGAGGTGATGCAATGTTAAACCCAACTACACGACCAACGATGCTGCGCCAAAGGGAGATTAATCTGAAGACCCTCCACGACCAAACTCCCAACACAACAACATTAGGCGCATCGTACCCGGCACACATCGCAACACTACTGCTCAGAGCCGTCCTCCGTACGGCTTCACCAGACATCATGCCGGAACATGACAAATCGCTTGGCGGCAAGGCTTTGTCTGGTGGGTGGTAACTTCTGCCGGCGGCCGATGTTATGGCATATACAGTATGTTAAGAAAACCTTGTCCGACCCGTGAAGGTGTTGTTAGGTATCGATAACTGATTCTACTAATGCATACAAAACCGGGCTAAACTTAAAAAAAAAATCCCCCCTAAAAATATTATAAATATTATTTCGCAAAAAGAGGTAACTTAAAAAATGCGCGTTAACCACCCTTCGCCTGCCGCCCGCGGTACGTGGTCGCATCGCTATTCGCTCATAATAATACCGGTGTTGTCACTTTTTAAAAATTACCAAATTTCGGGGAAATTGGAATTAATTCGCGGGAAAAAAAGATTATTTCAAAATTCATTTGTATTGGTACTATAATGAATACGTAAAATTTTATATTATATTTGGTCATATGTTTACCTAACCTTTATTATCCTTATGGGTAGGACAGGGTTTTCTTAACATACTGTATAACAAAATACATAATCGGCTGATTATGTATTTACAACATTATAGGCTTATAATGTTCCCCCTCTTGGGACACCGGCCTCCCCTCTGCGAAAAGGCAGTACTCGTGATCTACCACGCGGGCCCAGTGCTGATTGATAGATATTAGTTGCAAAGTTTTGTCTTTAAGATATAGTAAGATAGTATAAAGATGTAGTAAGATATAGTTTCTTCAAGGTGTTTTTTTACCGTTTTGAGAGCAGTGGTGATGAAGATAATTTACACAAAACTCCTGACGGGGTTCGAACCTACGACTTACAACTAGTCGCTGCAGATACCACTAGGCTGCCGTTGCTCTGTAAATGACATAATTATGTAGGTATCTCTCATTAATCTATGTAGGTAAGTCTGTGTACTTATGTCATCAAGTTACAACGATCTGTTTTGCCAGGTTTTTCTTAAAACAAAAAGATTGGATTTGGTAGAAGCTTCTTAAGTCTAATCTGTGTTTTTTTTTTACTTTTGATTAGGTTATCAACTTTCCTTTACCTTGTACCTATACAAATACCTAACCATAAATTATAGCTCTTAGCAGTATCATAATCTATACTAATATGTAAAGCTGAAGAGTTTGTTTGTTTATTTATACTGTTGAAACTTGGTAAGTAGATGTATTCTGTGAACCGCATTAAGATTTTGATGCAAAAATAAAAAATAAAATAAAAATATTGGAGGCCCTCCATACTTAAAAATTTTTCATCAAACATATCCGTATGGGGTATCTATGCATAAGTCTTTAAAAATGATATCGAGGTTTCCAAAGTATTTTCTTTTTTCTAAACCGAATAGTTTTCGTGACAGACTTCTAAAATAAGAAAATGAAAAATCTAAAAAAAAAACATGATGTACATTACTGTAAAAACTACTAACGAAAATTGTTTTGAACGAGATCTAGTAAGTAGTTTTTTTAATACTTCGTAAATCGTAAACCGCTTATTACCGCGTAATCTTTCATACAAATAACTTAAATCCTTTAATTTCAGAAATCAGTACGGAACCCTTTGTGCGTGAGTCCGACAAGCACTTGGCCGGTTTTTTTAATGTAAATTTCACTAATTTATTAAGAACCTAGTCACTTCAATCTTAAAGACATTTAAATTGTAATCACACGGGAAGACTTCGATGTACGCAGTATAAAAAGGAAGCGAAACGCTCCGTCCGGATCATAGATGTATCACAACGTAAGGGTGGATACTCCACATCGTGAGGGGGTCCACGAAAACCGATGCCACCATTGCCTCCTGAGTCAGGCTTGCGGGTTAGTTAAAAAAGAAAATGTGTTCCTGGCCTACAGGCAAAAAAAACCCACCACACTATTCCCATCCACTGCAACTCCTGAAAGCCAGAATCAACAGTGGAGACCGCCAGAAAAACGCCGAGCAATGAAGCTCGACGAGTCCCGGAGAAACGATTCAACTGTCTTGGGCCCCGCAACGAAATGAAAGGCAATGGCCTACATGGAAGTTGGAACACGGTTTTGTTTTAGGCAGTAAAAGTGGGAGAGGTCATTTGGTGATTTCCCATCCCAAACAAAAAAAAATTTGGAACCTCGCCGTACGACGAGTTACGACTTTACGAGTTACTTGACCTTGAAGGTTGACCCGTGCTATTATTTCACCCCCAAAATATACTGCTCATATTCACATGTAAGCAATGTAAGTGCACAAGTCATTAAAAATGTGTAATCTCTTCACGTTCCCTGCTATCCTAGTACCTTCATCTGAGTAATAATGTCTCGTAGGTAACTACCAAGGTAATTGCTACTTAACATGTTCGTTAGTTAGCTGAGGTAGAGGGTAATACTGGTAAGTTTTGTGACAACATGGATACCGTGTGTCGTTTATTAGGGAATAATGATACCAATTTGTATTGTGGTATAGTTATCTGGTTTTGTGGTTTGTCTTATCCATTAGGGGAGAAGATATTGCTGGTTGAAGTTTCGTTGGTTTTAGGTTTGTGTAAATTTCTAACCCGTGGGCTGATAATAGCTCATTTATGGTTCCTTTTCTTGATTATTTGTATTGTCAGCGCCACTTTGTATAATGACGAGCGGCCTGCGCCCACTCTCAGTGCGGGTATCCCCGCAAAGTAACTTATTGGGAAATCTATACTCTATACTCATATATAAAGCTGAAGAGTTTGTTTGAACGCGCTAATCTCAGGAACTACGGATCCGATTTGAAAAATTATTTTTGCGTTGGATAGCCCATCAATCCAGGAAGGTTTTAGGCTATATAACATCACGCTGCGATCAATAGAAGCGGGGCATATAAAAAACGCGGGTGAAACCGTGTGGCGCAGCTAGTTTAATATATAAAGCTGAAGAGTTTGTTTGTGTGAACGCGTTAATCTCAGGAACTGCGGGTCCGATTTGAAAAAATATTTTTGTGTTGGATAGCCCATTAATCCAGGAAGGTTTTAGGCTATACAACATCACGCTGTGACCAATAGAAGCGGGGCATATAAAAAACGCGAGTGAAACCGCGTGGCGCAGCTAGTTTAATATATAAAGCTGAAGAGTTTGTTTGTGTGACCACGCTAATCTCAGGAACTACGCGTTCGATTTGAAAAATTATTTTTGCGTTGGATAGCCCATTAATCCAGGAAGGCTTTAGGCTATATAACATCACGGTGCGGCAAATAGAAGCAGGGCATATAAAAAAATGCGGGTGATAAATTCTGTGCATTTTGATAACTGCTTTATCAAGATTGGTTGTGCATAAGAAGATGAATAGGAATCTATACAACAGAAATAATATAACAGAGTTGTTTTTACTTTATGCGAAACTTGAATATAGTTTGTTCAGAATAACCAACCGAATCGAATCCAATCATTTTCTCACCATGTTATGTTTTTTCCTATATACATTTAGAAATTGTTGTAGTGTGGTTACCGAACGCGCAACACAGCTGACGGTAGATCATGGTACCTGGAAACATCCCGCGCGAGCGAGAAATATGGTCAACTTATCGACCATATTTTTCAGACAACAAGCTCATAACTTTGTGGATTTTCATGATATTTTTTTTAAATTGTGTACATAGATTTTTTACTTAAACATACTGGTCACGTGTTTCAGGTATCGCATAAACAAAAAATAACATTGCATATGATCATTTTTCATCAAATTTTATTTATATACCAAACAAGACACACCAACAATATGTTTTCAAGGGTCTTTAGTAACTTTAAGCAATCACAAGACTTATTTTATTATCTTCAATAATAAACACGTAAATCGCTAGAAATGCGAAGGTACAAGCCAGCTGGCGTATTTTTTTTTTAATTTTCGACAGCTAATTGGTCTTCATAATCACCACATTTATGTACCTGATAGGTACTCACACACTTAATTCAAACATAATCAAACCGTTGATTAACGTAAATAAGGTGGTACATACAAATAATTATAAACATTACATACTCGTTATTAAAAAATATTTAATGTTCACCAAGGCTGACGTCAAGCAAGGATGGTTGTTCGATACTTAGATCCATTTCACGTACCAAACCGCGTGCATTAAGCGGACGTAAAACAATCTGCCCTAGGACTGCTGCCTACACTTTTTTGTATGACAAATCATTAAATGATCTCTCCTGCTCGTGACTGGAAGAAAGTAGTCTTTTACTGACTAAAACCCAGCCGTCGTCTTCCTTTAGTTGCCTGTGCGCCAGGGCCCAGAGTATCTGTTTCGAACAATCCACGACAAAACAATTACCCTTCATTTTAGTCATTTTGTACCAGTAAGTAGTCCTGGTGGTCTATTGGTAAAAACACCAGCCTCTAAAGTATAAGTGTGCGGTTTCGATTCCAGGTCAGGCAAGTACCAATGTAACTTTTCTAAGTTATATGTACTTTCTAAGTACCTATATCTTGGACACCAATGACTGATTACATGGTAAATTAAAACATCTTGAGGAAACCTGGACTTTAAGTCTGAATTTGCGAACCCGCATTGAGCAAGCGTGGTAATTACACTCAAACCTTCTCTGTATGATAGAAGCCCTGGACCCAGCACTGAGGCGATAAAAAGGTTAATAATGATGATGCGATTTTTCTCGGTGGTAGGCCATAACATCGGCTGCCGGCAGAAGTTATCACCCACCAGACAAAGTCATGCCGCCAAGCGATTCGTCGTGTTCCGGCACAATGTCTGGTGAAGCCGTACGGAGGACGGGTCTGAGCACTTGTGTTGCGATGTGTGCTGGGTATGATGCCCCAAATGTTGTTGTGTCAGGAGTTTCGTCGTGGACACTCTCCAGATCAATCTCCCTCTCTGGCACAGCATCGTTGGTCGTGTTGGTCTTGGGTTTAACATAGTATCACCTTTCTCAACTACCGACATCCTTCCTATTCCTAGGTTTTTTAAGTGAATAGGCTTAATAAACTAGTGCGCTTTACAATGAACGATTGCATCACTGCTTACTATCCGGCGGAATTGCAGTCAAGGACTAGTTTATATATATTAAAAAAAAATGTGTCAGTATATGGTAAGTCTGGTAAAAAAGGGCCAAATAAAGAAAGAATTGCTAGTCTCATTCTATCTAATATAATCGAAACTGTATCTTCCCAGAATTTAATATAGGCTGACCTGTGCACTAACGCAATATGCGTTGCCACAGACAATATGTTGCACATTAGGAACACTCTCGCCAACCTCTGTGCTAAATTATGTTTGCACAGGGATCGGGTTAACCGCGGCAGTTCTATCAATTAAACCAACCCATTTAAACTCACTAGAGATCGTTAGTGTTAATTTTGATACCAATTTACTTAACATTACAAAACATCACGCCTGTTCTGTTCAAGGATTAGGTAGAGGTATATATATAATACACTCAAATTTTCTCAGTTTTGTTGTAGTCTCGTAGTAGGGGCAAACCCTAGCAACGGGGTTAACCCAAATTCCGGGATAGCCCGGAGTTTGGATTAACCCCATTTTGCAATTTCTCACTTATGGATAGTCATTACTTAAACATTCAAAATTCCTGATGGGAAAACCGAACAACACTTTGCTTGAACTCAGGACCTCATGCTCAGCAGTAATGCCATATTTTTTTTTATAATAAATTATAATACTAATGTTAGAGTTAATATAATAATTTTAAGGAAAGTAAAAAAAAACTGCTAATCATTGGGTTTGTCAGTAAATACTGTAGCTTCAATAAATAGATATTGTCGCACCTTTCTTAGCAATTGTTATTAATTTTTGTGTCACGTCTGGTATGTTGTTGTTGTTTGGTATGACGAAACTTAGCAAAGTGATTCCACTATTCAAATCTGGTAGTACGACTGATCCCACAAATTTTCGACTAATTTCGATATTACCAACTTTGAGGAAAAAAAAAATAACTTTGAAACAGTTGTTGAGGCACTTTAATTTACATAATTTATTGCACGTGAAACAATTTGGTTTTACAAAGGGACTCACTGCTTTCAACTACAGATGCTAAAGAACACATTTGAAGCCTAGGAGGAATCGCAAGATACTCTTGGTATTTTTTGTGATTTGTCCAAGGCTTTTGATTGCGTGCCTACATCATGATACTCCTACTATGAAATTGTACCATTTTGGTTGGAGGAACAGAGTTCTCGACCTTCTGACTTCTTATCTGAATAATCGAATTCAGAGGGTTGATGTTAATGGCAATGGATCTGCGGCCACCAAGGCCTTCCCCAGGGCGGAATTCTAGGTCATTTCTTTTTTTAAATTTATATTTATGACCTACCTCATCACGTGAGGGATAATCACAACATGTATTGTCCGCTGATGACACTTCTCTTATTTTTAAAGTCAAGCGTCAGCTAGCAAATTTTGATAAAGTTAACAATGCGCTTTATGAAGTTGTCCATTGGTTTATTGTTAATAGCATTCTTTGTAATTAAAAAAAACTAAACTCATTAAATTATCTACGCCAAATGTCAGGCAGCTAAGTACCAATGTTCATTAATAGAGTAGATTTGATCCCTGTCGAGTCGACAGTTTTTCTTGAATTAACTATTGACGCCAAGTTACAATGGGGTCCTCACATTGAAAAACTGTCGGGTAGACTCAGTTCTGCCGCCTTCGCTGTTAAGAAAATTAGACAGATAACTGATGTACATACAGCCAGAACAGGGATGTTTGCTGGGAAAAAAAATGATTCTATTTAGTCCGCCATTGCGATTATAAAAAAATATTGGATACGTATATTTTGTTTTATCAAATCAATAAAAATTTACAAATATAAAAGACATCAAAGATAAAAGTGGTGGCTGGTGACGTCACTGCTCGCTAAAAAGTGTAGAGTGCAGTGACGTCACTTCAACGCACTGTGTCGTCTTCATTATTTGTTTATATGAAAAAAGAAAAAATACGGGTCTAGTATTTTTTTGGATATCTGACTGACGGACTAATTAGTTTTTTTTTTAGTCAGCTACCCTATTTTTTATTTTAGTTACTTTCATAGTCTTATGATTTATGGGATTCTTCTCTGGGGAACTTGTGCGGACATCAATACTATCTTTGCTTTTCAGAAAAGAGTTGGTCGAGCCATTTACAACCTTGGTCCTAGAGGTTATGTTAGAGAAAAATTCAAACAGGGAACATTCTGACTGTAGCTTCACAACATATATTTGAAAATCTTATGTATGTACATAAAAATATATCGGATTTTAAGAAAATATGCGATATTCATAATATAAATACCAGGAACAAACACAATCTTGCTAAACATGACACTTGTCTCCACAGAGTAGGCAACTCGTTCATGGACACTCGAAACTTGCCCATTAAAAGATTCAAAAGCTGTATTAAGACCAAACTTTGCAAAAAGGGGTATTATAAAATCTTTGATTATTTAGAAGACAATAGAGCTTGGGATTGAAATGTTCGCTCTGCTAACTCGTCTGACCTCCACAACCCGAAGGCGATACCGAAGCATTGCAGTTAAACCAATTCTTGGACTTTTGAGGGCTCCAACAAACCGTAACGACTGCCACTAGATGTTCGTATGGCAACCGGGACCAACGGCTTAACGTTCTTTCCGAGGTACGGTTAGAGAAAAATTCAAACAGGGAACATTCTGACTGTAGCTTCACAACATATATTTGAAAATCTTATGTATGTACATAAAAATATATCGGATTTTAAGAAAATATGCGATATTCATAATATAAATACCAGGAACAAACACAATCTTGCTAAACATGACACTTGTCTCCACAGAGTAGGCAACTCGTTCATGGACACTCGAAACTTGCCCATTAAAAGATTCAAAAGCTGTATTAAGACCAAACTTTGCAAAAAGGGGTATTATAAAATCTTTGATTATTTAGAAGACAATAGAGCTTGGGATTGAAATGTTCGCTCTGCTAACTCGTCTGACCTCCACAACCCGAAGGCGATACCGAAGCATTGCAGTTAAACCAATTCTTGGACTTTTGAGGGCTCCAACAAACCGTAACGACTGCCACTAGATGTTCGTATGGCAACCGGGACCAACGGCTTAACGTTCTTTCCGAGGTACGACCAGACCAGTGCAAATATTCATATCCATGCATACAAATATTTACACTGCACGGGGATCGAACCGCTACGCCACGAAGGCTGTTTTTTTTTTAATATATTGTGAGTGATTAAAGAGAAAGGTTTATATGTATAATAACATCCATTAAATTGTGGAGAAATACTATTATTTTTGAGATTTCTAATGTGATGTCGTAAATAATTACATTTTTTACGAGATTTATCAAAATAATGTACTACACACATAATGTACAATATATAATATTATACACATTGAAAAGGTTTACACTACAAAAAAGTCCACGATCGTATAAGTCTGTCTTTTATGGATATCCCACAATATTTTTTGTTTGTCATTTGCTTTTTACGACAAATGCCGGCTAATTTTCTAAGTGATTTTAACCAATACAGCATTAATCCTTATCCAATTTAATACTTTAAATACATTTTTCATATCGCTTTTAACAGCATATGATTTAAATGAATATTTTCTATTACACATTTTTGCGGCGATGCACGGCGCGACGTTCGCGGAGTTTTTTTATACAACGTTTACAGTTTTTCTGTTCTCAGTTTTTCTTATATTTGCATTGCACCCATGCGAACCTGGGGTGGATCGCCAATGAATAATAAGTGTGAATATATGTTTATATGTACATTACATTACAATCTCATCCGTGGATGCATTTCGATAGGTATAAATGCTAGACCACCCAGCTACTACAATCGTATAATGTAGATTTTCAACATTAAGTCTACAGCATTGGGTTCAAATTTGTTTAAGATAATTTGACAGTTTCGGATAGCCTGATTGTGTGTCCGTGCTGTCTTATCTTCATTAATCTTTGAACCCTTCACGATGAATACATTTATAATCTTATGTTCCAAGCCTCAAACCCTGAACATAACTTCCAGTCCAATCACGCTTTGCAAGAATACAAAATAGGGGCCGAACCGTAATCCAGTTATCGCCCAATCAAGGGGCCCGTGATTTCAATATTGAAGTGAGTATGGATGATAATTCGTTTGCCGCGTTGCTAATCATGCTAGTTTGTTGAGAAATTATCACTTCCGTAAGTTACTGTACCCTGATCTGTACTAATGAGTTTTGACGTCATCAGGTCACGACTGGGAATGTTATGTTGACTGTAAGTTTACATTCACATGCATAGGTCTTTTGTCTGAAACATAACCACAGCTATATTTATTTTGCCCTGCTTAATTTTAAACGGCGTTTGTTATTGAACTTCTATATTATGTATTATTTTTGATATAATCATCATCATCATCATCTTAGCGTTAATACCAGTCGCATCCGAAGCTTTTTGGAGTCTTGGATCCGCTTTACTAGTCTAATTTCTGATTTTGGCTAAACTTCGAAATTCTCAGTCAAGCGACTACCGTTTGACCTTTACAACCCGAAGGCGATATCGAAGCATTGTAGTTAGACCATTTGTTGGACTTTTGAGGGCTCCAACAACCCGTAACGACTGATACTAGATGTTCGTATGGCAACCGGGACCAACGGCTTAACGTCCTTTCCGAGGCACGACCAGACCAGTGCAAATATTCATATTCATGCATACAAATATTTGCACTGCGCGGGGATCGAACTTGCGCCTCTTTGCGCAGCGGCCGCGTTCGCCACGGAGGCTTTCGATATTGTTTTTTTTTTATTATCATATTATTTTTGATGTAATCATATTATTAATATGATTATATAATAACAGATGTAGAGAGTACTGATTTTTATATATAATCATATTGAACATCCTACTCAATTACAGAGACAAGTGACAATCGCTTTTCACGCGTTTCTTATTTTCTACAAACAGGTACTTTCATCAAGATTGGTCAGCTTTCAGTAGCCTACGTCAGTCTCGTAATGTATTTTTTTCCTTCCACGCTTGTCACCGATAAAATGTTACTTTGTCGGGTTACAATAATAAAAAGTACAATACTAAAAACTAAATACTAAACTAAACTAAATACTAGCTATGCCCCGTCACACACATAAGTTTCGATCCCATAAGAGTTTCATCCAAATCGGTTCAGGAGATTTTACATGAAAGAGTACTTTTGTACATCCTCGCAATCTTTATCAATAGAGGTGTTTCCTGGTTAAAAAATAAAATTATTCTATTAAGTCCGTCAATCAGATTATAGAAAAATATTGGACACATATATTTTGTTTTATCAAATCAATAAAAAATTACAAATATAAAAGGCGTCAAAGATCAGGAGTGGTGGCTGGTGACGTCACTGCTAGCTAAAACGTGTAGCGTGCAGTGACGTCACACGAGTTTTCAACGCACTGTGTCGTCTTCATTTTTTGTTTATATGAAAAAATAAAAAATACATGTCTAGTATTTTTGGAAATCTGACTGACGGACTTATTAGTTTTTTTAGTCAACTACCCTATCATAATATTAATAAAATTAGTAGTATAGGAAAGGAAGTAAAATAAGCAAGATTTATTGGATTTTCGCTGCTTCAAAAGAAGACTGCTAAAATAAGCATCATCATCTCACCATTAATCCCAGTCGTATCCGAACCTTTTTCAGCTTTGGAATCTGAGGAACGCTTTACCAGTCTAACTGCTCATTTGGCTAGACTTTGCTAAAATAATATACAATCAATATTATGTTGAGTTTGTCAACACATCGTTTTGTACCTCGTTAATTAATTTACAGACGTATCGCTTCTTAGCAGTACATTGCGATCTCTTTGTCGGAACTACCTACTTACGTACCTATATACTAATCAATATTGACGTCAATCTCGAATTTGTTGTTTCCCTTGAGTAAATATACTATAGTCCGCGTCACCGTCTCTGGCGACAGCAACCTAAACTAATTATTATAATTCGTAAGCATTTCGAGAGCCATCATACTGAGTACCAAAGCAAATGTGAACTTTTTAGATTATATCGCAATAATAACTATGTATTAACTAGTACTAGCAACACGCCCCGGCTTAGCACGGGTGCATGTATTATACATATAAACCTTCCTCTCTCTCTATCTATTTAAAAAAATCGCATCGAAATTAGTTGCGTAGTCTTAAAGATTTAAGCATACATAGGGATATAGGGACAGAGAAAGCGATTTTGCTTTATACTACGTAGCGGTCGCCCGCAACTCCGCTCGCGTGGATGTCGGTTACCGCTGCAAAACACCTACCCAGGAAAGACATGGTCAGCAAAATGATTCCCAAGTCAATTCACAGACACCGACAGTAACATCGATGACGCAGTCATTATTCGCAAGCTGCATAGATTGCCTTTATGAGGTTATTACAGTTGGTAATTATGGAAAAATTTAAATGTAATTAATACTAAGTTTTCACATTCCCGAATTAAATCTACTCTTAAGGTTATTGCCATGCCTGATCGCAACGATAACTGGTCTGCATCCGAACTAAAATATATTTGTAAGAGTTGTGGATTTTGGCCTGATGGTGGTAAAAGGCTACCAATGAGATGATCCTGTCCTTTAATTTTAAAAGTATGCATAAAATTACCTACCCTGATTTCTTTTGCAACAAAGAAGTCATTTGAAAAAGACTATTGTATTTACTTATACATATATTATTAATGAAAAATGATCAGATAATGGATAGTTTAAAACCAAACGTCTAACTTTAATCATTCAAGGACCAAATATTATGTACATAAACTGTACTTAGTGATGAAATAATTTATTTTGATAAGGATTAATAGCATGAGTAAAATATATGCGTTTAAATGTAGTCCACAAAAAATTCAAGATTTTTAAATTAAAAAAATAGTTGTTGTGCCTCACGTGATATAGATAGCTATAGTGTGTCTTAGACTTTTTTGTAGATATTCATAACATCTGCAATTAATTAGAACATTTTATGGTTTAGGCAGCGTAAGCAAGATAAATAACTTTTCTGGTTGATTTTTCGACCTTGTGTTAAAAAAAACCCAAATATCTTACGGAACTCTATTTTGTTCCAAAATAAAATTTAACCTATGTTACTCGTGGATAATGTAGCTTACGAATGGTTAAAGAATTGTTGAAAATGGTCCAGTAGTTTTTGAGTCTATTCATTACAACCAACCAAACAAAGTTTTCCTCTTTATAATAGTAATATAGATATAAGTAAACCTAATTAGTGTTTTAGTATTTTTTTTTTTTCCATTTCATTACATTTAGTTGATTTTACAAATCTTTTGTTTATTAATATCCTTGAATTACTTTCTTTTTTGGCAAGACGGCAACGCGCGCGTCCCGAATGTTCCGTCTTTTTGTACAGTCATGACTGCACAGGCCTGGACTGCGCAGGCAAGGCGGAGCGTGTAGACGGGACTTAATTCTAAGTTTCTGTATCACTTTTAAGAGTGCAGCTTGACGTCCTGACGGCACGCTTGGCGTAGTGGTTAAATGTTTAACTGCTGCGCTGTGTGTCGCGGGTTCGATTCCCGCATGGAACAAATATTTGTATGACCTGTTGTTCTGGGTCTGGTTATTTGTGTACATATATATGTTAGTTTATAATTATGTTTGTAAACCCAGGATACGGAAGAAATTCCTAGTGTGGGGAATTGTTTTTTTTTTATAGTCTTAAATAAATAAATAAAAATTTTCTTAAGAGAGATGCGCAACCACAGTTGGGTTAAATTTAAAGGACGTTATCATTAAAATCGCGATTAAATTTGAGAAATACACAGAGATATTAGGGAAATATCATCCTGAGCATGTCAACAGTTCCTAAATAATACGATATTCCTTGATAACTGGTTGTCAAACTTTTTATGCGTCTGCCTACCCGTAATGACCCTACAAAGGACCACCGGGACGAAGGCTCAACGTGGTTCCCGGGGCACGAAGGGGTCTCAATACGTAATTTATGGTTATCCGTCAACCAACCGACAGTGACAAGCGTAGGTTAACCTTGGATCGACCCACGTGGCTGTTAGGGTTTGAACACAAAACTGCGATGCGACGCGATGCGAATTCGCAACGCAGAAAATTACAACACGAATTGCTGAAAGGCGTCTCCCATAGTAACAATTCCTTCGACGTCCGCAATTGTACTCAACGTAGGTACTTTAAATTAAAAACTAGGTCGTGATATGGATCGTGGTAAAAACTTTTTTACAAAAAAAAAAAAACAACCGACTTCCAAAAAACCACTACAAAGTATAAAATAACTAATTTCGGAAGTCGGTGTCTTTGGTTTTTATATAAAAGTTTTTATTTTACACTTTTTAGTTGTGAAAAGTACACACATCAAAAGTGTCTAGGGATCAACATATATTTTTGCAATAACTTTTCTCCTGATTGATATTAATGAAAATTTTCTTTAAGGATTCATCAAATAAAGTGTTTTCGTTTGTCACAGTAACGATAAACCAAGTCACCTTTGCATTAATAAAGAAATTTGCCATTTTCCTAATAAAGGGATATTTGACATTTGAACCACTAACACAAAAGTTCGAAAAAAAGACTGAAATAACAGTTTTCTCTAAAATTTTATTGGGTAACTTAAACAATTAATAATCCGTGTTTCTACCGCGAACACTAACAACACAAGAACATCGGTTTGGCATACTCAAAATGAGTTCATCCAAATCACGCTGTGGAATGGCCGCCCATGTTCGTTGCAACAACAAAAAAAGGTCTTCTTGCGACTGGATACCCTCCATATTCGGCAGAGCTCTTCTCTGTAGCATATCCCATGCATGCTCAATCGGGTTCAAGTCTGGCGACTGAGCAGGCCAGGGCAGGACATTGATGTTAGCTGCGGCGAGAGTCTGTCTTACAACTCTTGCGGTGTGCGGTCGTGCATTATCATGCATTAACTGAAATAAGGGACCGATTTGCACTTGTAGAGGAACGATGACGTCTGATACAATCGTCTCAGCATAAATTTGAGCGTTGAGGTTGCCTCTGATCCAAATCAACTCAGTTCTTCCGCCGATCCAAATACCCGCCCATACCATGATGGTTCCACCACTATAAGGATGGACTTCCTGGCAGGATTTTAATCGCTGTTGGCGTCCAGGGGTTCTCCAGTGTCGTATACGTCTTGTATCCGGTCTCATACCAAAACGAGACTCATCAGAAAAGCACACGAAACGCCATTGTTCTTCTGCCCAATTTCTGTGTTCAAGAGCCCATTGATATCGAATCCTACGATTGTGCATTGCTATAGGTGGTACCCGTAGCGGTCTTCGGGAATGAAGGTTCACTTCATGCAAGCGGTTTCTGACTGTTTGGTCGCTAATTAAGTTCCCTGAAGAGTGATGAAGCCTCACGGCTAACATCATGGCGGTTATTGTTGGAGCTCTTCGAGTTAAGATTTGAATGTATCGGTCTTGTCTCCGTGTGGTGCAGCGATACCGTCCTCCATGGCGCTCAGCCACGGTACCAGTGCTTCGGTAACGTGTCCAAAGTCGACTGATAACACTCTGACTTGTATTCAGAGCTAAAGCCACAGTACGTTGCCGGGAACCAGCTTCTATCATTCCCACGGCTCTGAGCATTTCTTCCCTGCTTAAATGACGTCGCCGCTCCATAATAACGTTGGTTTTAATCAGTAGTAGGGAAACAGTAGCACTAATAATGTCTTCAATGCGTTGTATGTTTTTATAGGGAAAATATTGACAGCTGATTTTCATCTTTTACTCGAATTTGATTCACAGTTCCTGATTCAAATTATGAAATGCACCAAAAAAGATCCATATAAATTTATAAAATCATAAATTTATTACAAAGCCACATCTCAATCTCAAGAAATCCGCATAAAAATGCTTGATCCCTAGACACTTTTGATGTGTGTAGGTAGGAAACGACGAAATTTTTGTTTACTTTAATATATACCCCTAATTTTGAAGAATTACCTCGACTGCCTCTGATTTTATCATCAGATTTACTGCAGACCATTATTTTAATCCAATGGGTGCAAAGTTCTCATCAATATAAATGAATTAACCACTGTAAACCGTTGAGGAGTTCCTGGAACTGGCCTTGGTCTTCATCGTCAGAGCTCTTATGGCAGTCACAACACACCTAGGTGTAAAGTTCTTATCAATACAAATTAATCAAGCCCAAACACAAGGTGGCTGCTGTGAATTGTTGAAGAGTTCCTTCGGCTGTCTTCCGGCTCTATCATCAGATCTACCCCAGACCTTTATTAAATTGTAGTGGTTTAAAATAGTTAATGAAAATACTAAGAAACCCACTAGTCGCCCCTACGATTTCAGAAAGTTCCCTTTGATTTCTCTGGTCTTCCATCATCAGATCCTGATGTCCCTATCATGGGACTACCTTGGAAATATCTTCTTTCCAACAAAAAAAGAATTATCAAAATCGGTTCATAAACGACGTAGTTATCCGCGAACAACATAAAAAAGCATATATACGGTCGAATTGAGTAACCTCCTCCTTTTTGAAGTCGGTTAAAAAGAAGTGTGCACTTTTGTTATTGCTTAGGAAGTATAGGAAAAAGAGACAAATAAGCAATCATTCGATGTGAATCAATTCGCAAGTTCTTGCGATGCGTAGGGGAGCTCGCAAATTTTTGCGATGCGACGTCGCATCGTAGTTTTGTGTACAAGCCCTATATGTAGCGATAAGCACTTTCAACCTTCCCCAAAAAAAAAGGATTTGGTTGAGTGGGGATAGAATGTTCCTTCGCTCGTGTCCTTTAAACGCTAGGTCTTCTATCTCACGCTGCTTAACTTTGCAAATTTTTTAGAGTCGCATTATTTTTAACATCTGTCCCGAATCTGCATCAGCGATCGCGAAGATTGAATTTAAACATGTAAGATAGCATATAAAATAATTTTCTTTGAGTCTTGTCCCTCCTCAAAGTCTCAAACGCCCACGAGAGAGCGTTATCGCCCACGTTGAAAACCTTTCATCTAAACCGACCTTTAAATGTTCACTTTCATACGATAAAAGAATCCTGGGTGAGTGCATTTTCAAAGGTTGATAACCTCTACATTATTTTTTAACTTACTACGCCAAAAATTCAAGTCAATCCAATTCTGAAAATCCCCTAAAAATTCAAGCTCCGGCCATGTCGAAATTATTGCCTTCAAAAAGCAAAATTTGTCAAAGCTTTTTTCACGTCACAGTTTGCCTGTGTGTTTGTTTATACACTTATAACCAATTGGTAGCTCAAGATATCAAAATCATCATTTATTTCACTCCGACACTTGGTTGCTTTCGGAAGCAATTTTCACATAAATTGCTTTCGTCAATACCAATTTTGTGAATGTCAAAGCTTGTTATTTATTACTGTTTACTGGTGTGGGGCTATTTATATATAAATATCTGGCATAGTCGTTTTTATATTGGTGGTGTGAATATATAAATACGTCAAATTCGGTTCGTGAAATCTCTTTTTAATGTCCGACTCAAAAATTTCGGGGTGTTATAAGTTTCACGTCCGTGGCATTGTAGCTCCCGAATGGATAAACCAATTTGATTTTTTTTAAGGTGAATTATTATTCTTATTTTTCTTCTCAGCCTATAGAGGTCCACTGCTGGACAGAGGCCTCCCCCAAGGCTTTCATTCAATAGGGAACTTGCACTTGATTATTTTTTTGGTGCAAAGCAAAGATCTGGGCTTTACTTAAATAATTTTAAAACTCAAATTTAGAAAAATGCTATATTTATTTTAATAACCGCGTGCAAAATATGATTTTTCAAATTTCGCTCCATAACGCCAAGTCACGTGACATGACGTCACTGCATCGATTTTGTTTTATCAAAGGTTATGGTTAGCAGATTATTAAAAGTCTGAATATTAAATTAATCTCATGTGATCTGTGATTAATCTTATAAAACATTAATACGGAACTCCCAAAATGGATTGCCCTTCGACGATTATTTTGTGTTTTTACTTTAAACAAACATCTAAAGTAACATAACCTCAATTCAACTCACCGCGCAAGTTTTTGCCCTTTCATCTCCACACCCGTATAGTTTTTATTTTCCATGAAGAAAAACCTCACCATATCCATGTCTACCTTCGGAAGATTTCTCGAATCTGCTTTAATAAAGCCTATATCCATATTTATTATTTTCGCTAACACCTAAATACAATCCAAAACAATCCGAAATCGATGTAGTGACGTCACTGCTCCCTGATTGGTGTTTCAAATTAAGTTCCATTTCACGTAATTTATACTTAAAATATTAAGTAAAAATAGCATTTTTTTCTTATAAACCTTCCAGTTTAGCAATATCATATCTTGTTGAATTTGAATATCAATATAATATCAAATTATAAGTTTAATGCATGTACCCCATTGGGTTGTATCCTAAAAATAATTTAATGTCCATCAGATGGATTTATAAAAAATATTGAACACGTATTTTTTATTTTTTCTCTCATTCAAATACTTAGGAAGATATATTGATTTAAAATGTCGCATGACGTCACGCCGTGCTACAAAATATACCACGGCGTGACGTAATTAGCCCCCACTCCGTAACTTTAATACGCTATATCTCAGTAGTTTATGGTAATTTTGACAAAATGAAAAATACGGGTCTTATTTTTTTTTTATTATGTATAAGACGGACTAATTATTTTTTTTTTGACTTTCATACCTTGGATACATCCCTATTGGGAGGCATTGTCATAATCCCCACGCTTGGCAGGTGGTTTGGGGATCGCAGTAATTGGTTATTTCACAAAAGAAGCGCTGCTACCCGCTTCCCTGGTGAGAGTTTCCTTAGTCGCCTCTTACGACACCCACGGGAGGATATGGAATGGTACTATTCTATGCCCGGTACCACATGAGACATTATGAATAATTATTAGTCAGGAGTATTTAAGCTACGTATGATGTAAATATTTAATAGGTGGCCGATGCCACAATTAAAATGCACGATAACCTATTTTTACACAATTCCTTCAATATACTGTCGGGTACTAACGTGGATATTAGTTTTATTTATTTATTTGGGTTAGCCAACAGTTATGTAGTACATTATTACATTTATGGGGTACAATTTTACAAAAAAATACATTTATAAGTGTAATAACTACTTACTGGCTAACACAACATACACAAAAAACGGTTAACATTCAATATTAAACGATTTTAAATTTCAACAGTACAACAAGAAGTATTAATTAACAAAATAGTAAAAACAGGATTATATTAATTAAAACAAGTGAATTCGGCCGCCGGCAGAAGTTAGCACCCACCAGACAAAGCCTTGCCGCCAAGCGATTTGTCGTGTTCCGGCATGATGTCTGGTGAAGCCGTACGGAGGACGGGTCTGAGCAGTTGGGTTGCGATGTGTGCCGGGTACGATGAGCCTAATGTTGTTGTGTTGGGAGTTTGGTCGTGGAGGGTCTTCAGATCAATCTCCCTTTGGCGCAGCATCGTTGGTCGTGTTATTGGGTTTAACATTGCATCACCTCGCTCAACTGCCGTATTCCTTCCTATTCGCTCAGTTTTTCTGTGTAAATGCTCTTAATAAACTAGCGCGCTTTACCATCAACGATCGCATCACTGCTTATCATCAGGCAGGATTGCGGTCAAGCGCTAGTTTATTATTACTAAAAAAAAAAAAAAAATACAATAATTATATAGTACTTATTATGGGTAATGATACCCGAGTATCAAAAATACCTCTTTTATATATACTTACCCAACATCAAACGAAATAGTAGAAATATGAGATTATTTTTAAATATGTTAAGGCTAAGTAATGAAAGCAGCATGGGTCGATAGACCAGCAAGGTATTACGTAACACACAACCAGTAGCAATGGGTTTCATTTTGACAGTTCAACAACATTCATTGCGTTATTTATGTTGTAGAGCAGACACATTTTCGAACACATGGAGCAATCGATTAGCAAGATGTTTCGAATTGATTCCAACTAAACAATAGTGTGATACGTAATTGAACCGCGGATGGATGACCATTTTTATACATCAAGGCACGTCTCGGAAACCACGTTAAGCCTTTAGTTACAGTAGGCCTAGTATGAGTTTTCATTACGAAACTCGATCGTCGATATCGAGCGCGTTTAGCGCTCTGATTGGTTGAGAGTTCTTACAACCTTGAAGCGGGCCAATCGATGAGTTAAACGCGCTCGATATCGACAATCGAGTCTCGGAATGAAAATTCATACTAGGCCTACTGCTGTTGTTAAAAGGAGACTCTAGCGCCGAGGAATTTAAAAAATAGGTATGTGAAGAAACTGTTGAGGTCTCGCCGCTTCCAAACTCTCCCCGTAAAGTGTGAAAGGGACAGTTGCAGCTCAGGCTCATTTTACCTACACAACGGTGACTAAAAGATATTTTGTTCTCCTTTTTTTGTGCATAACACGACAGATCTCAATCATTTTTATTCATTTATGTCAAAATCTTATCACATTTGTCTAAAAGTCGACTGAACATCGCGGTTAAATGGATTATTTTTCGGGATTTTGAAATATCATATTTCTTTCATTAATTAAATTTTAGGCACGTTTAGTCAAAGTGTAAAATTTTAGAAAAAATATAATTGCTCTATAAGCGTTATCCACGAAGTAAACAGCGGAATACGTTTATATTTAGGGTCGACGAAAAGCCGAAAATTCTAACAACCAGACTTATCAAGGGATTACCAGATTACCCAGTAACTAAGCTCTGGAAGGCAGAAAATCAATCGATTGTCAATCTCTTTTTTAAATTTAGTTTCACTTAAAAACTCGGAATTTTTCTCGGTGGTAGGCCATAACATCGGCCGTCGGCAGAAGTTACCACCTACCAGACAAAGCCTTGCCGCCAAGCGATTTGTCGTGTTCCGGCATGATGTCTGGTGAAGCCGTACGGAGGACTGGTTTGAGCAGTTGTGTTGCGATGTGTGCCGGGTACGATGCGCCTAATGTTGTTGTGTTGGGGGTTTGGTCGTGGAGGATCTTCAGATCAATCTCCCTTTGGCGCAACATCGTTGGTCGTGTTGTTGGGTTTAATATTGCATCACCTCGCTCAACTGCCGTCCTCCTTCCTATTCGCTCAGTTTTTCAAAGTGAATAGGCTCTTAATAAACTAGCGCGCTTTACCATCAACGATCGCATCACTGCTTACCATCAGGCGGGATTGCGGTCAAGCGCTAGTTTATAATCATTAAAAAAAAAAAAAAAAAAAAAAACCAACTAAAACAGAAGGACAACAACTATTTAATCATTGTCGTTACATTATCAGCTTATAATGTAACTCCTTAGATACAGGCCCCCTCTCGGTAAGAGTTTGTGGGCCATAATCTACCACATGAGCTTAGTGCGGGTTGGTAGTTATCTTTTTTTTTAATAATTATAAACTAGCGCTTGACCGCAATCCCGCCTGATGGTAAGCAGTGATGCGATCGTTGATGGTAAAGCGAGTTAGTTTATTAAGAGCCTATTCATTCAGAAAAACTGAGCGAATAGGAAGGAAGACGGCAGTTGAGCGAGGTGATGCAATGTTAAACCCAACAACACGACCAACGGTGCTGCGGCAAACGGAGATTGATCTGAAGACCCTCCACGACCAAACCCCCAACACAACAACACTTGGCGCATCGTACCCGGCACACATCGCAACACAACTGCTCAGACCCGTCCTCCGTACGGCTTCACCAGACATCATGCAGGAACATGACAAATGGCTTGGCGGCAAGGCTTTGTCTGGTGGGTGGTAACTTCTGCCGGCGGCCGATGTTATGGCCTACCACCGAGAAAATTGTCACCTCTTCGAAGTTTTCATAAAATAATAATTTATTTCCTATAATATCCATATTTGGTTAGTACCTACTACAAAAAATCCAAACCCTATGTTAGTAGAGAAAATAATTAAAACAATATTTATTTAATTGCGAACTCAGCCAGGCACTCATACTATCTTGCTTCTAGACTATGCTAGTTTCCTTGCGATTGTAACTGCAATCTAATATGAAATTAATTTTCTTTCAGATTCGGTCATAATGGCAAGTCCTGCGTGCTGCGAACTCTGTGCCAGCTTGGAGCTGAGCCTTTACATTCTGATGATGAAGAGGATCTCTTGCACGAAATGGCGACATTTTTGTTAAAGTAAGTCTCGCGTTTTTTGTCGGTACGTCATAACTTCCTTCATACTTTATCATTATTCATATATGACGCATCATTTTATAGCTTTTTTGGACCGCTACACCAGAAAAATATACAAATTTCAATTGCAATTCAGTGGTGTTTCTCAAATTTATGATTTAAAACCAAGGATGTGCGAATATTTTGTACGGGTCACCTAGTTTAAAGTATTTATAACATTACTAGCGGCCGCCAGCGACTTCATTCGCGTGGTTTAGTTATGCTCCGCCCCTATTGGTCATAGCGCGATGTTATGCCCGCAGTTCCTGAGATTAACGCGTTCACACAAACAAGCTCTTCAGCTTTATATATTAAACTAGCTGCGCCACACGGTTTCACCCGCGTTTTTTATATGCCCCGTTTCTATTGGTCGCAGCGTGATGGTATATAGCCTAAAACCTTCCTGGATTAGTGGGCTATCCAACTCAAAAAGAATTTTTCAAATCGGACCAGTAGTTTCTGAGATTAGCGCGTTCAAACAAACAAACAAACTCTTCAGCTTTACATATTAGTATAGATATCAGACAGTATTAATTAAAAATTATATATAAATATTATACTCCTGAAAGACGATTACGAAGCGACAAAACATCTTAATAGGAAAAACAATTATAGTTAAAAATTATTAGTGAACCTAAAATCATATTCAGTATGATTAAAATATAGCCACAGTTTCCTCCGATTACTTGAATACACGATCATTAAAGTAAACTCGGCTAAATCGATATTACTTATTCGCTCGTCTATACTATAGCTATAATTTATGTTTTTCTTTCTTTTCTGTTTTGGCTACGCACGGTTTGTGCATTTAGCCAATGTCACTTTTGTTGTCAATTTGACTCATGTCGAAAAAGACGGCCGCATGAACCGTCTTACGAGGGAGGTTTGAGGCAAAGTCATGATATGGCCACTATGCTGCGATATTTCATCACACACTTTTACTTAGTAAACAACACTATAAATAATTTTAAAAGTCCAATGAAAAATGAGTGTGACACTCAGCTTGATTTTCCCGCCAAAACTTCTACAATTTATTTTTGTTAAGTTTTGATAATTGTTTTTTTTTTTTTGTCACGGCCACATTACGGATTTAGTATTGTCAAAATTAATGTGTGTTGTCTTTGGTCCCTACCTTGACAACAAGCAATGGAGGACATTGTCATCATTTTATATGCTTGGATACAAAGCTTGAATGTTTTTAAACGATCATATAATAATTAACTAGTATATATAATAAACTATTTTTAGAACAATAATGCATGTTTTAAGTTATTTAGATTTATTTTAAATTGCGGAAATCCGAGTGTTGTTCACAGATAAAAAATGTAGGATTTCATTTTTGATAAATGTAGTCTGTAACAGTACAATAGGGTATTTGACTAAAAAAGACTAATTAGTCCGTCTGTCACATTTCCAAAAAATACTAGACACGTATTTTTTTTTTCTTTTTTCATATAAACAAAACATTAAGACGACACAGCGCGTTGAAAACTCGTGTGACGTCAGTGCACGCTACACTTTTTAGCGACCAGTGACGTCACCAGCCACCACTCCTGATCTTTGATGCCTTTTATATTTGTCAATTTTTATTGTTTTGATAAAACAAAAAATACATGTTTAGTATTTTTTGGAAATCTGACTGACGGAGTAATTAATTTTTTTTTTTTTATTAATTTATAAACCAGCACTTGACCGCAATCCCGCCTGATGGTAAGCAGTGACGCAATCGTTGATGGTAAAGCGCACTAGTTAATTAAGAGCCTATTCACTCTAGCCTTGAAGACACTCAAATTGTAGTCCGACGGAAACACCGCCGCCGGCAGATTGTTCCAGTCCCTCGATGTACGCGGTATAAAGGGGAGGCGAGTTTCTTTTAGTCAAATACCCTATTAGTGGGTGACTTTAATGCAGCATGGTACGAAATTTCAAACATCCAAGAGCAATGTCCTTTGACCTTCCCCAACATTCAACTGCCACCCGGTTGACTAACCTGTATTAAAATCTATTTCTGTGTCGTTTGTTCTTTTTCAAACAGGGCGTGTTCACGTTATCAA
Source organism: Sesamia inferens (assembly GCA_037179545.1). NCBI lineage: Eukaryota > Metazoa > Arthropoda > Insecta > Lepidoptera > Noctuidae > Sesamia > Sesamia inferens. The sequence continues at coordinate 27,569,673 of CM073933.1, read as the reverse complement.
ATAAAAATATAAAAACCGTTAGGTAACGTTAATTTCATGAAATGAGAAAGTTCAATGACCGCTCCAGAGTTCAACTTGTCCTACAGAGTTACATCACGTGGCGCTAACAAGTTCAACTCAACCAGTTCCAACCATTAGCAGTTTGAACTTGAGAATTTGATAAGTACATACTCGATGTGGCACGAAGGCTGTTTGCACTACAATTTAGTTGTAATGGTGGCTGAGTGATGGTCGTGCTTTGAGTTTATGGAATAGAATAGAATACTCTTTATTATGTACACCATATAGATTACAGAGACATAAACATAAAGATTGACACAATGGGCGGTCTTATCGCTAAGAGCAATCTTTTACAGACAAGCTATGGATAGAATACTAAAAGGAAGGAGAGAGAAATAATATAGGTAGTCTACAGTGTACTATTTACATAGATAATATAATAAATATGTACATTAAGTGTATCATACTAGTCTAATAAATATATACATTTAATTAATAAACATCATACATGAGCAAATAAAATAAAAATAAAATATTCCCCTCCCTTTGGCGCAGCATCGTTGGTCGTGTTGTTGGGTTTAACATTGCATCACCTCGCTCAACTGCCGTCTTCCTTCCTATTCGCTCAGTTTTTTCTGAGTGAATAGGCTCTTAATAAACTAGCGCGCTTTACCATCAACGATCGCATCACTGCTTACCATCAGGCGGGATTACGGTCAAGCGCTAGTTTATAATTATAAAAAAAAAATATACTTAGTACGACGGTAGTAGGTCTTTCCCATGAGAGTAGGTCAACTTAAGAACAGTGAAGAAACGTAAATGTTAGAGAAACTGAAACATTTTGTGAATTGGCTATCCTAGAGGCACATCAACATCTCATAGGTGGTTAAGAAGCCATAGCAATTTTTTTTTGTACATATTTAATTAAAATAAACCATATTTTTAAAATTACTTGAGACATTTCGCATAAAATGTTTCTCCACTTCAATGACAGTAAATCTATACTATTCTATACTAATATATAAAGCTGAAGAGTTTGTTTGTTTGTTTAAACGCGCTAATCTCAGGAAGTACTGGTGCGATTTGACAAATTCTTTTTGCGTTGGATAGCTCATTAATCCAGAAAGGCTTTAGGCTATATAACATACCGCTGCGACCAATAGCAGCGGAGCATAACTAACTCCACGCGAACGAAGTCGCTGGCGGCCGCTAGTCTATACTAACATATAAAGCTGAAGAGTTTGTTTGTTTGATCGCGCTAATCTCAGGAAGTACTGGTCCGATTTGATAAATTCTTTTTGCGTTGGATAGCCTACTAATCCAGGAAGGCTTTAAGCTACATAACATTACGCTGCGACCAATAGAAACGGAGCATATCAAAAATCATCAAACTCCACGATAATGAAGTCGCAGGTGTTCGCTAGTATTATATAAACCTTAGTATAATGGGATGTTAAAAAATAAGGAGCTAGTATTCATTATGTGTGTCAAGTTCTTTTTTATTATGTTTTTTTATTGTTTTGGGCTTCGTTAAATATAGATGCTACACTTAAATGTATTATTATATACACTTTAAAAAATTTAGTTGAATCAATGCCTCCAATATCAACAGTAAATTTTGAACGGCTATATATTTTCCTATTGATTAAGGGCATCCAATAATAAGTACCTATTCGAGCGCCTGCTAAATTTAGGACTCCTGGAGACCACTACAATGTAGATCATAAATTCTACTATCCGCAAGCGGGCTGACAATCGCATTGAAGGCTTTCGCAGGTATTACCCGATTAAAGTAGGTACCTAGAGCAGTTTTAATAAGTTTACATTAATTTTTTTCTAAGATCCAAGCGCCGCGTCTTTGAAATGAAATGAAATGAAATGAAATGAAATGAAATGAAATGAAATGAAATGAAATCGTTTATTAAGCAAGTAGGATCACCGATCACTTTTACACGTCATGTTTTTTTTTATTTTTTCTTTATTTTTTTTTTTTTTTTTTAAACTAGATGAAGCCGGCATTTCCTAACTGACTACCTCTGAGAAGAAATAGCCGAAACAAACTCAGGGATCATCGTCTTTTTTAAAGTCCAGACATTAAAAATGAAAATGTTTACAATAATTTACATTATAATTACGCATACCGCTTAATAACAATGCTTAACAGAGCGAGCAGCTCAGTCCCAAGCCTCTCTATCCTCTAAATAATCTGAGATTTTATAATACCCCTTTTTGCAAAGTTTGGCCTTTATATAGGTTTTATATCGTTTAATGGGTAAGTTTCGAATGTCCATGGGAAGCTTGTTGTAAAAGTGTATACATTGACCCATGAACGAGTTGCCTACTCTGTGGAGACGAGTGTGATGTACAGCAAGATTGTGTTTGTTCCTGGTATTTATATTATGAACTTCGCTTATTTTCTTAAAATTAGATATATTTTTATGTACATACATAAGATTTTCAAATATATATTGCGAAGCTACAGTCAGAATGTTCACCTCTCTGAATTTTTCTCTAAGAGAATCTCTAGGACCAAGGTTGTAAATGGCTCGAACAGCCCTTTTCTGTAAAACAAAGATGGTATTGATGTCCGCACAAGTTTCCACTGGAGCCTTTAAATTATGATCAACCTAAAAATAAATTAGTATCAGTTGGAATCATATCGAAGCATATTGCTAATCCATTGCTTCGTGTGTTCGAAAATATGTCTGCTTAGCAACGTAAATAGCGCAATGAATTTTGTTGAACTGTCAAAATTAAACACATTGCTCCTATTATATATACAGGGTGCCAGGGAAACGCTTCCGAAAACGAAGACAGGTGATAAGGCTAGTGATTCTCGATACGATACCATCAAAAAATGAGGATTTTTTTTTACAATTTTACTTAAGCATTTTTCGTACACTATGCTGTGGGAACAGTTAAATGAGTTAAATGAAACCATTATTTGCGATTAAACATTTTTTTTTTCTTTACAACTCTAACAAGTAATGTATTCGTAAATAAATAATCAGCTGACAGCTGACGCTCGCGCATACTCGAGTTCAAAGGCCGCGTGCGGTCACCGACATCGCGACGCGCGACGGGCGATGCGCCGGGTGACTTAGTGCGGCGGGCCCATGTGATCGGACTATCTTCCTAAACTACTAACCTTCACTCGATCGCTTGAAGCAAATGTCTTTTCAGTTCACTTCTACCTAGTTGTGGGATATCTGCTTACGGGTTCCATTCGTGCAAGGATCGTAATGATTTTCCCCTTGAACAGGGTTACAATTTTATTTTGATCTGAACGTTCAAATTTACAAATCAGAAAAATCCAGTTTACTTTGCTTAACCTTGAGGCCCATATCGAAGGTACTTAGATACCTACAGCCGGCAGTGTGGCTGTAAGGCCATAAAAATCCTTTGTAAAGCGCCGCTAAAATAAAGAAAAATAAACATTACAGAGGCGTCAACAGTTTTAATTGATTGATCGTGAATTTAATAACAGTTTTGTATTATGTCGATAATCGATAGTAAATGAAATAAAGCAAAAGATCGCTGACATCAGCTGTAATTGACTAAAATTTTTTCATCGCATGTGAATCAATTGAATTTGAACTTTATAATAATGTAATTAAAGTCACACGATGCGTGCTCGTTTATTGCAAGAACTGGATCCTTCATTTAGTAAGTAAACCTAATCAATTTAAAGTGAATAATTAAATTAATTGAATCTAAGAAACCAGTTAAATCTTATTTAAAAGTTAGAAAATGAAAACAGTTTGTAATAAAGCATAAGTACAATTTCCTAACAATTAAAATCAATTGATTTCTGATCTCGTAATTATTCTTTCGTTCACGCGGGGATGTCCCCAATGCGTTTGTCGACGTCCGCGCGGGCTTGTTTGACCTTCATAGTACTTCTTTAGTAAATAATTAATCAGTTCATTCCCGACTCGGTTCGTGAGCGGTTACGTTTTTAATCGATTATTTAATTATTGTTTTGTTAGTTTTAAATTTGTGTTTAGTTATTAGGTATTGTTACGTTTTTAGTGCTGTTTTATTCTTTTTAGTTATAACTTTTTGTTGTTTTAGACAATGCCTGAGGCATACGTGTACAGTGCTCGTGAATACGGCAACATGTTGATGTGTTTAGGAGAAGAATTCTAGGACCAGTGTTTCTACCGCAGCGTCTCAATGGATCAGCATATCTTAATTTTATAAATGGACATTTAAATGATATGCTAGAATGTGTCTGTGGCTGAATTTCGTCGAGCATGGTTCCAGCACGATGGAAGCATGCTCGTTACGCGTCCCGTCCGCGAGCGTCTCACTGAGCTTTTTAATGACTGCTGGATCGGAAGGCTGGGGCCGCACGCCTGGCCGTTCACCCGACTTAACGCCGTTGGACTTCTTTTTATGGGGGTATGTGAAAGAAAGAGTGTTTGATCGGGAATGTGACAGTGCTGATGAAATGCGGGGCAGAATAGTGAGTGTTTTTAATAAACTACGTGAAGAATGTGTTGAGGAATACTGATGCCTCGTGTTCACGGATCGACACAGCGACGGGCCCGGCTTTGTATTGAAATGAATGGAACTCAGTTCGAGCCAAACCTCATAAGGTCGCAAAGGATTTAGACAGGTACGTAAAATGCCTCTGTCAGCTTTTTACAATGGACTACAATTGCGATTTTGAAAGTGATGTTTGTAAATTGCGTATAAATCGGCTCTTTTCGGCGGCGGATTAGCGCGGACGCGGTAGTGCGACGTCACCTTGCGTGTCAGTGACCTCACGTTTCGTACACTATCCAATGCTTGTTTACGAAATATGAAGTCTTGAAAATAATCAATTTAAAGCGAAAAGTTATTGGTATCCGTTTGCATTTAGGTTGTATATAATCTACGTTCTGGCTTCGGAAGCGTTCTCCTTACACCCTGTATGATAGTGTGTTACGCAATTACCCACTTAATTGTATGGACTTTTACGACTTCCAGATGTACTTATTACACATGGTTGGTGGACATATTTATGCTACTTATACTTCTTTTGCAATTATATTGAAATCTCTTTTATAATAGGGGTATTTCCTGGATTAAAAAAAAAAAATCTACTTAGTCCGTCATTCAGATTATAGAAAAATATTCGATACGTAGGTATATTTTGTTTTATAAAATCAATAAAAATTGACAAATATAAAATGCATCAAAGATTAGCAGGGCTGTTGACGTCAAAGTTTATCAAGACGCTAAAAAGTGTAGCGAGGAGTGACGTCACATTAGTTTTCAACGCACTGTATACCTAGTCTTAATTTTTTGTTTATATGAAAAAAGAAAAAATACGTGTCTAGTTGTTTTTGAAAATCTGACTGACGGACTTATTAGTTTTTTAGTTAACTACCCTATTCATGTTACTCTTATCGTGCATACATACCAGCAATACGCGTCAACAGCTGAGTCCATTGTACTAGCTGACATAAAGTACGTGAAGCTCTGTTATTATCTACAGTGCTCAAATATACGAGCCGCATTCTCTGGAGGAGCTAAGCCTTGGCTGGAGACTGTAGTTTATTGAGGCAACCACAGACAAGTCCATTAAAAAAGAATAACTTTGTACATACGCGTTGACAGCAGCCGTCGACAGTCGTTTACGGCTGCGGTCGCCTCTGTCGTGGCCGTGTGTCGCTCACTTACTGGATTCATAATAAAAAGCGTAAGTCACCTGTAAATTTTATAGAAAAATCATAAATAAAAATATTTGTTTGTTCTAATTCCAGTCCCAAGAACGACGGTACCAACCTGGCAGAAAGCGACGAAAGTTACCCTTACATCAAAGCGTACACTGATGGAGAACATCTTCAGGACTGCACCAAGCTGTACCAAGGCTGCTCACTATCCTTCATTGAAGTGTTCACAAAACTACATGACCTAGCGTGATAAATGACTGTTTGTACGGAGACGGTGTGGAAAATCCGTGCTAATCACGTGTTCGGGTTGGAATTGATTTGTCACGTGTATAAAACGTTATTTTTTATTTATACGAAACCTGAATATAGTTTGTTCAGAATAAGCAACTGAATCGATACCAATAATTTTTACACTATGTTATATTTTTTCCCAAATACATTTAGAAATTGTTGCACTGTGGTTACCGAGCGCGAACGGTAGATCATAGTATTGCGCACTCCGGCGCAACAGTTGACGCCAGAGTTCAACCCCCGCTTACACGCCTGAGCGGAGCGTGGTCCATATTTTTATTGGGACAGCCAAGTAGAGTAATAAGTTCATAACTTTGTGGTTGTGATTTTACCAACCAAGCTGAGGGACTAGTCTCTATGTATAAAGTCCATAATCTGCGTAAGTTTGTAGAAAAATTGCTTTTACTCCTACGCTATAAAGTTCAGTTTATGCTAAAAAATTCAACTTAGTATAGAAAGAAAGAAATCGTTTTTACATAGTTAAATGACAGCGTGATTTAACAGTAATCCCTACTCCCGATTCGTTTCGTAATGTATAATATGCCACTTATTTTGAGGAATCGACTGCTTACAGATAGTAGAAAGTGAACCCCTTTTTAATGGAAAATCATCAAATGGGCGGAGCGAAAGAGCGATTCTCATTATTATGACAGTTTGAAATAAATAGCAAGCCATTAAGAAATTCGAAGAAAAGTATTTATAGTGCCGTTTACTAAATAAAAGCGCGAGGTTTATGTAAATAATTCATAAAGAGCATTGAAATATCGCAGCATAGTGGCCACATCATAACTTTGCACAAACCTTCCTCACAGACGGTTCACGCGGCCGTCTTTTTCATCTGTCATTGGCGATATCCGCCATTATTGTGAAATAAAATATTCAAAGAATTTCTTTAATTTGTTACACGTGTTACTGGCAAAATATTGGTATATATTCCACAGAGGCCATTCATTAAGCGCTGAGGTTGAATCTCACCTTGAAAAAGACGAAGAAGTGAATGTTGATGTTAACAATGTAATAAGTAAGTGGTCTTAAATTAAAAAGTGTTGTGATCAGTAGAAAAAAGTGATACCACCCAGCGTAGGTACAGCTCCCTACGCTAATGTGTCCCTAAGTCGTCGGAACTTAGGGTTTAAATTGAACAACACAACTTTAAGCAGTGTTTATGAATAACCCCCTTATTCATAAACACTGCTTAAAGTTAACTAGTGATTAGCGATTTTTAAAACATATATTTTAGACACTTGCACGTCACTTAACTTTAATAATCGATTATGAATAAACCCCTTAAACACTGTGGTGTTTATTCATAAAGGATGATTTAAGTTAAGTGACGTTAAAAGGTCAAAAATGTATGGTTAAAGAATCGCTAATCACTAGTTAACTTTAAGCAGTTTTTATGAATAATGAGTCCTGGTGTAGTGGAAATTAATCAGAACAGCGCCTCATAGTACTGGAATGTGTATTATGACCTGTAAGAATGAATGAAAATATAAGTATGAGTACAAATAATAAGTGTGAGTATATGTGTATATATACATACATAACATTATACCCCTTGTGCCGAATCATGCCAACCCGAGTATCCTTGATAATGACTGAATGGGGAAGATGGAGTTTGTAAATATATATATGTATAATTTTTTTTAATTTTGACTTTTATATTATTTTAATCGCTACCATTGTTTTATGTATGAGACTACTACTTTGAACCTGATTTCGTTCGCGTAAATTTGAAATTTTCTCCTAGACTACACTTCTTCTATATACCTACCTCTACACAATCACATTTTGAGAAATTTCTGATAACGATGCTAATTCTCGTATTGATGTAGATAAATGATTGCCGTATCATGCCGAATTTTAAATGAAACTTTTTTATTGTTCCGTATTGAACTAGGCAACCTTATACTGATTGTTTATATATAGTACATAATATTTGATAAGGATTGCATGGGGAACTGCGAATAAAAACTTTTCCATGTTTAACTTTTATTTTTAATTATTATTTGAATAGATCACACTCAAGTGTTTTACTAGTGGTAGACTCATTTGATTTTCACAACTGCGGTTTTATTATCACTGTTAAACTACATACTTTGGCGAAAATCTGTTGACAATGATACTTCATCAGTTCTTATACGGTCGACTTACGGACACTTTAAGCTGGAACATATCTGGAACTGCGTAATTTTTATACAATGCAGTTGGTGTCATCAATCAAGTGACGTTTTCACAAGTACTTAATCCCCCTTATTCATAAAAGATGTTTAAAGTTAACTAGTGATTAGCGATTCTTTAACCATACGTTTTAGACGTTTGCACGTCACTTAACTTTAATCTTCGTTTATGAATAAACCCCTTAAACACTGTGGTGTATATTCATAAAGGTTGATTTAAGTTAAGTGATGTTAAAAGGTCAAAATTGAATGGTTAAAGAATAGCTAATCACTATTTAACTTTAAGCAGCGTTTATGAATAAGGGGCAATAAGTTTACACTACCCTGACTGCGCCGGTTCACGCTCGTAAGTTTTAATCCCTTGAGAATATCGAAACAAAATTATGTTTCTAATGTGTTAATAATTCTGTGTTTTTTATCAAAAAAAATAGAAGACTAGAATTATTGTACGTGTGTCTGTGTGAATTATTTTGTCAAAAATGGTTAAGGCATTTCAGCGGGATAAAGTGACAAACTCCTGCATAAAACTACTACAAATCTACCTAATAATCGTTTATTTGAAATGTACAGACGACAGCACATGAAGCTACTACAATCTGTCACATTTTCTTTTTAGATTTTCAACTTTATTTCTAAAGCAATAAGGCTCAGGATTGATCGGGAATATCTGACAGTTTTGGGGTAGCTTGACCTGCTGTCGTGTGTACATAATAACAATACAAACACAACTCACAACACAAACTCACTCACAAACATTCGCCTTTATAATATTACTAGCGGCCCGATACGTGCTTCGCTACGGATAAAGTAAAATAATAAAAACAAATTATTTGAATCATCAAAATTATTTTATTTATTCAAACATAAAATATTTTTTTTAATTGCTAGCAATTTTATAACTTAATCCAAAACATTTAGATTATTAAACAAACGACTGGTGGTACCGACTCTCGAACAGGCCACTTAAAGTTGGCCATTTGAAAAACATGATTCCTCCAAATTCAGACCACAAACGTGAAATAATTGGCCTTGGGCTTTGTTGATGGACATAGCAAATGATAAACGCACAGTATAATGTAATTGTTTGAACTCAAAGGGCATATCAGTTGGGATCATAGGGATACGCGGTATCAAATAAACTTCTCCTTTTGATTTACCAATTAAGATCGTAGCTTCAATTAAATTTGGCAATTAGTTTTACACTGCCAATCTGGTGCAATTACACAGTTTTGGTGGATTATAAAATTACAAAGAGAGTGGCTTTGATTTTTATATACATAGATGAGATGATGATCCACCGTTCATTGAATTCATTTGTTACAAAAAATGTGAAAAATGAAAAACCGCTGGACCGATTCTGTTCAAACTTCACATAAACCATCTACTAATTAGTCAAAACAAAGCCTAAATATTTGGTTTGGATAGGCGAGTCCGTTCTTGAGTTATAAAATTACAAGGAAAGTGGCATTGATTTTTATATTTATAAATTATTATGATTACTATGACAAAGCACAAAACTATTGAACTTTGTGGATTTTTAGATTGGTAACAGTCATAACAAGGCACGAATTTAATTATCATTATTTTATAGCTAAAGAAACTTAAACAGGAAATTGGATATATAAAAACTATTACCCTAATTAAAACTATTAATAAATTACAATACAGCATCAAAAAATTCTTCGTCATCGCTGTCGGCTGGTAATGTATTCAAGAGACTGGCAGCATTGCCGCGTTGAATGGCAATACTTAGTCTCTGGCCAAGGTAAAAGCCAGCCCTTGGGTCACGGGAAGTGTCAACAAGCCGTTTGGACAGTTCATTAAAAAGGCAAAGAGCACTCGGAACAGGAAATTTGATTCAGATAATATGAAGCTATTTCTCATTCCAAAGTATAGTTACACATCAAACAAGTGATACTAAAATAGTTATAGTTACAGATCTTTCATATCAGTTAAGATGGAGCGGTACCTACAAACGCCTCAAATAAACAACGCGTCATGATGACGTCAGACGGATTCTACATCTCGCAAGCAAAGTTGAACGTGCAACTGACTGCAGGGTTAGCGCAGTGGTTAAGCTATTGATTACTGCGCTGCGTGTCGCGGGTTTGATTCCCGCATGGAACAAATATTTATATGACCTACAAGTAAGTTGTTCCGGGTCTGGCTGTTTATGCATATGAGTTTATTATTTTTGTTAACGCACCCACGAATCACGATACAGCAGAAATTCCTAGTGTGGGGCAATGTTTAAAAAAAAAAAAAAACTTCAACCGTTGGGCATAACACCCGTCTGATCGGAGGATCCTCCCTTTTCTATGGAGGATGAGTGACCTTTACTCCCTGATCCTCATACAACCACAAAAATATTATTTAGAATTCTAAAGCATACATTCAAATGACAGTTACCGATGTCAACTATTAAATCTTCTATTTCTGTTATTTTGTATAGATGTTTACTGAGATATGTATCTGCTTTTATGAAAGATTTCTCGACATTTCTCTTCCTCAATAAATGAGTGAATCGTGATGTGTATTTTTTTTTAATAAATGAATTTATTAAGACACTAAACATAAAGAAACAGAGATAGACAAATCTTTCATATAAATTAAAATATTCTGTATTGCATAGAGTAAACTCCCGAATGCAAATTTTTAATAATACGAGCCTTAATCTGGATGCCCGGGATAAAAATGATACCGCATTTATTTCCATAACAGAGGACCGGTATATACAGAGGTTTTCATTTTCATACTATTTTCGGAAACAGCACATGAATCAGTCGCAAAATAGAGTGCATTATCCGTTTTTCATCCCACGCTTTCCAGAAAGTCAACTTAGGGTAGGTTATTATAGGGTACAAATACCTTTTTACTATGTTTGTTCTATTGTTATCTACTGTGGGATAAATAAAAATAGATTATAATAATAATAATCGATTCCGAGAATAATAATAATAATAATTATTTTATAAATATCTCGACTTATTGCATGAAGCTGTTGACGTGTGGACATACGACAATCGGCACAATGATAGCCGAGTCCAGTACCAATTTTCGTATCAGGCAATGGCCTGAGAGTCAATCAATCCAGTCGCCTAACGAGAGCCTCGATTGATAGTTAGATTAATCAATAGATGATGAGGTTGGTTAGGTGGTTGCAACAAAGGCTTGATTCAAAGGACAGTAGGTAAATACTCCTCGAAAAGGCCTGCATTGTGAGGAAGTTCCTGTCTCTGGAGCCCTAACCACCAGAAGCTTGGACTCTGCTCCCGACATCGGTGGTACATTGTGTTTTTATATATTTTTTAACGCTTCAAAAAATATTTAAAAATGTAATGAAATTTTTTTATTTATTATTTAGTTTTACTAAAATGATCCAATTGTTAGTAAAATAAGAGATAGTTATGTTATGTAGGTAAGACTTCGCTTATAAAGTAATCGGTTTCATTAAATATAACTAGACTAAAGACATCATTAAAATATTGTGATAGTGTCATATCAGCCACATTATTAGGTTTAAAATATCCTGATATAAGCAATCAGAAATAAGGAGATCCGCAGCAGAACAAGAGTAAACGCTGGCCGAAGAATTGCAACTCTTAATGGCAGTGGGCCCGGCACGTTGCCCGTAGGACCTATGAACGATGGGGCCGACGGGTTCTCGAGTGGCGAGCACGCACCGGAAGAAACAGCATAGGTAGGCACCCGACAAGGTGGACCGACGACCTGGTGAAGGTTATCAGTCCACCGTCGGTCAGGAAACCGCTGAAAGCGGTAGCGCAAGACCGGTCGTCGTGAAGATCCTTAAGGAAGACCTATGCCCAGCAGCGGACGTGTTTCGGCTAAAATTATGATGATGATGATAATGATATATATCGACCTAGACATGATAAAAAAAATGTTCATTTCCTTAAGGTAAACGGCCACTAGTAGTGTATACTATCAATTCGAATCCATTGCACCATATATTTGAGAGATGTGTCTGATCAACGTTTATAAGGCAATATATTTTGTTGAAGTGTCATAAATATAGTTTAAAAAACTAAAAAACAGTTTTGTTTAGTTTGATATTCTTTAAAAGCATGTTTTTTTAGTTTTTGAAACTATATTTATTTTCATCTTTTTAGTTGGATATTCTTTTTTTAAATAATATGCGTATAACACGAACGCTTGAGTGGTGTTCATTTGTTTTACCAAACTTTTCTTGATCTCCAACAGACAGAATAGCAAGTACTAAAATTCGTAATGATTCGTTGCCAAAGTAACTAAATCTAAATCTAAACTAAAAAATACTTTGCCTGCACAAATTAATGCAAGGTAAGGTTGAAAAAATTTTGAGTTAGAGACGGACAAACAAACAAGCAAACATACAAGTGAAGCTAATAAAAAGCATGTAAAAATGAAACTCATTGCCACTGACAGTAAGTTACGCAATTACCTTCCTGGTTTTCTGGCCCGATTCTCAGTACAAATTTCTGAAGGTTGTTTCTACGGAAGGAAATAGTAACATATCGTTCGTTCTCGGTGGTAGGCCATAACACCGGCCGCCGGCAGAAGTTACCACCCACCAGACAAAGCCTTGCCGCCAAGCGATTTGTCGTGTTCCGGCATGATGTCTGGTATGTATGTGCTACGGTGCACCTGTTTGGGCCGATAGGGCCAGCATAGGAGCGGCACGACGTAAACTGCTTCAAAGCCAACGTTTGGCATTGATATTTTTATGCAAGGCGTATAGAACGGTCAGTACTGAAGCCTTACCGGTACTGGCAGGTGTACTTCCAGTCGACCTTGAGGTACAGCGACGTGCTTCAATGTACTACTCCGCGAGGGGGGAGGCCATGGACACTAATTTTGTTACACAACGCGACTTTAATAAAATCTCTAGATTATTTAAACCTCAGACTGAAGTCTGGGAGGACCTCTTATCCGAATGGCAAAGTAGGTGGGATAATTCCATCAAGGGCCGGCACCTCCATCTATTCTTTCCATCCGTTGGCGATCGGCTGGCTAAGACATGGCTGGTGGTTGACCACTGCGTTGCCCAATTTCTCACAGGTCATGGCAACTTTAAAAGTAAACTGTATTCTTTTAAACTTGTTCCTTCCCCTTTGTGTCAGTGTTCTACATCGAACTGTGAATTTGAACAGTCCGCACATCACATCTTGTGGGAGTGTGTTCTTTGGCAGAATGAACGCAATATTATGTTGGATAGTGTACAAGTTACATCCGGAGTCGTTTATTATACGGACCTTGTAGAAACTAGAACCAATTTCCGTGCGTTCAGGCGCTTTTGCCATACCTATTATTGGAATCAATTGTAACAGCTAATACCTACTTAGGACCCATTAACTTAATCAAATTTTATTCCGTGGTGTTTGGCAATCTGGGCTTCTCCCAGTTGCAATAATGTCCCTTTGTGCCGTTTGGCCTAGTTCTGTTCTGTCTCCTGCTTGTTATGGAGGGAAGTGGAAAAAATATCTTTTTTCTTACTCCTCCGCTATTCTTTTCTGATTAATTTCGTTGCGGGACCCAAGACAGTTGAATCGTTTCTCCGGGACTCGTCGAGCTTCATTGCTCGGCGTTTTTCTGGCGGTCGCCACTGTTGATTCTGGCTTTCAGGAGTTGCAGTGGTTAGGAAAAGTGTGGCGGGTTTGTCCCATAAAAAAAAAAAAAAAAATGATGTCTGGTAAAGCCGTACGGAGGACGGGTCTGAGCAGTTGTGTTGAGATGTGCGCCGGGTACGATGCGCCAAATGTTGTGTTGGGAGTTTGGTCGTGGAGGGTCTTCAGATCAATCTCCCTTTGGCGCAGCATCGTTGGTCGTGTTGTTGGGTTTAACATTGCATCACCTCGCTCAACTGCCGTCTTCCTACCTATTCGCTCAATCTGGGTGAATAGGTTCTTAATAAACTAGCGCGCTTTACTATCAACGATCGCATCACTGCTTACTATCAGGCGGGATTGTGGTCAAGCGCTAGTTTATAATTATTAAAAATAAAAAAAAATATGTGTGGGCTCATAAGTTAATTTAGTACTATTTTGCCCGCACCGATCCACACCAACTTCTCGGTACCGGGATCTATGAAAGATGAATTGAATTATCAGGATTTATGAAAGTGTAGCGGTGTTCGCACGCTATTCTTCATGCCTCCACAAAAGGACCTTTAATTAATAAAATCAGCTTTTTGTTATGTTAACGTGTTTAAAAACTGATATTCAAAGTAACTCACTACAAACTGTATCTATGTTCTATTTTACGGGTTTGGTTTCTGCCCTTCAAGTAGAATGTGTATGAAAACACACTACACATAAGCTCAATAACTTAATAACAATTATATCTATGACGACGTTAAAGTAAATACACAATGTTATTGTAAATATCTTCATTTTTAATGTCTGAACTAAAAAAAAATAAGGCGATGATCCCTGAGTTTGTTTCGGCTTTTCTTCTCAGATGTAGTCAGTTAGGAAATGCCGGCTCCAGCTAGTTTAAAAAAAATATATGACGTGTAAAAGTGATCAGTGATCCTACTTGCTTAATAAACGATTTAATTTCATTTTAGACAACGGAGCAGCAGTTTCGTCACTATTTTGGTGTGGGAGTTCGTGCCTCAAAGCGAAGTCACCATTCGACAATCCCCACCTTCCAAAACGACCCTATCCACGTACCGCCATTACAAAATAACGTCACAGCGTTTTCCCACTACTACATAAATCAAATAAGCAACTTTTATTAAAATGATATCGTCATCGCTGTCGGCTGGTAATGTATTCAAGAGACTGGCAGCATTGCCGCGTTGAATGGCAATACTTAGTCTCTGGCCAAGGTAAAAGCCAGCCCTTGGGTCACGGGAAGTGTCAACAAGCCGTTTGGACAGTTCATTAAAAAGGCAAAGAGCACTCGGAACAGGAAATTTGATTCAGATAATATGAAGCTATTTCTCATTCCAAAGTATAGTTACATATCAAACAAGTGATACTAAAATAGTTATAGTTACAGATCTTTCATATCAGTTAAGATGGAGCGGTACCTACAAACGCCTCAAATAAATAACGCGTCATGATGACGTCAGACGGATTCTACATCTCGCAAGCAAAGTTTAACGCGCAACTGACTGCAGGGTTAGCGCAGTGGTTAAGCTATTGATTACTGCGCTGCGTGTCGCGGGTTTGATTCCCGCATGGAACAAATCTTTATATGATATACAAGTAGTTGTTCCGGGTCTGGCTGTTTATGCATATGAGTTTAATATTTTTGTAAACGCACCCACGATACAGCAGAAATTCCTAGTGTGGGGCAAAGTTTAAAAAAAAAAACTTCAATCGTTGGGCAAGTGCCCGCCAGACATAACACCAGTCTGATCGGAGGATCCTCCCTTGGAGGATGAGTGACCTTTACTCCCTGATCCTCATACAACCACAAAAATATTATTTAGAATTCTAAAGCATACTTTCAAATAATAATTACCGATGTCAACTATTAAATCTTTTATTTCTGTTATTTTGTATAGATATGTTTACAGAGATCTGTATCTGCTTTTATGAAAGATTTTCTCGACATTTCTCTTCCTCAATAAATGAGTGAATCGTGATGATTTTTTTTTTTAATAAATGTATCTCTTTCTCTGTGATTAACACAGTAATCACAGAGAAACAGATATAGACAAATCTTTCATATCAATCAAGTTATTCTGTATTGCATAGAGTAAACTCCCAAATGCAAGTTTTTAATAATACAAGCCTTAATCTGGATGCCCGGGATAAAAATGATACCGCATTTATTTCCATAACAGAGGACCGGTATATACAGAGGTTTTCATTTTCATACTATTTTCGGAAACAGCACATGAATCAGTCGCAAAATAGAGTGCATTATCCGTTTTTCATCCCACGCTTTGCAGAAAGTCAACTTAGGGTAGGTCATTATAGGCTACAGTTTGCTCTATTATTATCTACTGTTGGGATAAATAAAAAGATATTATAATAATTATTATTATTTTATAAATATCTCGACTGAGTGCACGAACCTGTTGACGTGTGGACATAGGACAATCGACACAATGACAGCCGAGTTCAGTACCAATTGTCGTATCAGGCAATGGCCTGATAGTCAATCAATCCAGCCACCTCACGAGAGCCTCGATTGAGAGATAGATTTATCAATAGATGATCGAGGTTGGTTAGGTGGTTGCAACAAGGGCTTGATTCAAAGGACAGTAGGTAGATACTCCTCGAAAAGGCCTGCATTGTGAGGAAGTTCCTGTCTCTGAAGCCCTAACCAGTAACCACCAGAAGCTTGGACTCTGCTCCCGACATCGGTGGTACATTATGTTTCTATACATTTTTTTAATGTTTCAAATAATATTTAAAAATGTAATGAAAATTTTTTATTTATTATTTAGTTTTACTAAAATGCTCCAATAGTTAGTACAATAATAACTTATCAACTAAGAGATAGTTATGTTATGTAGACTTCGCTTATAAAATAATCGGTTTAAAATATTATGATAGTGTCATATCAGCCACATTATAAGGTTTAAAATTTCCTGATATATGCAATCAGACATAAGGAGATCCGCAGCTGAACAAGAGTAAACGCAGGCCGAAGAATTGCTACTCTTAATGGCAGTGGGCCAGGCACGTTGCCCGTAGGACCTATGAATGATGGGGCCGACGGGTTCTTAAGTGGCGAGCACGCACCAAAAGAAGCAGCATAGGTAGGCGCCCGACAAGGTGGACCGACGACCTGGTGAAGGTCGTCAGTCCACCGTCGGTCAGGAAACCCCTGGAAGCGGTAGCGCAAGACCGGTCGTCGTGGAGGTCCTTAAGGAAGGCCTATGTCCAGCAGCGGACTTGTTTCGGCTAAAATTATTAATGTATATATTTAATATATATTTAATGATATGTATCGACCTAGACATGATAAAAAAAAATTCATTTCCTTAAGGTAAACGACCACTAGTAGTGTATACTATTAATTCGAATATTCGAATCCATTGCACCATATATTTGAGAGGTGTGTCTGATCAACGTTTATAAGGCAATATATTTTGTTGAAATGTCATAAATATAGTTTAAAAAACTAAAAAAACATTTTTGTTTAGTTTGATATTCTTTAAAAGCATGTTTTTTTTTAGTTTTTTAAACTAAATTTCTGCCAGTCGTTTGCCATTAACAGATTTTTTTTTTTAATTAGAAACTAGCGCTTGACCGCAATCCCGCCTGATGGTAAGCAGTGATGCGATCGTTAATGGTAAAGCGCGTTAGTTTCTTAAGAGCCTATTCACTCAGAAAATCTGAGCGTATAGGAAAGAAGACGGCAGTTGAGTGAGGTGATGCAATGTTAAACCTAACAACACGACCAACGATGCTGTGCCAAAGGGAGATTGATCTGAAGACCCTCCACGACCAAACTCCCAACAGAACAACATTAGGCGCATCGTACCCGGCACATATCGCAACACAACTGCTCAGACCTGTCCTCCGTACTGCATCACCAGACATCATGCCGGAACACGACAAATCAATTGGCGGTAAGGCTTTGTCTGGTGGGTGGTAACCTCTGCCGGCGGCCGATGTTATGAAATACCACCGAGAAAAGGACAGGCAAGTACCAATGTAACTTTTCTAAAGTTAAAGAAAAATAAGATTGTAGTTAAAATTTAATACACGAAGTTTTGCTTAACTGAAATTAAGTTTCACTTGATTATAACTAAAAAAAATAGAGCAGCGGAAGCCTAGTGGTATGAGCCACTAGCATCGAACCCCGTCAGGATCTTTGTGTAAATTATTTCATCACCACTGCTCCCAAAAGGGGAAGGAAAACATCGCGAGGAAACCGGTATGTCCTAGAGGCATAACTTCGAAGACATCTGACATCTACCAATCCGCATTGGGCCCGCGTGGTATATTACGGCCCATCCCGACTCACTAAGAGAAGGCCAGTATTCCAGAAGTGGGAACATTATAGGCTGGCTATATTATGTAATTGGCTTGTATCCTAAAAAATAATTTGAATTGAACACGTATTTATTATTTTTTCTTTTATTCAAATACTTGGGAAGATATATTGATTTGAAATGTCGCATGACGTCACGCCATGGTGCAAAATATAGAACGGCGTGACGTAATTAGCCCCCACTCTGTAACTTTAATACGCTATATCTCAGTAGTTTTTGGTAATTACGACAAAATAAAAAATACGGGTCTTAATTTTTTTTATTATCTGTAAGACGGACTAATTATTTTTTTGATTTTCATACCTTGGATACATCCCTATTAAATTTTAAATTAAGGAAGACGTTAACAAAAATAAACATCAAGATTGTCGTCATAAGTAATATCTTCTCATTCTTCTCCTTATTCTTCAATCTATGGAAACGGACAAACTGTCCACTGCTGGACAAAGGCGTCCGCTAATTGTGGAAATACAATGACCGGTCTTGTGCTGCTCGTCGGCTTTATCAGGCCCGTAACCTTTATCAGGTCATCTGTCCACCTTGTTAGAGGCCTCCTTACGCTGCGTCTTCTGGTACGTGGCTGCCACTCCCCAACCTTACTGCCCCATCGGCCATCGGGTCTACGAACAATGTGCCCCGCCCACTGCCATTAATAATAATAAAGTTGTTAAAGCGGAGAATAACTAAATAAAACACACCTTTTCTAAATTTTTTATTTGGTAAATAAATTACTAATACAGTAACTGATATTCCAACCGTCAAGCTTTAGTTATGTCGACATTTGGAAGTACCTTATCAATCATTGGATATTAATATTTTCGTAACACATTACGTCCCTTTTAGAACGCTAATAACCATAATGGCGTTTACATAGTAACAAGTAGGTGATACTTGATTTAATACTGTTTAAGACAGAATCTTTGACTCAAGAAAAGCAACGTACCTGTATTAAAATTTTAATTACATTTCATTTTACAGTCGTGTTCCGGCATGATGTCTGGTGAAGCTGTACGGAGGACGGGTCTGAGCAGTTGTGTTGCGTTGTGTGCCGGGTACGATGCGCCAAATGTTGTTGTGTCGGGAGTTTGGTCGTGGAGGGTCTCCAGATCAATCTCTCTCTAGGTTAAACATTGCATCACCTCGCTCAACTGCCGTCATCCTTCATATTCACTTAGTTTTTTGAGTAAATTGGCTTATTAAACTAGTGCGCTTTACCATCAACGATTGCATCACTGCTTACCTTCAGGCGGGATTGCGATCAAGCAAAAATAATTTTGATATATTAGCATTTTTTTTTTTTTATAAAAAGCGTTGCCTCACACTAGGAATTTCTCTAGTATCGTGGGTGCTTTTACAAATACCTATATAAACTAACACACATACAAACAGCTAGATCCGAAAGAACTACTTGTAGGTCATATAAGTATTGTTCCGTGCGGGAATCGAATCCCCGACACGGAGCTCGGCAGTTAATAGCTTAACAACGGCGTTAACCGTGCAGTTATTTCAATTAAGTTGATATCAAAATGACTGGTATTAATGAGTACCTATTCTATTTCTATTCTATTAAGAAAGTTATGATCTGTTTCAAGTTTTAACGTAAACTGATCATTATTACATAGAAAATAAAGTTTGGTATTTAGGAAACATATTTTTCTATAAACTCATACCTGTTAACATTTTTGAGAAATATGTTGCAAATTAATTTACAGAGGTACTTTACAGTACCAATCACCTTAATCTTCAAATACATATAACAGAACATAATATGTATGTAATGTCGTGGTGGTCCAGTGGCTAAAACACCAGCCTCTCAAGTTGTGTGTACGGGTTCGATTTTTTTTTTTTTTAATAATTATAAACTAGCGCTTGACCGCAATCCCGCCTGATGGTAAGCAGTGATGCGATCGTTGATGGTAAAGCGTGCTAGTTTATTAAGAGCCTATTCACTCAGAAAAACCGAGCGAATACGAAAGAAGACGGCAGTTGAGCGAGGTGATGCAATGTTAAACCCAACAACACGACCAACGATGCTGCGCCAAAGGGAGATTGATGTGAAGACCCTCCACGACCAAACTCCCAACACAACAACATTAGGCGCATCGTACTCGGCACACATCGCAACACAACTGCTCAGGATTTCAGGTGTTTTTTTTTTTTTAATATTTATAAACTGGCGCTTGACCGCAATCCCGCCTGACACATGGCAACACAACTGCTCAGACACGTCCTCCGTACGGCTTCACCAGACATCGCTCATTCATCGCGACATTCACGACAAATCGCTTGGCGGCAAGACTTTGTCTGGTGGGTGGTAACTTCTGCCGGCAGCCGATGTTATGGCCTACCACCGAGAAAAGGACAGGCAAGTACCAATGTAACTTTTCTAAAGTTATATATACTTTCTAGGTGTATCTTTAACATCAATGACTGATTACAAGGTGAAGGAAAACATCTTGAGGATACCCGGACTTTTAGTCTGAAATCGCCAACCCGCATTGAGCTAGCGTGGTGATTATGCTCAATCCTTCTCTGTATGAGAGGAGGCCTGTGCCCAGCAGTGGGACGATAAAAAGGTGATGATGATGATGAACATAATATAATGTAAATACAATTCCAAAGATAGATTGCACATCATTCTATACTGTATTGACAGAGGTATAAAATATCTACTTATACATTTCGTCACTTCTATTAAGTCTTATCTATACATAATCTAATATTTTTTCTGTAGGTGTGAGATTAGAATCACTGAGATTCTCCTAAGCGATTCTGATAAAATTCTGTCCCTAGATGGTTTAGACTCACATTGCATTGAATATTTAGCACCCGCTAGGTGGCGTGTCGCGGCGATCGAGTCCAATGAAATAGGATAACTCATCCCAATTAGCAGTAAGTAGATAAAAATTAATCCTAAGACAATTTTTTAGTCAATACCACTGTCACATTATTAAAGCCAAAATACTTGGAAACTGCTTTCCATGAGCAAAATGGTTGATTTTTGGGTGTACGAAAAATAGTAATTATATATTCTTTTTGGTTTTCTAGGTAGCCTATTTTACGATTTGGTTTTAGCCACACAACACTAACGTCTCTCTATGACTCTTTGTGTCTGTGTGGCTTACTAAAATCCAAACTAAATGTATCTTTCACCCCCTCTTCCCTTACTAATAAATTATAGACCAATATTCATCATTTACAAGAAACCAAACTTATGCAGCGTCTCCTCTCCTATCTCAGTGAACGTGCTGAGGACGGAACCCTCACACTCCGGGAACAGGTTCTCACAGCTCACCCCAACCTCCCTGCCGAGCCTCTCCGCTGCGTGATACTCGTTATCCGTGTGATGTGACAGGGTGTCTTTTGTTGTTGATGGCCTGAGAAGATGGAACGTACTTGCAGTGTTAACTTGTTACTGAAAATATTTTCACAGTTAACGGCATAATGGAGATGAACATTTAAAGAGATTTCATATAGACAATTGGTATAAATGTGAAACAGTCAGCTTAGCAGATTATTTTTTTCTATTTCTATTTTGACGTAATTAGTTCTTTATCCGCGTGCTCTATTTTAATGACTAAAATGAGTAAATGATCTAAAAAATTGAATACTGAGCGTCAGTGAAGAAATCAAAAGAGCACTAGTTGAAAATCTTTGCATTTAAGTGTAAGATGTAACTTTTCATCCCAATAGAACGAGAATAGTAATATAAATTACCCTAAATGCAAAAAAGTTGCATGCTAAAATTTGACATCATGAAAGTAGAAGTAAACAGGTTTGATTGTGTTTATAAAACACCACCACTGACAAATTTAGTGCAAATAATGATCTAAATTCAATTTATCTTCTAGCGGATTAAAATGGCTTCTGCACTTAGATATACATAGAAGAGCAAAACTACTCTTTCCGAGATGGGGAGATGATAATGTCAACATCTTCTCTACATTTGCATGACAGAAAATGAGGTATGACATTATAACTAAAATTTCTTAAGAAATAAACAGCACCTTTGTACGCAGATCTTAATTTTGTCTTATCGTTATGTATTTTGTTGTGTAAATAATAAAATAAGTAAATAACCCGATAACTCAAATTCTTTTATTTCTATTTTTTGTTATTGATTTTAATGATATTCTCTCAAAATAATTTGTTTAACCTATGAATGTGAATATCGATGATTTGTTTCCTCATAATAAAACCTCCACCGCAAATTATCAGAGAAAGAAAAAATCAAAATGAATGCGTAGTGCTAATCCGGTGAACATAGAAATCTCAATACGCAGGAAGAAAATATATTATGCAATGAAAGCGCCGAGTTCACACAGCGCTACCTCATTTGCACACCCTTCAAATAAAAATTCCCGAACACAAAGTTCAACGCCAGATTAAACGATTTTCCTTAACCAAAAAGCTCCAATCTTAGCCCGTCAACTCCAACCGAATGAATGATATATCATTCATAAATAAAGCAGTACCGAAATCCTTTCATAAGGTTAGTGACTTACGTGAATAGTATATGTCCAATTTCGCCGAGCAAGCCGTTTTCATGGGTGAATGGTACCTCGGCAGCCTCGCAGATTGTTCGAAGCAGGCACGGCCGACCTGAATACCCGTACCTAAAGTTTCAATGGCCAACCTTAGCAAAATATTAAATATACCTTCATAGCGATTCTTGTTAACTCTTAAAAAGACTTGGGCTAAATGATGTTTTGATTTAAGTTATACTTTCCGGATTATTTTTCGCTTCTTTCTGTTTATTTATGCGAGCTAAGCGCTTTGGAGTTTTATTTTTAATCATTCTGTTTGAAACATAAACTCCATGCTTTGATTCTTTGTTATTCTTTGAAGTTTTTATAGCTATGTATTTCAACCCAACAAGAGTAATCCCGTACTCGTATATTTCTGAAGTCAAGTATGGTTCAACAATAAAATATTAATAAATATTAAAACTTAAAGATTGCTATAAAACGTCAAGACTTTATATTCGAATAAAGCATAAATATACATATTACCTTTCAACCATGCGCTCTATAATTTTATAAAAGTCCCATCTGTTCATTCTCTGTGGTTCCTCTTCCTCTTCCAAAGCATTCTGATCAATCATTTCTTGTTTTTTAATTGCTTCACTTAAAGACAAACCATCCTTAACAGTAGTACTGTCCATAATTAGAACACCGCCTTCAGAATAAACTAGAGACCTCTTTCGCCTATCAAAAGTCAAATCAACTAAAGTATCGTTGTCTCCCTCGGGTTCATCTGTTACTACATCTTCTGCCTCACTTATTTGTCTTGAATCGTTTGAGTCTACTTCATTTGAAACGTTTTGAGTTGGATTATCTTCGTCCATGTCTCTGGAGATTGTATTGGAGAATCCGTAGATCCTGCTAGTATACTCCGTACTGTTTGTAGGCAAATCATACTGGAATTTTATTACAGTACCAACGGTAACTGATTGCTCTTTCAGGTCAACTGGAACACCGAGACCAATGATGAACTGAAAAGTTTGAGAAAGTTGGCCACAGTTAGAGTCAATTTAGATTAATGTAGGTCAAGTCAATAAATCGGCTTGGTTCAATAACTCTATTAAAGAATCATAAAAACAGCTAAGTGATAAATTCAGTACATATATTTACTTTTTTACAACTCAACTCAAACCAGCTAATTTAAAACGTATCAATGCATTATGATAAAAATCTGCAGTTAAAAATAACTTCTAAATTTATTCATTTAATCACTTATTTCAGCGTAGATATAAAAGAAAGGTATATAAATAAAAACATGTTTTATTATCTGACAAACCATAGTTGTTACAAAAACTGTTATATACAAAAAAAACTTATAATACCTACTATGTTAGTAGATACTTAAAGAAAATAAAATAACACGAAGCACAATACAATTTCGCTTTACCAACCCGCTTCTCTCACATGCTCATTGATTAATCGCATTTAGAAAAAGAAGGTACATTTCCCCGTACTAGGAATTTTAAAAACAAATAAACTTACATAGACAAATAGCCAGAGCCGGAACAAGTATTTGCAGGTCGTACAAATATTTATTCCGCGCGGGAATCGAACCCGCGAAACGCAGCGCAGCAGTCAATAGCTTATCCACTGCGCTAACCGTGAACTCTGCTTAAAAAAGTAATGACTATCTAATATTGTATTCTACACTAATAGGGAATGCTTTTAAAATAACGAACGCTAATTAAGTTACAGAAATAATTGAGATAAAACACAAAATTATAATGAACTGAATTTGAACCGAGTGATCCCGATAATATTCAAATATTACAAAATATATTTGGTAAGCTCATTACAAATTTCTCCCAAAATTTCGCAGTAAAAAAATATAGTAAAATACCAAGACGACTACAGACAAAATATGTCCAGTTAAAACAGAAATAAATTAAAAACCAAAACTCTCATGACACACTTCAAAAGACAGACAGAAGCTTAATTGCATTTAAATTCACGGACAAAAAAGACACTGCTTCGTTAAGCCCCATCCGTTGTATAAAGAAAACATCATTTGCTTAAGTTAAATCAGGTGCGCTATGTAAATTTACATGGATTTGTTCTAATAAGACAGGGGGAACTTACCTGTGCTCTGGCTGGCCCACCGTCTGGGTATACGAGGTACCGCCGCTGTCTACCCGCGTCAGCTCCAAACAGCGAAAGCAAATTGTACAAAATTAAAGCAAGCAACATCGTACTATTTCGTTTTTACTTCGATTCGGAGCGCACCGGCAGCGTCGGCGTGTAAATACTGTATAAGATAAAATGTTAGAATGTTTACACAAAGCCTACGGCACTGTCTGACTAATGAACCGTTATGTTTTCCCAGTGATTTGGCTGTACCGAACGGCCCAGATGCTTGCTAACGTGGAGACGAGGTAAAGTTTTACCTCGATATATCCGCTTAACAAAACATTACACATAACGACTCTATTCTACGAGTGTAGGCTGTATTTTGATACTGAAATGAGGGTTAATATTTTTATACCAATAGTATAATTAGCTAAAGAAAACACACATTTTAAACAGGTATTGATTAAGATCGCAAACCTCTTTTTTGCCAAATTCTCTGTATGAGAAGAGACCTGTGCTCAGCGGTGGGACGATAAAAAGATTATTTTTGAAAGATTGTTTAAGATTAGATTATCTCAAGATATTGCAAGTAAAATACAATATACAATTGTGAGAGTATAACTTGAAAAATGATGAAAGAATCACAAAATATGAGATTAAAATCAACGTTTCGTTGTATGTAGATAATCCAGATTAAATGACACCAAGAATAAGCTGACATGAAAAATAATACGTCACCAGGAATCCAAACTTCCGATAAACAGAAACTAGTTACAAAACTAATCATTTCTTCACCAACAAAAACTTCCTACCCAACTTCTACGTTCCACTCAAATTGACTAGACGAAAACGACTCAACACCACAACACAGTATAATAACGAAATTTTCTACCCAAGTTTCAACATTAGAATTTTCACTTCATTTTTATAACGTGCCACTACCGCGTGCATTTCTCCGGCAAACATTTGCCCACACTATGTGCGGATTTCCACAGGGTTCCACCATCCTCTACCGCATCAAAGTAAAGTCCCTCTACACTAGGCTGGCCAATTTATTGAAATGAAGGGTTAAAATAGGATTCTGTGGTAGTACACCATCGCTGCTATGTGTGGAACAGATATTTTTCCTCCTTTGTACGATCGTATTTTGTTATGAAAGAGGTTGTGTTAATGCGAAGTCATGGTTTTCAATTTCTGCGTTTTGTTCCTGTTTAATTGATTTTGGATGAGTAAATATTTTATGTTTGTAATTTTGGATTCTGAATAGATATATGGTTTAACAGAGTGCCTTATCAAAAGTTGCACATTCATTTTATTGTTTATTATTTCTAATTACTTGGACAGTCTCCGTGGAGTAGCGGTAGTGAACGTGACCGCTGCGCATGGAGGCGCAGTTTCGATCCCCGCGCAGTGCAAATATTTGTATGTATGAATATGAATATTTGCACTGGTCTGATCGTGCCTCGGAAAGCACGTTACGCCGTTGGTCCTGGTTGATATACTAACATCAAATGGTCACGGGGTTGTTGGAACCCTCAAAATTCCAACAATTCGTCTAACTGCAATGCTTCGATATCGCCTTCAGGTTGTGGTGGTCAGACGGCAGTCGCTTCACGGAAAATATCGAAGTTTAGCCAAAATCAGCAGTTAGACTGGTAAAGCCCCCTAGACCCCAGACTCCAAAGCTGAAAAACTTCGGATGCGAATCTGATTAATGCTGAGATGATAATGATTATTTCTAATTACTTGCCTTCTAGTAAGTATCAATCTAGTGGTCATTTGCTTTGTTTTTACCGGTTTCATTAATGGAGCTACTACCATTAACACAACTGATTTCTCTGCCCTTTTTTCTGTGCCCAATCAAATTCTTGTGTATAGTAATATGTAATCTTGTTTCTACCCACAAATCTGTCCATGCATACCAACTACATATAAAGAGTGTATCTGACATCGACGCACAAACGAGTACCATGGATCCAGTACATGATTCTGAACCCCCAGTGGTAGAATTATTCGATGGCTTTTTCATGATTAAAAAAAAAATATATGTAGTTTTTTTCACTTTAGACCGTTCATAATTGCTATACTTTTATAACCCAATAAGATTTTAAAGGAAAAAATTTAAAAATTGATTAATTCGCAAATTAGGTACACTAAAAAGCGCAAAGAAAGTAAAACTCGAAAAATTATCTTATCACCTGATTTAATAGAGTTCACATCAGGGATCAACGTCATACCTAAAACCCGCACGGCGGCACGCTTGCAACGTTCAAAGGTCGAACCGACACATTTTTTTAAACACTGTGAATTCTGTAACCATTCAGTGACGACATAAATGACTATCATAATTTTATTGGTGGCATGCGGTCTAGCCTTTTCGCGAAGGTTGCGTTACGATGTCAGATACACCCTGTATACACTCAGTTTCGTCGATGTAGATTCTCTCTCCAATTATTATACACCTCAGTCCAATTTGAATTTCATGAGTTATGTTCGCAGTAATTAAATTACTTCAGATTTTTCTCGTCCTTCAAGTTAGACAAGCAGATTGTAAAACAATCTGTTTAATTAGACCATCTTTGATAATCTAATTTGAGGTTTTAAGTGGCACTTCATTGTTTGATTTTGATTTCTTTCATGTTTTTGTTGAATCTTTTTGAAGTTTTTTTTTAATAACCATTAATTTCCCACTGCTGGACAAAGGACTTCCTGCCTTCTTTCCACCTTTCTCTTTTTGAAGTTTGGATAAATGATTTTATTTTGCTAAGTAGGTTTTTACGTACGGCAATACATCAAGCTATAATTTACACAATGCGAGGTCAGCTAAAACGCGAAACACATAGCTTCATATCTAGCCGTGTGTACAATCATCATCATCATCATTTTAGCCGAAAGACGTCCACTGCTGGGTATAGACCTCCCCCAAGGATCTCCACGGCGACCGGTCCTACGCCTCCCGCATCCAGCGGTTTGCCACGACCTTCACCAAGTCGTCGGTCCGCCTTGTTGGGGTGTGTACATACACTTTTTTTGTATTTTAAATTTAGATCTAGATGAGAAGTAAGATAGAAATAAAACAAAGAGGTTTCTTGTCCACATATACCTAATCTTAGTCAAATTATTTCAAGCACATTGGTAAGTGTCCGAAACGCCTTTTGATGAAAGAACGATTTCGTGTAACGATTTCTCTTACTTTTTCCAAATAATACGACAAATCATCAAAGATAAGATGGTTTGTTTATATGAAGAATAATATGAAAGAGAAGGGAGACAGCGTCAATTACAGCGCGGAATAAAGGAATAAAACATGTTGCGCCGACTCCAAGTAACACAGGCAGGAAGATAATGATGTTAGACGATGGCTCAATCGACACTACAAATCAAAATCGAAAAAGTTTAGCGTAGCTCATGAGATAGATAAACAGGAATGAAAAGCCTGGAATGGAAGGCCTTAAGAAAAAATATCATCACCATCATCAACCTTTTTATCGTCCCACTGCTGGACAAAGGTATCCTCTCATAGACAAACATACTAAAGGAATTGCAAGAAATATTAAAATAGCATTTCAACTCTGAGGTAGGTAAAAGTAGCCGTACTAGAAACATATTCACGAAAAAATTTAACCAAATAAATTTGGACATATAATCGAAATTAAATTTAAGTTAAGATTTCACACGAAACGTTTGAACAGCGGTCCCAAACTTGCAGAAACTCTTCGATAACTATCGCTCTAACTACATATGTAAGCATTGAATTATTGAACGAGATCCTTCAAGGGCTTGTATCACAAGACTCTCCACTTAATTAATCTAAAGGATTATATGTAATCGCAGGAAGACACTTCAAGTTTTATTTAAGAGAGAAGCATCCCTGAATTTCCTTCTGCAAATCTGTGGGATTTGGAATTTGAAACACAATTTGTAATATGTGGTTTAAAGTATTTTAATATTAATTGGTAATTTGGTTAAAAGCGACGTGGAATATTTGAGTTGACATACTATGTTTATTGTTGGATCCTTATTTTAGATTGTTTTTATTAAACTCGCTCACAACTGGGTAAAGGTATTCCCCGATCCCTTCCAGGTCTTCTTTCCTCGCGCCATCTCTTTCTAGGTCTCTTTCGTTCTTATATATATATATTTTTTTATAAATTATAAACTAGCGCTTGACCGCAATCCCGCCTGATGGTAAGCAGTGATGCGATTGTTGATGGTAAAGCGCGCTAGTTTATTAAGAGCCTATTCACTCTAGCCTTGAAGACACTCAAATTGTAGTGTGACGGAAATACCGCCGCCGGCAAATTGTTTCAGTCCCTCGATGTACGCGGTATAAAAAAAGAAGCGAAACGCTTCGTCCGGATCGTAGTGGTGTCAACAACACGTAAGGGTGGAAAGTCGCCGTACGACGGGTCGTCCGATGATGGAACGGAGATGGGGGAATTAAATCATACAATTCCCTTGCACACTCACCAGAATGCATCCTATAGAATACCGAAAGGCTGGCTACTCTACGCCTGTGCTCCAGGCCTTGGAGACCGGATCGAGTTAAATCTGAGTCATTCAGCCTCTTCGCACGCCTCTCCACTGAATCCAAAGTAGCCAGGTGACATTTTGCAGCACCAGCCCAAATGTGGCTGCAGTACTCCACACACGAGCGGACCTGTGCTTTGTATATTATTATGATTATAATTTTTTTTGACTATTTATTTGATATCGAGCTTATTTTATATCAAGTTTATTTTTGTTACACTTTTCATTCAGTCTATATTATTCCAACCGCTGGTCCTTACCAAACAGTGCTCCTCGGATGTGGGCTATATTCTACCATGTGCGTCCAATGTGGGTTGGAAGTTATCACGTGTCTTTGAATTTTTGGTTCTAGAATATTTCGGATTCTTCATGATATTCTTTGTGAGGGGTGTGACCCTTCAAGTGACCGTTGGCCTGAGCCATGGCCACCGTCAGTTCCTGTTCGGGAGCAGTAACCATTTGGATAGCTTGCCGTCTAAAGATAGTTTGGTTTCTTGGGACTGTTCGGTAGAACATGAGACTCTTTCTCAAGTATTTTCCTTTACCGTTGTGTTAAAAATAATTTAGACAAAATGCCCGTCTGAGTCAAGATGTAACCCATGAATTAAGATCTAAAACTCGTATTTCAATTCTTCTTTGGTAACTCGCTATTTTTTTAGTATTCATAATTAGCATGCAATCTCGAAAGCGATAAAATGTTATGAGCATGATGATGTCATAAAGATAAGCAAAAAGTGTTTTAAATTACCATCTTTTATAATAATAAAAAAACAGTGTCTAAGTGTAGGCCAAAGTGTCTTGTAGATGATGTATTCCATCGCGTTTTCCGTTTTACAAGATGACGTAAACTGCGCTATGCTTTTACCGTATATACACAGATAGACGACATTTGACAAATTACTTCGGTCAATATCAAACATCAGATAGTCAGGCGTTCTTTCGACCGGGACCATGCGACAGTGTTTGTGTTGTATTAAGACTTCAAAATAAAGTCAGTTTTGTAGAAAAATATATATCTTCTATGGTACAATGTTGATCAGTGGTTATGTGATTGTGTAAGTAATTTTTATAAGTATTTTCTGTGATAAATTTAAAAAAAAAAATGTGTTGTGTTACTGGAAATGATAGAATAGAATAGAATAGAATACTCTTTATTGTGTACACCATATAGATTACAGAACATATTTTACTAAGGGTGACAAAATGGGCGGTCTTATCGCTAAGAGCGATCTTTTATAGACAAAGATTTGATTCCCCTTTGTTTTGTGGTTTATTATTTTCAGATTCTATTTAATAAAATTTATATTTATATAAACCTATGTATCTATAAGTGCTTATAAAATATATATAAAAATAAAGTTAGTAAACTTATCTCAAACACATTTAGATCTTATATCTTCTCTTTATCATGTATATTTCTCGACCTTGGAAGCATTTGGTTGTATGCATAGTCGTTGCCCCCAAAAAGGTAGACCGATGACCTGGTGAAGGTTGCGGGAAGCCGATGAATGCGGGCAGCACAAGACCTGTCAAGGTGTAAAGCCTTGGGGAGGCCATTGTCCAGCAGTGGACCTCCGAAGACTCTCTTAGACTGAAGAGGAAGAATAAGATAGTCGTTGGACCTATACATACGAATCTAATGCTTCTAAGGTGGAGAGTTAGATCATACTTCTTTCCTGTACATTTTAACCTAATTATTTCAATTGGCTTGTATCCTAAAAAATAATTTAATGTCCGTCAGATAGCTTTATAAAAAATATTGAACACGTATTTTTTATTTTTTCTTTTATTCAAATACTTAGGAAGATATATTGATTTGAAATGTCGCATGACGTCACGCCATGGTGCAAAATATAGAACGGCGTGACGTAATTAGCCCCCACTCTGTAACTTTAATACGCTATATCTCAGTAATTTTTGGTAATTACAACAAAATAAAAAACACGGGTCTTATTTTTGTTTATTATCTGTAAGACGGACTAATTATTTTTTTGATTTTCATACCTTGGATACATCCCTATTACCCAAGCCATTTTTAGAAACTTGAATTGTCAGAGTCGGTCACTTAATCAAAAAGTTAAAGCTAGTTGCGCATTCAAAAACGTAAAATGTACATTTATGGAAAAGAACGGGTAAGAATCTTAAAGGATAGTAATATAAGTCTTCCAGTGGTGGCTCAATAGGTGGTCGTAGTTTGGCATCCAGAGGGGCACTCTACTTTGTATAAATTATTTCTTCCCCACTGCCTTCAAAACGGTATAAAAATATAAAGTGAAGAAACCGGCATTTCATAGAACCAAAAATTCCAAAACATGTGACATGTGCCAAGTTCTGCGTGGTTGATTACGGCCCAATCCCTTTCACCGATAAAAAACCTGTGTTTCAGTGGGAACATAGGCTGATTGTGTTTTCAGGCCTTTCAGCCATGGAAGCCAATATCAAAGGGAAAATACAACAACATTTTTTGTTTATGCGATACCTGAATATAGTTTGTTCAGAATTAGCAACTGAATCGATTCCAATCATTTTTACACCATGTTATATTTTTTCCCAAACGCATTAAGAAATTGTTGCAGAGTGGTTACCGAGGGGTTACGATAGATCATAGTACTAGCGCGCGCGCTAGAGCGAAGCTTTAACCATATTTTTTTTGGGACAACCAACAACATATCTTTGTGGTTTTTCATGATATCTTTCTGAAATTTTGTATATAGATTCTTTATTTAAAAATTCTGGATATGTGTTTCGAGTTTCGCATAAATAAAACATAATGTTGTATACTAGACATATACAAGTTCATCGAGTCGAAAATAACTCAAGTGTTATGATTCTTTACCCAATAATGGGAAGGAGATATTTATTCCCAGGAACAAAAACAAGCAGATAAATAATGTTTACACGTATTTTTTTCAGAGCCATTACGTTAGTAAGCGTAATTTGTGAAGCAACCGTCGCAAAGAAAAGATCAAGACGATATTTATTGTTTACACCAGCCACTCAGTGGGGCGTGAGTATATATTTTTACATATGTATATTTCATTTCACCAAAAAGAAAATAAATAGTCACTTTCCATTAAAATATTATTTTTAAAAGATCATTCTCTTTTCAAAATAATATATTATTAAGATGTTTTTTTTTATATCTCTTACCTAACGCATTGCTGCGTTTTCTTTATTATTAGTTAATGTACAGACTTCTTATATGTTTAAATTCTATATTAGATCTTCGCGAAATCATTAAGGCTCAATATTGATTGGAAATATATAACAGTTTTGGGTAACTTCACCTGCTGTCTAAAATCGTCAACCCGCATTGATCAAGCGTGGTGATTACGCTCAATCCTTCTCTGTGTGAGAGGAGACCTGTGTCCAGCAGTGGGACGATAAAAAAAGTTGATGATGATGACGATGAATTACCTAATTTGTCAGTATCAAACAGACTTAAGATCTATCCAGTCTGTTATTGAAGCAGTTCAGCCCAGAGTTATAACGAAGATAGAGAACTTATAATCTTATATTATATGTCAAACATAAGATCTTACATTTTGTAAATCAACGTACCTAGTAGCAGTCCACTGCCTCTCTCGGGCTGTACCCAGTTAACTCAGCAGTACCCTGCAGTCACGCAGTTCCCTATGCCCTGCCTTTTACATCCAGTTCACCCCTGCCACCTTCATTACGTCGTCTTTCCATCTCAGCTGGAATACCCCTGATGATTTAGTATCGACGATCAATGCGGACCCATAGTATATGGCCGCTTGCCACCACGGGCCTGTGTCGACAGGTAGCGGCCGGACAGTCCGTGACGAAACGTATGAAACTGTCGT
Organism: Sesamia inferens; assembly: GCA_037179545.1. NCBI lineage: Eukaryota > Metazoa > Arthropoda > Insecta > Lepidoptera > Noctuidae > Sesamia > Sesamia inferens. The sequence goes on along the minus strand of CM073933.1, from coordinate 27,536,631 downwards.
CTGCCACCTGCTAGTATGTAGACTCAGAGCCATTGTTCAACCATTGCCGGCAGGCAATATATCGCTATAGTGAGTGAGCTATGCAGACCTTGGACGGCAAGCTGCCCGTTAGAACCAGAAACTGCAGGCGGGCTGTAAGTGTATGGGCCCCTTTAGGATACAACACATTTTCTTCTGCCACAGGTATTTGGAACAGTATCTATTCCACTGCACCCAGAGACATACGTGAGTGTCGCGTGGTTTTTCGAAGCCAACTACTTCACCGTGGACAATGCTACCTACTTCGAGCCTTTACTAGGAGATATTGGAACTGTAAGTACCCATAGATTTGAAGTTTTCCTTTATATGTTTTAAATTATTATGGAACGAAATTTGCACTCAGAGTAAAAGTCTCTTTCATAAACTTCTCACAGAAAGCAAAACTGTCCGATCGCCTCGAATTATCTTCTATCTGTATATGTATATGCATACATATACAGATAGAAGATAATTAGTGAAAGAAGGCCAATTAAAAGTTTCCACGTACATTAGGTGAGGACAAGAGACAGTAACATGTACAGCACATGCCAGGAAAGTGAAATTAAGAACAAGGAAGCACTCAGAAAGTATTTAGTAAAGACTAAAAATGTTTTAGTGATTTACAAAGAACTTATTTCAAAGATTTTTTTTTAGTTTTGGAACACTGGTATAGAATAAATCGAGATAATCAACCCTCTGGCACAACTTATATGCTCTGAGCTCTTATCAAATAAGAGTTTTGTCAGTATACGCATCGCACAGAGGGAATTTACAGAGGCCGATGATTCCTCAAAGTGAAGGATGGAACACACAGCCCAATTTTGCTCAACAATTCAAATCAGTCGATTGAACCGTTACCCAAATTGGACAAGAATACCATATCGGCAGTTTTTCTCCGTTCAATTAGCCTGCTACTTGATTGCTAACTTTTATAATTAATTTTATGATTGATTTTATCCTAGGCATCAACAGTCAGGAAGCATCGTAGTATTCAAGTTCCAAAAGAAGTGATGACACGAAGCAGTATTTACACTTTAATAGAAACTATGCTGGAGAAGTAAGTTACTTTCATTTACTTTATCATCAACTAATGATGATGCCACAGGCATGGCACAGAAGTGTGGTGGTACTCTTTTTCAAAAAGGGTGACAACACCCTTTTGAAAAACTACAGACCCATCTCACTTCTGAGTCATGTCTATAAGTTGTTTTCAAGAGTCCTCACAAATCATCTCGCCTGCAGGTTTGACGACTTCCAGCCGCCCGAACAAGCCGGTTTCCGAAAAGGCTACAGCACAGTAGACCACATACATACGCTGCGGCAGGTTATACAGAAGGCCGAGGAGTATAACCTATCCCTTTGCTTGGCGTTTGTGGACTACGAAAAAGCCTTTGATTCGATCGAGACCTGGGCTGTACTGCAGTCTCTCCAGCGGTGCCAAGTAGACTATCGGTATATTGAAGCACTGAAGGGTTTGTACGAAAACGCCACCATGTCAGTCCGAATACAGGACCAGACCTCGAAACCAATACCTCTGCAGCGTGGTGTCAGACAGGGAGATGTTATCTCTCCGAAACTGTTCACCGCTGCATTGGAGGATGTCTGCAAGGTTCTGGACTGGAAAGGACTGGGCATCAACATCAATGGCGAGTACATGACACACCTTCGGTTTGCTGATGATATCGTAGTCATGGCTGAGACCGCGGAGGACCTGAGTACAATGCTCGAAGACCTCAGTAGGGCCTCCAAGCGAGTCGGTCTTAAAATGAACATGGGCAAGACGAAAGTCATGTCTAATGCCCATGTTGTACCGACTCCTGTAAAGATTGGAGACTCTGTTTTTGAAGTTGTTGACAGCTACGTGTACTTGGGACAAACTATCCAGTTAGGAAGGTCCAACTTCGAGAAAGAGGTCAATCGTCGAATCCAACTCGGCTGGTCTGCTTTCGGGAAGCTACGTAGAATCTTCTCGTCCGAAATACCGCAATGTCTCAAGACAAAAGTCTTCGACCAGTGTGTGTTGCCAGTGATGACTTATGGAATTGAGACGTGGTCGCTAACAATGGGCCTTATAAGTAGGCTCAAAGTCGCTCAAAGGGCAATGGAGAGGGCTATGCTTGGGGTTTCACTGCGCGATCGAATCAGGAATGAGGAGATCCGCAGAAGAACGAGAGTAACCGACATAGCCCGAAGAATTGCAACACTGAAGTGGCAATGGGCTGGACACATTGCCCGTAGGACCGATGCCCGATGGGGCCGACGGGTTCTCGAGTGGCGACCACGCACCGGAAGACGTAGCGTGGGTAGGCCCCCGACAAGGTGGACCGACGACCTGGTGAAGGTCGCGGGAAACCGCTGGATGCGGGAGGCGCAGGACCGGTCGTCGTGGAGAACCTTGGGGGAGGCCTATGTCCAGCAGTGGACGTCTTTCGGCTGAAATGATGATGATGATGATTCCTGAGGTACCACAAAGCTGTATCATGTAACCCAGTTACTGGGTTATAGACGGTAGATAGGTAGTCCCTCCATGAAAAATAGTGATAGTATGTGTAGCCAGCCTGTCTGTGTTCTATAGGATGCATTGATGATTGGAGAGTGTGCGTGAGAATTGCATGACTTAATTCCCCCATCTCTGTTCCATCATCGCTTGACCCGTCGTACGGCGAGTATCCACCCTTACGTTGTTGACACCACTACGATCACATCGAGGGATTGGAACAATTTGCCGGCGACGGTGTTTCCGTCTACAATTTAAGTGTCGTCAAGGCTCGAGTGAATAGGCTATTAATAAACGATTATTCCATCACTGCTTACCATCAAGCGGAATAGCCCTCAAGCACTAGTTTATAATTATAAAAAAACACTGATATTCTGCTGCATCCGGTTAGACTGAAAGGTAACCTTTACATAATTGAGATGGATGAGAAACTACCTCGATTTTTTCTTAACTATATAATATATGACGGCTTTTATCGCATGTATGCTGGGTCAGCTGTGCTTTCTTACGGTATAACTAAATAAGTATTTTACAGAGATAAATGCTTTGTGGCCGAATCAGACGTCATTTGTTACTTAAATTACTAAGGGTCGGGACACATGTGTGGAACGCACGGCACCGAAAGCTCAGCGGCTGAAGTGTCAGTCGCAATATTCAGTTGTTATGACAAACTAAACGGTCAAAACGCGGCGTCTTGATCAGCGCGCTACGCGACGAAAAGTTAAGTGGCGTCATCGTCAGTCCGTCTGTGTCAACACTTTATGGTGTGCGGTTTTTGTGACGTACCTGTATTGCCCAGAAAAATGGATTTAATTAGAATATTAGCTATTATAGAGGGCTTAGAATACGTTGCCGTTCTTCGTTACCGCCACGCGCGCGATGTACAACACACGCCGAACCTTCAGCTACGCCCGCCGAACTTTTGGTCGCGCATCGCATCGCGTGATGTGTCGCTTGCTATGCAAAATACATTAAATGCGTTGTAGCTGAAAAAATTGCCCGAAGGAAGTTTAGGCTGCGAGCGTTTTTAGCCGAACTTTCGGCGCCATACGTTCCGCGGATGTGTCGCGACACTAAGGGATGTTCAGGTTTGAAAAGGCTGCATTCTCTTAATATAAAACATTAAGAATCTAGCCACAGTCTCATCTCGGCGACACGCAAAATTCTCTTTATATGGCCTATAGGACAAAGGTTCCAGGCCAGTAAACCATTTAAAAAAAAAATCGGCGGCACGCAAATGTCAAATAAAAACTTGTCAAAATGTAATTACATATTGAGACAGGTCAAACTGTGAATTTTCTTAAAATTACGAGATTTACTCTCCAGCAGGGTAATTGCGTTTTTGAGAGACACATTTTTCGAATATATGGTGCAATGGATTGGCAATATGCTTCAGAATGAATCTAAATGATAATTGTGTGTTTCGCGATTACGGTGCAGGTTGTCATCTAAGCACTGAGTAACATCTATATCCCAAAGTTATCAAAACCTTCGAAAGTTATTCTAGACATCTTTTATCTGTGAAAAGATAAATCACTAAACAAATAATTCCAACACTTCAAAATTGCACTACAGTGACGCAAAACAGCCCTTTCCCCTTCAAAATAGCATCACAAAACAAACTCTAAAGTACCAGAAGTCCATAAAACACAAGGGAACTAAAATGCTGCTGTAGTCGGAACTTTGTTCCGTTGAACGGCTGTAGTTACAAACCACTGAACAGCGGTATACCTACTAATTCTGTTGCAATCCTAGTCTCGAATACATTGTGCTTACTTTTGGAGTATTAGCAGAGCTTATATTGTTTTAGAATTCAAACTAAAAGTCACCATTCAATGCTTAAGTTATGCAGTCTAACGGTGTCAACTAAATAGGTCACCTTCTTTCCAAATGAAAGAAAGAAAGAAATATTTTTTATTCCGCACAAACAAAACGCAGTTTACAACTAAATACCATAAAATTATAATAACAAAGAAAATACAAGAAAAAAATAATAATAATATCACCAAAAGTCTCGTACTCTAACATGCAAAACTGCCAAACTGTAAACAAAGTTGATGTCAAAGCCAACCATGGATGTAATAGGTACTACGTACAAAGTAGTGCTTATTACCTCCATGCCATAGTTTTTTTTTTTTTGCTTCACTTCTTTCCGTTCGGAGAGAGGAACGGAAAAGGCAAAGGCATGGTACGTTATACAGCCTAGACTTGAGTAAGTTTATTCTTTTAGATGCCATAGACATTAGACAGTCACATTATTTGACTATTCGATCCGCCATGACAACAAACCAAACAACAACTTAACTGATCTCCCAAAATAGTAAAAAAATATTATTACCACTTTCAGAGACTTTAAACGACCCAGACTTACAATACATACAACATAACTACTGGTATTACCTTTATATTTAATAACTACTGGTATTAACCAGTAATAGAAGTTTTACTGTCATAAGTCTGGGCCGTTCGAAGTATCTGAAAGTGGTAATAAGTGTTTTTTTTTTTTTTATAAATTATAAACTAGTGCTCGACCGCAATCCCGCCTGATGGTAAGCAATGATGCAATAGTTGATCGTAAAACGCGCTGTTTATTAAGAGCATCTAGCCTTGAAGACACTTAAGTTGTAGTCCGACGGAAACAGCGCCAAATTATTCCAGTCCCTCGATGTACGCGGTATAAAAGAGCTAGGAGGCGAAACGCTTGGCAAGACGTAAGCGTGGAAACTCGCCATACGACGGGTCATTCGATGGTGGAACGGAGATGGGGGAATTAAATCATGCAATTCCCTCGCACATCCACTTAAATCCATCCTATAGAACACCGACAGGCTGTCTACTCAACGCCGGCTCGGAGACCGTTTTGCGTTTAATCTAGGTCGCCAATCAACCTCTTCGCTCGCCTCTCCACTAAAACCAAAGTATTCAGGTAACATTTTGCAGCACCAGCCCAAATGTGGAGGCAGTACTCCACACACGAACGGACCTGTGCTTAGTAGAAGCTGCCTTGGTGTGAAGTTGCGCCAGACCTTTGCGACATAGGCAGGGAGCCGGACGCTCGGTGCCACCACTGCGTCCAATGCGGGGAGGACACGGCGCAGCACACGCTCTCCGAGTGTGTAGCTTGGGAGGAGCAGCGCCGTGTCCTCACAAATGAAGTAGGAGGCGACCTGACGCTGCCGGCAGTAGTACGGAGGATGGTCGGCAGCTCAGAGTCGTGGGACGCGGTGGTGTCCTTCTGCGAGGACGTGATGTCGCAGAAGGAAGCTGCTGAACGGGAGAGGGAGATATCAACTCCCTTCCCGGGCCGCAGAAGACGCACCGGGCGCCGAGGAAGGGCGGATAACGCCCTCTTCCGTCCCCCATGAATGGGTCCAGTGGCGAGGGACACGGGGAAGTCCCCGCCCCCCATTGATGGACCCCGAGGCGGAGGCGCGCGCGAGTGTTGGCGCGCGCCTTTCGAGGCGATGCACGGGGTAGTTTAACACCCCACTACCCCGTGCAGGAGACGAGGCCCGGACAGACCGGGACAGCAAGAGGGTGTGGGGCCGTGGAAGAATTTAGACTCCCGCGGCCCCATGCGCGCTCGTGACAGAAGACACACCGGGGTGGTTTTATTTAGTAAAAGTCTGACATACCCCGTCGCCCACCCCAGGGCGGCAGGCATCCTATGAGGATTTCCACCCAGGAAAAAAAAAAAAAAAAAAAGACCTTTGCGATAACTCCAAGTTTCCTGGCACACACCTTGGCTATGGACCTAATACGCACTAGTTTATAATTAACAAAAAAAATCACCCAAAGTCTAGATTCGAGGAAATCTCAACTCCCAAAAGCTGAAGGCGGTCGGTGCACACCAAGGATATATTCCGAAAGTAGGAGCCAAGGTGAACGGGCTTCTTTTGGGGGTGGAAAGACAAGGTTATATTTTGGCGGCATTATATGCTACATGATTGGCTTTGCCTCATTCCCAGACTGCCTGTAGTGCAATATTCATACCACGCTCTACCATAGCCTCTCTTTCGGACCGTATTCGCCATCACTGATTTGAAGTAATGTTTTCTGCTTCAGACACGGGTATCCAGGACGGCCATGCTTGCTGAGAATCATCTGCGAGAATGCTCATGCTCACTTCTTACACAATGGGCTGATGGGAGACCTCATATACCTGGTTCTCACGTAAGCAATTGACAACTATTTAATAATTTTTATGGCTTTTAAAAACCTGACCTTTAGTAAACCGGTATGAAAGTTCATGTTTGGTTGGTCACTCATATTTGCGATTCTTAAAACTTGCATGCCGTACCATTCATTTTGGAAGATTTTGGACCGTGGATGCTATGAGGACTTCGATTAATCCAAACATTTTGAAAGTAGGAAATTATATTTGAGATGTTATTTTTAATTTTTTTGGTAAACCTGTAATAATAAATGTTTTGTTTCTTTGCAGACCCTCAGCTTCAATGTCAGAAGAAATATCCGACAGCTTCTACGAAGCAGAGTACTATGGTTTGAATAATAATTGCAGAAGATACACTAGAAAATGTCCTTCGAATCTTTTGGAAACGATTTCATTGTACGCGGAAAATGTGGTTTGAATAAAAACAATCGACAAACGGACAAAAATATGTTCTTGTGCAGTGATTTAGTTCTTTATTCTAGCGAGCAGAGGAATTTTATGACCGTTCACAGTGTCACCTCATTCTCAGTCTGTCAAAAGTACGAGCGTCAAGCGTACATGTCTCTAAGTTCCCCACATTTTTGTTTTTTTTTTTTAATTGCGTGATTTAGTACGTTATGTAGGTCACACGGAAACATTGCAACAAAAAGTTTTTAAGTATGAGAAACTGACCAGTTATAATTTATTTAAAAAATATTGCCTTAGAAGGACTTTCATTCATGTATGAAGGTCCTTCTAAGGCAGACGTGTATCGGTGGTAAACTGAATTTAAGAGCGAACTACTAACTTTGGGGGATGTAGAAAGAAGTGTTCGCCCTTTGACGGCTGTTACAGAAGAAAACGTTCTAGCAGTGAAAAGTTTGATCTAAGACAATAGACGAATTACATGCCAAGAAATTCAGGAAGCCTTCACAAGATTCTACACTTGCATCTTCGGTTGCGGAGAATAGTTTCACGCTGGGTGTCGTACAATCCCACGGATGCTTAGAAGCAGGCACGGGTGGAATGGGGTCATGATATGATAGACAAATTTGAAGCAGGCTTGTCTCGGGGTGTTTACGACATCGTTAAAGGTTAATCGAAGCGCAAGTTGGCGGTTTGGGTTTTACAAAACGAATCAAGGGGTACCAAAGTGAAGCGATCTAGAAGCGGGATAAGATTTTGATCTCGAGCTGTTTCAGATTGACTGGCTACTTGGTGTCAATTCCTTTACGAAACCAAAGAAGCATTAACGCTGTATAGTATACACACACCCACACATACACACATAGCCACGTATTCACCCACACTTAAATCTACATCGCACACACCCAGTTCTTGTACCAAGTGCAGCAAATTTTGAATGAATAATTCTAATAGGGAGTCGCCTGTGTCTGTAACAAAGTTTATACTAGCACGGGCACAGACGGTCACTCTGTCTCAAAATGCATAGCATTGTACTTAATGGTTTTTTTATTTCTTTTTTTATGTCTGATTGAGATGAAAAAATTGTATTTGATTTTTGAAATAAAGATTATTATTATTATTCGTATACTACCAAATACTTGACAGAAGTTTTCTCTGTTGTGAGCAACAAGCGACCAAACACAGGGCTCCGCGGGTTACTGCTTCACCACGATAATGGGTGACACAGACAATCCACACCGCAATCAAAACGAGGGACTTTCTGGAGAGTATGCAGGTCAAACTCCTGGGTTACCCTCCTTACAGCCTTGACCTAGCACCGTGTGACTTCTTCTTATTCCCAAAAGTTGCGTTTTGACGATTGATTTTCGGGAAGTATAGTCCCGGGCCGCGGTTTTGGACAGTTCTCGCGTTTTGTTGCCCGAGTGTTTGAAGTATTTACTTGGATTATAAACCGTAACAGTGCCGCCTTTAAATTGAGTTGAATTTGAATCTGAAACGTGGTTTCATTGCTGATTGTTTGTCGGGCGTGGATTGACGCTGCCAAATAACGGTTTTTTATGCTGGTGAGCTTTGGTTGTCCTCATGGAGGAACTTTAATATCTACTGGTATTGGACAATTAGTGTGTTGGAAGCCATCGGACAGCGTTGTAAGTCGGCGCGCGCGCCGGCTCTCCAGTACTTCATCCCACGACGGAACACACGGTGTCCTAGGTAAGTTCCTTAGTTTTGTTGTGGAGTGTGGTCGGAGATTTCTTTGTTGTGTAAGCCGTGACTGATCGCGGTAAATGTACGTGCTGTACTGGGGCGCGGACAAAAAAAGTGTTTTGAAAACTGGTTCAGACGCATGAAACTTTGTATAGAGGCTGGTGGAGAGTACTTTGAAAAGGTGTAATATTAATATATGTACCTATAGAACATCTTTTTTACTAACGCAAAACTTTTTGTATGTCCCACGTATGTTAATGTTCGGACTTGAAAAAGACGATGATACCTGAGTTTATTTCGGCTATTTCTTCTCAGAGGTAGTCAGTTAGGAAATACCGGATCCATCTAGTTAAAAAATATGACGTGTAAAAGTGATCAGTGATCCTACTTGCTTAATAAACGTTTTCATTTCATTTCATATGTTGGCATAAAACGGGTGAAGTACCCGTTGTTCACGTAAAGTATACAAATATATATTTTTTTACTAGCCATGGATAATCCTTTATGGCAATATACTGTCTACTTTAAGTCGTAAACGGAAAATCTGTTAAATATAAAAATCAAGAGCTTGTGTCAAATGCATAACTATGATGGTAGCACATCATTTCATTCATCATCAGAAATGTACTGTGTGTGAACTGTACGGTACAGTTCGATTTTGAAACAAAAAGAGCGTTTACCAGTGCTTGAGTGCATACTGGTACAAGCTTCTTTGCTTCAGAAACATGAAACTCCTTTGTAACAATTTTCTACTACTTAATACTTTTTTTTAATTATTATAAACTAATACATGACTGCAATCCAGCCTGTTGGTAGCAGTGATGAAATCGTTGATGGTAAAGCGTGCTAGTTTATTTAGCCTGTTCACTTAAAAAAAACAGAGTCGTGGTGGCCAGTGGTTAAAACACCAGCCTCTCGAGTATGAGTGTGCAGGTTCGATTCCAGGTCAGGCAAGAACCAATGTAACTTTTCTAAGTTATATGGTGTCCATAAACTTAGAAAGTACTAAGTTTATGGACACCAATCACTAAAACTAGTGCGCTTTACCATCAACGATTGCATCACTGCTTAACAACAGGCAGGATTGCGGTCAAGCACTAGTTTATAGTTTATAAAAAGAAAAAAAAGATTTCACGTTAAGATTTTTACAGAACAAACCGGCTATAATGTGTTAGATACTAAATTGACTGTCTAAGACAAACTTTACAAAATTCCCTACAATATTATCGCCCACTCAGTTCCCTATCTATTCTCTATAGGCTATCCGATTTCAGCAAAGTCTCGTATAAACAAGGAATGCTGAGGCATGCGGCAACTCGTTGGTACACTGTTTGTAGTAATTGTTTAGCTTGTACCGAGCATTGAGCTGCAATGCTGACCGGCAAGCCTTGTTGGCGTTTTCATTTTCTTATTTATCTTTTGTATGCAATTCTTTTGTGGCATGGCATAAGTCTTATAGACCGGGTCATAAACGTCATATTCGTAGAAGTACGAAGGTTTCTGATACAGGAAAACGAGTTATGAAGCTCAAATGGAATTAAACAGGACATAAGGTGCAGTGATCATATGAGGAGTAATGCGCTGATGGTGTCTAAAGACTGGAAGACGTAATAACGGTCGTTTGGTGATATGGGTGAACGACGTTGCCATTGCGGGTGGGAAATGGATGAGGCTGGCACGGGATGGATTAGTACATGAAAAGACAGGTTTACACTCACCAGTGGGGACAGTTTGCTGTGGCCGATGTGTATTTGCCTGTGTGTCACTGAACTCGTCCTTAATAGCTGGAAAGATTTTGATGTTTCATTTGTTTATTTGAGAGTTCCTGGATAGTTTGGTGAAGTATTTCATTAGAGGATCTAACAAACCAAGGAAGACCACGGTATTTATCGGGTGCTGAGAAGGGCGTCAGGCCACCACGAGGACCAGCTACTCGTGGAGGATGGAGTTGTGCAGAGCCTGGATCAATCGGTCGGCAGGGGGGAGTTGGTCCGGACTCTGTGAAGCTCAACCCTAAGAAGGCACCGGGTCCGGATGGATTCACTAGTGATATATGTAACAGGGCGATTAACCAGGAACTCGACCTGTTCCTGGCCATCCTGAACCGGTGTCTTGACCTGGCGTACTTCCCGGCGCCGTAGAAGGAGGCATCTGTCGTGGTGCTCAGGAAGAAGGCGCGTCCAGACTATGCCCGAGCAAAGTCGTCTCGCCCCATTGGACTACTTTCCATAATGGGCAAGATATTTGAGAAAATTCTCTGCCGGCGAACACGCTGCTATTTCTTGCCCAAGTCCAATGCGAGGCAGTACGGCTTCGTACCGCAGCGGAGCACGGAGGACGCGCTATACGATCTGGTGCAACACGTCAGAGGCATCGTCCACAAGAAAGAGATCGCCCTGGTAGTCTCTCTTGACATCGAGGGGCGTTTAACAATGCATGGTGGCCTGCTATAAAGTGCAGAATGATTGAGAAGAGAATTCCCCTTAATCTTAGGCGTCTTGTCGAGGATTACTTCAGGGACCGGAGCGTAGTCGTGCGCTACGCGGGGAGGACGATGCGGGAGCCTTAGTCCAAGGGCTGTGTCCAGGGCTCCATCGGTGGGCCTCTCTTCTGGAACATGCTGCTGGACCCTCTGCTGGACAACCTGGATGCGCTGGGCGCGTACGTGCAGGCGTTCGCGGATGATATCGTGTTGGTGTTCTCTGGACATACGGCGCTCGGGATCCAGCGGGATGCCAATGCCGCTTTAGCCTGTGTGCACGAGTGGGGTGTCATAAATAAGCTTCGCTTCTCCGCCGAGAAGACCCTGGCGATGGTCGTCACGCCTAAGCTTAAATATGACACTCCGGTCGTGCAGATGGGTGGCGTTGACATCTCGATGGTGACCGAGCTCAAGATCCTCGGAGTCATCGTCGACAGTAAGTTGACCTTTAACAAGCATATTTCATATGCTGCAAGGCAACTAACCTGCATAGGAAACTGTCGGCGATGGTTCGGATGGATTGGGGCTTGTGTCCGGAGATCATCAGGACGATATACACCGCGGTGGTCGAACCGACCATCCTGTACGGCACGAGCTCCTCGGCAAAAGCCACCGAGAAGATCTCTGTGCAAAGAACCTTTGCTACCGTCCAGAGGGGCTTTGCACAGAAGATCGCCAAGTCGCATCGTACGGTGTCGCTCAATGCAGCGCTCATGCTGTCGGGTCTCCTCCCGCTCGATCTTCGGGTGTTGGAGGTCGCCCGGCTGTTTGAGTGCAAACGGGGACGTCCGATAGAAGAGCTGGAATCCCGTGAACTGGAGGAGCGTAGGGCCTTTACGGAGGCCCCTCACCCCGCCAGTGAGCCAGATATTGATTATCAGTGTCTGGAGAATATGCTCCCCGAAACTGTGGCTCAGCTACAGCTCCCCGCTGATCTGATTTACACTGACGATAGTAAATCGGATGAAGGGGTCGGGGCGGCATATTCATACTGGCGGGATGGGTTCGAGATTCGGACCAAGCGGATGAGGTTGGAGCCGATGTGTACCGTCTTTCAGGCGGAGCTGCTCGCGATAGCCAGGGCTACGGACCTGGTTGTCCTGAGAGGCTTCGACTGCGCGGCGGTGCTCAGCGACTCTCGAACCTCGCTCGACTTGATCCGAAACCCGGAAACGCACCATCCCCTTGCTACCCATATTCGTAAGAATATCAGAGAGCAAGAGGGGAGTGGTAAAATCCTCCGGTTCTTTTGGGTGAAAGCTCATGTCGGGATCCCCGGCAATGAGCGCGCCGACTAACTGGCTAGGCAGACGGCGGCCCAGTCCAGGGTCGCCCCAGCGTATGACAGGTATCCAGTCTCATACGTCAAGCGACGTTTGAGGGAGGGCACAGTAGCTGTCTGGAATGGGAGGTACACCGGCGGGGCCACGGCTGGGGTTACGCGGATGTTCTTCCCTGATGTGGTGCGCTCGCGCAGGGTCCTGAAGTGCCTCGGCAGGACGTCTATCTGTGCGCAAATTTTGACTCGTCACTGCGGCTTCGCCGCGTACCTGCATCACTTCAAATTGAAGGATAGTCCAGCCTGTGTGTGTGACACACAGGCTAGCGAAACCATTCAGCGACTATTTGAATGTCCGAGACACAACCGCGACAGTTACGACCTGGACATAAGTATAGGAGCAACTTTGTCGGAAATCACTATTGCCGGAATTATGGCAGACAAGCACTCCAGGCCATATCTGGAGCGATTTTGCCTCAAAGTGGCCAAGCAGTCGATTGAGAGGAACCGGACAAGGTCAGCACAGCCGAGCACTGTGCCGTCGGCAAGAATCTAAGAGAATGAAAATGTAGAAGTAAGAAGTAAGATAGATTTAAGTAGATAAAGATTAGCATATATAAGGAACTGTATGATATGATTTTAAAAGACAAAAAGAATAAGAAAAGAATAGAATAAGACGTGGGAAAAGAGCGACCCAGAAAAGAAACGACAAGGCCAATGCCGCAAAAAATGAAACGCGGAAAAAAGAGAATTGGCGAAAATAAAAAATAGTAAAAAATGATTCTTGCTACGCAAGGAGAAAGAGACGGCTATATTAAAAAAAAATTAAAACCAAGGAAGACCAGTTATGTCGCAATTTTATTATACTGCTGCTAACAGGATTATGAAATTAATTCTAGATTTTCAACTCACAACCTTATTAGACTTAAGAAGCAAGGCCATAAAATTACAGAACTCGATGATGTTGCACTACGTACTTCAATAAAAAGGCCTAACCTGGTTTTGAATCACCAGTTTTGAGCGTCAACATTACGTAATACAGTCTACAGTCTACCCTTCACTAATTCCTAGTACGTGTGAAGAATAAGTAGAGCAACAAACTTCTGTCAAGACACAGGACAGCTGTCTGTTTAGTTAGAATACCCTAAAATACAAGTAAATTGTAGGTAACTTTGTGATGTTTACTATCGAGAAAATTTTAATATTTCATGTTCCACAAAAGTGATAATCATGTTTGTTTCTAGTATAATTTTTATTTTTTACTGAAGTCTTTTCAATTTCATGAACAATAAAATTGAAGTTACGCCATTATGATTAGTTCCCATTTGAAGTTGCTGCATTTCATCGCCTTTACGCACCAGAGAAAACCAATACGAAAACACATTATTGATCGAAGATGAAAACCCATTAAGCCACTCGTATTATTGCAACCGTTCAACGAATCACTCGATTAATTAATGAAGCATTTCGAGTGAGCCTGTTTTATCAGCCAGTTTCGCCTCGTGCGGCTCCCATCGTAATTATCAGGCAGTAATTGAACACGATCGCCCATAGCCTGCTACGATCGCTATGGATATTGCTATTTACAAAGTGTATAAACATTATTGTAGTAGTATCAGTGTGTAGTATTTGACAGCCTCCGTGACGTAGCGGTAGCGAACGCGGCCGCTGCGCAAGGAGGTGCAGTGCAAATATTTGTATGCATGAATATGAATATTTGCACTGGTCTGGTCGTGCCTCGGAAAGCACATGAAGCCGTTGGTCCCAGTTGTCACCACTTAAAAACACGTCTACCGCAACGGTTATCGATTTTACGGCTAATTTCTAAGTATATAAACTATCATCATCATCATCAACCTTTTTATCGTCCCACTGCTGGGCAAAGGTCTCCTATCATACAGAAAAGGATTGAACGTAATCACCACACTTGCTCAATGCATCTTGGCGATTTCAGACTCAATGCGGGTTGGTGTTTTAGCCCGTAGGCCAGTACGGCTGTAAATAATATAAACTTTACAAAAAGTTAGTCCAACATATATACATTACATACAACAATGGGCCTTATAAGAAGGCTCAAATCACTCAAAAGGCAATGGAGAGGGCTATGCTTAGGGTTTCACTACGCGATCGAATCAGGAATGAGGAGATCCGCAGAAGAACGAGAGTAACCGACATAGCCCGAAGAATTGCAACACTAAAGAGGCAGTGGGCTGGACACATTGCGCGTAGGACCGATGCCCGATGGGGCCGACGGGTTCTCGAGTGGTGACCACGCACCGGAAGACGTAGCGTGGGTAGGCCCGCGACAAGGTGGACCGACGACCTGGTGAAGGTCACGGGAATCCGCTGGATGCGGGAGGCGCAGGACCGGTCGTCGTGGAGAACCTTGGGGGAGGCCTATGTCCAGCAGTGGACGTCTTTCGGCTGAAATGATGATAATGATGATGAGATACAACACTTGCATGACAAACTTTCCACCATAATATGAAGGATTTTAAAAATAAGGCTAAACACATTGCTTCAGATGGTTTAAAAAATCGTCTCTTTAACACCGCAAATGGCGCAATGAATATTAAATTTTGTTGAATTGTATTGGGACAGTGAGTGTGTTACGAATTTACCCCGCCGATCTCTGTCACCACAAAAATACGTCCAATTTTTATTAAACTCATGACGTAATTTAAATTCCAGAACCCTTTAAGAGACGTCACCTTCAAGACTAATACCTCTATTACAGCTAAACGCGTGTAAACAGCCCACAATAATGTCTGCTGAGGGGCTTTTGTCACGTAAATTCCGCGATTACATCTGTCAAGTTGACGTGAAGCCAATTTGTGAGTCACAGTTGAGATAAATTTTACTCTCCGTTTGAATATTTGGACCAACGTTGAAGATGTTGGAGCTATGAATGAATTTGATATACAGCTGTTTTACATTTTTTTGGTGACAATATTTATTGGAAGATGCGAAGTATTTTACTTTAGCTATCGTATTTTTCACAAATTACATTCTAAACTCAATTATTCAAAAAATCACATAGATTACCTCACTTACACTTAGACTATTTCTCACTCCAGTGTAGGAAAGAGCTATATTATGGCTCTTTCATCTATTTTCTATAGACTGAGGATTTGTTATTATTATAATTATAAACTAGTGCTTGACGGCAATCCTGCCTGGTGGTACGCAGGGATGCAATCGTTGATGGTAAAACGCGCTAGTTTATTAAGAGCCTATTCAAGGCTCTTAATAAAGGAAAACGGCAGTTGAGCGAGGTTATGCAATGGTAAACCCAACAACACCACCAACCATGGAACGCCAGAGGGAGATTGATCTGGAGACCCTCCACGACCAAACTCCCGACACAACAACATTTGGCGCATCGTACCTGGCACACATCGCAACACAACTGCTCAGATCCATACCAGGTGCTTCACCAGACATCATGCCAGAACACGACGAATCGCTTGGCGGCAAGACTTTGTCTGGTGGGTGGTAACTTCTGCCGACAGCCGTCGTTATGGCCTACTAAAGTTATAATATTTCATATGGTGAATCGATTTTCTATAAATCTCTTCGTGAAAAGTAAGATAAACTAAGCTTGGAGTGACCTGCTAATAGTGTGATGCCTTAGCATTAGTTAGAAGAAAGAAAGCTAGGACATAGGCCTCCTCCAAGGTTCAGCACGACGACCGGTCCTGCGCCTCCCGCATCCAGCGTTATCCCACGACCTTCACCAGGTCCTCGGTCCACATTGTCGGGGGCCTACCCACGCTGCGTCTTCCGGTACGTGGTTGCCACTGCAAGCCCCGTCGGCCCCATCGGGCTTGGGTACTGATATACAATAATAATAATAATAATTTGCACCACAGAAAAATGACGTATATTAGGCTGCATTAACACTATTTAGAGTTCCGTATCCAAAAGGTTAAAATGGGCCCTTATTACTTTGATTCATAGAGTTAGTAAGAGCGAGAGAGAAGTAAAAGAAAGAAAGAGTAAGAGTGTGTGTCTGTGTATCATCAGGCTATATCTCATGAATCGTGATAGCTAGATCTTTTCACAGATGATGTTTGCCGCCATAACAAGAAATTATAAAAACAATTTTATTTTTTTGTCTATGTAATGGTACATCTCCAAGCCCGCACTTGATCGTTTTTTTATATATATATCTCAAGGGATACCTTCTTTATTAAATCCAACAATTTATCCAAGCGTGCTTTCCTCGTCCCTGAAAGTCGAAAAAAGCGCGCGTGTATCGACATGATGTTGCTATGACAACTTATGGTGAGATATATATAAGGAGACATATTCTGGGTCACTTTCCTACCGTATTTTCTGTGTCAATTAGGACCTTGCACGGACACCTCTCTTCTGACTAGACAATTGACACATAACGGGAGTGACATAACAGAAGATTTAACTGTTTATATTACATTGTTTCTATAGAAAGTTTTTATATTCAGTAGTCTGCTAAATACGAAGTTATTAATTCTTCTTCATGTGATGACGTGTTCAAGACAAACCCAAGGGCGAATGTAAAAACATTCTTTAACTAATTTACAAAAATCATAATTTATAGAGAGGTACATATTAATATATTCGTCTAAATTCGAGTTTTTCAGCAGGTTTTAATACAGGAACTACAAACATAATGAAACTTGGGTAAACAATTTGTAGAAAGTATCTCACTCTGATTTAGCGAGTACCCGTTAATTTACTAAAAAATGTGGAACACTTAAGAGTCGCATGCGCATCTAAAAATATTAGTTCCAGTGTGTACGTAGTCGCGTATGTGTGTACTTACTACATTTATTTTGTGTTATATGATATGATATTGGTTAAAATGAATAATTTCAAGATTTTGTTTACATTGTAAGTATTTATGTTTTTTTTAAGTTTTAATATTACTTCTTTTCTTGCATTATTTTTTATAAAATACTTTTGTGCTGTCATATATCTTTTTTTCTGAAATTATGTTAGTATAAGAAATATCTGCCCCAAGCAAGTAAACAAGGTTAATAAACTTTCTCATCTGCTTTAATAATATTTGACATTATCTTTCAGATTCCTCATAGTTACCGCTACTTCTGCGAAGTCGGAGCACAAAAGAGCGCTCATATTTCCTCCAACCAGTCTTTACGGGGTAGATATATTTTTGTTCTTATTTTGATTAATTTCTATATTATCTGAAAATCTATCAACGTAATGGTTAGTGATCAACACTACAAACATTGATGGTACATTTCCATCTCGTTGACAAAGCTGACGGTTGTCATATCAGGTCTTAATTCCTTCAAACCAGAACGTACGTTCAAATAAGAAAGCACCAAGATACCTGGTTTTCTTGACATCTTATAAATGTATTTCATGTTTTAAGTGACATGTTTTTGCAATTTACATGTTTTTGTATGTACGTGTGTGGTAGGCCATAACATCGGCCGCCAGCAGAAGTTACCACCGACCAGACAAGGTCTTGTCGCCAAGCGATTCGCTATGTTTCGGCATGATGTCTGGTGAAGCCGTACGGAGGAGGGGTCTGAGCAGTTGTGTTGCCGGATACGATGCGCCAAATGTTGTAGTGTCTGGTGTTTGGTCGTGGAGAGTCTCCAAATCAATCTCCCTCTGGCGCAGAATCGTTGGCGTGTTGGTCTTGGGTTTAACTTAGTATCACCTCGCTCAACTGCCGTCATCCTTCCTATTCCTAAGTTTTTTAAGTGAATAGGCTTAATAAACTAGTAAGCTTTACCGTCAACGATTGCATCACTGGTGCAGGCGGGACAAGCACTAGTTTATAATTATTTAAAAAATAAACAAACAAAATATGAAATGATATTTATATTTTGTTTCTTTATTTCTGATTATATTGTTACGGGCTAGGGGTACTTAAACGCCGGTTAAGGGTTGCGATGTTTATTGGCAACGAAGATACAGTCGATTGTAGGCAATGACAAGTAGAATGTTGCTGATGTTGCACCGAAGTCTTCCCTTACGTCCACGAAGTCCGTGTCGTAAACACACAATAACACTACAAATGTTACTTCACGTAGTACTCACAGTTCTCGTTACAGTTGTCGCAGTAGGTATTCTCAAAGATCGCTTCTTAAGTGTCGCTGTTTTCGTATCGGTAGTCAAGTGTAGACTGACTCGGCGCCGGCGTCACGGCGCTATATATAGGCCAGCTGATCGAACATTCCAGAATCGTCTAGACGTAATAATAATAGCGCATAACTTCGAGTACATTCACTAGGTACCTACAATTCCCGGAAACGGGCTTCTAGAAATTTCGATGTCGTCACTTAGTTGACAAAATTGATGAAACCTGTACCATTCGATAGGCCACCTTAAGTCTAGGAATGCGTTTTTATATTACACCTAGACAATGTCTAGGTCTCGAGTTACAGAGCTTAAAAGTTACGCACTGCATGTCACGCGATATTGAACCTTATGCCCTCGACATAAGGTGCATTCGTAACATTGCCCCCTTCTTAGTCGTGCTCGTCCCGAGCATGATTTGATCCATAATAGCGAGCTAGGCGGTCTACGTGTACGATCTTCAGCTTCTCTCTAGGTCCTTTCCTTATCCGGTAGGTGACATCGTTTATCCTGGTTACTATCGTGTATGGACCCTCCCATTTGGCTTGAAATTTCGGACTCTTTCCTTTTCTCCTAATGGGATTATGTAACCATACCAAAGTTCCCTCTTCAAATCCGGGCACGTTAGCTTTGCGGTCGTATCGGATCTTCATTTTCTCGCTGGTTTTCAGACCGCTCTCTCTCACTAGCTCATGTATTCTATCGAGCTTACGCCGCAGGTCGGCCACATAGTCGACGGCTAGGATAGGGGTATCGGGGGGTGTTCCGGTAAGTGCATCTATGGGTAGTCTAATTTCTCGGCCGAAGTTGACTTTCGCCGGTGTGCAATTTGTGCTGTCATGTGTTGCTGAGCGGTATGACATTAAGAAGAGTGGAATGTATTAGTCCCAATCCCTCTGGTGTTCTTCCACTACTTTGGCCAAATGATTCTCTAGCGTCTGGTTGAATCTTTCGACCATTCCATCTGACTGAGGGTGATATGGTGTTGTACGAGTCTTATGTATCCCGAGTAGTTGGCAAACCTCTTGAAATAGTGAAGACTCGAAGTTTCTACCCTGGTCAGAGTGCAACTCCAAGGGGACGCCAAATCGACAGAACACCTCGTGAACTAGCTTTTTGGCGACGGTATGAGCTTCTTGGTTGGGTACTGCAAAAGCTTCTGGCCATTTACTGAAATAGTCTTGCATGACGATGATATACCTATTCCCTTCTTCAGTAATAGGGAATGGCCCAGCTATATCGACAGCAACTCTTTCCCATGGTGCACCAACATTGTACACTTTCAGCCGACCTCTGGCTCTCGTTTGCGGTCCCTTTACTGAGGAGCAGGCTACACATTTTCTACACCAGTCCTCTACGTCTTCGCGGCAATGCACCCAATAGAATCTTTTTCTCACCTTTTCCAGAGTTTTCTTTACTCCTAGATGTCCTCCGGATACTCCATCGTGCACCTGTCTTAGCACCGACGCGACCTTATCACAGGGGACAACTATCTGTAAGGTGACCTCCTGTCCACTGGGTGATTCCCATTTCCTCTTCATAACCCCATTATCAATTATCAGGCTGTCCCATTGAGCCCAGTAACTTTTTGCTGTTGGGCTAAGCGCTGATATTTCGCTCCAAGCGGGCCTCTGGCCACGTTTCTTCCATTCGATTACTGTCTTCAAGTCACTATCTTCCTTTTGTGCCTCTTCCAATGATCGATTATCCCAGTCTTCATCCACAGCGTTCACCTGGATAATCCTTACGTTCTCTTTCTTTTCCTGCTTGGCACAATGTCGGCAAGATTCTTCGCAAGGCCGTCTAGATAAAGCATCAGCATTATTGTGTGACTTGCCTTTTCGATGTTCAGTGACAAAGTCAAATTCTTGCAGCTGCTCTATCCACTTTGCTACTTGTCCTTCTGGGTCTTTGAACTGAAGCAACCACTGTAAGGCAGCGTGATCGGTGCGAAGTGTAAACTGTCTCCCAATCAAATATTTCTTGAAGTGTTGTAAGGTCTTAACAACGGCTAGAAGTTCTCGGCGGGTAACACAGTAATTTCTTTCTGGCTTGAAAGGCATTTGCTGAAATATGCGATAACGACCTGCCTATCTCCTTGTGTTTGAGAGAGAACTCCTCCAATACCAACATTGCTGGCATCTGTGTCTATCAAAAATCGGCCTTCCCTACTAGGGTAACCTAATACAGGAGCCTCACACAAGTGAGTTTTCAGTACCGCAAATGCCTGTTCGCAGTCAGAGTTCCATTCAAATTGACACTTTTCCTCTGTCAAGCGATGCAACGGTTTCGCTAACTCGGAGAAGTTCTTCACAAACCGACGGTAATATGCACACAGACCCAAGAAAGAGCGTACCTCAGTTTTGTTACGAGGGGTAGGCCACTTCGACACGGCTTTTATTTTTTCAGGGTCTGTTCGAATTCCTTGCGCCGAAATAATGTGTCCTAAGTACCCAACCTCTTTCTGGAATAGGGTACACTTACTAGGACTGAGTTTTAAATTCGCTTCACGCAGTTTTTGGAACACTTTCTCCAAATTGCGTAGGTGCTCTTCGAAGTTTCGTCCCATAATGATGATGTCATCCAAATAGACCAGGCATGTATCACCAAGCAACCCCACCAAAATGCGCTCCATTAAGCGCTCGAATGTAGCTGGAGCATTGCACAGTCCAAAAGGCATGACATTGAACTGCCAGAGACCATTCCCAGGACCAGTGGAAAAAGCGGTCTTTTCTTTATCCTGCTGACAGATTTCCACCTGCCAGTATCCACTTTTGAGGTCAACTGTGGAGAACCATTTCATGCCACTTAGCAAGTCCAAAGTGTCATCTATACGTGGCAGAGGATAACTGTCCTTTTTCGTGGCATCATTTAACATCCTGTAGTCAACGCAAAACCTTGTACTGCCATCCTTTTTCTTGACTAGGACAACTGGAGATGACCAAGGGCTGGTAGATGCTTCGATAATTCGGTTTTTCTCCATATCTCTTAACATTTCCGTGACTTCCTGTTCTCTTGCAAAGGGTATACGACGTGGTCTCTGTCTTATCGGCTGTGTATCCCCCGTATCTATATGGTGTTTGACTAGCCCGGTCCTTCCCACGTCACTATCGGTCTTCGAGAAGATGTCATGGAAGTTATGCAACAGTTCCTTAACTTTGTGACTTTCGAACTTGTTTAAATTACCCTTACAATTTTCGAGTAGTGTCGATACATGTTCCTGCCACTTCTTATCACGTTCCTTTTCGTGCACCTCTGCTTTTCTCAAAGATGCTACATTATCGCACACACCCACCACGCGATTCTTTTCGAGAGTTATTTCTTTGTTACTAACGTTGATTATGCGTATTTTTGGTTTATCAGAACTCATTATCAGTGTCCTCGCCGTTATCCAGTCTGGGTGATCTCCAGAATCTTCTATTATAATGCAACGTTTGCGGCATCCTATTGGTGATAGTCTAATATCAACTAAGGTTTCTGATCTTGGTAGTAATACTGTTCTCCTTAAACAGTACACAGATCCTTGTTTTCTACCTTGAAGAAATACTTCTTGTTCTGGAAAACTCAATACTCCTTTTGCCACATTCAGGACGCACTGCTGTTTCTTCAAAAAGTCCAGTCCTATTATACAATCATCTGTAATATTCGCTACTAAAATAGGGTGCGTGAATGTCTTATCACCCATTTTCAAGGTCACGTTCGTTTCACCAAGGACGAGCACTGGTTGGCCGGTGGCGGTTTGTAATCGGCATTGTGAAGACCCTTTTTTCCATGCTATGGTCCGAGGAAATAGCTCCGGTCGTGCAATAGTTCTTGATGCACCAGTATCCAATGTGAAACTGCATGACTTACCATTAAATTCTCCTTCTATAATAAGACTGTTTCCGTCACCCACTTGTGATACTGTTATAATGGGGGCTTCACGTCGACCAGCCAGTACTCGCCCCATAGCCCTGGCTGCTCCTAGTTTAAATCCTCTGCTTCCACCTGTGTCCCAGAAGTACTTCTTCTCTTAGACTTCCTGGGACAATTGATCCGAATATGCCCCTTTTCGCCGCACTCATAGCAGGTTGGTCCTTGTCGAGTTTTTATTGGTGCGGTTACCTCACGGATACGATGATGTTGTCGGCCATCTTGACGTACAGCTTCCACCTCCAAAGCGTGTGTCAAGGCTGCCTTCAGAGTCTGGTGGTGACCCAGACGAACTGCAGCCCTGACTTCTGCATCTCGAATCCCATCAGTAAAGGCTTGCACAGTAGTAGCGTCAATTAATGCTGGTGTTGATGCATACGCCCTTCGAACAATGCGTTCTATTTCCGTAGCCCATTGTTGCAAACCTTCACTGCTCTTCTGTGTCCGGTCGTGGAGTTGAGCCCTGAAGACAAGTTCGAGGTGTTTCTCCCCGTATCTACACTCTAACGCTTCCAACAAACAGGCTAGGGTATTACAATCGCTGGAAATATTTTCTAAGATTTGTACCGCATCACCACGCAGAGCAAGCGTAAGGGCGGTTACAGCTTGATCGTCGTCCCAGTTGTTGCCTTTTGCGACCTTTTCGAATTGAAGGCGGAAGGCTACCCATGACGTTGTTCCGTCAAAATGAGGTACTTGGAACGTCGGCAAAGCATTGGGTACAGGTACCACACCTTTAATACCTCCTTTCTGCACAGCTTTATGGAGAAACTGTATTTCCTTCTCACACTCCATGATGGTACTGTCTAGTTTCTCTATACGAGCATCTTGTTTGTCTATACGCGTATCTTGCTGGTCCATACGTGCATCTTGTTGATCTGTTTTTACTCTAAGCTCATTGACCTCTTCTTTAGTGTTTTCCCATTTTTCGTTTAATCGGTCTAATACCAGCTGCTGGGATTCTTTTATTTGTGACTGGGCTGCTGCCTGGGATTGTTTTATTTGCGCCTGGATTTCCGCCTGGGATTCTATACTCAGCTTTATTTGTGCCGTCAAGTGAACTAGTAACACCGATAAATCGGATCCGCTGCTTCCGGGAATAGTGCTGGTAGTAGGGTCACTCACATTTGCTGGTGTTACGACGGCCGCATCTTCTACGGGTGCAGGGACACCAAGCGATTCTTCCTCTTGACGCGCCAAATCCATCGCTGCTTGTCGTCGCGTGCGTACTCTATCGTCTTCCCTTGGCGTGACCGGCATTCCGCTTCTGACACCAATTGTTACGGGCTAGGGGTACTTAAACGCCGGTTAAGGGTTGCGATGTTTATTGGCAACGAAGATACAGTCGATTGTAGGCAATGACAAGTAGAATGTTGCTGATGTTGCACCGAAGTCTTCCCTTACGTCCACGAAGTCCGTGTCGTAAACACACAATAACACTACAAATGTTACTTCACGTAGTACTCACAGTTCTCGTTACAGTTGTCGCAGTAGGTATTCTCAAAGATCGCTTCTTAAGTGTCGCTGTTTTCGTATCGGTAGTCAAGTGTAGACTGACTCGGCGCCGGCGTCACGGCGCTATATATAGGCCAGCTGATCGAACATTCCAGAATCGTCTAGACGTAATAATAATAGCGCATAACTTCGAGTACATTCACTAGGTACCTACGGTAATTCCCGGAAACGGGCTTCTAGAAATTTCGATGTCGTCACTTAGTTGACAAAATTGATGAAACCTGTACCATTCGATAGGCCACCTTAAGTCTAGGAATGCGTTTTTATATTACACCTAGACAATGTCTAGGTCTCGAGTTACAGAGCTTAAAAGTTACGCACTGCATGTCACGCGATATTGAACCTTATGCCCTCGACATAAGGTGCATTCGTAACAATATGCTGCTCTGGCTTATCTTATTTCATATATTTTGCTTGATGTTTTTATGTATGTCTAATTTTATGCTGCACTAGTTAACATCAGCACGTCAACGCCAGCTGCCGCTGAAAACCAGCTCTTGGGCTGTGTCTCGTTTTTAGTCCCAGCATTTTGCTGCGAAATGGCCGTTTTACGTGGACGTGACTCATGTTTCCCTCCACCCTGTTATAGTTTTTGTATTGTGTTATTTTTAAGGATTTCGTACGCAAAGAGACTAAGACTCCAATGCTCGTCTCTCTGTAACCAGGCTGTATCACATGAACCGTAACAGCTAGACAGTTTAATTTTTAGAGGATGATGTTTGAATGTTGGTGTTAAAACAACAAATAATAAAACAAAATAAACTAAATATCTTTTGGGGCTCCCATTCAACAGACGTGATTTTTTTAGATAACTAGCGGCTCGATACGTGTTTCGCTACGTATAAAGTGAAATAATAAAAACAAATTTATTGGATCATCAAAATTATTAATTCAAAAATAAAATATTTTTTTAATTGCCAGCAATTTTAAAACGTAATCCGAAACATTTAGATAAACAGTATTCATTGTTTTTCCAGTTCTAGCATGTATAAACAAATGAAGGGTACCGACTATCCAACAGGCAACACAAAGTCGGCCATGTGAAAACCATGATTACTCTAAATTCACACCATAAACGTGAAATGTTTGCCCTTGGGCTTTGTCTATCTGTCATATCAGTTGGGATCATAGGGATACGCGGTACCAAACAAACTTCTCCTTTTGATTTATCAGTTAAAATCGTAGCTTCAATTAAATTTGGAAATAAGTTTTTCACTGCCAATCTGGTGCCATTACACAGTTTTGGTGGATTATAAAATTACAAAAAATGTGGCATTGATTTTAATATATATATATATATATAGATGAGATGATGATGAAAAAATGTGATAAATGAAGAACCACTCGACCGATTTCGTTCAAACTTCACATAAACCACCTACTAATTAGTCTAAACAAAGCCTAAACATTTGGTTTGGATAGGTGGGTCCGTTCTTGAGTTATAAAATTACAAAGAAAGTGGCATTGATTTTTATATACATATATAGAAGAGAAGATGGCGCTGATGGCGCTAAACTAATTTTAAGTTAAGTGCATCTTTTTCTTTCTATTTCATTAAGAAAAGGATTGAAGATAACATTTTAGTTCAATCCTGTCAAATTAGGATATTCCATAGACAGTTTAGACGCGGTTATATGAAATGAAATCTTTTATTAAACAAGTAGGATCACTGATCAGTGATCACTTTTACACGTCATATTTTTTTAAACTAGATGAAGCCGGCATTTCCTAACTGACTAACTCTGAGAAGAAGAAGCCGAAACAAACTAAGGGATCATCGCTTTTTTTCAAGTCCAGGAATTAAAAATGAAAATGTTTACAATAATTTACGTTATAATTACGCATATTACTTAGTAACAATGCTTAGCAGAGCGAGCAGCTCAGTCTTAAGCTTTATTGTCTTCTAAATAATCTGTGATTAATTTTAATTTAATTATTATACCCCGGGAAGCTACGAAGAATCTTCTCGTCCCAAATACCGCAGTGTCTTAAGACAAAAGTCTTCGACCAGTGTGTGTTGCCAGTGATGACATATGGAATTGAGACGTGGTCGCTAACAATGGGCCTTATGAGAAGGCTCAAAGTCACTCAAAGGGCAATGGAGAGGGCTATGCTTGGGATTTCACTGCGCGATCGAATCAGGAATGAGGAGATCCGCAGAAGAACGAGAGTAACCGACATAGCCCGAAGAATTGCAACACTAAAGTGGCAGTGGGCTGGACACATTGCCCGTAGGACCGATGCCCGATGGGGCCGACGGGTTCTCGAGTGGCGACCACGCACCGGAAGACGTAGCGTGGGTAGGCCCCCGACAAGGTGGACTGACGACCTGGTGAAGGTCGCGGGAAACCGCTGGATGCGGGAGGCGCAGAACCGGTCGTCGTGGAGAACCTTGGGGGAGGCCTATGTCCAGCAGTGGACGTCTTTTGGCTGAAATGATGATGATGATGACCCCTTATTGCGAAGTTAGGTATAAACATGACGACTAATAATACGCCAATTTACGTTAGGAGCGGATTAATTTGTCTAAAGTGATATTTTATCTTCTGTCCTATTCATAATAAAATAAAAGGAAAAAGCAAATGCACTGGACTTAAAACTTAGTTTAGTTTGTAAACAACACAATCGTGATTTTGTGAGCAAAACACGTGCACGAGTCTGTCTCGCACTTGGCTGACTATTTGTTGCATTATATTTGCTGCAAATGAATGTATATCCTTCTATCTTCCTCTTCTATTACTGAGAGATAAAAGCATTTTCTTTCTCTTCTACTACTAATTAACTAAACATCGATAGATATTTAAAGGTCACTTTTCTCATTTTTCAGACTTTCCTGGCCATAGCTGTTCCGATAGATATACCAAACAAGAACGTCTTCGTGTCCTACAACTTCGAGTCCAATTACAGCACCCTGAACAATATCACGGAGATCGATGAAGCGCTGTTCCCTAATCTTCCTGTAAGTTGACAGTTTAACTTCAGATTTATCAGTATGTCTCTATTTTTTTTTTTTCATGTTTCTTTTTTTTTTTTTTAAACAAACTATAAAACTCATTAAGAATTACTCCTCTATCGTGGGTGCGTTTACAAAAATATACACAAAGAGCCAGACCCGGAACAACTATTTGCAGGTCATACAAATAGTTCCGTGCTGGAAACGAACCCAGCGACGACACGTAGCGCAGCTGTCAATAGCTCAACCACTGGTCTAACAGTGCAATTTTATTTGTTTTATAGAATCAGACATGGTGGCTGGCATGGGTTTGAATTGCCACAGATGTTTTACTTTGTATAGGTAAATTAATTTATCATCATACATCTTGAGGAGGTATCCTCATACTCATGAAGATAAGTCACGATGTTTTTTCGTCGTTTTTGAAACGGTGTAGAAAAACATGTTGAGGAAATCGGCACTGAGTCCGCATAATGAACTAAGTGGACTACGGCGCACTTCCTCTCACCGAGACCTGTAGGAATGTTATGAGCTTATTATGCTTATACTAAAACTAGCTGATTAGCAAAACATTATCTGCTATAACCTCGGATTC
Organism: Sesamia inferens; assembly: GCA_037179545.1. Taxonomy (NCBI): domain Eukaryota; kingdom Metazoa; phylum Arthropoda; class Insecta; order Lepidoptera; family Noctuidae; genus Sesamia; species Sesamia inferens. The sequence goes on along the minus strand of CM073933.1, from coordinate 27,508,998 downwards.
AAGGAACAAAGTCACACTGGGTGTGAGAGACGGAGAATAAATCAAAAGTCATTTATTCATATTAGGCTGAGAATCAACACTTTTCGAACGTCAATATTACACAGAAAAGGTCCCCCAAAACGCCTGCCCATCACCACTTCCTAGTGCTTTCGCTGGGAAGAAGTGGCGGTACAAACTCCCCAGCAACACAGCTGTCTGTTCATTTAAAAAACACACGACTTTATACAATACTGCATATAGTAATTAACACAATAAAACACAACAACAATGAAGTTATTTACCATATGCCAGCTAGCCAGACCAAAATACCAGGACAGCAAAAAAAAAAACATTAAAATGGAAATGTAAAAACTTGTTACCTAAATAAAAGCCCCAGATAAAAAGGGCGTGACAGCTTACATATTTATGCATTGTAAAAACAGGCAATTATATAAACTCATATAACGTGTCAGTAAGCTAATTCTGGAGAAAGAAAACCAACATTGTCTTGAGTTAATCAGAGCGATCAGCTATACTTATCGTTTAAATAGTCGTTTACAGAATAATATTCCATTGAACGTAACTTTGGAAAGACTTATATTGTATTCAGAAGTGGACTGCGATTGCCGGAGTTGACACAGTAATGAAATGTTCCGTTTAAAGTCCAAAGATTATATTGTTAGCTTTTTAGGTGAAAATAACCATGTTTAAGAGGGTCCTTTGAAGAAACAAGTAAACGTATACATTTGAATATTTTGTATACAGACTTATAAAAATTATGTACGGATTTTTATTTCTTGCCTCAAAAGACCCATCTCAAACATCGATTCTTCATAGTCTTTATATCATCTGAACAAGATATATCTGGACATCAAAAGAGACTGTAATCTCCGAGATTATTTCAGCCTTTTTTCTCAAAGTAATCAGGAAAACCCAAACTCACCTAGTTTAAAAAAAATGGTTAATTTCTAAAGTGTTTGTACAACTTCTTTTTGTTTTGAATGGGAAATCATCAAATGACCTCTCCCGTTCTGGGCAGAGCGGAAGGGCGTGTCAACCCGTAACCCTGGCCCTGGAGACATCGGTCCTCGTGGACCTCGTCACGGTGCACGGACATCTCTTTGAGGCGCGCGTGAAACACAACGCTTCGACGAACCGGGCCTGGTCCTTACCAAGCAAGCCCGCGCTTACGGTGGCCGGGAGTTCGATGCTGTCCCCCTACCAGGGCATCTCCTGCGGTGACATGAGGCGTGAGGACGCTGGGATTCCCGCTCCCTCACGCGCTCCGCCTCCTCCTTTGCCAGCATCACTGCTTCACAGAAGGAGTTGACGGTCTGCCATACACTCTCGCTCCGGGCCATGGCCTGGACCAGGGACGGACGCGAGAGATCGCTGCCCATCGCAGCTACGAGGACATGGCGCTGCTCTACCGAAGCCGGGCAGACCTCCACCGTATGCTCCACCGTGTCCTCAGGGCGATCCACACAATGGTGACACCCTAGCGTTTCCTTCTGCCTTATACGGAACAGGAACCTCCCGAAATAACCCTGGATCTATGTCAGGCGGAAGTTGAGGGCGCCGAGGCGCCTCTCTAACCACTCCCCAAGGAGAGAACTTACCATCGCTATTGTGGCGTGCCAATTGTATATGCAAACCTTAATTAATGAAGGTTCATCCGTGTTTAATTACTTTTATTTGATCAATTCCAGATTATATCGTCGAGACAGAGTCGTAGTATTTCAAGGGAATTGACTTACACAGTATTGGAGAATCGATTCCAAGAGTGAGTATTTTTTTTTCCATTAGAATTACCTTAAGATTGTGTATAACATCAGAAGCTATGTTGGTGCATGGATCCGATTGATCGTTTACTATGAAGTAAAGCCAGCAAGATAATCCACTGACACTATTTTTAAAATATGTAATGAAATTTACATATTCTCATTTATTTGCATTCATTCCTACTGGTCATAATATAATAAGCATTCCATTGCTGTAAGGCGCTATTCTGATTAATTATCTTGCACTACACCAGGACTCATTACTCATTTATACTCCAGTCACAGACAATGGTCCCTATTCCCTCGTTCACAAACTAAATTAAGTTTAAGTTCAGTGCTTTTAAGCTATTGCATAGCTTCTATCGCGGGCCTTGAGCGCGGGGACCGAATCCAGAAATTCCGTAACGAAAAAACCTCACGCTCCCCACTCCGACGGGCACGGAGGTGTGGCTTGAAGGCCGTACATCGTCTAACGTCGTTTCAGTTCGGCAGTCTTCGGCACGGTATGTTTGTGTGCGTGCGACTACATCTTTTGAAAACAATTTATAGATTTTCAAAAAGAGCATGCATATTGCAGGGCGCGAACTCAGTTCTACACACTTGCCATGTTACTGATAGTCGCGATGTGCTAAACTTGTGATTAATTTTCTCTCTGAAATAGGTCTTCTATAGAGATATGTCATAGACGTCATCGACGTTGTCATGGCTACCTTAAAAACTTTTCATATAATTAATTATTAAGTACTTTTATTCAAATTAATTTAATAGTGTTTTTATAAAATATCTTTTTTTTAACGGAAAAGCTAAGATGAATGTCACGCTAATTTTTCATTGGACTTTTAAATTATTTATAGTGTTGTTTACTAAATAAAAGCGCGTGATTTTATAGAGTAAAAAGTGCTCACGCGGCCGTTTTTTCAACTGTTATTGGCGATATCCGCCATTATTGTGAAATATTTTTTTAAAGAATTTCTATAATTTGTTACACGTGTTATTGGCAAAATTGTGGTATCTATCCACAGGGACTAGATCAAGAGTTGAAGTTGAAGTTTTTATTAAATAAAATATTACAGAAATATGTTAATACGAGTACATTTAAGTGTACGAGTTGTAATATTGTTATCTCCGAAACGAAACAACAAAAGTTTAATAAAAATATGCTCGTCGGCTTTTTCTGAGGAAGACATTGATGAGGCAAAAAAGTTATTGTTTGTTTCTACAAAGACAAGACAAAAACATGTATCGAGGCGTAAGAACAAAAAGCAGAAAGACCTAAAATATACGATTACGGTGTTTAAAATCACGGATCCCGAACAATCCCAGGTTTTGTGGCATATGACCTTCACAAATTGCCACCAGTTTGCTTTGACTACGTAGAACGTACGTAAAGAAGTTGATGAAGGATTTATTAATTCTACGGTCAGATGTTAACGCAATCAGAAGTGATTATGTTACTAAAGATCAGCTCGAAAATATTAAATTGATAACAAATAATTCGACACCGACGCCGTTCATCATCAACAACCTTTTTATCGTCCCACTGCTGGGCACAGATCTCCTCTCATACAGAGAAGGATTGAGCGTAATCACCACGCTTGCTCAATGCGGGTTGGCGATTTCAGACTTATAAAGCCCAGGTTTCCTCAAGATGTTTTCCTTCGCCTTCAGTCATTGGTGTCCAAGATATACTTAGAAAGTACATATAACTTTAGAAAAGTTACATTGGTACTTGCCTGACCTGGAATCGAACCCGCGCACTCATACTTGAGAGGCTGGTGTTTTAACCACTAGGCCACCACGACAAAACCGTGGGGTATATTGAAAAAGAACCTCAGAGTCTTTGAGTATATTTCGTGGTGCTCCCTGTGCGCCGTTTCCGAGTCAACGAAATACCAGTTGGTGGAGTCATAAGGATACTATAGCTGTCTTGCCTGCCCCTCAGTGCCCGGCCGGTCTTGCGATTGCACCGAAACAGCACACAATGACAGAGATTATAAGTAATAGCATAGACAGACCTTACGGAGGAATTGCCCTATTGTAGAGGAAATCCGCTTTCTCAAAGGTATCAGTGTTGTTGTGTAATAGTGATCGTTTAGTTCTCACACGGATCGTTCTATGTTAGTTTTCTCATTTTACATGCTTACTGACTCGAGTGATAATATAATAGATTTCATGGGTTTTTTCTTTATTTCTTTATTTTTTGGCTTCGCACGGTTTGTGCATTTAGCCAATGCCACGTAATTATGAATTATTCATGTCGAAAAAGACGGCCGCGTGACCCGTCTTACGAGTGAGGTTTGGGACAAAGTCATGATGTGGCCACTATGCAGCGATATTTCACTGTTCTTTATGAACTATTTACTAAATGCACTTTTTACTACATAAATCACGCACTTTTATTTAGTAAACAACACTATAAATAATTTTAAAAGTCCAATGAAAAACGAGCGTGACACTCTGCTTGACTTTCCCGCTAAAACTCAGGGTGCTGATCACGAAAATGCTTTCATTTTTGAAATCCAAGATGGCCGACATCATATTTCATGACATTCTGACATGGGTGTGATAACGAACATGACGTCATTTTTAAGCTATTGGTTAGCTTCTTTCTATCTCTTTATCAAAGTCGAACAGAAAACATTGAATATAGTTTAGTCGCTTAATCGTCACCATTTTTCGCACTCTTTTGATGACGTTGCTGATAAAAAATAAATAAATTACAAAACAAATAAATAAAATAAATAAAATAAATAAATAATTATAATTGCAAGTTATAGTTGATAAAAAAAAAGGCTATGCAATAGCTTTACCGCGGCAGTCTCCGAGTGCCACACGCCTTTTTTTTTTTACTTTTCATTTCATCAAGTAAAGAACAGAAGATAAAATGTTAGACCTGTCAAATTAGACCGCTCCTGACGTGAATTGGCGTATTTTTGGTCGCCATGTTTATAATCGCATGTAAACTGTCTATGGAGTACCTTAATTTGAGAGGATTGAACTAAAATGTTATCTTCTATCCTTTTCTTAATGAAATAGAAATAAAAAGATGCACTTAATTCTTAATATGGATTCGGCCCTTACCTGAATGGAAATTGCTTAAAAGAGATAGTATGATTGGGTGAATTGAGATGTATGAATCTGGGAAGTTAGTTGCAACAACTTCCTTACTAAAATTTTGTCTAGTCGAAAATTTTCTAGAATTGGGGGGAAATATAATGTAATGAACATACTCACACCTATAGTCATTCTTACGGGTCGGAATAAGTGTTCCGTTACTTTCAGGCACTGATCTTATTATCTTCCACTACAAATAATTTGCTTTAAGAATGTTTACAAATTACAGTATGTTTGGAAAGACAGCGTAGGCCTGTCAAGAAATATTTGATAAAATATAACATGCTCTACAGATTTAAAGACTATTTATAACAAAACATGGATTTTATTTAAAACAGGTGTGAATCACCTAATTGGTTATTTAATTATGCAACTAACCCTTATAGAAATGCAGTTCTTTATATAAAAAGGACAGCTTAGTTGGGTACTTAGTTGTCACTTTTATATTAAGACCTTTAAACATGTCATTATATTTTATCTGTTCTTGTATAATGTTTATTAATTAGAAGTATATATTTAGTTAAACTAGTATGATACATTTAACGTACATATTTATTGTATTCTCTATATAAATAGTACACTGTAGACTACCTACACTATTTCTCTCTCCTTCCCCTTAATATTCCATCCAAAGGTTGTCTGTAAAAGATCGCTCTTAGCGATAAGACCGCCCACTGTGTCACCCTTTGTAAAATCTTTATATTTATGTTCTGTAATCTATATGGTGTACATACTAAAGAGTATTCTATTCTATTCTTTGTAAAAGTTCAAAATATAAATACTGACTCGAAAGGTTAAGTCTGGAACTGAAGTTAGATCTCGTTTTGTTATAAGAGGGATAAAATCCTCACATTTACAAAACATAAAAGATGCATGTAAAGGATTTAAAAAAATATAAGTACCTTTACTAATTAATATGATTGCTGTAACAATCACTATTAAAGAGTTGACGTTTTTCATCCATTTTCCTCGGTAAAGTAACCGGCAATCATACTGATGAAAGATGGTAACTACCAAAGACGCTTGACGCTTGGAAAAAAAGGTGATCGTGGTCTTGAGCGCGTCAACTGGGCGTAGGGTCGTATGTTTGTTACCAGGACAAGGAAAATGTTATTTTTTTTAATTGTGCCGTCTCTCTCTTCTTGCGTGGCAAGAATCATTATTTTCTTTTTTATTTTTCCCGCCAATTCTATTTTTCCGCTTTCAATTTTTTGCTGCATTGGCCATGTCTTTTCTTTTCTGGGTCGCTCTTTTACCATGTCTTATTATTCTTTTTATCTTTTAAAATCATACTATTTACAGTTCCTTATGCTAATCTTTCTACTTAAATCTATCTTACTTCTATACATTTTCATTCTTTTACATAATTCTTGCCAACGGCACAGTGCTTGGCTGTGCTGCCCTTATCCTAGGAAAATGTTATTAGGATTTGCTATTAGGAGTAGATCATTTTCTAGAAGTGATTTGCTACATGATTTTGATCTTCATCTTGCAGATACGGTATGAAGGGCAGAGAATGTATGCTGCGTAACATTTGTGAGGCAGCTGAGACTCCTCTACACCACAACGGGCTTCTTGGACATATCATGCACATCATATTCACGTAAGTCACTATAATATTGAAACAGCAAGATAATTTCGTAATACACTATCAGTAGCAATTGGTTTCATTTTGACAGTTGAACAACATTCATACACATTCACACACACACACACTTCACAAATAGACACGAAAATACCCTACTTTGCTGTGTAATCTTTTAAAATTATATAATTATTTATTATATATTTATTTATTTACTTTGTGTTTTCCTTTATGCATTTTTTTTTATCAATTTTTTTTCATCTTTGTCATCTGTTAGTATAAGTTTGTATTAGTTGTGACACGACCGTATAGTCAGGAGGACTGGAGACCTATAACACAGGTTGTCCTAGTACAGGCTCCAGTTTCCACTACATCATTATATCTTGTACACTTTATTATGTGGTAAACTTATGTTTAATTATGTGGTGGAAAAAATAAACGTTTATATTATTATTATATTATTCATTGCGTTATTTACGTTGTTGAGCATACATATTTTATTTATATTCGAACATTTGGAGCAATAGATTAACAACATGCTTCAAAATTATTGAAATTGATAGTATTAGTGTGTTACTCAATTAGGGTGTTAGCGATCGCCACTGGTTTTATATCAAGCAAAGTATACATAGTATTATATTAGTTTATGCGAAACCCGAAACATGTGTCCAGTATTTTTAAGTAAAGAATCCTATAAACAAAATTTCAAAAAGATATCATGAAAAACCACAAAGTTATGAGCTTGTTATCTTACCTGATTTTCCCAACAAAAATATGGTCAACGTTCCGCACGAACGGGCGAGCGGTACGATGATCTACCAAAGACTGCGTGGTGCCCTCAGTAACCATACTGCAACAAATTTTAAATGTATTTGGGAAAAAATATAACATGGTGTGAAAATGATTCAGTTGCTTATTCTGAACAAAGGATATTCAGGTTTCACATAAACAAAAAATGACGTTGTGTAAGTAAGTAAGCAAATATCTGTTGCACCATATTTTTTAGATTGCACCATCCACCACCAAATATTGGGACTGCAATGGATAAGCATAAAGAAAATGCATCAGAAAACGAAACCATGATTTTACTGAAATACCTATCCAAGGAAATGAAAAACAAAAAACTGCCTTCAAAGCCTCCTAACTGACGAAATATAGGGCAAATAGAGGATGGCAAACTTTGAAGTTGTGGGCAATTAATTTTACTCTTGCTTTCTATTTGAAAAAATTATGCATAAAATACGTTTATTGACGGTAAACATGATAATTAGAAATAACGAAAACACACAATAATATCAAGTAAGGGGAAAATATATTTCCACGCAACACGACCACAACATAATGCTGTGTGAAGACCCTTTGCGAGACAGGGAGGGGCTTTGTGCCTCGCAAAAGGTCATAGTGTGTCGCTGTTACGACCTTCTTCAATAATAAAGTTTGATACACACTCATACACTTTGAAAACTTGCTGCCCGCTTATGATTGTTAGGTACTACTAATTTCAACGCTCACCGTATGTGTCTCGATGGCTAAGCGGTTTACGCCGTGTGACATTTAAGGTAGTTCGTTAGTACTAGGTACACTCGTCGGCACCACACTGCAACGACTGCTGATTCTGTCTGATTCAAGTCTTAAAGTTGTCAAAACATATATTGCCTCTTTCCAGGCCCTCATCATCCAAGGAAGAAGGTCTAGAAGACGAGTACTACGAAGCAGAGGCGGACGGATACCGTGGCGATTGTGACAAATACGTCGACCTCTGTCCCACCAGCCTGTTCGATTACATCACCAGGCTTGTACAACTACCACATTCTCAATAAAGGAAATTAGCCGAAGCAATAGTTTTTCTTTGTCGTAATTTTTTTATACACACTGGAATTTTAGCCGTCTCACAAAGACTGTCCACTTCGTTACTATTATTGTGATTACTAAAACATTAGAAAAAAAAAACCAAGATAAAAATCGATTTTTTTTAATATTATTTCTGATACGGCGCCTCTCTAATACCGCGAGCCCCTGGAACGCAAGATTCGGACTGCGATCGCATATAGGGTGTTTCAAACTATGTCATGTGTCTTAATAATGTGTGATATTTTTAAAACCAGAATTATTAGTTTTTTTTTTTTTTTAACTAATGTTTAGCAGTTTTTCGGTAGGTGAAAAGAGCCGTCTTTGTAAGACCACTAAAATTCCACGATGTATTTTTCATAGAAAAACGTTGTCCCACTCTACAATTTTTTCCCATATCATAGGTGCATTTACAAACCTACAAAACAAAGAATTAAAATTAAATATATAATTGATTATACTTATCTTAAACATACTACAAAAATACCGTCTGAAACGTTATAATTATTCATAATTTAAACACAAATATTCAAACAAGAAAATAAATAAATTAAGTAAAATTATTCAGATACCAAAGATCTCCGTATATATTTTATTTATTATTAAATTAAATTGCAATATAATTATATTATTTTAAGATATTCAAACAGAGTTTCCTCTTTCCTGTTACCCTATTTTGCTGTGCCCTACAGGGTCCATAATTGATCTCACATAAATTGTTACCACCCTTATATAAACTTATGGTAAAGCAATAAAGATATTGAGTATTGAGTATTGAGCGTCGAGAAACGCAGCAGTCGCTATGCCTTTTTTTCCTCGATATGGAAAATCATGGATGTCCGCCACACTGGGGTTTTGGATGGATCACTGGGTTGTTCATCTCACACCTACATACATCTCGAGAAGGAACGATGCTTCCGCAACCCCTGATTGGATCGCTCATCGAATCGCTCAGCCCCTGTGCCAACCGTGTCGTATCATTAGCTATTAATGTCCCACAGCTGGGCAAAGGCTTTGTACCTCATTCTATGCAAGCCTGACAAGCCATTATATAAAAGGAGTCCAGGTCAACCAGCCACCTTCATCTGGACCTTTTCTTAGCTTCTCGTTTCTTTTTATAGTAGCGGCAAGCCAGATTTTGAAGTACATATATTGCTATTATTATCAGATGGAATCATTTTGAACTATATTGCTATTATTATCAGATGGAATCATTTTGAACTATATTGCTATTATTATCAGATGGAATCATTTTAAACTATATTGCTATTATTATCAGATGGAATCATTTTGAACTATATTGCTATTATTATCAGATGGAATCATTTTGAACTATATTGCTATTATTATCAGATGGAATCATTTTGAACTATATTGCTATTATTATCAGATGGAATCATTTTGAACTATATTGCTATTATTATCAGATGGAATCATTTTGAAGTATATTGCTAATACGCTCCAAAATGTTTTGCAACAACGTAAATAACGTAATGAATGTTATTAAACTGTCAAAATGAAACCCATTGCTACTGATAGTATGTTGCACAATTACCGCTAAAATAACTTTAATCATCATTTTCGAATCTGTCAAAGCATCTGTAAGAGTCGTGGTGGCCTAGTGGTTAAAACACCAGCTTCTCAAGCATGAGTGCGCGGGTTCGATTCCAGGTCAGGCAAGTACCAATGTAACTTTTCTAAAGTTATATGTACTTTCTAAGTATATCTTGGACACCAATGATTGAAGGTGAAGGAAAACATCTTGAGGAAACCTGGACTTAAAGTTGTAAACTGGACTTAAACCCGCATTGAGCAAGCGTGGTGATTACGCTCAATCCTTCTCTGTATGAGAGGAGACCTGTGCCCAGCAGTGGGACGATAAAAAGGTTGATGATGATGAAATCAAAGGAATGCCATGCCTCCACCTCTTCTATTTTTATAGTTCTATAAGATATTGCAAATTCTGAAATAAAGGAGGAACGGATTATGTAAATTAAGATCTAAGGTCGTTTATCCTTCGCCGCCGTCCGACACCGGGTGATCACCGAGATCATTCGAACTTAACTGAACTCGACATAATAGACAAAAGAAACGACGGCGAACAAATGGACAAGACCTAAATGATTTTGTCCTGCCAGCATAGTTACCTGTCACAATTTTTGAGTTCTAGTGGTCACGCCGAACTTACTCGACGGCGGCGTGGTAACGGACGTGCGGTGGACACGCGGCAATAACTTACATATGCTCATGGGCGTACCAAAGTGGGGGGGCAGGGGGGAACCCTCACCGGGGAACCTCGCAGAACATCTATGAACTCCCCTGATTACTAAACAAAGTATAAATGAAGACTTATGTCTAACTTTTAAATAAACCACGCAGTAAACATTGACAAAATCTATGGTGTAATTGTCAAAAAAACGTGTCAGACTATAGCGCACAAAGATTACACACTCAAAAAATTTGACTTGCCCCCCCCACTAGGCCGGACTTACCTACCCCTAGCCCTGACTTGCCCCCCCTATTCCAGAAGCTGGGTACGCCCATGTGGGTGCTGTCATCTCATTCTCGGTGGCGTACTGGTGTCGGTGCCAGTAGATAAACGCCCAAATCGCGTGTAGTGAATGAAACCAATCTTAATTACGTTTTAGATTCATCATCTTCATCATCAACCTTTTTTTTTGTCATCCCGCTGCTGGGCACAGGTCTCCTCTCATACACAGAAGCGTAATCACCACGCTTGCTCAATGCGGGTTGGCGATTTTAGACTTGAAAGTCCAGGTTTCCTCAAGATGTTTTCCTTCATCTAGTGATCAGTCATTGGTGTCCAAGATATACTTAGAAAGTACATATAACTTAGAAAAGTTACAATGATACTTGCCTGACCTGGAATCGAACCCGCACCCTCATACTCGAGAGGCTGGTGTTTTAACCACTAGGCCACAGGCGCGTGCGCTCCTTACAAGCAGAAAAGCTCTGCATACCCTAATAGTCTTCTAAAATTATAATATACTGTAAAATAATTTATATACTACAAAGTTAAAACTAAAAGACTTTGTTAATCAGTTATTGATAACACTGCCATCTATTGGGCCTAGTGGCTAGTGCTAACGAGACACATTAGTTGCCTTAGGCGCGACACCCACGCCTCTTACGGCGTAAGCATAAACAAAATGTGCCTCTTCCGTATCTGTCTGTGTATAAAATTATTTGCTTGTGTGCCTAAACTGTTGTGTACGTGTGCGTGAAATTTCTTTGGGTTTAAAGCCCATGATAAGCACAGCTTCTAATAATGCGACGAATTTAAGAAGTTCAGAAATATAGCATGATTGTTGTTCGTTCAAATACCTTTTTATTTTAGCAGCTTATGTTGTTTCATTATTGGTGTTTTTGGGTTAAATATGTATTGATTGTTTTAAGCGGAATTGAATATTCATTTATTTTAGAGTTTTTGGTTTAACACAAAAGAAAGGTTGTCTTTATAAAAAGTATTATGATAATTATATGTGGTTAGCAGGTTGTGTAGTGTGTACAAATAAATTGTTTTGTTTCTCGTATAGGTATATTATTTTAAAACACGGCTTTGACAGTTCGACGTTATAAAAACTTAAAAGACCTTAAGTTTTTCAACCTACTTGCTTTTGAATTTCAATACTATACTTTATGTTGTAATAATTTTCCTGAAGTTTACAAATTAGCAAAATTTAATAGTTATGATTCCAATGAGTAGTGCATTACGCATATTTATGAAAAGCCAAAGCAGACTCATAGATTTGTCTATCTGTCCATTTTAAAAGAACTTTTAGCGATTTCAAAACGATCTTATATATATTTGATTTTTACAGAGTTATTTAAAAATAGATAGGCGCGTTGATTTAATTTATAGATAGTGAAATATTTTTTTTTAGTTTTTTGAGAAATAAATTATTACTTATTTACAGTTGAGTTAGTAATACCATTTCATTGTATTTTGACAGCCTACATGGCGTAGCGGTAGCGAACGCGGCCGTTGCGTAAGGAGGCGCGGGTTCGATCCTCGCGCAGTGTAAGTATTTGTATGCATGAATATGAATATTTGCACTGGTCTGGTCGTATCTCGGAAAGCACGTTAAGCCGTTGGTTTCGGTTGCCATGCGAACATCTAGTGGCAGTCGTTACGGGTTGTTGGAGCCCACAAAAGTCCAACAATTGGTCTAACTTCAATGCTTCGATATTGCCTTCGCGTTGTGGAGGTCAGACGGCAGTCGCTTCACGGAAATTGTCGAAATTTCGCCAAAATCAGCAATTAGACTGGAAAAGCGGACCCCAGATTCCAAAGCTTTGGATGCGACTGGTATTAACCCTGAGATGATGATGATTTCATTGTATTCATTTGGGCAAATAAAAAATACCTAATACCCCACGTATATCATTTATTTGACTTGTTCTTATCATCAATCACATACTTAGATGTTCATTGTAGCCACGCACAAACATCAATTCAATGTTGACATGCGAAAAAGTAGGTACGCGACTATGTTAAATTGAAACTACGTCTAAGTTACGTTTTTTAAGTTTTACCATATATAAGCACAGAGATTTGGATAGTAGGTATATTTATGCATACCCCCAATAAAATCTTTGTGCACGCCCCTGCTAGGCCACCACAACTCGTTATCACAGTTTCACCGCTTTCAACGTTTTAGATTATTATCGCGAAATTAAAGGTATTTAATAAAATAGCTGAATATCATAATAAGTATTTATTAGGCTTTAAACTTTATGTCAATAACAATGTTCGTTACAGTACACATTATTTACATTTATTTGTTAAACTTGTTAGTTTATAAAATTTAAAACTTATCGTTCACAGCCGTTACATTAAAATATATTTTATTTTTATTAATACTTAGGTTTATATTAGTTAATTATTTTTAAAATTCCTTATGGTTTTACACGGTAATGTGCATTTTTTAAAGTAATCATTTCCATTTTTGTTTAAGCATGCGACTATGGGCGCTTATTGTAATAATATACTTAGTTTTAATAATCTCAATAATCATTTATATAAATAAAACTAAACTTCTATCAGAAATTATTTTCTCTGAGTATAAACATCTGCATTCTTGCCATGTTACTTCGTGAAAACTTTGGTGACGTAAGCTGTCATTCCATGTGACATTGACATCATTGACAGCACACTTCACTTAAGTTGTCACAGTGACACTTTACACAAAATCTCCGCTGTTAACAATTTGCCAAACTAATTAAATAATTTAACAAAAACTTGATTTAATATCCCTTTCTTCACCAATATTTGTCTAATCATTGATTAATATCTATGACACTATATTTTATTATTATGTAAGTATTTTGTGAGATCTTGCAGTCAGCATTTCAATAATAATAAGTAATATACAGGGTGATGCTGACAATATGACACTAAATTAAACATCGTATACCACAACACATTCTCAGTCTACGCATAAACAATCATATAAATATGTCCATTAGTTTAGTCACAGGAAATTATTTTTCATTTTTCACATTCTCTACACGATGTACATGTTGGTAAGGAAGCGCTTACAGGTTAATGACCGCCGCATCCTGCGGTACCAAACATTAATAATAATGGCGCGAAAAATCAAGTCTATACAGGATCGCGCTGTAGCCGATCGAAGGTCAGTGAACCAATATTTTTAAAGGATGTTCTATTGTTCGTTTGCAATTTCATGTGATTTAGTTTGTTTAAATTTTTTTATTTTTTATTTTTGATGCTAGGTCTTTTTCTATGGTTTAGGATTATTCCTATGAACCAGTATTGTTCGTGTTTTCGTTTATTGTCGTATTGTCAGCACCACTCTGTATATGTTTTTCTCTTTATACTTACATATTATCATCTAAAGTATTATTTTTTTAACTATATTTAACTTTACACGCCAAAGTAAAATGATTAAATTCAGATATTTTTTTTGGGACATGACATATTATTTTGACACTGGAGAATAAGTGTCAAAACATTATGTTAATTTTCTCATCGACATGATACTAATGGACATACCTTAGAGATGATAATTGTGGCACTCCGAAAGAAAGAGAGGAAACGAAGTTTCGTCTATCTTTACCTCTCTCAAAATCATCAATCATCTATGAGGAAAGAGATAGTGCTATACCGAAAGCATAGGCCATCTCTCAATCTCTCACTCTATTCAATCCAAAAAAATACTACAGATTATACGCGTACGGCATATCCATTAGTGTCTATGAATTTTCCCAATTGATTATTTGTTTCAAAGTATTACTTATAATCACCCACTAAATAGTACAAAAATTAAATTTTTAATGTGAAAACTTCATAAACATCGCCGAGATTTGAAATTCAATGAAATATAAAAGCGACAGTAAAAGAGACAGACATATAAATCCATAGAATTAAACGTAGGAGAAAAAGAGGAAGCATTATGCAGTGTTTCTTATGTTCGTGCTTCTCTTTGTGCTCTGTTTTGTACCCCCTCCACTCGTGTTTACCAAGGCATAGTGGGAATTTGCTTGGGCCTTACCGTTGTATGCGTGTCGATACATATCTTGCAACTAAAACTTTTGAAAGTCTCATTTGTACGACGTGTGAAATGTACGGATGACAGTAGGTCAAGCTATGCTAAACTGTCAAATATTTCCAATCAACCTTGAGCCTTAATGTAATTTTGATAAAGTTGAAAATCCAATAAAAAAAATCTGACAGATTGGAGTATCTTGATGTGCGGTCGTCGGTACATACATGTTTTATCTTATTTATTTAATACTTATTCCTATTTTTTCGCATTACTTACGGTGAGTTACTATAGTATATAGTATACTACTAAATGATATAATATATAAAATTAATGTGTACAGCTAGTGACGTAGTCATTAAAAATTATTGTACTATTTTTAAGTGGAAGTCAATAATTGTGCTATAAATATTACGAAAACATAACATATGATACAGGTGTATCTGACACCGTAACGCAAACTTCGCGAAAAGACTAGACCGCATGCCACTAATAAAATTATGATAGTCATTTACATCGTTAATGAGTAGTCGGAAATCACAGTGTTTAAAAAAATGTGTCGGCTCGGCCTTTGAACGTTGCAAGCGTGCCGTCGCGCGTGTTTGTGGGTATGACGTTGACCCCTGATGTAAACTCTATTAAATCAGCTGATAGGATAGTTTTTCGAGTTTTGTTCACATTGCGCTTTTTTTTGTAATTAGCGAATTAACTAATTTTTATTTTAAAATCTTATTGGGTTATAAAAGTATAGCAATTATGAACGGTTCAAAGTGAAAAAAACTGCATATTATTTTTTTTAATCAGGAAAAAGCCGACGAAAAATTCTACCACTGGGGGGTTTAGAATCATATACTGGATTCATGATACCCGTTTATGCGTCAATGTCAGAGACACCCATTATATATTATACTATTAATTGTTCTAAAAAAATCTATATTTTATAAAATATGATCCGATTTTAACAGATATGTCAAATAAGCAATATAATTATTAAATCACCAGCGGCCGCCCGTGGCTTCGTTCGCGTGGAGATAGTCAGCTGAACATTTTATTTTAACTGTAGCAGTACCTACAAACGCCACATGGAACAACGCGTCATACTGACGTCACACGAATTCTACATCTCGCATTCAGAGTTTATCGTGCAACTAGCATACATCTTGCCAATTTCAAGAATTGAGCAAGTGCCCGCCAGATATAACACCCATCTGGTCGGAGGATCCTCCCTTTTCTGTGGAGGATGAGTGAACTTTACTCCCTGTTTCTCATGCCTCCACACTGGTGACCCCGACGTGATTTGAACACGCAAGCTCCTTTCCAAAATATACAGCACACATTTAAAATGTTTCTTCTTTTCTTTCTCTTCTTCTACAGAAGTTCCCGAGATTAGCACGTTCAAAAAAAAACTCTTCAGCTTTATATATTAGTATAGATTGGACATTGTTATGTCTCAGTATTATACAATATGTAAAGAAAACCCTGTCCGATCCGTAAAGGTATTGTGCCTAACAATCGATATCGATGTCAGTTATCAATCGATAACTGATTCTACAAATGGATACAAAGCCAGGCTAAACTTAAAAAAAATGCCCCCTAAAAAAATAAATATTATTTCGCAAAAAGAGGTAACTTAATACATGTGCGGTAGGCAACCCTTCCGTGGACGACGGGGGGCACGCGGCACGTCGCTTATAATAATGCCGACAAAATGGTGTTATCACTTTTTTTTTTTAGATTACCAAATTTCGGGGAATTAATTCGCGGTAAAAAAAGACTATTTAAAAATTCATTAGTATTGTTACTATGATGATTACGTTAAATTTTATATTATATTTGGTCATGTGTTTACTTAACTCTTATTATCCTTATGGGTCGGACAGAGTTTTCTTTACATATTGTATAAATATAGGCAGTGCATTTTTCCTTACAAGTCCTATTAAATGAGATACTGATGTCTCAAGTCTGTTGAGTAAGTCTCAAGTTTGTTGAGCAAGTTTCAATTTTAGGGACGCTCGTCTCTATTGTCCTTTCATAAACAAATATATATATATATATATATATATATTTTTTGTTCAATTTGAAGCATATAAAGAAAAATACACTTTCCTTATCACTACATTCGTACAGCAAACAATAACATATAACCCTAGGAAACGAGTGATAATTTGTTTCAGTATTATATTTTTTGATTTGTATATATAACACAATTAATATGCAATAACTATAACAAATTGATAAAATACATAATTCTTAATCTAAGCCTTTTCTCCATAAAAAGAAGTTAACATAACAAAAGTCAAAGTTAACAAACAAGAAGGTAAGTCTCATACATACATAATAAGTCTCTCTCCCTACTGGGACTCAGGATTCTCAATGAAAGGAGTATAAATCATAACCCACCACATGGGGCCCAGTAAGAAATTGTTAGATGCCACCTACCTTCGAATTTTTAATTCCAGGACATGCCAGTTACTTCACAATATTTTCTTTCACAGTTTTTAGAGCAGTGGTGATGAAATAATTTACACAAATTAAAGCGACTGTTTAAGTTTGAACCTACAACCTACAGCTCGTAAACCGGGGCCGTTACCCTTGGGCCACGACTGCACTCGAACAATTTTACCATGCGGAGAACGATTTGGTATGGAAAAAATCAAAAATAATCTTACCCTTTGAGCCTCTTTAGTTACACAGTGCGGCATAAGAAAAACGCGATAAAAAAGTCGATAGGGAGGGAGGGTAGGGGGTTAGTCGTCCAGGAATATTTATCGACCAATCCTAACCAAGCCCTTAAGTGTAACTGTCTGACTTTTGCAGCATTTTTTTTTATGTCGAATTGTGTAACTTGAGACACTCAAAGGGAGAACGTTTGCGTTTTATAAAATATCCTGGAATAACTTCAACGGGAGCTAAATTGAGACAATTCCTGGAAATATCCATAAGCGTTTTATTAAAATTTGTTATGCTGCAAGTAATATGGAATATCCCAATAAATAACTACTACATCATCATCATCATTTCAGCCGAAAGACGCCCACTGCTGGACATAGGCCTCCCCCAAGGATCTCCATGACGAGCGGTCCTGCACCTCCCGCATCCAGGGGTTTCCCGCGATCTTCACTAGGTCGTCCGCCCACCTTGTCGGGGGCCTACCCACACTGCGTCTTCCGGTGCATGGTCACCACTCGAGAACCCGTCGGCCCCATCGGGCATCGGTCCTACAGGTAATGTGCCCGGCCCACTGCCACTTTAGTGTTGCAATTCTTCGGGCTATGCAGGTATATTAAAAATATCATTAATGCTTAGTTTGATATCTGTTTTCTCACCTCCTAATGAAACACAAGTTTTAAAAATATATCAGCTTTAAAAAAATCACGCGATGATGACTTGCCTCTTTAAAAAAACAAACTATAAAAACTGGAAACAATACAATCACAAACATTAATAATCTTACTAACTGTTTAGGATAAAAGACAGGAGTCTAAACGAAACGAATGACACACGTTACTAGTAAAAAAAACTAAACGTTAATTGTCTATGTCAATTACAGATGACTTGAGAGAAAAATTTTTGGTTGGTCGGTAACGTTTAAATTTTTTATTTGAACGGTAAGAAATTTGAGGAAGTTACACATATCCAAGTATTTAATTGTATTTATCGTAGTATCATAACACACGGTAAGACAACATCCTACACACCACATGACACTAAACATCGTGCATGGAACTGGAGTGAGCAGAATTTGGTACTTAAGTCAAAAATTAATTAACCTAAAAATTTTGTAGGTAGTCATTTGGCGCTGACACATTTCATACAATTTGTCATCATAGGGTAGCATACAGCACATATTCTTAAACACTAACAATACCAATAGTCTCAATATCCTTTGGATAGAAGAAGTTGTTCTTCTTTAAAGGAATGGAGGAGATCTCTTGGTCTACTGGCACTCTGGTATCGTAGAGTGAGGGCGACTGGAAGATGATACCGAACGTGCCTACGAAGCAGGCAATGGTGAAGAGCCAGAGGAAGAAGCGATCCAGTACCATGGACATGAACTTCCAATCCTCCACGACCTGTGAACAATGATAAGGATTATAAATAAAGCACATAATATAAACTCGAAAGTTTATACAAGATGTATAGAAAACCCCGTCCGACCCACATATGACCGTCATATGACCAAATATAATATGAAATTTTACATAATCATCATAGTAACAATACTAATGAATTTTGAAATAATCTTTTTTTTTTCCGCGAATTAATTCCAAATTTTTTTAACACCAATTAACACCATTTTTGATGGTATTATTATGAGCGATGCCCTGCGTGCCCCGTGCCCTGCCCCCCTTGGCTTACCGCACATGTATTAATTTACCTCCTTTGGCGAAATAATAACATTTTTTTTAAGTTTAGCCCGGCTTTGTAGGCATTAATAGAATCAGTTATCAATACCTAACAATACCTTCACGGATCGGACAGGGTTTTCGTTACATATTGTATAGATGGATGTTTGTACTTTTTCACACAAAAACTACTACATTGAGTTGGGTAGAATTTGACTTACAACTTGCGCAAGTTAACTGTGCACCTCGCTCTGTGACGTCATTCGAACGGTACAGTTTGTAAAAAATGAGAATTATGTTAAAAAAAATATATATTACATTTTTTTTATGTTAATAAAAGGTCATTTTGATGATAAAACGTCATAACACTAAATAATTTTACTCATGACGTTTTGCAATTAAATTGATACATATGGACTGAAGTAAAATGTTGGTGCAACTAACAGGCTTCACAAATGCGTCGAAAATGTAAAAAACAAAAACAAACTTAATAAAAAAATAACAAAGCGAAAACTCCACAGAAACAGTAATAACAACAGGGGATTTAAACTGTATTTTATTTGTAACAAAGATGCTAACGCTACTCATCGCTTACGGCGACTGCGGAGCGACGCGCGGGGAAGCGGGAGAGGGGTCGCATTCCAGCGAGGTGCACAGTTAACTTGAGAATTATACAGGTTTATAAGCTGGATTAGCATACAATCTTTTGTCCCAATTTTCCAATGTAATCATAACATATGCGGGTAAATAAGCTAGCATAACATAAAAATATGTACCTAGTCGTAGATGAGCATTCATCCGTTACGATGCAAAACTTATGTAATCACTGATAATACCTAATTTTCCCACTATTGGGATACATGGCTCCTCTTTCTGAGAAGGAGTAGGCTGTAATCCACCAGCGTATTGAATTGTTGCCTTTTCATAAATATTTTAAACTAGTGCTTGACCGCAATTCCGCCTAATGGTACGCAATGATGCAATTGTTGATGGTAAAGCGCACTTGTTTAGACGTTTGCACGTCACTTACTTTAATCATTGTTTATGAATAAACCCCTTAAACACTGTGGTGCTTGTTCATAAACGATGATTAAAGTTTAATGACGTTAACAAGGTGAAAAATTTATGGTTAAAGAATCGCTAATCACTAGTTAACTTTAAGCAGCATTTATGAATAAGGGGGTATATCTTCAAATATCCACTCACTTTGTATACATTTCTTAAGTAAGCTAATAAAAAAAATATTTAATACTGCAATACACTGAATAAAAATAATTAATCAATTCTTTATTAGCATAAGAAATGCATACAAAATTGACGCCTACACTTTTCCGCTAGGTAACAAGTCCTGAATTACTGGTGTCAATATCTTCTCACAATTAATTGGTTCTGAATGTTATGTATACAATATACATGTATGTATTGACACACTCACGGGTTTATTTTGACCTGTGTGAGCTACTAGCGTACATGATGTACCAACTATCTACATAAAACTAACAATACTGAAACAGTAACATTCACAAGACTTAGTTAAAAACAATTGATGAACTAAGTTAATGAGACTGAAGGGCTGACATCGGTTATTCAAATTTTGCCTCATTATGGGTTAAGTAAACTGGAATCCAAAAGTTATTCCAATTAATTTCGACCCTACCTATTAATCAAAATCATGAATGTCAACAAAAATTGTACTATATTTAAATTCCTCTATCATTTAAAAGTTTTCCCAAAGAGCGACCAATTATTCTAAAGAGGCAGTTTGATGTGGACCAGCGTTGTTTCCTTACTCGTTTTCAAAAGAGCGCATTTAATTGAATGCCTTTGTATTACGCGCTCACACAAAGTAACTGATCAGGATTTTTTTTTATAATTATAAACTTGACAGCAATCGTTGATGGTACGGCGCGCTAGTTTATTAAAAGCCTATTCACTCAAAAAAGCATAGTGAAAAAGAACGAAGACGGCAGTTGGACGAGGTGATGCAATGTTTAACCCAACAACACGCTCAACGATGCTGCACCAGATGGAGATTGATCTGAAAACCCTCCACGACCAAACTCTCGACACAACATTTGGCGCATCGTACCCGGCACACATCGCAACACAACTCCTCAGACCAGTCCTCCGTATGGCTTTAACACACATCATGCCGGAACACGATGAATCGCTTGACGGCAAGACTTTGGTGGGTGGTAACTTCTGCCGGCAGTTTGGTCGTGGAGGGTCTCCAGTTCAATCTCTCTCTGGAGCAGCATCGTTGGTCGTGTTGCTGGGTTTAACATTGCATCACCTCGCTCAACTGCCGTCTTTCTTCCTATTCACTAACTCTTTTTAAGTGAATAGGCTTAATAAACTAGCGCGCTTTACCATCAACGATTGCATCACTGTTTACCAGCAGGATTGCGGTCAAGCACTAGTTTATAATTATTAAAAAAAAAACAAGTATTTTTCTAACCAGACCGTAACTGAAGCGCATTTCATTCAAAGGGCACTTTTTGGGATGGGATATAATCAAATGACCTCTCCCGCTCTGGACGGAGCGGAAGGGCTTATCAGACTTTTACTGACTAAAACCCATGCGTGTTTCTTCACTTACCTGTGCACCAGAGCCTTCTGAGAAACTTCTTTCTTTTTTTAAACTACCCGCAACCCTGACTCAGGAGGCATCGGTCTTCGTGGACCACGTCACGATCATTCAAAGGGCCCTAAATTAAACTTCACTATTTAATTACTAAAAAACTGATCATGGTCTATCAACATTAGATGTCTGTCTCACAAACTGTCTGCATATTAATCATTGCAACTCATCCTCTGCTATTTACCTCAAGAATTCATTACGTCACTCGCTGTTGATGGCAACAAAAAGTGCCTATCAGACGCCATTATTAGGAAAGTAGCCACGTCTGAGCAACCTTATCATCTAAATGGAGTTTCCATGCCTTTTTTCATTATTCCCTCTCGCAACAGGCCTCTTGAATCTTAGAATAAGGGGAAGCGTATCAAGGGACAATTTTAATTTCAATTTTAACTGTAATCAAATACATTCATATAACAGTATCCTAGAAAACCAAAGAGCATCTTTGAAGGCTGACGCTGGTATGATAAGTCTTCATGTCTCAGACCATTAAAATGAGCAAAAAAGGAAAATCCGCTATAATTGTAATCGACTGACAAATTGGTGACCTTAGTACAATTTACAAAGAGTATTTCCAAGGAGTTTCCTACCTAGATGGTTGCCTTTCACGAATCACAAAGCATATGTATGCTAGTGCTTAACCGTGATCTCCCTGTTGGTAAGTAATGATGCAATCGTTAATAGTACAGCGCATTAGTTTATTATGAGCCTATTCAATCTAAGCTAAAAGGTACTTAAATTGTAATCAGATGGGAAGTTCACCGCAGACCAGTTGTTCAATGTACGCTATATAAAAGCAGAAGAACTCACGAACGCATACGGCACGGGCGCACTCATTTATAGGATTTTTTGCTTCAATGGATTTGGTCAGTCAGAAAAATTAAGCTAGTCCATTCAAAGCGGAGTAAGTTTGTATGGAGAAATACTCAAGAAAATCTATAATAATTTGCCTATTATATCTCTACTGTTGCAACACGTGCCAACTATTTCTCTGAGAAGAAATGAAATGTTCACACCAGGACAGCTCCTTATATTATACAAAGCACAGGTCCGTTCGTGTGTGAAGTACTGCAGCCACATTTGGGCTGGTGCTGCAAAATGTCACCTGGCTACTTTGGATTCAGTGGAGAGGCGTGCGAAGAGGTTCATTGGCAACCCAGATTTACCTCAAAATGGTCTCCAAAGCCTGGAGCACAGGTAAAGAGTAGTCAACCTGTTGGTGTCTGTGTGTGTTATAGGATACATTTTGGAGAATGTGCGAGGGAATTGCATGATTTAATTCCTCCATCTCCGTTTCATCATCGAACGATCCGTCGTACGGCGAGTTTCCACCCTTACGTTGTTGACACCACAACGATCTGAACGAAGTGTGTCGCCTCATCTTTTATACTGCGGATATTGGGGGATGCAACAATCGTCGGACTACAATTTCAGTGTCATCAAGGCTAGAGTGAATAGGCCTCTTAATAAACTCACGCGCTTTGCCATCAACGATTGCATCACTGCTTACGATCAGGCGGGATTGCGGTCAAGTGCTACTACACAAGACTAGTGCAGGTTCGTAGATTTCTCATGCTGTTCCTTCACGATGTTTTCCTTTCATCATCATCATCAACCTTTTTTTTATCATCCCACTGCTGTGCACAGGTCTCCTCTCATACAGAGAAGGATTGAGCGTAATCACCACACTTGCTCAATGCGGGTTGGCGATTTCAGACTTACAAGTCCAGATTTCCTCAAGATGTTTTCCTTCACCTTCAGTCATTGGTGTCCAAGATATACTTAGAAAGTACATACAACTTTAGAAAAGTTACATTGGTACTTGCCTGACCTGGAATCGAACCCGCGCACTCATACTTGAGAGGCTGGTGTTTTAACCACTAGGCCACCACGACTTACCGCGTTTTCCTTTACCGTACTTGATAAGCAAAGTTCAATTATTATGATATTTTCCGAAAAATACACGGAATGTTGCGTAATTAAAAGCAATTCAACTTTTAAGCGAGACGTTGCCTTTTACTGCAATTAAATATTAATATTACCGAGTCAATTAAAGACCAATGAACTGGCATTCGTTAAGTAAGCACTTCGCTGATGATTGCTCTCCAATTCATAAACTGGAAACGTACCTACAATTTAAAGATGAAACGTAAAACACATTTAATTATATTATTTATTTTGTAACAACGTTATTAAAATGCCATTTATTATTTATTTTTTATTGATTGTGATAATTACGAACTATGTATATTATTGACTAGCGTCCGCCCGCGTCTTCGTGCGAGTGGAGTTACTTATTTGAACATTTTATTTTAACCCCGAAAATGTCGACTTCTATAGATACATAATTACATTTCTAGATCATAATATGCAGCATACATTTAAAATGTTTGATATTCTCCGCTCCTATAGGTCGTAGCTTAATGTTATATAGCCTAAAGCCTTCCTGCATTAATGAGCTATCCAATGCAAAAAAAAAAATTTCAAATCGGACCAGGAGTTCCTGAGATTAGTGTGTTCAAACAAACTCCTCAGCTTTATATATTAGTAATAGATTAAAATACATCTATAGTAATCTATACTAATATATAAAGCTGAAGAGTTTATTTGGTTGGTTGTTTGTTTGTTTGTTTGAATGCGCCAAACTCTGGGACCAGGGGTCCGATTTGAAAAATTATTTTAGCCTTGAATAGCCCATTTTTCAAGGGCTTAGGCTATATAACATCACGCTGGGATCAATAGGAGCGGGGCATATTAAAAATAAATATATCGAAACCTACGCGGGTGAAACCACGCGGCGCGGCTATAATTCGGATAAGATTTACTGCATTTCGAATTTTTCGATTCAATTGGCAGTCTCTCGACATATCTTAACAATCAAAAGTGGACTTTCGTAAACTTACAACCAAACTACATTTTAAACAGCTAGTGCATCCTAAAACAGAATACCAGTGCCAAAACAAGTGCAATAAGTTCAGCTTATAGGTAGTAAAAATCGCCATTCCACCACTGAAAATGTATTTTAAAATACCTAGTACATCGTACATCCTCGACCAAGTACATACCCATAGTTTACTTGAAATAAGCACATAGAACCGACCCACAGCGGCTGTCCGGGAACCTATTTATTTTCACCAGACTTTTTTGCTGCAAATTTTTCATACATTCCCTCGTAGATAGCGTGGTTAGATAGTACAAGTAGTGGGAGGCGCACTGAATAGCGGATTGGATTACGCAATGGTATTAAAGCGTTAAAACTCAGATGAGAAAACAACGTGTAACATAAAGGGTATATACATACCAAGGGCATAACATCTTTACATGATATCAAATGATATCGGAAAGTTTTCAACTCAAAATAGAATACTCAAAAAATTTATACTAAATTTTCGGTTCCGTGTGTTTCTTAAATTCAAATCAGAACAAACGTGCACCACACTACATACGTTAATAACTACTCGTTACACGTCACATTACTTGGCAAAATCACGATAAACGTCTTCAAAAATTCTGTGCGCCTAGTATGGTAGTAGCCTATTACAGGCGGTGTTTTTTCTCGTAACTTCCTAACATAAATAAAGACATAGGATTAAAAAACCCTTCCAATATCGATTGATACTCGTATCATGTAAAGATGCCATGCCCTTGGTATGTATATACCCTTTATGTTACACGTTGTCTAATAATACCCAATTAGCGGTATGCATTTTTTCAACTGGGTAATCTGATAATGTTTCGTGGTATAAAACAACAAAACCTTTTCCATGCTGTAACCAATAAAGTATTAAACCGCAAACACAGTAAAATCTAGAACAAAAAACCCACACACTAAAACACAGTGATCTAGCTTGAAATCCTGCAACATGACCACGCCGTATCCCTAGAGATCCGTGCACTCTCAGCAATTTGGTACACAGTTGTTGGTTCATTTGACGTACTTTTAACTTCTAATACGGAATTTCGTGCAAAAATGAATGTTCAGTAAGTTTTTGATGGCAGACGTGAAAGCTTTTGTACAGCTTCGAGAGTTACCTTATGTATCAAACCGCAGAATAACTTTTTAGTGCAGTAAGTGATTATAATTTTCGTGGGCAATTTCGTTCCGTCAATGTTTTTCATGAAATCAAATCTATAATTTACTAATACATAAAGCTGAAGAGTTTGTTTGTTGAACGCTCTAATCTCAGGAACCACTGGTCCGATTTGAAAAAATCCTTTTGCGTTGGATAGCCCATTAATCCAGGAAGGCTTTAGGCTATAAAACACGCAGCCGCTAGTAAAGTAGGTATATTTTCGTTTCATGAAGAGAATGGTAGAAGCAGTTCTTCTGGCAGCCACAACTCCATAGGATTGGCCAAATGATGCCCAGCCGAAGGATCAAATTAAATCATAACATTTGCTTGTTATTTAACTTTAGTAGGGAGACTTATAGTAAAGTTACAGAGATAAGTTTTAATCTCGTGGCACTATCGGAATGAAAAGTACCGTATTACTTTATTTTTAATCCTGATTACAATCCGTCCGTCCGTAATATTTCCGTAAATCTGTAATATCTTCGAAAATATTCATTTAAACCATATAATATATATATGTATATACTGTAAAGGGCCATACAGATCTATATTAAATCAACAATGTATTTAATTGGATAAGGATTAATGCTGTATTGGTTAAAATCGCTTCCAAAATTAGCCAACATTTGTCGTAAAAAGTAAATGACAAAAAATGTTGTTGTGGGATATCCATAAGAGATAGACATTTATATACCATCGTGGAGTTTTATGTAGAGTGTAGACCTTTTCATTTTCAATGTGTACAATACTTGGTACATCTCGTAGCGTTCAGCCTGCGTTTGCAATGTAAGAGGAAAAAAAATAATTATTTAAGAGGGAACTCTAGTGGTATTTTCTCTATACAAACGTATTCTGCTGTTTTTTTTCGTAGATAATGCTTTTAGAGCAATTTTTCTACAGTGTTACACTATGATTATACGTGCCCCTATCATTTGACTATTTCCGAAACTTAATTAATAAAAGAAATACGATGCTTCAAAATCGCGAAAAATAACCTATTTTTACCGTGATGTTCAGATGACTATTATACAAACGTGATAAGTTTTTTACAAAAAGAAAATAATAGAAGCATAGGTATATAGCGTAATATCGTACGGTATTCTGTTGTGGGGAAATGCCACTGATATTCAAACAATATTTGTTTTGCAGAAACGAGCTGTTCGTGCAATTTATAAATTAAGTCCGAGACACTCTCTCAGAGAAAAATTTAAAGAGATTAATGTACTGATCGTACCGTCTCAATATATTTATGAAAATCTTTTGTAAGCTCATAAAAATATAAATAGTTAAAAAAATACAGTGATGTCCATAATATAAATACTAGGAACAAGCACAAATTTATTGTACCTACAACAAGGCTCAAGAAAATAGGTGGCTCTTTTAGATGCCAATGTATACATTTTTACAATAGACTTCCAGAGGTGGTTCAAGATCTGAGCCTGAATAAATTCAAATCCTTCATTAAACGTAAGTTGTGTCAGAAAGCATTTTATAGTGTTAAGGATTATATTGACGACAAAAAGGCTTGGGCTTTTTCCTCTTGTAGTTTTAAATTGTAATTGTTTGTTTTTTTTTTTTAACCAAAACCAGTACACACTATGTAGCCAGGCATATTTTACGTTACGGAATTGCATCGCTGACAGGGGTCGGCACTGGTGCAGCTACACAGGAGCTAAACTTAGCATTCGGGAACACTGTTGGAGCTGCTGAACCTTGGACAAAACAACAAATAGATGCTTTACAGCAAGTATATTGAGCTCACCTCAATATACTTGCTGTAAAGCATCTATTTGTTGGGTTAGACTTTTTTCCATAATGGACGCTCTTAGCGTACAATATATTTCTGCATCGTTCTCACACGATTGATTTCAAAATTAATGATGTAATCAAATATTTTATATTTATAATTTTTTAATAATATTTATTACAATATATCAATAGCTTGATAATTTAAAAGAGTGTCCATGGAGTTTCTTGCCCGTTCTTCTCCATAGGTACCTACTCTTTGGAATGGGCGACTAGCTTCAGCGTACTGACTGACCGACCTTATGACAATTCAAAAGTGCCTGTAACTGGTTTATTTGAAATAAATGCTTTGATTTGATTTGATATACTTTTCCTCTAAATTTTAATAAAAATAACTGATCCGTCATGTTTTGAAAAAGAAAACAGCGGAATACGAAACGTCTTTTGATCAACGTTTTTGTAGGTAAAATCAACCTGAGCTGCAACTGTCCCTTTCGCACTTTGCCGGGAGAGGTTGGAAGCAACGTGACGGCAATAGTTTCTTCAAATTCCTATCTTCCAAATTCCTCAGCACTACAGTCTCCTCTTAAGACATCACATTAGAAACCTCAAACATAACAGTATTTCTCCATTATTTAATTAATGTACATACAAACCTTTCTCTTTAATCACTCTTTCTATTAAAAAACCGCAACAATATCTATTGCATAGTTTTAAGGATTTAAGCATACATAGGGACATAGGGACAGAGAATGCGATTTTGTTTTATACTTATGTGGTGATATACGTTATAACTAACACGTTGGAATGGTCAAGGCAAGAGTATTGCAGATTTTGCCGGTCATTTGTAATTATGTGGACGGCTATCAGCTTCACCATCGTCATCAATCAACATTCGCTTTGAATAAAGTCATATTTTTTGAGCCAAATATTTTTATTTTCTTTCAATACTTGCCACATTTGCCCCATACGGAGACGTAGCCCATATACCAAAAACTCACTAGCAAATTATCTAAATAACCTGGATACATTATTCCAGAATTCACCAACTCCACAAAGAACCTTTATTAGCAATTGATCAAATTGAAGCCTGAGAAATTGCTTGAATTGAGCTAGGACGCAATTTTTTTAGCTTTAATCAGACAGCATTCAACCTCGGTGCCTAGACCAGAAATATAAGACTATTTAATGGATTCATAAGAATTACGGCAAATTTGTTTACTTTACGATCTTTTTTATTTCCATAGAATTTATTATGAAACCAGACTTTTGAGTATTGAACTGAAAACTGAATTCAATAAAGTAGTCTGGAGTGCATTGGAATTAGCAATACGAGTGGAAAGCTGGAAAAAAAACAGTTTAAAGTGTAAAGCAATAAAAGTGAAAAGCAATAAAGTGATTTAAATAAAGCTAGTAATGTTTTTTTTTTGTATTTTTAACAAAGTAAAACACAGTCACACATCACTTCAATTACTACAGTCTGTCAAATATTCAACTTTACCATAACGTATTAAGGTTCAAAGTTGTTTGGGACAATAGGCATGTATCCAAGGTATGAAAATCAAAAAAATAATTAGTCCGTCTTATAGATAATAATAAAAATTAAGACCCGTATTTTTTATTTTGGCGAAATTACCAAAAACTACTGAGATATAGCGTATTAAAGTTATGGAGTGGGGGCTAATTACATCACGCCGTGGTATATTTTGGTATACAGCGTGACGTCATGCGACATTTAAAATCAATATAATCTTCCGAAGTATTTGAGTGAAATAAAAAATAAGTGTTCAATATTTTTTACTAATCTATCTGATGGACATTAAATTATTTTTTAAGATACAAACCAATTTGATAACTTCGGGTAACATGACCTACTGCTATCTGTATATAACGCGTTTAAAATAATCAGCCTTAGATGCCAGTATTGAGATACAGAGCTCCTCTCTTCAAGAGGAATTGTGTTATAGTTTATCACACTGGCCCAGTGCGGTTTGGTAAATGACTTACTTACTTACTTAAATGTCTTTGAATATTTGGTTTTAGGCCATTCCTGTTTATATACAATAGTTTCTTCGTCTTCTTCTTCTTCAGCCTATGGATGTCCACTGCTGGACAAAGGCCTCCCCCAAGGCTTTCCACGCTGACCGGCCTTGTGCTGCCCGCATCCATCGGCTTCCCGCGACCTTCACCAGGTCATCGGTCCACCTTAATGGGGGCCTCCCCTTGCGTCTTCCGCTGGGTTTGCTTAGAATAGTTTAGTTCAACGTTTTGGGTTAAGGGGTAATAAAATATTTACACGATGTAACACGTCTGGTAGATTAACACGACCACCAACAGCTGATAAATCAGTGCTGTTACTAGGCTACTGCTACTCTTTTTTGACCGCAATCCCGCCTGATGGTAAGCAGTGATGCGATCGTTGATGGTAAAGCGCGTTAGTTTATTAAGAGCCTATTCACTCAGAAAAACTAAGCGAATAGGAAGGAAGACGGCAGTTGAGCGAGGTGATGCAATGTTAAACCCAACAACACGACCAACGATGCTGCGCCAAAGGGAGATTGATCTGAAGACCCTCCACGACCAAACTCCCAACACAACAACATTTGGCGCATCGTACCCGGCACACATCGCAACACAACTGCTCGGACCCGTCCTCCGTACGGCTTCACCAGACATCATGCCGAAACATGACATCGCTTGGTGGCAAGGCTTTGTCTGGTGGGTGGTAACTTCTGCCGGCGGCCGGTGTTATGGCCTACCATCGAGAAACCCTGTACTTACTAAATGCAGAGTACTTTAAAAGCTGTGCTTTATATAATAGTTATAAAACCAATACTGACTGGCATAGCTCCCGCAAATCCCATGCAACCGCATTGTTCGCAACCACAAACAATTTTTGGATGCGATGACATGTGTGTACAAAACGATAATTGATATGGTCCACAATGCAATTTGAAAGTTTGATTGATTAGTTAACAGTCGATATCAATCAACCTTACAGATACGCAATAGTTTTGGAGTGGTTATGAATTCAAATCATTCGGTGGACCGGCGATTATATTACATCATCCCGTTTTAACCAATATCCCCAGCCCTTTCTCAAATATGTATTCGGGGTCGGTCTCCCAGTCGACCCAATGCAACTGAATACATTTATTTTACATGGAGTCACTGCCTATCTGACTATCACAACCTTTGTCGGTAACACGATACTTCTTGATAAGACCGTTTGACAGATTATTGGGTTGACCCGGGCGGGTGTTATAATTTAGCCGCTAGCATCATTCGGTTCATAGATCCAACTCTTGTTAGATTGGATCGAGAGAGTGTGATGTTTCACACCCAAAAATCTATGGCGATAATTATTCTAAGAGAAAGTAACACGCAAAAATGACTTAGACTTGTAAAGTCTAATTTAGGAACGTTTAAAGTTGTGAGTATCTAATGACTTAAAGCTTTTCACGATGCCTTAATATAGTTCTCTTTTAAAATTCGTAAGAATTTTTGGTTTCGCGGTTGAAATCCTATTGGACATCCTCCATTAAGGGGGTTACAGAGGGCTCTTACAGGTTTAAACCACCGCGGTGTTTCTACTTCTTTTTTTATAAAATTAGAATTTTAGCCAATTTCTATCAACGAAGGTAACGAAAAGGACAAAGATGAAAAGATATGGCTACGACCCTATAAAAACTAGCCAGTAAAGGCCATACCTAATAGATTAACTACTCACCGTCTACTACACACTACTCCATCGTGTTATTGGGTTTAAGCGTGTGAAATTGCGGAGTAGCAGTGCGGAGTCTGGATTTGTGTCCGATTGATAACAATATTTTCGCCCCTTGTTACACACAACTTAAACATATGAACGGGCGGGGTGGCGAAGTGTGGGTGTACCATAGGTTCATATCTGCCTCACCCCTCAGAGTCAGAAAGCGTAATGTTATATTTATGTTACTACTGGCTTTTGCGGCAGAACAAAATTTACTATATATAGAAGTTATGATAGTCCATGCAAACCTCGTGTATACGTGCGTATTTAATAGCATCAAACGCAAATATAATACAAATCCTGGATACAAGAAACAGAGATTTTCAAAGCAATACAACTTACTCAAACCTTTCCCATATCTCATTAAAACAAACCGAAACAAAATTTAAAATTCAGCACACAAGCTGACATTTTCGCCTATATTACATACCTTGCTTACTTATCTACGACGGTTGGAGCTCACGTAACAACATAAACTGCAGTATGTATGTTACAGAGCGAAATCCCGCGAAGAGGATCGGAGGATTTCAGGATACGAAGTTTACATTGGTATACAGCCTCTTGGGATGGGTAAGCTTTTAAAGCAAATATGCAACCGCACTTACAACTCCTTGCAGTTTTTCCCGAAAATATAAATATATTGGAAATATTTGGAAGTAGATTTGTGTTAAAGCATTTACAGTAGCAGTGGGGGGTTGGGGTTGGGGGGCTTCTATTTAAGTAAAACTTTACTTTTTGGTGAGTGGAAAAACCGGGAGGAAAATTATATGTGTTGTGGTAAACTAAGTGCCAAATTTCATCCCAATCCGGTCAATATTTATTGCGTGATAGTGAAAGTAATAATTATCCCCCTACCCATCGTCACAAACTTTCGCAGTTACGATATAAGCTTATTAAATTAAAACAAATGGTGAAAAAAGACCTCGCAGCCGGTGATCTAACCGCTAGTGAGACCGAGGGACCGCACTTGCTGAGTCTGTGTATCAACCACTCTGAGAAAAGCCGAGAGCTGAACTAAGTGGCAGAACATCGTACACAAAGTCACGAAGGCATTGTAGGGGCACGGCGTTCAGCAACGCATTAGGTACTAGCCCTAGAAGATTTTAAAACAATATTTTATCCTCAAACGATAATTTATTACCAACTAAATCTGACCTACTTGAACCGAACTTACGTATATAACAACTTTATTATACGCAGAATACATGGCTGGACTGAAAAAAAAAAAAACTATTGCAAACTAGGCATAGAAAATACACGAGATACAGCTCTCGTAAGCGTCAAAGTAACGCGCGAAAGCTTTTTTAAAATATCCATTTCACAACATTTTTTCACTCAAAAAACACGAAACGAACAAACCGAACAACAAATAAACAAGCAGCATCCCAAATATTCGGCATTTCAACGTTCAGGCCGAAAAAACACCGCAGAAACACTTCAATATTACATATTTCATCCTATTTCGAATTCAGACCCTGTCGGTGCCGTGGAGATAAGAGCTACTGCCATTAATATAGGGTACAGATGGCAAACAAAGTGAATAGACGAATAGACTATTTTTCGACATTCTCCTCATCGTGATCGCCGAATAATGGCTAGACGCTGACGAACGCGGAAAGCCGAAAAAGGAGAGTTATTAGGTCAATACTCAATAGGGGTGCGTGAAAATGATTGTTGAGTTGTCAAAAGTGAAATGTAAGGGTGCATCGGATATGGAACCTTTCAGATTATAAGGCAAGGGTGCGGGTTATCTGTTTGGTGCTTACGGGTCTAACAATAGATGGATCTATTCTGAATGAAAAGTATTTCTTTTCTTCGTTGATCTTAAGAAAACTCATACGAGAATTCTTTCTTATGTAATACACAACTAGTTTCTTTTTTTCAATTATTTACCAATTTATTATGGTTTTGATCGGCCATAGATTACCTTCTAAATTCATTCATTCCATATTCAATAACTAAGTTTGAACAGAACCATTCATGATTAAATTCGTAAGTATGGAATAAGTAAGAAAAAGTGATAATCGGCCAGATATATTAGCCGAAGAACTTGATAGCCTCCATGGCATCGCGATTACGAATGCGGCCGCTGCGCCGCGCCGGGAGGCGCGGGTTCCATCCCCGGCAGTGCAAATGTTTGTATGCATGAATATGAATATTTGCACTGGTTTGGTCATGCCTCGGAAAGCACGTTAAGCCATTGGTCCCGGTTGCCATACGAACATCTAATGGTAGTCGTTACGGGTTCGTATAATTTATGTTATTTAATTTTTATTATTCCGTATAATTTTTAGATAATATACCAAATTGTACCTAGTCTTGGGCTTAGGTCATATCTAGAAATATTCCTATTGCATATTATTTGATTCTTGGATAAATTTATAGACAACTAAGGTTGTGGAACAGTTTTTCCGAAAGCCGTTTTGGCTTTCATTAAAAATTTTCTATTTTTCGTAAAATGCATAAATGCGGTCACACATAGCTTTTTCGAAGATTTTTGACGCAGATGGCAAAAGGCCTATTGGGCGATAGTTGTTTGGGTCGGTTTTAGATCTTTTTTTTTTTTTGATTGGTTTTATTATAGATTTTTTTAATAAATCGGGGGAGGTACCTTCCTCATACGATGGATTCAGGAGCAGGTAAAACGGTAAGGTCAATTCGTTAGCGCATTGTCTTAAGAGCATTAGAGGTATATCATCGATCCCGTGGCTGCTTTTATTTTTTAGGTTTTTAATTATTTTGTTTACCTCCCAAGCGTCTATCGGGTCAAGAAACATCGTGTTCTTCGTTGGATTTAGTACAGAGGTATTCCTGAGTTTTGTACCAGATAAACTTGTGCTGCTTTCTCCAATGGCCGCAAAGAAATTATTAAAGATGTTGGCTATTTGTTTAGGTTCGCTTATAACTTCGCTATTTATATGTAATTTAATATTATTATGCTCTTTTTTAGTTCTTTTATTGGTTCTCTCATTTATGATACTCCACATAGTTTTTACCGTGTTGTTAGATTTTTTCATTTTATTTAGATATTGAATCTTTTTTGATTCATTGACTCTTATGGGTTCTTAGTTTTAAGTGTAAGTATTTTTAATAGTCTTTTGTTTTTACACGACATCTTGATGCATTTCGTTAACCAATATTTTTTAACTTTAGTTTTAAGTTTAACTTTACATTTTCGTATACAATGGTCAAGGATATTTGTTAATGTATCGTGAAATGCTTTATAGCTCTGATTTAAATTTTGTTTTTCAGGTAAGATTTTTTCCAATCGTGTTCATTTAGTTTAAATAACCTTTTTTAACAACCCAGGTGGTCGGTGTAGCTAACTGTGGTGTTGGTATAGTGGTGTGTATAATTGTACCGCTGTGGCCCGAAAACCTTAGTTCCTCTACTGTTATGTGTATTTGATTTGAGTTAGAGTATGTGAATATCAATTCTAGACATGTAGATGTGGTTTGTGTTATTCTCGTGGATGTTTTTATGTTTTGTGTAAGTTTTTATTCTAGCATGAGATCTAGTAATTGACTAGTCTTTACATTTCTCTCTAAGATATTTATATTAAAGTCTCCGCCTATTATTATATTAAATTTAAAATACTTATTATTTATATAATTAACGATATCTTTTAACTGTCTAATAAATATTTCTTCCTTTCTTCTATTCCAATACATTAATACTAATAATATGTTTTCTATGGGTAGCTCAATTGCATATACTTCTAAAATATATTCTACAGCCAGAATCATGAACACATAACAAAGACTTAAATATTGGTACTAAAACCGTATAAGATATTATGCACCGCGTATAAAGATAACTTATAATATTCAGCTCAGAGGGGAGATATATACAGCAGCTATAACTCTTTAAATAAAATTATCATATATCAGTCAGGAGTTACAATTTTATAACGTCTCGATAGGGGTTTTCATGGGTTTCTACAAGGAAATATATTTTTTCATAAACTCATAACTGCGAAAGCAAAATACACATGGAATGAATAACTTTTCCTGATAAAATTAATATATTCGGTCACCGAATATTACAATACCAATCTAATGAACCACAAATAAAACCGCAACAAAATATCCATAGCTACATCAAAAATATCTATTTCCAGAGAAAAAAAAACCTGATATTAATTCGCGAACAAAAATGGATCGCTCGGGTAATCCGGCGAGATGCTTTTTAAAATTTATTCGGCCTCTGGGTGCTATTTATATCGTCGTTTCAAAAATGAAGTGCGGTTATCTCAGAGACGTAAAAACGTGTTCGGAATAACAATTCGGTTTTCGGCAATAGCGGTGTTGGCACCCAGCCTAGCCGGGGAGCTTGCGTCTCACTAATTTACTTATACGCTACGTGACGTAAGTTGTGTTACTAATTTTATTGTTTTACATTCAAGTGTTTATGTTTATTAATTAAATGTTGACGTAGATAACACATTTTGCGTTCTCCCTCTGGGAGCGCAAATAAAACAAGATCTTGGTGTTTCGTAGAAGTTAAATAAAGCAAAACTGAATTATTCAAGACTTTTTTTTAAACGTTGCCCTGCACTAAGTTCTTCTCCTGTGTCGTGGGTGGGGTACAAACATTTAAATTTACATACACAAACAGTCAAGCCCGGAAAAACTACCTGTCCGCCATACAAATATTTGTTCCGTGCGGGAATCGAACCCGCGACACGCAACGCAGCAGTCGATCGCTCAGCTACTACTACTTGCGGTGAAGAAGTTAGAATAGATTTTTGTTTATCGTCAAGAATACTCTGAAATATTATAGAAACGCTTCACCACCACCACAAACTAGTGTGGCTACCATACGTTTTCATTACGATACTCGATTATTTATACGCATCGAGCGCGTTTGGCGTTCTTATTGTTCGCTCGATCTGTTAAGCATTGTTATTAAGCAATATGCGTAATTATAAGGTAAATTATTGTAAACATTATCATTTTTAATGTCTGGACTTCAATAAAGACGATGATCCCTGAGTTTGTTTCGGCTATTTCTTCTCAGAGGTAGTCAGTTAGGAAATGCCGGCATCATCTAGTTAAAAAAAAAATACATGACGTGTAAAAGTGATCGGTGATCCTACTTGCTTAATAAAAGATTTCATTTCATTTCATTGGTTGAGAGTTCTTACAACCTTGAAGCGGGACAATCGATCAGTCAAACGCGCTCGATATCGATGATAGTCTTCGTAATGAAAACTCACAGTAGCCACACAGTCAACTTAAAAATAATCACTATAGCATTGTGTGACCTATCCGTGCTTAGCTATGTCACCCGTTTTGTGAATAAAAAACTCAAGTGCAGATCTATGCCACACGAGCCATTAAATTCTACACGATACCTACGTGTGACTAATGCAATGAAAAGCAGAAGATGTACTGAATTTAAATTTAGTTTAGTATATGAACAAGGGAATGGGACTAGTGATAACTAAATTTATTTTCTAAATAGGTTTGTTTAAATATTTTTACACATATTTAATAACCACTTGCTGACCCGGCAGACTTCGTACTGCCTCAATTGATAAATAAATAAAAGACTTAGAGTACTTATACCTAAGTACTGTCAACCGTTTTTTGAATAAAGAACTCAAGTGCGGATTTATGCCACACGAGCTATTAAATTCTACACGATACCTACGTGTGACTAAGGTTCGTATTCCAGAAGGAAACTCAAACATTAATCTCTGTTTAAACATTACTTAAAACTAGATAAACCAATCAAATGGCTTGAAACGAGTTTAAAAGTAATGCTTGAGTTTTGAGTGAGCTTCTGGAATACGGGCCTTAGTGTCTATTTAAATTTTTGTTTCAAATCAGTGTTCTTTTAAGTTAAAGAAATATCATTGTTATTATAATGGTTATTAAGTTGATTTCATATTGTATTCAATAAGTTATTAAAATGTTTGAAGTTGTAGCATAAACTTAACCTTATTGTGTAGGAATTAAAGTAAAATATAACTATAATAAAGTAAACTCATATTTTTTTGCATTTTTTTTTTTAATAATTATAAACTAGTGCTTGACGGCAATACCACCTGATGGTAATCAGTGATGCAATCATTGATGGTAAAGCGCGCTAGTTTATTAAGTCTATTCACTCAAAAAACTTAGTGTTAGGAGGGAAGACGGCAGTTGAGCGAGGTGATGCAATGTTAAACCCAACAAAACCACCAAAGATGCTGCGCCAGAGGGAGATTGATCTGGAGACCCTCCAGGACCAAATTCTCGACACAAAAACATTTAGCGCATCGTACCCGGCACACATCGCAACATAACTGCTCAGACGCGTCCTCCGTACGGATTCACCAGACATCATGCCGGAACACGACGAATCGCTTGGCGGCAAGACTTTGTATCACATACTATTTAAGGATTCACCACTCTGTTACATAGATTTATAAATATTTCATGAGATCCTGGATATTACTGGCTGAAAACATAATAAAAAGATGATGACGACCTCTTGTCGACGGCGACCTCCATTTAATCCTCATATTGATGACACAAAAATACCATTTCCTACCAAAAAGGAAACCCTCCCATGTTACTATAGGTTTCTATTGCCGATAAACTGAATTTGGACAATCAACGATGATCAAAACCCTAATTGTGTAACAATCAATCACATTTTGGCAGATATGCCCAGTACATTGCTTCATATGTTCCAAAATATTGTCCGTTCAACGACATAAATAACCCAATCAATGTTGTTGAACTGTCAAAATGAAATCCATTCCTACTGTTAACGCGAGCGTTATTTCGCTGGTTATGTAACTACATATGGGTCAGCAGCCTGTTTTCTTTTTTGTTAGTAATTATACCAGTGGTTAACTGCAATCCAACCTGTTGGTAAGCAGTGATGCAATCGTTGCTGGTAAAGCGCGCTGGTTTATTAAGCCTATTCACTTAAAAAACTTAGTAAATTGGATGGAAGACGGCAGTTGAACGTGGTGATGCAATGATAAACCGAACAACACGATCAACGATGCTGCGCTAGAGGATGATTGATCTGGAGACCCTCCACGACCAAACTCCCGACACAACATTTGGTGTATCGTACCCCGTACACCGCAACACAACTGCTCAGAACTGCCCTCTGTACGGCTTCAACAGACGTCATACCGGAACACGACGAATCGCTTGGCGGCAAGACTTTGGTGGCTGATAACTTCTGCCGGCAGCGGATGTTATGACCTACCACCGAGAGATATGATCTATTCAGCTGAATCCGGTTAGACTGGAAGCTGACTTAGTTGGGAGAAGGCTAGGCAATGATAATTATGGTTGTTAAGAAATATTATGATTAACATATTTGAGTCCATTATTACCTGTTTTATTGGTGTGGATGGGAAATCAAATCAAATGACCTCTCCCGCTCTTACTGATGACTTATACTGATTAAAACCTACCCGTGTTCCTCCACCTGCCTGTCTTCCAGGGACACGGTTTCTCTTTCAACCAACTCTCAGCCATGACCCAGGCATTGGTCTTCGTGGACCCCGTCACGATGTGTTGACATCTCCATGAGGCGCGCGCGAAATACAACGCGCGGCATCGACCCGGGTCTGGTCCTTAAGGGCCGCGAGCTGCCCACTGTTGGACCGGTAACAGTGGAATCTGGTCCATTGTTACCGGTCCTACAGTGGGCAGCTTTCA
Source organism: Sesamia inferens (assembly GCA_037179545.1). Classification (NCBI taxonomy): domain Eukaryota; kingdom Metazoa; phylum Arthropoda; class Insecta; order Lepidoptera; family Noctuidae; genus Sesamia; species Sesamia inferens. The sequence goes on along the minus strand of CM073933.1, from coordinate 27,469,919 downwards.
TTACATCATCACACTAATATTATTTATATTCGTTACTTCTTGATTCTCAAACGTCTACACCATTTTTGATGAAACACGAAGATAGTTTATAACCAGAATTAACACATAAAACAATTTTTATATCGATACTCCACGGGATCGAACCTTATGTAAATAAAACAACCGAGCGCGAGAAATTAAATAAAAATTAATAATAGGTCCCACAAAGCTCCTTAAACTGACTGTCTACACACAAACAAACTCTTTTCAAATTAAAAAAATAACTGCAAAACGTTATCTAGAAAACACTGGCGGGCAATAAAGCAGCCGACCACTTCTCTCACTAAATCGTTTGAAATTCATCCCGGCACATTCGCAGTATCTACTTCTCCGAAGAGACGAAGCCAGTATAGCTCCTTAGGGAGAAAAAGATCGATGGCAATTTAAATGTGCTGATTTCTTCCATCGTAACCAGTAATGAGAGTTCGTAATTAGATTTAGTCCCTATCCGATTGCCGTCTCGATGATAATGATACGACAGCATTACTAAAACGCTGCGTTTTGAATTCGCTAATTGTGTTTTACTTTAGGTTCGTGTTATGTGGGGAGAATAATTTGGTGACAGGCTTTTGCGAACATGCATTTGTTGAAAAAAAACACATTATTTTTGAAGGTGATGCTCATTGGCCTCGATGTATCAAGAACAGATAAAATATTAGTTTAATAATTTTAGAAGTCAAGTCGACGTTTCTTCTTCTTTTTACAAGCTTTACATCTTCTGCTTTCCATTGCATTAAGAAAAAGACAAAAGATAATTAATATTAGTTTAGTCCTGGCAAATTAGTCCGCGCCTGGTGTAAATTGACGTATTTTTAGTAGCCATGTTAATCACGTCTAAACTGTCTATAGGACTATTACTAAACTAATATATTATATATACTAAACTAATATTATTATTAAACTAGTATTTGTGCTCCCGTGTGTTTCGTAAGAGGCGATTAAGGGAACTCTCACCAGGGAAGCGGGCAGCAGCGTTTCGCCTGTGGAAATTACTGCGATCCCCAACTCGCCTGCCAAGCGTGGGGATTATGGCAAACTCCCTCAATAGAATGAAAACCTTGGCCTTTGTCCAGCAGTGGACGTCTTACGGCTGAAATGATGATGATGATGATGAACCATATGGAGTGAGCTGTCATTCCCACTAACGCTTGACTAATCCCAGCTTACTCTAAACTCACTTCACGAAAGTTCTCAGGAGATTTTTACAATGTGGCTACTATGAGTTTTCATTACGAGATTCGATCACACGCATCGACCGCGTTTGACGCTCTCATTGGTTGAGAGTTCTTACAACCTTGAAGCGGGCCAATCGATGAGTCAAACGCGCTCGATATCGACGACCGAGTCTGCGTAATAAAAACTCATGGTAACCACACTGATCAATCGGCTGGTCGATGTTTACTATGTTGACTTGAAGCTTTAGTTCCAGAGGTAATGTCTCAAAACATATTTCAAATACGCTCCTTTATACTTAAAAGTTGATTATTACAAAATTTCCAAAAAATTTTAATTGATTCTAGTCCATCCTATCTAAAGTCTATCCAAAATTTAGTTTTCTTATAGACAAGAAACTCCATTATTTACCTCAAAATAACCTTTCTTTTTGTAAGAATAAATTGGTAATAACACTTACTTTTACTTGTGCAAGGTCGTCCATTAATCGATCCCGTCAGTATTTAAAAGCTACAATTTCTATATTTTTTTCTCGAAGACTTATTATCGCCACTTTGAAGTGAGCACTCAACGATCTCCTCAGACATCCCGACGGACCAATTCCTACGACAAGTACCTCAAGCGCAGAAACTTGATATTATCACGCAAAATAAATAATTTTATTTTAATGTACATTTTTGGTAAGGAAATATTTTTTTTATACTTTTGCCTGAAACATGAGCAGTTAAAAGAACGGCACCTTAATTGCGTAATAGGTATTACTATCAATTAGAATAATTTTAAAGCATATTGCTAGTCCATTGCTTCATATATTCGAAAAATGTGTCTGCTCAACAACGTAAATAACACAGTGAATGTTATTGAACTGTCAAAATGAACCGCTGCTACTGTTAGTACGCAATTAACATGGAGCGTTGACTTGCGAGGTAATTGCGTAGTACAGTAACAGTATCAATGGATTTCACCAAAGCATTTTGACAGTTCGCCAAAATTCCTTGCGTTTGTAACGTTTAAAAATCTAATATAGTTGTAAACGAGATAAGTAGCGAGATCTAGCGGTAAATGGTGGAATGAATTTATAATCGGTATCAAGTAGGTTCGTATAGATGGCGTTACTTAATAATCGATTTCTTTAAGATAATAATAATTTAAATTAGAATAAATGCATAAATTAATATAATAATTAAAACCAAAATGGAGTTTTTCTTGTCTATTTTAGAGGAATTTTCTTTTTATAACCTCTGATCTAAATAAAAATTAAAATATATTAACCCTTAGCTGGTTTCGGGGGTCAATAATTACCCCAGGTGCACACATTTTCAAAGATATCTTTCCTGTTTAAAAACGTATACTCTTGCGCGTCGGTGTAATCTCACTACGTCGCGGGGTGCGGCGGGTGACGGACGCACGTCGCTCTACCATTGCTGGAAGCGGAGGTACGTACACTGTTGGGGTCAAAAATTACCCCCGACACCAAAAGTGCTGTTTTTTTTTACCCGAACCAGATATACCTATTGCTGAACCTCAAATCAATATTCGCAAGAGAGGTAGGTGCTACTTATGTGATCGCAAAAAAGACGTAAAGTGTACCAAAAAGTGTAGCAAGTGCTTACTCTTTATATGTAAAGAGCATACTGCCAAAGCAATCACTTGTACCAAATGTTAGAATTTTAGGAGTAGTTTTTAGACTTTTGATTAGCGTTGTCAGTTTTTTATTTTTTTTTTTATTTTAAAAGAAGTTCCTAATTTTTGTTATTAAGATTATATAAGAAAACTATGAGAAAAAAGAAATTTAAGTTATTTTTACGTTTTTATATAATAAATAGTTCCTAAAGTAACAAGTGCCTAACTAAGTACAAAAAATTTAAAATATTTTAAATAAGTAAAAAAAATGTGATTTATGATTGTAATATACCTTAAAAACTGATTGATCTCTAGATTCAAAGTTGTATTTCTATAAATAAAACAAAAAATTATAAAAAAAATGTTTTTTCATTTTATTTTTTTATATTTTTTTAGTGGGGTCATGTTTCACCCCCGATACCAATAACGTTACTAATTTTAGCGAAACCAGCTAAGGGTTAAATGTCGCGTGAGAGGCAAGCAACCTGCGCAAAGATGAAAGCCAGTGTTGGATATTGGACCACGATATGTATGTAGAACTTTGATTTAACTCTTAACACCATGAGGTTGCAACGTGTACATTGAGGGACTCACATTTTTCTTTTATTGTCACCAAGGTTCAATTGCCTACTTTAATGGCATACTCCAATAATTCACTTTATTAATTTAAGAATTTTAATATAATGCTAAAAAAATACTCAACAAGAATGGCATACAGCTGCGTACAGGCCCGTTGATAGCATGCAACATTGAGGTGAACCAACTGGGTGTGAACACAAGTGCATGTAGGATTTATAAGGATCACACAGGCTGGAGATGCTGACTGCGACGGCGAGTCCATGGATTGATCTAACTTAGGGTAATGTGACATACCCATTGTAAATGTTCACCAATATTAATAGTGTCAGACGCGTGTGCGCGAAGTATCTAATTAAAGTTCTTGAGAATACTGAATCACATTCGTTTTATTCCAATCAAAACTTCATGTACAACATACCCTATTCTCATGAATATGCACCGCTTAACCAGGCCGGTGGTAAGTGACTCGAAGGTTACACCGCTTTGTTTACGTTTTTGAGCAGACAATTTTTTTTTTTTAGGCAGACTAATTTTCTTTAGAGTAGACACATTTTTTTTTTGAGCAGACATTTTTTTTTTTTTGAGCAGACAAATTTTTTTTTCAGCGTACATTTTTTTTTTGAGCAGACAAATTCTTTTTTTAACCGACAATTTTTTTTGAGCAGACAATGTTTTCAAACATATGAATTAATTGGTCAACATTGGCCCGGATTTCCTTTTTCACAAATTAAATTAAATTTAATTAATTTTTTTTATTAATTTATAAACCAGCGCTTGACCGCAATCCCGCCTGATGGTAAGCAGTGACGCAATCGTTGATGGTAAAGCGCACTAGTTTATTAAGAGCCTATTCACTCTAGCCTTGAAGACACTCAAATTAGTCCGACGGAAACACCGCCGCCGGCAGATTGTTCCAGTCCCTCGATGTACGCGGTATAAAGGAGTACTCTACGCCTGTGCTCTAGGCTTTGGAGACCAACTCGAGTTAAATCAGGGTCACCAATCAGCCTCTTCGCACGCCTCTCCACTGAATCCAAAGTGGCCAGTTGACACTTAGCAGCACCAGCCCAAATGTGGCTGCAGTACTCCACACACGAACGGACCTGTGCTTTGTACAACATTAGAAGCTGCCCTATTAAGTTCATCTCTTTGTTTCTATTTCTAAGAAACGGACAGAACATAAAATGTTAGTTTAGACTTCTCACATTAGTCCGCTTTTTACGTAAATTGACATATTTTTGGTCACCTTTTTTTATAAATTATAAACAAGCGCTTGACCGCAATCCCGCCTGATGGTAAGCAGCGATGTGATCATTGATGGTAAAGCGCGCTAGTTTATTAAGAGCCTATTCACTCTAGCCTTGAAGACATTCAAATTGTAGTTTGACAGAAACACCGTCACTGGCAAATTGAACCAGTCCCTCGATGTACCCGGTATAAAAGAGGAAGCAAACGCTTCGTCCGGATCGCAGTGGTGTCAACAACGTAAGGGTGAAAACTCGCCGAACGACGGGTCGTCCGATGATGGAACGGAGATGGGGGAATTAAATCATGCAATTCCCTTGCACACTCACCCGAATGCATCCTATAGAAGACCGATAGGCTGGCTACTCTACGCCTGTGCTCCAGGGTTTGGAGACCGTTTCGAGTTTATAATCGCGTCTAAACTGTCTATGGAATATCTTAATTTGACAGGATTAAACTAAAATGTTATCTTCAATCCTTTTCTTATTGAAATAGAAGATAAAATATGCACTTAATTTTAAAAAAAGTTTATTTTATGGAGAATCGGCGCCGATATCATTCAAAATGATCAAAATAATTCAAAGATTGTTATTGATAATGTTTTACGCAGTTAGGGTGCTAGTGAAAGCTGCAGGAAGCCGCTGGGTGAGAAAACCGGCACAGAACCAATAGGGGTTAAATATATTCTATTTAGTCAGTCATTCAGATTATGGAAAAATATTGGATACGTATATTTTGTTTTATCAAAATATCGTTAAAAGGTTAAAAATGTATGGTTAAAGAATCGCTAATCACTAGTTAACTTTAAGCAATGTTTATGAATAAGGGGGGGTAGATATTCAAATGACAACGACTTGAGGAGGAGGAGTGTATCAAATGCACGATTAAGGCTAAGGACTCACGAAGCCGTTTCCACCCGCGCCCGCCGCGGTGGCGGAATGTAGTTTTATTTTCAAAACTCATGAGACCGGAGCTTTTTGGCCGGCAGCGATTATCATCCGCAAACTTGGCGGTTAATTATCGCAAGACGGGCGGTTGTAGAACGCGTGGGAAATGTGCTTTAACTTATATATCTGCATTCTACAGAAGCTGCGGGTTCGCAACCGCGGCGATTGCGGTGAAAACCGCTCCGTGAGTTCTTAGCCCTAATCGCACAAAACAGATAAGCATATAGTAAAAGAGAAGAAGCCAAATATTCAGCTTTTTTATAATTATAAACTAGTTCTTGACCGCATCCCACCTGATGGTAAGCAGTGATGCAATCATTGATTGTAAAGCGCGCATATAATCATAAATGATAATGACACCTGCACCTAGGGGACCTAATATTTTCCTTGTGCGAGTCATTACGGCCACGTACGACCACTCACCACTCACGATGGTCCCGGAGGAGCAATTCGAGGTACAAGACCAAATGCCATCAATTTTATTAATCTGGTTGGTCTGTTATAGATAGAAATGGTTAGTGATATTTCAGTAGGGCTATATAAAGGGTGTGTCTGACATCGACGCACAAACGAGTACCATGGATCGAGTACATGATTCTGAACCCCCCAGTGGTGGAATTTTGCGTCGGCTTTTCCTGATTTAAAAAATTAATATGCAGTTTTTTTTTACTTTAGAGCGTTCATAATTGCTATACTTTTATAACCCAATAAGATTTTAAAGTAAAAATTAGTTAATTCGTTAATTACACAGTAAAGCGCAATGTGAACAGTACTATAAAAACTATGCTATCAGCTGATTTAATAGATTTCGCATCAGGGGTCAACGTCATACATACTAACATGCACAGCGCCACGCTTGCAACGTTCAAAGCCCGAACCGATACTTTTTTTAAACACTGTTACTTCTGTAACTGCTCATTAACGACATAAATGACTTTCATAATTTTGTCAGTGGCATGCGGTGTAGCCTTTTCGCGATGTTTGCGGTACGATGTCAGATACATCCTGTATACTATAACTATACCACAGTAAGTATTCAAAATACACAAGTCTCCTGGTGAGCAAAACTGAGAGTACCACAAGGTCTTGCGGGACTAAAAAGTCTTGAAATACATCAATTGTAAACAATTAAATAAAATAAATAAATAAATATGTACGGACAAATCACACAGATTGAGCTAGCCCCAAAGTAAGTTCGAGACTTGTGTTATGGGATACTAACTCAACGATACTATATTTTATAATAGACACATATATAGATAAACATCCAAGACCCAGGCCAATCAGGAAAAGATCGTTTCCCGTCATGACCTGGCCGGGGATCGAACCCGGGGCCTCCACGTCACAGGCAGGCGTGTTGAACGCTTCGCCACGGAGACCGACTTTGACCGAATTCGTACGATGAAACAAAGAGAAAGATCAAAAACACCTCACAGAAACTGTTACAAGAACCACCATTTATAAAGAGTCAATAACCATTATAAAAATACTATTTTCTTGAAGTTATAGCTATAATATATCTTATGTATATATATATTTTTTTAATAATATTAAATCAGTGCTTGACTACAATCCCGCCTGATGGTAAGCAGTGCTGCAATCGTTGATGGTAAAGCGCACTAGTTTATTAAGCCCATTCACTTAAAAAACTTAGGAATAGAAAGAATGACGGTAGTTGAGCGAGGTGGTTGGTTGTGGGCAATGTTAAACCCAAAACCAACACGACCTACGATACTGCGCCAGAGAGAGATTGATCTGGAGACTCTCCACGACCAAACTCCAGACACAACAACATTTGGCGCATCGTACCCGGCACACATCGCAACACAACTGCTCAGACCCGTCCTCTGTACTAGGGTGTTTAAAACCAGCGTCAGGCATTAGTTGTCTGACAATCAAACTGAACAGTAGAGCTATTCAGCAAATGAATCGCTATTTTTAAGGGTTCTGTGCTATTTAGTAAAAATGTCACCGTAAAAACTTAAGTGGAGTAAGGTATCAACATTGTCAATCTTAGCTCACTCCCCGTATGGACGACAACAGGTCAACATACCCGAAACTGTCAGAAATTCCCAGTCAGTTTTCAGCCTTGATGTTTTATACATAAAGTTGAAAATGTAATAAATAAATCTGACAGATTGTATTAGGCTGATGCGCTGTCGTCTGTAGGTACGTTATCATAGTGAAGTATTTTCAGAATAGAACACTTATTTGGCGCACCAAACAAAAACTTCACAAACTACACTAGATTTAGTTTTTTAGTTTAGTTCAACTTTTGCTTTCTATTTCATTAAGAAAAAGACAGAACATAATATGTTAGTTTTGACCTGTCAATTTAGTCCGCTCCTGACGTAAATTGACGTATTTTTGGTCGCCATGTTTATAATGGCGTCTAAACTGTCTATGGAGTAATTGAATTAGACAGGATTAAACTAAAATTTTTATTTTTTGTTTTGGTGGTACTGTCAAGCTGAGTGTCACGCTCATTTTTCATCAGACTTTTAAAATTGTTTATAGTGTTGTTTACTAAATAAAAGTACGTGATTTATGTAGCAAAAAGTGCATTCAGTAAATAATTCATAAAGAACAGTGAAATATCGCAGCATAGTGGCCACATCATGGCTTTGTCTCCAACCTCCATCGTAAGACGGATCACGCCGTCTTTTTCGACATGAACAATTCATTACGTGACATTGGCTAAATGCACAAACCGTGCGAAGCCATAAAAGAAAGAAAAGAAAGAAACTAAAATGTTATCTTCTATCGTTTTCTCAATGAAAAAGATTCACTTTATTTTAAAATTAGATAAGTTTGAGAACAAAACAATCGTCGCCGTTATTTATTTTAAGACCTTTTTACTGTTTTTATGTAAATACACACATCAAAAGTGTCTAGGGATCAACATATATTTTTGCAATAACTTTTCTCCTGATTGATATTAATTAAAATTTTCTTTAAGGATTCATCAAATAAAGTGTTTTCGTTTGTCACAGTAACGATAAACCAAGTCACCTTTGCATTAATAAAGAAATTTGCCATTTTCCTAATAAAGGGATATTTGACATTTGAACCACTAACACAAAAGTTCGAAAAAAGACTGAAACAACAGTTTTCTCTAAAATTTTATTAGGTAACTTAAACAATTAATAATCCGTGTTTCTACCGCGAACACTCACAACACAAGAACATCGGTTTGGCATACTCAAAATGAGTTCATCCAAATCACGCTGTGGAATGGCCGCCCATGTTCGTTGCAACAACAAAAAAAGGTCTTCTTGCGACTGGATACTAGAGATGCAACGGATATTCGGTAACTATCCGGTATCCGGCCTATCCGGCCGTCCTAATACTATCCGACCGAATACCGGATAGCTAATATTTGGCCGGATGTCTATCCGGCCGAATAAATAGAACAAACTGGATAAATGAAACATATTTTTGAGTAATTATTTGCTTTATTTAGTTAGTATCACTTTAATATAATTAGTTTAAGTTTTATATTTTTAATCGCACAATAGTTAATTAATGTAATACAAAGAAAATGAATGAATTAGTACTCATACTGCACTAAGGGCAAATTATGGTGAATGAATACTAATTTCTCTGCATTTGGAGGTAGCAAGCGGTTGCCTTTCTCTTCATAAATAAGGCCAGCTTCAGAAAAAAAGTCTTTCGCTATACACACTGCTGCAAGGTGCAGAAAGGTAGATTTGAGCAAACTGTGTTAAATTTGGGTATTGTTTGGTGTTAGCTGCCCACCAAGAATAAGAAGAAGATCGCCGCCTGCGGAAACTACTAAGTTTCGCCGGGTATCCGGTAGCCGGATATCCGGCTATCCGGCCACATGGTCAGCCGGATATCCGGTATCCGGTATCCGGCCAAACTACTATCCGTTACATCTCTACTGGATACCCTCGATATTCGGCAGAGCTCTTCTCTGTAGCATATCCCATGCATGCTCAATCGGGTTCAAGTCTGGCGACTGAGCAGGCCAGGGCAGGACATTGATGTTAGCTGCGGCGAGAGTCTGTCTTACAACTCTTGCGGTGTGCGGTCGTACATTATCATGCATTAACTGAAATAAGGGACCGATTTGCACTTGTAGAGGAACGATGACGTCTGATACAATCGTCTCAGCATAAATTTGAGCGTTGAGGTTGCCTCTGATCCAAATCAACTCAGTTCTTCCGCGGATCCAAATACCCGCCCATACCATGATGGTTCCACCACTATAAGGATGGACTTCCTGGCAGGATTTTAATTGCTGTTGGCGTCCAGGGGTTCTCCAGTGTCGTATACGTCTTGTATCCGGTCTCATACCAAAACGAGACTCATCAGAAAAGCACACGAAACGCCATTGTTCTTCTGCCCAATTTCTGTGTTCAAGAGCCCATTGATATCGAATCCTACGATTGTGCATTGCTATAGGTGGTACCCGTAGCGGTCTTCGGGAATGAAGGTTCACTTCATGCAAGCGGTTTCTGACTGTTTGGTCGCTAATTAAGTTCCCTGAAGAGTGATGAAGCCTCACGGCTAACATCATGGCGGTTATTGTTGGAGCTCTTCGAGTTAAGATTTGAATGTATCGGTCTTGTCTCCGTGTGGTGCAGCGATACCGTCCTCCATGGCGCTCAGCCACGGTACCAGTGCTTCGGTAACGTGTCCAAAGTCGACTGATAACACTCTGACTTGTATTCAGAGCTAAAGCCACAGTACGTTGCCGGGAACCAGCTTCTATCATTCCCACGGCTCTGAGCATTTCTTCCCTGCTTAAATGACGTCGCCGCTCCATAATAACGTTGGTTTTAATCAGTAGTAGGGAAACAGTAGCACTAATAATGTCTTCAATGCGTTGTATGTTTTTATAGGGAAAATATTGACAGCTGATTTTCATCTTTTACTCGAATTTGATTCACAGTTCCTGATTCAAATTATAAAATGCACCAAAAAGGATCCATATAAATTTATAAAATCATAAATTTATTACAAAGCCACATCTCAATCTCAAGAAATCCGCATAAAAATGCTTGATCCCTAGACACTTTTGATGTGTGTATATGCTTTACTTAATCTGAGTGAAATATACTAATTTTCTTTCAAGAAAACTTTTCTATCCTGATATTATAAATCCTCATAAATACAGGTGGAAATAATGACGTCAGATATGATCTAACTTCATTGTCTTAGTAGAAGAAACTGGACATTATCTTACAGTTTTTGTCCGCATTAGAGGAAATTAACGCCACAGGGAATGGCAGAAAAAGTTCACACGGTAAGCTGTTGAGTGTATGTGTGGGTCGTAGCTTGATAAAAGATAATATATTAATACATGATTATATGTATATTTGGCCGGAATTAGCCTTCGATGTTGACTTTTATTAGAGAATTGAAACAGTGTTTGTTAGTGATGATCTCAAGTCACCTGTCCCACCCCCGGGAAAAAGCCAAGAAGTGAGTAGATCTAGGAACTAAGAACGAGTTGAGCCAGCGAGTCCACGACGGCGTGGTGTGACGATTTCGGTATAGTCAACATAAGTTTGAGTGACCGGTATCATAATAATGAAAGCACCTGAGCTTTACAACTTTTCGGTCCTAAAAAACTAGCTCTATCATACATTCGCAATGTTTTTTGCCAAAAATGTAAACGAAACGATAAGACGGGTCTGAGCAGTTGGGTTGCGATGTGTGCCGGGTACGATGCGCCGTCGTTGTGTCGGTAGTCTGGTCATGGAGGGTATCCAGGTCAATCTTCCTCTGGCGTACCATCGTTGGTCGTGTTGTTGGGTTTATAATTGCATCACCTCACTCAACTGCCGTCTTCCTCCTATTCAGTCAGTTTCTTTTTTATTGAATAGGCTGTTAATAACGTACGCTTTACTAACAACGATTGCATCACTGCTTACCATCAGGCGGCATTGCGGTCAAGCTGTGGTCAAGTTTATAATCATAAAAATGTAAACGAGTATATGTAAATTAATGGAGAAATAGACTTTAATTCTTACATAATAATGTTCAGTTTTTATTCGCCATCATCATCCATCTTTTTTATCGTCATGCCACTGCCGGGCACAGGTCTCCTCTCATACAGAGAAGGATTGAGCGTAATCACCACGCTAGCTCAATGCGGGTTGGCGATTTCAGATAAAGTCCAGGTTTCCTCAAGATGTTTTCCTTCACCTTGTAATCAGTCATTGGTGTCCAAAATATACTTAGAAAGTACATATAACTTAGAAAAGTTACATTGGTACTTGCCTGACCTGGAATCGAACCCACACACTCATACTTGAGAGGCTGGTGTTTTAACCACTAGGCCACCACAACTTACTTTTTCATTACTCTAGTCATTCTGAAATCAACTATTGAAATAAACTTGATATGTGTTTAACATGAACTATGTCAAGTTAAATAAATATGAACTTTATTTAAATGACAGTTAATTTGATTTGCAGTGCAACACTGTACATTTTGAGAGCTATAGAGGAGGCTATGCTAAGTATTTCTCTATGTGGTCGAATCAGGAATGAGGAGATTCTTAGAAGAACGAAAGTCGCCGACATAACCCAGCGGATTAGCTCTTTGATGTGGGAGCTTGCGGGGTATATAGCACGTAGAGTCAATAGCCGGTGGAAAAAAAGAAAGAAAAAGCCAAATGGCAAAAAACGGAACCCTTATAGATTCGTCATGTCTGTCTGTCAGTCTGTTCGTCCGTACGAACAGACTGACAGACAGACATGACGAATCTATAAGGGTTCCGTTTTTTGCCATTTGGCTACGAAAAAAAGGCTGTGACATACGGATGTCACAGCCTTTTTTTTTCTGAAACTATAAGAACTATACTGTTGAAACTTGGTAGGTAGATGTATTCTGTGAACCGCATTAAGATTTTGATGCAAAAATAAAATAATAATAATAAATATTGGGGCTCACCATACTAAGAACATGATAATTAGAGATGCAACGGATATTCGGTAACTATCCGGTATCCGGCCTATCCGGCCGTCCTAATACTATCCGACCGAATACCGGATAGCTAATATTTGGCCGGATGTCTATCCGGCCGAATAAATAGAACAAACTGGATAAATGAAACATATTTTTGAGTAATTATTTGCTTTATTTAGTTAGTATCACTTTAATATAATTAGTTTAAGTTTTATATTTTTAATCGCACAATAGTTAATTAATGTAATACAAAGAAAATGAATGAATTAGTACTCATACTGCACTAAGGGCAAATTATGGTGAATGAATACTAATTTCTCTGCATTTGGAGGTAGCAAGCGGTTGCCTTTCTCTTCATAAATAAGGCCAGCTTCAGAAAAAAAGTCTTTCGCTATACACACTGCTGCAAGGTGCAGAAAGGTAGATTTGAGCAAACTGTGTTAAATTTGGGTATTGTTTGGTGTTAGCTGCCCACCAAGAATAAGAAGAAGATCGCCGCCTGCGGAAACTACTAAGTTTCGCCGGGTATCCGGTAGCCGGATATCCGGCTATCCGGCCACATGGTCAGCCGGATATCCGGTATCCGGTATCCGGCCAAACTACTATCCGTTACATCTCTAATGATAATACTATTTTTTTTTTCATCAAACACATACGTGTGGGGTATCTATGGTTAAGTCTTCAAAAATGATATCCTGGTTTTTTAAATATTTTTTTTCTAAACCGAATAGTGTGCGTGACAGACGCTTCCAAAGTGGAAAAAAGTTGGATACCCCCCCCCCCTCTAACTTCTAAAATAAGAAATAGAAAAATCTAAAAAAAACATATGATATACATTACTCTAAAACTACCAACGAAAATTATTTTGAACGAGATCTAATAAGTAGTTTTTTTTAATACCTCGTAACCACTTATTACCGCGTAATCTTTCATACAAATAACTTAAATCCTTTAATTTCATTTTTGTATCCCTGTAGTTATCGACCTTTCCGATTGGAATTTTTTAGGTGCAAACATACAAGCATGCTTATCATATCATATAATTTAATTTTTAGGTACTATTATAATTCATTGTATGGGAAGTACCTTGGCCAAATGGGTACCTTGTGTGTAAAAGTACGTTCAGTCATGTATGTCATTACCACAGCCTACCTATAATTAAACTCCATTCGGTGGGTCAACGATAGCCTTTCCACAAAGTCATCATGTGGGCTACAGGGGGAAATGAGCGGGTCTTATGTCTCATGACAGTTAACGTGACATTCAAGCGGGCTGCGCATTCCGAATTTAAATGGAGTCCACTGTTTGACGTTTAATATCGTTTTAATTTATTATTCCTGTCAGATACTCCAATGAAATATAAAAGTTACCTTGGCAAGCACAAATATTTACTAAGGTTGTGAGTACAGAAAGACATTTAACTGTGTAACTACCTAAATGTTAAATGTACCACAATATCACATTACCTATGTCTAGCCTATAAAGATATTTGTATGTTTCAAGTATTTTTTTTTGTTTTATTTTTTCGACTATTGAGATTTTGGTAGGCATTTAGTAACTCCACTAAATGCCTTACTGAACAATAAATGTCAAAGTCGTGTGTAAGTTCAGTCTAACCTTTCCCAATTATGTTATCCTTCTACTTTAACCAACAAAAATTAGAGCAGCACCAAAATCAATTTCATTATTTTTTTCTACATTGTTCCATCGCTAACCAGAACAAGTTTCCGTAATTCGTTTATTCCCCTATTTCCTTACTTCGTCACCGCTACCTCCCGGACACAGGTAATAAAACATTCATTCGTTCATCACTCCCGGTCCCTCGAGACCATTCGTTCACATTCACTCGAAGAGATCCACAATATTATCTCAGTAAATGTGTTATAGTGGCAGAAAATTAATTGCTATTATTAAGTGATCTATTTATTTGTTGAGTAATTTAGCAAATTGTGGAATTATTAATTAATATTAACAATTCTATAATTTATTAATATAATTATTAACGGTATTGTAAAGGTTTTGACCGGTCGTAACTATGAAATTATCACTGTTATATTAATATCTAAACTATAACTGTAGATAACAATTCTGTTATATTTATTTGAAATGAGTTATTTAACAACCTCTTACCTACATATTAGGATTGGATTACAGAATGGTTTGTCGAATGTTTAATTGTCAAAAGAAAAAGACATTTCACTCGGGTTCAGGGTGACAACTAAAAAATCAACTTTAGTTAAGTATACAGGTACCTTCACCCTATTTTAGTCAAATCTGCCCCCTAATCGGCGAACACATTTTTGTCAAATGCTTGTGACTAGTTGGGATCAGTTGGGATCGTTTGGACCGAACGGACCAATGGGCGGTCTCAACTAGTCGCAATCATTTGACAAAAATGTGGGCGACCAAAGAATAAACAGTGGTGGCCTACCACTGTATTGGTCTCAAACCTTCTAAATCTTTTACTTTTCTAATAATATATAAATTGATCCTATTGGAATGGGTACCAGCTTCCATGTGATCCATTATCCTTTTATTAATTTAGCTAAAAAAACTATAATAATACAGTGAATCTAAAATGACAGAACCAGAGAAGGTGTGCCTTTATGCTGTATCGTAACGCGAACTCTGACCGATATTTTAAAATTTTCAAATCATCACGACCAGAAAATTGCAATTTGTGGGTGCTACGACAAATGAACGATTATATCCATTGTTAGTGTACTACCATATTATTGAGACCGCGGCGCTACTACAGTTAAAGAACATTAAGGAAACTACATATCCTCGACAGTTATATTTATAAATTAAGCAAACAAATCGACCGTTTCCCAATCCCAAAGCAAGATTAAACAAGACCACAACATCTTGACTATACATAATTACCTACCCGACATCGATTTACGGAATGTTCAACAAACGAAGGACGAAATTTTAATGCTTCATCCAATACCTATTGAATATTTAAATTGGAATTAACGATCAGAGACGTTTTGTCAATTGAGCTTTAATACGTTCACGAAACCAGCAGAGCGAGGCGAGGTACCAATGAATTCGATCAGCTGGAAGAAGAAATAAAAATTGGACGATTTTTGACTGATTGTCGCTTCATTGTGAGTGGCTGTGACCCGCTTACTTTTATGTCGACCTGCTATTTTGGGGTACGAAATAAGGAATGAACATGTTGAGTTAGATTAGAAAGTAGATAAATACACAAACCGCTACAAGAGATTATTGTGGCGCTTAGCAGAAAATTGGAACTTACTCCGCCATTTCGTTATTTCAAAAACTATGCATAAAAATACTTCACATTTTTTATCTTATACGCTTCTTTGTCGATGTCGAAGTTCTTGCTTCGTTAATTATAATTATACTTAGTATGAGTCTGCGGGTTCGATTCCAGGTCAGGCAAGTACCAATGTAACTTTTCTAAGTTATATGTACATGTACAGTAATGACTGTAATGACTGATTCGACCAATACTCAATATTCCAATATTACCGCAGCGGTCAACACGCCTGCCTGCAACGTGGAGGCCCCGGGTTCCATGCCGGGGTACTTTTTGTTTATATGAAAAAAGAAAAAATACATGTTTAGTATTTTTTGGAAATCTGACTGACGGAGGACTAATAAGTTTTTTTTAGTCAAATACTCTATTCTCCCACCCTAGCTGCTACGGACAGGGAGCCCTAGCCTGATACTACAATAGTGTCAGAATACCCTATCAACGATCTAATAATGAACGATTTTGACAAGTTTCGTAATCTACACCGTCATTAGACGATTGATTGGCGTCATTTAGACTTTCCAGAGGTCCATCGCTGACACTGCACTCCATATTAATTAATGTTCAAATTGAGTATTGGTCTTTAGAAAATCATTTCTATTAACGGGTTTATAATAACGGCAACACGGCAATGTCATTTCATCACCTTTCCATTACAAGACGACTGAGATAATTGATCGATCATTATGAATTTAAATGATTACGAACTTTTAAGCTCAATGACAATGGAATCGTGTTGGTATGACAAATTTATAAAAATAGCAGACTAGGGCCCCAGGGGTGCAGCAAGGCGCTGGTCGAGGTGGCGGCGCCAGACATCGCCGCGATCGGTGCGAACCTCGTTGTGAACTAGTCCTAATCTTTTTGTAATGGTTCCGAACTGCCAGCGCTGTATTTGGCCTGCGTAGTCACGGGCTTGTACCCGGTTATCTACACTGAATTATCGGACTCCAGTTCATTTTTGTAATATGATTGACATAATGAGTTCGTGTACAGAAAAACTACAATATATGTATATTCTCACAAGGAGTATGTACTCGTATGCATTACATATAGGTTGAATCTACCTCAATAATGAAGCTCAAGAAAATGTAATGTGAAATAAAACTTTAATAAAAGCGCAAATGTATCCAAAGTAAAACAATTTTGCCAGATTACCTGGAGACACAAAAAATCTAGCACGAGATGGGATTCCGCTGCAAGCTGCACGCTATCTAATAACTAACCCACACGTACGATTTATCCGCCATTTGAGAACACTACAACTGTATACTGCAAACATACAGCTACCATTTCTCAATTCTTTTATTACAACCCCGTATTTTTCTTGAAGGTTTACGATTTTAGGAGCACGATAGTGTACCATGCACGCGAGCTGGCAATGAAACACCAATTTATCAGTAATTCGGTTTTATAACATCGCTGATGCAATTCCAGGACGTGTAGCTATTTTACGAATGAACGAGCAAACTGTGGGGTTAATAGTAATTTTCTTAGTGAATTTGAAATCGCTAATATTCCAATTTTCCTGCACGACACTGCTTGTCTACGCTTGACTACTTACTGCCATTATGCAGTTGATTTTTATACTACATAATACTTGCAGCTCCATAATATGTAATACATAGGAACTGCGCCTCATTATCAAAGCCATTATACTATTTTAGGGAATAAACGTCACTAAAGGTGTTATTAACTTGACCACGGTCCGGCCCGTGAAATGTCAATTTTAAAAAAAAAGTCAAGTGCGAGTCGGACTCGCGGACGATACCACGGTTCCATGCCATTATCTATACAAAAATATGTTTTGAGGAGTAATTATATAGCGGCAAGATAAATACATAATTTGTGAAAATTTCAACTGTCTATCTATAGAATATTACGTAGGTACACCATATAGATTACAGAACATAAATATGAAAATTTTACAAAGGGTGATGCAATGGGCGGTCTTATCGCTAAGAGCACGGTTCATGAGATACAACCAAGTGACAAACAGTGAAATCTCGGGGTAATAGGGGTTTTACCCCCTGATAAATATATAATAGACCGACGAGGCAATCATAAAAATCTAACTTGTTTTTAGATGTACGTAAGCAAGTAATAAAATAAATTATTACCTATCCATTCCCCAGTCTTGTCACTAGTGCTCACCGAAACAGTTACCTGACTCATTACCCCCTTATGCAAACGTACACAGCAGGTATACTTACATCTGGTGAACCTCGATATTACTTACACGTACAGCGATTTATGTGTTTTTCCTTTTTTGTGAGTTTTTCGTGTCAAGATAACTGCACTGCACAACCTAATCAGCCTTCCACAAGCGAATCTCACTGGTTTTGGGTTTTCAAGAGGCACATAGTAAGCCGAACTAAACTAGTCAAGTGGAAACTGGAAACGCGACCAACGATGCTGCGCCAGATGGAGACCCTCCACGACCAAACTTCCGACACAGCAATATTTAGCGCATCATGCCCGGCACACATCGCAACACAACTGCTCAGACCCGTCCTCCGTACGGCTTCACTAGACATCATGCCGGAACACGGCGAATCGCTTGGCGGCAAGACTTTGTCTGGTGGGTGGTAACTTCTGCTGGCAGCCGATGTTGTGGTCTACTACCGAGAAAATGGATCTAATGTCTAGGAGTTATACTTGTATCGTGGATGCGTATACAAACATTGAAATTCACGTACACAAACGATCCTCAAAAAACACCTCAGAATATTGATGAATGCCATGACGTAATTACAACAGGAGATACACCGGTAACTGTCAGTACTACGACCTCGGCACAACGACCAATTACTCTTCCTGTTCCCTGAATCATTACGACTCCGACAGTAGGTACATGAATATTTAAACGTCCTCCTGAATATACAAGCACAATGTATTTTTTGTCCCTCCTTTATTACTATCAGATGATAATTAGAACTTCCCGGTATTTTTATTACGAATTCATGTCGTAGAGTGTTTTTAATGTATAAAATGTTTGAAAAATGTCGCATCTCCAGGCAAACTTCTAGTTTGGGGGTCTCCATCTATTTTATTTTTGTACAAATTGTGATATTTTTTTTTTTTTTTTTTGTTATGTAATGTAGGCGACATTGTGTCCCACTGCAGGAGAAAGGCCACACGCCTTTCCTCCTAGTCTGTTATTATATACAGGGTGTATCTGACATCGTAGCGCAAACTTCACGAAAATGCTAGACCACATGAGTTATATAAGCATAACCTTAATCTTATATACTTATCAAGGATATTAGACAACAACCATCATTGTTAATTAGGCAATAAATATGATAGCACGTACTATTTCCTGGTAACATAAAGATAACAGGAAATGACTTAGAATAAGCACCCTTTGTATTACAATAGCATATAAGGTTTTTATCAATGAATAAAGTTAGTCTTAATCCGCTCTTCAAGCTGAACACTTGTCTTTTTAAAAAGCCTTTCGCCTGCGCCCACAACCTAACTGGCGCAGTCGGTACGTCGCGTTCTTCGGTTCCAGAGGAAGATTTCCGTAATCCTAGATTCCGTGGCGTGATCAAGAACCTACCGTGGGCAGCTCGCAGAGACAACGGGCAGCAGAAAAAGCAAGATTAGAAGCAAGAAGTTACGGACGACTCAACAGCCTTCTCATCGGTTATGCTCGTGGGGTAAGCATTAAATCTGATTATTCCCGAGATCCTTTGTTTTAACCATTCCTAGCACTAAAAAGCAACTTTTGCGTGTTTCTGTGTTGAGGTATTAGTATTCATTGCAATACAACTTTTTATCGCTGTCTCTCATACATACTTGTCAACTGATTCAGGAGATTAAAATGGATCAAGATAAGAAGACACTTGATGAGAAACCTATGATTGAAGAGAAGTCGATTCCCACCGACTACTCTACGTTCTCGAAACTGTTACCTAACTATGACGGAAACAGGAGAACACTAGCATTTTACATAGAAGGTGTAGAAAATGCACTGGGACTCATAACCAATAAAGAAGATGCGTGTATAGCGTGTCTAATAAGAAACAAACTTACAGGTAAAGCTGTTGAAGCTTTGTCTGAAAATCCCGGCACAAAATCCTGGGAAGACATTAAATATGTCTTACAAAAAAAATTCGGAGAATTTAGGACCGAAATCCAATTGGTCCAAGAATTAATGATAGTTAAACGTGAAAATAGCTCAATAGATGCGTTTGGAGATAAAATCAGGTCCTTAATGAGTACCCTCATATCAGCTAACCCAGACAAAAAAGATTATTATGAGCAAATGGCTCTAGAAAATTTTCTAGACAAATTAAATCCCATTACAGCTATCCTGATAAAACTAAAATGTGTACAAAACTTAGAGCAGGCTATTACAGTAGCAAAACGAGAGGAGATCAAACTTAGGGCTAGACGTAGCGAACAAAATAAAAATAGCTACAAACCTAACCCAAATAACAAATCTAATAAATCAGCTGGCTTTCAAAAGAAAACATTCAGTAAAAATAATAATAATAATAATCCAGAACAACATTCAGCTATGGGAAAAAGCTATTACAGTAAAAGCTTATAGTACCAATGAAACTATTAACTTCATACTAGACATACCAATAGTTGCTGAACAACCCTATAACCTCCTACATCTCTATTCTATTCCGAACAATAACAATACTATCCTGATACCTAAAAATCCTCTCCTTGTATTGGGAAATAATGAGTTTGCCTATCCTCACGAGCCATGCACGACGATAGTGGAAGACGAAGTCATTTGCAAACACCTAGAATGGAACACTCTACTGCACTCAGACGATTGCTTAGCCCAACTCATCCAACATCAAGAACCACACAACTGCACCTATGCAATTGCAACCTTCGAAAACAACATCATCCAGCAAATCAAGGACAACAGCTGGATAGTTATCATAAAACAAGAAGAAGTCATCAAAACAACCTGCGGTAACAACGTGCAATACCAACGCAACAAAGGCGTCTTCTTAATCACAACAGACAACAACTGCAAGGTACAAGTCATGGATAGAACTCTTACAACGCATCAAAGGTACATAAACGTAAAGGAAACCATACCATTACCACGGGCACACCAAACACCAAAAGTCCTACCAATGAAAATTAAACTAGAAAATATCGAATAAGACAATCTGAAGAAAGCCATTCAACAATCAGAAGAAGTGGAGTCTTCAATAATAGATCCTGTTATCATTACCAACACACCTAGCTGATCATCGATATCATTATATATAATAATCATAGTAACAGGAAGTGGAGCAGCAATCTACAAGTTCTGGTGGAAACCAAGATCAGCACATCTTCCGGTCCTGCAACATCCTGAAGAAGATGCAGTCCAACTTCAGTCGCAACCTTCGGCGCGCCTTCATCTTAAGGGGAGAGGAGTTATATAAGCATAACCTTAATCTTATATACTTATCAAGGATATTAGACAATAACCATCATTGTTAATTAGGCAATAAATATGATAGCACGTACTATTTCCTGGTAACATAAAGATAACAGGAAATGACTTAGAATAAGCACCCTTTGTATTACAATAGCATATAAGGTTTTTATCAATGAATAAAGTTAGTCTTAATCCGCTCTTCAAGCTGAAGACTTGGCTTTTTAAAAGGCCTTTCGCCTCCGCCCACAACCTAATTCATGCCACTAATAAAATTATGATAGTCATTTATGTCGTTAATGAACGGTTACAGAATTCACAGTGTTTAAAAAAAGTATCGGCTCGGCTTTTGAACGTTACAAGCGTGCCACCGTACGGAATTGTAAGTATGACGTTGATCCCTGATGTGAACTCTATTAAATCAGCTGATAAGATAGTTTTACGAGTTCTGTTCACATAGCGCTTTTTGTGTAGTTAGCGAATTTATTATTTTTTACTTTAAAATCTTATTGGGTTATAAAAGTATAGCAATTAAGAACGGTCTAAAGTAAAAAAAAATGCATATATATATTTTTTTTAATCATGAAAAAGTCTACGAAAAAAAAATCCACCACTGGGGGGTTCAGAATCATGTACTGGATCCATGGTAC
Source organism: Sesamia inferens (assembly GCA_037179545.1). Classification (NCBI taxonomy): domain Eukaryota; kingdom Metazoa; phylum Arthropoda; class Insecta; order Lepidoptera; family Noctuidae; genus Sesamia; species Sesamia inferens. The sequence goes on along the minus strand of CM073933.1, from coordinate 27,448,034 downwards.
TCGTGTGTACGTCGATGTCAGATACACCCTTTATTATAATAAAAGATTTTGACAAGTCTCATAAACTACTAACAAAATAGCGTCATTATGACTTTCCAGTGGTCGATCTCTGCCACTCCAGTACATATTAATAAATGTTCAAATTGAGTAGTAGTTTTTGGAAAATCATTTCTATTAACAGGTTTTATGACAATACGGCAATGTCATTTCATCACCATTCCATTACTAGACAACTGAGATAATTGATTGATCATTGTGAATTTAGCAGATTACGCACTTATAAGCACAATGACAATGGAATCATGTTAGAATGACTAATTTATAAGAATAGCAGACTAGAGCTCCTGCCCGTGTGGTACCGGGCTTAGATAGTACCAACCCATTTTCTCCCGCGGGTGCCTTAAGCGGCTACTAAGAGAAGTAAGTATCAGGGCTTCTCCTGTGGAATATCAAATTACTGCGATCTCCAACCCGCTTGCCAAGCCAGGGGATTACGGCAACCCTCCAAAATGGAATGAAAGCCTTGGGGAGGCCTTTGCCCAGCAGTGAATCTATAGTATAGTAATTCAGTCTATAGACTGAAGAAGAAGAAGAACAGCCCCTGTTTGTCGTATGATCGCGGGCCATGTTAGCCCCGCAAACGTTACCAGATTATCACACCACTTTCGTCGTGGTTCTACCTCGACGATAATAATCTTCCGTCAGTACAGAGTAATTTACCTTCTCAAAATTTCAAAAGAATCTCACCCTGATTAACACCCGTCAGTATCTGAAACTACAGTTTTTTGCATCGTCGGAAAATAAGTTTTTGGTTTTCATAAAACCTTTGAGTGAGACGGAAGTTTTTCGAAGTTTTCTTTTCATTGAGATCCAACGAGACTCCTTTGAGAGAAACCTTTTCGTACAATCAGTGATTTAATAATCAAGTGCTGAAAAATATCGAGTACTCATTTTACAACTTATAGCTCTACATATAAACCCTCCCGACACTGATCTCTCAGTTTGTTTCGGCGTTTCTTCTTAGAGCTAGTACCTACTAGGAAACGCCGCGGTCATCAAACCAAACTAATAAAAATTTCGATCCAGCCGTCCCTTGCTGCCCTTAGCGTATTGTCGCTTAGTTTTTAGATGCCCCTGGCAGGAGGCTTTAAATTTGTTTAAGGCAGCCACAGGATAGTCCGGTTAAGTAGACAGGACCTCTCAAGGTCAACTACAAGATGCCATAATAAAAAAAATCTAAACCTACAATTTTCAAAAAGAGAAGAAACTTGTTTGCCACAAATGACAAATCATAATATCATGCACACCATATTTAGGTATACCATATTTTTACGGGGTGGAAAATCGTCAATGGATGTCCGCCGCCCTGGGGTGGGCGAAGGGGTCTGTCAGACTCCTACTGACTAAAAACCACCCCGGTGTCACTGCAGTCAAGTGCGCGCGGGGCCGTGGGAGTCCTTGATTCTGCCGGCGTCTTCTGCGGCCTGGGAAGGGAGTTGAGATCTCCCACTCCCGTTCCGCAGCTTCCTTCTGCGACATCACGTCCTCGCAGAAGGTCACCACCGCGTCCCACGACTCTGGCTACCGACCATCCTTCGCACCACTGCCGGCAGCGTCAGGTCGCCTCCTACTTCATTCATCACACTCGGAGAGCGTGTGTTGCACCGTGTCCTCCACGCATTGGACGCAGTGGCGGCACCGAGCGTCCGGCACTCTGTCTATGCGACGCAGGTACTTGCCGAAGCAGCCGTGCCAGTACCTACGTCACCCTGAACGACAGGGAGCCGTGCCTACACCTAGGTATACCTGCACCTACCTAGGTGTGCGTGATATTATGATTTGACATACCTAACGAAGTAGTTAGGTTAGCCAGACGGGATGGCAACGTGGTATTTTTAGTGATTCATCACCTGCCTGGTCTATTCTCAACAATGCTAGGGCTTTTTTTTTTTGTTTGGATGGGAAATCATCAAATGACTTCTCCCGCTCTGGGCGGAGCGGATGGGTGTGTCAGACTTTTACTGACTAAAACCCACCCGTGTTTCTTCACTTGCCTGTGCGACGGCCAGGGCCGCGGTTTCTTGTTTAACCAACCCGCAACCCTGACCCAGGAGGCATCGGTCTTTGTGGACCCCGTCACGATGTGCTGACATCTCTTTGAGGCGCGCGTGAAGCACGACGCGCCGTCGACTCAGGCCTGGTTCTTACCGGGCGGCGAGCTGCCCACTGCTCTCCGCCCATAGGCCCGCACAATGCTAGGGCCTGCTTCTAGTCTCACCGGATGCAGCAGTATTTTAGATGACTATCTATCCGATCTTCACAGCGCAGTTAGAGGGTAATAATAATAACTAGTATTTTATTTTAAAATTATTTTAAACATTTACTCGTACTCGTAAATATCTAATTTTTTACAATATGTACCGCAAAGAGACAATAATTGTCGATATGAAAATTTAAACTAAATAACTAACTATACTCAAATAGCATAAAACTTATGAATGCCAACGACCTATGACGACTTACACTTGATTGTAAAAAAAATAAACCAATAAGGTTTAAATTAAATAAAAATTTTATCACGAAAAACCACTAGAAAAGCGACCTCTCAAGCCCGCGCCGGATGAACACTCTTAAACAGATTCAGTCCACACTTGATATATAATTATGGTAATAATTCTCATCCAAAATATAAAAAAAAATTATATCACGCTGGCGGAACGAGAAGCACGTCTGACAAAAAAGGTATGAAAGCGGTCACTAACCTCATTATCCTTATCAGCGTCCTTGATGTGCTGGGCTATGAACCTGACACTCTTCAATGCAGCAGCCACTTCAGGAGATAGATGGCGTGGCAACATATTCTCTGATTCAGTCACTAAAGGAAGAAATGAGAAATAGTATTACATAAAGCTTATTTAAAGTCTATAGTGAAAAAGGCCGACTCTGTTGTTCACAAACAAAACTAAATTTAACTTAAGTGCATCTTTTTCTTTATAATTAACCAACTGCGCCACGCGGTTTCACCCGCGTAGGTTTCGATATGTTTTTTTTATATGCTCCGTTCCTATTGGTCACAGCGTGATGGTATATAGCTTAAAGCCTTTCGAGATTAATGGGCTATCCAACGCAAAAAGAATTTTTCAAATCGGACCAGTAGTTCCTGAGATTAGCGCATTCAAAGAATCTAACAAACTCTTCAGCTTTATAATATTAGTATAGAAGTATAAACTAGGAAAAGGACAGAACATAATATGTCAGTTTAAACCTTTCAAATTAGTCCGCGCCTGACGTAAATTGGCGTATTTTTGGTCGCCATGTTTATAATCGCGTCTAAACTGTCTATGGAATATCTTAATTTGACAGGATTAAACTAGAATGTTATCTTCCATCCTTTTCTTAATGAAATAAAAAGAAAAAATTGATCTTAACTTAAAATTAGTTTAGTTGGATAACAAAAGAATCGTCGCCAAAGAGGGCATTGACGTTTCTTTGAAAGTATAATCGTTAAGACTAGACATTTACAGAAAACTGTTTTACTGTCTGTTCAGCCGATTTTAACTTCAAGTATTCCGTTGGCATAAGGATGGCATTCAACCCAAAAAAGTCTTTAAAAAACCAACTATTTACTACAGCCACTATTTGTCATTCCACCAACGTAATAAAACTCAAAATCGGTTACGTATTTTTAACGGAGTATACCTGTTCGCCAATTTTTTTAATTTTCTTTTTTTCAATATTGCGAACAGGTTTTATAACATTCAGAATAATTGGGTTGTATCTTAAAAAATAATTTAATGTCCATCAGATAGATTTATAAAAAATATTGAATACGTATTTTTTGTTTTTTCTTTCATTCAAATACTTAGGAAGATATATTGATTTGAAATGTCGCACGACGTCACGCCGTGGCATGAAATATACAACGGCGTGACGTAATTAGCCCCCACTCCGTAACTTTAATACGCTATATCTCAGTAGTTTTTGGTAATTTCGACCAAATAAAAAATACGGATCTTAATTTTTTTACTATCTATAAGACGGACTAATTATTTTTTTGATTTTCATACCTTGGAAACATCCCTATTATTTCAAGCATCTATGTAACTGTGAGCATGTGCAAAAAATTTATATGTCACGTGATGATCTTTGAACGTTAACACAAAGCAAACTATTTCATAAACACACTTATACCACAAAAAATATGCTATCTCGGACCATCTAACAGGTAAACTATTTTACTTGGACAACATTTTCTTGAAGAAAGGCGTTTTACCTGAAGGCCTCTGGTGAGCACCACCCGCTGACAGCATGTCGTCTTCAGGAGCTGGTGATTTACGATAGTCACCGTTGTCTTTATCACCAAACGCGTCCGTTAAGCTGTCCCTGCTTGAAAAATATCAACAGTTAAAATCTAAATTCATCGTTAAACTATGCTTTTTTTCAGTACTCAGTCGGGACTTAGGTTCTTAAACAAGTAAACAACAGTAAAGCATTTGAGTTTGTCCAAAGAGCGTCGTGCTTCGTCATACAATTCCATGAAAGATACAATTAACAAGAAAAACGGAAAGCGTTTTTGTTACGAAAGAGGAAAGTAAGATCGAAAAATGAGTTTCGGACGCCATTGCCAAAAGAAACGCAATGCAATGCAAAAAAAAACACTGCGGAATAACACGAAACGGTAAAATAAACGCCGAGTTTTAATATTTTTCTAGCGACTAATTACTTTGCACCCTCATTGCTTTACTGGCTGTGGGGTCTTTCAGTTTCCCCTATTTCCCGACCCCCCAGTCGAGGTTAAGCTCATGACCTGCCGCTTGCCATTCCATGCATTAATGTAGCAGCATCGCCAATTGAATATGTAATACAACGCAAAATAGAAAATTTTTAATTCGATTTCAATAAAATCTTCGTAAGTTTTGTTCGGAGAGAGACTTTTTAAAATACAATTTTGCTTATTGTATTTTTTTCATTTTATTTTAATTTTACATGGGATTTATAAATTTATGTATTTTATTAAAGTCATTTTTTTTTTCATAATTATAAACTAGCGCTTGACCGCAATCCCGCCTGATGGTAAGCAGTGATGCGATCGTTGATGGTAAATCAGGCTAGTTTATTAAGAACCTATTCACTCAGATTGAGCGAATAGGAAGGAAGACGGCAGTTGAGCGAGGTGATGCAATGTTAAACCCAACAACACGACCAACGATGCTGCGCCAGAGGGAGATTGATCTGAAGACGCTCCACGACCAAACTCCCAACACAACAACATTTGGCGCATCGTACCCGGCACACATCGCAACACAACTGCTCAGAACCGTCCTTCGTACGGCTTCACCAGACATCATGCCGGAACACGACAAATCGCTTGGCGGCAAAATTTGTCTGGTGGGTGGTAACTTCTGCCGGCGGCTGATGTTATGGCCCACCACCGAGAGAACTTGTCGTCAGCGTGTTTTTATGTATAATCTAACAAGTCTTATCATGATCTACCTGTGCACGGCTGGGAAACAGGCCTCGTCTCTTAGAGAGGGATATAATCTACCACGCGGACTCAATATGCGTATAGTATATGTCAATGATTACATGAGTCACAGATGAGAATTATGGCACTCCGAAAGAAAGAGAGGAAACGAAGTTTTGGTCTATGTTTATCTCTCTCAAAATCATCAATCATCTATAAGGAAAGAAATAGTGCTAGACCGAAAGCATAGGCCAACTCTCTCACACTTTTCAAACCAAAAAATTACTGCAGATTATACAGGTACAGCATGTCCATTAGTATGTCTACTAGCGGCCCGATACGTGCTTCGCTACGTATAAAGTGAAATAATAAAAACAAATTTATTGGATCATCAAAATTATTTATTCAAACATAAAATATTTTTTTTAACTGCAAGCAATTTTATAACTTAATCCCAAACATTTAGATAAACAACAGTCTTTGTTTTTCCATTTGTAACATGAATAAACAAACGACTGGGGGTACCGACTCTCGAACAAGCAACATAAAGTTGGGCTTTGTTGATGGACATAGCAAATGATAAACTTTTTTTTTAATAATTATAAACTAGCGCTTGACCGCAATCCCGCCTGATGGTAAGCAGTAATGCGATCGTTGATGGTAAAGTGCGCTAGTTTATTAAGAGCCTATTCACTCAGAAAAACTGAAGGAATAGGAAGGAAGACGGTAGTTGAGCGAGGTGATGCAATGTTAAACCCAACAATACGACCAACGATACTGCGCCAAAGGGAGATTGATCTGAAGACCCTCCACGACCAAACACCCACAACAACATTTGGCGCATTGTACCCGGCACACATCGCAACAACACTGCTCAGACCCGTCCTCCGTACGGCTTCACCAGACATCATACCGGAACACGACAAATCTCTTGGCGGCAAGACTTTGTCTGGAAAAAAAAAGAACAGGATATTGCAATCCTTTGAACTCAAATGGCATATCAGTTGGAATCATAGGGATACGCGGTATCAAACAAAGTTCTCCTTTTGATTTACCAGTTAAAATCGTAGCTTTAATAAAATTTGGCTATAAGTTTTTCACTGCCAATCTGGTGCCATTACACAGTTTTGGTGGATTATAAAACTACAAAGAAACTGGTATTGATTTTTATACAATATGTAAAGAAAACACTGTCCTCTCTCATACTCGCACATATTTCACACGCGTTATTTTTGCAAACACCTCTAAACTGTCTATGGAATATGTTAATTTGACAGGACTGAAGTAATATTTTATCTTCTGCCCTTTTTTGGAGAAACAGAAAGAATAAGATTTAATCTAAACTTTAATTTAATTTAGTCTGTGAACTAGTGGATCGAGACCAATGTCGAACAAAATTGAAAATCTTTTTAATTTAACAAATATAAACAAAAACCAACAATTGGCTTGTATCCTAAAAAATAATTTAATGTCCATCAGATATATTTCTAAAAAATATTGAACACGTATTTTTTATATTTTCTATTATTCAAATACTTAGGAAGATATATTGATTTGAAATATCTCATGACGTCACGCCGTCGTACAAAATATACCATGGCGTAACGTAATTAGCCCCACTCCGTAACTTTAATACGCTATATCTCAGTACTTTTTGGTAATTTCGACAAAATAAAAAATACGGGTCTTAATTTTTTGTACTATCTATAAGACGGACTAATTATTTTTTTGATTTTCATACCTTGGATACATCCCTATTCCATTGAACGAGCGATTTCAATGCACTGGAATGTATGTACGATGATGCATCGACTAATTAATAGACAATCGATATTTATATTCGGCATTAGAAACCCAACATTAATGTCGGTGCTTGTACAATATGGAAGTACTTGCTTTAGTTCGAGGGCTGAATCATGTGTGTTAGTGATAATTAGCATGATCGTCGGAATACCAGTATAAAGTCGTCCATCCACTGCTATGTAGGATTTAGGGAGAGATTTTAGAATTTTAGTACACACGAGCGACACACGCCATCGACAGAGGCAACTGTTACCGTCGTCATATCAGCAGCAGCCATTGACAACGTGTATTTAAGCATCATCATCATCTCAGCGTTAATCTTTTTCAACTTTGGAGTCTGGGGTCCGCTTTACAATCTAACTGCTGATTTTAGCTAAACTTCGATATTTTCCGTGAAGCGACTGCCGTCAGACCTCCACAATCCGAAGACGATATCGAAGCATTGCAGTTAGACCAATTGTTGGACTTTTGAGGGCTACAACAACCCGTAAAGCCTGCCACTAAATGTTCCTATGGCAACCGGGATCAATGGCTTAACGTGCTTTCCGAGGCACGACCAGACCAGTGCAAATATTCATATTCATAAATACAAATATTTGCACTGCACGGTAATCAAACCCGCGCATCCTTGCGCAGTGGCCGCGTTCGCTACCGCTACGCCACGGAGGCTGTCAAACAACATTTATTTGAACATCATACTCAAAGTGCACTAACACACGAGCGGCATGTTATGGGCGTCTGTGGCCATCGACGCGTCGAAAATTGTATTTGCTTCTCTCATCGACGCATGTTGATCAATGGTATGCACACTTAGATGTGCGGTTCATTTGAAATGAAATGAAATAAAACGAAATCGCCCATCAAGCAAGTAGGAGCACCAATCACTTTTACACGTCATCTTTTTTTTTTTTAAACTAAATGAAGCCGGCATTTCCTAACTGACTACCTCTGAGAAGAAATAGAAGAAACAAACTCAAGGATCATCGTCTTTTTTCAAGTAGACTTGACATTAAAAATGAAAATGTTTACAATAATTTACGTTATAATTACGCATATTGCTTAGTAACAATGCTTAGCAGAGCGAGCAGCTCAGTCCCAAGCTTTTGATTTTTTTTTTTTTATTAAAATTATAAACTAGCGCTTGACCGCAATCCCGCCTGATGGTAAGCAGTGACGCAGTCGTTGGTGGTAAAGCGCACTAGTTTATTAAGAGCCTATTCACTCTAGCCTTGAAGACACTCAAATTGTAGTCCGACGGAAACACCGCCGCTGGCAAACTGTTCCAGTCCCTCGATGTACGCGGTATAAAGGAGGAGGCGAAACGCTTCGTCCGGATCGTAATGGTGTTAACAACGTAAGGGTGGAAATTCGTCATACGACGGGTCGTCCGATGGTGGAACGGAGATGGGGGAATTAAATCATGCAATTCCTTCGCACACTCCCCAAAATGCATCCTATAGAAGACCGAAAGGCTGGCTACTCTACGCCTGTGCTCTAGGCTTTGGAGACCGTCTCGAGTTAAGTCAGGGTCACCAATCAGCCTCTTCGCCCGCCTCTCCACCGAATCCAAAGTAGCCAAGTGACACTTAGCAGCACCAGCCCAAATGTGGCTGCAGTACTCCACACACGAACGGACCTGTGCTTTGTACAGCATTAGAAGCTGCCCTGGTGTGAAGTACCGCCGGACCTTTGCGATAACGCCAAGTTTCTTGGTAGCCACTTTCAATGAAGTCACTCAATGAACCGCCCAAAGTTTAGGTTCGTGGAAATCTCAACTCCCAAATTGATACTTTACTACTTTTGATATTTGTTTGCCAGAGTCGCGTTCGTGTGTAGCGTGACCATCAGCGGTCGCTGTGGACGTTCCTACATATTCATACATGTAAAGCAAAGCTAAGTACACGTGCGTAGCTTAGCTGATCAGGATTTGTTTTCTTTTTTTTAATGTCGTAAAAGTACTCAAGGAAGTTTCTTATTCATAATTATGGTTGAATACATTTATACGGAGAGGAAAAGTCATGAAAATTATCTTTGAAATTGGAAGCAAGCTGGCATTTTCTCACGTTTACATGCATGCATGGATGCACAAACACTGTTTCAGGTAGTTTTTACCTTGAAGTACAAGTACTACTTAGAAGTCTTTGCAGCCGTTCGTCGGAAGGGCTTGAAATTTAAAAAATATTACTTAGTTGAGAATAATATTATTATATAAAAAAATATATTAATTGAAAATAGTAGTAATATAAAAATATTCGTCCAGAATAACATTATTATATGGAAAAGTTTAATTTACCAATTGATTAATCTACATAAACAGATTGACATTAAATTGAATCGATGTCTAACCTGTTTTATCAAGATTTGTTGTAATTAAAGGTCTCCCAAAGTGATAATGCGCATAGAAATCTTCGTCACTATTCGGCAACGGTCGTATTCCCCGAGCGTTCGGAAGAAGATATGTATATAGAATAGTTAAGTGCATAAAAAGTGGTTAAGTGCACCACTATGCGCATCATCACTTTGGGAGACCTGTACATAACACTCTAGAAACAGAACTTACTGAACAGCAAAGTAATTGTGTAACACACTATCAGTAGGGTGTCAATGGGTTTCATTTTGACAATTCAATAACATTTATCGCGTTATTGACCCACGAACGAACACATTTTTTTAAAATATGAAGCAATGGATTAGCAATACGCTTCAAAATGATTCAAATTTATACCAATAGTGGGTTAAGCAATTTGATAAGGCTCTTTTTAATATTATTGACAATGTGATAAAAAATGACATAAGTAATTGTTACGTTTTCTCAAAAATTAGTGCTGTTTAATAACGCAAAAAAAAAAAAAAAACTAAAAACGAAAAAAAGATATTTAAAACATTGTCGAATTATCAATTATCATCTGGTTGTTGTATTAAATAGGCCACTGATCTTTGAAGTTTTAATATATTTTGAAACAGATTCATATTAAATTAATATTCATATTATATTAAACATATACAAAGTTATTTTTTGTTTATCGAAACCTGAATATAGTTTGTTCAGAATAAGCAACTGAATCGATTCCAATCATTTTTACACCATGTTATATTTTGTACCAAATACATCTAGAAATTGTTGCAGAATGGTTACCGAGCGGTTACGATAGATCATAGTACTTGCGGGCACGCCACAATTGACGCCAGAGGTCAACGCCCCGCGCTCACTCGCCCAATTGGAGCTTTGACCATATTTTTGTTGTGATAACCAAGTAGAATAGCAAGCTCATAACTTTGTGGTTTTTCATTATATCTTTTTGAGATTTTGTACATATATTCTTTACTTTAAAATACTGGACACGTGTTTCGGGGGTCGCATAAACAAAAAATAATGCTCTATACATATAATCATATATAGGTACATATAAATCTCGAAATATCGCTAAGAATCTTACCTCATCTCCAGTTCATTGGTGTACCCATTAGATACGAAGGTGTCGTCGTAGTCTGGCAGAGAATACTTGGTCCTCCTCATCATGAGGAGCTTGGGCATCAGTTGGAGGAACAGCTTCTTCATCCAGGGTGACATTGTATGGGTCGATGGTGACCTATTGTGGAATTTGAAGGTATGAGGTTGGGGAATCAGTAATTATGGTAGGATCTAAACTATTTACTTTTGCCATCATTCAATCTAAGTCCTGCTGTGCGATTTTGTAACGATCTCTGTATAAAAACTTAGGTGAAGGAACCGTGGAGTGAGCTTTCATTCCAAGTACAGTAAGACCCTGACTATCCGGACTAATTGTTGTCAATAGGCATCCGGATAATCGAAATTCCGGATGTTCCAAAGTATGAAGAAAGGCGCGCTTTTTCATATACAGAATGAGTTTGAAAGAACCGTCCAAATTTTGATATATAAATTTTAGAGAATTTAATTTTAAAGCTATTTGGTAATGGTCGTTTGACGTGATCTACCTTTTCATGAAGAATCGCAATGAAGACCCTGCAGAGTGCCGGACCTTTTTCAGTTATGCCAGTTCCGATACGTTTATGTTAGAATATTTTTTTTCTCGGTGGTAGGCCATAACATCGGCCGCCGGCAGAAGTTACCACCCACCAGACAAAGCCTTGCCGCCAAGCAATTTGTCGTGTTCCAGCATGATGTCTGGTGAAGCCGTACGGAGGACGGATCTGAGCAGTTGTGTTGCGATGTGTGCCGGGTACGATGCGCCTAATGATGTTGTGTTGGGAGTTTGATCGTGAAGGGTCTTCAGATCAATTTCCCTTTGGCGCAGCATTGTTGGTCGTGTTGTTGGGTTTAACATTACATTACCTCGCTCAACTGCCGTCTTCCTTCCTATTAGCTCAGTTTTTCTGAGTGAATAGGCTCTTAATAAACTAGCGCGCTTTACCATCAACGATCGCATCACTGCTTACCATCAGGCGGGATTGCGGTCAAGCGCTAGTTTATAATTATTACAATAAAAAAAAATTGTCCCAGGTGGCAGTCCGGATAATCGCGAATAACTGAGGTCCGGATAATCGGGGTCCTACTGTACTACTAAGGATTGTTCCTATTGATCACCCTATTGATCAGTTGTACCTTTTTTATCAATTGGTTTTAATGTAAATAGGTTATTTTAATTTAATGGCTCTGAAAGCGAAGTTTCGTATTTTTTATTGTTAGCTTTAGGTATACATGATACTAAAAAGCTGAGAATGTAAGTATATCATAGGTTATAACTGTGTCTGTATTACCTTGTGTTTGTATTACCTTGATAATATTTTACGCATTATTTTATTTGTTAAACTAATCTTAGTTGCATCCATTTAATTCTAGTTAACTAAGGGCCGATCTTCTGATCCATTTGATCTGTAGTTAAACTCCAGCAGTTGTTAAAAACTTTATACCAGATGATATTATACCATTAAATAGACTAATGCTTGAATAAATACACATAAAAAAACGATTAAGTAATTACTTTTTTTAACATTAATGATTGAGTTTAACTCGGGATTAAAAAACCGGCCCAAAGATAGACAAGCCATCATTTTGGAGATGACAAAAGGATTTTTGCCAAAAGGGGTGCTAATGAGTTAATTAAAACTTTAAAGATCGTAGAAGATTACCTGAATTATACACTCAAGACGTATTAAACAAGATAACAACGTTATTACCACATCATTAAGTAGCTACCTATTAACAATCCATCGCTTTAATCGCTTTAAGATTCAACTCAAATTGCCTCGTTAATTACCGTATGAAATGCCGCTTTATTTTATACAGCGACACAAATTATTCAAAGCTCTAATAGCTTATCGTGCTATCTTGGACGCCATATATCACACACACAATGTTCTGTTATAATAATGACAAAATAACAATGAAACGGGAAGATTTATATATTTCGAAGCACTCAATGCATGTAGCATACCGTTCGAATAATTCGAATAACTATTGTAATGTAGAAAGTTGGTTGTTGGTAAATTATTTCCAATGTTTTTAAACTTCTTAGAATGATCATCATCATCTCAGCGTTAATCCCAAGCTTATTCAACCCCAAAGCTTATTCAGCTTTGGAGTCTGGGGTCAGCTTTACCAGCCTAGTATAGTTAGTATATTTTCCGTGAAGCCACTACTGTCTGACCTCCACAAACCGAGGGCAATATCGAAGCATTACAGTTAGACCAATTGTTGGACTTTTGAGGGCTCCAACAACCCGTAACGACTGTCATTAGATGTTCGTATGGCATCTGGAACCAACGGCTTAACGTGCTTTCCGAGGCACAACCAGACCAGTGCAAATATTCACATTCATGCATACAAATATTTGCACTGCGCGGGGATAGAACCCGTACCTCGTTCGCTACCGCTACATCACAGAGGCTGTCAAGTTTAAAGTTCTTAGAATGTTATACATAAATAATATTAAATGCCAAGGAACGTGTTTGCGGTACTTTCTATTTTCCGGCTTAAAACGTTTTTAATAATGTAGGACGGAGACGGAGTCCGCTCCGCAAAAAAGAAGTTGTCCCACTCTGGGAATTACTCCTGTAACGTGGGTGCGTTTACATATATTCAAATTCATATACACAAACAAGCAGACCCGCAACAACTATTTGTAGGCCATATGAATATTATGTTCCGTGCGGGGATCAATCCCGCGATACGAAACGCAGCAGTCGATCGCTCAGCCGCTACTCCAACCGACGTATCATCGACGATTTGTTTTAAAGTAAATAAGGCAGACTTTTCTAAGAAATCCTGCCAATGTTTTGACTTAGACCACTGTAATTGCACCATAATAGCGTAAGACGGGTAATGTATTTTGCATAGCAAGCAACACATCATACGATGTGTTGCGCGACCGAAAGTTCGGCGGGCGTAGCTGAAGGTTCGGCGTGTGTTGTGCATCGCGCGCGTGGCGTTAACGAAGAGCGGCAACGTCTTCTAAGCCCTCTATAATAGCTAATATTCTAATTAAAACCATGTTACTGGGCAATTTAGGTACGTCACAAAAACCATGACGATGACGATGACGCCACGTAACATTCGGTCGCGTAGCGCGCTGAACAAGACGCCGCGCTTTGACCGTTTGGTTTGTCATAACAACTGAATATTGCGACTGACACTTCAGCCGCTGAGCTTTCGGCGCCGTACGTTCCGCAGATGTGTCGTGACCCTTATGCATGCTACGCTATTACCCCGCAGAATGACAATTTTTTTCAGTAAAATACAAACGATTCCAACTAGTTGCATTCATTTGACAAAAATGTTTTCGCCGATTGGGCGTTCACACAGCGTAAAGTTAAATCATAATAAATTAGTCATCCTCTGGATTTGCGCTGTATGAGCATTATTGGCTTGTACACAATGTTCTGTTAGTGAAATAGGATTGAAGATGTTTAAAGGTAGCCAGGCCTAGCCTGGTCTATTGCCGTGACATTTTGAGACCACATTTATACAAATACATACATATGGATTTATACAAAGTTATTTTTTGTTTATGCGAAACCTGAATATAGTTTTTTCAGAATAAGCAACTGAATCGATTTCAATAATTTCTACATCATGTTATATTTTTTCCCAAACACATTTAAAAATTGTTGCGGTCTGAATTGATCATAGAACGCGGGCGCGCAACAGCTGACGACAGAGGTCAACGCACCGTTTGTCAATTTTGACAATATTTCTGTTGGGACTACCAGTAGCTAATAACTTTGTGGTTTTTCATTATATCTTTTTTGAAATTTTGAACATAGATTCTTTACTTAAAAATACTGGACACGTGTTTCAGGTTTCGTATAAACAAAAAATAATTTTGCACGGGTATCAAACAAGACCACTAATTTAAAAAAAAAAAAAATAAGATGGTGGACAGGTACCAGGAATCTACAAAACCTTTTGCGTTGATATTAACACGATGATACTTGATGTTCAACCATGTGTGCCACATTCCGTACCTAACTCATAGAGTTAACAAAATGTTCGTTTCCAAGCACTCCAAGCTGTCAACTTCGAATCCCATTCTATTCGAATAGCCAACAATAGTTGGGGCATCACAACGCACAACGGTTGAAACCATTTGTAGAAACGCAATTACAGCAGCTCAGTCGGTTAATTTTTATTGTAACGAGTATGAGAGGGTAGTTTTACTTGCATTCGGTGTCCGTTCTTCAACTTCGTTATATGCCTTTATTCGTAACTTAAATTGTGATAGATTGAAATTTTGGTAAGCTGGCCCAGTTTGATACGTAAATGCAAATTGTAATTCACAGTAAAGCAAAATGCCAATCCTTGCTATTTCGTCATCATCATCAGCATCTTAGCCGTCTGAAGTCCACTATTGCACATAGACCTCCCCCAAGGATTTGAAACGAACGGTTGAACGCGGCTTGCATCCAGCATTCCCCTGCGATTTTGGTCTAGTCAACCGACCATCTAGTCGGTGGGTGTCCGACGCTGCGCTTGCCGGTACGTGGTCGCCATTTAAGAGCCTTTCCGCCACATCGGCCATCGGCTCTACTGGCGTAGCTCTTGCTATTTGAGAGGTTCAAAATCTAGTCGCAAAATCTTGTCAAAAATGTAGGGGAATCATAAGTATTATTGATAGATTTAGACTGACCAGTGTGTCAGACTTCTGGCTATAACGTCCAATTACAAGCACTTCTGTTACGATTTCCTAGTCATACATCTATGTAGGTTATTTTCGTCAAAGAAAGAACTATTTGCGTCCGTAGAAAGATCTATAGTTTGTGTATGTCAAAGACTCTCGTTTTATTAGGCTTCAATTTTCAAAAAAAGTGCTAAACAGTCACACAATCAAGGCTGTCCAAATACAGAGCGTTTATTGACACCTTAATGTCAAATTCTGTTAAAATGACACATCTACTTACCTACCTAAAATATTTTTTTTAAATATTAGTACAAACCGCAGCAAGTCCAAATACTCGAAACTGTCAAATATTCCCAATCAAACTTGAGCCTTAATATTTTAGCGATAAAGTTGAAAATCTAATAAAGAAACAAGACAGATTGTTAAATGTTAAACAGTTCGTGTTGTGATAAAAATAATTCTAGACCTAATGGTTCTAAGATCCAGAATTGTATGAACAGTAACTATAGCTATTAGTAACTAGCTGACTCAGCGAACTGTGAATCGGCTCAAAATCATTATATTATTGATATCAGATGATTCGTCTATATTTCCCTGTGTTTTAATAATTATTCTGCTGTTCGGGGCGAAGTCAATCCAACAACACAATAACCATAAAAATCTTATTTCGATTTTTGGGTTCTATGATCTTATAAATATCTATTACGACTTTCTTTTATTTATGTAGATAAGTACATAAATATGTAAAAGAAAGTCGTGATATGTCTGAAATACCATATATAGCTAGGAAGCCTTTATTAAACTTAGAAACTCCTCCGCTACAAAATCACATAAACACATCTCGTATATCGACACCTAAATTTTCATTACGTCCTTCGTATGCATTCAATGAAGAGCATTCTCTAAACTAGAGTGTAACCATACCATATTTCACGCCATTGTCCCGCTATCGAACTGACATTATTATAATAGACCTTTAGATTTATGCGTCCTCCTTTATTTAGCGGACGCCGTTTACCGGAATATTTTTATCACGTTTTGAGTGGTTTTTTTTTTTTTGTTAGTGTATGTTTATGCTAGTTACGCTACCGTTAGTTGAATAGAAAATCTTGTACATGTATGAAAAATCTATCTATTTTTCGATCCCCGCGCAGTGTAAATATTTGTATGCACCAATATGAATATTTCCACTGGTGTGCTGGTCGTACCTCGGAAAGCACGTTAAGCCGTTGGTCCTGGTTGCTATACGAACATCTAATGGCAGTCGTTACGGGTTGTTGGAGCCCTCAAAAGTCCAACAAATTGTCTAACTGCAGTGCTTCGATATCACCTTCGGGTTGTGGAGGTCAGACTGCAATCGCTTCACGGAAAATATCGAAATTCAACCAAAATCAGCAGTTACACTGGTAAAGCGGACCCTAGATTCCAAAGCTGAAAAGCTACGGATGTGACTGAGATTAATTCTGAGATAATGATTTATTTATTTATTCTAGTTTACTTTTGTCATAACAAAACAATAGTCAGCTTTTTGTGCTAAGCATTTTTATTTAGCCTACATTGTTCAACAGCTAAACATTAACCTCCACGATATAATTTCGTAGTTATACCTACGTAACTTAAAATGGAAACACTGTGCTTAAATTAAAAGAAAACGATGTATATTGACGGGTTGGATTTTTTATATATGCATCTTGAAAATTATTATTTTTATTTAAGTAACAAGGATTCATATTGTTAGTAAAACTTAAGAATTATGTTGGTCAAACATATTTTATACTTAAATTTATTTCATCCTATGGGAGATGACACTGCAGTGATTAAGATGTAAACAAGTTTCAAGTGGACTGTATTTAGAATATCAATATATTAGAAATTATAAGTAAATATGTGATAGAACGATGCCTTCAGAGTTTATCTCTCTGATTAAGGTGCTAAAGGCGGCAACCACTTACCTCCAACCTTCAGATGCGGAATTCATAGACAACCAGACCAGATCAAGAGATGGTGCACGTCAACACAATTCACTGGCAGACTCCCGATCCTCCGGGGGTCTTAAAACTAATTAAATTTTGTGACCGTAAAAAGATCGTGGCCATGACTCAATGAAGTCTCAAGCTAGCGCTTGAGACTTCGAAAGGAAGTGTGCTCGCCATGTTGTTCGCGGTCGGCGGTGATTAAGGTACACCTTAATCACTGCAGTGTCATCTCCCATGGGACGAAAAAATTTCAAAGTGTTCATTTTTTAGGATATTGTTTGAGCTAGTCCGTACACGGCACCGACGGCCGCGTATTGGGTACTATAGGGTAATTGACTAAAAAAACTAATTATTAATTAATAAAAAATGAAGACGACACAGTGCGTTGAAAACTCGTGTGGCGTCACTGGACGCTACTCTTTTTAGCGAGCAGTGACGTCACCAGCCACCACTATGATCTTTGATGCCTTTTAAATTTGTCAATTTTTATTGATTTGATAAAACAAAATATACGTATTAAAAAAATAAATAAATAAATAATAATAATATATCGTAAATATACGTATTTTTCTATAATCTGAATGACGGATCAAATAGAATCATTTTTTTTTTACCCAGGAAACATCCCAAAGATACATCAATCCAAGATTAAGTAGATGTGTCATTTTAACAGAATTTGACATTAAGGTGTCAATAAACGCTCTGTATTTGGACAGCCTTGATTGTGTGACCGTTTAGCACTTTTTTTTTTTAAATTAAAGCCTAATAAGACGAGAGTCTTTGATATACACAAACTATAGATCTTTCTACGGACGCAAATAGTTCATCCTTTGACAGAAATAACCTACATAGATGTATGACTAGGCCATCGTAACAGAAGTGCTTGTAATTGGACGTTATAGCCAGAAGTCAGGTCAGTCAGTCAGTCAGTCAGTATAGTCAGGTCAGTCTAAATCTATCAAAAATACTTATGATTCCCCTACATTTTTGACAAGATTTTGCGACTAGATTTTGAACCTCTCAAATAGCAAGAGGGCATAGCTCGTAGAGCTGATGGCCGATGGGGCAGAAAGGCTCTTAAATGGCAACCACGTACCGGCAAGCGCAGCGTCGGACACCCACCGACTAGGTGGTCGGATGACCTGACCGAAATCGCAGGGAAGCGCTGGCTGCAAGCCGCGTTCAACCGTTCGTTTCAAATCCTTGGGGGAGGCCTATGTGCAATAGTGGACTTCGGCGGCTAAGATGCTGATGATGATGACGAAATATCAAGGATTGGCATTTTGCTTTACTGTGAATTACAATTTGCATTTACGTATCAAACTGGGCCAGCTTACCAAAATTTCAACCTATCACAATTTAAGTTACGAACAAAGGCAAATAACGAACTTGACGGATACCGAATGCAAGTAAAACTACCCTCTCATACTCGTTACAATAAAAATTAACCGACTGAGCTGCTGTAATTGCGTTTCTACAAATGGTTTCAACCGTTGTGCGTTGTGATGCGCCAACTATTGTTGGCTATTCGAATAGAATGGGATTCGAAGTTGACAGTTTGGAGTGCTTGGAACCGAACATTTTGTTAACTCTACGAGTTATGTACGGAATGTGGCACATATGGTTGAGCATCAAGTATCATCGTGTTTAAATCAACGCAAAAGATTTTGTAGATTCCTGGTACCGGTCCACCATCTTATTTTTTTTTTTTCAAAATAGTGGTCTTGCTTGATACCTATTCAAAATTATTTTTTGTTTATGCGAAACCTGAAACACGTGTCCAGTATTTTTAAGTAAAGAATTTATGTTCAAAATTTCAAAAAGATTTTCTCTGTGGTAGGCCACATCGGCTGCCGGCAGAAGTTACCACCCTCCAGACAAAGTCTTGCCGCCATGCGATTCGTCATGTTCCGGCATGATGTCTGGTGAAGCCGTACGGAGGACGGGTCTGAGCAGTTGTGTTGCGATGTGTGCCGGGTACGATGCGCCAAGTGTTGTTGTGTCGGGAGTTTGGTCGTGGAGGGTCTCCACATCAATCTCCTTCTGGCGCAGCATCGTTGGTCGTGTTGTTGGGTTTAACATTGCACCACCTCGCTCAACTGCCGTCTTCCTTCCTATTCACTACGTTTTTAGGTGAATGGGTTTAATAAACTAGCGCGCTTTACCATCAACGATTGCAGCACTGCTTACCTTCAGGCGGGGTTGCAGTCAAGCGCTAGTTTATAATTATTAAAAAAAGATATAATGAAAAACCACAAAGTTATGAGCTTGCTACTTGGTAGTCCCAACAAAAATATTGTCAAAATTGACAAACGACGCGTTGACCTCTGGCGTCAGCTGTTGCGCGCGCGCGTACTATGATCAATTCAGACCACAACAATTTTTAAATGTATTTGGGAAAACAATATAACATGGTGTAAAAATGATTGGAATCGATTCAGTTGCTTATTCTGAACAAACTATATTCAGGTTTCGCATAAACAAAAAATAACATTGTATAAATCCATATGTATATATTTGTATAAATGTGGTCTCAAAATGTCACGGGAAAAGACCAGACTAGGCCTGGCTACGCTTAAAAATCTTCAATCCCATTTCACTAACAAAATATTGTGTACAAGCCAATAATGCTCATACAGCGCAAATCCAGAGGATGACTAATTTATTATGATTTAACTTTACGCTCTGTGAACGCCCAATCGGCGAAAAAATTTTTGGCAAATGAATGCGACTACTTGGGATCGTTTGTATTTTACTGAAAAAAATTGTCATTCTGCGGGGTAATAGCGTAACACGCATAAGTGTTGCGGCAGATCTGCGGAACGTACGGCGCCGAAAGCTCAGCGGCTGAAGTGTCAGTCGCAATATTCAGTTGTTATGACAAACCAAACGGTCAAAACGCGGCGTCGTGTTCAGCGCGCTACGCGACGGAAAGTTACGTGGTATCATCGTCAGTCTCTCTGTGTCGACACTTTATGGTGTGCGGTTTTTGTGACGTACCTGAATTGCTCAGAAAAATGGATTTAATTAGATTATTAGCTATTATAGAGGGCTTAGATGACGTTGCCGCTCTTCGCTACCGCCACGCGGGCAATGCATAAGACACGCCGAACGTTCAGCTACGCCCGCCGAACTTTCGGTCGCGCAACATATCAACAATCTCGTCTTACTCTGTCCTTCACATACGTCTGACATTGTTCATTCTTCATTTCATATTCAATCCATTCTTCTGTGGAATGCGCTTCCTCTTGATATCAGGATGGCCGCCACTCGGTTTGCATTTAAGCGGAAATTGCATAGTTATTTTCGCAACAATTAGGGGAGAGTTATTGCTACACCTCTGTCCCAAATTTTAGTTTTGTATGTATATATTATAAGTATATATTTTGGTAATATGTAGTATGTATGTATATTTAGCTTATTTAAGTATTTTTTATAGTTTTAAGAGGTTTTTTTTTTCTTTACATTTTTTTTTTCAAACGAAAGCACCTATCAACTTATCTCCTCACCACCTGTGGTTGACTGGTAGAGAATGCCTAAGGCATTAAGTCCGCCTCTGTACATCTCATGTGCGAAAGATTATATATATAAATAAATACATTAAATGCGTTTTAGCTGAAAAAGCCGCCCGAAGGAAGGTTAGGCCCTACGCCGAACGCCGTTTTCGGGGTTTTGGAGTTGGGTTGACGCTGGACGGAGCGTAGAGAGACTTCATAATTCGAGAGTGTTCGAGCCTAATGTTGAGATGCCTCTAACAATACGGTGATCACTCCCGGTTTTAACCGCATGGATCACGGAGACATCGTTGAACACTTGCCTTCTCGTTGACATTATGAAGTTTATCTCGTTTTTGGTCTGACCATCGGGGCTAATCCAGGTCCACTTGCGGTGCAATGGTTTCTTGAAAAAAGAATTGAAAAAGTCTGAAATGAGGAGATCCGCAGAAGAACCAGTCACTCTAGCTCTTCGAGTCGCTAAATTTAATTTAAGGCAGTGGGCAGGGCACATTGCTCGTAGAACCGATGGCCGATGGGGCAGTAAGGTTCTGGAGTGGCGGCCACGTACTGGAAGACGCAGCGTAGGGAGGCCCCCAACAAGGTGGACCGATGACCTGGTGCAGGTCGCGGGAAGCAGATGGATGCGGGCAGCATAAGACTGGTCATCGTTGAAAGCCTTGGACGAGGCCTTTGTCCAGCAGTGGACATCTATAGGCTCAAGAAGAAACTAAAACCAATACAAACAAGACAGACTATAGTGAATCAGACAGTAACAAATATTTAGAACAAAAGTTAAGAAATATAAGAAACAATAATTTAAATTAAAAATAATAATGTATAAAATAAACTTATATTGACATTCAATCAGGCATTAGAAAATCATTAGTATAGGTTAAGGATAGTTCATGCTCCATAAAAAACGGGCGTGTATCCAATGAGTTACTTCCCGAGAATTGATGTAAACTTATTTGCACGATGTAGGATTTATAGGACGTCAGTCTGTTGCATGTAGCGATGTAGTTGACACATTTGTTTGTAATTATACATATAATTACTTAGTTCTTACTTATAAGACACATCCTTAAAAGCATGTCGTGGCCACGAACTACATGATGAAGACACAGCAGGGTAATTGCGTAACCTAATATCAGTAGTAAAATCATCAAGTATCAGTAGTAAATCGTTTTTGAGAAAATACCTTTTTTGATCATATAAGGCAATAGATAAGCAATTTGCTTCGAAATGATTCCAACTAATAGTAGAAGCGCGTTACGCAATTTGGGTGCTGGTGTTGCGACTGCGGAGTAAACAATTGAAACAAGTTGTCTAGAGCATGTCACTCACCACTCACCACCGAAAGTCGCATGACTTACGGAAAGATGTATGAAAAAAGTGAAACGCGGACTAAACTCGAAACAAGAGACAAACAAGAAGTTTAGCGTAATATATTTTATCTACTCTCATATCAAAAAATTAAAAATATAAAACTAAAAAGGAGTTTATATTGACGTACTTTACCCATAGTATATCGAAAGGAAATTAAAAAATTAAATTATAATATTATTTCTCTAAAAAAATAATGTTGTAATTACAAACCATAGAAAGCACTATTTCATTTTTTATCTGTGGCTGCGCGCGCTTTGGCGCGTGCGATTCTGATGCAGGGTGTCGAATTTTGGCGCCAAATATGTTTCTTTGCATTGCGAGTCGTTGTTGTTTCGCTGGACACATGAATATTATTGTTTCTTAAAATGTATGAGATTAGATAAAGTAGTGTATGAAACTGTACATAACATAAAGGTATTACACACTAGTGTGATACTATTAAAAAACTCGCTTCGCTCGTTTTTTAAACTCACACTCGTGCATAAAATCCCTCATTATGTAACAGTTTCATAAACTACTATTTTAAGGCAGCCAGATCTCAGATCAGAGAATCAATGTTATGTACGCCGTAATTGTCATGTACATTAATCCTTTAGTTATTAAGATTATTCTAGCATAAGTTTAATGTATGTGATGTGGCTGTGCTTTAAATAAATAAATAAATAAATGTCATCGTTCATTCTCCAGCTCTTGTTTCAAGTCGCCCACTTTCTAACCAAATGATCGTTTATACATTTCATATATCATTTCTTTAATCTAACTCTCCTCGCGACATTTTCCTCTTGTCTCCTTAGCATACACGTACTGAGGCAAACGATTTCCTACAACTTTTCACTTGTGATTGTTCATATGTTTAAATGGTTATTCTAGGGTGTTCAAAAATTAGTTGTCATTTCAAACGTGCATATAAAATTAATATATAATATGCATTTGTGTGGTGTACCGTGGATGCTCGTTCCAAACCATGGGTAGTGACGATCTTTTGTATTTTTTTACCATTTAGCGTTTACTCATTTTGCATTTAATATCTTATTCATATTCTAAAGGTAGAGATACACTAGGGTCTACCTTTGATTATGCTTTATTTATTATACAACTAGCATTATGTGCGTCTCTGTATCTACAATGTATAACAAGCAATATACTTTGCTAAACAATAAACTAAGGTAAGATTTGGTGAGCAATTTATGTACTTATAGCTTGCAAATTGTATATAAGTACTAGTCAGGGCTAGTTTTCCAGCAATCAGCCGTAAACTATGACACATAATATTTAAATTACTTGTAAAAGCTTCACAATTATTCAGCAACTAACAAAGCTGAGTTAGGGCTCTCAATTATCTTTGTCTTTATTGGTACGGTTTTATGCACTGCCACTAGATTTTTATGATATTTTTTATATCTTGATATTAATAATAAGATTTAAATAATAAAAACCAACTACTAAGCGACAGTATAGCCAGAGGTATAGTCGAGGAAGTGGAAACAGTGAGAAAGGAAGCTAACTAACTTTCTTTACTCACCTAAAATGAACGTTGAGTACGCAAACAGTCATCCAAACACTCAGAGACACCAGAATCATGGTGAACAGCAAATACTTCCCTAATAAAGGAATAGCGAGCGACGTGGGCGGGATTATTTCAGCCAGCAACAGGAAGAATACAGTCAGCGACACCAAAATCGAGATGCTTAACGATATCTACGAGAAAAGAAAAAATAATATTTACCTGAAATGCACGTTAAGTATGCAAACAGTCACCCAAACGCTGAGCGAGACGAGTATCATCGTGAATAGTAGATATTTCCCAAGCAAGGGGATTGCCAGGGATGTTGGCGGAATTATCTCAGCCAGACCAAGGAAGAACACAGTGAGGGACACCAGGATGGAGATGCAGAGCGATATCTAAGGAAGAGAAGTCTCTTTTGAGTTATTTTGTTAAAATCTTTGGTTTTTTGCACACTAAATATGGAATTAGCTTGTGATCTTAAGGTTCCTTGACACCCCACTGTTGGTGATGATGTTAGTGTGATGATCGTTCTTCTCAATGAAGGCCTATACAGACAATAGGCATGTTTCCTGGGTAAAAAAATTGATTCTATTTAGTCCGTCGTTCAGATTATAGAAAAATATTGGATACGTATATTTTGTTTTATCAAATCAATAAAAATTGACAATTATAAAAGGCATCAAAGATCAGGAGTGGTTGCTGGTGACGTCACTGCTCGCTAAAAAGTGTAGCGTGCAGTGACGTCACACGAGTTTTCAACGCACTGTGTCGTCTTCTTTTTTTATATGAAAAAAGAAAAAATACGTGTATAGTATTTTTTGGAAATCTGACTGACGGACTAATTAGTTTTATTTTAGTCAACTACCCTATTGACTCGAGTTAATTATAATAATAATGATGCAATTTTCAGTGGAGGCAATATGACTACTGAGTTAGAATGCTTTGTTAAAACAGTTACGGTTACTAGTGCTGAATGCAAACTGTCTGTGTAAACCCAAAATGTCCAAAAATGCAGTTCAATTCTCTGTCGGCAAATTAATTGGTATAGTTCTCTCACAGTGTCATGCTTACCATTACACTTTTCTCCTGATGGGGTTTCAACGAACCTTAGCCAGAAGTTAATTCCACCTGTATATAAATCAGTGCACGAAAATCCACACTTTAACTATCACATTACATTTGAATACTTACAAATTGTCTTTCCACTAAGATTTACTTACAAAAAAGTAAGATAGAAATCATGGTATGTGTTATACAAAAGATGAATGATAAGGTATCCGGAATCATGCAATGCAATGATAATGAGTATTTTGGAGTAACTGAAAGGTTTCCTTGGGAACGTAAAATAATTTAGAAATATTTACTGTTACAGGAAGGTCAAATTTCGGAAATATGGGAATTAACCTCCAATTTTGATTTCCAATGGGAAAGAAGTTAGTAATAAAGACTCTATTCACTCTTACTCACTAATCATATATAGTATCAAAAAAGGAGAAAGTTTGTACAATATGTAAAGAAAACTCTGTCCGACCCATAAGGATAATAAAGGTTAGGTAAACACTTGACCAAATATAATATAAAATTTTACGTAATTATCATAGAAACAATACTAATGAATTTTGAAATATTATTTTTTTCCCACTAATTAATTCCAACTTCCCCGAAATTTAGTAATTTTTAAAAAAGTGACAACACCGGTATTATTATGAGCGAATAGCCGTGCGACCACGTGGCGCGTGCCCTGCCGCCCGCCGCCGTGGAAGGGTTGCTTACCTCATATGTATTACCTCTTTTTGCGAAATAATATTTATTTTTTTAGGGGGATTTTTTTTTAAGTTTAGCCCGGCCTTGTATCCATTAGTAGAATCAGTTATTGATACCTAACAATACCTTTACGGATCGGACAGGGTTTTCTTTACATATTGTATATTTCAAGACTAATGTGTAAGAACGAATGTATAAAGGAACTCTCACCAGGAAAGCGGACAACAACACTTCTCCTGTAAAATATCACATTACTGCGATCCCCAACCCGCCTTCCAAGCGTAGAGATTATGGCAAAATGGCCTCCCCCAAGGCTTTCATTGCTTTGGGGGGACCCTAAGCAATGAAAGCCTTGATTGAGGCCTTTGTTCCTTTAGACCTCTATAGGCTGAAGAAAGAGGAGTACAAAAAAATGGGTAGACTATTGGAAACTATAAGTTCCTAAAAAACAAATTTTGAAACAAGAGGGGAGAATACTAAAGAGGAAGAGAGGATAGATTAACCCTGAGGCAGGACGAAACCATTCATTATTATTTACTTATCTTACAGTATAGGTTTCTTAGAATATGCTTAAGACTTCATTAACCAAGCTATTTAGAGAACATTCATATTATGGGAAATGGACAATAATATCAAATATAGTCAAAAGCATAGAGAAGTGATATATTATAAGGGACCAATAAACGAGATTCACTTAAATTCTGAAAAGTTTTAGGGTGTGGAAAGACAATAGCAAACATAATCAATATCCAGATGATACTATCACACGCACACGACTAGCTAGTGATTCAAAAAAGACCATTACCAATGGATAAGGGGCATGAAGGATGGTATTGCGGACTGAAGGCTAGTATGATCGAACATGCCCTGAAACATCTCATTTACATTTACATAGAAAGCAAGTTTGTAACGACATCCTATTGCCACTTTTAATAAACAATCATAATCTAGTTCCTTCCACTAAAATAGGACATCATCACACAAGTATTTACCGTAAACGAATTATGATTTGCCTTGCCATCATAATTGTGTGCAGATAAACAAGCACTCAAACCAAAATAAGTTACAGTTTGAGTCACTTCTGTTTAACTCCAATAAGGATGTATCCAAGGTATGC
The DNA here is from genome assembly GCA_037179545.1 of Sesamia inferens. Classification (NCBI taxonomy): domain Eukaryota; kingdom Metazoa; phylum Arthropoda; class Insecta; order Lepidoptera; family Noctuidae; genus Sesamia; species Sesamia inferens. The sequence continues at coordinate 27,421,421 of CM073933.1, read as the reverse complement.
AAATCAAAAAAATAATTAGTCCGTCTTATAGATTATAAAAAAAATTAAGACCCGTATTTTTTATTTTGTCGAAATTATCAAAAACTACTGAGATATAGCGTATTAAAGTTACGGAGTGGGAGTCAATATATCTTCCTAAGTATTTGAATAAAAGAAAAAATAAAAAATACGTGTACAATATTTTTTATAAATCATTCTGATGGACATTAAATTATTTTTTAGGATACAACCCAAATCTTCTCCTTAAGACAGGTTTTCATAACCTAGCTAGGAGAGCAGAGCTCACCTACACGTTTATTTTTGTATAACTGTATTTTTAACGTGTCATAAAATCCATTGTTATGAGTAAATAAATAAATAAATTATTAATATACATACAGTACATTCAGCTTGGCGAATCAAAGCGTCATTATCACATAATATAGTTGCCATGCGGCAATTGTATTCCTTGCATTTGCATACTTTTGACTAATACACGAAAAACACTTGTGTAATAGAAAATATTCATTTAATATCGTTAACTCCCCATAAAATGGTAATTAAAAATATAGAAAGCGTAAAAAAGAATATTACGAAGAACACAAATAAAAACATCTCTAATTTAAATACTAAACTTTGCCCACCTTTCCTTATTCACAAACTAAATTAAATTTAAGTTTAATGCATTTTTCTCTTCTTATTTCATTAAGAAAAGGACAGAAGATAGATAATGTTAGATTAGACCTGTCAAATTAGTCCGCTTCTGACGCAAATTGACGTATTTTTGGTCTCCATATTTATAATCGCGTCTAAATAAGGTATTTGACTAAAAAAACTAATTAGTCCGTCAGTCAGATTTCCAAAAAATACTAGACATGTATTTTTTTCTTTTTTCATATAAACAAAAAATGAAGACGACACAGTGCGTTGAAAACTCGTGTGACGGCACTGCACGCTACACTTTTTAGCGACCAGTGACGTCACCAGCCACCACTCCTGATCTTTGATGCATTTTATATTTGTCAATTTTTATTGTTTTGATAAAACAAAAAATACGTGTCTAGTATTTTTTGGAAATCTGACGGACTAATAAATTTTTAGTTAACTACCCTATTATCTATGGAGTAACTTAATTTGATAGGATTAAACTAAAATGTTATCTTCTATCCTTTTCTTAACGAAATGGAAAGAAAAAGATGCACATAACTTAAAATTAGTTTAGTTTGTGAACAACAGAATCGGCGCCTATACTTATCACTCTATCAGCGACAGGTCAAATTAAACTAAGTTCACCTTATTACAAAACGAAATCTAACTATCGTTTCAGACAATCAGTATTTGTATTTCGAACTTTATTGAGGTTAAGTCAAAGTTCTTTATATAAAAATGACAGCTTAGTTCGGTACTAAGTTGTCACTTTTGTATTAAGAATTTAGACTTAACCTCAATAAAGTTCTTAATGCAAAAGTGACAACTTAGTACCGAACTAAGCTGTCATTTTTATATAAAGAACTGTATTTCTATAAGGGTTAGGTGCATATTTCAATAACCATTTAGGTGATTTAAATCAGCAGGGTAATTGTGTAACACACTATCAGTAGCAATCTGGTTTCATTTTGACAGTTCAACAACTTCCATTGCGTTATTTACGTTGTTGAGCAGGCACATTTACCTAACAGATGGAGCAATGGATTAGCATTTGGTTCCAAAATGATTCCAATCGATAGTAATAATGTTTTACGCAATTAGGGTGCTGATCTAAACAAAATTTGGATATAAGGGGAGGTAAGTTTTATGTATTTTTTTTTAAGTATAGAAAACAGTTTTTAGAAAGAGTAAGTAAAAATAATTTCAGTGTAAATTATAAAGTAGCAACTGCTATCAACCCCATTTTCAAGTAGCCCTCAAATAGAATGTCGTTACTTCTACCACACAGAATAAAACAATAACAGCTGTAATTACCTTTTCTCCTGAATCCGATGGTAGATAGAAAACCAGTACAGTTAGAAACGTAAGTCCAACACAGGGGATGATCAAGTTCACGGTGTAAAACAATGTCTTACGTCGCATCGTCAGTTTGAACGTTATATCTGAAAATAGAATAAAGTTGTCAAACGTTAAAAACATTATTATCGCCATCTGACGACATAGTGAGATCGTGTATTGTCTCGAAAAATTTGACTCTGCAATGTCATCTCAGTAGCATCCTCTCAAGAAATTGTTGAGTCGTGAGTCGTTGAGCTCATTATGTTCTAAGAAGAGCTACACGATTCGTCAGTAGTCATGAATAGGAAAAATTCACAGGGATTTAAGTAGATTTGCTCATTTGAAAGATGATCTCAGACACTGTTCTGAAGAAGGAGGATAATGTTTTTCGAACGTATTTTGAATATATGTATGTCCATTTCTTTGGCACGCCTGAACTGCTAAACGGATCATGATATACGGAGTGTTATTTGAGTGATACCAGGTATATTAAAATGCCAGATTATTGACGCCAAATAAAATACCTTGGAATCTTTCTTCACTGCAAAGATACTTTACAGATACATTTTTGACTACATAGAAATACTTATGCAAGTTCACTACAATTTTAAATGCACTGCAACGTGCCACGATTTCGTATGATACCTATTAACCCTTTTAAAGCAAATATTTATCATAAGACACATTTCAGATTAATACTTTACCTGAAAACGGTTCTGGACAGCAAGGATAGTACTCCTCGTTCCTCGTAGCTGGTACTTCCAGTATGTCCCATTCCACTGACAGGTAGAATTCACTCAAATCTATGCCAACATGGACTAAACTGCTGCCGGCAGCCTGGTCCATATGCTTTAGATCTACCTGGAATAACAGATAACAATAAGATAATCTTCTGTCTATCAATAACCACAAACATCACATATGTTTCACTCTATTCGTTTCTCATCATCTCAGCGTTAATCCCAGTCGTATCCGAAGCTTTCTTTCAGCTCTGGAGTCTGGGATCCGCTTTACCAGTCATACGGCTGAAACTTGGATATTTTCCGTGAAGCGACAGCCGTCTGACCTCCACAACCTGAAGCCGATATCGAAGCATTGCAGTTAGATCAATTGTTGGACTTTTGAGGGCTCCAACAAAACGATAACGACTGCCATTAGAAGTTCTCATGGCAACCGGGACCCACGGCTTAACGTGCTTTCCGAGGCACGACCAGACCAGTGCAAATATTCATATTCATGCATACAAATATTTGCACTGCACGGGGATCGAACCCGTGCCTCCTTGCGCAGCGGACGCGTTCGCTACCGCTACGCCACGGAGGCTGTCACGAGATCCGTTGTTCGAGATTTTCACTATTCGTCTCAATATATGGAATTAAATTGTGTTTTATTAAAATTCCCAACTACCTCGTTTTTTAAATGGGAAAGCATCAAAAGAGCTCTTTCAGCTCCGGGTGGAGCGGAAGGGCCTGTACCTAAACTGTTTACTAACTAAAACCCAGCCGTATTCCTTCACTTGACTGTGTGTCAAGGGTCATGGTATCTCTTTCGAATAACCTGCAACCCTGGCAGGCATCGGTCCACCAAGGCCCCCGTCACGATATGGTGACATCTTAATGAGGACCGCCAGGAATACAATCCAAACTACAATACCTCTAGTCTACTTTATACAGGTGACATTTTTGGCCCCAGAAAAACCATCTCGCATCGCATCGCTCTACCACGCTATTGCCCCTTTTTACTTGAATATAATCCTATAGCCTTCCTTGAGAATTGGGCTAACAAAGGCAAAAAGATTGTTTCAAATACCAAAACACAAACTATTATATTTACTAGTATCTAAATATTATAAAACTTATCAATCATTTCAAGAACAGTAAACGATTATAAACCTAAGCGTTATACAACGGCTATCTACATATATTTGAATCTATTTTAATCTGGCTAACATGTTTAGGTATTTGAGGCATCTCACTACTTTACTTCGATTGCATTAATGTCAAGCTCAAAATACTTCGCAAACCAGATGACTTATAATAGGGTATTTGACTAAAAAAAAACTAATTAGTCCGTCAGTCAGATTTCCAAAACATACTAGACACGTATTTTTTCTTTTTTCATATAAACAAAAAATGAAGACGACACAGTGCGTTGAAAACTCGTGTGACGTCACTGCACGCTACACTTTTTAGCGACCAGTGACGTCACCAGCCACCACTCCTGATCTTTGATGCTTTTTATATTTGTCAATTTTTATTGTTTTGATAAAACAAAAAATACGTGTCTACTGTCTAGTATTTTTTGGAAATCTGACTGACGGACTAATTAATTTCTTTTAGTAGAAAATTGATATTGAGTAGAAAATCAGGTAAATGAATTGGATTTTATACCTGAGCACCATTGTAAGTCCAGGATCCGAATTTCATGAAACAGGTTTGTTCATCGAAGGGGAAGTATTCTACGTTGATCTCGCATGAAGACTTGTAGATTGCGGGCGGTTTCCAGTTCACCTCGCCGGTGTACTTCAGGGTGGCTTTTGTCATTAGAGTCACCTATAATAGAAAGGATAAATAGATTTGATATTTAGCGTTCTTAAAGTAAACGTATTTATTAGTGTGCATATAAATTCCAACGCAACGGCTAAAAAGAGACATGTTTTTTTTTTAAATCCACATTTCTCTACCAGATAACCCGGTCTGCGCCCATAGCAACTATTGCATGGATAACTAACTCACTATCTATCACCTAACTACTATCTTCCTGCACAGGGTAACTTCCTGTAACCTACTTGCAAGTAAATAATCTAATAAATCCTCGAACCTACGAGGAAACGTGTAAGTTGAATCTCATAAAGTGGGTGGGGGGCTACCTTGACAATACGAAAGTAGGGTGTGAACGTGGAAGTGTGTCAGAAACTATGCCCCACGTATCCCTCGTTTAGTGGCTCAAAAGATACAGCCATATTGACCTCTACGCTGCCACCGATGAGCCGTGGAAGTGGCGAATTTATGGGCTAACAAAATTAAAAAAACTCTAGTGCGAGGATAGAACTCCAAGCAATTTTGAACACCTCACTTATTACCACAAAACCGTGTGTATCAGTTGTTTAGGCTCTTCACCTTTTAAACACTACAACATCATCCCACAATAACACACATACCTACACATGCGTGTAGTGTTGTGTTGTGGGATTCTCGGCGAATTCTTTTATCTATCAGATATTTATTTATATACTTGTAATCAAAGGTACATACTTCATAATTTCCATCCCAGTTGTTATATAGAACAATGTCCGGCAACCAGATGTGTTCAGATGGCACGTACAGCATCTCAACGCCGCCGTACTCATCCGGGTTCCATTGCAGCTTGTAGTCAAACCATTTCTGAAACACATCGTAATATCTTCAAACCATGCCACTACTACACTCCAACTGATACATTATTTATTTATGTATGCGCAAACCTGCAAAAACTTTGTCCAGTCTTCGCCGTTGATTATTCATTTTATTTATTTATAGTTAATAATATGTGGAGACAATACTATAAATGAAAAAATAACATCGAATAGGGGTCTCCCTCGCATAATTTCTTTCATAGAATACGAGACATACTTGCTTATTCATATTCGATTCATCCACAAATAAGTCATCTTCAGCACCTTTGGAATACGAGAGACCGGAGATTCTTCTATGGCTACAGATTTTGCTGGGAATTGCGCAAACATATTGTGCAGGCTTTGACGGTTACCGATGTATTTGTCAAGCACAACTACATGTAACTGCCGAATCTAATTACCAACCTATCACCAATTTTGACATAGAGGAGATAGAAAAAACTATCTATCTCTGGTTTTAACGTTACTATAACAAATATCAGTATCGAGATATATGATTATAACATGATACTGGCATTTATTGAGTACTAGCTTTCCGGCTTCGCCCGCTTAAAATTGTGTTATATCGCGCTTTTTAGATTTCTCTCGGGAATATCAAAGTTTTCCGGGATAAAAAGTACCCTATTATTTAATCCGGACTTCTAACTTTACGTCTGCAAAATTTCAGTAGTTACGGCGTGAAAGCGGAACAAACAAACAAACTCCGATTTATAATATTATTAAGGATATTCCATCACTAGCGATCTATCTTTAATTGAAAGTAGGTTATAGGGTTCGGCCGTAAGCCTACAGATAATTTGATGTATGGATCTTAGCTTCACATTTTTAACAAGATTCTACATTATTTTAGTCCATAACTAATCTTGAAGGTTCCAATTCCGTCGGCGAGCAGTGGGCAACTCACCGCCCAGTAAGGGCCAGCCCTGGGCCGACGGCGCGTTATGTTTTACGCGCGCCTCGAAGAGATATCAGCACATCGTGAGGGGGTCCACGAAGACCGAAGCCTCCTGGGTCAAGGTTGCGGGTTGGTTAAAAAAGAAACCGTAGCCCTGGCGCACAGGCAAATGAACGTGTTAGTGGGTTTTATTCAGTAAAAGTCTGACACGCCCTTCCGCTCCGCTCAGATCGGGAGAGGTCATCTGATAATTACGCATCCAGAATATTAAAAAAATTCTAATCAATTGCTTCGTATATTTGTAACATTTGTCTGCTCCACAGAATAAATAACGCAATGAATTTTTTTTGTATACTGTCAAAATAAAAATCTGCTGCTTACAACAAAACTAAGTTGCCAACCTGTCGTTCGCCAAGAAAGAGACGGGACGACTGACTCATCCATGAAAGTTTAACTCAAAAATACTGCGAAGTATAAACTCATTTAAAATTTAGCAACCTCCGCTCTCTCTTTCGCGCTCTGCCTGTTAGGATGAGATAGGAACACTTTTATACAGGCCTAAGATGGTAAACGCCAAGTAAGTAATCCTCTAAGATCGCATTAAAATTCAAACAGTCTGTAAATAAATAAAACTTACCTGTTCCACCCAAAGATTGGTGGTCATGACTTGGTTCTTGAGGTTGACTTCCATAAGCTGTGACAACTTCAATCCAAGTCTAACTGTCAGTATGTCACTGACATTTGTCACGGGTCGTATTAGACGGTTATAATTACTGAGCAGATCATCGTATAATCGTTTCACATCTGGATTTGCTTCGAGCAGCTTTACACCTGGAAATGGAACACAGAATAATTAACCTCCGGCTTCTGTTTGTCTAAATCAAATCTGCTGTCAGATCTTGAAAGAGGTTTTAATTGATTGACCTAAATATCAAGAGCCAATTATAGATATAGAAATACAATTAACATGTGAATTGTATTTGCGAAATTTTCTAACTGTGTAGCATAAATGTATATATAAGCTGCTTTTAAGAAGCACTTTGTTCTTGAATTACTGAAAACATAATCTCATTCATCTATCGAACTACCCTTCCCACACATTCCCCTCTATTCATAAACGTTGCTTATAGTTAATTAGTGATTAGTGTTTAACTGTATATTTTTGATGTTTGCTTCACTTTAATCATCGTTTATGAATAAACACCATAGTGTTTAAGGGTTTGTTTATTCATAAACGATGATTAAAGTTAAGTGACGTGCATACGTCGAAAATGTATGGTTAAACAGTCGCTAATCACTAGTTAGTTTTCAGCAACGTTTATGAATAAAGGCAATTGTCTATTATATAGGTACATCAAGATACTCATAATAAAACATCTATCGATCATGTGACATTCAAAAATCAATATGAATTATATAGTAATCACCAAAAGTTATTGTCATTTTTCCTCTACATCTGCGACAGACAACGTTGTTTTAAAATTCTTAATTATAAGAATTTTGAAAACGTTATAGGATTTCAAACATTTGGATTACTAAATGTTTAAAATCCTATAAAGTTTTTATTGACTAACTGAACTGCCTTTGACTTATAATAACAAAATAATGTTTAAGTACCTAATCTCTGTTTTATTTTATCTAAATTAGGTATATATACAAGAATTTCGACTACTTCAAGACAGTGCCAAAATTGAAACACAATTATCGAAACGACTGTACTTACTATTCTTAAATCAGTTTCAACAAAATAACCAGAAAAATCAACACTTTACTTACCATAAGAGCTTCTGATATAACTAAACAATATAAACATGAATCCCAGCTTCATTTTTGTAGATATTTCTGATGTTTTTCGTATATTTTTAAAGGAACATGTTTACAATTCGCGAGATGCTGCTCGATAGTAGAGATGAAGGTAGTGGCGCGCATGCGTAATCAATAGTACACATACGCCTTTATTATTTTAAGAACTGCGAATTCGCAACGACATGGTTTGATTTCGGGGACATAGATGGCGCTGCTGTTATGCTGATGTTACTGTAAAGAAAGCTTTATGATGAATTTTTCTTGCTCAAGAATTTTATTGCATTATTATTGCACTCGGTTATTTCTTCCTAGATTGTTCAAACACTTACACTGCTTACTTAGCATTTTTTTTTAATATACAATTCGACTGTACATATATACAGTCAAAAGTCAGCTATTTTGGAAGTGTACAGGCGCTCTAGTCTGCTATATTTATAAATCTGAAATCTATCTAATTAATATATCTATCGAATTAATAATAAATCTGGAATTTGATATTCCAACACGTTTTCAGTGTCATTGTACTTAAAAGTTCGCAATCTGCTTAATTCATAATGATCGATCAATTATCTCAGTCGCCTTATAATGGAATGGTAATAGTGTGACATTATCGTAGGTATTACCTTTACCCTTATAATGAATTTCTAAAAACTACTACTCAATTTGAAAATTTATTAATATGTCGTAGATTGTCAGTGATTGATCACTTGAAAAGTCATAATGACGCCATTTTGGGTTGTCTTAACATTATAAGTATCCGTGGTAGATCTTAAAAAAAGTGTAGATATGCAAAGACCAGAAATTAATTTATCATAAATTTACAGCAATAAATAATAATTTCATAATCACTGATGAGAGAAAACACCGAGGGGGCTTGGAATATAAAACAAACAAAACAATATTTAAAAATAATTTATTTCATTAAAACAATCACTACTGCAACCAGTAATACATATATAATAAATAGTACCTAATCTATCGTAAATTAGCTATCCTATTTATTTACATGAGTACGTAACTTAGACTAAGGTATCTCTCCGTTTATTGTTCATAATTTAAAAAGGAACTGCGTTTATGGAACAAATATTTTATTGTGTCCTTTAGCTGCAGCGTTTTTTTTTTATCTTAATACGCTAGTGCTTGACCGCGGTCCTGCCGGATGGTAAGCAGTGATGAAATCGTTGATGGTAAAGCAAACTAGTTTATTAAGAGCCTATTTACTCTTCGTAGCATAGTCGTTTGCGCCTGCTACGCGTGCTACGAAGAAGTCTTCGTAGCAGGCGCAGTCCCAAGCGTAACTATCACAGGTAAGTTGGATTCGCATCGAAATAATTTAGTAGTAAAGTGTAGTCAATACAATTCGTAACTAAAACTACTTTACATAAATATAGGAACTAACCATCGTTCGACTATCTTCTATCTTTCGTTTTGCCTTTTAATACTATAACTTCTTCTGTAATGAAACGACTCGTGACCATCTTCATTATCTGTGGAAGTTAAAAAAAAACTTACTTTACGCTAATAACGCAAATAACGTTCTCATGAATCTAATTTGACACATGAATTCCGGTATTTTTAAGAACGTTCGCATACAGTCTCAGTTTCAATCGGATTCAATTCAAAATACTTTCGATTTCCATACATTTTTGACAAATTATTGACGTGGCATTATCTAAAATGGGATTGGGACTGGATTCCAAATCGAGGTATTTAATAATAAAAACTATTAGTTACTTAAATATTTCACGTTTGGATATAGTATGTACTTATATGTATGTATACAGTATGTTAAGAAAACCCTGTCCGACCCATAAGGATAATAAAGGTTAGGTAAACACATGACCGTGGCATTCTTTAGAGGAGGCCTTCACCTTCACTTGAAGAGGGGTTTATGCATTCCACTTTTTTTTTTCTTTTCAAAAATCTAATCTAATAACTAACTATTGTATCGTACTTTTGCATGGAATAAAAGGTTTATTATTATTATTTAAACACATGACCAAATATAATATAAAATTTTACGTAATCATCATAGTACCAATACAAATGAATTTTTAAATAATCTTTTTTTCCCGCGAATTAATTCCAACTTCCCCGAAATTTGGTAATTTTTAAAAAGTGACAACACCGGTATTGTTATGAGCGATTAGCGATGCGACCACGTGCCGCGTGTCCTGCCGCCCGCCGCCCGCGAAAGGGTGCATAACGCAAATTTATTAAGTTACCTCTTTTTGCGAAATAATATTTATTTTTTAGGGAGATTTTTTTTTAAGTTTAGCCCGGTTTTGTATGCATTAGTAGAATCAGTTATCGATACCTAACAACACCTTCACGGGTCGGACAGGGTTTTCTTAACATACTGTATATAAATATGTAAGTGTAGGTATATGCTGTTCTAACAATTATATTAAGATATATATTTTTATCTTTTTGTTTGTTTCATTCTAACGATTATAATAAGATAATATGTATTTTTATCTTTTTGTTTGTTTCATTCCTCTAATAACCTCACAAAATATAAAAGGTCCAATGTAGCATCGTATTTTTTTATTTTTATTATTATTATTGTTTAGTACACTCTCGCTTCTCCAATCTACTTTTGACATTGGCAAAGGAATGTAAATGGGAGTTTTGACGGGAAAGCTAAGATGAGTGTCACTCGCATTCTTCATTGGACTTTTGAAATTATTTATAGTGTCGTTTACTAAATAAAAACGCCTGATTTATGTAGTAAAAAGTGCATTCAGTAAATAATTCATAAAGAACATTGAAATATCGCAGCATAGTGGCCACATCATGACTTGGCCTCAAATTTCCCTCATAGACGGTTCACACGGCCGTCTTTTTCAACTGTCATTGGCGACATCCACCATTATTGTGAAATAGAAATTCTATAATTACTTACACGTGGTAATGGCAAAATTGTGGTATCTACGAGTATTTCACTGAGCAGATTGATCAAGAGTTGAGGTTGACATTGGCAGATAGCTGACATAGACTTCACTTGCCATAAATAAAAATAGAATAGAATAATAAAAATTGCCCTTCAGCTAGGAACTAAGTGAAGTTAAAAATGAGATTTACAAAGGAAACCCTCACCTCTAACTTGAAATTTTGGTAAGGGCCACAAACTGAACGGATAGAAGTAAGCATTCGGCAATCTCCTCACCACTATCGTTTCTTCTTGCACCATTTTCGATCCTGAAACAATTCCTTGTGAATAAGTTAAGAATAAAATATTAATACAAAGTTAATAGTTTTGTTGTTAACACCATTACAATCCGGACGAAGCGTTTCGCCTCCTCCTTTATACCGCGTACATCGAGGGACTGGAACAGTTTGCCGGCGGCGGTGTTTCCGTCGGACTACAATTGGAGTGTCTTCAAGGCTAGAGTGAATAGGCTCTTAATAAACTAGTGCGCTTTACCATCAACGACTGCGTCACTGCTTACCATCAGGCGGGATTGCAGTCAAGTCAAAAAAATAATAATAGTTAAAGTAGACCATATCATCAGCGAAACACGCCGCCGACGCTTCGTGTACATTGTATTTAATCAAAAACGCTGGTTAAAGTTAACTAGTGATAATCGGTTCTTTAACCATACATTTTAAACGTTTGCACGCCACTTAACTTTAATCATCGTTTATAAACAAACTAATTAAACACTGTGGTGTTTATCTATAAACGATGATTAAAGTTAACTGACATTAAAAGGTTAAAGATGTATGGTTGCACGATAGTGATGGTTATCACTAGTTAACTTTAAACAACGTTTATGAATAAGGGTGACAGTATATAGGATGTTTGGTGCATCGTGTGCCAAATTGAAATGGCCGACTAAAGAGGTCATCTACTAGTCTTTCAGACCCTTTAACACCCCCATGGACTATGGAATTTTTTTCTATCGTATTTTTATTTTTTTAGTAAAAAAATACCCAAACTATACGTTAAATTTCAGTCGACCATTTCAATTTGGCACACGTTGCGTTGCCTGTATATAAATAATTATAGTATTTTTAAAGTTTTATGTTAATATAATACACACATCAACAATGCCTAGGAATATTTCATTTTAACCTTATTTTACAAAATTCTGTAAATATTTTGTTTAAACAATCATTTATGAAATTAAAGTTTAATTTGTGCTTGCAATATACAATATGTAAAGAAAATCCTGTCTGACCCATAAGAATAATAAAGGTTTGGTAAACATTTGACCAAATGTAACATAAAATTTTACGTAATCATCATAGAAACAATACTAATGAATTTTGAAATAATCTTTTGGTAATTAAAAAAAAAGTAACAACACCGGTATTATTATGAGCGAATAGCGATGCGACCACGTGCCGCGTGCCCTGCCCCCCGTCGCCCGCGGAAGGGTTGCTTACTGCACATGTATTAAGTTACCTCTTTTTTGCGAAATAATATTTATTTTTTTAGGGGGATTTTTTTTTAAGTTTAGCCCGGTTTTGTATCCATTGGTAGAATCAGTTATCGATACCTAACAATACCTTCACGGATCGGACAGGGTTTTCTTTACATATTGTATAAGAAGCGTCAGATTTTCTTTTTATTTTTTTGGTGTAATTTTTACATTGTACATGATTGATTTTATGTAGGGAATTATGAAAATTAATGTCGAAAATAACAAAAAAGGCATTTAATTAAATTTACTAATCAGTATTTCCTCCCTTAACTTTAATTAGAGTTCGTCATCCGTTATTCATGCTCAAAATTAATCAACCCATATCGAGCAACGGTATCAGATCCTATGCACTTTTCAAGTGCAGGAAAAGTTGTGCTTCTGTCTTCAGAGTTAGAGATAAATTTACTATATCTCTGCGCTGTGACGTGTCCCATGGGTGTTCAATGGGATTCATGTCGGGGAACTGAGCAGACCATAACCCTGACTTCAAGTTCCCTAATCACAGTTGTTATCATCTAGATATGAGTTGGAACTACAGACCCATTTGTACCCCCTGTGGGATAATTACAGGTTCCACTACCTCATCGCGGTATTTTAATGCATTCATGTTTCCTCATACCCAAACGAGATCGATTGGGGCACCCATACAAATACCCGCCCATACCATGATAGTCCCGCAGTTAGGAACTCGCCAAACGCTTAAACTTCGTGAATCCGGATGAACTCCAAACCGAGACTCATCAGAAAAAAGCACCATGGATCATTGCTCATCATTTCATGCGAAATGTTCTCGAGTCCACAATAAGCTCCGCCCACGATTGCCACGCCTCAAAGCTGGAACCCGACGTGGTCTACGAGAATGAACACCAGCTTCATTTAATCTTCTTTTTACAGTTTGGTCCCTGTATTGTCTATGTTTAGGTTTGTTAAAAGTTAACAACGTCTATGCAATTGACAGTGGTCTTCGAATAAAAACCGCATAGCTAGGTAAACGTGTTTTCTCTGAATACCTCAGTGGCGACGAGGATTAATAGATAATATTTTTGTGGAGAGCGTTGCATTATGTCGATGGGAAAATTAGTGGAGTTTAACGTAAGGTCCGGAAATTTCACCTTGTACGTAGAACGCTTAGAAATGTACTTCAAAGTGAACAAGATAAAGGACGAGTTATGGTTACCCACGTTGATAGCGGCAATGGGGGACGAAGCATATGATTTGCTTAGTAATTTAACAAGCCCTGAAAAGCCGAGCGAAAAACCTTATTTGTCAGTGGTCAAAATAATTACAGATCACTTATAACCAAAACATCTTTCATGGCGGAAAGATATCGCTTCCATCAAATGGACTGGGGTTTCAGGTTTTTTGACGGGAAAGCTAAGATGAATGTCACGCTCATTTTTCATTGGACTTTTAAATTATGTATAGTGTCGTTTACTAAATAAAAGCGCGTGATTTATGTATTAAAAAGTGCATTCAGTGAATAATTCATAAAGAGCATTGAAATATCGCAGCATAGTGGCCACATCATGGCTTTGCATCAAATCTCCTCGTAGTCGGCTCACGCGGCCGTTTTTTCAACTGTCATTGACGATATCCGCCATTATTGTGAAATATTTTTTTTAAAGTATTTCTATAATTTGTTACACGTGTTATTGGGCCATTGAAGAGGTGAAGTAGTATTCACTCTAAAGAAAAGAAAGAAAAGACGTCAAAATTAAGGTGAATCTGTTTTAGATTTTATTGCAGAATTAGAATAGCTCTCAAAACATTGTGAATTCAAGGCCAGACTAGAAGAAAATTTGGTTTGCGGTTTAAAGAATGAGCATATCAGACAAAGACTGTTTACGGAGGAGGACCTGCCTTTTAGCACCGCTGTTAAAATTGCACGTGCATTGGAGGTGGCGGAACGCGACGCGGCAGCCGTGGAAACAGACGAGAACAACAGCAGAACTAGCGGCGACAGTGAGGGAACTGCGGGCGCGCTGCATGCGGTGACGTGGCCCGGGTGCGGGCGCCGGGGCCGGGGCGGTTAGCGCGGGCAGGCAGGGGTCTCGGGACATACGCTTAAAACTACCGCCGGCGAGACATGCGAGAAATGTTGTTCTCCTTGTAGAGCGGAAGATCACCAGAGTGAATATTGTAGATACAAGCGTTTTATTTGCGGTAGGTGTCGGCGGAAAGGACACCTACGTAGAGTTTGTCCGACACGTCCAGGAGATGAGCAGCTGGGAGTGCGTCGGATCATCAACAACGCGGTAGTGCACATGGCAGCAGCTGGGACAGCTGCACTCAGGAGATCAGTCGGGGGAAGATGAACCTCCTTTATCAGACGGAGAAGGCTGGGAGGCGGAGGAATTGCATCAACTCAGCCGGATTAGCTGTGGATCGGTGAGCATGTTCATATGGGTGGATGCAATACAATTACAAATGGAAGTTGATACGGGATCGTCAGTATTATGTATCAGTGAAACCATGTACATAAAATGGTTTAATCATAGATCTCTACAAAGTTCTATTTAGTGTTTAGATTTTACGATGGTACAATAATTAAACCTTTAGGGGTAATTAAACCCCTTGTCAAGCACGGGTTAAAGTGCAAACATTCAGAATTGTTCGTAATACGCGGAGGTACTACTTGTCTATTAGGCCGGCAATGGCTTAGAGAGTTAGAAATAAAAATACCATTGTACCAAAATGATATTTTTACGATGAGAAAAAATCGCGGTAACGTACGGGAAGCAAGGCTCGGTTACGGTTATGCGAGGGTGCGGTACCAGTGTTCTGCCGCGCACGACCTATTCCGTACGCACTGCGCGAGCGCGTGGAGACGGAGCTGGATGGTATACTGCGCGCTGGTGTCATCGAGCCTGTGGACAGCTCGGACTGGGCTACCCCGCTGGTACCTGCACGTAAGGCTGATGGTGGACTCCGTATCTGTACTGACTACAAATTAACTCTAAATCCTGCTCTAGTAGTTGATAAATATCCTTTACCGCGCATAAACGACTTACTGGTTAAATTAACCGGTGCAAGGATATTCACAAAGTTAGATTTAACACAAGCATACACTCAAATTGAATTAGAAGACCCCGATAACTCTACTGTTATTAATACACACAAGGACCTTTTTAAGTATAAAATTCTTTGAATGATATTCCAAACGTAGAAGTTTTTCTTGATGATATAATTATCGGATCGCCAAATGTCACAGAGCATTTAATCACTTTGGAGAGAGTATTGGAAAGATTACTTTCGAATGGAATGAGACTTGAAGAAAGTAAATATTTGTTCATGGCGAAAGAAGTTGAATATTTAGGATATATCATTTCCGCCGAGGGAATTAAAGAAGATCCGGATAAAGTGGATGGTATACTAAATATACCACGCCGGACGCCCTGACAATGTTCACAGTTCTGACACGATCCTGCGACGACTTCGTGACGCTGAGACTTATAGGCCAGCAAAAGGCCCTGAACTGCTCTGAGAACATCGAGTTGCCAGGTTTGCGATTTGCTCGAGAACACATCCGATGGACAGATGAAGATTAATCCAGGGTTATGTTTTCCCATGAGTCTAGATTTTGATTATTCTCACACGATGGGAAACGAAGAGTATACAGTATGTTAAGAAAACCCTGTCCGACCCATAAGGATAATAAAGGTTAGGTAAACACATGACCAAATATAATATAAAATTTTACGTATTCATCACAGTACCAATACAAATGAATTTTGAAATAATCTTTTTTTCCCGTGAATTAATTCCAATTTCCCCGAAATTTGGTAATTTTTAAAAAGTGACAACACCGGTATTATTATGAGCGAATAGCGTTGCGACCACGTGCCGCGTGCCCTGCCGCCCGGCCCCCGCGGGCGTCAGGCGAAGGGAGGTTAACGCGCATTTATTAAGTTACCTCTTTTTGCGAAATAATATTTATTTTTTTAGGGGGATTTTTTTTTAAGTTTAGCCCGGTTTTGTACGCATTAGTAGAATCAGTTATCGATACCTAACAACACCTTCACGGGTCGGACAGGGTTTTCTTAACATACTGTATAAGCGAACAGGTGAACGTTATCGTCAAACGTCTTTTGAAGAAAAGGTGCCATTCGGTGGAGGGCCAATAATGGTATGGGCTGGAATATCTTCAGAGAGTTGTACGAAGTTAGTGATTATAGAAAAGTACTTAGTTCTTTGACGGCCCCCCAGATACGTAGAGGAGATTTTGAATGAGCATGTCCGGTCCTTTCCTGGTGAATATGAGCGTAAATTCTATTTTTATGCACGATAACGCGCGACCACAGAGTGCACATTTGTTCACCGCGTATTTTCAAGACGTCGGTATCACCCGAATTGAATGGCCAGCTTGTAGCCCGGACTTGAATCCCATAGAGCATATATGGGACGAACTCGGGAGATGCGTTAAACAACGCTCTCCAGGTTCAGCAATGGTCAAACATAGACCAAACCGTATGTACTACAAATTTGATTTACAGCATGCCTCGTCGTCTTAATGAAGTGATACGAGCTGGTAGAGGAAATACAAACTATTAAAATGTCAGAAAAGCTTTCTTGGAGATTTTTCCTACCAACGCCCTTTCCTAACAGGCTAACTATTAAATACGGATTAAAGTTATAATCCATTGCTTCACACATGAAAAAAAAATCCAGTCATAAACATTTTTTTTTTGCAACATCTTAACTAGCGCAATAAGAGTTTTGGCTCGCTTTCGAGAAAGTAAAGCTGAGTGTCACGCTCATTTTTCATCGGACTTTTAAAATTATTTATAGTGTTGTTTACTAAATAAAAGTGCGTGATTTATGTAGTAAAAAGTGCATTCAGTAAATAATTCATAAAGAACAGTGTATTATCGCGGCATAGTAGCCACATCATGACTTTGTCTCAAGGCTCCATCGTAAGACAGATCACGCGGCCGTCTTTTTCGACATGAACAATTCCTTACGTGACATTGGCTAAATGCACAAACCGTGCGCAGCCATAAAAGAAAGAAAGAAAAAAGAACTAGCGCAATGAATGTTGTTGAAGGTTTTGGCGGGAAAGTCAAGCTGAGTGTCACGGCCATTTTTCTTTGGACTTTTAAAATTAATTATATTTAGTGTTGTTTACCAATTAAAAGTGCGTGATTTATGTAGTAAAACGAGCATTCAGTGAATAATTCATAAAGAACAGTGAAATATCGTAAACCTCCCTCGTAAAACGGTTCAGGCGGCCGTCTTTTTCAACATGAATAATTCATTACGTGACATTGGCTAAATGCACAAATCGTGCGAAGCCAAAAAAGAAGGAAGAAGAACTTTTGAAGATTTTAACTTTACTTGAAATAGCCACAAAGTCATAACTAGTGCCACACTACAAAAAAAGAAGAAAAAAAGTTGTTGAACTGTCAAATATTCAAAGGCGTTCGCATTTCGTTCTGCTCGGTTTGCAGATTTTGTATTGATTGTGCGTTCTAAATACGAATCTAACATTGACGCGAAAGTCTTTAATAATATTCTACACTTCTGGACACATCTATTGGCCCACCTTGCATTTTCAGTTTCGTTTGGTCCTAGCTAAAATTTTAGACTAGGTCGAGCAAAAAGTTTTCATTCAAAAGTCTTTTTTTTTTTAAATTTCGAACACAAATTTTAAAGAAACAAAAGACAATTTGGAGCCTGTTTGTTGATATCAAACAATCGAATGCTAAGAAAACTTGATTTTATTGGTTTACTTGGATTTAATTGTTGAAAAAGTGATTGATATCTTTGGTTTTGCAACAAACATTACCTATTCTTAACATTAAGGTGAGGTTCTATCAATAATCTATGGATACTTCACCTGAATTTGCCGCCCAAGCTGTGGCACTTATTCAGGCCGGACACAGCCAAAGATATGTGAGTGCTTAACTTAATTTAAGTCGATCTGCGGTTTGAAATGTTTATCGGAGGTACCTAGAGACCGGCGGCTTTGTTCGTCGCCAAGGAAGGCCACGATCTCGGGTCACAACTGAAAGGCGGGATCGATTGATCGTGACGACCAGCTTGAGAAATCGTCACCTTACCTCCATTGAGATACAAAACCAACTTCGCGACTTCCAGGGAGTATCTGTGAGCGCTCGAAATGTTCGGAGAAGGTTAAAAGAACGCGATATGGCACCACACAAGCCAGCTAATGGGCCCAAACTAATACGAGCCCACCGAACAGCGCGCCTTCATTTCGCACGCACTCATTTAAATTGGTCACAGCAATATTGGAGCCGTGTAATCTTTTCTGGTGAATCTAAAATTGTGTTACATGGCAATGATGGAAGGAAGAAGGTCTACAGACGTAAGGGAGAGTGTTTCGCACAATGCTGCTTTGAAGAGCCACCGCCATAAGCCACCCTGCTTATGGCGGTGGCTCATGGACTGTCTGGGGCGGTATATCCGCGAGCGGCAAAACTCAACTTGAGGTTGTTACAGGACCACGGCTGCCAACATTAAATACTGAAAGGTACATTCGTGAGTGCTTAGAACCTCACGTGATACCAGACGCGGACTATGTGCCTAAATTTCCTTTTTATGCATGATAATGCAAGAGCCCATACGGCCGGCATCGTCAGGGAATATCTTCGGGATGTGAACATCACAGTTATGGACTGGCCAGCCAGAAATCCAGACATGAACCCCATTGAGCACATGTGGGACGAGCTAAAAAGACGTGTTAGGGCTCGTCAGCCAGTTGCCCAGACGATGCAGGAGTTGAAAACTGCCATAGAAGAGGAATGGGAGATGATCCCTCAAAATTTCATAGAGCGGTTGATAAACTCTATGCCTAATCGTATGAGAGCTGTGGTAGATGCCCATGGAGGCAACACGCGTTATTAAATTAAACCTTTATTTAATAAAACATGGTTTTTTTTTTCAAAAATCAATTGCCTTTAACAAAACGCATATCCGACTTGTTAGGCGTAGCTACATGTCATATGGTATTCTGAATTCAAATTTAAAACAAAACGATTGAAAAAGATGGTAAAATGTATCAGGTTTAAAACTGCATCAATAGTTTTTGTTCAATCTAGCAATCATATTTCGGTAGGGGCCATCGAAACCTAAACTCTGGCCAATAGATGTGTCCAAAAGTGTATAAATCAACTTTAAAACACCATTATAGAAAAACTCGGTATCTCTGCCAACTGCAAAACAGCAAAGATGTAACATCAGGTTCTCCGCCTTTTTTATTTCATTTCATTCACAATACTGTGGGCGATACAATGTCCAAAGTAGTTAGCAAAATGAATGATAACCATCCTTTCCTAAATGCTTGGACAAGATAATCCCTACCGGGTATTAAATCCATGCTGGAACTCGAACGCGGAAGCGTTAGGGCAGCAATAATAGTACCCGGTGAGAAACTAGGAAGACAGCGTGTTCAATGTCACAGGCATTACAATATTATTAAAATATAGTGCTGGTTCTTCCTACGTATTATATAGCTGGTCGCCTGTTTCCATCCTTCCTGAACGAATATAATAATCTGAAAGACATTACCAACTTTGTTTTTTCGTAGGTGATGCCTGCAGGGTATTGCATATATTATAATTGCGTAACACACTATCACATCAGTAGCAATGGGTTACATTTTGACAGTTCAACAACATTCATTGCGCTATTTACGTTGTTGAGCAGACAGATTTTCAAACATATGGAGCAATGGATTAGGAATATGCTTCGAAATGATAGTAATAGGTTTTGGCGGGAAAGTCAAGCTGAGTGTCACGCTCGTTTTTCATTGGATTTTTAAAATTGTTTATAGTGTTGTTTACTAAATAAAACGCGTGATTTATGTAGTAAAAAAGTGCATTCAATGAATAATTTATAAAGAACATTGAAATATTGTAGCATAATGGCCACATCATGACTTTACCCCAAACCCCTCCTAGTCGGCTCACGCGGGAAACGAAAGGAGATAGGTTAAGTTACGAAAGAAAACAAGAATAACGGAGAAATGGCTCAAAGGTCTTAGCAACCAAGCCAAAAACTCCTATAAAAAAATGATAGTAATAGTATGTTACGCAGTTAGGGTGCAGAACTAAGAATAAGGAATTCTGACCAGAAGAATATGCCTGTTTTGAGCATTAAAAGCCATCTAGGTCAAATGAGACGTGGTCTTCTGTATATAATTTATTTCTATATATTTAAATGTTTGTTTTTGCCCACTCGTTCATTAACTCCACTGTTCGGTATTATTGTAATTCCAAACTCAATAAAAAATGACTTCATACTAATGGCCCACTGAAAGGACTAAATTCGAAACCAAGCCCGTAATATAGACATATATATACCACCCTCCTTGACTATCTTCCCTTCCCTTTTATGCAGGCTATCCAAAAAGCTTTTGTATTTTTTGGCATCATTAATTTAGAATAGCACCCACATTAGCGTAACACACTATGAAACAACCTAAATCAATTTGAAGACAATTACTAGTCCATTAATACATATGTTCGAAAAACGAGTATGTTCAGCGACGTAAATAACGCAATCAATGTCTATTACACTATAGATCCGCAGCAGTCGTTTATTCGCTACAAAGCTACGAATTTCATGAAGAGAACAATCAAAATCCAATGTTGACAATTGACCTATATGTAGCACCAACTTCCCGGTCGTGTGTGTTAAGAACCACCATTTATCACTTAAGGCGATGTGCATAAATATGAGCCCCACAGATTTATGGATATTGGATATAATTGATATTACATAACTTCTAACGTTTGCGTCAGAGAAAAACAAGCATGCCTACATAATTTTAGATAGTTCTTGTAATCAAACAATTTTCGGAATGCAAGGGTCTACAGATGCTTTACCTGTGTATTTCTGGTGGTACAGAAGCTAAAAGTCCTTTAAAGTGTTTAAAAAACAATCTCTGATACAACAATAAGAGAAATGTTTGGCGCTCACATTCTCACGAAATTGTCAATCAAAAGTATGACATCGAGAGTTCAAGCAGGAGCTTGCAACCTATCTACCTACAACCTTATCAGTTTCTCGTACCACTCGTGCAAGGAAATAAAAACAAAGTACTTGATACTACGAAAAATTGTCAAAGTTACGGCGCTTTCCAAAAGTGGAGTATTTTTACCTGCTGTCAAACATAATTATTAAATTATTATCAATAAATATAAACATCGGTGTTTAGAATAAGGTGTGCTGCATAGCCGTGATAACATAGGACGTGTTTGAGAAGCAGATGAATGCAAACATGACTACCACTTGATGAGGAATTATGCAGATATAGCGCTTATCTAACAAAAAAAAGGAAGTTGTTTGCAAACGCCTCAACACAACAAAGGATCTAATTTCTTTTATTTGAAATCTGCCAGGATGTTTGACTTGATATACCAAGTCGGTAGAAGCCTCCATCTTGAACCTTCTACTGGTTCCTTAGATTCACCATCACGATAATCATCAATCATCGATTCTTATCAACAAAGACCAGAAGAGGAAGATACCTAGACAATACAGAGTGTAGACAATAATTGTCATAGTAAATCTGAGCAGATGGCTGTAAACGTGACTCCTCGCAATACGTAGTAGGAACCGTTATGACTGTGGGCGTGAAGTACTTTAGTTATTAACGGGCCATAAAATCTGTCCATAGCCGTCTGCAGAATTGTAAACAGCTGTGACAATTTATATTCCTTTATATGGCATGAGAATTTCCTGCAATTATGCAGAATTTTGTATTTTCCTGAAGGGATTACTTACTTCATGACTAACATTTTACAGCAGTGATTTTACCTCTTCGTGTTCGGAAAATAAGAACTGCCGTTTTTCTTTTGCAAAAATACTTTGCTTACCACTCTGGTCAATGAACACAACAAAAGCACAAACTTCAGGCCACACAGTCATTATTACATCAGAAAGATGATCCTCATGTAATCTCATGACAAAAACAAAACCGAATCAAGCAACCCAATATTCACAAAATATTACCAAGTGTTGTTAACCTACGCACAATTTGCTATAGACATTAAGGAAATGGAACATCATAAGTGGGCCTCGGGAGGACGAAATTCGCGCAGTATGTCATGACAGTGACCTGTATACAAATACGATTTGTAATGATATAAAGTGGTATCATTTTCATAACTGTTACAGCTTCTGGGGAGTTTATTGTGACGGTTGGATTTATATACAACACCATAAACACACGTCAAACATAAGGGGGTGACCTGCGCCATTCCCCGCAGCCTGCCCAGTTTTCTCGATATGAGAACTTCTGATATCTCTTGCGTCCTAAGTTCTCAAGTTTAATATACAAGAAAAGTTAACATTCTCTATCTTCATGAAATTACAAATCTAACCTGTCCGAAATACTAGAGGTCCCTTCGCACGTTCTCGCAAATTACAATTGTACCATTGTCTTGCCAGAAATAGGCTCCTGTGGTTCCAATTCTGACAAAATTTTAACCAAATTCTTAAAATGGAGTTGTCTCATTCTTTTATTCAAACAATGGTATGAGAAACAATCGTACTTAGATTGATCAAAATCACATCACACTTGTAACGGTTTACAAGCGTTTACCAACGTCCGGTGTGTCGATAAGTGCACTGCTAATATGGGTCAGGCGATCAAAGATGCCGCAAGGATCGTTGACATGCTCCTGGGTTCACTTAGATACAATTTCGGTGTCAATGATCTAAATAGAGCTACTATCACAGGTCTTAAAATACTCGGAGTGTGTTTTATGATTTATAAGACGTTTGATTGATAGTTTTATGCGCGTGCGGCACACGGATTGCGTGTTAAGACTCATAAAGGTAATATACACACATATTAAGCTGACTGCAGAATGTGTCAAGGGAAAGGAAGAAGACAAAATTTGCCCTGGTGAAAAATCGACGTGCCTTCACTACTGAACCCTTTGATTTGAAGTGTATTTTGTTCTTACAAAGAATAGGCAATAGCTAGATATTTTCAAGACTCCATGACATTCGGTGATTTTTCAAGATTCTTTATTCTTTGAGACCGCTGAGCGTAGGATTTTGGTAGCATAATCAGCTCATAATATTCTCACTGCTGAGACACAGACCTCCATTCTCCAAAAGGGAGTGAGCCATTATCCATCACGTGAGCCGATTTTGAGATCGCGGATGTCACACATCTTCGAATTTTTGATTCTAGGACATGCCGGTTTTGACATGATGATTTCCTTCGCCGTATTGAGAGCAGTGGTGCCGAAATAATTTTTACCAGTTTTTTTGAACCTTTTCATGACGAGGCCGCCATAAAATATTGCCACATTTACATACATCAAAGCTTAATCTTTAGACATTCAACCATTTCGTTTGCGTCTAGTAGTTGCAAGCATTATGCGTAG
Organism: Sesamia inferens; assembly: GCA_037179545.1. Classification (NCBI taxonomy): domain Eukaryota; kingdom Metazoa; phylum Arthropoda; class Insecta; order Lepidoptera; family Noctuidae; genus Sesamia; species Sesamia inferens. The sequence continues at coordinate 27,397,568 of CM073933.1, read as the reverse complement.
CATGAAGACTTGAGTTTCATTCATAGATTTCCTAGGATTCCTCAATTTTTATAAGGATTTTTCTAGTAGCAACCCAATCTGGATTGGTGGCGGTTAATGACCACAGACTCATTCATATTTAAATGTAGGTGCACGGTACGTGATGTTATGTTAAGTATTTTGTGTTTAAATAACAAGATTGTTTCTGAAGCAATGTCAAGTAAAAAACAAGAGGCGATTGATCTGAGAGACAACAGACACCTTGGACGTACTCATTCGATGCCCTCATTATTTTGGTGAGCTGGACAATGCAAATGATGCCTCGCAATGGAATAATTTTACAAACACAAAATATAACTTAGCTAGATAAAGGAGATGTTTCATTTAGGGCCACCACCTAGATCTAGAGCTGGATTTACGTTACTTCCTATATCAATAACATATAGCACTGGATATATTAGATCACGTGATATATTAGCATTGGATTCATTTTTCACCTAGAAAAGATTTTATGTGAATTTACAAACGTAAAATCTTTTTCTTGAATTATTAAGGTGTTGTGATAATCTAATTAAGGTATCATATACATGACCAACATGGTCAGAGATAGCAAAACGCATGGATGTTGAGAAGAAAAGCGCAGGGACACAAATTAGAAAAAAGAATCTTGAATAGCTCTACAGACTACGTCAAGTCAACCTACCCGACACTGTCAAATATTCTCAATCAATCTTGAGCCTTGATGTTTCAGTGATAAAGTTGGAAATCTAATAAAGGAATTTGACAGATTGTGGTAGCTAACGTGCTGTCGTCTGTACAAATTCTACACTTGCAAATATTGTATGCCTTATACAAAACATCACATCTGTTTTCCGCGACGGTTTAAGCAGATGTGTTCCTGTCGTATCCCTGTTGCCAGTTATGTTTAAGTAGATAATAAGTTTAATATCAAATATTTTATATAATTAATAAAATATTTAGGTACCTTTATTATCGGACCTAACAGGCAGCGCAGGCGCAGCGTTGACCGCGTTCACGGCAAGCGCGCATGCGTAGAACAAAACAGTGCGCGCGTACGACATGCGTGCGGCGGCAGTCACGACTGAAGGACTGGTGGCAGCTCGGCGGCAACTCTCAACGTCCATGTTTAATTATGCACACAATTGGAGCTACGGTGTAGGGCTGCGAGTAAGAAGCAATTCAAAGTTGGAGCTGTATGAAGTTCTATGTTTTTTTTTTTTCTCCAGCATTTCTCTCTATCCTAAACTTGAGCCTTGAGACACTGCGGTATTTCAGACGAAAAGATTCTACGTAACTTCCCGAAAGCAGCCCAACAAGTTGGATTCTACTCTTGACCTCTTTCTCAAAGTGGACCTTCCTAACTAGATAGTTTGTCCCAGATATACGTAACTGCCAACAACTTCGAGAATGGAGTCTCCAATCTTTGTAGTAGGCGGTACAACATTGGCATTAGACATGACTTTCGTCTTGTCCATGTTCATTTTAAGGGCGACTCGCTCGGAGGCTCTACTGAGGTCTTCGAACATTGTACTCAGGTCCTCCGTAGTCTCGGCCATGACTACGATACCAGTAAACGGAAGGTGCCTAGTCCTTTCCATTCATTCTCCAATGAAGCGGTGAAGATTCGGGGAGATGACATCTCCCTGTCTGACACCACGCCGCAGAGGTATTGGTTTCGAGGTCCGGTCCTGTATTCGGATTGACATGGTGGCGTTTTCGTATAAACCCCTTCAGCGCTTAACACAAGAAAAGCAAATTTCACCCAATTTTATGAGAAGTTGAGCCAATTAATTCAGGAAAATAATATAACTATAACATCCATCCAAAACATTTACCAAAAATCAGAAATAGAAGCTCTCATAGAAAAAAATTATAATGTAATTAGTAAATCATGTGAACACAGTATTCCAAAGAAAAGAAATACCGGCGTTCTTAAAGCGCCGTGGTGGTCTGAGGAAATTGAATCACTAAAGCGAGAGGTGTCCACCAAGAAAAATAGGATAAAGTGTGCCGCATCGGTTATTTCGGAGTACCTAAAATATAAGGAGCTGTACGAGGCAGAAGCAAAGAAAGCTCAAACACGGAGCTAGAAAGAGTTCTGTGGGAAGCAGGACCGGGAAGGGATTTGGGAAGGGATATATAGAGTGATCGGCAGAACAAGGAAAAGAGGGGAAAATTTACCACTGCTAAAGGATGGCCAGGTCCTCGACGCGGAATGCTCGGCCCAGTTGCTCGCTGAAACCTTTTATCCAGAAGATAAGGAGGACAACAACAACAATGAGCACCGCCAAATACGAACCAGAGCCAATAAAGATGACACAGGAAGCCATGGTGATGTATAGGATCCCCCTTTTACCTCGACTGAACTTCAGATGGCCATGCGATCGTTCAATCCCAAGGAAACCCCTGGCGCTGATGGATTCACTGCTGATTTTTGCCTGCATACCATAGAGCACTCTCTCTCTCGGAGCTCTTTCTATGCTTGCTTAATAGGTGCTTAAACTTACACCATTTTCCAGTGGCTTTGAAGGAGGCAGTAGTTGTCGTCCTTCTGAAACCCCGGTTTCACAAAAGCACCTATACCAACCCCAAGTCCTATAGACCGATCGGATTGCTCCCAGTTCTAGGAAAGATCCTAGAAAAAATGCTAGTCGCACGACTAAAGTTCCACCTCTAGCCGGAGATGAGCCTCCGCTAGTACGGATTTATGCCCCAGAGAAGCACTGAGGACTCCCTTTATGACCTGATCCGGCAAATCAGAGACAAGCTGGATCAGTTAGTGACACTGATCGCATATAGGGAGTCTTTGACAGCGCTTGGTGGCCAAAAATAAAAGTCCGATTGCTGGAGGAGAAATGCCCGGCTAATATTTGAAAGATAGAATAGAATAGAATACTCTTTATTATGTACACCACATAGATTACAGAACATAAATAAAAATATTTTACAAAGGGTGACACAATGGGCGGTCTTATCGCTAAGAGCGATCTTTTACAGACAACCTTTGGATGGAATTCTAAGGGTAAGGATAAAGAAATAATGTAGGTAGTCTACAGTGTACTATTTACATAGATTATACAATAAATATATACGTTAACTGTATCATACTAGTTTAAATAAATTTATACATCTAATTAATAAATATCATACAAGAGCACATAAAATATATTAATATGTTTAAAGAGGGAGGAACTGCTTTTTTATCAGTTTTAAAAGTAAACAGTGTTTGAGCACGCCTTACGGACACGGACAAGTCATTCCATAGCCGAACTGCTTGTACAGTAAAGGATTTATAATAGAAACTGGTCCTCTGGAAAAAGATCCTCTGCAGTCACCTGTGCGACCGCAAAGTCAGGGTCCGGTACTTGGGGAAGGAGCATGTAAGGGCACCGAACATGGGATGCATGCAGGGATCCATTGGCGGTCCAATTCTCTGGAACCTGCTTCACAATTCGCTCCTGAAGGAGCAAATAAGCTTAAGTTTGCCCCACATAAAACAAATGCGATGTTAATCCCGCGCAAGTTTCAATGGGACGCCCCCCGCCTGGTCATGGGAGCGCTAGGCGTTGGCATGTCTAGAAAGATCAAGCTGCCAACAGCTTATAGACAAAGTTAACTTTCTTTCAACATCCATGTTGCGCAAAAATGTAAGAAGGCCGTGGGCCGCTACCACCAGCCGTCTCGAGCCGCCAAAATTAGTTGGCGTCTAAACCCGGATGTGGTTCGCACCATTTATACGGCAGTTGTGGAGCCCGTGATTCTGTATGCCGCAAGCGTATGGGCACCGGCTGCAAACAAGTTGGGTATCAGGAAGAGCCTTAACGGGGTCCAACGAGGATTTGCGCACAAAATTGCAAGGCATACCTCAGTCTCTCTAAGCTCGGCACTGACGCTAGCTGGAATACTACCCCTCGACCTTCGCATTCGCGAAGCTGCCTCATTGTACGAGGCTAAGAGGGGGGTGATCCGGCCGGAGATGCGAGGGCGAGAGGTGGAGCGGATGTCACCGGCTTTGAACTCCCCGCATCTAGCAGGGCGCATGGAGCTAACGGTGAAATGTCTGGTGGACCACGACCAGCACGAGGAAAATTGTGATTTCGATCTACGAATTTACACTGACCGCAGTAAGATTGAGGGCAAGGTCGGGGCAGCGCTATCCATTTGGAGAGGTGCTGTCGTCGAATTTACTGTGTAATGCCCATGGAAGATTAACGTCGACGCAGCATGTTTTCGTGCCATTTCTTGTCGCTTCGGTTCCCTTTTCTACTCACATCATCTTTCATAAAAACAATATACTTAGGTATCGGTAATTTGATCTTCCCCTGCTATTATACCATAAATATAATAAATTACTGTTTTTATCCTTGACATGCTCATAGTAAGAAAATCTCATTACTCACTGTTCATATGACCTTGGGAGGGCTGAAACGAGAAATCAAGCGTCCCTGTTCCAGAACTATCAGCAAAAACCCCGGATGTGTAGGTTGTGCAGTTAAAGGTTTCCTGATGTTCTAGCCAACACTCTCTGGCCTATGTTACCGTTGCTCTAATCTGCTCTGAATTTCAAGTTGATGTTTTAAAAAAATATGGTGAACAACAATATATGATGTTTTAAAAAAAATATGCTACATAGAAGTTTAGGTATTACATTATTAGGTGTCCAATAGGATAGCATTAAAGACCATTTAGGAGAATTTAAATTTTGGCAATTTTCGGACAAATACCAACAAGATTTTTCTTGAGTCCCAAGATTTTTCACATTGATAATGAATATATATAGTTATACCTATATATACATATATAGGTATATATTATATACCTATATATATATTATCTATAGTTATATATATATTTTAATCCTTTATTATAATGTTGCAAAACAATTGATTTTGAATCATGACAACAGAAGCTAAATATGAATATTTATTTTATGTGAATTTTAATTAATTACTGTATGTGAATTCGTAGAACGATTTTCGTATTTGATATCAGCCCCCTAAACAGAGTACTCTAAATAATAAAAAAATCCATAAAAAATCTCATTTCTTGTTATATTGAGGCCTGCAAGAAGTATCTATTTTAAAACTCTATTAACATATTATGGTCGAGTACAACAAAATTTAAAGTCTGTACTGGATAATAAAAAAAATACCTCAAATCTATCATTTTACAATCAACTCCAAAATTCCAAGTGTAACATGTTTTTAGAATATGAAACTACAAAAACCACTTCATTCAGTAAAAAAGAAAACTTGTGATGAACATGGCACAATAAAAAAGGTCACAGAAGAAAACCAAATTCTTCGAGAACAGCTACTGGAAGCCACTGATAAGCAGCATCAAGAGATGTCAAGAGCTATAGACCTTAAGGAAAAAAATGTGTTTCTAAAGAGCAGGATACATGACGTGAAACAAGAAGCCTGTAAACTTCGGGAAAATAATAGTAAGTGCTACAATGCGTGGAATCGTTGACTTGAGACTGATTTCTCTACAAGCCGAGAATGAGGCATTGAAAAAGCTTATCTTTCAAGCGAAAAGGTTGAGGATGGAAGCGTCCAAACACGCTGAGAGGTTAGCTGAAGCAAATTATTATTTAGAAAACTGTCTTGCCGAAGCGTATTCTGAATTATATAATTTGAGACGTGGAAACTAAGCGTGCGAACAAGAATTTCGCCATAATAAAGATAGAAAATATAATTGATTCATGTGTAGTTACAATGATTCGTCGTAACAATAGTATTATCGTGTACCTTTTCGTTTCTAAATGTTTAATAAAAAAATAAAATTGAATTACTTTTTCAATAATTTAAAGATCCTTTTTTTTGTCGAAGGTGGAAAAATCCTCATGGAGATACTCCACTCGGGGACGCGGAGGGGTGTGCCGGAATCTTACCGGCTAAAAAAGACACCTAAGTGTTCGTCATCTGCCTTTCCGGGATACCGGGTCCTCCCAATTTCTATGGTATTTATGTGGCCGATTAAATTCTTCAACAAGTTATAGTAGGAGCGATCCCACAAAATGGTGCAATAGGTTGATCGATAGCCTTCGATAATAATGGGTGATGAACACAGTAACTAAGTATCGAGGTATAAATCTCATGGCACATTGTATGTAGAGATTAGGTACCCCGAACCAGTCAGTACCTGTATCTTAAACAGGAACCCAGGTCGAGGACAATGGATGCCACTTTTGCAGTCCGCCAATTGTGCAAGAAATACAGAAGTGCACAAAAGAACTAGCAATTCGTGTTCATTGATCTGGAGAAAGCATGCCATAGTTTAACCAATAACAGTTTGGATGTTGTGATGGGCAATGAGGTTTGCCCTGTACTTTGGTATAATAGTTAATTAATAAAACTAACACTGGTTTGATGAAATGGCGGCATAGAAATGGTTAAACAGTAAGTTCCGCAACCTGTAACAAAATAAATTCCCGTGCCATGTACATACCACATTGCAATTTCTGGTCAAGTGAGAGTCAGAGGGACGAGTAAACGCAAAATTCCTTGTCGTTCCCCCCGGGGAACATCTTGGGGGGACCACGAGTCATGCGTGAATCTGCTGTCTTGTATGAATCAAAATGTTGGGCCATATGGGATGAATGGCATGAAGCTAAAATTTTCTAGACTATTGTATATAAAACGGCTGAAAAAGTGGAAATCGAGTGTCATGGCATGGGCATGTGAAGCAAAGAAATGATGATGATGGATTTATTGTATGAAATGATGTCAATTCTCTATTACGTCTCAGTAGTCACGCCAGTGACTACAGGGATGACGAATAGAGACCTAAAGGTGCAGCTAAAACCTATTCAAATTAAACAAGAACATTGGACTGTAAAATCATTTATTAACCCTTAAACATCTATTCCCTCATCATCTTTTCCTTCTGGCGAGCCAACTTCTTCTTTGACAGCTTCTTCTTAGCGGGTGCATCATCAGCTGGCGCGGCGCGTGCTACGGCGTCCTCTCGCTCGCTCAGGCAGACCTCAATGTGGCAGGGCGATGACATGTAAGGGTTAATACGACCGTGGGCACGGTATGTGCGTCTGCGCAGGCATGGAGCGCGGTTAACCTGCAGACAGAAAAAGCCAGGTTAAGTACTGATATTAAATGGTACATCCAATCATTGTCATGGCTATGTTTTTGGCTGGGAGTGTCAGTAATTGAGAAAAGAAAGTTCCATAGGAGAAACCTTCTTTATGTTAACCACTTCTTGCTGTATGCCTTCTGAAAACAGCAATTACGAGATGCTAGTAATACTGACAAGCAAGAAGGCAATATTTATCAAGCAATCATTATCATTCTCCTACTCTAACTGTATCTATTTATTTGGGGCAGTGTAACTTGTCTCTTTCATCCATACTGCACTTTCTGCTTCGTCTTTATAATAAAATTGAAATTCAATTCTATCAACAATTCACAAAGTAATAAAACATGTTTATCAGATATCACTAACACTTACTGCCCCTGTGGAGCAGTGCTATGTTAAGTCTGTATCCACACTAAAGGGTAAATAAAATAAGAATCTCACCAAACCCATTTTAAAGAATTGTGTTGCCTTGTCCATACTTTAGTGACACTTTTCTCTAAATGAAATAGTCAAATTGTATTGGCACATAAGGTATGCAATAGTACATGATATGTGTAACTTAGTAAGTAGGTAGCCTCTACTCAAGCGTCCGAGCCAACAAAGTTACCTAAAAAGTATTGGTGTTAAGCGTTCAGGCAACCATGGTGGCCTCACCGACATGTACACTTTAAACGAGTTTTTATCTATGATATGTATCAAAGAGCTTCATGAACTTCTCACTAGATGGGTCTGTATTAAAAAACGATTCTTAGATGGATAAAACAGTGCCCACCTAACAGGGAACATAGGAAAAAAAATTGTTTATACATTCAAAATAATATTATTAAATAAATAGTTGTTACAGTAAACTCGACCGATTCTGACTTATATGGCTTTTGTGTAGGCTGTTTGGCTGTTTTGACAGCAACAATAGAATCCTGGTACACATTAAGGTCATATGAATTGCAATTCAAAATATTAAAAAAAAAAATTGTATTGTTGTCTTTGGCAGGTCTAAATGTTCTGCTAGTTACTAGTGCTACTAATATTATAAATGTTACAGGTCTGAGAAGATAATGGATGTTTGTATGTTTGCAAGAATACAAACAGAAAAATACTAATCTATATGATACCTTAGCAATATTTTACATCACAATAACACATAGGATACTTTCTATACCAATCATCAAAAACATCTCGGCATTAATCCCAGTCGCAACCAAAGCTTTTTCAGCTTTGGAATCTGGAGTCTGCTTTGCCAGCCTTAACTGCTGATTTTGACTAAACTTCGACATTTTCCTAGCCTACTATTCATATGATAATGACAATTTGTCAGCAGCAGTGTTTCTGTCTGACTACAATTAAAGTATTTTCAAGGTTAGAGTGAACAGGCTCTTAATTATCACTGCTTACCATCAGGCAGGATTGCAGTCATAATATGCAAATAAAAGTGCAGGGGGGGCTCTTAATATTTATAAAAAACTAATCATTAACCAGTTCAAGTGGATACTTCATTCATATAGCAGGCATACATTCATAAGACACCCTAGTTTTAAAATATAATAATACTGTACAATGTAATACAACCGTTTTACTCAATTTAAAAAAAAAACAGTAAATTGTGCCAAATAAAAGACAGTATGAAGAAGCTGTCTATGATTATAGATTTTGGAGCATAAATATTGAAAAATTTTTAATACAAAAATAAAAAAAAAAACATGCTTTTAAAGAATATGCAACTAAAAAGTTAAAATTTAAAAAAAAACATGAGGCGCTTTGTGCCATAAGTTTTGAGTGCCTCACACTCTTTTTTTCAAATTATTTTTAACTTTTTAGTTTGTTATTCTTCAAAAGCAAGTTTTTTAGTTATTTAAACTATATTTTCAAGTTCTTAGTTCAATAATCTTTTTTTAAAAATGAAACGAACGACCATATTGAAAATGGTGGGACTTTTATAGTAATGAGCCACACAGTCCAGAGTTAGAGACTGACAAACAAACAAGCAAGCGAAGCTAATAAAATGTATGAAAAAAAAACTAATCATTTTCATTCAAAAAACACATTTCTATAAAGGTTAGGTGCATAATTAAATAACAATTCAGGTGGTTTAAACCTGATCTGAATAAAATTCATGTTTTGTGATAAAGGGAACTAAGATTAACCTGTAAATGTGTGTATGATTAGAAGTATACACACATCCCACTTAATTGAAAAACAATTTTCACCTTTAGTTATGCATGATGTTTGATATTATTATGAACAAAGCATTTTAACACCCATAGACTTAAAAAATGTGTCATATCTCGTCTCCTGAAAAGTTCATTATTTTGAGTTATGCAGTGTAGTGGAGCGCCTGGAGCGTCAAAATCATAGAAACCTCAGACTTCCGTTACAGTGGATGAAAAAAAAAAAAAAAAAAACGAATGTTTAGCTAATAACATAAATAAAAAAGTTTACCAATTTAAAATTTGTGCTTTTGATTTTAAAATTAAAAAAATGGATAATTATAATAATTCAAATAGTATGAGGCATATTATTGTGTAAAATGATTTTGTATATGAAAATTAAGTTCAGGTATATTTTTATATATGCATAATAAGTGAGTAAATGTAGTAATTCAAGGAAAATCGGAAAAAAAGATAACATTTAAAATAAAATTTTTGTTTATTAAGGCATTTTACATTATTGATATATATCAAATATTTTCTTCCACTTCAGTCATTTGAATGGTAGGTAAAGTATTAAGGCAGCTATCTCCGTTACAATGTAAACATGCTACACTACAATATAAACCACTCTTCCGACATCCACAAGCAGCTCCACACCCCTTTTTGCAATTGCAAAATAACATTTGCAGTAGATTATCCGGTGCTGGTAATTGGTTCATGGTTATTGGGATGAACATGTTATTGAGATACTTCCACCCCCAATCTCCAATATTTATGTCGTTTCCTAACCATATTTGGGTTTGCAGGTACACTCTTTTCAGGTGTTCAATTGGGGCATCAGTTGTAGGTAGTAATGATGACAGAATAACACTGGTATTTTTGGTTGTAGCTTTAATGAAAAAATTGTATCTCAATGTATTCAAGTCTTTGATTTTTGCAGGAGCTCCATATAAAGCCAAAATACATGCTACACCTGCTTGAAATATATTATTGAAGTCTTTGTTTTTGTTTTTAAATATTTTTGCAAATTCATGCAAATCATGATGTTTTTCAAAATTTTTGGCAAACTTAATTTTTCCTTTATTGAAAAATGCCGAAGTAGTGTCACAACCCGTTAAGGAATGTAAAAAAAGAATATGTTCTTTACATTTTGGTAAAGATTTCTCTAGACTCTTCGAAGAAAATATTTTTTGTTCGACGTTGCCTCGGGATGGTTTTAGAAAATATATTTCACGACTCTCATCCGCTAAAGCCGTTAATATAACTAATACGTCAATATCTTCTGAAACTATTACAACATTTTTTGTTTCCAAATTAATTGCTGTATCAACAATTTATTAATTTATCTGCATCACTTTCCGCTTGACATGTAAAAATATTGTTGTCAGCTAATTTTATTCTCAAAATTTCTATCAAGCGACTTTTATTATTGTTATTTGACAAAAATTTATCTTGAGCGATTTTTAAAGGCATATCTGCGTTGAATTCAATATCTGCACATTTATTTTTCAATGCACGACGATTCCGTTCGGCCGATTTAATAGAATCTATCTTATATCCGTCGAAAACCACGTAGACATTACTATTATAATTATTTTTCAAATATCTTACATAATGCTCACATATCATTTTAAAGCTTTCATTTAATTGCCATTTGCAACGATAGGTCTCTACGACCCTTCATAAACATAGGTATATCTAGAAGATGATATTCTATAGCCTATTCGAGACAAATTCTACGTGTACATAAAAATAAATGCTATCTGAAATTAAATTATATGCTGGAATATTAATTTTTTATTATTTTTCAATTAAAAAGTGAAAAAATTGAAAGCACAAAAAAATTTTTGGTAAACTTTGCAAGATATAGTATAAGAAAGAAAATGCCACCTCAACCAAAAAAATTCATTCACTGTAGCAATTTTCCGAGATCAAAACCCCCAGGCGCTCCACTAGTGTTAGAACTTAAGCAAAGATATGTATATATTTATATTAACCTATTCTAATTTCGAACATAGACCCTTAAAAACTTAAAATCTCTAAACTTAAAAATATTTTGTTTCCCTTGGACTATAACTTATCCGAGGTTCTACTGTATTATAAACGTGTTAGGATGCATGTCTGTTACTCTTTTAATGCTAGAGGTATCTAATCCAGATTAAGATATAGGTTTTTATCTGGATAAACCTACTAGATTGAAACTTATGCAGGTAAAGCGCCATGGCACACTTAACTAAATTATAGTTGTAGATATTCACCTGAATGTGATCGATGACAAGCCTATCAACATCCAAGCCTTTATAGTCAGCATTGGATTCAGCATTTCTCAGCAGCTGGAGCAAGAACTCTGCAGACTTCTTGGGCCAACGACCTTGTGTGGTGCCAAACTGCTTGGCTTGTGCACAACGACCAACACCACCATTAAAACGGCGGAATGGAATGCATTCCTTCTTCTCTGTAACATTCTTCAGGTAACGTACAGCGCGGCGCAGGGGCAATTTCCTGATCGCCATGGCTGTCTCATAAGTGTTCTGAAAGATACACAGGATGGAATAAGTGTTATGGTAAACAATCTTTGAGACTATTTCCAGCATAAAGATTGTCTAAAGACATTTAATCGCAGTTATAGCTTACTTATTTGTTTGTTGCAATAACAAGACAGATTTTTTAAATACAAAAACACGTATTTTTAATAACTGACACATTGATGAATTTCCCTCTCTACCGTAATATTCCCGACAGTTAACTAGTAGCTGTTTTAGGTTTATCGGCCTCACTATTATAGGGAATCGTTAAATGTCGGTAAAAGGAAAAACTGACATCTTATTAATTACTCTGTCAAACTAACCTATGAAATCATTACCGCGTCCTTTTGTTTTATATCTCAAACACTTGTGTTAAATGCGACATTTCGCGAGTTTAAAACTTTATAAAGGAGAAACACGAGTACAGGAGTGTCAGTCCATGTGGAATCGATATCTTGTGTACAAATAATAGTTTTTACTTTTACCTTGAAGTGAACACGGAGGTTGGAGCCACGCGCTTTGCATGACTTCGCTGGATTATCAGGCTCCTTTGAGTAACGCCCCATGTTTAGTTTCTGAAACACAGAGCGGCTTATGTCTCAAACGCTGTCGAACATAGGTTATCATTTTATAACATTCCGGTTTTTCACATATTTAAGAAAATAAACACATGAGCAACAAGAATACACTGTCTCTAAATACACCATAACTGGATTTAATTCAAAACCAAGTAGTTTTCACGATTAAATTAGATTTTAACATACACGAAACCAACCTCTCAGGGGAAAATTTAACAGGAAAAGGAATAGACAAGACGTTTTGACAACTAGAGTTTTGACATTGACAGCGGTGACGAAACAAAATGCTGCCAACCCAAATAAATATTTTTGGATAAAATATTGTCTATGTTGATATCAACTTTATAGTGTGCCTAAGATGACTCGTATGTCGTTGTCGTGACTAAATAATTATGAACAGCGGCACGGGCGAATCGAAGGTTTCCATCTACTACATATTATATCGAGAAAGTGAGTGTGAAACAGTCTAACCAAGATGGGTCAGAATGGTAGATGCTCCATTATAAATGCGAAGTTCAGCCGTATCTGGTTAGACTGGAAGCTGACCCCAATCTAGTTGAGAGAAGGTTATACAGATAATGATATTGTTACCCAACCCACCCAAGACAAGTCAAGAATTCGTCAACAGCATAAAAATAATATGTGACAAAATATTTTTGTATGCCTCATAAAAGCGGTGATCTTTTACAAGGCAAGCATAATCACCTTTTCAAGATTGTACTCATTTAAAGAAACCTGCGATTATTTAATTTTGTATTTAAAAAGGGACGAACAGGTATGCAACGATGTTTTTATTGATCCCGAATATCAAGATTTTGAGGTTATGTAAATTTAACGTAGGAAGTGATTACGAGGAAATAATAATAATAATGAAATAAAAATTAAATAATTAATTACATAAAAATTACGAAATAGGGTACACTAAATTTGGAAATGTACAGCTTGATATATTGTCGTGTGTACACAAATGAAATGAACGAAATCTCTTACTGGGGGAGTCGGACTTGTCGACCTGTGTGACACCATCTATTAAAATATCCTAAAAACTAAAGAAATTCTTAGTGATCTAGATGTATGACAGATGACACGATTAACCTTTTCTAATCATTCGTTGCAGTTGATTATTATTTAACCATATTAATTTTAATAAATAACTAGAAAATAAACCAAGATTTATGTCAAGTATTCTAATAAATTCTAATAAAGAAAAAGCACGTGTGCAAGCGTGGTAGAAGTAAAAACCTCAAAAAATATTGGTTTCAACATACTGATCAACACACGTACGGACGACAGCAGGTCAAGCTACTCGAAACTGTCAGATATTCCCAATCAACCTTGAGCCTTAATGTTTCATAGATAAACTTGAAAATTCAATAAAGAAATCTTACAGATCGTAGTAGCTTGCTGTAGACTGTACAACGCTGAGACCCACTAAGAAACAACAAACACTGTATAATGCGTCCTATATCTTTTTCTCCCACGTTATTTTTTTTTTATATTTACGTGTCTGCCGTCTTTTGCTGTCGCTTTTTGTTTTATCGATATTTTAATCACAACGATGCTAAAGAAGTTTTCATTTCAATAAAAAAACTAAAGGAATTAATTTAAAATGTATCTTCTTCCAGATGGCAAAAGTTTCTCATTAAACTGGGACTGGGACTATTTATAGCAACAACAATTTTTTAAATACTAGATACCTACCTACTTCGGGCCCATTATCGGTCTCCGTGGCGCAGCGGTCAACATGCCTGCCTGCGACGTGGAGGCTCCGGGTTCGATCCCCGGCCAGGTCGTGATGGAAAACTATCTTTTCCTGATTGGCCTGGGTCTTGGATGTTTATCTATATATGTATCTAATATAAAATATAGTATCGTTGAGTTAGTATCCCATAACACAAGTCTCGAACTTACTTTGGGGCTAGCTCAATCTGTGTGATTTGTCCGTATATATTTATTTATTATTTATTTATTTATTATTACTATAGCTCACTGTAGGCCTAGTATGAGTTATCAATACGTCGTCGAACGAGTTTCGTAATGAAAACTCATACTAGGCCTACAGTAGGCCTAGTATGAGTTTTCATTACGAAACTCGTTCGACGATATCGAGCGCGTTTGACTCAGCGATTGGCCCGCTTCAAGGTCGTAAGAACTCTCTACCAATGAGAGCGCCAAACGCGCTCGATACCAACGATCGAGTTTCGTATTGAAAACTCATACTAGGCCTACTGGTCTGTACTCGTTTAGTACAGACCAGTGACCTATACTAATGGACATGCCTTAGAGATGAAAAAAAAATCATATAGTATGAGAAAAAAATTACTTCAGATTATATGCTTACGGCATGTCCATTAGAACATGTCGATGGACACCGTCGCTTTAGTGTTGCAAATTAATAAAAATTACCCATGATTGGGTGATGTCTAATAAGGAACTAGGTAAACTTGTAAACATAATTATATTATTTTAAACATTACCTTAGTCCTTACATTGTTTTATAATATTAAAATGTTTATATAAGTATTAAATAGTCTTTAAAAATAAGGAAAATTTATGTAAGTACATACATACATTAGCTTTTTCTCTGGCATTCAATTGATATATTGTACCCGGCCACTTACTAACTAAATCTTTAGCAAAGTAGGCAAATAAAATTTAATAACTTGCAAATAAACGTTTTAGTAAAAGAAAAAAACTGATTTTGCACTTTGCATAAGTACCTACTTAGATGGATTCAGCAGTTACAAGCTTGATACAAAAAACCCATAGTTTTGTACTAGCTTCCCTATTTAAAAAAAAAAACATGTCATGATAGTCAATAGGGATGTATCCAAGGTATGAAAATCAAAAAAATAATTAGTCCGTCTTATAGATAATAATATAAATTAAGACCCGTATTTTTCATTTTGTTGAAATTACCAAAAACTAATGAGATATAGCGTATTAAAGTTACGGAGTGTGGGCTAATTACGTCACGCCGTGGTATATTTTGTACCACGGCGTGACGTCATGCGACATTTCAAATCAATATATCTTCCTAAGTATTTGAATGAAAGAAAAAAAAAATACGTGTTCAATATTTTTTATAAATCTATCTGATGGACATTAAATTATTTTTTGGGATGCAAGCCAATTCACCACTTTTTGTGGTAGACTTAAAAACTAGAAGAGGTTTTTGGAGAAATTGGGCTAGTATTAATATACTCTTTGAAATCGGGTATCCTCTCCCGCATGAACAATAATATATCTTTGCCCTTTTGATACAGGCTCTAACAGTTCATCTACATCCTCTCCTTGCCAGCATTTACCTGATGTATACGATGAATGTAGGTATATAGGTTTCATCTAAATAAATTGAGTAGTATCCTAAAAAATAATTCAATGTCCATCAGATAGATTTATAAAAAATATTGAACACGTATTTTTTTATTACATTCAAATACTTAGGAAGATATATTGATTTGAAATGTCGCACGACGTCACGCCGTGGTACAAAATATGCCATGCCGTGCCGTAATTAGCCCCCACTCCGTAATTTTAATACGCTATATCTCAGTAGTTTTTGGTAATTAGAACACAATTAAAAATACGTGTCTTAATTTTTTTTATTATCTATAAGACGGACTAATTATTTTCTTTGATTTTCATACCTTGGATACATCCCTATTAGCGGCCGAGGCAAATTTATAATATTTTTCTACAGCATGCAAGTATTTTGCTTTCCAAGCTGATACTGAAGTATCTCCACTGTAGTTAAAATATTAAATGTAAGTAGGTATAAGTAACTATTTTTTATGAGGCTTACGTACAAATCGCATCATGTAAGAACAACGCTGGAAGGCAGTGAAGTGGAGAGAATTTACGCTAAGCCACCTAAGCCAAACGTACCTATGCGGGAGAGCCCGTCAGTTTATATCAGCGTTCTTTTTACGTGACGAGAACTATAGGTAGTTGAATCACTCAGCTTTTATTTTTTAAGTTATAGTTACGTTAAAAAGTAGGTAAGTAATCAATGAAAAAAATATCGGGTAATTTACAAAAAGAAAGTAGACAACACTAACCTGTAGCTATCGAAATTCATGTGTGATTAAATGGAATAATCAGAGACTCCGCCCGAGCTTTTTCTTCAACAAAGTCTTTAACCTTAAGAATGATGCTTCGCGCATAACTTTTACTCGCTTTCGGCATATTAAATGCTGAAAATTTAGAAATATCGCAACAGAAAACACAGCATCCGAATGATATTTCAACATGGTGGCAGTAGTTCCCATTTTCCCCATTCCACAGATAGGTTGGTGGGTCTGTAGTTATAACGTTCGTTTAATTTCAATTGTATAATAATAATTTTAGGGAAGTGAGTCCTCCTTCCGACAATGTTTTTCCTGCTGGAACTTCATTATTAATCTTTATATTCCCATATGCAACGAAATGTATTCAAGTCTGTTTGGTGCAGTGCCTGAGCGATCGACTGCTGCGCTGCGTGTCGCGGGTACGCTCCTTGCACGGAACTAATATTTGTATGGTCTACATATAGTTGTTCCGGGTCTGGCTGTTTGTATAAATGTGTGTGTTAAATGTTTGTAAACGCAGCCACAATGCAGGAATAATTTCTAGTGTGCGGCAACATTCTGTCACGATGACGTTATTTCAGTGAATACGAAAATGTGATACAAATAAACTTGAACAAAAGAAAAGCACCTATACCTTCAGTTATAATACAATATTATAGAAACCCTAGTTATTCCTTAAATTGATTTAACTATATTATTATACCTAAATATCTATAGGTACAATATTAAGGACAGTTCTGCGGAAAACGCTGCAGATGGCGCCGCTATATAAATTGGGTGTCAAAAATTTCGTTCACTATCCTCTCTACACCCTATATTGTTAAACTTCTTTGTTCTTACTTGCTGTAAATAAAAAATATAACTACATATATTCATTTGTAGTCTAATGAATGCCGACTATGACCATAAATTTATTGCTGCAAAAAAGTGCTTCATAGACAAAATAGATGGCGCTACGAGTCAAGTTTTCGGTAATACTACTGCCGCGCACGGTAGTCGGATAATATTTTGAATGCATCAGTTATTATTCTTTGTCGTATTAAAGTACTCTGTGCGTTATTCCTTTGGATGCATATAAGGGTTTGCTTTCATCGACCGTAAAAAGGGGGTAGGAAAATACTAAAAACTTTTTTGTTACTTTATTATTTGTGCTGCTAATATTACCACTACAAATTGATACTGTAATTACTTAGACTAAATATTAGTAAGTTGTGATATGTAATCCAAAGTAATTTAATACAAAATGTATTTTAACAACCCTGATTTCGAGCTAAATTATTGTTGTTTAAGTTTTTATGTAAGTAAAGTATACAGAATTTTAGAGTTTAATTTAACTAAACGTTTTCAAACTCCTACAAACGTTATTATAATTTTACATTCGCTATTTACAATATAATAATTTAGCTTAGAAGTGCGCGATCTACGTTTTTTTTACATTATTAATTAAAACTACATAGTCATATCTACAAGATTACATTCTTATAACTATGGTCTATAAATCAATGAATTAAATTCATTACAATTGCTTTTTTTTAGTTACACTACAATTTATTTGTCTAATTAACTGAACTACTTATACAGGACTAGATTATGTTTATTACTTGTGCTTGTGTGACTAGATTCAACTCCAATGGTTTTTATTAACATGCAATGCACCAGATAATCCTTTTTGCGTTTTGGTTTACCGACTGATCTTATAATATAGCAACACTAGGCTCAACTGTCAAATAGTAAAAATACGCGGTATTTTAATTTTTTTTTTTTTTTTAAACAATACAATTAATTATCGACTGCCATTTGTTGAGATAATAATTATTAAACCCGTATTTTATAAGCGACTAGTTATTTTGGCAAATTGAGACCAAACTCACGGTGTATTCATTTTCGGGCCCGCTTGTGGATAGATTTTCGGAAATGTAGCATAAACGCTCTCACCAAGGAGGCAATGAGCCACGGCGACTACTAGTACTAGTAGCCGTGCCTCATTGCCTCCTCCTGTCTAGACAGTTCTTCAAACGAAAATAAATGTGACATTTAGTTAACCGCGAGTAAACTACTGTATGAGAACAGACAGTTACGTCACTGAATAATTATAATTAGTCGGTAATTTTTGTTCCAAAAACTGTTTGAAAAATCACACCGTGAAATCTTGGCCTTTTGGTTATCGATATTCATTTAAAATTAATTGAGACTAGAGATATGTATTTCTTATAGTAAATATTGGTTAATGCGGCGCTGGTGCAGGCGGAGGCAGCAGAGGTAAAGGCGCGACGCAGGCAACGCAGTCTCTATCTGGAAAGGAGAAAATAATATGAGGTAAATAATTTTCTTTCTTTCTTTCTTTTATGGCTTCGCACGATTTGTGCATTTAGCCAATGTCACGTAATGAATTGTTCATGTCAAAAAAGACGGCGTGATCCGTCTTAGGATGGAGGTTTGAGATAAAGCCATGATGTGGCCACTATGCTGCGATATTTCACTGTTCTTTATGAATTATTTACTGAATGCACTTTTTACTACATAAACCATGCACTTTTATTTAGTAAACAACACTATAAATAATTTTAAAAGTCCGATGAAAAATGAGCGTGACACTCAGCTTGACTTTCCCGCCAAAAACCCCAGGTAAATATTTAATTAAACCATTTTCGCTATAGCTACACTGGCCACTGACAAGACAAAACTTGATATTTAGAACATTTTAATAAATGGAAAGAAAGAGATGCATTGAAATTACATTTAGTATAATTTGTAAAAACTGTCTCTCAAAACGGTGAAGGGAAACATCATGAGGAAAACGGGATGTCCTAGAGGCAAAACTTCTAAGACATGTGACATCTACGAAGCCGTACTGGGCCCCCGTGGTAGATTACGGCCCACTCCGTATCACTGAAAGGAGGCCTAGTTGCCAAGAGCAACATTATAGATTATGTGTGTCGTGAACAAACTAAACAACTTATAAGTATGTAACTTATATGTAACTTTCCCCGTCGATTTTTAAATTGTAGCTTAAAACAGGGATTTGTATGAATTAGATCAAAATCAAAAGTCATTTATTCAAATTAGACGGGAATTAGCACTTTTTGAACGTCAATATTACATAAGACAGTCCCCCAAAACGCCCGCCCATCGACACTTCAGAGTGCTTTCGCTGGGAAGAAGAAGTGGCGGAACAAACTCCCCAGCAGCATAGCTGTTCATATAAAACAACACGTGACTTTAACCCGTGAGGAGGCGCTCTATGAGCATTTTGCTTACACAAAAATGTATATGAATTTTTTTTTGTGATACCTACGTCATAGCGTCTCCAGCGATTAGATACCTTCCTAACTATTCTTTCCCTCCCTACTGACGCAACTCCCGTGTTTGTTACTTCCATTGCGACAGCGCAGCGAAGTGCTTGCGGTAGTCGCGTACCATTCTGCGGCAATTTGCTCATCGCGCGCCCATCCGTGTAAGTATTTATTTTTCCCATAATAAAATTATTATTCTATTTTACTAAGTTTTGTGTTGCTATTTTTGCATTAAGTGGTTAAATTATTACGTAGACACTTTGTTGTCATGTTTTAATTATATATATTTTTGGTTTAGCTGTATTAAACATCTAAAATGAACGAACGACAGCAAGCTGAAATTTGTGCGTGGTTGGAATAGGATCCTGGTGAAGAGGTTAATGGGGATCCTGAAAATAGAGATTAATTTTACGACATAGAAAGCGAAAGTTCCTTTATTCACCGTCTTCATTCAACAGATACCGGACAATCTTTTTCCACAAAATCTACAAATGGAGGTGTGGATGTCATTGACCAAAAAAAGCAAGATTATTCTGTTGCCAGTGTCACTTCAAGATTGCCAATGCGCTTATTTTTCTCCATCTTGAATATAACTGGGATAAAAGCTCAAATAGGTATATGTACATCCAATATAAACATTGCAATTAAAAGACAAAAGTTCCTAAAAATGTGGCGTTGGAGATTATAAAGCCCCATATTTCACGCCGGATTTGCATGGACAACATATCATCAGATCTCAAGTTACTATTGAAGCATGTTGTTCCGACTCCTAGGCCTATTGCAGACGCTAGGTTAAGCGATTCTGTGCCATATTTCCGCCAAGTAAGAATAGACGCTAAGAAAAAGCGTACACTTCGACCAAGCAATTACTCTGCACCGAACATACCACATATATGGCTTAAGTATGTTTCGAAAGGCACATTTTTGGAGATATCATAGAATACTAATTATATTATTTTTTTAAATATATTTTTTTTTATGAGACATTGATAAAGACTGCCTAAAATTAAGAATTTAATTAAGTTGTTTTGTTATTTGCTCTAAAAGTTGGAATTATGTTTCATAGTTTTCATTAAAATACTTATTTTCTTAATTATTAAATCTTGCTTTACTGATATAATTTGATTACAAGCCAATTAGTAATACAACGGTAGATATATGAGCGTTTAAAGTGGTGTGAGCAAATTGCTCCCGCGCGCCTTTCCGTGTTACAAAAGTAGGCGCGCCTCCTCACGGGTTAAACAATCTTTAAACTTTAAACAAGAACGATGAAATTATTTACCATAAATTTTGTGATTAATAATCGCAGAGTTACTATCAATATCCAACAACAACCGTAACATGTTTAAGTCAATCGATTTTTTTGATAATGAATATAAAAATTAAATCAAGGAAAGGGTTGCACAAACGTTTACACGATATCTTTTTTTCAAGTAGGTACTTACTTTGAATTTATAAACGACAATTTATTATGCTTAAGGAATATATATTAAATCTTCTATTTCGGTTTGCCGCAAATTTTCAATATCATTCGATTTACGAGTATTCAATTGTAGGTACACATTTATATTTCATTTATCTAACCACCAATCACTTTCATTTAAGTCACATTTGACGTTAATGATCAAAATAATACCCAGGTGGGTATTAGAGGAAAAATCAATTCAAACATTAATAGACGTAAAAATAAACAACCACAAAAAAAACAAATGAAATAAAACATAAGTAAGTAGGTTTGTTGGTGGGGATAGTCCCGCACCACGAGTTGCAAATGAACCGTTCCGCGAATTTACAAGTAAGTGAAATGAACGAGAATATCGAACTTTGTCTCGCGCTCCCGGTAACATAATCCGAATATAATTGAGGCTCCCGGTACCGCCAATTAGAGCTTCTACACCAGTAAATATGGACGGCTCATTTAATTAGATATTATCGATATGAATAACGTCATTAAATGGAATGGAAATGTTGGCAATATGGGCACAAGGTTGAATTTGGCGAAAAATTAGGTCATTTAGTATCTATTTTTGCATGAAAATAGTCTAATAATATTTTGAAAACCTTATTTCGCCATTTGATATGGAAACAGTCAGTTTAGTTTTAATTACATATCGTCGGGGATAGTGCAAATCCGCGAATCTACCATATGTAAAGGCCGCGTAACTGCAATAGATCAAATTTTACAGGAGAAGGTTAAAACTTAATAACTTTTTTAATTCAATGAATTTTAAGCTTATTTTTACATAGAAAGTAATTGATAATATGTTCTTTATCTTGTTAGAAAAATAACATCAATTATGTAAGTAATTAAGATCCTACGCCAAATACGCGGATTTGAATTGACCATAAAATTATGACATTAGAACTTAAGAGGAATATACGCGGTTTTGAAATCCATCATCATCATCATTTCAGCCGAAAGACGTCCACTGCTAGAGATAGGCCTCCCCCAAGGATCTCCACAATGACCGGTGCTGCGCCTTCCGCATCCAGCGGTTTCCCGCGACCTTCACCAGGTTGTCGGTCCACCTTGTCGGGGGCTTATCCACGCTGCGTCTTCCGGTGGGTGATTGTCACTCGAGAACCCGTTAGCCCCATCGGGCATCGGTCCTACGGGCAATGTGCCCGGCCCATTGCTATTTTAGTGTTAAAATTCTTCGGGCTATGTCAGTTACTCTCGTTCTTCTGCGGATCTTCTCATTCCTGATTCGATTATGTGCTGAAACCCCGAGTATAGCCCTCTCCGTTGCCCTTTGAGTGACCTTGAGCCTTCTTGTAAGGCCCATTGTTAGCGTCCACGTCGCAATTCCATAAGTCATCACTGGCAATACACACTGGTCGAAGACTTTTGTCTTGTGACACAGCGGTATTTCGGACGAGAAGATTCTACGTATCTTCTCGAAAGCAGCCCAGCCAAGTTGGATTCCACGATTGATCTCTTTCTCGAAGTTTGACCTTCCTAGCTGGATAGTTTGTCCCAGGTATACGTAACTGTCAAGAACTTTGAGAAGAGATTCTCCAATCTTTATAGGAGTCTGTACAACATGGGCATTAGACATGACTTTCGTCTTGTCCATGTTCATTTTAAGACTGACTTGCTCGGAGGCTCTACTGAGGTCTTCGAGCATTGTACTCAGGTCTTCCGCGGTCTCAGCCATGACTATGATATCATTAGCAAACCGAAGCTGTGTAATGTACTCGCGATTGATGTTGATGCCCAGTCCTTTCCAGTTCAGAACCTTGTAGACATTGGAGTGCAGCGGTGAACAGTCACGGGGAAATAACATCTCCCTGTCTGACACGACGCTGCAGAGGTATTGGTTTCGAAGTCTGGTCCTGTATTCGGACGGACATGGAGGCGTTTTCGTACAAACCCTTCAGCGCTTCAATGTACCGATCTACTTGGCGCCGCTAGGGTCTCGATCGAATCAAAGCCTTTTTAGTAGTCCACCAACGCTAAGCAGAGGGGTAGGTTAAACTCCTCGGTCTTCTGTATAGGTAACCAGCCGCAGCGTATATACCTATGCATAAATATTTCACGATTTTTAAATTTTCTTTCAATTATAGAGTAAACGGAATCCAACTCTATCTAGGTGTGACCCTTTTCTAATTTTTTTGTGTAATTATAATGTTTTTTGCATCTCCAGTAGCAGGAGAGCGGTAGAAGTCACAACATTTCCGTTTTGTGTTTGTCCATTTTATTTTGTCTATCATTATTAGTGCCCAGATTGTAAATTATGAACCATAAGCTTTGTTTTGCAATACAGTACACTAGCTTTAAATAATAAAAAATAGACACAATTTCACAGCTTGTAAGTCAACAGTGACTTGACTTATAAGCTATGAAATTGTTTCCACATGAAAAGACTTTAGACAAAGAAAGAGCGAAAAATAGAATACTACTTTGTTTTTTTTACTTCTTTTTTTAAAATATTTTCTTGTATAGCTAAATCTTTTTGTGACAAGTGTTGTTGATATATTTCTTCACTATATAATATTACATACTATATGCAAATAACATAGATTATATGCATCTTTTTTTTTTAGTTGAACATCTTGAAATAGTTTTCTGGGAAAAGACAACAAAAAAGGCGCATAGGGTAGTCCCTATGCGCCTTTTTTGTTGTCTTTTCAACATAGATACTGTATAGTTCATGTTTAGACTGTATTTTTGATTTTAAATATAATTTCGTACTTTCTTTTCTGCAGTTAAAAAGGATTTTGGACATATCCCTTAAAAAAAATTGCACAAATTCTTTTAACATAGGCAACGCATTAGGTATTTTCCCTCTTGTTCATTGTTGTTTCGTTTCTCAGTGTCTCTCGTAACCAGTACCTTACTGTACACTTCTTAATGTCTAATGCCCTTAAGAATGTCTTTAAACATTCTTTATATTTTTGGTCATTTAATTTCAAATAATACACCTTTCTACTAATTTTCGTTCATTTACGCGGTGTTGACACTTGCTCGCGATAGATACGCAGTGTTGTTACTGGAGGATTTCTGGCTTCCGATTAGTCGAAATGAACTCGTGTCAAGGCGGTGGCAGCCAAATAAGATTTTGAGAGATTTGGCCGCGAAAACTGTAATTGGCTACCTTTGTCAGATACGCGGGATTGTCCAATGCTAGTTACGCGGATTTGCACTATCCTCGACGATATAACGATAAATTGCAATTTATAATCAATTGACAATGACACTTTCAATTCAATCAAGGGTTCAATCCCCCGCGCTGTGCAAATATTTGTATGCATGAATATGAAGTATATCTTGGACACCAATGACTGATTAAAAAGGTGAAGGAAAACATCTTGAGGAAGCCTGGACTTTAAGTCTGAAATCGCCAACCCGCATTGAGCAAGCGTGGTGATTACGCTTGATCCTTCTCTGTATGAGAGGAGACCTGTGCCCAGCAGTGGGACGATAAAAAGGTTGATGGTGATGAATATGAAGTGTGCCTCGGAAAGTGGTCCCGGTTGCCATACGAACGTCTAATGTCGTTACGGGTGGTTGCACTCTTCAACTGCAATGCTTCGATATCGCCTTAGGGTTGTGGAGGTCAGACGGCAGTCGCTTCACGGGAAATATCGAAGTTTAGCCAAAATCAGCAGTTAGACTTGTAAAGCGGACCCCAGGATTAATGCTGAGATGATGATGATGATGGCGCAATCTATAATCAATTAAGTATTGATGTGTTGAAGCAATCGCTGCATTTCATTTGCGTACCACAATTTGTATCGCAGTAAGATGATTAACGTTGTGATATACTTATATCCTGCCAGGACCGCGGGTTATTCGAAAGTCATACCGTGAATACGGGTGGGTTTAGTCAGTTAAAGTCTGAGACGCCCTTCCGCTCCACCTAGAGCGGGAGAAGTCGTTTGATGATTTCCAATGCGGAAAAAGAGTCGTGATATATGAAAACGGTTCAAAACTGTCTTAATGCCTATACCAGGGTAGTTGACTAAAAAAAACGATTTAGTCCGTCAGTCAGTTTTCCAAAAAATATTAGACACGTATTTTTTCTTTTTCATATAAACATAAAATTAAGACAACACAGTGCGTTGAAAACTCGTGTGACGTCACTGCACACTACACTTTTTAGCGAGCAGTGACGTCACCAGCCACCACTCCTGATCTTTGATGCCTTTTATGTTTGTCAATTTTTATTGATTTGATAAAACAAAATATACGTATCCAATATTTTACTATAATATGAATGACGGACTAAATAGAATAATTTTTTTTTTACTCCGGAAACATCCCTATTCTGATAGAAGCAGGCCCTTCTTTTTTCGACATCTACAATCAGCACAGCAGCAGCAGCTTCGTTGTAACTTGATTGGATGTTTTTCATTTGGTAGTTCGAGAACCTAGCGATGTTCCAACTCATTATTACATTTTGTGTTGGTTAGATTGACACTGTTCGTTTTCTTTAGTCTGTGGGTAGAGGAGTATAGGAGTTGGAAGACTATAATAGGGATGTATCCAAGGTATGAAAAACAAAAAATAATTAGTCCGTCTTATAGACAATAAAAAAATGAAAACCCGTATTTTTTATTTTGTTGAAATTACCAAAAACTACTGAGATATAGCGTTTAAAGTTACGGAGTAGAGGCTATTTACGTCACGCGTGATGTCATGCGACTTTTCAAATCAATATATTTATCTTCCTAAGTATTTGAGTGAAAGAAAAAATAAAAAATACGTGTTCAATTTTTTTTATAAATCTATCTGATGGACATTAAATTATTTTTTAAGTTACAACCCAATTATCAGGAATTTAGAAGTCTCACGGCGAGTCCATTTTTGTGACGTTGGAGTTATTCCTCGTTACAAGGGTTACCTCTTGTAGGACCTTATTACAGCCACCCTGATTGTTGGGATCTTTAGGTATGTACCTACTCATGTACTTCAAAATTTTTTATGTATACTTCTTAATTTTATAGATTTAAATAGAATATGTTGTATTATTTTTGTATATTTTGTTACTCCGTTTTCGTTATATGTTCTCGCCAGGAAATTCTTGTGTCGAGCTGGTCGAGCAGGATCTAGTAATATAATTAAGTATCTTACTATAATCTAGTGAAATAAGAATGAGTATTTAATACTTTGTAAGCTATTATTTAATATTTTAATTAGTAGGTATTTTAAATAAGTATTTAATATTATTATTCAACATTATTTTTTGTTTTTGCGAAACCCGAAAGACGTGTACAGTATTTTTAAGTAAACATTCTATGTACAATATTTCAAAAAGATACCACCTATAGAAAAACCACAAAGTTATGAGCTTGCTATCCTACTTGGTTGTCCCAACAAGAATATGGACAATGCTCCGCTAGGGCGGGCGAGCGATGCGATGACCCCTGACGTCAGTAGTTGTGCGCGTGCAATTACTATGATCTACCGTAAGCTACGTAGCGCGCTCGATAACCACACTGCAACAATTCCTAAATGTTTTCGAAAAATAAATATAACATGATGTAAAAATGATTGGAATCGATTCAGTTGCTTATTCTGAACAAACTATATTCAGGTATCGTATAAAGAAACAAAAACGTTGTATAAACTAAATTAAATAAATTAAATGTAATGTCCTGTATGAGACAGTTTCGGCTGATATTAATTAATAATCTAGAAAATATGTCCACAGATTACACTTACCACGGTCATGCATATAATGCAGCGAGGGTCGCAGGTCGGGCAGCCTCCAAGGCTCTACCCTAGACTCCTCATCCCTCTCCACCTTGGGCACCAGGCCACTCCAGCAGTTCTCTTCAGGCCGAGGAGTTGGCACACTGCTGATTGGCCAGGTGCATGCCTGTAGGAGGAAAAACACTATAGTTCGAGAAAGGCCTGCTAGATTGGTCTAAGGAGGTTAAGTTTTCATGGTTTTGCCAACCAACCTCCACGAAGGTTTCCCCCTTATTCATAAACGTTAACTAGTGATTAGCGATTGTTTAAACATACATTTTAGACGTTTGCACGTCATTTAACTTTAATCATCGTTTATTAACAAACCCCTTAAATTCTGTGGTTTTTATTCATAGAGTATGATTAAAGTTAAGTGACGTTAAAGGTCAAAAATGTATGGCCTTTCGGTCTTCTATAGGTTGCATTTTGGGGAGTGTGCGAAGGAATTGCATGATTTAATTCCCCCATCTCCGTTTCACCATCGGACGACCCGTCGCACACTGGTGAAATTCGCTCAAAAATTGGCCAAAATTACGTAAAGTATGTTATGCCCATATATTGCTGTAATCTGCCTAAAATAATAGGTTGAAGGTGTTTTAAAAAGCAAAACTATTAAATGTATGTTTCATTGATGTATTTAATGTTAATAATACTAGTTAAAAATGAGACAAATAACAAAAAAAAAGCTTATTTCTGGTTCTTTTAAAAGATTTATTACATCTCGAGGATAGGGTTTAACTTGTTTTTGTGGTAGATTTCTGAGACTTGTGATGTGAGGATCTGATGAAATTAAAAGTTGGTGAAACAAATCCTCCATAGTCTGTTTCCTAGAAAATTTCCGTATGAAACCTTCACGATATTTTTTAATTTCTTTGTTCTTACTTTCTTGGGGCTCTTCTGATAGAAGACCTATTGGAACCACTGCATTCTGTACTATAATATAGCCATGGATTAATATTCTGTGAACTGTAGTTGGCATATAATACTATGGATACCATTTCAAAAAGACAACAGCGGTTTTCAGGCAGTATATATATTTTAAACTTTTCCTCATTTATTGCTAGCCCACTACACATTGTAATCATAATAATCCATAGCCTATAAATCAATTGTTTACTTATGTCAGTTATTTCTGCAGATATTTCGTAATTGGAGAAAAATCGTCGAGCTGAATTTCCATCATTGGTACTCCCATCTCCAGGTTTAGGCTGATCTACCAACATACCCAGTTTTCTTTTAAATTCTTGTTGCACTCTTTTTTTCTCCGGTTCTACTAAAGTTTTATTTGCTGTTCTTCTGGCTTGCCACTTACACATTTTCAGTTTGTACGAAAAGTTTAACATACTTTTTAAATTCGTAAACATTGTAAGTTTTGCACTATATTGTTTAGGTGATGCAATTAGACGCAGCTAATTTTGGTATGATATAAAAGCTATAGATATGTTCTTTCTAAATATATAAAAGAAACGGGTTGAGTGCGATTGAGTATGAACTTTTTCACTGAGTAAAACAAAAAAAAAATGTTACAAGATAGACTTCTATTCAAACCTACATATCTATTATATCGCAAGTAATGTAAACTGTTTAGTAATACAGAAATAATAAACTAACCTGAAGGTATAGAATCCATTACGTTTTTCACCAAATAAAGACTTAATAAAATTTAAACGTTGTCATTAAACAAAAGCTCAAAATTGTAATAAATTACTCAACAAGCAAAACTGTTTAAATTGGGTGTTGTGGGTATCTGAATAAAAACTGTCAAAGGTTTAAATGGTCATTAATAGATGGCGCCATATGTCTTGTTCCTCAATTAGGTTACTTATTTTGAATCGGAGTAACTTTGTTTTTTTCAATTTTGGCCACTAATTACGTAAATTTCACCAGTGTGCGTCGTACGGCGAGTTTCCACCCTTACGTTGTTAATACCATTGCGATCCGGACGAAGCGCTTCGCCTCCTCCTTTATACCGCGTACTTCGAGGGACTGGAACAGTTTGCCAGCGGCGGTGTTTCCGTCGGACTACAATTTAAGTGTCATCAAGGCTAGGGTAAATAGGCTCTTAATAAACTAGTGCGCTTTACCATGCGTCACTGCTTACCATCAGGCGGGATTGCGGTCAAGCGCTAGTTTATAATTATATATATATATTTAAAAAAAAGAATGTTTACTAATATTTACGCTGAAGAGTCTGTTTCTAGAAAGCGTTAATCTCTGGAACAAGGTACTTAATAAAACGGATTAAAAAAAATATGCCCAATAAGCCTAATTCTTGAGGAAGTGATATTTAACGTTGTACTATGACCCTTAGGAGCAGGGCAAAATTAAAAAAGAAAAATGAAATATGCTAAGCAAAGACAAAGCAATAGCGCCTGCAGGCGATACGATGCGACGTGTTGGACCGGGAGACCAAGTACACAAAGATAAAACTTTTTGAATATAAACTTTTATTGCACTCTAAAGCACTAATAATTTTTTTTTTATGCTTATCTTAAGGTGCAAGAAGGATGTCCATGGCTCATTAAACAACTAACAAAGATATTTATTTGTCAGATATGAACAAGTACGAAATTGGTGGGTATATTTTTAACCGACTTCAAAAAGGAGGCGGTTACTCAATTCGACCGTATATATGCTTTTTTATGTTTGTTCGCGGATAACTTCGTCGTTTATGAACCGATTTTGATAATTCTTTTTCTGTTGTAAAGAAGACATTCCCAATGTGGTCCCATGATAAGGCCATCAGGGTCTGATGGTGGAAGACAACAGAAATCAAGGGGAACTTTCAAAAATCGTAGGGGCAACCAGTGCATTTGTAAGTTTTTCATTAAGTATTTTAGCGTCAGCATCCAGTCTAACCGGATGCAGCTGAATAGTACTTTTGACAAGTAAAAAGTGTAAAATATTTTTTTTTACAAAAAAAAAACAACCGACTTCCAAAAACCACTACAAAGTGAAAAATAACTAATTTCGGAAGTCGGTGTCAAAAACTAATATACAAAAACCAAAGACGCCGACTTCCGAAATTAGTTATTTTTCACTTTGTAGTGGTTTTTGGAAGTCGGTTGTTTTGTTTTTTTTTTTTTTTGTAAAAAAAGTTTTTAATAAGTTCAGAACTGTCGCTAAGAGCGGGATACGGATATTTATAGTATTAAGTACACGTGGGTGTAAACCCCAAAAGTACTACATGTGCTATAATAAACAATACAAAATACTCGGTATACTATGAACATTTCGCAGTGGTTAAGTGATAGACTGCTGCGGTGCCTGTAGCGGGTTTGATTCCCGCACGAAACAAATATTTGTATGACCTACAAGTAGTTGTTTTGAGTCTGGCTGTTTGTGTATGTGAGTTTACCTATATCTTTGTAAACGCACCCACGATACAGGACAAATTCCTAGAGTGATTTTTTAACCCTAGAATCCTAATGTGAGTCAAAATGACACACACCGCGTGCGCGATCGCGCGCCCTCTCCACCTGCGTCGCTCTATCCCCACCACCGCCCAGCAGTGCTATCCCCAGGCAGTCGTCCGCCAGGAGACGAGGAGGTAACATCAGATGCTCCCGCGCTGCGCTCCCAGGTGAGTTTATCGAAAAGCTAGTGAGTCAAATATTAGTCACTATCGACCAACATTAGGGATCTAGGGTTTAAAAAGGAAAAAATCTCTAATATTATTTACATTACACAAGAGAAGTTATGTGTAAATTAGAGAACCAACTCGGAGCTTGAGAGTAAAAAGTCATTTGTTATCCATCTACAAATATGTGCTAAATTGTAGTAGTTTAGAGCTTGTGATATCCTGCTAGTACCAACATTGTTTTTTTCATGGAAATCAGTGTTGTTTAGAAATAGACGGGGGTGAACACTTTCTTCGTTATAGGTCACTTTCTTCTATTCATAACGTTCTAAGCTTGACGTCATACTAATAATTCTGCCGATATATCATCGTATATCATCTGACAAAAGTATGAATGGTCAACATCTGATTTATATAAACGCAAATTTAGTTATACAGAGTGTCCCAAAAATCGACGTTAAACCGGAAGCAGGAGACCGACCAAGTCATTCCAACTATGAGAAAAAAAAAATTTAGACCCCGTGTTTACGAAAATATAGGTATTCAAAAAAAACTTAAAATCAACGCCCTGCGATGATCATTTCAACCTTGTTGCTACAAGATGTACCGTTTTTCTCGGTTTTATTTCGAGAACAGAGAACGAGAGAATAGAGAGAAAAGTTTTTCCGTCTGACTATAAATTTAGTGTCTTCACACTTCAACTGTCGCAGACAGTTTTTCCGTCTGACTATAAATTTAGTGTCTTCACACTTCAACTGTCGCAGACAGTTTTTGTGTATTCTCGGCTCCTAAAGGTGTGTAACCCTAGGCGTCCTCTTTTTTTTTATTTATTTTAATAATTATAAACCAGCGTTTGACCGCAATCCCGCCTGATGGTAAGCAGTGATGCGATCGTTGATGGTAAAACGCGCTAGTTTATTAAGAGTGAATAGGTCACTCAGAAAAACTGAGCAAATAGGAAGGAAGATGGCAGTTGAGCGAGGTGATGCAATGTTAAACCCAACACACGACCAACGATGCTGCGTCAAAGGGAGATTGATCTGAAGAACTTCCACGACCAAACTCACAACACAACAACTTTAGGCGCATCGTACCCGGCACACATCGCAACACAACTGCTCAGACCCGTCCTCCGTACGGAGGATTAATATATTAAGATATTCCTCAAGAATTGACTAATCAAATCCAAAACGAATTTTAAAAAATCCGATCGGTGCCTAGTTCCTGAAATAAGCGCGTTCAAACAACGCCATTAGTACTTATTAGTACAGATTTTTAGGACTAGTAGACTATTTAAAAGCGCCAATAACTTATTGGTAATTCACAACGTTTATTAAGTATATAATATGAAAAATTCTTATCTAAGATCATCACGCGGTGCTTTCATAAAAGTCAGTGTACATAATAATCGACGTACTCCACACGATTCGTGACGAAAACGCGCGTTTTCGATTACAGTCACGAGAGCCTATCTATCTGATGGGGCACGGCACTTGACGGTACCCCTAGGTTACTATCACTTAACTAATAACTACCGTTATGCTTTTACAGCGATTTTTATTGTTTCTCAAAGTTTATTTTAACATTTTTAGGTAGGCCATCATCATCATCATTTTTTTTATCGTCCCACTGCTGGGCACAGGTCTCCTCTCATGCAGAGAAGGACTGAGCGTAATCACCACGCTTGCTCAATGCGGGTTGGTGATTTCAGATTTAAAGTCCAGGTTTCCTCAAGATGTTTTCCATCACCTTATTTAATACTAGCGGCCGCCAGTGACTTCGTTCCCGTGGAGTTAATTATGCTTCAATCCTAGTGGTCGCCGCGTGATGTTATATAGCCTAAAGCCTTTCTGGATTAATGGGCTATCCAACGCAAAAAGAATTTTTCAAATCCGAGCTGAGAAAGTTTTGAATCGGAGTTCCTGAGATTAGCGCGTTCAAACAAACAAACTCTTCAGCTTTATATATTAGTAAAGATAGATAGACCATGAAAACGCAAAATAGAATATCTCGGCCACGAGCTCCAACAGGAAGATATGTGCTACTCCAACTGATTATGATGGGTAAGATAGAAGGGAAGAGGCGCGTTGGACGAAAGAGAAAGTCATGGCTGCGAAACATCAGGGAGTGGACCGGCAATGCTTCCGTCGAAAAACTGTTCCGACTCGCTGTTGACAAGACCGAGTACAAGAAGCTGACGGCCAACATTCAGGATTGAAGAGGCACAGGAAGAAGAAGATTTTTTTTTTTAATAAGTATAAACTAGTGCTTGACTGCAATCCTGCCTGGTAAGCACTGATGCAATCGTTGATGGTAAAGCGCGAAGTTTCTTAAGCCTATTCACTTAAAAATCTTAGTGAGTAGAAAGGAAGACGGCAGTTGAATGAGGTGATGCAATGTTAAACCCAACAACACGACCAACGATTCAGCGCCAGAGGGAAATTAATCTGGAGACCCTCCACGATCAAACTCCCGACACAACAACATTTGGCGCATCGTACCCGGCACACATCACAACACAACTGCTTAGACCCGTCCTCCGTACGGCTTCACCAGACATCATGCCGGAACACGGTGAATCGCTTGGCGGCAAGACTTTGTCTGGTGGGTAGTAACTTCTGCCGGCAGCCGATGTTATGGCCTACCACCGAGTAAAGTAAGTAGAGTAAGTAAGATAGGCTAGCCAGGCAATCCCCGTATTTTAAAAGTTTTTTTTACCGATTTCGGACTGGGTCAACTTAGTAGATCATGGCCCACTTTCTCTCATAGAGATGAGACCTGGGACCCAGAAGTGAGAACAAATTTATGTTAAAATCACAAGATAGATATTATTATTATTTTTTTAAATAATTATAAACTAGCACTTGACCGCAATCCCGCCTGATGATAAGCAGTGATGCGATCGTTGATGGTAAAGCGCGCTAGTTTATTAAGAGCCTATTCGCTCAGAAAAACTGAGCGAATAGGAAGGAAGACGGCAGTTGAACGAGGTGATGCAATGTTAAACCCAACAACACGACCAACGGTTCTGCGCCAGAGGGAAATTAATCTGGAGACCCTCCACGATCAAACTCCCGACACAACAACACTTGGCGCATCGTACCCGGCTCACATCGCAACACAACTGCTCAGACCCGTCCTCCGTACGGCTTCACCAGACATCATGCCGGAACACGACAAATCGCTTGGCGGCAAGACTGTCTGGTGGGTGGTAACTTCTGCCGGCGGCCGATAAAACCACGCGCTCTCAAAAGCCCCTGGATGATTGAAAATTACAATACCTACCGTGAAATTCGTGGACGCAATTTAATTTAATTAAGATTATTGTTTCGTACGTTTTGTAACAATGTAAGCATTGTAGCAAAAATACGATACATCGAAATTCGAGTAAGCAATTATTATACAATAAATGCAATTCAATTATTATCGATATGCTTGTTTCTTTCACAGCCATATAAACAGTTGCGGTAATATGAGCGTTGTATTGACACTAGTCAAACTGAAAAGGTTGAGCATCGCTGTCCAGTTTGCAAGCACACAGATAGTGGTATTACGAACAAAGCTCATAATAATTATTGTTGTTTGATTTAAAAGCCAGTGCACTAGCGGCAAAATGTTGACCATAGAACATTTTAGAACTGTGAAAACGATTCTTTGTACTTAAGCAAAAACAGCTTTGAAGGTCCGTGTCTATCTACCTATCCGCCATTTTGTATTTTTTTTTTCAAAATGACAGCTTCGCTTTGAATTATATAGATTAATAGTTGATATGAAATCAAGCAGATAAAATACCAAAAAACCCGGAAAGTGACGCGTTTTCGAGATATTAATGGATGTTGACAGATAATCACGTGACGTCCATTTTTTTTAAGTCCATAGAACTAGCTGCATGCTAGGCTCCATAGAAAAGTCCTCAATCCTCTTTTGTAAAATAATTAAGTAAATTCTTTTGTAAATTATTAAATATTGAAAAAAATATGAAATGTATAAAAATGGATTCTGGCACAAACATAACAATTTTTACTGTCCGATAGGTGTAGACGGGATTTGCTTTTCGAGTTCAAGTAAGCACGCGATATACTCACATAAATACATTTCTGTTAAATTCCTTCTTTAAAACTGCCATGTACATTTGTAAGTACCATTCTACTTACCGAGTCTAATATCCAGCTACGCCGTAGCACTTCGCTACGAGCGTCTACGAACATCTTCAAAATCACATACATACAACTCTCCTGAGCTTCTCTTTACGCTGACAAGTCTATGACTGTCCTACTAAACTATTCATCGCCCGTTCCATATAATTATTAACGTTACGTGGCGTCGAGTCACGTAATACGTTAAATAATATATCGTAGTTCGATTAACATACTTTTGTGTGTCGCGTGCCAATGAGTACTTCGAATTAAACCTTCTATTTGTTAGTTACGATTTCAAAAGGTATTCGTTCTAGATATGGGTAATTATTGGCTTAGATTTGTTGAGTGTTTCGATTATTATGGGTAAATTAGGTTTTATTGCTTGTGTCGATAGTAGATATTATCATCATAACTGTATTTTTAGAATCCTTATGGATTCTTCATGTTTGCCTGTCCATCCATATGCCACATTTTCATATAATATATATAACTAGGCAAACTTCCACCGAAAATTGTTTTGAACCAGGACTAGTAAATAGTTTTTTTTAATACAATCAAAATTACAACGAACTACAACAACTTTTATATTAGACAGCCTCCGTGGCGTAGCGGTAGCGAACGCGGCCGCTGCGCAAGGAGACGCGGGTTCGATCCCCATGTGCAATATTTGCACTATTCTGGTCATGCCTCGGAAAGCACGTTAAGCCGTTGGTCCCGGTTGCCATACGAACGTCTAATGGCAGTTGTTAGGGTTGTTGGAGCCTCAAAAGTCTTACAATTTGGTCTAACTGCAATGCTTCGATATCGCCTTCGGGTTGTGGAGGTCAGACGGCAGTTGCTTCATGGAAAATATCGAAGTTTAGCCAAAATGAGCAGTTAGACTGGTAAAGCGGACCCTAGACTCCAAAGCTGAAAAGCTTCGGATACGACTGGGATTAACGCTGAGATGAAGAAGAAGACAAGAACTTTTTCATTATATTAATTGCAGCTGTTTTGTT
Organism: Sesamia inferens; assembly: GCA_037179545.1. Taxonomy (NCBI): domain Eukaryota; kingdom Metazoa; phylum Arthropoda; class Insecta; order Lepidoptera; family Noctuidae; genus Sesamia; species Sesamia inferens. Next base: position 27,361,948 of record CM073933.1, on the reverse strand, counting down.
TTATGCCAAGTAGGTGTCTTTATATAGCAGTAATTTATCTTTTACAGCAGCAGGCAAGTTATCAAGTCTATAAATGACAATTTTGCAACTGAAAATTATATTAGTAGAAAGGAAAAAATATTGTATTTTACCACGATGTCATATTTTAATAAAAAAACACGAAACGAAAGATTTTTTTTAACATCAACTAAGTTATTATTTTTTCTCAAAACAATAAAATTTTAACAAGCAATAAAAAGAGAAAAGTAACAAAACCAAGTTCACAATAAAAAAAATACAAACAAAAAATAAACGATTTACACAAAAGTAATGACGTCACGACTAACAAAGGACTAGGGGCATACATTTTCGCGGCCCAAAAGCGAACAACAAAATTAATGTTCCGCACACGGCGCTACCAATAAAAACGGGCGGGCCAAAATGCCAAATCCCAAATGAGGTAAATAAAAAAAATATCGAAATGTCACAACGACATTTAAATAACGGCACAGACCGAATCTACTTGGGTTTTGTCGTATTTTTGATGAAATAAAAAAGAGTAAGTGAAATTACTTAAAATTTCTTTTTTGGATAAAAAAATAAAAAACGCATATTATTAGGATTTCGCGTTCATTTCGATTGCATTTTTTTCTGTATGTTTCAAATCTCTCCATTTTACAGTTTGATTTCACCTATAAAATGCTGAAAACAAACGAAATGAATTATATTTCTACAGTGGATAATCATCATCATCAACCTTTTTACTGTCCCACTGTTGGGCACAGGTCTCTCCTCATACACAAAAGGACAGTGGATAGCAATGTAAAAATATAATGTCATTATGTCAACCAATCACAGTGGCTAATTTAACGGTATTTTGAAATACGATTTTAAGGCCCCTTTTGTTATAAAGGATTTTCGATTCTCATGAAAATAAAACACTATGAAACAACAATGACTGCCCAACTTTTAATATTATTTCGATAAAGATCTCTTTCTCACTAATGTATGGACACAAATAATTTGATTGTAACTGCCATGCGATGAAATATCATTGAATTATTGATGTCCTGGAACTATTGTTTAATAAAAGAAATGTAATGTTGTTTAAACAGAGTAATTTGTACTAAGTGTCACTTGTTTACCGAAAATAAATGTTATATTAGAAAATGAGACACATATTTGTAGGTAGGTAGTTCGAAAAAGGATGTTATGATATAAAAGTTGAGATGGATATATTTATATGTGGCAGGAGTGAATAGACAAAAGCACTGCTGTTTATTCTATGTTTTAAATATAAAAAGTTATTGTTACTATTCATATTGTAGTGGTTAAAACACCAGCCTCCAGGTCAGGCAAGTACCATTGTAACTTTTCTAAGGTATACTGTACTTTCTAAGTATATCTTGCACACCAATGACTGAATACAAGGTGAAGGAAAACATCTTGAGGAAACCTGAACTTTAAGTCTGAAATCGCCAACCCGCATTGAGCAAGCGTGGTGATTACGCTCAATCCTTTTCTGTGTAAGAGGAGACCTGCGCCCAGTAGTGGGATGATAAAGAGGTTGTGGTTGACTATTTATATTCCTTTAAATAGTACTAAGGTATAAAATATGTTAAAATTCTTGAACTGTCGCATTAGGGTAATGCCTGTATTTATAGATTTGAATAAATAAATGTCTTTTCCCAACTATATTTGGATCGGCATTTTTTTTTTTAATAATTATAAACTAGCGCTTGACCACAATCCCGCCTGATGGTAAGCAGTGATGCGATAGTTGATGATAAAGCGCGCTAGTTTATTAAGAGCCTATTCACTCCGAAAAACTGAGCGAATAGGAAGGAAGACGGCAGTTGAGCGAGGTGATGCAATGTTAAACCCAACAACACGACCAACGATGCTGCGCCAAAGGGAGATTGATCTGAAGACTCTCCACGACCAAACTCCCAACACAACAACATTAGGCCCATCGTACCCGGCACACATCGCAACACAACTGCTCAGACCCATCCTCCGTACGGCTCAGACCCGTCCTCCGTACGGCTTCACCAGACATCATGCCGGAACATGACAAATCGCTTGGCGGCAAGGCTTTGTCTCGTGGGTGGTAACTTCTGCCGGTGGTCGATGTTATGGCCTACCACCACTTAATCCTGGCATCCAGCCCAGCTATCTAGTTGGGCTGGATCTGCATCTGCAGCAGAATACCGGTAGTTCACTCGGAGCGACCTCTTATCTCCACAAACCAATTCCCTCTCCCCTCCTCAAGTCGTTCTCCTTATTACTGAGGGTCGTGATGTCCCTGTGGGTTTTTCCTCATCTTTACAATAGTTCGCCATCAGCTACGATCCCTGACCGGGAGCATCATGCAGGCCGGGGTCCAGAGATGAACGAATTTGATCAGTCCACCTTACTGCGACCTCTAGAACGTTGTTTATCCACCTTCCCAGTGACCATCAGATATTCGAGGTCCGCCTGACTGATTATTTATTACCTACAAACTAGTTACTGGGTACAGTATGTTAACACCTGTCCGACCCGTGAAGGTGTTGTTTGGTATCGATAACTGATTCTACTAATGGATACAAAACCGGGCTAAACTTAAAAAAAAATCCCCCTAAAAAATAAATATTATTTCGCAAAAAAAGGTAATTTAATAAATCTGCGTTTACACCCTTCCGCGGGCGGCGGGCGGCAGGGCACGCGGCACGTGGTCGCATGGCTATTCGCTCATAATAATACCGGAGTTGTCACTTTTTTAAAAATTACCATTTTTCGGGGAAGTTGGAATTAATTCGCGGGAAAAAAAGAATATTTTAAAATTCATTTGTATGACGATTACGTAAAATTTTATATTATATTTGGTCATGTGTTTACCTAACCTTTATTATCCTCTATAATGTTCCCACTGTTGGGACATAGGCCTCCTGTCGGTGAGAGAGAATGGGCCGTAGTCTACCACGCGGGCCCAGTGCGGATTGATAGATGTCACATGTTTTCGAAGTTTTTGGCTCTAGGACACAGGCCGGTTTCTTCACGATGTTTTCCTTCTCCGTTTTGAGAACAGTGGTGAAGAAATCTACGACCTATAACTCATAAGTCGCGTCCGATACCCCTTTCTAAGACTTTTTTTTTTTAAATACTTTTTAAGTACTCGGTACAAATCGCAACACAACTGCTCAGACCCGTCCTCCGTACGGCTTCACCAGACATCATGCCGGAACACGACAAATCGCTTGGCGGCAAGGCTTTGTCTGGTGGGTGGTAACTTCTGCCGGCGGTCGATGTTATGGCACACTTTCGGGCCCCTGACGACCCGAAAAACTGTCTATGTTCCACGAATGGTAGTCGAGTTCACCAGTTTAACGTAATATCCGTGTGATGGGAAGTGAAGATGGTCACCCATCCACGGAATAACCACGGCAAGCATAGCTAAAACCGATCGATGGACCCGTCCGGCTATTATTACTTAGATATAATAACACTTTTTATAAGCTAGGTAGCTGTGTTGTGTTGTCCACACTATCTCTGTACAATCTGTTTTTTATAAGTGATATTTTATAATTGGCTGGCAGTCTGATATACATTTTTTTTATTCTGTTTGTTTTAGCTGTAAGTTGTCCATAGTTAATAAATAAATAAATAAATACAAACCCATGGGCGCACCCAGGAAGTGGGCAGTCGCCCCCTGGAAATCTCACAGAACATGTATCATCATCAACCTTTATATCCGTCCCACTGCTGGGCACAGGTCTCCTCTCATACAGAGAAGGATTGAGCGTAATCACCACGCTTGCTCACTGCGGGTTGGCAATTTCAGACTTATAAAGTCCAGGTTTCCTCAAGATGTTTTTCTTTTACCTTCAGTCACTGGTGTCCAAGATATACTTAGAAAGTACATATAACTTTAGAAAAGTTACATTGGTACTTGCCTGTCCTGGAATCGAACCCGCGCACTCATGCTTGAGAGGCTGGTGTTTTAATCACTAGGCCATGTACAGCCATGACATGGCAGAACATGTTTGAACTCCATTAATTAATAATCAAAGTATAAACGGGGACTTATACAGGATAATTTCCGTCTATTTGCCTCACACACTACACTAGAAATACCTAATGTGTCATGTAGACGAGCTTGTGTAGTTTGTATGTCAAAATAGCCGGTGATGATTCGACCCTAAAAATAAGACTTGCCCGCCTAGCTCTGACTTGCCCCCCTCTAGAAGCTGGGTACGCCTAAGTTCAAACCCCTATCAACTCCACTTGCTGGTGGATTTATTCCTGTAATATAAGAAACTTATTTGGAATTTAATTGATTCTCGAGATGCAAACCTGCATATTATTATTTTATAAGGAATCGCCCACTTGTACCAAGAAAACTTACATTGTCATACTTATTTTACTTTGACGGAAAGCTTTTTTAGATGAAATCAATAAGCATTTTCAACACAAATGCAGAAAATAAACCAACCTTGTGGTTTTCTTAGTGAAAGACTATTTATAAATTTTATTTTTTCTATTGTCAAATAGAATAAAACATAGTATAAAACAAAGTCACTTTCTCTGTCCCTATGTCCCTTTGTATGCTTAAAGCTTTAAAAGTAGGCAACGGATTTTGATGCGTTTTTTTTAATAGATAGAGTAATTGAAGAAGAAAGTTTATATGTGTAATAACATCCATTAAATAGTAGAGAAATACTGTTATTTTTGAGGTTTCTAATAAGATGTTTTAAATAATTACATTGGCTAGTAAATCACAAAACATAAATACCTATGAATATTTTACAAAGGATGACACAATGCGCGGTGTTATCGCTAAGAGCGATTTTTTAGAGATAATACAATCACAATACTCTCATTTGAAAAATAGTTGAATCTAGTACGAAAAGCTCAAGCTGTTGTAATATTAAAGCAGTTCAGGAGCGGGTCACCAAAAAATAAAATAAAACGTTGAGCCATCTGGCATTCGGTGGTAAAACTAACACACCCATATGTGTTCCCTTTGCATACGTAGAATGACATTAATGTCACAACCCACAGCCTAGTTTTTAGTCCCACAACTATAATAAATATCTCTTTCTATTTCAATGATGTCTGCACACAGACTAAGTCATTTTTTCATTAGGTTACAACCAACATCGAGTCGAAGTTCAAACATAATTAATACAAAACGACGTCATTGTCGTGACGTCAGCGTGTGAAGCGTGTAATTAACTGGGATACGATAGTCTCCCCCGGGACGTGGGACGCGGGACGTAGGCCATCCCGGGGGGCGACACTGTTGCATTGCGTATAATCAATTGTTTAATCTAATTCAATTACGAGGTACGATATTGCCTTGGGCTATAATAACGCATACAAAGCATCGAAATATGAAGTTATGAATAAATGAAAGATGAGCGATGGGAATGCTTCTTACATTTTATTATGACTCAAATCCAATAATGCAAATGATTTGGTCTTTCAAATCGGAACAAAAACAATTGACATTGGAAAACGTAATAAAGAATTAATAAAGGCACGAATTCACGAAAACAAAAAAACATTTTAAAGTTAAAACAAATACTTTAAAAATAGACTAGCCGAACCTATTCCAAAAAGATTCGGAAATATTCTGTTAAAGTATCCCGAAAACGCAATCCGCCTTAATTTTGAACAAAACGCAAACCCGAAAAGAAGGACCAGCAATAACAGAAAAACTCACTCTACAAATCCCACGTATACTCGTAACGCATCACGAAACCCAAACATAATCTCTACGTGTCTAAGACAAAGTGGCGCTACAGCGAGTGATTTATACCAACATCAAGTACTACAATTGAATCGTTTGGTACAATCCGCCCGAAGTATCTATTAGATACGTGAGCCGGTTACCGAACTCGCACTAACGGTACAAAAGTATTTATGTGTTGGTACGAAACAGGGATTTTTTTCTTTCTTTTTCTTTAATGTTCGCCCCGAGGATTACGCCCATTCGTCTTTTTAAAGAGAAAAGTACGTTTTTGGGTTGGTTACTTTGTGTTTTGGTGGTTACCAGTATCTAACATACTGTGGCGTTACACTAGTGGTGATATCTTTGCCGAAGCGTCTTCCTTTATTCTGTTTTCAAGTTTTTAATCTCAACTTTAGCTTAGGTTTCTTTAATTGTGTCAATGCCAATACTTATGTGTGTGTGTTTTTTTTAACTTTACACACTATGAATTACTCCTGCATTGCTCCTACATTTAAAAGTCACATACACGAACAGCCAGACACAGAACAACTAGTTGTAGGTCATGCAAATACATGTTCCGTGCTGGAATCGAACTCGCGAACCGTGCCGCCATCATCATCATCAAACTTTCTATCGTCCCACTGCTGGGCACAGGTCTCCTCTCATACAGAGAAGGATTGAGCGTAATCACCACGCTTGCTCAATGCGGGTTGGCGATTTCAGACTTATAAAGTCCAGGTTTCCTCAAGACGTTTTCCTTCACCTTCAGTCATTGGTGTCCAAGATATACTTAGAAAGTACATATAACTTTAGAAAAGTACATTGGTACTTGCCTGACCTGGAATCGAACCCGCGCACTCATACTTGAGAGGCTGGTGTTTTAACAACTAGGCCACCACGACCGTGCCGCCAAATTATCATTAATTATTATCATACACCTGTTTAATATAACACGAGCTTATTAGGAACTATAGATTTATTTTCACATGTAAAATAATTGGTTTTGAAAGAGATGCTTTCAAATAGGTCGATTGGAAATAAATTCAAAACAAAACCAACTTAACTATAGTAGACATTAGATAGCAAATGTCCACTAATACATAATTAATTAAACAGAGGGATGTACCGCTTAAATTCAATAACCTGACGACGAGGACTTAAAGTATTAGAGCTTATGATAGAGTGTCGAGTGCCTGTTTGTGAACGCGCCCTAATTTGAACAGCGCACGTGGCAGGGCTGACTATAACGGTTTTATTCACATTTATTTTAGATCTTTTAGTAATAGGTAAACGCTTAAGGAATGTTTGCTCAGTATATATGTATATTCTTAAGTTAAGCTAAACATATTCCCCTTTATTCATAAATTTTGCTTAAAATTAACTAGTGCTGAACGACTGTTTAATCATACATTTTTGACGTTTTCACATCACTTAACTTTAATCATCGTTTATGAAAAAACACCAAAACAAACGCAAACACAAAAATGTATGGTTAAACAGCCGCTAATCACTAGTTAACTTTAAGCAACGTTTATAAATAGAGGGGATTATGCTTGTTGAATTATTAAATCGGCATGAATTCATAATAATATTTATCTACTCTCATATCAAAAAATTAAAAATATAAAACTAAAAAGGAGTTTATTTTGACGTACTTTACCCATAGTATATCGAAAGGAAATTAAAAAAATTAAATTATAACATTTCATTTTTTTATCTGTGGCTGCGCGCGTTTTGGCGCGTGCGCTTTGATGCAGGGTGCAGAATTTTGGCGCCAAATACGTTTCTTTGCATTGCGAGTCGTTGTAGTGTTTCGCTGGACACATGATTATTATTGTTTCTTAAAATGTATGAAATTAGATAAAGTAGTGTATGAAACTGTACATAATTAGGTATTACACACTCGTGTGATACTATTAAAAAACTCGCTTCGCTCGTTTTTTAAACTCACACTCGTGCATAATATCCCTCATTATGTAACAGTTTCATAAACTACTATTATGGAATTTAAATCGTTGAACATCGTTGAATTCTTTGGTCATTTGAGGCCTTTTACAACACTAATACCGCCTTTTGCCATACTACGTAGGTACTACGACTACATGGTCACTATCCGAAGTCTATATTACGAAATCATGAACAAAACCTAAAAAAAATTGTCGTCTGCGTATATGTACTTTTTTCACCGAACCCACTTCGTCGTTCTCAAGACTAGAACTATCAGGAGGCAATCGCGCTAAAATAATTAAACCAAAACAGAATTGGATCGCAACCAAACCATAACTTTTGTTATGTTTCGTATCGCGCTAACCTTTTGACAGATGGTTTAACCATAACTGTTGTCAAATGAAAAATTTAAACAAATCTAACTTTTTCTATGCCATATCAAACTTACGTCTAAAGGATTAGATTTACTTATAATTATTTAGTTTTAATTATTATATCTGATGAAATGTATCACTCATACTTACATTAATTTTACTTCAACCGAAGTTAAAACTTTAGAGTGATACGAAATGTGATCGAAACCAAACCATAACTTCAACTGGATTAGATACAAACAAGAGTTGAACTTCTACTGTTTTATTTAGCGCGATTACCCCCCTGATAAAGAACTTTTCATATGCTACTAGCAGTTCCTGAGATTGGGCGTTCCAACCAGCTTTATCGTAGATTTAAATAAGTGCGTCTCTCTACACGATCAATTATTTTAAATTCAATTCACAATACCGTTACACCGGCCCATACAATACTTATCCAACATCCATCCAATATGAATAAAGAGCCCTTATGTCCGGACAATGGATCGATCCAATAAGCGGAGAGCCCCGGGCGTGAACACTAAGCCGATTCCATCTAGACTAGTTTCCCGGTTCTGGATCCGATTTGGCGATTACATTTTAATCCCAGTTCTGATTTGCCAATCTATATTAATTGTTTTGTTACAACTATGACGTCATAGTTATGTAGGGTCGATGATGACGGATTTGGCTTGAGGCTCCTTTGACTATTAGATTAATGAAGTCGACGTATTTATAATGCATTTCTCTTTAAGCTTTGTAATGAAATTTGTTATCTGTTTGTCGTAATGCTAAACGTTTATTATTTCTATGTCCCTTCATTGATATACCACCTAACCGAGGATGTTTAAAACGAATATATGTCTATCATAGCCAATGTTTGCGCTAGTGAAAGCAAAAATAAATAAATAAATATATGACCTCGTGGCTATTATATACCAAATGTCAAATCAATCAAGCTATCGTGAACCAGCACCCTAATTAGGCAACACAACAATTGGAATCAATCCGAAGCATACTGCTAGTCGATTGTTCGATATGTTCGAAAAATATGTCTGCTCAACAAGGTAAAACACGCAATGAATGCTGTTGAACTGTCAAAATAAAACCTATTGCTATTGAGAGTGTTACGCAATTACCCTACAGAATCCTCATCATTTTTAAAAATTGATCACAGTTATTCTATCAAAAATACATTGAAAATTACACGATCAACATTGAAAATTCTTTCCGAACAAATATTCAACTCATCAGTCTTCAAAACGAAATAAATTTGACCAACAAATTTCTCCATTGCCAACCCTAACGTGTCCTTTGAAGGGATTAACCGTAGGGTTCTTGAGGCGCGTTAATTACTAACGTTTACGTCAATCATTAGAGGCAACAGCCTTTTATTTACAAACTAATACCCATTGAACACTGGTAAATAACTTATTTACGATCAGAGCCAAGAGAATTTACCTGAAACTGTGTTATCAATGTTGTTCTGGGTGTTTAATCAACACAGTGACGTGATGGGTTATGAAGGACTAAATAAGTATATGTAACTAATGAAACGTGGGTGTACCTACTATCCACTTCTACCTACTCTTTGGGACTAATGCGTAAAATTGTGTTATTTGGTTACGATTTTTGGTTACTCTTTATAAAATTTATGAATAATAAAAGGTTGACAATTAAATACACTTGATATTGATAAGTCATATTGAATTTTGACAATTCAGAAGATAAAAATCATCAACCTTTTATTGTCCCATGCTGGACACAGGTCTCCTCTCATACAGATAAGGATTGAGCGTAATCACCACGTTTGCAGGATGACCAGAAGATAATAAGGAAATTTTAAATTAGGGATTCGTGTTCTTTCAGCATGTTAAGTGGTGCGATTTATCAATACGTAGGTAAGATACGTTTTCCAAAGGTATTGAAGAACAAAAATGGCCGACCTGTAAAGACGTGAAGCAAGCACTGTCACTAATTACAGCCCGTGAAAGCCGAAGCGCCAAAGCTTACTCAATGCTCAATATAAAAACAGAAAACTCGAAAAACTCTTACCGTGCGGACACTAAAACGTAAATCCGCAATTAATTGGGTCCCCGAAGCCGATCGCTACTAAATTAAACATTTTCTCTTATTTAAAACCGAAATGAAGTTCATTTGAATTCGTCCCGCCAGTAATTACAGAGTTTACGACGTGCAAAAGCCTCGAATGGCTGCCATTTTGTAAAATGGCTGCCAGTATACTCCTCTGGGAGGATGGCGGACAACGCTTGAAATTAAATGGCTAATCTTTAGGCGAATAAAATTAATCAATGCATTAATTACACAAGTTTTCTTTTGTTTTAGAGTTTATTTATGTGTAGATTGGGTGATTAAATGCAAAAAATGAAACGGTATTCGAGGAATTTGACTAGAGATGATTCATAGATCGTCTCTTTTATTTGAAAAAAATGTTTTAAGTATAACTTTCACACGTCGCTTTTCCGTAGCGTCGCTAATGAGTTTCCCTTCTACCATATGTATAAATAAAAATGAAATAGTTTTTAAATGGCTTTGTCCATCGCTTTGAGACTATATTCTGTAATGTACTTAAATTAATATTTTTTGGAAAAAAAAACTGAACATCTTTTTTTTCTATGGGATTTTCAATAAAATTAATATTTAGACAGGAAACGTCTGACTGGTTAGCTAGTTCATAATACTTTATATACATACCTACTCAAATTGATGTTTTCACCTGTACGAGAAAAACATGTTGCAATGTATGCATATTTTAATAGGCCGTCAACCGTTGTTATGTGATACTCCATCACGTGTTTATATTAATGCTATTCACTAGCTAAGTGAATAACTTACAAAAACGTTGCCCCACACTAGGATTTTCTCCTGTATCGTGGGTGCGTTTCCAAATATACCCGGAACAACTACTTGCAGGTCATACAAATATTTGTTTCGTGAGGGAATCGAACCCGCGACACGCAGTACAGCAGTCAATAACTTAACCAATGCGCTCATCATCATCATCTCAGCGTTAATCCCAGTCGCATCCGAAGCTTTTTCAGCTTTGGAGTCTAGGGTCGCTTTACCAGTCTAACTGCTGATTTTGGCTAAACTTCGATATTTTCCGTAAAGCGACTGCCGTCTGATCTCCACAACCCGAAGGCGATATCGAAGCATTGCAGTTAGACCAATTGTTCTCACGTAAGGTACGTAACTGGATAGCGTTGTTTAACGCATCTCCCGAGGTCGTCCCATAAATTCTCTATGGGATTTCAGTCCGGACTACGAGCTGGCTATTCCATGCGGGTTATACCGACGCCTTGAATATACACGTTGGCCAAATGTGCACTATGTGGTGGCGCATTATCTTACATAAAAATGAAATTTGCACCCATATTCATCAGGAAAGAACCAACATGCTGATTTAAAATCTCGTCTACGTGTCTAGGATTCGTCGAAGAACTGTTTTCTATAATCACTAACTCCGTACAACTCTCTGAAGATGTCCCAGCCCATACCATTATTGGCCCTCCACCGAATGGCACCTTTTCTTCAAAACACGCTTGACGATAATTCACCTAGTCGCCTATATACTCTTGTTCTTCCGTCGTGTGCGAATAAACAATATCTATACTCATCGGAAAACATAACGCTGGACCAATCTTCATCTGTCCATCGGATGTGTTCTCAAGCAAATCGCAACCTGGCATGCAAGCAAATGCAACTCGATGTTCTCTGAGTACTTTAGGGCCTTTTGCCGGCCTATTAGGCTTTATATCAGCTTCACAAAAACGCCGCAGGATCGTGTCAGAACTGACATTGTTGTGGTGAACATCTTGAAAGCTATTTCGGACCTGAACAGCCGTGAGATGTTTCTTAACACACTATGTTACGATGAATTGGTCTTCTCGTACAGTTTTGCACATTGGCCTAACATTTCCTGGTCTTCTGATGTTCATGCCGGACTCTTGAAATCGCTGGATTACTCTTTGGACTTTCAATAAAGATACACCTACTGCTCTAGCAGTACGCTGCTGACTCCTTCCTTCTTGTACCATGGTGATATTACCAGTGGTGTTATTATTAGTATTTATACATTCACCAGACCAAAAAGCTGTTTATAATGACAGTTCGGTTTGAAACAGAAGTTAAAAACAATCTTTTATAAAAAAATCAATATGTGATATATTTCAAAGATCAGAATTTATTTTTTTAAGCTATAGCTGGTTCAAATGAAACCTATTTTGAAATGAGCGCCACTTATCTACCTATAACATATTATTTATACATGTATTTAAGGATATATGTACTTTACTTTAGGAGATTACACGGTTTTTCTAAATAACCCTTTATTTATGCGGCCCAATTGCCGGCCAACTCACTTTCCATCATAATCTGAATCATATTAAAGAATATATTGCTTCAAAAGTTCGAAAAACTTGTCTGCACTACAAGGTGAATAACGCAATGAATGTAGTTGACCTGGCAAAATGAAACTCATTGCTACTGATAGTGTGTTAGGTAACTAGTACAGTGATCGGAATAGGTAGAGTGAATTGGGGTCATTGATCGGAAACGTATATATTAATATAGACATTCCTCCGGATTTACGGAATTGGTTGATCATTAATAAAAAAATATGTATAAATTATATTAAGTCGTAAAACCGTTTGATTTGGCCATACCCTTCATTAGAGGCTAAAAATAAAATACTGAAATGTATTAACGCTTCGATCGGAATTTGATAGTTTTTATTTTCGAACAAGTAAATAATAAATTATATTAGTTTTGTTACCTTCCTATAAATGAATTGAGTAGTAATAATGTTACTACCAACATTAACACCGTTTACATGGATCCGGGAAAACGTCTTATCCACGTTCTTCTTTCTGTGAACATTTATGATACAAGTACCAAAAATCACTCTACCTATTCCGACCTGTAGTAATTACCCTGACGAAAAATGTGGTACGGTACGAGAAACTCTTTTTAATGCTACTCTAAACATCATTTTGTCCGTTTTTATCCCACTTTTCATTATATCACAAATCCGTTCTCTACAAAATCCAGCAGAGCATCTTGAAGTTGAAATAGGTGAACAAAAAAACTAATCACAACGATTACAGAGTTATAGACAAGGTGATTGGAAAAATTTTCCTTTTCTAACTTTTTAAATTGGATCTAACTCTCCGTTCGCTCGAGCTCAGAAAAATCCAACTCGAGTGGATAATACGATTCACTCAATACTATTAAATTGCATCTTTGAGAAACGTTTACGTAAGTTATAAAAGAATTGGACTTATTTTTACTGACTTATTCGCGAGTATTTAGTCTTTCCGTAGTACTTATTTCTTTTGAATAGGCAGATATTATCGAAGGAAAATGTAGGATCTAAAACAAAATCATTTTGCTATAACTATTTCATTACAATTCATTATTGTAGTACAAAGAGCAGACAGCTAGTGGTATTTTTTTTTTTTTAATAAATATAAACTAGCGCTTGACTGCAATCCCACCTGATGGTAAGCAGTGATGCAATCGTTGATGGTAAAGCGTGCTAGTTTATTAAACCCATTCACTTAAAAACTTAGTGAATAGAAAGGAAGACGGCCGTTGAGCGAGGTGGTGCAATGTTAATCCCAAGAACACGATCAAAGATTGATGTGGAGATAATCTACGACTAAACTCCCGACACAACAACACTTGGCGCATCGTACCCGACACACATCGCAACACATTTGCTCAGACCCGTCCTCCGTACGGCTTCACCAGGCATTAAGAACACGACGAATCGCTTGGCGGCAAGACTTTGTCTGGTGGGTGGTAACTTCTGCATTTTTTATTCAAACAATAATGAATTGACGACACGATTGGCGCTACGTGTCGCGGGTTCAATTCCCGCACGGAACAAATATTGGTCCTACAATTAATTGTTCCGAGTCTGGATGTTTGTGTATGTGAGTTTATATGTTTGTAAACGCACCAACGATACAGGAGAAATTCCTAGTGTGGGGCAACGTTTTATTTTCAAAAGAAATTCATTGTCTGCGCAATTTTGCTTATTAAAAATAGATTCCAGGCTAATATAGAATCTATTTTCGTCATTTCATTGTATTTCTGGCGCGCCTACTAAGTCTAATAATCAGAAATACACAATGCCGTTTTATACCATACTTCAGGTATTGTATAAAAGGGCGTTGTATATGTATATTCTGTCATTTTACAGATAAACACAATAATATCTTCTGTTTCATAAAAAAAGTTCAATACCAACGCCATCAAAATGTATGAAACGATTATCCCCCTTATTCATAAACGTAATAAAGTTCTTAAACACTGTGGTGTTTATTCATAAACGGTGATTAAAGTTAAGTGACTTTAAAGTTTAAAAATGTATGGTTATAGAATCGCTAATCACTAGTTAACTTTAAACAACGTTTATGATTAAGGGGGTTTATTTTCAGCAGCCTATTAAAAAATTCAACGCTGAGAGTTCAGGAGAGTACTATGACATGTTAAAACAATCATGGTTGAAGTGCCAGACAAAGATGGGGCTATACAGAATGAATAATGCTATCCCTTTTCCACAACGGTTTTATGGTGGTTTTAACTAGTCTTAGTAGGGTCCCTAAATAATGTACTAAATTCATGGTAACAGATTGCGCTTCGTTGTTCCTGCCATTCTGTGTAGCTATTTGGGTTAAAAAGGAATGTAATTTATTAAAAATTTAAATAAATAAATTTAAATATTAATTTAAATACATTTTCATCCCTACTAACATTCTAATATTATAAACAGGAAAGTTTATGAGGATCGATATAACGAATGGATTCGTTACTCTTTCAAGCAAAAATTACTGAACGAATTTTGATGAAACTTTATTGTAAGTATTATAAAGGGTGTATCTGACATCGATGCACAAACGAGTACCATGAATCCAGTACATGATTCTGAACCCCCCAGTGGTGGAAGTTCTCGTCGGCTTTTTCATGATTAAAAAAATAATATATGTCGTTTTTTTTTCACTTTAGACCGTTCATAACTTTTATAACCCAATAAGATTTTAAAGTAAAAATTAATTATTTCGCTAATTACACAAAAAAGCGATATGAAAGCAAAACTCGAAAAACTATCTTATCAGCTGATTTAATAGAGTTCACTTCGGGGACCAACATCATACCTACAAACCCGCACGGCGGCAAGCTTGCAACGTTCAAAGGACGAGCCGACACTTTTTTTTTAAACACTGAATTCTGTAACCGTTCATTAACGACATAAATGACTATCATAATTTTATTAGTGGCATGCGGTCTAGCATTTTCGCGAAGTTTGCGTTACGATGTCAGATAGACCCTGTATGTAGCTAGGTAATTCATAAGAATAACACATTGGATACTTTTTATCCCGGAATTCCTGGGGACCAGAACATACGCAGGTAAAACCGAAAGTTTTCGAGGATGTATGAATGTTTGTTATTCTTACGCAAACTACCAGAAAGGATTTGAATGAAATTTAAGATATAGATAGTTTATAACCAGAATATGTGTTATAATCATTTACATAGTCTACTTCTCATGTAGTACTTCCCACGAGGCTGACATAAAGGAAATAAGTCTTTCTCGGTGGTAGGCCATAACATCGGCCGCCGGCAAAAGTTACCACCCACCAGACAAAGTCTTGCCGCCAAGCGATTTGTCGTGTTCGGGCATGATGTCTGGTGAAGCCGTACGGGGGACGGGTCTGAGCAGTTGTGTTGTGATGTGTGCCGGGTACGATGCGCCAAATGTGGTTGTGTTGGGAGTTTGGTCGCCGAGGGTCTTCAGATCGATCTCTCTTTGGCGTAGCATCGTTGGTCATGTTGTTGGGTTTAACATTGCATCACCTCGCTCAACTACCGTCTTCTTTCCTATTCGCTCAGTTTTTCTGAGTGAATAGGCTCTTAATAAACTAGCGCGCTTTACCATCTACGATCGCATCACTGCTTACCATCAGGCGGGATTGCGGTCAAGCGCTAGTTTATAATTATTAAAAAAAAGTATTTTAAGGGTGAAAGGAAATAAGCATTTCAAGTCACTCACCACGTCTCTCGGCTGGTCCTCCTCCGTCGTTTCTATGTCAACGCTCTCATCGCTATCTCGATCACTCTTAGGTGATCTCGCCGGTGATGACGGCGGTGGTGATCGCAGCGGTGATCTAGTGTGTGATGACCGACGGGGCGACGAAGACATCGGTGACCTAGATGATATGCTACGTTGAGAAAACAAAACTTATTTGTTTTATTCGAGGCTTTAATGAAAAGACGTTGTTTTTAATTTATAATCTCGCACTGTATCTTCTTTCTTCTCATCTTTAACAAAATTTAAATCATCTTTTTTGAGTCTAGGCATAGTCATGGTGGCCTAGTGGTTAAAACACCAGCCTCTCAAGTATGAGTGTGCGGCTTCGATTCCAGGTCAGGCAAGTACCAATTTAACTTTTCTAAAGTTATATGTACTTTCTAAGTATATCTTGGAAACCAATGACTGATTACAAGGAAACCTGAACTTTAGTCTGAAATTTCCAACCCAGATTTAGCAAGCGTGGTGCTTCTCTGTATGAGAGGAGTTCTGTGCCCAGCAGTGGGACGATAAAAAAAAGGTTGATGATGATGATAGTCTTGAGCCAGTGCTTACTCTGTACGTTTCATAGCAGTCATTTCAACTTACCTAGTTGGCGACCTCGGTGGAGACATGACAGGTGATAGCTGCGGGGACTCCAGTCTGTGTCCCCTCACCGGACGGAAGGCGCGCGGCTCTTCTATTGAGTTCACGCTGCCCAATGCTGTCAATGCACCTGAATGGAAGATGGGTCAGGTAAATAGACGCTTTCCCATCTTATGACAAGGGCCTAATTATAGCATCGCTGTGGGTTGCTGTCTATGTTTTTTTTTTTGAGGTATGTATACAATTTCACTATTGAGCACAGAATAAAGGTATTAATTGCGTTATTAACATCAATTATCACTTACGTTATTAACTATGAGGTGATTGTCTCAAGTGGTTGATTAATGTAACATACGTAGTATAATAACAATTATATACTCGTTATTTACGTGTTTAAATTTTGTAAGTAATTGTAATTTGAAACAACGCTTTTATTGATTTCACGAGTTATCGCCATTTTTAATGAATAAGTAGATAGTAAAATAAAGTAGTTTTGAAACAATCCGCCCCTAAGCAAACATGTTTTTCGTAGTTTTCTTTTAAAAGATATTGTAAAGTGCAGCAACATGTGTCTACAGTTATTTATTAGTGTGTCTTCTTTTGGTACCATAGCAACATTGCTTCTTTTCTTACCAGGTGTCCACAAAGTAGGCTTCAGCCACGGTAAAGCATACGGCAGAGGCAGCCTCGCTCCCCACACATAATCAGCTAGGCGAGGCACGGGTGCATGGGCGGTGGGAGGACTGCCTGCTGGTCTCTTAGCCTCCGTGCTGCCTTCCGGCTCTGGTCTGCGAAGAGGCACTCTTCTGAAGCACAATTTAAGGCTGAACTAATTCAATCAATTTTCTTAAACCATTCTGTACTGAATATGGCTAGAGAAATCAAAAATGTTAGTGTAAGATAAAGAATAATAATAATGTTTCACAGATAAAAATAAAATATAGAGTTATTATCCGACCTTTATCACAATAACAATGTAAAACTAAACCCTTTAGCCCATCCGACATCCAAAAGTGAATAATCAAAAACATAGCTCTCTCGCTCTCACCTAGCAGCCGACAGCATCCTCTTTCTAGTTCCCCCGTTGAACATAGCCTTCACATCTTCCCAGGCATGCACCACTTCCTCTGGAGGTGTTCCACTGAGCTTCATGTGCCGTCTCCAAGAGTTAAAGTTAGCTGCATCAGGCTGTATGTACTTGTCCCCAGGACCCACTCGATGGGAGTGGAATATGAACTTGTTAGGGGAAAAGAATAGCCCACAGTAGGCACACTTGATGCATTTCGCTCGTGAAGAGTTGTACCTAGGAAAAAAATATTTCTGTTACCACCTAGGGTTAAAATAACTTAAAACATAATCTAGGATCGTTAATAAAAATAAATTTTAAGACTAGAAAACTTCGATTCTTGTAAAATTCTAAATTAATGTTTTCATATATAAAAATTTTGTTATTTCACATAGTCTTGCAACGACTGTTTATACCCATTGCTGGAGACAAGCCACTCTCCCTCCACTTTTTTCTCCTTCTCACAGCTGCTTTCTTCTTTAGTTCAATCTGTCATAAACTAGTCTCGCTCCCACAATTTGCCAGGACCTACTTAAATATCACATGGGTTCTACTATTGTTTTACGATTTCCACGTCTATCATATTCGGTTTATACCTGGCAGGTAAGAATGCTCCACGGCATCCCCAAGCACACTCGTGATGTACAGCAAACGCGAAGTCGTCTGGTAATCTTGGAGGAGCATTGTCGCCTAAAAACGACTTGCAGAGACGCTCAGCTTCTCGCCTTGTTATCATACCTGGGTTATAACGATGTTTAGATAAAAGGTGCTTCAGAGTCATTTATTCAAAATCAAAAGTCATTTATTTTTGTACGTCAATATTATATAAGACAGTCTCCCCAAAAACGCCCGCGCTTCGCCACTTCCTAGTACTTTCGCTGGGAAGAATAGGTATATTAACTTTTTTTTTTAATAATTATAAACTAGCGCTTGACCGCAGTCCCGCCTGATGGTAAGCAGTGATGCGATCGTTGATGGTAAAGCGCGCTAGTTTATTAAGAGTTTATTCACTCAGAAAAACTGAGCGAATAGAAAGGAAGACGGCAGTTGAGCGAGGTGATGCGATGTTAAACCCAACAACACGACCAACGATGCTGCGCCAAAGGGAGATTGATCTGAAGACCCTCCACGATCAAACTCCCAACACAACAACATTTGGCGCATCGTACCCGGCACACATCGCAACACAACTGCTCAGACCGGTCCTCCGTACGGCTTCACCAGACATCATGCCGGAACACGACAAAACCGCTTGGCGGCAAGACTTGGTCTTAATTAACATTAAATGTATGAAATTGAAGCAATAAGCATGAACCTGCAGCTTGGTACAATAAGCGTGAATCTGCAGCTTGGTACAATTTTTACTATTATAAACGAAAGATAAAAATAAATTATAATTGTTCAAACTTACTAAAGTTTAAGTAACAGAATTATGCCGAAAATATTCGTAAGAAATGAATCTGGTTTCCATATTTGAGGTAGTAGTTAATAACCTTACAATACATAAAGAAAGTTAGTTCAATGAATAAAGAATCTTCACTTATTTATGTCAAGCGTATATCGATGACATGAGTTTCGTGTAAAACGATCGACTTTACTTCTTATTTTCTCTCACGGAAAATGTTTAGTTATGTACCTATCAAATAAAACTTTCCCACATGGTAATAATATTTTGACTTATTTTGTAAAAACACAAAGTTCACAGACAATTCTGTAACTGGTATATTATATACATATATTCCTTTCTCTGTTATCTGAAGACAAATAATTGTAACTACAAACGCTGAGCACAAAATAAAACGCGATTTACGAATGTGTACTGGCAGTAGTCAGGAGCTCATTCTCTCAGTGCCCGGAATACATTATACATGCCATATTGAGTGTTATTACCACATCGTCGTGACGACACGGGCATGGCACCAGCTCTCCTCAGTATTTCTAACTGCACCGGGGTGCATTGGACGCACGTGATACCCAGGGCCACCCGACGATTGTGTATCTCGTTGTACGAGAATTGTTTTAGCAGGGTGTTGGAGATCTGCGCCAGGCAGAGGCGCTCATTACCTTCGATGACGAGGGAAACTATTGGTACCCCGTATAGAAGGACCGTGCCGACCTGTAGGGGAGAACAACTTTAGAATTCAGTTCGTGAATTATTACAGTGTGGGTACCATGAGTTTTCATTACAAAGAATCGATCGTCGATATCGAGCGCGTTTGAACCATCGATTGGCCCGGTTCAAGGTTGTAAGAACTCTCAACCGCACTCGATGCATATGATCTAGTCTCGTAATGAAAACTCATAGTAGCCACACTAAAATGGTTGGATTTCCACCTCACTTAAGTTTAAATCAATTTGGGGTTAATCAATACTATTCCTACTTGCAAAACAATCAAATATATTTACTAATATTTATCATAAAATGTCTTTAATCAGTAATATTTTGTTTAATAAGTAGTTTTCTATAAATAGGTGTCTTATTACAAGACTATCTACTTTAAAATGTCTGTCTAATTTCAACGTAATTAGTTGAACTATTTTAAAACTAATTAATACTATAAAACTCTTACCTGATTGGGTTTGCCACTTAATTGCAATGACTTATGTTCTCCTCTAGGTTTGAGAGTCTCTCGCGGCGACAATGCTAAGTTAGTAGCTTCCATTCTATAACAAAATAAAAAAGATATTATGTAATAGCTAATACAACGAGCAGTGGTGGCCTAGTGGTATCGGACGCGACTTACAAGTTGTAGGTCATAGGTTCGCATCCCATCAGTCACTTTATTATGTAACATCACCACTACCCTCAAAACGGTGAAGGAAAACATTGTGAGAAAACCGGCATGTCCAGTGTCTTAGAGGCTAAAACTTCCAAGACTTGTGACATCTATGAACCCGCATTGGGCCTGCATCGTAGATTATGGCCCAGTCCCTCTCGTCGAGTAGAGACCTGTGTCCCAGGGGTGTAAAGATTATAAGCTGGTTATTTAATACGACTGGTGCCCGCAACTAAACGGTAATTAGTTTATAATTAGGTATGATGTAGCGCGTAATTTGCGTACAAAAAGGATTAATATGGATTTTGGGTATCATTATTATAGAATAAAAACAAATGGCAAAACACAACGAAAGTTATCAATTGGTGAACTTATCATCTAAATCTTTTTTCAAAAACTTCATTTTAATAATAATAACTCGTTTATTAATCAAATAATAGTGTTCTTACATCTCATTTTGACTCCAAATAAACTACCACTCAAATTGTTACAAAAGAAATATTTATATTAAATTCTAGCTGCGCCACGCGGTTCCATCCGCGTAGTTTCGATATGCTCCGCTCCTATTGATCGCAGCGTGATGTTATTATAGCCTAAAGCCTTCCTGGATTAATGGAATGGGCTATCCCACGCAAAAAGAATTTTTCAAATCGGACCAGAAGTTCCTGATATTAGCGTTGTAGTATATAAGTAGTGTGACGGTATTTGTATATAACGGTATGTGAGGGTGTCTGAAAATAAATCAGTGTTTAACCAACCTACGTGTGTTTCACTACATGGTGGCAGCGGTGTGCCTTTTAACTAAGATTTAAACGGTTAAAACGGACTTGAACCTATTTTATCATAGTGCCGTGGTACGTAGTGTAGTAAAACTTAAGTTTCAATGGAACACGCACGTCCTCCAGCGGAATTAATGCTCGACGGCGGTCCGACCGCGCGATCGGACGCTTGGCACAAATGGCGGAAGTCGTTCGAAGTATTTTTGAAAGCATCTGGAGTGAGCAAAGAGCCTAAAGAAATACAGGCTAGCTTGTTGGTTAACCTCATTGGATCAGCTGGCTATGAGGCATTTACAACGTTCACGTTCGATGAAGGCGAAAGTGAAGACGACATAAATTGTGTATTGAAAAAATTTGACGAGTATTTCGGCACAAAACCAAATATCACAGTAAGACGGTTTAAATTTTTTACACGCAGTCAAGAAGACGGTGAAAATATCGACCAATACCTAACAGCATTGAGGGTATTGAGTCAGCAGTGCGAGTTCGGAGGATTGCACGAGAGCTTGTTGCGTGATAAGATCGTGTGCGGTATAGTCAACAACACTGTGAGGGATCGACTTCTTCGCACAGAAGATTTAACATTATTAAAGGCGATACAAATCTGCCAGGCGGCAGAGATGTCCAAGGAGGAAAGTGAGTGCATCGACGGCGCATCAGCAGGTGTGCAGGTGAATGCAGTTCAAACTGGTTACAGCACACGAGGCGGACGGCGCGCAAGAGGACGGCGCGTCGGCGGCGGCAACGACAGCGGCGGCTGCGGGCCGCGGCCAGCACGCACGCAGCGCAGAGCTTGCGAGCTGTGCGGTAGCGGGTGGTGTCGCGGTGGGGAACGGTGTCCGGCGCGTGACGCACACTGTTATGTTTGTGAAAAGAAAGGTCATTTCTCGCGAGTGTGTGAGCAAAAGAAAGAAATACGAAAAGTGTTAAATCTCAGTGTAGAAACCATAAATAGTAACGATAGTTGTAACGAAATGTTTTTTGTGAATACATTACAAGAGCATAAACAACAATGTAAGCCGGTAAAGGAATGGATAGAAGTTATGAAATGCAAAGGTAAAAACTTTACTTTAAAAATAGACACAGGATCAATGATTAATGTTATCTCTAAAGTTACCTATTTGAACTTGGGATTTTTAATTCCAGACCTTATGCCGTTCACAAAACGTGTACTTTCCTTTACAGGCAATCAATTGCCAATTATAGGCATCGGTAATGTGCATTTTGTGTTTAGGAAAACACGTTACGTATTGTCATTTGTTGTTGCAGATTTGAACTGTCAGAATGTACTAGGTTTAGAGGGTTGCATTGAATTAGGATTAATAAGTCAAATTAATGTAATAAATGTTGATCAATACTATGATTTGTTTCAAGGACTGGGAAAATTACCCGGTAAATATAGTATCGTAGTGGATAGAAATGTACAGCCAGTTGTGTGCCCAACTAGGAAAATTCCTTTAGGACTTAAGGACAAATTGTTGGATGAGATACATAGAATGGAAAAGTTGGGTGTAGTTAGAAAGGTTACACATCCAACCTCTTGGGTTAATGCAATTGTACTGGTCGCGAAGAAAGATGGCAGCATTCGTGTTTGTTTAGATCCACGACCACTTAACCGCGCGGTGCAACGTGCGCAGTACTCGTTGCCGACGGTGCCCGAGCTGGCAGCGCGCCTGCGCGGTGCTACTGTATTCAGTGTGTTGGACGCTCGCTGCGGGTTCTGGATGGTTGAGATAGATGACGCGAGTGCCGATCTTTGCACGTTCAGTACACCGTTCGGTCGGTACCAATTTCTACGTTTACCTTACGGTATAAACTGTGCGCCAGAGGTGTTTCATGCGAAGCTTAGGCAACATTTAGAAGACTTAGAAGGTGTAGATTCTTTTATTGATGACATTATAGTATGGGGGCGCACTATGGATGAACACGACCAGAGATTGAAGTGCCTTTTGCAACGGTCTAAGGATATTGGTATAAAATTTAATCGAGAAAAATGCAAATTCAGTGTTTCAGAAATAACATACTTAGGTCACAAGTTTGATGCTAATGGAATGCGGCCAGACGGTTCAAAAGTCAAAGCAATAAGGGAGATGCCGTATCCGGCCGATAGGAAAGCTCTGGAGAGATTTTTAGGCATGGTTAATTATTTGGCTAAATTTATACCAAACTACTCGAAGAGTGTGAATGTACTTAGGTCGTTGTTAAAAAAAGAATCGGAGTGGTCATGGGAATCACAACATTCTGAAGCTGTAGATAGCCTAAAAGAAAAGCTAAGCAGCGCACCGGTGCTGGCGCTATACAGCGACAGTGAGCCGATAGTGCTGTCGGTGGACGCGTCCAGTGTGGCGCTGGGCGCCGTGCTGCTGCAGGCGGGCCGCCCGGTGGAGTTCGCCTCGCTCACGCTCACGGACACCCAGACCAGGTATGCACAGATAGAAAAAGAAATGCTGGCTATTGTGTTTGGGGTCGAGCGGTTCAGACAGTATATTTATGGCAGGTCTGATGTCACCGTGCATACTGACCACAAGCCGCTGGAAGCCTTATTTAACAAGTCATTAGTTTCGGTACCCGCTCGGTTACAACGAATGATGATGAGAGTGCAAGGATACGACTTTAAGGTGGTGTATACGCCGGGCAAGTATATGTATATAGCGGACACGCTGTCACGGGCTCCACTAGAGGAAACTATGCATGATCGAGTGTCTGCTGAAGTTGAAATTCAAACTTGCTTTATGATAACGCATGTGCCTTTCAGTCAATCAAACATGGAAGCTATTAAAAAAGAAACGGAATCAGATAGTGACTGCAGATGGCTAATTCGGTATATTATGAACGGATGGCCTAAACATAGGCGTGATGTGAACGAGAGAGTAAATGTTTTCTGGCCTTATCGTGAGCAGCTACACTGCATTGAAGGAATAATTTTCAAAGAAGACTACGTGTTTATACCGCGTGTATTAAGAGAAAACATGCTTTCAAGAGTCCATGAGGGACATTTAGGCATAGAAAGATGTAAACGGCGCGCGCGCGAAGTAATGTTCTGGCCAGGAATGTGTGAGGAAGTAGAACGTGTGGTGCGATCGTGTGCAGCATGCGCACTGCACGCGCCTCGCCCCCGCCGCCAGCCGCTGCTGCAGCACAGTGTACCGGCACTTCCATGGCACAAACTAGCCTCAGATACATTTGAATATAAAAAAAAGAACTATATCGTTTTAGTCGATTACTTTTCTAATTATGTTGAGGTCGGGCAGTTGTCGACTGTCAGCTCTAGGCAGGTTATTAATTTTATGAAAGAACAGTTCGCGCGGCACGGTATACCGGCGGAACTGGTGAGTGATAATGGACCAGCATACAGCTCACAGGAGTTTAAAAAGTTTATGCGCGAATGGGAAATACGACATGAGACAGCATCACCGCATTACCCGCAGTCAAATGGTAAAAGTGAAAGAACCGTACAGACAATAAAAAATTTGTTAAAAAAATGTGTGGATTCGGGACAGGATTTTAACTTAGCATTATTAAATTTTAGGGCAACTCCACGCAACAACATAGACTCACCTGCACAAATATTAATGGGTAGACGTATAAAAACTAGATTACCAGTTAGTGATAAGTTGCTAAAGGAGAAGGTAGATAACGACCAGAACTATAAAAGAATAATGACTAGTAGAAAACAAATAAAAACAAATTACGACAAAACGGCGAAAAAATTAAAAAGCTTATCGGCAGGTGATAGGGCAACTTTGATCGGTAACGGTGACAGAAAGCGAGTAACAATAGTGGCACGAACATCACAACCACGTTCGTATATTGTAGAAGACGAACGCGGTGGTCGCTATCGGCGAACACGAAGTCAGTTAGTTATGCGCACGGCAGGCTCAACAGAAAGAGTAGAGGAGTCAGCGAGGCAACTAGCAGGTAGTGTAGGTGGAAGCAAGTCGCCAAGTATGGTGACGGCTACAGGTATCCGCAGACGTAAACAAAGGACGCAAGCGGAAGCCCTAACCCAAGCACAGACAAGTCCAGCTAACAACAGTCAGTCGGTGCTGCTCGACGAGAGTGTTGAATATGAGAGTCTGGGAGAAAATAGCGATCATTCGTCTACATCTTCACCACTTGCGGTTCCCATTGAAAGGTCTAAGGAAAGAACTGCACGAATGCTGACCCATTTCTTAGATAGTGAATAATCTCGATATGGTTACAATTGGCTGCGTTATAAATTAATTTTTAAAATATGTAGATATTTGGTTGTTACACATTTATATACACTATATTTATAAGTTAAGTAGAAATAGAAAATAAGTGTACTTAGCTAAATGTAAGTGGTAAAAATATTTGGCATTATTTACTTGGAAGGGAAGAGATGTAGTATATAAGTAGTGTGACGGTATTTGTATATAACGGTATGTGAGGGTGTCTGAAAATAAATCAGTGTTTAACCAACCTACGTGTGTTTCACTACAAGCGTGTTCAAACAAACAAAATCTTCAGCTTTATATGTATATTTGTATAGATAAACCTCGTGATCACCACACTAGTCCTGTCACGAGTGCCTGTCGTGGACCATTGAGAGTTTTGAACTGTTACTTACGAAGTAATCGGCAAACTGATTTAAAAATGATTTAATTTATTAGCCATAATTGAATTTAGGGTTGTGACAACTAGAGTCCTGCGATAGCTACTAATTAATAAACTTGAAAGTTTGGATATGTGTTTGTTATTCTTCCACGCAAAAACTACTCACCGGATTTGGATAAAATTTGGCATATAATGGTTCATAACCAGGATTAACATATATATATATATATATATATATATATATATATATATATATATATCCCGATATTTCAACAAGATCGAAATTTATACGGGTGGGCGCGGCTAGTAAAACGTACATGAGAATTAGAGATGTTATTAAGAACAACTGCCTACATAAAAATTCTGCAATGATTGTTTGCTACAAACCTAATGGCTTATTTACTAGGCAAGGGATTCATTTACTACACAACGTTATTTTTTGTTTCTGCGAATCCTGAATACAGATTGTTCAGAATAAGCAACTGAATGGAATTCCAATAATTTTTACACCTTGTTATATTTTTTCCCAAATACATTTGAAAGTTGTTGCAGTGTGGTTACCGAGCGCGCACGGAAGTTCATAGTACTTCGCGGTTACGCAACAGCTGACGCCAAAGATCAACGCACCGTGCTCGCCCGCCCGAGCGGAGCGTGAACCATATTTTTGTTGGGACAGCCAAGTAGGATAACAAGCTCATAACTTTGTGGTTTTTATGATATATTTTTGAAATTTTGTTCATTCTTTACTTAAAAATACTGGACACGTGTTTTGCGTTTCTCATAAATAAAAATAATATTGTATAAATACTCATTACTTACCGCAAAGCTTATTGTCAATCTAAATATAGAATAATGTCTAATTGTAACTGTTGAGGTTATTATAATACGTCTATCACCTGTCTCGTGGAGTTCTTTATTAAAATCATTATCTCGGTGGTAGGCCACATCGGCTGCCGGCAGAAGTTAACGCCCACCAGACAAAGTCTTGCCACCAAGCGATTTGTCGTGTTCCGGCATGATGTCTGGTGAAGCCGTATGGAGGAGGGGTCTGAGCAGTTGTGTTGCGATGTGTGCCGGGTACGATGCGCCAAGTGTTGTTGTGTCGGGAGTTTGGTCGTGAAGGGTCTCCACATCTATCTCCCTTTGGCGCAGCATCGTTGGTCGTGTTGTTCGGTTTAACATTGCACCACCTCGCTCAACTGCCGTCTTTCTTCCTATTCACTAAGTGAATGGGTTTAATAAACTAGCGCGCTTTACCATCAACGATTGCATCACTGCTTACCATCAGGCGGGATTGCAGTCAAGCGCTAGTTTATAATTAATTTAAAAAAACCATTTCTCATTATTACCATTTCTTTTACTTTTTTCCGTCATTAAACGATATAATAAACCAAAAGTCATGACCGAATTCCATTCTGTCCCATTAACATGACAAATAACCAATAAAATGACTTCATTTACTTCTGCCGCACAATAAAACTGCACACTGTGATATATTCGAATAAATTTGGGACAAAAGTGATCGTTTTGTATACAAATAGGCAGTTTGCGTGTGAATTTGGTGTATCGAATATCAATTGGCCATATTGAGGGGAGCGATAATGTATGGAGTACCGCCCCTTTGCGACACCCTCGTTTTACTACTTTTTTCGTAGATCAAGTCCGCGTTTAGCTTTTAAAGTTGTGATACGAATCGCTTAAATATTAGAGTGAAACCTTTTTTCGGTAATAACTTTTTTGTGCAAAATGACGGATAAAACAACTTTAGATAATGTTCCCTTATATTATTTTAAAATAAAGAAATCAAACAACTGTGTTTTGTTTTGCTATAAAGAAAAAAAAACAGTCAAGTGCGAGTCGAACTCGGGCACGAAGGGTGCGTCTATACAAAAAGTCTGTTTTTAGGATTTTTTCTCCTTCTTCAGCCTATAGAAGTCCACTGCCGGTTAAAGGCCCAAGGCTTTCAATACATATGGGGGTTGCCATAATCCCCACGCTTGGCAGGCGTGTTGGGGATTGCAGTAGCTTGACATTCCACAGGAGAAGCGCTGCTGCCCGCTTCTCTTCCCTTAGTCACCTCTTACGACACCCACGGAAGGATATGGGATGGTACTATTCTAAGCCCGGTCGGTGTTACGAATCACGGTTTTTAGGATTTTTTATTATAGCGAAAAGAGAAATAAATCGTCTATAAAAACATCACCTGTCTAGTTATCACGTTTCAGGAGAAAAAGCCTGCAGGCTAAATGATTAACAAACTATCAGTAGCAATGGATTGCATTTTGACAGTTCAGCAACATTCATTGCGTTATTTACGTTGTTAACACACGGAGCAATGGATTCGCAACATGCTTCGAAATGATTTAAATAATACTATGTTACCCAATTAGGGTACTTTTGACAGTCAGCGGAATAGAATAGGATCCCGTGTTTACCTGGACGGAACCCTAAATATTAGGTAACTTTACAAGCACGAAGACTTTTTTATTTTTTTTTTCAATAGAACGATATGAACAACAACCGTATTTCGTTTTACCAACACAGATCATAAAGAAGGGTTGAGATTTCCAAACAAAACTGACCTATATTCACCCTTGTAAACATTATAAAAACTGTAACGAAACATGTCACCACTTTATAATGATATATCACCACTTAAAACTGGCCTTAAATCGGGAATCAAAGTAGGGTTGGCGAGAACAGAACTATGTGACATACCGGCAGGATCATTATACGGTGTGATTAGTCAATTTGTGTCACCCCTGCCTAGTGGGTGAGGAGTGGGCCGCCAAATAATAATTGATTAAGTTAAACGACGTTACTTTAATGTAATGATCACATATGTTCGTTTTGTAGGGGACATTCGATTGTTTCTGTGGTGATTTTTGTGAATAGATTAGTTATTATTATTTTTAGCTGTGACGAAACGAGTAATAGAACACTTATGTAGCTATTATGAAAGATCTCACTTTGAGTAAGATACTAATTTCCAAAGCTGCTGTTTTTGAATTTTACATTTTAAGTTAATAAGATTGAAAGTATGGAATCTAGAAGTAAATGTTAGTCATCATCATTAAATTGTTTAAATTGTATTTTGACATTTTTGTTTTTTTTTTTATTATTGACGATTTTTAATGTAATTTTGTTGTGTTTACAAATTACACCCGCCGTCGTTAGGTAATGTAAAAACAAATCTAAAGTAAATAAATAACTTTAAACGCATATATTTCCCTCTGTATGCAGATTAGGTACACTATACTAATCATTTTTTACATTTCACGGTTCAGCTGACAACAATTCCTGTTGATTCGCGGACAATACATTTAATAAAATACACTTGTAATTATAAATCCCTTATGGGGGCCATATGGTGTTGATATCGGTGATACACGGGGTCATCCCCCATGGGATGGTATGGGGATGAGCACATGTGTACACTTGTAACGGAACTAATCGTTTTTGGAAGAAATCTGTTCTTTTATTATGGTTGTCGGCATTAGTTTAATACCTTCACGGATTATATTTTCTCTGAATTAATTTGGTTGCGTACGAGCAGGTGCTAACTAAGGATTTTTTCCAAGAATATTTTGTTTGTAATCCTTATAATTTTCTATTTTTTTTTCTGGAAATCGTTACCTTTATGTTATGTAATGTTAAAAGCAATATTGTGTTACAACATGCTTTTGAAATTATTAGAAATATACTTTTCTTCAAAACACAAAACCTAGAACCTAAGTAATACTCGTAATATTCGAATATCTTATCTATTATCTTATGTCTTTTCGTGGCGCAGCGGTCAACACGTCTGCCTGCGACGTGTAGGCCCAGAGTTCGATCCCCGGCCAGGTCATGACGGAAAACGATCTTTTCCTGATTGGCCTGCGTCTTGGATGTTTATCTATACATGTATCTATTATAAATATAGTATCTTTAAGCTAGTATCCCATAACATAAGTCTCGAACTTACTTTGGGGCTAAGTCAGTGTGTGTGATTTGTCCGTATATATTTATTTATTTAACTAGTTACGTTATCAAGTACCTAGTAAGCTTTACAAAAAGAAATAAATCCAAAATTCCATTTACATTACAGAATAAAAAAAATATACACCATTGGCTCGGAGCGATGCATCCATGAGGTTTACTTTTAAACTTCAAAAAATTAACCTGGCTTCCAGAATAAACATGTATTTTCTACGACAAATAGTAGCTTTCAAACAGCAATCATCGGTTGCCCAAACAAACATCTGACGCACAAATCGCACAACACCAGCGTGTGTCCACAACACCGCATTGACAACATGTTGTGCACTTTCCCGGATAATCCGTAACTAAAGGGGACACTCGAATGTGTGTGTCAAGTGCAGGGGACTGTAGGATGACCGTGAAACTACATTTTTTATAGAAGTAAGAATAGGTAAATAAATTCTTTAACTTATAAATAAATAACTTCCTTGTAGACTTCATGAGCTTGTAATTAACATCAAAAGTTAATCGATTCATACTAAAAAATATTCAAGATTATACACAAATATTTAGCTTTTATATAAATTGTTTTTCACCATCACAACCTAGTGCTTTATCGCCTGATGGTAAACAGTGAAAGTGATGCAATCGTTAATGCGCACTTGTTTATTAAGAGCCTATACACTCTAGCCTTAAAGGTAGGGACTTAAATATTAATCAGACTGGAGAGACTACGCCTCTAGCAAATTGATCCAGTCCTTCGACATACTATTAAGGCCAAAAGTGCATTACTTCTTTTGAACTTTATTGCACTAGCAATAAGTGTCAAAGGTGGTACTCCACTTTTGACCTCTACTGTACCTAGTGTCAACAACGTAATGGTGGATACTCGTCATATAGCGGGTCCTCCGATAATGAAATGGTGATGGCGGAATAAGCACCTGTGTAAATAACAACTGTGTTCCAGGCTTTGCAGATTCTGGATCACCAATTAGAGGCTAATTGCACGCCTCTCCACCGAGTCCAAATATATAATATTTCTTGACCAATAAGAAGAGAGCGCAAAGGTTAGGGTTAATTTTGACCAGACAACTTCACAGTCTTGGTATTTACATATCTAAAACCCCAAACTCTGTCTCTAAAATGCAACAAACTAGTCACCCTACCCAAATCCGAACAACGAATAGATCGAACTTGTTCCTTTGAGATCCCGTTTTGTATAGCGCAATACTATTTAATCTTTGTAAAGACAGCCGTCGGCGTCGCCCGTCGGTCCCGTACGCGTCCTCCATTGTTACGGTTCTATGTTCGTTACGTAGTCGGTAGAGGAGGGGTCCATTCGCTATTTTTATGATACGTGACGAAACGGACCGTTTTATTAAAGTCAAAATAATACGTCATGGTACTTTGATGTTTTCAAGTGTTTTGGGATTATATTTGTTTTTATTTTTTTAAATATTATTGTCAATTGTTTTTTTTTTTTTTATTTAAATAGGTGCTCTGTGTGTTACTTTATGTTTTGGAACAATGTTCTGTTACTAAGGCTCGACCGAGACGAGTTTTTCGTTCCCGGCCGAGACTGACATCGAGAATAAAATAATATCTCTGCCGAGACTCGAGCTGAGACCGAGAATAGAAAACGAAAAAATAAATAAAATATAATAGTAACCATTTAACAAAGTTAACTGTTTTAATTAATCAAAGTTAAATAACATTATATTGTAACGTATAGTCTAGCTATTGATTCGTGATGTGCAGCCTAATGACAGACAAATTGTCAGTGAAGAAAAGCAGAGAAACTTATAAGGATCACAAACAAAACATTCTAGGAAATTCCGTAGTAGGCACTGCACCTGATACTTACAACGGAGCCCTAAAAACCTTGCAGTTGCAAACCAGTTAGTTGTGTTGTGTACCAATATGCTGCAAAAGAGTACTCAGTTACTGCACACACTTAACACACTATTACAATCAATTTGAATTCAATTGCTAATCCATTGCTTTGTATATTCCAAACATTTTTCTGCTCAGCACAGTAAATATCGCAATGAATGTTGTTAAACTGTCAAAGTGAATGCCATTACTAATGATAGTGTGTCAAGCAATTACCCTGCAAGTTTATATCACACTAGCGACCGCCAGCGACTTCGTTCGCGTGGAGTTAGTTATGCTCCACTCCTATTGGTCACAGCGTGATGTTATATAGCCTAAAACTTTCCTGGATTAATGGGCTACCCAACGCAAAAATAATTTTTCAAATCGTGCTAGCAGTTCCTGAGATTAGCGCGTTCAAACCAACTCTTCAGCTTTATATATTATGTAGTATCACATAATGCAGCTACAAAATCACGGAATATACCTAAGCGCCATTAACATAAACATAATCTATAACACCGCAGTCTCCGCACAATAGACACATAGTTTAAACAAGCCGCTCCAAATTCAAAAGGTTACGTACAAAATTAATTCGCCGACGTTATTTACTTTAGTACTTTGTTCGCTTAATTGAGTCGACGGCCAAAGACATGGAGTTAATTCGTCGATTCATATTTAATCAGCGCTTTGAGTTCCAGTCTCGGAGCCAGGGAGCTTTTGTCAAAGTTAACTGGTGAGTAAATGTTTTATTAATGTTTGCTTAGAAGTTAGATGGGTTTGGTTTTTTGGTTTGGTTTAAAATTCTTGATCTAATTAATAATTTAATTATAAAGAAATTCGAAAAATGCTATGAGTATTTTTCTGAATTTGCCTATGATTTTTTTTTTTTTTTTATAATTATAAACTAGCGCTTGACCGCAATCCCGCCTGATAGTAAGCAGTGATGCGATCGTTGATGGTAAAGCGCGCTAGTTTATTAAGGGCTCAGTTTTTCTGAGTGAATAGGCTTATTCACTCAGAAAAACTGAGCGAATGGGAAGGAAGACGGCAGTTGAGCGAGGTGATGCAATGTTAAACCCAACAACACGACCAACGATGCTGCGCCAAAGGGAGATTGATATGAAGGCCCTCCACGACCAAACTCACAACACAACAACATTTGGCGCATCGTACCCGGCACACATCGCAACACAATTTCTCAGTCCGTCCTCCGTACGACTTCACCAGACATTATTTGAGTTAAACACGATAATTATTTGAGTTAAAACTTATAAGCGCTTATTTGGGTCGAATGTTGAATTTTTAAGCTGCCTTAAAAAGTCCTTAAGCATTCCATAGGAGAACAGCATACTTGTATTCGGAAATCAGAGCAGATCGTTTTTAACATTACAAAATAATTTTTATTGTATATTTGACTTCATTCCAACCATTACCAGCAAATACTACAATAAAAATAAATCATACTTTTTTCAAAGGCGCTCTCTCCTGGCACACCATGGTTCCTAAACTGGGCGCGTTCGTTTCATCGGCCAAACGCTCAGAACACAATAAGGTCTGTTGACACACGGGTCGCACAGCCGCGCTTCTCTGCGCAGATTTTTCGCACAATTGAATTCGTAACTAATCCGATCCATTGTTAATTTGCTAAATTAATTTGTTGAACATTAAACAGTTGTTGGATTTAAATTTTTGATTTCGTTTCGGTCTATCTTAATGTTAAGATTTAGGTTGATGATTTACTTTGCAGCTTTTATCTCTCGAATGTATTATTGAGTACCTACAAAAAATTAAAGTAAATTGAATAAGTATTTAGTAAGTAAGCAAATGATAAAGCATTAACAATGTAATGTAGGTAACAGCTTACATTATATTGGCAATGGCTTTGAGAAATCATGTAATTATTATTTCGAGGAAATACCGACAAATCCGGAATTCTCAGAACATTACGAGGGATTTTGTATACCTTAATTACGTCGTACTTACCTAGAATAGGCGTCTTTACCGTTTCAATATTACCCAAAAATTGTAAAAAACATGTCAGTTTTTTTTTATATATATATATAACCTATTTTATTATAATACATCAAAGAGAGCAGTGCTATCCTAGTAAAAGCTGACGGACTCGACTTAAAACCCCGCTAGGCGCAAGCGCTTTAGTTTGTGTGAATAATTTCATTACCACTAACTACCCTCGAAAACTGTGAAGGAAAACATCGCTAAGGAACCGACTATACTAGAACCAAAAATTTTGAGACGTGATGTCGATTCCCGCACGGAACAAATATTTGTATGACCTACAAGTTGTTGTTCCGAGTCTGGATGTTTGTGTATGTGAGTTTATATGTTTGTAAACGCACCCACGAAACAGGAGAAATTCTTGGTGTGTTTTTTTTTTTATTAATTTATAAACCAGCGCTTGGCTGCAATCCCGCCTGATGGTAAGCAGTGACGCAATCGTTGATGGTAAAGCGCACTAGTTTATTAAGAGCCTATTCACTCTAGCCTTGAAGACACTCAAATTGTAGTCCGGTGGAAACACCGCCGCAGGCAAATTGTTCCA
This sequence comes from Sesamia inferens, assembly GCA_037179545.1. Taxonomy (NCBI): domain Eukaryota; kingdom Metazoa; phylum Arthropoda; class Insecta; order Lepidoptera; family Noctuidae; genus Sesamia; species Sesamia inferens. The sequence continues at coordinate 27,327,652 of CM073933.1, read as the reverse complement.
GTCCCTCGATGTACGCGGTATAAAGAAGGAGGCGAAACGCTTCGTCCGGATCGTAGAGGTGGTAACAACATAAGGGTGGAAACTCGCCGTACGACGGGTCGTCCGATGGTGGAACGGAGATGGGGGAATTAAATCGTGCAATTCACTCACACACTCCCCAAAATGTATCCTATAGAACACCGAAAGGCTGGCTACTCTACGCCTGTGCTCTAGGCTTTGGAGACCAACTCTTGTTTTTTTTTTAAAGAAAAGAAAGATTTAGTAATCAGAACTGGGCCCGCGTGGGAAAGTACTGCCCACTCCCTGTAAGAGAGAGGAGGAATGTGTCGCACGCAACAGTGGAAACATTATAGGTTAATTATCCTTATTGCATCAAGGTAGGACAATAAAACCTACACGAAGATGTTCTATAAAACATGACATAAAAATAAAATCTGAATAATTTTTCATTCTAAAATCAAGTTATCGTAAGGTAACGAGAAAGTTTAAACAAGCATCCCTTCTTGTTCGTGAACGAGAGGCATCAACATGTAAATTGTCTCCGAATTTATTTATACAAGTAATTGAATCGCCCGCGCCGTCCAAATGACATCTGTAGACTTGATTTGATGAAAATTACCTACTTGGTAGAAGATGCCCACTTTTTATTAACTTTCCCCCTCTATTAAGTTTATTACGCAGATATGCGGGACTTATGCATAAATAATACGGTTTATTTTTGCTTTTCTTCTTTAATAATGTCTTGTTGTTAGTTACTTTGTTTAATATGGTGATTTCTAAAACAAAGAAAAACGGAGGCTGTTATATAACGACTACATAGATAACCAGCCTACAATATTCTCAATGCCCAGCCCAGTGTGGAGGAGAGGATGTCACAGATGTTTTGAATATTTGGTACTAGGACCTGCCAGCTTCCTCACAATCTTTTCCTGCATCGTTTTTGAAAACAATAATACTGAGATGTTGTAATTTACACAAAGTTTGTTGTTTGCCTCGAGTTCGAACCAACCATCTGTAATAACTCGTAAGTCGTTACCACTAGGCCGCGACTACTCAACTAAGTTTTTTTTTAAACCAACCAGTTGATAATCTTTTTGGTTACAAGACGTTCTGATGTAAGAATTGTATTCATTTTTCTGACCTACTTTTTTAATTCCAATCTGCACAGATATTTGCTCCAATCTTTGTTGCTTCTATATCTACATATATGCACTTGCTTCGCACCAACTTGATCGACCAACCAATTGACAAACCAATAATCCAGCTCACGATAAGAGCTTAACAAACGAATTGACAATGAAACAGCATTATAAACACAATTTACGAAACTCTCCTCGAGGAAACTCATAAAAGAAAGTTAGATGAAGACGGCGCCATTTTAAAAGTTAAATGTCAAAATAACATCGCGCGAACGCCTGAGAAATTGGAATTGGCGAAATGATGAGAAAATGCTTTTGTATTTTCAGTCGTTACTGGTTGTTAGAAGCTTGAAAATCTGATCAATCTTATCAAGGGTTTATTACCCAGTTACTGGGTTGCGGAGGTCAAATAGGCCGTCGCTCCATGTAACCAGTACTTATTTTTCTCAGCTGTGTCCAGTCAGACTGGAACCCGACCACAACAGAAAAAGCTAAACACATGGATGGAATATACGTACATATATATTTTAAACTTGTACTGTATTCTTATCCTTCCCTAAATATTATAAAGTACCAAAGAAAAAACAAAAAAAAAAGCAAGGCCCAACAAACAAAGCAGCACCTTTGTACTCAGATCTTAATTTTGACTTATCCTTGTGTATTTTATTGTACATAAATAATAAAATATAAAGAGAGTTAAGATTTCAGGGTGACTGTGATGGACTCGTACATTCGACTTTTTTAGGGCTCCGTACACAAACTCTCTGCTGTTGGTCATTTCGGTCCATCCTGTATTTTTTTAATCACAATAAGATGACACTTAAAATCTTCAGAGTGAAAATACTATGACCGCTAAAACGACAAAAATAAAATGATGTTAAAGATACAAGATACGTGTTGTCTTCGCTGATTTTTTTAAACTAAGTTTCCGATCCGATCGAAGACGATCCAGACGAAGCGTTTCGCCTCGTCTTTTATACGGCGTACATCGAGGGACTGGAACAATTTGCTAGCGGCCGTATTTCCGTCTGATTACAATTTAAGTATCTTCATGGTTAGAGTGAATAGGATTTTAATAAACAAGCGCGCTTTGCCATCAATGATTGCATCATTGCTTACCATCACGCGAGATTGCGGTCAAGTACCAGTTTATAATTTAAAAAAAAACACCTTCTGACGACCCGTTACGGCTGAAAATACAAGCCTTCATGTGCAAATCCAACTCGCACTTCGCCGCTTTTTAAAAGCGACTATAAAGAGTTTCTTTATAACTTGGTGTACGAAAAACGGCATGTTATTTTATAGAAACTACCTATAAACTTAAAAGTTTTATACGTAACTTAATTAACAGAAATAAACGAATACCTCCTAAACGCTAAACCATTATAACCACGGAACAAATTCCTCCAATGATTATCTTAGAAACATAATCCGTATGACGTCAACCCGAATCAACTTAATGTAGAAATAATGAATTCGTCGCGAATCGTCTGTCCCCTGTTTGTCTTTCAATTATAGGCTCCCGGGGGCCCATCGCCTCCCCTGTTTAAACAATGTAACACTCCCATGTATATTTAAGGAGGGACAAAAATTAAATCTTCCGCTTATCTGTCTCGTTCAAAATGTAATCTACGGAAGCAACTGACTTATTACGGTGACGTAACTTTATACTTCTAAGATTTGTTTTGATTTTTTTGGACAAAAGGACTAAGAAGGAATCATCTTATTCTTCTTCGCCGGTGGAACTATTTATAGGTACCTGCAAAACTTCAATCATGCAGTTACTTTCCGGACTAGCAACAAAGGCATCTTTGTCTTTGTTAAGACAAAAATCTTATACGCCAACTTTCATCATCATCATCTCAACGTTTAATCCCGATTGCGGCCGCGGCTTTCGCGTTGGAGCTCGGGATCCGCTTTCCTGCTCATTCTCCTCCATTTCACGCAACCTGTGGTTAGAGATTGTTGGCACGTATGTCATCTCTTGCAACTTCAAGCTCCCTCGCTTGTTCTGGCCCGATGGATGCGCCATGGCAAGACATTTGTTACCCACGTAACATGTTTAATAATAATAATAATAATAATAATAATTTATTTCGGACAGTAGGTATCCATATTCGGTTAGTACTACAAAAATCTTAAGCCTATGTTAGTAGTAATAAAAACTAAGACAATATTGAAGTATTTGCGAGCGCAGCCAGACACTCTTTACTGTCTAACTAGGACCCGCATGAAACACTCCATTATTTTGGAGTCGGTCCTATCAGCGACTACTTTCAAAATGCTGCTAGTGCTACCCCGTACTCTACGTAGCAAGGAGGCGGTTCTCTTGCGTATAATGGCATGAAAGCCATCAACACGGGCTTCCGCAAACATGCCAGATGCACTACAGAAACGGGGCAATCCCAGCAACATCCTGAAACCGTTGTTATATTGGACTCGCAGGGCACCGAGCGATCTCTGTGTATAACAAAACCACAGACTGCTCGTGTATAAGGTTTGGCAGTACGCTTTAAAAAGAGAGATTTTAACATTCTCGTTGCAACGAGCAAACCTGCGTGCCAGCATGTTATTCTTAACCGCCAGTGCCCTGCGCTCCCTTTCAATGTCCATTTGGTCATCAAGATCTTCGGTAACATAGTGTCCCAAATATTTAAAATGATTTACCCGCTTGAGTTCATTATTATTTAATGTCAATTTGGGCACACTAGATGGGCATTTACCAGAAGACTTAAAGACCAAATACTCACTTTTCATGCAGTTATACATGAGACCATGTTTATTCGCATACCTCTCACAAACATGTAAAAGCTGTCTCATCGCACCGACAGCTGGGCTCAGCAGCACCATGTCGTCAGCATAGCTGATATTATTAATACAAACATTATCAACCGAGCATCCAACACGCGTGCTGCTGAGCTCAACCAACAGCTCGTTTACATACAGGTTAAAGAGCTTGGGAGAAGTCAACCCACCTTGTCTCGTCCCACATTCCAACCTGTACATTTCAGACAGTGTACCTGCCCACCTAACATTATTTGTCTGATTAGCATACCAGTAGCGAAAGAGACGTTGTACCTGCGTATGCACTTCCGTTTTCTTAAGCTTTTCCCATAGCAAGTCATAAGACACCAGGTCAAAAGCTTTTGACAGGTCGAGGAAACATGCATATACAGGTGTACTCCTCTGTGTATAGTACTGGACGGTGTGCTTAAGACTGAGAATAGCACTTTCAGTAGAAAGTCCGGGCCGGAACCCGAACTGAGCATCATGTCACTAGCATCATACACACCACTACACCACTAGCATGTCTCTAGCAGTTTGTCTGCTATGTCACGGACATGAAGAGCTGCCACGGATGGGGGAGCGGGAGCTTATATGCCAACACTGTTTAGACTAAAACAGTCTAAAAGTAGCCATTTAATTGCTTCAAAACAAAACTACTGGGAGTTTTAATTAGTCATAGGATTATGACTAATTCTGTCTGAGTAATTACAAAGAAGTCAGTAAATCTGATCTGAATCAGAGGATTAGTTTACTTTAAAGTGGCAGTAGGCGGCGCACATAGCACGTAGAGCCGATGACCAATGGGGCAGAAAGGCTCAAGAATAGCGACCACGTACTGGCAAGCGCACCGACTAGGTGGTCGGATGACCTGACCAAAATAGCAGGAAAGCGCTAGATGCAGGCCGCGTCCAACCGGCCTTTTTGGAAATCCTTAGGGAAGGCTTATATCCAGCAGTGGACTTCATGTGCCTCACATAATGATGATGATGAAGTAAATCTTCTTCCTGTCACTGGCATGATTGCCGATTCTGTACAATCTCACTATAAAAACATTACATGACAGTTACTGCTGTGTTTTCAGTCTTGTTGGCAAAAAACTTTACCGCTTCCATGACGTTGAATTGCATGATTTAATTCCACCATCTCCGTTCCATCATCGGACGACCCGTCGTACGGCGAGTTACCACCCTTACGTTATTGACGCCACAACGACCCGAACGAAGCGTTTCGCATCGTCTTTTATACCGCGTACATCGAGGGACTGGAAAAATTTGCCAGCGGTGGTGTCTCTGTCGGACTACAATTGAAGTGTCTTCAAGGCTAGAGTGAATATGCTCTTAATAATCTAGCGCGCTTTTCCTTCAACGATTGCATCACTGCTTACCGTCAGGCGGGATTGCAGTCAAGAGAGCGCAGTGATCACTATAATTACATGTTATATGACACAGACAGCAATATAGGAGGTGGGGTATAGTTTGCAGTATATAGCCTTCACAGTCACAAGGTACTGTCGTTTGGTCAACGCGGCTCAATTCCCAATACAATAAAATAAATGATTTTATTAATTTTCTCTTACTCTGTCCTTCACATACGTCTGACTTTGTTCACTCTTCATTTCATATTCAATCCATTCTTCTGTGTTATGCGCTCCCTCTTGATATCAGGATGGCCGCCAGTCGGTTTGCATTTAAACGGAAATTGCACTTATTTTCGTAACAATTAGGGCAGAGTCATTTCAACACCTCTCTCCCAAATTTAAGTTTTGAATGTATATATATATATTTTATAAGTATATATTTTGGTAATAGTATGTATGTGTATATAGTTTAAATAAGTATTTATTTAAATAGTGTTAAGAGTTCTTGTTTTTCTTTATATTTTTTTCAACTAAAGCACCTGCCATCAAATCTCTTCACTATCTGTGGTTGACTTGTAGAGAATGCCTAAGACATTAAGTCAGCCTCTGTACAATTCATGTGCGTAAGAATAAATAAATAAATTATCTACTATATCTATAAATTTTAACAAAAATTTTAAACACTACATAACAACTTTTATTTATTTGTATGATACATGCAGGCTTATTTTTCAAAGACCTGCCGTATTCAATTGTTTGGTACGGACCATCAGACAAAATAATTTTCTTCAGAGGACCAGTAAATCTCGAATAATTATCAGTAGTTGCATAGAAAACTTCAATCCCTGCTCGACCTAAACGTATGGAACGCCTGATTTTCTGTTCGAGATTACGATACTAGCCCACGGAAAAATTTGATTAGTTTGGTGGTGGGTTGTATCCTAAAAAATTATTTAATGTCCATCAGATAGATTTAAAAAAAATATTGAACACGCGTTTTTTATTTTTTCTTTCATTCAAATACTTAGGAAGATATATTAAATTGAAATGTCGCATGACGTCACGCCGTGGTACAAAATATACTACGGCGTGACGTAATTAGCCCCCACTCCGTAACTTTAATACGCTATATCTCAGTAGTTTTTGTAATTTCGACAAAATAATAAATATGGGTCTTGATTTTTTTTTTTATCTATAAGACGGACTAATTATTTTTTTGTTTTTCATACCTTGGATACATCCTTATTCAATTCGGCTGGTCTTTGAAAAATAACCATGTGAAACCCTCATACAAACCATGATACCACTAAACAGTTTCTGTTCCACATCCTTAGATTTAGCTGGTCTTTGAAATGTGTATGCCAATCAGTTATCTTTTAAATCTTTTAAAGAGAAGGAGCGTGAACTTAACCGTCAGAAGTTGTCGTAACATCCCAATACCGATTAATGGATTCGTTTTCTCCTCTACCGACATTTTTTTTTCTGACGCTTTTTTTTTTGTTTAAATGTAATCTATGTATTAGTATTTATTTTTTTGCTTTATAATATTTCCTTAGTATTTTATACTATATATTTTTTGTCTCTTCTTCTTCAGCCTATGGATGTCCAAAGGCCTCCCCCAAGGCTTTCCACGCTGACCGGTCTTGTGCTGCCCGCATCCATCGGCTTCCCGCGACCTTCACCAGGTCATCGGTCCACCTTGTTGGGGGCCTCCCTACGCTGCGTCTTCCAGTACGTGGCCTCCATTCCAGAACCTTACTGCCCCATCGGCCATCGGTTCTACGAGCAATGTGCCCTGCCCACTGCCACTTAAGTTTAGCGACTTGCAGAGCTATGTCGGTGACTTCAGTTCTTCTGCGGATCTCCTCATTTCTGATTCGATCACGCAGAGAAACTCCGAGCATTGTCTCTACATCACCCTAACATTGATGGGTAGAAATTGCTTCAGGCATTAAGTCCGACTTTGTACAATATTTATTTATTAATGCATAATGTTTTGATAAATAAATATAAGCTTCAATGCTAGAGACAGATAAATCGCGTAGTGACACAATGCAGCTTCACAGTCGAACAAGGAGCCAGTAGGATATAGATTAAATAAAAACAGACAAGACATTTCACACCCCATTAAAACACGTAAAGAGTCAAGATCCCATTTCAATTTGGTTAATGAATTTGAACTAGTTCTTTTTATCATGTTTTGAAGTGAATCTAGATGCTTTTTTGTTACATTCCAGATATTGCAATAAAACGGCCATTTTAGACCTTAAACGACGTTCAAAAGTAATCTAACTACCAAAATGGAGATTCAAACCGCTAAAACGGAGCCCCATACCAATGTAGGGACATATTTAACACACATAGATTACATTTCTATAGTGACTTTACTACAATTTAGTTTCTATAATCACTGTCAATAAACAGCTGACTGAACTATATTGCAAAGCTGTATGTTTTTTCTTAAATGGCCTAAACACTTATAGATTTTTAGAGTACAATATTTGTACACTTTAAGAACATACAAATGATTAATATTGACTGTACAGGGAGTCACCATAGCTATGAAAAGAACTAAAAATACACAAATAAATCAAAACAAAAAATTATTTAATGACAATTTGCTACGAAGGTGGTTTAAATAAAAATATAAAATAGACTGTAAAAGTTGTAGCATACCGTATAAGTTCCCTAGCCGTGCTACGGTGCTACGCGGTCTACGAAAACGCGTAGCTTGTTTTAAAAGTTTTAACCGTCAATTAGTCTCATGTTATCATTTTAGAAATACTTTTTGAAATAGTTTTATTTTCGTTATTAATAATTAATATCAGTGATTTTTTTAATGATTATTAATTTTAATGTTAAATTGAAAAGCATTTAATTTTTTTTTTAACAATAAACTAATACAAGTTCTTTTTATACCTACCTGAATTCGGCAGCTGTCACAAATCACAACATTACTCAATAGCGAAGCACACCGCGCTCCGTCGCAGTAGTCACGAGACTGTCCTCTCTCAGCCCCAACCAATCGCACCACGCCCCGGCCAGCCCCCGCCCACTGGCTCTCCGACCAATCAACCCCCGCCCAAAACGTTATTTACCTCAAACGCCCGCCCGCCCAGGCTGCCTCAACTTATCGATTGGATGGCCCCAGCACTTATTTAAGGCGGGCGACGACTGAATTAATTTTGTGATTGAAATTACAAGTATAAACGTATAAATCGTTCGCGCCCGGATCGTTCGATTAAAATAGAGATTATTACGATTTCTGGTTTCTGATGTGTTCGGTTCATTGCGTCAGAATGTTTGTTTCAAATTTTGCTTTTTTATCTATAATCGTTTGTGTTATATGATTCTCAAAGATTTTTTCTGTTTTATGATTTACGATTAATTTACATTTCATAGTATTTTTTTTTACTTATTTGTTAATTAGCGATATACGAAGATTAATTTAAAAAAAAAAATGTTTTGCTTGGATCCCTTTGGAATTCAAGTTACCAAAACATAATAGAAGTAAATTAATTAACCATAAATTCTGCAATGTACGTAATTGTAATCATCTCACCTTGTTAAAACTTCGGTATAGTTTTATCGGTATTTTCTTTCTCTCTTTCTAAGGATTAAGCGTAATCACCACGCTTACTCAATACGGGTTGGCGACTTCAGACTTAAAGTCCAGCGTTCCTCAAAATGTTTTCCTTCACCTTTTAATCATTAATTAGTGTCCAAGACATACATAGAAAGTACACCTAACTTAGAAAAGTTACATTGGTACTAGCCTGACCTGGAGGCTGGTGTTTTAACCACTAGGCCACCACGACTTTACGTTCACTTCATACAAATTTTCACGCTGAGATTTTAATAGAATTGTTCAGTTGTACTATGTTGAAATGACAGCTGACATACTTACCCCCACATTCTACTAGCAAAGCCGTGAGAGTATAAGCCCCCTCCTTACTTGTACTTACCTCTAAGTAGTACAACTGGAGTCTGTAGTACTACGAGTGGAATAATGGAGGTATTTGATACTGTTATTCTTAGTATTAGGTATTGAGTTTGTGAGGATTAGAGGCGTACTGTTATTAATGAATTAAGAACATAAATTATGAATATATTTTAAGAATAAGAAAATGTTTAGGTAAAGGAACGCTTCCTTTTCGTCAGGTAGATAAACGAGAAAATACTTAGCGAATTGATTTTTCATAAATCTCTGCTATATCACAATTAGCTAGGAACCGTAAAAAAACTAATAACTTAGTCTGGATTTTGGATAATGTTTAAATTTGTTTAACGCCTAAATACTCCTAATATTCTTAAGTAAATTTTCGGTCTGTACGTAATCCCGTCTTAGTTGTTTTTTGTTTTTTTTTTTTTTGATAGACGGTTAATGCTTAGAGTTTTGTTTACTTTGTTATAAATATAAGTAGCTAGGTATAGATGTTACCTTCAGTGAAAGGACATTGGGGATGGTTCTTTTGTGTGTAATATTTATGTTCTGTAATTTATATTGTGTATATAATAAAGTTTATTTTATTCTATGTTTGACAACATGATTTACCAGTGTGAGTTCATACTGTTTCATTATAAGATTGAGAAGGTATAGTTGCCTCAGTGTAAGTATTTGGTAACTTTTATTCAGAGCTTTTGTAGGGAACCGATAAGGCTTCAGGGGCACTTTTAAAAGATCTTTGGGCTCTCTCGAATTGTACCCGTCCATTGTAACGAGTTCTTTCCTGTCTGACTGCAATTTAAGCGTCCTCAAGGCTAAATTGAATAAGCTCTTAATAAACTGGCGCGTTTTACCATCAACAATTGCATCACTGCTTACTATCAGGCGGGATTGCGGTCAAGCACTAGTTAATAAAATAAAAAATTAAAAAAGTTTTACTGGCACCTCCCCGCACCGTGATCCAGTAGCCTACGATTGACAGTGTTAATGCCAGATAAACCACACGAAACAGATTAAAGTTGACCACTTTCCGTAGCCTCTTAAACATTAATATCAATTTCTTAACACGATTTTTGAAAATGTATCCCCAAAAGTCTTTGTTTACATAGAAGAATGAAATGAAATGAAATGAAATGAAATGAAATCGTTTATTAAGCAAGCAGGATCACCGATCACTTTTACACGTCATATTTTTTTTTTCTTTTTTTTTTTTTAAACTAGATGAAGCCGGCATTTCCTAACTGACTACCTCTGAGAAGAAATAGCCGAAACAAACTCAGGGATCATCGTCTTTTTTAAAGTCCAGACATTAAAAATGAAAATGTTTACAATAATTTACGTTATAATTACGCATATTGCTTAATAACAATGCTTAACAGAGCGAGCAGCTCAGTCCCAAGCCTCTCTATCCTCTAAATAATCTGAGATTTTATAATACCCCTTTTTGCAAAGTTTGGCCTTTATATAGGTTTTATATCGTTTAATTGGTAAGTTTCGAATGTCCATGGGAAGCTTGTTGTAAAAGTGTATACATTGACCCATGAACGAGTTGCCTACTCTGTGGAGACGAGTGTGATGTACAGCAAGATTGTGTTTGTTCCTGGTATTTATATTATGAACTTCGCTTATTTTCTTAAAATTAGATATATTTTTATGTACATACATAAGATTTTCAAATAAATATTGCGAAGCTACAGTCAGAATGTTCACCTCTCTGAATTTTTCTCTAAGAGAATCTCTAGGACCAAGGTTGTAAATGGCTCGAACAGCCCTTTTCTGTAAAACAAAGATGGTATTGATGTCCGCACAAGTTCCCCAGAGTTTTCTCGGTGGTAGGCCTTAACATCGACCGCCGGCAGAAGTTACCACCCACCAGACAAAGTCTTGCCACCAAGCGATTCGTCGTGTTCCGGCATGATGTTTGGTGAAGCCGTACGGAGGACGGGTCTGAGCAGTTGTGTTGCGATGTGTGCCGCGTATGATGCGCCAAATGTTGTTGTGGTCGGAAGTTTGGTCGTGGAGGATCTCCACATCAATTTCCCTCTGGCGCTGCATCGTTGGTCGTGTTGTTGAGTTTAACATTGCATCACCTCGCTCAACTGCCATCTTCCTTCCAATTTACTAAGTTTTTTTAGTGAATAGGCTAAATAAACTAGCGCGCTTTACCATCAACGATTGCATCACTGCTTACCATCAGGCGGGATTGCGGTCAAGCACTAGTTTATAATTGTTAAAAAAAAAAAAAAAAAAAAAAAGAATATCGGACTAGCTTTTACAAACTGTTGTGGTGTAGGCTTTTAGGGTAACTGGATGTTTCTTCTTCAGCCAGAGAGGTCCACTGCTGAACAAAGGCCTTCCCCAAGGTTTTCCACGATGACCGGTCTTGTGCTGCCCGCATCCATCGGCTTCCCGCGACCTTCACCAGATCATCGGTCCACCTTGTAGGGGTCCTCCGTACGCTGCGTCTTCCGCCACCGCCGCCACTCCAGAACCTTACTGCCCCATCGACCATCGGTTCTACGAGCAATGTGCCCCGCCCACTGTCACTTAATTTTAGCGACTTGAAGAGCTATGTCGGTGACTCTGGTTATTCTGCGGATCTCCTCATTCCTGATTCGATAGCGCGGAGAAACTACGAGTATAGCTCTTTCCATCGCTCTTTATGTGACTCTGTGCCTTCGTATGAGGCCCAACTGGATGCAGGTGAGTCGAAATGAGGTATTTTACACGAAGTACCTGCCAACCAGACTTCTTACCCAGTTATAAAGTAACACGGTACCCCTTGGGAGTTTGTCATATTTTCTATACTTCTATACTTATATATAAAGCTGAAGAGTTTGTTTGTTTGTTTGTTTGAACGCGCTAATCTCAGTAACTACGGGTCCGATTTGAGAAATTCTTTTTGCGTTGGATAGCCCATTACTCTAGGAAGACTTTAGGCTATATAACATCACGCTGCGACCAATAAGAGCGGAGTATAACTAACTCCACGCGAACGAAGTCGCTGGCGGCCGCTAGTAATATATAAAACTGAAGAGTTTGTTTGTTTGAACGCACTAATCTCAGGAACTACTGGTCCAATTGGAACAATTATTTTTGCGTTCGATAGCTCATTAATCCAGAAAGGCTTTAGGCTATATAACATCACGCGACGAATAGGAGCGCAGCATAATAAAAATTTAAAATGTACGAGTATGCTGTATATTTTGGGGTTAAAATAAAATGTTCAAATAACTAACTCCTCGCGAACGAAGTGGCGGGCGGCCGCTAGTCTTATATATATAAAATCCAATTGGACGCCCGGTATGTCAAACCCATCCATTCCTCCGAAAAAACCGGCCAAGTGCGTGTCGGACTCACGCACAAAGGGTTCCGTACCATTTATTTAGGAACTTTAAAGATTTAAGTTATTTGTATGAAAGATTACGCGGTAATAAGCGGTTTACGATTTACGAGGTATTAAAAAAACTACTTACTAGATCTCGTTCAAAACAATTTTCGTTGGTAGTTTTTACAATAATGTACATCATATTACTTTGGTCTGTCTTGCAAACTATTCGGTTTAGAAAAAAAAATATTTTAGAAAACTCGATATCATTTCTAAAGACCTATCCATAAATACCTTTGTGCTTGATAAAAAAAATTTTGACTTTCAGCTCTAAGTATGGGGAGCCCCCAATATTTATTACTTTCTTTTTTTATTTTTGCATCAAAATCTTAGTGCGGTTGACAGAATACCTACATCTACCTACCAAGTTTCAACAGTATAGCTCTTATAGTTTCGGAATAATATGGCTGTGACATACGGACGGTCAGACGGACAGACAGACATGACGAATCTATAAGGGTTCCGTTTTTTTGCCATTTGGCTACGAAACCCTAAAAATCAAATATTTTTATGGCACAATTCTCAAAATGCCATCAAGATAGAGTTCCCTGCTGGCTGTACCGTGAACGATTAAGTACTAAGATATAAACATGGTGTGATAATGAGGAAGCCCGTCTGCCAGAGATTTAACCCTCAATTATGGAATTAAGCCGCGATGAAGGGTTGTGCACCCCTGTTGCGACGGCAATTGATCGAATAGTGATGGGGAGATTTTGTCTCGATATTTACTTGATAATTGTTTTAGGATTGATATCCAAAGTATGAACTAATAAAATTGTAGATATTTACAATTCCTAACATTTTTTTTTTATTTTTTTTTGATATGGCATCTCGTAGTTGACCTTGAGAGGAACTTAACCGGACTTTCCTGTGGATGCCTTAAATGAATTTAAAGCCTCCAGCCAGGGCTATTAAAAACTAAGCGACTGCGCTCTAAGGGCACCCCCTCTGGGGTACGAACCTCGGCTTAGGGCATCGCTGGAGAGAACAGCAAGGGATGGCTGGATCGAATTTTTATTTTTATTTTGGTTTAATGACCGCGGCGTTTCCTAGTACTAGCTCTGAGAAGAAACGTCCGAAACAAACTCAGAGGTCATAGTTGGGAAAGTATATTTAGTGGCTCAGCTGCGGCGCGGGCTGGCCTTCATCGGACAAGATTCCTAACATAGTTAATTTTAAGTTCAATGCATCTTTCTATTTCATTAACCCATTGCCCATTTCAAGCCGATTACTCAGAACGGCTAAATTACTTTCAATTAGACTCGTTGAAACAACGCAGAGCTCTAAATGATTTGACAACTCTATATAAAATTGTAAACGGACTAACATCAACCTCAGATCTCCTTAGTAAAGTAAACGTAAATGTGCCTCGTCATTCACATCTCCGGTCAAGGCGCTCCTGTGAGACATTTGCCACTAAGCCGTGTCGCACAAATCTGGGCCACCATGCTCCCTTAAACAGAATGTTGGCTTGCTACAACAGAGCTTGTTCGATCGACAAAAGCATCGACATTTTCTTTGATAGTATGCCAATATTTAAATCTAAAATTAAAAGGATTGTCCTGTAATCAGCTGCCTACATCAACTGTCACTTTAATAAATATTGACCACTTTAATAAACCAAATACCAAAACTGTAATTTCAATACATGTTATTTGATTTTATTTCATTTATGAATAATTATTCAGTATCATTTAATTTTAATTCAATTTTAGTTTAATTGTAATATATATGTTTTGTTGAATGAAATTATTAATTAATTAGATCTCTTATTGTGAATGTTGTGTATGCCTATAAGTGATGTATTTACACAAAACTGAAGACCTGTGATTGCTTTTTATGCTACTATTATTGTAAATATGTCGTTGGTGTGCCATAATAAATAAATAAATAAATAAATTAAGGAAAGGACAGAACCTAAATATTAATTATAGGTCCAATCAAATTAAAATATTCCATAGACTATATGACGAATTGTGATGTAGTTAATTCGTATGTCTACCTGTTTGGTTTGGTTTCAAACAATGACGGTAATGTAAAGAGATCAAGCGGCTCATGGCCATGACAAGAGGGGCAATGGATAAGCTCAAGAAAACATGGAGGAATCGCGACATAACTAAAGCCATTAAGATCTAGCTATTATTTAGAGATAATCTCAGCTGAAACGTGGACGTCACAAGATCTGGAAAAGAAAAAGATAGACGCTCTAGAAATGTGGTGCTGGAGAAGAATACTTGAGGTATCATGGACCGAGTTTAGAATGAACGTTTCTATACATATGTAGTCCAAGAATCCGGCATCAAACAGCGTTTTCAGAATTAGTACAGTACTTTCTGTTTTCCTTACATGCGCCGATAAGTTCAATGAAGTTTATCGATAGAAATATATCAATTAGTTTTTAGTCCCCTCACTACCTGCGATGTTCAATACCGATATAATGAAGTGTCGTCACGCGGCGAATGTTTGCCATTGTCGAGTGTGTACCAGTCCTTACGTTGTTATCATTGTGCACCCCGCTTTATTGTCATGTTTTCATTGATGTACGATAAGTTGTACAGCAATTAATGAATGCTACGTATGCTGGTGTTTTTTATTGTGATTGGAGAGGTATCCATTTTTATGGCACTTTTTGATTTATGAGTACCTAAATTGTACCTTGTATATATAACTTTTTATTTGTGTCATATTTTTGGTTCCAGCCAACTTGGCTTTAGCCTTCCAAACTATGAAATAACATAGGATCACAATTTTAGATTTTTTTTTTTATTTTCAAAATAAGTACTTATTACACGACTAACTCTCTAGTTTACTATCAACTCTTTCTGCATATAATATAATAGAGATAAGTACTTGGAAGATTATTAGGACGGTTCATTCGGTTTCAAATAATTTCGCGGTGGGTAAGGATTATATTTAATTTCACTTCAGGTAAGACATCACATTGAATCACAAACCACATTTTTATTTGAATAAATATTTACAATGAAAGGATTACAAGCACGCGACCACAGCGATAATCCTCAAAACTATCGTCATATAACAATCAGTAGTTCACACTAAAATTCACTTTACCAAACGTTAATAAGGTTGGAATTCTAACAACGGTTTATAGAGTTACTCCATTTTGAATTTGTCTTGATAATTGGAATTATTTTATCAAATCGTCAACAAAGAGCTCGCCTTGTCCGTGAAGGTACAATACGGCCCTATCTAGTACCGTCGGCACCAATTAATAGCAGATTTTTTCCGTGTATTTAGATTTAACAGACTGCTATTGATATTTTTAATACACGCACGAGCTTCTTTTCCTCTAATTGGGTGCTTATAGGCTTATTGGCAATTCATCTTTGCGGTAAATAAATAACGAAAAAAATACTTGAATATTCATGTTGCCCTGTTCAATTAAATCTGCTGTTTTAATAAAGCAGAAAATATATGTAAGAAACTTTTTAGTGTCTCTATGAATAAGTACATTATTTACCAACATGTGTTATAGTCAGGAAGTTTTTTTCTTTTTTTTACGGACAAATCACACAGATTGAGCTAGTCCCAAAGTAAGTTCGAGACTTGTGTTATGGGATACTGACTCAACGATACTATATTTATATTAGATACATATATAGATAAACATCCAAGACCCAGGCCAATCAGGAAAAGATCGTTTTCCATCATGACCTGGCCGGGGATCGAACCCAGGGCCTCCACGTCAGGCATGTTGACCGCTGCGCCACGGAGGTCGCTAAATAATATATCAAGATCTGAGCCTGAATAAATTCAAATGCTTCATTAAACGTAAGTTGTGTCAGAAAGCATTTTATAGTGTTAAAGATTATATTGACGACAAAAAGGCTTGGGCTTGAGCTGCGTCCGATTTCTATGCTTACACTGATTGTTCTTTGATTTTTCCTCTCGTAGTTTAAATTTGCAATTGTTTGTTTTTTCTTAACTCAAAGCCAGTACACACTATGTAGCCAGGCATATTGTACGTTACGGAATTGCATCGCTGACAGGGGTATTCGGCACTGGTGCAGCTGCACAGGAGCTAAACTTAGCATTCGGGAACACCGTTGGAGCTGCTGAACCTTGGACAAAACTGTCTTTGCATTGTGTAGATTCAATTTCTTAGTATTGTATAATTGCATGGAACACGTGTAAGCACGATCTATTTGCTGTAAAGCATCTATTTGTTGGGTTAGTCGTTTATTGACTTGATAGTGCTATGGCTGTTGAGAGTATGTCATGCTCACTCAAATGTCTCGCTGGTGGTGGCGTGTGTGTTGGGTCATTAGGTTCCCTTCAATATGGTTGAGCTGAATGATGCTGATCCATACGTCATGTTCGTGAACGGACGCCGTCAGAGGGGACTGGTCATCTCTTAGCTGCTACGGCGTATTTTAATTTCTAAATTGTTGTTTTTTTTTCCATAATGGACGCTCTCAGCGTACAATATGTTTCTGCATCGTTCTCACACGATTGATTTCAAAATGAATGATGTAATCAAATATTTGTATCAATAGCTTGATATTTTAAAAGAGTGTCCATGGAGTTTCTTGCCCGTTCTTCTCCATAGGTACCTACTTTTTGGAATGGGCGACTAGCTTCACCTTACTGACTGACCGAACTTCTGACAATTCAAAAGTGCCTGTAACTGGTTTATTTGAAATAAATGCTTTGATTTGATTTGATTTGATAAGTATTTACTAATTGAATAAAGAAAATCAATTAAATTGTGACATTAAACTGACATCGCCTCCGATTCACTTATACACAAACTAAACTAATTTTAAGTTCAGTGGGGAGTTTTGGCGGGAAAGTCAAGCTGAGTGTCACGTTCATTTTTCATTGGACTTTTAAAATTATTTGTAGTGTTGTTTACTAAATGAAAGTGCGTGATTTGTGTAGTAAAAGGTGCATTCAGTAAATAATTCATAAAGAACAGTGAAATATCGCAGCATTGTGGCCATATCATGACTTTGCCTCTAACCTCTCCCACGTAAGACGGTTCACGCGGCCGTCTTTTTCGACATGAATAATTCCTAACGTGACATTGGCTAAATGCGCAAACCGTGCAAAGCCAAAAAAGAAAGAAAGAAGAACTTTGAAGATTTTCATTTTACTTGAAATTGGCACAAAGTAATAACTAGTGCCACACTACAAAAAAAAAACAGTTCAGTACATCTTTTTCTTCATATTTCGTTAAGAAAAGGACAGAAAATAAAATGTCAGTTTAGACCTGTTAAATTAGTCCGCGCCGACGTCATCATTTCAGCCGAAGGACGTCCACTGCTGGACATAGGTCTTCCCCAAGGTTCTCCACGACGACCGGTCCTGCGCCTCCCGCATCCAACGGTTTCCCGCGACCTTCACCAGGTCGTCCGTCCACCTTGTCAGGGGCCTACCCACGCTACGTCTTCCGGTGCGTGGTCGCCCCTCGAGATCCCGTTGGCCCCATCGGGCATCGGTCACTATAGTGTTGCAATTCTTCGGGCTATGTCAGTTACTCTCGTTCTTCAAGAGAATCGGTGCTAATATCAGGTTATTACAGCCAATCGATTCTGTAAAAATATCACAGTGAAAAGTTGAGTGAAGTGAGCTTGGAGCTGTCAATAGTGTCAAAAACTGGCATTAGTTGGAAACTTGGAATGGAAACATCGAGTGACTGGACAATTTGCCAGCGCTGGTGTTTTCGTCTAACAACAATTTAAGTGTCTTCAAGGCTGAAGTGAATGGGCTCTTAATAAACTAGCGCACTTTACCATCAACGATTGCATCACTGCTTACCATTGGGCGGAATTGTGAAACGCTGACTTCACCTAGGGTTTCACTGTTACATTTTTCGGTGGTAGGCCATAACATCGGCTGCCGGCAGAAGTTACCACCCACAAGACAAAGCCTTGCCGCCAAGCGATTTGTCGTGTTCCGGCATGATGTCTAGTGAAGCCGTACGGAGGACGGGTCTGAGCAGTTGTGTTGCGATGTGTGCCGGGTACGATGCGCCTAATGTTGTTGTGTTGGGAGTTTGGTCGTGGAGGGTCTACAGATCAATCTCCCTTTGGCGCAGCATCGTTGGTCGTGTTATTGGGTTTAACATTGCATCACCTCGCTCAACTGCCGTCTTCCTTCTTATTCGCTCAGTTTTTCTGAGTGAATAGGCTCTTAATAAACTAGCGCGCTTTACCATCAACGATCGCATCACTGCTTACCATCAAGCGGGATTGCGGTCAAGCGCTAGATTATAATTATTAAAAAAAAAAAAAACATGGCTATAGAATCGCACTTACTGTACTCGTAGTAGCGGCGTAGGTGAAGCGTAGGCTTTGTAATACTAAGGTCTTCACCGGGTAGCAGACGTAGCAACCTCGTTGCTAAATGTCTCATCCAACCATTTTTTTTTTTGACCGAATGCTAAGTGTACTACTATAATTTATAATTTCCTTTACTGTACAAGCTGTTCCGCTATGGAATGAATTTCCCGTGTCCGTAAGGCGTACTCAAACTGTGTCCGCTTTTAAAACTATGATAAAAAAAAATACAAAAAAAAACATCCGACTTCGAAAAAACACTACAAGTGAAAAATAAGTAATTTCGGAAGTGTCTTTGGTTTTTGTATATTAGTTTTTGACACCGACTTCCGAAATTGGTTATTTTTCACTTTGTAGTGTTTTTTTTTTAGTAAAAAAAAATTATTTTACACTTTTTAGTCGTGAAAAGTACTGTTCAGCTGCATCCGGTTAGACTGGATGCTGACGCTAAAATACTTAATGAAAAAACTTACTAACGCACTGGTTGCCCCTACGATTTTTGAAAGTTCCCCTTGATTTCTCTGGTCATCCACCATCAAACCCTGATGTCCTTATCATGGGAACACATTGGGAATGTCTTCTTTCCAACAGAAAAAGAATTATCAAAATCGGTTCATAAACGACGAAGTTATCCGCGAACAAACATAAAAAAAGCATATACTTATACGGTCGAATTGAGTAACCTTCTCCTTTTTGAAGTCTTTTCAAAAGGACTCACTCTCTTTTTAAACATTCAGTATATTTTATACACATTGTACACTGTAGACTACCTACATTATTTCTCTCTCCTTCCCCTTAGTATTCCATCCAAAGGTTGAAGTTTGCTCTTAGCGATAAGACCGCCCATTGCGTCACCCTTTGTAAAATCTTTATATTTATGTTCTGTAATTTATATGATGTACATAATAAAGAGTGTTCTATTCTCTTCTATTTATAGTACGAAGTAATTCCCGCAATTCCAAGAACGTACACAGACTGAGCTATCTCAATCAAAACTTGTGTAATTTCGCTTCGTTAAGATGGTTACTGGAATTTGAACGTTTTGTTAAGTAAGTACCTGTTACCTGTTTTATGCTGTATAATTGGTTTTAAGTTAGTCTTAGCTTGTGCTTCAAAATAATTATTAACTATCAAGAAGTAATAATTTTTGCGTGTAATAACGGTATATGATAATAACGGTACTGTCTGTCTGTCTATTTTTTTTTTCATATATAATAGGGTATTTGACTAAAAAAAAATAATTAGTCCGTCAGTCAGATTTCCAAAAAATACTAGACACGTATTTTTTCTTTTTTCATATAAACAAAAAATGAAGACGACACAGTGCGTTAAAAACTCGTGTAACGTCACTGCCTGCTACACTTTTTAGCGACCAATGACGTCACCAGCCACCACACCTGATCTTTGATGCCTTTTATATTTGTCAAATTTTATTGATTTCATAAAACAAAAAATACGAGTCTAGTATTTTTTGGAAATCATAGAAAGAAGTTTTTGCTAAATTTATTTAGATATTTCATATCTCTAAATTATGAATGATTAGGTAAAGATCACTCAGCAGAGATCCTTTTATTTTGATGCAATAATCTAGACTACTACGGTACGGATGTGAAAACACAGTTGTTGCTGACACAGGGAAATTTTTATTTACAAACTGAAGTTCATGACGCAAGTCAATGACAAAGAAAACATGGTCGAATATCAATTTGAATATTGTTCTCAACTTAAATAGTTACCACAGTTTTGAATTCCAGTCATGAATCAGCTGAAAGCAAATTGCAGATACAAGTTCACCATTTCCAACCTACATCACCATTTCGCAAGCATACCTACTTATTGTCAGGCATTTATCGATACCTATTTTACTTACCAATGACTTCAAAGGTAAACGGTACCAGAATCAATTAAAACAAAAATACACGTTAATATTGGTGAACTACGTTATATATCTAATACCAATAGATTAACTAATGAAGGGCCTTACCCACCGTCGACAGGCGGATTGGGTTACGGTCAAACAAAGGACTCAAAGTGATTAAGCTCTTTTAATATTAAATAACTTGATAAATATTACTTAGAATAGGGATGTTTTCTGGGTAAAAAAAAATGATTCTATTTAGTCCGTCATTCAGATTATAGAAAAATATTGGATAAGTGTTTTTTTGTTTTATCAAATCAATAAAAATTGACAAATATAAAAGGCATCAAAGATCAGGAGTGGTGGCTAGTGACGTCACTCCTCGCTAAAAATTGTAGCGTGCAGTGACGCCACACGAGTTTTCAACGCACTGTGTCGTCTTCATTTTTTGTTTATATGAAAAAAGAAAAAATACGTGTCTAGTATTTTTTGGAAATCTGACTGACGGACTAATTAGTTTTTTTTTTAGTCCTCTACCCTATTATCGATATAGGAGCATGCAATCATATGTAAAAATTGCAGTTATCTTGTTACAAATTATTGTGGAATGATAATATGGATATTCTTCTTCTTCTTCCAGTGCCTCTTCAATCCTGAAGATTGGCCGTCAGCTTCTTGTACTCAATCTTGTCAACCGCGAGTCGGAACAGTTTTTCGACGGAAGTAATGCCGGTCCACTCCCTGATGTTTCGCAGCCACGATTTTCTCTTCCCTTCTACCTATGCATGGTCGGGGGCAGCTACCCAATGGAAATGTCGCAGAACATATATGAACTCCCCTGATTATTAAACAAAGTATTAACGAGGACTTATCTCTAACTTTTAAATAAACCACGCAGTAGACATTGACAAAATCTATGGTGTAATAGGGATGTATCCAAGGTATGAAAATCAAAAAAATAATTAGTCCGTCTTACAGATAATAAAAAAAATTAAGACCCGTATTTTTTATTTTGTCGTAATTACCAAAAATTACTGAGATATAGCGTATTAAAGTTACAGAGTGGGGGCTAATTACGTCACGCCGTTCTATATTTTGCACCATGGCGTGACGTCATGCGACATTTCAAATCAATATATCTTCCTAAGTATTTGAATAAAAGAAAAAATAAAAAATACGTGTTCAATATTTTTTATAAAGCTATCTGGCGGACATTAAATTATTTTTTAGGATACAAGCCAATTGTCAAAAAAACAGCGTGCAATCACGCAAAAAAATTTGACTCCCTCCCTAGGCCAGAAGCTGGATATTATTTTTGATAAACTGTTTCTTAGCTCTTTGGTTAGTTAAAGCTACCTTATCGGGCCCTAGGCAAATCTATGTACCCGGTCTGTGGTGTTTTTTCTTTAAGATCTAATGTTTGTTTAATTTTCCTCAATTTGCATGAACTTTATCACTATTCTGCAGGTATATAGTGTGGATTTTCAAATTGTTAAACAAAATAAGTCTTTTAGTTCTATTTGTTTGAGACTGCGATGGAGATGACTGGGTATAACACCGACATACTGACAGATTAGAAGAAGATATCCTGTCCATACAATCATGGCGAGTATGAGAGAAACGGTGCTTTTTTTACTAAGAAAAATCAAAGAAAGGCAAAGATACGATAAGAACTCAAATAATAAAGAAAATGAGAACAATATAGATCTATTTTTTTATATATCACTACATAATCTATATATATAAAAATCAATGTCACTTTCTTTGTAATTTTATAACTCAAGAACGGACTAACCTATCCAAACCAAATGTTTAGACTTGGACCCAATAAACCGCCCAAAGTTAAGGTTCGAGGAAATCTCAATTCCCAAAAACTGAAGGCGGTCAGTACACTTCAAGGATTAATTTCGAAAAGTAGGAGCCAAGGTGAACGTTCTCCTTTTGGCCGCGAAAAGACACGCCTGGGTTTTGGTGTCATTGAATGCCACAAGATTGGCATTACCCAATTCGGAGACTGCTTGTAGTGCAACACTCGTACGCTCTACCATAGCCTCTGTTTCGGACCGGATTGATTCTCTACTAGCCCGAGCATCCGACAGGTATCTCTCTATAACTGTGCTGTCATCTGCATATCCATAGACACCAGGCATCAGCAGATCGTTAATGCGCAGCAGGATCAGAGTTGCAGAGAGAGCAGACCCTTGAGGAGCATTGACATTAGTCGACATGGTGACAACAACTCGATTGGCCGACAACAACTCGGAGGGACCGTTCAGTCAGGAAATCTTTTACCCAGCCAGTCAAGCCAGGGGAAATGCCGTACGCTTTAAGCTTACTCAGAAGGCCAGCGTGCCATACCCAATCGAGTGCCTTCGAGACATCAAGTGAGACAGCAATCGCTAACCCATTCTTCTCGACAAGTGAGTGGCATACACTAATAGGTCCCCAGTTGACCGATTGCGGCGAAATCGTACTGTCGGTCACTGAGGAGATCGTTACCTCCTAGGTATGCCAAAAGGCGCGAGTTCAACACACGCTCCATAATTTTGAAATTATTTAGCCGATAGTTGGTAGGATCGGCACGACTACCCTTTTTGGGCACGGGCTGGACGTTGGCAAGCTTCCAGGACTTGGGCACTATACCAGTCCTAAACGAGAGGCGATACAAGCGCGTCAATACAGGAGACAACTCGGGTGCACATGCCTTAAGGACAATCGCTGGTATACCATCTGGACCACTAGCCTTATTCACGTCCAGACGACATATACTCTCAGAACCTCCCTGTTCCTAATGCGATCCTCGGAAAATCTCACGAAATCAAAACAGAAATTGAACTGAGTTGCACATCATGACTGTGACTGGCTCCCACTCAGGATGATGCTGTTCTATACGGGTTCCATACTGTGCTGGCACACTACATACACATACACATACACTGACTTTTAGTGGTTACTCGAACGAAATGGACGCAGGGAAATCAAGTAAGGTATACTAAGGGTACTTAGAATAAAGCATCCTCTTATACAACTAATTATATTTATAAACATTACTATTAGTTAATATCCTTGTTACAAACAGCGGCGAAGCTCGAACCGAAGTCCAAAACATCTAAATAATGAGGAAACATGTAATCTTTATTGTAACAGACATATTTAAAAACAATAACAAAGCTTCTCTTAATTGAATTGTGTAAAATTTTCGCGTTGGAGGGAAGCTGGGGGGAGTGTGGGGGCGGGGGAAGCGGGGCTCGTTTTAACTTTCCGGGCTGCTGCTCTCAGAATGCTACCACTTGTCCACGATCACTCCACATGTATTTTTTTTTATATTGCAATAAACGACCAGTAAAAACTCTCAAAGGTACCTAAGGGTTTCGGTATGGAAAACTGGTCACCTTGACCTTGGCAAGCGTAAATTAACCAGCTTGTTATTACTTAGCCACGAGACCCATGGGTTTTAAACTAGCGGTATATAGTCATTGGATTCTCTTGAACTAGGATTAAACCTGTATATCGTGTATATCTCTCAACGCATACATAACATGAAAATTATGTAAAACAAAGACCGGCTACCGTAGACGCGGGATTGCGGATTGCGAGCAATGAGCAGCCAAGCGATTCGTCGTGATCCGACATGATGTCTGGTGAAGCCATACAGAAGACGGGTCTGAGCAGTTGTGTTGCGATGTGTGCTCCCTGTGTTGGTCTCCAGATCAATTTCCCTCTGGCGCAGCATCGTTAGTCGTGTCGGGTTTAACATTGCATCACCTCGCTCAACAGCCGTCTTCCTTCCTATTTACTCAGTTTTTTTGAGTGAACAGACTCTTAATAAACTAGCGCACTTTACCATCAACGATTGCATCACTGCTTACCATCAGGCCGGATTGCGGTCAAGCACTAGTTTATAATTATTAAAAAAAAAGCACACCGACTGGTAACGGCGCGTTGTGTTTCACGCACGCCTCAAACAGATGTCAGCAAATCGTGACGGGGTTCACGAAGACCGATGTCTGCCAAGGCTGCGCGTTGTTCGAAAGAGATACCATGGCCCCTGGCCCCAAGTGAAGAAACACGGGTGGATTTTAGTCAGTAAAGGTCTAACACGCCTTTCCGCTCAGCTCAGAGCGGGAGAAGTCATGAGTTGATTTCACATCCGAAAAAAACGGGTATACGTAACATGAAAATTATGTCAAATTCCTTAATCAAAGACTTTGATTATAGGTCTTTGATTTTTTTATAACTTATCCGACATGTAGAACATTATGTACAGCTGTCAAGACAAGTAGGACGTGATCATAAATATCCCATCGTTTGTAAATCAGCACCATAGTTGTCGGTTTTCTTAATATCTTTTTTTTAAATCATAAACTAGTGCTTGACTGCAATCCCGCCTGATGGTAAGCACTGATGTAATCGTTGATAGTAAAGCGCGCTGATTTATTAAGCCTATTCACTCAAAAAACGGAGTTAATAGGAAGGAAGACAGCAATTGAGTGAGGTAGTGCAATGTAAAACTCAACAACAATAATTGTACCCGGCATACATCGCAACACATCTGCTCAGCAGTGGCGAAGAGTCCATACAAGCCGATTCCCTCCGGGTTACCTTTCAAAAATCAGTTCCATATTCATACAAAAGTATTTACATTCTATTTCATTAACAAAGTATTATTAATCAAATGCCTGCGCGATTTACAATAGCAATAGTAATTCTTAGCAATACCCTAAGTATCACATTTCATTTTATAGTCGTAAATTAATCAGCGCTTCAATTTTTCGTACATGAAGGCAACTCGATGAATGTCGGCTTACCTCGGTCAACATTTTACTATGAGGCGAAAAGAGACAGAGCGTGTCAGACCATCTTTTTCTAATGCTCGCTAACCGTCGGTAAAAATTGATGAATATAGGCTAATGTCAAACGGCTTGCAGTTCTCTCCTCTCCTCTATTAGAAAGAGACAAAGAAACCACGCCACTACTTTTGCTTAATATTTTTGTTGGTTTTGGATCGGTGTTTGTGGTTCGGTTTTTAACACTTTATTATTTTTGTAAATTTTTATTTTATTTTTTCTTGACTCTTATTCCCTAACAAGATATCCTGCAGTAGGTAAGTGTTTTTTTTTTTTTTTTTTGACCGGCTTCCCTTTGTCAAAATTTCACCCTTCGCCACTGCTGCTCAGACCCGTCCTGCGTACGGCATCACTAGACATCATGTCATCATAATAAAGCGGGAAAGTGTGTCTTCACATTTCCAGTTGCAGTAGTAGTGGCTAGTATTCAATTAACTGGAGCCTCCTCTTGGAGCGCCTTCACACTTTTAGTTATGTCTGCCAGAGTTAGTGGGAACAGGGGACGGCCTTGTTTCTTGTTTAAAGTAAGGAATTACATAAGCATATTTATAATATACAATAATTTCTGTCGTGTTTAGAATGAGTTACTGAATACCTTAATGTTGTTAATAGAAATATGTAGCTCACAGTGATAATGGATTTCCCCATCTCCGTTCTATCATCGGACGACCCGTCGTGCGGCGAGTTTCCACCCTTACGTTGTTGACACCACTACGATCCGGACGAAGGGTTTCGCCTCCTTTTTTATACCGCTTACATCGAGGGACTGGAACAATTTGTCAGCGGCGATGTTTCTGTCGGACTATAATTTAAGTGTCTTCAAGGCTAGAGCTTCCATTTTTTCGTCTAGGCTTCTATTCCTCAAATAGCCTCAAACGCTATTACTAGTGTTAGTGTTTATTAGCGCTCTTTACCATCAACGATTGCAACACTGCTTACCGTCAAGCACTAGTTTATCATATAAAAAAAAAACAAAACTGCATCAACTGCCACAGCACGCCTAGAACTCTCATAACCGCTAGATAGGCCGCTACAGGCACAACTTGATCAGTTTCAGGTACCACATTCAGTGGCCTTGACTCTCTGGAGCCTCTATCTCTTTATCATGCTCGCTCTGAACTTATACCTACGTTTAAATCAAGAACAAGGGATCCAAGGAGTCCGAAGAGTACAAGGAGTCCAGGTGTATTCTGGTCGAAACTATTTAAAACAAACAAATGGAGTTTTCTTGAGTTTTTGTCGGGAAAGTCAAGCTGAGTGTCACGCTCGTTTTTCATTGGACTTTTAAAATTATTTATAGTGTTGTTTACTAAATAAAAGTGCGTGATTTATGTAGTAAAAAGTGCATTTAGTAAATAGTTTATAAAGAACAGTGAAATATCGCAGCATAGTGGCCACATCATGACTTAGCCCCAAACCTCACACGTAAGACTGGTGACGTTGCAGTCTTTTTCTACATGAATAATTCATAATTACTTGACATTGGCTAAATGCACAGACCGTGCGAAGCCAAAAAAAAAGAAAAAAAAAAAGTTTTCTTTGTCGTCGACCGACCGAATTACCAATAGATCTCAAATCACAACCGTCACTAAGTGGTGAAGAGACGTTAGGTGGTGCTTGAAAATTATTTGCCCTGACTGCACCTAGGTATAGTTTAAAAAAAAATATAATAATTAGTAAGATTATACCCATCACCTTACATAACATTTTGAGTAATAAACGTTTACACGCATCTTAACTAATATCGTTTTACATTATATGTGTAGTAGGTATGTACATTAATATAAAGCCACAATAACAATCACTGCAGCACTTACTTCTGTACGACGCAAGGGCGCGTCCACTGTACCGACAAATAGCATTGGTTATACGGTTATACTAAACCGATTACGTTAAATGAGAGAACCGATACCCGCCGCCTGCCATCCGTGAACACTTGTAAATATATCAGATTGTTTACTTTAGGGACGAAAATATGATACAAATAGGTAACTTTTTGTTCATCCTTCTTGCCATTTATGCCAAAAAAAGGCTTTTTATTTCACAAATTAAAAAGAACGATACAACATAACTTCAAGTTTCACAGATTAATATAATAAACTAATTGTGTTTGATAATCTTTTCATAGGTAATACACACATGATCTCACCTAACATATATTATATTAATTAAAGAAGATTGATACAATAAAGTAAGTTATGTGTACATATATACAGCTTATCTACTAATAAAACTCGTGACAACATTAACATCAGCACATGGACCATGTCAATACGTGTGTAACAGCTGACAATGTTATTAGACGATGATTTAATAGCATTTGCCAGAGATTTGGCAAAATTTTCATGTTGGCTTTTAATATAATTGTGTTGAGTTTATCTGTTGGCAGATTATACGCAAGGATTACGGGCCGGAGCCAGCGGCGCGGGCGCGGGCGGAGCGCTCAAATTGAATTGTAATATGCTACCGTTATTAATAACAGAGAATGGAGACACATTAGGGTTGCCTGACGGGTGATTTTTTTTTTTTAATTATACACTAGTGTCTGATGGTAGGCAGTGACGCAATCGTTGATGGTTAAGCGCGCTAGTTTTTTAAGAGCCTGTTGACTCTAACCTTGAAGAAACTTAAATTATATTATTTCTATTTAGCTTATATTGCTGTTTATTTTTTTTGATCGTTTGTTCTTCATCCTCATTGCTCTAACTTCTCATTTTTATTTTATTGGTTTAAATGTGTAGTAGGAAAACTGCCTGATTGTTTGCATAATGCCACTAAGTGGATCCTGGTGACCTGTACTACAGGTTTTTCGTAAAACCTACTTCAGGCACCAGCTCTCTCAATGTGAATTTATGATTGTACAAAACTGTTAAATACTACAAAACCATTGTGATAGAAAATAAACGAATTTATTATTATCATTATTATTAAATTATAGTCTGGTGGAAACATCGCCGCTAGCTAATTGTTCCAGTCCCTCGATGTACGCGATATAAAAGACTAGGCGGAACGCTTCGTTCGGATCGTTGTGGTGTTAACAACGTAAGGGTGAAAACTCGCCGTACGACGGGTCGTTATGATTCTGTTATTTTGTAAGAGTAAAGATGTAGTTAGTGTTGATATTCAAATGTAGAAGGAAAACTGACAATTGGAAACTAGTTTTGCCATATTTGGCATAATAAAATAATACGTCCATTTCAATATAAAATTTATAAAAAACAGCAAAAAAATAAATTAGAGAGTATCGTTGATTAATCAGCGTTTGGTAGTGAATATCTTCTTCAGTACTTTTTTTAATAAAACCTATTCATTAATTTTTTTTGGTATTAAAAAGTATGGCTGGTCATAAGGCTCGGATTCGGGCTATAAAGATGAAGAGCAGAACCCATGAAGCCTATGATGTAAATACTAGGTTTCAAATAATAGTCTCCTTGTAAGAATGAGTGGATCCGTACTCTGATATTGGAAACTAGGAATTCAATTCGGTACTTGTTTTTGATCATGCAATAAAATACTTTATCCACAAACTAATCGATAAGGGTGCCATAATATATCAGATACGTTCACAAAAAAAAAAGAAATAAACACGATCATGCATAACGAACTATTGTTAAATCTAACCTCAAACATTTATCCCCAAAAAAACAAACAGTATCAACCCTATCGGGCACAATCGGTCGTATCTACCCAAGCGCGCCTTTTTTTCCCGCAAATTTTGAGCGTCTCCCTGCGAATTCCGCGAATCAGCCGTATTTGTACAATAACTGCCCACTCGGGATCGTTTCGGGTACAATAGCCTCTTTGTTTAACGACGTCTTTCTATTGCGACATGGCGCGTGTCTAGTTTTTTCAATGGGTCCGTTTCACCCACGTGTCTGAATGTTACGTATGTTGTACACAATCGCAATTTAGAGTTGAGCTGTCATGTATTGTATTGTACTATAATTGGTTGTAGGTTTGGATCAAATCGTTAATATTAATGGAATCTGGTTACTTTCATTCCTTTATAAGCTACAACTATTTATGGAGGCTTAAAGCTCCTTTAAAGTAGGCACTATTTTTTTTATAATTATTAACTAGTGCTTGACTGCAATCCCGCCTGATGGTAAGCACTGGTGCAATCTTTGATGGTAAAGCGCGCTAGTTTATTAATTTACCAAGAGTAAATAATTATTTTGGCGACCGAACGCTGGACTAAAGAGTACCATACTGGCTCAACCAATTTCCTGCTGACATAAGAGGTCAGAAAACAAAAAGCATATTTGCCAGATCACTTAAAATGTTCTTACTCTGTAGTCTGTAAGCGATTCTGTAAGACCTGATATTGTTAATGTAACTTCTTTGCTAGTAATAATTAATTATTGCTGTTGCACTGTTTGTTCCGTTCCCACAGACAAACCGTGAAAACGGTTTTCCGGGGCATGGCTTTTTTCTCAATGTATTGTGCACTAGGTAAAGAAAATAAATTAATAATTATAATAAAGAGCCTATTCACTCAAAAAAACTGAGTGAATAGGAAGGAAGACGGCAGTAGAGGGAGGTGTTCCAGTGTTAAACCAAATAACACGACCTGCTATGCTGCGCCAGATGGAGATTTATCTGGAGACCTTTCACAGCCAAACTCCCGACAGAACAACTTTTGGCACATCGTACCCGGCACACATCGCAACTCAACTGCTCCGACCCGTCCTCCGCACGGCTTCACCAGACATCATGGCGGAATACGAGAAATCGCTTGGCGGCAAGGCTGTCTGGCTGCTTTTTGCTTTGTGCTGCATATAGTTGAGATGGCTGTTGAAAGAAACAGATGGTAAGGATATTTTTTCATTATAAATGTGTTGCAAACCCTTATGAAACTGTTCAGAATAGTTCGTAAAGTGGTTGAATTTTCATTTCACTTTTTTCA
Source organism: Sesamia inferens (assembly GCA_037179545.1). NCBI lineage: Eukaryota > Metazoa > Arthropoda > Insecta > Lepidoptera > Noctuidae > Sesamia > Sesamia inferens. The sequence continues at coordinate 27,297,122 of CM073933.1, read as the reverse complement.
CATTTCTTTTCACATGTGAAATTGGCGTTATGTATGGGAGGAATAAAAGTCGTTTATTTTTTTAATATAATATGTTTATTTAATCAAAGTATTTTATTTTAGTATTTTAATTTTACATTTTAATATCTATCTTTGCACTTCTACCATCTCATAGGAAGTTCGTTTATGCCTTTTCTAAAAGAAACAGGACGGGAATCAGTAAAATCTTTGAAGGCGGTTTGGACCGCCTCACCGGAGTTGAATTTTTTCCCCTGCATAAAGTTAGCCAAATTTAAAAAAAAAGTGGGTCTGTTGGGGCAAGATCCGGGGAGTACCTACGGTGGATGCCTTAAGCATTCCAATTGAAGCTCCTCTAATTTGGTAGCAGTCCGTTGTGCAGTGTGTGAATTCGCGTTGTACTGAAGCAGCAGTGGTCTTTTACGATTGACCAGTCTCGTTTGTTTAGCGGCTAGTTTATCCATCATTATATGGACCTGCTCACAGTAGAGATCTGCAGTAGGTAGTCGTCTGGCCAGATTTAAGGAAGCTGTAGTGCACCACACCGGCACTAGTCCACCAAACACTGACCAATAACTTTTTTATAGTAAATTTTCTCTTGGGGCAGAATTCCAATGGTTCACCGGGGTTCAGCCATTGCGATCTGCGCTTCCTATTGTTGTAGAGTATCCAGTTTTCATCACAGGTAATGATTCGGTTTAAAATCCCTTCATTATTGTGCCGATTCAGTAATGCAACGCAGCAGTCGACGCGCGTTTGTCGGTATGCTGCGCTCAATTCATGAGGTACCCACCTTTCGAGTTTTCTTATCATCCCAATTTGTTTCAAGTGGATTAAAACAGTTTTATCACTAACACCGCAGCCTGCAGCTAACTCGGACGTAGTTTGCGTTCGATCCGCTTCCACAATAGTCTTCAATTCTTCATTGTCAACTTTGGTCTCCGGCCGTCCACGGGAATTGTTCTGAAGGTTGAAATTTCCAGAACGAAAACGTTGGAACCAAAAACGCACTGTGCTTTCTCTAGCGACACCACTGCCATACACATCATTAATTCTTCGAACCGTTTCTGCAGCACTGGTGCCACGGCAGAACTCATATTCTTAAATAAGGCGAAATTTTCTATTTCGTAAACTCAATGGCGCAGAGAAAAGGCTAAAAGAAAAAAAAAACAATATAAATACGGTTTTCGAGACACAAATTGATGAGTAAATAGCTGTATAAATTTGAATTTGAAATTCTAAACCGCCGATTATATTACGACAAAACGCCAATTTCAGTAAGGACCGTCTACCGTCCGAATATGCAGCGTCGGCCATTACGTTAAAAATACTTACTTAACTCATTCATAAAATCATGCTCTTTGACCGCTGTTTTCAACGATATACATAGGTTCAAAGAGAGTAACTAATTTAATGTTTTTGGTGCGATCACTAAAGAAGATAAGTAAGTGACATAGTAGTTTAATATTGCATCACCTCGCTCAACTGCCGTTTTCCTTCCTATCCACTCAGTTTTTTTAGTGAATAGGCTATTAATAAAGTAACGCGCTTTACCACCAACGATTGCATCACTTCTTACTATCAGACTAGATTGCGGTCAAGCACTAATTTATATACACTAAACTTGTACACTAATATTATAAAGAGGAAAGATTTGTATTTTTGTATGTAACGAATAAACACAAAAAGTACTAGACCGATTTTAATAATTCTGTTTTCATTAGAAAGCTACATTATCACTGAGTAATATAGGCTAAATTTTATTTTGGAAAAAATAAGATTCCGTAAGATATTTGGGTTTTTTGAACACAAGGTGTAAAAAATCAACCAGAAAAGTTATTTATTTTGCGTACGCTGCCTAAACTATAAAAGATATAACCATAAAATGTTCTAATTAATTTTAGATCTTTCATATCTACAAAAAAGTCGGCAACACACTACACCTATCTATGTCGAGTGAGGCACAACAACCATTTTTTTATTTAAAAATCAATCATCTGGTGAAGCCGTACGGAGGACAGGTCTGAGCAGTTGTGTTGCGATGTGTGCCGGGTACGATGCGCCTAATGTTGTTGTGTTGGGAGTTTGGTCGTGAAGGGTCTCCAGATCAATCTCCCTTTGGCGCAGCATCGTTGGTCGTGTTGTTGGCTTTAACATTACATCACCTCGCTCAACTGCCGTCTTCCTTCCTATTCACTCAGCTTTTCTGAGTGCGGTCAAGCGCTAGTTTATAATTTTATAAAAATAAAAAAAAAAATTGGACGTTTGGTTTTGAAGTTATGGCGAAATTAAAATATTACGATTTTTTCGACGCATGCGGGGTGTGAGTATAGATCTATGAGTAAGGTCCCCGCGCGGCTCAAACGCGAGGTCGGCTCCCTACGCAGAGGTGGTGCGCGAAGTCTAATAACTATTTCCGTGCGATTTTTTTACATTTCGTTGTTAAAACTACACCTACGCAAAAGTTCTTCTTAGAACTAAACAACAATTCTTCTCATAGCTAATTAACAGTTCCTTACAGGGCTAACCAATAGTTATTTTCAGGGGTAACCAACAGTTCTTTACAGAGCTAACCAAAAGAGTCGAGTGTCGAACGTTCGCAACGCCTTGCACAACAAAATCTGAGAACCTTTGAGTTATGTGCACAAGAGTCGAGGCTGGAGCGATTCCAACGTCTTCATTTACAAAATGTAAGGACCTCTGACTTACGCGAACGGGAGTCAAGTGTCGAGCGTTCGCAATGCCTTGCCGAACAAAGACTGAGAACCTCCGTGTTACGCGCTCAAGAGTCATCGTCTTCATGAACAAATTATAAGGACCTCTCCGTTGCGCGAAAGAGAGTCGGTTTGCAGCGCCTTAGAGCTTAGGCAGAGAGACAGCAGTTGTCCACAAATAAATTTCGCAATCGAATTTTAGCAAACAGAAACAGAACGTATGTATGTATGTTTTATGTTCAATGTATTTTGTTCGATGTTTGATTGGTGTACAATAAAGAATAAATAAATAAATGATCCGCAGGTTGATTATGCACAACAAGCGTCAGTCCAAATCAGAGGCATGAATAAGATCTGCTCTAACTGCTCTGCCAAGAAATGGGCGGACGAACCTAATGGTATGTGCTGCGCTTCAGGTGAAGTTTGTTTTTCTAACCTTCAGGAGCCGCCACAACCAATAAAAAATCTTCTAACTAATAACCATCCATTATCTGGTCATTTTTTTTAACAAATATACGTAAATACAATAGTCTTTTTCAAATGAATTCTTTAGGCGCAAAAAAAAACTAGGGACAAGGACAGGAAAGGACAGGTGTATCATCTCATTGGTAGCCTTTTACCACCATCAGGCCAAAATCCACAATTCTTGCAAATATATTTTATTTAGGATGCAGACCAGCTATCGTTGCGATCAATCATCGAACCAACTTTAAGAAATTTAATTCGCGAATGTGAAAACTTAGTATTAATTACATTTAAACACTGGTTAACAAATTTTAAGGTTTTGTTAATCCATGAAATGAGTTGTGCTAATTGCGAAAGAATACCTCTAAACATACATTTTGATGTAAGTTTTAAGGTCGAGTTAGCTCGCGTTTTTTGTGGAATCAAATAAAAATGTTTTGACTTAAGATAACATTATATTCATAAATCACATATTATAAAATTTAAAAATGAGTTAATATATTGCTTTTCCGTTTATAAGTAATATGTACAGCCTCTCTCTTCAACGTCCAGCAGTAGTCTGCTAACATAGCAGGACTCCATTTGCCCTGGTATCGCTCTTCCATGCCTGAAATATCCTGGTGAAAACGTTCACCATGTTCGTCGCTAACATCTCCCATATTTTCAGGACAAACGTCCAAATGTGAGTCGAGAATATGTATTTTGAGGGACATTTTGCAACCGAGAGCGTACAATGCTTGGATCATATTCTTAACCAGGTTTTTTTTAAATCTAGTAAAGTAAAGCCGTGCTGTAATAACGAACAAGTCGAAACTTGCGAGAGTGCGGCGAACGCAATACAAGATTAAACTTGTATAGCTCGATAACTCGAGCTAAGACATTTGTAATATTATAACTGATGATTAGTATTCACCAAGTACTGCCTATTTTTGTATTTCATCATTCATGGGCAAAACCATTGTTAACCAGTGATATTTTCATTTAACATTTTCATAAAGAGAATCTATGCAGCCTGCGGATAATGACTGCGTAGTCGATGTTGCTGTCAGTGTCTGTGAATTGACTTGGGAATCATTTTGCTGTCCGAGTCTTTCATAGGTAGGCGTTTTGCAGCGGTAACAGACATCCACGCGAGCGGAGCTGCGGGCGACCGCTATGTAGTATAAAACAAAGTAGCTTTCTCTGTCCCTATATCCCTATATATGCTTAAATCTTTAAAACTACGCAACTGATTTTGATGCGATTTTTTTAAATAGATAGAGTGATTCAAGAGGAAGGTTTATACGTATAATAATACATGCATCCGTGCAAAGCCAGGGCGGGTCGCTAGTAAGTATTAAAAAAGGACCCATAGATGTGTTCGAATAGCATCTAATTTTATTACCTAATAGAAAATAAACAGTTCATTTGACGATGCCGACATGGTTAGCGCGGTGTCTGAGCGCTGCTGCGTGCGAGTGTCGCGAGTTTGATTCACGCACGAAACAAATGTTTGTATGATTAATGATAATTTTTGTATGTTTGTTTGTTTGTTCAGGGCCTGGTTGTTCTTGTATTTGAGTTCAAATGTTTGTAAACGCACCTACGATATCTACATGAGAAATTCTTAATGAGGGGCGATGTATCTTTTTTATTTTTTTAAAGAAGGACATTTATCAGTTTCTTATTATGTTTTAAGTACATACAATATGTAAAGAAAACCCTGTCCGATCCGTAAAGGTACCTAACAAAGGTATCAATAACTGATTCTACTAATGGATACAAAGCCGTGCTCAACTTAAAAAAAATCCCCCTAAAAAAAATAATATTATTTCGCAAAAAGAGATAACTTAATACATGTGCGGTAAGCAACCCTTCCGCGGGCGGCGGGCGGCAGGGCACGCGGCACGTGGTCGCATCGCTATTCGCTCATAATAATAATGGTGTTGTCATTTTTTTTTTAATGACCTAATTTCGGGGAAGTTGGAATTAATTCGTGGGAAAAAAAGATTATTTCAAAATTCATTAGTATTGTTTCTATGATGATTACGTAAAATTTGATATTATATTTGGTCAAGTGTTTACCTAACCTTTATTATCCTTATGGGTCGGACAGGGTTTTCTTTACATATTGTATATCCGACGAACCTGGTTACTTTATCGCCTTTAGTGTCTGTACAAGGATTTCTAGTTGTTACGGTCACAATCTCTAACCCTATCATTCATCATCATCATTTCAGCCGAAAGACGTCCACTACTGGATATAGGTCTCCCCTAAGGTTCTCCACGACGACCGGTCCTGCGCCTCCCGCATCCAGCGGATTCCCAAATAAAAAACGTAAAAAAAAAATACGTTATCATCGTTTTAAAATGGTCTATTGATGTTGTTATCTTTATTTAAGTATGAATTATCGACATTCCAGAAAAATAATCATTATCTATACTAATATTATAAATGCGAAAGTATCTCTGTCTGTCTGTCTGTACGGCTTTCACGCCAAGACTGCTGAACCGATTGTAATGAAATTTGGTACATATATAGTCTAGAGCCTGAGAAAGGACATAGGCTATATAACATCCCGCTATGACCAATAGAAGCAGAACAGTAACAAAAAATTTTGTGAAAACGGAGGCAAGCGCGGACATACAAATTGCTCCCATTATTTTAACAGGTGCTTATTTTATCGCGCGGACGGAGTCTCAGGCAACAGCTAGTGAAAAATAAATAAGAAAAAATAAAATATCAAAAATCTCCTCCGATTCTACGCAGCGCCGTAGAGTACCTACCTACACTCATGTTAAATTAAATGTTGCCGTTCGTTGGGGTCATTTACCTTTGTTGCGTATTTTCTAGTGTGAACACCAGCGCTCGCTGCCTCCCTTCCCTGCGAAAACACTCTTTCTCTTTTAAATTGTTGTAAAAACAGTTAATAATTACTATGTAACTATAACTGAAACTCCCATTTCATTTTGTATCATTTATTCAATTTCATCGTGTATAAGTGCTGAGCCAAGTGTTGAATAAAGAACAACGTGCTTTTTGGCAGCCTGTGTGGCATCTCAAGAGAGTGCACGGCTCTGTGCTGAGGCAGCCCCTTATTTTAAGCATCCCCACAATAGGAATTACTCAATATAAACTCTCGTACACACACTGGCCCCGACTCCCTTAGCGTAAAAAAGAATATTACGAAGAACACAAATAAAAACATCTCTAATTTAAATGCTAAACATCTAAATTAAATTTAACTTCGATGCACCTTTTTCTTTTTTTTTTATTAATTTATGAACCAGCGCTTGACCGCAATCCCGCCTGATGGTAAGCAGTGACGCAATCGTTGATGGTAAAGCGCACTAGTTTATTAAGAGCCTATTCACTCTAGCCTTGAAGACACTCAAATTGTAGTCCGACGGAAACACCGCCGCTGGCAGATTGTTCCAGTCCCTCGATGTACGCGGTATAAAGAAGGAGGTGAAACGCTTCGTCCGGATCGTAGTGGTGTTAACAACATAAGGGTGGAAACTCGCCGTACGACGGGTCGTCCGATAGTGGAACGGAGATGGGAGAATTAAATCATGCAATTCCCTCCACATTAAGAAAAGGACAAAAGATTTAATGTCAGTTTAGACCTGTCAAATTAGTGCTTGTAACTCTTCTCGTCAAAATTCGTCTTTCCCACCTATTAGCGCTCTACTGTCTCCACAAATACGTAAAGTACCTATGTAGATACGACAGCTCATCAAACTACTTCAATCTGTCAGATTTCTTTATTCGATTTTCAACTTTATCGCTAAAACGTTAAGGCTCAATGTTAATTGGGAATGTTTGACAGTTTACGGTAGCTTGATCTGCTGTCGTCCGTACCAATAAATTTCCTCTTTCTCCAACAAATCATCATCACCATCTCAGCGTTAATCCCAGTCGCACCCGAAGCTTTTTTCAGCTTTGGTGTCTGGGGGTCCGCTTTTCCAGTCTGCTGATTTGGCTAAACTTCAATATTTTCTGTGAAGCGACTGCCGTCTGACCTCCACAACCACGGGTGATATCGAAGCATTGCAGTTACACCAATTGCTGGACTTTTGAAAGCTCCAACAACCCGTAACGACTGCCACTGGATGTTCGTATGACAACCGGGACCAACGGCTTAACGTGCTTTCCGAGGCATAACCAGACCAGTGCAAATATTCATATTCATGCATACAAATATTTGCACTGCACCTCCTTGCGCAGCGGCCTCGTTCGCTGCCGCTGTGCCACGGAGGTTTTTTCTCCAACACATATGTATAAGATAATATTAGCAACAACACCCGAAGTCCCTCACTCGGCTATAACTATATTGTAAGTATAACAAAACACATTCATTTGTCACAATTACCGTTGACGCGGAATAACTAGCGATGTGGGGAGTTGCGGGGGCGGGAGGCGAGGGGCGAGGGACGGGGGTGAGTGGCGATAAACCTTCTCTTGTTAGCTGCGCATCTTGTGCCGCTCATACATTTTTATGAGCCTTTTATTTTTATCCACCCATGTTTTGAAGGTTCTCTGTCTATGCTAAGTTAAGGGCGGAAACGGTATGTTGTTATATTTTTCAATTAATCATGGTTAGCTTGGGTTTGATACTCGTTTGTGTACTTGCCGTTTGGCTCATGTACCTACTAATTTTTATATTGATGTGAAAGTAATTAAATGTCAAGGTAGAAAGGTTTCTTTTTCCATTTTGCTCGTTCTTGCACAACGAGCAAAATGGAAAAAGAAACCTTTCTACCTTTCTAAAGTAATGGATGAGGTCTATACCTCATCCATCACTTTAGACGATGGTAAGCAGTGATGCAATCGTTGATGAAAAAGGCTTAAAGGCTCACTTAGAGCAAAAACATATTATAGCATATAATATTTTTTTAAATTGTTCTAATTTAGTAAACAATTCTCCCCTGGACGTCCACGTGCTTTCTTATTGATAGCGCGCTATAACATAGCGCATTTAATAGCGCGCTAGAAATTAATAGTTTATAGTCTGTAGCGTGCTATTGTTTTATAGCCGTTTTGAACAACTCTATCCTGCTCCATCCCGGGTGGCGACTAGACGTGCCCTTTGTGCTGTGTGCTACTTACTGATAATTCGGTGGTTTTACTCCAAACCTCAAAGTCCCTATAAGTGATTTATAGTGAATACCACATTGGCGACGAGTAAAAGCGCAGTAAGTAAAACTATCACTCAGATCATGTACGTACTTACGGAAATTGGTCAGTAACAATATAATTTGATAGCAAAAAGTGCAGAATATATTAACAAAAAAAAAGTAATCATTCACAAAACGTTAATATTTCGTTATAATTTCGATTCTGACAATTCACTAAACGCGTTTGTTATAATTTCGATATACATCCATGTGTCTTTACTTACCTATCTATGGTTGGTGATAAGCCGGAACAAAATGTGCTGCATAGATCGACAACTTAATTTCAATACATGTATATATGTATAGAAAACTGTAACTTGAAAAATAAATACGGTATCTTAATGGGTATATACCTAAATCAAATATCTGTTGTTGACCAAACTCGTATGTAAATAGTATCTATCGAAAAATACTATTCGAACAAATAATGAAAGGCTGCAACGAAAATATCGTTTATAATATTAACGATATTCAGTTTTAACAAAAGTTCCACTTCAGTAAAATCGAAGTAAGAAATTATTATCATACTATTAAAACATTTTTCAACGAAAGTACCTATCGTTAATGTACTGAAGTGGAACTTTTTGTTAAAGCTAGTACGTTAAAGCTATAACAAAAAGTTCCACTTCAGTTAAGCCGAAGTAAAATAATAATTGGTATCCTACTATTAAAACTAATTAGTGTCATAAATCTGTGAAGGTTAATGTTTAAACTAAGTTTAGTCAAATCAAATAAATTTTGAACTGGCTATCGTAATAAACAAAATAATTCATAAAATGTATTACCACAGTACTACAGTACAGTATTGTTATCTGAAGTTACTGTTTAGATAGTGGCACACCATTCAGAGAATAGCCAAAGAACATTCTCACTGTCTCACATCACTTAGAGCGAAGTCAAAGAGGTTTCTCGTATTACTCACTTACTAAAGTTTGTTTATTTAAGAGTTAAATATGAAAGGGTCTTTGTGGAGTGAGTTGAACAATCAATTGGTTAAAGTAAACCAAGTGTTTGATTATTTTAACTTCTTATAATCATAAACAATTGAAGTTATTTTATTCATAAAAAAAAAAGTAACAATAATTTGAAAGTTATATTAATTTGCCCAGTCGATCTGAAAATTGTCTTACTATTTAAAAGAGCCAACCTCCATAGGCTCCCGTTGGGAAAGATGGAAACGTGCTTTGTAAATATACTTCATAGCGACAAACACCAATGACCAAAATAATAAACGTGCTATGTTACTACATTCTGGAGGCATGGCATTACAAGACATATATTTTAATGTTAAAATGCCTAGAGGCTAGTAATATAGTAGTTTTAGGTTCAGAAGTGGATTTTAATAAAAAGAAATACAAAATGATCAAACTCTGTGTATATTTACAATTTTAAACGAATTGAAACATTAATAAAACAAATACTGCAAACTTCAAATTATTAATTTAACAAACAAAGGGCAAAACAAAATGGCTTACGTGACCTTAATAATCACTGACACTAATTAACACAAAACGTCCGTACACTCCAGGACCCAGCGGGCCAGTGTCCCGGTTCTTATAGGGACTGTTCTTATACATATAGTAATGTTGCGGGGTGGCTGATGACGTTGTCAGGAACTCCTTACACGGCTTCTCCTGACGTTGAGTCGTCCTCGACGCAAATTCTTCAAGCGATGTCACTAGGACCTGCCACTGGGAAGGTCGGAGAATCAATGCCCTCATCAACCAGGGGCACGGACAGGGCAGCTGTAGAAGTAAACTCCGTTTGCACTTCCGTCGCCCCGTCAACATTAGTTTCATCTGAGGACAAAAGGGCTATTAGTTATTATTCAGGAAAACAAACTAGAGTCACTCAACCTCACTGACCAATCACTTTGTCTTCGCTCAATCAATTTATTCGTCGTTCTTTCACAACTTTCAAACATGTGACATACATACATATTTCTCAAAAAAATAAAACCCAGCCAATAAAAGGCTTATTTCTATTAGTTTCCAAAGGCTTGTATGCTTCATCTCGCCGGTCGGCGACGTTGTCCGAGCTCCAGCGAAACCTGTAACATGGCCTGCTAACCAGACCCACTCGTATGAAGACCGTATTCGAACATACGAGTGCATTCCACACGCAGACCGTATTCAAACGTGTGGAGCTTCTCGACACGCAGACCGTATTCATACGTGTCGAGGCTTCCCAACACGCTGACCATAGTCACACGTGTTCGAGGCTTCCCAGCATGCTGAGGAACTCATAGACACAACCACTCGTATGAAGACCGTATTCAAACATACGAGTGCATTCCACACGCAGACCGTATTCAAACGTGTGAAGCTTCCCGACACGCAGACCGTATTCATACGTGTCGAGGCTTCCCAACCCGCTGACCGTAGTCACACGTGTTGAAGCTTCTCAGCATGCAGAGCAAATCATACAAGTGAGGCTCTCCAAACAGATAGTAATCGCATGAGGAGGCTCACCCTGCAGGCTCGCCACAACAATTATGAGCTTTACTTACTCTCAAAAAATGCAGCACATGTTTCAGGGCTCCATTCACCCCGCCACGGCACCATGTATTGTGCAGCCTGTGTCATTTTGCCATAACTGCCTTTGTAATGTTCAGCACCAGTTGTAGGTTTCACAGAGTCTCCGTCCACTGCATTGCTTGGACTCTTAACACGTTGAAGGACAGCCCCTATGTACCTTTCTGCTTTACCGTTCGTCTGGTGCATCTCCAGCGTGATGTAGTGCAGGTCGCAGTAAAGTTCGTTAACTCATGTCACGAACTGGTTCGACTCGAACCTGCAACAATGCCACCGCTGCCTCCATACGCGTTGCAGTGGCTGACTATATCAAATACTTCTGAGATTTGTATGGACTTCAGTCTGAAGATCTAGGTTGAAAATAACTCAATTCTTTGATTAATAATAAACGAAAAGTTTCGCATACACATGTCCAATTAAACGTAACGTTTTTATGCGTGAGGATGGAAATGATGAGGGTGTTTTTAGTAGCAGTCTTTTTGTGTATTCCCTTCAATAATCTGCCAGGTCTAAACTTTGTCATACCTGCATACCCCTTTTCGTGGACTCGGCCTAACCTGATCCTAACTTCCCAAGTCTATCTAAATATTCAACTTGCATAAAAAGAAACGAACATTTGTCTAAATTGGCAGAAAATAACAGCTATTGTGATAATCCTAAAGTAGCGCGATTCCCTCTTGTACAGAGTTACTAAAAAGAAATACATCATCTACGTAAACTAACAAATTCCCCTCATTAATATGTTTGCGGAGGGATTCGCTGATAGACTACTGGGGAAATAGCTACCCCAAAAGACATTTTGACATATTCGAAGTATTGTTTCGGTGTCACAAACCATGTCATCTGTATACATTCCTTTTTTGAACGAATTTAATCGAAGCAAGTAGTCATATCAAGACGGGTAAGAATTTATAACTGCCTAATCTATCGGTATGGTCGTCAATCAGTGGGAGCGGGTAAAAGTTTCACGCGGTTATACGATTAAGGGCCTTAGTCTCATTTAGTAGCGTAAAATGGTCACTTTAGGAAGCTAATTTCTAATTAACGGCTTGGTTTTGAGATTTGAAAAAAATATATCTTGTCTATTGATTCATGTACAACATTTACTAAAGATGATTTTTTCGTAGGATTTTGCCTTTTGCCTTAAAAAAATAGTTACCAAAACGCTATTTTTGGCTAATATTCGTTATTACTTCTAAACGGCATTGATGTGTGGAAATATTTTTACACTGAAAAATTCGCGGTTAGAAGTGCTACAGATATGCAAGAGCGTATTTAAATCCATCAACATTTGCCAAGAAAATATCCTTATTTTGAAACATAGGTTTAGAGGTGCTCTGCGCGGGCGCGGGCGGCAGTCGTGCGTTAGCATTCAGACGGGAGGGTTGTGTCGCTTGCTGCTCTGCTCCGGCTATCGCCGACTACGCGTGGTTGTCTGTGTGAGTGCAAATATTTACGAGCGAATCGTGTCAGTGTACGTTCATAGATTAGCTCGCAAATGAGAATTGAAGATGCGTCTGGTGGCGTAAGTATCTATCTACCTATACTCTTGTATTTATACCTACATATTACTGTATTTTTCTTTATAATTACTATTAGCTTTTGTAACCATTTTTCTTTTACAATTGAAGTTAAACAATTACGAATTGTTCCAGGAAATCTAGAAAGAAATCTTTAGACTTGAAAGGCAATAATCCGACTAACTACATCCGCTGATAATATAGAAGACTCTATTCAGGTGAGTAAACACTCGCACTTAGATTATAATTTATAGGTTTGTAAGGAGATTTAAAAATAAAAATCTTATTAGAAATTTACGTAACTTGAAAATGTGATTTTTTGTTTATGGTGATATAAACCAAAAATTAGGACTCAATTAAAGGTTTTGGTGTAAAAACAGTTTTACAAAAAGTTTTGAGTTGATAGGACTTTTAGTTTTTGCGATATTAGCAAAAATGTGTAATAAAAACTCTTACTTGGATTATTTTAAATGATTCTTCCTGTAAATCGTCCTCCGTGGCGCAGCGGTCAACACGCCTGCCTGCGACGTGGAGGCCGCGGGTTCGATTCCCGGCCAGGTCATGATGGAAAACGATCTTTTCCTGATTGGCCTGGGTCTTGGATGTTTATCTATATATGTATCTATTATAAATATAGTATCGTTGAGTTAGTATCCCATAACACAAGTCTCGAACTTACTTTGGGGCTAGCTCAATCTGTGTGATTTGTCCGTATATATACAGTATGTTAAGAAAACCCTGTCCGACCCGTAAGGATAATAAAGGTTAAGTAAACACATGACCAAATATGATATAAAATTTTACGTAATCATCATAGTACCAATACAAATGAATTTTGAAATAACTTCCCCGAAATTTGCTAATTTTTAAAAAAGTGACAACACCGGTATTATTATGAGCGAATAGCGACAGCGATGCGACCACGTGCCGCGTGCCCTGCCGCCCGCCGCCCGCGGAAGGGTGCTTAACGCATATTTATTAAGTTACCTCTTTTTGCGAAATAATATTTATTTTTTTAGGGTGATTTTTTTTTAAGTTAGCCTGGTTTTGTATGCATTAGTAGAATCAGTTATCGATACCTAACAACACCTTTACGGGTCGGACAGGGTTTTCTTAACATACTGTAGGATATATATATATATATATATTCTGTTTTTCACAAATAATATTGTAATAACATTTTTCGACTTACAGAAAAGAAGAGAAAGAAACCAATCGACAGAACTTAAAAGTTTAATTTGCTTTTTAGGTCGAACACTAACGCAGTTGATTCTAGGTCAGACATCCATACAGAATGTCGTCAAAAAAATGATAATATTATATATCTCTATGTGCACAAAAAAACGATGCAAGTTCCATCATCATCATTCAGGTAAAATTATGCCTGCATGTCCTACAACCTATATTTTTAGTTTACAAATATATCATATACCTGTAAAATTATTTTTTTGTTAATTCTTAATTAATTTTTCTTAATAAATTCTTAATTCCTTGACATAAATCTCTAACAGTGTTGCAAGGGTTAATTAAAATGTATGTTATATCTTTTTTTAGCTCAAAATATCACCAAAACCTCAACAAATCTCAAGCTTGTTTCATCGAAGGGCGACGCATAATTAATATTGCTTACTTTTATTCAGAACTAAAGAAAATTGCCAAGCACGGAGAATTATAGACTGTGGTTTAGGATCTGTAGATATTGTTGGAGAACGACAAGTGGGACTACATTCCCTATTTATTTTTAAATGCCGTATGTGTATGGAAACATTTTGCACATCCTAAAGAAATCAATATCAGCTGTGCAGTTGTAGGAACAATAGAAATAGACTGTGGCCATTCTCAACTGCAAGAAATTTCTGCAGCTTTAGATATGCCTATAATCTCGCATGTTATTTATTGGATCGAAGAATAAAAATTTACAGATTTTAAAATAACTCGTGTTTTATTTGAAACCTCATTACGACGAAGTACATTCAATCCGACGTCACTGACACAGTATAAATAGGGTACTATCTCTTTATGGAAAACGGCCGAAACTACGCGCTTTGTAATCTCAAGGCATCTATATAAAGCACGGTTAGCGCAGCGGTTAAGCTATTGACTGCTGCGCTGCTTGTCGCGGGTTCAATTCCCGCGCGGAACAAATATTCAGAACATGTCCTACAAGTAGTTGTTCCGGGTCTGGCTGTTTGTGTCTGTGAATTTATATGTTTAAAAATGCACCCACGATAAAAGTAATTTCTAGTGTGGTTCAACTTTTTTTTTTTTTAATAAAAATATCACAAAGTGCCTAGTGCGCGTTTGGTTTACGTTAACGCGATGAACTCGTTTATGTTATTCGCATTAGTAATTAATTCAAGGACACTGCAAAGACATGATACTCATATACTGAAAAGTAGTGAAAAAAAAATTCAAATATGTTGAATCGGTAGATATTACCATCTACCATTATTTTTTATGTGAATGTTATGATATATTATAATGTGTGGGTACTTGTTTTCCAAATGTCTGTCAGTCTGCGATCGGCCATTAAACTGTGTAACGAGCACTCCTTGATTTTATTTAAACATTGATCAAGAATACTAAAAATATATTATAGTACGATATTACCATTTATTAATGCAAAATATACATTTATCGTCTTGCATCCATACCCCCGTCTGAAATCGTAGGCACAAATCGCGACCTACACGCGGCTTGTCTGCATCTCTGGATATTCTTTGATTGTCGTTTTAGTTTAGCGCGCCACCGCGCGCATTTTACGAATTCGGGAGTACGGCGTTTAGCTCCGCCCACATGCACAAGGTCATTGAGGCTACTATAACCGTTAAGTGGTCTAAAATCTACACATACTTGAAGAATTTAGGACCCGGACTGGCACTTGCATTCGTCACTTGGCTGTGTTTATTTTGTTCAACCACTTTGTCCCGTTTCCCAGTGAAGTCATAATTTGTAAACCACTGATTAAATAAATAACTTTAGTATAATCAAGGTTTCAATGTTATTAAAACACTACAGGTTTAGTGTAAATTGATAAGAATGAAACTATTGTGTCAGCGGCTAGGTTAGCGTTAGCGGCGGCTGCGCGTACTTGAGCGTCATCTAAACCACGTATTACGATAAGGGTCCTTAAGTCGTCGCTTAACCCCTGCACTATTCTCAAACGCAATAGAGTACAACGAGCATATTCGGCATAACTTGAATATTTATCCGAAGTTGCATTCATTGCCTCGAACAATATGTTGGCGTAGTCTAATTTACCGGGACAGAGAGGTTTGAACTCACGCTTAAAGTTAGACCACGTCCGGTCATTCGAAACCCATTCGCCTAGCCAAACTTTAGCATCACCCTTAAGGCACATCGCCACACGCGACAAACATTCATGATCGTTCCAACCGTTTGCTTCCATAGCTCGATCTACCTCTTGGCACCATGCTTCAATCTTATTAATCGATGGGTCGAAATTTGACACATAATAATGTTGAGACTTTGAGGGTTGCATCGTTTTGATTGCTTGCATCAAAGCACTAGCGAGGGTAGACGCCTCAGAACAACGGGTACTAGACTTCGTGGACTGCTGTCGCGGCGCGAGCTTATCTAGTGTAGGAGTAGCCCCATCGTTATTAGAACTCGCCTCAATAGGTGAAACCGTACGCAAGTGTGACATTGATTGCACGCGGCGGACACTACGAGAGCGATCCCTATTACGCAATTCACGCCTAACCCGAGAACGCGACCGATGCACTTCAGTTTTGCGAGAATTATGTCGATCTCGGACACGCAAGCCATCCTGTGAAGTTCGATGCCTATTGCCCGAGTCACGGTTTGCACTTTCACTATGATCGCGAGACTTACGAGGAATATGCTGATTTCGATTACGTGAATCGCCTCTGGAGAGACGTCTCCTTGAAGTAGGTGTCCTTGTTCGTCTCATTACCACAGTTAAAAAAAATACAACAAATATCTAACTACAAACAGAACGTGAAGTTAGCAGTAATTGTGAACAAAACAAAAGTTAACAGTTATCTCACTTTCAACTGATTTACAATTTCTTTTTTGCAGAATTTACGTTTATATGGGCTAGTAAGTCCTTTATCCCACTTCTGATTTTAGGTTCAGAAGTGGATTTTAATAAAAAGAAATACAAAATGATCAAACTCTGTGTATATTTACAATTTTAAACGAATTGAAACATTAATAAAACAAATACTGCAAACTTCAAATTATTAATTTAACAAACAAAGGGCAAAACAAAATGGCTTACGTGACCTTAATAATCACTGACACTAATTAACACAAAACGTCCGTACACTCCAGGACCCAGCGGGCCAGTGTCCCGGTTCTTATAGGGACTGTTCTTATATAGTAATGTTGCGGGGTGGCTGATGACGTTGTCAGGAACTCCTTACAGTAGTTTATCGGTGGTAGTCCATAACATCGGCCGCCGGCAGAAGTTACCACCCACCAGACAAAGTCTTGCCGCCAAGCGATTTGTCGTGTTCCGGCATGATGTCTGGTGAAGCCGTACGGAGGACGGGTCTGAGCAGTTATGTTGCGATGTGTGCCGAGTACGATGCGCCTAGTGTTGTTGTGTTGGGAGTTTGGTCGTGGAGGGTCTTCACATCAATCTCCCTTTGGCGCAGCATCGTTGGTCGTGTTGTTGGGTTTAACATTGCATCACCTCGCTCAACTGCCGTCTTCCTTCCTATTCGCTCGGTTTTTCTGAGTGAATAGGCTCTTAATAAACTAGCGCGCTTTACCATCAACGATCGCATCACTGCTTACCATCAGGCGGGATTGCGGTCAAGCGCTAGTTTATAATTATTAAAAAAAAAAAAAGTACTCCGAAGTGCGCTCGCTTAGAAATGCAAATAAACCTAAATGGGATAAACCTAGATGTAATTTAGTTTTTGGCCGCAGATGCTTTCTTTATATGGAGCCGTTTATTTATAATAAGCTGAATAATAAAATGGACATACTACCTATGACCAGAAATAACTGCAAAAATTATATCTCAAAATTTCTGGCAAGAATGGACTATGAAAGCACGGAGAAGTTCCTTAATACATGAACGCAAAACACTCACAAACATTCATCACACAAACACACAAAGGTTGATTTGGACCAATCGAGCTAGTGCTCTCTGTCCCTGTCAGATTTCCACAATTCGAACAGTGTGGGAGAGTTCCTTTCTAGTGGACTATATCACAGGTATAATATGGATGGCAGCGGGAGTGATATGAGAACTTCGTTCGATTGATCTATGCCCACCTTAACTCACTCATACATCACACATCCACACAATACACGGTACACCACAAAATTTCAAAATACTAAATAAACACACTAAATAAGCAACTAACGTTTAAGATATCGCGATTAAAAAGTTGGAAGAGCATTTTAAAGTGAATACCACACACCTCACTAGATGTAACCTCGATAAAACTTACATATGGAGGAATCTCGACAGATGCAAAACATAATGTACGATAGTATAGTGTAGCAGTGTCGTCCTAACTTCGGACGCATTCGCACTTAGGTTAAGTAGGTTTAGGAATTACCATGTAATCTTAATTATAATAAATGTATAAGTAATTCTAGTTTCCTTTTGGACCCTCCGTCGTGGCCGAAAAGGTAATTCATGTCATAATTGGTGCGCAGACGTCTTTTGTTTCCATTTAGGCGCAAAAGACAAACACTTGTCATCATTTTCTTCTCTATGCTTTAGTTGCGCCCCATCTCATTCATACTGTACCAATGTAGTGACATGTACGCAGAATAAAAAATATGCATGTGTGCTACTGCTGCATTCGGCACATTTTTCTCGGTTAGTTTGTTAGAATATATCATATCTGTTTAATATTATATTGTTACGAATACACCTTATGTCGAGGGCATAAAGCTCAATATCGCGTGACATGCAGTGCGCAACTTTTAAGCCCTATAACTCAAGCATTCCTAGACTTAGGGTGGCCTATCGAATGGTACAGGTTTCATCAATTTTGTCAACTAAGTGATGACATCGAAATTTCTAGAAACCTGTTTCCGGGAAGTGCCATAGGTACGTACTGAATGTACTCAAAGTTATGCGCTATTATTATTACGTCTAGACGATTCTGGAATGTTCGATCAGCTGGCCTATATATAGCGCCGTAGCGCAGCGAAGAGTCAGTCTGCATGACTGCATCCGACTAGCGATACGATAACAGCGACAGTTAAGAAGCGATCTTTGAGAATACCTACTGCGACAACTGTAACGAGAACATTTAGTACTACGTGAAGAAACATCTGTAGTGTTATTGTGTGTTTACGACACGGGCTTCGAAAATAAGGGAAGACCTCGGTGCAACGTCAGCAAGATTCTACTTGTCATTGCCTACGATCGACTGTACCTTCGTTGCCAATAAACTTCGTAACCCTTAACCGGTATTTTAGTACCCCTAGCCCGTAACAATATCAATGTGTAAGATACTGTTATTCAGCTGCAGTCGGTGAACCTGGTAGCTGACCCTAACGTAGTTGGTAAAAGGCTAGGGCAGATGATGTTGTATACATATAAGTTGTTATTGTATGCAATTGTAGACGCTAAAACGCTTGTTGAGCCACAAAACTCGCAGGTAAAACTAGCGCAAAAAAGGGGGGTAAACGGAGCTAGTCAAAACCAAAGCAGAATCTGAAAAGGCAGGGCCCAGTGAAGGACACGTGCGGCAAAAATGTGTTCATTAACATTTAGATTTTCAAAATAAACTATTTTATGTCATTGTCGGGCAAGCTGCTGCCCTAGGTTTGAGGAACTTAAACAACATGAGAGCATAAATTTAGTTTCAGGTATAATATAAAAAGATAGAAGAGGAAAGGAAATTAGTGATACTGAACTTTTGCAGCAATGCAGCGACTTGCAAATATCTATGTCAGTAGTCGAATCATGTGATATTGATGGGCATGAATTATACAAAGAACCATGTTCATCAGCGTGTATCAAGGAAACGGCGACATTGTCTCGGAAATGAAATACATAATAAAAAATAAATTAACTAAAATTTACTCAACTATCGAAATAGTCCTGAGTATTATTGCGACCACACCTGTGACAGTTGCGTCTGCTGAAAGGAGTTTTTGAGGCTGATGACGTTGCTCATTCGTTAGATTATTGTGTTTTAATTAAAGTTTTTAGTCTAAAGAAAAGCCGCAAACATCAGTTTTAAAATTTAAGTATCATCTCTATATTTGTTAATTTTGTGATTTTTTAGATATAAAACTGTTTTTAAATTATTTTTTTTATTCATTTGAATAATTTTGCATTTCTCCTCAAACATGACATTTACCTAAATCAAACATTCAGACCTACTTTCACAACACATACTTTTAATGAAGGACAAAGGGCCTCGCAAAGACCTGCCGCCCGTAGCCTCGCGATGGGTAAAGCCGCCGCTGGTCACACGACCTAGCAACAAATGTCGACATACGCCGCATACGCTAGCTAAGCACCGCCCATATTGTCGTCCTATAGAACGGCTATCGTCCAGACTTGTACCATCATCATTAACCTTTTATCGTCCCACTGCTAGGTCAGATCTCTCATACAGAGAAAGACTTGTACCATCGTGACTAATATTTAAGTGATTCTTTCTGTTCTTTTGTTCAGCAACCGTCATGGAAAAATTCGAATTTTCACCTCCACCTAAGCCTGCTTCCACAACCACCTTCCATGGTCCGAATTTCTACCAAATTTACAAGGATGCAGAATTCCTGAAAACTAATGCCAACGTTGAGAGACTCCTGGCGCAAGGGTATGAGTTGAGAAAGAAGCTCAGCACTGTGGAACCTGGCAAGACCATCGTCATTGAAGGAATGAATCTTGGACGCAAGTAAGATTCTGAATGTCCGCTTGACTGCAAATTTGATACCTAGTCTGTGAAATTCATATTTTCTATCAGTTATACAAAAAGCAGCTTCGTAATTATATTCTCGCCAAGCTCCATAAAGAATAGAGATAAACAAACCAATTTAAGGTTATCACAACTCACGTTTTACAAATCTCTTATTTACATGATTATCGACTTTTACGTGCTAACAATTTATTAACAATTCCTATTGCAGCATATTTCAATAGAATCACTAAAATAACATGCATAATAAGTATAACTTGGTATTTCGAAAAACCATTAAAAAGTCGACATTAATTTTACGTGATAGCCCTACAAAAAAAGAAAGATGGATGAAATCCAGGTATTAAACACATATTGTGGAATTCAACCAATTAATAAAGTTGATGCATTTGTAAATACGATTTTGCGTAAGTATTTTAATTACTTTCAAAGCAACTGCATAACACGTGCAATGTAATACTTTCAGGTATGGACTAAGGGAAGGATTTCCTATTAGGAAATTAGCTTACATGTGTATTGTGTGTCATATTTCATTCAAATCGGTTAAATGTTCTATGCAAATCATAAATTTCTAAACAAATAAACTGTTTACATTAGTAGGAAGTAGAATTATGACTTTTATGAAAATCGTCTATCTAGAAAAGGTTGTTAACTAAGGCTTTTAGGCGTAAACTACTCGTTGCTAGCAACGATTTGTTTACCTCTATTCTTTATCAAATTTGGCCGACATATAGTCGTATTTTGTACTTCTTCTGGCCTACTACACACACTACACGTAAATTAGTGATACACAGAATTAGAACAATACGATTTTAATTTCGCTTCTCGGTAGCATTAATAATTAAAAAAGGTTTTATTTGTTGACTGGGCTGCCTGTTGTTCGGACGACAGCTAGCTACCCCAAACTGTCAAATGTTCAACCTTATATATAATACCTTAATGCTTTAGAGATTAAAGTTGAAAATGTAATAAAGAAATCTAACAGATTGTAGTAGCTTGATGTACGACAGCACATCAGGCTACTGCAATACAACTGTACAAGCAAAGACAATCATAATGACCCTTAAGGTTGCTACGAAAACTTTATTTTATGTTTCTTTTTCCAGTATTCCACTGCTGATAAAGAAGACGGCTAAGAACATAATAGTGGATGATTACGAGTTCACATACAACCGTCTGATTGGACTCACCGCCGGGTTTGCTTTTGAGAATCGCAAGAGATTCCCGAACATAATTGCCAGTGAGGCGAAGGTCCTAGGCTTAGAGTGGGATCACAACAACAAAGACAAATGCAAGCTGTACCTATCAGCCATTAGTGGCACTGAGCATTTCATCGACCAGTTCTCATTCTGGCCTTTAGTGTGTGGGATGCGCAAATACCAACTGAAGAAACTTCCTGTCGAACTAGTAGTGAAGATGGGCTACATAAAGAATGCTGACGGAGATACTATGGCAAAGGTCCTCATGAGCAACCTGGTGGCAGCTAAACGTATCTGGATGATGTTCGCGGGCACTTCATTGAAGGAAATAGAGACCCTGATCGATGCCACACCGCAATTTAAAAAGCTGTTCCGGGTTTGATTATTCTTATGTTGCTTTTTGTGACAAAACTTATAGGCAGAATCAACATTTTTTGTAACAATCTGCCACCATTTAAATGTTATCAATGTTTAACATTCGTAACAATGTTTGTTTTACTATTATCGTTATTGTAGCTGATACTTATTAAATTGAACTACAATTGAGCTGTTGTTTTGTAACACAACTGACCATTATAACAACTCCTTTCATACATATAAAACTGCTACATAGTTGAAAGTGCGTCATTCATCTAGTCGACTGTTGAAATTTCGACTCACACTAAAGGCATAGGAATGAATATACTAAAGAGTATGTAATCTCCGTATATATTTTATTTATTATTAAATTGCAATATAATTATATTATTTTAAGATATTCAAACAGTGCTTCCTCTCTCCTGTTACCTTATTTTGCTGTGCCCTACTGGGTCCATAATTGATCTCACATAAAATGTTACCACCCTTATATGAACTTATGGTAAAGCAATAAAGATATATTATGGAGTATTGAGTATTAAAACTCGCAGACAACGTAGCTGTAGATGCAATGGCTCCGATCTTTTGTTCACACATTAAACTTAATTTAAGTTCAATGCACCCTTTTCTTTAATTTTATTAGGAGGACATAACATAATATCGTCGCTTAAGTTCTAAGTGCTTGATCACGTAGACTCGCGGGCGCGGTGGCGGGCTCGGTCACGAAATATCAAACAAATGACGAAATATCAAAGTGTTCACGTATGAAACGCACGTGCGGTGTAAGTAGCGGGCTAGCAGGCGACCGGCGCGCGCGGCACGCTCGCTACAATTACAAACGCGAGAGATGTTTGTGCGTGTTCACGTAAAACTAGCGGCAGAGCGCGCGATTACCCCGCGACGTCAGGTAAGATCAACCAGTTTGAACTTATGAAATCGCGCAAACGCCTGGCGGCTAATGTGAACACGAACTCGCAACGTCTCCGCGCCCGAACCCGCGCCCGCGCCCGCGCGTTTCTACGTGAACAAGCACTAACACCGCGTAACTCAAAATAATGAACTTTTCAGGAGACTAAAAAAACTGTCTAGGTATACAAACCTAGAAGTTTTTTTAGACTAAAAAAACTGTCTAGGTATACAAACCTAGACAGTTTTTTTAGTCTCCACCGCGTAACTCAAAATAATGAACTTTTTAACTAAAAAAACTGTCTTTTTTAGCCTCCTGAAAAGTTCATTATTTTGAGTTACGCGGTGTTAGAACTTAAGCGACGATATGTCAGTTTAAACCTGTCAAATTAGTTCGCGCCTGACGTAAATTGATGTATTTTTGGTCGCCATGTTTATAATCGCGTAGCTAAACTGTCTGTCTATGGACTATCCTAATTTGACAGGATTAAACTAAAATGTTATCTGCTATCCTTTTCTTAATGAAACAGAAAGACAAAGACGTTAGTTGTGTTAGTTTATCACAAACTAAACTAATTTTAAGTTATGTGCATCTTTTTCTTTCCATTTCGTTATGAAAAGGACGGAAGATGAAATGTCAGTTTATTCCTGTCAAATTAAGAAACTCCATAGACATTTGAGACGCGATTATAAACATGGCGACAAAAAATACGCCAGTTTACTAGAGGAGCGCACTAATTTGACAGGTCTAAACTGACATTTCATCATCCGTCCTTTTCTTAACGTAATGGAAAGAAAAAGATGCACATAATTTAAAATTAGTTTAGTTTGTGAACAACAGAATCGGCGTCGTTGTCTCGTATTTCTTTTAAATCTGATGAACTAAAGCATATTTTTTTATAAAACGTTGCCCGCACTAGAAATTACTCTTGTATCGTGGGTGCGTTTAAAAACATTTAAACTCACATACACAAACAGCCAGACGTGTAACCTGTAGACCAGATATGGCGAACCAAGGGCACGGGTAACGTTGATGGCACGTATCAAAGTAATTTCAGCACGACATAAATTCTGAAATTTCATTAAAGCTACCAATGGGCCACGCCATGTTCGTCCCGCACCCTACTAACACCTTCCAAAGGTCTAGAACTACAGGATCCTGAGAAAGGTCAATAGAGATTTTAAATAACAATAATATGCAAATATGTATAGTTAAAGTTTTTATGCAGTCATCACTAAGCCAAGATTTCTTCGTTGGTTTGTCACTGCTACATGAATTTTTTAGTTGGAAAAACGGCACGTACATAGAGGTTCGCCATCCCTGCTGTAGACGATACAAATATTTGTCACGTGAGGGGATCGGACCCGCGAAAAATCTCATATGAGATGTGTGGCTCAGACTAGGAAGCTAAAAAGCCCCCCTCAGACGCACGGCCTAATCAACCAGACATCTTGGGGACGCATATGAAGCCAAAAGAGGCATTAGAATTAAGATTTATAGACAAAAAAGGCATAAGGATAAAGAAACCTAATAAAATAGATAAAAGGAAGAAATACGTTTTGTTTTGGGAGACATATTTACAAAAAACTTTGGAAACTTATATGTAGGTACTGATCACGTTTTTTTTTTTTTTGGAGATTTTATTTACTCGTCTATTGTTATATTTACTTACTCAAATATGTATACAATGAGAAAAGCAATAATATTTCTTTTTTTTTCTAATTGAAATGGTGCAGAGAAACTCCGAGCATAGCTTTCCATCGCCCTTTGTGTGACTCTGAGCCTTCGTATGAGGCCCACTGTAAGCGACCACGTTCCAGTTTCGTATGTCATCATCAGACCGATGAGCTGGTGAAGGTCTCGGGAAGCTCAGAAGTCTTCAAGGCTAGAGTGAATAGGCTCTTAATAAACTAGTGCGCTTTAGCATCAACGATAGCGTCACCGCTTACCATCAGACGGGATTGCGGTCAAGCGCTAGTTTATAATTTATAAAAAAAAAACACGAATCAAAGATCTTATAAATGCCTGTAAATTAATTTACGAATTAAATTTAGGTTTTTTACAGATTCATGTCTATACTAGTACCAAAACGCAATGTTCAACGGGTTCGAAGTAGGTACTTGTATAGCCGCTAATAAATATTTAGGATATGTAATAAACTAAGTTTCACATTTTTGGAGATGTGCCAGTAAATTACTGCGTAAGCGAAATGTAGCCTTCTTTTAATTAAAAATTAAATTACCTACCCACATAGGAAGAAACACTCACTATATTATGTATTTTTCTACTATGATAATAGGCGGAATTAAAAAATATATATATTTTAAAGCATTTTATTAATTTCAAAAATAACTAGCATATAATCACGCAATATTACTAAATTTATAACATACTATGAGGAAATACACACAAAGTAGCGAAAGATGCCGTTGTTAAAAACATTATAAACATCTTCATTACAATTCAGTACTAATAGTTTACTTTGTCGTTACCCATTCTGCTAATATACAATACCAATTTATACGTATCTCCAATAATTTCTAATATGCCTACTTATCTCTAATTTGTTTTTACATTGATATATGCGTCAAGCGATGATCACTGACATATGGAGTAAGATTTTCTGTGTTCATAAAGTAATTCAGGATGTACTAAAATAATAACAGGACTAGAGAGGTGTAAGCAGCAAGATAATAGTCAAATAATATTAAAAGCAAATATCACTTGGTGGCGATGCCAACGATTACACATAGATGAAGATATAATGTGGTTTGAACTCCAGAAACACAAACATACTATGGCTATGCTGTGTTAACAACATCATCTTCCCAGGTTATGTTAGAGTCACCTTCTCGTTTAACTGGAGCCAACTGTATATAAGTATTTTACGTGGAGCGACAGTGGGAGGCTATCTGACCTTAACATCCTAATTACTGGATTATACGATGCCCCTTACCAAGACTGGATGTCCGACTTTTGGGCTTCTGACGACCAGTAAGGACTATCAAAGTTGCGTGTCATGAACAAGTCTTATAATTCAGTACACAGGAAATAGTAAGTACACACATTGTGATAACCTATCTGAGTGCACTTCATCTATTTATAATCATTGTCAAGTATAACCCAGTCTATGATTTCGATGACAAAGTATTGTATATAAAAGAAATATTAATATGCATGCAAACAGTATTCAAATTAAAATGATTTTTATTTTGAGCTCTAAAACTATTCAAAAGAGTAAATTATAATATTTGTGACATTAAAATGTTATATTGAATTAAAACCCCCATGTACCTTGACGTATTGCCAAACAGTAATTTACAGATATATAAATATCATATATAAAAACATCAATTTTACTTATTTCGATAACATATATTTCAAATCACGTACGGCAGAGCACTGAAATTTAATTTCTATATACCTTTTACTACCAATTATAGGGACATGACTTGTTTGACATTTGACACATACAAAAATGATACGTTAATTTAAATGTATGATCACTAATCAATATGATAATTATAGATTTGAAATAATTATAAACTATGAGAAGGATTTATAAAGAAAAACTAAGTATAAAACATAAATTCACAGAATCATGAAATTTATACTGCTAAATATAATGATACAATACATAATAAAATATTATATAAATTCTGCTTTGAGCTCAGCTACTGTTTTTAAAATACAGTGATAAAATAGATTTCAAAGTAACACCAAGTTCATGCTAAAACTGATATTGCAATGTTTGCACTACAGTTTACACTACACAGCATGAAATAGCAGCCGGTGTTCGTCGATTGCTTCACTACCTACATCAATCTAACATCCTCAATTTTAGTATAAACCCGAAAGCATACCTTTGCCTTATTAGTCTATCATATGGCAGTTAAGTAAAGGTATTAAATCCGGTGGCATCACAACGAACTAAAAGAACAATAATGTAGCCTCAAAAGATCCTAAAATATACACTGATCATTCCAATCTAAAATTCTAAAACAAAACTACAAGTCTCAAAATCTATAGTGCCACCATGACACGTGTCATTGACGTGTCACAAACGTCATCAATACAACATCAATGGAAACATGCGCACGGAGCTGGTTTTGAACCAATCAGAGCTTAGTGTAGGTGTTGTGTCGATACTGCTTAGTGTCAGGGTGGATCACAGCGCGGTGTCGCACGCGGCACTTTTGTCTCGCTCAATGAGTGATGACGGTGGAATACAAACACAGGGGTAGCACGTGTCTGTATGGAAGTCGGTAGTTCTTAACTGTGCGCGCGGCGAGGCATTTGAGTGACGTGTACCGCAGGGGGTTGACGATGGCGCTGAGGCTCTGTTGCGTCGACTTGAGGATCTCTTCGGGCGTCTCGCCCTCGTAGTTGACTGTGTCGATATGAGCTCCATGTGAAAGTAACTCACGGACCACCTCAGCGGGACATGGGTTCAGCTGAAAATGTTAAAGAAATTTGTTGTATGTGGTTTTAAAAGGACAAGAGGGAATACCAGTTTTTTGGATAAAAGATTGGGCGAATTCGTTGGGTTTAAAATAATCGGAAAGCGACATACAGGGTGTATCTGACATCGTAATGCAAACTTCGCGAAAAGGCTAGACCGCATGCCACTAATAAAATTATGATAGTCATTTATGTCGTTAATGAACGGTTACAGAAATAACAATGTTTAAAAAAAATGTCGGGTCGGCCTTTGAACGTTGAAAGGGTGCCGCCGTGCGGGTTTATAGGTATGACGTTGATCCCTAATGTGAACTCTATTAAATCAGCTGATAAGATAGTTTTTCGAGTTTTGTTTTCATTACGCTTTTTTGTGTAATTAGCGAATTAATTAATTTTTACTTCAAAATCTTATTGGGTTATAAAAGTATAGCAATTATGAACGGTCTAAAGTGAAAAAAACGACATATATATTTTTTTAAATCATGAAAAAGCCGACGAAAAATTCCACCACTGGGGGGTTCAGAATCATGCACTGGATCCATGGTACTGGTTTGTGCGTCGATGTCAGATACACCCTTTATACGACATTGAATTAGTATAAGGTCGTCTTTATTAGCCTATTTACATCCCTGTTCAATCACGGTTGTTTGGCAAACTGCAATTAAAGTTAAACTTAGTGTGTTGCTATGTATGTTATATTTCTAATAATTGATGAGCGTGTTCTTTCATGCAGTGACAAATCAAAGGAACAATGGCAATTTTAACAAAAAGTTATGGTCTAGTATTTTATACCAAAAATATAGTTTATTGTATATCAAACACATACACTACATAAAAAATACTTTCAATAGGTACTACAAAATATACAATGGGCGGCCTTATCGCTATTGCAATCTCTTTCAGGCAACCTTAGAATCGACAGAGATATTCCTGGACTAAAATAGTGACGCAGGAATAATTGGATACATACATATCCAACATTATACATACGTAACTAAATATATACATATAAAATATATAGTTAAGCAACGAAAACTAAACGAAAACCATAGATGATTGTAGTTAGGACACCAAGATCACATCGACAACTAGTGTTCTTCACGATAGGTGTTTTGAACACCTGTAACGACTGCGTATGTATGTTTTATTTCCACTGGCAATGTATTTCATAAATACTAATGGTTTATCAAGGAACGAAATGGAAACCGCATTTTGCACTTCAAGTTGTGATGACCTTAAAAGACTTTGTGTGCGAGTTACAAAGAAACTGAAAACGTGTTTTGCGAAAGGTGTTAGGCCGGGGAAAAGACCACACTAAACAGAAGTGAAAGAATATGAGCAATCCAGTTTCACATGAAATTCAGAAAAATGGCCATATTTGCCTAGAGCGAATATAAACCTTATACAAAATTTTGAAGTCCCTCAAGCTTATCTAGTTGGTCTGGGGTATAATCAAGACAGCTGACATCAGCATAGTCAAAAATGGGTAGAAGAAGCGATTGTTCAAGCGCAATCTGCGTGGCAGTTTACCATTTGTTACAAGTTTGTTAAATATATTCAATAAAGCATCATTTTTGGCTATCCGTGACTATCATTCAAGCTAACAACCAAGGTGTGTGCGAACCATTCAGCAGCGCATAAATCTGTTTGGTCCTTCGAGCCGGATGTAATACGAAAAATGTTTTGCATGAAAGCAACTTCTGCTCCTGGTTGCAATGTGGACAGTTTTTTGAATTTTCATTGTCTTTTGTCAATGAATTTTATCTACGGTATGTTAAGAAAACCCTGTCCGACCCATAAGGATAATAAAGGTTAGGTAAACACATGACCAAATATAATATAAAATTTTACGTAATCATCATAGTACCAATACAAATGAATTTTGAAATAATCGTTTTTTCCCGCGAATTAATTCCAACTTCCCCGAAATTTGGTAATTTTCAAAAAAGTGACAACACCGGTATTATTATGAGCGAATAGCGATGCGACCACGTGCCGCGTGCCCTGCCGCCCGCCGCCCGCGGGCGGCAGGCGAAGGGTGGTTAACGCCTATTTATTAAGTTACCTCTTTTTTAAATGAATCACTATCGGATCCCACGATGAAGTGTCCACATCAAGGTTATTAATTGCGTTGCGTTGTTAGTGTTCATGGAGTTTTTTAACTGATGCTGCTGATAAATGTTGAGTGATAGGAACAAAGAGTAATGAATTGAGATCATTCATCATCATCATCATTTCAGCCGAAAGACGTCCACTGCTGGACATAGGCCTCCCCCAAGGTTCTCCACGACGACCGGTTCTGCGCCTCCCGCATCCAGCGGTTTCCCGCGACCTTCACCAGGTCGTCGGTCCACCTTGTCGGGGGCCTACACACGCTACGTCTTCCGGTGCGTGGTCGCCACTCGAGAACCCGTCGGCCCCATCGGGCATCGGTCCTACGGGCAATGTGTCCAGCCCACTGCCACTTCAGTGTTGCAATTCTTCGGGCTATGTTGGTTACTCTCGTTCTTCTGCGGATCTCCTCATTCCTGATTCGATCGCGCAGTGAAACCCCAAGCATAGCCCTCTCCATTGCCCTTTGAGTGACTTTGAGCCTTCTCATAAGGCCCATTGTTAGCGACCACGTCTCAATTCCATAAGTCATCACTGGCAACACACACTGGTCGAAGACTTTTGTCTTGAGACACTGCGGTATTTCGGACGAGAAGATTCTTCGTAGCTTCCCGAAAGCAGCCCAGCCGAGTTGAATTCGACGATTGACCTCTTTCTCGAAGTTGGACCTTCCTAACTGGATAGTTTGTCCAATCTCCTTTTGGCGCAGCATCGTTGGTCGTGTTGTTGGGTTTAACATTGCATCACCTCGCTCAACTGCCGTCTTCCTTCCTATTCGCTCAGTTTTTCTGAGTGAATAGGCTCTTAATAAACTAGCGCGCTACACCATCAACGATCGCATCACTGCTTACCATCAGGCGGGAATGCGGTCAAGTGCTAATTTATAATTATTAAAAAAAAAAAAAAAAAAAAAAAAAAAAAAAAAAAAAGTACACGTAACTGTCAACAACTTCGAGAACTGAGTCTCCAATATTTATAGGAGTCGGTACAACATGGGCATTAGACATGACTTTCGTCTTGCCCATGTTCATTTTGAGACCGACTCGCTTGGAGGCCCTCCTGAGGTCTTCGAGCATTGTACTCAGGTCCTCCGCGGTCTCAGCCATGACTACGATATCATCAGCAAACCGAAGGTGTGTCATGTACTCGCCATTGATGTTGATGCCCAGTCCTTTCCAGTCCAGAACCTTGAAGACATCCTCCAATGCAGCGGTGAACAATTTCGGGGAGATAACATCTCCCTGTCTGACACCACGCTGCAGAGGTATTGGTTTCGAAGTCTGATCCTGTATTCGGACTGACATGGTGGCGTTTTCGTACAAACCCTTCAGTGCCTCAATATACCGATAGTCTACTTGGCACCGCTGGAGAGACTGCAGTACAGCCCAGGTCTCGATCGAATCAAAGGCTTTTTCGTAGTCCACAAACGCCAAGCAAAGGGGTAGGTTATACTCCTCGGTCTTCTGTATAACCTGCCGTAGCGTATGTATGTGGTCTACTGTGCTGAAGCCCTTTCGGAAACCGGCTTGTTCGGGTGGCTGGAAGTCGTCAAACCTGCAGACAAGACGATTCGTGAGGACTCTCGAAAACAACTTATAGACATGACTCAGAAGTGAGATGGGTCTGTAGTTTTTCAAAAGGGTGTTGTCACCCTTTTTGAAAAAGAGTACCACCACACTTCTGTGCCATGCCTGTGGCGTTTTTCCCTTGACTATGACGGAATTAAATAACTTCTGAAGGGCCCTAAGGATCGGTTCACCACCCGCCTTCAGTAGCTCTGCCGTTATTCAGTCATCGCCCGGCGCCTTGTTGTTTTTAAGTTGTTTCAGAGCCAATCGAATCTCCTGCAGGCTGACGTCCAGGATATCTTCGGTGTAGTGTCGGGTTAATCTTGCTCTAGGGTCTTCAGCAAGATTTAATGCGGGTTTTGTCCTCGAAGTGTAGAGCTGTCCATAGAAATTCTCGACTTCCCTCAAAAGCTCGGGCCCGGACGTTATGATCTTGCCGTCGTCAGTATTCAGCTTGCTTAGCCGGCTATGCCCAATAGTCAGATCCCTAGCGAAAACTTTAGAGCCTCTGCTTCGCTCTATGGCCTCCGTTATACGCTCGGTATTATACCGACAAAGGCCGCGCTTCAGAGACTTTGAGATCTGCTTATTGAGCTGCCGGTATCTGTAAGCATCACTTGACGAACGCAAAACTATCTCACGTCTATCCTCCATGAGCTCGAGAGTGTAGTCCGAGAGCTTTTTAGTTCTATTTGTACGGCGGGTCTTAAAATACTTGGTCCCGACCGTACGGACAGCTTCTACAAACCCGCCATTGTATTCGTCCACGTCACCACTTAGGCATTCGAAGCGATTTTGGAGCTCGAGCTGGAAACCTTCGGAGTTATGGATTTGGATAGGTGCTGGCCGGAGCGTAGACTTCATCAGGCGAGATCTTTCGGACACTATGTTCAGATTCAATGTGCCTCTGACCATACGGTGATCGCTGCCGCATTTGAGCGAGTTGATCACTGAGACATCATTGAATATGTGCCTTTTTGTCGTCATAATGAAGTCTATCTCGTTCTTAGTGACCCCGTCGGGACCTATCCAAGTCCACTTTCGCTGTTCACGCTTCTTGAAGAAGGAGTTCATCATAAAGAGCCATCATCCTTCTCCATGAAGCCAGCTAACATGTGGCCTCGGTAGTTCCGACGCCCAAATACAAAATTTCCCAGTCCGAGCTCTTCACCGCTCCGTTTTCCAAGTTTAGCGTTAAAGTCCCTCATGATAACGCTGTAGTGAGTTTTAGAGCTATGTATGGCTTTAGAGATGTCCTCATACATAGTCTCTACTTCATCGTCGGAGTGTGTCGAGGTCGGGGCGTATACCTGAATGACCTTCAGCGAATACCGTTTGGTTATTCTGAGTACCAGGAACGCCACCCTGGTCGACACACTCTCGATCTTCACTACATTGTCCACAGGAGACCTGTGGACGAGGAACCCGAATGAATTGAGATGTGACGTGAAAATATTCTATTATTGTATCTGCGGTTAAGGATCTCCCATGAACCATACATTTTCGAGCTCATTGATAAATGCTGAATAAGTTTCTCGGCTTCGCCTTTCACTTTGCTTTTAAGAAACTGCATTCTCTGTGCGCTAGAAAGAGATGGATTGAAATGGATAGTCTCAACAAATAAATCTTTGAATGCTGTCCAGTGTTCGCAGCTACCACTAAGGCTGGAATGTCGATGATCGGCGTCGACCTTTCGATTTTAGAAATGATGGTTCTTTCATTTGATTGTAAACGAGCTCGCACGTATTGTAAGATATCTCATATTGTACGTCGGCTTCGTTAGGCGTTTACCCAACACCAATAAAGTGAATCAACTGCTTTCCATCTTGACTCTAACACCTTTCAGCCGTCCTCAAACTGCCAATTTTCTTTGAAGAGGTCCACATTGATATTTGATGCGGTTCTTTGGAAACCTTGCTCTTTTGTTTGCGTAGTATCTCATCTGTTCCGCTGTTATTCGTAATCTCAGCTATTTAAGGCACCTTTATTGAAAGGGTTGGTAGGTTACCTGGTCCAGTTTCACCTGCACCTTGTTCTTGAAGAAGTTTTGGCTCCGAAGACTGCGAGGGCGACGGTGCTAGCTTGAACTCCAAGGCTGACTGCTTTATTAAGGGTGATGTTGGTTTTTGTTCTTGATTTAAATATTTTATAAAGGATTCCCTAGCGCTTCTGTAAAATTGTTTAGTCTGTTCATAGGACTCCTGCACAAAGTATTGGTACGAAGGATCTTCGTGCTCGTCAATCTTCTCGTGGTTAATTTGAAATTCTGCCCAATACTTGTCGAGGCACTATCTTTTTTGCACACTGTTGGGTGTCTTACGGCTTCCTCCGTCTTTTTTTAAATTGATCAGAAGTTTATGAATTGCCTATAATTTGAGTTTGTATAATTTGAATATTGAGTTTGGATAAATCTATAAATGATGGAAAAATTTGTAACAAATATTTTGAGTCACATAATCTGTTTCTGCCGATACTATTGGTGTGCTTCAGTAATCTCTTGTATTTGCTACTGCTTGTGCAGTGATCTTCGCGGTCCGTATCCTCTGTGGAGGTGACGCTTCCTACATATAGCTGGTTCGATGCTGTCGATCGTCCCATACAAATCGCCACCGCATAAACTTGTGATCTTGAGACATGAAGGACGAAAAGATCTCGAGGCTCGAAGGACCAAAAGATCTTGAGGCTCGAAGGACCAAAAGATCTTGGGGCTCGAAGGACCAAATGATCTTGAGGCTCAAAGGACCAAAAAGCTGTATGTACTGCTCAATGTTTCCACACATCTTGGTTGTTAGCTTGAATTACAGTCACGGATAGCCAACGATGATGCTTTATTGAATATGTTTAATTAACTCGTAACAAATGATATATTATAATGTGTAAATCTGAGGTATCAAAAGAAACTTAAGGTAGGATCATCCAGTCGATTCTAGAGACCGTCCTAGAAGTCCCATACGTATCTTTTGCTCCAGTCGCACATGCGGGTCAGATCAAGATTGATCGTTAAGATAGCTCACGTTCACAAGTCATAAGAAATTTGTAAATCATTTGTATAAAGATGGAAGAAAGAAATTAGTTCTTCTAAGATTGAGTTATCAAAAACTAAAGGAGTTAAAAGTAGAGGGGATAGCACGGGATCCTGAGGTACAACAAGCAGACGTTTTCCTCGGGGAAGATAATGTGTCTTAGCTACAAATGCATTGTAACAAAGAAAGCAGTCAATTACCGATGGAGATATATATAGAGATGGTTAGAGAAGGATAGTGATATTGGCAGTGGGGTAATCAGAGCGCGTGGGTAGCTTACCTTGCAGACTAAATGCAGCGGCGTGTTCCCGTCGGCATCCCTCGCGTCGGGGGGCGCGCCCAGCCGCAGCATGAGGCGCACCAGCGCGGCGCCCGGCGCGTCCCCGGGCGGCCACGTGCGCGAGCCGCGCCCGCGCGCGCCCTCCGCCGAGCACGCCACGTGCAGCGCCGAGCGGCCCTGCCGCACCTGCACGCCCACGTGGGGTTACAGCACAGATACAAAATAATCACGCCCCGCGCGCCCTCCGCCGAGCACGCCACGTGCAGCGCCGAGCGGCCCTGCCGCACCTGCACGCCCACGTGGGGTTACAGCACAGATACAAAATAATCACGCCCCGCGCGCCCTCCGCCGAGCACGCCACGTGCAGCGCCGAGCGGCCCTGCCGCACCTGCACGCCCACGTGGGGTTACAGCACAGATACAAAATAATCACGCCCCGCGCGCCCTCCGCCGAGCACGCCACGTGCAGCGCCGAGCGGCCCTGCCGCACCTGCACGCCCACGTGGGGTTACAGCACAGATACAAAATAATCACGCCCCGCGCGCCCTCCGCCGAGCACGCCACGTGCAGCGCCGAGCGGCCCTGCCGCACCTGCACGCCCACGTGGGGTTACAGCACAGATACAAAATAATCACGCCCCGCGCGCCCTCCGCCGAGCACGCCACGTGCAGCGCCGAGCGGCCCTGCCGCACCTGCACGCCCACGTGGGGTTACAGCACAGATACAAAATAATCACGCCCCGCGCGCCCTCCGCCGAGCACGCCACGTGCAGCGCCGAGCGGCCCTGCCGCACCTGCACGCCCACGTGGGGTTACAGCACAGATACA
Source organism: Sesamia inferens (assembly GCA_037179545.1). Taxonomy (NCBI): domain Eukaryota; kingdom Metazoa; phylum Arthropoda; class Insecta; order Lepidoptera; family Noctuidae; genus Sesamia; species Sesamia inferens. The sequence continues at coordinate 27,262,113 of CM073933.1, read as the reverse complement.
AAATAATCACGCCCCGCGCGCCCTCCGCCGAGCACGCCACGTGCAGCGCCGAGCGGCCCTGCCGCACCTGCACGCCCACGTGGGGTTACAGCACAGATACAAAATAATCACGCCCCGCGCGCCCTCCGCCGAGCACGCCACGTGCAGCGCCGAGCGGCCCTGCCGCACCTGCACGCCCACGTGGGGTTACAGCACAGATACAAAATAATCACGCCCCGCGCGCCCTCCGCCGAGCACGCCACGTGCAGCGCCGAGCGGCCCTGCCGCACCTGCACGCCCACGTGGGGTTACAGCACAGATACAAAATAATCACGCCCCGCGCGCCCTCCGCCGAGCACGCCACGTGCAGCGCCGAGCGGCCCTGCCGCACCTGCACGCCCACGTGGGGTTACAGCACAGATACAAAATAATCACGCCCCGCGCGCCCTCCGCCGAGCACGCCACGTGCAGCGCCGAGCGGCCCTGCCGCACCTGCACGCCCACGTGGGGTTACAGCACAGATACAAAATAATCACGCCCCGCGCGCCCTCCGCCGAGCACGCCACGTGCAGCGCCGAGCGGCCCTGCCGCACCTGCACGCCCACGTGGGGTTACAGCACAGATACAAAATAATCACGCCCCGCGCGCCCTCCGCCGAGCACGCCACGTGCAGCGCCGAGCGGCCCTGCCGCACCTGCACGCCCACGTGGGGTTACAGCACAGATACAAAATAATCACGCCCCGCGCGCCCTCCGCCGAGCACGCCACGTGCAGCGCCGAGCGGCCCTGCCGCACCTGCACGCCCACGTGGGGTTACAGCACAGATACAAAATAATCACGCCCCGCGCGCCCTCCGCCGAGCACGCCACGTGCAGCGCCGAGCGGCCCTGCCGCACCTGCACGCCCACGTGGGGTTACAGCACAGATACAAAATAATCACGCCCCGCGCGCCCTCCGCCGAGCACGCCACGTGCAGCGCCGAGCGGCCCTGCCGCACCTGCACGCCCACGTGGGGTTACAGCACAGATACAAAATAATCACGCCCCGCGCGCCCTCCGCCGAGCACGCCACGTGCAGCGCCGAGCGGCCCTGCCGCACCTGCACGCCCACGTGGGGTTACAGCACAGATACAAAATAATCACGCCCCGCGCGCCCTCCGCCGAGCACGCCACGTGCAGCGCCGAGCGGCCCTGCCGCACCTGCACGCCCACGTGGGGTTACAGCACAGATACAAAATAATCACGCCCCGCGCGCCCTCCGCCGAGCACGCCACGTGCAGCGCCGAGCGGCCCTGCCGCACCTGCACGCCCACGTGGGGTTACAGCACAGATACAAAATAATCACGCCCCGCGCGCCCTCCGCCGAGCACGCCACGTGCAGCGCCGAGCGGCCCTGCCGCACCTGCACGCCCACGTGGGGTTACAGCACAGATACAAAATAATCACGCCCCGCGCGCCCTCCGCCGAGCACGCCACGTGCAGCGCCGAGCGGCCCTGCCGCACCTGCACGCCCACGTGGGGTTACAGCACAGATACAAAATAATCACGCCCCGCGCGCCCTCCGCCGAGCACGCCACGTGCAGCGCCGAGCGGCCCTGCCGCACCTGCACGCCCACGTGGGGTTACAGCACAGATACAAAATAATCACGCCCCGCGCGCCCTCCGCCGAGCACGCCACGTGCAGCGCCGAGCGGCCCTGCCGCACCTGCACGCCCACGTGGGGTTACAGCACAGATACAAAATAATCACGCCCCGCGCGCCCTCCGCCGAGCACGCCACGTGCAGCGCCGAGCGGCCCTGCCGCACCTGCACGCCCACGTGGGGTTACAGCACAGATACAAAATAATCAAAGCGAACCACAAAACCGTTTCAAAGTACTTTCTGTTTATTTTTTTGTGACGTATATCGACGTTTACTGACTGAAACATACCTATTACTTCACTTGCCTGCGCGCCAGGAGCCACGATAAATCTTTCGAAACCCCGCGGCCCTGGCAGACCTCGATCTTCATGGGCACGCCACGATCGTGGCGGTAAGACGGCTGATCCACTCTTCCGTAATGGAGGAGTGGATCAACCGAGGACATGGCGCCCCCACCTTCCGGACAACCCAGATCCTTTCTGGGGGACGCGGGTGCTGCAGAGCCATGGTCAGGAGCGAAAGCGCATGGGACGGGGTCGTCTCCTTCTACGAAGCAGTAACGCAAACAAAGGAGACGCGGCCGAGAAGGAGAGAGAGGCACAAAGTTCTCTCCCTTCCCGACGACGGAGCGGGGGTCGCCGTCGCATGGCCAAAGCCGACCTACTGCCTCCACGATAATGGCCGACGGGCGAAGGACCCAGGAAGTCCAACGTCCGTCACATGGCCGAAATGACGTTGTGACGCGTTCGCACATGCCACTCAGATGAGGAGAGCAGCAGCTGAGGGCTGCTCGCGCGAGAAGAGACCCGTCGAACTCGCGACGACGGGTCAAGGCCTGTCGGGGGTACCGTAGAATTGAGAGGACGCGGTACCCCGGATAGGCAGGTTACTAACGCATAGATGGTTTTTTTAGCCGGTAAGAGTCCGGCACACCCATCCGCGTCCCTGAGCGGAGCCTGGTCCTTACCGCCCGTAGCTAGCGACTACAGTGGCCGGGAGTACGGTATTGTCTCCCTCACGTGAGTCTCCTGCGGCGGCTAGAGGCGTGAGGGCGCTGAGATTCCCGCTCCCTCACGCGCTCTGTCTCCTCCTTTGCCAGCATCACTGCGTCGCAGAAGGAGGTGACGAACTGCCATGCACTCTCATATATCGACACCCTTGATTGATGTAAATATTTATTAAATGCTACCCATTAAATCTTATAATTTTGCATTAATTTTGAATTAACCTTTATAAAATCCAGTCGGTAAATGTGACTGTCAATCGCCTATTTATAACATTTACAAAAAAAAATCTACTCACCGTAATATCTAACTTAACAAGCGAGTAAACAGCTTTGTGGATCTTCCTGGAGACCTCATCATCACATTCAGGTTCCTCAAGTAACCGCGCCATTAACGCCGCCAGGTGTAAGGAGATGACCAGCACCCTTTGTAAAGTGCTCAGGGTTTGTTCTCTGTCAATACTGAGTTTAGAATCTAGGAGCTCCATGCCCCGGTGTATTTCAGATAATGCCTTACTGAATACTGGTTCAATGTCTTCGAAGGTCACGGGGGGAACTATACGACCTGGAAGATAGAAATTTGTGGTTATAATAATGTGTAGCAGCTGCAACACATTCGGACAGGACGCCCCTTGTGAAGGGTTGACTATAAATCACATTAGGATCGCGGAAGTCATGGCGGGCGTCGCTACCACCCATCGCGAAGGTGCCTATAAACCTCACCACAGGAGCACATCTGTTGGCCATCGTCGATGTGCGTGGGAAATCGTTTGCGCGTCGTCTTGCATGTAAACTGTGAATTGGCGCGCTCTCTACACCGACCAATCACACGCCGCGCTATGCCTCGATCAACGAATCAACATCGAGAACGCACGCGACAACGGGTGGATTTCTGTAGTACAGCAAACTGTTTTCCTATTGGTTACCCCACTATTGTTTAGATTTAGCTAAGTTTATTTAAGTCAGTGCATAGCTTGTAAGAGACATTCTTGTTCATACTCATGTACATATTGATCCATACATCACATTCTTATACACGTCATACACATTGTACTCTTTTACATACGTACAATACACAACGTTCAATTCACCTGAGTTTTAATTACGTAACACGCCCTACGCGCTACAATTGTTTCTATGAAAATGGGTATAGCGCATACAAAATATTATAAACTACTGCTGAACCGCGATCCCGCCTGATGGTAAGCAGTGATGTAATCGTTGATGGTAAAGCATAACCACTAGTTTGTTAAGAGCCTATTAATTGTAGCCCTAAAGATAAATTAAATTGTAATCGGATGGGAATATCGCGCATATTCCCCAAAATATATCTTATAGAATACCGAAAGTCTGGCTACCCCACGCATTTGGAGATTGTTCATAACCCAATCTGGATTCCCAATTAGCCTCTATCTACACCTCTCCAAAGAGTTCAAAACTGCTAGCGGGCATTTTGCTGCAGACCTTTGCTTTGTATAGCATTAGAAGCGGTCCCGGTATGAAGTTCCGCCGGACCTTTGCAAGAACTCTACGTTTCCTGGCAGCCATCTTGGCTTTGAACCGAATGAACCACCTAAAGTTCAAATTTAAAGAAATTTCAACTACCAAAAGCTGAAGGTGGCCGGTAAACTCCAAGCATACATTCATACAAGTAATCTATTGAAAATGAATACAAATCTCAACTAGAATAGAGTTGAAAAAACAGCATGTAGTGATTGTCACAGCAGTCCCTGAGAGACATGCTTGGTATAGACGCTCATTTGTCTAGGTACCTCTGAGCGGAGGGCGCGCGCGCTCGGCCAGCATGTAGGAGAAGAGTTCGGCGAAGCTGTAGAGCGAGGACTGCGTGAGCGGCGACAGCGGCGGCAGCACGGCGCGCTGCATGTCGAGCGCGTGGTGCCACAGCTGGCGGCAGCGGGCGAACCGCCCCGCGTCCGCGTACACCGCGCCGCGGTACCGCACGTAGTACGACGTATCGGGGTGCGCCGGGCCTACGGACAACCACCACAACTGATCACTGCACTACCAATGACCACTACTAAACGTCAGAAACTATATTTGTGCCAAGCTCGATAAAGAATAGAGGTAAACAAACCAATTTAGGATTATCTCAACTCACGTTTTACAAATTTCCTAATATTTACATGATTACCTACTTTTACATGCTGACTATTTATTAACAATTTCTATTGCGGCATATTTCAATAGAATCACTAGAATAACATGAATATTAATTAGCTATGTCGAAAAACCATTAAAAAGTCGACATAAAATTTACGTGATAGCGCTATAAACAAAAGACTATGAATAAATTTGAGAGATTTTTCAGTACAACTTTCCGTATTTCAACTACTTTTCAAACCAACTGCATATAATAAATGCATTATAATACATGCATAATAACACATGCATTATAATACTTTCAAGTATGGACAACGTATAATATATGTACCTATATGTAACAAAAATTTAACCTATGAGGAAATTGTCTTACGTGTGAGTCATGTTTCATTCAAAATCGATTAAGAATTCTATGCAAATCTTAAATATCTAAACATAAATAAAATGTTTACATTTAAAAGTAGAATTATTCTTCATCTATCTAGAAAATGTTAATAACATCTCCCTTTAGACGTAAACAAGTCGTTGCCTAGCAACGCTTTGTTTACCTCTATTGTTTATCGAATTTGGCCGATATATAAGTGCACGGTTCCTTTCAGTCTCTGTTTTACTGAACTCACCGAGAATCCTCTCTCTGATGACCAAGGCCTGCATGCGCATGCCGTCGGGGTCGGCGAGGATTTCTTCCAGCTGCTGTGTATTGCTAGGCTCCACCGCGTAGTCGTAGGCTTCAATGCGGGGGATGTCTTTAGGCTTGGGAATGGGCTCACTTCCGTCCGAAGGGAATCTGGATAATGATATAGAATGTAAGTCATTATGTGGCAAGTAGTTAAGGATTTCGACCTCGTATCAGCACGAACAAAATTAAAGTGGCTCAGACTGTATTAAAGACATGTTTCGCTTGCACATTTGTTAACTAACATTAGTCAAGTGTACCTACTATTTATTTAATATTGTTATTTGATTAATAAAAATATATTAGAAAGAAATAAATTATACATATGCATTTATAACTCGATACAATCAGATATAATCCAAATTACGCATCCCTTTCTTAAATTTGTTTATACGTACAAAGTTATTTTTTCTTTATACGAAACCTGAATATAATTTGTTCAGAATAAGCAAATGAATAGATTCCAATCATTTTTACACCATGTTATATTTTTTCACAAATACATTTAGAAATTGTTGCAGTGTCGTTACTGAGCGCGCTACGCAGCTTACGCGTGCGCATGCCCGCGCTCAGCTGACGCCACAGGTCAATGCACCCGGCTCTCCCGCCCCAACGGAGCGTGGACCATACTTTTGTTGGGACAACCAAGTAGGATAACAAGCTCATAACTTTGTGGTTTTTTCAAGATATCTTTTTGAAATTTTGTACATAAATTCTTTACTTAAAAATACTGGACATGTGTTTCGGGTTTCACATAAACAAAAAATAATTTTGTATATTTACCTCTTCACATAACTATTCGCTAGTACATTCATAAATAGTAAATATCTTACCTATCATCCATAGCTCGTTTCCAGAGCGCGAGTGCGCCGACCATGTCTCGTCTCTTGTCCACGTAGGTCGCACCAAGTAGTTCCAATGCGTCGATGCGTTGCTGTCTCGTCACCAGGCCGTACTCCGCGTTTATTAGGTGCTCGACTATGTGCGTGTGGCCTGTCACTGAGGCTGCTAGGAGGGGCGTCATACCTGCAATATATTATGAAGGTTATTTTGGGGCCCGCGACTATAAATTAACAGTCCCAAAGGTCGATCGACAGGTTCTGCTATGCTTGCAACGATTGGTCCGTTGATTAACATCATGACATGCTAAGTCCCCTTTATGTCTCGGAGAGCACGTAAAACTTTAATTCGTGGATCTTTGACAGAAGTTATGAATCATCAACAGCGTGAAAGTGTGACAATCAGTCATACCACGACTTTCATATTACTCGGTAGTTGGGTTAAGCTGTCCAACTGAGTGCTGGTGAGAATTCAAAAGCGAAGGTAGAGTGAGTACCTTTTATGTCATATATGTTTGTACGGCATTGCGGAATAATGGATTAGAAGCTATATTGAAACAGAATGAAACTGATGCCGTACAGAATAAAATGACCAAATTTACCCTGGAAATTGTCAGAAAATCAAAAAAAATTACCGACTTTTTGGCGCATCATTTTTTACGGCACAGCGCGCTATCTTATTATTTTTCATGGATTTACCGATGGTAAAAATGCCCTACAAAAATATGACCCAAAAGGTACTCACTCTACATGCGCTTTTGAATTCTCACCAGCACTCAGTTGCACAGCTTACAAGTAACGACATAGAGCTGAATCTTATTATTTTATGCTCTTATATCGTCCTATATACATCACCTGGTGGTTCATATGACCCATCCATTTTTAGACATGGGCCTGTAGTCTATACCATGAATGGTGTTTCGTCTGGAGAGAGGACCATCCAAAGTAAACTAAAAGGACCGAGTTGTGTTTTATATCCGGCACCATTAAAAACATTCCTTACCATACGAATCAACGTCCATAGTTGCTCCATGTCCCAACAGCATTTTGAGTATATTAAGAGATCCGCTCTCAGCACAATCGTGTAACGCCGTGTTGCCTTTCACGCTCTTTCTGTTCACGTCCGCGTTTAGTGACAATAGGTACTTAGCGATTCTGATGTGGCCCTTGTAGCAAGCGATCATTAAACATGTGTGGCCGTGACGATTTGCTATTTCTATGTCTGGAAATAAAAAGATGGGTTTTTAGAATTAAAACCTTCAAGGAATTATATTTACAAATATCTAATTACTCAGAGAAAGTGGAAATTTATGCTCAGCTGCGACCCGAAGACAAGAAAAACAACCCTTCTTGTGCATCGCCTGAATCGCCCGAATACTTGAATCGTATTTTAGTCTTAAATGCGGTTCAGGTATTCCAAGGATTGCAGAAGTGAAAAACTCGTGATAACCAAAACATTAGACCTAATTTTCGTCAGTCTACTTCACAGAAATCATAATAACGACTTGTTATTACGATTTCTGTGGTCTACTTGTACCTACAGGTGCCATGACCCGCTGGTAATTGTACTAATAGACCAGCAACTACCCGAAACAGTCAAATTGCAATACATAGAACCTTGCTTATGCTTTAGCGATAAAATAGAAAACTTATTAAAGACTCATTGTAGTCGCTTGATGCGCTGGCGCCTGTACAGACGACAGCGCAACAAACTATTACAATCTGTCAGATTTCCTTATTAGATTATCAACTTTATCTGTAAAGTAATAAGGCTCAAGGTTGATCGGGAATATTTGGGAGTTTCGGGTAGCTTAACCTACTATCATCCGTACAATTAGAAACCTTAATCAGTGTATATAGTGTTATCAGATTTCAAATGCACTATCATATCAGTTTTAAAACTTTGTTATAGATTTAATAATATTTTTTTATGTGTAAAATGTAATTTTTTAATAAGTTCATGTAACTCACCGGCGCCATTTTCGACTAGGAACTTAACGATATCAGAGTGGCCGTCAAAGCAGGCGGCCCTGAGGGGGGTGCTGTGCGTCCGTGTGGTGGAGTTGACATTGGCCCCGGCGCGGACCAGCAGCTTCACCAGCGGCAAGTGACCCGCGGCCGCGGCGCACCATAGCGGGGGCGCGCCCTCTATAGTCTCACCGTCGAATGTCACTGGAAATAATAAAATAGATAGGTTATGCTACTGAACGAAGGTCGACTTGGGTGAGAGTGGATAATTAAAACACTGGGATACTAATTAAGCGCGTATAATAAAGTAAACAGCAGTGCTTGCTGGTCACATTAAAATAAAAAAAATCGCCAGCTTTCATACTATCGCAGGTAACGACACCATAGCACGATCTAATTCTAACCCAACGCCATCTATCGAGTCAACATGTACACTTTAACGTTTTATATCAATAATTATAGCCCTATGATTCCGTTGATGTATAATTAATTAATTAATTATGTAGCAACTACTGTTTTTAAATTAGCTATTCTCTGGTCTAATCGTGTCAATCGCTTTGGTCCTCGGTTATTCCGTCCTTTCTCAATATCTGTGGCTGGTAACTAAGTCATAACAGCCGCGCGGTTCGGTAGATCAGGTTAAGTAACGCTTGACGATTGTCCGTGGATGGGTGACCACCTTCACATATAGAAGAGATTACATACACAAGACCTCACCGTGTCTCTGAAAGCACGTTGAGCCGTTGATTCCGGTCGTCAATTGTGGATGATTGGCCACGGGTTGTGGCGGTACGCAGTAGTTACGGGTTGTCAGTAGTCCGAAAGTCTGACAATTAGTCTTAGCAAAGGGTACCATATAACACAGTAACAGGATTGTGAAGGACATATTGGCAACCGCTTCGTGTAAAATGTGGTATTCATCTGCATCCGATTTGATGAGACCCGATCCCAACAAAGTATAAGGATAGCAGCCCGGAATCTAAAATCGCGCCCAATTGATGGCAATAGACTCGCCCCGTTCGACATAGAACTTAGTCCTAGCAAGCGATATATGGGTGTACTATCGGTACCTACACCTCGGTCCTGCTACACTACTGCCCCTTAGGGGGTTACAGGCGTAATGTTATGTATTATGTTATACTACTGTACTGTTCCTGAACAATTGACATTCCTAGTTTCTGAGACGTTCAGGTTGATTAGACTAAATGAACCACGTGCAAAAGACAGAGAAAATTTGTAATGAAAGGAAAATGGAGGGAAAAAAAAATGTAATCATGAGCACACGAGGTCGAAATTAAAAATATAACTAGTAAAACTACATTTGTCAATTTAAATCAGAGCTCAACGCATATTCTTGTGTACAAAAACTAGATCATACATTGTGCACTTATTTGAAAAATGGTTAGGTATCCAATAGATTAAGGCCAAGGTCGTGTAAACAATGGGACTATTAGTAATCGATTTGAACGTGTTTGTACCACAATTATAACAGGTTTTGAAGGTTTACACAAAGCACCACGGTGTTATGAAATCATAGATTATAAAAAGAAGGAGGATTATCTTATCGTTAAAAAGATTTATACATAACTATTAATTTATCCTCTTAAAACCTCCGAAAATTTCGAATCGTGCCGTTTAGCTAGCATACGGAGTTTTCTTGCTTAAGAATTTTCAACACAAATAACACGTACGGACGACAGCACAGCACCCTAACTGTCAGATATTCCCTATCAGTCTTGCCGCCAACCGATTGGTCGTGTTCCGTTTCCGTATATGATGTCTGGTAAAGCCATACGGAGGACAGGTCTGAGCAGTTGTGTTGAATGTTGTTGTGTCGGGAATTTTGTCGTGTAGGCTCACCAGATCAATCTCCCTGTGGTGCAGCATTGTTGGTCGTGTTGTTAAGTTTAACATTGCATCTCCTCGCTCAACTGCAGTCTCCCTTCCTATTCACAAAGTTTTTTTTAGTGAATAGGTTAAATAAACTACCGCGCTTTAACATCAACGATTGCATCACTGCTTGCCATCAGGCGGGATTGCGGTTAAGCATAATTTATAATTATTAAAAAAAAACAACCTTGAACCTTAATGCTTTAAAGATAAAGTTGATAATCTAATAAGGAAATTTGATGGTTTGTAGTAGTTTGATGTGGTGTCGTCTGTACATAAAATGTATTTCCAATACAAATCTGATCACTTCCAACACTTGGCGCTGAGATTAATCAAAGTTCTGAACCTGTGAGTCTGTAGGTCGTATGAAAGTCTAATGTATATTACTTGTATTTGAAAAGTTTTCTGTCTCGACTCCTACGCTTATAAGAGAAGCCGCTCGGGAGAAAATTGTCCTTGTATTAAATAAGGCTATGATTTATGGATATCGACATTTTCATAATTGGATGTGCAGAAATAGATTGTAGAAGTTTCAGTATAAAAATCAATATAACTAAAAGATATTAAAGTGATACCAACCTACTGGCGTTACTCAGACTCGCTTATTGTGTTTACGTCAACTTCATGTTAAAGTTCATGTGATGAATTACTGTTTTTCACGTTTCTCTTTAACCTAAAGGTTAAGGCCACAAAAGATTATAGGGATTTTTTAGAAAGTTGGTAGTACATAGTTGTCAAGTTATAAAAGAAAAAGTAAATCGTTTTAACACATAAGCAAATAATACCAAGCAACGTAGTACAAGAATGTTGAGTTCTTTCAGTAAACAGTAAGTACTTAAGCATCTATTTCAATGTTAATGACCTTAACGGAAAAAAATAAACCTATACTTGGTAAGCATTCAAGACAAGTTTATTGCCACATGGGAATAAACTTGCCTTTTGTGTTTAATTTGAATAGTAACATTGCTATTCAAACTAAACACAAAAGCTAAGTTTGCCACCAAGTTTCAGCTGAACATTTTGAAGTAAAATGGCTTCTGGCCAAACTATTGACGCAATTGGAAAGCCGTTCTGACGACGCGTGACAATTCGGCAATAAAGTAGATAAACATTTGTATTTACACGACAAACGAGTGATTAATTAAGGTCCTGATTGACCGACACGTTTCGCGGACTGGGAATGTCGGCGAAACTCTTCGCTGTTGGTATTGACCGCCTGACCTGATGCCAACACCGACACAATGGCATAGCGTTATTGAGAAACAATGGCCCCATTTCCTTGTTCGCAAACTGAACTAAATTTAAACTCAATGCAGCTATCATTTTCTTTCTATTTCATTAAGAAAAGGACAAAAGATTATCGCGAGAGATCGCCATGCATTTAATCACGTCTAAACTGTCTATGGAGTATCATAATTTGACAGGATCAAAATAATATTAATTTACCTTCTGTTCTTTTTTTAATGAAATAGAAAGAAAACGATGCACTTTACTTAAACTTAGGGTGGTTTGTAAACAAGGAAATCGAAATTGTACGCAATCAGTTTTAAAGTCAAAAGTTGAGACCTATAGTGAGCCATCTTGTACAAAGATGTCATCAATATTTTACCCTTTTCAAAATAAAACGGCAACTGTGATACTTTTTAAAATATTCAGATTAAGTATCTCACTCTGTCTTGTTGTATTATAATAAATTAAAAATACTGCATATTATGCTTGTTGAAAATTATGTTAAAGATCAAAGAACGAGTTATTACTGTTGCTGGTTGCATAATTAACGTGTTGACCCCAATGTTTAAATTATTTTAAGCGCACAATGACCGTGCATATTAATAAGAAATAAATGGTAAATTTAATATTATACTAATTAGTAATACAATTCATATAATGTACAGATGACGACCGCATATCAAACTACTACAATCTGACAAAGGAGACGGGCGAAATTGGGCCTGACCTGTACACAAATGAATTATTTGTCAATAATTTTCATTTATTTTTTTGTTTTCAATCATTTATTACCAATTCTGATATCGCCGGAATATAAAAGATATTATTTAACGTAAATAATACTGACTTTCTTTACTTTCACTTTTCAACAATGTTACCAGATGAAATACCAATCGTTAATAAGTTATAATCGATAAATCAAATTATTACAAAAATAAAAATAAAATTAAAAATGAATCAGTATATTTCTACCGATTCGGTTTAGAAAATCTTTTAATAAAAGGACTTAATTATATTATCTATTATTTCGTTATTAACAAAAACATCTTAAAACAAATTGATCAACGGTTCGATTTGATAATCGATTAATTATACTTTTTTATTATACAGGCAACTAAAACTCTGGTGGGCAACGTGACGACAAACGTCACATATCATTCCCTTCCGGCTTTGAATTTGCCATATTTTGTTTTCGTGTGCTATTATATTTTTTTGCAGCTTTGGCTACGCATTTAGGATTTTTAGGAATCTGACGGTTATTGTTTTGACCGACGACCCACGCATTTATTTCGATTCAACATAAAATGAGTGACCAACGTCTTCATTGCATCAACTGCGGCATACAACAGAGTAATCCTTCTATCGGATTACGACAAATAGAAGCGGAAAGCATTCTTTCAGTTATACAGCATTGGGTTGCACCTCAATTGGTAGGTATTTATTTAAAACGTATGTATTTAATTAAAACTTCATTTTGTGATAAGCAGTTTTCGAGTACAGTATAACAAGGATAACTATACATATATAGGTATATTATTGAAGCCAGTTTCAATAATAATATTCCTATATATATATATATATATCTCATTATAATGCACTTGAGTTATTTAAATTCCAAGTAAGATTTACAGTTTGATTATCAATTACGGAAGATAGTTCTTTTTTTATAACTTTAAGAATTCAACAATTCAATGAAACAATAGTTAAATTGAATAACCTTATATGAAAGCATTAATATAATATAATCCAAGTTTGACCACGATGTCAGTAAGAAGTAATATACACGCAATTCTGAAAGATACAGTTTTCTCGCTGTTTCTGCATCATACCTATTTCTGTAATTTTTATTTGTTGAAGCTGTAAATAACAATCTAATATTGTTGTAGGTCAATAGATCTCATCACATTTGCCAAGGATGCAGAGATTTAGCTGTGACTGCCTTGGGCACAGATGAGCAACTTCCATCTCTTATGACTGGACATCGCCAAGTGTGTGTGAACTGTGGACATTCAGTGTTGCGGGCAAGATCTCATTCATTGCACACTAACACCGAACGTGAAAGAAGAATTCATGCAGTCATTTCTGAATGGATATTGCCTCAGACTGTAAGTTTTTATTAGGTTTAGTTGTTTTGTATTTTGTACTACCACACACACACACTATCTATACTACCATTTTTTATATTTTTTTCACACTAATCTCTGAAATAGCAGTCAGCTTTAGAGAATCATTTTTGTATATTAGTGTCACATTCATGAGAAAAAATTAAATGGAAAAGGAAACTATCATATAGTTAGGCCAAAAGTTAGTGTAAAAAAAACAACTAATTATATTACAGCCTGTATTTCCAGAAGGTGTAGATTAGAAGAGATTTACTTTATTATTATTATTTATTTTCTTAACCTAGTGTACAATACATTGAGATAAAAGCACAAAACCGCAAAACCGTTTTCACGGTTTGTCTGTGGGACCGTAACAAACAGTGTATCTAAGTTAGTATCTAGCAAAGAAGTTACATTATTTACAAATATTACGTCTTACAGAATTGCTTACAGACTACTGAGTCATGTATGTATTACTTCTTTTTTTAGAAAAAGACTCATGATATATTTTTTTTTTTAGATTTCAAGAGCTCGAGCTCTCATATGTCATCGTTGCTGGGTGAGAGCTGATAGAAATGCTCATCATTTAATGACTGGACCATCTGGATCTTCAGCATCAGTAGATGTATCAAGTGAACATGATGAATCAACTTCACAGTCTAATATTGATGTAGCTAACAAACGAATATATAAAAACCAAAGACATCATGATCGAGAACATATGCATTCCTTTTTGCCACCGACTTTCAAAATTCGTTTATCTCACTTTGTAGTGCTTTTTTTTTGGAAGTTGGTTGTTATGTTTGTATAAAATACCCTCTGCTTTGCTAGACTTGCCTTACAATGCATTTAAAGCGCAAATCAAATCCAAGCTTTGTTTAAAGGCATATTTTCTGTAAATGACATCTTTCTCCAGAATTTCAGTAAGCTAATTCTGGAGAAATATAAGATACATACGAGTTCATATAATTTTCTTTTTCACAATGCATAAATATGTGAGCTGTCACACCCTTTATACCTGGGGCTTATATTTAAGTAATTAGTTTTTACTTATTTACATTTCCATTTTAATGATATTTTATTTTTGCTTTGCTGGTATTTTGGCGTGGCTAGCTGGCATATGATAAATAATTTCATTGTTGTTGTTTTCTGGTCTTCATTACTGTACCTACATAGTATTGTATAAAGTCTTGTTTTTTTAAAATGAACAGACAGCTGTGCCGCTGGAGAGTTTGTTCCACCACTTCTTCTTCCCAGCGAAAGCACTAGGAAGTGTTGATGGGTGGGCGTTTTGGGGGACTGTCTTATGTAATAACGATGTTCAAAAAGTGCTGATTCTCAGCCTATTTTGAATAATTGATTTTTGATTTTGATTCTTTTTTTTTTTTGTTCACTCCGCATACCCGCGCCTATGGTGGCCGGGAGTTCGATATTATCTCCCGACCAGGGCGTTTCCTGCTTCGGCTAGAGGCGTGAGGACGCTGAGAGACCCGCTCCCTCACGAGCTTCGCCTCCTTTTCCAGCATTAATTGTATATTAATACGATTAATAAATCAATATAAGAGAAATGCGATTTTTATTTCCGTTTACTCTTTTCTTTAATTAGATTGTAAATGGTTTTCCTAATTCTTTTTTAACCTCCATCTTTGTAACATTTAATATGCTGTTACGCGTCGCCGGCCCTTTGGAAACCACACTCACGATGTGTTAATGTAATAAAAATACATTCTGATAAAATCTAGTCTACAAAAAAGTCTGAATAATTACTTAAATATGCCATATGAGCGCTGACAGCTTCTAAGAAAACTCATAAAAAAGCAAATGAGGTTAGTTTTTTGCAAGCTAATAATACCCTATTTCGGTTTTCTCCCAAACTGCCATTATAAATAAAGTTTTATTTTTTAAATAGTAATAATATTGAAATGATTTAATGCAATAATCGTTGCTGTACATTCAGGCCCAACTTTCTATGAACTTTCGCCCGTCTCCTTTCTTTATTAGTTTTTAAATTTTATTTCTAAAGCATTAAGGCTCAAGATTGACTGGTAATATTAGACAGTTCCAGGTAGCTTGACCTGCTGTTGCCCGTACAGTAAACACACACCTCCATTTCGGTTATATTTGTACCGATTCCCTTGGTTATTTAAGTTCAGCGTTTTTGTTTTTGTTTCTACTTTATTAAGAAAATGACAGAAGATATTTTTTTTATAATTATAAGCTAGTGTTTGCCCGCAATCCCGCCTGATGGTAAGCAGTGATGCAATCGTTAATGGTAAAGAAAGCGCGCTAGTTTATTAAGAGCCTATTCACTCTAGTCTTGAAGACACTTAAATTGTAGTCAGACGGGAACACCGCCGCTGGAAAATTGTTACAGTCATTCGATGTAAGCGGTATAAAAGACTAGGCAAAACGCTTCATCCGGGTCGTAGTGGTGTCAACAACGTAAAGGTGTATACTCGCTGTACGACAGGTCGTCCGATAATGGAACAGAAATGGGGAATTAAGTCAATTGTCAAGTGCAATTCCCGTGCACTTCTCCAAAATGCATTCTATAGAACACCGATAGGCCGGCTACTCTTCGCCTGTATCCCAGGCTTTGCAGACCGTTTTGAACCAAATCGGGGTCGCCAATTAACCTCTTAGCACGCCTCTCCACCGAATCCAAAAATGCCAGGTGGAACTTTACAGCACCAGCCCAAAGTAACTGCAGTACCTACTCCACATACGAACGGACCTGTGCTTAATGTAACATTAGAAGCTTTTCTGGTGTAACGTACCTTTTAGTACGCCGGTCCTTTGCAAGAATGCCAAGTTTCCTGGTAGCCACCATGGCTTTGGACGCAATGAACCGACCAGTTTAGGTTCGAGGAAATCTCAATTCCCAAAAGCTGAAGGCGGTCGGTGCACTCTAAGGAAAAGTAAAAGCCATAGACACGCTTGTGTTTTGGCGGCGTTAAATGCCACATGATTGGCTTCGCCCCATTCGGAGACTGCCTGTAGTGCAACATTCATACGCTCTACCACAGCTTCTCTTTCAGACCAGGAGCTTCCTTACTAGCCCGGGCTCTCTCCACAGCTGTGCAACAATATTAGTTTAATCCTATCAAATTAGTCAACGCCTGACGTAAATTGACGTATTGTTAATAGTCATATTCTTAACCACATAGTATCCATAGACGAAATCTTGCCGCCAAGCGATTCGTCGTGTTCCGACGTGATGTCTGGTGAAGCCGTACGGAGGACGGGTCTAAGCAGTAAATGTTGTTGTGTCGGGAGTTTAGTCGTGGAGGGTCTTCAGATCAATCAACATCGTTGGTCGTGTTGTTGGGGTTAATATTGCATCACCTCGCTCAACTGCCGTCTACCTTCCTTCCTATTCCCTCAGTTTTTTTAGGGAATAGGCTCTTAATAAACTAGCGCGCTTTACAATCAATGATAGTATCACTGCTTAAGTGCTTACCATCAGGCAGGATTGCGGTCAAGTACTAGCTTGTAGTTGTCCATTTCTTCATGTAGTAGAAACAAAAAGATGTCCTGAAGTTAAAAGTCCGGTTTGAGAACAAGGGAATCTGCGCTATTAGGTATATTACTTGCTTCACCTGGCAGACGACCAACCGGCTGTACTGATAGATGACCTCATAATAGGGTATTTGACAAAAAAAAAACTAATCAGTCCGTAAGTCAGATTTCCCAAAAATACTAAACACGTGTTTTTTGTTTTATCAAAACAATAAAAATTTACAAATATAAAAGGCATCAAAGATCAGGAGTGGTGGCTGGTAACGTCACTGGTCGGTAAAAAGTGTAGCGTGCAGTGACGTCATTTTTTGTTTATATGAAAAAAGAAAAATACATGTCTAGTATTTTTTGGCCAAATACCCTATTCTTTAACCACTTGGCGAAAACAATTTTGAAACTTATCCTCACCAGGAGGCCTTACATTACTTTTATATCATTATTATTGTAATCTTACTTTAGTTTGGGAAAGAGTGTCGTATACAGGACATAATTATAACTCATCTTTCTCGAAGATTCTTGAAATACAGCATGTAAAGAAATTACTTTAAAACATGTAAAAGACCTTACCTGAACCAGGTTGTTCGATGTCCGCTTTGCACCGCTCGATGAGGTATTCGGCAACGTCGTAATGTCCATTTCTGCAAGCGATGACCAGTGGTGTCGCGCCGCCGACCTTTGCACCCACTAACATGTTCAGCTCGTCCGCAGAGCGCCAACTGTGTAGGTACGCCTGGAAATAAAAGAAAAAAGAAGGTTAGAATAGAGCATAAGTATTATTTTGAATTCATCCTTTGCCTTAAAAGAAAGCCCAAAGAAACCAGGAACGTCTAAGGCACATTGGGCCCGCGACTTTACGAGATCATCAATCCTGTTAGAGGGATTTGGGAATCAGTGAACTATAGCAGAAAGAAAGTTTAAAGTCCAACTGATGATGATTCGAGGCAGAAATGAATTAACGAGTTTGGCCTAGGCTACACTGGTTTGTCCTTTCGCGAGTAGGGAGGAAAGGTTTGGCATAGACGAAACTAGTTCATCATAAAATCGCATTTTGCCGGTAACATAATATACAGTAGGTATGTTAAGAAAACCCTGTCCGACCCGTGAAGGTGTTGTTAGGTATCGATAACTGATTCTACTAATGCATACAAAACCGGGCTAAACTTAAAAAAAAAATCCCCTTAAAAAAATAAATATTATTTCGCAAAAAGAGGTAACTTAATAAATGTGCGTTATGCACCGTTATGCGGGCGGCGGGCGGCAGGGCACGCGGTACGTGGTCGCATCGCTATTCGCTCAGAATAATACCGGTGTTGTCACTTTTTTAAAAATTACCAAATTTCTGGGAAGTTGGAATTAATTCGCGGGGAAAAAAGATTATTTCAAAATACGTTTGTATTGGTACTATGATGATTACGTAAAATTTTATATTATATTTGGTCATGTGTTTACCTAACCTTTATTATCCTTATGGGTCGGACAGGGATTTCTTAACATACTGAATACATATCAAGAGCACAGCTTCTTTGGATTCTCTTAACTTCCAAATATGTAGATATATGATTAAAATATCTTTCCAATATCGTTCGATATTATGCAAAGAAGCTGTGCCCTTCGTATGTATTGTTACGAATGCACCTTATGTCGAGGGCATAAGGTTCAATATCGCGTGACATGCAGTGCGTAACTTTTAAGCTCTGTAACTCTAGATCTAGACATCTTTTAGGTGTAATATAAAAACGCATTCCTAGACTTAAGGTGGCCTATCGAATGGTACAGGTTTTATCAATTTTGTCAACTAAGTGACGACATCGAAATTTCTAGAAGCCCGTTTCCGGGAATTACCGTAGGTACTTACCGAATGTACTCGAAGTTATGCGCTATTATTATTACGTCTAGACGACTCTGGAATGTTCGATCAGCTGGACTATATATAGCGCCGTGGCGCCGGCGCCGAGTCAGTCTACACTTGACTACCGAGACGAAACAGCGACATTTAAGAAGCGATCTTTGAGAATACCTACTGCGACAACTGTAACGAGAACATTGAGTACTACGTGAAGAAACATCTGTAGTGTTGTTGTGTGTTTACAACACGGACTTCGTGGACGTAAGTGAAGACTTCGGTGCAACGTCAGCAACATTCTACTTGTCATTGCCTACAATCGACTGTACCTTCGTTGCCAATAAACCTCGTAACCCTTAACCGGTATTTTAGTACCCCTAGCTCGTAACAATTGGTGTCAGAAGTGGGATGCCGGTCACGCCAAGGGAAGACGAAAGAGTTCGCACGCGACGACAAGCAGCGATGGATTTGACACGACAAGAGGAAGAATCATTTGGTGTCCCTGCACCCGTAGAAGATGCGGCCGTCGTAACACCGACGAATGTGAGTGCGTCTAGTACCACCACTATTTCCGGAACCAGCGGATATGATTTATCGGCGTTACTGGCCCAGTTAACGGCTCAAATAAAAGGTATGGCAGAATCCCAGGCAAAATCCCAAGCAGAAATCCAGGCACAAATCAAAAGTGTAGCTGAATCCCAAGCAAAATCCCAGGCAGAAACCCAGGTACAAATAAAACAAACCCAGGCACAAATAAAGGAATCCCAGCAGCTGGTATTAGAATTAAACGAAAAATGGCAAAACACCAAAGAAGAGGTCAACGAACTTAGAGTAAAAACAGCACAACAAGATGCACGTATGGACCAGCAAGATACGCGTATAGACAAACAAGAAGTGCGTATGGACCATCAAGATACGCGTATAGACAATCACGATGCTCGTATAGGCAAACATGATGCGCGATTAGAGAAACTGGACAATACCATCCTGGAGTTTGGGAAAGAAATAGAAAGAGTACAAAAAGGAGGTATTAAAGGTGTGATTCCTGTACCCAGTGCTTTGCCGACGTTCCTAGTACCTCATTTTGACGGAACAACGTCATGGGTGGCCTTCCGCCTTCAATTCGAAAAGGTCGCATCAGCCAACAACTGGGACGACAATCAAGCGGTAACCGCTCTTACGCTTGCTTTGCGTGGTGATGCGGTTCAAATCCTCGAGAACATATCCGGCGATTGCAATACCCTAGCCTGTCTGTTAGAAGCGTTGGAGTCTAGATATGGAGAGAAACACCTCGAACATGTCTACAGGGCTCAACTCCGCGACCGCACACAGAAGAGCAGTGAGGGTTTGCAACAATGGGCAACGGAAGTAGAACGTATCGTTCGGAGGGCGTATGTATCAACACCGGGATTGATTGATACTACTACGGTGCAAGCGTTTACTGATGGAATCCGAGATGCGGAAGTAAGGGCTGCAGTTCGCCTGGGTCACCATCAGACTCTTAAGGCAGCCCTGACACACGCTCTGGAGGTGGAAGCAGTACGTCAAGATAGCCGACAACACCACCGCATTCGTGAGGTAACCCCAATAATAAAAACTCGGCAAGGACCAACCTGCTATGAGTGCGGCGAAAAGGGGCATATTCGGATCAATTGTCCCAGGAAGTCTAAAGGAAGAACTACTTCTGGGACACAGGTGGAAGCAGAGGATTTAAACTAGGAACAGCCAGGGCTATGGGGCGAGTACTGGCTGGTCGACGTGAAGCCCCTATTATAACAGTATCACAAGTGGGTGACGGAAACAGTCTCATTATAGAAGGTGAACTGAATGGTAAATCCTGCAGTTTCACATTGGATACTGGTGCATCAAGAACTATTGCACGACCAGAGCTATTTCCTCGCACCATAGTATGGAAAAGAGGATCTTCACAATGCCGGTTACAAACTGCCACCGGCCAACCAGTACTCGTACTTGGGGAAACGAATGTCACCTTGAAAATGGGTGATAAGACATTTACACATCCTGTTTTAGTAGCGAATATTACAGATGATTGCATTATAGGACTGGACTTTTTGAAGAAACAACAATGCGTCCTTAATGTAGCAAAAGGAGTATTGAGTTTTCCAGAACAAGAAGTATTTCTTCAAGGTGCAAAACAAGGGTCAGTGTACTGTTTAAGGAAAACTGTATTACCACCAAGATCAGAAACTTTAGTAGATATTAGATTTTCACCAATAGGATGCCGCAAACGTTGCATTATAATAGAGGATTCTGGAGATCACCCAGACTGGATAACGGCAAGGACACTGATGATGATTTCCGATAAACCAAAAATACGCATAATCAACGTTAGTAACAAAGAAATAATTCTCGAAAAGAATCACATGGTGGGTGTGTGCGATAATGTAGCATCTTTGAGAAAAACAGAGGTGCACGAAAAGGAACGTGATAAGAAGTGGCAGGAACATGTATCGACACTACTCGAAAGTTGTAAGGGCAATTTAAACAAGTTCGAAAGTCACAAAGTTAAGCAACTGTTGCATAACTTCCATGACATCTTTGCGAAGACCGACGGTGACGTGGGAAGGACGGGGCTAGTTAAACACCATATAGATACGGGTGATACACAGCCGATAAGACAGAGACCACGTCGTATTCCCTTTGCAAGAGAACAGGAAGTCACGGAAATGTTAAGAGATATGGAGAGAAACCGGATTATAGAAGCATCCACCAGCCCTTGGTCATCTCCAGTTGTACTAGTCAAGAAAAAGGATGGTAGTACAAGGTTTTGCGTTGACTACAGGATGTTGAATGATGTCACGAAAAAGGACAGTTATCCTCTGCCACGTATAGATGACACTTTGGATTTGCTAAGTGGCATGAAATGGTTCTCCACAGTTGACCTCAAAAGTGGATACTGGCAGGTGGAAATCTGTCAGCAGGATAAAGAAAAGACCGCTTTCTCCACTGGTCCTGGGAACGGTCTCTGGCAATTCAATGTCATGCCTTTTGGACTGTGCAATGCTCCAGCTACATTCGAGCGCCTAATGGAGCGCATTTTGGTGGGGTTGCTTGGTGATGCATGCCTGGTCTATTTGGATGACATCATCATTATGGGACGAAGCTTCGAAGAGCACCTACGCAATTTGGAGAAAGTGTTCCAAAAACTGCGTGAAGCGAATTTAAAACTCAGTCCTAGTAAGTGTGCACTATTCCAGAAAGAGGTTGGATACTTAGGACACATTATTTCGGCGCAAGGAATTCGAACAGATCCTGAAAAAATAAAAGCCGTGTCGAAGTGGCCTACCCCTCGTAACAAAACTGAGGTACGCTCTTTCTTGGGTCTGTGTGCATATTACCGTCGGTTTGTGAAGAACTTCTCAGAGTTAGCGAAACCGTTGCATCGTTTAACAGAGGAAAAGTGTAAATTTGAATGGAATCCTGACTGCGAACAGGCATTTGCGCTACTCAAAACTCACTTGTGTGGGGCTCCTGTATTAGGTTACCCTAGTCGGGAAGGCCGGTTTCTGGTGGACACGGATGCCAGCAATGTTGGCATTGGAGGAGTTCTCTCTCAAACACAAGGAGATCGGCAGGTCGTTATTGCATATTTCAGCAAATGTCTTTCCAAGCCAGAAAGAAATTACTGTGTTACCCGCCGAGAACTTCTAGCCGTTGTTAAGACCTTACAACACTTCAAGAAATATTTGATTGGGAGACAGTTTACACTTCGCACCGATCACGCTGCCTTACAGTGGTTGCTTCAGTTCAAAGACCCAGAAGGACAAGTAGCAAGGTGGATAGAGCAGCTGCAAGAATTTGACTTTGTCACTGAACATCGAAAAGGCAAGTCACACAATAATGCTGATGCTTTATCTAGACGGCCTTGCGAAGAATCTTGCCGACATTGTGTCAAACAGGAAAAGAAAGAGAACGTAAGGATTATCCAGGTGAACGCTTTGGATGAAGACTGGGATAATCGATCATTGGAAGAGGCACAAAAGGAAGATAGTGACTTGAAGACAGTAATCGAATGGAAGAAACGTGGGCAGAGGCCCGCTTGGAGTGAAATATCAGCGCTTAGCCCAACAGCAAAAAGTTACTGGGCTCAATGGGACAGCCTGATAATTGATAATGGAGTTCTGAAGAGAAAATGGGAATCACCTAGTGGACAGGAGGTCGCCTTACAGATAGTTGTCCCCTGTGATAAAATCGCATCAGTGCTAAAGCAGGTGCACGACGGAGTATCCGGAGGACATCTAGGAGTGAAGAAAACCCTGGAGAAGGTGAGAAAAAGATTTTATTGGGTGCATTGCCGCGAAGACGTAGAGGACTGGTGTAGGAAATGTGTAGCCTGCTCCTCAGTAAAGGGACCGCAAACAAGAGCCAGAGGTCGGCTGAAAGTGTACAATGTTGGTGCACCATGGGAAAGAGTTGCTGTCGATATAGCTGGGCCATTCCCTATCACTGAAGAAGGGAATAGGTATATCATCGTCATGCAAGATTATTTCAGCAAATGGCCAGAAGCTTTTGCAGTACCCAACCAAGAAGCTCATACCGTCGCCAAAAAGCTAGTTCACGAGGTGTTCTGTCGATTTGGCGTTCCCTTGGAGTTACACTCTGACCAGGGTAGAAACTTCGAGTCTTCGCTATTTCAAGAGGTTTGCCAACTACTCGGGATACATAAGACTCGTACAACACCATATCACCCTCAGTCAGATGGAATGGTCGAAAGATTCAACCAGACGCTAGAGAATCATTTGGCCAAAGTAGTGGAAGAACACCAGAGGGACTGGGACCAATACATTCCACTCTTCTTAATGTCATACCGCTCTGCAACACATGATAGTACAAATTGTACACCGGCGAAAGTCAACTTCGGCCGAGAAATTAGATTACCCATAGATGCCCTTACCGGAACACCCCCCGATACCCCTATCCTAGCCGTCGACTATGTGGCCGACCTACGACGTAAACTAGATGGAATACATGAGCTAGTGAGAGAGAATGGTCTGAAAACCAGCGAGAGAATGAAGATCCGATACGACCGCAAAGCTAACGTGCCCGGATTTGAAGAGGGAACTCTGGTATGGTTACATAATCCCATTAGGAGAAAAGGAAAGAGTCCAAAGTTCCAAGCCAAATGGGAGGGGCCGTACACGATAGTAACCAGAATAAACGATGTCACCTACCGGATTAAGAAAGGACCTAGAGGGAAGCTGAAGATCGTACACGTAGACCGCCTAGCTCGCTATTATGGGTCAAATCATGCTCGGGACGAGCATGACTAAGAAGGGGGCAATGTTACGAATGCACCTTATGTCGAGGGCATAAGGTTCAATATCGCGTGACATGCAGTGCGTAACTTTTAAGCTCTGTAACTCTAGATCTAGACATCTTTTAGGTGTAATATAAAAACGCATTCCTAGACTTAAGGTGGCCTATCGAATGGTACAGGTTTTATCAATTTTGTCAACTAAGTGACGACATCGAAATTTCTAGAAGCCCGTTTCCGGGAATTACCGTAGGTACTTACCGAATGTACTCGAAGTTATGCGCTATTATTATTACGTCTAGACGACTCTGGAATGTTCGATCAGCTGGACTATATATAGCGCCGTGGCGCCGGCGCCGAGTCAGTCTACACTTGACTACCGAGACGAAACAGCGACATTTAAGAAGCGATCTTTGAGAATACCTACTGCGACAACTGTAACGAGAACATTGAGTACTACGTGAAGAAACATCTGTAGTGTTGTTGTGTGTTTACAACACGGACTTCGTGGACGTAAGTGAAGACTTCGGTGCAACGTCAGCAACATTCTACTTGTCATTGCCTACAATCGACTGTACCTTCGTTGCCAATAAACCTCGTAACCCTTAACCGGTATTTTAGTACCCCTAGCTCGTAACAGTATGTATAGAGGACAGCAGGTCAAACTAACCGAAACTCTTAAACATTCCCAATCAACAATGAGCTTTAACTCTTTAGAGATAAAGTTGGAATTCTAATAAAGAAATTTGACAGATCGTAATAGCTTGCTGTCGTCTGTACAACCCCTTTCCCAAACACGTTAGATATTATTACGAGTGATATATTATCAATAATGGGTGAAATACTTAGTACTGCTAATTACTTGAAATTGTACACAGCTGTTAAATGATCTGAATTATAATATTTTGACGTGTTCGTATCAATCTCTACTTATTATAAACATTCAGAAAATAATATCGGTAATACGATATTATTTTCTGAACATACAGTGATGTAATAGTTTTTAATATCGAATAGAGTTTGCTACCGCTAAGCCACGGAGGCTGTCATGGTATGGCATGGCTGGAATGGTAACGAAGATGATGTGTATGAATTTAATTCTCATCAAATATTTGCCTAAATGATTATGAGAAAACTCGAATCATATACATAATGACACTCATAAAAAACGGGCAAGTGTGAGTTAAACTGAGCGAGTTTAACTCAGACTTGCGCGTAGGTTTCCTTACCACTATCTATAATATATACAATTATACATATACGTATATTCTGTTTCTAGTATTAGTTGTTAAGCCGGCAACAGATATAAATCACCAAAAAAAATTAACTACCTAGCTGACACGGATCATGAGATAGGCAGTACGATCAATTGAGTGTTGATAATAATAAGTCGTGTTTTCACCTTTTGGGTACGGAACTCTAAACACTAACTCTAAAAGCATGAAGGCTATTTTATTTACTTTGATGAATATTAAGGAACGCGTATCCACTATGTAGATAGACATCTAAATCGACATTGGAAAAAAACTAAAACAAGTACATATATACCTAGTGGCATTAGTTAAGTTTTATGGCTATATGTACGTGTTTAAAAAGCCTTAAAGATATTCTTAAGGATTCCAAACATTTTTTTTTTTAATAATTATAAACTAGTGCTTGGCAATCCCGCCTGATGGTAAGCAGTGATGCAATCGTTGATAGTAAAATGCGCTAGTTTATTAACAGCCTATACACTCAAAAAAAAAAACTGAGCGAATAGGAAAGAATACGGCAGCTGAGCGAGGCGATACAATGATAAACCCAGAGGCAGATTAATCTGGAGACCCTCCATGACCAAATCCCGACACAACAACATTTGGCGCATCGTACCCGGCACACATCGCAACACAACTGCTCAGACACTTCCTCCGTACGGCTTCACTAAACATCATATTGGAACAGGACAAATCGCCTAGCGGAAAGATTATCTAGTAGGTAATAACTTCTACCGGCAGCCGATATTATAGCCTACCACCGAAAAAAAAAAACACTTCATACTGAATCTATTTTCCTACAGAACTTCTTGCTCATCCCAATTTCATAAGCCACAAGATATAGCACGATGACGAAAAACCAATCGTAAAAAACATTTGAGAATCGTGTCATCTGCTGGTATTTGGTATCAAGATTCGCAAAAGTGAAATCCCCAGATATATGTATAATAACAACGAAGTTTGGCAACCGCCCGCGCCGATGCGTGGCGCAACGCTGCCCGGCGCTTGCAAAACATACACGGGTAAATACACCTGTAGAACGATATATTTTTAGAACTGTTTGAGATTATATTTAGGCATTTAAAACTATGCCTGCAGTTTTATGTTTAGTAAGAGGATTCTTTTATGGCAATTAAGGAGTCATTGTGACAAATTGGAGACCATGTCTTTATCTTCAATACTTTTCTATTAGATTTTATCTAGGTAGTTGAGTTGCCCCTTTTCTGTCATATATCATTATTCACACATTCCATACATCGGTTCTTTGGTGTGTCCCTACCCCTATAGCCCTTATACAATATGTAAAGAAAACCTCGTCCAACCCAAAAGGATAATAAAGGTTAGGTAAACACTTGACCAAATATAATATAAAATTTTATGTAATCATCATAGAAACAATACTAATGAATTTTGAAATAATCTTTTTTTCCCACGAATTAATTCCAACTTCCCCGAAATTTGGTATTTTTTTTAAAAGTGACAACCATTTGTGACGGAGCGAATAGCGATGCGACCACGTGCCGCGTGCCTTACCCCCCTACACCCGCGCATGTACCCCTAACGTGTTGCCTACCGCACATGCATTAAGTTACCTCGATTTTTCTAAATAATATTTATTTTTTTGGGGGATTTTTTTTTTAAAGTTTAGCCCGGCTTTGTTGACATTATTAGAATCAGTTAACGATACCTAACAATACCTTCACGGATCGGACAGGGTTTTCTTTACATATTGTATACATTCAAACTCAAAACTCTCCTCACGACATTTTCTTCATTTCTCCACAACACGTACATACCATGACAACCGATTTCCGCACAACTTTTCAGTTACCGGTGCCACTTTCAGACTTCTCTCTTGTACTCATTTCTTATTCTATTCATTCGAATAACACAACACATCCTTCTTAGTATTCTCATTTCAGCTGCATTCAATTGCCTTTCACCCATCTGTTTTGTGGCCCAACGATTTCAAATTGATGAAAATTGTTGAACCTTTACAAACCGTAAAGGTTTTCTTTGTTTTATGGTTTTCACAAACCCAAAAATTTCTAAGGACTGCATTTGAAATTACACATTGAAATTACATGATCATCGGCAACTTAGTATAAATTTATCACCAAAATTTCGGGAAAAATGGTGAGAACAAAAATGTCCATTTGTTTGAATGTCAACGTAGTCCTATGATCCTTGTAGTAATGAGTTTCCATCAAATCAGCATGAAACGCACTTTCTTTCTCTTTCTGCTTATACAAAGTGGTGCTGACAATACAACAATAAATTAAACATCATGTACCTCAATCAATACATTCTCAGTCTACCCTTAAAAAATCATATAAATATGTCCATTAGTTTAGTCACAGGAAATTATTTTTAATTTTTCACATTTTCTACATGATGTACATGTTGATAAGGATGCGCTTACAGGTTAATAACCGCCGCATCCTGCGGTACCAAACTTTAATAATAATGGCGCGAAAAAAGCAAGTCGATACAGGATCGCTGATCGAAGGTCAGTGAACCAATGTTTTTAAAGGATGTTCTATTCCGTTTGCAATTTTATGCGATTTAGTTTGTTTGAAATTTTCATTTTTTTATTTTTGATGCTAGGTTTTTTTCAATGGTTTAGGATTATTCCTATGCACCAGCATTGTTTGTGTCTTGATTTATTGACGTATTATCAGCACCACTCTGTTTTTTTGATGGTTGTAAATTTTTTGACAAAATCGAATCGTTTAGGTAGCGGGTGGCCAGGTTTATTTGCTGACCAATGTAGATTCCTAGTAAATAATGTCAAGTGTCTACTTACTTTTTAGTCGTATTATTCGCAAATTACGACGATACGTTGAGGTTACACAAATATTTAGCATGCGAAGACACTCTTTTTAATAGAATGTCCAAAGAATTAAAAAAAGTTGTCATTCCTTGAAAAACAAGGTGCAACTTGCGAAAGAAATCTCAAAAATTAAATAAGATAAAAGATAATTAAAACGTAATGACTTACAAGATTACAATGGAAACAACAGCGATTAGCAAAGCAATGGACTATTTAAGGTACCATAACAAATAATAAAGATGTTAATCTGTGAACTGATCAGGCACGATACTGCCTCATCAATAAGACACCGGAGCTAATTAAATAGTGCAAAGACAATGAACAAATGAAAATAAAGTAGCAAGGTATTTCACAACTTAGTATTGTACTGGCGGCCGTGGCTGTTGCGCGAACAGATCAACAATGACGAACACTGTAGATGGACACTTCATTTTTAATGTTGCAATTACACCTTTAACACCAGAGTAGTTGAATAATTTTTTAAATATGTAAATGCCACAAGCAAATATGTGGCAACTAAATCAATATTCAGTTTTCATAAAGTGGAAATTAAAAGAACAATATAGGCTTTCGGTGGTATGTTTAAAGATTCATAAGAACTGACCTAATTTTTCAAAAAAATATAATTAACAGTCATAATAGTAACAATTAAACAGAAGTGCGGAATCAGCATATAAATGTTCGCACGTCTGTAATTCTTATAATAATGAATTGCACACCATAGAGACAAGAGGTTTAAAATTGTAGGCGTAATGAAAACTGTAGCAAGCTATTATAGCTTTTCGAGTTACGTACAATAAAAGGAATACAGGAAATTACAGTCAATAAAAGGTATGGAGCATAAATCATAATAATTAATCTCGAACCCGACGACGAACATAGGTGACTACAGATCAAGGTTTAAATCGTTTATTCATCGAACCTTCCCAAAATTGCATTGCAGGTTATTTATATTTAAAACGACTCGAAAACAACTCATTTACAACCCGACGGTAAGCTAAGTATTACTTGAAGTAATACTTAGTTTACCATCCTTTACCGTCCGTTACCTTAATAATTATAGTCAATAATAAAGTAATCAGGTGCAAGCGCAGGATTACTGAATAGGTTGTAATTGCCTAAGAAATTGTTCCGGTCTTGCTTTCACAAATAGAGGATCAGTTACGTGTAGACTGGCTTATATTAAAATTCGATACACTCTTGAACGTGACTCCATTGTTGTAGTTTGGTCTGCCTAGTCTATTTACCCCATTAAATAAGAAAGTTAGATCCGAGCAACGCTTTGTACTGCATAGTGTACTTGCTCGTGATAAATGTGTTCTGAATTTCTGATTAGTTTTTCTAAGGGTGTCTAGACAAATTTTGCTTTGATAGGTGTATGGCATACTATTGCTGATAGTTTCTTTAAGCATAACAGTGCGACTGTTTGCATCAATAAAAATCGACAACAATGCAACTTTTAAGTACTTAACGCAAATCCAATTCATTGATTAAGCCCTTTTAAGATCATACCTTTTTCAACCTCCTAAGAAGTCGCCTCTGCCTCCGCAACAGCGTTTTACCGCAGTGCCGCAGCGTCTCGATCCACCGACACCTCGAAGGCATCAGATCCCACACACCAGCAGACATTGTATTATCACATCACAATAGTCTCTTTAATATTCTTCTTATATCACGATCACGACACACTTTTGTCCACAACATTCACATTCTAGTATTTTTTGAAATATTTGACTAAGCAGTATAAATATACGTATAAAATTAGTTAAATATTGATTAATTTATTCTTAGATTTTATGTAGGTAATGTTCGCACTAAAGAATTTTCAAAATGTCATATATTTTTACTATAAGAACACGTTTGTGCCAGATATATTATTTGATCTTGTGACCTAATTAACAATATCGTGCCATCGTCTCGACAACTTGTCTATAAATGGGACCGTCCACTGCTTACGAATTAATATATGTATATGGTAAGTAAACCACAGAGAGACGTGGGTTTTCTGAGTAAACTGTGCATTTTCTGTTAAATCTGTATAAGCAGATTACGGATTATGCGTGGTTTCATGGAAAGATAGCACTGACCCTGAAGAGATTCTGGTGTGATTATTACTGTCATGTATGTAGATGTTGTAAATGAAGGTATTTCACTGGAATTTGCCACACAAATGATATAATTTTTGTACGTCATTAAGATCGCATTTTTTTTTTTTAAACATGTCCAAATTTATAAAATTGAAAATCTATTAAAAACATTGGACAGATTGTAGAAGCTTGATGTGCTGTCTATGCTAGCCATATGTAGTGAACTCGCTAATAATAATCGCTATAAAGCCTATCTCGAGGGAAATGAAATAATTTATATTGACATCAATCCCATAATAAAATTTTCCTATTAGTATTACAATGAAATCCTTCACTTTTTTACTCAATCTTTCTCTGTATGATAAGAGGCATGTGCCCAGGCAGTGACACGAAAAAAAAAAGGTTCATGATAATGATGATTAGTGTTACAACGACAAGTTCCTTATTTCACTGCGTTGTATTTACGAGAGTGAGACAACCTTTATTTTATAGCAAACTGACGTGAAACAAATATTTTGACATGAGGTTTCATATTGCTCGTATAATTATATTACATTCTTAAATAAATAACGGAATGACATTTAAGATTGTTATTCAAAATAAGGCAATGTGCACACAAAAACCGGCTAAGTGCGAAGGGTATTTTGGATAATGGTACGGATGTTTCCTAAAAAAAATCTCGTCTTTTGTTTGGGAAATACATCATCTGAAATCTTTTAAATTTCAACTGTCTAGCTACCACGGTCCATGAGATATGGCCTGATGAATGATGACAAACAGAAAACACAACAACAATATAGGTGCTGATCTTCAGAACAAAATAAGAGGAGACATACAATACATTTACAATGACAATAACGGCAATTAATCGCGTATGATTGTTCAATTGAATGAAATCGGCGGAATATAAGTCACGTTTTTACAATAACATTCACACGTGCCTGTTACATACATTTTTGTTGCGTAATTTCTATAGAAATCAAAGGAGGCTAGCAGTGTGACCCATCCATTGATGTAATATTAAACTTAGTATAATATTATATCAATGGACCTATTAGGTTTGGAAAAATGAAATGAAATCGTTTATTAAGCAAGTAGGATTACTGATCACTTTTACACGTCCACGTTTTTTTTTTTTTTTTAAACTAGATGAAGCCGGCATTTCCTAACTGACTACCTCTGAGAACAAATAGCCGAAACAAACTCAGGGACCAGACATTAAAAATTAAAATGTTTATAATAATTTGCGTTATAATTACGCATATTGCTTAATAACAATGCTTAGCAGAGCGAGCAGCTCAGTCCCAAGCTTTATTGTCTTCTAAATAATCTGTGATTTTATAATACCCCTTTTTGCCAAAGTTTGGCCTTTATATAGTTTTTAAATCGTTTAATGGGTAAGTTTCGAATGTCCATGGGAAGCTTGTTGTGAAAGTATACATTGACCCATGAACGAGTTGCCTACTCTGTGGAGACCAGTGTAATACAGCAAGATTGTGTTTGTTCCTGGTATTTATATTATGAATATCGCGTATTTTCTTAAAATTCGATATATTTTTATGTACATACATAGATTTCGAATATATATTGTGAAGCTACAGTCAGAATGTTCACCTCTTTGATTTTTTCTCTAAGAGAATCTCTAGGACCAAGGTTGTAAATGCCTCGAACAGCCCTTTTCTGAAAAACAAAGATAGTATTGATGTCCGCACAAGTTCCTCAGAGAAGAATCCCATAAGTCATAAGACTATTAAAATAACTAAAATAAACAATTCTGGCTGTATCCACATCAGTTATCTGTCTAATTTTCTTAACAGCAAAGGCGGCAGAACTGAGTCTACCCGACAGTTTCTCAATGTGAGGACCCCATTGCAACTTGGCGTCAATAGTTAATCCAAGAAAAACTGTCGACTCGACAGGGATCAATTCTACTCCATTCAGTTGAACATTGGTACTTAGCTGCCTGACATTTGGCGTAGAAAACTGAATGACTAAGTTTTTTTTTTTTCATTTAAAAGAAGGTTATTTACATTAAACCAAAGGACAACTTTAGAAAGTGCATTGTTAACTTCGTCAAAATTTGTTAGCTGACGCTTGACTTTAAAAATAAGAGATGTGTCATCCGCGAACAATACTATGTTGTGATTCTCCCTCACGTGATGAGGTAAGTCATTAATATAAATTAAAAACAAGAAAGGACCCAGAATTGAGCCCTACGGAACGCACCAACATCAACCAAGAAGATAAACCTTAAACCATAATGGTACAATTTGCTAATAAGAGTATCATGATGTACGCAATCAAAGGCCTTGGACAAATCACAAAAAATACCAAGGGCATCTTGCGATTCCTCCCAGGCCCCAAATATGTTGAACAACCCTTTGTAAAACCAAATTGTTTCATGTGCAATAAATTATGTAAATTAAAGTGCCACACCAACTGTTTCAAAATTTTTGCTGAAAGTTGGTAATATCGAAATTGGCCGAAAATTCGTGGGATCAGTTGTACTACCAGATTTGAACAGTGGAATTACTTTGCTGAGTTTCATCAAATCAGGAAAAATACCAGATGTGACACAAGAATTAAAAACAATTGCTAAGAAAGGTGTGATAACATGCAGACAATTCAGACAGAAGAGAAATTCAAAATGTGTGAACAAAATGTTTTTTATTGGTTACCTCATAAATTTGATTATTGAAGCGTTGAACATCAATTATTGTCATCAGTTCGCAGGTCATTTACATGTCTTCAAGGGAAGGATGAATTTTAAACATAATTTTACATCTTCTTTCTCATAATTATGCATTATTAAAAGCTTCTCTACATTTATGAGGAAATGCGTCTTCCATACCCTTGTATGGCTTCTGTACACCAGGTTTATTTTTACTTCCTTATGAACTTCTTAATTCTTTTAAAGTTTTGTCAGCATACTGGTTTGTCGCTTGGAGAATGTTGTTTTTATATGTTGCTTAATTATAGTTTTTTTTATAATTATTTATTCTGGCAACAACTTCCACAGTTTTTAGAATGGAGGAAGAAAAGTTATT
The DNA here is from genome assembly GCA_037179545.1 of Sesamia inferens. Lineage (NCBI taxonomy): Eukaryota > Metazoa > Arthropoda > Insecta > Lepidoptera > Noctuidae > Sesamia > Sesamia inferens. Next base: position 27,228,808 of record CM073933.1, on the reverse strand, counting down.
CTACAATTACTTATCATTATTGTATTGGATATCCCTTCACTTTTTCTATCTTGATTCACCCCGTGTTGTATTTTGCAAATTTCGTATTACATTTATAATATAGAATATATTTATTTGCACAAGATATGATTTGACCAATAATATTAATACGAGTAAATAATAAGAATTATGTTCAATGACCGGATCACTCCGGTTCCGGTTGCCGTAAACGGAATACCGCTCCAAGTTGTTTCAAAATATGTATAACTCAGGCAAACGTTGCAGTAGGGATGTTTCCTGGGTAAAAAAAAAATCACTCTATTTAGTCCGTCATTCAGATTATAGAAAAATATTTTGTTTTCTCAAATTAATAAAAATTGACAAATATAAAAGGCATCAAAGATCAGGAGTGGTGGCTGGTGACGTCACTGCGCGCTAAAAGTGTAGCGTGCAGTGACGTCACACGAGTTTTCAACGCACTGTGTCGTCTTCATTTTTTGTTTATATGAAAAAAGAAAAAATATGTGTCTAGTATTTTTTGGAAATCTGACTGACGGACTAATTAGTTTTTTTTTTTTTTTTGTCAAATACCCTATTAGGGAAAAACAACTTCGAGAAGGAGGCAAATAGAAGGATCCAGCTGGGATGAGCAGCATTTGGTAAACTTCGTCGGGTATTTTCGTCGCCCATACCCCATTGTTTGAAGACTAAAATCTTCAACCGGTGCGTCCTTCCTACCCGTCATGACTTACGGAGCCGAGACGTGAACACTAACAGTCAGACTAGTCCATAAGTTTAAAGCCGCTCAGCGAGCTATGGAGCGAGCTATGTTGGGCGTCTCTCTGAAGGACCGTATCAGAAATGAGGTGATCCGACAGAGGACCAGAGTCACCGACATAGCTGAGAGGATTAGCAAGCTGAAGTGGCAATGGGCTGGTCACATATGCCGCAGGACCGACAACCGTTGGGGTAAACGAGTCCTCGAGTGGAGACCGCGTCTCGGCAAACGTAGCGTAGCGTAGGACGCCCTTGGTTGAGATGGTGCGACGACATCATAATGGTGGCTGGTGGAGAACTGCTCAGGATCCAGCTTGTTGGCGTGCCATGGAGGAGGAGGCCTATGTCCAGCAGTAGAAAAGTAGAGGCTGATGATGATGATGATGATGATGAACGTATCTTACCACCTTGATATTTCCGTTGCGGGTTATAAATTTTAATATCATTAGTTTACTTTGTAATTTCATAGCGTATGTAAGTAAGCCCTGCGAGCACTAATATTTTTTTCGGTTTGGTATAGAAACATAAGGATTTTTCAGTTTCATTATAAATTATTCATTTAAAATTCAGATATTAAAATTAGTTCAAGCATAATGCCTTTATTATGATCATAATTGTATAACTTTCTGACGTAAAGCAGCAGATTCTGGTCTACAAAAACTTCCAATAATTTCGACAAAATACTGGAATAATTTGTGTTCCAATTAGTTACATAAACAAGTCATTGATTCCAATATTAATTCACTGTTAAACGTGCTTGTTACGAGGCTAATGAGAAACTAAAGGATTACGTAGTCTCAGTTCTAATTACTCATGTCATAGAACATTTCTCAAGCTAAACGGTTAACAAAATATGCGTTATATTCCTAATGTGATTCGGATGAATGTGTTAATGTTTGGAAAATGTGGCAGTCACAATTATGTGGCCATGACTATGAATCACGTGTCCGGGTCAATAGACTACAACCTATTTTTTATCTAGACAGTAATTACTCGACAATAAAATAAAAAAAAGTATAAATTATTTTAAAAAAGCGGTAGATTTTCATTGAACAGCACGTAGGTAACAGTCGTTTTGCTGCTTATAGACGTCTGTGATTGTATTTCCTTGGTTACAAATCATGTAAGAAGACCTGTATTGTAACATCGTATACATACAGCTAATTTAATAGTAATTTATAAATTTATCTATTTGCCGGAAATAGTTAATTTTAATTTTCGACATCAAGTGGCAGTCGTTACGGGTTGATGGAGCCTTCAAAAGTCCAACAATTGGTTTCAACTGCAATGCTTCGTAATCATCTTCGGGTTGTGGAGGTCAGACGGCAGTCGCTTCACGGAAAATATCGAAGTTTCCTGATAAATGTGACTGGGATTAAGGCTGACATGATGGTGATGAGTTAATTTGAATTTTCATAAGCAATGCAGCAGTACATATTGTTGCGAAATAATAATCTACAAGCTAAGTATTTATTCATTTACAGAGACCATTGTCAGTTGTTATTATAGTTTAAAGTTCTAAACCACACGAACGGCTTCACCTTCAAGCAATACTAGGAAACAGCTCAAGACAAACTCGACCTTACGATACTTTAAACAGAGGCCAAGTTAATACAAACGGAGTTGGTAAACATTTTACACCAAACAAAAATAATCCATAATATTCGTCCACAAGGGATTGTTTACGCCGTAGCGTGTTTATTTCTAATCTCCATAGTAGTATAAAGCCTTGTGTTTGTATTATATAAACAAAGTAAGTAAACAGCGGATGTTTGTAGGGATCGCAGACGATGATGGCGGCCCCGTCTAACAAGAAATACGTGGCTATCAATGAGGATGTCAGCATCGTTTACGCCTGGAGTAATTTTTATATACTTTGTGCCTAGTCATTCTTGGGAGTTATAGCAGTAAGTAGGTACCTACCTACTTATTATTTGTGATTAATCTTTTGTAAAGTGTGCTATGCGAAACCAATTACATCACGAATGTCACATACAGGTACACGTGGCGCAATTTGTGTCATAGTTTCAACTAGCCGAGATATGTAACTAAGAAAAATTGTTTACTGAAGACTGAAATAAATGTATAGTATGTTTGGCTCGTAGTGGCCTAGTGGTTAAAACACCAGCCTTTCAATTATGGGTGCGCGGGTTCGATTTCAGGTCAGGAAAGTACCAATGTAACTTTTCTACGTTATAATATATGTACTTTCTAAGTATATCTTGGACACCAATGACTGATTACAAGGTGAAGGAAAACATCTTGAGGAAACCGGGACTTTTAGTCCAGCGTTGCCAACTCTACGTCTTTTTACGTAGATCTACGTATTTTAGGTCTTTCCTGGAAACCTACGACTTTCATTCCCAGAATCTACGTACTTTTAGTCAATTTGTAAAAGTATGCAAATTAACTAAACTGATACACAAATTATATTGTCGCACTGTCTTTGTCACTGTTACGGGGGCGCTAGTGTCTTTGTACTTGACTGTATTTGCTCTAAACATTTACTTTTCCTTTAAAGGAAGTATTTAACGTGATTTAACAAAAAAAACAGTTCTTCGTCGCGCCTAAAAGTGGTTCCCCCTCCAATGGTTCCCCAGCCACGCAAAGCATATCACAGAAGGCGCCACCAGTAATTACACTAAATGTCTATATCAAACGTTGTTGTCATTCAATTTTTGTAAGTGACAATCTATTTTTGATAACGAAGAGCGCTTCCTCTTGTAATGATTTCAGTCTATCAATGTAATGAAAAATGACATCAGAAACAGACTTACTATTGACAGGCTAACAGGCTTACTTTTCTGTCCAAAAGTGACCTGAAAATAAACATTGAGCCTACTCAAGAACACATAGAATATCTTAACAAAAATATGTATATATTGTCTTGGTGGCCTAGTGGTTAAAACACCACCCTCTCAAGTATGAGTGTGCGGGTTCAATTCCAGGTCAGGCAAGTACCAATGTAACTTTTCTAAGTTATATGTACTTTCTAAGTAGGTATATCTTGGACACCAATGACTGATTACAAAGTGAAGGAAAACATCTTGAGGAAACCTGAACTTTAAGTCTGAAATCGCCAACCCGCATTGAGCAAGCGTAGTGATTACGCTCAATGCTTCTCTGTATGAGAGGAAACTTTAACCCAGTAGTGGGACGGATTTAATAAAACGTAGAATACATAGATAATTTAATTTTAGTATAAGTAAGTAATTTCTATATCAAAATACTTGTTTTATTTAATTTCACCTACCCTAACTTCGTGATTTTACCTTGAAAAAAAAAAAATACGTAGATCTACGAACTTTTAGTAAGTCATTTTTACCAAATCTACGTAATTTTCTCATCAGATCTACGCCTTTTTCAAAATCAGGGTTGGCAACACTGTTTTAGTCTGAAATCAACCAACCCGCATTGAGCAAGCGTGGTGATTACGCTCAATCCTTGTTTGAATGAGAGGAGACCTGTGCCCAGCAGTGGGACGATAAAAAGGTTGATGATGATGATGATGTCTGGCTCTGTGACATTCCTTTGTTTACATTTTACCGGTTTTTTTTTTTCAACACAATAGACAGAGCAAACTTTTAATTAGTTGAAACTACGATGATCTAACTAGATATTCTCATGTCCCCTGTAGGTATTATGGTGGGCATCTGAGTATAGAAAAGAAAAAAGTAAGCTGCAGACTGCACCATATATGTGCTCATAAAATGGTACCATAAATACAGTTAGTTCCGTTAGTTAGTCATTGCCTCTGTCGGCCTTAGAACCGCATCGTACCAACAGACACGGTAACGCCTCATGCTTTCTAATTTAAGTTACAGCAAGCTTACTTAACGTTAGCAATATAACGTTGTTTATTAGGAAACTACTATATTTATTGTTATTATCATAATTAAGAATGATGTTAATATACGTATGATCCTGTTATTATTACGCACAGGCGTGCCTAATAGACAAACATTAGATTTTTTGATGTTCTTTTTGCGATATTTATTTCAGTGGCTTGATGCTGATACGTTAAATATAGAAGATTTATGTTTTAATGCAATCATTGGCTAAATTAAATATGTAAATTGCAACACGAAATCGGGTTGGAAATATTAAATCTGTAAAATCGACTGTTTTTACTTACAATAACAAAAACTGTGATAATAATCACATCATCATTTTAGATATTACGCTTCAAAAACTATTATAGAAAACTGTATACAGTGTGTAATATTGTAGAAATAAAATCTAAACAAAAATTAAAACAATCAAACATCATACATAAAATCATTCGCACACACAAATAGGTCCAAATAGATGGGTTGCACAACCGTATTAAACTTTAGTTGGATCAGCGATTACTCGTTTACACTCGGGACGAAGTTCGCGGTGCGATTGGCCACAGAGTCGACCGCCCGTTGTCATGCCGAATGCACTACTGCAGCAACTAGTGGTGGGACAACTTCTTTCACCGAACGCTTACACAATAAAAGATTGCGTAACAAACTTTTGCCTTTCCAATGCTGCAACGGCACGAGTAGCAATTGCTTTTTCGGATGATCGGAGCCTTAAATCGATATGCAAATCAGACGCGTAGCTCATTGTTAGCATATATTAAACTAGGTAACCGGTTTAGTAGAAGACGGTAATCAGTTCAAGTTTGGAAATGTTAAGACGTCAGAGTATTGTTGCCTAATGATCTCTGTATTATGTTAGTGATAGTAGAGGATGTTGATCACTATTCTACGAACCAAAAATTCATGCAATGGTGTCTATTTATCGTCAGTTTATCAGAAACAATAAAATAAAACTAAATTTAATTGGCTCTGCGAATCCAATTTCATTAATTAATTTCTGACGCCAGAGGGTATTTCTATAACCTAACATAAAAACATAAAGACTTTGGGGAGGCTATAAAGTGAACTATGGGACGCAGCAGCAAGCTATACAATAAGAAACCATGAATTGGTCAACCAGTCACCGACAATTCGGACAGAGTTGATTGATACACGATCACTGACATACTTAAACGCAGTTTTCCGAGCATTTCTTTTATTTCTTCGAGCACTGCCAATTGAAGAACCAGCGGCACCGTTCCATTTCTAAAAAGAAAAGAACTTGAACCCAACCCGTGTAGTCGAGTGATACCTCCGGATTCTCCCATCTATTCACGACCAAGTTTCTGGGCCAGAGATAGTTTCTATCAAAAACTCAACGATTTTTTTGGCTTGAAATGAAAAACGAGTTCGGCTCGAGTAGATTTATGTTTTTAACGTTACATCTGATCTAGATGTGACTGCCAAAGTATCTCCGCAAACCCTAGTTCTGATAATCCAGATTGCGAACTTGTAATGTTCCTGGCTGTCGTCACGAATATAAATACGATGGTTTATATGTGAATTTCCGCAGGATCCGCCACTTTGTAAGTTTATGTCTATTAGGTACGGATATAATGGAAACCGTTATTTTCACTACGGTTTTCAGCAGAGATCCTGAGGTAGAGGTTTGTTATAGAATTTTTTTAATTTTTTAGCTAAGGATTTTAGAATAGAATACTCTTTATTATGTACACCATATAGATTACAGAACATAAATATAAAGATTTTACAAAGGGTGACATAATGAATGGGCGGTCTTATCGCTAAAAGCGATCTTTTACAGACAACCTTTTTATGAAATACTAGCGGTCTGATACGTGCTTCGCTACGTATTAAAGTGAAATAATAAAAACAAATTTATTGGATCATCAAAATTATTTATTCAAACATAAAATATTTTTTTTTAATTGCTAGCAATTTTAAAACGTAATCCGAAACATTTAGATAAACACTTCTTTTTTTCCATTTCTAGCATGTATAACCAAACGATTGTGGGTACAGACTCTCCAACAGGCAACATAAAGTTGGCCATATGGAAAACATGATTCCTCCAAATTCACACCACAAACGGGAAATGTTTGCCCTTGGGCTTTGTCTATCTGGCATACCAGTTAATACGCGGTAACAAACTTCTCCTTTTGATTTTTCAGTTAAAATCTTAGCTTCAATTAAATTTGGCAATAAGTTTTTCACTGTCTATCTGGTGCCATTACACAGTTTTGGTGGATTATAAAATTACAAAGAAAGTTTTTATAAAAGAAAAAAAGATTTTGATATATATAGATGAGATTATGATCTACCGTTCATTGAATTCATTTGTTACAAAAAATGTGATAAATCAAGAACCGCTTGACCGATTCTGTTCAAACTTCACATAGACCGTCCACTAATTAGTCTAAACAAAGCCTATACATTTGGTTTGGATAGGTGAGTCCGTTCTTGAGTTATAAAATTACAAAGAAAGTGGCATTGATTTTTACATATATAGACTAAGTAAGGGGAAGGAGAGAGAAATAATTTAAAATTCAAGATGCAGGATTTTCGTGACGTCATTATGACGCGTTATTGGCATGTGATGTTGTACATACCTCTACAAGCTCAATACAGTTTAAAGTATCCATCGTATCCGATCGAAGTCGTCTGTCTGGTAATTACATATTGTTAGGTCTTGTGACAGTCTTGATTGTAATTGTCAGATCAGTCAGATCGTGTTGTGTTTTTGAAGTCGCATCTCCTTATCCTTCCCAGTGACTACCTATACTCATTGTATACTATTAAAGTAATAGAGGCTACAAGTATTTCACTCACTAATATTATAGATCAACACTTAAAAACTCCGGCAAAGTGCGAGTCGCACACGAAGAGCTCTGTCTAAATAAAAAAAAAATAAACGGCAACATAAATCATCTGTGAAACTTTCAACTATCTAACTATTGCGGTTCATGAGATACAGCCAGGTGACAGACAGACAGCGCAGGCCCTGCACTGGGTTCCCGCTTATAACCTTTAGGTATGGAGCCCTGAAAAAGCAACTGAAATTTAAAAACCGTCTTATGCACGTCTTATGAAACAAATGATCCATGTTTACACGAATTAATGTATACTGCATATAGTAAGATTGTTTTTAATGATCTTCTTTATCCAGTCTGCGATAGCATTTACGGTGTCAACCCTTTCACTTTTAGGACAAAAACGTGAAGATAATGAAAGCTAACGAAGTTTGGCACTCGACCTAAATTATTATATTAAGTATCAAAATGGCAAACAGGAAAATTTTGCTATCTATTGCAAACAAACTGCTAGTTTTGTGTTTGCTCTCGATGAAACATACACGAGACACATGTTTAATAGCCTCAAACGAAACGGAATGATGCAAACTTGAGGGTTGTGCAAAACATGCAAATTTTATAACGATGATCTTAAGAGAAACAATCCTCTTGCCTTTATTAAAAATTAAGTAATAATGTTTAAATAAGATTTCATCATTTAAAAAATGGACAATGGACCAGCTGAGCACTAATTTAATCATCATCATCAGTCACGTCGTTATAGAAATGTGTTTGTCTTTAACAAGCTACAATTGTTTAATTTCAGCAAGGGGACTCAGCGTTACATTATCGCACTGGTTTTATGGACGTTCTACAAATTTCCAGATCAGGAACAAATGTGAACACCTCATTACCAAACAGCCCAATTAAACGTATACTTGGTGTATACGTACAATCTGACTGGATTATCGACAGTCGGCACTAACACATCCAAGATATTACTTAACATTCGACATTATCTACGTAATGGTATGTCAACATTTCATTTTGCGTTATGTAACGCGCTGGGATGTTTGTGTTAAAGACCATGTGACCTCTTATGAAAGATGGGAACCTTGACAGCTGATCCGATGGTTAACACCAGTTTCTGAATGAAAAGCATCAAAGAGGGTCAAAGTATCTGCACTGCTTTATATGATAATAAGACAATGCACGAGTCAGAAGACATGTATGAGTAAGAAAAATTTTTCCATCGTAATTAACCACACGTTTATCTTATAATTACGTAAGAGTCTTGTTTTATCCTTGTAATTAAATAATTATCCTTGTAATGGATTCGTATAATTCCAAAAACGTCATCATAAAGCTGCGGCTTCGAAGGCAATCTTATTATGTTTAAATAATTGGCTGTGGATTCCTAAGTCAGGGACAAGGCTATATTCACTAGTTCGTGAGGAAGTTTAGAAATGGTTTCAGTCAGAAAACAACATTATGAGTTCAAAGAAATGCGAAACTCGGTTCTATTTATGAGCAGAATTTCAAAATGGTATTTTAGGTGATCAAAGAAAATCAATGCATGATTTATGTTTACGCGCAAATGGACAAAACATTGTGAACTTTGCTCGCATGAGCGATATAGTATTTCATGTTCCTTCACAGCTGAATGGCGGACTAATCAAAAGAAGAATATTTTCACAATTGTTTATTTTGTCTTAATCTTATTTATATTATGTAATCTTTTGTTAAACACATAATAATTGTGTTGTTATGACTTAATAGATTAAAGCCAAAATAGTGGAAGTTTTTGAATCAAGAATTAATCATTTATAACAAAAAATTAAGTGATGTCATTTTTATTGATCATTAATTGTCTAAAGTTTAGACAATACAGTACTTATTGTTATAGACATGGGTTTAGAGTCTAAACCCATGTCTATAACAATAAGTACTGTATCCTAATTTGTCGAAGGACGAGAAATGATTGTCTAAGGATCCATCAATAACTTTTAATACTTACTTTTTGTTTAAATATTTAATAAATTATAAACTAGTTGACTTAGCTTGATCGCAATCCCGCCTGATAGTAAGAAGTGATGCAATCGTTGATGGTAAAGCGCGTTAGTTTATTAAGAGCCTATTCACTCTAGCCTTGAAAACACTTAAATTGTAGTCCGACGGAAACACCGCCGCGTCCGGATTGTAACAGTGTCAACAACATGATGATGGATACTTGCCGTACTACAGGTCGTCCGATGATGGAACGGAGATGGGTGAATTAAGTCATGCAATTCCCTCGCACACTCTTTAAAATTCATCCTACAGAACACCGACAGGCTGGCTACTCAACGCCTGTGTTCCAGTCTTTGGAGACCGTTTTGAATTATATCTGAGTTGCCAATTAGCCTCTTCACACGCCTCTCCAACGATTCGACACTTGAGGGATACATCCCGAAGAGTAAGAGCCAAGGTGAACGGGCTTCTTTTAGCGGTGAATAGATACGCTTGTGTTTTGGCGGCGTTGAATGCCACAAGATTGACTTCGCCCCATTCGGAACTAGTAGTGTAACCATTCGTACTAATGAAATGTCTTAATTGTCAAAACAAATGAATCCCTTGAACCATGGGTTAGCTTACAATGTGACGTCAATTACCGTAACAATGCTGAGATCTGCTTTCAATCTGTGTTATTCATACGGTACGCTTTTTCCTCTACTGCATATACAGTATGTTACGAAAACCCTGTCCGACCCGTGAAGGTGTTGTTAGGTATCGATAACTGATTCTACTAATGCATACAAAACCGGGCTTTACTTAAAAAAAAAATCCCCCTAAAAAAAATAAATATTATTTCGCAAAAGGAGGTAACTTATTAAATGTGCGTTGACCACCCTTCGCCTGCCGACCGCGGGGGGCGGGCGGCAGGACACGCGGCACGTGGCCGCATCGCTATTCGCTCATAATAATACCGGTGTTGTCACTTTTTAAAAATTACCAAATTTCGGGGAAATTGGAATTAATTCGTTGGAAAAAAAGATTATTTCAAAATTCATTTGTATTGGTACTATGATGAATACGTAAAATTTTATATTATATTTGGTCATGTGTTTACCTAACCTCTATTATCCTTATGGGTCGGACAGGGTTTTCGTAACATACTGTATAATGGTAACCATATTTTTAAAATCTTTATATAACCTTTTTATTTATGTTCTGTAATCTATATGGTGTACATAATAAAGAGTATTCTATTCTTTTCTTGTCATCGCATGTAATTAGAGACACAATAGCATTACGCGGTCGTTTTTATGGTAACAGTGTGTCTAAATTTCATCTTCTCGGCGCAACATGTTGTCACACTAAGTACAGCGAATGTGAAAATAACTGAAGTAACATAATGTATAATAAGCCTACAGCGTGTCCACTACTGGGACAAATGACACAACTCTACGTGACATTGGTTAGCCATTATTTCCCGCGCAGGTAGGCGATAGGCGCGGTTTTCAGGTCTGGGACAAGCCGGGTACCTAAAGTACTACGATTTAATTATAATTAAAATGCTGTTCTTAGGTTCTTAGCACATTCGCCTAGTAATGTGTAAAGTTTGTACGAGCTACTTTGATTTATTTTTTCAAAAAAGTTGATGAAACAGATTGTTTCTCATTAAAAGTCTTTCCTACAAAGCCTCAAAACTAGACTTGAATCAATATTATCTGTGTAGTTCTCGATTCAAAAGACACACAAAGCAAGATTAAAAGATATTGCAATTTTTTTCATCAATGTCCATTAAACACTGGCTCATATATTCGTATTAATCACTTATGTAAAGCTAAAAGGTTGTACACAAAAGAGTTGTGCAAATACTTACGAAATGAACAAAGATTCAAAAGAACTCACTCTCGCTCTTATGTCATTCCCTTTAGATGTCACGCTTTAAATGTTACTGATGGAATTAATGATATTCTCGTGAAGCAGGGTCATTATCATTAGGTATTCGTAAAATTTTGTGACAACTTCAAAGGGCAGTAATGAGTAAACGGCGTGGTGTTTTTACTTTGCATGGAAAATATATTCAACAGAATTCGTGTTTTAACTTTCTAAATGTTTTCCATTTACACAAAACAAAACATTTAAACAAGGGTTAACACTTAGTTATATAATTGAAGTTCCCAAAGCTAAGCAAAAACAATACCGTATTGCAAAAACTTCGCACAAACCATATCAGCCTATTTTTGGTATAACGTGCAGACAATGAAGAAACCTAACGATTTCTTAAAATGCCTATTTATAGTGGTAATTTAATCAATTTGTAGTCGTATGCGTATTGGGCCAGCTACGCCTGAGATTTACTAAAAACTAGACTAGCATTACACTGATCTTACACAAACACTAAAACGAGTTCATGAAACAATTCTATACGCTTTCTCTATCAGTGCTTTTACATTGTCACACGATAAAATGTGTTTAACAGATAATACATTTACATTTTTATAATTTACGTAAAATCGAATCTTTGCTCGGTTAGAATATCAATTGAAGTTGAGGCTTTTTAAGCAAATATTTGTTATCAGGTGTGTAAGAAGTTTAATCAATCAGTAGGCTGCCTAAATCTTTTTCGGGTTATTTTTAAATTGTAACGCTTTCATAACAGACTGCATAACTTTAACAAAACAGCCGAATTCATGAATATTATTGTCGTTTTAAGTCAGCATAAACGCCTGAACCTTTTCATTTACTGGCGTCAAGAAACGCCTTCATGTTAATAGCTATGTTTAAACGACCAGGCGCTCGGATCTTACTAACTTAGCATAGGAACTTTTTCGCACTCTGATAGCAAAAGAAAAAGAAGAAAACTCTAGGCTTTAATCTCTTATGACAAACCATTCACAAAAAAAACCTTTTCTCATAAAATTGGACAGCCAGGCAGTCAATATGGAATTGATATTATCAAGAAAGTAAATTGATTGAATAACATTAATGCAATGAAAATTACAATAGAGTGTATTTTGATGAATTAACACCTATATTCTTAACAAGCATGAAGTTCCTGCCATAAAAGCCTGGTCTATAAAAAGTACATAAAAGTTCTATAAAACAAGTCGATAACACAGGTGTGTAATTACTAGGTTCCGTAAATGCACTCTATGGCAGCAAACATACTTATATCTATGTAAATTAAAATTGGATGGAAAAACTTGTTCCACTAACAAGGTTCAGACGATGTGGGAATGTATGTAATTGGGTAAAGTGGATGAAATTGCGTATCGGCGTCGGCGAGAATAGGCTGTAGGAAAAAGTGGGTTGTGTTGTGGAAAGGTATCTATTTGCGTGTTTATTAAAGGTCGGTGAGAGAATATCTTGGTCCTTTTATTCTAACACTTATGGTGGGTAACTGGGTACATAAATTTCAATCAATAGTTATACTCGCATCGACCAAGGAAGTGTGGTATAAAAGAGAGGAAGGAGGCCTATGTTAGTAACTAGCTACCAATGAAAAAGGCGATAATGATGTCTCAAACATTAGCAATTTTTTGTGACAATAATGGTCTAAAACCTTTGAAACTTCACAACATAAAATATAAGCTACAATAAATTGAAAAATAAGATTTGCGACTATCAAAGGCATCATTCTGCAGGAAAGCTTTATTGTTGGAAGTTAACCATATATTGGACGTAGTTATGCAAAAAGGATCCAGCCAGCAAACTTCCTTTTGAGAACATAGAGTTTGAAGTAAAATTTATATATTAAAATAACATGACGGTAGATTTAAATTTCCTTTTAAATAATGGGTATATTCCGGTACTTTTTTTTGCGGCTTCGATATTTTTTGAAGTGTAGATTTTAGACATTTATCACAGTAACTCAAAAAACGGTTTTTGTAGGTTGGATCCATGTTGCATAACTATGTCCAATTGTGTGTGGGCGTTGTCAGTTTGATATCAATATATGTATATATCATCATCATTTGAGCGTTAATTCCAGTCGCATCCGAAGCTTTTTCCAGCTTTGGAGTCTGGGGTCCGCTTAACCAGTCTAACAGCTGATTTTGGCGAAACTTCGACATTGCGTATAGTTTTCAATATATATCTCATACATTACGTATTACACCGTCGTATTTTATTAAATGAATTGTAGTTAATGTAGAATAAAAAGGAAGAAAATATTGTCCTATGAATGAGATTTTAGAATACGCTTCTGATATCATTAGTAAATATTGTAACACTCATTGATTTACATGTCTTTGGTGAAAATATGTTTATTTAATCAATTTACAAAAACAACATCTACGTCAGAGTAGACAAACAGACAGACCAGTGGTGTAACATAACAGACTAACAGTAGCTATGCTCTCATTCTGACAGTTCAATAACGTTCATTGCGCTATGAAAGGTATTGTGCAGACCAATTTTTCGAATATATGAAGCATGGTTTAGCAATATCTTCACAAAATTATTTATATGATTGAAAGTATGTTTACGCAATTAGGATGCCGATAACATCATCCGAAAATCCGATGTCGTGTACAAAACATTGGCCCAAATAAAATTAACAGAAATAATTCAGAGTTGATTGCGAAGGTCTGATGCGATTATATCATTAAATATCGATTACATCTAGTTCGTGACCATGTTGTGGCTTGCAAAACGAAAATAGAGTACCTACACTGCAGTACGTAACACTTGATTAATATGCTACAAAAAGAATGCCTTATTAAAAATAGTTGGCGATATCACAATGTGATTACAACGAGTGGCGTACAGTGGTACCAGTCACGTGGAGGTGCAAGACACAAGCTGTAGCGTTTACACAATTTGGACGATGGTCATTAATAAAAAAATATTATACTATCCTGGTAGTAAATAAAACCTTTCTCTGATATGGCTGAGCAACAACCTTTTCTTGCACAGATGCGACGCACAGTTAAACTGTTATTTCTTTTGTAACACACTTAATTATGTACTCCTTTCTGCAATTATCTTTTTGAATTTTTAAGTTGTTTGGTTTGTTGACATGAGCCAGTGTCGCGAGCGCATTGCGGATGACAGACAGATCGAGTCATAGATAATATACTATACCTGGATCGAAGTGTCAAAGAATGTCTGCTGTCTATGCCTATGGCATGGGGGTAGTAAGTACTACGTTGTACGTAGTGCTTATTACTTCCATCGTATATGGTCTATGGCTGTGGCTCTGACATCAAATTAACTCTGTTTATAGTTTTGCATGTTAGGATAGGAGATTTTTGATGATATTATTATTATTTTTTTCTTGTATTTTGTTTGGTTTTTATGGTATTTAGTTGTAAGGTGCGTTTTGTTTGTGCAGAATAAAAAATTTTTCTTTCTTTCTTCTATATGTGTGCCTCTAGAAGACTCACATTTTTAAAGATGTCAGTGATAAATCTATGTATTATACAACAGAGCTATGAACGCTACAATCAATCTGTGCAACTGTCGGGAGTGAAAAAACCTTTTTGCGGGCTATCAAATAGCCCAATTCTAGATGAAGTTGTTACAGGACAACATGCTATTACATGCGCACTGCGGGCGAAGTAATACGGCGATATAGGACGGGGGTAGAAGACATTTTAAGTAGACGTAATCGCGGGTAGACGCTAATGTTCAGTAATATAAAAAGATATAATAATTTCATCATCATTATATTAACCAATCACCACCACTAATTCTTTTGAAAATATAATCCTGAGTAACTGTGAAAAAGGTAGAAAAAAAAAAAATTAATTTACAAAAACAGGAAGCTATTTACTTACTAATTACTAGTAAACGGTTTTCCGGCAGTATTAACGCTTAAGTGGTTTCTTACAACTTAAATGAATAGGTAAGTAGTACCTTCCAGGTGATAGAATGAGAAAATTACTCCTAATACTTACAAGCATACGCTTCATCATCTAACATTATAAAACCACAAATACCGTTACTTTTGTACGCTTACCAATTAGTAGATTGCAGCTTTCCACTGCTGAACATGCGGTAACTCTTATGCAGTTGCTACCAGCCACCTTTGGTAAATCATCGCTCCACCTAGCCCGAGAACGTCCTACACATCTATTCGAACACTCATTATTTCATCGGCTAATATAACGGGCCCATTACCACCTCAGCTTGCTTACCCGCTAGCCGCTTTTTCCTTAAATATGGTACAATTCGGATGGCACAAATAATCGTAATTCGTTTAGGCAACCGAAATTGCGGCAATATACCGATCGAGCGGTGAAATAATCGTGTCGGTGTTTCGAACTGCATCAACGATGCTAAACACATGCAATTAAGCTAATTTTGCGGGCATTTTTAGGAAACGAATTATTATTTTGTTTAATCGACGTAATTTGATTTGGACTTCTGGAGTATTATATTAAGCTGGACTAATCGTCGGGAGAACTTGTATTATTTTTCAGAGTTTTTGAATGAGGTTATTTATGTTTTGGAAGCTCGAATGAGATACACACAATCGAGAATTTTAAATCGTGTTTATAATACACCCAAACGATTAGTGCCAAAGCGTACTACGTTTGGCACAGTTTAGATGCTATGCTATGTAATAAATTATGTATAAGTATTTTGCAGGCCAATCCTACAATTATCTAATTGTGAAACAATACCCTACCGCCCTGATTGGACTCTACGTCCGCCCTGAGAGAAGCTGAGAATCAAACGAAGCGAAGGAACATCGTGCATTGCATGAAGCCAGGAAGGGATTCAAGGACACGACCTCCAGTAATGAAATTCACGACCAAGACGGGACAATATTACAAGAGTTTTTTTTTTCTCCGAGTCGACTTTTGCTTAATTATTAACATTGAGTTATATTATTTTAATTAAGATCAAAAGACTCTTGCATATAGTGCAAAATACTTACACGACTATTGCAGCGGATCTAGCGCACCCGTAAAGAAACGACAAGCACTGCGGAACATTATTAATTTGATAAGAGTTTACGCTCGAGTTAATTTTTAAAACCGTTAGAGAAATCAACGTAACAATTTATTTAAGTTTTATTACATTAATAATAATAAATATATTACGGACAAATAACACACATTGAGCTAGCCCCAAAGTAAGTTCGAGACTTGTGTTATGGGATACTAACTCAACGGTGCTATATTTTATAATATATATAGATAAACATCCAAGACCCAGGTCAAACAGAAAAAGATCGTTTTCCATCATGACCTTGCCGAGGATCGAACCTGGGGCCTCCACGTCGCAGGCAGGCGTGTTGACCGCTGCGCCACGGAGGACGACGAAAATTACAACATTATACATTTAGTTTCAAACTTTGCATTTCACAAGGACTTGTTCCCAAAGGTCAGTATAGTTTTATTTATATTTTTATAATTATTATAAACTAGTGTTTGACTGCAATCCCACCTGATGATAAGCAGCAGGGTTGATAAAAATCATTTTGTTTAAAAAAAAATCAAAATAATCTGATTAATTTGATTTAAATCAGGTTTATTTGATTTAAATCAGATTTTTTCAAGTTTTTTTTTACTTTCTTGTCTTTTTTTTTTAAATTTAATAGTAGTTCTTCATTTAACGGAAAACCACATGTTTTGGTTTAATTTTATTATTAACTAGCTCTCCACCCGCGGCTTCGGCCGCGTGGAGTTTGGTTATATGGCGTTTCCAAGAGAACTCTTCAAAAGTCCGGAATCAAAACTATCCTATGTTATTTCTCAAGGTCAACTCTATCTTTTCACCAAATGTCAATAAAATCAGTTCAGTGGTTTAGACGTGAAAGCGTAACAGACAGACAGACAGACAGACAGAGTTACTTTCGCATTTATAATATTAAGTAGGGATAAAATTAAGGTAATTAAAGAAATTCTACTAATAAAATCGACAATTTAAAAACAGTAGCGTTGAAAAAATTACAAGGAAAGTAGTAACATACAGATTAAAAAAGAAACATGAACAAATACTTATGGTAAGTACTTAAGTATTATTAACTTAGTAGTAAACTTTATTATTTTTTAGTATTGAGTTCCTTCAAAAGGAAAACTAATTTGGCTGCCTTCTCGGTGCATAATCTGTTTCTTATTTTGCTGTGCACTAATTGAATACCGAAAATATTCTTTCGACCCTAGCCGAAGAACTGTACTCAGCAGTTCGCGCGCGTGCGCGTGCCGTAATCTATGTCGGGGGATGTCCCTAGACAATTTTTGGCCGACTTGGTTGCAGTCAAAATGTCAAGTCAAAAATCAAAAAACAAAATTCAAAAAAAAAATCACTTGATTAAAATCACTGATTGAAATTAAGTGATTTAAATCATATCAACCCTGGTAAGAAGTGATCCTATAGTTGATGGTAAAGCGCCCTAGTTAACTAAGAGCCTATTCACTCAAAAAAACTGAGTGAATAGAAAGGAAGACGGCAGTTGAGCGAGGTGATGCAATGTTAAACCCAACAACACGACCAACGACGCTGCGCCCGAGAAAGATTGAGAATGATCTGGAGACCTCCTCGACCAAACTCCCGACACCATAACTTTTTGCTCATCCTACCCAGCACATATTGCAAAATAACTGCTCAGACCCGTCCTCCGTATAGCTTCACCAGCCATTATGCCGAAGCACGACGAATCGCTTGGAGGCAAGTCTTAGTCTGGTGGGTGGTAACTTTTTCCGGCGGTCAATGTTATGGCCTACCACCGAGAAAATACTATTGCAGACTAATACTAGAGCATTCGCTTGTAAAAAAACAACATTGAGCATCCGCCCTTTTATAATTTTATCCACCCTTCAGCCACTACACTCGATGATTTTTTATAACCAACGAAGCGACTTAGAGTATCATTCTAACGAGCAAAGGCACGACCAATCAAAAACGCACAATCATCAAAAAATACTGTAAGGTAGAAAGAAATGTTACACTCGCCCGGGCCGTGAGTATTACGTCGAACGCAGCGTCGAGTAATAGCAGGAAACGTTAAATTACAATATAATACTTTTGGAAACTTACTTTATACCTGTATCGAACCATGCATAAGAACTTCACATGATATGGAATTGTCCGAGAAAATCAGAAAGGAACTAGCGTATAAAGCTAAATATCGATATTGTTTATGAAGATACAGCCGGACTGGTATTGATTAGTAGAATGCACAATTAGTATTGAATACTAGGAATCGCATGCAACTAATAAAGATAACGCTAGATATATCTAACTAAATGATGTATGGTACTCACACCACCAACTGGTATGAAACAAAGTGCACTCTTTGCGAATAATTTGTTTACATACATGGAATAGTAAATAATAGCTTATCAAACGAGTGTTTACGATTTACAAATTCGTTTTGCTTCAAGTGTAAATCCACAATAAAAATGTAAATCACTCTACATACCTCAGCAGCCGAGAGCAGATCAATAATACTGCGAGGAAGACGTAATCTCTGATATTTTACATCACCCGACACGTTTTACTTTTAACAAAGAGTCTAAATATAAACACGACGTACATTAAGCATGCAATACGGTGTCATGATGTACCGCTACCTGTCCTATATCGAACCAGAGACGTCAATCCATCTTTTCAGAATAAACTATTCACTATTCTCATAACATAACCAATATGGTTGCGGAGTAGATATTCAGATTTCTTTCTTTTTTTTTTTGTGCTTCAAAATAATGTTAAAAATCGAAACAAGTACTAATCGGACTCGCACAGGAAGGGTTTCGTAGCAACAGGGCAAAAAAATACGTTTTATTTGGACGTTTCTTGTATGGAACCCCTGTAATTTTTAACTTTATTTAATTTTACACAGCAATAAATACACTCTGAAAATTTAAACTTTCTACTTAACTATTACATGTTTATGAGAAACTATTCTAACTGCGTAAGTAAAATATCAATATCTGACGATTGCTGGAAATCGAAATCCATTCGACGTTATGAGTCCAATCTAAAAAAATATGATTCATTCAGTCCACCATCGAGCGCGGTGTAAACGAGTGATTTAAATAAATAAATCATTTTATAATAACCGGTATGTGTTTGGTATTAATATATGGCCGTTTAATTGGGTAATCGGTCCATGCATCCGTTTACCCAGATGGACAGTCCCCTTACCCAGTGGCCCGGTTATCAACTTCCGCGCGCTACTTTCCATCTATGTTACTGAACCCACCATTTTTTTCGGTAATTCAACCAAAATGGAAACACGTTCTGGCAACATATTGGTAGATAGGCCGAATAAGGACTGTTTTTATTAAAAATTGTCTGTGTCGTTATATAAATATCAAGTTATTACATGATCAGATTTTTTACCCACAAACAACAGCTTTATAAACGTTTCTATTTGGGTAAATATTTGAATACACCAGAGTAGCAAATTCAGCAGATTTTGCATCTTCTTCCTCAAAATCTCACAATCCCGATGGCATTAGGCCAAAACGAAAATGTCGAAATAAAATTAACAACAGTAGGCCTAGTATGAGTTTTCAATACGAAACTCGTTCGATCGTATCGAGCGCGTTTGGCGCTCTCATTGGTTGAGAGTTCTTACGACCTTGAAGCGGGCCAATCGCTGAGTCAAACGCGCTCGATACGATTGAACGAGTTTCGTATTGAAAACTCATACTAGGCCTACAGCGCAGTGTACGTACAATCACTCTCGAACTGTACTGTCACATTTATGTGTTTAGTATTTGTCATCACTGCCGTCATTGGAAAGTGGCACTCAGTACACCTAATATGTATGCGGGCTGTCTGCTTTGGTAGACACAAATAAACAAATAGATTCTATTGTGGTATTTTGCAGTTTATCAGAGTAGATTAAGAAGTATTTTTATACATCTTGCTATACATTTGATGTTACATATGTATCGCTGAACCGTCGGTGTCACAACGAAGTAACGTTAAAAGCAAACAAAGAATTGTATTATATAGGAACTTGCATTTTTTGTTTCTCAGGTCGAGATATATTCGTTTCATAATTTCATCTTGCATTTCCATAAAAAGATCAAGTGAAACGTGACAAATTAAATTACAGAACAGCAATTTGCACGTCATTCCTATGGACTGACCAAATCGTTACAAATTGTGCAATTAACAATGCTACGACTCTAATGGTCAAAAAATTGAGAGATTATAATTAGGCCTATGTGATCAGTAATGTATTGCTAGAATTTCTACTCACAATATTTTTTGCGTACTGATTTCAATTATTTTCATTGTAGGTAGGTAGCAGGAAGTACTTTTTATTGAAAATGCGTCATGAAAATTGACTTGAAAACAAGGACCAAACAAAAGCAAGCTGGAAAAGTGTTACAAACATGAACAAGATCATAATAATCGAACAAACATGGACTAGGTATAAGAAGCCTCTACTAAACCAGATATAAGAAGTTAATACAATAAATTTAAATCACTTTAATGCTAGTAGAAATAAGGAAAATAATGAAGAACTCTCATTATACTCTTAGAAACTCTTATTATACTGCTTTTTAAGATCATTCATCAAGTGTTTCCTAAGAAGCAGTCATTGCTATTTTCTTAATCTTAATTACTTTCTCGATGTTAACCTTGTCTAAATTACTCGCTAGAGGTTAGTACTGACCCAGGTAATGTTGCTGTTAAATGTTCTGACAGGGACATTTTAGAGCTAGCCTGTCAGAGTTCCTAACTAGAAACAGTGGCGGTTACGCAAACGCTTTCGCCGCGATTTCACCTCAGCTGCAGTTTGTCACAGCGGTAAGGGCTACGTTACGTGGTTTAATTGTGATTTGTTGTAGTTATATTATTGGAATAGTAATTCTGGTAAGTATACATTGCGTTAGGTGTATTATCTCATCGTTTAAGGAAGCTATATCATACAATTGACGTGCTTTATAAACTCGCCGCATTCTATTGCTTGATTATGCCATTAGACCACAAAAGAAAATCGACATCAGAATTCTACGATATCTGAATGTCGTTTATCTTAAATTATTTCATCACATAATGTAACACCTATGCAAATGTAGGACAAGACCTTATTGCAAATCATACATAATAATTTAAGCAATCATTTTGAAGAACATAAAATTTAATGAAGTTCAATTGAGAGTAAATATAATTTGTATAAATATTACAGCTATGATTTAGTCAGGCAGTTACTATCCCAAATGTGAGTAATCAACTGAAAAAGAAAGTAAACAACATACTTCCGGAATCGTTATACCTATGGCATACGGAACGGAATATAACAAGGCATAATATAGTGTAAACCTTTTTAATTAAATAACAATAAAGAACCGTAACACCTAAAGACTCATAACGTTGAAGTATTGAATAAAGTTTTTTTTTTTTTTTGTCAAACTATTGTGCTCAGAGTTCATAGTTACAAAAAACTGTATCTTACAATGAGTCAGCAGTAAAGAAGTCGATTGCCACGTGTCACTGACTGGTAACGGATTTCTTTGTCAGATCGTTGAAAGACAAGTCAAAGAGTTGAAATTCGTTTTTTGGCAAAAATATCTAGTTAGCCAACTAGAAGTTCAACGTCTGAATTTGGATAAGAGCAATAATAATCAGCAGTGACGATTCATCTCGTGAAAACTTAGTTGATGTTAGCGTGGAGGTCTTTCCAAATAATGCTAGGGATTGACACCATTGTACCACTAGTGTACCACGTATACCCTGCGCGTCCAGTATAATAACGCATTCAGGTTGCTCTTGGGGTTGCCGTGGCGCTGTAGCGCGTCAGGGACGTTCGCCGAGACGAGGGTCGACGGGTTCGCCGCGATCATGTGGAAACGTTGTGCTTCCATGATGGCGCGTTTGTGCTCCTCCTCTAATGGCATCCTAAATGTGTTTTTCGACCAGTGGGACTCTCCTCTCTTACGGAGGTGGATAAGAGTCCAGACGCATTTCAGTTAATTTATTACTAACTTTAGACTAAGCTTTACTTTTACTAATATTATACAGTATGTTAAGAAAACCCTGTCCAACCCATAAGGATAATAAAGGTTAGGTAAACACATGACCAAATATAATATAAAATTTTACGTATTCATCATAGTACCAATACAAATGAATTTTGAAATAATCTTTTTTTCCCGCGAATTAATTCCAATTTCCCCGAAATTTGGTAATTTTTAAAAAGTGACAATACCGGTATTATTATGAGCGAATAGCGATACGACCACGTGCCGCGTGTCCGCGAAGGCGAAGGGTTGTCAACGCACATTTATTAAGTTACCTCCTTTTGCGAAATAATATTTATTTTTTTTAGTGGGATTTTTTTTTTAAGTTTAGCCCAGTTTTGTATGCATTAGTAGAATCAGTTATCGATACCTAACAACACCTTCACGGGTCGGACAGGGTTTTCTTAACATACTGTATATGGATATTTATATATTTTATCTGAAATAAAATATTTGAATTTGAATTGAGCACTCTATGCTTACTTCACCTAACTTTTCACGGTGACATTTTTAACGAATCGTTTTTTTTTTATAAATTATTAAATTAAACTAGTGCTTGACCGCAATCCCGCCTGATGGTAAGCAGTAATGCAATCGTTGATGGTAAATCGCGCTACTTTATTAAGAGCCTATTCACTCTAGCCTTGAAGACACTCAAATTATAGTCCGACGGAAACACCGCCACTGGCAAATTGTTCCAGGCCCTCGATGTACGCGGTATAAAAGACGAGGCGAAACGCTTCGTTCGGATCGTTGTGGTGTAATCAACGTAAGAGTGGAAACTCGCCGTACGACCGACAGGTCGTAGATTGGCTGATATGTAATAACTAGAGGACTATAGCTTCAAATTAAAATGAAGTTAACACAAAAAGCGCACAGTATGTTACAATATTAATAACGTTAATATTGCAGTCGGGCGGTTCAGTTGATTGGGTTTTATTTGGTGCTTCGTCATTATGATCAACTACATGTTCTTGTAGTGTCAACACTTGTTGTATTGACACTATAAAAACTAATAGTTAATTCAACCAGTAATCCGGTTAAAATATGCCAATTGCAAACAATGTTATTTTATAATATTTATGTCCAAATCAATATAATATGTATATAAATTATGGTTAAGTTAATTTATTGTTTAATCTCTGCAAAGTGACATTTCATTGTTGGCAATATTAAAAAAAATAAAAACACGAGTTAAGAAATTGCTGTAGCATTATTTAGAGCAATTGTTTCTAGGACAGCACTTTCTATGCATGAGTGGAGCCATGATGACCGAAGTCAATAACCTTGTTACTAATTAGACAGCCGAATTGATGATACCTCGAAAGATGAATCATATACTCCCATCGTCTGACTAGACGGTTTGTGTAAGGAAGTTCCTATGTATGTATGTAGCTACATAAACAGCTAAACTGCTGCAGTTGCTCGTCAACTTAATATGATTGTGTTCTTTGTAATTTTATATGCGTTTTTCTTACATGATTTACAAAGTTTTTTATTATGTTGAGTTTCCTAATGTGCATTTAGGTTCGGGCAAAAAATAATTAAGTTGAATGCAACACGATACGATGCATTTGCGCGCTGTTCTAGACGCGGATTATTAGGTATAGAGGTCATGTTAGACTGGCATAAATACTACCCACTCGGAAGAACTTAGGCTATTGTAATACGATTTCACTCTTGAGTTATTCATAGTGAAAGTGCTAAATGTTTTCCGAACGATACCGGTATAATTAACCGTTTACCCTGAATAACTTAAGTTTATTAAAGAATAAATATACATATAGCTAGATGAAAGTACGCCGAGCCCGAGCTTTTAGGTGAGATTGAGAAATTCTACGAAGAGTTAACACACGCACCTGTTATAAGCGCAGCTATTATCTCGGTGGTAGGCCATAGCATCGGCCGCCGGCAGAAGTTACCACCCACCAGACAAAGCCTTGCCGCCAAGCGATTTGTCGTGTTCCGGCATGATGTCTGGTGAAGCCGTACGGAGGACGGGTCTGAGCAGTTGTGTTGCGATGTGTGCCGGGTACGATGCGCCTAATGTTGTTGTGTTGGGAGTTTGGCGCTTCAGAAGCTATTTAATTCCGACATTCTCAAAGGCGAAACGCCTAAAGCATGGCACAGGAGCGTGATGGTATTGCTATTCAAAAAAGGTGATAATACCCTCTTGAAAAACTACAGACTGATATCGCTCATGTTTATAATTTTTAGGGCCATCACGAGTCGTCTCGCTCACAAGTTCCACGACTTCCAGCCTCCCGAAAAGGCAGGCTTCCGAAAAGTCTTTAGCACCATAGAAAACATATATACGCTGCGGCAAGTTATACGATCCGAGGAGTATAACAAACCACTATGCCTAGCGTTTGTGGACTATTATTATTATTGATGGCCTTCGATTCGATAGAAATTTGGGTGGTGCTACAGTCTCTTTAGCGGTGCCAAATTTACTATAGATACATAGAGGTGATAATGTGTTTGTACAAAAACACCACCATGTCAGTCCGCCTCCAGGATCAGGGCTCGAAACAGATCCAACTGCAGCGTGGAGTGAGACAAGGAGATGTCATATCTCCCAAATTGTTCACTGCTGCGTTGGAAGATGTCTTCACGCTCCTGGACTGGAAAGGACTTGGCTTCAACATCAACGGCGAGTACGTCACTAAACTCCAATTTACAGATGATATCTTGGTCAAGGCGGAGACCTTGGAAGACTTGGGCAAAATGTTCAATGACATCAGCAGAGCTACCTAACAAGTGGGTCTAGAGATGAAAATGGATAAGACGAAGATCATGTCGGACTCCAAAGTCGCACCCATTCCAGTTCGAGTTGGTTGCTCTGCATTCTGAGTTGATGACGATACGATGATGTATATACCTGGGATAAACAGTTCAACTATGTAGGTACGGGAAGCTACGCTACATCTTCTCGTCGTCCAAGATTCCACAGTGTCTCAAGACACAACACAAACTGGCAACACACACTAGACTGAACACGACACAAAGACATGTCTTTGACCATTGTGTGTTGCCAGTGATGACATACGGAACTGAAATGTAGTCGCTCACAATGGCTCTCATAAGAAAGCTCAAGGTCAAACAAAGGATGATAGAAAGAGCTATGCTCGGAGTTTCTCTGCGCGATCGAATCAGAAATGAGGAGATCCTCAGAAGAACCAAAGTCACCGACATAGCTCTTCGAGTCGCTAAAATAAAATGGCAGTGGGCAGGGCACTTTGCTCGTAGAACCGATGGCCGATGGGGCAATAAGGTTCTGGAGTGGTGGCCACGTACCGGAAGACGTAGCGTAGGGAGGCCCCCAACAAGGTGAACTGATGACCTGGTGATGGTCGTGGGAAGCTGATGGATGCGGGCAGCACAAGACTGGTCATTGTGGAAAGCCTTGGGGGATACCTTTATCCAGCAGTAGACCTCTATAGGCTGAAGAAGATGAAAGTGAAACATTCTTTAAAACACGATACTCTTGTAAAAAGATACGTCTGGAAAGATCAAGTTGTTCTAAAACATTAAACAAAACTTTCTTTACTTTCTTTCTTTCGTACTTTGTTTAGTACACTGTTTTGTTTTAAATTTCAAACTAAACAAAAGTATTCTATGTTTAGTATTCATTAAAACTTCACAACAAATTTTGGCACTACGTTTAATGATAAAATATTTTTGTTTTATTACAATGTAAAATAAGAATAACGTAAAGAGGAAAATGAAAATTTTTTGACTAAACTAGATTAATTTTCTCAGGATTCTAGAAACAGTAGTGTTGGCTTTACGACACTACCTTATTGTCTACATTCTAATTACTCTAGGATTATCGAATATCGGTCATTGGCACGAAGGAGGACACAGGAATCTCGCTCCAGCATCTTCTACACAATTCTAATAAACGTGATGCATATTAGGACCGAAATAACTGGAAGGAATATGGGGAAGCTTTAGCACAGTGGGATGATGTAGGCTGTTTCTTAGTAATCAAACCAGAAGCTTTCCTCACTCCTGGTGACGCAAATACTTACTGTAAAGTTGAATTAACCAGTGATTCTTAATGAATAATTTGCTATTCAAATTTTTAAATTTAAATAGCAAATTATTCATAATTTGTGAACGTAGTCTAGAATTTCCTTTATATATCTTAGGAATTACGTGCAAGTTATATAGTATAATATCTTACAATAGCTTATTTTATAGGTATAGAGGTTCTTTTTTAGAATTATAAACTAATGCTTAACCGCACTCCCGCATGATGGGAAGCATAATCAGTGATGCAATCGTTGATGGTAAAGCGCGCTAGTTTACTAAGAGACTATTCATTCAAAAAAAAACTGAGTGAATAGGAAGGAAGATTGCAGTTGAGCGAAGTGATGCAATGTTAAACCCAACAACACGACCATCGATGCTGCGCCAGAGGGAGATTGATCTGGAGATCCTCCAGTACGAGAAGAACACACTATGCAGTACATGATGTAGTATGAGTAACTCACATTTAGAACATCTGTTTTTTTTTTTAAATAATTATAAACTAGTGCTTCGCTAGTGCAATCGTTGATGGTAAAGCGTGCTAGTTTATTAAGTCAATAACACTTAGTGAATAGAAAGGAAGACGGCAGTTCAGCGAGGTGATGCAAGGTAATCCCAACAACATGACTAGAGGGAGATTGATCTGGAGACCCTCCACGACCAAACTCCCAACACAACAACATTTGGTGCATCGTATCCGGCACACATCGCAACATAACTGCTCAGACCCATCCTCCGTACGGCTTCACCTGCTTGCTGCTGTTTGGGTGGTGTATTGAATAGGTAAGGTATTATAAATTTTATTGAAGCATGGAGCTGCCGACTGGCACCATAGCTACGATACGTTTAACTACAATACATACTGACATATTCTATAATTATGCTTATTTACCAGAATCGTGACTTACTATATTAAAAATTAATGTAGGCAACTTTTTTTATTACCCTCGAGGTTCACTCCCTTTTTGTATAGCTTCAGCTTGGACTGAGTCATTATCTGTGACGAATAGATAAGCTACCGCTAAAAGGTCAGATTAAAATTATTACCAGGATCGATAGCAATTTTCGGTAGATATGTAATGTAGAATTGGCATTTATGAGTGTGACTCACAATTGTACCTAATCAAAATAAAAACTAGATACAATAAATTTCCTATACATATATTGTAATTATGTATAAATATACTAGATAAATATAACACACACAACGGCAACAAATACATATAACAGTACCCATGTATTGTTCTTTTTAATATATCAGAATCTGCATTCTGGAGCATCTGAACTCGTGCGATGGCTGTGGAGGACGTTATGTAGGTACCTACATGCGACAAACTGGCCCAATTGTTCTCACATAAAAGAATTCGCTGACGCAGTATATCTTAATCTGCCACTTAACCTAATTTTCAAGTACCAAAGCATTGCAGGTACTACCAAATTCGCGTACCGTTTGTCGTGAATTGGGCCGTTTCCGTCCACACACGTGGGAGCCGACATTGACCTCTATTTAATTATCTTTTGTTGAGCGAATGGTGTGCTACAGTGCACACGGCATTGTTTTGATTCGTTTCGTAAACGTAATCATTTGAAATCACACGTTAATGTGAGTGCGGTCACCAAGAAAATTACATTAAAAAAGGTATATCACATGAACTGGATGGAACATTTTGTAAACGGAAAAAACCATGAAAATGTCTACCAGAGACACAAAGTTACAACCGTGGTAGCAATACCTCGATGCGAACCTATATTCACTATAAGTGCAAGTAAACACATTTGAAAATTCATTTCCATCAATTCATAGAAGTAACTGAACTTGCATAGAATTTAAGCATTTAATACTGCCTATACTGCATCTACATTTATTTAGAAAGACTAGATTTAAAAAATGTCTTAAGATCAATACAAAGACTACTTGTCTACATCAGCTCGGTGATAAAACGGACTTGGCATAGCGTTTAAAGGTCGCTACATGTATACCGGTACATAGGACGGTACTACATGTACCGTGTATGTTATAGTAAGTACATTGTATGTTACTGGTTCAATATTTGCACAGTCATTTAACAATACTGTGAGACACTTGATAATGTGCTACCGTATGCCGTAAGATACCGGTGAATACATAAGTATTTATCTACTTTTACATATACAATCAGATCAACAAATCTGAATAGCACAGACAGTGACATTAATAGCAAGGTTCATGTTGCTCTTACGGAAAGCAGATATGTCAAGTGTTGCATACAAGACACATTTTTCACTATTGCACTAACCATAGCCATGAATTGAGCATATGATTTTACTTAGGCCTAACATAGAAATGGTGCGTAGGTTCAATCTACTCAGTCAATCGCAGTCCATTGCAAGCCATAGGCCTCTCTTAAGCTTCACCACAACACCCTGTCCTCCGTCTCCGATCCGCGGTCTCCACTTCAACACCCGTCTACCCCAACGGCCATCGGTCTCCAGATTTTCAATTATACAAAAAATAGCTAAAATCCATTTCGTGAGTTATAACAAATAATGTTGTTTTTAGAAAAGTGCAATATCTATGCAGTCAAAATATGAAGCATATTTTTTTTTATATATCTGACGTAACTGATCTACGCTAGGGGGAATAAGCATATGTCGAAGATTGCGTACTGGTTAAAAAATTCCCAATACATATGAATATCCAATCGTTATCGAATCTTCTCGTCCGAAATACCGCAGTGTCTCAAGACAAAAGTCTTTGACCAGTGTGTGTTGCCAGTGATGACTTATGGAGTTGAGACGTGGTCGCTAACAATGGGCCTTATAAGAAGGCTCAAAGTCGCTCAAAGGGCAATGGAGAGGGCTATGCTTGGGATTTCACTGCGCGATCGAATCAGGAATGAGGAGATCCGCAGAAGAACGAGAGTAACCGACATAGCCCGAAGAATTGCAACACTGAAGTGGCAATGGGCTGGACACATTGCCCGTAGGACCGATGCCCGATGGGGCCGACGGGTTCTCGAGTGGCGACCACGCACCGGAAGACGTAGCGTGGGTAGGCCCCCGACAAGGTGGACCGACGACCTGGTGAAGGTCGCGGGAAACCGCTGGATGCGGGAGGCGCAGGACCGGTCGTCGTGGAGAACCTTGGGGGAGGCCTATGTCCAGCAGTGGACGTCTTTCGGCTGAAATGATGATGATGATGATGATGATGAATATCCAAAAACCCGAAATAATGCAAAAATGTTGCAGAATTATCGCGACAATTTCACGATAAGTTAAGTCTAAAAACAATTTTAACGAACATTTAAAAATACCCTGGAGGGTTTCAAACAAGTTGAAGCCAGAAAAGTTCAATTATAAATTACAGTAACTGCAATTTAAACTCTGATAAACTCTTGGATTATTTTCAAAATATATGTGAAGTTACGATTGTTTCAACAATCTAATGGTACAAGATGTTACACCTGTGAACCTGTCATACATCAGCAATTTTACAACGGATATTAGATAAAACAAAATGGATTCATACGAAGGAAATAGTTGTGGCAATCGCATGATCGTAACAACTTGCCTCGTACAAATGTCATCAAAGCAAATGCCTTTGACTCACGCTTACGAGCATATGAATTATGAATCGCATATTTCCGAGGAATTCAATCGATTTCTTTGAAGTTTCACGCAACCACTACTTACTTACTACTTATACGTATGTTAAGAAAACCCTGTCCGACCCATAAGGATAATAAAGGTTAGGTAAACACATGACTAAATATAATATAAAATTTTACGTAATCATCATAGTATCAATACAAATGAATTTTGAAATATTTTTTTTTCCCGCAAATTAATTCCAACTTCCCCGAAATTTGGTAATTTTTAAAAAAGTGACAACACCGGTGTTATTATGAGCGAATAGCGATGCAACCACGTGCCGCGTGCCCTGCCGCCCGCCGCCCGCGGATGGGTTAACGCACATTTATTAAGTTACCACTTTTTGCGAAATAATATTTATTTTTTTAGAGTTTTTTTTTTAAAGTTTAGCCCGGTTTTGTATCCATTAGTAGAATCAGTTATCGATACCTAACAACACCTTCACGGGTCGGACAGGGTTTTCTTAACATACTGTATGTATAAAATCAAAGAATTTAAAACAACAATCTATCTGCAAGTAATATAAGACGCCATCATAGTTCATTCGACACGATACTTATAAACGGGTACTTTACCTCAGATCTAGTTTCTAGATTATTCATTCGCTTAACTACTGTAAGGTTCTCGTTAGTATCAATTATTAATAATATGATGTAATACAAAACAAATATTACCAATACTCTTTATCTTCTTAAGTAAATCAATAAAAAATCGATTACTCGTTTAGTGCAAGGAATATTTAAATGGATTAATTGATTCATAATGAAATGGTAAATGCCTTGAAGATACCAAATAGTTCTATGGACGAGAACAATGGTAGTCGTAATAGACTATGCTTGGTGGACAAGACAAAGGGTACAGAGAGCCTAATAGGATCAAATTATTTGCAAACAGTGGTCAAGTATAGACAAAAGGATTGAAAAAGTAATAAATAACAATTAAACAACTTTCCAGAAAATTACTCTAAAGGATGTTTGGTTACTTGATCTATAAACCATTTGAATTTGGCAACTACACGAAGATTGCGGAACGGAAGATTGCGGATTTATTTTAATCGGGAAAAAATCCAGTTTCTACAGAACAGGTTGTAATTTTCATAGTTCAACAAGTCAATAAAACAACATATTTTGACCACATATCCAATCAATTAATTTATTTAAAAAAAAATTAGAGATAGGTAGTAAAACGAAGCTTTGCACGTTTTGCGCCCATAGAAACCAAAATCTTAATTTTTCTAATATAACTAACAAATAAAATACAAGTGTGGGCGTTTTGGGGTCTGTTTCATGTAATATTGACGTTCAAAAAGTGCTGATTCTCAGCCTAATTTGAATAAATGGACTTCTGGTTTAGAACTCATAAATATTTACATTCGATTCTCCGAACTCCAAAGATTTAATCTAACAGGCAAATATGCAAGTGAGCCGGATGGCAAAAAACACCTTGCCGCAGAACACGTGAGCAAATACATACTTATGTCGTGACTAACATAATCGAAAATATGATAACATTAGCGACTTAAAAAACATCCAGCACGTATAACTGCTAATACTATTATTAAAGTTTACGCATCTACGAGTACTCATCTGAACATGAACATACACGAAAATGTTCATTGATTAAAACTTTGTCTCGAAATCACAATCATTTGTAATAGCGTGCAAAAATATAATTTCATGTATCTTAACTACTATTGTTTATTGGGAACTGACACCATTTGTTTGTATGTTTTTGTTTTTTTTTCCTGTTATTGATTTCAATTAAAAATATCGTATATTGACCACGTATAAAAACGGTATTAGCATTGCTGGTTTATCCCAAGCTTGTAAGTTAAAATATTGTTAAATATTTGCGGTAAGCTATGTACATAAGTCATGCATTATTCAGTAAGTTATGTGTTTCCAACGAGTGTACACAGTTATTTGTTTAACAAATTAATTGATTGTCCTTTTTCAAATACATTAACCTACTTAGTTTTCAAAAGAAAGCATACAGGATAATGATTATTGCGTGGTATTTAATTTGTAGACAGCGATTGACGGTAAATTTCGAGTCGAGTCAAATGCAGACACACTAAAGTTTATTGTGGTTTGAGAAAACTTAGGTCAATTCTAGAAGCCAGTCGGCAAGGAGGATCTTTATTAATACACTCGATATACTATGTTACATTCACATCAAACAGTTTAAAAATATATATAATGTAATGTTCTTCCAAGTTTTCCTTCCTTGTGTAAAACTGGGCATATAAACAAGAAGACAACAATTATCAAGTTTGCGAGAATTTTACAGTAACCCGTATGTGTTGTGTCACTTGTAAGGTTGTGTAAATTTCCAAATAAAAGTAACGAAAAATGGTCGCACTTCATTATCTAGGTTGTTTACACAGATATAATGGAATGCAGGCGCCACTGGAAGGCTGGTCCACATTTAATGATTAGTCACGCTTTTGTCTTTAATTGCACTGGACGTACGTTTATTACGAACAAAAGCCATTATTTATGTCATTGTGGAAAACAAGAACAGGGAAAACTTCACAAGATACATAAGATGCATTACGTTTTCATTGTTTTGTGTGTTGATCTAAGCAATATATTTTTTAAACATTTTGCCACATCTATGACGTTGGTGCTGGTGCAGATCCACCAATATTGTATCTTAAAATTAAGCCCATACGGTTGAATTTTAACTACACGTTTCAATTTACGTGAGTGCACTCATCTTCGTAAAAACGACACCGGTAGAATTTTTATTTGCGGTTCCCACGACGCATACTTCTGTAGTTGTGGTATGCGCTCTCAATAACAATAAGTATTAACTTCGACGTACATGTATTAGGAACAACTTAATACATATAAATCGAAGCTTGCCATACTTAGAAGGGCTGTTAATTACATTAAATAACGGTTTTGTTTTTCAAAGAAATAGTTAAAAAGTCTTTAGTCTACATCTAAAAATCTTCTAATTTACCCAGACGTTTGGCAATGAATATCCTTGAGATGAGTTTGTGACTACAGTTTGTACCTTTTTAGGGAAATTAGAGATGGCTAATTTTGAAAGTGCGACATAAATTCGATGATACCCTAAAATCATAATCGGTAGTAGGCCATAACATCGGCTGCCAGCAGAAGTTACCACCCACCAAATAAAGTCTTGCCGCCAAGCAATTCGTGATGTTCCGGCATGATATATGAACAGTTGTATTGCGATGTGTGCCGGGTACGACGCACCAAATGTTGTTGTGTCGGGAGTTTGGTCGTGGAGGGTCTCCAAATCAATCTCCCTCTAGTCATGTTGTTGGGATTACCTTGCATCACCTCGCTGAACTGCCGTCTTCCTTTCTATTCACTAAGTTTTATAAACTTAATAAACTAGCGCGCTTTACCATCAACGATTGCACTAGCGAAGCACTAGTTTATAATTATTTAAAAAAAAACAGATGTTCTAAATGTGAGTTACTCACACTACATCATGTACTGCATAGTGTGTTCTTCTCGTACTTGTTGATATGTTAATTGGTGCCTGTTTTGCTCTCCTATATAAAAGTGGGGTTACTGCCTACTGGCTCGACCCGTTTCTTAATCGCGCCACACTTGAAGTTAAAACAAGTCGCAAAGGAAATGTAGGCAAACTGCTTACGTCCTTTTCCGTCATAAGTGAAGAGCAGATTTTAATATGCATGTTTCAACACCTTGTATCACAGGCCCTTTAAAAATAAATTATGTCCTAGAGAAAATGGTCAGATCAAGTTTGATTAGAAAATTAACTAAGTTTAACAGATTTTGACTCTATACTTACTTGTGCCAAGCTCGATAAAGAATAGAGGTAAACATAAATAACCCTAAATTGGTTATTTAGGGTTATCACAGTTCGCGTTTTAGAAATCTCCTGTTATTTATATGATTATCGACTTACATGCAAACTATTTATTAACGATTCTTGTTGCGGCACATTTCAATAGAATCACTAAAATAACATGCATATTAACTTGCCCCCCATTAAAAGGTCGACGTAAATTTTACGTGATAGCCCTACAAAAAAAGAAACATAGATGAAATCCAGGTATTAAACACATTTTGTGGAATTCAGACTATGAATAAATTTGAGACATTTGTCATACAATTTTACGTATTTTAACTACTTTTGAAATCAACTGCATAACACATACATTATAATAGTTTCAAGTATGGACTACGTATAATACATGTACCTATATGTACAAACAATTTAATCTATTAGGAAATTAGCTTACTTGTGTGTCATATCGTTCTATGCAAATCATAAATATCTAAACAATAAAAAAACTGTTACACCACTACATCACACACGTGCTACATCTTCTTGTCGTCCAAGATACCACAGTGTCTCAAGACTAAAGTCTTTGACCGGTGTGTGTTGCCAGTGATGACTTACGGAACTGAAACGTGGTCGCTCACAATGGGCCTCATACGAAGGCTCAGAGTCACACAAAGGGCAATGGAAACAGCTATGCTCAGAGTTTCTCTGCGTGATCGCATCAGAAATGAGATCTCATTTCGGATGCGGATCTCCGCAGAAGAACCAAAGTCACCGACATAGCTCTTCGAGTCGCTAAACTTAAGTGGTAGTGGGCAGGGCACATTGCTCGTAGAACCGATGGCCGATGGGATAGTAAGGTTCTGGATTAGCGGCCACGTACTGGAAGACGCAGCGTAGGGAGGCCCCCAACAAGGTGGACCGATGATCTGGTGAAGGTCGCGGGAAGCCGATGCATGCGGGCAGCACAAGACTGTTCATCGTAGAAAGTCTTGGGGGCTGAAGAAGAAATAAACTGTTTACATTTAGAAAGTATGTTTATTCTTCATCTATCTAGAAAATGTTGTTAACGCATCCCTTTTAGGTCTAATCGAGTCGTTCCCTGGGAACGGTATATTTACCTCTATTCTTTATCGAATTTGGCCGATTTACATATAGGTAGAAATCTATTCAGGTACGAGTACTTTGTTGACCGTGAAAATTTCCTAATAATATGCTAGTTCCCAGTTCAGTAGGTCATACAAGGCACGACGCTGTGTCGTTTGGCCTTCAAAATTAGGTCATCATGCACCCTGCACCCTACCTCCCGGCGGGTCGGCGCCCGGAACTTCATGTACCGGGATTAGGTCAAAGTCGGGGTCAAAGTGACACTAATCGGGATAAATTACAGTGAAACCAGGTTAATGACCAAGCCATATGTACCAATTATAGAGGGTTTCCAGTAATCCCGTTTCCCAATTAAACAGTTTTGAAATTATTGTCTCAATTACAGAGGCTTAATATTTTCTCGTTGATTTTAATAATTCTACACGGGGTTAACTTTGGTATATTATTTTCCCTACACAGTTCATCTCGCGACATTCCACAATCATAATCTGATAGAAGTTTTAATTTTTCAGATGCTGATAAGGTTTTATAAATATAAAACGTTATATAAACATAGGGCAATATATCCGTAGGCAAATACCTACGTTTTGACATTTTGCACACTTGTATTCCCTTGTTTTTAGGTCAAAACTTGAGACATGTAGTACTGACAAACAAAGCATGCGCAGAAGACGACGCGAAATGTATGTAAATAAACGCATTAAAGCCTGATTAATTTGTCTCACTTATATTGGGAATTGAATCACAGTTTTAATTATACACATTGAAGGTAAACATTGAAAATGGCTTAGAATTCAAATCTCATTTAACCGGGATCTAAAAGGCCCACTAATACAGGTAATTTAATGAAAAAGAACCGGGACCTCAAATAATTATAAACTAGCGCTTGACCGTAATCCCGCCTGATGGTAAGCAGTGATGCGATTGTTGATGGTAAAGCGCGCTAGTTTATTAAGAAAGACGGCAGTTGAGCGAGGTGATGCAATGTTAAACCCAACAACACGACCAACGATGCTGCGCCAGAGGGAGATTGATCTGAAGACCCTCCATGACCAAACTCCCAACACAACAACATTTGGCGCATCGTATCCGGCACACGTCGCAACACAACTGCTCAGACCCGTCCTCTGTACGGCTTCACCAGACATCATGCCGGAACACGACGATTCGCTTGGCGGCAAGACTTTAGGTGGGTGGTAACTTCTGCCGGCGGCCGATGTTATGGCCTACCACCGAGAAAACTCAATAATAGAGGTTTCTCACTTATCCAGGTTTCACTGTATTATAATAATACTAGCTTTCTGCCCGCGGCTTCGCCCGAGTGGAATTTGGTTATATCGCTCGTTTTAGATTTCGCTCGGGAATATCAAATTTTTCTGAGATAAACCCTATTATTTAATCCGGACTTCTAACTTTACGTCTGCAAAATTTCAAAGCAATCGGTTCAGGAGTTACGGCGTGAAAGCGGAACAAACAAACAAACTAGCTTTCCGATTTAGAATATTAGTAAGGATAAATTCAATATTTTTAATCATTTAGAAGGTTGAAAGAGATATTTCCACAGATCATGTACAAACTGCTCATAAATTCCGATTACGACAAAGCTTCAAGACTAGAATTTGTCTGTAGACATTTTGAGCAATAATTATACAATGGAACGTTACTTTTTTCAACATTTCAAAGCAAAAACTATTTGGTACTTAAATCTTTTTCCGGATAATAGCTGATAATTGTAAAAATCTTATTTTTTTCAAAGAACTAAACCCAGTTAATTATATAGCGTCACAGATAGCGTAATCTGCGTTGTCGATAATCACACGTCTTCTGTTCAAAGAGATCAATATTTTAGCTGACGTCGCGTATTTAGGGGTTTCCAACATTTAGTCACAATGATTTGCATATTATAGGCATAAGCATACAGGTTGTAGTTAATTTACAGATGTAGGTATATTCAGCTGTATGGAAACCGTAAACTTTAGTCGTATTCATTTACGGGTTACAAGGTACATAAAAGCACCCAAGGCCTCGTTTATTACACATGCCTTGTAAAACAATGTTTCAATAGTTTTGTTTAGAAAACTTGCAAACATCACTTCTCAACATAAAAGAACCGTAAGAATTGTATTCTCATAAAAATATGTATTTAAAATAATGCCTACATCACATTGGCAACATTAATTGTAAACAAGATTAAATTAAAGTGTAGGTATATTCAACGTATGAACTTTTCATATATGTAATTATAGATAATAAACGATTTTGTTTATTAACACGACAGTGAGAACACGTATTCAACAGCTTACTAATCAAATCAAATTAAATAGGGCAATTTAATTCTATAATTGATTCTGCTGACGTAATAAATCTGAGAATCAACATAAACAACTAATAGCAGCACACAAAGTTTTTTATTGGACTTCGTCCATGCAAACGTAACGAAGCCTCCAAATTACCGTGGTAATTTCCATTCTTGGTGAGAGAGAACCTTTAGGTAGTAATTCTAGAGACAATAAAATAATGAAACGGCTACAATGACAATTTCAATCGCTTTCTTCCATCTGGTACCCATTATATACTAACCAAAATATTCATCGAAACCCGCAACCAAAAAGTCAAGAAAGTGCAATATCATCATCACTATCATCAACCTTTTTAAAAGTTGAAAAGTTTCCTATCATACAGAGAAGGATTGAGCGTAATCACCACGCTTGCTCAATGCGGGTTGGCGATTTCAGACTTAAGTCCAGGTTTCCTCAAGATGTTTTCCTTCGCCTTGTAATCAGTCATTGGTGTCCAAGATATACTTAGAATGTACATATAAATTTAGAAAAGTTAAATTGGTTCTTGCCCGACCTGGGATCGAACCCGCACATTCATACTTGAGAGACTGGTGTTTTATCCACTAGTGCAACATAAAAGATCCAAAATACCTTCAAGAAAGGGGGTTGTTACTAAGACGAGTTTAATTTACATTAATTATTATTTCCTTTGATCAAGTGTTATCTGCGGCCATTAACCACCAATGATACACGTACAACACCAGCATCCTTCTACTGTGTCAATATAATTAGTAGTAAGGGGCGATGACTTCAGCTAATTACTATGAAATTCTATCGTATGTGCCTTTGATTTATAATGTCGAAATAAAGTACTTATTAATATCAATGCAATGTAATATCAGGGGCTCTAATCTGCTATTTTTATAAATTTGACATTCCATCACGATACTACCATTATCAATGTGCTAAAATGTTCGTAATCTGGTAAATTCATAATTATCAATAAAATCGGTCAGTCGCCTCGTAATGGAATGATGATAGAATGATATTGCAGTATTGCCAATGTTATAAAACCCGTTAAGTAGTAGAAATGATTTTCTAAAACTACTAAGTACTTAATTCGAACATAATATGGAGTGGAGTGTCAATGTTTGACTACTTGAAAGACAAAATGACGCCATTATGTTAGTAGATTACAAAACTTGTCAAAAACGTTACTTATGAGATCACACGCCTGACTGCGACGTGGAGGCCCCGGGTTCGATCCCCGGCCAGGTCATGATGGGAAACGATCTTTTCCTAATTGGCCTGAGTCTTGGATGTTTATCTATATATGTATCTATAATAAAATATAGTATCGTTGAGTTAGTATGCCATAACACAAGTCTCGAACTTACTTTGGGGCTAGCTCAATCTGTGTGATTTGTCCGTATATATTTTATTTTTATTTATTTATTTTTTATTTTTTTACTATTAAACGTGTGATAATCGCATACCTTAATCACAACACCTGGGGCCCTAGTCCGCAGTGGCAAGTTCTGCGATGAAATAAGATTTTTTTTACAATACGTTATGCGTTTATCACACGTTTTAACCTTACTCGTATCACCGTTTGTATAGAAAACACACACAATCCAACACACAGAAAATGTAACCACGCGCGTGCATTTAGTTCAACAGACACGCAACAAGCTGCGTGATGCGTGACAGTGTGAATCAGTAAAACACGCGTTTACATCAACAAGCATATGGCACAGAGAACTTGGGGTAAATGCCTGTTGCCCTTGTGTAAAAATAATAATTACGGCAATAAAACTACGTCTAATGATCGTCTGAACTGCCTCAAAGTTACCCAGGCAAAGACAGTAGCGAGCGATGGGGCGTGTAATAGATACCTTTCTGTAAAGGACAGTGACCGAGGCGACCGAAATGACACAACGGCATAAAGTAATTTAAAATGGGGTTCGTTTAATGAGAATCGATTCATTTCATAAATAAATTCCACGAGGTGTCAATAGACTTTTGGAAGTGACAATGAATCTAAGGAAGGACGTTCAGTCACACGTAAAGTATTGAATATGTTTTTTGACGTGATAACGTCTATTAAATCGGTATGCTGGGAGTCATTCGCGAAAACTGCGTAACGGCCGAATCTGACGCTACACGGAGTCCACGCCTACTAAAACTAACCTTAGCCTTGTAGCTTTAGAGTGCAATATTATTTACCTAAAAGCACGGTTGTAAACAATTAGTAGCAGTTTTTCGCATACATGATTAAAGCATTGATAGCCGAGTGGTGAAACGCTCGGATTAATATCGACTCACTCAAGAGGTGCCGCGGGTCGATTCCTGACGGCAACGGACGTTTTTTATCCTTTTTAATTTTTAAATTTTTCCTTTTTAATTTTTCTTTTTCTTTTTTTTTTTATTTTTTAGAAAATTTAAACAAACTATTAAATAAAAATATAAATGTTATACATTACTTTATTTTAAATAATTTCATTGCACCCAGAAAAAATTACCATGTAATAGACGTTATCACGTTCAAATATCGGCAGTAGACGGAGTTCTACAGACAGCCAATTTTTTTTTTTTTTATTAATGTTCTGTAAAAAACAACATATTAAGTACTTACATACTACTATACTTTTAAGTCTCATTAAACGCCCTGAAAACTAAACTGTTGCAAGGAATAAATACAATAATAATTCAATTTTTTTTTTAAATATAAATTGAAACAGAATATCGCCTGCTGTATACATTATAGGTACCAAGTTACGCAATAACACAGTAGTAGGTTTTTTTTTTTAACCAAACAACGTTGCCAATTTGCGTAGTTTGTTATTATAGCAACAAAATAAACTATATATAGGTACCTATTGTATTTTTATTGGCCATACATTCTACCGAAATATTTGTACCAAAAATTACATTCGCGCCACATCTTCAGTGTAAACCTTGCGAATCAGATACATATTTAATTATGTATTCTACCTAAAGAATTATAGAAATAACCACCTCGCAAATAGTAGGTTAAAACATTGTCCACTTTCATGTGGGCAATAAATATCGTAGTTTCCTATCTTACTCACCCACGAAATAAACCGCTTTCTAGGCGCCAGAAAAATACTGCGCAGGCGCTTAGGTGATATTTGTGAACTTTCATCAGTGACCCAGAGACATGAGATATAGGCTATTTTGGATATTCATCGAAATTACAGCAAGTACTTAGTATTTATCCAGTAAAATTCTACGAGAAATTACGGAAAAGACGTTGCAGTCAAACGTTAAATAACGATGCCGAAGACGCCTAAGAAGAGTTTTGAGAAATTACTACCTACTCGGTGGACGCTATACTGGAGAGTGTCTGGGCGTTACACAAGAAAAAGCTAATAAAAGAAGTTGCGATCATATTCAGCGAAACCATAAGCCCCTTAAGAGTAAGCCTATCCATTTTTAAGGAGTATAAGCATTAAATTAATAAAGTTAACAATTAAGAAACATACGTGGAACCCAGATAATGCCAGCTGACACGGATGACCATTTCGATGCCCGTGTGGGTATGTGCACAAAACGTGTTTGTCTCTTACCTGGATTGCGGAAGATCATTAACTGACTACCTTTAGCATTGTGACTCATAATTAACATTAATCGGCACGGCTTTTGTTGAGGATCCATTCATTATTATACAGAACTTTCGATTTTGCAAGGAAAAGCCTAGAATAAGGAGTAAATTTGAATCGACACGCGTTGGTGAATTGGCCTTCTTCATACCCAGTTTCTCAAACAGTTAAAAACGTGGTACTACAAGAATCGTACCAGGTTTTCAACGTTTTAGTGTTTATAAAAGAAACAATTAAATAAACCTTGTTCTAACACAATATTATCTACATTCCTCCTTTCGAAGGTCACTGGAAGATATTTTTCTTTAAAAAAATCAGTTCCGATATACTAAATACTAGTAATTCGTACCTATGTCCATGTTATTGTTTTGTATAATAAAATAAACTTTTTTTATGAAAATCAACCAACACATGTCAGTTAATACTTTGAGCCGAGTGATTCTTTATCTGTTGATTTATTCCAAAGATGTATCCGAAATGATAGTACGTGTTCACGTATTACCTTTCAAAGTTAGTCAAATTAATACTAAGTAGTTGTAATATGTTACAATCATAGATAACTATAATTTCGATCTGTCGGTAGAGAAAAGTAAGTAATGATATTTCATCTTAACCTCAAAGGAAATAGACACTAAAATTGAAAGCTTTCTACAAACATAATTATTATTTCTTTAAGTTTTAGCCTTATCAATTCAGTTTTTATTAAAAAAAAATGATACTCAACGAGTTGTTTCGCTTATGATTGGAGCTCATAAAATGTAAGGAAAAAAATAACACAGTAGGAAGTATTTAGGACTTTAATGTAAATTACTTATCGGTCAAATGTTTTTATACCTTGTCCCAACTGGTTTTGTATTGACGTCAAAACTAACCAATAAATTAGAACTAGAACAACAAAAGTCAAAACTTAATCAAGAATATTCCGTAATGCATAGATCTGCGATATTATCTCAGTGTTATTGCTAACACGATAATCCGATTTAGAAGCACGGTTATAAAATAATGCCAATGTCAATTACTTGAAACGACTTCAAGAATTCTAAACGGCTACTGTGTAATTAGAATACTATTTTTGTATTTGCTAATAGGCGCCGTTTCGTGACTAGGTATTGGCAAGAAATGCTGTAAAAACTCAAGATTGGACTAAATCTGAAATAGATCTGAAAGTAAATTTAACAAATTTTATCCTGATTACTTTTTGCAATCTCCATTTCCATTGAATGTGGACTGAAAAACTTGCTACGTCGGCAGGCAAAGTTTTAATTCAATTAAAGTAAGTCGAGATCTTTTAATGCCGTTCCATAACATCAGAAAACATGCTAACTTTTGCCACTGTCTCACAGCTAGCTGTACGTGGTGAAGTCAAAAAATAAAACATCTTTACTGCCTGTATGTATAACTGTTAGTTTTAATCTAAAATCTGTAAGCAATAGAAATCCGACTGATACCCGATGCATTTATTAATATAAATGTACCGGGTATATGTAGGTGGGTGTTTTCGCTTCCATTACGTTTTATCTATTCATTATACGCAGAAGCAACTTAGCTATTAAAACCGATAGATAGTTATTATATCGTATTTTCCTTAATTAACTACTCGAGATTCTTGCTCCTAGCTTCTACCGTTTCGATAATTACATACTGTTTATAAGTTAACTTGATCATTATATCTTCCTCGATTATACTTGCGACAGTAATATAAGCTTTAAGCCAGTTGGAATTGAACTAGTCCCGTGATGATTGCTGAAGAATTGAACGCATCGACTGAAAGGTTAATCGTTCAGAAGATTAGAGCTCTATTGATTACAATTTTGCTGT
The DNA here is from genome assembly GCA_037179545.1 of Sesamia inferens. Classification (NCBI taxonomy): domain Eukaryota; kingdom Metazoa; phylum Arthropoda; class Insecta; order Lepidoptera; family Noctuidae; genus Sesamia; species Sesamia inferens. The sequence continues at coordinate 27,186,204 of CM073933.1, read as the reverse complement.
TTAATAGACCAAGGCCAATGAAGCACGCTCAAACATAACACTTGACATCAAACTAAATGAACTTCACGTGAAGACTCGTATGAGAGAAGGTCGAGATATTCTTAATATGTTTGAGAAGCGGATAAACTTTAAAAAAATTTAGGCATTATGAAGTAGGTAAGGTTTTTCAGAATTACACAAAATAATTGCTTAATATTTATATTTTTTTTAATGAAAAGGATTGTTCACCTTTACTTCATAGATGGACGATTTCGTTGCATTATATGTTAATTTTATAAAGTTCAAATCTGTTCAACTCCTTCATACTGTGTCCAATCCAAAATGTATAATACAAAAGAAGTTTAAGTTACTTATTTTAAATGCTATACATTAGTGATTGTATATTTTTAAATCCTATATTGTAATTAGGACAAGGTAAACAAAACATTCATTCATTCACTTTCAGGATCATAACCAATTACAAACTTTCAAAACCTCTATGAGTATCAAAGTACCTATCATCATCTGCCTTGTTACCGAACTTACTGGTTTCTCTAAATCTAATTAAACTTTCTTTCCAATGCAGAAATGACGATTAGTTTTAGATTAGAAACTCTTAAACATTTTCTTATTTTCACAGATATTCTGAGCCGTGCTATTTCTGTACTTGTGGAATCAGCATTACAGGCTCGCAGCTCACCTAATCATATCGTTCTAGACCACTTTCACCTATCGAGAACTGCGGAAGCATTGGAGCCGCGTCAAATCGATTCATTCAGTATTCGTTCAAGTTTCATTTCACGTCTCGATGACTCTATTTAAACCTTAGTCAATTTACCGGTAAACTTTTCAATACAACCGTTAGTTCGGTACTAAACGTTGGATCAAAGAAGCTAGAGTCGACCTTTTTGCGCGAGGTTCATGAAAAGAATCTACTCGGAAGTGTAACGTTGTACGATGGACTGAACTCCATACAATAATATAATTCATAGAATGCAAGTGATAAAAACGGGACAACAGTTAACAACAACTTTTTGGTGACACAGATTTGTAACCTTTATCTTGATTGTTGCTATATTTAAAGCCATCAACTGGCACAATGCAAAGCGCCCTACTTGCAGCTTTGCTCTCCTGGTAACTGCAAACAATCGTGGCGGTAACTCCATACTTATCATAAAAATAAACGACCAGTCTTACTCGAGCACTGTCAGATCAAAGCAATATATCTCATACAGCAGAACAAATCGGACTGACTGAAGTTTCTCAATAAGAAATACCAGTGTACGCTTTTAATACGAAAGCAAATGATAGTCTTAATTTGAGTCAAATAGACTGCGTGAAATAATGTAGTTAAAGTAATTAAAGCACTAAATTAAAATGTATTTAAAACGTCCGGACTATACATATATATTACTTTAATAAAAAATAATTATAAACCAAACAAATTGCCAATTAACTTCAAAGCATACGATAATTACTAACATGAATTAATGTAAATACGTACATTGACGTCTTTGTTCATACAGTTGACTGTCCAAGCAAACTAGTGGACAGATAGTAATTGAAAGACACGATGGATAATTTGTATGAAGAATGATGATATTAATAGAAAGTGTATGAATATATGACTAAAAATGTATGGAAGAACAAGACATGCTGCCTCGACTTTATATACATAGTTATATAGCAGAAGATAGGTTAAAATAAGAACAATATGGTTGACGAATCATAGCGGCTCTGAACTTCGCACAGAACGGTTGCGGAATATAATTTTTTTAGGAACTAAATAGTAAGGAACACAATTAAATAGTAAGAGCCTATGTTCAGACCCGCCATGATTCACCGGCTGAATAGGGATATTTTTCTGGGTAAAAAAAAATTGATTCTATTTAGTCAGTCATTCAGATTATAGAAAAATATTGGATACGTATGTTTTGTTTTATCAAGTCAATAAAAATTTACAAATATAAAAGGCATCAAAGATCAGGAGTGGTGGCTGGTGACGTCACTATACTCGCTAAAAAGTATAGCGTGCAGAGACGTCACACGAGTTTTCAACGCACTGTGTCGTCTCCATTTTTTGTTTATATGAAAAAAGAAAAATACGTGTCTAGTGTAGTATTTTTTTGGAAATCTCACTGAGGACTAATTAATTTTTTTAGTCAACTACCCTATTGTAGTTTGTTGACGAAAAACTTAAGTTTTACAAATGGCACGCTTTATCTACTAGAATTATTCGTTCTATGAATATTCCATTTAGCTTCAATGAATATGTTAAATAGTTTAGGCCAGTTTTGTCGTAACATTTGCAATGGACTATTTTTGGTATATCAAAAATAAACAAACATTAATGACGCATTTGGAATTATAAAAGGAAAAACCGAATACTAGTACGCCCACACGTAAACATAACGTGAGAATTTAAGGATAACAAGGACTTGTATCAACTGCTTATCATCGTGCCCAAGTTGTAGAAGGTAACAGAGGATAACGTGATTTCCTTCGTAGATTAACTAAACAAATCAATTAGTATATCTATTACAATTCATAGGACTATTTTAGAATCGTTGAGTAATCATAAAGTCGATGAAATGAAAGAAAGCCAAACAACGACAAAGACTATGTTATAGAGAACAAACAGTCAAGTAACCTCATACGTAGAGACGACAGCACAGCAAGCTACTACTATTTGTCAGATTTCCTTATTAGATGTTCAACTTTACCTCTAAAGCATTAAGGCTCAATTTTGATTGGGAATATCTGACAGTTTGGGGTAGCTTATTCTACACCATACCATAGGCACACGCAGTAACTGTTAGGACACATGAGCATTAATCAAGATTGTCAAGGTTCAATCGATAAATAAACTCTTCCGCGATGATGTTCTCGGTCTCCTTTACGCTTAATACATTATTACAAGTGCGAGTGAAAGGAAAATAGTGTGTGAGAACATTAGAAAACTAGATATTATTTGTACTCCTTTAAAGGGAAATGTAATTACCTGGCCTACCATTTATGTCAATGTGTTATTGTTTATAATGCGCGGCATTCGACTAGGAAACGAGTTTGTTAGTCAAACGGTTTGTTGTGACTGGTGAGGCAACAGTAGGCCTAGTATGAGTTTTCATTACGAAACTCGTTCGACGATATCGAGCGCGTTTGACTCAGCGATTGGCCCGCTTCAAGGTCGTAAGAACTCTCAACCAATGAGAGCGCCAAACGCGCTCGATACCAACGATCGAGTTTCGTATTGAAAACTCATACTAAGCCTACTGTTTATCTTGTACTAAGCAGACTTCTTTCATATAGTACTGTTTTGAGATTGGTTAGAATCAGAACTTTGATTCATTACTTTTAAGTATTATTCGGTCTTAAACGGATAGAACAATAAAATTAAAACAACTAGATCTAACCCGGCGTCATGTCAGCTCGTTACGTATGTGTAACTCAATCTCCAAGCTCTGCTGGTTATTGATTTAATTTATCTGATTCTTAGAAGGTTATCGAATGATATCGGTCAGCATACATTGAGTTCGTGTCCATGTCAAGAGTGGAGCCTCCCATTTCGGTCATGGCACGCGCTCGCAGGTGCTTCCGCGGCCCACACATAGCTCGGTGACCTCCGTGACCGAGCCGGTTTATTTCCCACTGTGCATTGACTGTACTTCTCGTGTTTTAATAGCTGGCTCTGCCTGTTTTGACTTGATATTAGAATAAAACAAAAACATCTAAGAAGTTGGTGATGACGAAATTGGTGATGACGAAATTGGTCTTACTTTCTTAAGACTTATTCGTAGTAATACTAAGTTAGATAATAATATTATTAAAAATAAAATACTTTTCTGTCAAGTTATTTAAAAAACTTAGTTTATTTTTTTATAATTATAAACTAGTGCTTGACTGTAATCCCGCTTGATGGTATGGGGATGCAGTCATTGATGGTAAAGCGCGCTAATTTATTAAAAGCCCTCTAGCCTTGAAGACACTTAAATTGTAGTCCGACGGACTACAATTTAAGTCCGCTGGCACATTGTTTCAGTCCTTCGATGTAAGCGGTATAAAAGACGAGGCGAAACGCTTCTTCCGGATCGTAGTGGTGTCAGTGTCAACAACGTAAGAGTGGATACTCGCCGTACGAGTCATCCGATAATTGAACGGAGATGGGGGAATTAAGTCTTGTAACCCACGCACACTCCAAAATGCAACCTATAGAATACCGACAAGCCTGTGCCGCCTGTGCTCCAGGCTTTGGAAACCATTTTGAACCACATCTGGGTCGCCAATTAGCTTCTTCGCACGCTTCTCCACTGAATCCAAAATTGCCAGGTGGCATTTTGCAGCACCAGCCCAAATGTGGCTAAAGTACTCCGCAGACGAACGGATCTGTGCTTTGTAGAATATTAGAAGCTTTACTGGTGTGAAGTACCGCCGGACCTTTGCAATAACACCAAGTTTCCTGGCAGCTACCTTGGCTTTGGACTCAATGAACCGCCCAAAGTTTAGATTCGAGGAAATCTGAACTCTCAAACACATACATTCCAAAAATTAGGAGCCAAGGTGAACGGGCTCCTTTTGGCGATGAATAGACAAGCTAGTGTTTTGGCGGCGTTGAATGCCTGTAGTGCGGCAACATTCATATGATTTCGGACCGGGTTGCTTCCTTATTAGCCGGAGCATCCGGCAGGTATCTCTCCACAACTATGCTGTCATCTGCATACCCATAGATACCGGGCAGCAGCAGATAGTTAATATGCAGCAGGAACAGAGTTGCAGAGAAAACAGACCCCTGAGGAACACCGGCATAAGTCGACATGGGCTCCGATGTTTGCGGTGAAACCCGTACTGTCGGTCACTAAGGAAATTTTATTTCAGGTATGCCATGAGGTACCAGTTCAGTACACGCTTCATAATCACGCATAGTATGGAGGTTATTGAAATCAGCCGATAGTTGATAAGATCGACACGACTACACTTTTTAGGCACGGGCTGCACTGTGACAAGCTTTTAGGACTTGGGTACTAGTCCTAAATGAGGCGATACAAGCGCAACAATACAGGAAACGACTCGGGCGCACAAACAATCATTGAGAACAATCGCGGGTATACTATCTGGTCCACTAGGCTTAAACGCGTCCAGACGACACACTGCTCTAAGAACCTCCTTGTTCCTAATGCGAACCTCGGGCATTGAGGTGTCGCAATTAGGCAAATTCGGTGGAGTAGCACTACTAGTATCCAAACGTGAATTGTGGCCAAAGAGAGATGCAAAGAGACCTGCTTTCCCTCTCGCCGTATGAGCCAATGTTCCATAAGGCTTAACCAGTGGAGGCAGTGTGGGCCGACAAAAGATAGCTTCGACTGATTAAGCAAGGTACCAGAAATATCAGGTTGCGTAAGCAGCTTGTTGCTAATATGGGCGTTGCGTTCGAAGCGTATCTTCTTGTAGAACTCGGCAACATGGTTAAAGACTCAACCACCTTCTCTTCAATCAAAAGTCACGAGCGTCAACCTAGGTGAGAAATGTCCTGTGCTTACGCTGTTCAGCTTGAACATAATTGGCGTTGAACCATGGGCGAGCTGAGCCACCAACGGGCACATAACTAAAGGGGATAAAGTACTTTATAGCTTGACGCACCACATCGGATATAGCGTCCGCACAGTTCGACGGATTTTTAGAAGAGAAGCAGACCTGCTGCCAAAGATGAGACGCAAATAAATGGCGCATTTCATCACTATCTGCTCACTTGTATCACCACAATCGCCGTTCACCACGTGAGTCGCAATCTGGTGGGAAGGACGATACAGACTTCACCAGACAGTAATCTGAAGTTCCTAACGGTGAGGAAACTGTTACAACACATCTGTCCTGATCAGTGGTCAGCGGTCAATTGGCGATATGACAGGCTACACCAGCACCCTAGTCGCGTGTCTTACCAACTGGGAAAAGCCCTTTGATAGCGCAAAGTTACGCGCCCCTCTCCCAGCGTGGTCGGTCCTCTGGTATGGGAAAAGCCAGTTTGGTGGCAGGCGTTGAAGCCCCCCAAAGCGACTAACTGCGCGTCATGGTGCCGGTCGGGCAGCCTAACTGAGGTGGTGAAACAGTCGAATTGTCTCCTGGTCACCGTTGTACGACCGTAGATACATGTGTAGACAATTTTGTCCACACCAGTATCAACAAACAGCCATAGGGACGAGAAGTTAGTGTCTTCAAGATGACGGGCACAGATGTAATTGCGGTCTATTCTTTATAATTATACCTTTCGGCCACCGTGATTCAGCTGCTAGTTCTCGTTTAGTACTGCCCAGGCGACAAGTGTAGGGTGGTCATAATAATTGTAGTAGACCTTACGGACGTAAGCAGTTCATCCCCCTCTCTTTATAATATCAAGTGAACATATTTACCTGTTTTGCAATGCCATGGAAATTATTAACAATAATTTAATTAATTCTATTGTGTCTATTGTATCCTAATGTTTGTTCGAGAATTTGGATCAAAATTACAATCCAAAATTTGTTAACGTTACACAAAGCAGGTTAGAGTTATACTATGCACAAGTGATGGATTAGTAACCCGTCATTGCTTAACCCATTACTTCCCAAGCATTGAAAATATTGGATTTTTTTGATGAAATCTTGTATTAGGGCTCTTAATATGTTAAGAAAAAATAATATGGCAAAAAAATAAATTAAAAAAAACGGTTTCGCTGACTCAGCATGTCCTATAAATAGGACAGTGGGAACATATGGTCAGGAAAAAGTAAAGATAAGAATTATATGGAAATCAGCTTTATTTAAAAATAGGACCAGTAACAGTATCAGAAATAATGTAATAAAAGCTTATTTTGTATGATAAGGTATGAAACAATCACTGCAGAGTGTTTTTTCACATTTAGAACAAAATGTTAAAGGCTTTTTTTTACAGCCTTGTCCTTGGCAACGTCTTTGTTTGTCCCTCTTGGTCATATAGTGACCATAGTTGTCAAATCTTATAGGTTGTAAAAGAACTTCTGAAGTACCTGATGTAAGCTTATTTACTTTGCCTTCCGATTTTTTCATCCAAGAAAAACATACCCTTCTTCTGAAATCAAGCAGAGGTATGGTCTCATCTTTATTTACCTGGTTATAAATAATCCATGCATTGACTAGAGTCATGTCCAAAACACGGATTACTAGAGGCCAATACCATTTTTTACCTCTAAAGCGGATTGGATACTTAGAAATAAGCCAATCATGTTTATCCACTCCTCCCATGTTTTTATTATAATTATGAATAAGCTTTGGCTGATTCACAGCAACTTTGGCCTTTTCTACCTTTGAGTACCTATTAGTTTTTACAAAAGGTTCAACAGTATCAAAATTAGTTAAGAGACATACTACATTGTTATCATGCCATTTCACGCATAATATTTCATTATTTTTATCGAAACGATGATCGGAATAACCACGTTCTTGCTTCTTCATTTCTTGTTTGGTCATGATTGGACATTTCTTAGTCCTATTGTCTCTGACTGTCCCTGTAGCTCTGAACCCTTCAGATTTCAAGTCAATCAACAATTGCATACTGCTGAAGAAGTTATCGAAGTAGACTACATGTGCACTAGGATCAGTACATACTGTAAGCAACTTTTTTACCACTCTTGAACCCAAGCCATCACCAGTATTACAAGATATTTGAGGATCCTTTCCTGTATAAAGCGAAAAGTTATAACAATATCCGCTTACTCCACACAGTGCCCAAAGCTTGTATCCAAATCTTACTGGTTTACCTTTTATAAACTGTTTGATACCATGGTGACCAAAGTATTTGACGATCATTTCATCAACAGCTAAGTTGGATTCAAAAACACCAAACTTTTGGAATGATTTATTAGCTTTATCGATAAATGGGCGAATTTTGAAAGCTTTGTCACTATTATCAATTCTTGAATTGTCATTGAAATGTAAATATGATTTAATTTTATCAAAACGATTCCGAGACATCGCTCGTTCAACAAATGGAATGTGTACATCATCATCTCTGCACCAATATAGTTTGCTTTGAGGCAAGTGGAGATACGAAGAGAAAAACAAAATTCCTATGAATACTTTTAGCTCATTCACGGTAAGATTGAAGTTCAAATCATTTTTATAATTTTTGGCATAGGTTACTGTTTCATGCACTATATATTCTAGAATCTGGTCACATAACAAGTGTTCGAATATTTCTACCGCAGATTTTCCTTCCAATTCCGTAATCATATTTTCTAAACATTGTTTAGCAGTATTAGATTCCGGCTGAATTTCAGAATATACAGGTTCACACTTACGCCAAATGACTGTCTTGTTGGTCCGAGATGTGGTTTGAGTAGGAAGATCTTCCTCGACGTTATCAATTGTACATGAAAATTCCACTTGACCAGCCACATCTGACACTGGCAGAACTCCCATATCGTCGTCATTACCTTCTTCTATATCAGTCATTTCATCCACTTCATCCGGGGGCAATATCGCAACTTCCAAGTCATTGAACTCCTCGTCACTACAATCTTCAATATCTTGAAGATACTCGGTGATTTCAGACACCATCAATGCTTTTTTATATTTTCTTCTCACTGCATCCATGATCTATAAACAATAATTATACATATATAGTAAGTATAAAAATTATATTATATATATATAAATATATATATACATATACCATCCCAAACTAAACAAATATATCGTTAACCACTTGATAAGAAACAAAATCTAATATTTTTGCTTACCTCCTTTGCTTTCCTCAATCTTATAAAAAAATCACAATTTTTTATATTACGAGATGTGTTGTGCTTGACGAAGACTTATCGACTAAAGTAAAGTTTACGAAACACTTGCAAGAAACAAAACAATAGACACGTTTGAACTTATAGCGAGCGTAACAGGATCGAACACGCTTTCACGGCTACTTGTAAAGACATGTTCCCAGTGTCATATTTATAGTACGCCTTTTTTTGAATTAGTATCACAAGCTTCCAAATAATATTTTGTTTTAGTTTTTAATTATAATAGATTCAGTAGAGATCTAAAAATCTATTTGATGGACTTTGAAGCTGATAACTTTTTATTTTCGGTTTTTTATAATCAAATCATAATACTCTTTTTAAGCTGACGAATTTCCTCAATTTAAAAATATGTATATTATAAATACGATAACTTTTTTAAGAGCGAAAAAAATATATTTTATTGGGAAAATAGTGTGAAAATACGAATTTCATCAAAACCAATAAAAATAATAACCCTAACATAGAAAAAAAAAATGTTGAATATAGTGTCCTAAAAATAGGACAGTGGGGAGGAATGGGTTAAGCTTGCATTCACTAGTTCACGTAGATATAACGTAATTAGGATCACTGACCCTCCGATACTAGACATTCGATATCAGACTCCTCGTTCACATACCTCGAGTTCAATTAACTATTACGTACGCATATGCTAGAGACTTCACTACAGTAAACATCGTGCATTTTATCAATTGTCCTATATTTCCGCCAAAATATTATGACAAGAATCCGTCTAGTTTTGTTTTTTGTTTAATTATCTTTGCCAAACATGCCACTCATGATAATTATTGAGATTATCATGTTGAAAACAAAATATTCTATGTTGATAAATAACCAGACTTGTATTTGGTACATAAATTACAGTGTTATTTTAGTGTGGCTACTATGAGTTTTCATCATCATTGGTTGAGAGTTCTTACAACCTTGAAGCGGGCCAATCAATGAGTCAAACGCGGTCGATATCGATGATCGAGTTTTCGTAATGAAAACTGATGGTAGCCATACAGTACCTTTTCCGAAGAATGTTTCAGGACACTATACATTACTATACCTGACGAAATGGAAACAGACATGGCCGGTCTCAACTTACCTGCAACAAGAGGAATGCACAAATTAAACTTCAACGTAAATAACATGTCAGCAAATATTAAAGTTTTATAGAAATCATCGTTAAGCCGTGTGTGGTGTGTCTGTTGTTATTCGTTGGTCCTTGACGATCGTTACAGGTCCTCTGAAATCTGGAAATGTAACAACCAGTATTACCAAATGGTATCGTAACTAGCTTTGGTAAGACTGGATGTCAGAGAAGCCGACTGAGGAGGTGGTCGAACGAGAGTGAGAAGCCGCATCTTGTCTCCCATCCCGCAAGAGACGCACCGGACACCCGAAAAACGGAAAACGATCTACACACTCTACGAGAGGTGGCAGCAGGCGGCGAACTAGGGGCATCCGTCCGAACAGACGTGTCCTAGACGGCGCCGCACTGTCCCTGTCGGTGGTGGTGAATGCTTATGCGAATCGCGCACTTCTGATCATAAGTAGAGGTGCAACCGGTAAGAAATGTCATGACGGTAAGCAGTGAAGCATTCTTTGACGGTAAAGCGCGCTAGTTTATTCAGAGCCTATTCACTCTAGCCTTGAAGACACCGGCGCAGACAAAATGTTTCAGTCCCTCGTTGTACGGGGAATAAAAGACAAGACAAAACGTTTCGTCCGGATCGTAGTGGTGTCAACAACAGAAGGGTGGACACTCGCCGTACGACGGGTTTCCGATGATGAAACGGAGAGGCGGGAATTAAGTCCTGCAATACCCTTCCTATTTCAACCGAGCTTTTTTCTCGAAATCTTCATCGAGTGGCTTCATTTTTGGGTGTGAGTGAGATGGGCAGAGGGTTTAAACCCAATGAGTGGAAACGGGTTAAAACCGGGTTTTTTTCGGTTTAAACGGGTTTAAACCCGAATAAAAACCCAAGAAGCGGGTTTAAATTAAGTACTTTCACTAATACCTTCGATCGTGGACCTAACACGACTTAGGTACTTCTAATGTTTTTTCGAGTATAAATATCACGGATAGTGGTGCATTTAACATCACATCAAGTTTGACAACTTACTCTTAAGAAGAGATATTTCAACTATATTGTTTATGTAAGTATTTCATCACAGTCCATTGTATGATCAAGCATGTTGTAAAATAATAGCTACAGTAGTATAAGACATATTTATAGTCTACTTAGTATCTTAAATCAGTCGCTTCTCAGGGGGTGCTCCCCCTGAGAAGCGGAATTAACATTCTTCACTACATCTTTCAAGGGTAACCAAAGAAATATACAGTACGCGGAATATAACTTGAACCAAACAGTCCAAAACTGCAATGGTTAACATTGCAGTTTCGGAAATATATAATGTTACTCGACGTTATGTGGTTACGTGCAGTCCCCCGCGCCGTATTCTCCTATCGAATTTCGATTTAAGACCCGAAAATCAGCTGTAATGTGCCGCGTACTGTATAGTGAGGTGGAGGTTATGTATGAGGACGTCAGTAAAGTCATACATACTTCTAAAACCCTCAACTCTGTTTTCATGGGACTTTAACACAAAACTGGGCATGCGAGAGGCGGACGAGACGAATGTGGGGCAATTTGGAGTTGGAAATCGGAATCCTCGAGGTCAGAAAAGGAAGGACTCTTTGTGATGATTTCTTTTTTCAGGAAATTATTGTACCGCAAGTGAACCTGGATTAGCCCCGATGGTCAGACCAAAAACGAGATAAGACTTCATCATTTAAACGAGAAGGCAAATGTTCAACGATGTCTCCGTGATCCATGCGGTTAAAACCGGGAGTGTCACGTATTGTTAGAGGCATCTTGAACCTCAAAATTAGGCTCGAACGCTCTCGACTTATGAAGTCTACGCTCCGTCCAGCGTCAACCCTGCTCCAAAACCCCGAAAGCTTTCACATCGAACTGCAAAACGGCTTTAAACGCCTCGGTGAATGCGTAGATGTAGACCACTATAACAACAGGTTTGTAGAAACTCTCGAAACGGAAGGGTCCATGTTCTTAAAACCCTCCGTTCAAAAGGACAGAAGATCATAGTACATTTGACGTATGTACCTGGCGCCAGAGGTCAATGTCCCGCGCTGGTCCGCGCGAACGGACTTATGACCATATTTTTGTTGGGACAACCAAGTAGAATAACAAGCTCATAACTTTGTGGTTTTCATGATATCTTTTGAAAATTTTGTATATATTTTTTTATTGTATATTTTGTATATAATAACATGTGTTTCGGGTTTCGCATAAACAAAAAGTAATGTTGTATAATCTAATCTAAAAATAGCCTTTTTTCTTAAAAAATCGGACGATTACTCTTACTACTAGAATACTATATACACCACGAATTATAATATTCACATATATTTACATATACAATGTTTAAATTAATAATAAAAACCCGAATAAAAATCCCGTGGGAGGGAATAAATGGGTTTTTATTGGGTTTAAACCCAGTAAACAGGTTTAAACCCGGTTGTCGCCCATCTCTAGTGTGACAAAGTATGCTCGCCATATACCCAAAACGAACGAAATCAAAGAACGATTGAATTAAATAACATGTTCATATATCTAATTATCATTCAGGTTTCTTTTCTAAAAGATGGCATGGAAGAAACAGAATCCTCCTAGAACACAGATTTCTCCTTCCACTTCCAAGAAATGAAGAAAGCATGAGTCAAACATTTTACAATCTAGCAAAAAATTGCTTACTGTTTTATCTTAATCAACAGTAAAATGTAGCTTAATTAATTTAAATTGACGCAGTAAGTCATCCGACAAGAATACGAGATCGATTGAAAGAGTATGGCGCCGTGTTCGCATTTTTATAAACAACAAATTTTTTCGAGGTCACAAGCGAACTTCTTTTAACAATATCAGGTTAAATATGAAGTAATTAAATTGATTCATACTATATTAACGCTTTAGCACTGAAAAAATCTTGCTATAAAGGAACCGGTATTGGCAACCTGTAGTTTCATCGCTAAATGTTTAAGAAACAAGGAACAGACCCCTGAGGAACACCGGCATTAGTCGACATGGGCTCAGATGAGCATCCGTCGACAACAACTCGGAGGGACCGTTCAGTCAGGAAGTCTTTTACCCAGCCAGTCAGGAATAAATGAAGTTTTATTTATACTGTACTAGGCTCAGGTATTGTATAAGTAATCTTGTTCAATAGAGGTAACCTAATTCGGTAAATTTCGGCCAATTTCCAACAAAGGTCGACCTTTCTTTCCACCTTATTCATGAAATTCGCGGTAAATGTATATTTGAGATGGAGTTAGAGGTCGCTAGTGACGGGTTCACGTAAGTAGTCGAAAATTCTGTACATATTGGATGACGATATCAAAGGTTCTCTGAATGCCAATATTTGTAATATGGACACACGTAGACGGCAAACAACATGAAATATTCAAATTCCTTTAACGGAAATCATGTATATATAATTCACATTTTTAGTTATTTAAGTGTGGAAATCAGGTCAAAAGGTGCCAGTTTGGCTTGTAGCCTCCAACTACATCGTAATGCGCCTTTTGGAGTCTTGGCCCATTTTCAGCAATGTACATTATGGTCCAGTGGTGATGCATAGTTCCTCAGTGTTAGCACAAAGCACTCATCACTCAATTTTAATTTCCCGATAAGGAAACAATTTTGAACATTATATATATTTTATATAACCTAGTTTCTATGTAACAAGGTCAAGTTGTAACATAAACTGTACCGCGCTTTTTAGCTAATCGTCAAAAAAAAAAACCTGAAGGAATCTTCGCCAAACATTCTTTCTGAAAAAATATTTGCGTCGTCGGTACGTCACGCGATGTTTCATGAGGCAGTAGGTACATAGGCGCTTATGTACATTTTATGTCGATCGATACGAGTCCTTGGCATTGAAAACACGTTTGACCTTTTCCATTGTCTCGATGACTCTGTTTATTCTTGTAAGAGAGATCTTAAAAGATATCTATGTATGTATATCTATAAAATTCTCATGTCAGTGTTTGTATCCAAACTCATTCGAAAAGGCTTGACCGATTTTTACGTTTTTTTTTTTTAATATTGAGAAACTAAAGATTGATTTTTTATTAAGTACCTATGTAATATATTTTTATAGGTTTAGTGCCAGTGCTTCATTTTGGAATAAAAACCGGGCTTTTTACTTATAATTGGTGAAATTGAGGACCTTGCAGCAAAACGGGACAGATCCAAATTTTGACCGTTACTTTTTTGTTCACCTACAATTTAAACAAAAATTTTAGCTATGGTTTGATGCATTTACGAGGCAAATCCGGCGAAAAACAAGCGCGCTATAACACAATTTGTATCTGCTACCTAATTCTGTTTGGTGCAAGAAGGGAGCAGGTCCGGATCTGCCTCCTTCTTGCATCAAATGAAGTTATTGCATAATTTGTAAGAAGTCAGTGCACGTTTTCTGCTCAGCCCTAAAGGACGTACCCATTATTCTATTACATAATTAATTGTTTTACGTTTAATACGTCAAGAGAGTATAAAATGAGTGATTCTGAACCGTTTAGTAGCGGCTCGTCAGATATTTACCGCAGCAGCACAAAATAAAAACTCTACATTAGTCCAGTATCTATATCGCTTATGAGGTGTTCACCTTTTGAAAAGATTGTTCATCGATTTCCAGAACCAGGACACAGCTTCTTACTGTGTGATCGGTGTTTCGGCGTAATAGAAAAGTTTAATAGAAGGAAAGATTACATATTTAAGACTTCTGAATACGCTGATTGTATTACGCAAGCATGTAAAAATTTTAAAGTTGTAAATGCAAACAAAAATATGATACCTAACTTCAGCCAACATTATGAGAGTTATTTCAAAAAAGTAATAACAAATACAGAGAAGATAACATTCAAAATATCTCAATATCGTATTTTTGAATACAGTAAAGACCACAATGAGACTATTGCAGTCAGTGTTACAACGGGAACACCTGTATTTGATTATTTTCCTATAATGAGAAATGCTCAAGCCCAGCTATCAGTTTTGCCTCAGAAACCGCTGTATGATCATGCACTGCCGTTGAAAAAGGTTAAATACAACGATGTGATACAGTTAGTAAAAAACTATGTTCCACCAAATAAACTGTATTTCTACATGGCCCTTAAAAGTGAAGCTGTCGGACCAATAGATGATATTTCTAGCGAAGACGACGATAATCAAGCTGAAGTTGACCTTTAAAAATATTTTTTTTATTAAGCACTTCTTCGTTTTTGTATTTCTTTTGATTGTTTGATTCTTCATACGCGGATTAATAGTTGTTGAAATAAATAAATAACCGTGTTTACGTGTTTTATTATCCATAATACAAAATTCTGTAGTATTTTTCTCTAATCTTGGTGCAAAAGGGAGGCAGATCCAAATTTTAAAAAATCGTAGTAATTCTATAACTTCTTTAATTGCCTTAAAATCTTGAATAAAATGCGTATATATGTTCATATTATACTATGCCATATAACGATAAGACATAAGTGTATCAATTAATTTTTAAAAACCTTTTATCTTACTACCCGAAAGTTTAGAAATTTGGACTTTCCTCCCTTTTACTGCAAGGTCCTCAATTGTCTCAACTGAAGGTGATCTTGAATAACCTTTGTAGATAGGATAGATACATGGTTTATACTGTATCTTTAATAACATATTAATGTAAAAAACTTATCATATAAACCCTTGAAAATCCAACCAAAGCGACGAGAAACCTTAATTTTAAAACAATTATTATTATCGGCATTATTCACTTTCTAATAAAGACTTTTTATGGGCCCATAACAAAAGCCAACCATAGAGCAATGCATCCAATTGAGCAAGTAGCATTTAAAGGTCGAAACAGTAATTACTTTACTATAAAATACTCCAGCAAGCCGTAACACGCCCTTTGTGGTTTACCATAAGAGCTACATTCATGCTAAATTAATTTCAAAGATAGCATTTAAGTCCTAAATTATGGTCTATCAGGACCCTGTATCTTCAAGTAACGTTCACTTTAGCTGTCTCTTTCGCTCACCATTACAAGAAGTGAGACACGAGTCATCGTATGCGAATAATATTGACACAAATGGGTGTTATCTGTGCAATAACATTTGCATATATCGATTTCTATATTATATGTATAGACACCTGAATGTAGTCTTCTTACTTCAAAAGTCATGTTTGCAAAATAATTTTTAGTCATGTGTGTTAATTTATTATAAACGAGAAATTTCAATTAAAATTAGTATACCCCACATGCTATTTCTACAGCTATTACTTACATGCTAAAAATAAATACAAATATGTCAGACGTCAGTATATCTTACAGCAATTTAAGTAAATAATTTGAAAGTAATTTTTCGATAATGGTTATAAAAAGAATATATATATGTATAATTAACCATATTAACTAATCAAAACTTTACTATTTATGTGAATATTTTGTTCTTTTAACAGTGCGAATTGCTATTCTGTGACCATTTCGCCTGAAAACTTGGGTGAAGTGTACGTGGAGTGATCTGTCATTCCGACTAATGCTAAGGGAGACTATTGACACTCACTCTATTATTAAAATATTCACGGTGAGATTTAGCAGAATCGATCGGCTGGCCTACTTCACCTCAGGCTTCATAAAAAAAAAAAAAATCTCAAATGATCGATTTGCCTTTCTCTTTCGATTCATCTCCTCCAGTCCTTTAATTTCAGAGGCCCATCTGTTCTTGTCCTGACTTTGCGCAAATGTTTCGAACGGATAACATCTGGCCGCGAAACTGTTTTTTTTTTGTGGATGGCCATTATCCCTTACCGTAATGACTTGACCGAAAACGAAGAACGGAGACAGCTCATTTACTATAATATAGTGGTATAGAATTAGAGAGATAATTTAAGAACTTTCGTACTGATTTAAAATGATAGACGTGGTCGTATCACGACAGCTGTTATTGGCCAGTCCGTCGGTTATCAGTGTTTTTCATTTTATCAATGTATGCATTGACGCGATAAAGCGAATGGAAAATTATATAAATCGTTGATGACAAAGTACTGATTAACTGCAAGAAATTTATTTATATTAAAACAATGGCGCAGATTCTCCTGTTCTCAAAGTAAACTAACTAACTTTAAGGACTGTACATCTATTAAGAAAAGGATGATGAAGATAACATATTAAGTAATTTAGTTCTGTCAAATTGAGTTACTCTCCATAGACAGTTTCGACGCGATAACATGATGACTAAACTAAACATACGCAAATTTGCGTCAGGAGCGAACTAATTAGACAGGACTGAACAAACATTTTATTAAATATCTTCTCAGCATCATCATCATCTTCGCGTTTAGTACCGGTTGCATCCGCGGCTTTCGCGTTGGAGCCCGGGGTCAGCTGTATCTAAATCTTAAATATTTATATTTTCTGTCCTTTATTAATGGAATAGAAAGGAAAAGATGCAAATAACTTAAATTAAGATTAACTTGTGAGTAGGTGTGCAAGAGAGTCTGATTCAATAAATAGGAAACTAATCTTTCTACGTTGTAGTGTATACTTGTACTAACTATTCTGTGTTTCGTTTTTATATTGTATCAATAACATGTTTGAGAACAAGTCTAGCGCGTACACGATGAGTTATGATTTTATGATTCATGCCAACATCCCAAATTATACATAGATTCGCAGAATTCGATGTAAAAAAGCTTCGCAAAGTAATTATAAAACACAAATGTAAGGAATAAAGGAATTAGGTACAGAAGATAATAACTAGTGGAGTTTGTAACCTAAAGTCGTCATAAGAATTATGTAAATACTCTTACAAAATGTAACATTGCTTTACATTTTCGACACGGTTCGCGCAATAAGTAAGACGCAATCGATCAAGTTTTGCTACAGCAAAAATATGAGCACACCTCTTAACTTTTTTTGTTTTATCTTCTAATATTGAAAAACATAGCAGCGTAATTTCGTAATCTGTTGTAGGTATTTTAGAGAACTTATAATGTTTATAAGCTGTAGTAATGTAGTTTGTGTATGGAGCTGGGTGGATCGAAGTACTAGAATTGGTAGAGATCTGCCAAAACTTTTCTATCCTTAAACCTTCTGTAGTTCTAAGTCTTGCGTATTACTACTTAGCTCTAGAGACCTACAACACTACCACACAAAATTATCGTTCGATCGGATAGTACAACATAACTGCCACTCGAAGGTATTTTTAAACTTCACTGTAAATGCATAAAAATATCTGTATCCTTATCAAATCACTATCTTATCTACTGTACCGACTACTGATCTTTTAAAAAAATATTCCGGCTATACCTATTTTTTTTTTTGTTAAAAGCTCTAGCTCCTCTTTGTTGAGATCTTGTTAAAGGGAACAGTAACTATAATTATTCTACATTAATGCATGCAATAGGCTATTATATGTGCTGGCTATTATGGTATGTAAACAAGAAACGTCAACTTCACTTCATTGTTTGACTCACATTACAATAGTATAATTTCATACACCAGCGCAACGAACCAACAGCTCCTTATAAACCTCTGCAGCTGAACAGAACAGTTTAGGGAATTAACAGAATGACTGACGCAGTTATGGCAACGACAAGTCGAAAGGTAAAGGTGAAATGTTGGAGCTCATTTAGTCAAATTGAGTACTTCGGCATACATAACTAACCAAATGAAAAATACCAACCAATAGCTGTTAAGTTTAGGGGTGGGTACCCGCAATTTTAATTATGACCCGGATCTGTCCCCATTGGCAAAGGACTCCCACTCCTTCAAGTTATCTCGATGCTAATTAAGAATACTAAAGATGATCCAAGAACATTTAAAAAATAAGTGGAACGACATAAGATTATGACATTACAGATTGTTCAGAATTTTTTAGCTAAGTATTCAATATCATAAAATTAGTGCTTTGTCAGGCTTATCTTGACGGAGTTTATTGCAGAGCGTTCCTCAAGCTCTTATCTTGTCAGGTTATTAGGTATCACTATTAGACAAGCACTTGAAGCCACGAGTCGTAGTTACTATGTACACTGGCTATAAATCCCCCTTAAGTGGTATGCACAAGCACATCAACCATTTTCTCAATACACCGCCACCACACCTGCTCAAACAAAAAGCGCTTAGGTTTAATTCTACCAACTCTATTTTTGTAATGAAATGTGGAACATTCTGTATAAATAGGATTTTCTACCTCAAACAACGATGGTCAGATTTACATAAATTATCGTAACTTATATCCGTATATTAGTCAATAGTTGAATTGTTTTGTTTTTGTTACACAACAGTTAACATAATTAATTAACATTCAAATGAATGTGATACAAATGGCTCTTTGAATATACTATAACATAGATATTATAACAACGAATATTTGGTATATTTATCGAATGAATAAACCAACATTTTAATTTAATGAAATTTCGGTCCACAATCAGCCATATCAGTTGAGTTCACAAGACCTATGACATTACTAACATAGTCATTGCAATAAATATGATAACTTTAAACATAGCAGTATCTTTGCTGTGTTTCTCTAATCAGCTAAAATTAGTGAGCCAATAATAGTTCACAATTCAATCGTACGTATCTACGGCGATACAAATGTAAAAATTAAACGAATGTTACCTCATCCTAATTACAGTGAAACATACAATTGGCTTCAGCAACGCGAAGATTACGAATTGTGTTGCCAATTCAGTCATCATTTTAGCCGAAAGTCGTCCACTGCTGGAAATAGGACCCCCCCAAAGATCTCCGCGACGACCGGTCCTGCGCCTCCCGCATCCAGTGGTTTCCCGCGACCTTCACCAGGTCGTTGGTCCACCTTGTCGAGGGCCTACCCACGCTGCGTCTTTCGGTGCGTGATCGCCACTCGAGAACGTGTCGGCCCCATCGAGCATCGGTCCTACGGGCAAAAATTGCGGGTACCCAACCCGCAATTTTAATTATGACCCGGATCTGTCCCCATTGGCAAAGGACTCCCACTCCTTCAAGTTATCTCGATGCTAATTAAGAATACTAAAGATGATCCAAGAACATTTAAAAAATAAGTGGAACGACATAAGATTATGACATTACAGATTGTTCAGAATTTTTTAGCTAAGTATTCAATATCATAAAATTAGTGCTTTGTCAGGCTTATCTTGACGGAGTTTATTGCAGAGCGTTCCTCAAGCTCTTATCTTGTCAGGTTATTAGGTATCACTATTAGACAAGCACTTGAAGCCACGAGTCGTAGTTACTATGTACACTGGCTATAAATCCCCCTTAAGTGGTATGCACAAGCACATCAACCATTTTCTCAATACACCGCCACCACACCTGCTCAAACAAAAAGCGCTTAGGTTTAATTCTACCAACTCTATTTTTGTAATGAAATGTGGAACATTCTGTATAAATAGGATTTTCTACCTCAAACAACGATGGTCAGATTTACATAAATTATCGTAACTTATATCCGTATATTAGTCAATAGTTGAATTGTTTTGTTTTTGTTACACAACAGTTAACATAATTAATTAACATTCAAATGAATGTGATACAAATGGCTCTTTGAATATACTATAACATAGATATTATAACAACGAATATTTGGTATATTTATCGAATGAATAAACCAACATTTTAATTTAATGAAATTTCGGTCCACAATCAGCCATATCAGTTGAGTTCACAAGACCTATGACATTACTAACATAGTCATTGCAATAAATATGATAACTTTAAACATAGCAGTATCTTTGCTGTGTTTCTCTAATCAGCTAAAATTAGTGAGCCAATAATAGTTCACAATTCAATCGTACGTATCTACGGCGATACAAATGTAAAAATTAAACGAATGTTACCTCATCCTAATTACAGTGAAACATACAATTGGCTTCAGCAACGCGAAGATTACGAATTGTGTTGCCAATTCAGTCATCATTTTAGCCGAAAGTCGTCCACTGCTGGAAATAGGACCCCCCCAAAGATCTCCGCGACGACCGGTCCTGCGCCTCCCGCATCCAGTGGTTTCCCGCGACCTTCACCAGGTCGTTGGTCCACCTTGTCGAGGGCCTACCCACGCTGCGTCTTTCGGTGCGTGATCGCCACTCGAGAACGTGTCGGCCCCATCGAGCATCGGTCCTACGGGCAATGTGCCCGGCTCACTGCCACTTAAGTGTTGCAATTCTTCGAGCTATGTTGTATTCTGCGGATCTCCTCATTTCTGATTTGGTCACGCAGCGAAACCCCAGGCATAGCCCTCTCCATTGCCCTTCGAGTGACCTTGAGCTTTCTTATAAGGCCCATTGTTAGCGTTTCGCCTTAGTTCCATATGTCATCACACTCATCACTGGCAACACACACAGGTCGAAGACTTTTGTCTTAAGGCACAAATAAAATTATTTTCTCCACCCATTTACTTAAATTTCTGCTTCAGGAGGTACAACAATTGAAGCCTTTATTGGTAGGAAAATGGGTCTAAAAGAAAATCATAGTTATATGAACAAAAAAGGGTAGTTGACTAAAAAAAACGAATTAATCCCGTCAGTCAGATTTCCAAAAAATACTAGACACGTATTTTTCTTTTGTCATATAAACAAAAAATGAAGACGACACAGTGCGTTGAAAACTCGTGTGACGTCACCAGCCACCACTCCCGATCTTTGATGCCTTTTATATTTGTCAATTTTTATTGATTTGATAAAACAAAATATACGTATCCAATATTTTTCTATAATCAGAATGATGGACTAAATAGAATCATTTTTTTTACCCAGGAAACATCCCTATTGTGGATTTTCTTCATACTTGGCAACTACCATATTAAACAAATAACATGCGCTATGGATACACAGCGTGCCAAACATTTATGATAAACAACCTATAAATCATTACAATTTTACAAAGAAATAATAATCATGTTTATACATATAAACGAAAATGTAAGTATGTACATCATTACTAACGGAATTTAGCCCAGAGTTGAATTGCAACACGGAGCTGTAATACCGCTCAACATAGAATAAAACTAACGGTATGGTTTTGTAACGGAATTTTAATAGAGCCACATACAAAATGATCTCGATATGTTTCTTTGTTGCTTTAACAATTGAATGTACATATTGCGTTAGATCATTCAGATTAGACAACTGACCTAAAATTGGCCACTCCTATCCTAAGCGCATCAAAACATCATTTGAAATTCTAAGCATGAAGCTACATACTTTAAAATTCCAATTGCCCAATCACTAGATATATAACGAGGAAAGCTACAAACAATACGATCCTAAAAAACAAATTAGAACGTTTTTGAAACTTGAGGAAGCGGATGATGATTTCTTGAAGGTGGTATAGCTACAAACAACTTTTTTAGAACATTTGTGAGTCACGTTCTCGGGTCTTGTTGGTCAAGAAAGCATTCTGAGAATGGTTTCGATTTGAAGTATTAGTGTTCAATACAAAGCTAGTGTAGTAGTTTCCGAGTAATCAGATTTACTAAAAGAAAGACGCATGTTTTTAGTCAAACTTAGCAGCAGACCCGCACCAGCGACAATGCAAACATGCTTTTCCTAAGCAATACCGAAAACATACGGGTTAATTATAGGAGAAAATACCAGTTACATTCTTAAGAAACTGATTAATAAAATGCACCGACGTCCAACGATAACAATGCGTGCGTATCCGTCGTATTTTCTCGAAGAGGAGCACAAATAAAATGTTAATGTCACGCAAATCAACAACGTCAATACATATTGAAAACGTTGGCAAAAGGAATTTTACTATAGTAAATAAATAACCCGTATAGTGTTTAACGTAATAAACTGATTCGAGACGGAAATGTTTGCAACTATCCATGTCTTTATGCATTATCTTGGCAGTGGACCAAATAAAGCGCACATACAAGAAAAAATCTTAAGGTTTAAGATCAACAAAGGCCTATTAGGAAACATATTGAGGGGCAACAAAAACTTTGTCCTTCCTCATTCCATCTTCCGTGGTAAAGAGGAGGTTGAGTGCGAGTGACCGAGTGAGTCACATCGGCACAAAGAACCGGCAATGACCGACGGCAAAACGAAATAGAGGAAAAGCTGAGAATACGCGCGTGGTCTAATTTTAAGCCTAAAACATTTATATTTCACATGAATAAAATAAAACGTCGTACATCCCATCCCGGAACAGAGTGGTCTGAATCATTGTTGGAAATTTTATCATTGTCTGCATTTCCCGAAGGAAGCATAATATATGGGGTTGACGCTCAAAGAATAAATGTCTAGTCAGAAGATGCTGTTACTTTAACAAATGACGCTTGATATCATTGACCTTTGATATTTGACATGTAAACAGAGAGGCAATTCGTTTAATCTGATATCAGTCTCAATCTCGATATTTCTTTTCTACATTATGACAAGTTTCTGACGTATGTTTGAAGCCGAGATGAGATTTTGAACGTTATAAAGAACGAGACGAGAACTGGCCTCTAGATGTTTTTCATCCGCCAAACCTTGTTCTCAGATAATGTAGTGCATACTGAAGTATCAACTACACGTTTTTTTAGTCTAAAACAGCACCCGTTGTTTCTGATATAGACCCGATGTTGTAATAGTAGGTATTTAAAGCGTCAACTCATACATGCTACAGATATAAGCTGGGTTAAAAGAAACCAGAAGAAGGGGAGAGTTATCCCCATGTGACCGGATGTATCAAACAATATGATTATGTTAGGATCTTAGCAGGTGGCATTCTGTAGTTTGTCGATCCCCATGAGAAAAGGTGTCAGTTTAAGTATGTACACGTATTGAGAAAAGTACTTTGCTTCTCTAAATTTTACTTCGGAGAATACTTCAGGAGGCTCGAAAAGCTTTTCAGTACTATTATAATTATTAATTTAATTTTTATAATTCGTCTTTTAACCTCAATTTATAATTTGATGGAAAAAAAAAACCTCTTAATTGTTGCGAACTTGAGCCAAACTCATCAAGATTAATTTTATTGGTCTCCATAACTTAGCCCATTAATCGCTTGGCCGTTTCAATTGGACCATTATTAACTAACAGTGGTTTAAATTTAACGCGTTGCTTTCTGAGTATACCAAGACAGTTGCAAGTTACATTGGCACAGGGATGAATAAGCAACGTTTGAAATCTGTTCTCGCGATACTTATTTTAAATCTCTTAAAGAGAACACGTGGTGGGATGAGCATCGAGTCATCAGATGCGTGGAGCAATGTTTTATTCTGCAAGAGTATATGGACGAATATAGCGAAAACCGTCCCTGAACACAATTCGAAAGTAAATATTGACAAACAATCATCTCCCACATAAGTCGATGTCCACTATTTAATGGATGTTATTATACACATAAACCTTCCTCTTCAATGACTATCTATTAAAAAATCGCATCATAATCCGTTGCGAAGTTTCAAAGATTTAAGCATACGTAGGGTCATAGGGACAGAGAAAGTGATTTTATTTTATAGGATGTAGTGATAGTGACACTCAACACATTTACACCCGTAGCGGGGTAAGAACTGTTATTAATAGAGCGTCACTCATCGTCGAGTTCTACCATGCTGATTGAGGTTTGGCACACAACGAATCCAAAATTCGCGTGTAGTTCATGTCCAACACGACAGCTGATACTATTCTATGACCAGCGATATGTTTTCTTAATATAAATCAGAGCACAAAAAAAGACGAGTAACAAAAGTTTACATACGCGTTTTATAGAGCTCCGAGTGAGCTCCTTCGTGCAATCCGCTAAAAAAGTAACATCGCTTCAAGCTACTCAATCATCCGAAAATAGAAACACTTGGGAGCAAACAAATCTGTGATTTCTCTTGCGCCATTCACTTTTGGAATATTCTAACACTGGATTTTCTTGGTTCGATCATGAATTCTGAGTACGTACGCCCACCGTGGTGCCTGTGTGTAAACACAACTCGAATGGGGTCAACGCTCTGCCACCTACTTTCCCTACAGAGAATTATTACTGTCCATCAGACAGTGGAATAATCAGCGCACATACATAGTTATGTACATAGCATATCGCGCTGCTGGTTCAAGGCAGTTACGAAGTCGCAGACGACGGCGCTGTGCTCATCTATACTAATATATAAAGCTGAAGAGTTTGTTTGTTTGTTTGTTTGAACGCGCTAATCTCAGGAACTACTGGTTCGATTTGAAAAATTCTTTTTGCGTTGGATAGCCCATTAATCCAGGAAGGCTTTAGGCTACATAACATCACGCTGCGACCAATAGGAGCGGAGCATAACTAACTTCAAGCGAACGAAGTCGCTGGCGGCCGCTAGTGCTTTATAATAAAACGTAGTATTTGCCATCTCACAGTGCTTCAGTCTTGGCGAAAAAGTCAAAGGCGCAATATTTATTAAACATATGTATATATACATGCGCATGCGATTATCTCTATGAGCATAGTTTTAGAATTAAGCGAAATGTTATAAAAAATATGTACAAAGCTGAGAAACAAATACGTACTTTATTTATTAATTATTGTATCAGAAAATATTTATGTCAAACAAGGTTCCGTAACACGTTCAATATGTATAGACGACAGCACATCAATCTACTACAATCTGTCAGATTCCCTTATTAGATTTTCAACTTTATCTCTAAAGCATTAAGGCTCAAGGTTGATTGGGAATATCTGACAGTTTCGGGTAGCTGGACCTGCAGTCGTCCGCACTTAAATGTACTCAAAGTAACTAGTTCTTCTTTCTAGTAATTTCCCAACTTAGTTGGCGTCCGCTTCCAGTTTTACGAGATTTAGTTGAATACATTCAGAGGAACTACTTGTTTGACCTCCATAACCTAGTCACTGGGTAAGATGCGCTAAGAGACTGCCCCTTGGTAAGGTGATGTAATGTAATTAGTAATTACACTTAAAACATAATTTTAACACAAAATTATTGCAATCTATATTAATATTTAGAGGCAAAATGATGCAATTTGCTGTGTGTACAGAGTGGAAAGTCTCCTTTACTTTCGTTGCACAAAGGAAGTGGTTTCACTTCCTTGTAGTTTAGATAATATAGGAAGTTGTGAGTGACACCAACTCATTACAGGTAACAAATGATCATAAAATAAGAAAAAATTGATTGCCAGCATTCTCTCTGAAAAGAGGAGGTACTTATTTAAAAGACTTACTACGACGAAGAAGAAGCTGTTTGGAAAATGATTGACAATAAAATCATTTTGCAGTTACAAAATATGCCAAAAATAAAAGGCTTTGTTGTACTACCTCACAATTTTAATTAGTCAGTTACACAGTGCATGGTTAATTGAATACTCGAGAACACTTGGACTTTCAACTATCTAGAAAGCAAGTATGTAAGTACTTAAGTTCAGACTTGAGACTTGGGAAGTCTGTAAAGTTACAAACAAAACATTAGTCTAATTCTAGATAACACTATTACATCTTCATTATACATACATTAGTTTAATGGTACGACATATTCTATAAATACTGTATCCTAATGATAGTGGCAGAGAATGCAATAAAAACAGTTATATTAAGTATGTCTACATCATTGGGAAAACTAAATTATTTAATAGCATCAAAAAGTTCTGGTGGTGGTTTTGTTCTTTCTTTTCTTTGTGTTGCTGAGACGATTTAATTTAAAATCTTTTTGGTCCAAAACTTTGTCACTTCCATAGTGTCGCTGAGTCATCAGTGACATCACAGAGGTCACTTTGATTTGACTGCACGTTTTGTGACACGAAGGACAGGGTAGTGTGAAGCATGGATTGTGATATAACTCCACAACAACATTTTGTAGTACAGTTACCACCGGGTCTATCAACATAGCTCCATGTTAGTAGGTGGACTTCCTCTCTCAGCATGTGTACTTACATACTTACATACGCAAAATATTTGAAAAATTAATACTTAAGCATTTGCTAAAACATTTTAATTCGAATAATCTCCTACATAGTGAACAATATGGTTTCACAAAGGGTCGTTTGACTATGGATGCGGGTGTTGCTCTACTGAAACACATATTTAACGCATGGGAGAGGTCGCAAAATGCTATTGGAATTTTTTGTGATCTCTCCAAAGCCTTTGATTGCGTGCACCATGACATACTTTTGCGTAAACTCCGCCATTACGGTGTCGAAAATGAGGCTCTCAATGTGATAGGTTCTTATTTACATAATAGATTACAGTGTGTAGATATTAACGGTGTGAAATCTTCCGGGCTACCAGTTCAGTTAGGTGTACCGCAAGGCTCAATACTGGGTCCATTCTTGTTTTTTGTATACATTAATGATTTACCATTCTATTTAAAGGGCATCTGTGACGTTGTGTTGTTTGCAGATGATATCTCTCTAATTTTTAAAGTAGACAGGAATACACATAATTTTGACGAAGTAAACAGTGCACTCTCAACAGTTACGGATTGGTTTACGTCAAATAACCTAGCTCTTAACCCCAAGAAAACAAAATGTGTAAAGTTCGCCTTGCCTAACGTTAGAAATCTAGGACCTAACATCGTTTTAGATAAAGAGGTGCTTGAAACTGTGGGCTCGACAGTTTTTCTGGGAATAACAGTAGATGCCAAACTTCAGTGGGGACCACACATATCAACCCTAGCAGGAAGGCTCAGTTCGGCCGCCTACGCCGTCAGGAAAGTAAGACAATATACTGACGTTGATACAGCTCGTTTAGTTTACTTTAGTTATTTCCACAGCGTTATGTCCTACGGTATTCTACTGTGGGGCAAAGCCGCTGACATACAAAATATATTTGTACTTAAAAAACGAGCTGTCCGAGCAATTTACCAGCTCGGTGTCAGATTTTCTCTGAGAAATTTGTTTAAAGACATTGGTATTCTCACGGTTGCTTCACAGTTCATCTTAGCCAACATCTTATATGTTAGGCAAAATATTCACGTGTACACCAAAAACTGTGATCTTCATAATATTAACACCAGAAATAAGGGCAAACTGCGAGCCCCTTTTCACCGACTTCAAAAGGTTCATAACTCTTTTGTTGGGCTTGGTATAGCTTTTTATAACAAGATACCCTCTGCTTTGCTAGACTTGCCCTACAATGCATTTAAAGCACAAATTAAATCCGTGAATGATTATTTAAATGATAAGAATAGCTGGTCGCTCTGATTAACTCAGGACAATGTTTGTGTTCTTTCTCAGGAATTAGCTTATTGATATGTTATATGAGTTCATATAATTTACTTTTTTACATTACATAAATATGTAAGCTGTCACGCCCTTTATGCCTGGGGCTTCTTAGTTAAGTAACAAGTTTTAGTTAATTACATTTTCATTTAAATATATTGTTTTGCTTTACTGGTATTTTGGTGTGGTAGCTGGCATATGGTAATTATTTTCATTGTTGTTGTATTTTATCCTGTTCATCACTATAGATAGTATTGTATAAAGACATGTGTTTTTTTAAAAATGAACAGACATCTGTGCTGCTGGGGAGTTTGTTCCACCACTTCTTCTTCCCAGCGAAAGCACTAGGAAGTGTTGATGGGTGGGAGTTTTGGGGGACTGTCTTATGTAATATTGACATTCAAAAAGTGCTGATTCTCAGCCTAATTTGAATAAATGACTTTTGATTTTGATACAGAGAAGGATTGAGCGTAATCACCACACTTGCTCAATGCGGAAATATAACCTCCATAGATCCATCATCATCAAATCAGCTCAGGCAATGCCACAGTGGTGGTATTTAACAGATGTTTTATACCTAGCGCAAATGGCCCTGCTACATTTTTAATTGAAGTGACTAACATAACATTAAAAATCTCATTTACAGATTAAATAATTCCATTTCATTATTGAACAATGCAAGGTATGCATAACATACATACTTTCTAGTTTTTCAAGTAGGGAAGCAAGTAACTACAGAGAAATATCTGTTAAATGGCAACCTGCCAGATTTTAAGAACAACACATTTAAAGGAAATAAGGTATAACCCTGTTTTAATTTTTTTTTACATACAATCTGTGTGTTAGTAGCAAGAGGGTATGCAAAATGTAACAAGTCGCAGCTGGAGGTCCCCACCCCATTAGGGCCATAAGAACAGGAGGAACTAAACATTATTAATAGAAATGAAAATATTTTTCTAATACTATACCAACAAAGTCAGGTATAAAATTTTGAAGATAAAATCACAAAGTCCTCCAAGTAGATCATTGTATGTAAATTGGTGGTTATTCCAAGCAGCCTACCTCCCTCCAAAAGATTACTAAAATCTTGTTGTGTCAAGGGTTTCAGTTCTAATCTGGGTGACGCCTGTACACTCAAACAGCATATGCGCTTTTGCAGCTACTGTAGCCATCATTGATTGAAAGGGATGGGCACTAGAGGCTTTTTCGTTAACTAGTGATCCACTGTGTCCCTTTGTCCATTGTCCTTTAGGCATTGGAGGACTGTGATGTTATGAGAGTGTATGTTCGATATGATGCATCCCTTCTTTAGGCATTGGAGGACTGTGATGTTATGAGAGTGTATGTTCAATATAATGCATCCCTTCTTTAGGCATTGGAGGACTGTGATGTTATGAGAGTGTATGTTCAATATAATGCATCCCTTCTTTAGGCATTGGAGGACTGTGATGTTATGAGAGTGTTTGCGAACATGGGTGTCCACTACTTAATATTATGTTAACAATACTGAGAAGATTTTTACTAAGATTTTATTTTGGATTATTTATTGATGTTGCTTGAACAAAATTAGGAAACAGGAATTCACTAAAAAAGCTATATGCCATAAAAGTGCAAAACTTGATTTAGTGTGATCACTTAAACTATATTTAGGTTATAACCAACCATGCACATGATGACCACAGCTTTGAAGTTTTAAATATGCACTACAGGCCGGGACAGTCCTTGCAGGAGCCAGATATAGATTTTGGTGTTAGTACATGGTAGCCAGTCTTACAGTACACTTTAATGTAGTTACCAGAAAGCAATAGTTCTATAATACTTCCAACACCAAGTAAAAGAATAAATACTTATTTATGATAGTAATTCACAAAGCGTAACAAATTGTTAACACATAATGTATAGTTAGCAAATTACATGTATACTAAATAAGAAACTATAACATATTGTTCATAATAACCATTAAGAATAACAATAACACAAAAAGGGTAACATTTATGTACGTTACATTACTGATTAATTTATTGCTAATAAGAGATTTCAAGATAATAGTTACATGGCAGTGTCATTTTGGGTGCTTCAGCCGTTTGTCGTACAAACTGAGCATTCCCAAAATAGTGACTAGAGCTTCGCTACCTACATCCTACATTACGACAGCACCTATTACGTAGATATTTTTTATCCTAATGCGTAACGGCGGTAGTATAAAAATCACGTAAATAATTAATGTCGCGACTGTCCTCTTATTCCGTCTGTAATCATGCTGCAACGAATTGGCAATTATAAACGTGGAACTGAGTCGTGAGTAGGTAACTGTTATTTCTCCAGTTAGAAGCGGAAAAAGCTTAGTACACCAATTTGAATACCCTAGCTAAGAAAATAACTTTCTTATTAGACTATTTTGACTAGAGCCGGTAAATATAATTATAAAATACTTACTTTCAGTCGCGTAAGATTTCCATCTCGTGCAGCGTTAAAAACGACTGTTTTGAAATCCATGATGGTTCTCTTTGCTCCGTAAAAAACTCACAAAAACAGAATATCACTTCAGGAACAGCACTTTCTTCTGAATATAATCATTGAAAATACACTGTATCACGATTAAACAAAGCAACCAGTAAGTTTATTTCAAAACACTTCGACGCTGCAAACTCAATCGCTCAACAAACAGCTGCAGCGCGACGACGATCTGCCAATTCTGCCAGAATCACAAATTAGTGTCAAAATGTCTAATACATTATTTAAAAAATAACCAAAGACATTTTTTTTTGTTCATTTCAGTTCAGAGGAATGGAAAAGGCAAAGGCATACTACGCCATACAGCCTAGTCTTAAGTAACCTTTTTATTCAGTAAGTAACCAAAGACAAAATAATTGCTGTTTGCTTTTTAAACGGATAATCGAGATTGGAACAAGAGTCTTTTTACAATTTGTTGTCCCGCTACGCGTTTGTGTAATGTAGAACAGCTAGCCGCCTGAACTATAAGAGGCGTTAGTAGTAGACAATTATACTAAATGGGCATGCCTTAGAGATGAGAATTGTGGCACTCCGAAAGGAAGAGAGGAAACTGTTGTTATAATTTATTATAAATGGATGCAGTACCTTTGGAATCCTGTGATAAAAATTGAAAAAATAAAATATAAACAGTTTTTCTTTATTCTCACATGTTATGTATTTCTTTGTTTAATTCTGTATTACATTTTCAATATATATATCTCTATAAAAATTATTTTACAAAAGATCACTTCAAGATGCACACTACTTCGACAATTTCTTTCAGGCCAACTATAAAAAAAAGACAATTTTTCACTTGTCGCCAGAATCTGTCTTCTAAACTTATACCCCCTTATTCATAAATGCTGCTTAAAGTTAACTAGTGATTAGCGATTATTTAAACATACATTTTTGACCTCTTAACGTCACTTAACTTTAATAATTCTTCATGAATAAACCCCTTAAACACTGTTGTGTTTTTCATAAAGGATGATTTAAGTTAAGTGACATTAAAAGGTCAAAAATATATCATTAAAGAATCGCGTTAACTTTAAGCAGCGTTTTTTAATAAGGGGGAACTTACTTAATTTCTAAAACTTTTGTAATCAGCCAGAGACAATATAAAAATTCAACCTCAACAGAAACGAAGTTTCGTTTATATTTATATCACTTAAAATCATCATTCATCTATGAGGAAAGAAATAATGCTAGACCGAATGCATAGGCCATTTGTCTCACTTTTCTCAAATTAAAAAAATACTACAGATTATACGCGTACGCCATGTCCATTAGTATATGTCTATTGGTGAAACAGTGTAGCGAAACATGCTCTTTTTTTTTGTGTGACAACAAAACACTTATTCTATATCTTGTCTCGTAGGTCCTTATTACAGAAGGAAACTCAAGCATTGATCTCTGTTTAAACATTACTTTAAACTAGTTTCAACCAATGAAAAAGCTTCAAACGAGACTTAGGTAATGCTTTAGTCTTTGGAGGTACACTCCTGAATAAAAGTCGTGAATACGGAAACAACAGTTTAATCACTATCACTGAAGCTAGTTAACAATGGTAGGAACAACTGAGAACACTGAGATGAGTTATGGAGTTAAAGTCTACTCTTTTATAACCGACCGCTTGTCGTAAGGTTTGTATAAGTACTGATACGTACTGCGGCAATGCAAGCCGCAATCGGAGTTATGTGTATTTAATGTCGGAAACCATAAGTGTTTAGGGTTGTAACATTAACTAGTTTTGTGACACAATACACCACAACCACCCCCCTACGGAGAAAATAACAAGTAATTATTTATATACCAAAAAAAAAATTACAAATTACACATAGTAGCAAATACATAGGTGACAATAATAAGCTTAAAAAATAAAACTTAAGCTAAAGGTCTAACCTATCCTTAAATCTAACAGTGCGACCTGACCTAGTGGTAACTGGTTGTTGAACAACAGGTGGTACAGTCGGCTGTACGGGCGCGGATGGCGCGGATGCAGGAGGCGCTTGCACGGCAGGCGCGGGTCCTGCGGTCTGTTGCGGAGCGGTTACCCGGGAGAGGTCGCTCTCATCATGTGCGATGTATGCAGGCTTCACGCGGTCGATAGTGACCGTCACGCATTTGCCTGCCATGTCGACGTCGATTAATTTGTCGGTCTGTACATTACCTTGTAAGGACCAGTGTAGGGAGGTTGAAGTGCGCGCCGAACAGTGTTATCCCGAAGAAGGACATGGGAAGCATCCTGGAGGTCCTTGAAGATAAAGGACGTCGGTCGCGTGTGTCGCGAGGCCGGTGTTGGATGCAGAGCAAACATTTTCGCGTGCAGAGTCGTCACAAAATCATGTGCGTTGTCTGTGGTATGGGATGGACTGGCTATCAGAAATTCTCCCGGTAGGCGCAGCGGCTCCCCATAAACAAGCTCGGCAGCTGAACACTCGAGATCCTCCTTCAATGCAGTTCGAATGCCGAGAAGGACGATGGGAAGGGCTCGGTGCCAGGTGTCATTTTGGCACATAAGAGCCGCCTTCGGCTGCCTATGAAAGCGCTCGATCATGCCATTAGCCTGAGGATAGTAACTGGTGGTTCGCCTCCGCTCGGTCGCGCCAACGTTCATGAGTCGCTTGAAAAGGTCGGACTCGAACTGGCGGCCTTGGTCAGTCATGACGGTAGTAGGAACGCCGAAGCGTGCGATCCAACCTTCTACATACCGATCAGCTACCTCCTCTGCGGTTATCGAAACCATTGGCCAAGCCTCGGGCCATCGAGAGAAACGATCGATCGCTGTCAGGCAATATGAATAACCTCTCGATGATTGCAGAGGGCCAATAATATCTAAATGGACATGACGAAACCTGGATGATGGTGGGGTAAAGCTTCCGAGTGGTGCGGAAATATGGCGCGTTACTTTGGCACGTTGGCAGTGGACGTATTCCCTCGCCCAGGCGCGGCAGTCGCGAGCAACGTCGGGCCACACGTAACGCTGTGCCACGAGACGCGCGCTGGCGCGAGCGCCGGGGTGGCTGAGTGCATGTAGATGGTCGAAGGTGAGGCGGCGCAGCGGTGCCGGTAGATAGGGGCGCTGTTTGCCTGTTGAAACGTCACACTGGATAGTCGTCTCTGTGCCTGGAATTAAAGTACGTTGCATATTGAGAGATGTGTCAGATAAGGTTTTTATCTCATCGTCGGCTTCTTGTGCTCGAGCCAATGCGATATAGTCGGGATCGAGCGAGAAGACTTCGATGCGTGACATCGTGTCGGCGACGACGTTGTCGTCTCCCTTTATGTGCCGTATGTCAGTAGTAAATTGGGAGATAAAGGTTAGCTGATTAAGTTGGCTGGGTGGCAGCTTTTCTCTACTTTGTTTGAACGCATACAAGAGAGGTTTGTGATCCGTATTTATTGTGACGTGTTGCGCCTCTAATATATGCCGGAAATGCTGCACAACCGAATATACAGCTAAGAGTTCCCTATAATATGCTGGCCACGTTGACTGACTCGCCGTAAGCTTCTTGATGATGAAGGCAAGTGGTTGCCAGCCCTGTTTAGTTTGCTGCTGTAAGCACGCGCTTACCTGAGTGCCAGATGCGTCTGTGTATAACGCCAATGGGACGTTAGGTACAGGATGTGCTAATCTGGTAACCTGTGAGAGGCTGTCCTTGCATGCATGGAAGGCGTGCTCCAGTTCAGGTGTCCAGGGCATGAGCTTGGCTCCCTTGAGTTTTGTAACTGTAAGGAAGTCAATGAGCGGCGCTTGAGTCAGAGCGGCATTGGGAAGGAACTGACGGTAATAATTTATCATGCCCAAGAACCTGTTTTAGGAAGGGTGAAATCTTTAAGGCTTGATCTTTTTCTTCCGGGGGGCTTATGCCTTCGCTGGAGACTTTATATCCGAGGAAAATAACCTCAAGCGTACCTAGCACACACTTTGTCGGATTGACTACTACACCGTAGTCAGACAATCGTTTAAAGAGTATGCGTAAGTGATTGCGATGCTCCGTAGCGTCCCTACTAAATATGAGTATGTCATCGACATATGGAAAGCAAAAATCAAAACCTCGGACAATTTCATCGATAAAACGTTGAAAAGTTTGTCCAGCGTTTCTGAGGCCAAACGTCATATAAGGGAATTCGAATAAGCCAAATGGTGTTGTGATGGCTGTTTTGCAGACATCGGCTGGGTTTATAAGAATCTGATTATATGATTTAACTAGCTGACCCGGCGAACTTTGTTCCGCCTTAAAGGCAATAAATATCACATGATCACATTTTTTACTTTTTAAATTAGGAACACTGTAAATAAAAAAAAAAAAAAGTATTCCATGATTTTTTTATTTGTCATTTATTTAGTGTAGCACCTTGTGAAAGAAATGAATTTCTACTTGTGCTTCGTAAATTATCTAGCTATTGGTCTCTGAGATGTCGTGGTGGCCTAGTGGTTAAAACACCAGCCTCTCTTGTATGATTGCGCGGGTTCGATTCCAGGTCAGGCAAGTATCGATGTAACTTTTCTAAAGTGATATGTACTCTCTAAGTACAATGACTGAAAGTGAAGGAAAAAATCTTGAGGAAACCTGGACTTTATAAGTCTGAAATCGCCACCCCGCATTGAGCAAGCGTGGTGATTACACTCAATCCTTCTCTGCATGAGAGGAGACCTGTCTCCAGCAGTGGGACGATAAAAAGATTGATGATGATGATGATGATCTCTGAGGTTTGTTCGCCGATTTGGCATTGTCAACGGAACAGTTTCACGGACTGCCGCCTCCCTTTGCTCTTGTGAGTGAGAAGCACGAAGTCGAGTCATAGTAAGGCGGCGCTCTGCACGTGCAATTTCTTGCTCTTCTTCAGTGCTTTCATTCAGAATGTTTCGATTTACTCTTGCATTACCGCTTTGTCGAGAAAGATTTGATGGTCTTGGTCACGGCATGATATTTTTATTGATGATAAATGGCACAGCAATACAATATTAGAAATTTTGAAGTTGAAGTTGGCTTTGTGGTTTTTTATTAGAAACTTTAAACCAGCAGAGAGTATTTATATTCTTTGCTTTAAACGATTGCTTCAACCGGTTAGACTTTTTTTTTAAATATGCTCAGCTGTCATTTGCTTTTTGTTATACCATTTTTGGTATATGAATTGCTGACTTACATTTTGAATGAGTTTGACCATGTCTTATGTCACGTCACACGGTAACGACGGGGACGGGTTCTTAACTACCTCCCACCAATATTCAGCTAAATCGGTTCAGCCGTTCTTGAGTTATATATAAATAGTGAATAAGCAACTGAATCGATTCCAATAATTTTTACACCATGTTATATTTTGTCCCAAATACATTTAGAAATTGTTACAGTGTAGTTACCGAGTGCGTCACGCAGCTTACGATACATCATCATAGTATTGTGCGCGCGCAACAGCTGACGCTAGAGGTCAACGCACCGCGCTCGCTCGCGCGCGTATCTTTGACCATATTTAAGTTGGGACAACCAAGTAGAATACTCGTAGCAAGCTTATTATAACTTTGCGGTTTTTCATTATATCTTTTTGAAATTTTGTACATAATATTATTAACTTAAAAATACTGGACACGTGTTTCCTACTTTGTGGAGGTGCAGGGTACCAGGGTAGCACAAAATTTAGGAGAAGTCGAAACAATAAACCTCATTCATTCATCATTATCAAATAATCGTAATACATGAAAGAAGGTTTATTGTGCATATTTTTTGACGTGCAAGGTACCAGGGTTGCACAAAAGTGTAGGAGAAGTCGAAACAATAAACCTCATTCATTCATCATTATCAAATAATCGTAATACATGAAAGAAGGTTTATTGTGCATATTTTTTGACGTGCAAGGTACCAGGGTTGCACAAAAGTGTAGGAGAAGTCGAAACAATAAACCTCATTCGTTCATCATTATCAAATAATCGTGAAAGAAGGTTTATTGTGCATATTTTTTTGACGTGGAAGGTACCAGGGTTGCACAAAAGTGTAGGAGAAATCGAAACAATAAAAAAGCTCATTCATCATTATCAAATCACCATAATACATGAAAGAGGTTTTATTGTGCATAGTTTGTGGAAGTGCAAAGTACCAGGGTATCACAAAACTGTAGGAGAAGTCGAAACAATAAACGTCATTCATTCATCATTATCAAATAATCATAATTACATGAAAGAAGGTTTTGTGCATATTTTTTTGACGTGGATGGTACCAGGGTATCACAAAACTGTAGGAGAAGTCGAAACAATAAACGTCATTCATTCATCATTATCAAATAATCGTGAAAGAAGGTTTATTGTGCATATTTTTTTGACGTGGAAGGTACCAGGGTTGCACAAAAGTGTAGGAGAAATCGAAACAATAAAAAAGCTCATTCATCATTATCAAATCACCATAATACATGAAAGAGGTTTTATTGTGCATAGTTTGTGGAAGTGCAAAGTACCAGGGTATCACAAAACTGTAGGAGAAGTCGAAACAATAAACGTCATTCATTCATCATTATCAAATAATCATAATACATGAAAGAAGGTTTATTGTGCATATTTTTTTGACGTTCAAGTTACCAGGGTAGCATAAAAGCGTGGGAGAAGTCGAAACAAAGAAGTTCATTTATTCCCACAGGAACGACGGGGAGCGGCATAGAAAGTATCCTATGTCCTTCCCCCAGTTCTTAGCTACCTCCTTACCAATTTTTAGCCAAATTGGTATAGCCGTTCTTCAGTTATAAATGATGTAACTAACACGACTTTCTTTTATATATATAGATTAAATCAATTTTGCTAAAGATAGTAGAACCAGCGAGAGCATGACCAAAATCCCCTATATGGCGTACGGGGTACCTGTCTGGTACAGTCCGAGCGTTCAACGCTCTGTAGTCGCCGCAGGGGTGTCATGAAGAGTCTTTCTTCAAGGCAAGGTGCAATGGCGAGGACCATGGACTCATGGAGGGTCGTGCGGTGCCAGCTTGCACCATGTCTGTCGCGACATATCGCGAAATCACTCCTAATATTGTAAGAGAAGACATTCTCACAAGACCACAGACAAATTTGCACAAGGTAAGAGACAATACCATAACTTGGTCATTTATAGTCTATGGTATGGCTAACCTAACGAACCAACGCGACAGGTTCCTTCCTGTTAGCATCCTACCGCCATCTTCATCAGTTATTAAAGTAATGAAATATATTTAAAGTATTGTTATGAGTGTTGTGCGAGTGCCGGGGCAGCTAGGAAGACTCCAGTTGACGAAAGCTAAGTGCCTAGGGTTAATTAATTAACTATTTAATATCAATCTAATTATAATGTACCGTGATACTTTGATCGGAACGAAAGTTACCGAATTCATGTAACACAAAGTATCGTAATTATTGTATGTTCTATATAACTGTGATGATATAAGCCCGGCGCCGAAAGGCGGGGTCTCCTGGAAAAGGGAGCAGCACCTCTTAATTGAGGCAGATGATATAAGCCCGGCGCCGAAAGGCGGGGTCTCCTGGAAAAGGGAGCAGCACCTCTTAATTGAGGCAGATGATATAAGCCCGGCGCCGAAAGACGGGGTCTCCTGGAAAAGGGAGCAGCACCTCTTAATTGAGGCAGATGATATAAGCCCGACGCCGAAAGGCGGGGTCTCCTGGAAAAGGGAGCAGCACCTCTTAATTGAGGCAGATATTGACGTCGTGAGCGTGGGTCACACTATACAGGACATCCAATGTTAAAACCGACTAGTACGATTCACTAGGTCGGAGCGCGAGGCGCTGTATTAGAAAATCCCTCCTTTGGAGGTTAAGAGAAAGCTATCGGTTAATATGAATGTAATCAATATTGCATAATGTATGGTTAGCCCTGTGCACTTAGTTCCTTAACAAGCAAATGATGATTGCTTAATCCCTACAGACTAAGGAATGGAGAGGTTAACCTCGAGCGTGGGCGTAACGCAGAGGGCATACATTGTGTAACAAAGCGAAGCAGATCATTACATCCATTACACACCAGTTGAAACAGGATCAACATAGGTAAGTCAACGCAACCATCCTCGGACCAAATTAAATAAACATTTCGTCGAGTCGCGGTTTTGGGCACACGTAGGCGACTCGCCGACTATGTCCGCAAACTCTTTCTGCGCTGCGCGCAGTTTGTCCGGTGCGAGGTGGCGCGGCCGTGATACCACGCACGCGTGATAATGCACAGTGTTGTGCTTCACCTCGCGATGGATGCCGGGTGGTCTCGTGATCGCTGGAAATTCAGACAGGATTTGGTGAAATTCTGAAGTTTCAATTTTAACAGTTTTTACACTGAAGTGGTTAAATTTTGCTACGGAGGCTGGAGCAGTAAGACCAGTAACTCCGCAGCGTAATATTCTGTTTCTACAGTCAGGATGTAAATTGTAGAAAGCCATAAAATCAGCGCGTATGATGGCGGTATCAACATCAGCTATGATGAAATTGTTGAACCTTACAGGTCTCTTGCAGGGCTCACAAATGAAAGATGAAAATTAGGACTCAAACCCCTTTATTACATGCCATCCTTTGTTCATATATATTACTAGAAATAATTGTTACAATTTAGACATCTTTACGACAATATGGTTTATAGTGAACTACGTCAATTTGACGCAGTACAAACCTTCTAGTTATTTTGACATTCACTATTTAAAAACACGCAATCCATGATTCGGCCAGTATTCTCACTGTAGGAACACACATACAGCACTCATAGAATTACCGTACCTCCAAACAGTTACCAGTTACCTCCAAACAGTTACCAGTTACCAAGGAATACCAACAACACCTTATTACCAATACGTTTTGACAACATCCATTCAGGAATAATCGAACAACGCCGTCTCGAGAGAGACGCTATACGTTTGACTCATCTGTTGAAAGGAACAAGAGGCCGCCTTGAAAAAGGCGTTTACTGTCAAAGGAATATGATACGTGATGCGTTGCGTGGGTTCAACGACATCACTCGTAAGTACGTTTTGGCACACGGAGTTGATATATCGCAGCGGAGATCTGTACACGAAGACTGCACACGAAGATTACATCGCAGCGGAGATATGTCCACGAAGACTACATCGCAGTGGAATCTTGGCGCGAAGACGACACACGAAGCTGGCGCATCGCAGCGGAGACCTTG
Organism: Sesamia inferens; assembly: GCA_037179545.1. Classification (NCBI taxonomy): domain Eukaryota; kingdom Metazoa; phylum Arthropoda; class Insecta; order Lepidoptera; family Noctuidae; genus Sesamia; species Sesamia inferens. The sequence goes on along the minus strand of CM073933.1, from coordinate 27,146,608 downwards.
ACGCGGCGGGCGGCCCTCGACGAAAAGGAACGACTCAGCGCGTCTACCTATATTTATAGATTCACAGCGCGGGCCAGCGGCGCCCCGCGCCCCTCTCCGAGACGCGGCGCGTGTTAAAGATCGTAGTAATAATATTGTATTTTATAATTGTAAATAATTAGTCATACCGCAACTTGTGCCATAAAAATGTAGATATAAGCAGGGGTTTTGAAGACGAAATACACAGACCATATCGGACACGCAGTTTTATTCTACCTAAGAAGATTCCTCCTCCAAATTGGTGACCCCGAAGAAAAGAAGAAATATCAAGACTGAATCCCTGCAGAAATTATATTAAAAAAAATGTCGAGGAGCGAAGAATTCAGCGATCCATTAGGCGTCACAACAATGAAGAACGACGTAGCTACGATATCGCTGCCTGCACGACTACCACCATTTTGGCGCCAAAATCCGCGTCTTTGGTTCGCGCAGTTTGAAGCCGCCGTCGCCGCCAGCAAGATAGGTGACGAGCAAAAATTTAACCTTGTCGTCCCACTACTCGGCTGCAGCGACCTGGAACAAATCGCCGACATCATACTGGAACCGCCAGCCACCGGTAAATACAGCGCGCTGAAAGAGAGACTGATTTCCACTTATCAAGAATCAGACCATCGCCAGCTTCAGAAACTCCTCAGCGGTCTCGAACTCGGTGATCAGAAACCGAGCCAGCTGCTACGTAAAATGCGCGACCTAAGTGGCAAACTTCTGTCCGACGAAGCGCTCAAGGTCATGTGGCTCAATCACTTGCCCGCCCATGTTCGCACAGTATTATCCGTGAACACAGAATCTACACTCGAAGTTCTAGCTGCGATGGCCGACAAAATGATGGAACACTTCGAACCAACAGTCGCCGCAGTCTCCGTAATTCCCCCGCCAGCATCGGTCAACGAAGTTCAACAGAACTCCGTCACAAATCTGCAAATCAGCATGCTTTGCAAACAAATCGAAAAGCTATCTCTCGAAGTCGCCGAATTACGAAGTAATCAGCAAAATGCATCACATCGCCGTTCCCGCTCGCACTTTGCTAGCCGTCAACATAGCCGCTCTCGCTCACACTCAAGGTCAAGCCCGCGCGCTAGTAACGCACGTACACCGAGGGACGCCGACTGGCTATGCCGTTATCACTATCGATACGGCGACGATGCTCGTAAATGCGAATTCCCGTGTTCCAAGAGCAAGCAGGAAAACTAAAAAGTACATCGACTGTGGCGGGTGTCGATGTAAACCACACATCTCGCCGCCTATGCGTGATCGACATCAACAACAGAGAAAGATTTCTCGTCGACACAGGAGCCGACATATCGGTATTAGCCGTCCGAAATAAGAAAAATAAACCGACCAAGGATACCTACAAATTGTTCGCGGCAAACGGAACAGAGATTCGTACCTACGGAGAGCGCACGCTTGAACTCAACTTAGGTTTACGAAGAAGCTTCAAATGGACATTCGTAGTCGCCGATGTAAAAACCTCAATACTGGGTGCAGACTTCCTAGTTTACCACAAACTGCTAGTCGACCTGCACCAGAGGAAACTTATCGACCGCGTTACCGATCTCAGCGTGAACGCCATCAAAATAAATAACAACGAAGAAACTATACACATGGTCAACCGAGACCACGTATATCACGACGTATTGAAGAAATACCCTGATGTTCTGCGGCCGATGTCACTCAAGACTCCAGTGAAGCATGACGTCACACATCATATTGAGACTACAGGACCGCCGATATACGCACGGCCGCGCCCTCTACCGCCGGACAAATACAAAGCGGCAAAACTGGAATTCGAGCGCATGATAGAGATGGGTATATGCAAGCCGTCAAAAAGTCCGTGGGCAAGTCCTCTCCACGTCGTCAAGAAAAAGGATGGGTCACTTCGTGTATGTGGAGACTACCGGAGACTAAATGCAGTCACCGTACCTGACAGATATCCCATTCCACGTATTCAGGATTTTACGTACCAGTTACACGGCAAGAAAATATTTTCAAAGTTGGACCTGAAAATGGCATACTTTTGGATTCCTATAGCTGCACAAGACGCACAGAAGACCGCAATCATAACACCTTTCGGCCTATTCGAATTCAACTGCATGACGTTTGGATTACGCAACTCAGGCCAAACATTTCAACGTTTCATGCATGAAGTTTTACGAGGACTGGACAACATCGTATTCTGTTTCGTCGACGATCTACTTGTCTATTCAAATAACCAGGAAGAACATCGCCAGCACTTACAAATAGTACTCGAACGCCTAAATACCTACGGCGTCAGTCTTAACATCGACAAGTGCGAGTTTGATAAAGAAAACATAGAGTTCCTCGGTTATCAAGTATCAGCAAATGGTATCAATCCCACGCAAGAACGTATACAAGCAATAGTCAATTACCCGAAACCACAGACAGTACAAGAACTAAGAAGATTTTTAGGCATGATTAACTTTTATCGCAGCTGTTTACCACATCAAGCCGGACATCAGCATGAATTAAACAAGTACCTACACAACAGCAAGAAAAATGATAAAACTCCGATACAATGGACACCAGAAAGCGAGAAAGCTTTTGAGAAATGCCGACAAAGCATTCTCAAGGCCACAACACTTACGCACCCGATTCCCAACGCAATATTACGTCTATACACAGACGCGTCAAACACTAGTATTGGCGCTGTATTAGAACAAAAGGTCGATGGCGTATGGAAACCACTGGCATTCTATTCAAAAACATTGAGTGATACGCAAAGAAAATATAGCGTATATGATCGCGAGTTATTGGCAATGTTCATCTCAATTAAGAACCTACGTCGGCTGATAGAAGGCAACGACGTAACAATATTCACCGACCATAAGCCATTAACGTATGCATTAACAAGATCGCCAAGTACCAGCGATACACCGAGAAGAGAGCGTCAACTACATTACATAAGTCAGTTTTGCTCGAAAATTCAATACGTTCACGGTAATAATAACGAAGCGGCCGACGCCCTATCTCGTATAGAAGAAATCGACTTGTCGCAATCTACGATCGACTACAATCAACTCGCTAAAGACCAAGAGAACGACGACGAACTCAAGATCAGCATGACCAACCCGAATCTGAAGTTTGCAGAAATCACATTGCCCGGAGGTCAACGACCTATCATATGCGAAACATCAACAGGCAACTTACGCCCGTACCTACCAGCGTCTTATCGTTTTGTAGCATTCAAAGCACAACACGAACTTAGTCACCCAGGTGTACGTACGACAAGAAAGATTATTGTCACTAAATTCTTTTGGCCGAATATGAATAAAGAAGTCGGTATGTGGACAAGGTCATGCATCGGATGCCAGCGCGGGAAAATCCAGCGACATGTTATCAGCCCGCTCGGCGAGTTTCAAAAATCAGCGCGTTTCGAACATATTCACGTAGACATTGTCGGACCACTTCCGCCGTCTAATGACTATAGATACCTAGTCACGATGGTCGACCGTTGCACTAAATGGCCCGAAGCAATACCTACTCGTGACATCACCGCCGACACTGTTGCCAAGGCAATTTACGAGGGATGGATAGCGCGATTTGGCTGCCCCTTACGTGTGACAACGGATCAAGGCAGACAGTTCGAGTCGTCATTATTCAACGCACTGATGAAGAAATTTGGCATAACACGGATTCGAACCACCGCATTTCACCCTCAAGCAAACGGTCAAGTCGAACGATGGCATCGAACCTTGAAATCCGCACTTATGGCGCGAAACGCCGGCGTACACTGGAGCGAGGAACTAGCGACCGTACTCCTCGGTTTAAGAACAGTTTTACGTGAAGATACGCAAGTCAGCCCAGCTCTCATGACATACGGGTCAACATTAAGAATACCGTCAGATTTTTTCACGCCTACACAGCCAAAAAACGACGACGCAGAATTCGCCCGTCAGCTGACCGAAACAATGTCGACACTATCTCCAAACAGCAAGTCACATAGCAACAACAGAAAGATTTTCGTGTACAAAGACTTGGCTACGTGTACTCATGTCTTCGTGCGTAATGATACCGTACGAAGCCCACTGACTCCACCTTACGAAGGCCCATTCAAAGTTCTACATCGCGGCAACAAACAATTTACCATTCAGATGCCCCTACGAACATCTGTCATCACAATCGACAGACTCAAACCAGCACACTTACTCAAGCAAGAAGAACCTACTACTAGAGGAACAACAAACGCACGTGACACTCGTCGCACACATACATCGAGCGCGAATAACGAGCCGCGGCCGCTGACCCCGCCGACCTCGAGTACAACCCGCGAATCCTACGTCACTCGCACAGGACGCACCGTTAAAAAAAACGTACGATTCGCTTAAGAGGGGGATGCTGTAGGAACACACATACAGCACTCATAGAATTACCGTACCTCCAAACAGTTACCAGTTACCTCCAAACAGTTACCAGTTACCAAGGAATACCAACAACACCTTATTACCAATACGTTTTGACAACATCCATTCAGGAATAATCGAACAACGCCGTCTCGAGAGAGACGCTATACGTTTGACTCATCTGTTGAAAGGAACAAGAGGCCGCCTTGAAAAAGGCGTTTACTGTCAAAGGAATATGATACGTGATGCGTTGCGTGGGTTCAACGACATCACTCGTAAGTACGTTTTTGACACACGGAGTTGATATATCGCAGCGGAGATCTGTACACGAAGACTGCACACGAAGATTACATCGCAGCGGAGATATGTCCACGAAGACTACATCGCAGTGGAATCTTGGCGCGAAGACGACACACGAAGCTGGCGCATCGCAGCGGAGACCTTGACGCGGCGGGCGGCCCTCGACGAAAAGGAACGACTCAGCGCGTCTACCTATATTTATAGATTCACAGCGCGGGCCAGCGGCGCCCCGCGCCCCTCTCCGAGACGCGGCGCGTGTTAAAGATCGTAGTAATAATATTGTATTTTATAATTGTAAATAATTAGTCATACCGCAACTTGTGCCATAAAAAATGTAGATATAAGCAGGGGTTTTGAAGACGAAATACACAGACCATATCGGACACGCAGTTTTATTCTACCTAAGAAGATTCCTCCTCCAAATCACAAAGGAGTTGAGATTACTTCCAACACACCCCCTTAATCTCAACCCTTTGGAGAGAAAACATCCAGAACCACTTTAAACATCTTAACTACATTCTCGAAAACCTTACTGTAAATTTTTTTTTTTTTTTTAACACTTTGGACAACACACCATTTTCTCAAAAACTTTCTAAACAACCAAACCCAAACACAAAACTAACCCTAAACCTCACAACAATAAGACAAAAACTAAACACTCTACCAACCTTAACAAAGAAAAACTACAAATCATACACAACCACATAAATCTAAAAAACATATACATAATCCCATAAATCGTACCTATAAACCAAAAATTATTATAAAGAGAGGAGTCAAAAAAAGAGTTCACAAACCTTTTCCAATGTTTCACAAACCTATTTGAGGTGGTATACCTACTGGCTGAATGTTTCCTGTATAGTTGACACATTTATTAAAACTCTATTACCTGTCTGTCATTCCTATGTAACTTTTATAAGTTAATAAAAGCCATAATTCATGGTTATTCGTTTAATTCCGTAACAATTTTATTAACTTATATTATAATGCCTAAAGATGAATCAACTGCGATCTCATCTCTCGCCAAATATTTACGCCCTGACAAATTTGATATTGAACCTGATGCTGTAGAGGCGGACTCTCAATGGCTGTATTGGATAACGACCTTCGAAAGCTTTCTGTCGGAAGAAGCTAAGCCCAATGAAATCCCAGGTACCCTGAAGCTTAAACTATTAATAAATCATCTGTCAGCGTCTATATACAAACACGTCAAAACTTGTAAAACTTATGAAGATGCTATCAAGACGCTAAACGGTATGTACATCAAAACTAAAAATACTACCTTAGCCCGACATATGCTTTTCAACAGAAGGCAACGCGCCGATGAAACTGTTGCCGATTATGTTAGAGCTTTGCGCCTATCGGCTAAAGACTGCTCGTTTAATGCGGTAACTGCTGATGAACACGAAGAACAGGCTATTCGTAGTGTACTAATCTCCGGGCTGGCTTCTCGCAAAATCAAAGAACGTCTATTAGAAACCAATGATCTCACCCTGACTGAAACAATTGGAAAAGCTATAGCGCTCGAGACAGCTGAAAAGGATTCACATACACTTAGTGATTTACCACATCCCCACTCCAGTGCCGTCCTTTCAGAACAAAGTTCACAAACCTTAGCGGCAACGACACCAACAGCACGACGTCCCATCTCGCAAGCCACTATCCAACCATCCACGCGACCAGCAAGGCGTTGCTATTTCTGTGGTGGGAGCATCCACCAAAGGATCAAATGCCCAGCCTTCCGTGCCATCTGCAACTTATGTTCCAAAAGAGGCCACTTTTCTAACGTATGCAGATCCGCAGGTGCCGCTACTAGTAACTCTATCTCGACCGAAGACTCAACCAATCCTGATGAAGATGGACCATCCCATTGCGGCGCCATATCTGCTGCTTCACCTATTAGTCTCAAAGGTGCCACAGTTCAAATTACAGTTAACGGATACAAAGCCGACGCCCTCATCGATACGGGGAGCTCCGTTAGCTTCATTAATGGCAAAACTGCACGCTTAATGGCATTACGTTGGAAACCATGTTCACAGTCTGTGAATTTAGCTTCGCTTAACCAGATATCACCTGTCGAAGGTATTTGTTTCGCCACCATATCCCTCAACAAATACAACTACAAACAAACACCACTCCTCATTGTGGACAACCTCTGCGCCGATGTGATTATCGGCCACGACATCTTAAAGGAGCATTCTAAAATTGAATTCCAATTAGGAGGTCCGAATGAACCATTACAAATTTGTAGCGTGATGCAGGCCTCTGTCCCGCCGGCTTCCGTCTTCAGCAACCTATCTCCGGGGATTCGTCCAATCGCCGTGAAAAGTCGACACTATAGCAAAGAGGATGAAAATTTTATTAAATTGGAAATATCGAAACTGTTGGAGCATGGAGTCATAGAAACGAGCAACTCACCTTGGAGAGCTCAAGTTCTCGTTGCAGGAGGCGGGGCTCATAGGAAACGTCTTGTCATAGACTATTCTATGACTATCAATAAATTTACTGAATTAGACGCGTTTCCATTACCGAAAATAGAAACCGTGGTGTCAAAAGTATCAAAATATAAAATTTTCAGCCAGATTGACTTAAAATCTGCATATCATCAAGTGCCCATTCTAATGGCAGAAAAAAAATATACGGCGTTTGAAGCATGTGGGAAACTATACCAATTTACAAGAATCCCGTTTGGTGTGACCAACGGCGTGGCAGCATTTCAAAGGACTTTAGATTTCATCATTACGAAAGAAAAACTAAAGGGAACTTTCGCATACCTCGATGACGTGACAGTATGTGGTAAAAACGAAACCGAACATAAAGAGAATCTACGATGCTTTTTGGAAGCTGCTAAGAAGTACAATCTGACGCTGAATGAGCAAAAAAGTGTTTTCCATCAAACAAAAATTAATCTACTCGGATACACCGTCGAGAATAACACTATTAAACCAGACGCCGATAGACTAAAACCGCTGCTAGAACTGCCTATTCCCACCAAAAACAGCGAACTTAAACGCGCTTTAGGCATGTTCGCTCACTATGCTAAATGGGTAGAGAGATTTTCTGAGAAAATAAAACCGCTGACAGGCGTTTGCACATTTCCATTGACTTCGGTTGCACGAAAATGTTTCGAAGATATTAAAAACGACATTAAAAAGGCAACTCTGATGGCGATTGACGACAGAGACACATTCACTGTGGAAACAGACGCATCGGATTTTGCCATAGCGGCGACACTGACTCAAAAAGGACGCCCCGTCGCCTTTTTCTCAAGAACTCTGTCTAACTCAGAATGCAAACATTCATCGATAGAGAAAGAAGCCTGCGCAATTGTCGAGAGTCTCAAGAAATGGAGACACTATCTCATTGGGAAACACTTCCTTCTCATTACCGATCAAAAATCAGTGTCTTACATGTTTAATCAAAACCATAATAGCAAAATCAAAAACGAAAAGATTCTGCGCTGGAGACTAGAGTTATCCTGTTACAAATATGATATCATATACAGACCTGGGTCCCAAAACACGGCAGCAGACGCTCTATCCCGAGTCAGCGCTTACATGAATGTTAATAAATTGAAAGGACTCCACGACGCCCTGGGTCATCCTGGTGTTGCTAGGATGTACCATTGGGTACGCTCTAAAAACCTTCCTTATTCAGCTAACGATGTCAAATCGATGACGGCATGCTGCAAGATCTGCGCTGAGATAAAGCCAAGATTCTTGAAGGTAAAGGGCAAACTAATTAAAGCTACATCACCATTTGAACGATTAAATATTGATTTTAAAGGCCCTCTTCCTTCCAATACTAATAACAAATACATACTAACAATCATAGATGAATACAGTCGGTTTCCCTTCGCTTATCCGTGCAAAGACATGACCTCCTCCACTGTCATCAAGTGCCTAAAGGATCTGTTCCTCACTTTCGGCCAACCACTATATATACACAGTGATAGAGGCACTTGTTTTATGTCAGAAGAATTTAAAAACTTTCTCAGGGACTCAAATATTGCATCCTCAAGAACAACACCGTACAACCCACAGGGTAACGGGCAAGTTGAACGCTTAAATGGAACTCTCTGGCGCACAATCCAGCTCAAATTGCGCTCCCAAGGACTTGCTACGGAGAATTGGGAAACAGTAATAAAAGACGCCCTTCATTGCGTCCGTTCTTTATTGTGTACAGCGATCAACGCCACCCCTCATGAGAAACTTTTTGCGTACCCTAGAAGATCACCTAATGGGGATTCTTTACCGTCATGGCTGTCTTCCCCTGGGCCGGTCCTGATAAAGAAGAATGTTCGCCACTCGAAGTCAGATCCCCTGGTGGAGGAAGCCGAACTTATCGAAACCAGTCCTTATTATTCTTTGATAAGACGCGCAGACGGTAGCACCACGACGGTGTCGAATAGGCAACTGGCACCCTTCCCAAATTGCGATGAGCAAGAAATACAAGAGCAAGACAATGTCCTAGATGAGCAAGAGGAACGAGGCGATGTACCTCCGACCGAGTCTCAGCCCCAAACTTCACAGCCGGACACTTCACAGCCGGAAACTTCACAGCCGGACACTACACAGCCGGATACAAGCAGGAAACGTGTTCGAAGATTACCATCTCGTTTTAAAGATTATATAATGGATTATATAATGGGGGATGGAAACTCTACTGGGGAAGAATGAGGTGGTATACCTACTGGCTGAATGTTTCCTGTATAGTTGACACATTTATTAAAACTCTATTACCTGTCTGTCATTCCTATGTAACTTTTATAAGTTAATAAAAGCCATAATTCATGGTTATTCGTTTAATTCCGTAACACTATTCCAATATTATTATGCTCACGCTTCCACTGTGCTAACGCAGTGTTTCTCCTCCCCTAATAAAAAATCTTAGATTATCACAAAACTTAAGTGCACGCCCTTAAACTAACCTAACTTACAAGTCACTAATTTTCTTCCGTAAGCTTCTTTTTCGTCTACTAATTCCCATGTCCCATTCTTCTCTAACGAACACTTTTCCTCCTCTATTGCTTCTAACCATTCCCTATCTATAACTTCCACAAATTCCCTATCTATAACTTCAACTCTATTATAAAAACACCCCATCTATCACTTCAACTATTATAAAACACCCCATTTATCAACAAACTCCCTATCTATAAGTTCAACAAACTCCCTATCTATAACTTCAACAAATTCCCTATCTATAACTTCAACAAACTCCCTATCTATAACTTCAACCAACTCCCTATCTATAACTTCAACAAACTCCCTATCTATAACTTCAACAAACTCCCAATCTATAACTTCAACAAACACCCTATCTATAACTTAACTTCCAACAAACTCCCTATCTATAACTTCCAACAAACTCCCTATCTATAACTTCAACAAACTCCCTATCTATAAGTTCCACTGCGCCACTCTGCTAAGAAATCCATCTCAAACTCATTAAATCTACTAGGAACCTTCCTCTCTCTATAAGGATTCCTCCTGGGTACACTAGATTCTTCTTCACACTCATTAACTCTCTCTTCAATAATCTCTTGACTCGCATCTAAAAAATAGATCATTATCTACTATTTCCGCATTTACATCTTCTAAATTCTCAATATCTTCACTAGCTTCATCTATATTTGCCACATTTTCAGTTATCACCTCCTCTGTATCAGCTTCAATTATCAATCTCATGATTTATTTCAACTTCTACTTCAACTCTATCTCCAAAATTTCTCCCAATACTGGTTTCCCTTTGGTTGTCCAACTGTATCCTTGTGTTTTGTTCCCTACACTCATTTATTTGTTCACTTATTTCTTCATTCTCTGAATCACTTTCATTTGTTCGCCCTTCATTTGTGCGCCCTTCATTTATTCCATCTTCAATTGTTCCATTTTCTTCGCGTTCCTGCGTTCTGGGCCCATAACCTGTTGAACCTTACAGGTCTCTTGCAGGGCTCACAAATGAAAGATAAAAATTTAGGACTCAAACCCCTTTAATACATGCCATCCTTTGTTCATATATATTACTAGAAATAATTGTTACAATTTAGACATCTTTACGACAATATGGTTTATAGTGAACTACGTCAATTTGACGCAGTACAAACCTTCTAGTTATTTTGACATTCACTATTTAAAAACAGGCAATCCATGATTCGGCCAGTATTCTCACAAAGGAGTTGAGATTACTTCCAACAGAAATTCCATTTAAATGCACGGCGGAGACCAAGATTAAGTGTGAAACTACGACAGCCATAAGTTTTAATGGAACTGCCATTTGCAGCACACAAGTTGTAGTGAGCATTTGCTACTTTAGTACCTAACAATTTTTTAGGAAAGCAGCAAATATCAGATCCAGTGTCTAACAAAAATCTGAATTTCGTCTCTTTATCTAATACAAATACGCGGCTATTAGCAAAACAATCTATCGCCGCTGTTACTGATTGTTCTGCTGGTTTCCCGACCAAGAGCAGGGTTCGCGCCTGCCATGCAAGCGCCTCCTGCATCCGCGCCATCCGCGCCCGTACAGCCGACTGTACCACCTGTTGTTCAACAACCAGTTACCACTAGGTCAGGTCGCACTGTTAGATTTAAGGATAGGTTAGACCTTTAGCTTAAGTTTTATTTTTTAAGCTTATTATTGTCACCTATGTATTTGCTACTATGTGTAATTTGTAATTTTTTTTTTGGTATGTAAACAATTACTTGTTATTTTCTCCGTATTGGGGTGGTGGTGGCGTATTGTATCAGAAGATTGCGTGTTCACATCACGTCGGGGTCACCAATTTTGGAGGTACACTCCTGAATAAGTCGTGAATACGGGAACAACAGTTTAATCACTATCACTGAAGCTAGTTAACAATGGTAGGAACAACTGAGAACACTGAGATAAGTTATGATAGTTACAAGTCTACTCTTTTATAACCGACCGCTTGTCGTAAGGTTTGTATACGTACTGCGGCAATGCAAGCCGCAAGCGGAGTTATGTGTATTTAATGTCGGAAACCATAAGTGTTTAGGGTTGTAACATTTACTAGTGTTGTGACACAATCCGCCACAAGTCTTTAGTAACGTTCTGTAATAAGGACCTACCATATAGCATTCTCTGTCTATGAATCCAACTTTCTTTCTTTCTTTCTTTTATAGCTTCGCACGGTTTGTGCATTTAGCCAATGTCACGTAATGAATTGTTCTTGTCGAAAAAGACAGCGTGATCCGTCTTACGATGGAGGTTTGAGACAAAGTCATGATGTGGCCACTATGCTGCGATATTTCACTGTTCTTTATGAATTATTTACTGATTGCACTTTTTACTACATAAATCACGCACTTTTATTTAGTAAACAACACTATAAATAATTTTAAAAGTCCAATGAAAAATGAGCGTGACACTCAGCTTGACTTTCCCGCCAAAACAACCATGAATCCAACTACCAACTTAAATAATATTAAAACACCAACTGACATTCTCGATTTATTGAAAGAGACCAAAAAGTCCATGACTTACAAACCAGCAATGTACAGCGTACAAATATGACGATGTATAACAATTACGAGAATGCCATTCTTGTGATGAATGATGATGGATGACATGACAGCCGAACAAAAATTACGGCGTGGATTTATGGTTAAAAATTTTGCGAAAATCTGTTGACTGTTTCTCAAAATACATGATAAATTACAATTAACCGCGACATTTGCATGGTGATTGTTAATTGTACATAAAAGTTGTAAATGTCAAAATAATGACCGATAATTCAAAAGTTTCGAGGCAAAGTTTATGCATATCATTGTCGTTAGCGCGTAAGTCGGGCTCTCCGGTGTTTGGTGTGTTATAGCAGTGGTTGACGGTGTTATAGGAGATGGTGCCAATGGTGTTAGCAAACGGATCAAAAGAGAACTATATTTGATTGTGTATACTGGAGATATTGCAGTAGATTTTTGTTAAGATGTATCCAACAGCTACGCGGCACCCGGCGGCCGCGGTAAGGGTTTGTGTTGTTTTTCTATCTTTCATTGGCTTTCAACGTCACGTAGCTATTTAGTTCTGTTATAGCGGATGTTTAACTCTGTTTCTTTTCTTTTTTGAAAGTTGCTTTTTGATGTAATATCTGCTTAGACCGTATTATTGTTTGTTACTGTGTGTGCAGGGACCTCAGCCGCCAGCAGGACCTATCAAATTTACAATAGCAGACACATTAGAGCGTATAAAAGAGGAATTCAACTTTCTACAAGCTCAATACCATACGTAAGTACATGCTGAGTACTTATTTACACTGCTAACCTATTCTAATTTGATCTGTTTTCCTTAATAATCTTATCTTGTGATTAAGTTACATTTCATTGTTTACAGTTTAAAATTGGAATGTGAGAAACTGGCCAGTGAGAAAACAGAAATGCAGAGGCATTATGTTATGGTAATTAAACTTTTATGTAGCTGAAGATAAAGTAAGTTTATTTGTGAACAGATATCACTTGTTAAGTCACAAATAAATAAGGATAGGTGAGAAATTAAGATAAACATGGTTCAAATATTGAATGTTTGTTCTAGATAACAATGTAGGCTAAGCTTAGTTATTTTCAAATACTTGTTGAAGATGTTTTGGAATTAAATCATTATAGAAACTTTGTCACTGATAAGCTGTATTAATTTATTGTTATAACCTATATTGTCAATGATATCTTCAATATTTTTAGTTATTTGAAATTATGGTAGACTGAGAAAACTTCTTTTAATTGCAATACATGATAAACAAACTTTCCAATGTGTTAAATGGTTGCTAAATTCTTTAGCACATTAGTGTTAAGATTTATCACTTAAAAAGTATTTTTCTTTAGTGGCTTGTTACTTTTTTGTATTCTAGATTCTTATTAATCTTAAAATATTCAACTTGATATTGAAAATAAAGAATATGTAGGTCATTTTTTATGAGGAAAATTGAGATAATAATAGTAATAATGCTGATAATTATTTGCTCATAGTTGTGCAATAATGAAGCCAATTGGTTTATACTTAAATCAGTTTGATGAAATTATAAGGATAGGGTTTATCAGAAACTTTAGATGTGAACTCTGAAGCACTGATGACAGCGGGTCAAGCTACCCACAGTGTTGCTTGAAGGCAGTCTGTAGCGCATTAAAAGCGATGCGAATCGCACTAGATCTGTGGTTTTTTTCGACTTCAAAGCACTAAAATTGACATAGATTTGAAAAGAACGACATATAAAATTCGAAATTAGTTTTCAATATATTTTAATACATAACTACGACATTAAATCAATCAACTCACAATTGTGTTGTACTTAAAAACCTAAAAAAAACTTGTCTTGAGAGACTAGCCAAGCTCGAATCTTTTTTTTTTTTTAAATGATTGTATCCTCCGAGATATATCTCGAAGGATCCAATCATTTTTACAGCCTCACTTGGCAGTTCATACTTGTAGCATGTGCTGTTCATAGCAGTCAGCTGTGTGTGGATTATAAGAATTGCGTTGATTGTTTTTAAATACTTATAATAAATTCCGTAACTTGCTTTTAACCACATTCATCAAACTAAAAACACGTTTGATACTTGTATTTATCCGCTATTTAGCTGATATATCAATTTATTTCTAATTAAAGAGCAGACTTGAACAAGCACTAGAAATTCCACTAGGCACAAAAAATTTTGATGTGCACTGACCTTACCAAAAATGCACTAGATTTAGTGCCAAAAGCACTAAATTGGCAACACTGGCTACCCGAAACTGTCAAATATTGCCACTCAACCTTGAGCCTTAATGTTTCAATCATAAAGTTGAAAATCTAATAATGAAATTTGAAAGATTTTAGTAGCTTGTGTCTGTACCACAACTAGATAATGTTTAAGGTTTGTTCACTGAATCTATTCTGCAACCAATCTAGCAATTCACTTTCTCTTGTAAAAAATAATGTAAATGTATATTTCTCTTACAGTATTATGAAATGTCATATGGTCTTAATGTGGAGATGCATAAACAGGTAAATAACAATCTCAAATCAAATAACTTAAACAAAACGACAATTAGATTTAAAAGTACTTGTTTACATCATGGTCATCAACATTTAAAAACATGCCCTTTGGACTGGCAACATAGCTATGAGAAATGGTAATGCTAATTATTTGACCAAAGAATGAAGCCCTTTTGGTAACTTCAATGCTTAAGTGTCCTTTTGTTTTTATATTTATTTTATAGTTATTCATTTAGTTTAGTACCTAGTGTAAATTGTTATCTATATATACAATACAAACTGTATTGTATTTATAACAGCATTCTAATACATTTTTAAATGCATTTACAGACAGAAATAGCAAAGAGACTAAGTGCTATTATAGGGCAGGTGCTCCCATTCCTAGCACAGGAGCATCAGCAACAGGTGGCATCTGCTGTTGAAAGAGCAAAACAAGTCACCATGTCTGAACTTAATGCCATTATTGGGGTAAGCTACCACACATGCCACTGTAGATAATTTATTTTTATAAAATTTAAAAAAAACTGCAACTAATTACTAAAATTTTTATTCATCTTAAAGGCTTGTATAGTGTTATGGTTAATATCATTAATTTAGCCCATTAATTATTTTGCTTATTTATTTAGTTCTGTAAATCTAGGATAATGTGTTATCCACACATAAAATGTATGTATCAATCTAAATAAATGTAATAGATTTGTTTCTAAATTAAATTTATATATTTTATGCAAATTATTTCAAAAATGTTAATTTTACTTTATAGGCCAATTGCCTTTACTTTGGTTTACTTATGAATTTTAATGAAATTTGAATGCAATTATTAAGAAGAACATATATACCACTGCATCTGCTGCTCAAAAAAAAATATTTTATCTAATTTTTTTACCCTTCTAAGTAGATGTATCAGGTTGAACTCTTCAACTTGAAAATATTTGGGGTTCTAGATTAAAAAGCCACAGACATTTCCTACTATCTAATTGTACTAAAACAATGACCTACGATCAGCTGCTAAATGAAAAATTCAATTAGTATTTAGTGAAATTACCTCCAATTTCACTACTGTTCACTAGCAGTTGTTATGTCAATTGAATTACCCAGTTACTGTTTTACTAAATTAGTATGAAAGGGCCGTAGCTGATGCCTTAATATTCTACTTACTAAAGAACACATTATTGCTGTACTAAGGTAGGAGCTTATACTATCCGTTAATAAGTGAGAGATAGTGTAGAAAATAATAATATAATTACTAAGTTTGCTGTACCATTTTGATATCCAATCCCATACATTTAATGAACAATCTACATAGTATCAAAGAAGTGTAGTGGAAGATCCACAAGGCAATTACATTAGTGAGGATGGGTTTTTAACAACAGGAAATATATTGTTAATGTTGTCCGCAGCAACAACAACAGCAGGGGCTGCAGCAACTGCTTGTAAGTCAAGATATACAGTGCTTGGTACATTGATATATGTTGTGATTAACATTTTGCATTATTTTATGTTGCTACTTTGATTTCTTTACAAATTACCTCACAAAATTTCTCATGTTAGCTTCTGCATTCTCATCTCATAAGTTTCACTGTAGTATTAATTTATACCTGGAGCCTACAAATATACATCCAGTACCTTATTGTTTATAAAGCATTTTCAGGAATGGATTGGATATGAATATTTTTCATTATTAAATCATTTTCACTATTTGAAATATCCAAAATCAGTTTGATCAGATCAAAGTAAAAGACCCAGAAGATATCTCATAAAGTATTCAATGTCGTGGTGGCCTAGTGGTTAAAACACCAGCCTCAAGTATGAGTGCGCGGGTTCGATTCCAGGTCAGGCAAGTGCCAATGTAACTTTTCTAAAGTTATATGTACTTTCTAAGTATATCTTGGACACCAATGACTGAAGGTGAAGGAAAACATCTTGAGGAAACCTGGACTTTTAAGTCTGAAATCGCCAACCCGCATTGAGCAAGCGTGGTGATTACGCTCAATCCTTCTCTGTGTGAGAGGAGACCTGTGCCCAGCAGTGGGACGATAAAAGGTTAATAATGATGATGATGATTCAATGCAACGATTTAGCCTTGTTTTTTTATTTTACATCAGTTATACCTATACTTTCGTTATCACTAATATGGTATGCAGGCATTGTCGATTTACATGGTCTACCAAATTGGGGTTATCATCGATCTCATATTGAAATGGGAATGGATCTTCGTAATTATTCTCTACAATACTCTTACAATCATGGCTTCAATCTTCACAACATACAACAATAATCACATTCATCTTAGTCGTCATACCATACACCTTGATTGCTGTAATGCTATCAAATGCAAAAATTAATCGCAATAAAGTGGTACCAATCAAAAGAATGCACAAGCTAACATAATCACTAGTGGACGTTTAACATAAGTTATGTCACAGTAATTGGAAAAACTAATTGGACTTGAATGTTTTGTAATCACACCTCCTAACTTCACGTTTTCATTGTATGCAAGCACACAAGCCGCGCGTAGATGTTGCATCCAACATGCAATAGTTAGTGCTTTATGAAGTTGTACGCCATATTTATATTATACATTTGTTTTTTTAATTTCTCATTAAAAATGACGAATGAGATTTACGCATCGTCGCTAGTAAATCAGTTTGTTATCAACATGATCAAACCAATCTGTGTTTAACATGCTGGTAACAACGTATGTATAACTCCTGCTAGTTAACTGTGCATCTCGCTCTGTGACGTCTATATAGTTATAGTTTGCAAAAAATGAGAATTATGTCGTTTTCATGATAAAGCGTCATAATCTATACTAATACATAAAGCTGAAGTGTTTGTTTGAACGCGCTAATCTCAGGAACTACTGGTCCGACTTGAAAAATTCTTTTTGCAATGGATAGCCTATTCAATCCAGGAAGGCTTTAGGCTATATACCATCACGCTCCGATCAATAGGAGAAGAACATATCGAAACCTACGCGGGTATACCCCGTGGCGCAGCTAGTACTATACAAAAGCCAAATTGAATAAAGAATAGATATAAACAAACCGTTGCTAGGCAACGAGTTGTTTACGCCTAAAAGACAGATGTTAACAACCTTTTCTACTACTTCTCCTTCCTTCTACTTCTTAACCGATTTGAATAAAATATGATACACATGTAAGCTAATTTCCTAATAGGTTAAATTTTTTATTTTATTTTTTGTTAATGCAAAACCTGAATATAGTTTGTTCAGAATAAGCAACTGAATCGATTCCAATCATTTTTACATCATGTCATATTGTTTCCCAAATATGAGTACATATAGATTGAGACCGTAGAATGGTTACCGAGCGGTTTCGATAGATCATAGTACTTGCGCCGCGTGCCACAGTTGTTGGGACAACCAAGTAGAATAGCAAGCCATAACTTGGTGGTTTTTCATTATATCTTATTGAAATTTTCTACATAGATTCTTTACTTAAAAATACTGGACACGTGTTTGGGGTTTCGCAAAAACAAAAAATATTTTTGTATATTATACTTAGTCCATACTTGAAAGTATTACAATGCATGTGTTATGCAGTTGATTTGAAAGTAATTAAAATACGCAAAATTGTATCGACAAATGCCTCGACTTTATTCATTGGCTGAATTCCTCAAAATGTGTTTAATACCTGGATTTCATCCATGTTTCTTATTTTGTAGGGCTATCACGTAAAATTAATGTCTACTTTTTAAAGGTTTTTCAAATTACCAAGTTAATATGCATGTTGTTTTAGTGATTCTATTGAAATATGGTGCAATAGGAATTGTTTATAAATAGTTAGCATGTTAATGGCAATAATCATGTAAATAATAGTAGATTTGTAAAACGTGAGTTGTGATAACCATAAATTGGTTTGTTTACCTCTATTCTTTATCGAGCTTGGCGTTGGTATAGGTCATTTTACTCATGACGTTTTGCAATTAAATTGATACATATGGGCTCAAATATAATGTTGGTGCAACCAGCAGGCTTCACTAACGCATCGAAAATGTATAAAAATAAAAGCAATCTTATTAAAAAGAAACTCAACCAAGCAAAAATTTTACAGAGACAGTAGTAACAACAGGGATTTCAACTGTATTTTTTTTTAAATTTTTTTATAATAGTTATAAACTAGCGCTTGACCGCAATCCCGCCTGATGGTAAGCAGTGATGCGATCGTTCATGGTAAAGCGCGCTAGTTTATTAAGAGCCTATTCCCTCAGAAAAAACTGAGCGAATAGGAAGGAAGACGGCAGTTGAGCGAGGTGATGCAATGTTAAACCCAACAGCACGACCAACGATGCTGCGCCAAAGTGAGATTGATCTGAAGACTTTTAATTGATTTCATGCGCACGCTTATATTATTAATTGAACATGTACCTACTTTCTGTGTCTAAAACAAAATTAAAAATAGCGTGTTCAAACAGATTCTTGCTTTATCTTTGTGTTAACACATCTATTTTACTACTCTATATTTATATGGTTATTATTTCATAGCCATTTGTGTTCTTAGCGTAATAGACATAGATGTTAATTAGAACATGTTTGAGTAGAAATCATACAAAGTAGGGAATTCTAACTTGCTATAGCAATAATAATGATTAATACTTTATTAAACCATACTTCTTATGTTATACGCATTCTCAGCATGGGTCCAATTCAGATAAAATATAGTTATAACCACACTTTAAACTTTGACCAGATATTGAAGGAGCGTCGTGTCTCCGTGTCCATTCATAACATAATTTCGTACTTTATGAATCTACATGACATAATATCATGGCGAGCATTGTTATTGATAACATGCACTGATGACGGTCTGGGATAAACATAAAGAAAATTTGAATCATACCATTGATCCTCATAAATCAATCAAACTATCAGCAACCAAGACATGCGGGGACACACTTAAACGACTCTGCTCCTATCCGGAAAAAATAATATAATTCAAATATGGGCTTTAAATATTGGACTTTAGATATATTTTACATTGGCATCATAAATTAGCAGACAGCTCGCTGTCAACTAGCTTACCGCCGTTAGACTGCTCGGTAGTTGACGCCTCGCTGGAAGCTCGTTGTAACGAGCGGTCGGCGCGACGTCCGCGCGCAGGCTGCTAGCAGTCGCCGCGCCGTCGCCGCTGGTCGATCCAAAATCTTTGTCTATTATTTCTTGCGCTTCTCTCTTCATCCTCAATTGCTAGTTCGCGCGTTGTGGATCGGGACATTGTAAAAAAGACGAGTTGCTTCAATAGAACTCGACCGCGAAAAGCTAGAGCGGTCGACGGGTGGAGTACGAACAATCATCTTAGTTTAGGGCGGTATTGGGTGGGAGCGGTGTTGCAGCAGAGTCGTTTAAGTGTGTAACCTTTATTAATATCCACTATGTATTAACGATATAGTACCGAGTATAAAATACCTTACACTAACGCAATGTTCATTTCTTTTTTATAATAAAATAAAGTTTTTCATAAAATTTAGTATGTTTCGAACATACTATATTTTTAAGAAAAAATTCTTGCTATACTTTAGGAGGACATCATTTAGATCTGAATGATAAATCATGCGCACGTGTCAGATATTTGTGCTTATGACATGTAGGACACACATACATACATATAAAATAATAAAATTCAACCCACCTTACTAATTGTCCGGAGAATATCCTTACTTCTTACAATATAAATGTTTTATGTAGCAGCAAATCCATGCGAGTGCAGGCCTTTCGCACGGCGTGGGGGGCGGGGGCCTGTTGGGCGCGGGGGGGCTGCTGTTCGCGCCCGGCGCCGGACCCCTGCCCCCGCCGCACTTGCCGCCGCCCGCGCATAAGGTTTGTACCAATATTTCGATTGTTACAATTTTATCTGATCTAGATTACTGCTAGATGGCAAAAAGATAATCAAAATGGTATTGGTTTCTCATTCTGGTTTGACGGAAATCTTGTGAAAGCTGATAATTTTAAATAAAACCGATAACTTGGCACATGTTTTACTTGTGGTGACACCATGGTGATTGTTATCCTTGTGCCAAGCTAAGTAAGAACACATTTTGCGCTTTGCCATTACGTCTTGTAAAGTCTTTTCAAACAAAGTGTACTAAATATATGTATGTACATACATATATTTAGCCTATGATTTGTGTCAGTTATCAGGCAATTCATTGTATACATACTACAGTAGAACCTCGAGTCGAAACCGTCCAAATTTCGAAAAAAATGTTTTGTTGCCTTCCAAACACCACTCGAAATCCTAACTCTCTGTTTGTCGAAATAATCAGTGAGAGAGGGAAAAAAAATATGTACCAAAATGGCTTAGAGGGACCAAGCTGTTTTGGTACATATTTTTCCTCCATAACTCGAAAAATTAAATTTGCCTCTGTATCTCGTAACATAGCAATGTTTTATTTTACATTACAACCTTTACTACTCGATCATTTGAGACTCATTACTTACCTCTATAGTTTCAATAAATTAGTCATAGAAAAAATCAAAACTTCTTGATGGTTTGCACGATAACGCCTTTTTTGTCTAGCAAATGGACTATTACCGACTTTAATAATTCGCGTTCAAATAAAAATATGTGTCTGTGTAACTCAAAATTTATAAGCATGAATTTCAACCTCTTCATATTTCTATTTTCATCCATTAGGTGGAGCTCCCTCCGCCCGCAGACATAAAGCCGCCCGTACTGCCGGGTGGGCCAGCGCCTCCCCCACTGCTACCTGGCCAGCCTCCCCCGAGAGACGACGACCGACTCGGCTCTAGGGGGCTGCAACAGGTACTTAAGCCATATTCACTTATAATCTTGATTTATCGTCTTAAGTTGGTGGCTTTTATCCTGCGAGCGTGAGATGCAAACTCTTCACATCCTGTTACGAGTAAGCATGTGTCGCGTGATTCTTGAATTGATTCTCGTGTATAAAGAACATTCACATTCAAGTCACAATCGACGTCAAAACTTGTCGAAAATTTTGATAATCTTAAGGTCAAAAAATTTTCCTCAGTCTATGAGGCTAATAGAACACACCACAGTGTAGCTTGACATAATGTAGATTAATCAACCAAAAGGTTCACATATTTTCTAATAGTTTTTATACAATCGCTCTATATTATGTGTTTTCGCGATTATTATTAAAATCAATCAACGAATTCGTAATTTCTGCTTCTTATAAAGCAAAGGCGCTCAGTATCCCCTCACGAGCGCGAACAGAAGTACCGACCGCGATCGCCGGTGGAACCTGAAGCCCTCGACGTGAAGCGACGGAAGGAGGAGAAGGTACTCGGCCATGTGAGTCTATGTAGTGTATGTGTCGGCTTCCAAAACATTCATGTTGCTTTTTGTGTTCTTTTTACTATCGTTGTGTTTGATTTAGGCGGTTGTTGCTGGGTTTAGATTATAATAGGTACGTATAACAGCGTACTACTGGGAAAGCGTCTCCTGCATCCCCAGAACACTCCTCACTCAGATCAGTCTATCCTTGTGCCTTGTGTGTGTGTTGTGTTTTCCTTATCCGTTCAACTAAGGCGTGTAAAGCTAACAGACAAACCGAAAGAAGAGTTAATTTCGCGTTACTAGCTTCTGTCCGCGGTTTCGCTCGCGTGGGTGTCGGAAATTATTCCACGGCCCACTTCCTATTTCCCGTATCCCAGGGTCCTTTCAGGCAGAGAAAGAGTAATGAAAAAATAAACCTATTTCAGAGTTTATACTCCAGCTAAATTTTTTACGAGATTTCAACAAAAAACCCACTCGTGCGTCGTCATGCGTGGTTATGATTGTTTTGCGAAATAAATAATCCTATAGGGTTTTTTTTTTATGACGGATGTCTCATACAAGATTATTCATAATCATAATGTTAAATGTTGAAACAAACAAATGATCCCAACTCAGCAAAAACCGTCTGTTTTAACTGCTTGTTGATACAGATGCTTTATAAAATATGTTGCTGATAAGGATGGCTGTTACAGTACTTGTCAATTAATATTATTGCTGGTTCCTTAAGAGATATTGTCATCAATGTCTTTATTAATGGTTTAATTACATTTTTAGGACAGCGACGCAGAAAAAAGTGACCAAGATCTTGTTGTTGATGTGGCCAATGAGGTAAGATGGTAACAATTGTATATTCTGTAGTTTCCAAAGGGTTTCGAGACTGTAAATTTGATGTTTTTCCCGTTTTCGTTTGCAGTGCATTGTCTAATTGAAACTTACTTAAATGTAGGTAGTTCACGTTTTTCAAGGTGAACATTTATTTGCTTCTGTCTGATCAGAGTATTTACTTTTTAATAGTACATCGAGATCAAGTATTCGCCATTATTAAATTTTATTTAATCGCAATATAACATGACGGTCGATGTTTCATATCCTAATCCAATTTAATTTTAAAACTGAGTGTCATCAGGATTTTTTAGACATATCGAATATTAAAGAAATTGAATAAAAGCAGCGATCTTCAGGCCTTAAAAGCAAATAAAGTTGCATGTTTGTGATAGATGCACTTGAAGTCTTTGTTTATGGCATGTTTTAACAGGGTTCACTAAATTATAATTTATTTTTTAAAAAAAGTTCATTACTTTTAAATTATTAAAATCGTTGTGGCCAAAATCATAAACAACGCCGCCATCTTGTTTTGACGTGACATTAAGATAAATAATGACAGAAATATTTACCAACTGCGTTCTCTAACGAGTTTTGTAGCAGCATACGCCATATTACAGGCTTCAATTATTCTATTATTATAGGAGGAACGAGGGTCGCCCAGCGTACGCACGGACGGCGGTGAGCGCACAGAGAATGGTCCGCGACCTCCATCCAGATCTGGCTCGTCCTCCAGTCGTTCCACTCCCAAGAGTTCCAAAGACGTGAGTTGGTTACTTTCGGACTTTTTCACTATTTATTAGAACTATTTCTTTTAAGAAAGTTTTTTCAAGTTAGGTTTTTGTGAATTAATATTCCAAGTATGACAAGATTATTGTGTTATTCATTGCCTGTCTATTATGGAAATCAATGAAATTCACCTAATCTGCCTGTCATTAAATTTACGATGTCGATGTTTACCAAAATGTTACTGCATTTATATTAGTAAAATTTATGGTATTCGACTTTACTGGTATGATTAAATTCATTTATATTCCAATACTGATCGCGTCCTTCCCTAGGAGAAGCCGGGCACCCCAGGCGGCAAAGTCCCCCGCGCGGCCACGCCGACGGGCGGCGGGAGCGGCGGGAGTGCGGGGGTGGCGGGCGGTGGGGTCGCGGGGGGCGCGCGCGGCGCGTACTTCCCCGCGTACGCATCATACCGCGCCGCTGCGCCTGCGCCGCCTCACCCGCTGCACTACGACCAGCACCACAGGACTAACGGCATCGCGCCCGCTAAGCCGTCAGTACACACCGAATCAACTACTTAGATAGTTTGGTCATGTGAGAGAACGAATGAAAGTCCACTTACATAAGAGTATTTTCATGGCAATGGAAACAGGATGTCTTGGAAAATCATTATTATTGTACATAGTGACCTCATAGGTCTCGGATGTTCTCCAGAGAGGTCGGATGCGTAGCAACTGGTGAGCATGTATAATCCGATGTATGAAAAGAAGAATGTAACGAAAGTAGTTGTCGGCGTTTAGTCGTTTGTGTCTGCACCCAGGTAAAAAATCTTGTTTGTAGCAATAAGCTCGGCCCCTATTTTTTAAGATCTAACCCTTCTGCGTGATATTATGTTCATCACTTTTTTAATTTTTTTTATCGCTCTATACTATACTAGTGCCATGTTGTATGATAAACATTGGAATTCTGAAGAAATTGTTTTTTTTTTATTATAGATTAATCTTGAATTCATAACTTCAGATAATTTATATTCCAGCACCACTTGATGAATTGTCTATTTTGGCACTATGAATTTATTGTTCTAGTATGACGATTCGTAATAAAAGTAATTTAAACTGTCTTGTATAAGATAGAATTTAATGTTTTTAAAACTTGGTAAATAATTGTTTTAGATACGCCTTATGTCTAACTTGCATTAAACTTTCTTCTCAATCGACAGATAAATTTTCAATCATCAATTTTCTTTTTTCCCACTTTCGCTAATTACGAACTCTTGTGCAAATTTTCATTGCTTAAACTGTGTATTGACTGTCAGTGAGTGAATGGATGAAAAGATTTTGATTGAGTACATTCTGAATTTTAATATTATAATGAACTGACATTGGCCTCGATAATAATATATAACTTTTCTTCATCAGTCAACTACAACATGTTCCAACCGACAGAGCATACTCGTACCACTCGTGCGGTGGGCCCCTCCAGCCCGTGGGGTTCCCCGCGGACGCACTGGGCGGGGCCGGGGTCCCACGTGGGGCCCGAGCCGTGGCCGCGCTGCCTCACGGGGAAGTAGTCTGTGCCGTGGCATTGTCACTGTCCGGGAGCTCGAGACATGCGTATACAGGGGGGAAAGGGTGTGTTAAGTTATGGGATATTAGTAACCCGGGGTCGCCGGCAGCATTGGAGCCGTTGTCACAACTTGATTGTTTGGTGAGTTTATAGTTATGTTATTATTTTTCTCCAAATTGTTTGATATGATGTTGTTCGCCCTGATTTTCAATTGAACCTCTTCAAATATCAGAATAACTGAAAAAATATTTTTTAACAAAAATGCACAACTTGAGTACCGAAAAGCAACAAGATGTACTGTTTGTTTACTTCGATATTGTTAGCATGCCTTATGTAATTTCTCTGTTGACTAGTCTTTCAGAAGCCGGATTTTAGAAATATGTTCTAGTAAACAGACATGGTCAAACTCGCGTCTGTGATAATCTGAACTGAAATAATACTAGCAGAGCATATCATTGACGCGAATCTAGATTATGATCTTTCAGTAGTTATTTTTTTCCTTAGAATCCTTTCAGATATACAGGGCAGCAAGCGAATAGATACAAATAATGTAAGCATCATAGACATACCTGACAAGCATAAGTAATCCCAAAATTGTATATTCCAGCAAAGAGACAACTACATTCGCTCAGTGAAGCTGCTGCCGGACGGGCGTACGCTGATCGTGGGCGGCGAGGCGTCCAACCTGTCGATCTGGGACCTGGCGTCGCCCACACCGCGCATGAGAGCCGAACTCACGTCCTCCGCGCCCGCCTGCTACGCGCTCGCCATCAGTCCCGACTCCAAGGTAATCACCATCATACCGCTTAAAGAGAATGCGACTAAATTTTGAATGTTTTCAGTATAATTTCCTCACAACATACAGTTTGTATTATGTTTATAGCCTTGAAGGCTTAAAGATATTCAATTTGGATTTAACTAAAAAGAAAGGTTATTTTATTAAAAAGTATGTATTATCATAATTATAATTGGTTAGTAGGCTGTGTACACAAATAAATAAATTATTTTGTTTCCCGTGTAGGTATATTACTTTAAAACGCGGTATTGACAATATTCAAGAATATCACAGCCGCGTGTTTTTTGATAATGCGCGAGATTATTGATAATGTTTTGAACGAGTGTCGTAGTTGAATTTTTTCAACCTACTTGCTTTTGAATTTGGAACCTATACTTTACTAGCGGCCGCCCGCGAATTCTTTCTTTGGAATTAGTTATTTGAACATTTTATTTTGACCCCAAAAGCAAGTATTAAAAAACATTTTAAATTTTTGTTATGCTCTGTTCCTATTGGTCGCAGCGTGATGTTATATACAATGCCGTCTTTAAACTATTTGAGGCCCTGGGCACTTTAGGATCATGGGGCCCCTATGACCTTGAGAAAACACTATTTAGTTACAATAAATAAAGAAAGACAAACAAGGTTCTAAATTTATTTTTATTTAGTTACTGTGCACGACAGACATGCAGGACCATTTAGTGGACGTATGCGGTTGCACTCTGCACGTTCTGATGCACACTCTGTTGCTGGGTTGGTGGAAATAAGTGAGACTTCGGTGTGTAGACTTACTTGGTTTATATTCTTCAAATTATTAGCGGAGTCACTATTTAACTTATACTACTATTGATTTTAACTATTACTTCTTGACTGTTGATTCTGTAGAGATCTTGTAGGGATCTTGCTGTTGATCTGTGCTGTAGCTATTGACTTCTCGAAGATGAAGATGAATGTGATCTTGATGCTCAAACGTGGGGCCTATTTATACTGTGACAAGGGCGCAAACCGTGGGAAGGGACGAGATCGTCGGGTTTCACCAGCCATTGTCTTACGCACGTTTTTGGGCTGCATCCTAAACCTGAGGGTCTGCACTTTATAACGTCCATTACAAGGGGTCATTTTATTGCGCCTATCCCAAGGAACCAAGGACAAGGGATTTTATGGCGCCCACCTTTTTGGTGTTGTTATGTTCAGCCAGATGTGGGACAACTATTTCTAATTTTATAATTGTATGTCTGCTGCATTTTATGACAAGGGAACACTTTATGACGGTTAACTTTTGTCACTGATATTTTACCAAATGTTCCCAGTCATTCCTATCATAATTGCCGCCTTGCCAGATGTGTACAACCATTCCTATTACAATGAATGATCGCCCATCTTACGCTTTCTAAATTCTTATGCACAAATGTTCTATTATAAGTAATTACAATAACATCTACTATACTGTATACACTGTTCGTAACACTATTCCTAATTAGTTCCTATATACTATTTAAAACTATTCGTCCCGCACATCACTCCCGCCGTGCGACCGCGTCGCAGCTATCTCCGGTGCGGGTTTGTCTTCCGTTTGGAGAGGCAGGACTACTAGCTTCCTCACCGGCCGTCGTAGCACACCTCCCTTAGTTCGGACGTCCACTGTTCGCACGATGTCGTCGGGGCCCGGATACGTCGCTATGACTCTGCCACGCGGCCATATATTGCGCGGCAGGTTGGGGTCGACGACATGTACAAGGTCGCCGACTTGTATTTTTGGACCTCTTCCATGCGGCTCCCGCCGGTGTTGCAACTCCGGGAGGTACTCCTGGATCCAACGCTTCCAGAAAAGGTCGGCAAGCCTCTGTGCTGCTCGCCAACTGAATCTCGATGCGGCGTCTTTTTCGTCGAATGTGCCGGGTTGAGGCACTCGTCCCGAGCTTCCCAATAAGAAGTGGTTCGGAGTCAGGGCTTCTGGGTCCTCTGCACTGACTGACACATGCGTCAGAGGGCGGCTGTTGATGGTATATTGCACCTCTGCGAGTAAGGTGGTGAGTACTTCCTCTGTGGGGTGACGCTCGTGTGGCATCGCGGCTAGTGCTGTCTTCACTGAGCAGATTATACGTTCCCAGGCTCCTCCCATGATCGGGGCGCCCGGAGGAATGTAGCGAATTGGAGAATCTTATAGGATCATCTGCTAAACTTAGTCCCTTCTTGTTCGACACGTGGCATATCTTATCTTTCCCGGGCGATTCTGTTACCCGTGTAGAGGTGGCGGTTAGTCTCTTGGGGTTGATGCAAAGGGCGTCCATCTTAACGTATTGCTTCGCTAGGACTTCCTCACTGTCTTCCGCTTTCTCAGTGACATGAGACACAAAGTCTATATTGTGCCTGGAGGTCCGGATCTGTCTGCCGTGTAGTACCCAACCCAGTGGTGTGAGAGATGCCACTGGTTGGTACTTGTTGCCTCTTCTGACCTCCGATGTCATCAGGAGATGCCAGTTGTCTTGCCCAATCAACACTTTAGGCTTGGCATTGGCGTACGTGAGGTAGTCGCGGATGTCTGCCAGGTGCTTGCATCCCGTTACTGTTTCTGACTGTACTCGCTGAGACGAAACATGTAAGTTCTTCACCGTGCGTGCTTGTACTTGTTCTTCGTACCCGTTGAGCCCTTTCAACTTGATACTAACTCGACGCGAATTTGATTCAGACGCCTTCAGATCGTTGATGGTTTCTATTTTCAGTGGGTCGACGGGGCCTGTTGCTCCGATGCTGTTTGCCACGCTATCGTCAACTAGCGTGACTGTTGACCCGTCGTCCATCAAAGCGAAGGTGTCGACTATACCCTTTGGACCCTTTATTTGGATCGGTATTATTTTCAAGAACGACTGTTTCTTACTCTCGGCCCAGGCTGAGTTGATGACTTCTGTAGCTTCCTTCGATGCCTCTTTTTTAGCCTCCTTCTTCTTAGTGTGATGTAACAGCTTATGATGTGAAAAGCTGCAGCTGTTGACACCACACTCACGAGGACGACAACTGTGAGTCTTGTTTCTGTATTGAAGACATCTGAAGCATAGGCGTTTGGACTTAGCTGCGTCCCATCTGCCGTTTTCATCTAACTTCCTGAATTGATTGCAGTCAATCGCTGTATGACCGCTCTCGTTACAGACCGGACATTTCGACGTATTCGTCCTTTCTGTTACGTTGTGGACCTTCTGTGTTCTCTTCTGTTGAGTGGCCGCTGTACCTGTATTTAGTTGTTCGGGTACAGCGTACGGTGCGCACAAGTCCGCTTCTCTTTTGAGGAACTTGTCTAGCTTCACTAAGTCTGGATCTTCCCTCGGTTGGACGTACGAGAAATCGTAGTATCTGTAGCGAAGCGTAGGCGTCAGCTTGTCTACGACGGTCTTTGACACTTCTGGGTTGTACAGATAGTGTATACAGCTTATAGTTTTCAGTGTCGCTACGATGTTGGACACTTTTGTTGCGAAGATGCAGATGTCGCGCGGTGATTCGGTGAGGCGTGGCAGGGCACGGAGCGCGTCCATTTCCATCATGGCGATGGATTCCGGTCTTCCAAATCTTGACTCTAATGCCTTCATTATGTCTGCTGGATCCGTGTTGGTAATCAGCAAAGAGTCCACTGCTTCTTTCGCTTTACCTTTCAGTGTTCTTCGTAGCCTGTTTGTGTTTTCAATCGGCGTGTATATATTTTCTGTTTCGTAGTAAGCGGCGCGGAACGGTAACCACTCTTGATGTGATCCACTAAACAACGGTAGCTCTACGGATCTCGGTCGTTGAGCTGCGTTGACGGCACTTGTGATTGCGTCGGCGAGCGCGGCGAGGTCGGATTGACCTCCCGCCGGTAACTGTAGTACGTTATGTACTTGACGCTTCTGTTCTGTACTGGCTGGGACGCTATTCTCTATGCGCGTGGTCACCGGCTCTGCTGTAGGTTGATTCTGTTGTACGGCAACCACGGGCGTTCTGTTCTGTTGGTCCTCTAGCCAGTTGTCTACTCTTCGATCTGTTTCTTCCTTAGAGTAGATGGAGACATCATCTTCTTCATTGTCGGAGTCTTCATGTTCCAAAGTAGCTAAGCGTGCGGCGGCTAGCTCCACTTGCAGTCGCAGTAAGTCTTCCTTTGCCTTCGCCAACTTGTATGCCTTTGATTTACTGTAGGTCGATCCCCCCGCGCTCCTCCTAGCAGGGGTGCGGGCGTCTTGTAGTCCGCTCGGCAGTGGCAGACCATCTGTATTCTTGACCCGCTTTACTGTTGAATTTTCTGTTGCGGGTCGTGTTCCTTTGTTGCTGTGGCACACAATTGTAGGCGGGTTCATCGTTGTAGCTGTTGACTGTGTCACGGAGAGAGTAGTAGCAGCGGCGGCGACAACAGCGGGGGGCGACACAGCGGGCGGGGCGGCGGCGGCGGCGGGCATTGATACGGCGGAGATCCCTGTGGCTGTCGAGGTACCAGTATATTCCGTGGTACCCGTTTCTGTTGTCTCCCTCGTGGTCACTGTCCCTGTGGTAGCCGTCCCGGTAGTAACTGTTCCGGTTTCTGTGCACGTTCCCGTTGTTGATTTGCTAGCGGCTTTTCCCTCTGATCGTGTGACCGGCATATTGTTTATCGATAGCCGTCAGTCTACGACGCGAACTTATCTTGTGGCGAGGACTTGAGAGTCTTCACGTTTCTTCTAGCTGGATGCGTTCTTCACTTATTTTCCACTTATCCGGACATCGAAGCACCATTAAATATGTGCGTGTATCCGGATACGTTCTTCACTTAATTTCCACTAATTCGGCTATCGAAGGACCAAATTATGCATGTATCCGGATATCGAAGGACCAAAATTGTGCACGACAGACATGCAGGACCATTTAGTGGACGTATGCGGTTGCACTCTGCACGTTCTGATGCACACTCTGTTGCTGGGTTGGTGGAAATAAGTGAGACTTCGGTGTGTAGACTTACTTGGTTTATATTCTTCAAATTATTAGCGGAGTCACTATTTAACTTATACTACTATTGATTTTAACTATTACTTCTTGACTGTTGATTCTGTAGAGATCTTGTAGGGATCTTGCTGTTGATCTGTGCTGTAGCTATTGACTTCTCGAAGATGAAGATGAATGTGATCTTGATGCTCAAACGTGGGGCCTATTTATACTGTGACAAGGGCGCAAACCGTGGGAAGGGACGAGATCGTCGGGTTTCACCAGCCATTGTCTTACGCACGTTTTTGGGCTGCATCCTAAACCTGAGGGTCTGCACTTTATAACGTCCATTACAAGGGGTCATTTTATTGCGCCTATCCCAAGGAACCAAGGACAAGGGATTTTATGGCGCCCACCTTTTTGGTGTTGTTATGTTCAGCCAGATGTGGGACAACTATTTCTAATTTTATAATTGTATGTCTGCTGCATTTTATGACAAGGGAACACTTTATGACGGTTAACTTTTGTCACTGATATTTTACCAAATGTTCCCAGTCATTCCTATCATAATTGCCGCCTTGCCAGATGTGTACAACCATTCCTATTACAATGAATGATCGCCCATCTTACGCTTTCTAAATTCTTATGCACAAATGTTCTATTATAAGTAATTACAATAACATCTACTATACTGTATACACCAGTGGCGAAGGGTGAAATTTTGACAAAGGGAAGCCGGTCCAAAAAAATAAACACTTAAACACTTACCTACTGCAGGATATCTTGGAGGAGGTCTTCAGATAAGAATAATATCAAAAGCCCCACCTTCACCATACAAAAAAGGACTGATGATTTGATAACAGTGTCTTTCAAGTATGATAAAAGCGGCTTTGAGAAAAGCCTTTTTCGACGTGCATCTCCATACCACACATGCATGCTTGTTAGTAAGTACTAAGTTAAGTACCTATTGTTAGGGAATAAGAGTCAAGAAAAAATAAAATAAAAAATTACAAAAATAATAAAGTGTTAAAAACCGAACCACACAAACACCGATCCAAAACCAACACAAATATTAAGCAAAAATAAAGCAAATTATACACAATCACAACGTTATTTATATTCTAATGCAATACGTCTTGTTTTGAAATTTTGTCGTGTTTCCTTTCTCGTAGTGGCGTGGTTTCTTTGTCTCTTTCTAATAGAGGAGAGGAGAGAACTGCAAGCCGTTTAGCATTAGCCTATATTTATCAAGTTTTACCGACGGTTAGCGAGCATTAGAAAGAGATGGTCTGACACGCTCTGTCTCTTTTCGCCTCATAGTAAAACGTTGACCGAGGTAAGCCGTAATTCATCGAGTTGCCTTCAATGTAATGTAGGAAAAATTAAAGCGCTGATTAATTTACGGTGTTTCCGTCGGACTACAATTTGAGTGTCTTCAAGGCTAGAGTGAATAGGCTCTTAATAAACTAGTGCGCTTTACCATCAACGATTGCGTCACTGCTTACCATCAGGCGGGATTGCGGTCAAGCGCTGGTTTATATTTTTAATAAAAAAATAAAATACTTAGGGTATTGCTAAGAATTACTATTGCTATTGTAAATCGCGCAGGCATTTGATTAATAATACTTTATTAATGAAATAGAATTGTAAATACTTTTGTATGAATATGGAACTGATTTTTGAAAGGTAACCCGGTGGGAATCGGCTTGTATGGACTCTTCGCCACTGGTATACACTGTTCGTAACACTATTCCTAATTAGTTCCTATATACTATTTAAAACTATTCGTCCCGCACAGTTACTAACTTTACAAAAATAGGAAATATAAAAAATAATCTACAAAAAAAATCCTTAGATTAATTCTATGTTGATTGCAAAGGTACCCTTCTAGATTTAAGATGAGCAAAATCGTTAATCACATCTTCAAAATCTATGGTATTGAGAATATCACATTCTATGGACATCAGCGACAAACTAGTTAATCTCTCTTGAAGCATTGTACTTCTTAATTCATTTTTTATTCGTTTCAATTTGGAGAAGGAGCGTTCTCCGCTGCAGTTAGTTACCATCATACTTAAAAATATTCTCAATGCAATTTCTACGTTAGGAAATGTGTCTTCAATTTTGTTTTGCTTTAATAGATTATATACTTCCTGTACACTGTTACATGCTTCATTTTCACTCTGAACATTTTTTAAGTATTCTTTTAAATGTTGACATTCTATTTCTAACTCTTTTTCATTTACATCTTCGTGATAGATTTGAGAAAATTCTTTGCATCCTTGTCGTATCTCTTCGGAATTCAGAGTTTTTAAGTGTAAAAATAAACTAAAACGTTGACTGACGGTCTCATATGAACTTTGTCGCTGTTTTAGATGAATACACAAGGTATCGATTATTGGGAGAAAGGTTTCTACGTTGAATCGCTCTTTTCCATTCAATTGGACTGATGGCGCAGAGTCATCAAAAAATTCCAGCCGTGAGCTTCTACGTCTCGTTCTTTGAGATAGATCCTTGTAGTCAGAATCTGGGTTATTTTCTTTGGCAGATGATTCGAAGTTATCAAATTTATCCCTGAGGTTATTAATAAAATCATAAAGTGAAGTCAACAAATTGGTTGCAACGTCCAATGTTATTGTTTCTTTCTGAAGATAATTACTTGTTTTGTCTATTCTTTCCAATATGGTGCTCCAGATTTCCGTCAGTATTATAAATTCTAGATTTCCCATTTTTCTAGACAGACTAAGGGCTTCGTCTCTTGTTTCTCGTGCCTGTTCAGTATCGTTTGCGATGGTGATTAAAGCTTCTAATATTCTTTTATAACCCCCATGCAAAGCACTTACTGCATCAGCTCGGGCTGACCATCTGGTTTGTGAAAAACTCTTCACAACTTTTTTTGAACCTAAATGTTCTGTTAATATATTCCATCTGTGGGTAGAGCCCGAAAAAAAGTTGTACACTTTCTGAACAATTTCAAAAAACTGTGATGCCTCCGGTACACACTTAGCAGCATGGACACCTACCAAGTTTAGTGAATGTCCTGCACATGGTATAAAGGTGGCAAATTCACATTTTTCCTTGATTCTTGTTTGTAAACCACTATACTTTCCCGACATATTTGAAGCATTGTCGTAGCTTTGTTCTCTGCAATCTTTTATGGGAATATCATGTATCTCTAAAAAATTTAAGATGGTCTCCGCTAAATACTTAGATTTATGCTCATTAATAGGTATAAATTTCAAAAACCTTTCAACAGGAACACAGTCTTTTACGTATCGAATGATGAAAGTTAGCTGGTCAATATGAGACAGATCGGGCGTACTGTCAACGCTTATGGAAAAATATTTTGCTGATTTAACTTCATTTATAATTTTTTTTAGAACCTGTTTTCCCATTACTTCAATAAACTCATTACATATATTTGCTGATAAATAAGAAATGTTACCCTTTCCAGGATTCCCAAATTTTTTTAAGTGATCTGCAAGAAATGGATCAAATTCACTCAATAATTCCACACAACCCAAATAATTTCCATTGTTTGGAGATCCTAGGATTTCATTGTCGCCGCGAAATGGAAGCCCTCTCGATGCCAAAAATTTTACAACAGCTACAATCCGTTTAAGTACGTTTCTCCAGTAATCCACTTCCTTTTGATGTTGAGATAATAACTCTATATCTACTCTACCAACCGCTTTACTTCGTGCCAGATAAGTCATCATAGATTGCTTATGCGCTGGGCTATTTTTATGTGTTAAAATTATGTGATTAATATGCTTCCAATCATTACATCCATTTCGAGAGCAAAGATTAACATCAGTTGGGCTAAATAAGCAGCATGAAAAACAAAATACAGAGCATTTGGAAGGCGAATACAGCAACCATTTTCTTTCGACGCTTTCATTGTTCTTTAATTTGAGAATAAATAATGCTTTGTTGAAATATCTCGTCACTAATTTATTACCATCTTTGTAGGTTCTGGATGCCTCGGAAAAGTCAGAATCTTTATTTTGAAAATATACTGGTCCCTTACGAATTAAAATTTCGCGATTTATTTCAACAAACTTTTCGTGAAAATAATCGGCGGGATCGCGCGATATTAATTCTTCTGTGTTGGAAAACTGCTGTTCAATTGACACAGTTGGAGTTGTCGGTTTTAGTGAAGTTACTGAAGTCGTTGCACTTTCGTCGTAGGAATAGTCGGTTTCTGATTCAATCTCTTTTTCAAAATTGGAATATGAAGGTTTAGGAATTCCCGCAATTTGTAATTGAGCTGAGTCATCATGTGGAACATTTATGAGTTGATTGCTACTTACAGAAGTTTCTCCAGTAGTAGTAGTAAAATATGATGTTAGTTTTGGTAACTTTTCAATTACTTCTTTCTGATGTAGAGCTTTTTTCCTTTTTTCAGATCCACTAGGATATGACCGTTTCGACATTTTATATTATAATTCAGTATTTAATTAATTTTATAACGAAAATATTCGCTAACACAAAACAGACAAACGACGATTTAATCAAACAATACTATTTTTTTTTGTCAGAGCTCAAGCACAGTCAGTAACAAACTAACAACTACAAACAAAACAAACGCCACAACATCGCAGACAAATACTTAAAGGTAATTCCCGTTCGTCAAGTCAAACGACGATCGGGAGTCGGGAATTCCCCTTTTTTGTCTTTGGTATTACGAATGACGTTCGAATAGGTTTCTTTAAGATATAAACCACAACGCATCAAAAAATTCTTCTTTTTTTAATTTAATAATTTTTCTTTTAATTGTATTCTTATACTTACATTATAAGACAGGTATTTAACTTAACCTAAATATACTAATATCGGAAAAACTCATTTTTGAGAGAGAGTGGAGTACCTACTTACACCCTGTTTATTTATTCGTTTGATCTTTCTTTTTGACGGATGTCAAATCTGAAATCGATATAACTTTGCAACGATGAACAATATTTTCTTATTTTAATAATATTAAAAATTGATAATAATCATAAGAATAGACACACAACATAAAAGTACCTGTTAAGGACTCAAGCATTTTCCGAAAGTCTTAAGTGGTTTTTATTGCTTCGAAGTAAAATTTAAATAGAAAAACTGAAAACAAAAACTGAAAAAAATGTTTTTATGTATAGTGCAATAAAATTGATTGACGAATGAATTTATTTATTTTGAAAAGTTTAAAACATACATACAGCCAACACATTTTTTACACCAATAGATATTTTCTGTTTCCCATCACTGACCCATCTGTCAAAAAGTTCAAGCTATGTTGTATAAGGAATAGCTATCCGCATGCGGCAAACTAAAGCTAATATAATAAGCATAGGTATTGTAGTAAGTCATTATCATCAGATTTTTCAAAATTAATGTTTTTCGGTAATACCTAAAAATCGGTTATCATTTGGTAATCTGGCAGGAACTAGGGGGCCCCATTCGATCGCGGGGCCCTGGGCACGTGCCCATAGTGCCCAGTGGGGAAGAGGGGACTGGTTATATAGCCTAAAGCCCTTTTGAATTAATGAGCTATCCAACGCAAAAATATTTGTTGTGGATGAGGAATTAGAACTTCCGTTATGTATCGATGCCCAGTCAGTGAGCTGTTTTCAATGAAGACTAACTCTGTACGATCCATTGAATTTATTCCTGCTCAAAAAATAACCGCCATAAGGTGTGATTTCTTGGAAATATGTCTCTGCAAAGCGAACAGAGATATCCTGGCTTCATCAGAGAACAAAACCCTATTCCAATCTTCATGAGTCCATGATTCACAATTTTTAGCGAACCTAAGCCTGTGAATTCGGTGCTCGCGGAGTAATTTGGGGCCGCGGGCCGGGCGGTGACTGCGTATATTGGCAACGAGAAGCCTCCTCCTGACCGTCCATAGACTAATATGCACATTTCTTACTTCTTGGGGGTTGTTCCTAAGAACCACATACGAAGATTTGCGATTTCTCAATGCGTGACTCGCAAGAAAACGATCATGCCGTGGTTCGGTACATGGTTTTCTTCCAGAACCAGGCCTTCTCTCGACAGAACCAGTCTCCTGATATCGCTGCCAGGTCCTTTGGACCGTCGACCGACTAACATTTAGCCTCCTAGCCACGAAGCATTGGCTGCAACCCTCTTCAAGCAGGCGATAATTTTGGCAGCTTTTACCATTATTGATACAGCCAAACAGCAATAAATAAAGCTTTGACAGTCAAGGATATGAAATTAATCGATAAAAATTTAATAAAAGTTATGAAAGTTGATGTTAACTTCTGGAATTTCGCGCCAAAAATGCAGGATAAAAAGGAGTTTTCTGTAAAAATGAGCATTAAATGAAAATTTGAATTTAGAACGTACTTTTTTAAGACAGGTCAGTAACGTGTGCAAACGATTGAAATCTTTTTTATCTACTCTCGTATCAAAAAATGAAAAATATAAAACTAAAAAGGAGTTTATATTGACGTACTTTACCCATAGTATATCGAAAGGAAATTAAAAAATTAAATTATAACATTATTTCTCTAACAAAATAATGTTATAATAAAAAATTTTTTCATTATCGTACAGATTACAAACCATAGTCAGCAATATTTCATTTTTAAGCTATTGCATAGCTTCTATCGCGGGCCTTGAGCGCGGCGACCGAATCCAGAAATTCCGTAACGAAAAAACCTCACGCTCCCCACTCCGACGGGCACGGAGGTGTGGCTTGAAGGCCGTACATCGTCTAACGTCGTTTCAGTTCGGAAGTCTTCGGCACGGTATGTTTGTGTGCGTGCGACTACATCTTTTGAAAACAATTTATAGATTTTCAAAAAGAGCATGCATATTGCAGAGCGCGAACTCAGTTCTACACACTTGCCATGTTACTGATAGTCGCGATGTGCTAAACTTGCGATTAATTTTCTCTCTGAAATAGGTCTTCTATAGAGATATGTCATAGACGTCATCGACGTTGTCATGGCTACCTTAAAAACTTTTCATATAATTAATTATTAAGTACTTTTATTCAAATTAATTTAGTAGTGTTTTTATAAAATAGCTTTTTAACGGAAAAGCTAAGATGAATGTCACGCTAATTTTTCATTGGACTTTTAAATTATTTATAGTGTTGTTTACTAAATAAAAGCGCGTGATTTTATAGAGTAAAAAGTGCTCACGCGGCCGTTTTTGCAACTGTGATTGGCGATATCCGCCATTATTGTGAAATATTTTTTTAAAGAATTTCTATAATTTGTTACACGTGTTATTGGCAAAATTGTGGTATCTATCCACAGGGACCAGATCAAGAGTTGAAGTTGAAGTTTTTATTAAATAAAATATTACAGAAAGATGTCGGTGAACAATGTTAATACGAGTACATTTAAGTGTACGAGTTGTAATATTGTCATCTCCGAAACGAAACAACGAAAGTTTAATAAAAATATGCTCGTCGGCTTTTTCTGAGGAGGACATTGATGAGGCAAAAAAGTTATTGTTTGTTTCTACGAAGACAAGACAAAAACATGTATCGAGGCGTAAGAACAAAAAGCAGAAAGACCTAAAATATACGATTACGGTGTTTAAAATCACGGATCCCGAACAATCCCAGTTTTTGTGGCATATGACCTTCACAAATTGCCACCAGTTTGCTTTGACTACGTAGAACGTACGTAAAGAAGTTGATGAAGGATTTATTAATTCTACGGTCAGATGTTAACGCAATCAGAAGTGATTATGTTACTAAAGATCAGCTCGAAAATATTGAATTGATAACAAATAATTCGACACCGACGCCGTTCATCATCAACAACCTTTTTATCGTCCCACTGCTGGGCACAGATCTCCTCTCATACAGAGAAGGATTGAGCGTAATCACCACGCTTGCTCAATGCGGGTTGGCGATTTCAGACTTATAAAGCTCAGGTTTCCTCAAGATGTTTTCCTTCGCCTTCAGTCATTGGTGTCCAAGATATACTTAGAAAGTACATATAACTTTAGAAAAGTTACATTGGTACTTGCCTGATCTGGAATCGAACCCGCGCACTCATACTTGAGAGGCTGGTGTTTTAACCACTAGGCCACCACGACAAAACAGTGGGGTATATTGAAAAAAACCTCGGAGTATTTGAGTATATTTCGTGGTGCTCCCTGTGCGCCGTTTCCGAGTCAACGAAATACCAGTTGGTGGAGTCATAAGGATACTATAGCTGTCTTGCCTGCCCCTCAGTGCCCGGCCGGTCTTGCGATTGCACCGAAACAGCACACAATGACAGAGATTATAAGTAATAGCATAGACAGACCTTACGGAGGAATTGCCCTATTGTAGAGGAAGTCCGCTTTCTCAAAGGTATCAGTGTTTTTATTTATGTAATAAAAGAAAAATTTGTTTTCTTATCGGTCACCACGCTCAAAAAGTGTAACTTGAATTAATATCAAAGAAAAAGAAATACTGCATAAATAAAATAAATAAATAATTATAATTGCATAAATTGATACAAAATGCTATGCAATAGCTTTACCGCGGCAGTCCCCGAGTGCCACACGTCTTTTTTTATATGTGGCTGCGCGCGCTTTGGCGCGTGCGCGGTGATGCAGGGTGCAGTATTTTGGCGCCAAATACGTTTCTTTGTATTGCAAGTCGTTGTTGTGTTTCGCTGGACACATAATTGATTATTATTATTTCTTAAAATGTCAAGTGACAATGAAGAAAATTTGACGCCGCCCGATATTTTAGAGGCTGCGACACCAGTCAGTCTTAATTTACTACCAATTAAGTCATGAAAATTATACGATAAATGTTATCAAGATTTTTTAACATAGAAAATTAATAAAAGTGCTACTTAATATATTCAATACAATGTATGAGATTAGATAAAGTAGTGTATGAAACTGTACATAATTAGGTATTACACACTCGTGTGATACTATTAAAAAACTCGCTTCGCTCGTTTTTTAAACTCACACTCGTGCATAATATCCTTCATTATGTAACGGTTTCATAAACTACTATTGTATTGTATCTTTTAGATGAATAAAAATCAAAACCGCCCGTTTTTATTTTTTATTTTTTGCAAATGAGCGTATGTTAGTATAAATATTGTAATAATTTTCCAGAGAAATCGGCCATTTTTTTGTGACACGGACGAATTAAAAACGTTTGTAATATTTCATCTTATTCAAAATTTACATACAAACAATGTAACAGCCATTTTTCCTGAAGTTTACAAATTAGCAAAATTTAATACTTATGATTCCAATGACTAGGGCATCATGCATATTTACGATACACACAGGGCCAAAGCAACTTTTAGCGATTTTAAAACGATCTTATAATTTTTGTGACGAAGTGTTTTACAGTGTTATTTAAAAAAGGAAGGCGCGTTGATTTAATTAATAACAAGTAAAATAATATTTTTTATTTTTTGTGAAATAAATTATTACCTACAGTTGAGTTAGTAGTAACATATATTTTTTTTATTCATTTGCGCAAAAGAAATTTACCTAACATCTCACGGCCTTGTAGTGCAACTGCAAGGCCACTTTAGATATCATTTATGTGACTTATTCTTATCATCAATCACATATTTGGATTTTCATTGTGGCCACACACAAACATTAATTCAATGTTGACATGCGGAAAAGTCACACAAAATACGCGACTATGCTGAATTGAAAGTGGTAAACGATTGTACATATACAATATGTAAAGAAAACCCTGTCCGACCCATAAGGATAATAAAGGTTAGGTAAACACATGACCAAATATAATATAAAATTTTACGTAGTCATTATGGTAACAATACTAATGGATTTTGTAATAATCTTTTTTCCCGCGAATTAATTCCAACATCCCCGAAATTTGATAATTTTTAAAAAAGTGACAACACCATTTTGACGGTATTATTATAAGCGACGCGACCACGTGCCGCGTGCCCTGCCTCCCGTCGCCCGCTGAAGGGTTGCCTACCGCACATGTATTAAGTTACCTCTTTTTGCGAAATAATATTTATTTTCTTAGGGGGATTTTTCTAAGTTTAGCCCGGCTTTGTATCCGTTAGTAGAATCAGTTATCGCTACCTAACAATACCTTCACGGATCGGACAGGGCTTTCTTTACATTTTATATATGTATAAGCACAGAGATTTCGGTAGTGTAGGTATACCTTACCCAAAATCTCTGTGCACT
Source organism: Sesamia inferens (assembly GCA_037179545.1). Taxonomy (NCBI): domain Eukaryota; kingdom Metazoa; phylum Arthropoda; class Insecta; order Lepidoptera; family Noctuidae; genus Sesamia; species Sesamia inferens. Next base: position 27,105,670 of record CM073933.1, on the reverse strand, counting down.
CCCCTGGTGACTGTCATTAGGTGGCTGATGAAGAAGACAAAGGCCAATTCAGGGAACTCCTCAACGGTTTACAGTAGCTACCTTGTATTTGAATTTAATTCATTTATGTTGTTACGGGCTAGGGTATTAAAATGCCGGTTAAGGGTTGCGAAGCTTATTGGCAACGAAGGGACAGTCGGTAGTAGGCAATGACAAGTAGAACAATGACCTAGAATAGCGGAGCTGCCGGGGACTAGGGGCCTGGGCTTGGTCGTGTGCATCATTGGGGGGGTTTGTCATAAACCCCACGCTTGGCAGGCGGGTTGGGGACCGCAGAATTTGATACCACAGAAGAAGCGCTGCTGCCCGCTTCCCTGGTGAGGCCATGTATATTCGTACTTACAGTTACAGCTACGTAGAATCGTCATCCGAAATACCGCAGTATCTCAAGACAAAAGTCTTCGACCAGTGTTGCCAGTGATGACTTATGGAATTGAGACGTGGTCGCTAACACTAGGCCTTATAAGAAGGCACAAGGTCACTCAAAGGGCAATGGAGAGGGCTATGTTTGAGGTTTCACTGCGCGATCGAATCAGGAATGAGATCCGCAGAAGAACAAGAGTAACCGACATAGCTCGAAGAATTGCAACACTAAAGTGGCAGTGGGCTGCGCACATTGCCCGTAGGACCGATGGCTGATGGGGCCGCGGGTTCCCAAGTGGCGACCACCCACAGGGTGGGTAGGCCTCCGACAAGGTGGACCGACGACCTAAAAAAGTTTTTATTATGCAACTATGTTCCTGTTGTCGGGCCGACGAGACACTGTCCTTCTATATTAACACTCGTATATCATTTATGAAATCATTGTAATTACCAATTATTTTTCAAAAAATGACCGTAGGGTTTCCTACTGGTCTTTGCTTATACCACTTACAGCTTTAGACATTTCAAAAGTAGTCATTTAGGTGAAACAAAGTATGTTGATTTGAATCTGCCTGAAATGCTTAGGAATAATGAAGAATCTAGAAATGGACGACAAGCATATTAAAATTTTGTTTTGGTATAAAAAAACAAATTATTATTCAACAGGTGTGCTTCAGCTGTTGTTCAGATGGCAACATAGCAGTATGGGATCTTCAGAACCAAACATTAGTTAGACAATTTCAAGGTATGTGTAAAGAGCATTTCAATTTAATTTTATTTCATTAATTAATAGACCGAAAATATAAAAAGTAAGACAGTTGTTTCCCTTGTTGACAAACTAAATTTAATTCGTTCATCATTTTCTTTCTGTTTGTTTAAGAAAAGATCAATAGGTAAATATAAGTTTTGTCCTGTCAAATTAGTCAGCGAGTGACGTAAATTGATGTATTTTTAGTTGTCGCTAAAATTAAGTGGCAGTGGACGGGGCACATTGCTCGTAAAACTGATGGCCGATGGGGCAATAAGGTTCTTAAGTGGCGGCCATGTACCGGAAGACGCAGCGTAGGGAGCCCCCTGGTGAGGGTCGCGGGAAGCCGATGGATGCGGGCAGCGCATGACTGGTTATCATGAAGAGTTTTCTTTGTCCAGCCCATTGCTGGACAAAGAAGACTCTTCATGATGATGACCTCTACAGGCTGAAGAAGAAACTATATAATCATAGTGTATCTTAATTTGAATGACTAAACAAAATATTTTGTCATCTATTCTTTTCTTAATGAAATAGAAATTATAAGATGTGGATGTGATCTGCCAGTGGTCCATAACTAAGCAACAACCAAATCGATAGACTTGACTAGCACTGCTGAAAATTATGAAAATCTGTCATATGCTATTTTGTTCTCTTTTTTTTTCACATAATTTTCTCTCAAAAACCATAAAGTGATTTTATGAGCAGGTCACACGGACGGCGCGTCGTGCATAGACATCAGCGGCGACGGCACGCGGCTGTGGACGGGCGGGCTCGACAACACGGTGCGCTCGTGGGACTTGCGCGAGGGGAGGCAACTGCACCAGCACGACTTCTCCAGCCAGATCTTCTCGCTCGGATACTGTCCCACTGGTCAGTTGCATTATACTAACCCTAAACATTAACCATGCAATTCGGAAACACGTTAGCATTAGGACTGGGAACGTGTTTGCTTAGACTACTGCTTGAGCTCCTACTCCTGCTGTTTATACCCGGTAAAATCCCCAGATACTCATTTATACCTATTTTTACCTTCCCATTTTGAATTTTTACCGGGTAAAACTATAATCAGTTTAATTTGGGATGGATACGAAGTTAGATCGTTATTTTTGTCGATATAACTTTATCAAAATAGGTATAACCTGACTCTAACCTGCAAAAATATGAGAAAATATGAATTTCACCGGCTGCCACTACGGAACATAATACATGGATATCTTCTTTTAAACAGTACATTCGTTTCTATGGTTTTGTACTCTAAATGTCCCCTGGAGGAGTACATGTCTCAAGTATTTATATATTTATTTACACTTCCGCACATGAACTGTACAGAGGCGGACTTATACCTTAGGCATTCTCTACCGGTCAGCCACAGGTAGTGACGAGATTAGATGGAAGTATTGTATTCTTTTATTGGAGCCAGCAAATAAGTAAAGCTAACCCTGGTTTTTTTTTTTTAAAATAGCCCAATCAAAATTCATTTTTAATCTTCAAATGGAATACTGACCGACCTGCTAAAATTTATGTAATGTTTATGTGGCTCTTTTTTCCTATAGGCTCATGGCTAGCAGTAGGCATGGAGAACTCCCACGTAGAAGTTCTCCACGCGGGCAAGCCGGACCGCTATCAGTTACTACTGCACGAGTCATGTGTACTGTCCCTCAAGTTCGCGGCTGCCGGCAAGTGGTTCGTGTCGACGGGGAAGGATAACCTACTTAATGCGTGGCGCACGCCTTATGGAGCTAGTATATTCCAGGTATGTAATTAATTATTTTAGAGTTATGTAACTATTTTCACCAACAAATATACTCAGAATTCTGTTGATAAAAGAACAAAATGACAGAAAAGAAATAACCAAAATTGCAATAAATTGCAACCATGCACCCAGTTTTTAAAGATTCATCAATACCCATGTCAGATAAAAAAGAATTATCATAAGAGCTTCTGTATTTGCTTGACATGAGTTAAAAATTAAAAAAGAGAAAAATGAGATCTCCCGAGTTTTCATTTGCTTAACTTATAAGATTGTATTCTATATTGTATACAGATAATGAAACTGGATAAATTTTAAACAATTATGATGTTGGTCCCATGCAGAAAATGTTCATTTTAGTGTATTCCATATTATGATCACACCATATTACGATTTGATACATGCTTTATATTTGTGGGTGCATAATAGAATAGCTTTATTGACAGTGAATTTAAACACAAAATGTTATGATATTCTCCAATAGCTTTGAATACTCAATTATCCACTGATCCACACCATGTGGCAATCAATTTCTCAGATAAACCTTCCCATCATTTTGCAATATGTATATTATGTAAAATCTACTAATTGATAAAAATGATTTCCCATTTGCAGTCCAAGGAGTCGTCATCGGTGCTTAGTTGTGATATATCAGCGGATGATAAGTTCATAGTGACGGGTTCTGGTGACAAGAAGGCGACTGTCTACGAAGTGATGTACTGAAGTGTCAGTGTCAGTAATCTCATAAGTCATAGGCAATAAATGAACGTTGATCGAGGTCCAGTGCAAAGAGAGCGGTTTTATATAGAAGTTTAGTTGGCTGTAAACATTGATACTACTTTTGTTAAGGATAAGTTACTGTATGACTTATGTAGGCAGTAAAAGTGGCTTTTATGGGAAAGACAGCTAGTATCAAGAGGTTTGTAGACTAGAGTTGGCATGTTATCGCAGGATAGATTCCTTCATATACAAAAGAATATGTACGAAACTGAGAGTTAAAAATGTTCCCTTAATCTCTTGTGAACAATGGCTCTTCTGGCTATAAGCTTCTTGGTCAACATATATATATAGTAAGACTAGGGTTGTAACGGAGGCCTTGTTAGCGGAGGCGGAGGGGGATGCGGAGGCGACGAGTATCACCTCCGCGAAAGTAGATATAGAATATATTGAAATTTATGGTTAATTAAAACATTTTTTTTAAATTTTAAATACATACATTAATAGCAGTACACTTAGTAAAAAAATATTAGCTTCTATTAATGAAAATTAAGGAGAAACAAATTGTCTTTGCCGCATTCCCGTTTTGCACTATTTGATTCTTGACCATTTCGCGCTCAAACGCGACCGGACCGCGTTATAGAGCGTTGCAGCTTGCGCGTTATTTATTTTATAAATACGTAAATAAACCTCCGTTATAGCTAAGCAAAAATTGTGCGGAGTCGGTGGCGGAAGCGAAGATACGATTTCTTGCGGAACTTCCGCAGTAACGGAAGCGGAGGCGAAGCTCCGTTACAACCCTAAGTATGACTTCAAAAGAAACTCACAGTCTCTCTTTATAATGTTAGGTTAGAGTAGTAACCTTTGGGTAAGGTGCCCAGGGATTGTGCCTGTGACGACCTGGACAATATAACCAGTCCAGTAGTGACGGTTTCATATCAATCAGACTGTTATCGTGAGTTCCTTGCTGAATAAATGTTCCTGTTTATAACATACGGTTAGATGAACCACTATACATCATTTATAGTTTCCTTTTAATGGAATTTTAAAGAAAGTATAACAAGTATTTTTCTTTTCTTTTATTAACTTTCTTCTTTCACTTATCTTTTATTTAGTTCTTTAATATTTTCGAACCTTATAAAAATATTCTATAATAAAGAATATGCTATTTTAATCGAGATAACATAAAATAATCTAGGCGACCAGAATATTCAGGCATTCATAAAGACTTATTTTTCAATTATAACAAATCTAATTTGGCTCAGGACAGCCATGTCGATCTCAAAATTTTCTTGTATTATAATTTAGTGTTGCGAAATTATTAATTAGTATTAAATTCAGCAATAACAAGACTTCCAAACATTTTAATGTGTTATAGTAATTAACAACGTGTACAGCCAACTAAACGTGGTTGAATTAAGTGTAATTTTAATGTGACAAATAGATCAATGTTGCACCGTTAAACATGGATATTTTAGTGTTATTATATATTTTTATAATGAAATAAGAAAATAATTTTTATTAATTTTCCAAGTTTAATCTTGTTTCATGAATGGTCCATTTATTACGAGTGCCTATTTATTTTATTATTCTGATTTTTAAGTTCCTTCAGACTCAGATTCTGAGTAATGTGACTATTATGCGTATCATACTGTCAACTTTCGTCCTTATTAATAATTTGATAATGAACTGTCAAAATACGCACACTTTAGCTTTGCATCTTGTCTCTATTCGGGGGCCAATGTCGGCCCCACTCATGTTCCTAATGTATCATAGTTATGGGCGCCAACTCGTTTATAGTATGAACAATGTACAAATACTGAAGGTCTACATTGGCTCCAAAATGGAGTGTTTGTGTATAAATAAAAAGATAGTGCCTGTTCCAACATTTAATATTGAGTAGAAAATCGTGCTTTACAATTTTAGGTGAACATGTTGTAATTATCAAAACAAATAAAGTTTCTTTAATAAATCGTTAACAATTTTTAGAATTGGTGGGTATTTATGAGCGGTATTCAGAAGTATTTTTAATGTGTCCTTGACGAAGTTACAGTTCTTCAAATGTAAGAAGTGCAATTTGACACTTTTTTTTTTTTTGTTCATTTCTTTCCGTTCAGAGGAACGGAAAAGGCAAAGGCATAGTACGCCATACAGCCTAGTCTTCAGTATTTTTTTCTTCAGTACGTTTATATCCTAACTTATCCTAATTTATCCTAAACTTATCTTAACTTATCCTAGCTTAACTTAACTTAACCTATCTCCTTTCGTTTCCCACGTGAGGCCGACCCGGAGGGGTTTGGGGTAAAGACATGATGTGACCACTATGCTACAATATTTCACTGTTCTTTATGAATTATTCACTGAATGCACTTTTTACTACATAAATCACGCGTTTTTATTTAGTAAACGACACTATAAATAATTTTAAAAGTTCAATGAAAAATGAGCGTGGCACTCATCATCGCTTTCCCGCCAAAACTCCAATTTGACACTTCTAACTTACTGAAGAATAGGGATTGGGTTAAAAAAATCGATAACTACAATATCCGATTTATACAAGATATTGATTTCATTTCTTTGTAATTTCTAATCGATTAAAGTTTCAAATTTATTTATTTTATGACTGTAAATGTCTGAATTTTAGATAAAAGATATTCTCAAAAGCTTTTGTTCCATCCTAACCTAAGTAACACTGTATTACATACAATGTTAAATATTTAAGTATTCTGTAATTTTTAACGATTATTGGTATACAAGTGAATTTGAAGAGTCATAACACTACGGTATAGTACCTTACTACGTGACTTTGACATGACGTCAAAAAAAAAAATACAATTTATTGTCTATATTGGTTATATTGCTTTGTTTTATAATTTTAATGTAAATTAAGTGATTAAGAATTATTCAGTTTGTGATAAAATAAACATAACTTTAAAATTGCGTGGTTTTACAGAAGAAATAAAAGTAAATTTTTGAGTTACGCATGTACAAAGTTGTGTCGTCATGAAAAGTATGAAACATCAAATTGCACTTCTTATAGGTATTTGAAGAACTATAGGGATATTTTCTTATTTAAATGTACTTTCTCAATGAACATGGACTGGGTAATTGGGTAATATTTGTTGAAAGATTCAGAACTCAGACTGTTTATATGAAAACGCATAACGAAAATTTATTTCCATTTAAATTTTTGCAATAATTAACTAAGAAGTTTGTTTTCTATCTGACTGATTTTTTTTTATATCAAAGTATATTTTATTGTACTTAAAGTATATATAAATCGAATCTTTAAACATGAATTTCATTATGGTAAGGATCTGCAAATTGTGATATTATTTCTTCAATGACATTTAAACTGACAGTAAACCGAGTATGCGAAACCAGATTGTCTACTTATTGTTATTTTACAGGAAAATTGAATCGTATTATGTACTTTTATTATATTTATTATTTCGATAAAACTTGCCAGTTTTATTTCTTATCTTATTAGCCATTTTTACAAACAAAAACCCTGAGCTGTGGTCCAGAATAATCACCATGGAAGTTCAGATAGAGCTGTAGGCCTAGTATGAGTTTTCATTACGAAACTCGTTCGATCGTATCGAGCGCGTTTGACTCCGCGATTGGCCCGCTTCAAGGTCGTAAGAACTCTCAACCAATGAGAGCGCCAAACGCGCTCTATACGATCGAACGAGTTTCGTATTGAAAACTCATACTAGGCCTACTGGTGGGGCGAAATGGCTGCACTAAGTGGGCTTCATAGTTACACAAACGCACAAACGAGTACCATGGATCCACCACTGGGGGATCCATGATACTCGTTTGTGCGTCGATGTTAGAACATCCAAAAAAAAAAACAAAAAAAAATAACCAACTTATAAAAAGTTGGTTAATTTTTTTTTTACTATTTAATGTGTTTGAGTAGGTACAGAATACGAGTAAGACCTTTTTTTGTTTGGGTTAGGAAATCTTTTACTGACTAAAACCCACCCGTGTTTCTTCATTTGCCTGTGCGCCAGGGCCCTGGTTTCTTTTTTAACCAACCCGCAATTAGACCCAGAAGGCATCGGTCTTCATAGACCCCGTCACGATGTGCTGACATCTCTTTGATGCGTGCGTGAGACACTACGCGCCTTCGACTCGGGCCTGGTCCTCATCGCCCGCAGGCCCGCGTCTGCGTTAGCCGGGAGTTCGATGTTGTCTCCCGACTAGGGTGTCTCCTGCAACGGCTAGTGGCGTGAGGGCGCTGGCGCCCGCTCCTTCACCAACATCACTGCCAACATCACTGCTTCGCAGAAGGAGCTGACGGCCTGCCTTGCAGTCGCACTCCTGACCATGGCCTGGACCAGGGCCGGATGGGATGCCACCACGAGGACACGGCGGTGCTCTACCCAGCCGGGCAGACCTCCACCGTATGCTCCACCGTGTTCTCAGGGTGATCCACACAATGGTAACACCCTGGAATTTCCTCCCGCCTTACCTGGAATAGGAACCTCCTGAAACAACCGTGTCCGGTGAGGACCTGAGTCAGGCGGAAGGTGAGGGCGCCGTGGCGCCTCTCTAGCCACTCCGCAAAGAGGGGACATACCGCCGCTATTATGGCATGCCCAATTGGTAAGACCCTGTGACCTTATCAGTATTCTCTACTCCGAGGTTTTACACAGCTAAAACTTCGTTACAATTTCAGAACGGCTTTTTGACGTCAAATAAATATCATTCATTTCATCGACATATACTAATGGACATGCCTATGAGATGAGAATTCTGGCACTCTGAAAGAAAAAGGGGAAACAAAGTTTCGTCTATCTTTATCTCTCTCGAATTCATCAATCATCTATGAGGAAAGACATAGTGCTAGACCGAAAGCATAGGCCATCTATCTTTTTTCAAACCAAAAAAATACTGCAGATTATACGCGTACGGCAAGTCCATTAGTATATGTCTGTGACTCATTTGTCTCTTGTCAGACTGACAGCCGAAAAGAATATTTTGACAGGTTGTTTTGGCGGGAAAGTCAAGCTGAGTGTCACGCTCATTTTTCATTGGACTTTTAAAATTATTTATAGTGTTGTTTACTAAATAAAAGTGCGTGATTTATGTAGTAAAAAGTGCAATCAGTAAATAATTCATAAAGAACAGTGAAATATCGCAGCATAGTGGCCACATCATGACTTTGTCTCAAACCTCCATCGTAAGACGGATCACGCTGTCTTTTTCGACAAGAACAATTCATTACGTGACATTGGCTAAATGCACAAACCGTGCGAAGCTATAAAAGAAAGAAAGAAAGAATATTTTGACAGTCGATGTGTTGGCAATCAAAATAATCCTTGATTTGTTTACATTTTACAAAAATAGTGCAAAATTCTTCTGAATTTGCAGGCAGGGTTATAGTATTATCGCTATGCGCTAAGTGCATTGATTTTTATGTTAGGAAAATAAAGAGCGAATCAAACAAAAATGTCTCAACCTAACCTATTGAACATAGTTCCCGATCAGTTGTTTCAATCCCATTACATTAGTGATATAGACCAAGTACAAAAGAAATTGCAATATGAAATTGAAAGAAAAAGGGAAGAATTGCGGGCTATGGTCGGGTAAGTTGTGTCTGAATAAAATTAAAAACATCCAACAAATGTAAACAGTACAGCTACTTTTTCTGCCAAATTTTTAGTAATCTAATTTAAAGAACCAGCAGAAAGCAGCTCTTGATTCTATATCTTTAAAATCAGCTTTTGTTTATTACTTATTACATGCTATTAAATTGGTTTTGTACTTAATTTTATTTAAATCATGCATTTCCTGCCCAACACACTTAAATACATTAATCATTTGAAAGGAACATTAACTCTTGGTCATAAGAGTAATATACTATATTAAGTCTGGCGAAAATTAAACCAATCAAACAATTTCAGTGAGAGATATAGAGACCTGATACATGCTGCAGACACAATTGAAGAGATGAAGGAGACTACGGGCAGCACTCTGAATCACATTGGTGATATGATGGCTGCTTGCAAAAACTTACACAACACTCATTTGGTGGGCTTCAAATTTGATGACAAATCTTCTAAGGCTCAAAGGTACTTGTTAGCCTTTACTTATTTACTACACTCCAACATAGTGTGTGAGTGAGCTTAAGTATAACAGCAAACTCAAAAGGGTCCAAACCTCTCTTTTTGGGATAGATAATAAAAAGTTTGTACTATTCCTGTGGTGTTGAGCTCAATATCAGCTTGTGTAAACTAGCTCACAATCAATAGAAGATAGATATCTGTTTTGGCGGGAAAATCAAGCTGAGTGTCACACTCATTTTTCTTTGGACTTTTTAAATTATTTATAGTGTTACTAAATAAAACTGTGATTTAAGTAGTAAGAAGTGCATACAGTAAATAATTCATAAAAAATATTGAGATATAGCAGCATAGTGGCCTCATCATGACTTTACCTCAAACCTCCCTTGTAGACGGTTCACATGGCCATCTTTTTCGACATGAATAAATCATTATGTGACATTGGCTAAATGCACAAACCGTGCAAAGCCAAAAAAGAAAGAAAGAAGAACTTATGAAAGATTTTTCTTTTACTTGAAATTGGCACAAAGTCAGAACTAGTGCCACGCTAAAAAAAAAAGAAAGATATGAAGCATTGCAGCATTGCTCAGCAGGTGGACAACCCAGGCTATTACTATTATTATAATGATACAACATGTAAGAACAAAGAAAGAAATATATTTTCTTTTATTTTACTTTTTCTGTTAATATTCTTATCATTTAACATTAAAATTTCTTATTTTATAGTTTTCAGTTCAACACAGATCCGGTACATAGTTTGTCAGTCCAAGTAAAGCTATTGATGGAAATACCGGAAAAAATATGGACCAGCATCGAGACTGAGGACTATGTGAAAGCCACACAGTTGTTTATTATGGCCAGGCATGTTAATACTGGTAAGTTTAAAGTACGAAAACCATTTTAATAGTTTTTAAAATGTGCAAGTTTTTTTTTTGGTTGGTCTTTCAAAGTGAAAATTGTGTCACCATACCAGTAAATAAAATACCTAATAACCTAGGCTTCTAATCTGTGTTCAAACGCTCATGTTACAGACAAGTCTTTCTAGTTATCTTTTTCTAGAGAGCTCTCAATCCAAACCTTGTGGTATACATCTAGATTGTTTTGTTACCTTTTCCTGGGACAGAATGATCTAACTTTATGAACCTAAATTAATTTACCTAAAGTAATGAATTGCTTGTGCTTTCAGCTGCTTGTGATCTACTGTTGTATGAACAATAGTTACTCTCCAGAGTATCTACTCTGCAGAGTAACTATGCTTCACAAAAATCTATTTATTTTAGAATAAATAGTCAAAACAATCTACAGGCCCTAAACATTACTTTTAGTTAATAACAATTAGTTAAAACATGTTACAACCATGAACTATTGAACAATAGAATCAATTGCAATAAAATAAATATTTATTTAATTATTTTACAGGTTTGCAACTCCAAATAGGAGGCAAGAATGTAAAGCCAGGTATGCAGTCCCTGCAGAGACTGGTGCAACAGCAGTGGAACTCTATAGCTAATTTCAATCAGACTATTATAGATGTGTGCAGACAAAAGTTGCAGGATGTGGAGATTAGTGTTGAGGTATGCCACATGCAGCAGTACCTACAAACGCCACATGGAACAACACGAATTTTACATCTAGAAATCAAAGTTTACCATGCAACTAGCATACATACAACTTCCCAAATTCAAGCATCGGGCAAGTGCCTGCCAGACATAACACCCATCTGGTCGGAGAATCCTCCCTTTTCTACGGAGGATGTGTGGACTTTGCTCCCTGCTCCTAATACCTCCTCACCACAGATTAATAGCTTGAACATATAATGAGTCTGGCTTATTTGATAACCAGTTCCAGGTATCTGCTGAAGGCTGGTCTGTGCTAGATAACTGTTATGTACAGTGCATGAAATATTTTTGTTAAGAAATTTATATATTGCTCTGTAAACTGTCTCAAATATTTTATTTTAACCTTCGTTACTTAGCAGTTAACTATCAAAATAACTTTGGTCATGTGATAAATAGTTAAACAGACAGTTTGTGGACTTGTTATGGGACGCTCTACCCTGCAGATTTATCTACTAAGTTCTCATTTTTCACTTCCAAGACAGTCTAAGAATTAGGTTTTACTTTTTTTTATAATTATAAACTAGTGCTTAGCCACAATCGCTCCTGATGATAAGCAGTGATGCAATCGTTGGTGGTAAAGCGCACTAGTTTATTAAGAGCCTATTCACTAAGAAAAAAATAACGGAGTGAATAGATAGGAAGACTGCAGTTGTGCGAGGTGATGCAATGTTAAACTCAACAACACGACCAACGATGCTAAGCCAGAGAGAGATTGATATGGAGACCCTCCACAACCAAACTCTCAACACAACAATATTTGGCGCATCGTACCCGGCCCACATCGCAACACAACTGCTCAGACCCGTCCTCCGCACGGCTTCACCAGACATCATGCCGGAACACGACGAATCGCTTGACGCCAAGACTAAAATTCTGATTAAAACTGACAGTATTGCCATTTCAGGTGGCCTGTTCCTGTCTCGTCAGCTTATACCTTCTAGACTCACTGTCTATGGTGGAACTACTCAACACATTGCTAGGTCTGCACAGCAACAGTAGTCTCAAGTCCACACTACAGTTTGACTTGGCACAAATCTTGGAAGGAGATGTCAAAGTACAGATTAAAGATAAAATTGTAAATGGAGTTAAAATTGTGTTGAAGACTGTTGTGTTGGTGTATTCCTGTTTTGTTGGTAAGTAAAATGCAACACATACAATAAATATGGTTTATATGTGGCATGTTAATTATAACATAATGATTAAATCACCAAGCAAGACTTGCTCCTGAGATTCAACAGCTATATCTTGTGCAACCTAAATATCTAAGAATAGTTTTACTGTAGATTGAAGATAAGGTTGGCGTAGTTGTTGTGTTTTATTTACAAGATTTAGTTTTTCTTAGTTCACGTTTTCTTTTTTTTTTTCTGTTGGGCAAAGGCCTCCGCCAATTTCAGGAACGCTTTTCCCTCGCTACCTCGTGGTACGTTTCCAACTCATCCTGCCTAGTCTCAGGGTGGCCTCGGCGGCGCCTTCCATTTCAGGCATGCATTGTGTGGAGATTTATTTTCAACAGTCCTTTTTTTTTTTAAATATAACTGTCTACTAACTTTTTCTGCTGCAGATAATGACGGTGGCGCTGTTCTAGCGAAGTTACAAGACTTATTCAAAAGAGATTCACAACCTTTAATTGAACTAGTCAAGTTTAGTGACCCTTCTTCTCTGAAGCTACTGCCTCCTGCCATCAGTAACTACCGGTATGGTTGCACTGAAAGTTTTATTTCCATGTTCTTCTTTAAATTGTTATATTAACTGTTACAATATATCCTACTTCCTATCCAAACCCATCCTACTATAATAATGTTATCATTGGGAAATTTGTAAGGATATGGATGGATGTTTTTATTGTATTAGAGCATTTTTAATTTTTTACCACGATATTAATACGGGATCAAAAGTAATGCGACCGAAACCGCGGGGTGAAGCTAGTATTATATCATATATAACCGATATTTGGTGGGCCAACATGCACACAGGTCACTCAACAGAAGGAGGTTAGGAAGGAATAACGAGAGGCCTTTGCCCATTAGGTAGAGAACAATAGAGACGGAAGAAAAAGAATATTGTTAATACGTAATCACAGAGTTTGGAAAAATAATTTCAAAATAAATAAACATAGCCATGAAAATGTTCGTCGCTCGTGGAGATCTTTGAGGGAGGCCTATGTCTAACAGTGGACGTCTTTCGGCTGAAATGATATGATAATGTGGTGGCCTAGTGATTAAAACACCAGCCAAAGAAAAACATAACAGTGAATAGATAGGAAGACTGCAGTTTTTTCCCACCAGACAAAGTCTTGCCGCCAAGCGATTCGTCATGTTGTCTGGTGAAGCCGGAAGGTGGACGGGTCTGAGCAGTTGTGTTGCGATGTGTGCCGGTTACGATTGGCCAAATATTGTTGTGTTGGGAGTTTGGTCGTGGAGGGTCTTCAGATCAATCTCCCTCTGGTGCAGCATCGTTGGGTCGTGTTGTTGGGTTTAACATTGCATCACCTCGCTCAATTGCCGTCTTCCTTCCTATTCGTTCAGTTTTTCCGAATGAATAGGCTTTTAATAAACTAGCGCGCTTTACCATCAACGATTGCATCACTGCTTACCATCAGGTGGAATTGTGGTCAAGCACAAGAAGTCTCTCAAGTATGAGTGTGCAGGTTCGATTCCAGATCAGGCAAGTACCAATGTAACTTTTCTAAGTTATATGTACTTTCTAAGTATATCTTGGACACCGATGACTGATTCTAAGGTGACGGAAAACATCTGGAATCGCCAACCCGCATTGAGCAAGCGTGGTGATTACCCTCCATCCTTCTCTGTATGAGAGGAGACCTGTGCCCAGCAGTGGGACGATAAAAAACGTTGATGATGATATGATAATGATGGTGAATACGAAAATATACAATGCATACTCTTAATTTAATATAATATACATACATACATATTTTGCAATTTATTTGTCTTCATGGCATAAACTCTATATTTCTTTGTAAAGCCTGCAATGGACAGATTTAAATGAGCTTTCTTGTATGTATTAAGAACTAAAAACCAGTAAAATTCAGTTTTTGTCAAAAATCTTAACCATTTCTTTTTTAAACTACCAGGCTGTCATCAAACAAAGAAGTGCAACCACTAGCCAAGGCGGAGATAACGAAAGGAGTTCAGAACTGGAATGTGTGTGTGAAGTCCTGCATAGACAACAATGTGCAGATCTTACTACAGAACATTACCAGGGTTAAAGTGCTGCATGAAATTAGGGAGGAGGCTTTTAAAATTGGTATGTATGGTTATTCTGAACAGTTTTACTTCTGCTATACTGGTCTGTATAAGGGACGCCATAAACCATCAAATATGCTGCAAAACTGACGCTAAACTTTCTTACTTTCTTTTAAAATCAACGTTGCCCCACACTAGGAATTTCTCTTGTATCGTGGGTTCGCTTACAAACATCTAACTCACATACACAAACATCCAAACCCGGAACAACTACTTGTAGATCACGAATACGAATATTTGTTCCGTTCGGGAATCGAACCGCAACACGCAGCGCAGCAGTCAGTAGCTTAACCACTGCGCTAACCGTGCAGTCGATGGTTATTCTGAACAGTTTTATTTCGGCTATACGGGTCTGTATAAGAGACGACATACACCATCAAGTATGCTGTAAAATTGAAGATAAACTTGATCGTGTCGGTTTGTGTGCTTGCTTGTCCGGAGTTATGGTTCCGTCTTCTGCATGTTCAGAACCTAGAAGAGACACTTCTTCTATTTCGTTGCGAATAAGGGATGGAACTATTATTATTGTACAGTTCCATCTCTTTCTCGCACTAGAATTAAGATAGTTTTTGATCGATAAATGGCGACTAAGTTCATCATTCATTAATAGTATACAAAACTTTCCTATTGTTACGGGTTAGGGGTATTAAAATTTAAGGTTAAGGGTTACGACGTTTATTGGCGACGAAAGTACAGTCGATAGTAGGCAATGACAAGTAGAACGTAGCTGATGTCTCACCGAAGTCTTCCCTTACGTCCACGAAGTTACTTCACGTGGTCCTCAAAGTAGTCGTTGCAGTTGTCGCTGGAGATGTTCTCGATTATCGCTTCGTACTTAAAGCTAGTTTCCCTTTGATAGTCAAATGCAAACTGACTGACGCGCTGAGCCAAGCCGTTTTATGTACTCATGCTAATTAAACATTCCAGAACTGTCTAGAAGTAATAATAATAGCACTTACTATCCAGTATTTACATTCTAGCAGGTACTTTACAGGAGACGAGTTTCTAGTAATTTCGATGTCGACCCTTCGTTGTCAATATTAGATAGGTCTCATAGGCCTAGCAATGTTTTTTTAAATCGTACCTCTACAATGCTTAGGTCTCAAGATATAGGGTTTAAAAGTTACGTAAGACATGTCACGCAATACTGAACCTTATGTCATTGACATCAGGTGTATTCGTAACACTATGTTCTCCACAATTTATCTATGCATCTTGTTACAGAAACACCCGAAAATTGGTCAACAATATGCACATCCTTAGACAGACCAGAAGTTCATGTATGGTGCCACTACTACCAACCTTTACTGACCTCTCGCGTCCAAGTGATCATAGACGGACGATGGGCCAAAGTATACGACGTGTTCAAGACGCAACTGCTCATAGACCTGACCAAAGTATCCTCAGACAGCGAGGTAGAAAAAGAGGCGGATATCAACTGGTTTGTGTGGAAAGATCTCATTGGAGAGACGGCGATCGAGTCCAGGGGTGATGTTATTAAAGTCATGAATTCTTTGATGAAGGGTAAGTTTTGCACCCAATTATTACCCATCTTTGTAGGTAATAAGTGTTATTATTGTTTCTGTTTTTTTTTGTGTACCGTGTGGGAATCGAACTCGGAACACCACCGCAGCAGTCGTTCGCTCAGCCACTGTGCCAACCGTGTCCTCGAGCGGTAGAGCGATAATTTTTTTTTATAGACTGATGTTTGGAATGAAAACTTTGTTTTTACTAGCAATGTGAATAGTTTCCTTATTAAAAAAATATAAGAAAAATAATTAATGGAATAGGATAGAATAAAACAATATTTATTCGATAAAGATTGCAAAACTACAGAATCACTTCTTTTGTTTTGAAGGCAAAATCCTCTAAACAGATAAAATCCTCTAATTCGGGAGCACTTAAAAGAGCGCTGCCCCTTTTCGAGCGGTAACGTCATCGCAGCCTTGCGTCGAAATTAAGGATATTGTGAATATTCGCATCCGAGTCCGCAAATGCGGAGCTTCTGCATACATTTGGACATCTCCGCATCCACAATAATTAATGCTCCTACAGAAGCGAATGTCATACAAGTTACGACAAGACAAAAAAAAAATAGTCGGGGCCGCCGAATGCGTGCGTGCCGATCGCTCGTAATAATGACTAATGCGAGCGCAGAAATTGATGACAAAATCTGATGCGTTTGTGGTGCATCATTTATTTCGTGTAAATAAATTATTACGTGTTTGTTTGTGCCGTGGATTAGTTATCGTATAGATAGATATTATGAGTGTTGGTGAGAGTGATCATTGTGTGTCATTGTTTATGGGTTTGATATTCATCATCATCAACTTTTTTATCGTGCCACTGTTGGGCACTCATACAGAGAAGAATTGAGCGTTTCCTTCGTTTCCTCAAGATGTTTTCCTTAACCTTTTTATCAGTCATTGATGTCCAAAATATACTTAGAAAGTACATATAACTTAGAAACGTTACATTGGTACTTGCTTGACCTGGAATCGAACGCGCACACTCATACTTGAAAGGCTGGTGTTTTAACCATTAGGCCACCACATCTACTACTACGGGCTTGATATTAGTTAAACTGATATAGGACTACTTTATTCCTAGTTTAGTTTATTAAACTCCCTAAGTAATTCCATTATGTTACATCGTTAATACGTTTTATTGTAGGTAAAGTTCCTCGGTGGTAGGGCACAACATCGGCCGCCGGCGTAGTTACCACCCACCAGACAAAGTCATGCCGCCAAGCGATTCGTCGTGTTCCGGGATGATGTCTGGTGAAGCCGTTTGGAGGGCGGGTCTGAGCAGTTGTGTTGCGATGTGTGCCGGGTACGATGCGCCAATTGTTGTCGTGTCGGGAGTTTGGTCGTGGAGGGTAGCGGGATCCGAAGCACGGTGCTCCGCTGGCCGACCGCAGGTAGTTGGGGGCCCAAGTAGTGTGCCAGCCACATACGAAAGGCTGCCCCGCCAACTGCGAAAAATCCCAGGGTGGCCCCATCGTGCCGGTTGGCGACCGGACGAGAGGACCCGATGGAGCACCCTGGGGGGGTTCGGGCGTCCCCGCAGTCTCCAGATCAATCTCCCTCTGGCCCGGCAGCGTTGGTCGCATTGTTGGGATTAACATTGCATCACCTCACTCAACTGCCGTCTTCCTTCCTATTCACTCAATTTTTTTTCAGGAGACAACTCGATTATTTGACCACCTCAGTGAGGCTGCTGACAATGCGCTGCACCGGCACCCTGACGCACACTTCGTCGCTCTGGGGGACTTCAATGCCTGCCATCAGGACTGGCTTTTCCCGTACCAGAGGACCGACCACGCTGGGAGAGAAGCGCGAAACTTCGCGCTTTCAATGGGCCTTTCCCAGCTGGTAAAGCAAGCGACTAGGGTGCCTGATGTAGTTGGTCATACTGCTAATTGTCTGGACCTTCAGCTGACCACTAATCCGGACAGGTGTGTTGTAACAGTTTCCTCACCGTTGGGAACTTCAGACCACTGTCTGGTGAAGTCTGTGTCGACCTTCTCCCCACCAGATCACGACTCTCGTGGTGAACGGCGAATGTGGCGATACAGGTCAGCAGACTGGGATGAGATGCGCCATTTCTTTGCGTCTTATCCTTGGCAGCAGGTCTGCTTCTCTTCTAGCAATCCGTCGAGCTGTGCGGATGCTATAACCGATGTGGTGCGTCAAGCTATGGAAAATTTTATTCCCTATAATGACGTGCCCGTCGGTGGCTCGGCTCGCCCATGGTTCAATGCCGATTGTGCCCAAGCCGAACAGCCTAAGCACACGGCATTCACGCGCGGCGGCACGGCGGTCACGAGCGTCAACCCAGGTGAGAACCTGGGTTGACGCTCGTGACCGCGGAGTTCCGGATCTAAGCTCAAAGAAGAGAGCCTTTAACCGTGCTGCCAAGTCCTACAAAAAGGCGCTAAAGAAGGCTTGCTTCGACCGTATTACCCATATTGGCAACAAATTATCTGCGCAGCCTTCCGGTAGCAGATCTTTTTGGTCCCTTGCCAAATCGGTCGAGGCGAACTTCTGTCGGCCCTCACTGCCTCCGCTCGTTAGGCCTGATGGAACACTGGCTCATACGGCGAGAGAGAAAGCAGGTCTCTTTGCATCTCTCTTTGCCCATAATTCGCGTCTTGATACTGGCAGTGCTACTCCACCTATTTTACCCCACTGCGGTACTTCAATGCCTGAGGTTCGCATTCGGAACAAGGAGGTTCTGAGAGCACTGTGTCGTCTGGACGTGAATAAGGCTAGTGGTCCGGATGGTATACCAGCGATTGTTCTAAAAGAATGTGCGCCCGAGTTGTCTCCTGTATTGACACGCTTGTATCGCCTCTCATTAGGGACTGGTATAGTGCCCAAGTCCTGGAAGCTTGCCAACGTGCAGCCCGTGCCCAAAAAGGGTAGTCGTGCCGATCTTTCCAACTATCGGCCGATTTCGATCACATCCATACTTTGCAAAATTATGGAGCGTGTATTGAACTCGCGCCTCTTGGCATACCTGGAAGGTAACGATCTCCTCAGTGACCGACAGTACGGGTTTCGCCGCAATCGGTCAACTGGGGACCTACTAGTGTATGCCACTCACTTGTGGGGCGAGGCCCTCGAGAGAAATGGGGAAGCGATTGCTGTCTCCCTTGATGTCTCGAAGGCCTTCGACCGGGTATGGCACGCTGGCCTTTTGAGTAAGCTTCTAGCGTACGGCATTTCCCCTAGCCTGACTGGCTGGGTAAAAGACTTCCTGACTGAACGGTCCCTCCGAGTTGTTGTCGACGGATGCTCATCTGAGCCCAAGTCGACTAATGCTGGTATTCCTCAGGGGTCTGTTCTCTCTGCAACTCTGTTTTTGCTGCATATTAACGATCTGCTGATGCCCGGTATCTATGGGTATGCAGATGACAGCACAGTTGTGGAGAGATACCTGCCGGATGCTCGGGCTAGTAGGGAATCAATCCGGTCCGAAAGAGAGGCCATGGTAGAGCGAACGAGTGTTGCACTTCAGGCAGTCTCCGAATAGGGCAATGCCAATCTTGTAGCATTCAATGCCGCCAAAACGCAGGCGTGTCTTTTCACCGCCAAAAGGAGCCCGTTCACCTTGGCTCCTACTTTTCGGAATGTATCCTTGGAGTGTACCGACCGCCTTCAGCTTTTGGGTGTTGAGATTTCCTCGAACCTAAACTTTGGGCGGTTCATTGAGTCCAAGGCCAAGGTGGCTGCCAGAAAACTTGGCGTTATCGCAAAGGTCCGGCAGTACTTCACACCAGGGCAGCTTCTAATGTTGTACAAAGTACAGGTCCGTTCGTGTGTGGAGTACTGCAGCCACATTTGGGCTGGTGCTGCTAAGTGTCACCTGGCCACTTTGGATTCAGTGGAGAGGCGTGCGAAGAGGCTGATTGGTGACCTTGATTTAACTCGAGTTGGTCTCCAAAGCCTAGAGCACAGGCGTAGAGTAGCCAGCCTTTCGGCGTTCTATAGGATACATTTTGGGGAGTGTGCGAGGGAATTGCACGATTTAATTCCCCCATCTCCGTTCCACCATCGGACGACCCGTCGTACGGCGAGTTTTCACCCTTATGTTGTTAACACCTCTACGATCCGGACGAAGCGTTTCGCCTCCTCCTTTATACCGCGTACATCGAGGGACTGGAATAATCTTTCGGCGGCGGTGTTTCCGTCGGACTACAATTTGAGTGTCTTCAAGGCTAGATTGAATAGGCTCTTAATAAACTAGTGCGCTTTAGGTACCATCAACGATTGCGTCACTGCTTACCATCAGGCGGGATTGCGGTAAAGCATAAAATATAAACCAGCGGTTTATATTTTAATAAAAAAAAAAAAGTTTTATAAGAAAACATATTTTTCCAGCATAGTTCCCGTTTTTGATAGGATTTAAGTAGCTAATTAGGTAAAGATGTCACGATCACGACTAACACAAAGTACCTTTTTATTTATTTATTTTTTGTTTTCGGAGGGCACCTTCATAAGCCACCCGATCTCTGGGGACCGAGGTCGGGTAGTGTGGGATTTTGACCTCACTAAAACCATCCCGGTGATCACCATCCGCACAAAGGGGTGATCCCGGTTCCTCTTAAAACACCAATTCCGGAACCGCCCCGTTGCTGGGTGAACAGAGTCCCCACTCTATGCGACCGTGATCCCAAAGGTCCACTTACCTTTTGTGGGTAAGCGGGTTAAAGCGTATTAGGTGCCAAGGCGGTTGCCTCCGACGCCTACTTTTCCGAGCAGGATCAATCCTCTCTCGATTCCACTCGGCGGCCTCCTTGACCATCACGGTCTCACAGGACGCTATTTCTGTCCAATTCTCGGTCGCTGCCAGCATAGCCTTGAATACAGCTGGCAGAGACAGGTCTTGCCCGTACCTGGGTGAACTTAAAGGAGATGCGTTTCCCCCTTTTCAGCCAGGCTTCGAAATGCGGCAAAATGACTTCAACTATGCGCTTGTGTGAATATTGCGGCTGTCGTAGCCGCTTGACCGTGTGTCGTCTATCTCACTGCCTCAGCCTTTCGAAAAAGCTTCCTGGCACACTATTTCCGCTTTCACGGATATTGCAAATCAGCCCCCTAATCGGCGAACACATTTTTGTCAAATGTTTGCTACCAGTTTGGATCGTTTGGACCGCCCTTTGGTCCGTTCGAGCCGCGCGTGTCGCGCGGACCAATCAGCGGTCCAAACGATCCCAACTACGATTCAAAAAAGTACCTAGTAGTAATATATAGAATTATTTTGAAGCAAATATTATAGAAGATCACGATAAAGCTGATTGTAAAATATGAAATAAAAGTTACTCAACGCAATACAAGGGCCGAATTCATATACTTTATTTATATAATCTTACACATACGCGTTCATATACGCGGATCGAAATCACTAGCTACGACGACGCAAAGCATTCACATCACCGGTTTGGAGGTACACTCCTAGTTAGAATGATACGGGTACATCAGTTTAATCACCACTATCACTATAATTATAGACGTAACATAACGCCGGGTAATAATGTGAGGGTTATAGCAAATACAGATCAGTTGCAAGAGCAGACGTCTAGTACTAGAAAGGCAACAATAGTTATCTCATATATTGTACTCTATTGATATTAATGGCGGCAAGCGGATTAATATCTCATTTTTCTCGGGAAACAATGAGTATTGCCAGTTCTAATAACGTAGAGCACTTCCTGTTAATTTAGAATCGTGAACTTAGCCAAGAAGCAAGTAAAGTTAATTTGTAGTGTTTCATAAAAAAAAAATTGCGATTACAAACTTACAGTTGGAGAATTGACCGTGATGTATAAAGATGAGTGGGAGAACATTTTTTGAAAGTAAATTTTAAATTTATCCTAATATGTCAGTATTAATATGTAATGCAATTAGTATGTAATGCAATTAACGAACATAATAATCTTATATCTGAATAGGCTATTTGTAATTAAGATATGATGTTTGTTTTCGTTAGTTCGATAGATTGTGGCGATGGAATGCAATTTGTTTCAATTACGCATCATTACATGTTTTTCATAATTGATCATACTTATAGATTGGCCTCTGTAGGTTTTTGACAATGACAAATTAATTTGAGTTATTAGTTCACGATGTCCATAGAATGAGAATTTTATGGAAGTCTATGGACTTTGTCGGGAAAAAATATAAAGGATTTTAATGCCTGAAGATCATATAAAAATTATAGATACAGCACTCAGTAAACGCTATCAGTTAATTTTATTTACCTACATGCACTTACAGATTGTCCGCTGAACAAATATGTGATAACCCAGTCATTTCTAAGTATTGATAAGTTCAGTGCCGCAGGTAAGCTGTGCATGCGACACTGATCGATTGTGACATTATAGCTTTATCATGTCTATGATACGGGTAACACAGTAGTCTAGCAATTGTTTGTCAAAAATTATCGAATATTGTTCTACATATTTAAAGGACTTAAATTTTGATTATGGGCATGATTTCTTGGAAATGGAAATTATCGATAGTTTTGTTTGTTGTTTCAATAATATAGTTTTGTAATTTGTTTATCATGTCCGGTGTCCGGCAACCGGTCACGTAACTATTTACATGGCAGGAGCGCTTAAAAGGTTGTTGCCTGTTTCGAAAAATCATGTGACTTGGTATGCATTGATACCATTTTTGGGGATCATAAGACTTGGTACAGCGTCTAGAATCTTAATAGCGCGCGTTTTTATAATGTGCACGCGCATATCGCTGCTCTTAATATTAGCCCTTGCTGGGTCTTTCTGAAGTGGGTATACGCAAGTGCGATTACGCTTAATCGATTTAAGAAACCGTGGCCCTGGCCGTCACGCAAGCAAATGAAGAAACACTGGTGGGTTTTATTCCAGAGCAAGAGAAGTCATTTGATGATTTCCCATCCCAAAACAAAAAAGGCTTAATCGATTTGTGAAAGTTTTTAACCCATACGAAGATATGTCAGGATACGTGAGGGCGTATCAGACTTTAACTGTCTGAAATCTACCCTTGTTTCTTTATTTGCCTAGCCAGACGCCGCGGCTTCTCTGCGGACAATCCGCGGCCCTGGCAGGTATCGATTCTAGCTGACACGTACCTTTATTATGTACTGACATCTTTTTTAGGCGCGCCTGGAACAAAATGCGAAGTCGACCCGGGCTTTATCCTTATAGGGTGGTGGGCTACCGATTATCCGCAGACCATAAGCACATGCCTACGGTAGCTGGGTATAGGATACCGACTCCCGACGTCCTGTCTAGGACTAGGGGCGTGTGGGCGTAGAGATTGCTTAAGATTTCCCAAGTTGGGCAGACCTTTACCGTATGCTCCACTGTGTCCTCTTAGAGATATACACAGTGGTAACCCTGGCGCCTTATCCTATAAATAGGCAAGGGCGCCGTTGCGTCTCCTCAGCCATTCCTCAAATGGGAACCGCCTCAATTGTGGCATGCTTATGAAAGTCTCCCGTCGAAATATGTTTGCTTCTTCTTCTTCTCAGCCCATAAACAGTCCACTGCTACACTAGTACACAAAGGCCGGGGAAGCTTTTGTCCAGCAAGGCTTTAATTCCATTGGGGGCGGGATTGCCATAATCCCCACGTTTGGCAGGCGGGTTGGGGATCGCAGTAATTTGTTACTACACAGGAGAAGCGCTGCTGCCTGCTTCCCTGGTGAGAGTTCCCTTAATCGCCTCTTACGACACCTACGGGAGGATATAGGCTGATACTATCCTACGCTCGGTACCACATGGGTCCGTGACAAGTCCGTAACATGTCTGCTTAAAGTGACGGTATTTCCACGAATCCGTAAAAACCCTTAAACAAAAGACTATGGAACAGCGATCATATCAGTGATTATTATTATAATCAATAACTATGACTATCAGTGATTATGATAGCTGTGTTGGTGATTAATAATCACCGATTCCGATGTAAACTTGATGATATTATAATAAAGATCGTATCTCTCACATATCAGTGTTGTCTAATCGTCATCAATAGATTTGCTGAGCGCCATTGATCATGACAAAGATCTCTGATAGGCACCATCTGTATAGCTTAGGCGGTATCTTTCATCTTTGTAGACGTATTTGATTATGCAAGAATGTTTTCAATGAATGATTAGCTCTATGCGTTTTGTTAGTAGAGATAATGAATTGGCAACAGTTAAAATTATAATTAAATTAATTACGCTCTTGATTATTGACATCTGGTTTTTGCAAGCATGTATGAATATTATAATTATTGCAGGCGTGGATGGCTTCTGCCCATAAATAGGAAAGGGGCTTACTAGATCAAAACAAAGCAACATGCACCCCGTAGTTAGGCAGTCTTAGCTAATGCAGACTCTAAGGTAGGCAGATAAGTAGGTAAAGCTATAGTCCAAGTCCCAGATTTAGCTCAAAACGGTTTCCTAAACCGTTTCGGAGTCCGGAGTCGCTAAACTTAAGTGGCAGTGGGCAGGGCACATTGCTCGTAGAACCGATGGCCGATGGGGCAGTAAGGTACTGCAGTGGCGGCCACGTACTGGAAGACGCAGCGTAGGGAGGCCCCCAACAAGGTGGACCGATGACTTGGTGAAGGTCGCGGGAAGCCGATGGATACAGGCAGCACAGGACCGGTCAGCGTGGAAAGCCTTGGGGGAGGCCTTTGTCCAGCAGTGGACATCTATAGGCTGAAGAAGACATTAGGCAGTCTTAGCTAATGCATACTCTAAGGTAGGCAGATATGTAGGTAAAGCTATTGTTGTCCAAGTCCCAGATTTAGCTCAAAACGGTTTCCAAAGCCTGGAGCACAGGCGAAGAGTAGCCAGCCTGTCGGTGTTCTATAGGATGCATTTTTACGTTGTTGACACCACAATGATCCGAACGAAGCGTTTCGCCTCGTCTTTTTACCGGCTACATCGAGGGAGTGGAACAATTTGCCAGCGGCGGTGTTTCAGTCGGACTACAATTTGTGTGTAGACAATTAGAGTGAATAGACTATTAATAAACTAGCGCGCTTTACCATCAACGATTGCATCACTGCTTACCATCAGGCGGGATTGCGGTCAAGCACTACTATATAATTAATATAAAAAAGTAACTACTAACAGTGAACCAGCTCGATCGATTATATTATTTAACTAGTTTCTGTATTATCCATAACTCTCTTCCTCTTTCTTGTAGGCATGGCCCGTCAGGACCGCGGCTACACGCCGACTTTAGAAAAATTGTGCCAAAGCTTAGATGACGAACTACAGAAACTTCTGGAAGACTTGAGGGTGTACTTGTACAGAGACAAGAAGAGTTTGGCTACTAAAGATAAGCTTCTGTTTGCGTACGAAGACGAGGATGATATCGATCAGATTTACAGTGATAAGCATCTGATTGAGATGTATTTGAGAGATGTCTCTGATAGCAATATACAGAGGTATGTTGTTTTTTTTTTTTGCGAGTAATTAATCATTATTAGATGTGATTAGGTGACGTAGATCTTAAGGTGCAGTTGTTTGGTTTAGGTTTTGTAAGTATTTAGATTATTTAAAGGTATGTTTTAAGCTGGAATAAACGAATCATTGTTATTCTAATGCATTTGTATTAATCTATTTTGTTTTTTACACAAACGTAAAGGCTGATCTAATTTTATTTATTATTATTATTTAAGCTACGAAACTTACCGAATGCCAATTCTCGTAATTTAAAACATTAAATTTCGACTTGCAGTCTCATCTTGACGACATACAAATGTCGCAAACTTTTATAAATGTACGGAAATTATAGGTATTTTTGACAAAAAGATATTGAGATCAGAATGTGAAGGAGAATTGTTCATTCAACCTACGATAAAACATTTTAGTTGTTGAAAAATGTACATTTATTTCTTTAAAACAATTAATATAATTACGATCTTTGGTCTAGATAGCCATTTATACAATATTTTTCTTCACAGCATGCTACAATACATGAAGGCATGCTTCGAAGAACCCACCTTACAATCCACGGAACTACAAAAGAAAACAACTGCCATATACACTGCACGTTTTACGCAAGCGATATCCACCCTTATGTCACATTTACGCAAGTGCTATATTCCTGAAGAGCGCGACAGTTTAGGAGTCATCAATGTAGACGATAATGCCCTGAAGAGGTGGAATGATTTGTGTGTGGTTTTGAAGGATAACTGTCAGTTCTGTTGGGGCAAGTGGGTGGAAATTGTGGTAGCCAAGGTTGAAGAGTTGACCAAAGGTTTGCCGCAAGCGTTTACTTTGGAAGCGAATATTGATTATTTGATGATGGTAAGTTCTCCACAATTTTTTGGCTTATGGTATATGGACGTAGCCTCTAATAACTTCTTTTTCTGTAGCAATGGGATGTCATCAAAATCACAGAAAAAGATGAAGAAGGGAATCCAGTAGAGTCTACAATAAAGGTGCCAGCAGGACCTTCTCTCAAACTGCAAGAGTATCTGTACGCCACAAGCCGTATCCTGGATGAAGTGGTTCCACATACCCTACCAATCGACACACACATGCTGTTCATTGAAAGAGTTACAGCCATCACCCTCGCACACTACGAAAAAGTCATAAGAGAAAACGAGACAGATATAAATCAGAGGTGTGCGCTTCAACTACTGATGGATGTTCGGCATTTGACGTTATTGTTAGTTCCTAGAGAAAATAAGATATTTACGGAACAGTCAATAAAGATTTGTGAGTTTTTGAGACAGAAGATCGATCCGTTTGATTATGATGTGTTCTATAAATATATACAGACCAGCTTGAAGAGATCAGTCCAAAGAGTTCAGGTAAGAAACTGTTCATAAAAAAGTTCAGGTACGAATATTTTCCCTTTATATTTTTAGGACTTATTCGCTAGTCAGGATTAAGTGTTTAAACTTCTATTTACTACTTTTTAGTGAAGGCGTAATTAATCATGGAACCTGTCATTTATTATTGTACTTCATCAAGTTACGAGATGGCGCTAGTAGTATGAAATTATCAAACCCTTCACTATACATACAGAAAACAATCTCACCGCATCAAAATAATGAAAACTAAATACTTTTGTTTTGCAAAATCGAATATGATAAACAGTTCGTCTTTAAAAATATGCTACTACCATCCATTTAAAAGTAATTAGTCATTTTTGAGTAAAAAAAATAACAATCACACCTTACAGCACCCCAATTTCGTTTACATCAATATCAACCACAATTTGAATAATTTTAAAGAATATCGCTGCTTCATGTCTTTGAAAATTCTGTCTCCTCAAAGAAAGTTGCTACTGATAGTATGTCATGTTAGGCTGTTTCCCTACAGGTATATTAAATTTTACCCCACAGACTCTCCTAGGCAGCTTGGTCCTCCACCACGGCCAACTGACTGCCTTGATCGGTACCAAGCCGGTGCTATCAGGAGGTACAGGAGACAAGGCGTCCGCTCTCCTGGCTTCTGGAGACTCTCACTGGTTCTCTTTACTGCCAGTTGCAGCTCCACCCAGTCACCTTAAGAAGCAGGATAAACCTGTAAGTACTTTTGATAAGAAACATGTGAATGTTTATACAACACGTAACAAAAACTCTGTAGTTCCTTCAACCTACATTTTAAGAATCGGCATACGGACGTAATAAAGCAAGTAATTTATAAAAATTGTTCAACAAAAATAATTAAAATAAATGATTAATTATTGATATTTATAATCTGTAACTGATTTCTTAGCTCTGCAATTCTGCATGAAGAAACTAGACATAAGTAGAACGTTCCCGCCAATTTATTTAACTTATAAAATCAGATATTCTAAAAAAAAAGTTCAAATTTGTCGGTTTTAATAGGTATTTGATTGTGACCCTCGACTAGACAATGATTACTGTTTTCTAATTATGACTTCATTAATGATGTGGTTGTAGGTAAAATTATATGTCCCTGAAAGGAACAACAGGGTTTTTGTTACATAGTGTATAGGTACTTATCTGAGTGGGTAGTTTGGTAGAAGACATACCTACTGGGGTGCATTGAAACAGCGCAGTGGGGTGATACTTAGTTATACCTACGTCAGGCGTATATAAGGCAAGTGCTACGTAACTTTGATAAGATGTAGTGACATTTTGAAACAAAAGTTTGCAAAAATCTTCTAATCGATTGTAATATCTGTCCACCATAATTTGTAAAAGTAAAAATCTACACGTAAACATAAAACATGTACTTATATAATGTATCTACTAAGTACTTATTTATTGCAACATAATATTATTAGCCAAAAATGTAAACACATTTGAGTTTATGGAAAAATAACTTTTAATTGGTCACTCTGAAATCAACTTAATCGCTGTTAAAAAAAGTTGATATTTGCTTAACTTGATATAACATCGATTTGAAAACTATATTTTCACAAATAAATAAATTATTAAGAATAATAATAATTATTACAAACGTGAAAAGTACGAGGTAATGAGTTCATATTCAAATTCTGATTTACACTAGGTTGGGAAATAGGATGGGTTTTTTTTTGAAGAATGCGCATTTTGTATTGTTTATAATTTGCTTTAAAAAATGATTTCTCTTAATTTATTATTCAGAATGAAGATTTCTTCATACTGTGAACTGGTATGGGTGATTTAATTTTTTTTTACAATTAATTTTCTAATTTTACTACTCCGTTTTACTTAATTTCTTAGGTTTTTCGCTTATTAATAGCATTAAATTAGTTTTGATTTATACTAATGACCAGAATCTTTTTGCGTTCCGATTTTCTTTGTTAATGTGTTAATATCTAATGAATGTGTACATACATACACGTTGGTATGCAAACACTGATAATATAACAATTTCTCATGTAATGTCAGCAAGAGTGATTGTTTGTTTTTAAATTAATCATGGAAACTTTGTTTATATATTTTGTTGAAATGTATCACATGACAAATAAGTGACTGTATCAAACACAACATGTTTAACTCTTATCTATTAATATATTTTTAAATATTATATCATTTTTAGACAGCCTTCGTGGCATAGTGGGAGCGAGCGCGGCCGCTGCGCAAGGACGCGCGGGATCGATCCCCGCACAGTGCAAATATTTGTATGCATGAATATGAATATTTGCACAGGTCTAGTTGTGCCTCGGAAAGCATGTTAAGCCGGTCCCGGTTGCCCTACGAACATCAAATGACAGTCGTTACGGGTTGTTGGAGCCCTCAAATTTCTAACAATTGGTCTAACTGTAATGCTTCGATATCTCCTTCTGGTTGTGGAGCTCAGACGACAGTCGCTTCACGGAAAATATCGAAGTTTAGCTTAAATCAGCAGTTGGACTGGTAAAGCGGACCCCGGATGCGACTGGGATTAACGCTGAGATGATGATGATCATATTTTGTAGGTGTATTTTTTTTTTTAGTCAGACGGAAAGACCGCCGCAGGCAAATTATTCCACTCGTGTTCCGGCATGATGTCTGGTGAAGCCGTACGGAGGACCGTTCTGAGCAGTTGTGTTGCGATGTGTGCCGGGTACGATGCGCCTAATGTTGTTGTATTGGGAGTTTGGTCGTGAAGGGTCTTCAGATCAATCTCCCTTTGGCGCAGCATCGTTGATCGTGTTGTTGGGTTTAACATTGCATCACCTCGCTCAACTGCCGTCTTCCTACCCTGTCGCTCAGTTTTTTTGACTGAATAGGCTCTTAATAAACTAGCGTGCTTTACCATCATGGATCGCATTACTGCTTACCATCAGGCGGGATTGTGGTCAAGCGCTAGTTTATAATTAATAGAAAAAAAAAAGCTCCTTCGATGTACGTGGTATAAAAGACGAGGCGAAACGCTTCGTCCGGGGCGTAGTGGCTACATATTAAGTGCGTCTGACTTACCGTCTGACTACAATTTAAGTGTAATCAACTAACGCGCTTGACCATCAACAATTGCATCATACCTTACCATCAGGCGGGAGCACGGTCAAGCACTAATTTATAACTTAAAAAAAAACTCTTACTAAAAATACTGTTTAGATATAAGGGGTGTCTTAATAACAGTGCATTTTTTTAAATTTGATTTTTTTTTTCATGCAAGTGTCAACTCTGAAATTTGACAGCTGTGACCTCTGTTTATTCTGATTATTAAAAATGGAGCGCTTTTTGACAAAACAACGCGTTATTATTTTATTGTGAAAAGTCTTTAGAAAAATGGGAAGGTTACGCTGAAACCGCTTATACGCGGACTTCTTGTCGCCTCAACTGGACGGTATGAATCTGGCCAACATGTGGTTTCATCAGGATTTATTGCAGCAACGATTTACAGAACACATTATCACACGAAATTCTGATGTCAACCGGCCATCTTTTTACCCCCATTTTTCTTTGGGGTTTTGTGAAATGAGCTCCGGAATTGTTTCGCATAAACCCGAAACAGTTCCTGAGCTCAAATCGGAATACCAACGCGTCACCGGTGAGATACAGCCACATCTCTGGGCAAAAGTCATGGAAAATTTCATGAAAAGAGTAATGGCCAGTCTTCTTAGCCGTGGGGGTCATTTGCTGGATATTTTATGCCATACTAAATCGGAACATATCTTCTTTACGGTACAATCAAAATATCACAACTCCGTGATAAAATACTTTTATAATGAATAAGTGCACTCTTACTGAGACACCCTTTATAAGATAACTATGAACATATATAGGTTCCTTAATTTATAAACATTGAGATAAAAAGCTGTCAAATTGTACAGGTAATTAAATAAATAAATAAATATATACGGACAAATCACACAGATTGAGCTAGCCCCAAAGTAAGTTCGAGACTTGTGTTATGGGATACTAACTCAACGATACTATATTTATAATAGATACATATATAGATAAACATCCAAGACCCAGTTCAATCAGGAAAAGATCATTTTCCGTCATGACCTGGCCGGGAATCGAACCCGGGGCCTCTACGTCGCAGGCAGGCGTGTTGACCGCTGCGCCACGGAGACCTACAAATGCTAATCATTAATGAAACGTTTATGAATAAAAGACATAGCCACTTTTACTGCGATGAAAAAATCCTAACAATATTGTCCTTTCTCAGGTAAAAAAGAAGCCCGTATCGTCGAGCCCCAATAAATCGAGGTCTGACATATCAGATCTGATGACCAGCTCCCTGCCTATCAACTTCGCCAACGCACGCTCCGGCGCCGCTTCCTTCTTCAACTCTATCTCTACCGATTGGTTCAGTGGATCGTAATGTAGTGATTATTGTTATTTATTAATATTATTATTTCATGGTCTAATAGCTTCGAGCAATGACTTGGTCAGAAATATACATATTACATAGACTATATCTCTATATTATAGAGGTATGGGCAGTTTCGGTGATTGAAATAAAGCTATCTAATGATCAGTGATCGGAATAAGTTGAGTGAATTTGGGTCATTGAGCGGAAACGTATATATTAATATGGACATTCCTCCGGATTTATGGAGTTGGTTGATTATTAAAAAAAAAATGAATGTCGTAAAACCGTTTGATACCCTTCATTAGAGGCTAAAATTAAAATATTGAAATTGATGCTTCGATCGGAATTTGAGTGTTTTTATTTTTCAACAAGTAAATAATAAATTACTTTAGTTTTGTTACCTTCCTTTAAATGAATTGAGTGGTAATAAAATAATATCACAACATTAACAATATTTACATGGATCCGGAATTACATTCCGGGAAAATGGCTTATTTACGTTATTCTTTCTGTTAACATTTATGATACAAGTACCAAAAATCACTCTACCTATTCCGATCACTACTAATGATAGTACTTAGAAGAAAAAGTATACAATGTATTGTTAATATTTTTAAACGTCGCCCACACTAGAAAGTATTCCGATATTGTGGGAGCGTTTACAAACATTTAAACTTGCATATAAAAATAGCCACATCCGGCAAAAGTACATGTAGGCCGTACAAATATTTGTCCCGTGCAGGAATCGAACCCGCGACACTCAATCGATCAGCACTCGATCGCTCAGCCACTGCACCAATCGTGTCGTCATAATACAATCTCTTTTATGTCCTTGTAATAAGGTATAAATTAGATTGATTGACGCGCGTTCGTGAAATGCAATACCTGTGTCTAGGTAATGCTAAAATAGAAAAGAAAGAAGAAGAAATTTATATAGTTTTTTTTAACATGGCAGAAGAGTATCTATCAAGATCATTCAATCCGCTAACCTGGGACAGCCATTTGCTGCTTCAAGTCATATTTGACCAATAAGTTATTTAAATATTAAATGTTTCTAAATGATTAATTCCATTTAATATAATCAAATAAGTTATTCAAGCAGTCGTTTTATTTAGTACCAGAGTGACCCATTGTGATTCAATCAGAGCCATTGAAGTATGCTCAACGATGCGAAACGCTGAACTGGTTTATAATGCAATAATGCAACGGGTAATGTATGCCGAATTGATATCAGGTAAAAAGGTGGTGTGGAATTTTAAAACAGTGTCCCAAGTCTGCTATTTTTATACATTCATCATTCCAACACGATTCCATTGTCATTTTTTCTTAAAAGTTTGTTATCTCCTCAATTCATAAGTGTCTGGGAAAGAATACCCACCTTCCTTTGTTTAGGAAAAAGAGGATTTTGTGATTCACATGCCTATTTATCAATCGAGCAGCCAATTTGGGGGATTGTCTCATGTTAAGCCTACTTTAAATAAATGAGATTTGGATTTAATTGTGGGTATGGTAATTGCCGTTTATATTGCAGGTGTTTTATTTTACTACTGAAATAGTTATTCTAGTAGAGGATGTTTATAACTGGTAAGTTTTCGTAAGTAAAGACAATATTCAACTATAAATAATTTTATTAATAAAGAATCAGTGCAACAATAAAATCAGATCTTAAACTTAAATTAGTTCTAATTTACCTAAATAACTACGACTTTTCTTCACCTTCTTTGATTTCTCCGGCTTTTCTTCCTAGGTACTTGCTGACGTTGTCACTGTACCTATAGCCATCCTCCAACGCTACGGGGTAGGTGCCAGTATGGTGGTTATAAGGTGTTATAGCAGGCCGGTCCAAATAAGGCCTGTATGGGGCCCGGCCTGGGAAGGAGAGTTCCGGGAAACCAGGACGGTTGTAGTCAAATCCGGGCCTGTTGTAGTTGGGGCGGTAACCTGGTAGAAAAAAGGTGGTGAAAAATTTGCTTTGTTCTTAGTAAGTTCATTAGGATAGGGATGTTTCCTGAGTAAAAAATATGATTCTATTTATTCTATTCAGATTATAGAAAAATATTGGATACGTATATTTTGTTTTCCCATCTCCGTTCCACCATCGGACGACCCGTCGTACGGCAGGTTTCCACCCTTATGTTGTTAACACCACTACGATCCGGACGAAGCGTTTCGCCTCCTCCTTTATACCGCGTACATCGAGGGAATGGAACAGTTTGCCAGCGGCGGTGTTTCCGTCGGACTACAATTTGAGTGTCTTCAAGGCTAGAGTGAATAGGCTCTTAATAAACTAGTGCGCTTTACCATCAACGACTGCATCTCTGCTTACCATCAGGCGGGATTTATAATTTAGTAGGCGCTAGTTTATAATTTAATAAAAAAAAATGACAAATAGGTATAAAAGGCATCAAAGATCAGGAGTGGTGGCTGGTGACGTCACTGCGCCCTAAAAAGTGTATCGTGTCACACGAGTTGTCAACGCAATCTGTCATCTTCATTTTTTGTTTATATGAAAAAAAAAAAAATACTTTTCTAGTATTTTTTGGAAATCTGATTGACGGACTAATTAGTTTTTTTTAGTCAAATATCCTATTATAGACCTTCTATGAACCTAGACATCGCTTTTGTTTCAAATTAGTATTTAATTGACCGCTTCAAAGGTATCCGATATAAAAAGTTATTGCAATTGGTTCCCTCTTGAATGAACAAACAATGGATTCCATGAATTTGATCACTGCTTGTCAATGTACCTACAGTTAGGTACATTGACAAGCAGTGATCAAATTCATGGAATCCATTGTTTGTTCCATTCAAGAATATCTATAAAATCGAAAGTGGACGATATCATAGTTAGTTGGCTGTGTCTTTATTTTCACAAGGCATTCAAATTTATTTGAAATATAGCTAAAGAATTTTTACTAACGATTTTAAGTTATTTGAACTAACTTTTCTAAACTACATCAAAGTTAGCTAGCTATATATTATCGAACTCGTCAATAGAAAATGCTGACTTACAATTTGTGTAAAAACTGAGTCGCTTCTAAAGTAAAATCGGTATGATTGAACGTGCAAACAATTAACTTTTTACAAAACTATACATCGTGTTACTTATAAAGTGCGATGGCCGTAGTGGTCATTGACTTTAAAAGTACGTGATGGTTTTCAACAAAGACGCTACATCTTTGTCAGAGAATCTATGTGATACGAATGTTAGTGTTCCAACTATATATTTAATACCTATAACACAAACCCTTATTTCAGTATTTATTTTAGAGCTATATGTTGCGGGCATTTCTTAGCTTACTAATCCCTGATAAGAAATGCCGAAACGAATTATCATACGGTAGGTCTAGTAGATTATTGTGTAGCTCTCCTACGAATCTAGTATAAACTAGCTATTACTTATATCCAGTTAACCATTCTTACCGTTACTACTGCCGCCATATCCCGGATATCCTTGTCCGAATCCGCTTGGGTAGCTACCGCCATAGCCTCCTGCACCTATAGAGATTAAATTTGTGATTAATTGGCTTGTGACATTAGGATTATTGGCGTTGTTCTGATTCGATAAGAGATTAGTAGGGAAGATTTTCAGTGGATAGCATTTGTGGACCTATTTTATAATCGATTCTTTATTACCTACGCTAATGAAGAAATGAAACTGAAAGGTTAACTTACTTCTTTGAGTACCAGTGCTCAAAGTCGTAACTTATAAATAATTACTATTTAACTTTAATTGATAAGTATGATCGTTATATAAGTATGATAGTAGGATCGCTATTAGCCAAAAATATGTCGGATTGAAAACTTTACCTACATCTTAAGATGTAACATTTACATTTTAACTTTAGGCACATCATAACATCGTAAGTACATTACATTACCTAAGACTTAATGCGGTTTATTAGTGTTGATGTAATGTTTATTAAAAATGTAATTAGTTTATTAAAATCATTGATAGGATAATAGGGATGTATCCAAGGTATGAAAAAAAAAAAAAAAAAAAAATTGTCCGTCTTATAGATAATAAAAAAAATTAAGACCCGTATTTTTTATTTTGTCGAAATTACCAAAAATTATTGAGATATAGCGTATTAAAGTTACGGAGTGGGGGCTAATTACGTTACGCCATGGTATATTTTGTACGACGGCGTGACGTCATGCGATATTTCAAATCAATATATCTTCCTAAGTATTTGAATAAAAGAAAAAATAAAAAATACGTGTTCAATATTTTTTAGAAATCTATCTGATGTTTCCTAAAAAATAATTTAATGTCCATTAAATTATTTTTTAGGATACAAGCCAATTCTGAGTGTCATTGATAGGATAATTCTGAGTGAGTCCAAACAGGATTTTTTTATTAGTCATTGTAGAAACTATGAATGTAGTCGTGTTAAATAAGTATTACTTATAGCTCACCTAGACTTCACCTGGAATAAGATTAGACATTTAAAAAACCCTTTTTTACAGTTTGTTCAAGCGATTATGACTTTATTCTTATACACCTGCTATTTGTCATGATGCCAACGCAATAAAAGTCAAAATTGGTTGAATTAACTGCAAAAAAGGTTTGGTTAATTTTATTCCGAAAGGAGTATAGATATCGACTAATAAAAAAAGCACTGCACGGACCCTTTAATTGACACAGATATAGGAGGATGATGAGATATTGTAGGTTGGTCTTCAATGGCTATCAATATACTAACCGCCGAACCCACTAGGGTAACCACCGTATCCTGCTCCCGGATACCCTCCAAATCCGGGTCCGCCACCGCCGAAACCTTGATTACCACCGTAGCCTTGATAACCACCGTATCCTTGCCCATAGCCACCCTGTGCACCTCCGTAGCCACTATTGTAGCCATTGTAACCCTGGTTATAACCACCTTGGTTATAGCCACCCTGGTTATAGCCGCCCTGGTTATAACCACCCTGGTTATACCCGCCCTGGTAACCAGGTCTTAGCAGTCCATATCCTCCAGTAGTCCGCCTCTGAATATCTATGATGTCATTGCTCGTGTCCCCCACTTTTTGAGTGACGGTCACGGCCACAGCACATGACAGGAAAATTATGTTCTAAAAAAAGAGAGAAAAAATAAATCATAATTAATTACCACCGCATTTAATAACCTTGATTTAGTCAGTTTTGTTTAGAAGTAAAACATTGAAGATGATTATATTATTTGAGATTATTGGTGCGTTTAATTTAGAAGTCAAGTCAAGTCAATCATCATAATGTGACTGCCTAAACCAGTACCTAGGTATACACTCAGGTATGTACCTATATTTTAGTTCTTACCTACCTATATGTAAATGAAGCCCCATAGCTTTTCTACTGAAGGTAGGTATATCATTTAACTTTTCTCGGGCGTTGTAAGGTAAGGCTAATTATAAAAGGGGTGTACCCTGGTAAAAATATATATATATAGTGATGTCCATAATATAAATACTAGGAACAGGCACATTTGTACCTACAACAAGGCTCAAGAAAATAGGTGGCTCTTTTAGATGCCAATGTGTACATTTCTACAATAGACTTTCAGAGGTGGCTCAAGATCTGAGCCTGAATAAATTCAAATCCTTCATTAAACGTAAGTTGTGTCAGAAAACATTTTATAGTGTTAAAGATTATATTGACGACAAAAAGGCTTGGGCTTGAGCTGCGTCCGATTTCTATGCTTACACTGATTGTTCTTTGATTTTTCCTCTTGTTGTTTTAATTTGTAATTGTTTGTTTTTTTTTTAACTCAAAGCCACTACACACTATGTATCCAGGCATATTATGCGTTACGGAATTGCATCGCTGACAGGGGTATTCGGCACTGGTGCAGCTACACAGGAGCTAAACTTAGCATTCGGGAACACCGTTGGAGCTACTGAACCTTGGACAAAACTGTCTTTGCATTGTGTAGATTCAATTTCTTAGTATTGTATAATTGCATGGAACACGTGTGAGCACGATCTATTTGCTGTAAAGCATCTATTTGTTGGGTTAGTCGTTTATTGACTTGATAGTGCTATGGCTGTTGAGAGTATGTCATGCTCACTCAAATGTCTCGCTGGTGGTGGCGTGTGTTTTGGGTCATTAGGTTCCCTTCAATATGGTTGAGCTGAATGATGCTGATCCATACGTCATGTTCGTGAACGGACGCCGTCAGAGGGGACTGGTCATCTCTTAGCTGCTACGGCGTATTTTAATTTCTGAATTGTTGTTTTATTTTATATTTTTTTTGTGTGTTTTCCATAATGGACGCTCTTAGCGTACAATATATTTTTGCAATTCTCACACGGTACCGCGACTAATTTCATCTTACTGACTGACCGACCTTCTGACAATTCAAAAGTGCCTGTAACTGGTTTATTTGAAATAAATGCTTTGATTTTGATTTTTTGGGTCGAAAAAAATGATTCTATTTATAGTCCGTCATTCAAATTATAGAAAAATAATGGATTCGAATATTTTGTTTTATCAAATCAATAAAAATTGACAAGTATAAAACGTATCGAAAATCAGTAGTGGGAGCTGGTGACGCCACTCCTCGCTAAAAAGTGTAGTGAGGAGTGACGTCACACGAGTTTTCAACGCACTGCATCTTATTCATTTTTTGTCTATATGAAAAAAGAAAAAATACGTGTCTAGTTGTTTTTGGAAATCTGACTGACGGATTAATTAGATTTTTTTAGTCAACTACCTATTTATTATAGCAGAATTTATTTGTATTTTATGATTAAAATTTAATTTTTATCGTGTTTTTTCATTCATATTCTTCAATATCGTTCCCCAAACACATTGCCCCAACAGTTAATTCATTCGTAACTGAGAACAAAGACACATTGTTCAAAGTACGGAGCTATACATGATCGTCTCTCACTTCTCTTCCTTAAGTTTTCGTGTAGGTACCTAACCGAGGCTAACCTCGTTTATGGAGATGTTTTTTTGTTTCCTGTTTTACATATTATTCTGTCTCGTATCGGGCACAAATACAAACTCCGGCTTCCTACTGAAACATTTCTGATGGAAAAACCTAATAACGTTCGCCCGTCCTGAAAAAAAGAACCCCTAACCATACTTGCTAATCTAGAAGCAGTGTCGTGTTTAGTTATATCGGAACACACATGCTCTAAAGCAAATAAATATTATCGGCCCCTGCTGCTTTCGAGAATAACACTATTAACTCAATTCACGATATTAAAACACCTATTCTAGACACACCAGATAGCTCACCTACTTAAAGGTATAAGTAGGTGTATATCACAGCATTTAGCTTAGATATCACGGGAAGAGTCAAACACCTCACTCATATGTCTATTGTGGAGGTTAGTTTTGATGATAGGTATACAATTTCCAACACAAAGTTTATTTTACCACTGTAGCCATCATTATAACTTTCAGAACTTAGCTGCCTTATTTATCATTAAAATACATTTGATTTTTATTTAATTTTAAAATAACGTCGATTTGAAACATGTACCTCTAAAATTTGAGTATAGGTTACCTACTTAAGAGGGGACTCTAGTGCTGAGGAATTTGGAAAATAGATATTTGAAGAAACTATTGCCGTCGCGCTGCTTCCAACCTCTCTCCCGGTAAAGTGCGAAAAGGACAGTTTCAGCTCAGACTGATTTTACCTACAAAAACGTTGACTAAAAGACTTTCGTATTCCGCTGTTTTCTTTTTCAAAACACGACAGATCTCAATTATTTTTATATCAAAATTTAGAGGAAAAGTATGCTTTTACTTCTATTGTTTTCTTTTTTTGTCAAAAACTTATCACATTTGTTTAATAGTCCTCTGAACATCACGGTAAAAATGGGTTATTTTTCGCGATTTTCAAGTATCATATTTCTTTTATTAATTAAGTTTCGGAAAAAATCAAATGATAGGGGCACGTATAATCACGGTGTAAAATTGTAGAAAAAAAAAAATAGGTCTAAAAGCATTATCCACGAAGAAAACAGCGTAATACGTTTGTATGGAGAAAACACCACTAGAGTTCCCTCTTAAAGTACCTACCTAATAAGTATAATCTATTGTAAATAGCTTGTTTTGTTGCACTGCAGAGCAAAGGCATCCCTCTACTTTTTTCACATAGTTCCCTTTTGCTAGAAGTAATTTCGTTTCATTTCGATAAGAGTCAAGCTCGATTGTTTCTTTTAGTCAAATTGTCAACTTCTGCCTATTATTATTTAGTTATATCGTAAACATCAACGGACTTGATCGACTGAAGATAACCTATCTACTTAGTTACTTTATAACATTGAAACTAATAGGTAATAGAAAGATACAGTCAAACATAACTTTTCTATTAAAATTTGGATGGCCTTATCTTAGAATCTGTAAGAATACCTAAGCCTGGCGCCCTTTGTGATAGCTAGGCGCCTTACATAAGTAATTATATGATTATGTTGCTTCAGAAATATCTTGATAGTTATTAGGGAAACATTATGTGGAAGATACTATTATGTATGTTGTGGAATAGATTAGTACCTGCCTCAGCATCTACATACTTAACTACCGAAAGTAACGTTTTTCATGCATTAGGTAAGTGAAGGAACACTGGTGAGTTTTAGTCAGTAAAAGTTTGACATTCGATCCGAACGAAGCGTTTCACTTCGTCTTTTATATCCGGTACATCGAGGTGGAACTATTTGCCAGCGGCGGTGTTTCAGTCGGACTACAATTTAAGTGTCTTCAAGGCTAGAGTGAATAGGCTCTTAATAAACTAGTGCGCTTTACCATCAACGACTGCGTCACTGCTTACCATCAGGCGGGATTGCGGTCAAGCACTAGTATATAATTTTTTTTTAATTCTTCTGCTTCGCTAACAGAGGGAAGAGAGGAGAGGTAATTTTATGGTTTCCCTATCTATACTCTATACTAAGCTGAAGGGTTTGTTTGTATGTTTGTTTGTTTGTTTGTTTGTTTGTTTGAACGCGCTATTCTCAGGAACTAGGTACTGGTCCGATTTGAAAAATTCTTTTTGCGTTGGATGGCCCATTAATCCAGGAAGGCTTTAGGCTATATAACATCACGCTGTGACCAATAGGAGCGGGGCATATAAAAAAAACGCAGGTGAAACCGTGTGGCTCAGCTAGTCAAAAATAAAGTTAGGTTTTATTGGTCTCAATGACTACCTACGTGTTGTTTGTTACATATAAAACAATTGCCGGCAGAATGATAACAGTTATATGCCAGTCCCAAGCCATGATGTATTACAATCTAATTACTAGATATTCAAAAAAGATAATCTATATCAAGATTGAATACCCAATTCGGAAACGGATAGCATCTTAACACTCCGTAAAAGATTGATTATCTCTAAAATCTAATTTTTATGATACCTACATCAATTAGTAAACTAAAATAGAAACCGCTTTAATTATCTTAGATTTAAGATACGTTGCGTACGTTTTTTATTCATGAATTGTTTAATTTTGGGTAAGTACCTATACGTACCTACAGTTTAAAAAATAATTAGGTAAGTATAAACCTTAAGCGCTAACGTGGGAATCTGATTACGAGTTTTAATTGTATGAATATCACCGGCCAGACTTTTTCCCAACTATATTAGGGTCGGTGTCCAGTCATCGGATTCAGCAGGTTACCAATATATGAAACGACTGCCTAATTGATCTCCACAAAAATATTGAGTAATTCAATACACCTTGGTCTGCCCGGTTGTTAGATTTTTAAGCCTCTGACTAACGTGCTTTCCGAAGCATGGATTGGGTCTCGATATGTAACGGTCACCTATCCACAGGGTAAACGCGGCAACTATAGCTTAACTTTATCGATCGAACCTGTGCGGCTTTCATTGTTTAACCATGGGTCCCTCCCCTAATATAATACAAATTTTCTATTTCTAAATATCATATCTAAAATTACTCATTGTATTTTTTATTTTGATTTAGTTTGCATTGGTTTTCTATTTTACAAAGTACCAGTTAGTTTTCTGCTTTTATAGGCCTCGGACTGTCAGCGGAGATTTTGTTTCATATGCAGAGTAAAACCTTTTTTTTATTCGTATATGTAAACACTGGCCGAAAACATCTAAAATGGGGTTTTTGGCGGGAAAGTCAAGCTGAGTGTCACGCTCATTTTTCATTGGACTTTTAAAATTATTTATAGCGTTGTTTACTAAATAAAAGCGCGTGATTTATGTAGTAAAAAGTGCATTCAGTGAATAATTATAAAGAACATTGAAATATTTTAGCATAGTGGTCACATCATGACTTTACCCCAAACCCCGTGGAAACGAAAGGAGAGATAGGTTAGGTTAAATTAAGTTAGGATAAGTTACGAAGTTAAAATCCATTTATGTATTCGACTGAAGGACTTGTATCCATGGTCAGGAAATAAATTATTAAAAAAAACATCAAAAAAGGTTTAAATGTTATTAAACAAAAACCTTTTTTCACTTTTTACACGGAAATAATTAGGTGGTGTAGTAATTTTCTGGAAAGCCCTCTAGATAATACTACACTTTCAATTCGTTGAATTTATAAAAAAAAAATGTACTATATTCACTGCACTATTTTAAATAATAAAGAACGCTCACCAATGTATTCATGATCACTGCGATCCGCACTATGCTGTGATCTGTTTAACAATGATCATGATTTGTTGATCTCTGCATTTATATTCTCACTTCTCTGTGGGTTTTTGTCTTATCCGAAGACGGATAGTCAGTTTTAATGAATGTGGTTGTAAAAATATTTGATCAAATTATTTGGGTTTGATCTAACTTATATTACGGGGAAAATGTCTGTTGGAGCGTTTACAGAGGATACTTTCCGTTTAATCTGAGTGTTAAGTTTGTAAATCGTAAATATGTCTACAGGAAAACATTTCTAAAGTAAATTATTGACATTAATGTCGTCATCATTCCCCTATTGCTATTCCAATGCCTTTGGGGTCGGCGTAACATATCTTTTTCTTTCACAGCACATCAAGCTGCTACAATCTGTCAGATTTCCTTATTATATTTTCAACTTTATCTCTAAAGCATTAAAGCTCAAGGTTGATTGGGAACATCTGACAATTAGGGATAGCTTGACATGCTGTCGTCCGTACCTACTTCTTTGTTAGTCATCTCTATAGTCACAAAAGAACATTTTTTAGCCATTATTACTAGAAAGTGGTTGATTCTTTCTCACAGTCGTGTATTTGGTATTCCCTTAAAATTATCTTACAATGTTTAGTATCTAAGTAATCTTTCTCGATTTTGTCGCATTAGCGATAAGACCAAATAACAGTAATAACTGTATCAAGACTTATTCGACTAAGTTATATCATTTTTCACTGGAAACACAATACCTTGACCCACACAAATTCTGTGAAAGAGACTGCAATAAATAATCACCTTATTTAATTTATAGGAATTTTAGAATTATTTGCTGATAAAAATAACCATGGGTTTATAATTGTACCTACTTATATGATGATATTGTTATAAATAGATAGATAACTATTAAGTATTACGATGATTTTTATCTGGAATGATAATAATCCGAGATAATAAATTTCTACGGTTAATATTTTAAACGGATTCTTTGTCACTTTCGTCTCGCCTGTTTGTTGACAATGCTTTACACTCGAATTCATTATGAAAGACGGAATGGAGGAAATAAATAAGTTGGAAGTGATTTGATAATATTCTTAAAAAGTTGTCTTCTTGTTTTGTTACTGGTTAGGATTTAAATGTGAGCGAGTTGGTTCATTGATCCAGTTTTTTTTTCAAGAACAGATTGATAAGATTTTGATTGTGATTGCGATATAATTTGATAGTTAGCAAAATAAGAGATAAAATAACAAGGTAGGTTGTCAATAACGATTTACTTTTGTGAAAACATTATTATTTTATTCATTAGATAATTTATTAAAACAAATAGGTACATTTAAAAAATATAAATGGCCACTTATAATACAAAATTTTTTTTTTTTATAAAAAAGAAATGGAACGTGATTTAAATTTTTGACAGTAAAAATTGGCGGTACGCTGTTTTGAACGTAAATTCATTTGTTTTTTTTTCTGTAAAACAGTATTACCTATAATTTATTAGGTTCATATATCTATTTGTATTCAATAAAGGTTCTTGTTAAGTGTTTATTTGCTATTTAACTGTGGTTCGTACTTTAAACGTTGACTTTGTGACTAAAATCTCCGAAGATTCATTCGGTAAGTTTGATGATACCTAACTCATTGCAGATATTACTCAATGATAACTATGGTACTGCAATTCCTACCTAGATATACTTATATCTGGGTATGAATTGCAGTAGCGTAATAGGTAGGTACTTATCTATTGAAAAGTATTAGGTATCGAGCATAAAATCTCAATCAGATACCTATAAGGTAGGTGTATAGATTTGGATCATAGGCGTAAGTAATTATCGAAGATGATCAAATAAATGCACAATTAGCCATCATGGGCCATTGTGTACACGAGACTTAACCATTGCTAACAATTATTTGCAGGTTAGTATTAAAATGGCGACTTACATGGAGAAGAGAAAGTTCTGAGTCAAGAACCTTAAGAAATTCAAATGAAAAACCAGTTATTAAGTAGGTACCATCACGACCAGATTCCTCCGGGTATAGCCGAATTATTAGGTAAGTGAGATTATTACCTACTAAGGTGGGAATTTGGATTCTTGGATTGTTTTCACACCCATCGTGAGTTTTAATGATGCGTATTTTATTTGCATGCCTTGACTTGCTTGGCTTTTAAGACATTTTGGTACGGTTATCGTTTGGCACCTAAAGATTTACACAACATGGTGGTGATTACGCTCAATTCTTCTCTGTATGAGAGGAGGTCTATGCCCAGCAGTGGGACGATAAAAAAAGGCTGCTGGCAGAAGTTACCACCCACCAGGAAAAGTCTTGCTGCCAAGCGATTCGTCGTGTTCCGGCATAATGTCTGAACGGGAACGAGGACGGGTCTGAACAGTTGTATTGAGAAGTGTGCTTGGTGCGATGCACCAAAATAATGTTGTTGTGTCGGGAGTTTGGTCGTGGAGGGTCTCCAGCTCAACCTCCCTCAGGCGCAGCATCGTTGGTCGTGTTGTTGGGTTTAACATTGCATGACCTCCCTCAACTGCCGTTTTCCTTCCTATTCATTTAATTTTTTTGAGTGAATAGGCTCTTAATAAACTAGCGCGCTTTACCATCAACAATTGCATCTCTGCTTACCATCAGGCGGGATTGCGGTCAAGCACTAATTCTTCTCCTTCTCTGTATGAGAGGAGACCTGTGCCCAGCAGTGGGACGATAAAAAGGTTGTTGATAATGATGATGATAATTTATAATTATTAAAAAAAAATTACAGAAACTATTGAGCTTAAAAAATACGAAGACTATGTTCTTTATATGTTACGATTTTAGTTTCTACATTTAGTCTTTCAAGTTGACCATTGTGCTTGAGTATACTGT
The DNA here is from genome assembly GCA_037179545.1 of Sesamia inferens. NCBI lineage: Eukaryota > Metazoa > Arthropoda > Insecta > Lepidoptera > Noctuidae > Sesamia > Sesamia inferens. The sequence goes on along the minus strand of CM073933.1, from coordinate 27,060,952 downwards.
GAGTAGACAAAACTACTTATACTTTACTCTTATTAGGAAAGGTAGCTACGAAAGACAAAGCATATAATCACAATCAATCATCATCGAGATAAGCAGTAATTCCGTAAACATAATAACAGATGTCGCTACGCACCACGAAAATATTTATCAGATAATACCAACTTCTAAATTAGCCCTTTGAGGGAATGTGTTTATTGTGATGGATATTTTTTTAAATAATTATAAATTAGTACTTGACTGCAATCCCGCCTGATGGTAAGCAGTGAAGTAATCGTTGATGGAAAAGCGTACTAGTTTATTAAGAGCCTATTCACTAAAAAAAAACTGAGTGAATAGGTAGGAAGGCAGCAGTTGAGCGAGACGATGCAATGTCAAACTGTGGTTAAACCCACGATGCTGCGCCAGAGGAAGATTGAGCTGGAGACCCTCCACGACCAAACTCCCGACACAACAATATTCGGCGTATCGTACCCGGCTAAGATTGCAACACAACTGCTCAGACCCGTTCTCCGTACGGCTTCATCTAACATTTTTTTTTTTTAATAATTATAAACTAGCGCTTGACTGCAATCCCGCCTGATGTTAAGCAGTGATGCAATCGTTGATGGTAAAGCGCACTAGTTTATAAAAACCCATTCACTTAAAAAACTCAGTGAATAGGAAGAAAGAAGGCAGTTGAGCGAGGTGGCACAATGTTAAACCCAACAACCCGACCAACGATGCTGCGCCAGAGTGGGATTGATGTGGAGACCCTCCACGACCAAACTCCCGACACAACAACATTTGGCGCATCGTACCCGGCACACATCGCAACATAACTGCTCAGACCCGTCCTCCGTACGGCTTCACCAAACATCATACCTTTTGCACTATTCACTTTACACATCACACTTTGGTACATTAGATCACTCATCAGTGGTAAAAAAGCATAAGCTGCCCTATACTGGTAATTTTACAAAGTGTAACCATCGACATATTAGCCTAGTTAGAGTAAACAGTGACGCCAGCGTGCGTTCCGATGTACGGACGACAGAAAGTCAAGCTACCCATAACTTTCAAATATTCCCAATCAACCTTGAACTATATTGCTTGCCCTGGTCGGGAGACAGCATCGAACTCCCGGCCATCGTAGGCGCAGGCTTCCAGGCGGTGAGCAGTGGGCAGCTCGCCACCCGGTAAGGACCAGGCCCGAGTTGACGGCGCGTTGTGTTTTACGCGCGCCTTAAAGAGACGCCTCCTGGGTCAGGGTTGTGAGTTGGTTAAAAAGAATCCGTGGCCCTGGCCTGTAGGCAAATAAAGGAACACGGATAGGTTTTACTCAGTAAAAGTCTGACACGCCCTTCCGCTCCACCCAGAGCGGGAGATGTCATTTGATGATTTCCCTTCCCAAAAAAAAAAAAACAGCTATAACGCTTTAGCGATAAAGTTGAAAATCTAATAAAGATTTTTGACAGATTGTAGTAGCTTGTTGTGCTTAGCTGTCGTCTGTACCTAATTAACACGAGTCCTCATTCAGACTGTACCCATTAGCCTAGTTGGGATTCCCTACAAGTCTACTATAATCCATAAATGTAGGCAATATTATTAACCCATTACGATTATGCATCAACAACAATGATAATAATAAAATGTGAATATCTTATTCGATCCTTGCGCCACGCGAAGATAATAATCCTTGGACCCAATGGTTACAATACTCTAGACAGCTATTTATTCTGCCTTAAACGTTATGGTTACGTTGAGTCATATTTATTATGTCCTAACGTTAGCTTCCGGATCATTCATTTGTATTGTACGTAGTAATTAAAAGTGATTACAAGGCAAGAAATTGTGTAATTTGGTTAGAATAGACTTACTAATACTCTAACTTGAGTCTCAGTTATAGTCATAGGAATTATCTCTGTTAAGTGACATATCTAAAACTCCCGTGCTTTGGCTACACATAGTGGAAGGCTTGTACAACTGTGACGTCATTCGGTCGGTACCGTTTGTAAAAAATGAGAATTATGTTAAAAACATATTTTTTATGTTTATAGAAGGTCGTTTTGATGATAAAGCGTTATAATACTAGGTCATCTTACTCATGACGTTTTGGACATTTCATACATATGGACTGAAATATAATGTTGGTGCAACCAACAGGATTCACTAACGCGTCGAAAATATAAAAAAATAGAAGAAGGGGCGCCGCGCGGTGAAACAGCAGAGGGATCGCATTCCAGCAAGTTGCACAGTCAACTCGCGCGAGTTATAGAGAACCAAAGTTTTCCTTTTAGTAGATAATTGTTTTCGTGCGGCCCCAAACTTTGGACAATAATGATATCTATCCATGGTCGAAGATGACGTTTTACCATATCGTTATAAAAGGAATAACAAAATATGTTTGTATTGTTTTGTATCGAAGTTGTGCGAGCCCGCAATATAATATTTTGAATAATTATTAACCCTTTCAGGACCATAAGGTTATGAGACCTTATGCAAATATTTTAGCTATTTATATTGGCTTATTAGGTCTATAAAAAATAAATTTTCAAATCAAAACACATTAAAATATTATAGTTTTTTTGGAATTTTTTGGGACACCGTTGTCCCTATGGTCAATAAGAGATACGTTTCACTCAAACAATCTCAATTTTACTTTTATTAAGTTTTGCTTGTGGGAATGGGGTAATATGTTAATAAATAAGCTGATATTATAAATATACTGTTTATTAGTTGTGATAATCAGCGAAACAATTTCTCTCATTAGTATAACATAGGTGAACGTTACACAGAACACACATATTGTTTGTTCTATTTTCTTTTTTATATTTCGCACAATTTGCACACCTCTTTCTGGTGGAGGATTTTTCCATGGGGTGCATCGGTAATTGCCGCTTCACATATTTGCTCACTACACTTTTTTTTGCAGTAGGGACTCCACGTTGTCTAGTACTGTAGCCGTTTACCAAACTCCTGGCGACTACCTGTCTGAACTGCAAGGTGGACAGCAGGCTTCCCTCTAATTGCTTTTCACTGTGCAGCTTAGTATATATGGTATGTGCGTTATTTACTGATATATCGAACAAATCGAAGAAAAGCCGAAGGTAGTACTTTATCTTCGATCTTCGATCTATTTCATAGCACACCTTACGTTGATCCATCAGATCTACTCCACCCATATTTTTATTGTAATGTGACACAATCCTAGGACATTTGACGTCAATTTTGTCGCCTGAACCAGCTATGCGGCGCTTTACGATGTCCGTTTCTACAGGCGATAAAAAGTTGGTCAACAAATGTACTCCTTTATTATCCATCCATTTGACATAACTTATGCCATGGAAACTTGTTGTGTAAATATCGCCACGCTTCATTGTTTTGTCAGTAGGTGCAGTTTTTGGAAGATCTTTTCTGTTAGTCCGAACTGTTCCACACGCCTTAGTATTCTGATCAATCAGCTTATATTGTAGTAAAGGTGAATTGAAAAAGTTGTCCATATAAATTTCACATCCTAAGCCTTCAACCTTTTTTGTTAGCTGTAGTACTATTGATTCACCTAATCCATATTCTATTCCAGAAGTTCGTTTGCCCATATATAGATCAAATTCATATAGATAACCGGTCGCAGCATCACATCGACACCACAATTTGAAGCCCCATTTGACAGGCTTATTTTTTATATATTGCTTCATTGCATTATGCCCCTTGAATTTTATCATATGCTCGTCGATTGATTGTTTTACTGTTTAAAGCTAGTTGGGTCTCTTACCGCTTCGTTATTACAGAAATGTAGGTTCCGGCGAATTTCTTCGAATCGAGCCCTTGGCATAACATTCGATATGAATGGTACTGCCATGTCTGGTTCTGTAGACCTACTGGTCTACAGAACCAGGTCTAAGTCCCTCAATGATGGCAAGATATGATAGCCCATGACCAAATTCATACCAAGAAATGCTTTCATTTCTTCGAGATCAATAGTAAACTCCCGTCCATTTTGATGAGCATATCGTATTGACTCCGATACTATATATTGCACTAAATTATCAAAATTTGTCGCTGAACAAAATATATCAAATGGAGTCAATAGTACATTTTCAATTTCTTGACATATTTTCACTTTACCGAAGTCGTATTCCACGTCACGAAAAACATTTGGTGCGTATGTTCTCGAACTCCACTTGAAGACTGGTTGATGCTGTGTTACAGATGCTGATGTGGAAGGCTCAGGTCTTGTTGAATCAGTATATTCATTTATCGTACCCTCAATCTCCACGTCAATAATCCCTTGATCATCATCCTGTGTCAAAAGCCTTTGATCCTCTTCGTCAAGCAGTAAATCGTCCTCGTCGTCACTGTTATCAGCTATCAAAATCTGTTGTATTTCATTTTCGCTAAGTTCGAAAAGGCCGCGTCCTTTGCGAAACATAATCTGTAACGACACGAATAAGAAAATGAGGGTAATTGACGAGAAAACATCAGTACGACAACATAATTATTTCTCATAAATAGTATCTCTCTACGGCCATAGGGACATCGGTGTCCCTTTATGTTTATAATGACTTATCGTTATACATAACATAAATAATAGTTTTATAAATATATAAAATTAAAATTTACTTACCAGGCAATGATTATTTCACACTGTAAATACTTAAAAAATAGTTTTACAGCTTTCAAGCACTTTTACAAAATACACGACTCGCGCGCTTAACGAAGTGTCAGTTTTCAATAGCCATAGACAAAGAAGGCTATTTTTTTTTTTGTTGCTAGCATTTAAAATGAAAAACGTACGTTCAGAAACTATATTATTAACAAAAAGATAAAATAAGTTTCTTAATTACTGTTTTATTGTATTATTTCTATTTGGGACACCGGTATCCCCGTGGTCGTCAAAGGGTTAATGTGGTAGAAAACATATATTTTCAAACACGTTCTTTTGTTTGCTTTGTAAAAAAAAATATATATAGCTCTTATTCATTGGGCAAATAGATTATTGTTGTTTTATTTATTTGCATACTTTATTTGGTACGGCAAACAAAGCAACGGTAAAACAAAGGGTGATTTATTAATATGTATGACATAACAGGCGTTGAAACCGATATGTGCCAGTAGGTACAGAATGATATTCAATTAATAAGCAATATGCTATACAAGATAATTAATGAAAATAAAAGAAAATATTGTTTTGAAATCCATAACAGCTAGCCACCAACATCATCATCATTATCATTTCAGCCCAAAGACGTCTCCTGCTGGGCATAGGCCTCCCCTAAGGTTCTCCACGACGACCGGAACATCATCTTGCTCAGAAAATATAATTATTTGAGATCGTATATTAGGATAGTTAATTTGTATCAAACTCTATTACAAACTTGTTATTGAGGATTTCACGTAGAGAAATATTCCCTAGCAGCTATGGGTTTCACTTAGACAGTTCAACAATATTCATGGCGTTTAATTACGTTGTTGAACGGACACATTTTTCGCACATACTGAGCCATGGATAGCAATATGCTTCAAAATTATTCCATTTGATAGTAATAGCTTGTTACGCAATTAGGTGGTAGGACTAAAGCATGAAAATGGTTAATACAATTATTTATGGTCAAGGTATTCCCCAGGCGCTGGACACACAGAAAAGACGTAAGACGCAGACGGGGCACATAGCGTTGCGACGCTAAACATATAAAAGAGACGGTTGCCGTCTGCGCTTCTATACATTTTGTATGAAAGGGACGCAGTAGAGACAAATGTCCGCGCCATGTCTGCGTCTTACGTCTTTTCTGTGTGTCTTCTTCTTCATCTCAGCGTTAATCCCAGTCGTATCCGAAGCTTGTCAGCTTTGGAGTCTAGGGTCCGCTTTACCAGTCTAACTGCTCATTTTGGCTAAATTTCGATATTTTCCATGAAGCGACTGCCGTCTGATCTCCACAACTCGAACGCGATATCTAAGCATCGCAGTTAAAACGCTTGTTAGACTTTTGAGGGCTCCAACAACCTGTAACGACTGCCACTAGATGTTCGTATGGCAACCGGGACCAACGGCTCAACGTGCTTTCCGAGGCACGACCAGACTAGTGCAAATATTCATATTCATGCATACAAATATTTGCACTGGGCGGGGATCGAACCCGCGCCTCCTTGCGCAGCGGCCGCGTTCGCTACCGCTAGGCCACGTGTTTTCTGTGGGTACAGCGCCTTAATGCTACAAAATAAAAATAAAAAAACATTTGGCCATTTAAACAAATGAATTTTTAGCAATTTCCTATTAATTACTTATGTTTACATGGTAATATATAACGTTATTTTTTGTTAATGCGAAACCTGAATATAGTTTGTTCAGAATAAGCAACTGAATCGATTCCAATCATTTTTACACCATGTTATATTTTTTACCAAATACATTTAGACAGCTTACGATAGATCATAGTACTTGCGCACGGCCAACAGCTGACGCCAGAGTTCAACGTACCGCGCTCGCCCGCCCGAGCGGAGCTTTGACCATATTTTTGTTGGGACAACCAAGTAGAATAGCAAGCTCATAACTTTGTGGTTTTTCATTATACCTATCTTTTTGAAATTTTGTACATAGATTCTTTACTTAAAAATACTGGCAAGTGTTTCAGGTTACGCATAAAAAAATAATGTTATGTACGTCCAGTCATTACGAAACAGCTTTTATAATATTTTCTTCATCGAAGGATTTCATCAAACCAAGTATAAATTTGTCATACTAATTCCTAGAGCTTACATTTACTGCTATTCTGAGTAGATCTTTCTATTTACGCACATACGTACGTATATCATTTTTCATATAGATATAGTGTAATATTTAATCTCAGTTATACGTGACCTCGAGGGTAATAAACCCTTTAGCAAGAAAAACGATAACACACTATCTTAATCGGAACTGGTCAAACTATTTTTTAAGTTTTGACGTACATTCTGTTAATTCTTTACTATTATGCTGGGGCTACATTAGCGGGCGAAGATTCGTATCGCGTTGACACACAAAACATCCGTTGTCGGACATACACGAAATTCTTGTCTACATTGGCGGGCGAAAATTCAGAAAGCGGCCTACGACGAATATTCGTTATTTAGTTGTGGTGGCTGAGACGATGGAGGAAGCAATGCAAAAAGAACGTCAGACCCGCTTCAAAGTCTGGACGACACTAAAGTGACGTAAGTGTGGCCACTCAAGCGAATATTGTCGCGACAAGTCCTTTGAAGCGCGCCACTTTACCGACAGTGCCCCAATGCTACATCGTCTTCGCACGAATACATTGCATTGTAATGATGTACCCGGCCAAATACATCGCCGTAGCCCGAATATTCGCCGGAGCCCGCTAATGTAGCCCCACCTTTAGCAGTATATAAGGATCGTAGCAGTTGGGGTTACTTAGTCTTCTTACCCCCATGGGTTGATACACTCACACCGAGTGTAAATAAATATGTAATATGATTTATTCATTGTAATTTGTAGATTTTTTAAAATATAAATTACTTAGGTATATAGTGTTTGAACATATTCTGACCTACAGATGTCCTCTAAATTGGAGTGATTTCCTCTGAATTTCTATATTATTGTGAACTAATCTTTCATAAAGGATTTTTCCTGGTGATGCCATCTCCGCGAAGGCCTTTCACGACGTAATTTCCTATTTTATGACATCCATTCCAATGCTATTTTATCGTAACGCTCGTCTGATATTCGCTTATTGACTTGAGCAGTACTTTTAATCTTTATTTCCTCTTTCGTATCAATAGCAGATGCTCATTTCAATGCTTTTTTGTTGTATGATTGGCTTTCCTAACTCATTTTACGGGACTGTCTTGTAATTTTGACTTTTGAAAACTGCTTCTTGCTTAATTTCAATAAATGACTTTTGGTTTTACTATGCCTTTGCCATTGCTCCCTGATAACAATTACGGTGTCTAATGTATATGCGTTGGCCAACTATAAAAGACTGTTATGGACTTATATTGTAACAACTTTGATATTGTCTATTGTCAGTTTACACCTAATTCAGAACTTACCTACAAATAAGATGTTTCTAAAATTAAAACATCCGCATATCACAGAAAACAAAAGAAGTGATTAACTAAAAGCAGATAACAAAGCGGACAGCCAATCCGACAGTACGTGACGTATTGTAGTCGCGTATGATTGGCTGATGAAGCAGGGCACCGGCCACCGGATTAGTTAGCGCAATTAGCAGCTTAATTCTTATCTGGTAAAGTGTACCTATCTAATATCCATAGAGTCATTACAAACACCATGTTTATTTATTAAATACAACAAGTTACTAAAAATGCTAGAAGGTATATGTGCCATTATTCCTATTTTTTTAAAGTCGTATTAACATTACTGACTATGAATCTATCTATATTAATATATAAAGCTGAAGAGTTTGTTTGTTTGTTTGAACGCGCTAATTTCAGGAACTGCTTGTCCGATTTGAAAGATTATTTTTGCGTTGGATAGCCTATTAATTCAGGAATGCTTTAGGCATAAAAAAAAAATCAAATATTAATCCTTAAAGAAATAAATTAATAGTCTTTAATTGTGAACGAAATTGTCCTTGACATCACTTAATTTTGATTAACATCTTATAAGATACTACAGTTTTAGAATCTATACTAATATATAAAGGTGAAGAGTTTGTTTGTTTCAGTGCACTAATCTCAGGAACTACCTACTGGTCCGTTTTGAAAAATTCTTTTAGCCTTGGTTAGCCCATTAAACCAGGAGGGTAATATTGTTTTCGAAAATCATTCCTTAATTTTTTAGGAGTTTAGGAAGTTTGCACGAATTTCCTTTCTTTTTGAAGTAAGAAAATTGAAATTTTAAGTGAAATAGAAGAAGTGTAATAATGTATCTATAGTAATCGACTCTTTTGGGATTAAAATAAAATGTTCAAATAATTACGCTTCACGCGAACAAAGTGGCAGGCTGCCGCTAGTCTCTGCTAAAAATGAAGAAAATACTTTATGTAAATTGAGCCATTCTTAATGTCTATTGCAGTTTAGGGAACTACGCACTAGCGTAGAATATTTCAAAGATAATTTAAAAAAAAAGTTTTTTTTTTAATTGCTGAATGAACTAGTGTACTCATAGCAGCTGTATGTAGCTTTAAGTTTATCAAGTAGTATTTTGTTTACGACATCGTGTAAAAGTATACTATGTATAAGTTATACATATACGCCATATTAAAATTTCAATGATGAAGGTGCTTATTTCATTGTTAGTGCAACCAGCCCCTATTGTGCTTGTAAATCAGTCTTTTCGTGCTGCTACTCTAAAATAACATACATATTTCCCCTACCATTTGCATTTGCTCAAGGAATTTTCTTTCATTTTTAGATGCGGCGGTGTTGCCTATGTTTCATACCAATATTCGATGTGAAACTATTCAAAGGAAGTTTTAAGTGTGCAACCAGCCCCTATTGTGCTTGTAAATCAGTCTTTTCGTGCTGCTACTCTAAAATAACATACATATTTACCCTTACCATTTGCATTTGCTCAAGGAATTTTCTTTCATCTTTAGATGCGGCGGTGTTGCCTATGTTTCATACCAATATTCGATGTGAAACTATTCAAAGGAAGTTTTAAGTATGTTTTTGTTGATAATCAATATTTATTATCAATAAAAATCTATTTCATTAGCATATTATTATTATTTTAAGTACTTTTTTTATGTAATGTTTAATTAATACAATATGTAAAGAAAACCCCGTCCGAACCATAAGGATAATAAAGGTTAGGTAAACACACAACCAAATAAAATATGAAATTTTACATAATCATCATAGTAACAATACCTACAAATGAATTTTGAAGTAAGTTTTTTTTTCTGGGAATTAATTCCAACTTCCCCAAAATTTGGATTTTTTTTTAAAAGTGTCAATAATTTCTCCATTATTATGAGCGATGCGTACCCTGCCCCCTTTCGTGCGTGTATTGTATTAACGTATTGCCTACCGCTGTCTCCTTTTGAGAAATAATATTTATTTTTCTAGGGGGATTTTTTTTAAGTTTAGCCCGGCTTTGTAGGCATTAGTAGAATCAGTTGTGGATACCTAACAATACTTTCACGGATCAGACAGGGTTTTCTTTACATATTGTATAATAAGTGAAGCATAAACTGATTTAAATATATGTATGATCTACAGGCAACTATTATGATCAATAACTGCCACAATATTATGTATTAAAATAAAGACTTTGACGGTTACTTCAGGGTTACGGATCTCTAATACATTAGCCCATAATTAAATAACAATAGTATCAAAAACACGTTTGTATTTACAACGTTAAGTTGGATTATTCGCATTAACTCTCTGTTTCTAGGAATCTTTAATAAGCTGTGACAGATATCGCGATTACAATTACCTATCAATGATAACATTGGGCACAGAACCGTAAAATCTAGCCGAGTACACTCCAAAATACAAATTTTACAAGCATATTATAAAATATAGATATTAAAAACATTTGAAGGTGATACCGATCTTGTTTGAAATGTTTACGTTTTTCTTCCTCACATAAATTGCTTAATTAATTTAGATTGTTGTTGTGCTGGGAGTTTGGTAGGGTCTTCAGATCAATCTTCCTTTGGCGCAGCATCGTTGGTTGTGTTATTGGGTTTAACATTGCATCACCTCGCTCAACTGCCGTCTTCCTTCCTATTCGCTCTGTTTTTCTGAGTGAATAGGCTCTTAATAAACTAGCACGCCTTACCATCAACGATCGCATTACTGCTTTCCATCAGGCAGGATTTCGGTCAAGCCCTACTTTATAATTATAAAAAAAAAAAGATTTCACTGGCGCCAATTTTCTTGTTCAGATATTAAACTAATTATAAGCTAAGTGCATCTTTTTTCTTTCTATTTCATTAAGAAAATGATAGAAGATAACTTATTAGTTTAATCCTGTCAAATTAGTCCAAGCCTGATGTAAATTGACGTATTTTTGGTCGGCATGCTTATAACTGTCCATGGAAGACCTTAATTTTAATAAACTGATCCCGAATACCTCGCCCATTTCTTAAAATATTCTAGAGAATTGCAAATAGTTTTATCTATGCGTAGGTTTCATCAGTTAAAATGGGATTTCATACAGTATATTAAGTACTTTCTACTTGTACTTTGTAATTTCAACCGTATTCATTTATTTTATTTATCCATTCATTTAGTTTAGATCGATAGGTATTTAATATGAATAATTAATGAAATTCCGTTTTATCATTAGGTATTGCGGTATTGCTTACGAGTCTAGTAATCGCGCAATCATGATTCGTAGTGGTGACTCAAGATATATGTATAGGTAAGTACTCATGTGATTCACCTTTATTAACATATTTGGTACTACCAAATCCGTTTAAAGGCCAATCACTACAACTAACAAGCATGGCAGATTATACATATTTGCAACCCAAATGACTAAAAACTAAAGGATAAGGTTGCTGTAAAACCCTTATAATTTGTTGTAATTTACAACAAATTATAAGGGTTTTACAGAGTATTTAGTTCTATTTCCAGCCAGTTAATGTATTTTTTAAATTTTATTAGGTGATCAATTAGTTATCTAATTCCGCAACCTATACGTTTCGGTACCTACCTACGGAGTATATAATCCCTAAAATATATAAAATCAATTAAAGTAAATTAATGAACAGTAATTTATAACGATGTGTGTGTGCCCATATTTTTATAATATTTAAGTAAATATTATAAAAATATATATAAATATATTATAATATTTAAGTAAATATTATAAAAATATGGGCCCGATAAAAATCGAATGTCTATCATGGCCCTGTAAGTAATGAAGGCTGGTTGCGCGTGCGCCACCTACCGCAGTGTGAAAAGTACGTGACGTTAGCTATTATTATTACCTTTGAATGGTTGAACGTGTCAAGTGTCTTGTCCTCTACAATACTGCTGACAAAAACAGGTAGTAAGGTCTAAAAATATCAAAAAAAAACCTTTCCAGATTACTTTACTTTAACAATTATGGCTACGAAAAGAAATGATATATCGTTGATGTATCGAATCTCTAATTCATCATGACTGTATACCAAATGCTGAGTAGCTGCCCTTGTGAACGGTCTTTAAAATAATATTTATATTGCCACATCAATACTAAACTGTTTCAACAATATCGTGATTATAAGTAGATACGCTTCGATACTGACGTACAAACATTCCGAAAATTCCTGGAAAATTGGATTACATAGATTTTGTAGTAGGAAAGGTTTTTGTTTTTGGGCCAGCCAATCACATATGTTATCAATAAATTAAAACATCATTATAAATAGTTTTGCTATCGTACATTGGAAATAAAATATGTTAATGTTGAATTATCTGATGCATTGTCTTTCATCAGATCTAAGAAAATAATGACGCTTTACTTATCTTATTTTACATCAATTTATTGTTGTTGTAGAAATAGGGAAAACTACAATTTAATTTTTGTCATGATGATTAAGTAAAATACCCCCAATAAGTTTACTTAGATAGGTACATAATCGGCCTATATTAGGTATTTTAGCTGCTGGGACGCATACTTCCTAGCAGCTAGAAGAAGTGAGCCATAATTCATCATGCGAGCCCAGCGCGAGTTGGCAGATGTCACATCGTTACATGTAATCGAATTTTTGGTTATAGGACATGTCGGTTTTCTCACCGCTTTGAGGAGCAGTTTTGATGAAAGAATTTACACAGTTAAGTTTGCTGCTACCTCAGTATGTATTTATTTCTTGTAGGTGTGGTCTATATTACCCATGTAAGCTATATTTGATTACTCAGTTTTAAATATTCTACAGGTATTGCTCAATTGCTAGCTATATTTGGATCTTCTAAAAGCCTTAATAAAGTGGTTAAACAGCATTGAGGTAATGAAGTGCCGTAATCGGATCTACGAGACCTTAATACAAGATTGTAAAGTGTAGGTGGTATTGTGATCTTTATGTTATCCGGACCTAAGGAGATATCTTTATTGGTATTCAATTGAGATAATGTACCTACTTTAAATGCTTATTTAAATGACTAACAATAAAAATGATTGTAATCGCGTGTAGTGACGACGTGCGAAATGTCCGGGCGACAGCACTTCAAGTTACCCGAAACTGTCTAATACTTCTAATCAATCTTGAGCCTTAATGATTTAGTGATAAAGTTGAAAATGTAATAAAGAAATCTGACAGATAGTAGTAGCTTGATGTGCTGTCGTCTGTACTGTTAAAGTCTCTCTTTGATTAGTTCATCTGAACTTAAAATCGTTCATTATTATTTTATGTCTTCAACTAAGCTTAGTAAAAATGCGTAATTTTATGGAGCTTGGCACTTTGTATGAAATTGAACTTGCGGTTGAAGTAGCGTTGAAATAAAAATTAAAATGTTGTAGGTAGGTAAAAACCCCAATTAAAAATACGTTTTGTGCACCGAATGATTATTATTAAGAAACTATATTATGTTTCTTAATGATAATCTACATATGACATAGTCCACATAGCTATGACGTTGACTTGCGCAATTTGCATGTGGGTAGAACAACAGTTTTGATAGTAGATCGTTATCATGTAAGATAATCTGGATTAAATTGATTATTGATCGATGATATTGATAAAAAATTTATTGTTTATATTGATACGTCTTTAGGTACTAACGCTCAATAAACTACTTCTAACATGCCGTTAATAAAGCAATAAAATAATAGGTATGATGAGTGAAGAAAATCCCCTATTCAGGGGCAATTTCTGTGGGAACATTTTGACAGATTTCAAGTTATTAAATGGTTGTTCAAACTGTGCCTTAGTCATGAGAGTAATTCAATTTATTAATTTCTACCGACTATAGACCTTCAGTTAGCAACCAGTTAACAAATTACTGAAATACACATGTTATTCAAAAGCAATCTTCTTTGCTACTAAGATGGTATGTTTATAAAAATATACCTACTCTATGACTGTGTATGCTGATTGTCAACTTTCAATTTTTTTTAAATTATTATAACCTTGTGCAGTGATGCAATCGTTGATGGTAAAGCGCACTAGTTTATTAAGCCATTATTCACTTAAAAAACTTTGGAATAGGAAGGATGACAGCAGTTGAGCGAGGTGATGCAAAGTTAAACCCAAGACCAACACGACCGACGATGCTGCGCCAGAGGGAGATTGATCTGGAGACTCTCCACGACCAAACTCCCGACACAACAACATTTGGCGCATCGTACCCGGCACACATAGTAACACTACTGCTCAGACCCGTCCCCCGTACGGCTTCACCAGACATCATGTCTTAGCACAACGAATCGCTTGGCGGTAATACCATGTCTGGAAGGTGGTTACTTCTGCCGGCAGCCGATGTTATGGCCTACCACCGAGAAATACGTATTTATTAGCAGTATTGCTTGCACGGCGCTCCATCCTTTACGCTATACAGCTTAAACGTACATTTAAGGCAAATTAATACCTATGAAGTAATTCATAGTACCTACCTAATTGTTTTGATTTCAAACTTACCTACATACTACGTAAAGCATGCATGCATGGTAACTTACGGTAATAGGAACAATACATTCACCCAACAATTACATTTACGACTGATTTGCCTTAGGAACAAGTTGAACAAAGGTGAATGAATCGGTGGAGGTAGATACTATAGAAACGGAACTATTATCTGAATAGAATCCACTTAATTAGTTCCCGCTGAGGAAATGCGCCATCTACGAGCCCATTGTTCGTTTGCTCCCGTGATTTTTGCCCGGGACTCTCCATGGTAGGGTTAACAAAAACCTTGTTGATATTTTAAGGGATATGTAACTTTTTATTTCATTTTATATTATCTGACCCGACAGAATTTGGACAGGACGAATCTGTCCAAATTGCAATCATCATCATCATCATCACCATTTCTGCCGAAAGACGTCCACTGCTGGATGTCGAGAAATCCTTGGGGGAGGCCTATCCCCAAGGATTTCCACAACGACCGGTCCTGCGCCTCCCGCATCCAGCGGTTTCCCGCGACCTTCAACAGGTCGTCGGTTCATCTTATCGGGAGGGCCTATCCACGCTGCATCTTAAAATGCGTCATAATTGCGATCATTCATATATTTTTTTTCGATTTACCAAATTTTCCACGTTTTGCTTTTCAAAATTATTTTTTTTAACTTTCTTTTATCCTAAAAACCTTTTTCAGAATACATAACCAACATTTAAATGAAAAAAATAACCAAAGCAGCCTAAATGTGCTCAAATTGTGCGTTTACCAATGAACATCATTTCATTTTATTTTGTGTACAATAGATATGTTTAACGGAAATGGTATGTAAATACATGCCAAGGACACTGCTTTCGATGGTATTAAATATTGATGTCTATAGGAATGGGGTTTTTAATCCTATCTTTGCATGTTCGGAAGTTATGAGAATCTTTAATACATTGATTGGAACAAAATTTTCCAAATTTAAATAAATACATCACTAGCACTAAGTTTATCGTGATATTGACAAGTAACGTCCGAAGTTACGAGTATCGATCTACGTAGAGTGGAGACACGTTCGTGATTTGAATTTAAGAACCTAAGAAATTCTTCCAATATCGTTTGATACCATTCAAAGAAGCTATGCCCTTGGTATGTATGTATATACCCTTTCCGTTATACATTGTATAAGTAGATGTTACTCTTTATGATAAAAAGTAAACATGCTGTTTTTTTGCAGCATATAATGCGATACTACACTATGCACGAATAGCTGTTTATAATGATTCTGTAAAGTAGGTAGAAGTAATTGTTTCATTTTTTTTATTTGTGAGAAATATAGGTAGCGGTAACTCCTCATATCCAATTAATTCTTATTCGATAATTATGATCGATTAAATTATCATTATTCAAATCTACAATTGTACCTACATAATTTTTCGGGACTTTTCCTAAACCATATTTTATATGGTCACACGCTTGCCAGTCTAGGTCCGGGTAGACAAAAGACACATTTAGGTGCATCCGGGTGCTCCCGGATAAGTAAAGCAAAAACCCGGTAATTCTGTACGGCATTACGTATTGTTCTCTTTTATGAGCTAATAGTTCTTTCAAGCAAGCTCTGAAACTTATGTGATGGTTGGTCTTGTTCTATTCTGTAAAAAAAATAGTAAAAACAAGTTAACGAATTGTATAAATAGGTATAGGGAAGAACAATGTAACAGATTGTTTTTGCAACTATATATAATAATCCTACAGACAATGAGAATACAGATTCTTAGTCATTTTAACAATCAATTCAAACCTATCTAGATCGCGTTTTACGAGCTTATGTCCTATTAGCTTTTTGCTAACCAAACCAACTGAACATACCATAAAAGCCCACTTGTCAATAATAACGATCTGTGAAATTTCTATATAAATAACAACGTACTAGTAATTCTACCATATAAAATTTTGCGAAAATCCACCATGCAGGCTTAGGTTAAATATGAACTGGAAATATACATAGATCATATGTGCAATGATCTAGCGAAGAGTAGCGCTTCACGCCAGTCCCTGCAACTTGAGACATATTTTCATACATTTCTTAACGCTTAATACGATACATCATCCCGTTTAATACGCCCGCGCTCAGGCAATACGCCCGCACTCGAGGCCGAAGTTTTAGTGGAATGGCTTCATCAAGCACGAGCTTTAAAACTGCCCATAAGTGGCCCCATAACATAATATGCGAGAAAGCGCGTAAGATTGCTGAAGGATTAATTGATCACTGATTTTAATGCTTCAAATGGCTGGATAGATCGCTTTAAAAATCGCAACGGCATTGTGTACCGTCAAATCAGTGGGGAATCGGAGACAGTGGTACAACAAGATGTTGATACATGGATGGCAACTTCCCAAATTGTTGCTAAATTACGAACTGCGAGACATTTTTAACGCGGATGAATTTGGTTTATTTTTTAAATTGATGCTAGATAAATCCTATGTTTTCAAGGGAGAATATTGTCATGGTGGTAAAGTATTAATAAGTCTTTTAATTGGTAATGCATCAAAATCTTTCTGTCAAATTAAAATAAGTGATTATTTTAAATAATGTATTGAATGTGCATAATTTAAAATCATAAGAACAAAATACATAATAATATGTAGTACGTTCGTTTTGTTTTCCCTATCCCGCATAATACGCTTTCTCGCTTAAGACGCGTTTTTGGTGGGATCCCTGAGAAATCGTCTTGAGCGGGTTTTACTGTACACAATTAACTGAAAAGTAATATTATAGGTACATACTCATAATTATATTGAGGTGCTCTCAGTATGTAAGGTATGCTAGAAACCGATTAATTACATAAAACTTTTGTTCAATTCGTGTCATTATATTTTATACTTTCTTTTTATTTTCATGGATGTAGCTCTAAGGAAGTATAATAACGTGAGATAAGGTGCATACATGACGAAAGAAATAAAAAAAAAAAAAATTTGCTTAATTTATCAATCAGGATTAGTTGTCACGAATTAAAGATTTATCATTTTTCTAGTAAAAAGTTGCAATAATCGTCTTAGTCGCAGATTTGTAATTACATGTAATGGTGCATTTAATTATACACATTACATAATGCACTTATTTTAATGCAATAATGAGTAGGTATCTGTAAGTTATCTCAAAAACTAATACATTCATTTGCAAAAAAACGGGCGGTTTAGATTTTCGTTCATCTTTAAAAAGATACAATACAAAAAGGTTTCAATCGTTTGTACACGTTACTGGCCGGTTTTAAAAATGCCGTGGTATTTAAAAAAGTACATGCTAAATTCAAATTTTCATTTGATGCTCATTTTTAACAGAAAACCCCTTTTTATCTTACATTTTTGGCGCAAAGTTCCAGAAGTTAACATCGACTTTCATAACTTTTATTAAATTTTTATTGATTAATTTCATATCCTTGACTGTAAAAGCTTTATTTATTGCTGTTTGGCTGTATAAAACATGGTAGATAAAGTAGTAAAAGCTACCAAAATTATCGCGCTGCTTGAAGAGGGTTGCAGCCAATGCTTCGTGGGTAGGGGGCTGAATGTTAGTCGGTCGACGGTCCAAAGGACCTGGCAGCGATATCAGGAGACTGGTTCCGTTGAGATAAGGCCTGGTTCTGGAAGAAAACCATGTACCCAACCGCGGGATGATCATTTTCTTGTGAGTCGCGCATTGAGAAAACGCAAATCTTCGTATGTCGATCTTAAGAACAACCTTTAAGAAGTAAGAAATGTGCATATTAGACTATGGACAGTCAGGAGGAGGCTTCTCGTTGCCAATATACGCAGGCACCGCCCGGCCCGCGGCCTCAAATTACCCCGTGAGCACTGAGTTCACAGACTTAGGTTCGCTAGAAATTGGACTCAATAAGATTGGAATACGGTTTTGTTCTCAGATGAAGTCAGGATATCACTGTTCGGTCAAGATCGACGTCAGCGAGTGCTAAAAAGACAAGGAGTACGCTTTGCAGAGGCATGTTTCGAAGAAATCACATCACACCTTAGGGTGGGGGCTCTGTTTTGTTTTAGGCAGGAATAAATTCAATGGATCGTACAGAGTCAGTCTTCATTGAAAACGGCTCACTGATGGGCATCGAAACATAACGGCCTAATTTCTCATACACAACCCGTATTGGCTGCGCTAGGTGAAGACTCGATTTTTATGGACGCATGACGATGCCTGAGGTCGGCATTTGTCGTTTGGATTTGCCAGCTCGAAGTCCCGACCTCAAACCCATTGAGCATGTCTGGGACGTTCTGAAACGGCATGTGAGATCAGTACAACTGGTTCTGCAGACCATCAGAGAGCTGAAGAATGTGATTACTGCAAAGTGGGAACTATTCCGAAAGCAAGTATCCGGGATATACTCGCTAGCATGCTTAGACGAATTCAAGCTATGATTTTATCTAGAGGGGTCACTCGATACTAGCGCTTGACTGCAATCTCGCCTGATGGTAAGCAGTGATACAATCGTTGATGGTAAAGCGCGCTAGTTTATTAAACCCATTCACTTAAAAAAACTTAGTGAATAGGAAGGAAGACGGCAGTTGAGCGAGGTGGTGCAATGTTAAACCCAACAACACGATCAACGATGCTGTGCCAGAGGGAGATTGATATGGAGACCCTCCACGACCAAACTCCCGACACAACAACACTTGGCGCATCGTACCCGGCACACATCGCAACACAACTGCTCAGACCCGTCCTCCGTACGGCTTCACCAGACATCATGCGGGAACACGACGAATTCATTTCATTTCAAACAAATAGTTTCTGAGATTAGCGCATTCAGAGATTTGAAACAAACAAACTTCAGCTTTACAACATTAGTATATAATATGTACGTATAGTAGACAAAGTACCTACAATATTGATTGAGTTTTCAATGTGTAAAAATGTGAAAAAAAAATGTTACTGAGCTGTTGAAAATTTATTGAGGTGGTTTATTTGTACAGTATAATATATATAATTGTTTGTTTTATCCCATAAAAAAACTTATATCATGTTCACTTTCAAAAATTACACTAAACATTTCAACACAGGTATTTTTTAAATCAATCAATTTTGTAATGCTCTTTGATAGAAGACAGTAACTGCACCGAAAATGGCAACAGCGCATTGTTGGGTTCAAATAGAAACTATCACTGATAGTATCTCTAAAAATAAATTAATATTATAACTATATACAAGATAACGGCACAAGATAAGAGCACAGGACTTTATAAGCCAGTAAGAGCCTTTTTAATAGGTATCCGCGTTTAATGGCAGCCACTGTCAAAAGTTTTAAGTAGCGTTAATTCTTTTGGGACGTTAGATTAATGCGTCACCTAATTAAATATTTAAAATAAAGATATTAGGCACTGCCTTTAGGAGACAGATTTTTTCTGAATAGAAATGTCCCAATTTATTTTATAGTAGCTGGTAATGAGGCCCGCACTGCTAGATAAAAATACTTTTCTGGCTGGATTTCTTTTATTTAGAATAAATAGGTGTTGGAATAAAGTAGTAGCCATTTAAAATAGGTAAATAATTAGTATGTATGGTTTTTGCTGGTCTAAATTCTTCTGAGTCGATTAAACATATACTCGTACAACTGAGTCGTGCCGTTCACTTTTGTTGAGCTAACTAGTCCTTTACCTTAGATACCTAAACTACAGTTTCTTTTTTTGGAAATGTATAGCTTCTCTTAAAAGAACGATCTACATTAAGTATATTCTAATGTTGATTGAGGTAGATAATTTAATCATCTAATTATGCATGGTTTTATTGAGCGTCCATGTAATGCATTTTTGGGGATTTCTTTTATTATAAACTGTAAACAAACATTTCTGATTATTGACTTTTTTAGAGACTGAATTTACTGTTAATAGATAAGATATGACTGTCAATGGACTTTTCTACCCTCGAGAAAAAAGAATACGAAGATACCATTTCATTGTTTATAGAAACAATACCTTTGTCACTCACCACCCTCTAAATATATTAAACTGAAACGCATCCCCAACTCTGTATAACAAACAAAGCGTCCTAAGTGGGTGCTTAATTAAGAAATGCTGAAGTGTTTTGATGGTGGCACATTAATTTTATCTTGTTTTTCTGCTTTCGCGACCAATTATCTTGGCGAGTTCGTGGGGAGTCTTCGTTGGGAGTTTTAATTTTATTCGCTTGCCCCAATTATATTTCGCTCTGCGATCAACATTCATAACTACTATGTATTCAAGAACTCGATCTGATGTTACGTATTGTTTCTCCAAAACTTCTATTGTCGTGTTTCTCAACTGTTTTGTCATCATCATTATCATCATCAGTCTACAGCAGTCCACTGCTGGACAAAGGCCTCTCCTATATCACGCCATTTTGGGCAACTTTCATTCAGTTACTACCTGCTATTCTGCGAAGATCGTCGCTCCGCCTAGCCTGAGGTGAGTGTACCTTACGTTTACCGACTCCGGACTCGCGGTCTCCACTCAAGAACACTTCTACTCCAACGTTCATCGCTTCTATGACTAATATGGCCGGCCCATTGCCATTTTAATTTGATTATTCTGTGGGCTATATTGACAACTTTGGTTCTTTGCTGGCTCATCTCGTTGCGGCTTCAATCCCTCTGAGAGAGTCCAAGCATAACCCGATCCATAGGTCCATGAGGGAACTTGAATTTATGGACCTGCCGTACCGTGAGTGTCCACGTTTCTGCTCCGTAGGTCAACTGTGTATTTTGTATATGATTTTATTCCTTGGTTCATTATTAAAATGAATCATTCATGTATTGGTTGGAGTCGAGAGCATGAAGTGGTTTCATTATACATAAACAGTGTTAATATATTGTATAACATTACTTATCGCCTTGCCTCTGGCGTTCTCTGCATAAGATGGGGTTTGAACATAAAGTATTACAAAAAAAAAAAAATTGTTTTAAGGAATAGTATAAGTATGAGCCTTATATAGGTATAGCAATAGAATTTTTTTTTTGTCAGTCGTATCCAGATTTTAGCTAAGATCTATATCAAAACTATTTATTTAAACGTGATTCAGCATGAATGGCTATCCAAGATCTTTTAATTCCAATTAAATCATTAAACTTAAATTCGTGCAGGTCTTTATTCTTTTCTATGAACGGATATTTCGTATTAGTCAGGTTTTTGACCGTAAACCTTGGCGATACCCAAAAAGTATATGCAGATTTTACGATGAACCTTGTATTCTCTTAATATGACTTTGAGAAGGTTATTTTCGCGTCAATTTGATATAACAGCTTACTTACGTATTTATAAGATGTAGTAATAATATGAACACCAGTTTTAGAAAAGTCCATAACCTATCAAGGCCTAGTTCATGCCACTGTTTTAGTGTATTCGGCATACGAGCAAAACAGTAATAGTATAATAGTGAAATAGTGTTTTCTGACCCTGAAGCGTGGATTAAATGAATATTTTATGTTATTTCCTAATATTTTAATATCCATTTTATTATTAATTTATTTTTGTAACTGCCTATCATATGGATTATATTGGATATATATCCAATATACCTTGGCAATCCAAAATAATAGGCAAGGTACCTCGTCCTTTCGGAATTCCAGTGCGTTATAATGAGATATAAGCCTTTTTTGGAATTAATTTTATTTTGTTTTGTTTTTCCTTTTTATTTATACAGTTTAGTTTGTGATCTTTTTGTAAGAATCAGAATAATACTTTTACTTTTTCCTTAAGAAATATTTTTCTATAATAAATAACTCACTATATCGGAGTCCAATAGTAGAATCTCTTCGCTTATTTTGTGGTCGGCCTCTTCGCTTTGTTCCCCAATGCTCCTAATTTCCCTTTGTCCCAAGTTACGTTTACCGTAAAAAAACCTTTGCGGAAGAAATTTTCTTAATACTTGACGTTCTAAACGTTAATTAAGTGACGAAGGAATATGAAAAAAATCCTGTGATACTTTTTAATATTTTTGCGTCAATGGCAATTTACTTTGTCGAAGTTTAATTTCGTTTTGGACCGTTTTACCATAAAATAGAGAATTATATATTGAGAAATATCTGTAGGTAAATTAGATTAGTGAAAGTCGTCACCTGTTTAAAAGGGTTCTCCATTAATTATACTTCATGGATATAACACAATTTGACGACACGTTTGGTGCAGTGATTGAGGGATCGACTACTTCGATCCCCGTACAGAATATATTTATTCCGTATGGCCTACAGGTAGTTGTTCCGGGTCTGGTTTGTGTATGTGACATTAAATGTTTGTAAATCGCACCAACGACACAGGACTAACTCTTATGTGGGGGTCAACGGAAAAAATTGGGTAGTAGGTACTCAGGAACTGATGCCTCCTAAACTAGGACAAAAGCCCGTGTTTCAGGAGTCAGGGTTCCTCAAGGTATGACACAAATGGTATAAGGTGACGTGCAACTACTTATATGAACATAAATACAGCTAGTGAAATAATATTTTTTTATACGCAATGTGCGTTTTTAGTGCGGAATAAACTAATTTTCTTTTTTCTATAAGGATAAGACCATAGGGAGTCGTACTTGTACAGATGGTCCATATAGATAACACACACATACATATCTATGAGTGATTGGGGATCGAAATTTCATGCCATGCAATAGAGGAAAACTAGGTCCAGCAGTGGACTTCTATGAGGTTGATGACGGAAAGTGAAACGACTATACAGCTTTTACTACACGAAATTAATAGCGTAAAATATTATGTATTCTATTTCCTACATATTATTAGATTAATTAATAGGGCTCACGATTTTAACCCGGCGTTCATAATTTCAAACACCTTTCTTACATGTAGCTGTAGTTACCAAAGTAAATAAGCTCCGGGAAGAAAAATACCCAGCGCTTTATTGAGTGCTATACCTTATGTATCTATATCCATAGGATTGACTATTTATAGGTTTGACTATTTAGGTAACCTTTGTTAAATTGGGTTTAGATGCTTACTTGGATATTGACAATGTTATTCTAAAAATCTACATTTCCGTCACCGTTCCAAGGTTTTCTTTGGTCATTTACACAGGTTTCTTTAAAAAAAGGCTTTTTTGCTATACCCACTAACGCCGTCCACGAAGGCCACGTACTCCAGGCAATTCTTTTCATCTGTCGCACCTGACGACGTCATGGCCCATTGTAAATTCATACGAGAGCCTTGTCCTGTCAGCTATTACGTTTTATTATGTCTTAAGAATATTTGTGTCAAGAACACAGGGCATTGGGTTTTTCTGTCTCTGCTGTAATGGCCGTCAAATCGTCATAAACTTGGTCATCTGCACTGCTGGTATATGATTATTGTGACGCATTGGGTTCATGGTTCTTATATGATCTGCGATTGCTAATTGGATTTTACATTAAATTATAGCGTGTGTGTTATTAATAAACTGGCTTGTTACCTTTGTGATAGAAGGCGCGGTGACACGAAATATTATGACCGTTTAATGTTAAAATCAAAATCAACAGGTTCTCTCACTTATTAAGTAAGACAATGGACCTACCTACGTATATTATAGCTTCATAGTTCCTAAATATGGTAGCAAAGATAGTAAAGGTAGTCTCTTATCTACTGCATAATAGATGTGATAATGATTGTTTAATGTGTAGCATAGCACTTTTCTCATAATGTGAACTTAGAACACGTTATCTATGTTTCTTTTCCTATTCCAAGCTTCTTATATACTGTACATTATGTAAGGAAACATAATATACGCCCGAGGGAGAGCAGCATTAAAATATCGCGTTTCCTACTACTATGATCGTCAAGGTCGATGTCGATGACCCCGTTATTGTTGCTAATACAATATACAGCCAATGTTATGTGTATATAAGCATAAATACGTATTCTATATTAGTTTAAAAATGAACGTGTGGGTTGGAACCACGACATTACCTTGCAAATTTCCACGTAAAGTTATCCTTACATTTTTTATAGTTTGCCTATTTACAGCAATGTCAAGTTTGTTATGCTATAAGTTATCTTCTTCAAATTCTACTCTGGGATGGACACGAATAAAGGAAATGCCAAAAACACTATATAAGCCACGCATTTTTTTATACAACACAAATAAACAAATAGTTAGAAAACTTGGGTATTGTATTGGTTTGGCTGGGTATTGTAGTATCAGAGGGCAGACGGGGGCAGTCGCTCCAAGTAAATCAGTTGCATCCGGTGAGAGTTGAAGCCGAACGCAAAAGAGTTGGGAAAAGGCTTGGCAGGGACGAGTAAGACAAATTTGATTTGTAATGAAACTAAAATTTTGTATTTTATTTTTATGCGATGGCAAAGACAAACTTGTACTGTTTGCGAAGAAAGTATGCCGGTTATAAAATGGGTAAATATTTATTTAATCTTCTCGTAAAATTTTGATCTTCTAATGATGGTAGTTTAAATACTGCAATGATTTGTAATATTTTCTCCTTTATTTCAATCTAGGTATACCTATGTTACGGCAAATGTGATTATTATGGTTGTTACTAATAATAACCAGTAATTATTAATATTTATCACATGATTTGGTAAATGTAATGAAAACTGTGAAATTTATCAATTTGACTGGTTTTTATTAATAACTAGCGACTTACCCCGGCTCGCACGTGGGTAAATGATGTAGTCCTCAAGAAACTGTGGCCATTCAATAAAACTAATGTCTACTGTACCGCCCATCTGCCAATATCTGACTCTGCAAGATACATCGACCTTATTATCCATGGATAGCCAGTTCCACCACCTTTAAACAGTATGAAAGTCTACTGGGGTAGGAAGTTTGTTCGAAATAATGGTCCCCCGCTCCGGCCCACTCCCTCCGCAGTTTAGGCAGAGAAACACTCAAGTAGCCAGCGGCCGGCAAGGGCGCGAGCGGCACGCGGATTTTTTCTGGTGTTTAGTTTTGAATAAATCGTGATATCTCCTGAATGAAACAACCAATTCCAATAAATCAAAAAGACATCTACTGCTGTTGAAATTACCTTTGATATGACGTAATTTATTTGGATAAGGATTAATAATAAGGAAGAAATAGTGGGCTCTGATTTCGTCTGGCATTTTAATTAACTATTCAAACATAAAAAAGTAGTCATAATGAAGAAACTGTTGAAGAAAAAAGTTAGCGACACCATATATCTACCTACTATAGGTAGATATATGGTGTCGCTAACTTTTTTGTAGGCATTTATAAAGTCTACAGTAGTAGTATATTATTTTGATCTACCCCATAGGGTTTAGCCAGCGTTTGCAATGTAAGCTCAAAAAAATGGGTTTATTTTGCGACATGTGTTAGAAACCTCAATAATAATAGTATTTCTCCACTATTTAATGAATATTACTAAACACAAAACCTTCCTCTTGAATCACTCTATCTATTAAAAAAAACCCAATCAAAATCCGTTGAATCATACAAAGCGACATAGGAAAAGTAAAAGTGACTTTGTTTTATAATATGCAGTGATGACCGGTAAAAGTAAATAATTAATTACGTTTGCCTTCAATTTTGGTAATTATTCTTAATTGTTGGTAAAAATGAATAATTTTCAATTAATCGTATGTCATACTTACCGTTAACTATGTACATATAATTTATATTTTTACTAGCGGCCGTCCGCGACTTCGTTCGGTTGGAGTTAGCCATTTGAACATTTTATTTTAACCCCAAGAATATAAAATAATAATGAATGATGAAAAATAATGTCAAAGACAATTACAAAAAGTTTAAAATTAAATATCATTAATTTATTTGTCCGCTCCTATAGGTCGTAGCGTGATGTATATATAGCCTAAAGCCTTTCTGGATGAATGGGCTATCCAATGTAAAAAGAATTTTTCAAATCGGACCAGCAGTTGTTGAGATCAGTGCGTTCAAACAAACAAATAAGCAAATTCTTCAGCTTTATATATTAGTATTAAGTATAGATTATATGTATATATAGATTACTTGAATGTAAAAAGTATTGAAAAAATTAAAATAGTAGCCCTTCGGTATCGGGAACAGGGTCCAGGTTACGGTAATCAGGACTTCAGGGAGAGAAACCTTATGACAATGGGAGCTGTATCCAGGAGTAAGACGTGGACAATAAAATTAGCTGTTTGACAGTGCCTTCGTAATCATGACTTCAAAATATGATTCTAGATAATAATAATAATAATATAATAATAATAATATTTATTTATTTGAAAGAGGATACAAACATATTTTACAAACAAAAATAGGCTAGTTTTAAGCACAAAAGAGTTAAGCATCTGTAACCGAACTAGGCAAGGCCTGTATTTCAGCTATCAGCGCCAATCCCCTCGGATAATATTACATGTATCGTAGCCATTTACATTATTTTCTACAAGATATGTGTTACGTTTATATCAGTGTTATTTTACAAAATTTAATATAATATGTAGAGTATACGTGTCCTCTCAGTGTGTGGAATGAGGTGTGAGTGTGTGAGTTGAGAGGGTGTGTATATGTGTGAGGTGTGCGTGAATATGTGTATACCTTGAGAATGTTACCGTTTGGAAGAACCGAGTGAGTTTTGTAAATTTCAACCAGACAACTTCATTATATTGTGATCATTGAGTTATATGCAGTAGAAGTTCAGTATCTTCATAATTTAGATTTTGTAAATATTTAGAGACCTTTTTTTTACATTCAGTTTTAGTTAGTGTGTATATATTTATAATCCTGTTTATTTTATTATAAAGAAAGGGTCCAATGAAGTTCGCGAAGCGTCGGATAAATTTATTTTTGAAAAGAGTTAAGCTGCTACATACTAGGTCTGCTCTTCGTTTTTGGAGATTACGTGGGTCATACACCTGTATGCCATGCTGTAACAGAATCATACTCAGAATAAATAACTGTCTAACAGTCAAGACCTCACAGAGCTGATACAGTTTAGCAGTTGGAAAGTACATTGATTTAAAATGGCTCACCTTAAGAATTGCTCGTTGAGCAATCTCTAAAGGCTTTATTGCAGTCTTTACCGCACCTCCCCAAGATGTTATACAATACGTAAGAAGTGACTGACAAAGTGCGTAGTATATTTGTTTTATCAACTCAGGATCTGCAACGTGCCTTAGGTTTTTAAAAATATATACTAGTTTTCTTATCCTACTGCTCAGCAGTCGTATGTGCTCCTTGAAGTTGAGACTGCTATCAATTGTAACGCCAAGATATTTAATATTTGACACACGATCCAGTGAGGGGCAAGCACATTTTTCCCCAAATTGACACTCATGCGCTATGATATTTTGGCTGGAGTCACTGTTTGCTTTGCTCGTCTTTACACTTCTTATACCGAAACAGATGTATTTAGTTTTTTCTACATTTAATGTAAGGATGTTGCTCTGAAGCCACCCTCCAACGACATTAAAACCCAACTGAGCAACACCAAAAACCTCATCCCATGTATCAGCGGAAAAAAAGAGAGCAGTATCATCTGCGAAGGATATGATATTTCCTTGGGTAAGTTTAAGACCTGTGAGATCGTTTATATAAATGAGATGGGGGTCCCATTAAAGATTTTTTACGCTACAGGGTTTCATATGCTAAATTCATGGTCATTATATTGTTTTCATTGTCAATTGTTCATTATAAATTGCTGGGAAAAATATTTAGATACCTACTGGCATAATTTTTATAGGTACCTTCATAACAAAAACTTTCCACGAGGTCAATAACTGAGTCAAAGCAGAGGCCATTGTTGTTTTTATCAAGTTAATTAAATGCCTATTAACAAACTTTGAGTGTATTTCGTTCTAACTACCTAGCCTTTTCACAGATATGATGACGTTGACTTTCAGTTTAAAAGGAGCCTGAAACATTTTTAATTTATTTAATCTTTTTTTCTGTATTACCTCTTCGTTTTTCTTGTCACAAATGCCTCTAAACTAAGCTAGAATAAAAATCACCGAACTGTTTAATAAAATTAGTTGTCATGAACCTCTCCTTCAGGTGCAAAAAGAATGTATCTTTTTTTATTCTTTTTAATAATTATAAACTAGCGCTTGACTGCAATCCCGCCTGATAGTAAGCAGTGATGCAATCATTGATGGTAAAGCGCGCTAGTTTATTAAACCCATTCACTTAAAAAACTTAGTAAGTAGAAAGAAAGACAGCAGTTGAGCGAGTTGATGCAAATTTATAAACCCAACAACACGCCCAGTGATGCTACGCTAGAGGGAAATTGATCTGGATGTACCATGATCAAACTCCCGACACAACATCATTTGGCGCATCGTACCCGGCAAGCTTTACAACACAACTGCTCAGACCCGTCCTCCGTCCGGCTTCACCAGACATCATGCCGGAACATGACGAATCGCTTAGCGGCAAAACTTTGTCTGGTGGGTGGTAAAAATGTATCTTCTTTTTATTTTCTTTTGCTTCTACAGTATGTTAAGAAAACCCTGTCCGACCCGTGAAGGGGTTGTTAGTATCGATAACTGATTCTACTAATGGATACAAAACTGGGCTAAACTTAAAAAAAATCCCCCTAAAAAAATAAATATTATTTCGCAAAAAGAGGTAACTTAATAAATGTGCGTTAAGCATGGTTCCGCGGGCGGCGGGTGGCAGGGCACGCGACACGTGGTCGCATCGTTATTCGCTCATAATAATACCGGTGTTGTCCCTTTTTTTAAAATTTACCAAATTTCGGGGAAGTTGGAATTAATTCGCGGGAAAAAAGATTATTTCAAAATTCATTTGTATTGGTACTATGATGATTACATAAAATTTTATATTATATTTGGTCATGTGTTTACCTAACCTTTATTATCCTTATGGGTCGGACAGGGTTTTCTTAAGATACTGTATATCGAATATGGTGTGTCCTATAGTAAAAATAATGAAAATTTTGGCCCTCTTTATAGAATCTATAAACCACTGAAACTTCAGTTTATAGATGCCTCTAGCAAAAGTAAAGAATTTTAGCGATAGTTTAGTTCGGTAAACCAGAGAATCGGCATCAATATCTAATAGATACTTTTATCAATTCTCGACTGCATTTCTCATCAGAATATCTGGTTTTAGAAGTAGAAAACGATCCCCGATTAGGCACATTTTTATCGTCATGTTTGTACGTGCTTGTGCTTCATATGTAAGGTGTATATGTCAAAAAAAAAAAAAAACGAAACGACTAGGTGTAGCGAGTCACGTAACAAATTAGATTGTGTGTAATGACAAGGATATGTAATATTGTAGCTACAAGTGTATAAAAAAATGTTTCGGATGTTTGTAATTTCGTCTCGTTTTTTTATTGGTTGTTCATAGTGTATAACCATTCCTACTAACACATCCATTTGTGATTCAAAATCTCATTTGAATGTGTTATATAAATGTCATTATTTTTGAGTAAAGGTACTTGGACTTGGGTATCATGGACGACGAGAAGATGTAGCGTAGTTTCCCAGCAGCAGCTTTGTCGAAGGTCCAACTTCGATAGACCTAGTTGGACTCTCTGTCCCAGGTATATATACTCGTCAACCCGTTTCACTGTTCTTATACTACTTACGTATTTCGATTTCGCTGAAACCTGACAATGCTACTCGGATACAACAGCATCTTTTATAACTATAATGTTCTCTTTTTCGCTATCATCATAGCGTTTGACCTTAATGATGTAGTGGTCTCAGGCACTACTAACCAGCCTCAAAACCTTTGGTGCCATATCGTATTTTTTTTACCTGACTGCCAGGAAGGGTTATGTTTTTAGCGCTATCTTGTATGTAATATTTTTATTACCTTGTATCTCCAGAACCGTTGAACGGATTTTCATATTTGTGGTATCATTAGATAATAACATGCATGAAATGAGCTGTCGAAAGTGTCATCGGGTGGAGCGATAGCTCATTTATTTATTAAAAATTTTCGTACAAAAAAGGACAAAAGCAGTCTTAGTCTAAGTTTTCCAGTGACAATTTTCAGAATAGGCTGGTTGTTTTGAGTTTTATTTTCAGGCCAGGCAAAATGCTACTGTTTTTTTTAAATGATTATAAAAACTGAGTGAATAGGAAGGATGACCGCAGTTGAGCGAGGTGATGCAATGTTTAACCCAGAGGGAGATTGATCTGGAGACCCTCCACGACCAAACTCCCGACACAACAACATTTGGCGCATCGTACCCGGCACAGATTGCAACACACCTGCTCAGACCCATCCTCCGTACGGCTTCACCAGACATCATGCCGGAACACGACGAATCGCTTGGCGGCAAGACATTATCTGGTGGGTGGTAACTTCTGCCGGCATCCGTATCTTATCCATGAAACAACGTGGCCAGTTATGGCATTAGACTCGCCGCCCCCTTTTAGATGGGATTTAAACATATCTCCAATAACGTAACTGAGTGTGTTTTAGATTGATCCGACACCTCTACCTAATTCTTCGTGGAAAACAGATATCATAATTATGTTCACACACTTACTAAACTTATTTACTTAAACCTTGAGAAAAATTAAAAGTTCTTAATATAAAAGTAATTAGCTTATATTTACAAAATAAGAATTTACTTATATTTACAAAAAGATAGTATTCGAGTACATGATGGTTTATATTTCAGTAATAATTGATAACACGAGCAATATATACATCATATCTACAATAATGATTACTTACTTTCATTGCATTTTACATAGTGACAATTACATAGAGACAATTCAAACTCAATTCCGGACAGTACTTTGAGTATTTATACAATAATGTAAAAACATAATTAGAACACTAGGAACTTCTTACAAAGTTTTTGGATGTTACTGCCCTCTTTAAAAACATTAACTTATTCTTACGCTTTCGCATCACATTACTTTGCTTTCTATTGTATAAATAAGACCTCTTTTGTGTTATGTGTACCTTATACAATTAGACACACAATACACTTTAGTGTAGCCTTTGCTTAGCAGCTATGGATTCCTTGTGGTTAGGTATACAGTACGTTAAGAAAACCCTGTCCGACACGTGAAGGTGTTGTTAGGTATCGATATCTGATTCTACTAATGCATACAAAACCGGGCTAAACTTAAAAAAAAGAATCCCCAAAATAATAAATATTATTTCGCTAAAAGAGGTAACTTAATATATGTGCGTTAACCACCCTTCCACGGGCGGCGGGCGGCAGGGCACGCGGCACATGGTCGCATCGCTATTCGCTCATAATAATACCGGTGTTGTCACTTTTTTAAAAATTACCAAATTTCGGGGAAGTTGGAATTAATTCGCGGGAAAAAAAGATTATTTCAAAATTCATTTGTATTGGTACTATGATGATTACGTAAAATTTTATATTATATTTGGTCATGTGTTTACCTAACCTTCATTATCCTTATGGGTCGGACAGGGTTTTGTTAATATACTGTATAGCAACCATAAATGCAATCCTACTCCTTGAGTTAACATTTTCTAGGGCTGCACTACTATGAATGCCACTACACATGATAGCACCCTAATAGGGATGTATCCAAGGTATGAAAAAAAAAAAATAATAATTAGTCCGTCTTATAGATAATCTAAAAAATTAAGACCCGTATTTTTTCCAAATTACCAAAAACTACTAAGATATAGCGCATTAAAGTTGCGGAGTGGGGGCTAATTACGTCACGCCGTGGTATATTTTGTACCACGGCGTGACGTCATGGCACATTTCAAATCAATATATCTTCCTAAGTATTTGAATGAAAGAAAAAATGAAAAATATGTGCTCAATATTCTTTATAAATCTATCTGATGGCCATTAAATTATTTTTTAGGATACAACCCAATTGCGTAACACACTTTCAATTAAAATCTATCAGGTTTTGAACGAAATATTCAATCGATAGCTCACTGAATGCCTTTGAACTGACAAATTAAAGGTATTGCCATTCTAAGTGTGTTATTCAGTTAGACTACAGGCAACTTGAAATCAATAATTATACCTTATTTGCAGGCTCACACAATTTCTTCTGATATTGTCAGTTGGTAAGAGCATGTTTTATTATGACTATGTACTTGAGGTCACTCACATAGTCATAATGAAGATACTTTGAACTACAATTAGAATTCGTAAAAAAAATACTTGAAAATATAAATAAATCTATATCTAATAATAATGTCTGGTAGCGATTTTCTAGGTTCTTCGTGGCTGAATAAATAATTGGGTGTTTTAATTTTATCCGAAACAGTTGATCGCTTAGGCTTCAGTTACCAACTATTTTATCTTGCGTATGTATGGATTCGATTTGGCATCAGGGTATACAATGTTTATTCTCGGTACTTTAAACGTACTTGGAAGGCTTTCGAAATCGAAATTATCGGCAGCTGCCGCAATTTTAGCCCTTCTGCGTCCAATTTCATAAAATAGTAGACATACTAGAGCTAAAACTATGAGATATAGAAGAACCAACATTGAAATGGTAAGTGGGGACCAAAAATTTTGGTTATGTTTATTACACACAGGCGGTATTGGATATGGTGTAGTATCCACTCCAGCTGGGGTCGTTGTGATGGTTGAATCTGGAATAGGGGTGGTTATTGGATCTGGGACAGGGGTAGTGGTGATTGGTGACGTGGTAGTGAATGGTTCTGGAGTAGTAGTGGTTGAATCTGGTTCTGGGGTAGTAGTGGTCGGATCTGGTTCTGGGGTAGTAGTGGTCTGATCTGGCTCAGGGGTCGTAGTGGTTGGATCTGGTTCTGGGGTAGTAGTGGTCAGATCTGGTTCTGGGGTAGTGGTAGTTGGATCTGGATCAGGGGTAGTAGTGGTCGGATCTGGTTCTGGGGTAGTAGTAGTTAGATCTGGCTCAGAGGTAGTAGTGGTTGGATCTGGCTCAGGGGTAGTAGTGGTTGGATATGGTTCTGGAGTAGTAGTGGTCGGATCTGGTTCTGGGGTAGTGGTGGTCGGATCTGGTTCTGGGGTAGTAGTGGTTGGATCTGGTTCAGGGGTGGTAGTGGTCGGATCTGGTTCTGGGGTAGTAGTGGTTGGATCTGGTTCTGGGGTAGTAGTGGTGGGATCTGGTTCTGGTGTAGTAGTGGTCGGATCTGGTTCTGGGGTAGTAGTGGTGGGATCTGGTTCTGGTGTAGTAGTGGTCGGATCTGGTTCTTGGGTAGTAGTGGTCGGATCTGGCTCAGGGGTAGTAGTGGTCGGATCTGGTTCTGGGGTAGTAGTGGCCGGATCTGGTTCTGGGGTTGTAGTGGTTGGATCTGGTTCAGGGGTAGTAGTGGTTGGATCTGGTTCTGGGGTAGTAGTGGTCGGATCTGGTTCTGGGGTAGTAGTAGTTGGATCTGGTTCAGGGGTGGTAGTGGTCGGATCTGGTTCTGGGGTAGTAGTGGTTGGATCTGGCTCAGGGGTAGTAGTGGTTGGATCTGGTTCTGGGGTAGTAGTGGTCGGATCTGGATCTGGGGTAGTGGTGGTCGGATCTGGTTCTTGGGTAGTAGTGGTTGGATCTGGTTCTGGGGTAGTAGTGGTCGGATCTGGCTCAGGGGTAGTAGTGGTTGGATCTGGTTCTGGGGTAGTAGTGGTTGGATCTGGTTCTGGGGTAGTAGTGGTCGGATCTGGTTCTGGGGTAGTAGTGATTGTATCTGGCTCAGGGGTAGTAGTGGTTGGATCCGGTTCTGAGGTAGTAGTGGTCGGATCTGGTTCTGGGGTAGTAGTAGTTGGATCTGGTTCAGGGGTGGTAGTGGTCGGATCTGGTTCTGGGGTAGTAGTGGTTGGAACTGGCTCAGGGGTAGTAGTGGTTGGATCCGGTTCTGGGGTAGTAGTGGTCGGATCTGGCTCAGGGGTAGTAGTGGTTGGATCTGGTTCTGGGGTAGTAGTGGTTGGATCTGGTTCAGGGGTGGTAGTGGTCGGATCTGGTTCTGGGGTAGTAGTGGTCGGATCTGGTTCTGGGGTAGTAGTGGTTGGCTCTGTGGTAGTGATATCTTCATATAGTTGACAATCACTTTCGTCCATATTGGGTGGTATGTAACGAAATGAGTCGACCAATACAATAGATCCTGGAGCCGCAACCCCCATGATGGATATCTGAAATAAAAAAAATAAGTTTTAACGTAGTTGAATAAACAGGTATTTACACATACAGGGTAGAAAGCTTGTAAGGAATAAAGATGACGCTAAGTGAGTTATAATTCAACTGGCTTCTGCTAAAGACTTCGCCTGCGGGTAATGTTTTTGTTTTTACATAAATTATACCGAATCGAGCATAGTGTGTAAAATGAAATTCAAAAATCTTTTATTGAAATTAAGCTGAGAATTAGCACTTTTCAACTGGAAAATTACAAAAGACAGGGCCAAAATGCTTGTCCTTCGCCACCGAAGATGTAGCGCAACAAACTCCGTAGCAGCACAGCTGTCTGTTCAGTGACAAACACCTGACCGTTTACATTACTAGGCATGTAAAGTAACTACTATTACAAGACACAGAACAAAAATAAAATTATTTCCCATATATTAGCAAGCCAAGCCAATATACCAATAAAGCTAACAACAATCATTATAATTAAAATGCAAGTAAAAACTTAGTACCTTAATAAAAACTTGTAGGCATGAAGGGTGTGATAGCTTACGTAACTATGCACTACAGCGTAAAAAAAAAACACAATTATACGATCTGTCAGTGTAATTCTGAAGAAAGAACGTAAACATTGTTTTGGGTTAATTATGCCGACAAACTATTCTGATCATTTAAATAGTCGTAGGTTCAATAATATCCCTTTGAATAGAGGTTGAATTTTACTTGTGCTTTAAACACATTAAATGACAAGCGAACAAAAGGGTATCTTGTTGTAAAAAGTTATACCAAGCCCATCAAATATATTATTGAATGTTATGAAGCCGATAAAGGGGGCTCGTAGTTTGTCCTTATTTCTGATGTTGTTATTGGAATATTACTGTTTTAGTACTAGTGAATATTTTGGCTAATATATAAGATGTTGATGATGATGAATTGTAAAGAAACTGTGAGAATACTGATAGCTTTAAAGAAATCTCTTAGAGAAACCCACATTCTAGTTAAATCGCTAAAGCAATTGACCAAAAACCCTAAGTGATTTTTATACTTTAAACATAAAATGTTTAAAGTATAAAAGTGGTGATTTATTACCCAACGTACTGTATTGTATAGACCTGTCTGCAGACACCGGTGAGGGTATAACCGAGCTATTCTCATCTTACTTTCAATAAACATTCCAAGAACCAGACTCAGACTTTGATCAGAACCTAAGTACCTTTAGCGTGTCCTGACATGGTAGTCAATCTACTTAAAGGCCTGGCTAAATCCGGAGGATCGCAACCGAAAATTGGCGTATAATGACTGCAGTTTTCATTGTCAATTGTGCAAAAACTCTTGTGGAGCCAGTATGCATGTTGTTTTATCAGTCTTTGAGAAGGTTTCGAAAGTATGAAAATCGGCATTCATCACAGCTATGAAAAGGGCGATATAAAATAAAATTATTGCAACATATCAAAGCTAAGCCTATTCTCTAAAGTTCCAGAACAAGTGGTACACCACACGGAAGTTGATTCCGCCATGCAGCGCTGTTTTGACGATGAACAACATGGTATCTTCAGAAAAAGGTCGACTGCCTCCAATTTGGTATTTTGCAACGAATTCATAACCATTGGATAATCGTTGCCAGTTCGATGTTATCTATACGGACTACCGCCAGTGTTTCGACCGTGTGCTTTTTCAGAAGCTTTTAGCTGCTGGAATACACGGTTACCTGTTCCGCTGGTTTTCACCATATAACGACAATCGAACGCCGACTGGACTTCTACGCGGGTACACGTCTGGTTGTAAAAGTGAATTATGGGGCGTGCCTCAAGGTTCGACCTTAGGGCCGTTGTTGTTCACAATATTTATCTCGGACATAATGAACTGCTTTAATAATTAAAATATTATACTATACGAAGATGCTATGAAGACTCTGAAATCTATACCTACATTATCTGATACTGAGCTACTTTAGATTTTGAGAAGTTCTTTTTATATTGCAAAAACCAACAAGTTAAAACTTACCGTATCCAAATATTTTCACATAGTCTATATGTTCCGAATAACTGCTATCGGTTCAGGGTATATTCTAGATGGTACATACATAAGTAAGACAAGCACTATCAGGGATCTTGTTGTAGTATATGACAACAAATGACTTTTTGACGATCACATAGAAACCATTGCCAAAAAGGCCTTCAAAGCCATGGGTTTCATTATTAGAACTGGCTCTATATTTAGGCCTTTAAAACCAACAAAAGTCCTCTACTGTTCTCTTGTCTGGAGTCATCTCGAGTACCCTTTACAAGTCTGGAATCCCCAAAGTAGTACCCCAGTTACAAATCACGTATTGAATCCGTTCTTCAGTTTTTTTTTGCGTTACTTGGACTATAAGACGGGGCAATTCTCATTGCTGTATGAACACCGTTGCAAACGGTGTCATTTTTCTTACCATTGAACAGATAAATAGAAAAAGACGTAATATTGGTGACATACGTTTTTTGTCGAGCATGGCAAAGGGCTCAATTGATTGTCCGGAATTGCTCGGTAAAATACTTCTTCGTACTAATCAAAATATCCTACGCAAACGACCTCTGTTGCAGCCACCACGTACATCAACTAATTAGATCTGCAACGCCTTTTTAATTCGTTATGTAAAAGCCTTCAATTGTTTAATATCGCATATGCATATCGACTTATTTTGTACCAACGCACATAATATTAGAAAGCTCCTTAAAAGGGAATAATTTGTTTAACTACTAATTGAACTACTAAATAGTTTAACTGTGTTGATGTTGCACGACCGCGACGTTAATAATTATCTATACTCTATACTAATATATGAAGCTGAAGAGTTTGTTTGTTTGAACGCGCTAATCTCACAAACTACTGGTCCGATTTTGATAAATTATTTTTGCGTTGGATAGCCCATTAATCCAGGAAAGCTTTAGGCTATATAACATCACGCTGCGATCAATAGGAGAGGAGCATATAAAAAATCACCTACGCGGGTGAAACCGTGGGGCGCAGCTAGTCTTTTATAACCTCTTTAATCAGTTTTTTTTTTAAATTTTGTTTTCGCTTGCAATAAAGCTTGAAATAAAGTGCTTGCAACTAGATATATGTATATATAAGTGGAAGCTTGTAATTAGCAAATTGTGCTGTTAATTAATGATGTTTATCGTTATGTTAGTCGTAATATTGTAAGCTATCTGTAAGAATAAAATAATTTAATTGCTTGAATAGTTCCTTTTTGAAGACCAAATATATTTTGTATGTTAGCGGCTTCGCTCCGCAATAGAATACCCTGTCAACTAAAATGGACTAAAGGAGCTGTATTACCGTCAGTGTATTTAGTATTACATTCCTGGTGGCGTAGGCAGTCGAGCTGAATCTTCCTGCTATATTATTTTAAAACTTGACGACGAAAATAACGTCCCACTGCAGGTACCTAATTGGTCCACTGCTAATAAATTGGTATTAAACAGGAAAAAACTAAATTAATAAGATTCAAAAAAGAGAAGCTAGAATTCGTCGATTGTTTGTTTAGCAGCCAATGCTGTAAGAACAATCCGTAAATTTACTAGTGTAGATATCGCGAGAGTAGACAATTCAATTATTTCCATAGTTTTACCTGTATTTTACTATGGGGTTACTATTACTCGATATCTGCAGCCGGTCAAATATCAAGTAAATTTTTTTTCTGCTGAAAAGAGCAATCAGAGCAATATTTTTTTTATTTTTTAATAAACGTTGCCCCACACTTGATATTATTCCTATTACGTGGGTGCGTTTACAAACATTTAAACTCACAAACACAAACAGCCAGACCCGGAACAAAAAAAGAAGGTAATACAAATATTTGTTTAGCTTAAGGGCCTTAGTCTCATTTAGTAGCGTAAAATGGTCACTTTAGGAAGCTAATTTCTAATTAACGGCTTGGTTTTGAGATTTGAAAAAAATATATCTTGTCTATTGATTCATGTACAACATTTACTAAAGATGATTTTTTCGTAGGATTTTGCCTTTTGCCTTAAAAAAGTAGTTACCAAAACGCTATTTTTGGCTAATATTCGTTATTACATCTAAACGGCATTGATGTGTGGAAATATTTTTACACTGAAAAATTCGCGGTTAGAAGTACTACAGATATGCAAGAGCATATTTAAATCCATCAACATTTGCCAAGAAAATATCCTTATTTTGAAACATAGGTTTAGAGGTGCTCTGCGCGGGCGCGGGCGGCAGTCGTGCGTTAGCATTCAGACGGGAGGGTTGTGTCGCTTGCTGCTCTGCTCCGGCTATCGCCGACTACGCGTGGTTGTCTGTGTGAGTGCAAATATTTACGAGCGAATCGTGTCAGTGTACGTTCATAGATTAGCTCGCAAATGAGAATTGAAGATGCGTCTGGTGGCGTAAGTATCTATCTACCTATACTCTTGTATTTATACCTACATATTACTGTATTTTTCTTTATAATTACTATTAGCTTTTGTAACCATTTTTCTTTTACAATTGAAGTTAAACAATTACAAATTGTTCCAGGAAATCTAGAAAGAAATCTTTTGACTTGAAAGGCAATAATCCGACTAACTACATCCGCTGATAATATAGAAGACTCTATTCAGGTAAGTAAACACTCGCACTTAGATTATAATTTATAGGTTTGTAAGGAGATTTAAAAATAAAAATCTTATTAGAAATTTACGTAACTTGAAAATGTGATTTTTTGTTTATGGTGATATAAACCAAAAATTAGGACTCAATTAAAGGTTTTGGTGTAAAAACAGTTTTACAAAAAGTTTTGAGTTGATAGGACTTTTAGTTTTTGCGATATTAGCAAAAATGTGTAATAAAAACTCTTACTTGGATTATTTTAAATGATTCTTCCTGTAAATATTTTATTTCTATATGTAATTGTTTAAAGTAGCCGAAGCCGATGGACGCGGGCTGGCGGGCTTGGAATGTCACAGTTATCAGTAAATTTTTTTGACGTCCTCCGTGGCGCAGCGGTCAACACGCCTGCCTGCGACGTGGAGGCCGCGGGTTCGATTCCCGGCCAGGTCATGATGGAAAACGATCTTTTCCTGATTGGCCTGGGTCTTGGATGTTTATCTATATATGTATCTATTATAAATATAGTATCGTTGAGTTAGTATCCCATAACACAAGTCTCGAACTTACTTTGGGGCTAGCTCAATCTGTGTGATTTGTCCGTATATATACAGTATGTTAAGAAAACCCTGCCCGACCCGTAAGGATAATAAAGGTTAAGTAAACACATGACCAAATATGATATAAAATTTTACGTAATCATCATAGTACCAATACAAATGAATTTTGAAATAACTTCCCCGAAATTTGGTAATTTTAAAAAAAGTGACAACACCGGTATTATTATGAGCGAATAGCGACAGCGATGCGACCACGTGCCGCGTGCCCTGCCGCCCGCCGCCCGCGGAAGGGTGCTTAATATATATTAAGTTACCTCTTTTTGCGAAATAATATTTATTTTTTTAGGGGGATCTTCTTTTAAGTTAGCCTGGTTTTGTATGCATTAGTAGAATCAGTTATCGATACCTAACAACACCTTCACGGGTCGGACAGGGTTTTCTTAACATACTGTAGGATATATATATATATATTTTCTGTTTTTCACAAATAATATTGTAATAACATTTTTCGACTTACAGAAAAGAAGAGAAAGAAACCAATCGACAGAACTTAAAAGTTTAATTTGCTTTTTAGGTCGAACAATAACGCAGTTGATTCTAGGTCAGACATCCATACAGAATGTCGTCAAGAAAATGATAATATTATATATCTCTATGTGCACAAAAAAAACGACGCAAGTTCCATCATCATCATTCAGGTAAAATTATGCCTGCATGTCCTACAACCTATATTTTTAGTTTACAAATATATCATATACCTGTAAAATTAATTTTTTGTTAATTCTTAATTAATTTTTCTTGATAAATTCTTCATTCCTTGACAAAAATCTCTAACAGTGTTGCCAGGGTTAATTAAAATGTATGTTATATCTTTTTTTAGCTCAAAATATCACCAAAACCTCAACAAATCTCAAGCTTGTTTCATCGAAGGGCGACGCATAATTAATATTGCTTACTTTTATTCAGAACTAAAGAAAATTGCCAAGCACGGAGAATTATAGACTGTGGTTTAGGATCTGTGGATATTGTTGGAGAACGTTCCCTATTTATTTTTAAATGCCGTATGTGTATGGAAACATTTTGCACATCCTACAGAAATCAATATCAGCTGTGCAGTTGTAGGAACAATAGAAATAGACTGTGGCCATTCTCAACTGCAAGAAATTTCTGCAGCTTTAGATATGCCTATAATCTCGCATGTTATTTATTGGATCGAAGAATTAAAATTTACAGATTTTAAAATAACTCGTGTTTTATTTGAAACCTCATCACGACGAAGTACATTCAATCCGACGTCACTGACACAGTATAAATAGGGTACTATCTCTTTATGGAAAACGGCCGAAACTACGCGCTTTGTAATCTCAAGACATCTATATAAAGCACGGTTAGCGCAGCGGTTAAGCTATTGACTGCTGCGCTGCGTGTCGCGGGTTCGATTCCCGCGCGGAACAAATATTCAGAACATGTCCTACAAGTAGTTGTTCCGAGTCTGGCTGTTTGTGGCTGTGAATTTATATGTTTAAAAATGCACCCACGATAAAAGTAATTTCTAGTGTGGTTCAACGTTTTTTTTTTAATAAAAATATCACAAAGTGCCTAGTGCGCGTTTGTTTTACGTTAACGCGATGAACTCGTTTATGTTATTCGCATTAGTAATTAATTCAAGGACACTGCAAAGACATGATACTCATATACTGAAAAGTAGTGAAAAAAAAAAATTCAAATATGTTGAATCGATAGATATTACCATCTACCATTAATTTTTATGTTAATGTTATGATATATTATAATGTGTGGGTACTTGTTTTACAAATGTCTGTCAGTCTGCGATCGGCCATTAAACTGTGTAACGAGCACTCCTTGATTTTATTTAAACATTGATCAAGAATACTAAAAATATATTATAGTACGATATTACCATTTATCAATGCAAAATATACATTTATCGTCTTGCATCCATAACCCCGTCTGAAATCGTAGGCACAAATCGCGACCTACACGCGGCTTGTCTGCATCTCTGGATATTCTTTGATTGTCGTTTTAGTTTAGCGCGCCACCGCGCGCATTTTACGAATTCGGGAGTACGGCGTTTAGCTCCGCCCACATGCACAAGGTCATTGAGGCTACTATAACCGTTAACCACTGCGCCAACCGTGCTGAAGTCGGGATTCTCTAAGGAAATTGTTTAAAGTTATTGTATTAATATCATAACGATACCTTGTTAATACATCTATGAAAACATCATGTACATATTAAAAAAAATAAAAATCTTTTCAGTAAATGAGGCAAACGACATAATCACAGGACTAGAAATAGTTTACCCTTGTTTCTGACCTGTTAAAGTAGACATCCTTTATGGGGTACCTACAGTTGAAAATGTTACAATAGAATTCCTGTCCACATGCTCCAACTAAATTAAAAGAAATATAGTAAATCTTCTATTAAACGCACACTATGTAGCCAAACAAGTTACGGGAAAATCAATTTTTGTCAGTGATGTAATTCACTGACAAAAATTGATTTAGTTTTTGATATGATTTTATATAAATACAATAGATTATAATCGCTTGAAATAATTTTCGTAATATTAGCAGTGTACGAATTTGTTTAAATACATATACGAGTTTTCTAATTAATATTTCTGTCAAATATGAGTCCTAAATATTTAATACATCAGAGAGTCTGACAAGAAAAAATGATAGATTAAATATGTCCAATGTTTATTCTATCATTTTTTCTTGGAGATTAATAGGTGGAGAAAGCGATACTTTTTGTTTTCTCAGTATTATGAAAAAGATAATTTTGAGCAAGCCAATGACCGTGTAAAAATCAAAATAAAAAAATCGCACGATCACAAAACCGTGCGTTTTGGAAAGTTTCACTTCAAGTATCACATTATTTTACAAGAAACAACATTGGACCTAAGATGTGGCACTCCATGTATAACTGGTAAGTCATGACTTGTACTCGTATAATTGCCAATTTTTCACTTTTTATGTTTGTTTGTTGTTTATTTTGTTATTTTCACGGTTGATATTAATAAAGCCAAACTAGGGTAGGACTAAAAACTGTCTCAAAAGCCTTCTCCAGGTCAGGAATTGAAAACACTATAGTTTTGGCAATATTAGTAAAGTCATTTTCATTTCAATGCATTTTTTGTGGACTTGCATATACGGAAGCGAAATAAATTTTTCGAGAGTAGATTTTTCTAAATAAGGTTGTATGTAAGTCTAACCTTTCAAGGTTTTTCAGAGATAGGTCAGAAACGAAATAGGTCGATAGTTACAGACACGATATCTGTATCCATTTTTTAAATAGATCTTACTAAGGACCATTTAAGTTATTTAGGAAAAATAGTCATCTGCACGCACATATGGATTCCATCATAACCTTACTAGTCAGACCGATAAATAATTTCTTAATATTTTCGCCAATGTAAAGAAGAACAAATGAATTTCCAGTATATGTGTCGCCTCTGTAAAGTAGTTTAATTTTTTCGGAAGCGTGATTATGTTAACAAGATTTTGCGCATTATCAGTCTGACATCCTGTCACAAAGCGTGGATTAGGGGCCAAAAGAAAAGATTGTGACACACAATTAATTTCAAATATTGGTGTGATAAATGAAGTATTGCGTTCTTTCGAT
The DNA here is from genome assembly GCA_037179545.1 of Sesamia inferens. NCBI lineage: Eukaryota > Metazoa > Arthropoda > Insecta > Lepidoptera > Noctuidae > Sesamia > Sesamia inferens. The sequence continues at coordinate 27,017,679 of CM073933.1, read as the reverse complement.
CAGCTAAGTCCAAATCGTTATGTTTGCCAAAAACCCAAAATGGCACGAAGACACAAATCCCCTCCCATCACTGCTCTCATGATAAATTTTCAATGAACGATTGAATTTGTCAATCGTTCATGAATCGTTCGAAAATTTATCAAGATCACTGACAGTTTGAGTCACCAAAATCAAACATTCCTTGCGAATTATTTTTTTCCAGACATTTAATAGCTAAACACAAATAATCTACTTCTAAAATGTATTTTGATCGAACACATATCTTAATTATTCGTTCTTATTGATAACGACGATAACAAACGATAATTTTTGTAGCCATAAACTGTATATTATCATTAAATTCTGTTTTATTAACCTTGACTAATGCTGCGGTTGTGTTTGTATGTAAAATCATGAAGTCAGGAGAAACCACCCTATGTTCTTTAAGTTACATATTATTACGCTATCTATAAAAGTCTTAATTTGCTTTTTAACAATTATTGGCACCGATTCTGTTATTCACAAACTAATTTTAAGTTATGTGCATCTTTTTCTTTCCATTTCGTTAGAAAAGGACAGAGAATAAAATGTCAGTTTAGACCTGTCAAATTAGTGCGCTTCTGACGTAAACTGCAGTATTTTTAGTCTAAAAACTGACTATGGAGTATCTTAGTTTGACAGGATTAAACTAAAATGTTATCTTCTATCCTTTTCTTAACGAAATGGAAAGAAAAAGATGCACATAACTTAAAATTAGTTTAGTTTGTGAATAACAGAATCGGTGCCAATATCTATTTACAACTCTTGTAATTTCTAGGCATACCGCATATGAGATCAACAATGGTTATAATTCTAAAAGTTCTAAACTCATAATCTTCTACATAAAATTCATTTTCTCACAAGTTACCTAATGCACCACAGAAGTTTAAATCGGTCTAGTGGTACTAACAAATTCCCGCTCTCTTAACATTAACAATGACGATTATTATAATTTCTAGGATGACTTACACTTAAGCCCAGGCTAAACGCTCCGCCTTTCCTGCGTACTTGCCTGTTACAATCTTTAAAATAAAAATGGAAAATAAAATAGAACTTATACTTCTAATGCAAATACATAGGTACACTGTACAGATATCACCAATTGCAATAATACGGTAAAAACTAGTTTTGATCATTTTTGGAGTAACTTTAAATTAAGTTACATTATTAAGGTTCCGATAAAAAAAAATAGGTATGATTTTTTTTTCAATCTTTTTACGGAGTTTTGTATTACCCATTAACTATAATATTGTGGAGGTTAGACAAGCAGTTACTACCAGTATAATACTGGTTATCAGGTACATCTGGTTAGACTGGAAGCTGAACCCAGCATAGTTAGGAAAAGCCTAGGCAGATGATGATGATAGGTATCATTTTAATAAGCTAGCGAAACCCTAGACGTGATGAGTGTCAATATCTAAAATTACATTAAAATTATCTCATGTGTCTGGAGTTGATTTTATTTGACACAAAAATTGAGAAAATATATTTAATCGTGTTTATACTGCGATACTAATCACGTCTATGAAGTTAAAACAAAAAAGAAACAGTTTTCTTTAACAAAAAAAAAAAAAAAAAATAAAATAAAAAATAAATAAATATCAGTTAGCCGAATTGTAATAATAGTGTTTGTTCATAACAAGATCGAAGGTTAACATGATTGTTAAATACATACTATATACAAATCCCTTATATGTAGTATCAATGAGACTCTACATGCCATAAATTTATTAAGTTCATGATCTTGAGCAGGTTTATTAATTAGCCGCGAAACAGTGGCTGCAGTGCAAGAAGCAACAACCTTCAACATACTTGTAAACTTTTTGGTTCAGTGTAGTTACAGTATTTTGAAAATTCACGCACATCCACGCATATATGGATGGGACAATAAATGCTAACAATACTATTATATTTAATAGACGTTGATAATTGAAATGAATATAAATATGTATTCTTTAATACTAAATTACATGATAGCCTAAATATTACAGAAACTGTTGATCCTGAAGGGTGTAGTTACAAGAAAATATAATACTATATTTGTTAGTTGTTTAAGGTATATAACCACCACTTCTTGATAGTGGGTTTGTGTAGACGTCAGAGTAAAGATTTGTTACTCTTGGCAATATGTTGCCACTAGAAAGGTCTTTGAAATCAATATTATCAGCTGCTGAAGCTACTTTAGCTTTTTTCCGCCCAAGCTCGTAAAATAGATAACATATTAAAGCTAATACTATAAGTGATAGAAGAACCACCATAGTGATGGTAAGTGGGGTCCAAAAACCTCTGGTATTGTCAGCACTAACGGGCGCTAAGGTACTTGTTGCGTCAAGTGTTGTATCCCCCGGCGTGTTTGGGTCGAGTGTTGTATCCCATGGTGTGGTTGGGTCAAGTGTTGTATCCCCCGGTGTGATTGGATCTAACGTTGTATCCTCTGACATTGTTGGGTTAGGCGTTGTATCCGCCGGTGTGGTTGAGTCAAGCATCGTGTCCCCTGGTGTTGTTGGATCTGGTGTTGTATCCCCTGGCGTGTTAGGATCGAATGTGGTGTCTCCAGATGTGGTTGGGTCTAGCGTTATAACGTCTGGCGTGCTTGGGTCGAGTGTTGTATCCTCCGGTGTGTTTGGGCCCAGCGTTATATCATCTGGCGTGTTTGGGTCGAGTGTTGTATCTCCAGATGTGGTTGGGTCAAGCGTCGTGTCCCCTGGTATATTTGGGTCTAGCGTTGTATCCACTGGCGTGTTCGGATCGTGTGTTGTGTCTGCAGACGTGGTTGGGTCTAGCGTTGTATCCCCTGACGTGCTTGGGTCGAGTGTTGTATCCTCCGGCGTGTTTGGGTCAAGCGTTGTATCCCCTGGCGTGTTTGGGTTTAGTGTTGTATCATCTGCCGTGCTTGGGTCGAGTGTATCTCCTGGTGTGTTTGGGCCCAGTGTTGTATCCTCCGGTGTATGTGGGTCTAGCGTTGCATCTCCTGGTGTGTTTGGGTCGAGTGTTGTATCTTCAGATGTGATTGGGTCAAGCGTTGTATCCACCGGTGTGTTTGGGTCGAGTGTTGTATCTTCAGATGTGATTGGGTCAAGCGTTGTATCCACCGGTGTGTTTGGGTGGAGTGTTGTATCCTCTGACGTTGTTGGGTCTAGCGTTGTATCCTCTGGCGTGCTTGGGTCGAGTGTCGTGTCTTCAGACGTGGTTGGTTCTAGCGTTGTATCCCCTGGCGTGTTTGGATCCAGTGTTATATCCCCCGGTGTGTTTGGGTCGAGTGTTGTATCTCCAGACGTAGTTGGGTCAATCGTAGTATCCCCTGGCGTAGTTAGGTCTGGCGTTGTATCCCCTGGCGTGTTCGGATCGAGTGTTGTGTCTTCAGACGTGTTTGGGTCTAGCGTTGTATCCCCTGGTGTGCTAGGTTCAAGTGTTGTATCCCCCGGTGTGTTTGGGTCTAGCGTTGTACCTCCTGGTGTGCTCGGTTCAAGTGTTGTATCCCCCGGTGTGTTTGGGTTTAGCGTTGTATCCTCTGACGTTGTTGGGTCAAGCGTTGTATCCTCTGGCGTACTTGGGTCAAGTGTAGTATCACCCGGCGTAGTTGATTCAAGCGTAGTATCGCCTGGCATGCTTGGGTCGAGTGTTGTTTCTACCGGTGTGTTTGGGTCAAGTGTTGTATCCCCCGGTATGTTTGGATCGAGTGTTGTGTCTTCAGACGTGTTTGGGTCTAGCGTTGTATACCCTGGTGTGCTAGGTTCAAGTGTTGTATCCCCCGGTGTGTTTGGGTCTAGCGTTGTATCCCCTGGTGTGTTAGGTTCAAGTGTTGTATCCCCCGGTGTGTTTGGGTCAAGCGTTGTATCTCCTGGTGTGCTCGGTTCAAGTGTTGTATCCTCCGGTGTGCTTGGGTTTAGCGTTGTATCCTCTGACGTTGATGGGCCAAGCGTTGTATCCTCTGGCATGCTTGGGTCAAGTGTAGTATCTCCCGGCGTAGTTGATTCAAGCGTAGTATCATCTGGCATGCTTGGGTCGAGTGTTGTTTCCACCGGTGTGCTTGGGTCAAACGTTGTATCACCTGGCGTGTTTGGATCGAGTGTTGTGTCTTCAGACGTGGTTGGGTCTAGCGTTGTATCACCTGGTGTGTTAGGTTCAAGTGTTGTATCCCCCGGTGTGTTTGGGTTTAGCGTTGTATCTCCTGGTGTGCTCGGTTCAAGTGTTGTATCCCCCGGTGTGTTTGGGTTTAGAGTTGTATCCTCTGACGTTGTTGGGTCAAACGTTGTATCCTCTGGCGTGCTTGGGTCAAGTGTAGTATCACCCGGCGTAGTTGATTCAAGCGTAGAATCTCCTGGCGTGCTTGGGTCAAGTGTTGTATCTCCAGACGTGGTTGGGTCAAGCGTTGTATCACCTGGCGTGCTTGGTTCAACTGTAGTATCTCCAGACGTGGTTGGGTCTAGCGTTGTATTCTCAGTCATGCTTGGGTCGAGTGTTGTATCCCCCGGTGTGTTTGGCCAAAGTGTTGTATCGCCTGGTGTGTTTGGGTCGAGTGTTGGATCTCCAGACGTAGTTGGGTTTATCGTTGTATCCTCTGGCGTGCTTGGGTCGAGTGTTGTATCCCCCGGTGTGTTTGGGTCTAGCGTTGTATCACCTGTCGTGTTTGGATCAAGTGTTGTGTCTTCAGATGTGGTTGGGTCTAGCGTTGTATCCTCTGGCGTGCTTGGATCAAGTGTTGTATCCCCCGGTGTATTGGGGTCTAACGTTGTATCCTCTGATGTTGTTGGGTCAAGCGTTGTGTCTTCAGACGTGGTTGGGTCTAGCGTTGTATCCTCAGTCATGCTTGGGTCGAGTGTTGTATCCCCCGGTGTGTTTGGCCAAAGTGTTGTATCGCCTGGCGTGTTTGGGTCGAGTGTTTGATCTCCAGACGTGGTTGGGTCTAGCGTTGTATCCTCTGGCGTGCTTGGTTCAACTGTAGTATCTCCAGACGTGGTTGGGTCTAGCGTTGTATCCTCAGTCATGCTTGGGTCGAGTGTTGTATCCCCCGGTGTGTTTGGCCAAAGTGTTGTATCGCCTGGTGTGTTTGGGTCGAGTGTTGGATCTCCAGACGTGGTTGGGTTTATCGTTGTATCCTCTGGCGTGCTTGGGTCGAGTGTTGTATCCCCCGGTGTGTTTGGGTCTAGCGTTGTATCACCTGTCGTGTTTGGATCAAGTGTTGTGTCTTCAGATGTGGTTGGGTCTAGCGTTGTATCCTCTGGCGTGCTTGGATCAAGTGTTGTATCCCCCGATGTATTGGGGTCTAACGTTGTATCCTCTGATGTTGTTGGGTCAAGCGTTGTGTCTTCAGACGTGGTTGGGTCTAGCGTTGTATCCTCAGTCATGCTTGGGTCGAGTGTTGTATCCCCCGGTGTGTTTGGCCAAAGTGTTGTATCGCCTGGCGTGTTTGGGTCGAGTGTTTGATCTCCAGACGTGGTTGGGTCTAGCGTTGTATCCTCTGGCGTGCTTGGTTCAACTGTAGTATCTCCAGACGTGGTTGGGTCTAGCGTTGTATCCTCAGTCATGCTTGGGTCGAGTGTTGTATCCCCCGGTGTGTTTGGCCAAAGTGTTGTATCGCCTGGTGTGTTTGGGTCGAGTGTTGGATCTCCAGACGTGGTTGGGTTTATCGTTGTATCCTCTGGCGTGCTTGGGTCGAGTGTTGTATCCCCCGGTGTGTTTGAGTCTAGCGTTGTATCACCTGTCGTGTTTGGATCAAGTGTTGTGTCTTCAGATGTGGTTGGGTCTAGCGTTGTATCCTCTGGCGTGCTTGGATCAAGTGTTGTATCCCCCGGTGTATTGGGGTCTAACGTTGTATCCTCTGATGTTGTTGGGTCAAGCGTTGTGTCTTCAGACGTGGTTGGGTCTAGCGTTGTATCCTCTGGCGTGCTTGGTTCAACTGTAGTATCTCCAGACGTGGTTGGGTCTAGCGTTGTATCCTCAGTCATGCTTGGGTCGAATGTTGTATCCCCCGGTGTGTTTGGCCAAAGTGTTGTATCGCCTGGCGTGTTTGGGTCGAGTGTTGGATCTCCAGACGTGGTTGGGTTTATCGTTGTATCCTTTGGCGTGCTTGGGTCGAGTGTTGTATCTCCAGACGTGGTTGGGTTTATCGTTGTATCTTCTGGCGTGCTTGGGTCGAGTGTTGTATCTCCCGGTGTGTTTGGGTCTAGCGTTGTATCTTCTGGCGTGCTTGGGTCGAGTGTTGTATCCGCCGGTGTGTTTGGGTCAAGCGTTGTATCACCTGCCGTGCTTGGGTCAAGTGTTGTATCCCCCGGTGTGTTTGGGTCATGCGTCGTGTCCCCTGGTGTTGTTGGATATGGTGTTGTATCCCCTGGCGTGTTTGGATCGAGTGTTGTTGGATATGGTGTTGTAATTATTTCGTATAATTGACATTCACTTTCATCCATACCAGGTGGTACATAACGGAATGAATCAACTAAAACAATAGAGTTTGAAGACGCCATGCCCATGATTGATATCTGAAACAAACAAAGTGAGGTTTTTGGTTGTTGTGTGACCTAAACTGGTGCACAGGAGAAACAACGGACAGCCAGAAGACAGGACTTCCAATCTTCGTCAGCCGCACTATGTATCGTATTCGATAACCTCCCGTTGCGATTAGCATTTATCAATGCTGTGCTACAATATAAAATGCATGCCCATCGCATTTACGAAACAGAAAACTACGTGTATGTATATAGTTGTAACAATGCTCCTAGTTATTATTATTATGTATGTATCTCCCAGATGGATTATGGCATCAGCTGTTTTACATAAACGCTAGTCATTTTATAAAACAGGTCTGTTATGTAAAACACTACTGTACTTCACACCAGGGCAGCTTCTAATGTTGTACAAAGCACAGGTCCGCTCGTGTCTGAAGTACTGCAGCCACATTTGGGCTGGTGCTGCGAAATGCCACCTGGCTAGTTAGAATTCTGTGGAAAGGCGTGCGAAGAGGCTGATTGGCGACCCAGATTTTACTCAGAACGGTCTCCCAAGCCTGGAGCACAGCCGTAGAGTAGACAGCCTTTCGGTGTTCTACAGTCTGCATTTTGGTGAGTGTGCAAGGGAATTGAATGATTTAATTCCCCCATCTCCGTTCCACCATTGGACGACCCGTCGTACGGCGAGTTTTCACGAAGATTCGGACGAAGCGTTACGCTTTCTCTTTTATACCGCGTACATCGAGGGACTGGAACAATTTGCCAGCAACGGTATTCCCGTCGGACTACAATTTGAGTGTCCTCAAGGCTAGAGTGAATAGGCTCTTAATAAACTAGCGCGCTTTACCACCAACGACTGCATCACTTCTTACCACCGAGATTGCGGTCAAGCACTAGTTTAACAGCTGAATGACGCACGCACGGAAAAATATAAAATAATTGGTGTAAAAAGTTGCAGCGCAGAATGTATGACTGTAACTTTATTATTAATAACTGTTTTCTTCAGAAGTACACTATTGTACTATTATTGCAACTAAAATATAAAGAAGCAGAAATCAGTGATGAAATTAACTTTAACGAATAGACTACAGACCATTAGTGACTAATGTTAGTAGAAAGGAAAGGTTAATTAAAACAATAAGGAACTCATAGCTAACTATAGACCCATTGAATTCCTATAATGTCAAAATTTTTTGAAGAACATACTAGTATAGCCATTTATGACTTTTTTATACCATTATGATAAATATGGACAAGAGAATCCCAGTGTGTGCTACATACTGCGATATGACACAAGCTTTTGACTACGTTGACCATTGTATCATCTTTGTCGTCCTCCGTGGCGCAGCGGTCAACACGCCTGCCTGCGACGTGGAGGGCCCAGGTTCGATCCCCGGCCAGGTCATGATTGAAAATGATCTTTTCCTGATTGGCCTGGATCTTGGATGTTTATCTATATATGTATCTATTATAAAATATAGTATCGTTGTGTTAGTATCCCATAACACAAGACTCGAACTTACTTTGGGGCTAGCTCAAGCTGTGTGATTTGTCCTTATATATATTTATTTTATTTATCTTGTTACAGATATCAGAAGCCTGTGGTATACGGGGAAACATACTGCGACTTATGCAGTCATATCTGACTAATAGAAAACAATACACTGAAATTGAAAGAATTAATGTTAATGAAAGAGAAAATTTACATGTCAAGCTTACGAACACATGCGGTGTTCCTCAAGGTAGCGTACTCAGATCTTTGTTATTCTTAATATATATTAATGACCTGCCTAGGGCTACTGACCACCCCATGACTCTTTTTGCCGATGACTCTAGCATGTAAAAATAAAAACTTATATGAAACTGACATAAATGAATCTTTAACACTAGTATGGTTAAACAGGAATTACCTAAAAATATAACTGGACAAGACAAATATTATGCATTTTAAGCAACGGACCGAGCCTGTACTGGGTCCAATCGAAATTTACAAGGATATATTTAATAAAGTCGACGCCACACAATTTTAAGGATTATTGACTCTAAATTGATCTGGAAGGCACACATCGAATACATAAGTTAATGGCTAAGTACCTCTACGTGTACGCCTTATGTAAACTAACCCCAGAGATAAACACAGATGCTTTAGTAATAGCGTACCATAGTTTAGTAGCATCGTTACTAAGCTACGGTATTATATTTTGGGGGAACTCCACAGACAAAGAAATAGCGTTTAAAGCCCAAAAGAGATGCATTCGTGCTATGTTCAATTTGAAATTGGCTGACAGCTATATGCCGCTTTTTAAAAATACAAGACATTAACATTACCATCTTAGTATACCTTTGAAGTTGCCACATTTGTTAGGGTAAATCAAGTTTTATTTCCACGACTCGTTGATACCTTCCCCCGTAACAGACGTGACAATAGTCAACTGTGTGTGCATGCGTTAAAGGCGGTAATAATAAGAAAAAGCGTTTTCTATATGGTCTCTAAAATTTATAATAAAGTACAGTAAAGATTATAAACTAGCGCTTGACCACAATTCCGCCTGATGGTATTATTTTATTAAGAGTCTATTCACTCTAGCCTTGAAGACACTCAAATTGACGACGGAAAGACCGCCGCTGGCAAATTGTTCCAGTCCCTCGATGTACGCGGTATAAAAGAAGAGGCGAAACGCTTCGTCCGGATCGTAGTGGTGTTAACAACGTAATACTATTTTTATTTACATTTTTATAACCCCGCGGTGGGGTTCGTCAGAGACTCACTGACTGAAAACCAAAACAAAATTCACATCTACGCAGGGACCCGCGGGAATGAATGATACTTCTGCAACCACCGACTGGTGCCGACCCGCTACTGCGGGCTTCCTCGGTCAGGGAGGGAGTGAGGTGTTTGACTCTCTCCGCGACGTATAAGTATGAAACAAAACTTTCCACGTTTTATTTCATATCCAGGAGGTTTGATTCAGTTCAACAAAAATATCCCAAGCAAGTGACTCTTGGCTTTGATAAGCACCTTTTTACTTTGGTTGTGTTGATTGAAGGACTAGAATTATTTATATTTATTTTAAGGGCTAGAAAGATTATTAACTATTTGGTAGAATCTCTGAGCATTACATAAGAATTTCGTGCGGACTTAGGTATTAGTATAGAATGTCGGGCGACTATCTATGTCAGTCTATGTGTGCGTGTATTTTCTTTCTTTCTGCATGTACCTATTGTAACAATTTATAATCCTGAAACTTGATTATTGGGCATATTGAATCACAACATCACAGCCAATTCAGCGGTATTCAAATGAGTAATTCAAATGAATGACTAAGTATGAGAGTTGTTGCTTAAATTTAAGTAAACAATTAATTAGACAGCTACAATTACATAGATATTTTGCTGGTAGAGATAGTCAATTTGCTTATTAATCAAGGTTCCTGACTACACATATTATTAAAAAAAGGCTTTGCCAAAATTAATTTAATATTATAATTATGTAATATTATGTTAATTTTGGCAAAGCCATAAAGTACGTAAGTAAAATCGTTTGTCACGCATACCAGTCTTACAAAAATATTGTTAATTTATACTCACAAAGCCGTCTTCAATGTTTAATTCCTGGTCGATTAATAAGCGTATCGTTAGAGTATGCCATCCAGGCACAAAGTTTGGTTCCACAGCTCTAATCGAAGTTTCTCCTAAGAAGTTTAGATCAGACTCCATGGCAATAATACTGATATAGTCTTCCAAATCTGTTGGTTGTATATAAATTTTTACTTCAATCGTACCGCCGAACTTCATAGGAAATTTGAATGATGAAGCACAACTATGTACAGGTGGGGGCCCGGGGGTAATAAAAGTAGTACGAGGTTCATTTTCATTACTCAAATCAATGTCACTGTAATAGCCAACAATCCAAAATTGCATGACGCCACAAAACCCCCACTCATGTGTCAACCATTCATTGAAATCTTGCTCAAACGTGTACCTCACACACTTATCACTGGTAACGTAAGGCACCAATATTATTAATAGTAACACTTTGCGACTCCTTTCGTCACGCCACATATTGCGAATAGACCCTAAACCTCTTACACAATAATTTGAGTTTTGTGTTTTTTTGAATAAGTATGTATCTTAATATTTTAATGTACAGAATTGACACGGATAAGATAGCACAAATGATTATTTAGGACGTAACATTGAATGTTTATCGTTACGTTTCTGTATTTATTGACACCGAGTACATACAGCGGTTTTGTTTGTACTTTATGTAACAATTTTTATATTGGGAAAAAATATTGTTCTTGTACACTATGCAATTGCTTAGTTTACTAAACTAGATACTTTTATCAGAATTTTATAACGGTAGTGACATGATTTCTTTTTTACAGTTGTAAGAATGCGAATAAATGTTTCAACTTGCGTTCTATATGTTATGCTATGCTATTAAATGAGAAAAAAAATGATTTTAATATAAACGATATTCTCCTTGCTCTTCTAACTCACCTTATGGTTACGTCCGAGGAACTGGAATGAATCTCTTCTTATCTTCGGGGACGCCAGCAGTCGTGGTAGTGACCTGGATGCTGGTGTTCCATAATGTTTGCTGTTCTTTCTCCATTATTATTTTCCATTTTCATTAATTTTATAAGTCTGTCTTAGGTATTCGTATCACCTATACGCTAATGATCTTCAAGCATTAATAGCTGAGCGGGTGGAAAGTATGTCGAACGCTATAGTAGATGTAAGCTAGACTTGAATGCTATCAAAGAGTGGTCTGATAGGTTTGGGGTGTCAGTAAACCCCTTAAAGTATTAGGTCATTCTAATTGTAAGCTCACACATGATGAGAGGGTAACGTCCTCTCCTCGCTCTCTCTCTTTCTCCTCTTATCTTCAATGGTACCGTCATACCCATTACCCAACTGCTAAAGGTCTTGGTTTTCATATTGACTCGACGCTTAGCTGGCAACGTCAGGTTTCTTGTGTTAGTCAAAGAGTCAATGGTACCCTGCGTTCCTTGTATCGTCTGAGGAACTTTTTACCCGCTAAAATGAAAACTATGCTTCTGCTGACTTTAATTTTCCATATAATCGACTATGGTGATGTGTGCTACTTTGGGCTGAATGCGATTTTGCTGGATAAGCTCGACAGATTGCTCAACAATGGTATCCGGTTCATATTCAAGCTCAGGAAATATGACCATGTGTCGAGCTAAAATGGGGAGCTTACAGGTCTGGACTAAAATGGATTTGATTCGCCATTCCATTCGCCAGAGATGAAGTTTGCACGCTTTGACAACGCTTTTCTCCCTTCTCAACTCCTTCACTCCTCCTTCTAATCTCGTGAAAATAAAATATTTGTGTTTTTCACACACTAATAATCTGTGTTCTTTTAACAACCTTCTCTTACCCTGTCCTTCACATATACCTGACCTTGTTCATTCTTCATTTCACCTCAGTCAATTCTTCTGTAAAATGCGCTTCTTTTTGATACCAGGACGGCCACCAGTCGGTTTAATCTCAACATAGTAGTATATATTAGTAATAGTAATTTATATTATAAGTATATATGTATGTTGGTTATGGTATGTATGTGCAATAAGCTTATTTAAGTATTTATTTAACTAGAGTTAACAGTTTTTTTTAATCATTGTTTTCATTTTAACCAAAGCACCTTCCATCTAATCTCTTCACCACCCATGGTTGACTGGTAGAGAATGCCTTAGGCATTAAGTTCGACTTAGTACATATCAGTGTGCGAAAAAAATTTTTTTCACCGTAATCGTACAGTCAAAGTTGATGGTGTAATTAAATAGCGATCAAAAAGTTGTTAATCATTAAAGTATCAATGGGTCACAAACAAACCACAATACTAATTTATTTATTATTATATTTTGGTAATCCTAACGAAAGATAATGCATACCTAATTATTTGATAATACATAATCCAAACAAAATATTATAAAGAGACCAGATTTGTTTTTTCGTATGTTTGTTTGTAATAGTTAAACTAAAGAAAATATTTAACTGATATTTTAATTTAAATTTCAAATCTTTACTGCGTTTCATATTTATCTATTGAAAGTTATATTTATCAGCGATTAACCAGTCGTGGTGGCCTGGTTAAAACACCAGACTCTTAAGTATGAGTGCGCGGGTTCGATTCTCCAGGTGAGGCAAGTTCCAATGTAACTTTTCTAAAGTTGTATGTACTTTCTAAGTACATCTTGGACATCAATGACTGAAGGTGAAGGAAAACATTTTGACGAAACCTGGACTTTAAGTCTGAAATTGCCAACCCGAATTGAGCAAGCGTGGTGATTATGCTCAATCCTTCTCTGTATGAGAGGAGGCCTGTGCCCAGCAGTGGGACGATAAAAAAAAGGTTGATGATGATGATGATGAACATTGTCGTAGTAGCATAGCATAGTTCGCCTCTGTAGGATGTGTCCTAGAAGTGTTAAATAAATAATACATAACAGGTGTTATTATAACAAAAAAAGGCATCGCTATGAAAGTTGAATGATATGCAAAAAAAAATTGCAATAAAAGTTATCATTTGCCATGCACTGCGAAAATTGAAATAATAAGTGTTTATAGTACTCATCATTACAAATAAATAATCAATCCGTCAAAATCTTTTATTTCACTTAAACCAACATGGGTACTTATGAAACGTTAGAAGCTAGGTGCGCGGTTCCAATTAGTGTTTCCTATGGATTAGAGCCGCTAAGAAACTTCACGGTTAGTCTATTATATGTACTTAAATAATTTTATTTTACAATGTTCTCAAATCAATTAAACAAAGAGGACAGTATAGACCTGTCAACAAGTACCAGGTCCCAGACAAAATAAGAAATGCTCGACAGATCTAGTCTATTACAAAGCCTACAAAGTCTTCACATTTACAAAATATGAATGCTTCATGTCTAAACCTTATAGTTAAATCACAGTATTTTGGTTTATCTAGTCAAAGATAAAACGGTTGAAGGTATCGAAAGATGATGATATTCATATCATAATATTTATCCTTATCTAAGTATCATAATCTACTTTGATTTTATTCAGTAAACAGTCATTAATGCATTAGCAGTATAAGAACTGTATTGCGGTGAACGCATGTAAGACTGAAGTATTGGATTGGGCATTATTAGATCATACAGCACAACTGCTACAGTGTCCAGTTAAAAAAATGTGTCATATTAAGTATTGGCACGCTATGAGAAGTGTCCCTTCTCACTCTTCTTCTTCTCTTCTTCTTCTCATTCACTCAGAAAAACTGAGCGAATAGGAAAGAAGACGGCAGTTGAGCGAGGTGATGCAATGTTAAACCCAACAACACGAAACGATGCTGCGCCAAAGGGAGATTGATCTGAAGACCCTCCACGACCAAACTCCCAACACAACAACATTTGGCGCATCGTACCCGGCACACATCGCAACACAACTGCTCAGACCCGTCCTCCGTACGGCTTCACCAGGCATCATGCTGGAACACGACAAATCGCTTGGCGGCAAGGCTTTGTCTGTTGGGTGGTAACTTCTGCCGGCGGCCGATGTTATGGCCTACCACCGAGAATGCACCCAAAATTATTTAATTGGCTAGACCGCTTAAAGAATTTATTGTAATTATATTCGACACACGCATTTGAATCCAATACTTATTTCACTAAGAGTTTTCCTTATGTCCAACAAGAGTACAGAATAATTTTTAGCAATGTTAAAGTCATGCTCACCAATTAAAATTACACAATAGTCACTCTTTGTGTAACCAGTAAGTTTTTTGTTTATCCCTTGCAGTATATCACATGTGGCTCCATCTGTTAAGTAGTGACAAAAATTTTATTGTTCCTTAAAAGTTTCTTCTACTATAGATAAGACTCTGTTTTGCTTGTTAGCACTCAAAATGCACAATTTCTTTTTTTTAAGTTGTCGTGGAGGGTGAATCTCCGTTTGGGTATTGGTTCTTAAATAATTTATTGTTTCTTTTCTGTCTAAATTGCCCGTAATAGGTGATTCTGTCCCCTTTTTATTTTTGGTACTTAGTTTTTAATTGATTTTCTACGTTATTACTCCTTTCACATTCTAGAATGTTTGTTTGTGTCTGTTTTGTTTTCCAGTTCCTGTGGGTTGTGTTTTTTTGGTGTATTTTAGTATGATTTGCTAGGACTATTTGTGGCTACTTTTTTATACATGTTGTTTTTTCTTATCAACTTGTCATTGTCACTCTTTAGTGTACTATTTTCAACCGATAACAGTTCTATCTCTTTATGAACATTCTATAACTGTTTTTTAAGATTTTGTAGCTCCTCTCTTAATAATTTTACTTGGTTGTCTTCATCATCAGAGATTTCTGGCATACTATTTGTGGTGCATTCCAGTGTATTCGGAATTACATTTTATACTTTCGTTTATAATTGACGATTCCGATTGTGTACGGGGCCTGGGGCGCCTAAATGTTACATTTAAACTATCTAAAAAATTCATCTCAGGAGTTATTTTTGTATCTGTAGTTCAATTGTAGTTCAATAGATGGCGCTTTTGTATATTTCAACTGGGGACCTTTTTTATTATTGAGGTGAGTTTTTTTTTAAATACAATTCATTTTTAAATACTTTGTGGGGTACCCTAATAAAACATTTATTTCTACTTTTTAGGGTTCCGTACCTAAAAGGCAAAACGGAACCATATTCATGAGACTTCGTTGTCCGTCTGTCACCAGGCTGTATCTCATGAACCGTAATAGCTAGACAGTTTAAATTTTCAGAGATTATGTACTTCTTTTGGTGCTATACGACGAATACTAAAATTAACATATTTAAGGAGGCTCCCATACAACAAACGTGATTTTTTTTCCCGTTTTTAAAGATAATGGTACGGAGCCCTCTGTGCGCCGATTCGCACTTGGCCGGTTTTTCTTATACCACCTTGTCGGCGTGATTGATATATGTACATATTGGCGCCAAATTTCAGTTTTATAGTGCTAACGATCACTGAGATTATTCGCAGACGGGTAGACAGATTTGGCAAAACTACACACATCAAAAGTGTCTAGGGATCAAGCATTTTTATGCGGATTTCTATCTATCTCTATTAGATTTATTTCTATCTATATCTCTTTCTATCTCGACAAAGAGACCGGATACAAGACGTATACGACACTGGAGAACCCCTGGACGCCAACAGCGATTAAAATCCTGCCAGGAAGTCCATCCTTATAGTGGTGGAACCATCATGGTATGGGCGGGTATTTGGATTGGCGGAAGAACTGAGTTGATTTGGATCAGAGGCAACCTCAACGCTCAAATTTTTGCTGAGACGATTGTATCAGACGTCAGCGTTCCTCTACAAGTGCAAATCGGTCCCTTATTTCAGTTAATGCATGATAATGCACGACCGCACACCGCAAGTGTTGTAAGAGAGACTCTCGTCGCAGCTAACATCAATGTCCTGCCCTGGCCTGCTCAGTCGCCAGACTTGAACCCGATTGAGCATGCATGGGATATGCTACAGAGAAGAGCTCTCCCGAATATGGAGGGTATCCAGTCGCAAGAAGACCTTTTTTTGTTGTTGCAACGAACATGGGCGGTCTTTCCACAGCGTGATTTGGATGAACTCATTTTGAGTATGCCAAACCGATGTTCTTGTGTTGTTAGTGTTCGCGGTAGAAACACGGATTATTAATTGTTTAAGTTACCCAATAAAATTTTAGAGAAAACTGTTATTTCAGTCTTTTTTTCGAACTTTTGTGTTAGTGGTTCAAATGTCAAATATCCCTTTATTATCAAAATGGCAAATTTCTTTATTAATGCAAAGGTGACTTGGTTTATCGTTACTGTGACAAACGAAAACACTTTATTTGATGAATCCTTAAAGAAAATTTTAATTAATATCAATCAGGAGAAAAGTTATTGCAAAAATATATGTTGATCCCTAGACACTTTTGATGTGTGTATAAGGGTACCTACATGCTATGTGGATTATGATAAAAAGGAAACGATAAAAAAAAAAAAATATCTTTAATGAAAACTAGTTTAACGGTTGAAGTATTTGTTACTGGTATTTATAATTCCAGTGTGGACATACTAGTGTTAGTGAGAAATCTTGCGTAGGACGCCCAAAATCCGCTTTTACTGAAGATGACGTCGTCGCTGTGAGACAACTAATTCTTGAAGATCGTCATGTGATGTATCGAGAGATAGAGGCTCTATTAGGCATCTCAGGGACGACTATTCAGAAGATCTTGCTTGAACCGTTTGGTGTGAGAAAACTAGTTTGCCGTTGGATACCGCATCTGCTTTCGGACGATCACAAGACTACCCGCGTCAAATAGTGTAAGAATACTATGTATAGGTTGAATCGAGGAGAGTCAAATCACGTCTACGACATCATCAATGGTGAAAGCTGAGAAAGTGAAGCAATAAAATGTCTCGACGAAAGCCTTGATCAACATCTCTCGACGCTCTCGTTAGGCGGTTGGATCAAGGGCCTGATTCAAAAGGCAGTACGAGGAGTACTGCCTTTTGCTTGATATGGCCCGTATCGTGAGGAGGTTCCTGTCTCTAGATCCTTAACTATCAGCAGCATGGACACATTTTTTTTTAAATAATTTTATAAGTTTTTTGGAATTCAAATTTAAAATTCAAACTATTTATTTCGGGCAAGAAATACATTTAAATGTGTTAATAGATAAATAAATGGAGTTTTTATAGTTTATATAGGGGTTAAGATTCGGGCACTTTTTAATGGGTCCTCCAGTTGCAGGGCCTGCTTGAAGTGCACACTTGCAAGGTGCAGGTCACCTTGATTTATCTTTTTATCGAAAAGGACGGCCCAGTAGTGTTAATTTTGATTGAAGCAGTACTGTTACCGAATATTTTTTTTATGAAAGTTGGTGTACGTGACTTCTATATTTTGGTTAGTCAGAGCAATGAAAACTGAATCGTGGTTAATGCTGTCAAAGGCTTTTGCGTAATCGACGAATGCTAGGCACAGCGGTATTTTAAGTCTGTGCATTTTATAAGTTGGTTTAAAGCATACAGGCGGTCGGCGGAGGTGGCTTGGACTGTAATCAACCCGTTCAGGATATTGATGAGAATCTAATTGTTGCGAGATGCGGTCTTCAATCATCATTCAGCGTTAATCTCAGTCGCATTCGAAGCTTTTTCAGCTTTGGTGTTTGAGGTCCGCTTTACCAGTCTAACTGCAGATTTTTTTTTTTTGCTGCTGTTCGATTCCAGGTCAGGCAACTACCAATGTAACTTTTCTAAAGTTATATGTACTTTCTGAGTATATCTTGGACACCAGTGACTGAAGGTGAAGGAAAACATCTTGAGAAAACCTGGACTTTATAAGTCTGAAATCGCCAACCCGCATTGAGCAAGCGTGGTGATTACGCTCAATCCTTCTCTGTTTGAGAGGAGACCTATGCCCAGCAGTGGGACGATAAAAAAGGTTGATGATGATGATGAATACAATGAAATCATCATCATCATCACAGCGTTAATCACAGTCGCATCCGAAGCTTTGGAGTCTGGGGTCCGCTTTACCAATCTAATTGCTGATTTTGGCGAAACTTCGACATTTTCCGTGAAGCGACTGCTCTCTGAACTCCACAACTCGAAAGCAATGTCGAAGTATTGTAGTTAGACCAATTATTGGTCTTTTTAAGGACTCCAACAACCCATATAACGACTGCCGTTAGATGTTCGTATGACAACCGGGTCCAATGGCTTAACTTGCTTTCCGAGGCTTGACCAGACCCGTGCAAATATTCATATTCATGTATACAAATATTTGCACTCCGCGGGGATCGAACCCGTGCCTCCTTGCGCATTGGCCGCATTCGCTACTACTACGCCACGAAGGCTGTCGAGATGCGGTCTTTCAGTAACGTCCACAAATGCTTTATATAGGTACCTAAATGTGACACAAGGCCAATGGGGCGGTACTTATTAATATTAGTTTTATCGCCCTATTTGTTCAGTAAGATTAAGAGGGAGTGGCAAATTGTGGGGACAGTACCAGCACGGAATAATGAATTAAAGAGATTAGTAATTTCGAGAAGCATGTCTGATACTTAAATTCTGATTACTGTGGAAAAACATGTATTTAAATGATTAAGTAAATAATATTTAGGAGTAAAATCACTTATAGCAGTTGCGTTTGGCACGTGGGCAGTTAACAAATCAGTAATAGTCGATAAGATATACAACTTGCTAATAGCGCTCCCATAGCTGAAGCGGCACTGCTGGCATAGCTCATACGTGGTTGGTTGCCGTTCTAACCTAACCCATTTCATATCAAAAATGTCTAGGGATCAAGTATGTTTTAAGGATATCACAGCAGTTAAGGATTATTATTTAATTTTTTTCATTTAATTTTATTTATTTATTTGACAAAAAACAGTTATATGTAAACAAATACATAACCCACACCAATGTCCACGGAATCACAAAGAAAGACAGAAAGGGGACAGTGAGAAAACAATTAATGATAAAAGTAAACTGCAAAAGTCACACAAATCAACTCCCGTTTTTAAACATGGTACGGAACCCTCTGTGCGCCGATTCGCACTTGGCCGGTTTTTCTTATGCCACCTTGTCGGCGTGATTGATATAATTATGTACATATTGGCGCCAAATTTCAGTTTTATAGTGCTAACGATCACAGATTATTCGCGGACGGGTAGACAGATTTGGCGAAACTATAAGAGTACCTACATGCTATGTGGATTGTGATAAAAAGGGGAAACGATAAAAAAAATATCTTTAATGAAAACTAGTTTAACGGTTGAAATATTTGTTCTTAATTTGGCATATTGAGTCATGGACGTTTTCATTACCAACACTGGTATTTATAATTCCAGTGTCGACATACTAGTGTTAGTGAGAAATCTTGCGTAGGACGCCCAAAATCCGCTTTTACTGAAGATGACGTCGTCGCTGTGAGACAACTAATTCTTGACGATCGTCATGTGATGTATCGAGAGATAGAGGCTCTATTAGGCATCTCAGGGACGACTATTCAGAAGATCTTGCTTGAACCGTTTGGTGTGAGAAAACTAGTAAACAAATACATAACCCACACCAATGTCCACGGAATCACAAAGAAAGACAGAAAGGGGACAGTGAGAAAACAATTAATGATAAAAGTAAACTGCAGAAGTCACACAAATCAACTCAAGATAGCGTGCCCCGTCTAGATATGGTCTGTTGGCACCCAGAATTTGAAATTTAGAATTTCCCAGAATTCACAAAAATATTTTTTTAAAAATATTTTACAGTATATTGGGAGAAGTGGTAATTAAATAATCGTTCAATTTACATTTGGAGTTGGAAAGTGTTTTTCAACGCAATGCTAATGTTGTTCTTGGGATAATTTCATTCCAACTACGGAACTCTTCCTTGTGCGTGATCCGACAAGCACTTATACCGGTTTTGATAATGACTGGTGTAACGTAATGAAACACCGCGATCAAGATGGCAACTACTTTATTATCTCATGTTGGTAGGTGAACATTACTTACTAAACATTACAAACATATACGAGTACCCACAACATCTTCCCCTTTAAAAACACAAAGAAAACACTATTGTTTTCTTTGTGTTTTTAACAGATCTCAAACTTTGTTTACTTTCCTTTTACTATTAAAAGGAAAGTAAACAAAGTTTGAGATTTAACTTTTCCGAGCCTTACTACGCGTTACAGGTGGTGAATACGAACTTCGCATACTTTTATCAATGTTGATGCTTGGTTCATAGTCATCATCCTCCGAGACATATACATCATCCTCCGAATTACAATTTTGTTCATCATCATTATCATCATCGGATAGAACAATATAATTAACAGTTTTGCTAGTCTCTTTTTATTATCACCCATACTCTTAAGCAAATGCCGGTGATTTCGACGATCAATACCTTTTTTGTTTTTTATAATGTATGATCGCGGTGTTGACGCCTTTGCTACACCTTTGCCTGGGATTCTCTCGTTATTATTTTCTAACTGGTTTTAGGCACCAGTCCGAAAGGGCGTGGGTTCGGATCCCACCGCTGTCACCATGTAACGTAATGAAACACCGCGATCAAGATGGCAACTACTTTATTATCTCATGTTGGTAGGTGAACATTACTTACTAAACATTACAAACATATACGAGTACCCACAACAACTGGGATTCTTTTTTTTTTTCAAAATCCAAAGTCATTTATTCAAATTAAGCTGAGGATCACGCTTTTTGAACGTCAATCTACGAGTATATACTAATATTATAAATCGGAAAGTGAGTTTGTTTGTTTGTTTGTTCCGCTTTCACGCTGTAGCTACTGAACCGGTTGCTTTGAAATTTTGCAGACGTAAAGTTAGAAGTCCGGATTAAATAATCGGGTACTTTTTATCCTGGAAAAATTGATAGATATTCCCGGGCGAAATTTAAAAAGCGCGATATACAGTATGTTAAGAAAACCCTGTCCGACCCATAAGGATAATAAAGGTTAGGTAAACACATGACCAAATATAATATAAAATTTTACGTAATCATCATAGTACCAATACAAATGAATTTTGAAATATTCTTTTTTTCCCGCGAATTAATTCCAACTTCCCCGAAAAATGGTAATTTTTAAAAAAGTGACAACACCGGTGTTATTATGAGCGAATAGCGATGCGACCACGTGCCGAGTGCCCTGCCGCCCGCCGCCCGCGGAAGGGTGTAAACGCATATTTATTAAGTTACCTCTTTTTGCGAAATAATATTTATTTTTTTAGGGGGATTTTTTTTGAAGTTTAGCCCGGTTTTGTATCTATTAGTAGAATTAGTTATCGATACCTACCTAACAACACCTTCACGGGTCGGACAGGGTTTTCTTAATATACTGTATATTCGAGTTCCACGCGGGCGAAGCCGCGGGCGGAAGGCTAGTATTATATAAAACAGTCCCCCCAAAACGCCCGCCTTTCGCCACTTCCTAGTGCTGGGAAGAAGAAGTGGCGGAACAAACGCCCCAACAGCACAGCTGTCTGTTCATTTAAAAAAACACATGGCATTATACAATACTATGTATAATAATGAACACAAGAAAACACAACACCAATGCCATTATTTACCATATGCCAGCTAGTCACGCCAAAATACCAGCAAAGCAAAAATCTTTTTTTTTTAATAATTATAAACTAGCGCTTGACCGCCATCCCGCCTGATGGTAAGCAGTGATGCGATCGTTGATGATAAAGCGCGCTAGTTTAATAAGAGTTTATTCACTCAGAAAAACTGAGCGAATAGGAAGGAAGACGGCAATTGAGCGAGGTGATGCAATGTTAAACCCAACAACACTACCAACGATGCTGCGCCAAAGGGAGATTGATCTGAAGACCCTCCACGACCAAACTCCCAACACAACAACATTAGGCGCATCGTACCCGGCACACATCGCAACACAACTGCTCAGACCCGTCCTCCGTACGGCTTCACCAGACATCATGCCGGAACACGACAAATCGCTTGGCGGCAAGGCTTTGTCTGGTGGGTGGTAACTTCTGCCGGCGGCCGATGTTATGGCCTACCACCGAGAAAAACACAAAAATATCATTAAAATCGAAATGTAAATAAGTAAACTCTTATTACAGTGATTACCTAAATAAAAGCTCCAGGTATAAAGGGTGTGACAGCACAACAGGATAAGACAATTCTATTAACTCATATAACGTGTCAGTAATTCTGGAGAAGTACACAAACATTGTCTTAAGTTAATCAGAGCGACCGGCTATTTTTATCATTCAAATAGTCGTTTACTGAATAATATGCCTTTGAAAAAAGCTTGGATTTGATTTGTGCCTTATTATTCTAAAACTAGAGCAGATTATTTTGAGATATATAATAAAGCAATACGCGAATTAAAAAAGGTCTAGTTATTTCTGATTTTTATTTAATAACTAGAGATGCAGATAAACTGTATTGGATCTTTAAGTAGCAGAAAAATACAGCAGGGTAATTGAGTAACAAATAATTAAATATTTCATAATTTCAATTATTTCTTTCTAATTATTTCTTCTGTTACCGGCATGTAATGCACGCCTTCTACTACCGCTATTAGTTCCATTTTCAAAAATAAATGTTCTTTTTTTTATGAAATAATAACAAGACGAGGTTTTATTATGATTGTTTTATTTTTCGTTTTTAAAGGCTTTTAGGTCGCAATCAAAATTAAAAAAAACACCTTTTTCTCTAGGGGATAAAATGCTATTTTTTTCCTTGCTTTGGTACGTTATAATGGTCTTTCTGAGCATGAAGAATGAAAAACAATGTTAGTTGGTTTATCACGCTACAGACTACAAAAACATTCGATGAATTGCGAAAATAGGAAATACATATTTCCAAAACTAAACAGTACCTACCGAGAAGCTTATGAAATACCACTGCGTGAATACGGGATATAGTAGGTAAGAGCATGATCTAAAAACCTGACTTCAGACTATCAATTACTGGAGCTTTTCCGATTTTTACCAGGATAAAACTTAAATGACAAATATCATCTAAATCCGTACATACTTGAACATTTGTATTATATGTAAGTAGGATTAAGTAGGGTAATTCGAATATAAGTTGCCTAAGTATTTCCGTGCCAAATTCTTTCCTAAATGTTAGGTAAAAATAAATTATATAGGTATTTAAATTACTATTTGCATTGCAATCATTGATAGGTACTACAGAGTACTTGGTTGCTTGATGTATTTACTAACACTATGGTTCTCGTTGCTCGTAATAAATGATTAATGAATAATGCCGATTGATACATAATTTTTTGGTAGCGCAAATACTAGATTTAAGGTACATTTACGTAATCAGCAAAATGGAATATTGAACTAAGTAAAACAATGTAAAAACTTACATAGCCGTCGTACTTTTCTGAGCCTGTTAAGGTAATCGTCAGAGTGTGCCATCCTGGCACATAGTTTGGATTCGAGGCCGCATGCGCTGCCATTCCTGTTACTCTGTCATCACCATTGATATCTATCAGATTGGCTATTACAATGACTTGGTCAGTTGCTTGAGTTGCCTGCATATAAATATTCACTTCTATAGTTCCTAAGATGTTCATAGAAAAAATGAATGATGACACACAACTTAATTCTTGAACAGGTGTAATAAATTTGGTACTGCGTTCATGTAGACCAGTCAAGCCCAAATCGCTGTACTTGCCAATAACCCAAAATGGCATGGAGAGACAAGCCCCTCCCCAGTCAGCCAGCAACCATTCATCGAAATTCTCCTCAAACGTGTATCTCACACAATAATCACTGAATACGTAAGACACTAGCATAAAAACTATCAACACTTTGCGTATCATTTCGTTTCGCCACATGCAGCAGTCACTGCTTTAGATATAAAATCTTTTTAATTTATATTCCGAATAATATATTAATCGAACATGTATCTTAATTATTCATAATGGATTTTGATAAGATAAGATCTATAGGATTGTATAAAACTAAGTCACCCGGGTGCGTTTGCCTTTCTATGCGTTATTTGTTGAACTACTGGATGGTTTTTAATGCAGGTTTCATTATCAAAGTATAAAGCAATTCGTCTTTATTTGTACACATACACACGTATATCAAAAGTCTTAGTAATTTGTCAAAACAGTGAAGCAAAATATCAAGAGAAAACCTTTTTTTTATAATCATAAACTAGTTCTTGACCGCAATCCCGCCTGATGGTAAGCAGAAATGCAATCATAGTCGGTAAAGCATACTAGTTTATTAATAATCTATTCACTCTAGCCTTCAAGACACTTAAATCGTAGTCAGACGGAAAAACCGCCACTGTACGCTGATGTACGCGGGATGAAAAACGAGGGGAAACGCTTCATCCAGATCGTAGTAGCGTCAACAACGTACGGATGGATACTCGCCATACGCCGTACTGGCATATCGTAACCAAAAAATAAATAGAAGTTATGTGACATCTACCAAGGGAAGGCACATGTCCCAGCAGTGGGAACATTAAAGACTGATTATTACTTTAAGTAAAGCCGGTAAGTGATATCGAATCCTACTTTTTAAATATTGCATGAAATGTCATAATGCAGTTTGTATGCAGTGCCGTGCGTTAAATAAGGGCATATAAGCAGTTTACTTTTATAAATCACAATAAACTTGTCAATTATATTTTAGTGTATTACCATCATCTGCCTAGCATTTTTCCAACTATTATATGTTGGGGTCGGCTTCCAGTCTAACCATATTTAGCTGAATACCAGAATTTAACATGGAGCGATTGCCTATCTGACCCCACAACCCAGTAAGTGGGTAATAAGATACCACTTGGTTAGACTGGTATTATTCAGACCTTCGGTCGGGTGGTCGTTTTTTATGGGGCATATAAGAATAGAAGATAAATATTAGTTTAGTCCTGTAAAATTAAGATACTCTCCATATACATTTTAGTTGTGCTTAATTCATGGCATCTTAAAAACTTCAATTCTTGTTAAGCAATATTTATCCTATGTCATTTCCTTAAAGAGATAGAACGGAAGAAATGCTCTGATTGGTAAACGGGAGAATCGGCGCCACAGTCTGCTAGCTATGAAATCTGTGCCCAAAGACAATTTACAATATAAAGTTATCAATTAATAATTATACATAAAATAGTATTAGCAAAATATTGTTACAAACAAACAACACAGTATTAGTTTAATTATTATGTTTTATCGTTGAATTCTGAAAAGAAGATATGAATCAATAATCGTTTCCACTAATTGAATATATTACTTAGAAAAAAATAGGTAGGTGTACGTATAATACTGGGATTACATACAATAAAATTTGTTGCAGGTATTTGCAAATAATTCACGATTAGGGGCTGATTTTTCAATCGACAGATAACTTTTATTCGTGAAACGAAATAGACGTCTGAGAGGTTTTATTTATTTATACGTATGTACATACTTAGGTACTCTACAAAATATACAATAGGGCGGCTTTATCTTGCTTAACATTTAGTATGGAAGAACTGTCAAAATATCAAAATTATCTGGGCCTCAGTAATTTTGTATTAGAATTATGTAACAACCAATTTTACGTTCTTTGTTAATTTGGAACAAAATATAATATATTTTGGCGTTGTTTTTCAGAAGCAGTCATGTTATGCATCTATATTTGTGCTTATTA
This sequence comes from Sesamia inferens, assembly GCA_037179545.1. Classification (NCBI taxonomy): domain Eukaryota; kingdom Metazoa; phylum Arthropoda; class Insecta; order Lepidoptera; family Noctuidae; genus Sesamia; species Sesamia inferens. Next base: position 26,992,048 of record CM073933.1, on the reverse strand, counting down.
AAAAAGCCTTTTATATTACAATTTTTTATGGCTTGTGTGTATTATCAATTGCAATAAATTGCTTTACAAGTTTATAAGCATTAGATCGTTATTTTCATTGGAACTGTATATATAATTCAGATACTGGGTGATATCGATTAGCAATAAAGAGTACATTTAATTGTGCCTTTAATAATTAATGACTATTTTAATCTAATAAATAAACCTTTTGTTTATTGTTGGTACACTTTTTACTAGTAATTTCATCTGCATCTCGTATGTATGTACTTACACAATTTCTTCATGGGATTCATCTTATAACATGCGAACAATTGCTGAGGAAGGCAATAACTTCCCCCCACTCATTAATCAGCTATTCATTGAAATTTACCTCTAACGAGTATGTCACAAAATAATCATTGACTACGAATAGCACAATCTAAATAATATTACTACATATATATTGCGGATCATTTCGTTTCGCTTGAGGCAACAAGTCACTGCTCACTGAACCCTTATCTCCTAACTGTTACTTTTATAATTGAATCGATCACGTATCTTCATTACTTATAATGATATAATGTTATGAATACGGAAGAGATAGTATCTCCAACTGGATGAAAATATCACGGAGTGACTGACATAACTGGATGGTATAATTTTTAATCAGTGTTCGCAACAATTTGTAATTAATAATTGAGTATCCTGTGCCAGTATGAGTCAATTAATTAATAATATTCAAATCAAAATAGTCAACCTCAGTTCAAATAGTACATTCCCGTTTGATGATTTGCATCATCTTAATGAGACCAATGGTTTTAAATGTTTTCTTTGTGTCGTGCCTCGTTCAAGTTTATTTTTTTTAATAATTATAAACTAGCGCTTGACCGCAATCCCGCCTGATGGTAATCAGTGATGCGATCGTTGATGGTAAATCGCGCCTATTCACTCAAAAAACTGAGCGAATAGGAAGGAAGACGGCAGTTGAGCGTAGTGATGCAATGTTAAACCCAACAACACGGCCAACGATGCTGCGCCAAAGGGAGATTGATCTGAAGACCCTCCACGACCAAACTCCCAACACAACAACATTAGGCGTATCGTACCCGGCACACATCGCAACACAACTGCTCAGACCCGTCCTCCGTACGGCTTCACCAGACATCATGCCGGAATACGACAAATCGCTTGGCGGCAAGACTTTGTCTGGTGAGTGGTAACTTCTGCCGGCGGCCGATGTTATGGCCTACCACCGAGCAACAAGTTATCTTATAATTTAAATTATATATTAATTTATAATACTTAGATCTGCTCATCATAGTGACGCTATTTTATATGATGAATCAATAAACAAAATGACACCACATAGTGATACTAGCACTACTGTTGATACAATTTGTAGGTTAAACTATTTGATGCGGCAATGGGTCACCGTCAGCCGTTGAATGTTGTACATCAAAATATGCAGGGTATGTCTTGCAAAGAGCTAGAGTTAAGTTTATGGAGTACTATGATGTTTAGTTTATTATATTTGACTAAACACTGGTTCAAAAGACTTGAAGGAGAGTTTATCAATGATAACAATTTTCCCGTGCAAAATGCATCTGTGAGTAAAATTGCTATTTGCGGTGGCTCTTTAGTTAGTTTAAACAACGTTTAAATTTAGTTAATAGTTTAATCGGACTCCTTGTGGAGTTGTACTGTGTTGAACATGAGCGATACGCTATAATTTGTGTTTACCGACCAGAATTATTTAGTTTTAAGTCTGTAATTTATTTATTAAAGAAAAAACAAACTTATACTAGAATAATATTAATCACAGAACGAGTGTACATAACTATTGTGGCGTACATAGCATTGGTTATATACATATTTTACTGCTTTGAAAGTATATTAAGTTAAATTAAAACTAATAGAAACTAGACAGACTAAATCAAATCAAATAAATTAATTCGGAAAATATTCATAGCTAACCACAAAGCAAACTTATAAACAAAACACAAACTTATAAACTAAAATACTATAATACATATAATGGAAAAAAAACAAACAAAAACCTCATACGACAGCAATATGTCTGCAGCAGCATTGCTGAATGTAAAGACAATCCAGTCGGTTGGCAATCATCGCGAGGACGGTGTTGTCGCTGCCCCGTACTCTGTGCACCAGAGACGCTCACCACTTGCGCATTGTCGCGTGAAAGCAGTCGGTACTCACCTCTGCGAACATGTCCGAGGCGCTGCAGAGGCGGGGCAGCCTTAGCACCACCCTAAACGCATTTTTGAACTGGACGCGGAGGGCGCTTTATGCTGCACGAGTATAATCAGCCCACTAGCCCACCCAGCGTTATCTTTACCTCCCTCGAACAACGCACAAACCTACGCGCTATCATATTATCCCTAACTGACAACACCCTCTGCTCCCGCTCAATGTCCATATCGTCTTTCAGGTCAGCTGTAAGAATGTGACCTAAGTATTTAACTTGCATCACCTCCTTAAAGTAAGTCAGATATTAACAAACACGAAAAAAAAAGAAGCTGTTTGACAAGGATAACGTGATTTTCATTTTGAATATTAGTAGCTTGTCGCTGAATACATTAAAATCAGATGTGTTAATTACAGCATCGGATTTTTGCTTCAAAATTATTCATGTTGAATGAGTCTTGAAAGCAATTCTAAGTTTTTACGGCTAAATAAATGTTACTTGCTATTGTCTGTGGATCGATTACAACTATATCTTGCAAGAGTTCGTAGAGATTGTAGGCTATGGACAATGGGTAAATTGCAAAGACAACGAGAGACCAACCTAAAAATTCGATAATTTAATAGCTCATACCTCAAACCTGGATTTTCGGTGATAATTATGGATTGTGTGAAGCGATTTTAATAATTATTTTCGCCACGCTCCACGCACCACGCTTAGAGAGGGTTCGGTAGTTTCCAGTTCGTCACAATCAGTCTCCATATAAGGGTTAAATAAGAGTTTAAACATTGGGCTATTTCTTACATTGAGTTGACTTACTAAATACGGAATTATAAAAACGGGCCCATATACCTAAAGGACGGCGATGCCTAACTAAAGAAAGAGTTATAGATTACAAACTAAGTATTGTTTAGCTCATACTCGTCCCGAGCCCATCAACGCAGGAAAAATCTTAACAGTGCAAATTAGCCCAAAGTACAGCGCCATCTCTCGGGGATTTGGGTTACTAATTTATATGAATTAAATGGTTTAGGTATGTTGGAGTTTCGGTGATTATTTTGGACTGCGTAAACTGATTTTAATAATTCTTTCTTTGTTTGAAGGAAGATACGTTCAGTGTAATAAAATATGAAAACTAAAAAAATGCTCGCATATACAGTTAAATTACAAACTTAGCTCAGAAATTATTAAGTACAATTTTTCAAAAACTGTTCAACCTATCAAGTTCAAAATAATTTTTCTAGCATGTCTTTATAAAGTTCTACGTTTGGAATTTTATTTTTCATATTTTTTAAATTTATGGGAGCGGGCACATTTTTACTTTTGGGGATATTATAATATTCCAGTTAATCCCTAATCATTTTTAAACATCTTTTAATACCTAATATATCACACGTTAGGGTAGTAAATAAATATCTCCCCACTTTACGTAAACATTTTTTCCACATTTTATTTAGCTACTTTGTTGGCGTGATTTTTTTAAAATTATTATTATAAACTAGTGCCAACCCCGCCTGGTGGTAAGCAGTGATGCAATCGTTGATGGTAAAGCGCGTTAGTTTATTAAGAGCCTATGCACTCTAGCCTTGAAGACACTTAAATTTTAGTCAGACGGAAACACCGCCGCCGGCAAATTGTTCCAGTCCCTCGATATAGGTACGCGGTAAAAAATCGTAGTGGTGTCAACAACATAAGGGTGGATACTCGCCGTACGACGGGTCGTTCGATGATGGAACGGAGATGAGGAATCAAGTCATGCAATTCCCTCGCACATTTTCCAAAATACATCCTACATATAAATATATTGGTATACAAATTACAGCTTATTAGTGCTAACAGTCACTAAAATTATCCGCGACAGACAGACTGGCGTAACTACACACATAAAAAGTCTTAGCAACATATACAAATTTAAATTGTAAAATGTGTTTTCGCATTAAATCCTTAGTATTTTCTTATTTATAGTATTTTTAGTGCTCTTTAATATATAACAAAAACTGTTTATTCATAATCTTAATTAACAATCATTACTTTTTTTTTCTTATAGGTAAACGTTGCCCCACATACACAAACAGCCAAAACCGGAACCACTACCTGTAGGTCATACAAATATTTGTCCCGTGCGGGAATCGAACCCGCGACATGCAGCCGAGCAGTCAATAGCTAAACCACTGCTCTAACCGTGCCGTCTAACTCTTGTGTATAACTCTTGTGTCAAAGTAAGGAGCCTAATCATTTAAACTTAAACTGAAATTATATTGTTGTACAAAAGTTGCATTAATTAATACAAAGTGTGGCTTCCTCTGTTATTCAGAACTTGCTGGCACCGATAATTTATAAAATCGACGACACTGTTAATTTTATCCCGAGGCATTATTGCTCCCAATGAAATTTTAATGAGTCCAACAGTTGTTGGGTTGTTGTCACTCCATCTAAGTCCTTTAAAGCACGTTTTTGGAGCATGTCCCATGCATGCTCGATGGGGTTGAGGTCTGCCGATTGTGCAGGCCAAGACAAGGCAATACCAGACTGTTTTCCCTCGCCAAGTACTCCCGTGTGTGCAAAGTTGTATGCGCACGTGCATTATTATAACGCATCAACGCGAAATTGGAGCCAAGCGTTTGTGTGAATGGACGGACATAATGCCTTAAAATATCCTCAACGTAATTAACAGCGTTCATGGTACCATTTACAAAAACGAGCTCAATTTGTCTGTTCTTCATAATACCCGCCCGTATTTCAACTGTTGAGCCGTATTTCCAGGACGACGGTACACTCTTACTCTTCTAGGCTTGACCCCAAATCATTGCAAAATAAAATTTTATTCCATTGTTCCTTGGTCCATGAAATGTGTTCCCTACACCATTCATTTCGACGAGCGCGATTGCCGTGACGTATCGGTGGGCACCTAATTGGCCGTCGTGCTTGTAGGCCATACCCATGCAGTCGATTTAGCAGTTTGGCAGCTAATAACAACACCACTAGAATTTTGTAGGCTTAAACCTATCTACACCACGGCGGTTAACATCGGCTGGCGTCTTGCAGTCACTTGTATGTATCGATCATGATGTGTGTTTTTTCCTTTGTCGTTGAAGACGGCAAATAATGCTTCTGTCGACACTGCTTGCAACATCCTACAGCTCTTGGCGTTTCAACTGCGATACAAATAACGTCCGCTCCATGACGTAAAATGTCTCAAAATCAAAATTTGATTAATACTGTTTTCAAGTATTGTTTAAATCATAAAATTGACACAGAATACTAAATTTTGATAAGCAAAGAAAACGCTATGAAATTCGAACAAATGCATTTGCATTCGCATTTGCTTTTGAATTTGTGAAAAAAACCAGCCAGTATGTCCTCTAGATCAAAAAAGTTTACTTGGATATTACCTACTTGGTAAGAAATTATTTAATAATTGATTAATAATTTGAAATAGTATGTGATGCTTAAACTTTTTTGATGTGTGTATAGTATCCTAGTTGTCTATGGAACCATCAATCTTATTCTTGGGAATAGTTATTGACGAAAAATTAAACTCGATTCGAAAAATATGTGTTTGTTCTTCGAAAACTGAGACGAATAGCTTGTAAGAAGACAGCCCTCAAGGCTATGTTGCATCACCCTCACGCCTTTAGCCGCTCCAGGAGACGCCCTGCTCGGGAGACAATATAAAACTCCCTGCCACCGTAGGCGCGAGCTTGCGGGCGGCTAGTAGTGGGCAGCTCGCCGCCCGGTCCAGGTATCAGGCTCGGGCCGAGAGCGCATTGTGTTCTACGTGCGTCTCAAAGAGATGTCAGCACATTGTGATGGCCACGAAGACCCATGCCTGTAAATACTAAAAGTAGTACTACAACATGGGTTGTTTAGAAATGAATTATATTAATTTCAGCTTAATCCGGATAGACTGGAAGTCGACCTCAACATAGTTGGGAAAAAGTTTAGACAGATGATTATTTGTACAATATAAGTATCAAATGAAAGGGTTATGTGACGTCACTCTTAACCAATATTGCGAAGTAAGGTTATACGAGGGTTTCCAGGGGTAATTGAAAGTAAAGGTTGGTTATCGTTTAGCGGAGTAAATGGTCTTAAATACTTAGTTTTAAAATTATTATAGATAATGAATGATTCAATGAATTATTCACATCAAACATGGCGTCCTGCATGGTCCGCATTATATCGTACATGGCGGAACACCCAAGGTCATGGATAATGGACATGGCCAGAATCATTAGAAGGTCTTCATATTTAAGAGCTAGATTGTTCGGAATTAACCGCCAAACAACCTTGCAATAATGAAGCGATAACTAAAAAGGACAAAAAAACAAAAACAAAATTAAACGTAGGTATAAAAACCATTTACAACAAGCTTTTATTGAAATGCTTTAAAAAACACTTTTGAGTTTAAACTTATAACGTCATTTCCCATTTGACGCAGTTGATATGATGGGTACGACTATAAGTTGTCGCGAGATTTACTTGTAAAATAAACAATTTGATGTGAATAATTTAATGTATTAAAATTTTCAAACTAATTAAAAAAGCTTATCGCGAGTTTCAAGTACTCGTATACTTAAAACTCGCGATAAGCTTTTTTTAATAAGTACTGCTGTGTAAGAGTGGCTCTGCGAATAACCGCCGAGCATAGGGTAAGTACAGGATAGATGCTCCACTTTTCGAAAATGCTTAATAACTCCAAAATAATCTTAAGCATTGTGTTCTGTGAGAGATATTAAATATGTTTCTTAATGTATTAAATTATCTGAATTGTTCTGATATAGACTGTGTAGATTTTGTAAAAATGGGATAGACGCCTGCTGTGGCGGATAGAAGACTTATCACGAAAAAGTTTCTGAGGATAGATGCTCGTAGTGGGGATTGAAGACTTATTCAAGCATTGTAATAGATTTGTTCTGAAATCAAACATCTATATTATTATAAACAGTCTTTGTGGTGTTTTAATACAAATAAATATTCTCGTCGATCAAACCATCACATAATTATTTCAATCATCATCATCATCATCATCTCAGCGTTAATCCCAGTCGCATCGGAAGCTTTTTTCAGCTTTGGAGTCTGAGGTCCGCTTTACCAGTCTAACTGCTGTTTTGGCTTAATATTTTTAATTTGACATTTTCCGTGAAGCAACTGCCGTCTTCAGTCTTTTTTTCTTCAATAATTATCTTAAAAAGTATAATCAGCTTTGGTATCAGATTAAATTATTCTTAATTATTAAATTGTAGATTATTTGTTACTTGTGCAATAATTCTGATATCTTGTGCAATTTTCATGTAGTCACTGTTTACATTTAGCACATGCAATCCAGTCTCATTGAGATTTTGTCGATGAATAATTTTCAAAACGTTCTACACAATAGTTGTCTATTGAATCTTTCTTATTTTCCTAGTCCCACTTAGGGATATCTATCATAATAAAAAACGAGGGAATTATACTTTTTGTAGGCGATAGATGCCATTCTCTATAAAAACAAAAAAATATCTTCAATTACTATAAAATCTATCAATTTACATAGGCTAATCTTCAAAGCAAGTAGACCAATAGAAAAAAAAATGGACATTGTAAGCGAGAGAAAAATATACTATTGAAAGAAATCCAAATCAAAAGTCATTTATTCAAATTAGGCCGAGAATCAGCACTTTTTGAACGTTAATATTACTTAAGACAGTCCCCCAAAACGCCCACCCATCGACACTTCCTAGTGCTTTTGCTGGGAAGAAGAAGTGGCGGAAGAAACTCTCCAGCAGCACAGCTATCTTCCATTTAAAAAAAAAACACATGACTTTATACAATACTATGTATAGTGATGAACACGATAAAATACAACAACAATGAAATTATTTACCATATGCCAGCTACCACGCGAATATACCAGGGGCCCGAGTCTGCTATTGCAATAGTGTCAAAATTGTCGACTTTTAATGTCATAATGACCGATTTTGACAAAATCCGTAATCTACTAACAAAATGGCGTGCCAAGTGGTCAATCACTGAACGAAATGGCATAAAACGGTAATCTTGTCCAAAATGACAAATCAATGACTGGCATATGCGGTAATCTGCTAAAATTTTGACAGTTCATTTGATCATTGAACTGTTATGATGCCGTCTTTGTACAAACATTGCTTTTCGAAGCAAGGCAGCTCGATGGTGGTGGTGGTTTTGTACAAAAAGTGTGATATCTATTGTGTTTGTGGAATATTTGAGAATTTTTTCATTACTAGCAAATATTCTTGAGCTAGCCAACTCAGTGGATGCTAGAGAAGGAAGATAATATGCAGGAGACGTCGAACACATCGCTTGACGAGTTTGAATACAGATCCCTTTATTAATGTTCCCAAAGCGGAATTTCTGAAAACGTTTTGCCTTGAATATGTCTCAGTAAGAGGGTTAATTGAAGAACTCATTCTCCTTATGGCCAGACTGCGTCGAATTGATAGCGTATGGGCAGAAATTAAGGTGAGGAAACGTAATTTGACAATTGATGTATTATTCTATAGTAATCTATAGCTACAAACACGAAATAGGTTGATTAATGTTATATTTTTATTGCAGATTCTAATAGCACTTGCATTTTATGCATCAGAGTCCTAAGAGAATTTTATTGGACAAGGACATTGCCCTCCTTAAAGTTTCACAAATTACTGTGTCTAGTGCAATCAATGAAGGAACAAAGACTTTGAAACTAAAAAATAAACCACAAATATTGCAAACATGTCAATAGCATTATTGCCACCTGATGAGGATTATGCAGAAGTACTGCGACAAGTATGAATTTCTTTTAACTATGTTGGTAAAGGTACATAATAGTTGGACTTCTATCAGTTATTTATTTATTGTTAACTAAAACAGTACACTAATTACATTAATTAACTTAAAAACAACTACTAAAACTAACATGGAACAGCGGACTCTCTCGCATACTTTCTTTAACAGAAGACCAAACATACACCCATAAGCTTATTCAGCACCTTTATAGTATGACAGACCGGAGATCTGATTTCTGTTTTTGCTGTTAGCAATATAAATGAAACTACTATACCTATTAAAAATCAACATTTATTTATAACTATATATCTATTTTCTCATAAACTAAATATCTACTTTACATTAAGTCAAAAAAAATTATTATACAAAACAAAAAGACATTTTGTCATTTAAATAATAAAACAAATCCTAGGTACAACACCTAATGTAATAATATTAACACATCAATATATAAAATCAGTCTTTTAATTTCCAGTGCAGTATGAACCGGGATCTTCTTGAAGGTTGAGCACTGCACCAGGCTTTTGTTGACTATCTGTGGAAAAATGCATACAATAAATTAGCAGGTATGTAGTGTAAACCCTTCTCAATATTCTAGGAAATTATGAAAACGCTCTAATTGTTATTAAAATGATTTAACTCTTTGTTACAGACCCACCGCAGTCATGCACAAAACAATGATTTAAAATAAATTATTAATCTTTTTATAAACACCGTTTCATTTACTTATTACATCCATTTGTAACCCATACTGCTAGACATAACTTCTATGGACTATTATTATATGGACAAACTATAACCTACTAAGTATATGGACATACTTAGTAGGTTATAGTTTGTTTAATATTTTAGGAGATCTCTCCTAAAATATATTTCATTAAACTAGCTTTTAATAAATTGTCAAATTTACCTTTTGCATTCTCCAGAAATCTGACTCAGAATCTGATAAGATTATAGGTAATTCTGCAGAGTTCCTGTAAAACAAAATTGACTTTAATAAAAAGTTCTTATACCTAATATGGTTTGGTATGTACGTGGTTAGTATGTAGTTGCAATAAAGAATTTAAATTCTGGCCAATGTACTACTACTGATGTAAACTTACATCTAACACAAGCTTAGCTGGGGGGTTATATTTAATTTTATGTTATTGTTTTCAAAGCTACTTAATTCTTATTGTGGGTATGTTTGTAGAACACCCAATGAGTGGAAGTTCTGATTTAGGATAATTAGGTTTATTCTACTAAACTTTCATAAAGATGAATTACGTATAACTATGTACATAAACAGTGCGTAATTACCTTTTTTGACACAGATATCTCGATGACCTTGAACCATTTTTGCTGTGATGGAGCTCTCTGACCATGTATTTGTGTTCCTGACTTCAATAGCATCCAGCCTTGATGAGCAGCGTCGAGAGTTTAAAACAAATTACACTTCGCATTTTATTGACGCGGCTGTAGTGGCCTAGCGCCATATCTTGACCAAAATTTGCTGATTGTTTTATTATTGTTTTTCTTCACGTAGTAATTATAATTTTAATAATATAAACAAAAATAAATACATAACAAAATACCAGCTGTTAAAAAAAAACCAGTAAACGTCAGTCAGTCTGTATTAATGTCACATTGACTTTAACAGATAACAAAATATCTAGTTTTATAGTTTCACAATAATGTTTTTTTGCTATTTAAAACTATTTTCTATTCCAGACTGCTTATAAAACTTTAATTAATATATAAAAATATATATTAATAAAATCTTTTATAACGAAATGTTCAAATTGAGTAGTAGTTTTTGGAAACTCATTTCTACTAACGAGTTTTATAATAATGGCAATACAGCAATGATCATTCCGTTACGAGATCAATGACCGATCTTTATGTTCTTAGCAGATTACGGGATAAAAGCAAAATGACAATGGTAACGTGCTGGAATGACAAAATGATATAAAATAGCAGACTCGGCCCCCAGTAAAGCAAAACAATATATATATATATATATATTTAAATGAAAATGTAATTAATTAAAAACTTATTACTTAAATAAAAGCCCCAGGCATAAAGGGTCGCAGTTTGTCCTTATTTCTGGTGTTAATATTATGTATATCACAGTTTTTGGTGTACACGTGAATATTTTGCCTAACATATATGATGTTGGCTATGATGAAAGTACATAATATGAATCTTATTTTGGGGCCTTTGCTCGTCTCGCCGCGGAATAAATAATCACACAGACGAAACGCATACGCTACCTTCAATACTCCACCTCGTTCCGACTCTTTGCTTATAGTTAAATTTAGCTCTTACAGTACTTCTAACATAGTGAAATAAAAATCAAGTCATCTATCCCAGTGGGGCATCTACCCTGGATTTACCCTAGTTATGTTTTGCTTAACGTGCTCTAAAGGGGGATATATTTCTTTATTTTATTAATATTCTTTATATTTTGTCGAAATGATTTGGATCTAAAACAACATGATAAAAGTAGAAGATAAGAAACAAAAAATAATTTGAATCCTTCATGAGTTACAAGTTTAATAAAATTCGTTGTAAAAAATCAAAATGTTTAAAGAAATATATAAATACAAGCAAATGCCAACAGAGTGAGAGCAGTAAAATTAATAATGAAAGAAATCTATAAATTGATTGTTAGTGGATATCATTGTAGGTATACACATGACTAGATATCCATAAGGATTAATTTCAGGATCGAATTATTACTTAAAAAAAAAAAATATATTTTTAAAGAATTTTTGCAGCTATCTCAAATGAACTAAATCAAATTACTAATACCAAATTTAATCAATTCATACGTCTGGATTGAGGAGCCACCTTAGAAGATCTGTAATTTTCAAGGGTTTTGCTACAAATTGCAGTATAGGGCTTATAACATCGCCTAATCGTCTAATTATCATACATACCTAGTTTCTTTTAGATACACCATCATTAGTGTTTTATAGATCTATGCACGAGTTAAGGAACCCCAACCCTCCAATATTAGCTTCATCAGCTAATACTTATATTATTTAGCATTTTAAGTATAGTTCAGCAGACGTTATCTAGGACATGCGTCACTAACTTAGATGCTTAGTTAACAATAAGTTTAGTATATAAGATCAATATTTTGTAGAATTAATTAATTAATGTTACGCTGTTACTGGGTAGAAATAAAGTTATTTTTAAATTAAACTCCTTCGTAGTCGTTCACTTAATTCACGCGGTAGCGTGTCAGCCAAGTTCAAGTTGGCGAAGCAATTCCGTATGTATGTTTACACGAACTATTTGGGACCACTTTTGACCCCTCCCTAATCAAAACTTATTTACCTTAAACGCACCAAATTTATATATATTGAAATCCCCTAGATAAACTAGTATTCTAAATGTCATAGATATAGCTTAACCGGTTAATTAGATAATAAAGTCAAAAAATCGTCATTTTTCTGACTGAACTGACATATATAGATCAAAAACCTCCAGATGACCTAGAAAGTTCAAACCTGTCATCCAGCTAGGTAATTGTGTATATACAACAAAAACAATCAAAAAAGAGTAACTTTCTAATTTGAAATATTAATTTCTAATATTTTAAATTTTTCAAACAATCGATTTTATTCGGTACCAATGCCACAAAGCGCCTTTCTAAAAAATGATATTAGAGTAACTTTTCTCTTATTTATTTATACGGTCTTATTAATTAGGTATCACTAAAACATAAACAACCGATAATAACATAAACTGCACCCAGCAGTACCGGGCGGCGCCGCCGCCTCAGCACTCAGCAGTCTATCATTGCCAACAATAGGCATGTATCCAAGGTATGAAAATCAAAAAAATAATTAGTCCGTCTTATAGATAATCAAAAACATTAAGACCCGTATTTTTTATTTTGTCGTAATTACCAAAAACTACCGAGGTATAGCGTATTAAAGTTACGGAGTGGGGGCTAATTACGTTACGCCGTGCTAAATTTTGTTGCACGGCGTGACGTCATGCGACATTTCAAATCAATATATCTTCCTAAGTATTTGAATGAAAGCAAAAATAAAAAATACGTATTCTATATTTTTTATAAATCTATCTGATGGACATTAAATTATTTTTTAGGATACAAGCCAATTGTAACATTCTTAACTTTCTGCAATGTCTTAGAAAATATATACATATACCCCCTTATTCATAAACGCTGCTTAAAGTTAACTAGTGATTAGCGATTGTTTAAACATACATTTATGACGTTTTCACGTCTCTTTACTTCAATCAACACTGTGGTGTTTATTCATAAAAGATGATTAAAGTTAAGTGACGTTAAAAGGTCAAAATGTATGATTAAAGAATCGCTAATCACCAGTTAACTTTAAGCAGCGTTTATGAATAAGAGGGATAATGTATATAACTTGTTTTGTTATGTTATTTGTTTTTTATTTCCTGAAGTGGACATTGCTTATTTTTAATGTCACTTAACTTTATCTGAGTATTGTTTAAAACTTTGTTAAAATAAATTATCAGATATATATCGCCTGATTAGTTTACCTAATCTCGATCACTACATTAAACTTGTATCATGTTCATCTTAAGTATAAATCTAATAAAAATGTAATTAGCATAACATGGTATTCTAGTTTCAATAGATAACTATTTTATTAGTCCTAATACTGTGTTGGTATTCATTTTATTGATACGCTTTTTTATAACAACCAGAGAAATAAAATAAATATTAATCAGTAAATTAGGTTAACGAGCAATTATATGTACATAGGCAGTTGACAAATCGGAATTTGTCTCTATGATATCTAACTTGAGAGAAGCATTTGTTGGCCGCTCTCGACCCACCTTCGCCGACTTTGCTTGTTCGGCAAGCTTTACCTATTTCGGCCACTGCTGGAGAAAGCCAACTCTCTCAATGACGAACGACATTGAGAAATTTACTGTGATATAACGACAACACAGTATGTGCATGTCTCACAACCCAAAGAGCAACATGTACCTTCCGTGCGCAGTTCCTGGCCTGCCATCGGACGCGTCCCCAGGTAGCGGATAGGGAAACGGCCCCCAGATATGGGGGTTACCGGTTTACCGGCGCGGACCAAAACCAGAAGTGGGGACCGCTTCGGCGGTCACGCGCGGCGGGTCGGCCACCACTCCAGGTGGCTGACGTGACCCGAACTCCGGGTCACCGTCGGGCAACCCGGTCTCCTCACTGAGAGGAGCTGGGGGCCCCGTTTGCCTTCGGGCAAACAAGTGGGGCTAAGAGGAAGGACACCTTGCTAAAAAACCCTTGGCTGCTGCGTCTTCTCGCACACGAAGACGTACCCAGCCGGGCCCCTCCCTATGGAGGGCCTACTGTGGGCCCGCCTTCTGGCGGGAATCGCCGGCGGGGGATTGGTAGGCAGGCTTGCTATTTCCCATGACCCCGCCACTAAGGCGATGTCGGTGTGCCGCTGTTCGGTTTTAGTGGGTATTCCCGGCTTCGGCTGGGCGAGTCCCACACACGCCCCGAAGGGTATGGTGCGTAAATGTCATTTCCAGAGCGTCAAAAAAAAAAAAAAAAAACGTACCTAAGTCTAAACTTGATATTTTGTACTTAATATATTATCTTAGATTTAAAAAGAATAATATAAAAATTACACAATTATAATAAAAAACAAATAATATAAAAATATCTATGATAATAAATCAATAATATAAAAATGAAACAAAAAAAAATAAAAAACATTAATAAAATCAAAATATGAACAAAAAAAAAATCAAAGGGCTTAAAATTGTTCATCTGTAATTAAAATTGATTATTTAATTGTATGTTTTGCAATGTTTCCAATTAATTATTGTAGTAAATATCTTCTGCCCTGAGGAGGTAAAGTAAATGAAAATTCCAATGAAATTGGGATGTAGGTAGTACTGACGTCGATAAAAATGCCTATCGTTATACTCATAACTAAAAAGTTTAAAATAAAACGTTTACAATCATAATAGAGATTTTAATAATATTTTTATGCGAATTCTATTGCTCATTTTTACAATTTTAAAGCTCTAGATATAGTAAATACGCATCGATATTGTTTGTTATTAGGACAGCCTCCGTGGCGTAGCGGTAGCGAACGCGGCCGCTGTGCAAGGAGGCGCGGGTTCGATCCCAGCGCAGTGTAAATATTTGTATGTATGAATATGAATATTTGCACTGGTCTGGTGGTGCCTCGGAAAGCACGTTAAGCCGTTGGTCTCGGTTGCCATACGAACATCTAAGGCAGTCGTTATGGGTGGTTGAAGCTCTCAAAAGTCCATGAATTGGTCTAACTGCAATGCTTCGATATCGCCTTCGGGTTGTGGAGGTCAGACGGCAGTGGCTTCATGGAAAATATCGAAGTTTAGCAAAAAGGAGCAGTTAGACTAGTAAAGCGGACCCTAGACTCCAACGCTGAAAAGTTTCGGATACGACTGGGATTAACGCTGAGATGAAGAAAATTGTTTGTTATTAGGAGCGGTTGTGGAGTGAGTCTAGTACATATTACCTAAAGACGGCGACTATCTTAAGCGCTGTTATTAAACCAAATTTATTAAGTTAGAAGAACACACACAGGTAACAGAGTGTGTCAAGTCAGCGAAGGCTTATATAATTAGTCGTCAATAACAGAAAAAAAAAATAACTTCACGAGTGAATTGAACACCACACACCATGAGCCAGTGTCAACTGAATCTGTTGAATAATGTTATGTATAATTATGTTGATGATAAAACGCTGTCCGATACGTGAAGGTATTTTTAGGTATCGTTAACTGATTCTAATAATGCTTACAAAGCCGGGCTAAACTTAAATAAATTCTCCCTAAAAAAATAAATGTTATTTCGAAAAAGCCAGGTAACTTAATACATGTGCGGTAGGCAACACGGTGGGCATACATGCGCGGGTGAAAGGGGGCAGAGGACGCGGCACGTGGTCGCATCACTCATAATAATACTGTCTAAAATTGTGTTATCACTTTTTAAAAAATACCAAATTTGACCAGAGACCTATGTCCACTGCTGGACATAGGCCTCCTCCAAGGTTCTCCACGACGACCGGTCTTCCTTCCTTCACCAAATCGTCGGTCCACCTTGTCGGGGGCCTACCCACGCTACGTCTTCGGTGCGGTTCTTTGGAGACCGTTTCGAGTTAAATCTGGGTCGCCAATCAGCCTCTTCGCACGCCTCTCCACTCTCCACTGAATCCAAAGTAGCATGGCATTATAGGTGGAATTATTCAGGACCAGCCCAAACGTGGCTGCAGTAGGTACCTACTTCACTCAAGGTCGGACCTGTACTTTGTAAAAGCTGTTTAAATGCGAAGTAATTCTGTTGGACATATTTATATCACTGACCACGCTAAAAATATGTCTAAAATGAGCAGTCCGATTCTGTATCACATCATCGTGAAAACAAAGGTGAAGTGACCGTGGAGTGAGCTGTCAGTGTGTTTCCACCTGAAACCAGGGATTGACCCAGCAAATATTTAAAATCATAATCGAGGTTTTCAGATTTTTATGAATTCTGTGTCTCATTTTATTAAACACAATTTTTATGGTCTCTTAGATTTTAATAAATCTATTACTCATTTTATTTTTATATAATTTAAAGCTGGTACTTTATTATTATGAGTAATTGTTATCAACGAAAATCTATTCAACAAGAAGAAAAAACCTAGAGCGTCAAGTCATCATCAGTCGTACGGCGAGTTTCCACCCTTACGTTGCTGACACCACAACTATCAGAATGAAGCGTTCGCTTAGTCCTTTATATCGTGTACATCGAGGGACAATAGGGAATAGGCTCTTAATAAACTAGCGCGCTTTACCATCAATGATTGCATCACTGCTTACCATCAGGCGGGATTGCGGTCAAGCACTAATTTATAAATAATAAAAAAAAAATCGCTCTCCTAAAAGAAAATTAATCGATTTTGGAGAGCGACTTGTAAACTTTTGATAAGGGTGATAAAAATGAAAGTTCTCACAGATACTGATATGGGTAAGTACTCGACAACAATATTAATATTATGATGGAGGGATTAGATAGTTACACTGATTTATTTGGTTTTTAATGGTTTAAAGAGGTTTGGAGGATATTTCGATCGGATAATATTTTGGATTAAGAAACGTGGCTGCTATGACAAATAAAAAATCTATAGTTTGAGCTGCACTGGTCGAATTACTCAACAAATCATAATATTAAAAATTAAATCTAATTAAACTGTATCATCGTCCTGCTGGAATGCCATTGGTGCCATTTTGCAACACTAACCCAAATGTGGCTGCAGGCCACACACGAATGGACCTGTGCTTTGTATAAGAAGCTGTTCTGGTCTGAAGTACCGCAGGACCTTTGTAATAAACCCAAGTTTCCTGGCAACCATCTTGGCTTTGGTCTCAATGAACCGCCCAAAGTTCTGGTTCGAGGAAATGTCAACGTTGGAGCCAAGGGGAATGGGCATACTTGTGTTTTGGCAGTGTTGAATGACACAAGATTAGCTTCCTCTCTTTCGAAGACTGTCTATGGCGCAACATTTGTAAGCTCTACCACAGCCTCTCTTTCGAACCGGATTACTGCCTTACTAGCCCACCGACTATCCGGTAGGTATGTGGCTGGGCATTGCCACATCTGTGCCAGCCCGTAATATCGTCAATACCGGGCCTCAGCAGATCGTTAATGATAATGTAAATATTTATTATGCTATCAATCATCATCATCATTAGTCCATAAAGCATTTATTATGCTACCCGTTAAATCTTATAAAATAATGTGCATTATTAATTATAAGAGTTTTAATAAAAATATGTAATGTAATAATATTATATAAAATCTTATAATTTATCACATCACCATTCTTCCTTCCTATCATTCTTCAATATTCAGCGCGCAACTATATTAATTTAGCATTATTAAATGTAAATGTTATGTAAATGCTGTAACCACCATTATGTTGACAGTGCTGGTCAATATCAAAAAACATAAAATTTAGGGATTTCGACAATTCGAACTCCAAAAAAGCAAACCGTCACAAAAGCAACGAAAATTAAAGAAATCAATTAATTAATTTAATGAATAATACAACAATTTTTTTAAACGTTGTTTACTTATCAATATTACTACATTAAATTATGAAATGTCGCTCGTTATTGCACTTAAATATTGATATTAGATTATTATTTATTAATAATAATCTAATATCAATATTATTACTTATTTTAGATTTATTAAAGAAATTTCTTCATTTAATTGAGTACTTACTTGAACATTATTGATAAACCGTTCCTCCGTACGGCACGTTACGAATTTTGTTTCAGTGCCTTTCGCGGAACTACTGTTCAAATTAGTGCTCTAAATGGAATAACTTAATCAAAATATCTAAATATTAAGGCAGGTAGAAGCGACGTTGCCATTCTGAAT
This sequence comes from Sesamia inferens, assembly GCA_037179545.1. NCBI lineage: Eukaryota > Metazoa > Arthropoda > Insecta > Lepidoptera > Noctuidae > Sesamia > Sesamia inferens. The sequence continues at coordinate 26,973,660 of CM073933.1, read as the reverse complement.
GCCCTGCACTCTTCATGAGCTAAAAGAATTACTTAGTCAGATGGTATATTTTGTACAATGATCGAGTCAGATTAGGTCCTAGCTTGTAATGTAGAAAGTCGACCCATCTCTTTTCTGGCAGAAATGCCGATTTCCATTAACCAAATTCATTTTTGTATTATGGTTTGTGTAAAGCCAAAAAATAGCATGAACATCAACATTACAAAAAACTGTCCTTCAAATTGCCCACCCTTGACTCACACATGACTTCCTAGTTATTTCGCCGGGGAGAAAAAGTGTCGCAACAAACTCCACAGCATTTTTTAGAACAGAGGTATCCAGCAGGGGTTTACTAAATTGACTGAGTGGTGCCATGAAATAAGAAAATGAAATGTAATTCCCCATATCAAAAAGGCGTCAGTTTATGTGTATATGTACAATCACCAAATGAGCTAGTAACCAGTTGTCGGATATTGGGCACGCTACTATAGCGGCGGTAACACTCCTCCAAGAGGTCCCCTCTTGGAGGAGTGGCTAGAGAGGCGCCAGGGAACTAAAACATCCGCCTGACACAGGTCCTCACCGGGCACGGGTTTCGGAAGGTTCCTGCTCCGGATAAGGCGGCAGGAAATGCCAGGGTGTCACCACTGTGGGGATTGCCATGAGGGCACGGTGGAGCACAGGGAGCAGCAGTCAGGGAGCGGGAATCTCCGCGCCTCACGCCTCTAGCCGCCGCAGCAGACGCTCTGGTCGGGAGATAACACAGAAATTCCAGCCACCGTAGGCACTGGCTTACGGCCGGCATGCAGTGGCACGTTGCCCGGTAAGGACTAAGACCAGGTAGATGGCGCGTTTTATTTCACGCGCGCCTCAAAGGGTAGTCAGCACATCGTGATGGGGTCCACGAAGACCAATGCCTGTTAGGGCTGCGGGTTGTAGGAAAGAGATACGGTGGCCCTGAACTACGTTTTCTTATTTTTAATTATTATTTATTTTTAACGTGGCCCACATTAGATTTTTCTCCTGTATCGTGGGTGCGTTTACAAACGTATGAAGTTATGAACTCACATACACAAATAGCCAGACCAGGAACAACTACTTAAAGATTTGAAATTTATTACTACTTATAGAATTGATTATGACAAAGTTTTTTTATTTAGATATCAAAAAACCTAAACTAAATTGTTAAAATTTTGCGTCAATCGTGCGTACAAACACACATACCTACTTATGATTTAAAATGTGACAAAATTTTATGAAAATCTTGTAAATTACACGAAACTGATACCAATTGTGTTTTTTTTTTATTTTGATTGACCTGAATAATAAGTTATTTTGACATGTGAAGAAAAGTGGATTCTTTATGATAACCGCAAAGGAAAAAGGCAATGGCTGACCCCGGGTCAAACACCACAACAGTCATCATCATGGTCATCATCTTAGCGTTAATCCCAGTCGCATCCGAAGCTTTTTCAGCTTTTAGAGTCTTTGGGTCCGCTTTAACAAACGCCACAACAATGTCCTAAGCAAAACTTACTAATAAAAAGGTAATGGTAACTCAGCGTAGTGTTACTCACTATAGTTTTCTCAGAACTAATCTAGGAATAACAACAGATGTCTATTGTGCCGAACTCCGAACAATGTTGGCAAACTAGCAATAAACTGCCCTGACTCATGAATCAATCGTCACCATTATTACGCGAGACCTCATACAGCACGAGAATCCTCTTCGATAAATGTAGCAATACCTATTTTATACAACGAAAAGGGTATGTTCATGGGCATGGCTTCTATAGATGGCAATAAACAGTATTGGAAGAGTTTCAACACATAATACAATCTTGCCATCTTACTATTATCATTATGTATTTATTCTGTATTTCTGCGTGTCTATTAGGCTATGGTAGTAGCCTATCACAGGCCATAGTCTATCTCCCAACTTCCTAACGTGCAGAGATAGAATTAAAAACTCTCCCAATATAATTTTACATCATACAAATAAGCCGTGCCTTTGATATGTATGCCATTTCGTTACGCGTTGTATAACTTTTACAGTACACTAACGTAGTTTTACTAACTTCAACGTATATTTAACGATATTTGCTACAAACTTATTGTAAGTACAACAGACTGAAAGCTGATGTAAATTCATAGTTTTTGCGATGTAATTCGCAACATTACGTCGAGTCTAGAGCTATAATAGGTCATATCATAATTATGTTAAAATACAACACACTTATAGCTAAACTTTATGAAATTTGAAAACACACTGAAATAACTTAGGGGTAGGGGTCTTATATGTCGAGATTCCCAACGACAACGTTCTTAAAATCAATCAAAATTATTGTTTTGCCTCTCTTGGCCTTGATCATATTAAAGGTTCCATACTAAGTTTTGACCATCTTGGAGGACAATTTTCAAAATACTTCTTAATGCTACGTTAGCCCCTGTACATAATTTCACGCGCTTCTAAATAATTAATTTGCAATTAAATAAAACCTATAAATTATATATATATTTAAATAGACTAGTTTACAGGAAAACATATATAATAATTGTTTTATATTGTTATAGAATTCTCACTCTTCTAGTGCACGACACAGTTAGTACCTCGACATTAACTGCATACTGTTACTATGGTGGTAAAATCCCAGCGCCACCACCAGCGCTGACAGGACCAGATTACACAAAATGGTATGTTAATGTAATTTAAGTGTCGCTGTTCTTTATTACTATACTTATGACATAACGTGTTAAGCTTACCAAGTCTGTAATGGTCTAATTATCGATAGTTTTGAATTTATAGGTACACCTACTTTACATAGTTTTAATCTGATGAAAATGGTTAAAGATGTTATTGATTTAAATTGAATGTTCTTTTTTAAATAAAAAATATTTATGCTTAATTTACGCTGAAAGTGGTAATTATTATAGTAAATCATAATACAACAAAAAAACTTACATAGCATAACGACGTTCCCTGGCTGCTCAAGTTCACTATTAATGTGTGCCACCCATCACTGTAATTTGGGGCAAGTGGTGAGATACCAGTGAGTCCTAGAGTGGTGTGAGCACCATTTTCCACATATTGGTTCGCCACTACGGTAACTTGGTCGTTCATATTGTTTGCTTCCATATAAATAAGCACTTCAAGTTTCCCTCCAGCAGTCATAGGAAACAAAAACGATGACACACAACTCAAACTTTCTAAAGGTTTAATAAATGTAGTACTGTATTCATTCTGGCCGGTTATATCAATGGTATCGTAAGTCCCGGATTCCCAAAAGACGTAGCCGCCACAAATCCCCAGATCAGTAAACTGTTCATAAAAGTCATCTTCAAATGTATAGGTTACACAAGATTCACTAAACGCATGCGATATTAAAAGTGTTAATATAAAAAGTTCTCGTAACATATCGTTTGTCAACACCAGTTTTAAACATGTGTGTTAGCCAATAGGCACAAAATCTACTATGATTATTAAGCTTGCGTTATAATCAACTATCATAATTATTCATATATTAATCGAGGATAAGATAACGTTCTATGTAAACGAGATAAATCAATTGATAATGTTTTTGGACTCACTCTTGTCTTTCTTAGTCAAACTTGTGTTATGGTGCGGATTTGGCTGCCATTAAACAAAATATTAATTTGGTTTATATTTCCAATGTGTGCTATATTTTTATAACGAAGCTTTAGTTTCACATACAAAAAATTGCTAGGCGATGATGAAAATTTTAAGAAGCAGATATACTATTAATTTTGATAGGAAAACCCTTGAACCCTCAAACGACACTCAACATGAAACACTTGCAGTACAGTGACAATGGCATAAAACGTGCGTTTTTACCCAATCATAGCCAGCCTTAACTAACGAGACATTATTATATGTACATTTATTTCGCCACCACTTTCTAAGTGATAAGTTGATAAGGTATTTATTTTGGATGTTTCTACTTAGTTAAATCCATGGTTTAGTTATTTCCAGTTATAGTTTTCCAGAGATATAACTACTTCTTGGGAATTGAAATCCATGGTTTAGTTATTTCCAGTTATAGTTTTCCAGAGATATAATTACTTCTTGGGTATTGAATTATTCATTTATATCGGCTGCCGGTAGAAGTTACCACCCACCCGACAAAGTCTTGCCGCCTAACGATTGGTCGTCTTCCGGCATGATGTCTGGTGAAGCCGCAGGGAGGACGGGTCTGAGCAGTTGTGTTGCGATGTGTGCCGAGTACGATGCGCCAAATGTTGTTGTGTCCGGAGTTTGGTCGTGGAGGGTCTCCAGATCAATCTCCCTCTGGCGCAGCATCCAGCATGTGTGAATCGGTTCTTAATAAACTAGCACGCTTCACCATCAACGATTGTATCACTGCTTACCACCAGGCAGGATTGCGCTCAAGCACTAGTTTATAAGATATCTTCTGCACTGTCATAATATACATTCCATTTATCTTATTTACATATAACTTTCTTTACTAAAATGTCTAAATGGCTAGATCCGATTTGACAAGTTTTTCACAAAAGCCACTTTTTTCATCTTTATCACTCGGGGCGAATATAGTTAATTACCACAAAACGACACGACCGCACGGGAATACATAATACTTCGCAGACATAAATATGGAAGTCATCGGTGCGCTGTCTTCGATACGAGACACCACAGCATGTAACATGACCGAGATTCAGAAGCACATCAAGAAGCGTGTGTATACAGTAATGTTAAGAAAACCCTGTCCGACCCATAAGGATAATAAAGGTTAGGTAAACACATGACCAAATATAATATAAAATTTTACGTAATCATCATAGTACCAATACAAATGAATTTTGAAATAATCTTTTTTTCCCGCGAATTAATTTCAACTTCCCCGAAATTTGGTAATTTTTAAAAAGTGACAACACTGCTATTATTATGGGCGAATAGCGATGCGACCACGTGCCGCGTGCCCTGCCGCCCGTCGCCCGCGGAATGGGGCATAGGTGTGCATAGCGCACATTTATTAAGTTACCTCTTTTTGCGAAATAATATTTATTTTTTTAGGGGGTTTTTTTTAAGTTTAGCCCGATTTTGTATGCATTAGTAGAATCAGTTATCGATACCTAACCACACCTTCACGGGTCGGACAGGGTTTTCTTAACATACTGTATAAAGAGAATATTAATAATTAGGTATAACACTATATATATATAGAACTATGTGTAGGTACTTCTACTAAATAACATACTAAGCAATATAGAATAACGTGTAGATTACAAGACGCATATTATTCCATTCCACTAAAAAGTTACAGGAAAGGGGTTCCCGATTTCACCTCTTACTATATTATCGGTGGTAGGCCATAACATCGGCCACCGGCAGAAGTTACCACCCACCAGACAAAGCCTTGCCGCCAAGCGATTTGTCGTGTTCCGGCATGATGTCTGGTGAAGCCGTACGGTGGACGGGTCTGAGCAGTTGTGTTGCGATGTGTGCCGGGTACGATGCGCCTAATGTTGTTGTGTTGGGAGTTTGGTCGTGGAGGGTCTTCAGATAAATCTCCCTTTGGCGCAGCATCGTTGGTCGTGTTGTTGGGTTTAACATTGCATCACCTCGCTCAACTGCCGTCTTCCTTCCTATTCGCTCAGTTTTTCTGAGTGAATAGGCTCTTAATAAACTAGCGCGCTTTACCATCAACGATCGCAACACTGCTTACCATCAGGCGGGATTGCGGTCAAGCGCTAGTTTATAACTATTAAAAAAAAAAAATGCAAAGCATGAAAGTGGAACCGAATTTTTGCGAAACAAAATGAAATTAAATAGCAAAACAAATTTATATATTTGTACAGGCTCGATTATTAATGACCAGTCAAATTTAATGATGTGGTACAGAACATTAACTTAAAAACTTGCTCCATGGGTGGTCCCATGGAGCAAGTTTTTAAGTTAACGTGTAGATATACAAATAATTTCCGTGGTGCTTGGCAATCTGGGCTTCTCCCAGTTGCAATAATGTCCCTTTGTGCCGATTGGCCTAGTTCTGTTCTGTCTCCTGCTTGTTATGGAGGGAAGTAGAAAAAAAATATCTTTTTTATTACTCCTCCGCTATTCTTTTCTGATTAATTTCGTTGCGGGGCCCAAGACAGTTGAATCGTTTCTCCGGGACTCGTCGAGCTTCATTGCTCGGCGTTTTTCTGGCGGTCTCCACTGTTGTTTCTGGCTTTCGGGAGTTGCAGTGGGTGGGAAAAGTGTGGCGGGTTTTGTACCAAAAACAAAAAAAAAAATACAAATAATTATTTTGACAAAATAGACCAATGATGACAATATTACTTTTAAAATATTATATATTTTTGTGAGGACTATGGTGGTCAATCCAAATTTTCTTGTTTATTCTTTCTTAGTTAGTATTAAAAATTGATTTATGCAGCCTACTCAAGTGTCCTTTTTTGGCTTTCACAACTTCTGATTTGAGCTGCACGATTTTTGACAGATGAATTCTGGACAGTTCCACTCAATCTGTGTGTTTCTTTCCTCAAAATAACATTTTAGACACCATGCCTTCATATGATCTGATCAAGATTACATATGGATTTTAAAAGAGAATCTCAGAGATATTTTTGTGGGAATCTCCTTACAGAAAGTATATCATGAATCATTTAAAACTGGACATACTTTCTGTAACGCTTCATTAACCGTTCCTGTAGTATAGACTAGGCCCTGTTTCGCGCAAGTGATACCAGTGACATCAAGAAAGTGTATTGAAATTTCAGTTTAATATTATTTAATGTCAGTTTTAGTCTTCATCAGACCGTGCTGTCCAACCGACACGCTGGAAGGCCGACCCGTCGACCGTAGATACGGGTATTCAACTGTATCCGGTTGGACTGATCACTGACCCTAACATAGTTGCGAAAAGGGTAGGCAGATGATTATGTTAAGATTATTAATATTTTAAAACGCGATGATGATATGTTGAGATAAGATGTAATTAATAAAAACTATCGTGTGTAACAAACAAACAATATAATTAGGTGTTTTGGCTGTATTTTTTCGATTATGTTATTGGAGATATGCACATGACTAGATTAACCTCTGCTCACCTTTTTTTATTGTTTTGGAGGGGAAGTCATCAAATTAACGAATGATAATCCTCTCCCGCTCTGAGCGGCGCGGAAGGGCGAAAACCCTTCTAGTGTTCTTTCACTTGCCTGTGCGCCAGGGCCACAGTTTCTTTTTTAACCAACCCGCAACCCTGACCCAAGAGGCATCGGTCTTCGTGGACCCCGTCACGATGTGCTGACATCTCTTTGAGGCGCGTGGAACACAACGCACCGTTGACTCGGGCCTGGTCCTTGCCGGACGGCGAGCTACTCATCGCTCGTCGCCCGCAAGCCCGCGCTTACGGTGGCCAGGAGTTCGATGTGTCCCCCGACTTGGGCGTCTCCTGTGGTGGTTTTAGGCTTGAAGGCGCTGGGATTCCCGCTTCCTCACACGCTCCGCCTCCCCCTTTGCCAGTATCACTGCTTCGCAGAAGGAAATTACGGCCTACCATGCACTCTCGCTCCGGACCATGGCCTGGACCAGGGTCGGATGCGAGAGATCGCCGCCGAACCTCTGCTCACCTCATGCCAGGACGATAACGATTTAAACGCCAAATTAAATTACCTTCTTTCTGCGACTGTAAACTGGATAGAATAGTCTGTATATGTATATAGCTTATTTAAGTATTTATTTAAATAGTGTTAAGTGTATGTTTTCATGATAATGTTATCAATTAAAGCACCTGCCACTAATCTCTTCATCACCTATGGTAGAGAATGCCTAAGGTATTAAGTACGCCTCTGTACAATTTATGTGCGAAAGTATAAATAAATTAACTTCACACTTAAATTAATTTTGTTATAATTTGTTTATTATATAGAATAGAAGAGAATACTCTTTATTATGTACACCATATAGATTACAGAACATAAATAAAAATATTTTACAAAGGGTGACACAATGGGGGATCTTATCGCTAAGAGCGATCTTTTACAGATAACCTTTGCATGGAATTCTAAGGGGAAGGATAAAGAAATAATGTAGGTAGTCTACAGTGTACATAGATTATACAATAAATATATACGTTAAGTGTATCATACTAGTTTAAATAAATTTATACATCTAATTAATAAATATCATACAAGAGCAAATAAAATATAATAATATGTTTTAAGAGAGAGAAAGTGCTTTTTTTTATCATAGTTTTATAAGTAAACAGTGTTTGAGGCTCAAACACTGTTTACTTTTAAAACTATGATGAAAAAGTTGAGCACACCTTACGAGCAAGTCATTCTATAGCCGAACTGCTTGTACAGTAAAGGATTTAAAATAATGGAATGCATCGGCATCTCTCATACCAAGTTTTCCGATGACCTCAGATATCTATTATGTGTGTCATGAAGGTACTTGAAACGTTCTTTAAGATAAGAGGGGGTTTTAGGATTAAACAAAATGTTGTAGAGCTGAAATAGTAGGTATATGAGAATTCTGGCGAAGACGAAGGATATTATAAGGAGAAGGATATTATTTTGTGGGCTGGGGCTGCAAAATGTCACCTGATCACTTTGGATTCAGCGGAGAGTCGTGCGAAGAGGCTGATTGGCGACCCAGATTTAACTCGAAACGGTCTCCAAAGCCTGGAGTACTGGCGTAGAGTAGCCAACCTTTGGGTCTTCTATGGGATGCATTCTGGTGAGTGAGCAAGGGAATTGCATGATTTAATTTCCCCATCTCCGTTACACCATCGGATCACCCGTCGAACGGCGAGTTTCCACCCTTACGTTGTTAACACCACTACGATTCGGACGAAGCGTTTCGCTTTTTATACCACGTATATCGAGGGACTGGAACGATTTGCCAGCGGTGGTGTTTCCGTCGGACTACAATTTCAGTGTCTTCAAGGCTAGAGAGAATAAAAAAAAAATATGTCGGAGATCGTCGTTTAATTTTAATAGAAGTTGCTGATTTGATTTACGTAGTAGAGGGGCGAACGCTTGTGACATTATTTTGTGATGGCGTCACATGGACAGAGTCGCTTTGGGAAGTGGGGTTCGTCGAACGGTGACTTTGCATCGAGACGCGGACCAAGGCACATCTCCGAACCGAAACTGTCGGTTTGCCTATTGAAATTGTTATTATGAAGATTGGAGGGTATATCTACACGTCGTGCTTCAATTCAAAACTCACCTACGAAATGGAACCTGTACCACCACACCAAGATGCTGTCGACCCTACCGCTCTGCCGTCGCTGTCCGCGACATCAGAAGTGGGATAAAGAACTACACTGCTCACAATCTCGTTATAAATCAAGGAACAGAATAACAGTTACTTGTGTGATTACTTGTGTGGTAGTTGTTCATTGCCTTTGTATGAGCTTCTGTAAATGCTGGATGTACTGGCAATGAGGCTGGAAGTGAACGTCAAATTACGAGGTGCGCACAATAGCTGGCGCAGAGATCGCTCCGCATGATGGTCCGCTGTAGGAGTGCGCTGCAGGTGTGCGCTGCAGGCGTGCAAGTGCGGCTGATGTTTGGCGCACGACAGTGCTGGCTGATCCTTGGCGCGCGACAGTGCTGGCTGATGCTTGGCGCGCGACAGTGCTGGCTGATGCTTGGCGCGCGACAGTGCTGGCTGATGTTTGGCGCGCGACAGTGCTGGCTGATCCTTGGCGCGCGACAGTGCTGGCTGTTGTTTGGTGCGCGACAGTGTTTGCTGATGCTTGGCGCGCAACAGTGCTGGCTGTTGCTTGGCGAGCGAGGAGTGCTTGCGGAACATATAAGGTGTGCTTGCGGAGCGCGCATGGTGCGCTTGCGGAGCGCGCTTCTAGCTGCTTGGTGAATCACATCAATGGCGTGTGGTGCGGAGTCAGAGCTGCGTGCGCTTTGCGGAACGCCCAATGTTCCAAGACTTGGGCCTCTACTCTGCAGGCGATGAGAAGATGTCAAAATACCCAAAACGTTTATGGTAACGCAATGGAGTTTTATGAGAGCTCCGAGATGTCTGGTGTGCAACGGTTGACAACTGCCAAGTGGCAGGTGTATGCGAGAAATCGCCACAATCCGGTGAGTCGTACTATTTTTATTTTGATTCCGTGGCCGAATGTTCTCTTGTCAAGCAATCTGTAATTTCATTGGTGTACGTACACACGCGCCAGTATATATACAGTGTACAAGGTTGTGCCCGTGTATTGTGTACTGAACAATTTCTTTGAGACATGATAATAAGAGTTATTATTGCAAATTTTATTTCTTGTACTACCCGATTATTGTTTGTAATAATGGACTGAGAAAGTTTAAATTAGGGTTTTAAAAATATGATGTCTAAAATCAAAAACAAAATTGTTTAATTCAAATTAACCATCCGGTGGTGCTTTTGAATAGTCAATGTCGGTCAGTCCAAGAAAAGTGAAGCTAAATTGCATGTTCCAAAGCGTAAATCTCTATGGAGAAGAACTTGCAAGAAACTCAAACTTAAGTTCACTGTGGCCTATAGTTATGAGCTCACTTGAGCTTCTGATAGTATGTGTGGCTAGACTATTAAATCTTCTCAAGAGAACAAGCGGTAACGAACATAGAAATGAGTGCTATTTACGAAAAATCTAAATTTGATAGAAGTGAGCTAAAGTAATGAAATTTAATATTGGTGAGTTGTTTGATGGCGATAATGGCGATCGTTACCTATTGAAATCGTTGATTGGAAACAGAACTTATAAGTACCCCACGATCGCATAGGTACGAAAGATTTTTCCAAGTAATGTCTGCTGAGTTAGATTTTCAAAATGTAGAAGATGGTGAGGAGGGTGCCCCCGCCAGCAAAATGGAACACGTATCATGGCTATGTGGTCGCGCTGCACGCACTAGTCTGTAGTCGTAACTGCAACCCATTGAGGGGTTGTTCAGAGCGCGATGGGCAGCTAGTGGTGTTTCGGGGACACTAGTAGGTATGGTCGCACTGCATGCACTAGTCTGTAGTCGTAACTGCAACCCAGTGAGGGGTTGTTCAGGGGGCGATGGGCAGCTAGTGGTGTGGCGGGGACCTAGTTAGATATGGTCGCACTGCATGCACTAGTCTGCTGTCGTGACTGAAACTCAGTGAGGAGTTGGTCAGGGCACGATGGGCAGATGGTGGTGTGGTGGGGACCTGGGTCTCAGAGGAGACTATTAGTTGTACGGTCATGTGTTGACCTGGGAGTCGTGGACTCTAGAGTTGGTCGTATCACAAGAGGTGATGACGATATGGGTGTCAACTATGAGTTGTCACTAGCTACTGTGGTAGCGAACCATGGTGTGTTTTCTTATTGAAAGATTATGATTTTGATTTGATAATTATGAGGCTTGGAGGAACCTTTTGTTTTCTTTTTGAAAGTTGATAATTATGAGGCTTGAAGGAAGCTTTTAAGTTGTTAAAACAATTAAGTTTGTTTGGTTTTCTAATAGTCAATGTAACTAAACGTGACGTGTGACGGTCAGGTTGGCCGAGCTCTCAAAATGCTTCAAAGTCGGTTTTCTGTGCTTTTTTTAAATTTGTTACAGACATGCACGGGGATGTGCAGCGGGAAATATCGAAGTTTGACCGGAATCGGCGGTTTGCCTGGTGAACCGGATCCCGGACTCCGGGGCTGAAGGAGCTTCGGATGCGACTGGGATTGGCGCTGAGATGATGATGATGATGATGATGAATATGATGATGCACGAGGACGTGCAAATCGTCAGGCTGGCCGTGTCGGAGATCGTCGTTTAATTTTAATAGAAGTTGCTGATTTGATTTACGTAGTAGAGGGGCGAACGCTTGTGACGTTATTTTGTGATGGCGTCACATGGACAGAGTCGCTTTGGGAAGTGGGGTTCGTCGAACGGTGACTTTGCATCGAGACGCGGACCAAGGCACATCTCCGAACCGAAACTGTCGGTTTGCCTATTCAAATTGTTATTATGAAGATTGGAGGGTATATCTACACGTCGTGCTTCAATTCAAAACTCACCTACGAAATGGAACCTGTACCACCACACCAAGATGCTGTCGACCCTACCGCTCTGCCGTCGCTGTCCGCGACAAATATATATATACTGACAAATCACACAGATTGAGCTAGCCCCAAAGTAAGTTCGAGTCTTGTGTTATGGGATACTAACTCAACGATACTATATTTTATAATAGATACATATATCGATAAACATCCAAGACCCAGGCCAATTAGGAAAAGATCGTTTCCCATCATGACCTGGCCGGGGATCGCTCTTAACAAATTAGGGCGCTTTATCATCAACGATTGTGTCACTGCTTACCATCAGGCGGGATTGCGGTCAAGCGCTAGTTTATAATTTATATAAAAAAAAAAATATATTTTTTGATTATTTAAGACATTATTTACAGAGTTCTAATCAGTACTTACGGCGTGAAAGCGGAACAAACAAACTCACTTTCCATAAATTGGAAAGTGAGTTTGTTTGTTCCGCTTTCACGCCGTAAGTACTGAATCGATTGCAGACGTAAAGTTAAAAGTCCGGATTAAATAATAGGGTTTTTTTGATCCCGGAAAAATGACCCTACGGGAAAATCTAAAAAGCGAGGTAAAACCAAATTCAATGTGGACGAAGCCGCGGGCGGAAAGCTCGTACTAAATAAACTACAAATTATCCAACTGCCAGAAAACTTGGTGTGTTAGAACATGACAATATAATTCCACGTCATTTAGTTTATGTTAAGCTGGAAACACAATTTATTTTTTATAAGGTTTGCAATATTGTCATGGTGTGAAAAACGCACCTCTTTAATAAAAAATACAACCAGATTTTTGCTGATATAATATACCGAATTCTCATTTTATAACAACAGGTTATGGGCCCAGGCACCAAATACGTAAAATAATAGGATAAGTAATACAGGAAGATACAGTGTAACAATAATACTCACGTGCGACGTGGAGGAGATAGTCATAGAATACTTGTTGAACGTGTGTCGCAAGGCAGGACAGCGAAATGGACCTAAATACCAATAACGGCGGAAGGACCTAACAAATGGAATATCTGGAAGTTCCAAACTACAGTTTTTCTACGAGATCAAGGCTGGTTGGATGTTGTCGAAGGAAAAGCTTTAAAACCCGAAGATCCTATTGAACAAACCGCATAGGAAAGTAAAGATGCAAAGGCTCAAACACTATTAGAATAAGGATGACTGAAAAGGTAATGTTGCAAATTATTTCGTGTTCAGCTTCATGTCAAATATGGGGATAGCTTCAAAGTGTTATGAGCAGAAAACAAAAACAAATATCTTTATAATTCAGCAGCGCTTTTTCCAGTATAAATACAAATATCCATTTAATTCAGCAGCGCTTTTTCCAGTATAAAAACAAATATCCATATAATTCAGCAGCGCCTTTTCCAGTATGAGTTTGAATCAGGTACTGAAATGTCTATATTCCTATCGAAAATACAGGAGTTACAAAACCAACTAAGACAATTGGGAGAGGAAGTTTCAGACAAATTTGTGATTACCAAAGAGTTGATGTCGTTGCCCGACCAGTATAAACATTTTGTGTCGGCATGGTAATCGGCTCCAAACAGTAAACAAACAATGGACAATTTAGTTGCAAGATTATTAGTAGAAGATGAGAGGGTGAAGGAGAATAGTGAACAAACTTCAACTTCTGGTTCATCTGCATTTGTTGCGAAGGATAAAAAGAACATAAAGTGTTTTAAATGCAACAAAATGGGACACTTTATTAGCGAGTGTAAAAATAACAACAACTATAAAAGTGAAGGGCAGAATAATAAGTGTTTCTATTGTGACAAGAGTGGACATAACAAGTCACAATGTTGGTTTAAGAAGAATAAAGAAAGAGTACATGAGAAAAGTAATGCACTTGTAGTGTCAAACTCATTAGACTATACTCTTGTATATTCAATCTCAGTGGCTAGTGGACACAGGCGCTAACGAACATATGTGCCGTGATCGTGCTCTCTTCACTTCATTTACCAAGACTTAACAAGAATCTGTTATCGTTGGTAATGGTGTGCCGATTAGTGTCTTAGGCTATGAAAAGATGGCGGCAGAGGTGTATGACGGGAATGACAGGGTTCAAACAACCATAGACAGCGTTCTATTTGTTCCTGAGTTAAAAATAAATCTATTCTCCGTCAACTGTGTGTCAGATAAAGGATACGTCATGTTGATAAATGACAACTCGTATAAATTTTATAAAAACAATTGCAAAATGAGTTGGAAGTTCATACTACTTGGAATTACGTTATAAAAACAAAATGACTAATGTGGCTAAGAAGGTGAAAACTACATTGCAAGAGTGGTACGAAAGAGTAGCATACCAAAACTTTGAGCATGTCAACAAAGTTCTGCTGAAAAATAACATTTCTATGAATCAAACTTCAGTTGCAAAATGTGAAAGCGGTTTAGAAGGAAAAATACACAGACTGCCGTTTAGAAATAGTGAAACTACATATTACTACTAAAACGTGTGAATTATTCCATGCGGATCCTTGCGGCCCTATGGAAGTTATATCAGTCGGCGGATCGAGGTACTTTGTAACATTCAAATTATAGATCGGTGTATTTCGTCAAAGCTAAGTCCGAGATAAAGAATTGTATTGAAAATTTTATTAACAAAGCGAAAAGGTGACTGGAAATAAAATTAAAATGTTTAGAACTGATAATGGTCTTGAGTTCATAAATAAGGAGATTAAAGAAGTCTTTACTAGACGCGACATAATTGAACAACAAGTGTCCCCTACACTCCAGAACAGAATGGGAAGGCTGAACGTGAAAATCGTAATTTAGTTGAAGCCGCTAGAACAATGCTGAATGCTAGCAAGGACCTGCCTAAATCACTGTGGGCAGAAGCTTTGAACACCGCAGCATTTGTGATAAATAGGACGAGAAAAAGTAAAGATGATCCAAAATCACCATATGAGGTTTGGTTTGGAAAATACTAGAGATATTCATCAATTGAATCCCTTGGGACTCCAGTGTATGCACACATCCTCAAAGAGAAGAGAAAGAAGTGGGATAGCATAGGCGAAAAGGAGTAATGGTAGGATATAGAGAAACTGTTAAATGACGTAGAATATATTTCTCACATCGGAATGATATAAAATTAAAAAGAGATATAGTTTTCCTAGAGAAGGAACAAAACTATGGTGAAGTCGAAGTAAAACTAGACTATAAAGAATAAAATAATGGCAGAGTTAATTTAAAAACTACATCGGTGGATCTCAGTGATGAAACTATGGTGACAGCTAATATGTCAGAAGAGTCTGGAGTGGTAGGATTCAAAGCGTTGACGTTAATGGAAAAAGATCTTCCGAATCTTTAGTAACAATGGGAGTCCCACAGGGGTCAATTCTTGGTCCCTTTTTGTTTCTTATTTACATTAATGACCTGCCGTACCTCATAAAGGATAATCACGATATAGTGTTGTTTGCAGATGACACTTCACTTTTATTTAAACTTAAACGTCAGCAGCAGGTCACTGATGATGTAAATAGCGCGATCTCCAAAGTAGTCCACTGGTTTAATGTTAATAATTTACTCTTAAATGAGAAAAAAACCAAATGCATTAAGTTTACTCTACCTCACGTTAGGCAGGTGAAAACTAAAGTGTTGATAAAGGGCGAAGAATTGGAATCTGAAGACAGCACAGTGTTCTTGGGTATAACTCTGGATGCTAAGCTTCAATGGGGTCCCCATATAGAAAAATTGTCAAAAAAACTAAGTTCTGCTGCATACGCAGTTAGAACAATTCGTAATTTGACTGATATTGAGACGGCCCGTTTAGTGTACTTTGGCTATTTCCATAGCGTAATGTCGTACGGCATTCTATTGTGGGGAAATGCCACTGATATTCAGACAATATTTGTTTTGCAGAAACGAGCTGTTCGTGCAATTTATAAATTAAGTCCAAGACACTCTCTCAGAGAAAAATTTAAAGAAATTAATGTACTGACCGTGCCGTCTCAATATATTTATGAAAATCTTTTGTATGCTCATAAAAATATAAAATTGTATAAAAATACAGTGATGTCCATAATATAAATGCTAGGAACAAGCACAAATTTATTGTACCTACAACAAGGCTCAAGAAAATAGGTGGCTCTTTTAGATGCCAATGTATACATTTTTACAATAGGCTTCCAGAGGTGGTTCAAGATCTGAGCCTGAATAAATTCAAATCCTTCATTAAACGTAAGTTGTGTCAGAAAGCATTTTATAGTGTTAAAGATTATATTGACGACAAAAAGGCTTGGGCTTGAGCTGCGTCCGATTTCTATGCTTACACTGATTGTTCTTTGATTTTCCTCTTGTAGTTTAAATTTGCAATTGTTTGTTTTTTTTTTTAACTCAAAGCCAGTACACACTATTTAGCCAGGCATATTATACGTTACGGAATTGCATCGCTGTGCTGTGTAGCAGCACTGGTGCAGCTACACAGGAGCTAAACTTAGCATTCGGGAACACCGTTGGAGCTGCTGAACCTTAGACAAAACTGTCTTTGCATTGTGTAGGTTCAATTTCCTAGTATTGTATAATTGCATGGAACACGTGTGAGCACAATCTACTTGCTGTAAAGCATCTATTTGTTGGGTTAGTCGTTTATTGACTTGATAGTGCTATGGCTGTTGAGAGTATGTCATGCTCACTCAAATGTCTCGCTGGTGGTGGCGTGTGTGTTGGGTCATTAGGTTCCCTTCAATATGGTTGAGCTGAATGATGCTGATCCATACGTCATGTTCGTGAACGGACGCCGTCAGAGGGGACTGGTCATCTCTTAGCTACTACGGCGTATTTTAAATTCTGAACTGTTGTTTTTTTTTCCATAATGGACGCTCTCAGCGTACAATATATTTCTGCATCGTTCTCACACGATTGATTTCAAAATGAATGATGTAATCAAATATTTGTATCAATAGCTTGATAATTTAAAAGAGTGTCCATGGAGTTTCTTGCCCGTTCTTCTCCATAGGTACCTACTCTTTGGAATGGGCGACTAGCTTCACCTTACTGACTGACCGACCTTCTGACAATTCAAAAGTGCCTGTAACTGGTTTATTTGAAATAAATGCTTTGATTTTGATTTTGAACCGAAATTAAACCAACTGAAGAAAGTGACAACTCATTTGAGTCAATTGTTGAGGTATATCAAAGAGAACCTAGCAAGAGAGTAATTAAACCACCTGTTATCAGTGCCAAAATGTGTATAAGGAACGAACAGAACAAACACTTATAGAGAGGCCAAGTCAAGGAGTGACAGCAGTAAATGGAAGGAGGCAATCAATAGAGAAATGCAAATACTGGAAGATAATAATACTTGGATCATATGTGAAATACCAGAAAACGAAAAAGTTGTAAGTAAATACCCATTGTATTTAAAATTAAAAGGGATGACCAGAGTTTCCCGCAGTATAAAGCTAGATTGGTGGCAAGAGGGTTGGAACAAGATGATATTTTAGACCTTTCTCTCGGTGGTAGGCCATAACAACGGCCGCCGGCAGAAGTTACCACCCACCAGACAAAGTCATGCCGCCAAGCGATTTGTTGTATTCCGGCATGAATGCATGATGTCTGGTGAAGCCGTTCGGAGGACGGGGCTGAGCAGTTGTGTTGCGATGTGTGCCAGGTACGATATGCCAAATGTTGTTGTGTTGGGAGTTTGGTCGTGGAGGGTCTTCAGATCAATCTCCCTTTCTCGCAGCATTGTTGGTCGTGTTGTTGGGTTTAACATTGCATCACCTCGCTCAATTGCCGTCTTCCTTCCTATTCGCTCAGTTTTTCTGAGTGAATAGGCTTTTAATAAACTAGCGCGCTTTACCATCAACGATCGCATCACTGCTTACCATCAGGCGGGATTGCGGCCAAGCGCTAGTTTATAATTATTAAAAAAAAATCTAAATGACTGCTATGCACCTGTAGCAAAATTGTCAACTGTTAGACTTTTTGTTATTATTGCTACTAAACTTAACTTGCCAATAATGCAAATCGATGTAACGGGGGCATTTCTCTATGGAAGTATTAACGAAAATTTTTATATTACTTTACCAGAAGGAGCCTACTCTAATATTTAAATATAAATTCACTTGTATAAATGGTTAAATGACATTAATTTTTATAGTATTAAGGAATACCTAGAATATAAACCAACCTAGAATATTATCAATTTTGCATGCTGTAGATATAAACAGAACATGTATGATGTTACCTTTGTAATGTAACACCTTTATATACCATGTTTTATGCAAATAAATGAATATGAATAATAATAACGTTGTAAACCTGAATAAATCACTTTATGGCTTAAAAAATTCTCCAAAATGTTGGAACATTAAATTTAATGCTACTATGCTTAAAGGTTTTGTTAGATCAAATTGTGATCTTTGTCTCTATACAAAATGCACTGATAAGGACTAAAGTTATTTATTATTATACGTCGATGATCTTTTAATCTTTGGGACAAACTATGAAATAGTAAAGCAAATAAAACTACTTTGGATTCAGTGGAGAGGCGTGCAAAGAGGCTGATTGGCGACCCAGATTTAACTCGAAACGTTCTCCAAAGCCTGGAGCACAGGCGTAGAGTAGCCAGCCTTTCGGTCTTCTATAGGATGCATTCTGGCGAGTGTGCAAGGGAATTGCATGATTTAATTCCCCCATCTCCGTTCCACCATCGGACGACCTGTCGTACGGCGACTTTCCACCCTTACGTTGTTGACACCACTACGATCGGGACGAAGCTGCTTTCGCTTCTTTATGTTTTCAGTTTTTTTTTGTAAATTTAATTCATGACCATGGATACTTAATGGAAATATTTAATTTTTTGTCAGCTTAGCTTGTTGCAGTTACATTGAGTGGAGGTTAACACCCCCACTCAATGTAATTTCAATGTAAATTCTAACGAATATGACAATGTAATTCCACCTCATTTAGTTTATGTTAAGCTGGAAACACAATTTACTTTTTTATAAGGTTTTGCAATATTATCATGATGTGAAAAATGCTTCTCTTTTATCTATATAAAATAAAACCACATTTTCGCTGATATAATATAGGTACTGACTTCTTATTTTATTACAACAAAGTCCGGTGCACTTGACACACTTCGGTACTTCACACAAGGACAGCTTCTAATGTTATATAAAGCACAGGTCCGTTCGTGAGTCGAGGACTGCAGCCACATTTTGAGCTGGTGCTGCAAAATACCGATGAACAGGCTAACTAGCAATTCAGTTCAAAACGGCCTCCAAACCAGTGCTGCAGCTTTGATATGTTAGTAGCTTCATCCATATCACGTCCATCGAGGGACTGGAACAATTTGCCAGTTTTGCCATCGGGTTTCCAGCGGTGTTTCCATCTGAATACAGTTTAAGTGTCTGCAAGGCTACAGTGATTAGGTTCTTAATAAACTAGTGCGCTTTGCCATCAACGAACGCATCACTGCTTACCATCAGACGGGATTGTGGTCAAGCACTAGTTTATAATTATTAAACACTAGCTGCGCCACGCGGTTTCACCCGCGTAGGTTTTGATATGTTTATTTTATATGCTCCGCTCCTATTGGTCGCAGCGTGATGTTATTTGCTTCCTGGATTAATGAGCTATCCAACGCAAAACGAATTTTTCAAATAGGACCAGTAGTTCCTGAGATTAGCGCGTTCAAAAAACAGACAAACAAACTCTTCAGCTTTGTATATTAGTATAGATATACATACATAAATGATTTTAATTATGTTAGTAGGTAAGGTATGGTAAGCAGAAATGCGATCGTTGATGGTAAAGCGCGCTAGTTTATTAAGGGCCTATTCACTCAGAAAAACTGAGCGAATATGAAGGAAGACGGCAATTGAGCGAGGTGATGCAATGTTAAACTCAACAACACGACCAACAATGCTGCGCCAAAGGGAGATTGATCTGAAGACCCTCCACGACCAAACTCCCAACACAACAACATTTGACACATCGTACCCGGCACACATCACAACACAACTGCTCAGACCCGTCCTCCATACGGCTTCACCAGACATCATGCCGGAACACGACACATCGCTTGGCGGCAAGGCTTTGTCTGGTGGGTGGTAACTTCTGCCGGCGGCCGATGTTATGGCCTACCACCGAGAGAACTTGCGCACTGGGAGGGTTTCGTTCAAACCTGTAGGTATGTATATAAGTGTAAATTCACTCATCATTACAATTGAGATATAGTTATGGTATATTTATTGCAATATTAATTAATAGATCTACGCGTTCATGAGGAAAGGTTTCTTCTTCATTTCTTTCTCAGTCTATAGAGGTCCACTGCTGGACAAAGACCTCCCCAAGGCTTTCCACAATGACTGATCCTGTGCTGCCCGCATACATCAGTTTCCCGCGATCTTCACCAGGTTATTGGATCATACCTACATCATACATACATCGGAAGACGCAGTGTAGGACACGCTGCGCCTTCCGGTACGTGGCCGTCACTCCAAAATCTTACTGCCCCATTGGCCAATTTTTTGTTTGTTTGTGCTATAAGATGTTGCTTCGTACCAAATTTCAAGATTCTGAGTCCACACGAAGTTTCATGTATAGGTTTTGATTTCCTTAGAGTGTCGACAATTTGATTGCGTTGAAATCCTTTGATTGCGTCAACATTAAAGTTTTATTTTGTCACAGCTCCAAGGAACAGTAGACCTGAGTATTTGATATGATACTTCTACGCATTCTTGAGAAAATATGTCTTTAATCTTGACAGACAGATCGGAGGACGGATAACAAAGTGATCGTATAAAGGTATGTCCAAACACGGCGCGCAAGGAGCGCGGCAGCTACGCGCTGCATTCGCGGGACACAAATTTGCCGAACAGCAATACTGCGTGGCAGTGCTTCGCGGTATGTTCGACACATGACACGCTCTTCACAATGAAAGCGGCCGCGTGTGTTGCAGCTACGCTAATTATTTCGTAAATTTCGCAGAAGAGGGAATAGAAGAAATTGGTAATTGAACTTGAAAGCGTAATTTTATTGTTGTTTTCACTGTGTCAAATTTTTAAGTTCGTTTCGTTCTAATGCTCCGTTTGGTACACAAGAGGCTTTCGTGAGCTGAAAGATAAACGTTTGTGTATGAAAATGACATCGATACACGTTATCCGATATTTTTTTTTGAATACACAACTGTACCCCACCCCGTACAGTCGTGTATTAAAAAAAATACGTGCGGGATTGCATTACGTAATGCAACGGGTGCGTGATGTATGAATCTGAACCTGTACCTTCCGGGCGACTATAGGGGCTGCTGGCCCCCGCCCCGCTGTACACACTCGCCTACTGACCGCTGTGAGCTGCCGTGAATTGTGTTGTGCGCCTGCTTCGTTGGTTACCAAGCTGGAACCGATTTTAAGTACATTTTGGATAGGGACACACTTGATCTAAAATGGATGGAATCGATTCAGTTGCTTATTCTGAACAAACTATATTCAGGTTTCGTATAAAAAAAAACGCTGTATTTCAATAAGACGAATTGGTTTCGTTTTCGTTATCCATTTTACTTGATAAAACATGTCTGTCCGCACACAACCAACACTAAAATCGTTTGCGGCGTTCACCGTGCGCGGCCTAAAAAGTACCAATAAAATAGTTAAGTGAATTAAATAAACCAAATTTATAGTAAAATGGTTAATTATTTTAACCAATAATTAAACGAGATTACTTTATTTAATTTGGTGTGGCTTCTAAATGTGAAAGAAATTAAGAACAGTATCAATGTGTCACATTGCATTAATATTGCTGCTATATAATCCACAGGCGCGAATTATTTGGGGTCACTACTACCTACTTTAAAATAAAATAATTGCACGACTATGAGGAAATTACAGAAGGAACTGTTGAATAATAATAATGTAAAGTTTAATTGAAATCTCCAAAATGCACATACCTTTATCTATATTACTACGATTTAAAAATGATTTTTTAATCTTATAATAGCAATGTAATAGTAATTTTACAAGTTGGAATTGCGCCACATTGTATAAAACTAATTGTAAAATCTATAATATTTATTGTATAAATAATAAAGAATATTTTATTATATTCCCATGTGTTTCTTTTCTAATGACTTTCAATTCATATGGCAAGTTAACTTTGTCTATAATACACACACACACACACACACTACAATTTATGATAATAGCCAGCCACATACTTTACTTTGGGTACACTACTTCGTTACTATCTATTGCTTTAACGTTATAAACTAGTACTTGACTGTGATTTCGCTTGATGGTGGGCTGTAAGGAAATCGTCCATGGTAAAGCACACTCTAGGCTTGAAGACACAGTTGTAATCAGACGGGAAGACCGCCGCAGGCAAATTGTTCCCGTCCATCGATATATGAGGAATAAACTCACAGTATGACGGGTCGTTTGATGATGGAACGAAGACGGCGGAATTATATTTTGTAATTCCCTCCCATTCTCTCTAAAATGCATCCTATAGAATACCGAAAGGCTGGCTATCCTACCTGGCTAGACTTTGGAGATTGTTCTTAACCAAATCTGAATCGCCAATTCGCCTCCTCGCACGCCCCTCCTGAGTGCGAAGTTGCCATGTGGTATTTTGCAGAAACAGCCCATATGTGGCTCCAGAACTCTAGATATGAATGGACCCGCGCTTTGTTACATAACATTAGAAGCTATTCGAGTGTGATGTATCGCCGGTCTTTTGATATAACGCCAAGTTTCCTGGCAGCCATTTTGGCTTTGGAATTAAAGAACCGCCCAAAGCTTAGTTTTTTGTTTTTATTTTCAACTCTCAAAAGCTGAACCTGCTTTCAAAATAGTGCGAGTTTTGATGAAGGAACACATCGTGAGAAAACTCGCCTCATGTCCTACAGTCAAAAATTCGAAGAGATGTGACATTCACCAACCCACACTGGAACTACGTGTTAGTTTTAGGGATAAATCAATTTAATCATGTTCTAATAACATTAGTATGTATAATCTAACATTAGTATGTATTTATTTCTTTATTTTACATAGCCTTGTATAATCCTAATTTATTTAAATTCATTGATGTATATGTTAGCACTAAAGCTACAATCACTTTAAGATAATACGTCGATATCTTTACAAAAATATCAGTAGGCGCCATGTATGTAAATACAGAGCTTAAAATATCTACGCTTGTCTGATAAGCTAAGGAGGGTCTTTGGGTGGTAATAAATTACTACTACGCCTATTAACCACGGACGATGCAATTGATATATATGCGTCATTATTTTATGCAAGTATCTATGTATATTGTCATGGGGCGCCAAATATCACAAATCTTGAACAGCTGCTGTTGTGATTCATTGTTCAGAACACACAAAAACGAGAGTAACCGATATAGCCTGAAGTATTGCAACACTAAAGTGGCAGTAGGCTGGGCACATTGCCTATAGGACGGATGCTTGATGGGACCGACGCGCTCTCGAGTGGCGACCACGTACCGGAAGACGCAGCGTGGGTAGGCCCCCGACAAGGTGGACCGCCGACCTGGCGAAGGTTGCGGGAAATTGCTGGATCTTTGTGATCCTTGGAGGAGGCCTATGTCCAGCAGTGGATGTCTTTCGAGTTTTGGCTGAAAAGATGATG
Source organism: Sesamia inferens (assembly GCA_037179545.1). Classification (NCBI taxonomy): domain Eukaryota; kingdom Metazoa; phylum Arthropoda; class Insecta; order Lepidoptera; family Noctuidae; genus Sesamia; species Sesamia inferens. The sequence continues at coordinate 26,950,041 of CM073933.1, read as the reverse complement.
ATGATGATGTTCAGAACTCCAAAAGGAAAATAAATAACTTAGATGAGAAGTTCGTTTCTGAAATCGCACGAATCCACCGATCAGGTTAATTTGTTGCGGTTCGTCCGAAAAGGTGACCATCTTTATATATCTTCGAACCCAGGAGAGCATGTTACGCCGGGTCTCGTCCGTAGAGCTTCGACAGTTTACGGGTATTCAGAAGCCTAAAACGATTTGACAACCCGTCAGGGGAAATCGTTTTAAACAATAAGATTGTGAAGGTGCAATAAGCGGCCCCTTGAATAAAATACTGGTAATCAATTGAATTCCGGTTCAACTGGAAGCCCCCCTAGGGTCGCTAGGTTAGGCAAATGATAAGTTGGATTTCCTAAATCTAGTTACACCGCAACGATTGGACTGCGAGTCTCGTGGTGTGTTGTAACCTGTAGGTGATATTAGTTCTTTCTTCGAGGTTTTCGTCTACTTACATACTTAGATCTAACTCAATCTCATCATCATCATCATTTCAGCCGAAAGACGTCCACTGCTGGACATATGCCTCCCCCAAGGTTCTCCACGACGACCGGTCCTGCGTCTCCCCCATCCAGCGGTTTCCCGCGACCTTGACCAGGTCGTCGGTCCACCTTGTCGGGGGCCTACCCACGTTACGTCTTCCGGTGCGTGGTCGCCACTCGAGAACCCGCCGGCCCCATCGGGCATCGGTCCTACGGGCAATGTGTCCAGCCCATTGCCACTTCAGTGTTGCAATTCTTCGGGCTATGTCGGTTACTCTCGTTCTTCTGCGGATCTCCTCATTCCTGATTCGATCGCGCAGTGAAATCCCAAGCATAGCCCTCTCCATTGCCGTTTGAGTGATTTTGAGCCTTCTTATAAGGCCCATTGTTCGCGACCACGTCTCAATTCCATAAGTCATCACTGGCAACACACACTGGTCGAAGACTTTTGTCTTGAGACACTGCGGTATTTCGGACGAGAAGATTCTACGTAGCTTCCCGAAAGCAGCCCAGCCGAGTTGGATTCGACGATTGACCTCTTTCTCGAAGTTGGACCTTCCTAACTCAATCTATCTGGGAAAAAATTAAAAGTAAAAACGACACAATTTATATGAGATAAGAGATAAGCTTGTCGCAACATTTAAGTAAATAGTCGTATGTACTTAGTTTTAAAATTTTATTAGATAAAAATATTCATATTAAATTTACTGGTTTGTTTACATAAATAAATCTCGACAAGCGACAAGCTTTTATATTACATAAATTATGTCAAATGACGTTATAAGTAAAGTTTTTGTGTATATGTTTTTTTTTTTCTTGTGCACTTAAATTTCTATTTAAGTAAAAGCTTTTATTTATATAAAAGCTTGTTTTTAAAAAGGATATTTATCGTTACCGCTGGATACATTTCTGAATCTGTTCATCTCGTTGAACGTATCATTGTTGCAAAGTCGTTCGCCGCTTAATTTTTTGTCTTATTCTCAATAAGTCCTTTAATCTGATACTGATATTCTAGGAATGAATTTTATAAAATATTTCCCATCTTGCGTTTTTTTTTTATAAATTATAAACTAGTGTTTGACCTATTCACTCCGGATTTGGAGGCACTAAAATTGTAGTGCGACGGGACCACCGTCGCTGGCAAATTGTTCCAGACCCTCGATGTACGCGGCATAAAAGAGGAAGCGTAACGCTTCGTCCGGATCGTAGTGGTGTCAACAACACATACAGCCTCTGTGTCGTAGCGGTAGCGAACGCGGCCGCTGTGCAAGGGAGGCGTGGGTTCGATCTCCGCGCAGTACAAATATTTGTATGCATGAATGTGAATATTTGCACTGGTCTGGTCGTGCCTGGAAAGCACGTTAAACCGTTGGTACCGGTAACCATACGAACATCTAGTGGCAGTCGTTACGGGTTATTGGAGCCTCGAAACCTTCAACAATTGGTCTAAATGCATTGCTTCGGTATCGTTTTCTGGTTGTGGAGGTCAGACGGCAGTCGCTTCACGGAAAAATATCACCTGAAATATTTCGCCCAAATCAGCAGTTAGAATGGTAAAGCGGACCTCAGACTCCAAACCTAAAGTAAAAAGCTTCGGATGCGACTGGGTTTAATACTGAGATGATGATGTTGTAGTGGTGTTAACAACGTAAGGGTGAAGATCCTATAGAACACCGAAAGAAATAAATCTGGGTGGCCAATCGGCCTTCTCGCACGCCTCTCCACTCAATCCAAAGTAGCCAGGCTAGTGCTGCAAAATGCTACCTGGAAACTTTGGAATCGGCGGAGAGGCGTGCGAAGAGGCTAATTTGCCACTTAGGTTTTGTTTAAAACGGTCTCCAAAGCACAGGCGAAGAGTGGCTAGCCTGTCGGAGTTCTATAGGATACATGGAACAGTTTGCCAGCGGCGTGTATGCGTCTGACTACAATTTATGGAACTTCAAGGCTAGAGTGAATAGGCTCTTAATAAACTGTGAAGAAAAGTAAAAAAAAAGTAAGCAAAGAAAAGTAATATAAAAATTGAGCCCAATCGGTTAAAATATAATCTGCTTCCAAATTGAATTGCAAGACCTTACCCGAACATACATACATACATACATCGCAAGTTAAACAAAAGGTTGTTAAAAACATACAAAAACTTATTTCACACAGATTTGTTTCTGTACACATTCTTGTCAAATCCGCCTTGCTAGCTGAAAACCAACTAAACAATTTAAAATCTAATAAAAATATTTACTGTAAAAATAATAGGTCATCTACTTATAGTCGTAGTTTTGATATATTTATTTTTGTCACGTTAACTTATACCCATTAAATAAATATTCAGATTACAGTCAATCTAAGTAATTTTGATAGATAATTGCGGTTTTTTACACAATATTATAAAATTTGAACCCTATCACACGAATGTGTTTTATTATGTTAGTGCTCTCATTACACTTTTCATCCGTAAATATTAATGAAATTATCTAAAAACTCATCTGTCCATAAAAAAAAACAGATTTTCTCGTGTGTCAAAGTTATCGTCATTACATGGGTAACTTTGACATACATTGATAGAAAAGCATTTATGTTTTTAACCTTCACATACTCACGCACTAAAACTTTACACATATGCTCGCGCACGGTGTCTCAGACCGAAAGTTCTTTTGTATTTCTTGCTTATCTTACTATGCCAGAAAGATGCATAAGAAAATTTTAAAACCTCTTTCTAACACTAAAACATGAACTATTTTAGTTCCATCTAGTAGCTTTATCTTTAACAATATATTAGCTTGCAGATGTATTCTAAACCTATTTCCACAGATGAATCACCCTCCTGTTCAGTGTCGGTATTTCCTCTGCCTCACTGTCACAACTGTCATCATAATTCAAATCAGATTATTCACATTCTAACAGCGTCCTTATTCTTTCTTCATCTTCTACTGCGGTGACAAAAATAACTAAAAATAATTGTAGATGGTTCTAAAATGATGTTACTCGTTACATTCAATAACTTTTACATGACACTAAAGTTTATCAATACATTTCATTGAGTAATATTCTCAAATATATAATAAGTAACTAACATAAAACAGTAACCCGTATACTCACGTCAGTCTCACAGACCGATAACCATCAATAAGTGACACACTTCCATTCGACAGCAATGCCTGCGCCGCATTAAACAATACCGAATAACAAATTAAGAAGCTACTAAAACCTCGAAGTCTCACTACACATATTTTTTGAGAAAACAAAGAATTATTCATTTGTCGGTCTGAGAGACCAACGCGCGAGTATACGAAGGTTAAGTAACGTTTTTAGTTACTGACAAAATAAAACCATTAATTTCCAGTTTTGTCTTATATATTTTACGAAATAATCAATAAAATCAGTCTAAGACGTTTGGCATTATTGTACAAATTTTAAATGAGCACCTATTTAAAAACACGTTTGAGACTAAATTTTTTCCATAACTAAATAGAAAAACAAGCTAAAATAATATTGAGAAAAAAATTTAACTTTTACGGAGCTATTTTTAAAATACAAAGCTACAAGAAGTAATTGTAAATTGTGTTGGCATCATACGAAAAAAAAAATCGAAACTAATTTATGGTCCGACTGTCAATGTTACCGGAATGAACCAAAGTTACCCGGATTGACCGTATAAATAATTATTAAAAAACAAATGTACTTAAACATATCCACAGATTCTATTATTAATTAACGGCTTACTAATTAAAATAGTTAAACCTAACAATTGAAATAAAGAAACCTACTAATGTTAAGTTTTTATTTGTATTATAATAAATTATTAATAGTAGGTAATTAATTAATAACCATAAACAGACAAACATTTATCTACTAAAGAATTGCAACACTCAATATACAAATGTAATCTTAATCGCAGCTTAAAAATATCCTATGTTGAGATAGAAATATTCGTTTCAGATTTACGGAAATGTAATTTAATATAATGTATTTGATATTTTAATGTCATTTTAGTTCATGTAGTTAATCACAATCGTACGTTTATTTGCTAGAGATACATTCATTGTATAAAGGTAAGTTCTTAAAACCTAAAGTACTCTGCCTGCATGCAAGCGTGTAAATCTAAAAATAACTAACCCTTAGTTGATAAGTTATCGTTTTACTATCCACTGGACCATTATTGTCAAATGAAATAAATAAATAATTATTATTCATAATCTTTAGTTTCTGTCCTGAGAATCACTCATGACAGAAAGTTTAAATATTCTTCATAGCATAAGAGCAACTATGTCATTATAGTACACCACCTCATATTGATAGAAAATGCAAATATTCAAATTTATTCACCTTAGCTGTTGCACGTGGATGTAGTAAATAATGTAAAAATTATAATCATATTTCAACAGAAAGTCAAAGTCAAATATAGCAGTTAGTTAAGGTATCTCATTAGTGCCACTAAAATTATATGAAGAGGTTCCACACAGAAGACCTGTTTTAAAGCAAGCGAAGAACCAGATAGTAAATCCAATCCCAGCTACCACAGCTACAGAACTTAAAGTTATAACTGAAATAACAAAAGCGCTTAATTCTTCTTCAGTGTCAGGGCTTTCAGATGGGTCAACAGTGGTAGATTCTATCGTATAAGGGTCCGTCAACGTAGTTGATTCTATCGTAGAAGGTTCAGTCACTGTAGTTGATTCTATCGTAGTAGGGTCAGTCACTGTAGTTGATTCGATCGTACTGGAATCAGTCACCGTGGTCAATTCTATCGTAGTAGGGTCAGTCAATGTGGTTGATTCTATTGTACTGGGGTCAGTCACTGTAGATGTCTCAATCGTGGTGGGATCACTTAACGTGGTTGATTCTGTCGTAGTGGGGTCAGTCGCTGTGGATGATTCTATTGTAGTAAGATCTGACATCGTGGTAAACTCAATCGTGCTGGGATCAGTCAACGTGGTTGATTCTATCGTAGTGGGGTCAGTCACTATTGTAGATTCTATTGTAGTGGGGTCAGTCACTTCAGTTGATTCAATCGTGGTGAGATCAGTCGATGTGGTTGATTCTGTCACAGTGGGGTCAGTTCCTGTGGATGATTCTATTGTAGTAAGATCTGACACCGTGGTAAATTCAATAGTGGTGGGGTCAGTCGATGTGGTAGATTCTATTGTACTGGGGTCAGTCACTGTAGTTGATTCAAACGTGGTGGGATCACTCAACGTGGTTGATTCTGTCGTAGTGGGGTCAGTCGCTGTGGATGATTCTATTGTAGTAAGATCTGACATCGTGGTAAATTCAATCGTGCTGGGATCAGTTAACGTAGTTGATTCTATCGTAGTGGGGTCAGTCAATATTGTAGATTCTATTGTACTGGGGTCAGTCACTGTAGTTGATTCAATCGTAGTGGGATCACTCAACGTGGTTGATTCTGCCATAGTGGGGTCAGTCGCTGTGGATGATTCTATTGTAGTAAGATCTGACATCGTGGTAAATTCAATCGTACTGGGATCAGTCAACGTGGTAGATTCTGTCGTAGTGGGGTCAGTCGCTGTGGATGATTCTATTGTAGTAAGATCTGACATCGTGGTAAATTCAATTGTAGTCGGGTCAGTCGATGTGGTAGATTCTATTGCGCTGGGTTCAGTCACTGTAGTTGATTCAATCGTGGAGGGATCTGTCGTAGTGGAGTCAGTCGCTGTGGATGATTCTATTGTAGTAAGATCTGACACCGTGGTAAATTCAATAGTGGTGGGATCAGCCAACGTGGTAGATTCTATTGTACTGGGGTCAGTCGCTGTGGATGATTCTACTGTAGTAAGATCAGACTCCGTGGTAAATTCAATTGTAGTGGGGTCAGTCGATGTGGTAGATTCTATTGCGCTGGGTTCAGTCACTGTAGTTGATTCAATCGTGGAGGGATCTGTCGTAGTGGAGTCAGTCGCTGTGCATGATTCTATTGTAGTAAGATCTGACACCGTGGTAAATTCAATAGTGGTGGGGTCAGTCGATGTGGTAGATTCTATTATACTGGGGTCAGTCACTGTAGTTGATTCAAACGTGGTGGGATCACTCAACGTGGTTGATTCTGTCGTAGTGGGGTCAGTCGCTGTGGATGATTCTATTGTAGTAAGATCTGACATCGTGGTAAATTCAATCGTGCTGGGATCAGTTAACGTAGTTGATTCTATCGTAGTGGGGTCAGTCAATATTGTAGATTCTATTGTACTGGGGTCAGTCACTGTAGTTGATTCAATCGTGGTGGGATCACTCAACGTGGTTGATTCTGCCATAGTGGGGTCAGTCGCTGTGGATGATTCTATTGTAGTAAGATCTGACATCGTGGTAAATTCAATCGTACTGGGATCAGTCAACGTGGTAGATTCTATTGTACTGGGGTCAGTTGCTGTGGATGATTCTACTGTAGTAAGATCAGACTCCGTGGTAAATTCAATCGTGAGGTCAGTCGATGTGGTAGATTCTATTGTGCTGGGGTCAGTCACCGTGGTAGAATCTATTGTACTGGGGTCAGTTGCTTTGGATGATTCTACTGTAGTAAGATCAGACTCCGTGGTAAATTCAATAGTGGTGGGATCAGCCAACGTGGTAGATTCTATTGTACTGGGGTAAGTCGCTGTGGATGATTCTACTGTAGTAAGATCAGACTCCGTGGTAAATTCAATTGTAGTGGGGTCAGTCGATGTGGTAGATTCTATTGCGCTGGGGTCAGTCACTGTAGTTGATTCAAACGTGGTGGGATCACTCAACGTGGTTGATTCTGTCGTAGTGGGGTCAGTCAATATTGTAGATTCTATTGTACTGGGGTCAGTCACTGTAGTTGATTCAATCGTGGTGGGATCACTCAACGTGGTTGATTCTGCCATAGTGGGGTCAGTCGCTGTGGATGATTCTATTGTAGTAAGATCTGACATCGTGGTAAATTCAATCGTACTGGGATCAGTCAACGTGGTAGATTCTATTGTACTGGGGTCAGTTGCTGTGGATGATTCTACTGTAGTAAGATCAGACTCCGTGGTAAATTCAATCGTGAGGTCAGTCGATGTGGTAGATTCTATTGTGCTGGGGTCAGTCACCGTGGTAGAATCTATTGTACTGGGGTCAGTTGCTTTGGATGATTCTACTGTAGTAAGATCAGACTCCGTGGTAAATTCAATAGTGGTGGGATCAGCCAACGTGGTAGATTCTATTGTACTGGGGTAAGTCGCTGTGGATGATTCTACTGTAGTAAGATCAGACTCCGTGGTAAATTCAATTGTAGTGGGGTCAGTCGATGTGGTAGATTCTATTGCGCTGGGGTCAGTCACTGTAGTTGATTCAAACGTGGTGGGATCACTCAACGTGGTTGATTCTGTCGTAGTGGGGTCAGTCAATATTGTAGATTCTATTGTACTGGGGTCAGTCACTGTAGTTGATTCAATCGTGGTGGGATCACTCAACGTGGTTGATTCTGCCATAGTGGGGTCAGTCGCTGTGGATGATTCTATTGTAGTAAGATCTGACATCGTGGTAAATTCAATCGTACTGGGATCAGTCAACGTGGTAGATTCTGTCGTAGTGGGGTCAGTCGCTGTGGATGATTCTATTGTAGTAAGATCTGACATCGTGGTAAATTCAATTGTAGTCGGGTCAGTCGATGTGGTAGATTCTATTGCGCTGGGTTCAGTCACTGTAGTTGATTCAATCGTGGAGGGATCTGTCGTAGTGGAGTCAGTCGCTGTGGATGATTCTATTGTAGTAAGATCTGACACCGTGGTAAATTCAATAGTGGTGGGATCAGCCAACGTGGTAGATTCTATTGTACTGGGGTCAGTCGCTGTGGATGATTCTACTGTAGTAAGATCAGACTCCGTGGTAAATTCAATTGTAGTGGGGTCAGTCGATGTGGTAGATTCTATTGCGCTGGGTTCAGTCACTGTAGTTGATTCAATCGTGGAGGGATCTGTCGTAGTGGAGTCAGTCGCTGTGGATGATTCTATTGTAGTAAGATCTGACACCGTGGTAAATTCAAAAGTGGTGGGGTCAGTCGATGTGGTAGATTCTATTGTACTGGGGTCAGTCACTGTAGTTGATTCAAACGTGGTGGGATCACTCAACGTGGTTGATTCTGTCGTAGTGGGGTCAGTCGCTGTGGATGATTCTATTGTAGTAAGATCAGACTCCGTGGTAAATTCAATAGTGGTGGGATCAGCCAACGTGGTAGATTCTATTGTACTGGGGTCAGTCGCTGTGGATGATTCTACTGTAGTAAGATCAGACTCCGTGGTAAATTCAATTGTAGTGGGGTCAGTCGATGTGGTAGATTCTATTGCGCTGGGTTCAGTCACTGTAGTTGATTCAATCGTGGAGGGATCTGTCGTAGTGGAGTCAGTCGCTGTGGATGATTCTATTGTAGTAAGATCAGACTCCGTGGTAAATTCAATCGTGAGGTCAGTCGATGTGGTAGATTCTATTGTGCTGGGGTCAGTCAACGTGGTAGAATCTATTGTACTGGGGTCAGTTGCTTTGGATGATTCTACTGTAGTAAGATCAGACTCCGTGGTAAATTCAATAGTGGTGGGATCAGCCAACGTGGTAGATTCTATTGTACTGGGGTAAGTCGCTGTGGATGATTCTACTGTAGTAAGATCAGACTCCGTGGTAAATTCAATTGTAGTGGGGTCAGTCGATGTGGTAGATTCTATTGCGCTGGGGTCAGTCACTGTAGTTGATTCAAACGTGGTGGGATCACTCAACGTGGTTGATTCTGTCGTAGTGGGGTCAGTCAATATTGTAGATTCTATTGTACTGGGGTCAGTCACTGTAGTTGATTCAATCGTGGTGGGATCACTCAACGTGGTTGATTCTGCCATAGTGGGGTCAGTCGCTGTGGATGATTCTATTGTAGTAAGATCTGACATCGTGGTAAATTCAATCGTACTGGGATCAGTCAACGTGGTAGATTCTGTCGTAGTGGGGTCAGTCGCTGTGGATGATTCTATTGTAGTAAGATCTGACATCGTGGTAAATTCAATTGTAGTCGGGTCAGTCGATGTGGTAGATTCTATTGCGCTGGGTTCAGTCACTGTAGTTGATTCAATCGTGGAGGGATCTGTCGTAGTGGAGTCAGTCGCTGTGGATGATTCTATTGTAGTAAGATCTGACACCGTGGTAAATTCAATAGTGGTGGGATCAGCCAACGTGGTAGATTCTATTGTACTGGGGTCAGTCGCTGTGGATGATTCTACTGTAGTAAGATCAGACTCCGTGGTAAATTCAATTGTAGTGGGGTCAGTCGATGTGGTAGATTCTATTGCGCTGGGTTCAGTCACTGTAGTTGATTCAATCGTGGAGGGATCTGTCGTAGTGGAGTCAGTCGCTGTGGATGATTCTATTGTAGTAAGATCTGACACCGTGGTAAATTCAATAGTGGTGGGGTCAGTCAATGTGGTAGATTCTATTGTACTGGGGTCAGTCACTGTAGTTGATTCAAACGTGGTGGGATCACTCAACGTGGTTGATTCTGTCGTAGTGGGGTCGGTCGCTGTGGATGATTCTATTGTAGTAAGATCAGACTCCGTGGTAAATTCAATAGTGGTGGGATCAGCCAACGTGGTAGATTCTATTGTACTGGGGTCAGTCGCTGTGGATGATTCTACTGTAGTAAGATCAGACTCCGTGGTAAATTCAATTGTAGTGGGGTCAGTCGATGTGGTAGATTCTATTGCGCTGGGTTCAGTCACTGTAGTTGATTCAATCGTGGAGGGATCTGTCGTAGTGGAGTCAGTCGCTGTGGATGATTCTATTGTAGTAAGATCTGACACCGTGGTAAATTCAATAGTGGTGGGGTCAGTCGATGTGGTAGATTCTATTGTACTGGGGTCAGTCACTGTAGTTGATTCAAACGTGGTGGGATCACTCAACGTGGTTGATTCTGTCGTAGTGGGGTCAGTCGCTGTGGATGATTCTATTGTAGTAAGATCTGACATCGTGGTAAATTCAATCGTGCTGGGATCAGTTAACGTAGTTGATTCTATCGTAGTGGGGTCAGTCAATATTGTAGATTCTATTGTACTGGGGTCAGTCACTGTAGTTGATTCAATCGTGGTGGGATCACTCAACGTGGTTGATTCTGCCATAGTGGGGTCAGTCGCTGTGGATGATTCTATTGTAGTAAGATCTGACATCGTGGTAAATTCAATCGTAATGGGATCAGTCAACGTGGTAGATTCTGTCGTAGTGGGGTCAGTCGCTGTGGATGATTCTATTGTAGTAAGATCTGACATCGTGGTAAATTCAATCGTGGTGGGGTCAGTCAACGTGGTAGATTCTATTGTACTGGGGTCAGTCGCTGTGGATGATTCTACTGTAGTAAGATCAGACTCCGTGGTAAATTCAATTGTAGTGGGGTCAGTCGATGTGGTAGATTCTATTGCGCTGGGTTCAGTCACTGTAGTTGATTCAATCGTGGAGGGATCTGTCGTAGTGGAGTCAGTCGCTGTGGATGATTCTATTGTAGTAAGATCTGACACCGTGGTAAATTCAATAGTGGTGGGGTCAGTCGATGTGGTAGATTCTATTATACTGGGGTCAGTCACTGTAGTTGATTCAAACGTGGTGGGATCACTCAACGTGGTTGATTCTGTCGTAGTGGGGTCAGTCGCTGTGGATGATTCTATTGTAGTAAGATCTGACATCGTGGTAAATTCAATCGTGCTGGGATCAGTTAACGTAGTTGATTCTATCGTAGTGGGGTCAGTCAATATTGTAGATTCTATTGTACTGGGGTCAGTCACTGTAGTTGATTCAATCGTGGTGGGATCACTCAACGTGGTTGATTCTGCCATAGTGGGGTCAGTCGCTGTGGATGATTCTATTGTAGTAAGATCTGACATCGTGGTAAATTCAATCGTACTGGGATCAGTCAACGTGGTAGATTCTATTGTACTGGGGTCAGTTGCTGTGGATGATTCTACTGTAGTAAGATCAGACTCCGTGGTAAATTCAATAGTGGTGGGATCAGTCAACGTGGTAGTTTCTATTGTACTGGGGTCAGTCGCTGTGGATGAATCTACTGTAGTAAGATCAGACTCCGTGGTAAATTCAATCGTGAGGTCAGTCGATGTGGTAGATTCTATTGTGCTGGGGTCAGTCAACGTGGTAGATTCTATTGTACTCGGGTCAGTCGCTGTGGATGATTCTACTGTAGGAAGGTCAGACTCCGTGGTAAATTCAATCGTGGTGGGGTCAGTCGATGTGGTAGATTCTATTGTGCTGGGATCAGTCACTGTAGTTGACTCAATCGTGGTGGGATCAGTCGACGTGGTTGATTCTGTCACAGTGGGGTCAGTCGCTGTGGATGATTCTATTGTAGTAAGATCTGACACCATGGTAAATTCAATCGTACTGGCATCAGTCGACGTGGTTGATTCTGTCATAGTGGGGTCAGTCGCTGTGGATGATTCTACTGTAGTTAGATCAGATACCGTGGTAAATTCAATTGTAGTGGGGTCAGTCGATGTGGTAGATTCTATTGTGCTGGGATCAGTCACTATAGTTGACTCAATCGTGGTGGGATCAGTCGACGTGGTTGATTCTGTCATAGTGGGGTCAATCGCTGTGGATGATTCTATTGTAGTAAGATCTGACACCGTGGTAAATTCAATCGTACTGGGATCAGTCAACGTAGTAGATTCTATTGTACTGGGGTCAGTCGCTGTAGTTGATTCAATCGTGGAGGGATCTGTCGTAGTGGGGTCAGTCGCTGTGGATGATACTATTGTAGTAAGATCTGACACCGTGGTAAATTCAATCGTACTGGGATCAGTCAACGTGGTAGATTCTATTGTGCTGGGGTCAGTCGCTATCGATGATTCTACTGTAGTAAGGTCAGACTCCGTGGTAAATTCAATCGTGGTGGCGTCAGTCGATGTGGTAGATTCTATTGTGCTGGGATCAGTCACTGTAGTTGATTCTATCGTAGTGGGGTCAGTCAATGTTGTAGATTCTATTGTACTGAGGTCAGTCACTGTAGTTGATTCAATCGTGGTGGGATCACTCAACGTGGTTGATTCTGTCGTAGTGGGGTCACTCGATGTGATAGATTCAACTGTAGTGGGATCACTCAACGTATATGATTCTATTGCAGTAGGATCAATCTTTGTGCTTGGTTCTGTCGTAGTGGGATCTGTCGCCGGATTTGGTTCTATTGTGTTAGGATCACTCGATGTGATAGTTTCCATCGTAATGGAGTCAGTCAATGTAGCTGATTCAATCGTGGTGGGATCAGGTAACGTGGTAGATTCTTTTGTAGTGGGATCTGTAGTTGTGAATGATTCCACTGTATTAGGATCTGCCACAGTGGTTAATTCAAAAGTGGTGGGGTCAGTTACTGCGGTTGATGCGATCGTAGTGAAGCCAGTCAATTTTGTTGATTCTGGCGTAGCAGTTGTAGTGGTTAAGTTTGTGTTGAAATTATTTTGATCTTCTGCGATTGGAAATGATATATTTGGTAATGTAATTTCAGGCAAGGATGCAAAAGGTTGCTTTGAGGAATGTGAACGAGTATTTCTATTATACATAAAGTCTTCTAATAAAGGAGCTGGTCTATAATAAACGGATAGGACGATGATGCTAGACGCTTTAGAAGCGCGTCCCAGGAGGATAACCTGAAATTGATAAATTTATAATTGTTATAACCCCGACAGAGGTCGGTCAGTTCGTTACTATATTGATTATTTAGTTAGCACAAGGAATCTAATAATAGGAGTTAAAGTATGAAATTGCCGATTGGTACTGAAAATCGAAATTGTTTATTTTTAATTTTTCACGAATTTATTTAATCAAAATAGTTACCATTATTGTTTATACATTGCTTCCATCTAATAGGAAGGTCATTTATGCCTTTGCGATAGAACTCTGAGGATCGATGTAGACTGCACAAACTGTGTGAAAGCATTTTATACTGCATCCTGGAAATAAAATTTCTTATTACGTAGACAATTGTCCAAATCACGGAAAAATGGTAGGCCGCTAGAACAAGGTCTGCTAAATACGGAGGATGACGAATGGTTTCTAACAGCAGTTCCTGAAGGGTCAAAATTGTTTCTCGTACTGTGTGAGGTATCGCGTTATCATGGAGCAATAATGGTGAAGATCGAGTCGGGGCTGTTTTACTTCTAGTTTTGCCAACATTGCCGTTAATGCTTGACCAGATCGGAGAATACTATAGTGAATAACACTGTGTTGAGACCACCAAAAAGTTACCATTACCTTTTATTGCTAAGTTTTGCTTTAGGACACTGTTATGGCGTTTGACCTGGGGTAACCCTTGCATTTTTCTTAAAGAATCCACTTTTCATCACATGTCACAATTCGAACTAATATTTCTTCATTTTTGTCCTGATTCAACAAGGCAACACAAGTTTCAACTCGCGTTTCTTTCTGCAGATCAGTCAAATCATGAGGCACCCATATTACGTATTTTTTTATTTTATTAATTTCACACAATTGACTCATTTGCGTACACTATCCAGAAATTAGTGGTATGGTTTAACATTTTAAACCATGTCGCCAATTCCTGGGTAGTTTGACTAGGCTCGGCTTCCACCATCTCTCTTAATTCATCGTCATTCACCTGTGTGTGGTCTTCCTGGTGGCTCGTTCTTCAAGTCGATTTTGGATCCAAACCCAATATTGATATTGCGGCCATTTCCACCGCGAAAAATCACTCAAAAATCACTAGAATTTTCTCAGTATCCATCTTTCTTGTCTAAGTTGAATAACAAAAACAATTAAAGGTCGATATTCATTTTTTTAAAAGAAGAACACCATAAAAACCATTTGAAAAAAGTTTTATTGGAAACCACAAATCATGAACTGATGATGAATTCTATATCAATTCAAAGAACTTATTGCAAAAAAATGGCATTTTCATACTTTAACCCCTAATATTTTTAGTGTATTTGTTCAATTTGCATTAGAGCACAACTGGACTGGATCAATTTGCCAGTGGCAAAAATATAGGGCATATACCCAAAAGCGGATATGCTTTATATGCAGCAATATTTGAGACCCATAGCGATCTGATTTACGAAGTCCGCCTTTGCACAAATTTTTATTAATTGTGTGTGCATACTATTTTAATAAATAAATGAGAGAATTGTTTGTGTGATTTATTTTAAGGGATGCTATGTTGATAAAAGCTGTAAATAACGTACGAATGCTTAAAGGCTTTTTTATGTGATCATAACAAAGAGCATTACAACATTATATATTATTGAAGATACATTAGTAACGACCAATTAGTTGCCAGTTTATATATTATTGGGGGAAATTGTTTTTTTAAAATAAGTTATCAAACATTATGAATACTTACAAATCCATTACTCTTCTTGACAGGAACCTTAAGTGTATGAGATCCATTAAAAACATTTTTTGTAGATGCAAATATGTCGGCTCTTCCTACCAGTTTGTCATTTCCGTTCAAAACTTCATATACCAATATAGATACAATATCATTCTTAGAAGTTAGTTGAACAAAAACTCTGGCTTCTAGTACTCCTGCAGGTATTTGATTTACTTCAGATGCTATACAACTTAATTTTTCATTTGGAGTCAAAATACTCGAAATAATTTTCTCATGAACAAAATACCCAGATCCTTGTATCCAAGCTGAAGTATTAACACAACCACCAACTTTTTTATTTGAATTGAATGTTAAATATTGTTTAATTTGGTGCCCCGTACAGCAACGATATGCACATAAAAGTATAAACAGAGACCGCGTAAGCATTTTGCTCGTTTACGTTAAATAAAATAATGCCATCATATTTTTTGTATCTTAAAATCACTGATACTATTTTCGGTATCTTAATTGAAGTTTGGTAAGCGATAACATGATAATGGTGGTTATATAGGTGGCGGAACTTCGTGTCAAAAGAAAAAATATTAATATCCGGCTGAATCTGGAAGAAAAATAAAAGAAGATATGTAATAAAACCAGCGCCGCCATTGAAGTCACTGGAGGAACAACTCAGGGCTCAATGCTTGGACCCTTACACTATTTTGGTACATACACATTTTTTAAAATGCAACATGTGTTAATCACAGTTCCGTCTATAAATATACAGAAACATAAAAGTAGAGGCTCCATGGTTATAAGAAGATTTATTTAAATTTCCTAATTTCTGAATTCCGAAATTCTGGCCACCAACCGAATGTACCCAGTACCTACGCTACGAATTGCCATTGTTTAAAAAATACTTACTTACAAATGTACACACCCTAGGTAGAATACGTAACTCGCGAATAGGTAAAAAACCCTATCTCAATGTCAATGTAAGCTACTGCTGAAACATCGAGGATATCTTTGATTACCATCCTGATGTTATCGTTACTAAAATAATATTTCTAGAATTAATCAAGTATTTTTTTTGTTAATATTTTATTATTGGTACAACACCAATTACATGGCTCTATTTACATAATTTAAAAAGTTTAAAATTAATATTATGTACAAGTCTATAAAGTAGTTGTGGAAATCATTAGAGGGTATCAAAAAATTCATCCGCATCGCTGTCAACAGGAAACCTGCCCAAAAGGCTGGTAGCATTGCCACGTTGAATGGCGATGCTGATTCTTTGGCCAAAAAATAGCCCGGCCCTCTGGTCACGTGAAGAGTTGATTAAGCACTTGGCGATGTCTCGAAATAATAGGTATGCACTCGGACCCCATGGCCCTAGTGTTTCAACCCTAAACGGCTCGAACATATAAGTTCCAATGAAATTGGAGTATTTTCGCCGTTTGAGGTTTTCCGCACTTGCAGCAGCCGCTGCAGCACAGCTCACCGTATTTGGAAGATGAGATGGCGCAAGGGTGTCGACACACGTTGCATCCCACACCAAAGGCCTACCTACCAAGGCATTCCAAGGCATTGCAATAATTCCCACTTACCCACAGCCTAACAGTAGGCTTAACAGTATTGGTGGACGTGCTGAGCGGCTCATCCCACTGCCTTTGGAAAGATGGGTTCACGGGCAGATTTGTATCTGGGCAAGTCATTTTCCAGGCGTTCACTGCGTCGGTCGAGCACGGCACTTCAGAGTCGACTGGGGAGAGGCTAAAATCTTCCCTGTTAACTTTTCAGTGCTGTGGACAGAGGACAGGAACACCGGCAAGCTAATACTGGTAATTTTACGGACGCCGAGGCCATCAAAACGGATGGGAAGTGTGGCTTGCATCAACGCTTGGTCTTCCAAAGGCACATTTAAAGTGGTTGTTAGTGTGTTCCGAATAATTTGGTCCTACTGTAGATTCAAAAACATTGTCTTTATATAATAATTTGGAAGGGTATTTATAACATTGACACAAAAAGCTATAAATTTCGGGAAATTCCTTTTTGACTTCAATCAACAAAGTGTCCCTATTTATAGAATTGAAGGCGTTCTTCACGTAAACCTTGAACCTTTGTTTGATTTTGAAAAAGTGGAAAGGGCATGAACGGCAGCTTCAAAGCCCCCTTTCGTACCGAAACCAAGCTGCAGGGGCTGAAACTGAGCTGTAAGTTTTTGAGTATCAAGTAGTTAATTAGTACATTTTTTGCAGTTTTCTTACCAACGTATTGGAATTGTGCTTACCTATAATATATTTTGTTAAAAATAGTAAAAGCTTGTGTAACAGATTTTTAATAATTTTAATTTACTTAATTAATAAAAGCGCACGGTGGTCATAATACAATTTTTTTAAACGCTTTCATGATTGTGCAAATAAGTATGGAATCAGGGAGAATATGCCCATGAATTAAAAAAAAAAAAACATAAATCAGATGATAAATGCTTATCAAGGAATATGTGCTCTAACGGACAGATAGACACAGGTTAGAATTTCTGATATTGAACTGTTAACAAATTATCCAACTTATCTGTTTTGGAGACGAGTTTTGATTTTTTGTTTATTCTTAAAATAAAATTCTAGAGTAATTTTGTAAAGTGATTTGTTTATAAAATGCGAAGCCTACACCATAGCGTCTTTTCATTAAAAATAATATTAAGTTTGTGCTCAATTAAGATATTTATTAGGTTTGCTTGTTCTGCATGATTACCTAAAATAGATCTTAACGTAATTCTGTACATGATTCTTTTTTATTTTCTCGTCTGAAATATATCGCTCTAATGCGATTCCATTATGTTTTGATTTTTCAAATCAAATCAAATCAAAATATTTATTTTCCAGAAAATACATTGTTTGACAAGGGAAGATAAATATTTTGCACCTTCTGCATCTAGGTAATCGACTTATCACTGTGATCATATGCCACTGCTATCAATTGAAAGATCTTACACTAGGTAGAACTATCTTACTCGGTAAATCAGAGGATTTGATCTGATCCTTTCTGACTTTCTAGTTTCTACACATAAAATAAAAGTTTTATGTAAATATATATTAATATATTCGAATACCATCGAATGCTTTCACAGCAAATCGGTGGATACGACACTCTGGGGACGCGTCACAACTTTTTAAATAAATATAGGCGAATAAATAATACCGGCGTGGGCGATGCTTGGGGAGTTGAAGGGAATATTTCATACCTGTTTCATTTAAATAATACCGCAAAATATCCACCGCAGATATAAGAAGAAATAGTGATATTTAAACAATAAAAATAGGGTGTGGTTAAAAAGTTTTTGAATAGATCGGGGAAAAAATTTAAGTAGTAGACTAGGTATTAATGGTATGTTTTATGTAGTAACAGTTGTATCGAAAAAGTCACACAAATAGCTTACTGAGGATTGGATCCTAGATAAGTACAATAAGAGGGATCTGAAGAGAATTGGAAGTTAAAACTAGAAAGAAGACTGGAACTCCAAGAGAAACCTGAGACTATTTGGTTGTGTTACGACTAAAATTGTTCTTATGTTGTAATCGTTTATGAGTGGAAATTTATTTTTTTGTAACTCAGTTTTATTTAGTTTAAACATCAGTATTGTTATAGTCAAGGTTTATGGATATAATAAACCTTGAGTGATTAATACTGCTGTATTAATTCTTTGATGATTACGATCAACCGTAGATAGATCAGAGATCTAACGTTGATAAAAATATATCAAGCTAGTACAAATCATAGTATCAATTGCTACAAATTCCATATAAATGATATCATCAGTATGGAAAATATTTTTATATATCAAATGATGATGAAATAGTTTTATATGTTAAGAATAACTTCGAATCTTTAGAGCATTAAGATAAAATAAAAATCCTACACCTTATCATGCCATTTAAATTTTGAATATGGTATCATCTGTAGGTTTGCACCAGGAATCCATTTTAAATCCTTACCTCTTCCCGTTAATTATGTACTTACTTATATCCAGAAAGAGGCATCCTGGTTCAGGTTGTTCGTCGATGAAAGTGTCCTTGTTAGGAAAGATGGACCTGAGATCCAGACCAGATTTTAGAAATGGTGAATATTGGCATAAAAATTAGTACAACCAAAAGGGAATATCAGTTGTCTCTCCACTTTTGGGATCATAGCGCTTGATGGCTCATTTCTTTCAGACTGCTACGACTTTCGGTTCACTCGTGCAAAGTGATAGCAAAGTAGATCGGATGCATAAAATTAACACTAAGTAGATGAAATAGCGGCAAGTTATGGGAACAATCTGCGACTCCCGCAACCCTCTTAAATTGTTGAAAAATCGACAAACAGGCAACGAAACAAAATACGCAGTTTGCAAAGACAACCGCAACATCTGTACATACATTTAAAAGTGTCCCTTATGCGCAAGCAATAAAATCGTAGCCATAAAGTCTTGAGGATAAGCTCAACCAGATCATGAAGGACATATCCACATTTGACAAAAGACTAGAGAAATTAGAATCGAGCACAAACAAATATTAATCATGAATGAAAAACTGAAAATAATGGCATGGAATTCTAAGGTATTGCTGCGATATCAATATGAGCCTAGATAAAGTACTCGTACTCCTAGACACAGAAAATATTGATGTGTGTCTGATCTCTGAAAAGCACTTCACTAAACAGTCTTTTGTAAAGTTTAGAGGCTATAAGATTTGTCACTTGCTGCGCCCTCCTAAAAAGGTCCAATGAAGTAAATCGGTTATTATTTAAAAAAAATATGTTTTTGAGGAGCCAGACATGCAAGAAATGGGCTAAATAGGAAAAGAAAGTGGGGTGCCATACAAAAGCTCTAAGATTTGTACAACACCTAGAAGAAACCTTTTAGCAAAATGACGTGTCGGAAGATAATTTACAGTTTCACAATATTCTGCAAAATTAAAGAATTAAGCTTCTAAATTCGAAAGAAGTTGCAAGGGAAGTTCAAATGACCAGCCTAAAAAAATCACCAGCCTCATGATATCAAGGAGATCATATTATGGGAGAAGTTCTCTTGAATGGTATGAATTTTCGCCAAAACTTTAAAGGTCCTTAATTGTTGCACTGTCACTGCTTAAGTAGTTTGATAAACCAAGTGGACACTCGGACCCCAGCCCTAGCGTTTCAACCCCAAAGGGCTCGAACTTGTGCTGAATTTGGAATACTTTCTAGATTTGAGTTTTTCTGCACTTGTAACAGCGATCCTAGCACAACCCACCGTGCGAGGAACACGTTATGGTGTAGGTGTTGACACACATTGCATCCCATTCTAAAGGTTAGTTTACCTTCTTCTCTTGCCAGGCTTTTGGGTTCTAAAATATCTAGCGCTCTGGCAGTGACAATTGCACGAGGATGATGTCATTAATGCTGGCGTGGCGTGCTATCTAGCCTGCGCTTCTGATGCAGGAAAAGCTTGATTGGATTTGATTTTGCTTATGATTCTTACACTTAGTCAAATATGGGGATCACTTATGTTCGCTAGTGACCACCATATCAAAGACGCAGCTGATAAGCAAGAGCCTATCATAAAACAACTATAATTGACGAATTTGTACAAGTTAACAATTGTAATATTTTATTAGGCGCGTACAAGTGGTTAGTAAATTTTGCCGTAGTAAAATTGTTAGGCGTAAACATACTTATATTTACTTTATCTCTGTATTTGTACTTGTACGATTGTAACACTCGCCGATCATGGTTTTATAACAATTTCATGTTTCTGGCGACCATTAGTCTTCCCAACTTAACTTTTTTTTATATAATATTTAATTAACTCTCATCATTGGTGGATTCTAGTGCTAAATATCTCGTAGGATATTACTGTAGTACTCCGTGACCTAATTTAAATAATCATCACGATTATACGCGAACGTCGAACATAATCAACTGGATAATAATGTATTACTGAGGGTTAGCCAAGATCTTTCGCAGTGTAAACGGTCAGGACCCGATTTTCTGATAATAATCAGATTTACAAAGAGATGTTGTACTACCCAGTAATTGGGTTGTGCAGGTCAGATAAGTAATTGCACCAAATGACTCTCGTCACTCTTGGCAGCTGCTTTGGATTACAGTGGAAACCAACCCTGAAATATTTTGGAAACGTCTTTGGTAGAAGTACTTAGCTAGAGAGTAGAGTTACTCGTGGGTACGTCCGTGAAACCATTTCCCATAAAGCATCGCTATGTCATTTAGCACGAAAAGTAGGTCTGGGTGTAGTAAGTAAAATAATGAGGTGTACATGTATATATATGTTATGGGTTCATAAGTCATCAATAAACGGATTGCATCGATTAATTATGGGCTATCGCAAGCTTATCAGTTGCTATCGAACACTTTCTTCGAACGCCTGGGTGTGTTTAATCGAGTGTTATCGGCTTGCTTCTAACGAGCTTACATGTGACAGTCTGCATGGCTACGCTTTATGACGTTCATGATTATCGATCGTATCATAAATTATTGATATAAGCATATTCTGTACCTAAGTCTGTAACACAATATTTTGTATGGTTTATTGAATAAACTATATTACGTGGGTGTTTGTTATATTGAGTTAGAATATCTATTCCAGTATCTCGCTGCTAAAAAAGTAGCCTTTGGCAAAGACTCTTGATTCAACAATATTATAGGTTAATTTAGTCCTTTGTCGATTCGAGCATTAGCTAACAAGTGTATCTGTATACACAATCAACGTACGGGGTTAAACAAATGTTATCTGCGCAGTTTAACGATGTAGACGAGAAAGTATCGTTATCGTTGATCGTAAATCGCATGGAACGATCGTCCGATACGTAACGATCGCGTTCGAAATGGATTCCGTTTTGCATTGATCGCCCCAGTACACTGCATATTGTTACGCCTTTTTATATACGGCTGCGTGGGTGTAAACTACGCATTATATGATGAGCAAAATGTTTCTTTGAGCATGCTAAAATAAACAATGCGAAAATTGAGCTAAGGAATTTCTTGATGGCAGGACCTTACCTTGGTACGAAGAAAGAGGTGTACCTTGATTATTTATTTATGGAAACCGATCAGGTAAAGTAGTGGGTTACTGGTACTTGTGTACAATGGAGTCCAAAGCAATGATGAATTGCGATCCAGGATGACAAGGTTAATAGCATGTCAAACGAAGAGAAAATACATAGATATACTAAACCAAAAACCTCTACGAGATGATGACTGCGATGTTGCATTTTAGAGTAATCCTTTCCTACCCTAAAATGCAACATCAGAGTTTATCCAGTGTATTTATAATTTTATTACTTTAATATATTCTGTATGGAGTAGCATAGTTGAATGATTGTGCAACATTGGTTGCCTCATTTACGTTAGTTGTAAATAGAAATTGGTCTCGCTGATTGGCATTGGAAAAATGGGTGGAATTTCATTTATGTGAAGTGCAATAAATTTACAATAACCGTTTACAGATTATAATGAATTCGAATTAATAAATCAATAATTGTAGAAAAAATATACAATCAACCCATTTTTTTAAATAAAGAGCGAAAAAAAAAATCGCCTTGCTTACAAATTACAGGACATCCTAAGCAAACAGTTTGATTGATTAGCGGCTTGGGCCTTTAGACGAATCGATGGATTTCATTTGACAAATCAATCTATTATATTATAGGGCCTCATAGTATGTAGTAGGTACTTATTTCTAACCTGGTTTAAATGCGTCAGTTTGTTCATCATCATCATCATTATTTCTGCCGAAAGACGTCTACTGCTGGATAGAGGCTTCCCCCAAAGATCTCCACGACGACCTGTCCTGTGCCTCCTACCTCCAGCGGTTTCCGACGACCTTCACCAGGACGGCAGTCTACATTGTCGAGGGCCTACCCACGCTGCGTCTTACGGTGCGTGGCCGCAACTCGAGAATCAGCCGGCACCATCGGGCATCGGTCCATCGGACAATGTGTCAGCTTGTTATTTACTAGGTTTTCGTATTCTATAGAGTAGTTCGGAAAGCTACGATACATCTTCTCGTCGTCCAAGATACCACAGTGTCTCAAGACTAAAGTCTTTAATCAGTGTGTGTTGCCAGTGATGACTTACGGAACTGAAACGTGGTCGCTCACAATGGGCCTCATACGAAGGCTCAGAGTCACACAAAGGGCAATGGAAAGAGCTATGCTCGGAGTTTCTCTGCATGATCGAATCAGAAATTTGGAGATCCGTAGAAGAACCAAAGTCACCGACATACCTCTGCGAGTCGCTAAACTTAAGTGGCAGTGGTCAGGCCACATTGCTCGTAGAACCGATGGCCGATGGGGCAGTAAGGTTCTGGAGTGACGGCCACGTATTGGAAAACGGAGCGTAGGGAGGCCCTCAATAAGGTGGACCGATGACCTGGTGAAGGTCGCGGGAAGCCAATGGATGCGGGCAGCTCAAGACCGGTCAGCGTGGAAACCCATTGGGGAAGCCTTTGTCCAGCAGTGGACATCCATAGGCTGAAGAAGATGGAGTAGATGAACCTACATGTAATACCTACTGAAGGCGACACATCCCTCATCTCCCATCTCCGGAGCAGAACATTTTAAAAGGGCAATTTCTTTCTGCGGTATTTAACATTGCACTAGCGGATACCTACATATAATATAGATAGAATGCAATGAAATGTCACGGGACATGCAAAATAGATCGCGGAGGAGAGGCGGTAAAGCGAAGTTTCACTCTGCATTTTGGCAAACTGCGGGTTGCTGCCGGCATGTCTTTTCTTTAATATTGCCTTTCTCTCCCTTCTTGCATGGCAAGAAATCTTTTTTGCCTTTTCTTTTTTTTAGCAATTATACTTTTTCCGCTTGCACTTTTTTGCGGCTTGTCCATCTTTACGGGTTGCTCTTTTCCCGTTGCGTCTTGTCATCTTTTTTATATCTATATATATATATATATGTCGGCGTAATCACAATATTTAATCACTTAAATAATTAACATTCATAATTTGATGGTTCTAAAATCAGTAGATTAATTACTTTACAGTTTATTACGATGTCAAATTAACGTTAAACAGCAAATCACTATCTTTGTTATTGTAATATTTGCACGAGAGTGGGGGCGACGACTATAAATACGACCGCACCACCGGCACTCGGGCATTCAGTTCTGAGCCACCGAACAGTAAGGACCTAGTTGTGACGTCATTACGTTGTTTGTTGAATAATAGAAGTTGTTGCGGAATTTGTGAAGTTTCCTTTGGACGATCCACAATGAGTGATCATCGTGAAGATAACCTCTGTGACGTCAGCTATGCTGACGTCACACTTTTTAAAAACACCAAGGAGGTTCTTCCTCCGTCAGCAGAAGTGGGATTGCAGGAAGCTCCTACCCAAACCGCTTCCTTATCAGACCGTCACCACCTGATCAATTGGAACCAACTATCACCCAGCAGCGCGAGCCCGTGTTGGTTACCAATGCACCGTTAGAACCTGTGTTCCAATCAAGACCGCAAATGTACCGACCATGGAATGCAGATGGGCCACAATTTATGATGCAAATATAGGAAATGATGCAGAAAATGTCGAAGCACTTATGTGCTACACCAGCCGAAGCAAAAATAAGGATTGAGGACGTCTATCTACCATCATTTGATCCAGATACTCTCATCGGTTTACGAGAATGGTGCCAGCATATCGATCAAGCGATCGAAGCGTACAAACTGGATGGATTTCGATGTCCGTATGAAAGTCTGCCTACTCATCGAGATCCTGCAGCAGAGCCTATACCATCGACGTACGAGGAAACTTGCGAATACAACCAAACAACCACCCATCAGAATAAGGGGTAAGCAACTAAATTCAATCATTTCAAATAGCCTAACAAATGCAATAGGAATTCTCCGAGACCCTCCGAGACCCTCCGAGACCCTCCGAGACCCTCCGAGACCCTCCGAGACCCTACGAGACCCTACGAGATTCTCCGAGACCCTACGAGATACTCCGAGACCCTACGAGACCCTACGAGATTCTACGAGACCCTACGAGATTCTACGAGACCCTCCGAGAACCCTCCGAGACCCCTCCGAGACCCGTCCGAGACCCCTCCGAGAACCCTCCGAGACCCCTCCGAGAACCCTCCGAGACCCTTCCAAAAACCCTCCAAGACCTCTTCGAGAACCTCCAAAAACTTAATTACCTTATTGATATTCTTAGACTGCCTGTTATTTCATAACTACTTAATATAAAGCAACGCAAGTTGTTCTCAGATATCCAACTCAGAGGAAGTTCTTTCTATTCTTACAGATATCACGGAGAGAATCAACGAGGCTGGTGCAGAGCGCGCACCGCCTGTCAGAATGGCCGTGTCGGCGTAATCACAATATTTAATCACTTAAATAATTAACATTCATAATTTGATGGTTCTAAAATCAGTAGATTAATTACTTTACAGTTTATTACGATGTCAAATTAACGTTAAACAGCAAATCACTATCTTTGTTATTGTAATATTTGCACGAGAGTGGGGGCGACGACTATAAATACGACCGCACCACCGGCACTCGGGCATTCAGTTCTGAGCCACCGAACAGTAAGGACCTAGTTGTGACGTCATTACGTTGTTTGTTGAATAAAAGAAGTTGTTGCGGAATTTGTGAAGTTTCCTTTGGACGATCCACAATGAGTGATCATCGTGAAGATAACCTCTGTGACGTCAGCTATGCTGACGTCACACTTTTCAAAAACACCACGGAGGTTCTTCCTCCGTCATATATATACTTTTATCATCTTTTTGTCAACTTTCTTTTGTCTTTTTTATACATTTTCTTATGTACTAGTCTTAGTCTACTTACTTCTATACAATCATTATTTTAGGCTATTCTTGCCGATGGCAGTCGCGGGGCTGCGCTGCCCCTCGTCCTATTCCGTTCAATACATATTTTAGCGATTTTGAGGCAGAACCGCTCCGGATACGGCCTGGAGTGCTTTCTGCCATTAGGTCAGCGATGGTTGTCTCACTAAGTGGCTGCCGGCATGTCACAGCAATTAGTTGTACGCCGTTGGTGCAGTGACAGCTGACGGCATAGGGAATCATCAGTGTGGCAATTCCTCTTCGATTCTATCCCCCGCCATCAACCGCTGTGCGCTGACTTAACTTGAAACATAGTGTCATTATTAATAAAATTCTTGAAGAAAACTAAACAAAGAATAATACCAAGGGCTGAATTTTCAATCGACAGACATTTATTAATCGTGAAAAAGAAAATATGATTCCAGTGACATAATTTTTTTTCAGGAATAAAATCTGATAATTTTTGTATTACAGAAATGACGAAGCATCAAAATTACTCCTTGGATAAAATTATCTGGCGTTGAAGAAATCAGCCCCAACCCAAAAAATTTTAAACCAACACTTTGAAGCTGGACAGAAACAAACAACTGTCTTATAAAACTTAAAACAAACTTCACTTCGACTGGCTAATATTTGTGGTAACACCAACCAAATATAAACTCTAACAGTTAGGTGCAAACTAAAATGTAACACCTGACGTGGAAGTTCAGCCAACGTTGACGCCCAACCCTCGTCGAATTAGAATTAGAATAGAGCTTGATTGGCGGTGCTGAGCTCCAGACAAACTTCCCTGCGTTTCGAAGTTCATGGATTGATATAGACGGGTAAAGATTACATAGATATGTAGATAGTTTTCGTGGTCTTGCAAGTGCCTTGTCATTACAACCAAGTCTCATTGCTAAAACATCAACGAGGTATTCTCATGTTACCAAACTACGTTGATGTGCGTGTAAAGTTCTGGATCAAAACTTATAGGGGTGACCGAAAGTTGGGAGAAATTTTAATTGATCGAATCTTAATACTCCACACTTTAAGTTTTCTAATGATAAACCAATTTTATTGATATGTGATGTAGCAGTTATTTTATATCGCAACTTAGTCCTTGTGAGATAAGGTTTAATACTTTGGGTTTAGAAATGCAAAAAGGGCTTTATAAAACCCTTTAAATAATCTTTAATCGTAATAAATTGTTACTTCCGCTCGCCTTTACAAATAATTCACTAGAAATACTTATTTTATTAATACTTATATGGTGCTACGGTCAAATGAAAAATGTTAAGAATTGTATTAAATTTTGTTGTATTTCCGCATTGCGGTGTACCTATTATGTCCCCTAAACAGTAACACAAAGGCTGTCACGCTGTGCTCTTTGTGTCTAAACGAAAGAATTGGACTTTCCGCCTGAAAGCAGCTGAAAGCCATCCAATATTAAAGTGTCGTTTAACATCACAGATTTATTAGTTACCCACTGTTTTCTTCTCTTTTAAGTCTTTTTGCTGAACGAATTACAATAACATTTGATTTCATTTACTTAAATCGGCATCGCCATATTTTCAATTTGAAAACGTCATTCTGACATGCCATTACTTAACTGTTTTTTTTTGTCAGTCCATTTATTTGAATCGACCATTTATTTAAAAAAAACATGCCAAAATTGATTTATAGAAGTATTTGGCAATTTTTATTATTAAAAAAAGGAACCATTATTATTTGCCATCTTTTATCTATACACTACTGCCATCTAATAGGAAGGTCATTTATGCCTTTGCGATAGAACTCTGAGGATCTAGACTGCACAAAATGTGTGAAAGCATTTTGTACTGCCTTCTGGAAGAAAACTTATTGTCACGTAGATAATTGTCCAAATCTCAAAATAAAATGGTAGTCCGTTGGAGCAAGGTCTGGCGAATACGGAGGATAACGAATGGTTTCTAACTGCAGATCCTGTAGGGTCAAAATGGTTTCTCGTGCTGGATGAGGTCTCCCGTTATCATGGAGCAATAATGGTAAAGATCGATTCGTGAGTCGGGGCTGTTTTATTGCTAGTTTGCCAACATTGTTCGGAACAATGACAAGAAATAGTTACCATTATCATTTTATTGGTAAGTTTTTCTTTGAAAGTCACAGGCTATAGACAGTCTGGCTTTTGAGGAATCCAAATCTGACAAAGTTTTGCCGCCAAGCGATTCGTCGTGTTTCGGCATGATGTCTGGTGAAGCCGTTCGGAGGACGGGTCTGAGCAGTTGTGATGTGTGCCGGGTACGATGCGCCAAATGTTGTTGTGTCGGGAGTTTGGTCGTGGAGAGTCTCCAGATCAATCTCCCTCTGGCGAAGCATCGTTGGTCGTGTTGGTCTTGGATTTAACATTGCATCACCTCGCTCATTCCTCCTATTCCTATTCATCCTCCTATTCCTAAGTTTTTTAAGTGACTTAATAAACCAGTGGGCTTTACCATCAACGATTGCATCACTGCTTGCCATCAGGCGGGATTGTAGTCTAGCACTAGTTTATAATTATTAAAAAAAAAAACACTTTTCATCATATGTATAATGATTATATAATGCGATGTATATAACGTATATAATTAGATCCAATATCTTCTTTTCTTTTTTGTACCGATTCAACAAAGCAAAATAAGTATATAATACAATACCTACTCATTTCATTCTGCAGATCTGTACTGCTGAAACTTGGTAGGTAGATGTATTCTGTGAACCGCTTTAAGAGTTTGATGCAAAAATAAAAAATAAAATAAATATTGGGGGCTCCCCATACTTATAACTGAAACTCAAATGTTTTTTCATCAAACATACGTGTGGGGTATCTATGGGTGGGATAGGATAGGTCATCAAAAATGATATTAAGGTTTCTAAAATAGTTTGCGTGACAGACGCTTCCAAAGTGGAAAAAAGTTGCACCCCCCCACCCTCTAACTTCCAAAATAAGAAAATGAAAATCTAAATAAAAACATATGATGTACATTACTATAAAAACTACCAACGAAAATTGTTTTGAGCGAGATCTAGTAAGTAGTTTTTTTTAATACCTCGTAAACCGCTTATTACCGCGTAATATTTCATAAAAATAATTTAAATCCTTTAACCCTTTATAAGGCAGAGGAAACTAAAGGTGATAAACATGAATACTAAACAAAAATTGAAAAATAATACTTATATGATGAAAATAATATTTCGTTTTTTTTTTTTAAATCAATGGGAAATTTTTGGAAAATGTGGTGGCAATATAGTTGCCACGGCCCGTCAATAAAACGCCATTTTCAATAATACTGTCTTTATTTTATTAAAAAGGTAAGCCAAGTAAATGCAGACTCGTCTGGTAGTTCCCCGTTTTGGTATATTTTATATTGAGATCTGCTGATTATGAAATATATCAAAACAAGGAACCACACAAAGTGGCACTTTACATGTAGAGCATTGTATTTCGTCGATCTCTTGTACTGTGTTTTTGTGCTACACACACGACAACGTCGCCATGAGTCCAATTGCTCATGTCGATGTTTGCCCACGTTTGCCAAGCGTATCTCATCCGTCACGCCCACCATTTTTTGTCGATTGGTGAAGAGTTTTGGGCGTTTCATGGAATACTGTGGCTGGCTCTCCAGGCTTCTCTTTCTCGACGAATAATTGTTGATGAGACCATGGGCCAGACACAACCTAAAATGCAGTTGTGAAAGTGGATTGTGTACCCTTTTGTTTTTAGAGTACAGTAAAAATGAATTTGTGAAGGCCAAGTCTACACATAAATAGAAAATTCGGAGCCACCACCTCTTGCTTCTCCTCCCAACTTCGTAAGTGTTCCGCAGCTGATCAAATCAGTCTACTCCACCCATGCGCTCTGTATACTGTAGTATGGTTAGTGGTCATTCAATAACCTTTTTAGAACCATCTTTCTGAGTTCAGTCACAGAATGTTTTATTTATTTTTGGATGAAAGGCAGTGGTGAGAAGTGTAATAGGTTTTGTGTCTTGCCACATTACACATGCAATGTTATTTTTGGTGCGCCATCTAAAATCGCCTCTTGCCAAAGACATTTTTTGATTTCTTGATAAATTCTTTTTTTTTTCTGATTTTCTTATCATCATCATCATTTCATCATTATCATTCAATATATTACCGATATCTATGTCGGTAAAAGTCTCTGGTTCAGGTTCACATTCATCGTCAGAAACCTCAGGATCGTCAGGAAGACCAAATAAACGCTATAATTCATCCTCGATTGCTTCATCGTTCAAAAATCGCGGCATTGTTATCTACAAAATAAAAAACAAGAACTCTAACACCAAGCCAAGCACCACACACCACAAGGCAGTGGCAATTATGTTGCCACCTAAACAAATCGCATTTTATTACAAGCAGTCAACCCAAACTTGAAAAATACAGACTTATGTTATAGTTATTGCCCCAATGCGTTGAAATAATAAATAAAACTTACCGAAACAGAAGCACAATTTCGAGATTGAACTAGATTTGTAAAGATCTCTGAGAAACCACCGATTTTCAAACTTACGTCAACTTCAAATGACAGCTATGACGTTAGACAATGTAAAAAACAAGTTTGTGTTTTTTTTTTCACAGTATTCCATACAGATAAAATAAATTGACTAAAATTCAAAATGTCACCAAATAATCGATTAAATACACGGTGGCAACATAGTTGCCACTACCTTAAAAAGGGTTAATTTAACTTTATGCGTGAGTTCGACTCGCACTTGGCTGGTTTTTATTATTTTGCTTTGACACAAATGAGTCTATATTGTCAGTAAGGTAACATGCCGCTAAATCCTGGGTAGTTTAGGACTAGGATCGGCTTCCACCATCACCGTCTTTCGTGTAGCTCGTTCGTCAAGTCGAACTTTCCATCACGAAAGCGTTTAAACGAAAATCTTTCTGCAAACGCAACATTGATATTGCGGGCTGCTTCTGCGTGTTACTTCCGCGTTGGGACTCGTATTCAAAAATCACTTGAATTTTCGTAGTATCCATCTTTTTTTTTCTTTTATGGCTTCGCACGGTTAATGAATTGTTCATTTCGAAAAAGACGGCGTGATCCGTCTTACGATGGAGGTTTGGGACAATATCATGATGTGGCCACTATGCTGCGATATCTCACTGTTCTTTATGAATTATTTACTGAATGCACTTTTTACTACATAAATCACGCACTTTTATTTAGTAAACAACACAATAAATAATTTTAAAAGTCCGATGAAAAATGAGCGTGACACTCAGCTTGACTTTCCCCGTAGTATCCATCTTTCTTGTCTAAGTTGAATGACAAAAACAATTGAAGTCGATATTCAATTTTTTCACTATTTAAAAGAAGAATATCATAGAAATCATGTGAAAATTATCAAATGACTTCTCCCGCTCAGGGCGGAGCGGAAGGCCGTGTCAGACTTTTACTGACTAAAACCCACCCGTGTTTCTTCGCGTGTCTGTGCGACGGCCAAGGCCACAGTTTGTTTTTGTTTAATAATTATAAACTAGTGCTTGGTCGCAATCCCGCTTGATGGTAAGCAGTGATGCAATCGTTGATAGTAAAGCGCGCTAGTTTATTTAGCCTATTCACTGAAAAAACGGAAGGAAGACGGCAGTTGAGCGAGGTGATGCAATGTTAAACTCAACAACACGATCAATGATGCTGCGCCAGAGGGAGATTGATCTGGAGATCCTCCCCGAGTAAACACAACTGCTCAGATCCGTTCTCCGTACGGCTTCACCAGACATCATGTCGGACCACGACGAATCGCTTGGCGACAAGACTTTGTCTAGTGGGTTAACCAACCCGCAACCCTGACCCAGGAGGCATCGGTCTTCGTGGACCCCGTCACGATGTGCTGACATCTCTTTGAGGCGCGCGTGAAACACGACCCGCCCTCGACTCGGGCCTGGTCCTTACCGGGCGGTGAGCTGCCCACTGCTGACCGCCCGCAGGCCCGCGCCTACGGTGGCTGGGAGATTGGTGTCGTCTCCCGACCAGGGCGTCTCCTGCGGCGGCTAGTGGCGTGATTCCCGTTGACTCACGCGCTCCGCCTCCTCCTTTGCCAGCAGCACTGCTTCGCACAAGGAGGTGACGGCCTGCCATGCACTCTCGCTCCGGACCATGGCCTGGATCAGAGTTGGACGCGAGAAATCGCCGCCGATCGCCGCTACGAGGACACGGCAGTGCTCTACCCAAGCCGGGCAGACCTCCACCGTATGCTCCGACGTGTCCTCAGGGCGATCCACACAATGGTGACACCCTGGCGTTTCCTCCCGCCTAATACGGAACTGGAACCTCCCGAAACAACCGTGTCCGGTGAGGACCTGCGTCAGACGGAAGGTGAGGGCGCCGTGGCGCCTCTCTAGCCACTCCTCAAAGAGGGGACTTACCGCCGCTATTGTGGCGTGCGCAACGAAATGGATTCTTACTACCACACCAAGATGCTGTCGACCTTACTGCTCTGCCGTCGCTGACTCAGACATATAAAAAGAAGGCTTAGTTTGTTGGCTATTTTTGTTCTTTACCTTTTGCATAGGTTAACTATGAATAAAAGAAGAGACTATTTTTGCACATTACTGTAATAATAATAGTTATTGGTGAAATTTGTTGTTCTCACTTGATTTAAAAAATAAGACAATATATTTTTATATCACACAATTTTACCATGACATCATCGAATAGATGGATTACTTTTCTGATAAGAAACTATCAAAGTTATGCCGGAATTCTGTTATCTGCAGGGATTATATATTTCTTAGATTTTCTTTATCGAATCGCAATTTAGAACCAATATGTAGGTATGGTTTAATGGTAGATTAGGAATAATGAAAATAAAAACCTAAAAAACCCCCGACATAAAATAATGAAAATAGTATGAACGCAAAAACACTAAACAAGTTATAAAAAACTTTGAAAAACAAATACACAAATAGAGCAAAGAGGTGGTAGGCCATAACATCGGCCGCCGGCAGAAGTTACCACCCACCAGACAAAGTCTTGCCGCCAAGAGATTTGTCGTGTTCCGGCATGATGTCTGGTGTAGCCGTACGGAGGACGGGTCTGAGCAGTTGTGTTGCGATGTGTGCCGGGTACGATGCGCCTAATGTTGTTGTGTTGGGAGTTTGGTCGTGGAGCGTCTTCAGATCAATATCCCTTTGGCGCAGCATCGTTGGTCGTGTTGTTGGGTTTAACATTGCATCACCTCGCTCAACTAGCACGCTTTTCCATCAACGATCGCATCACTGCTTACCATCAGGCGGGATTGCGGTCAAGCGCTAGTTTATAATTATTAAAAAAAAAGTGTGTGAATAAATAGTAAAAGTTAAAATGTATGAACGTGAAACTCTATAAAAAGAAAAAAAAAACCTTGAAATTATGACCATACGTATGTATGAAATTTTTTGATGAAATGTTGTCGTGTCTGGGGACAGGCTCTTTATTTAAATAAACATCTACAAGCCCCTGTGCGACAAAATATTTTAGTCAAAAAATTCATACGTACTTACGTAGGGTCATAAAAGGGTATAAACTTTAATGATTTTTTGTGCTTTTGTGTTCTATTTGTGACTATTTCTTCATCATCATTATCATCATCATCATCAGCCTCTATTCGTCCACTGCTGGACATAGGCCTCTTCCATGGCACGCCAACAAGTTCGATCCTGAGCAGTTCTCCACTAGCCGCTACCAGCCACCATTTTAATGTCGTCGCTCCATCTCGCCCAAAAGATTTCTTTTTTCCTGTTTCTTCATAGTTGTTTTTAATTTGTTAATGTCTTAGTTTAATGTTTAGTTCTTACTTTTCGTAGGGATTCCTTAATTTTACATGCTTTTTATTAGCTTCTCTTGTATGTTTGCTTGCTTATTTGTTTGTTTGTCCGTGTCTAACTTTTTGGACTATGAGTCAGCGGCTCATTACTGTAAAATGTCCCACCGTTTTCTAAACGTTCGTTCGTTCGTTTCATTTTTTTAAAAAGAATATCGAACTAAAAGTTGCAAATAAATATAGTTTAAAAACAAAAAAAAAAAAACATGCTTTTAAAGAATATCAAACTAAGAAGTTAGAAATAATTTAAAAAAAAGCGTGAGGCGCTTAATATATAAATATTTGCACTGCGCGAGAATCGAACCCGCGCCTCCTAGCGCAGCGGCCGCGTTCGCTACCGCTTCGCCACGGAGGCTGTCAAAATACAATGAAATGTTATTACTAACTCAACTGTAAATAAGTAATAATTTATTTCACAAAACACAAAAAAAAAAAACTATCTATAAATTAAATCAACGCGCCTATAAAAATGTGATTGACCATTTTGTGGTTATTGAATTTATCTTAGGGTATACATAGCATTCCACTAGCAAAACCCTTTCATTAGATGCCCATATTGAGGCAGTTGTGAAAAGTATGTAATTCGCCAGTGTATGGCGGTGGCCATCATGGACGAACTTATATCTAATACAGGGTGTCAGGGAAACGCTTCCGAAAACGAAGACAGGTGATAAGGCTAGTGATTCTCGATACGATACCATCAAAAAATGAGGATTTTTTTTAACAATTTTACTTAAGCATTTTTCGTACACTATGCTGTGGGAACAGTTAAATGAGTTAAATAAAACCATTATTTGCGATTAAACATTTTTTTTTTCTTTATAACTCTAACAAGCAATGCATTCGTAAATAATATCAGCTGACTTTCGCGCATTTCGAGTTCAAAGACCGCGTGCGGTCACCGACATCGCGACAGTTTCACGGCTGAAACCGAAGCGCGCGTCGCGCGACGTGCGATGCGCCGGCTGACTATTTTATTTATTTATTCTTTATTGTACACCAATCTTCCTAAACTACTAACCTTCACTCGATAGCTTGAAGCAAATGTCTTTTCAGTTCAATTCTACCTAGTTGTGGGATATCTGCTTACGGCATCGGCGGCATCCATTCGTGCAAGGATCGTAATGATTTTCCCCTTTAACAGGGTTACAATTTTATTTTGATCTGAATGTTCAAATTTACAAATCAGAAAAATCCAGTTTACTTTGCTTAACCTTGAGGCCCATATCGAAGGTACTTAGATACCTACAGTGTCGTGGCTGTAAGGCCATAAAAATCCTTTGTAAAGCGCCGCTAAAATAAAGAAAAAAATTGGCTGTCTGTAGAACTCCGTCTACTGCCGATATTTGAATGTGATAACGTCTATTACATGGTAATTTTTTCTGGGTGCAATGAAATTATTTAAAATAAAGTAATGTATAACATTTATACTTTAAACATAAAAACAAACAAAAAAACAAAAAAAAACAAACAAAAAAACAAAAAAAAAAACAAACAAAAAAACGAACAACAAAAAACATTAAAAAACACAAATAAAACATTAAAAAAAATTAAAAAGGATAAAAAACGTCCGTTGCCGTCAGGAATCGATCCGCGGCACCTCTTGAGTGAGTCGATACTAATCCGAGCGTTTCACCACTCGGCTATCAATGCTTTAATCATGTATGCGAAAAACTGCTACTAATTGTTTACCGTGCTTTTAGGTAAATAATATTGCACTCTAAAGCTACAAGGCTAAGGTTAGTTTTAGTAGGCGTGGACTCCGTGTAGCGTCAGATTCGGCCGTTACGCAGTTTTCGCGAAGGACTCCCAGCATACCGATTTAATAGACGTTATCACGTCAAAAATAAACATTACAGAGGCGTCAACAGTTTTAAATTGATGGACATGTCGTGAATTTAATAACAGTTTTGTATTATGTCGATAATCGATAGTAAATGAAATAAAGTAAAAGATCGCTGACATCAGCTGTAATTGACTAAAAAATTTTCATCGCATGTACAGTTTTTGAATTTGAACTTTATAACAATGTAATTAAAGTCACACGATGCGTGCTCGTTTATTGCAAGAACTGGATCCTTCATTTAGTAAGTAAACCTAATCAATTTAAAGTGAATAATTAAATTAATTGAATCTAAGAAACCAGTTAAATCTTATTTAAAAGTTAGAAAATGAAAACAGTTTGTAATAAAGCATAAGTACAATTTCCTAACAATTAAAATGAATTGATTTCTGATCTCGTAATTATTCTTTTAGCATTTTCGCCTCTGTAAACACACCGCTTTGACCGCGGGACTCCCCCAAAGCGTTTGATCTTCATAGTACCTCTTTAGTTAATAATAGTGTTTCTTGCGACTCGGTTCGTGAGCTTGTGCGTTACGTTTTTAACAAATTATTTAATTATTGTTTTGTTAGTTTTAAATTTGTGTTTAGTTATTAGGTATTGTTACGTTTTTAGTGCTGTTTTATTCTTTTTAGTTATAACTTTTTGTTGTTTTAAACAATGCCTGAGGCATACGTGTACAGTGCTCGTGAATATGGTCCGTCAACGTATGGGCTGGTATTTTTAATGGACGAATTCTAGGACCAGTGTTTCTACCGCCGCGCCTCAATGGATCAGCATATCTTAATTTTATAAATGGACATTTAACTGATATGCTAGACAATGTGTCTGTGGCTGAATTTCTTCGAGCATGGTTCCAGCACGATGGCACTCCACCGCATGTTACGCGTCCCGTCCGCGAGCGTCTCACTGAGCTTTTTAATGACTGCTGGATCGGAAGGCCGTTGGACTTCTTTTTATGGGGGTATGTGAAAGAAAGAGTGTTTGATCGGGAATGTGACAGTGCTGATGAAATGCGGGGCAGAATAGTGAGTGTTTTTAATAAACTACGTGAAGAATGTGTTCACGGATCGACACAGCGACGGGCCCGGCTTTGTATTGAAATGAATGGAACTCAGTTCGAGCCAAACCTCATAAGGTCGCAAAGGATTTAGACAGGTACGTAAAATGCCTCTGTCAGCTTTTTACAATGGACTACAATTGCGATTTTGAAAGTGATGTTTGTAAATTGCGTATAAATCGGCTCTTTTCGGCGGCGGCTCTTTTAAGCGCGGGCGCGGTAGTGCGACGTCGCCTTGCGTGTCAGTGACCTCACGTTTCGTACGCTATCCAATGCTTGTTTACGAAATATGAAGTCTTGAAAATAATCAATTTAAAGCGAAAGGTTATTGGTATCCGTTTGCATTTAGGTTGTATATAATCTACGTTCTGGCTTCGGAAGCGTTCTCCTTACACCCTGTATAGGTAAGAAGACTGCTAAATATTTCACCTTTCAAACAAAAAAAAAAAAATCCCTTCAAAATCGGTGCCACAGGCAGACGTCAAATTTATAAGCGTTCGTAACTCCGTCGTTTTTGCGTCGGGGTTAAAAATAGCGTATCTAAGTCCACAAACAGTCCAGAATTCATTTTTAATAAATGTTTGTTTAATGAACATAGTTGTTATAC
The DNA here is from genome assembly GCA_037179545.1 of Sesamia inferens. Lineage (NCBI taxonomy): Eukaryota > Metazoa > Arthropoda > Insecta > Lepidoptera > Noctuidae > Sesamia > Sesamia inferens. Next base: position 26,913,052 of record CM073933.1, on the reverse strand, counting down.
TGAATTGCTAACCCTATTGTTACCCCTATTGCTAACCTAATAGGGTCGTTGACTAAAAAAAACTAATTAGTCCGTCAGTAAGATTTAAAAAAAAAAAACTGTACACGAATTTTTTCTTTTTTCATATAAACAAAAAATGATGACGATACAGTGACTTGAAAACTCGTGTGACGTCATTCCTTGCTACACTTTTTAGCAACGAGTGACGTCACCAGCCACCACTCCTGGTCATTGATGCTTTTTATATTTGTCAATATTTATTGATTTGATAAAACAAAATATACGTATCCAATACTAGATGCGCCTTGCGGTTTCACCCGCGTAAGTTTCGATATGATATTTTTATATGCTCCGCTCCTATTGGTCGGAGCGTGATGTTATATAGCCTAAAGCCTTCCTGGATTAACGGGCTATCCAACGCAAGAAGAATGTTTCAAATCGGACCAGTAGTTCCTGAGATTAGCGCGTTCAAACAAACAAACTCTTCAGCTTTATATATTAGTATAGATTTTTCTATAATCTGAATGACGGACTAAATAGAATCAATTTTTTTTTTACCCAGGAAACATTCCTATTATAACCCGCTGATGTGAGATTTCAACAATTTATTTGGTAATCGTATTGTATTTCATTATAGACCACATCATAATCGCTCTATGTCAAATACTAGTTTTTAGGTGCATTTGGCTAGACTGGCAGCTAACCGCAACCCTAAGATATTCGTGAAAAGGCTAGGGCGATAATGATGATAGTCGTATATCAAAGTAACTGCAGCAGTAACTAGAGTGTTGTCCACACGGGAATAATGGTATCTTTATCAAGAGCAAGCTTAAATCCTTAGTTGCACTAATAGTTGAGAGAATAGAATACAATTAGTTCAATTTAGCGCTCGTGATATAAGCGACTACTTTATCGCCTTAGTGAATAATCTATTATTTTGAAGTATCTACCTACCTAATCGATTTAATCGACGGACGTGCGAAAACGTGAAATTTAGAAAATAAGGGGATGGGACTATTACTCTAATCTAATCGTAACAGATTATGTCAACCAATCAGAAGAATGTAGGCAGTAGCAGTAGCGACTTAGTAGTTATATCTCTGTCTGTGTCATTGTTTCTATCTTTGTCGCCTTTATCAGGAACGTAAAAGCACAACATATTTGTAGGTTTTGAAATTGTATGTTTGGTCTGTTGTTGGCTTGTGTAAAATGACGATATTATTTATTAGGTAACTGAGGTACGAAAATAACTGGAAGATACTTTTCCCACGGAGCTTGCAATATTGTTTTTGTTAGTTTTCTATCAACCTTATATTTATCGTAATTTAAAACTTATTTATAAATTTCCATATCAAGTAATAAGCTCCGATGGTGTCCTATCTAAAGGATTTGTTCTCTTCGGTTCCGGTCTCATCAATATCAGCCGTCAGTCAGTGTAATTTTCGGCAAGGTCTGTAAACAAGTCCTGCCCATATATTGCTTTTCATAAAATATCGTTTACCAAACATACGCATGGATTTCACTATACCTGTGCTTTGCTGATAATTATTTAAATGACGCACGTATTAAATCAATCGATCAAAAATTTTGCAAGATACTGTTACCTTATCCGTTTCGACGAAAAACCCCCACGTGACGTCACTATTACGTAAATCAAGCTAAGGTGACAGGTTATTGCCTGCGCGCAGTTAACGCTTGCGTCCCCCAAATCCGTATGAATTTATAGCTCCCTCCAGGGCAAATGTTGGCAGAGCTAACTTGTTTGTACGGACATCATTGCCTTGCTGTTTTCGGACCAAGAAACTAATATGATGATGTCATATGAATCTAGCGTAATGGTCTAAGAGGACTATAAAGTATAAGTATAGGTTGTAACCTATGACTTTATGCATGCACTCTTATATTAGATAGACTATATTAGGTTCAGTATAGTTGATATTCATTAACATTTACGGTTTTACTAATATGTCTTTATCAGACTTACTAACTTTTCAGTGCTTTGGAGTTAATTAATGTAAAGATGACCTCTATTTCGCTGGGTTATAGCTTCTTTCATTCATATTGTGTTTGTAAGCATTTTTTTCTTTATAATGTACTAAAACAAATATATCCACATTACCACAATTTTCCAAAAAAGAACCATGGATAATTGTGGTAATGTCGGTTGCTCGTTCTTAACTTAAATTTAAGTTAAGAACGCCGTGTTATAGAATGAGTCTTCTTATCTTTAATAGTATCATGAAAAATCACAAAAATAAATCATCATGGATACCTTGGAACTTCGTACTATGGACACTGATCTAAAAATTTTATTTTTTTATTATCACTATATAATAATGCAACTGGGTCCTGGCGGGTAACCAGATGGTCCAGGTAAGGTACTGGTATGCAGCTGAATCTGGTTAGACTGAAAGAAACTATGTTATGGTCAGCACCATAACATAGTTTGGAAAAGGCTAGACAGATACATTAGCACTAATAACGTGACAAAGTAGAAAGAAAGTCCCTACACCAACGTAACAATGATTTACGTTACGTTGGTTTAGGGACTTTCTGAGACCTAATCGCGTTAAATTCAGCACATTCAACGAATCCCATTGTAATACAACTGATATACCATTGTACGGAAATAAATGCCTAAGTTTAACCTCCAGGACGCATCTTTTATCTTTCACGCTTCATATGAGTCGTTCAATAAGAGCTGCTTCATTATTTTGCGCATGTCCCTCTTATATTAGTGGGAAGAGGGAAATTGGACTTAATATGTGAGATTTAAGGTTATTTCACAAAAGGATTTAGATGAATTATCTCATAGCATCAACTTTAAAATTATTGACATCATTTTGCATATTTACGGTATCACTACATACATAGTATAAAACAAAGTCGCTTTCTCTGTCCCTATGTCCCTATGTATGATTAAATATTTAAAACTACGCAACGGATTTTGATGCAGTTTTTTAGGGTCCAGTAGCTAAATGGTAAAAAACGGAATCCTTATAGATTCGTCATGTCTGTCTGTCCGTCTGTCCGTCCGTATGTCATAGCCATTTTTTTCCGAAACTATAAGAGCTATACTGTTGAAACTTATTAAGTAGATGTATTCTGTGAACCGTATTAAGATTTTGATGCAAAAATAAAATAATAAATATTGTGGGCTCCCCATACTTAGACCTGATACTCAAAAATTTTTTTTTTCATCAAACACATACGTGTGGAGTATCTATGGATAGATAGGTCTTCAAAAATGATCTCGAGGTTTCTAAAATATTTTTTTCTAAACAGAATTGTTTGCATGACAGACGCTTCCAAAGTGGAAAAAAGTTGCCCCCCCCCCCTCTAACTTCTAAAATAAGAAAATGATGATGAATGAGATGAATAATTTTTTTTAATACCTCGTAACTCGTAAACCGCTTATTACCGCGTAATCTTTCATACAAACAACTAAAATCTTTTAATTTCATAAATCAATGGTACGGAACCCTTTGTGCGTGAGCCCGGCACGCACTTGGCCGGTTTTTTAGTCGATAGAATGGTTAAAGAGGAAGGTGATGTCGTGAATAATTCCATTTTTTTCAGGTTTGCAGTGAAACGCAGGCTGAACCCTATGAAATTTATCAAAATAATGTACTAAATATTGTACAAATTGACAAGGTCTACGGAAAAATCCACGGTGGTATATGTCTATCTCTTATGGATATCCCACAATAACATTTATTACAGGGATTACCTTTAGATTAATTAATTACTAGGATTCATCGATTGACAGGATTGGGATAACAGCCATTTGCGACAACAACAACTTCTTTGTTTTTTATCATATAATTTTACCATTTTGTTGTATAAGTGTTCTAGTCGAAAGGAACTTAAAAACTTGATGTTTAAGTAGATGCAAGTATTCCGGTTCGTTGTTAAGATTCAATATTGTTTCAGGGTAATTTTACAGTTATACAACTTTCAGACATTGAGTAATACAGCTTTGGTACAAACGAGTTGTGGAGTATATGCAAGGTTTGTTGAATATAACTTATTATACTATTCAAAACTGATCGTCGGGCTTATTCGATTATATATTTTGATTATGAGGTAACTCCAACTCCATTCCATATACAATAACACAAAATTAGCACACATAATGCCACATAAAACATGTTTAGAGTCTTATTGGCAGAGTTTCAAATGTGTTGCAATTTTCTGATTGAATTTTGTCAATGTGGGGTTTGAGGGAGACCCCCAAACCTCGACCTCAAACCCCATATTGACAAAATTTGCATAGGGCTGGTTCATAAAATTTTGTTATTGTATCAATTAAACATATGGGTACCACTTAGGCGTAGAATGATCTTTATTTTTGTTAGGGACTTATCCGAGCTGTGTTTATCACCATAATCCTAACTATACTAATATATGAAGCTGGTCCGATTCGAAAAATTCTTTTTGCGTTGGATAGCTCATTAATCTGGGAAGGCTTTAGGCTATATAACATCACGCTGCGACCAATAGGAGCGAAGTGTATACAAAAAAAAAAACATATCGAAACCTACGCGGCGCAGCCAGTGTTTCAATAAAATCAATAGAGCATTTTTATTGATGTATGTAGTTTATTAAAAACAATAATTTAAATCTTGGTCTATCCTCTGAACAGTTTTTATTTAAAAATAGTTATTATGCATATGCATGCTATGCATAATCTTTAAAATTTGTAACCATGCTTTTGAGAAAAAAATTACCGTAAGTTCATATTATCAAAATCTCTTACAAAAGATGTTATCTATAGAAAACATTATATACACTGTAACAAAATACTTCAGAAATTAACATGAATATGAATCACTGTGTCTGAGGCAAATAAATAATGATATACTAATTAGATTAATGTGTAGTTGGATCAGGTTCGACAAATATAACGTCTTATTGTTGAAAGTAAAGTCAAATATATACAAAAATAATTTTATTTTATTACGTTTATACAAAACTTATGTAAAGATTAATAAATAGTTTCTTTTCCTCTTCCCCACGCTCCCCCCTCCCGTCGCTTGTTCTTTTAACATGGTCAGACTCGTTCCACCACCATCGTTTGAGCTTACTGATATTTAGATTTTTTTTTAAATTTTGATCCCTGAGTGGGTCCTATTTTTGTTAAAATTATTATTTTAATTAATAAACGCTGAAGCTTACGGCTCTCTCATCCTAAAAATAATATTAGAAGTAATCCTGTTACAAATGAAATTCATAATCGATGAAATAGATACTTCTTAAACTTAGGTATTTGTAATCTACAGTGGAGACAGCTTTACTTTCAACAATATGACAGTAGATAACACTTTAGCCGAAACTTCGTCTTCAATAGATTTCACAGGTGTCTGCGGAGTCAGGTGGAGTGTAGCTGAACGAGTCAATCAGAACTATGGAGTCTTCTGCAGTCGAACCGAGTAGGGTAATCTGAAAATAAAAGAAAACAACATTTCAATAATCACTATGCCTTGTTTACAAATGCAGTATTACTTAATTAATAAAAATGGGCGAGTCATAGTCGCGCACTAGGGGCTCCGTAAAGACCACTATTACTCCTGAACTAAAAAATGTATGTAAGCCGTTATAGTTTTCCGTCAAATTTCATCACATGGCATCATGATCTTTTTTTTCAGATTTGTCGAGCTAGCGTTTAGTTTTTAGAAGGCATTCTATTTTTTTTAAAAAAGTTTACATATATTTTATTAGAACAAAAGTTAAAGAAAGCAAAGTTTCATCCTTACTATAATATTATAAATCGGAAAGTGAGTTTGTTTGTTCCGCTTTCACGATCCGGATTAATTTGATATTCCCGAGGAAAAATAACTAGTTAGCTTCATATCAGCAGTTTAAAACAAGGTAATAAATTGCAAATGAATATGCACATGTAAATTTAGAAGCTAAAAGCGCGATATAACCGAATTCCACGCGGTCGATGCCGCGGGTGGAAAGCTAGTATTTCTATAACCAACAGTTTAATAAAGCAAACCAAGGCTGGTTGGATGAACATGACGAAACTATAAGGATTCCGAGACGCGGAGCCTTAAAAAACTAGAACCGGTGTGTTGACTCTGTGGTAGGCCATACGATCGGCCGCCGGCAATTTACCACCCACCACAAAGTCTTGCCGCCAAGCGATTCGTCGTGTTTTCATAATGGCTGGCTCCTGTAACACAGGTATATCACCTAGCACGGGAGTCAGGGACTTCACACTTATTTGTACCAATTTTTTGTGCAATAAAGATTATAGATTCTAGATTATAGATAATGTCTGGTGAAGCCGTATGGAGGATGGGTCTGAACAGTTGTGTTGCGATGTGTGCCGGTTACGATACGCCAAATGTTGTTGTGTCGGGAGTTTGGTCGTGGAGGGTCTCCAGATCAATCTCTCTTGGGCGCACCATAGCATGTCTATCTTAACTATTATGAAGAACGTGATCATCTTCGATCACTTATTCGCCTATAATATCACGGCCTCTATGTTTGTCTATTCAATCTGGCCCGGTTTCTTTATGAATTTAACATCTTTACAAAATGTAAAAGCAGATAGTAAGACAGTGACAGTTCCGCTTAAGACATTTACTAACATGAATGCATTAAAATACTTACATAACCGTCGAAAACTGAAAAGTCTGATATAGTAACTTTTAACACGTTCCATCCTTCAACGAAATGAGAATTAGAGGCGTAATATAACTGAAACCCAGCCACAGTGTCTTCTCCAGAAGGTACGCGCTTCTTAGCTAAAACTATTATGTAATCCAGAGGTGAAGCTGACTTCATAAAAGTGTTCACTTTTACAACACCTCCTGGCATCATCCGGAAAACGAATGAAGATATACAGCTCGATGTTTCATTAGGGGAAATGAAAGTCTTGCTGTCAGGGTCAATTGTGTTAATAGCTAGAGAATGGTAATCTCCCAGATGCCACGAAGAATATCCATTGCACAGCACATTATTAGTATCAAATGAATTGTCGAAGTTGCTTTCGAAATTATAAGTAATGCAGTCGTTGCCTGTGCCTATTGGAGCAACAGTTGTTACTGGGACTGGTGTTGTAGTTTCTTCATCTTCATATATTTTGCACTCCATGTTTCCAAGCGTTGGTGGAATATATCTGAAGGAATCAACGAAAACAATAGATTCTGCTGATGCTGAACCCAGGAAGGATATCTGAAAAGATATTAATGAGCATTTAGTTTTGCTTTAGAAATAGAGTCATTTATAATATATTAGTTAATAAATTAATCATTATATATTAGGGACTCTTTAGTTGATATTATTGATAAGAAATATTGGAATAAAGATGGAAGATTAACTAATTTTTCCAATTTAATAAGTTTTTATGATAATAAAGTCAATGTCATCAGTAAAACAGATTTAATCTACGTTGATATTGCTAGGCTAAACCAAATATTTAGAACTTGGATCTATAATTATAATTTAATAATATAACTTACGTATCCATTAAATGTGCCTTGTCCCGATATATCAACTTTTAACACATGCCATCCGTCAGCATAGTTTGCAATCAAAGGTGAAAGTCCTGCGCTTCCAATCACCACATCACTGGCTTCATCAGCAATTTTATTTACAAGCACTGTAATTTGATCAGACGTTTCTGCTGATTCCATGTATACGTTAACTTCCAGTACACCGCCATTACTAGCTTTAAAAGGAAATGAGGAAACGCAACTGATGAAATCTTGTGGAGAAATAAATTGAAGGCTTTCTGAGCTTGGGTGATCAACTGCCAAAGAAGTGTATTGGTCTAATTTCCAGCGTGTGAAGCCGGTACACAACCCTCTGTCATTGTCGAACAGAGTATCGAAGTCTGTCTCGAAATTGTAAGCGACGCATTCTTCAGCTTCTGAAGGTTCTGATTCCACTGGGGATGAGGTCACAAATTCTCCATCGTAGACGTGACAATCATTTTCGTATAGTGGTGGGATGTATCGGAAGGAATCGATTATCACTTTAGAATCCGGTGATGCTACTCCGAGGAATGACACCTGAAACGGGAAACAAATAACTATATTTAATTATTACATATATTTCAAATCGCGAATGGTTTATAAAATAATTATTGTAGAAAATACGTTTCTGGGGTTAACCGAGTTGATAACCAGTCTTTAATAGGAATGAAGTAATAAAAAAAAAATAAGAGTTGACTTCTTCATCTCTACCAAAGAGATTTAAGATAAATACGCATGTGTCTAAAAGGCATAGAAAAACTATGATCCCATGTCTCAGTGAGGCCTAAAAAAATATATATAAAATATATTCAGCTATTGCTCAGTAGGTGGCCAATGCTCAGAACAACATCTGAGGGCCAGTGTGTTCTATGTTGCCAGATCCGATTTAATATCCACCCTAGTAAAGTTGAAATCGGGTAAATAAATATTAAAAACTAAACAAATTAAGTGAAACTTGTCTTGTACAATAAGTAAAAACTACTTTAGAATTTTATCCGCTACTATTAGTTTTCCGTGTCTATCGTTATTTTAGATGCGTTTTGCTTACGAATTATTATAATACTCAATTTATTGCGATTTTGATTATAATAGAACTTTTAGGCCATAAGGTGCATTTTATTTTGCAATTGTCGTTTGCAGTTAGTTTTATGCAAAACTAAGTAGAAACTGAAAACTTTGGTAGGGGATTGTATCATTTCGATATATAGTTAGCGATAATATTGGTAGAAGTTACCACGACGATGTTTTTTCGCATTTCGATAGTTTGAAACAAAAAATTAGGAAGCAGAAAAATGCTTAGCAGTTTCAATGTTTACAAGTGATATCATTCTTCTAATAAACAAATCACTAATTATTATGATCTGGTAATCCATGAGTCAGACTGCTGAACACTCGGTTGTGAGTGTGATTTCCATATTAGACACTTATTTATGTGACAATTATAAAGAGTTTGTCCATGTCATAATCTGACCAAGATGATATGTTTGGGCTTTTAATAGACTGTGATCTTGATTGTTTTGGTCTATCATATCAAAGTAGGCAAACAGGAAACACCGAACTCATTAGGTGATAAAAATATTGATGTATAAATGTGTTTTTACAAACTTACAAAAATGAAAGGATATTATATATAGATAAGTATGTACCGTAAAATTTTCATATGAAGAACTTTATTATTAGCCGTTATGTAGTGCCATTGCATTGCATTTATTCACCTAGGTTTTTGGAGGCATGATTATGTTCGATCAGAGTTAAAAATAAATAAATAATGTGACATGATCATGTTCAATCAGACTTAATTATAAATAAATAATGTGACATGATTATGTTCAATCAGAGTTAATAATAAATAAACTTGAAATATAGCAATATTTTAAGTTTATTTAGCTATATTTTAAATGTCATTAAAATATAGCAATATGTATTGAACTTAATAAATATTCAAATATTATATTAAAATCGATTAACAACTTTATTACATCTTTACAGGGAATTAGTAGAACTGCTCAACAATAGAGGGCGCTTATTACAATAATAGAAAACTTTCGAGATATATTTAAGAATATTGTTTAATTCTAATTACTGACAAAATATAAATAATTCATATGAAAATAATCCGAAGTTAGGTCCAGTCAACTTGACATATTTCCTTAGAAAATATTTATGCTTAGTGGACACAGATTACGTCTTGACGCGCAGGCGTACCACACTAGACTGAGCTTGGCTTTTAACCTCAAGGACACATGTACTGGATTACGATTTTGTTCCTGATGTCCTGTCTATTATCACTACATATTTTATAACAAAGTCGCTTTCTATCAAAGTCCCTTTGTATGATTAAAGCTTTAAAACTACGCAACGGATTCTGATGCGGTTTTTTTAATAGGTACAGTAATTAAAGAGGTAGGTTTATATGTATAATAACATCCATTAAATACTGGGGAAATATATATTTTTGAGGTTACTAATGCGATGTCCTAAATAATAACATATTTTCCACGTTTGAAGTGAAACACAGGCTAAACTCTACAAAAAAGCCCGCGATGGTATACGTCTATCTGTTATGGATATCCCACAATAACATTATTTTTCTTTTATTTTTTTTCCAAATATATTGGTTAATTTCCTAAGCGATTTTAACCAATACAGTATTAATCCTTATCCAATTAAATACATTATTGATTTAATAAAAATATATATGGCCCTTTACAGCATATGATTTAAATGGATATTTTCGAAGATATTACAGTTTTAAAAATTGCGGGACGTAGCGGCCGGCCGGGGCGGCGCCGTGCCGGAACGTTATGATTTGTAATTGTATACAATATGTAACAAAAACCCTGTTGTTCCTTCAACCTACGTTTTAAGAATCGGCATACAGACGTAATAAAGCAAGTAATTTATTAAAAGTGTTCAACATAAATAATTAAAATACATGTTTAATTTATTAATATTTACAATCTGTAACTGATTTCTTAGCTCTGTAATACTGCATGAAGAAACTAGACATAAGTAGAACGTTCCCGCCAATTTATTTAACTTATAAAATAAGATATTCTAAAAAAAAGTTCAAATTTGTCGGTATTAATAGGTATTTGATTGTGACCCCTCGACTAGACAATGATTACTGTTTTCTAATTATGACTTCATTAATGATGGGGTTGTAGGTAAAATTATATGTCCCTGAAAGGAACAACAGGGTTTTTGTTACATTGTATATAACAACGTTCACAGTTTTTGATTTTTATACTGTGATTTTTGTACTGTGATTTTTATTCTGTGATTTTTATACTGTGATTTTTCTGTAGTGTATTTAATATTAATATTGTACCCGTGCGAAGCCAGGACGGGTCGCTAGTTGTAAATATAATTTTTGATCAAAAACTTATGTTTTTGATCTCTACATATTTTTATTCAAGGAATAAAGTGATGTTTTACGGGAAACATCTATCAAAGTATCAAAATTGTTCCTCGAAAAAATTTAAGGTCTTAAGCAAAGCAACAGTGGTTTTGCAAGGATTGTATGCTTTGTTTATTTTTCTATTTTCATGACGTCGACAGTATTATCAATGTCGGTATAATCTATGGAGTTATTCATAGGTACAAACTATTTATTATTACAATGCCCGATAAGTGTAGCGTGTCATAGCTATTTCTGATGCTAGGTAGCAATTTATTTGTGCCTAAAATTAATTTAAAAACTTTACATAAATATAATCCCTTTTATGAATTAAACCCGATTAAAATTGCATGTGATTTCTATGTTGTTACATGTGGCATAAATCAATTCAAAATTAAATACCTATCAAATTATGTACATATAAATCAGTGTCATTTATAAGTTTTGGTCTGTTTCCTAAGCTTTTGTAGGTTATTTTCAGCCTACTTTTGATGGCGTACGTTATATATTTCTTAAAAAAACAATATATAATACACTAGTGCTTGACCGCAATCCCGCCTGATCGCAAGCAGTGATACAATAATTGAAGGTAAAGCGCGCTAGTTTATTAAGAGCCGAGCCGAGCCGAGTCGCTGTTTTCACTTAAGACTTGAAGACATTTAAATTGTAGTCAGACGGAAAGGCCGCCACTGGCAAATTGTTCCAGTCCTTTGATGTAATGATGAGGCGAAACGCTTCGACCGGATCGTAGTGATTTCAACAATCGGATCGTCCGATGATGGAATGGAGTTGGAGGAATCAAGTTATGCAATTTGCGCGCACACTCCTTTAAATGCATCCTATAGAACACGGACAGGCTGGCTACTCTAGGCATATACTTCAGATTTTGGAGAACGTTACGAACCAAATCGGGGTTGCTAATTTTTTAAATTTAAATTATAAACTAGCGCTTGACCGCAATCCCGCCTGATGGTAAGTAGTGATGCATCGTTGATGGTAAGGCGCTCTAGTTTATTACGAGCCTATTCACTCTTACTTGAAGACACTCAAATTGTAGTCCCACGGAAACACCGCCGTTGGCAAATTTTTCCAGTCTCTCGATGTACGCGGTATAAGAGAGGAGCCGAAACGCTTCGTCCGGAACGTAGTGGTGTTAAGAACGTAAGGGTGGAGATTCGCCGTACGACGGGTCGTCCGATGGTGGAACGGAGACGGGGAAATTAAATCATGCAATTCCTTCGTACACTCACCAAAATGCATCCTATAGAAAACCGAAAGGCTGGCTACTCTATGCCTGTGCTCTAGGCTTTGGAGACCGTTTTGAGTTAAATCAGGATCGCCAATCAGCCTCTTCGCACGCCTCTCCACTGAATCGAAACTGGCCAGGTGACACTTTACAGCACACGAATGAACCTGTGTGGACGAAACTGCTTTGGTGTGAAGTACTGCCGGACCTTTGCGATAACGCCAAGGTTCCTGGCAGCCACCTTGGTCTTGGACCCAATGAAACGCCCAAAGCTTAGGTTCGAGGAAATCTCAACTTCCAATAGCTGAAGGCGGTCGGTTTACTCCAAGGATACATTCCGAAAAGTAGGAGTCAAGGTGAACGGGCTCCTATTGGCGGTGAAAACACACGCCTGCGGTTTGGCGGCATTGAATGCTACAAGATTGGCATTGCCCCCTTGGAGACTACCTATTGTGCAACATTCGTACGCTCTACCATAACTTCTCTAAATATAATTAATTACACATAAAAATTATTAGTGATAAGCATCATATTGTTTTTCATACTCAAACGTATGGGCAGTGATAGTACACAAGATAGGTTAGTTGGCACTCTATATGAGTACATGACTTGAATCTATTGTCAAAAGAAGAAGACTTTGTCAATTTGCAAAGTTTATGATCTTTTTTGACATTTGTTGTTCCACTGTTAAAAATACCAGTATGCTTAAAGGATTATTTCAAAAGATAAATTTTCCATTAAACTAATTATAGGCAAGATAAAAAATAGAGGATTATTAGGTTTTAAAGACTTAGGAAAAGTTGTGAGCCCCATTTCAAATCCTTTAATCTATCAAAAAATCTACTCTATAAGGATAGTTAGTTTGTACGTAACACACTACTTAGTATGTATTTCGGGATGGAAAAATTATTATTAAATATATTTATTATATTTATAAAATAAAACTTACGAATCCACTAAAAATCCCAGTGCCATACAAATTTATTTTCAGAACGTGCCATCCATTAAAGTAATTGTTGCTGAGGGGCGTCAGCATAGCCGTGCCTGTGACGACATTGTTCCCACTGCTCGAGACCTCGTTAGCAAGCACGACGATCTGATCCCGCTGCGAAGTTGATTCCATGTAAACGTAAACCTCCACAATTCCGCCCGACCTCATCTCGAAGCCGTACGACGACACGCAACTCAGGGTCCCGTCAGGAGTTATAAACATATCGGTTTCTTTATTAGGACTGAGAACGTTAAGAGTACTGTAGGACCCCAATTGCCAGGTTGCCATCCCAGCACACAAAGAGTTGCCATTATTGAAGCTATCGTTAAAATTTGATCCAAAGTCGTATGTAACGCAATTTTCACATTTTATGGTCGCAATCGCTAGCAGCAAAATCAATAAACATTTTATATATTCCACCATTTTCGGACACTTATACACAAGTGATACTTCCAACTGTCGCGTAAGTGTACTAATTATAGGAATATTAAAGTTATCGTGGATAAGATTATATTATTATATACGTATCCGGCAAATTGATAAAGTGCAGTTGTTTTCTTTTTATCTTCGAGTATTCGTTTGCTTGGCGACTTCGTTCGCAATGCGTGATTATTTATTTATGCTATTATTTATTTTTGTTATTATAATACATCGACTACAAATGTATTGAATATATAAACGCACTATTAATGTCAGTAAAGTTGAACGCTAAAGAAGTACACGAATTCTAGACCGAGTCCATTTAGATAGCCATCGATACGCTAAAAAGAAAAATGTTTAATTTCATTAGGATGTATAAATAACTGGGCTGGAAGAACTTTAGTAGATCTTACTTACTCGTCATAAGAAAAAGAATTGGAGAGTTGCATGTGCCTACACTTTTATTAGCTTTGATAGACAAAATGACTAGTAGTACATAATTTACACTCATCAAACTCTTTACAAGAAATTACTTAGTTACTTACCTTTTACTTTTAACATTCACGTTTCCATAAACTGACAGATGCAATGATATTCTTTTACTTAGTTTTAACACAAATAATATGCAAACAATTATTTATTGTTATTTGTTTTGGAACAGCATACAAAGATAACACAAAAAGCGGCAGAAAGCGGTAACCTGATTTTAATCTAGGAATTCTGAGTAAACACAGGACGAAGTCAACAATGCTTTTATTGCGATAGTCAGTGATTGAATTCTCGAAAGAAGACCTTTAGGTTTTCCTATTGCAGGTTTTGTACTGAGAATAATCTTAGCAGGAAAATATAAGGAAATTTTGTAAGTAATTGTAGTATTTATAATAGCGCTATGATGAAGTAATATGTCTAGGTACTTGTAGCAAGTAAGTATTCAAAAAATCATATTTAGTTCTGACCTATTTATTTTCTTTAGTCTTAGATTAATTATTATTTGACAACAAATATATCCCTTGATCTTATTTCTTAGTTGGAAAACTAAGGTGCATACAATTTTCTGTTTACTTCAGTATATAAGTCTGAAAGTAGCACCGATGACTAAAAACATATGTAAAAACGGTTATCATAGCCTGGGCATGTGCATTTGTTACGATGGATTAAGGATTTTCCACATGCATATTGACAGGAAATTGACTTTAAATGGACTATGCTGAAAATAATCCCCTTTATTCATAAGCGTTCCTTAAAGTAACTAGTGATTAGACACATTTTTGACGATTGCACATCACTTAACTTTAATCATCGTTTATGAATAAATCCCTTTAACACTGTGGTGTTTATTGATAAATAACGATTAAGATTAAGTAACGTTAAAACCTCAAAAATGTATGGTTAAACAATAGCTAATCACTAGTTAACTTTAAGCAACGAGGGGTATGCCCGGTATCTATGGGTATGCAGATGACAGCACAGTTGTGGAGAGATACCTGCCGGAAGCTCGGGCTAGTAAGGAAACAATCCGGTCCGAAAGAGAGGCCATGGTAGAGCGTGTGAGTGCTGCAATGCAGGCAGTCTCCGAATGGGGCAATGCCAATCTTGTAGCATTCAATGCCGCCAAAACACAGGCGTGTCTTTTCATCGCCAAAAGGAGCCCGTTCACCTTGGCTCCTACTTTTCAGAATGTATCCTTGGAGTGTACCGACCGCCTTCAGCTTTTGGGAGTTGAGATTTCCTCGAGCCTTAACTTTGGGCGGTTCATTGAGTCCAAGGCCAGGGTGGCTGCCAGAAAACTAGGCGTCATCGCGAAGGTCCGGCGGTACTTCACACCAAGGCAGCTTCTAATTTTATACAAAGCACAGGTCCGCTCGTGTGTGGAGTACTGCAGCCACATTTGGGCTGGTGCTGCGAAATGTCACCTTGCCACTTTGGATTCGGTGGAGAGGCGTGCGAAGAGGCTGATTGGCGACCCAGACTTAACTCGAAACAGTCTCCAAAGCCTGGAGCACAGGCGTAGAGTAGCCAGCCTTTCGGTCTTCTATAGGATGCATTCTGGTGAGTGTGCAAGGGAATTGCATGATTTAATTCCCCCATCTCCGTTCCATCATCGGACGACCCGTCGTACGGCGAGTTTCCACCCTTACGTTGTTGACACCACTGCGATCCGGACGAAGCGTTTTGCTTCCTCCATTATACGGCGTACATCGAGGGACTGGAACAATTTGCCATCGTCGGTGTTTCCGTCACATTACAATTTGAGTGTCTTCAAGGCTAGAGTGAATAGGCTCTTAATGAACTAGCGCGCTTTACCATCAACGATCGCATCACTGCTTACCATCAGGCGGGATTGCGGTCAAGCACTGGTTTATAATTTATAAAAAAAAGGTATATGTCTAGATAGGGGGTAACTAAACCGAGAAGATATGTAATAGACAATACTATGGAAGTAAAAGACATCTGCCGACTCCAAATGAAATTGAGATAAGTTACGGAGAATTATAAGCTTGCTTTTCATTACCATCGCTCCTATTTGTATACGCCCTCCATCCTGAGACAGTCCTTTCACAGCTATGTTACATCTGTCAGCCACCTTCTATCAACAACATTAAACATCATTGTGATGCTAAATCAGATGTAAAATGACTGTGACAAGAATTGCAAACAGAGTACCCACAGAATAAATAATCCGTAGATAATTTAAACTTTACTAGTCCCTAATCGTGTCTAACTGACAGTTGTAGGACTACATTCTCTTTAGGGCCGGTATCCCATTTGTTGTTTTGTGTTCTGCAGGGTTTTTGAGTAACAAACCATCAGTAGCAATGGGTTTTTGAGTAACACACTATCAGTAGCAATGGGTTTAATTTTGACAGTTCAGCAACATTCATTGCGTTATTTACACTGTTGAGTAGACACGTTTTTCGAACATGTGGGGCAATAGATTTGGAATATGCTTCAAAATGATTAAATTGCCATGAACACTTAATTGCCACGTTTCTATGAATACCGTCAGGCGGCGGCAAAATTTCCGCAACTTTCTAGTGATTTCAAATAAAATCAAATCAAAATCATTTATTGCAATCCATAATGTACAGTTACAGGTGGTAAATATCTTATTATAATATTGGAAACAATTATGGACCCTGTTGGGCACAGCAAGTTTTAAATAAGTGGAGAGAAAAAGAGAGCTTCATGTTTCCATTTATCTATTTATTTAGTTTTATGTAATTCCTATTCATTTATTTTTATTAATCGTATTGCTATTGAGTATTTATTCTCTTGCTATCTCTTTATATAATACATATTATATTAATTATAAAGTATTCATTTATTAACAATTTCTTTAGTTATATTGAAATTATTTTTATTTGGTACTTGGTTAAAATTTGTTCATTATTTTAAATGTAGTATATATAATTAAGTTTATTAGTTTTTATTTTTTTTTGTTTCCCTTTAACTTTTCTTTACAATTAATAATGATTAATAGTTAATAATTGAATTTATCTGTTAAATATTTATTCGCTTCAAAGACGTGGCGGAACAAACTCCCCAGCAGCACAGCTATCTGTTTAGTTACATGTAAATTTATTAACATTACAAGACATAGGAAATTAAATTATTTACCATATATCAACTAGTCAAAATATAAAAATATGAAAAAGTAAAAAAATGTAAACATTTTCTTGGGTTAAACAGGGCGACCTATTCTTATTGTTTAAGCAGTCGTTGATGAAATAATATGCCTTTGCACAGAGGTTAGATTATACATATTTTTTTTTTTAATTATTATAAACTAGCGCTTGACCGCAATCCCGCCCGATGGTAAGCAGTATGCGATCGTTGATGGTAAAGCGCGTTAGTTTATTAAGAGCCTATTCACTCAGAAAAACTGAGCGAATAGGAAGGAAGACGGCAGTTGAGTGAGGTGATGCAATGTTAAACCGAACAACACGACCAACGATGCTGCGTTAAAGGGAGATTGATCTGAAGACCCTCCACGGCCAAACTCCCAACACAACAACATTTGGCGCATCGTACCCGGCACACATCGCAACACAACTGCTCAGACCCGTCCTCCGTACGGCTTCACCAGACATCATGCCGGAACACGACAAATCGCTTGGCGGCAAGGCTTTGTCTGGTGGGTGGTAACTTCTGCCGGCGGCAGACAATTAATTATAGCCTACCACCGAGAAAACATATGCTTTAAATGCATTAAAAGGCAAGTCTAAGAAAGACAGCACCTTGTAGTAAAAGGTTAATGAGTTATGAATTCTATAAAGCCGGTGAAAGGGGGCGCGTAGTTTGTAAGGACAAACCGATGTTGAAAATTGTGAATATTATTTTTAGAGTACAAGTTTTTGCCTAATATATAAAATGTTGGCGAAGATTAATTCTGTGTAAAATACTGATAAGATATCAGTTGTTTCACAACATTGCTTCACTATTATTAATTAATAATAAAGAAATCTCTTAGGGAAACTCTGGCACCTAGCGGGTAAATTGCTCCAACTGCTCGTTTTTGAAAGACAAGTATATTTTGTATGTCAGCGACTTGCTTTACAGTTGAATATTCACAATAAAATGTAACGATGTGAGAATAACGATAATTTGCTAAACGATCTGTAACAACGTCAGTGTATTGTCTTAATTTCCTAACGGTATAGGCAGCCAAACTGAGATTTCCTGCAAGGGTTTATATATGTTGTTTCCACTGAAGCTTGGTATTTCCAGTTACTCCTAGAAAAGTGAGGAGCCCACAGTTTCTAGCATCTCATTGTCTAAGGTGATGTGGGGCCCTAGATTTCTAACATTTGGCAACAACAAGCCGAACTTTACATATTTGGTTTTCTTGGTATTAAGAACTAAGTTATTTGACGTAAACCGATTCGTAACTTTTGAGAATGCACTGTTTACTCGTCAAAATCTTGTCTATTCCTATCTACTTTGCAAATAATACAGGTATCAACTACGAACAGTAGGTCACAGATGCCTTTTAAATAGAATGTAAATCATTGATAGGTATATACCCAATATAATATACTAAAAACAAGAATGGACCCGGTATTACGCCTTGGCGTACACCTAACTGAACTGGTAGCTCATAAGATATCAATCACATCATTAAAATTACCAGCTATTTTATTTTGTGTGTGCAATATGTTAAAAAGTATTGTATGCATGATATTAATCTTAAATTAACGTATTTATTTATTTATGCATTGAGAACTGTCTTATCTTGAATATTGATTTACAAACATAAATCAAAGAAAAGTATGCGCTTTGGGATGATCTTTTTCGGAAATACGAATGCGCGATGAGGTCTAATATAGAGCTGTTAGCATGGAGGTACTGTCCTCTAGGTATGCACTATATACACTAGATCATTTTCTCGAGCCCTTATATACCGTGTAACGTTCTTACGAAGTTTTGTTTCTTCTCTTTTACGAACCTACCAACGCTCGACGCTTCATCCGACATAATACGGAATAATTTGTCGGTCTCCGTGGCGCAGCGGTCAACACGCCTGCTTGCGACGTAGAGGCCCCGGGTTCGATCCCCGGCCAGGGCATGATGGAAAACGATATTTTCCTGATTGGCCTGGGTCTTGGATGTTTATCTATGTATGTATCTATTATAAATATAGTATCGTTGAGTTAGTATCCCATAACACAAGTCTCGAACTTACTTTGGGGCTAGCTCAATCTTTGTGATTAACTGTAACCACACAGATTGAGCTAGCTACTAGATACTTTTTAGCTACGAGTGACGTCACCAGCTCCTACTCCTGATCTTTGATGCCTTTTATATTTGTAATTTTTTATTGATTTGATAAAACAAAATATACTTATCCATTATTTTTCTATAAACTGAATGACGGACTAAATATAATCATTTTTATTACTCAGAAAAGATCCCTATTACAGTGAGCAAAAAAAAAAAACACATGAAAATAACAACAAATAACATTGTTACAATATTGTTAAGTTTATTATTCATTATTAGGTTGATTTGATCAATGACAGATCGATAACAGCTACGGTAGTAAAGTTTTACACAGAATGACAGGTTGTTAATATTTTATTATTATTCTACTTTTCGAAGAATTTTATGCTACTTTTTTATTTAGACTCATTCATATTTTATTTGGAGTTAATATTCGTAGTAAATTAAATTATTTGCTTTGTGCAATAATAATGATATCAAGCTATCTACAACGATATGGTTCTACTCTCACTGCTCATTCGCTCGGTGAAGACTACCTCTCACAAACTAAAACCAAAATCGACTTTTTCTAAAGAGTTTATGTTGGTACTAACTTAAGTGTATAATGTACGTTTAGAATTGTATAAATCTATACTAATATATAAAGCTGAATAGTTTGTTTGTTTGTTTGAACTCACTAATCTACGAAAGTACTGATACAATTTGAAAAAATCTTTTTGCGTTAGGTATCCCATTAATCTAAGAAGGCTTTAGGCTATATAACATCACGCTGCGACCAATAGGAGCGGAGCATATATAAAAAAAAACATATCGAAACCTACGCAAGTGAAACAGCGCGGTACAACTAGTAAATGATAAAAATTTCATTCATTCGAAGAATAATTTCTCAGCTGTTTTCTTTGCTGGTCCGGATCTAAATTATAATTACTAGATTTTAAATGATATGTATACATTATATTATGATGTGTTCAACGTGATACATTTGACGTATTTGGCTTCTATTGCCATAATGAAAAACAAGCGTTCAATCACTTTTCCTTACACTTCTG
This sequence comes from Sesamia inferens, assembly GCA_037179545.1. Classification (NCBI taxonomy): domain Eukaryota; kingdom Metazoa; phylum Arthropoda; class Insecta; order Lepidoptera; family Noctuidae; genus Sesamia; species Sesamia inferens. The sequence continues at coordinate 26,892,738 of CM073933.1, read as the reverse complement.
TTCTCTGCTAATGAGGGCTACTCTTTTCGGTAGGAGCTAATCTTAATTGAGATTATTAGCAGTAAAAAATGCAATATGGTGGACTCACACTTAAATTTACCCACCTACATTCATTATAAAAGGACATGACCGCGTCTGGAATTTTGAACGAAAATCCATAAATCACCGAGGCGTTTGTTTGAGAGGTAATCCGATGAATTCGGAGCGTGTCAGGCGGCCGGATGTAGGTGGCGCCCGCGCGTGACGTCGCCGACACTTCCGGTGGCGTGTTGAAGCCTTAGGTATATTTTGCTAGTTTATTTTCAAACGGTTTATCCATAGAAGATATAGGTCATTTTGAAAGCTACTTTTAAAAAGAAGAAAGTCAACGTACACAAGTAAGTACATAGCATCGTTTACGAGAACTGAATTTGCATTATGACTGTGGCATACATCATTGAGAATTTAAACTATATAAATAAGTAATGACAGGATGTCATCTACCTTGGGTGCAGCAGGCGCGCTATCAACGTTGCTTCCCGACATGGGGGGCCCGAGCGCCGCCTGTAGGCGGTTGTACGTGGGAATCGTGCGGTCCATGGCCCTGTATGGGGCCCATGTGTGGGCGATGGACCTGACGGCCGGAACTCTCGCCATTCTACGTAAACCGCAGAGGGCGATGGCCGTCAGGGTCGTCCGTGCGTATTGCACGATTTCCTACGAGGCGGGGAGGATACGGCGCAGCACACGCTCTCCGAGTGTATGGCTTGGGAGGAGCAGCGCCGTATTTTCACAAATGAAGTAGGAGGTGACCTAACGCTGCCCGCAGTAGTGTGGAGGATGGTCGGTAGCGTAGAGTCGTGGGACGCGGTGGTGTCCTTCTGCGAGGACGTGATGTCGCGGAAGATGCACCGGGCACCAAGAAAGGGCGGATAACGCCCTCTTCCAGCCCCCATGAATGGGTCCAGGGGCGAGGGACATGGGGAAGTCCACGCCCCCTATTCGTTGGACCCCGAGGGGGAGCCGCGCGCGAGTGTCATCGCGCGCCTCAGAGGCGATGCACGGGGTATTTTAACTCCTCACTACCCCATACAGGAGGCGACGCCCGGACAGACCGGGGTACCTGCACGAGAGTGTGGGGCCGCGGCAGAATCAAGGACTCCCGCGGCTCCGTACGCACGTGACCGGAGAGACACCGGGGTGGTTTTTAGTCAGTAGGAGTCTGACATACCTCGTCGCCCACCCCAGGGCGGCGGACATCCATTGAGGATTTTCCACTAATGAAAACAAAAAAAGGATGTCATCTACCTAGTTTTCACCCAACTGTGTGGGGGTCGGCATCCAGTTTCTTTTGATTCAGTTTAATACCAGTTATTCACTTGAAGCGTCTGGCTATCTTACCCCCACAACCCAGTTACTAGGTACTCCATCGATCCGAGGAACCCCTTTGGTAAGACTAGTTCTCAAATGTTGGGACTGCACGTAACGACTGTCAAAATTCTGTGTATGACATCTGAATTCCGGGACCAACGACTTGTCGAGCTTTCCGAGGCACGGAGGCGTCTTGGCAGTGCCAAGACGCCTCCCGGTTGGGCGGTGGAAGGTTAGTGCCAAGTTGGCACTAACCTTCCACCGCCCAACCGCGGCAAGCGTCTCTTACCCTGATCGATAGACCAGTGTAGCTGTTATTACTTAGCAACAAGCCATAATCACAGGAAGCCAAATTAATAAAAAAGTTGTTTAGCTATTGACTTTACAGCCATAAAATAAAGTGGTAGTTTTTATCGCTGATTATTTGAATGTGTCAAATACACAGCCCTACCTCATACCTACATAAATTTTATTATAGCAGTAAGTACCTACCTGTGTTCTATTTAGATATTACGATAATGATAGTTCTAGCATTAAAGTGAATCAACTTTCGATATAATAGAATTTTTTCAATTACGGCGTGCGGTCATTAATCTTATCAGTAACCGGCGACTCCGTCCGCGTGGAATAGAATAGAATACTCTTTATTATGTATACCATATAGATTACAGAACATAAATATAAAGATTTTACAAAGGATCACACAATGGGCGGTCTTATCGCTAAAAGCGATCTAGTGGAGTTAGATATTTGAACATTTTATTTTAACCCCAAAAAAGTCGATTTCTATAGATACATTATTACACTTCTAGATCATAATATACAGCATTTTGGCAAATATGTACTGAACGCGAACGTTAATGATCGATGTATCAAAAAATATTCAATTATACGTGGTTTAAATAACCGGGCCCACTTATTTTTTCTGGCCTGGGGCCTGACAAACGCTGCCAACTTAAAAAAATAGGTTTACTTTGATTTTATTTTGATTTGAAATTATATCAAACATATTAAACAATTAAGAAATCTTTACCAAATATATGTTCTCTGTACGCTGTCAGTCCTCTGGACACACACCGGATGACAGCTATGCGGACGAGTATGTACTTTGATGTTTTGTAGTTTATTTTGGTATTTATTTGTATATAAGTTAGTTAGGCATATAATTTAGTATTTAGTGTATAAATATATGATTCAGGTCCAATCCAATAACGCATTCAGGACGCAGGGTTTACCCCGATACTGCAGCGTGTTAGGGACGGTTGCTGAATTTCGTTTGAATTGTTTCTACATGGTAATGCAGAACGGTATGCATCTTTAGTCCGTAGGGTGTGGGGTAGCTCCAACAATATCTTGTAGCTGGCATGATTGACTGTCAGTTTGTGAACCACTGTCCTGTCACCTTGCAGCAATGATGTCACAGTCTGTTTAGTTCATAAATGTATTACTAATATACATAGTTAATAGGCACATTGTTAGTAATACTATGAATTTTGTTGCTTGAAATAAATTAACAAATAAAAAAATAAATAAGCAGACATCAAATCATAAAGTTATTCTATTGAAGTCATCATCATCATCTCAGCGTTAGTCCCAGTCGCATCCGAAGCTTTTTCAGCTTTAGAGTATTTGGTCCGCTTTTATCAATCTAACTGCTGATTTTGACTAAACTTCGATATTTTCCGTGAAGCAACTACTGTCTGATCTCCCCAACCCGAAGGCGATAACGTAGTATTGCAGCTAGACCAATTGTTGGACTTTTGAGGACTCTAACAACCCGTAAATACTGCCATTGAATGCTCGTATGGCAGGCGGGACCAACGGCTTAACGTGCTTTCCGAGGCACGACCAGACAAGTATTCATAATTAATAGAATTTGTAGATAATTAGTTGGTGTCATAACACTGCCTAGTTATCATAAAATATTGTTAGATGTTGATAAGATTGAAAGATTATAATATCATAGAGCGAATGTTTAAAGTAGCGCAAACAGTAGCAGTCATAGTAACAATCTGGAAGATAACGCTGCCGGATTGATGTAAACTATGATTTTTTTCGATTCAACACACTGGGTACTAACTTTTCAACTTTATTTATGAATTTTATTTCATTGACATGCTTTTTTTAAAATAATTATAAACTACTGCTAGACCACAATCCCGACTGATGGTAAAGCGCGCTGGTTTATTAAGCCTATTCACTCAAAAAAACTGAGTAATTAGGAAGGAAGATTGCAGCTGAGCAAGGTGATGCAATGTTAAACTTAACATCATGACCAACGATATTGCAACAGAGGCAGTATGGTCTGGAGACCCTCCACGACCAACCTCCTGACACACCAACATTTGGCGCATCGTACCCGGAACACATCGCAACATAACTGCTCAGACCCGTCCTCCGTACGGCTTCACCAGACATCACGAAACACGACAAACCGCTTGGCGGCAAGACTTTGTCTGATGGGTGGTAATTTCTGCCAGCAGCCAATGTATGGCCTACGACAGAGAAAATTATTGTGTTGTGTTTGCTTGTAGTTTAGCACCCTAGCCGTTTTTTTTTATTAACTTAGTCTTAGTTTAATTTTTGTCTAAGAGCAGGCTTCACAACTCATAGACTGCCGTAAAAGAAAAATAAATATATAATTAAAAAGTCTTCAGTTGACGGTTACTCTAGCGCAGTTACTAGGCGATTAGATGCACTGCATTGTGCACTTTGCTGGTCGCTAGTTTGGTTTTAAACCGATGATTTGTCAGACTTTTTAATTTTCTTGATATGAATTGAATTTAGGTTTATTTACTTCTAAATTAAATGAACCGTGGTGCGATTGTTGTCGTCTTTGTTTCTTTTTGGATTACCAAGTAATTGGTAATCAGTTGACACATTCTATGTTTACTCTTTCAAACAAATGCGTAGAAAGGAAGTGATATACTTACCTACCATGAAACAATATTTAAATGTGATGATTAATCAGTGAGCTTGTTATAAGTCGATAAGGCCCTATTCGATAACTCTATTAGCTCCGAAGATACATTGATAAAACTATATTCCCTGTAATCGACTAAATCTTGAAAAAAAAACGACAATTTACTTATCACTTTGTTGTTTGTAATCGCGATTATCGGTATTATAATGAAATAGTTTTTTATCGATTTTATTTATCATGGTTACGGTCGGAATACTTGGATTTCACAGGTCGAGGAGGCTTTGAGACTTTTGTCTGTTTGAAGCCTTAGAATTTTGTACAAAATAAAAGTAATAAAAAATGGTTGTCAAAAATGTCCTGCCTATGACTGGACTGTGTCTACAGTTATCTCTTACGTCACGATATTGAGGGTCAATAATTTTATATAATGTTTGTAGCATTCAGTCGAAAATTAAACGTTTCAGAAGCATGTGGTTTCAATTTAATTACTAAAGTAATACGTCGTCATCTTTTATTTATTATATTTCTCGCTTATTTTACCACCTAAGAATCCTCTCTCACATTTCTACATCCTTTCAGCCCTAATAATGAGTATGTAAAAATAGCAGCTAGCCTGCTCACCGAGGCAAGGAGCCCGAGACGAAAACAACGCAAGTAAGCAATACAAATAAATAGGTTCATGAATAATGCGGTCTCTAAGGTAAGGTGTTTGCCTTGCTGACGACACTCGTTCCATTTGGGCACACTCTCCCCAGACTTAAACTCTCATTGTGGTAATAGCACATAGTTTATATAGTGAGTTCGACCGAACGGCGTAATGTCTTATAATATTTCATAGGAATTGCCGTCGGTAAGGTACCTACGCGCTCCCTTTTTGTGATTTCAACGATTTGCAGATAGCTAATTTAGTAAAGCGGTCGTTTGGAATATGATCGCGTACAAATACCTATTAGTGTATAATGTGATAAATATTTAAGATTAATTTATAAATAGGTAAATATACATAAATACGATTAGTTCGAACTTCGAACACATTACAGAAATATAGTAATGATTATGTCAATGGTTATATTATTGTTCTTGGATGAGTTTTATATTTCATAATATCTTGCAATTTTCACGCTTTTCGTTACCCACACGCAATATATAACGCAAAGGGTATATAATATATACATACGTACCAAGAGCAAGGCTTCTTTGTATGGTATAACATAATAAATAGGAAGGGTTTCATAGTGGTAATTCTACATCCTCGGAAATTAGGAGAAAGAACACAACCTGCGGTAGGCACTATGATACCTGCGAGGACGTGATGTCGCAGAAGGAAGCTGCGGAACGGGAGAGGGAGATATCATCTCCCTTCCCGGGCCGCAGAAGACGCACCGGGCGCCGAGGAAGGGCGGATAACGCCCTCTTCCGCCCCCCATGAATGGGTCCAGGGGCGAGGGACATGGGGAAGTCCCCGCCCCCCATTGATGGACCCCGAGGCGGAGGCGCGCGCGAGTGTCGGCGCGCGCCTTTCGAGGCGATGCACGGGGTAGTTTAACACCCCACTACCCCGTGCAGGAGACGAGGCCCGGACAGACCGGGACAGCACGAGGGTGTGGGGCCGTGGAAGAATTTAGACTCCCGCGGCCCCACGCGCGCTCGTGATAGAAGACACACCGGGGTGGTTTTAGTCAGTAAAAGTCTGACATACCCCGTCGCCCACCCCAGGCCGGCGGGCATCCTATGAGGATTTCCACCCCGGAAAAAAAAAAGGCACTATGATACTAGGCTCGCAGAATTGCGAAAGAGATTTATCGTGAAATCGTCAGGTAATGTGACTTATATGTAACGTACGTATACTTATTGACTTTGTAGTACGGTAGTACGTGTGATTTGAATTTAAGAAACATATCATTATCATCACAGCGTAGGTATAATTCCGGTTGCATTCATGGTTTTCGCGTTGGAGTCCGGGGGCCTCTGTCTCCTCCGAATTTGAGAAACATATGATGTTATGAAATTGAAGCTTTATTATCAATTGTCAGTGTCTTTTATTATGAGTTGAATCCTTTCCAGTATCCTTTGATATAGTTCCGAACCCTTGGTATCTCTATATACCCTTTTCGTTACATGTTCTAGAGTACACCTACCCATAGTGAAATAAAATACATTAAAAGAGCCACTGATGCAGGGCATTCGGTGTCCAATACATGATTGATGCTGTTAATACTGCCTGAATTATAATTATAGTCAACTTGTCATTATAGCTGGTCTAATTGCGGTGGTAATTGTGGTGGAAGATCTTCAGAAGACACTATAATCTAATATATTTAATATTAGATTATAGTGTCTTCTGAAGATCTTCAAAATAGTCACTACAAATAGATCTCTATAGTACCTGTAGGCCCGGACCCAAAGCGGAGAGGTGGGTAGCCAAGAGGAAAGAAGATACTAAACAGCGAGGGTGTATCCTTCGTGAGAGTACGTGTGTGTGAGTGAAGAGTGTACAGAGGTATCTTCTGGCTAAATGGGAGTGGGGATATGTACTGGTTTAGCCACACTAGTGTTATTATTATTTATAATACCTAAACTAGATAAGTTCAGTCATTATGTTTTACAAGTAGTCTTTGAAGTGGCATCTATATCTTAATACGACACTTTCGCTGTTATCATAGTAAGATGAAAAAACTTTAATGCTATAGTGTAATTATTTCAAAAACTTTATCACCTAATTATTAAAAAAACAACGACTTATCTGTATTTTACAGAAATTTTAATTTTTTTTTAGTCGGTGGTAGGCCATAACATCGGCCGCTGGCAGAAGTTACCACCCACCAGACAAAGTCTTGCCGCCAAGCGATTCGTCGTGTTCCGGCATGATGTCTGGTGAAGCCGTACGGAGGACGGGTCTTAGCAGTTGTGTTGCGATGTGTGCCGGGTACGATGCGCCAAATGTTGTTGTGTTGGGAGTTTGGTCGTGGAGGGTCTTCAGATCAATCTCCCTTTGGCGCAGCATCGTTGGTCGTGTTGTTGGGTTTAACATTGCAGCACCTCGCTCAACTGCCGTCTTCCTTCCTATTCGCTCAGTTTTTCTGAGTGAATAGGTTCTTAATAAACTAGCGCGCTTTACCATCAACGATCGCATCATTGCTTACCATCAGGCGGGATTGCGGTCAAGCGCTAGTTTATAGTTATTTAAAAAAAATCTATTGAAACGTTACAATTTCAACCCGGAACAACTGTATTAAGTGAGTTAATTCTATCAAAGTAAACGTTGAAAATCGTTGAAAGTTTACGATGGGATGGACAAATAATGTCGTAACGTCAATACAATAAATCCGTTTTAACACAGGTGAGCCTCTTGCCATATTAAAATGTAAATCACACGGCCGATTTAATTTCAGGGTTGGAGAAGCTTAATAGGGCATTTATGTAGGTTAGAAGATGTAGCGGATCTGATAGGAGTATTGGGGGTTTTTTGTCGATGATTGTTATCAAAAGAGTATGCATCATCGATTGACTGATCACACTGCACCCTGGCGGGTCAGCAAAGTCAATCTTTGTCAATCTGTGATCTAAATCAATGATAATAATTCAGATTGATTGTGTATGAAGCAAATTGATAGATTATAAATTTTTGATCACAATTATCTAGATAAGTTAATCAAGTTTGGGTCGGTTCGTGCAGTGGTTAGGCGATTGACTGCTACGCTGCGTGACGTGACCTTCAAGTAGTTGCTACGGGTCAGCATGTGGATTTAAATATTTGTAAACTCATCCACGATACAATATTTCTTCTCAGACAAATGAAAAAAACGAGAATACTTTGCTAGTCGTAGGTACGCACCGAGCTACACATTAAGCTATTCATTACTAGCATAAGCTAACTTCTCTTTCTACCTGCAGTGTTCTTCCTTAACGTTTTTTTTTAGCAATATATGTCATGTGGCTTGTCGTCGCTATAAAACATGACTCATTGTCTTATCTGATGTTATTGTTTTGTCTCACCATCGTCTGTAGCAATAGGTATAATTGCCAACTCTCACGTTCAATTTTCAAATAGCTATTATAATTGCCAACTCTCACGTACAATTTTCAAATCAGAAACTGAACTGTAAATAGAATCTTAATTGGGTCAATAAATATAAACTACTCTAAACAAATGTATTTACTCGCTCTCCCTGACGCATCTACCTCCCACAAACATAAGGAACTTCAACTATTATAACCGAGAGAACGGGAACCGTACGATATAAAACGCGGATAATAACCGCGATGATTAGCTGAGATATTTTATAGAGTGATGATTTTAACTGACTGATAAATGATTATAAGGTGAAGGAAAACATTTTGGGGAAACCAGGGGGTTAATTGCGCTAAATAAAACAGTAGAGGTTCAACTCTTGTTCGTATCTAATCCCGTTAAAGTTATGGTTTAGTTTCGACCACATTTCGTATCGCGCTAAAGTTTTAACTTCGATTGAAGTAAAATCAATATATGAGTGATACATTTCGTCGGATATAATAATTAAAACTGAATTAATGATAAGCAAATCTAATCGTTTAGACGTAAGTTTGACAAATGGTACAGAAAAAGTTAGCTTTGTTTCAACTTTTTCATTTGACAGCGGTTACGTTCCAGTTGTGGTTAAACTATCTGTCAAAATGTTAGCGCGATACGAAACATAACAAAAGTTATGGTTTGGTTGTGATCCAATTCTGTTTTGGTTGAATTATTTTAGCGCGATTGCCCCAATGGACTCTATGTCTGAAATCTCCAACCCAAGCATTACTATGTCCATGTTGTATTTCTTTTCGTACCTGACATGTTCATTAATAGCAAGATTATGGTATAATACGTTATAGTGGACAGATAATTTAATAGAAGATATAAATGGGTATTCTTTCTTTTGTAACCATTGTTCAAACTGGTGCTTTTTCTGACTCTAGCCTTGGGCTACTTAAAGAATGTATACTTAAAAATATAACACACTGGTGACGTAACTTTCTAAGGTGGTTCAGGCACTTTGACTAGCTTTCAGTTTATCACTAATGTTATTATTTTCGGAAGAATTATTTCACAAACTATACAGTTATCGCTGCCACTTACGCCTTGTGCGGCTTCCTACACTAGTTGGCTCATCTTGCCGGGCCCGGGGCGCCGTGAATGCCTCGTCCAAACAAATTGTGTTAACTGCTGACCCAATGAAATATCCTCGTGTAGGTCCGTGTTTATCTTCTATCTTAACTTTGTCGACGCGGACGTGCCGCGCTAGCAAGTTAGCACAGATTACTTATAAGTTGCTACGTTAGCTCTAGTTGAGATGTTTTGATTCTATTGTTTTGCCTAAATCGCGTGTAACTTATTTGTTTCCAAAGAAAATGACCGTTTTAGTGGCTTTGTTGGGTATTATAAGAAGTACATTATTATAATATTTTATCTATTTAGTCATAAGGCTAAAATTGATTAATTTGATTATGTTTTGAACTACCTAAATATAGAATAAGTCGTTTATTAATCTGCATTTTTAGGTACAAGCAGCTCATGGAATTAAGCACACAACATAATTGGTTATCAATAAGATTTTCTAGATAGGCATACAAAGAATTGGAACACTAAGTTAAATAATAAAGATACGTATCACAATAAAACCAAACAATCAAAATATTTATGCTTTAATAATATTAAATGAAGATCGTGGCTTGGCTTGACTGTTTTACAACAGGACTGTTCTGGGGGAATTTTCTGATGGTAAAAATACCAGAACAGTAGGTACTATAACCGACTAAGTTTTCCATACCTACAACCCGCCTGAAGGAATTTGCGGGATCCCGTATACAGAAATTAAGATAAATGAAACAATCAAATAAATTAACATAGTTTCACTATTAGCAAGATATCAATCTAGTTACACAAATAATTTATCGAATAAAGGTAAAAAAAACTCTCTCACTCAATTGAAAAAATTAAAACATATCATAATATGCGCGAAGAAAACATAACATGTCAAATGTAGCATCGGCAATTGACCGCTGATGTGCTCCCCCCCCCCCCCACTCTGTAATTTTTGCGGGATTTGGTAATGTCTCGGGATTGTGGAAAACCGCGATATTGCGAAATTGAAAGCCCTAAAACCGACTTATCAAAACTTTATTTTTAAATAACAAGTCATAGAACAAAGTAGAATAGGTAAAGTTATTATCATTTAGGTAGGCAGGTAACTCAGGCTAGTGTCCGTAAGTCCACGACAGTGCGCATATTTTCCGTACATTATCGTATATTAGATAAAACTTCATATAAAAATCTTTGACGAAATAGGACGAAAGTCTGTGACATCATTGTTATCAGTGAGTCTACAAAACTAAGTCTGTAGGTACCGTAATTCCTAATCTTGTTAGTAATACGGTAAGTGGTGCTGACTGATTAAAATCTAACAATTTTTTTGCTCTACTCGATACTAATCATTATCAAATCTTCGAAATCTAGAACAAAGCCTAGATGTTATAAGATACTGCTTAGGCGGACAGGAAATGCCCCGATTACTTATTGTCCTAAAAGACAATGAAAAGATAACGTCGAAACAATGGACAGACGCGGGATATGTTAATCTTGATGTTGAGGTTTAGATTGTCACAAATAAATTAGATCTTGGTCAAACGCAATTCAATTAATGAAGCTCTGAACTAATTATAATTCTGAAATGGCCATTTTTTCTCAGAATACAATTTGAAGAGTTTTAAAAAAATCAACAAAAGTTATAAGTATTAAACAGTGTCTGTCTTAAAATCGCTTTTAAAAGAACATCATTTATAATTAAAGATAAATAAAATCTTCAAAGAATCTCAAAGCAAAGTCTGACTGACAGTCCAAACTGATAACATTCTTCCACTTTGACTGAGAAGCAGTCCAAAAAATTACACCTTAATAATTCATATTCGCCGTTTGTTGTTGTCAATCTTTGTTTCGTATCTTGGCAACGGCAAGAGATAGCTGTCATTTGCAGCCGCCCTTATCTTGCTTTGTTTGCATGTTTTCTGGGATGTTAAGGAGGCTACACACGGTCTATAAGAAATAATTTATTGTAGTGGTTTAAGAACTGGAGATCTAAATGCTAGTTGTGATTTATTTCCGCCTTAAATTAAACTGCAGCGAGCTCGAAATTGCGAATGCAAAATGGCTTTGCACTTTTTATTAATTAATACTAATGTAGCATTGCCATTTGATACAAAAATAAAATCAGGGCGATTAACGATTTTCATGATTATTAAACAAAAAATTCAATGCAATAAGACAACAATGAACTTGATGACACAAACATTTTGTCAGGCGTAAGGAATCATTAGTTTTTGTTGAGTACTAAATTAAATAGCTCTGAGTTTCTTGTTATATTCAAATTCTTTTACTAAACTCGAAAGCATTAGTCTGGTAACATCCAAATTTAGAAGCCCTTAAAATTACAATATTTGCAGAACCTTTTTTTTTAGATCTAATTTGCGGACAAGGCCGCTAATAGACTTAAATTTTATTTCTTTTTATTTATCCAACTCTTCGTCCGCTTCAGTAGAGATTCTTTATAAAGTTTCTTCCGTTTCTTTAAATGCCGTCGCATTGAAATTCTGTACAGAGCTTATATTCATTGAACTGACTCCGCAATCCTGTTTCTTTTACATGAGTTTCAAAGAGGTTAGTTCGGACGCTGCGTGGAATACAATTCTTGTTGTTCTATATCTGTTTAGTTTGTTAAACTTAAAACTATTTATTTGTCCGGAAATTTCTGCTGGGATTAAAAAAGTATATTGATACTGACATTTTCAATTTTAAGCCGATGCGATGACTAATTAAAAAAGATACTTTGTGCACCAAAAATCATTATCTAATCAATAACTACTGGGCGATTCTATTTTTGTATAATAATCACAGGCGTAGAGTAGCCAACCTCTCGGTATATATAGGATGCATTTTGGAGAGTGAACGCGAGAATTGCATGACTTATTTCCACCATCTCCGTTCCACCAACAGACGACCTGTCGTACGACGAGTATCCGACGATACGCTTCGTCATTTATACCGCGTACATCGAACGACTGGAACTTGCCTGCGGCGGTCTTTCCATCTGAATTCATTTTAAGTGTCTTCGAGGCTAGAGTAAATAGGCTCTTGATAAACTAGCGCGCTTTACCATCAACGATTGCATCACTGCTTATAATCAGGCGGGATCGCGATCAAACACGTGTTTATAATGTTAAAAAAAAAGAAAAGAAGAAAACTTTTTGAACTCCATAGGTACATCTACAAAAAAACTTTCTATAGCAGCAGATACACCTATCCAACCAAAGAATTGAGGAACTACAGAAACGACCGCAGCGAAAGTAATCAGTTTATAAGATGGACCCTTTAGTGAGTGCCGTAGCCAGTGTCGTATGACTGCTGTGCCCTAGGAGACACCTGTTGTTACCAGTAATTACCAATGTAACTTTTCTAAAGTTATATGTACTTCCTAAGTATATTTTGGACACCAATGACTGAAGGTGAAGGAAAACATTTTGAGGAAACCTGGACTTTTAAGTCTGAAATCGCCAACCCGCATTGAGCAAGCGTGGTGATTACGCTCAATCCTTCTCTGTATGACAGGAGACCTGTGCCCAGCAGTGGGACGATAAAAGGTTGATAATGATGTTTTGCTGAAATCCTAAGACAAAATAAACAGTGTGTAGACAGATGACATTTTTATATGCTAATTCTGATCTTAATATGTACAATATTTATGTAATAATATAAATCTTACATGTCTCTGAAACTCCAAGCCCGAACTTTAGACTGTAGCCGACAACAAAGTAGGAAACAGCAAGGAGTCTCAATATTTTTTACTCTCATCATTATTGTGGCGAACCCAAAAAGGTGCTAACGGTATCCTATTACTAAGCCTCGGCTTTCCGTTCATCCATTTGTTTATCCATCCACCGTCCGATGTATTTCATGAATCACAATAAGCAGTTGCAATTTAAAGAGAATGTGTATTTTTTTGCCGTTTGGCGTGTTTGACCTTAGGTATAACACGGAACCCTTCGTGTGCAACTACAACTCGCACTTGTTAGTTTATTATTGTACTCTCCCTACTAGACGATGACATCTTCAATATAAGCTTGAGGATACACAAAAACGTCAACCATAAACTAATATACCTAGATACTTTTGCACTCATAAATTGCTGCTGTAAAATTCATTCAAATCTCAATTTTCACAAGCTAAGGGCACTGAAAATGTTGTAAGAAAGAGAGATTTCTTTGATTCTTTAAGTAGCTCTCAATTCAGGATTGACTCTTATATATTATATAGTAATACATACATACATATATCACTAAATCTCTAATTTCTGGTGGTGACGCATGTCAATACAGTACACGTGAGATTAGTTATATCAAACGGGAATATTCTGAGTAAAAGATTATTTGAAGGTCTTGCCTAAGGTATTATATTTCTTTTGTTTTTGCTATCTTTTATATATATATGATTTCTAAGAAAGATTTGGACTAGCTGATTGAGCTGAAATCAAGCGGGGTATTATTAAGCATTGATAAAGTTTTCACGTTGACAATGCACGTGTACGAAATTACAATTGTTTTCACATAAAGTAATAAATTGAACTGTAATATTTCTAAGTAGGAATTATAATTTATAGAAATAATGTTAAATAAATATGAACAATATTTATTTAACAAAGGTACAGTAAGTCGTATGTCCGTGGTAACAAAACTAGTAAACTCTGCTAAAACCCCCACTATGCAGAGCTAGCTTAAGTTTAAAGTGTTACCACCGACACGAAGTGCGGTCGACGTAGGTAAAAGTCGACAAAAAAAAAAAAGAACAACGAGGAGACAAAATATTCTGCAATCAATATTGAACCAAACTGGGTAGGGGTACATCCACCAATAACAGCCTAAGTATATTTTCTCAAACCACATCTTCTAAAAGCCGCTAACATTTATCAAATATTATTGGCTTAGTCCGCAAACATACCGTACGTGTTATCTTTCTAACGTCGTAACAAATTTGCGGTGTTAATGCGTTTGCCGTGTAAACTGTGCGCAGCCAACATTAACCGCGTCAGACTGCTATAACATTTGAGCGGGAACCTAGCGATATATCAAATGTATTGACAATCAACTTAGAGAAACTAGCTATTGGTCTCAAGGAAGCTCACTGACATTTTTATGGGTAAAGCTAAAGCTTTATTTTAGTGTGAGATTAAAAATATTATGAATTAGTTGCGCCCCGCGGTTTTACACGCATTAGTGTCGGTCTCGTGGAAATGTCGCGATAAAATGTATTCTATATTAATATATAAATATTATTCACAGCTATAATCCAATCGTGTGCCAATTTCGTGCAATTCTGTTCAGAAGTTTTTGTTTGATATAGTGTAAACATCCATACATCCACATGCTCAAACTTTTGTAATTATAACATTAGTAGGATTTACACTTCAATGTCAGTGATTTCTTCACACAGAAGACGGACAGACCTCCACCTTATCCTCCATCTTGTCTTCAGGGCTATCCCCATAATGGTGACATCCTGGCGTTTTCTCCCGTCTTATACGGAACAGGAACCTCCCGAAACAACCGTGCCCGGTGGGGACCTGCGTCAGGCGTAAGGTGAGGGCGCCGTGGTGCTTTTCTAGCCACTCCTCAAAGAGGGGACGTCGCTATTGTGGCGTGACCAACATAAATTGTCCTAAAGTTTACACAACATCTACAAATTACGGAAGAAACCGATAAAAGAAAGACTAAGTACCAAATCAAACGGACGGTTTAAAATTCAACTCAACCCTGACAAGTTCCAAAAAACTCTTGAACCATTGTGAAGCTGTTACAAATAATCCGAATGTTACCGAAGATTATTTTAAATCGACGTTAAGAAAAGTCGTCGTAATAAAAATCGCTTTATCCCGTTTAATACGTCGGCTAGAGGATTAATGACTGTCCAAGTTTCTCCTTAGACATGAAAAAACAGACAAAACTTTGTCTCCTTAATAATTTATTGTGGGGCTCTAAGCCTTGGCCTTTTTTGCTCCCTCCTTCTAATTGTTACATGAAATGGAACGCCGCTCTTTTTTTTATTTCTTTCCCTGTAGGTGACATTTAAGGTACTGTGGTTGAAAGATTAATGGGAGGACCTTTTGGTGTCAAGGTTTTCCGTTTTAATTGGTCGGTTTTTACAGATTAATTTGAGTTTTAAAGCAGAAAAAAATAACAAAAGTCAGTTACAATATCTAAATTTGAAACACAACGGTTCCATTAGACAGTCTAAAAATAAAGAGTATTAAGTAACTAATCAGAAATGAGGAGATCCGCAGAAGAACCAAAGTCACCGACATAGCTTTGCAAGTCGCTAAACTTAAGTGGCAGTGGGCAGGGCACATTGCTCGTAGAACCGATGGCCGATGGGGCGGTAAGGTTCT
Source organism: Sesamia inferens (assembly GCA_037179545.1). NCBI lineage: Eukaryota > Metazoa > Arthropoda > Insecta > Lepidoptera > Noctuidae > Sesamia > Sesamia inferens. Next base: position 26,877,015 of record CM073933.1, on the reverse strand, counting down.
GGAGTGGCGACCACGTACTGGAAGACGCAGCGTAGGGAGGCCCCCAACAAGGTGGACCGATGACCTGGTGAAGGTCGCGGGAAGCCGATGGATGCGGGCAGCACAAGACCGGTCAGCGTGGAAAGCCTTGGGGGAGGCCTTTGTCCAGCAGTGGACATCCATAGGCTGAAGAAGAAGAAGTAACTTACCATGTTATTGACGCAGATTTAATTAGGATTGGTGGATACCTCGCGCTTATCCTGTTGGAAATTATATGGTCCGATACTCTATATATAAATTTACCAATCAAGTTCGAGGAATAAAAGCGCTATACTGTACTTCTGCGGCTTATTTGAAATGTTAATATCAGTTTATTTTAATATTTTAAAATATTAAATCTATTAAGTCTGCTATCTTGTGCAATGTCCATATATTGCTAATGGACTGCTTACATCACACAGACACTACTTTTGTCTAGCACAAATTTTGGGCGTGTGTAAATCAGTGTTACAATTTTTTTTTGATCAAGTATAAGAAGGATGCCTCATGCATATAAAACGCATTCTATTAAACAACTTACGAACTCAAATCTCCATAATATTATGTTCAACAATATTCCTTACTAACATAATATAATAACAAAAAGTTTAAAACATCGCTGGCAATAGAGCAACACAAAGTTCAATAAAAACTAACACACCGAGACGCACCCTGTATGTTGTTACCGTTAAGGTGAATGTTCTTGTAGCTAGTTTCATAGAAAAAATTAAAACAGCAAAATTCAATACCAATAAACCGAGTTATAATTATAAATGCCTTTAACTTACCCTTTAAAACACACTTTCACCTCTGATCACTTAATCGCCTCAGAGAAGCTCCAAAACCAGACAGAATTTTATTTTTATGTGTGCAAACGTGTGGCACGTGTTCAATATTAATGTATTTTACATCTCTCATATTCAGTAGGTAGGTCCTTATTACCCGCAGATTGGGCTTGTAAGTGACCAATTAACGCCCTAGGGTAATACTGTAGCTAGAAAAGCCCTAGGGCGGTAAGTAATTTAAAAAAAAGAAAACTCTTTCAAAAAGTTCGCCTATATCTAACCATCATATTGGCAATAGACATCTCATGCATTCAGCCCAATGACAAAAGAGGTCGCTTCGCTATTCCGCCTTGTCTTCGTATGGGTATCCATTCATCAATTTTAAATATCGAACGGCGAAGCTCAATTTCGTTCTTGAAAAAATAATTACAAAAAAAGATGAAAAAAGGCGGGAATAGAAAACTTTGACATTCAATATTTTTTGTTTTTGGGTTTTTTTATAATTACGTGCTAATTAGGAAAAAAACATGAGTTCTGCAAGTGATAAAGATATGAGCTGCGGGAGTGCAGCTCATATCTTCAATGAAAACGGAAGTTGAAGCAGCAAGTAACAATATTTTGCCTGAAAATTCTAAAGAGAGATATTTGAAAACTTGTAAAATTAAAATGTTTTATTCTTGTAATGCCGGTTTTTTTCTACTTACCTCACAATAGAGATGTAAAGCAGAGTAGTTAGCTCGGGTGTAAGCATCAATTGCCTTACAGCCCTCAGCTACTAATCTACTATTACTTATTATAATTAAACTGTGCAGCGTGGATATACAGACACACATGCCCAATTAAATGCAAAATAAATAAGTGGCTCCATGTATTCTGCATTTGTGTACGTACCTGGCGTCGCCTGTATTATATTTTGGATAAGTATTTATCTGAGACAGACTGCCTTTTACCTGTCTCCTAATGTATGTGTACAGATATAAAAATTAACAAAACATTATTTTGAATTTATCGAACAGGAACTACCCTTTAAAGCTTTAAACCGACTATTATAAACTAGAAGAAGTTTAGAGAAACAATAGCGAACGAATTCGTTGGATCTAATATTAAATGTGGCTTCGAAAATATTCGTGTATTTTTATTACTGTCAGTTGAGCTAGGTTCAGTGCACTTTATCGGGAATTATTATGGTGTTTAGTTTGGTATTTGAAATCTTTTGGATTCCTTTTGCTACCATAAATAAGAAAGTTTCTAATTTTATAAGGACATGTGTATATGGGACGTTTATTATGGCTTCCTAGATTTACATTATATTTTACTTTCAACTGTATTTAAAATTATTTTGTAAGTACGTTGAAAAATGTTCACAATATTATTTTGAAACGTCAAACTAGGTATAATACCAGCATGTCGAGTTCACCATAAAATACCTGGGATTGGTGCTCAACAGCCAGTTCAGCCCCCACTTCCGGCAGCTGGCGTCCAAGTTGTTGGGTGCGGCTAAGGCGCCGTTGTTTTCTAATCTGGGGGGACCGAACGTCGCCTGTAGGCGGCTCTACATCGGAATCGTGCGATCGAGGGCCCTGTACGAGGCCCCGGTGTGGACCTCTCACTTGACAGCCGGCAGCATTTGTACAAAGGAAACCGCAAAGAGCGATGGCCGTCAGAGTCATTAAGGGGTACCGCACCGTCTCCTATAAGGTGACTGCCTACTGGCTAGAACCCCGCTCTGAGACCTGGAGGCGCGGGAGCAGAGCGAACGGCCGATGCAGTGCCGTTTGAGCAACGTCGGACGCAACTCCGTGAGATTCTGGTGGCAGAATGACGGGACAGGCTTTCACGCCCTACCGCTGGCCTCAGCACCGTCGAGTCGATCCAGCCGCCACTGGCGAACTAGCTCGGGAGAAGACACGGCTCCCTGACGTTTCGGGTAACATAGGTGTTCTCGGGGCATGGTTGCTTCGGAAAGTACCTGTGTCGCATAAACAGAGAGCCGGACGTCCGGTGTCATCACTGCGTCGACTGCTGGGAGGACACGGCGTGGCATACGCTGGCAGAGTGTGCCGCTTGGGAGGAGTCGCGCCGTGCCCTCATCTCTGAAGTAGGCATTGACCTGTCGCTGCCGGCCGTAACCAAGTCAATAATCAGCAGCGAAGAGTCCTGGGATGCGGTGGTTTCCTTCTGCGGAACAGTCGTTTGGCAGAAGGAGGTTGCGGAAAGGAATAAGGAGATCTCTCACTCTCACCTCAGGGTGGCGCACATCCATGAGGATTTTTTACCTCGAGGGGAAAAAAAGGTATATCAAAAGAAATATCTATAATATATATATCAATCATCTGAAAAATACGTATATTAATAATACTCGTAGCATTTAGGTGTAACTTGGAAAGACTTATCCGGACTACGTTTCTAATAATACCTAACAGTTATGTAGTTCGACAATAATGCATTTATATACACGTACAAGGTTCATCTAGAGAAAATATTGTATTATCTAGTGTATCGTTATTATCTATTGCAGAGTGGGTAGTTATCTGTTTACATTCAGAGTCTTGCCTCTATGAACCTTTATGGAATAGGCAGTCAAACTTTAAACAAAAACGTCACATTTGATCAAGTTTGATAAACAGTCTTTGTTCTTTAAATTTGAAGAATATATTGGATTTCTTTTATGGATAGTACGTATGTGTATTTTCTTTTCGATCCTTATTTTATATTTCGCGAAAACTGTGCTGTACCTTTTTATTCATGGGGGACCCGTGTACTATATAAATCCTATAATTTTATGCTTGGAAATGATAATTTTACGGTAGATAGCACAGAAGAAATATACTATGGCGATAAAGCAAATACAGATTGATATACCAATATTCTTCACCCCGTCATTTGAAATAATTTCAGGCAAATATTTTAGCTCGGGTCTCTTATTTCACAATTCAGCATGGCGGCTACAGTGTAGCGAGGAAATTGGGCAACAACATAACAAATCGTCTAATATACAGAGTAACACGCAGTCGGCTGAACAATGTACGCTGAGGCCACGGAGTAGAGAAAAGGGAGAGATAGTGTCCGAGTGAAATGAAAATTTAAATTGAGATAAAGTTGACATCTTCCGCAAGCTGCATTTGTAAATGTTTTGCAGTATGATGTGCTGCAGGTTTTTTTCTACTGTATTATCAAGGAGGGAATTGCCGATGCATTTTAGAGATATAGACGAGAGATGGCTATAAAAGTTCTAATGCGACTTATAAACCGCACAGTAAATTAAAGCTGTTATTAAAAAATTTGCAATATTGCTATAATCTTACAAAGATCAATTCTATGATGCCAGATATGGTAAGGCAGTGGTATTAAAAATAATGTCATAGATACGGAGCGCTACCTGGCTCTATACCAATAACTTTTGGTTGTTCCATTCTTACTTATCCGTGGCAAAATCCAATGTACATTATTACACAGTACATTACTCCTCAAAATTGTAGTTTGATGTTGAATAATTGACTCGTGATTGGTATAAATGTTCCACCATATTGCTAAGCCGTTTTGTGGTATCTATCGTTTTATATTACCAGTAAATGGGCGTACTGTACGTTGGATTAAATTTAATGGAATATTCACTAGGTGTGTATCATGTTTAGTCATTTTGCTTATCTTGTATTTTATGTGATTTTTTTTATATACGGACAAATCACACAGATTGAGCTAGCCCCAAAGTAAGTTCGAGACTTGTGTTATGGGATACTAACACAACGATACTATATTTATAATAGATACATATACAGTATGTTAAGAAAACCCTGTCCGACCCATAAGGATAATAAAGGTTAGATAAACATATGACCAAATATAATATAAAATTTTACGTAATCATCATAGTACCAATACAAATTAATTTTGAAATAATCTTTTTTTCCCGTGAATTTATTCTTATATAACTTCCCCGAAATTTGGTAATTTTTAAAAAAGTGACAACACCAGTATTATTATGAGCGAATAGCGATTCGACCACGTGCCGCTTGCCGAAGGGTGCTTAACGCACATTTATTAAGTTACCTCTTTTTGCTAAATAATATTTATTTTTTAGGGGATTTTTTTTAAAGTTTAGCCCGGTTTTGTATCCATTAGTAGAATCAGTTATTGATACCTAACAATACCTTCACGGGTCGGATAGGGTTTTTTTACATACTGTATAGATAAACATACAAGACCCAGGCCAATCAAGAAAAGATCGTTTTCCATCATGACCTGGCCGGGGATCGAACCTGGGGCCTCCACGTCGCAGGCAGGCGTGTTGACCGCTGCGCCACGGAGGACGTCGTTCAAATTTTATACGTGTTCAAAGTCAGATGTGCTTATATAAATTTGTAGTTGGTAGAAAGGCGATGTACCATTAGAAAATATGTTAGCGAGGGATAGCACCTACGATTTTAAGTTCAAAACCAAGTACTAACAAGTTTTAGCTTACATTAACAAAAGTTAGTGAAGTGCTGTTGTTTATTCCTGCCATAATTCTCACCAAACAACCTCTCAATTACATTTTCAACTTAGAAAGGTTTCACCCAACCACGTAGATCTCTTCATAACCGAGAGACGTGATCCCAAAACACAACACAGTATACACGTTACAATATTCTTAGAAAATGATGCGTGAAAACATGGTTTAATGCACCGCAGCCGACATGATGGATCTAATAAAAGTTGGCCACCCTACGTGACTCCATTATGACACAGTATATTGAAGTCTCAGTAACGTAATTCAAGCAAAAATGATATTTTAGGGCACGCAGACATAGATACGGGTCTAAAAAAATACTTTTATTATTTCAATTTCCCTTTTGCGACGTTTTAGCGTCCATTTACTTAGCGAGATCTTGTGTGAGTTTTGTTTAAGGTAGGTTAGCGGAAGTACGAGTATACTCAGTAAATTCGTTGCGCTACTGTCTTTCGTTGTTTACTGTGGTTACGGACAGGGTACAAATGGACTATAACGATTTTAAGCTATTCCTCTATAACAAGGTCTGTCTCTTTTTCGTTATTTTGCGAGAACCTTTGAGATGTAGTACTAGGAATGTGCTTGTTTGACTTAAATTCAATATGACTCCGATATCAATAACACTGGCTGCATATTCGTAAATGTTTTTAAAATAACAGGATATATTTTCTATTTATTAGAATGCAATTTAGAAAAAGTCAACAAACCTATCAGTTACATTTGTTCGATAGATCTGTCACTCTAAGAAGCCTGTAGTTAAATAATAATGGCGCCGATTCTGTCGCTCACGAACTAAACTAATTTTAAGTTAAGTGCATCTTTTTCTTTCCATTTCGTTAAGAAAAGGATAGAAGATAACATTTTGATTTAATCCTGTCAAATTAAGATACTCCATAGACAGTTTAGACGCGATTATAAACATGGCGACTAAAAATACGCCAGTTTACGTCAGGAGCGCACTAATTTGATAGGTCTAAAGTGCGCCAATAGGCGCACATATCGATCATTCAGATACGCTTGCCGCGGCCGGTCTGCGGATGGGTTTCTATCTTTACATACCTACCGATTGCCTCTTGCCGATTGCTCTTGGTTTTTTGTTTTTTATTCTGGATAAGACTTCATGAAATGACCTGTCCCACTCTGGGTGGAGCGGAACAGCGTGTCAAACTTTCCTGACTAAAACCCACCCGTGTTTCTTCACTTACCTGTGCGCCAGGGCAACGGTTTCTTTTTTAACCAACCCGCAACGCTGACACAGGAGGTATCGGTCTTCGTGACGCTTTCAAGATGTGCTGATATCCCTTCGGGGTGTGCGTGAAACACAACGCGCCGTCGATTCGGGCCTGGTCCTTGCCGGGCGGCGAGCTGCCTACTGCTCACCGCCCGCAGGCAAGCACCTTCGATGGCCGAGAGTTTGATGTTGTTTCCCGATCAGTGCGTCTCCTGCGGCAGCAAGAGGCGTGAGGACGCTGGGATTCCCGCTCCCTCACGCACTCCACCTCCTTCTGTGCCAGCATCACTGCTTTGCAAAAGGAGGTGACGGCCTACCATGCACTCTCGCTCCGGACCATGGCCCGGATCAGGGCAAGCCGCGAGAGGTCGATAATATAGTGACCGGAAATTGACTCAAAAAGGTTGGGCAGATGATTCGAAGTTATGTCACTGACTATCAGAAAGGTAAGCTAACACAATGATTGCAGTATATAGCTATTAAAAGCTCTTCTTACAGAAAGAAATGTTTTAAAAGATGTAGTTAGTCACCTACTTAATGAATGCTTTCCTATAGTTTTGTTTTACAAGTAGTTCTATAAACAAAACCGCTATAATAAATTAAGTGGTTACCTTTTATTTGTGCATGAAGTATGGTGCAAGTTAGTTAGTTGTTGCTTGTCCAGACTTACGAGAGAAGACATCAGCGAGTCAGGAAGTTGTTGGACTTGCAGCAACTTATGTTGCCTTGGTGTTATGGGGCGCACGTATTGTGGAATAGTTTCATTTAGAATCACGTAATACATACATAGTAATAATCAAATTAAATCATATATTAATGCATATGTGTAGATAGAGTATGAAATATCGGTTTCATACTCTATTTTGGTGTATTTCACATATCTTTTCAAAGCAAATTTAATGCGATTTTCACAGTCCATATTACCATTACTACTGCGCGATCGAATCAGGAATGAGGAGATCCGCAGAAGAACGAGAGTAACCGACATAGCCCGAAGAATTGCAACACTAAAGTGGCAGTGGGCTGGACACATTGCCCGTAGGACCGATGCCCAATGGGGCCGACGAGTTCTCGAGTGGCGACCACGCACCGAAAGATGTAGCGTGGGTAGGCCCCCGACAAGGTGGACCGACGACCTGGTGAAGGTCGCGGGACACCGCTGGATGCGGGAGGCGCAGGACCGGTCGTCGTGGAGAACCTTGGGGGAGGCCTATGTCCAGCAGTGGACGTCTTTCGGTTGAAATGATGATGATGATGATGATGATTACCATTTAACTCAGATGCAACATTACATAATTTATCAGTGAATAAATGGCACCCGTGTAAAAAATGGGTGGGTCCCTAGTAGCAAACAATATAATTTAGGATATATTTGTTTTTGGCTCAAATGATGTATCTTCACTTGATCTAAGTACAATTTTATGATTAACTTAAGCAGTAAATTTTATATCTTTATTGTATTGCCTTTTTCGAAAAGACAGTTTGTCAGTTTCAGGTTTTATTAAAGTTGTTTTGAGAAATAGATTTAGATAGAGCCAAAATTACTTGTTGGCTCAACCGAAAGATTAAAGCTAAAAAGCTTAAAAAGGTATACAGGTGGAACGATTTGTCACATACTTCAATGCGTGGTTATTAACTAAGAGACTGAGTCATGTGAAGACCTAATCGATTATCGACATCTTAAGAATTGGAAAATTAAAACGACTTTAACACCCTTTGAGTAATTACATAATATTCAGTAGGCATTAAAACATAATCAATGGAAGTTTTTATGTGAATCCATACTAATATTATAAATGTGAAAGTGTGTTTGTTTGTTTCTTTGTCCTTCCTTCACGCCGTAGCTAAGCAATCAATCGACCTGATTTTTGGCATACAGTTAGTTGAAAAGAAGGAGAGTAACATAGGCTACTTTTAGTCCTAAAAAAACATCAAGTTCCCAAGGGAGATTACTGGAATATTTGTATGTGTACACCAAATATCCTAATATTATAAATCGGAAAGTGAGTTTGTTTGTTCCGCTTTCACGCCGTAACTACTAAGCCGATTGTTTTGAAATTTTGCATACGTAAAGTTACGAAGTCCGGATTAAATAATAGGGTACTTTTTTATCCCGGAAAAAAATTATATTCACGAGGGAAATCTAAAAGCGCGATATAACCGATCTCCACGCGAGCGAAGCCGCGGGCGGAAAGCTAGTAAGAAAATAAATAAAATAGGTACAACCAGCATGTATAAAAAAAATATTAGTTCTTAGCTTATTGCACTTTATCAGCCTAGCGTATCAGGCTGTGGACGATGATGATGAGCAGTGGTTGAAGTTGGCTGATAGAATGAGTTTTCACTACTTGACTTACTTTCTTAACCTTACAGATATCAAATGATATGTGCTCAAAGTTGATGCGGATTTCAGAATGAAAAGAGAATGATAAAAGCCTCGGCTGATAACTTAGTTGAATATCATAGTTAAGATATAATAACAGTTCTCAACATTTTCTAAATAAACGTATGAAGTTCAAGAAATGACGCCATTATCTTTATAAAACTACCTCTATACCTGTACCGTGTAGTACTTGAGCAAAACTTTATTATGTACTAGCTTTCCGCCCGCGGCTTCGCCTGCGTGGAATTCGGTTATATCGCGCTTTTTAGATTTCCCTCTGGAATATCAATTTTTTTTTAATAAACGCTAGCCTATGTAAGGACATAGGCTAACTTTTATTAAAAAAAAACATATTTTATTGAAAAAATCTTTAGACCCTGAGAAAAGTCTCTGAGAAGGGTCTAAAGATTGTCTGTGCCAAATTTCATCAACATCATTTGAGAGGTTTAAGCGGAAAAGCGTAACAGACAGACAAACAGACAGACAGAGTTACTTTCGCATTTATAATATTAGTATGGCGCTCCAACTCCTATTACATTGTTATGCCTAAAATTTATTCATTCTAAACTGTAACTTGTCTTATAATATTCAACAAATTTTAATTAAAACCATTTTGTATTTTACTTCTTAATTAGGAACACGTAGACTACGTATTCCTAACTACTAAGGAATGTCCGTAGTTTTTTGTTGGTATGGTAATCATCAAATGACTTCTCCCGCTCTGGGAGGAGCGGAAGGGCGTGTCAAACTTTTATTGACTAAAACCCACACGTGTTTCTTCACTTGCCTGTATGACGGCTAGGGCCGCGGTTTCTTGTTTAACCAATCGGCAACCCTGGCCCAGGAGGCATCGGTCTTCGTGGACCCCGTCACGGTGTGCTGACATCGCTACGAGGCGCGCGTGAAACACGACGCGCCGTCGACTTGGGCCTAGTCCTTACCGGACGGCGAGCTGCCCACTGCTCACCGCCCGCAGGCCCGCGCCTACGGTGGCTGAGAGTTCGGTGTCGTCTCCCGACCAGGGCGTCTCCTGCGGCGGCTAGTGGCGTGAGGGCGCTGGGATTCCCGCTGCCTCACGCGCTCCGCCTCCACGGCGGTGCTCTACCCAAGCCGAACTACACATAAGAAAGTTCGTGAAGATTTTTACCGTTTCCTTAAACATGGAAAATATTTTTGTACTGATTCATTTTTCAAATTGATGATGCTCCTTCTTAAAGTGTATTCTCGTAGTTATTGATAGAGAAAAGAGTAGGCATGCATTTCTGTAATATGAATATTTCTTCTTAGTCACTTTAAAAAATCTGACAACTAATACCAGACCTGAACTCCTGGAAAGGTTGATAGAAAGGTGTAAGTACACCCATATTTCGCTAGTTTTCTGTAAGTCCTCTAGTCTATTTCAAAACTTTTAAAGGGTCAGTAGGTCAAAAGTCCAAGGTAGAATACTTAAGGCACTGATATGAATAAGGACTTTTTATTTCCATAATTATTGTCACATTAATAGTCATTTTTCTCTCGCGGTCATAATTTATTCGCAATAAATACCCACTTCTCGCCTCATCTACAAGTAATACTGCTAAAAAATATGAACTAGCACACAGAATATAATTAAAACAGTCGTAACGTCTATAATATCTTGTCCCACTTTTTTATTGGATCGTTAAAGCAAATTTTCAGCAGCCATTAAATAATTTTTATTCGTTCATTGTCTAGTTTAATTAACACCGTCGTTATTTTTCGTCGTTATTCAATTTTAATTATACTGAGTTTGTTTTATTATGTTGTACTTGGAGTTTTTGGTTACCGACACAAATTGGAGTTATGATTTTTGTAAATATCGTTTTTCTACAAAATTATAAAACTGATATTTTCATGATTCAAGACGGAAATCTAATTCATTTCTACTTTGTATTGCGTTAAACGAATTTTGTATGCTAAACAAACAACTCCAAAAGCAACCAGACCGTGAAGCTTAATAATGTACCCACACTAACTAAGATTTATCTTAGTAGGCTTGACCTTTAGAATTTTTAGAGTAATTCCCAGAATATTTACAGGTGGGTAGTAAGTTCAAGCATAGTAACAAGCTACCTTCAATGTATATGAAAAATTAAACCAGCCAAGGGCGTGTCCGGCCACGCTAAGTATTGGGCATGCCACAATAGCGGCGGTAAGTCCCCTCTTTGAGAAGTGGTTGGAGAGACGGAATGGTGCCCTCACTTTGCGTCTGACGCAGGTCCTCAACGGATACGGCTATTCCGGGAGGTTCCTGTTCCGGATTAGGCAGGAGAAAACGTCAGGGTTTCACCACTGTGGGAATCGCCTTGAGAACACTGTGGAGCATACAGTGACGGTCTGCACGGCGTGGAGCACGGCCGTGTCCTCGTGGCGGCGATTGTTGCCGATCTCGTCATCCAGCCCTGGTTCAGGCCATGGTTCGTAGCGGGAGTCATATGTCATAATCGACCAACCCCATCAACTCTGGAAAAATCGTTATCTCTCGGGAATTTGGGTTGCTAATTTATACCAACTGGACGGGTTATGTATGTTGGATTTTAAGTGGTAACTATGGATTTTAATAATTATTTTTTTTATTTAAATAAGATACGTCTAGAACAATATAATACTTAAGCTAAGATTTAAAAAAAATGTATATATGGTTCAATTATAAACTTAGTTTTACTTAGTTGTAATCTTTGTCGGCGTGCTTGATATACATATTGGTACCAAATTTCAACTTTTGTATTGCTAATGGCCACGGGGATCCACAGACAATCGGAAAGACAGACTTGGTGAAACTATAAGGGTTCCTATTTGAGCTACGGTATCCTAAAACAAGATTAAGATTTCCAAGAAAAAAATAAGAGATTACGATAACAGAACTGTTTTACATAAAGAAAGCAAAGATCAAAAGGAATGGGTAGGTATGCTTAGAATAATGCCACAAAGTTATCGTTTTACGGGCGAAGTATTGGGAATCAGGTATAGAATAAGAAAATAAAGATTGACAAAAGTGATGCTTGAACTATGAGCTAAATAATGCTGATCACGACTGTCCTAATAATATGTACGATCAGACCAAGGCTGACAAATTGATGATAATTTCAAAATGGTTCGTGTTTTTCTTATCCACTTACTTATGGTAAGAAAAACACGGACCATATTGCACAATACTTTTCTTTCCGTCAACCACCGATTATGACATCCAAAAGCTGGATTTCAATTTGGGAAAAACATCACAAATCCTCCATCCATCCTGTATCGCCGAGTATTAGGAAATGGAGGAATTGGTAGGAATGTTTCTGCTACGTATAAAACTTTCCGCTTCGTGTCATAGTTCTGGAAATCTAAAAACGATAACCGCGTGAATCGCGAATCGAATCCGCTGCCAAAAACTAGTCCAACTTAATTATGGACTTTATAATTTCCTGATTTTATTAAGCTGTGTATTCACAATACAAATATTAGTACTATATTTATTTACTAGCGACCCATCCCGGCTTCGCACGGGTGCATGTATTGTACATATAAACCTTCCTCTTGAATCATTCTATCTATTTAAAAAAATCGCATTAAAATCGATTGCGTTTAATGATAAATCATTAAAACAACGCAACTGATTTTAATGCAATTTTAGTGAGCATACATAGGGATATAGGGACAGCGATTTTAATTTATACTACATAGCGGTCGCCCGCAGCTCTCCCCGCGAGGATATCGGTTATCGCTGCAAAACGCGAAACAAAATATATTTGTAAGAATTGTGGGCTTTGGCCTGATGGTGATAAAAGGTTACCAATGAGATGATACACGTAGCCCTTCAATTTTAAAAGTGGGCATATCATTACCTAGCCTTATTTCTTTTGCGCCAAAAGAAGTAATTTGAAAAAGACTATTGTATTTACGTATATTTATTAAAATGAATGAATTAGGTTCGTCCGCTCATTTCTTGGCAGAACAGTTAGAGCAGATCTTATTCATGACTGACGCTTGTTGTGCATAATCAATCTGCGGATTATAATTTTGAAAGCCAGTCTGTTGCTGTTTGCTAAATTTCGATTGCGAACTTTATTTTGGACAATTGTTGTCTCTCTGCCTGAGCTCTAAGTGGCTGCAAACGCTCGGCAACTGAGAGATCCTTACAGTTTGTTCATGAAGACGTTGGAAACGCTCCAGCCTCGACTCTCGTGCACGTAACTCAGAGGTTCTCAGATTGTGTTGTGCAAGGCGTTGCGAATGTTCGACACTCGACTCTCGCGTACCTGAGAGTTTCTCCGATTTTGTTCAGCAAGGCGTTGTGAACATTCAGGTGAAGATTCTCCCATACGACGTATTCTTACTACCCGTGCTTGAGAACTTTGTTTAGAAAGTTGAGACCTGGCTCTCTTATACATTTTCAAATGTTTAAGAAAATGTTAATGTAAATGTTATTCCAGCTCTGAAAATGACCGTTGTTTAGCCCTGAAAAGAACTGTTGGTTAGCCCTGATAAGAACTGTTGGTTAGCCCTGAAAATAACTGTTGATTAGCTCTGAGAGGAACTGCTGTATACTTCTGAGAAGATCTTTTGCGTAGGTGTAGTTTTAAGAACGAAATCTAAAAAAAATCGAACAAAAATTACATATTAGACTTCACGCACGACCGCTGCGTAGGGAGCCGACCTCGCGTCTGAGCCGCGCGGGGACCTTACTCATAGATATAAACTCCCGCAACGAACGGGCCGTGCAGCAGAAATCGTAATATTTTAATTTCGCCATAACTTCAAAACCAAACGTTCAATTATAATCATTTAAAGACCAAATATTATCTACATAAACTGTACTTAGTGATGAAATAATTTATTATGATAAGGATTAATAGCATGAGTAAAATAAAAGCGTTTAAATGTAGTCCAAAAAAAATTAAGATTTTTAATTTATTTTAATTGGGGTCAATTTTAGGGTTCCGTACCTTAAAGATAAAACGGAACCCTATTCATGAGACTTTGTTATCCATCTGTCCGTCCGTCCATCTGTCTGTCCGTCTATCTGACACCAGGCTGTATCTCATAAACCGTAATAGCTGGACAGTTGAAATTTTCAGAGATTATGTATTTCTGTTGCCGCTATAACAACAAATACTAAAAATAAAATATTTAAGGGGGATTCCATACAACAAACCTGATTTTTTGCCGTTTTCAAAGATAATGGCACGGATCCCTTCACCCGCAAGCCCGAGTCGCACTTGGTAAATTTTTTTTTAAATAAGACTTGTACTGACTGTGCTCATTCTGTTCATCTCTGTTTTCAAATTCATAGTGATGAATACATTTGTATCGAAATAAGGAGAACTTTTCTATAAGACAGTCTTTGATATACCTACATATGATATGTGCCCAGCTAGTGAGTACGTGGCTTAATTCAGTTTATTTTCTTTACACATCGTTTCTGCGGGCCGCAAGTGCAAGTTTATCGTTTATACTCTAGATTTTATAGCCGATGATAAATCTAGCGAACTGTTGGAGATAATTAAATTTCATTAAACTTACCGACCGCCGCGGATTGGCTCGTATAGAATTATAGCTATACAGATAGAATTTTAATTAATTACTACAGTTTCTTGAAAGTTATTATGACGTAAATATATAAAGGTGTAGGGACGTTCTTTGTACAATTTCAATGAGATAAAATCTAATTTTATTGAAGAAGATCCTGTTATCATCTAGAGGGATTTATTCCAATTTCAGGCCTATTATTGAGAGTTTTTTTACAGATATAACCTTAGCTTTATTCCACATGGGAATCAAATCCGGGATTGAAATATCAACAACAATGTGACCACAATAAATTTAGTCTATTATTGGAGTCATGTTTTATTATGATTTGATATATTTTTGTGTCTGCATACCCATAGAGTCCGGGCAGATCATTAACAGACAGCAGGAACAGAGTTGCAGAGAGAACAGATCGCTGAAGTGAAGTGAAAGAAGACGGTTAGATTTTTGGCAGTAAAACTCTGATACGCTTTCCCCTCTTCTTCATCATCACCATGATTAGCCTATAGGACTCCACTGCTGGACATGGGCCTTCCCTAGTTCACGCCACTCAACACTCGATTTTCGGTAACTCTCATCCAATCGGGATGTTTCCTGGGTAAAAAAAAATTGATTCTATTTAGTCCGTCATTCAGATTATAGAAAAATATTGGATACGTATATTTTGTTTTATCAAACCAATAAAAATTGACAAATATAAAAGGCATCAAAGATCAGGAGTGGTGGCTGGTGACATCACTGGTCGCTAAAAAGTGTAGCGTGCAGTGACGTCACACGAGTTTTCAACGCACTGTGTTGTCTTCATTTTTTGTTTATAAGAAAAAAGAAAAAATACGTGTCTAGTATTTTTTGGAAATCTGACTGACGGACTAATTAGTTTTTTTTAGTCAAATGCCCTATTACTACTAGTCATCCCGCGATGATTACCCATCTTGAAAAACAAAAGCTGTTTTTTATACCTATGCAGGTAGATTGCTGGTACTAGAAGTAATGACGCTTATTAATTCATACGTGAATGGTTTTTGTCAGCCTGAATGTACGTATGTAATGCCTTAAGAGTGGACTCTAGTGCAGAGGAATTTGAGAAAAAGGTATTTGAAGAAACTATTGCCGTTGCGCTGCTTTCAACCTTTCAACGTAAAGTGCGAAAGGGACAGTTGCAACTCGGGCTGATTTTACCTACAAAAACGTTGACCAAAAGATGAAAAGAAGAATAAGAAAAGATTTCTTATTCCGCGGAATAAGAAAAGATTTCTTATTCCGCTGTTTTCTTTTTCAAAACTCGTTAAATCTCAATTATTTTTATCAAAATTTAGAGGATGAGTATACCTATGCCTCCATTATTTTCTATTTTGTTAAAAACTCATCACATTTGTGTTATAGTCGTCTGAACATCGCGGTAAAAATGGTTTATTTTTCGGAGTTTTGAAACATCATATTTCTTTTATTAATTAAGTTTTTGAAAAAATGACAGGGGCGGGGCACGTGTAATCAAGGTGTGAAATTGTAGAAAAAATCATTGCTCTAAAAGTGTTATCCACGAAGAAAACAACGGAATACGTTTATATGGAGAAAACGTCACTAGAGTAGATATGTTGGTATTTATTTATCTATTGTTTTGATTCAAAAGCAAATTAAAAAACATATTCTCTCTTTCTTGGTTTCAATGGTATTAGATTTTAATTTATCACATTTTAACTAATAGGTAGATCGCAGGATGAAGAGTTCTATTGCACATAAAAAGAAAGTGAATTTATCAGTACGTTTAGGTATATATTTCATCAAGATTGAAAACCCGTTACTTGGTGCGGGTACATATCCATAGAAAAAATAAATGGCTTGTGGTCCTACATGGTAGCAATAAAAACAAAACAAATGCGAAATGGGTACCGAAAATAAGAAATACACCTCGAGGACAACATAACGAATTTAGGTAGGAATAAAACTAACGTCCCAACTTTCCGTACATAAAAAATTTAATGAAACAAAGGATTTTCTTTTGTCCAGTGAATTATTATCGAATAAAATACTGGCGACAGGGAAGAAAAGTTACACCCCGTAAAGGGGCTGAGGGATACCGTTGCCGACGGAGGTCACACGAGATTTTATTCCACGAAATACAAAGGAGACTTGCCGTCACGACATGCTTGTGGCCATAAACAAACAAAAAAATTGCACTGCTAAGAAAAATGTGAGCGACATAAATCGTAGGAACGTATTTCTCTTTTAGTTTGTGAGAAAATACTGGTCAGTCTAACAATCTGGATCGTAATATCGTGTGTGTAGCATAAAACTTACTTTTTCAGGATAAGTACATATAATAATTTAATGAATGAATTTCACACTCACAGGCAATATTCATAGGCTGAATATTGCTCGAAGGTGTCTTTTTTAGTATTCGTCCGCTTTTCCCGACCACAAAAATAGAAGATGAAGATCTGTCAGTGTTCACATGTTTGGGTTCATATCTGATTAGACTATTGGTCAAAATGATTCAATAAATCTTAATGCACTGGATTAAAAAATTTAAAAAGAATATAAAATGTGATCAGAGTAATAAAATCAAAAATGCTTACGATCTTATGAATTAATCTCTGGAATGCCATTCAGATAAGTTCCTTTTTCACTCAACGGTTTTCTTCCCGTGTCAGTTAAAATGGAAATTACGAGTACATCCATTAAAGCAAGATTTATGGCACAATGATTACCTTTAAGAGGTACTTTAATATGCACTCTGAGAGAACACGTACGTCGAACCATTTCAATAGTATATCTATGCCTGACGGAAATCTGTTCCACATATAATAGCGTACCTAATAGTAGGATTTTATGCATTGTTTCTGAAGATTTAGCAAATTATTAATTTCTGAACGTATTTGTGTTTATGTAAAAGCTTTTAATAACCACTTGTACCTACATCGCAATGTCCTGAATAACTACACAGGTTGTCATTAATGTATTTTTATTTCTTACTGCATAGGTACTTATCCTGCTGTCCAGTAATACCTGACAGTAACGAAAGAAATTATAAATAATCGAATCAACGATGAGGTTTACCATAATAATGGTAAAACTTATCTGAATTAAGATCGCCTCAATGAATATTCCATTTGAGTGCCGTAACAATTTAAAGTGTAGAACAGTCCAGCTTTTCTCGTAGAATCCTAAAGCTAAGCGGTATCAAGTCAGCAGTAGGTTCAGGTGGGTGCCACAGCCAATTGCACTGACGTAATCTCTTAATTGCCTCTTACGGGAATTAATGGTTAATTGCTAGTCCACATGATGCAGTAGTGGCTCTAATCTTTAAACTGTGCAGTTGTGGAGTTGAATGTGCTTTCGCAGCTTGAAAGCACAGCATGGTTTTGTTTGAGAAGCAGGTTTCATTGTTTTGTAAATATGTCAGTCTATCCGGTGAGAGGAATAAAATAAGTTCCTCGAAATATTGATTTTCGAAATTACGTATAACTATCTAAAACGGCTGGTGGCAAAAATGTCGCAACATCTATTCCAAGAATATCCATAACTTTGAATTTCAAAATATCTTTAAGAAAAAGTTTCCTTAGTTCTAAAAGTTTTCCTCATACGTATTCAATATCACGGCATGTAACGTCTCATAAGAAAAAAAGAAAGCACGAAGAACTATTTACATAGCCCAGTGTTTACGTGTGAAAGATTGTCAAACTAGTTGGGACAAATCTTAGAGGCGCCGCGGGACTTTCAGTACCTATCTATTTAGAGCTTAAAGTCTAGTGTGCGCCGGAGCGAGTATTAACACGTTCATGTAACTTGTGCGGATACACTTATGTAAACTTATGTACTACAAACTTGGCTTTATTATGAGAGGAAAATAAACACGAGTGAAAGTTCTCCTGTCAAAATAGGAGTTATTGTTGGAATTTTTGTTATTCTAGGTTCTAATAAAAATGAAGTGTGGTCTGAGAAACGAAAACAAACAAAATACGTAAGCAGCAAAAAGAGAAAAATGAAAGAAAACAAAACAAAATGCGATCAATTATATGAGTGTGTGTATGTATGTACGTGTGTGTGCGTGCAAGGATATAAGTGGGCCCGGGCGTGGGTGAGTGAGTGCAAGCGTGTGTGTGGGTGTGTGTCTGCATATTCTTCATCAACATCTTAAGTGTCCGCTCATTGGATAACAACTCAAGAATATTAGTTTTCTTTGCTTCACCTATATTGATACACTAAAGATACATAAATTTACAGATAAGTATATCATCATCATCATCATCATCCGCCTCTACTCGTCCACTGCTGGACATAGGCCTCTTCCATGGCACGCCAACAAGCTCGATCCTGAGCAGTTCTTCGCCAGCCACTACCAGCCACTTTTTTGATGTCGTCGCTCCATCTTGTCCGAGGGCGTCCTACGCTACGTTTGCCGAGACGCGGTCTCCACTCGAGGACTTGTAAACCCCAAGGGTTGTCGGCCCTACGGCATATGTGACCAACCCATTGCCACTTCAGCTTGCTAATCCTCTCAGCCATGTCGGTGACTTTGGTCCTCCGTCGGATCATTTCTGATGCGGTCCTTCAGAGAGACACCCATCATAGCCCGCTCCATAGCTCGCTGAGCAGCTTTGCACTTATGGACTAGTCTGACCGTTAGTGTCCACGTCTCGGCTCCGTAAGTCATGACGGGTAGGACGCACTGGTTGAAGATTTTAGTCTTCAAACATTGGGGTATGGGCGACGAAAATACCCGACGAAGTTTACCAAATGCCGCCCATCGCAGTTGGATCCTTCGATTTGCCTACTTCTCGAAGTTGTTTTTCAAACGGTCCTGGAGTGACCCGTTCATTGACATAATTTTGGTCTTGTCTAAGTTCATCCGGAGACCGATGCGTTGGGAGAAGTCAGCTAAGTTGATCAGCATTTGTTCCAGCTCCTGCTGCGTTTCCACCATGATGACGATATCGTCCGCAAATCGTAAGTGTGAGATGTACTCGCCATTGAAGTTAATGCTCCGACCCTGCCAATCCAGCGGCTTAAACATATCCTCAAGGGCATTGGAGAACAATTTGGGGGAAATAACGTCCCCTTGTCTCACTCCTCGTTTAAGAGGGATATGTTTAGTCTGCTGGTTCTGGACTTGGACGGACATTGTGGCGGCATCGTAAAGACATCTCATCACTTGGATATATCGCGAATCGACTTGGCATCGCTGCAAAGATTCGTACCTGCAGCTTTCAAGAGCTCCGAGGTAATCTCCTCTTTTCCTGGGCCCTTCCCATTTTTAAACTGCCCAAGAGCAAAAACGATTTCAGCTAGGCTCATCTCAGGGAGGTCTTCAGTGTAGTGCCGTGTGAGAATGGCTCTGGAATCTTCGGTACAGGGAACTGGTTTAGGCGCTTGCGAGGTACTCAGCTGACTTTAGAAGGTTGCAACTTCCGCAAGGACCTCCGGCTTCAAAGTAACGACTTTCCCATCCGATGTCGTCAGTTTCGTCAGATGGCTCCTCCCAAGCTTTTGTACGAAGACTTTCGACCCCCGGTTTAGCTCTATCGCTTCCTCTATGGAGCGTGTATTGAAGCTTCGGAGGTCTCGCCTTACCGCTTTTGAGAAGTTCTTATTGAGCCCTGAGTTCTGACGAGGTTGATAATGGGTTTTCTCGTCGATCCTTCATAAGCCGGAGAGTCTCCTGCGAAAGTTTAGACCTTCTGCCAGTTCGCTTCATCCCGCTGATTGGCGCCTTCTTTTCGCAAGATTCCAACTTCCCGATCGACGTCCTGGTCAATCTCAACGTCGACTGTGATTTCCAAGGCTGCTGAGGGTGGTCAGTTGTTCTTGGGTTTGGCGGCCTGACGTAACCCGGGAATTCCTAGCACCCCCTGCCCTGAGGTTACCATGGCCGCCGCCATGCCCAGGGATATCAACTCTACTACCACGCTGGCGTCTGGCTAGCGTGGTAGTAGAGTTTATTTATATTTTACTAACTGCGGAAATGTAAATATAAATCATCATTATCATCATCATTATCAACCTTTTATCGTCCCACTGCTGGGCACAGGTCTCCTCTCATACAGAGAAGGATTGAGCGTAATCACCATGCTTGCTCAATGCGGGTTGGCGATTTCAGACTTCAGGTCCAGGTTTCCTCAAGATGTTTTCCTTCACCTTTAGTCATTGGTGTCCAAGACATACTTAGAAATACTTTAGAAAAGTTATATTTGTACTTGCCTGACCTGGAATCGAACCCGCGCACCCATACTTGAGAGGCTGGTGTTTTAACCACTAGGCCACCACGACATATAAATATAAATATAAATATAAATATAAATATAAATATAAATATAAATATAAATATAAATATAAATATAAATATAAATATAAATATAAATATAAATATAAATATAAATATAAATATAAATATAAATATAAATATAAATATAAATATAAATATAAATATAAATATAAATATAAATATAAATATAAATATAAATATAAATATAAATATAAATATAAATATAAATATAAATATAAATATAAATATAAATATAAATATAAATATAAATATAAATATAAATATAAATATAAATATAAATATAAATATAAATATAAATATAAATATAAATATAAATATAAATATAAATATAAATATAAATATAAATATAAATATAAATATAAATATAAATATAAATATAAATATAAATATAAATATAAATATAAATATAAATATAAATATAAATTATTATTTATTATAAGTTCGAGACTTGGGTTATGGGATGCTAACTCAACGATGCTATATTCCAATCAGGAAAATATCGTTTTCCATCATGACCTGGCCGGGGATCGGACCCGAGGCCTCCACGTCGCAGGCAGGCGTGTTGACCGCTGCCCCACGGAGGACGACAAAATGCTATATTTAAATGAAATAAGGATGTACTCGTATGAAATTTTTATTTCACATTGGTTAAATTTGTGTAAAATGTTCATAGTTATAATAAAAATTGATAAATATAATAAGTATAGCATAGAGTTCATTATTATTTTTAAAACAGTGAGTAAAATTAATACGCTCTTTATTACAATTAACCTCCTTTTATCTCTAATCTTGCATTGAACCTGTGTCTAATTATGCCAAAATTATTTTAGTCAAGTTAGCCAAACAACTTCCGAATTAAATTCCCATACATCTGGTACAATGTGGGGGCTTGTTACTCCCCGCCATCATCTAATAATAAGAACAAATAGTTCATCTCATAGTTTCAATTCTATTAGCAAGTCTACAGAAACCTGACTCCAAGTAACGTCTTACGTAAATTTAATATGAAACTCTCTGTTGAATTAAGGAGTATTCATATTCAAATTATTTGAAGGCATCCTAGTTAGACGTAGGTGTCTCTTACGACGTTGTAAGATGTCTAAGACTCGACTGTTTGCCAGCGGTGGGAATTGTAGGCAGGTTCACTTGAGTGGTACGTTTTGGGTAACTATTGAATATGTCATGGTAGTCAATACTTGCGTAAGTGCCATTTGAGGCAATGCATGCAGCACTTCCGACGTTTCGACTGGAACGGGCCGGGGCTGTCCTAAGGAGGCTCCTCCCCAATCGAAGGAACGAAACGCCTCCTCCGGAGGCTCCTCGCGGGGCCATGGCCCTTTAAGGGGCACCGTTGTGGCCGCGGTCGCTAAGGTAGGTCGTTCAACTGATCTCGCAACCAAGTGCTGGACACGCTACAATAGCGGCGATAAGTCCCCTTTTTGAGGAGTGGCTAGAGAGGCGCCACGGCGCCCTCACCTTCCGCCTGACGCAGGTTCAGGTCCTCACCGCCACACTACCTGCCTGCACGGAGGGTTGTTCGAAAGAGATATCGTGGCACAGACAAATCGGCAGAATGAGGTAAATTAACAAGATCAATGTGGAAATCATAATAGTTAGCAAAGTCCCATCCTCTGAAATATTGAAGGGAAAATAACGATAATATAACATTATACTTGTAATCCTCAAAGGTTTAGGGAAATATATACACCCACATTTCACCTGTTAGTTTTAGGAAAAAATCCAGCCACAAAATAAATGTAGAAAAGTGATGCAAATGAACAATTGTTTAATAATAACAGAGGAAGTAATTTTCAGTAAATAAATCATTTAATGAAAATGACTAAATTACTTTTATAGATATAAACCAATCAATTATTTAAATACCCACCGGCATAGTCTTGCATTATTTTTCAAATCAAAAGTACACATAGTATTCCATTTCAGCACTTTTGAGATGAACTTCAAGACTATAGAACCAAGCGAAAAACACGTACCTATTAATAATAAAATAATATATCTGAATCAAATCTTCTTATCTCGAATTGAAAATCATTGGTTGCGTTGAATCCTAGTCGATCCTATGCAAGGGGAAGCCGAGATCCGATTTTAACTAGATTGAGTTTTATAAAATGTCTACCTTTAGTCGGAATGGTACCTATAATACGGGTTATGTAAATCCAAAATGGGCGACAACAGTATTTCATCATAGGTGTATTCTTGGTTTTATTATACAGATTGCGGACTGTGAATCACATTTATTGAATCATGTAGTGCACATTATTATTTTAAAAATAATAACAATTAATACTCTAGTCGTGGGATCTTTTTCGTTTTAGTATTGAACAATATTAAATTTATTTTTTTATTATTTTGTAACAATCCTATAAAATTGTGGTGAATTGCATAAGCCATTGGCCGGCGCGTATGCCTTATTATTACGGGGCTATTATTTTGTAATAAAATTTACTTTAAAACATGATCGAAACATTCATTTTAAAATTTTTAGGATATACAACAATTATTACAATTTTATTTTAAGAAACTGTTAACGACTTATACAACGTGTAACATAAAGGGTATATACATACCAAGGGCATGGCATCTTTACATGATATCAAATGATATCGGAAGGTTTTCAACTCAAAATAAAATACTCAAAAAATTATACTAAATTTTCGGTTCCGTGTGTTTCTTAAATTCAAATCATAACAAATGTGCACCACACTACATACGTTAATAACTACTCGTTACACGTCACATTACTTGGCAATATCTTCAAAAATTCTGTGCGCCTAGTATGGTAGTAGCCTATCACAGGCGGTGCTTTTTCTCGTAACTTCCTAACATAAAGAGATAGGATTAAAAAACCCTTCCAATATCGATTGATATCATGTAAAGATGCCATGACCTTGGTATGTATATACCCTTTATGTTACACGTTGTATAACCGCCGTACTTTTAATGTGAAAACCTAAACATCACTCTGCATACGAACTCCTATACTTGCGAATATCGCGTGAGGCACGTCGTTCTCGCAACCACATACTTATGTAATTGTAGTAAGTATTGCAAAGTCTTACTTTATTAAAAAAAAATCTTTTCATATTATCTTTAAACATGACGAGATACTAATGTTTAAAAGAAAGTAGACTACAATAAAATACCTAACTTTTGCTATAGAACGGGTAGTCTAGCGACTTGTTTCCAGCGATACGGGCTTTCATGTTTTAGGTAAATTCCTAGTCCCTTGAAATAAAGTATGTATATTAGTTGTCTACGGTATTTTCAAAATAATTAGGTACCTTTTCATACTTATGTTTACCTTTTTCATGAACGACTATTCGAACACAATTATCGCTGACGTCTAGCCGAATTGTGTTTATTTTGAAGAATAAGCCTATACGAATATTTCTGACTACAATTTATTTCCAGACTACTAATTAATAATTACCAGCTTGCTTATCAGTCAACATGAACAAGATAATCCTGGCTTAATAAACTAGCAAATAACGGCAAATTACCTACAGTCCAGGATTGCGCGGCAATAACATTAATTGATTTCCATTCGATGCACCTGATGCTTCTGCGTTTAAATATTGTATGCTTATTGTTAATAGTTTTGTTATTATATAAATTGAGGGAAACTTGTTACTTGTTCCAAACTTGATGATACAAGACTTAATAATCTTGGAATTTGATTTTCCAGACATAAAATGGCGAAAACTATAGTTACTGTGGTAAAAAGAATTCCAGTTTATATAGTAGTTAACAGTGGTTAAAAGGCTTATTTATTACGAAACCTTTGAAATAATTATTGTTTACAATTCGACCTTGAAACTTTTTAGCTCCTAGTTTCAAAAGCTGACGTTTCAAGCTGACTACATTTACAATTCAAAAGCTTGGCCATTAACTACGTCTTTTATTGTTAAAAATAGGCCTAATTTCAGGTTTATTTACTTAAAACATAAAAGGTCAACTATCAGTAGTTCGTCAAACATTCAGTTTTAACTGACGTTAATGGCCGTTTTGTGAGCATGTGTAGTTAACTAAGCTTAATTAAGTGAACCTGCGCCTTAACGGCTCATTGTTGTGGCTCCCATAGCATCCTCGAATAACTACTTAATGAGATATATGTATAGCCCTTATGCTGTACGTACACACTGCTGAGTCCAATGATACATATAATATTTTCTTTCTTTAAAAAAAAGTTGCCCCAGAAAGAAACTCCTGTATCGTGTGTGTGTTTACAAACATTTGGACATACACAAACACCCACACCCGGGACAACTACCTGTAGGTAATAAAAATATTTTTTGGGTGCGGGAATCGAACCCGCGATACGCAGCACAGCCACGATCACTCAGCCACTCCACTAGCCGTGTCATCGTATTGTTTGATTATGTTTTTACTTTTTGTGAAAATGCTCAACAAAGTTTATTGTATGTTTGGTACAAATTTGACAACAATAAAATCTACTGAGACTTACTAGGTATGTATTACATGTAGGTATGTAGATATAAGAGAGTTCTTAATTGGCAAAACTTACGCTTATTTAGTTTTACTTCTACTTTTTAGCCTATAGAGGTCCACTGCTGGGCAAAGGCCTCCTCCAAGGCTTTCCATAATGACCGGTTTTGTGCCGCCCGCATCCATCGGCTTCCCGCGATCTCCAGGTCATCGGTCCATCTTGTTGGGGACCTCTTTACGCTGCGTGTACGGTACGTGCACACCAGAACCTTACTGCCCCATTGGACATCGGTTCTACGAGTCTCGCCTACTGCCACTTAATTTTAGCGACTTGAAATTAGTCGAATTTAGTTACTTTCAGTAAAATATATTTATGAACTCAGTTCATCCTGATCTTACCTGTATATGTATATCATCATAGGTTCGCTATTTGTTCATTCACAACCAAAATTCATACATAAACTGACGACTTGTTCGAAGGGGGCTGTCTTCGGATAGCACCACTACGACAACAATTATACAATTTTGGTTTCTACTTCAGCACGTCACCTGCTAATATCGTTACATATTCCTAAATATCCTTTCATATTACTTTTATGAGCAACACCCTCCCAATTGAATACAGAAATCAAGATAAAATGAGTTTTCAAGCAACTCCGAAATACAAAATTGCCAATACAATCCCCAAAATGCTACAGCGTATGCAAAATTCTTTCCAAAGTTTTATGTATGCAAACGTGCGGCTAAACTCTTGGCAGAGGGGTGAATAAAAATCTAATCGCCGAAGCCAATATTAAGTTTAGTTCCAAAATATAATTGATTTTATTGCCCGTTCCCTCTGAAAATTTGCTTGAGGGGAATATTATTATGTTTGCGATCAAATTCTGATAGAAGGAATAACGATATGAAAATTAGGGATGTGTGAATAAAATAAATTGAAATATGGTAAGTGTCAATAAGCTTATAGGTATACAACATTGTAGATTTTATATATAAGAAAGTTCGTCGGTTTTCATAGTTAACTAGGCTGAAAAGCTGACTATTACTTTATAGAGATTAAGTAAAAGCAAGCCGATATTTTACAGAGTTCAAGAAAAAGCAAGGAAATATTTGTAATGTTCATTTGTGGCAAACTGTATCCAAAAATAATAGTCTAAACCGGTGGTAATTTTTCTTAATTTTAATAAGTATTTAATAAACAGATAATTAGGTAAATCATTTTTTCTGATGAAGTACTTACTTATTAAATAACAGTCGCACAGGACGTCTGTCCCTAGTATGCGTAACCTAACCCATTCATATCAGGTACGGGTATACTGGTATTGTGCATCTGGTTAAACTCGTTGGAAGTAAGAAGAGGTTTTGACTAGCTCACCGTAGCTTGTGAGACATTACGGAGACGTATAGACTGCCCAGAGCTCCATGGTCTTTTCTGCCGACTATTTGTGCCTGACAAATATGTCGGCCACCGTCAAAGCCGCAGGCACAATCTTTTTGCGCAACTCCCCGCAAAAACGGTAGCCAGAGCTGAATCCCCGGTCTGTCGTACCTTAAAAGTGCCGAATGCCCTTCTGATGGCAAACCCTGAATGTGACGTGTTTGCGGATGAATGGAAGAAGCTTGTGCGTGTATGTTTGGTCTTCTGTGAAAGAAAGTATGCGAGAGAGTCCACCATTCCATATTAGTTTTAGTAGTAGTTTTTAAGCTAATTAATGTAATTGTTTGTCTCTATGTTAGTTAATGTAATTGGTTTTGTATCGTTTGGTGCTTCTAGGAGCATGTTGTTTTATCTGTAGGCAAAAGCACATGGCTTGATACAGTAAATTTAAGTTGTGAAACTTTAACGGCCGTGTGTATCACTTTACTTGTTTTACTGTTATTAAATTTTCGCGATAACGTTGTCGGCTCGCTGGCCTATTAAAGAAGAATTGTTGGCAGTCGGGTGAATTTATTTCCAGGTGTTTATAGACTAAGGATCCCTGAAGATTGCTTTTAATTAAATTTGAATGTAGGCCTATTGTTCTGTAGCTTGATAAGGCAGGTTTTTAGTTGAGTTTTGAGGGAAGACCCGGGTAGTAAGTAATACATAAGAATTTGTTCGTGTGTGTTTACTCTTTGTGTAAGTAGGTGAGTGTGCGCGTTTCGTGGTTTTCTGTTATGTAGTACTTGGTTAGTCGAGTGGTACTAACGGGGAGTTACGGTTAAAGGTGTAAAGTTAATTACTGGTTTATTTATGCTGTTACTCTGGAAATAAACCTCTGAAATATATGTATACTAGCGACCCGGCCCGACTTCCCATGGGTGCAATGCATGAACATTGTATAAGAAACACAGCGGCCCCCCGTTCCCGCCACCCTGGCCGATCGGCACCGCCACAAACGCGAAACCCCGCAATTTTTAAATCTGTAATATCTTCGAAAATATTAATTTAAATCATATGCTGTAAAGGGCGATATAGATCTATACTATTTTTGTATGCCTTTTCAATGTGTACAATATTTAGTACATTATTATCATAAATCTCGTAGGGTTCAGCCTGCGTTTCACTGCAAACGCGGAAAAAATGTAATTTTTTACGACATCACATTAGAAACCCCAAAACTAATAGTATTTCTCCACTATTTAATGGATGTTTTTCTACATATAAACCTTCCTCTTTAATCACTCTATCTATTAAAAAAACCGTATCAAAGCCCGTTGAGTGATTTTAAAGCTTTAATCATACGTAGGGACATAGGGAAAGTGAAAGCGACTTTGTTTTATACTATGTAGTGTTAACGAAGACTAATTTATAGCATACATAAAACACACATTTATATCTAAAATGGAACATACGCGCAGATAAATAAAGGGCATTTGTCGGTGTATAACCTTTCAACTTTATTGATCATTATTTAAAATACCTATTGCAAACTGTTTTCTTTCAAAACCATTTCAGTAACGAGAGATTGCTAAATTGAAAGTAATTATGGCTTTATTCTGCTCTGTTTGTTATCAAATCCAGCAACACCGCTGGGAATTGAAGTATATTACAAACTAGGTTGAGAATAAATTCTAGATAAAATTTGGCTAGACACTGCGACAGGTGAATGAGATTTTAGGTTCGACGTGCACTCGAGAGAATTTGAAAATACTGTAGAAAATACTGTATAAACCATTGCTGTAGAAATTTATGTGTATTAAGAATATACCTATGTAAATATTTGCGCTATGGATGATTGAGCAAATATACAATATGTAAAGAAAACGCTGTCCGATCCGTGAAGGTATTGTTAGGTATCGTTAACTGATCACAATAATGCCTACAAGCCGGGCTAAACTTAAAAAAATCCCCCTAAAAATAAATATTATTTCGAAAAAGCGAGGTAACTATAAATATGTGCCGTAGGCAACACGGTAGGCATAAATGCGCGGGTGAAGGGGGGCAGCGCACGCAGCACGTGGTCGCTTCACTCATAATAATACTGTTGAAAATGGTGTGGCCATTTTTTTTTAAATTGCCACATTTTGGGGAGGTTGGAATTAATTCTCGAAAAAAAAAAGATTATTTCTAAATTCATTAATATTGTTACCTATCCTTTATTATCTCTTTGGGTCGGACGGGGTTTTCTTTACATATTGTACAAGTGGGCAGATAGTAATACCGACTTCAAGTTTGTCATTTCTGCTTCATCATCATCATCCACAATCGGGCGTCACTCAGTGCTGGGCCTCGATATTTTCGTGGGGATTCTCTTTTTTGCCATATTCATTCAGATTTTACTCGTGATGACCAATATCGTTCATAAAATTTTGCTTTTCATCAAGAAATTCCAAATAAATACCATTTATGTCAGCCAATATAACTAAAAAAAAAAATGCAAATAACAACTTACCACTAAGTAAAAGCCTCTAGGCATGAGAGCGTGACAGCTTATAAATTTATGCTTTGCTGGGTTCTGTTCACATAGCTCATTTGAAGTTACAAATGATAAATAAACTAGGATCAACGAAATAAAATAAATAAACCAGTTAATACTAATAAAAAACTACAGGAAAAGTATGGCAAAGCAAGGAGCTTTACGGGCAGTTCTGTCGGGCTCCTCAAGAGCGCGGTGTAGACTTCTCAGCATCTGTCGACTTCCTGCCTACGATTTGGTAACCTTTTCGGGGAAACTGAAGGTTTCGTCTGTGCAATTATGGACGAAGTTATCATGACAAATAACTACCGTAGATATTTTATGAAGGACGGGACGGTTGATGTGTGTCGGGCATGTCACTATCCGAGTGAGTCCATTAGATATTATTATCTCTGGGTACTCTCATCTGGTTAACGGCGAGTTATTTGCACAGTTATAACCAAGTAGCTACGATTTTTTAATAAGCAACTTGCTTTGAACTCGTGGATTCTGAGGTACCGTATTATAAGACCCAGTTGTTGAGAATGGCCATGTCTTGCTGTACTCTGATCGGTCTATTATTTATTATAGGACTATTATCGCAAATAAGCCTGATATGGAGGTGAGAGATCAATTAGCGCACCTCGCAATGATTGTCGATGTTATTATCCAATATGACAAGAATCTCGTGAAAGCTGAGAAAGAGAAGCAAATAATATCTTAACTTGGCTAAAATCACGACTTGGCCCACGAAGTTGTTGACATGTGGCATGTGAACTCGGCCGTCATTGTGCCGATTGTCGTATCAGCCAATGAGACGATAGCCTCGATTAAAATCTAACGAGGCTCTCGTTAAGCGGTTGGATCAAATGCTTGAAGACAAAAGACAGTTTTTTTTATGTTATACACTAGTGCCGTAATAATCCCACCTAATAGTAAGCAGTGATGCATCGTTGATGGTAAAATGCACTAGTTTATTAAGAGCCTATTCAGTCTAGCCATGAAATAACTTAAATCATAATCAGACGGGAAGGACCGGAAGAACCGTAGGCAAATTGTTAAAGTTACTCGATGTACACGGTACTAAAGAGAAAGCCAAACGCTTCGCCCAGGTCGTAGTGGTGTCAGTACTTTTCGATAGGTAGGTACGGCCCGCTTCGTGAGGAATTTCCTGTATTTGGTGCTCTAACCACCGGTAGCTGCTGCCCTGCTCTCGACGTTGGTGGATCACTATTTTTTTATATTTTTGTACATATCTATTAAATTTTAAGAAGTATAAAAAAAAAAGTTCTTTTTAAATATTTTGCTATACCTTGCTGTTCTGTGGTATTTGTCCGCGTGTACGGGTATATTGATAGGATAGGATAAGATATCAGCAGCTGTTTTCCACAGCAGAATGCCGTAGGATATAACCCTCTAAAAATAACTAAAATGGTCTAAACAAGCTGTAACAGCCTCAGTATATTGTAAGATCCGCGCCTTCCTACTAGGCTCGTTATTTATTTCTCTCCCCACGTGAATTTATGTTATTTTTATTTAAAAAAAAAAAAAATAACAAAAAAAAAAAACTGCTGAGCCTATAGTTTCAAGCAGCTCTAAGACGATGTTGGGTCCTAGATCTCTACAGTTAGGTAAGGTGAATTTTACACATTTCATTTTCTTCGTATTGATAACTAGGTTATTAGACATACACCAATGCGTAACTATTGAGAGTGCACGGTTTACGAAATACTGTCTATTTCTGTCTAATTTAAAATAGAAGAGGTATCATTTGTAACCAGTATTACAGTTACAATTTAAATAAAACGGTAAATCATTGACATATATTCCAAAAACAAAAATGGACCATGTAATGAGTCTTGCGGTACATCTAATTGAACAGGTTAGCCTGGAAGATTTCAATTCATTAACATCTACACATTGGAATCTCTTATGTAAATAAGAATTTATTATTTTTGGAGTTTTATTTTAGACACCGTAATGACGTAAATTTACATGAAAGTATACCATGGTGCACGTAATTAAAAGCTTAGAAGAGATCACAGAAAATTCCAACAGCATTTTGAGAATTCTCCTATGCGTTCAATATATGTTTCAGCAGAGCAACACCCGCGTCTGTAATCGAATGACCCTTTGTAAAGCTGTCTTTCATTATCCAGGCGGTTATTTAAATTAAAAAGATTAATTGCCTTAGAAAGCGACTTGAGAGTGAGCGTTTGAGTATGCATTTTTCAAATATTTTGCTAAATTCAGGTAAGATAGTAATGAGCCTGAAATTGCCAACCATCTATACATATAATAAAACAGTAGGACCCGGTGTGTCTGTACATTGAAGATAATTGACAAAAATGGAGTCAGGGCGATAAAAGAAAACCAATGAAACACAAAAATTTTTTTTTTGAATTTTTTGTCTGTCTGTCTGTCTGTCTGTCTGTTTGTTCGAGCACATCTTCGTAACTACTGAATGGATTTTTATGCGGTTTTCACTAATGAAGAATGCACACTCCCGGGCAGTGTATAGGCTTTATTTCATCAAAATCGGACAACAGACAAAAAAGTCAGTCTAGGTAACAATATTTGGAAAATCACTTAACTACCATTTGCTTATCGATCAACTCAGTTCAAGTATAAGTACTTAATGCACATATGAATTTACTAACAAACAAACAAACTAACTAACAAAAACTGGCCTCATTGCATTTTTATCATCAACATAAAGTTTTAAGCAAAAAGTTTTAACGATCACTTATCATTTCTAATTCGTATCCATCAATCGAAATATAGTTTCAAAATTAATTTTATATTTGTGCTTTTTAATAGGTAAAAAATCTCAAAAAAAATTTATTGATTATCGAAAATTTCAAGTAACAAAAAGAAACAAAAGAAACTATTAGGTGCGCTGCTCACGTTTTTTAGTACATATAAAATCCAATAGATGTCACTGTGCGATTTTATCATTTCTAATTCGTATCCATCAATCGAAATATAGTTTCAAAATTAATTTTATATTTGTGCTTTTTAATAGGTAAAAAATCTCAAAAGAAATTTATTGATTATCGAAAATTTCAAGTAACAAAAAGAAACTATTAGGTGCGCTACTCACGTTTTTTAGTACATATAAAATCCAATAGATGTCACTGTGCGATTTTAAAACGCGCTATCGTTATGTTTTCGCCAGTCTACTTAAGTATCACATCGCGGCTGACATACGTACTTAAAAGTTAAAAAAGGAAAAGAATTATTGGTGTGGATTTAGATTGTGGATTTAAATATAACAACTTACCTGCTACGAATACGGATATTTAGAGATTGCTTTGCGATTTGGATTACTTGGTTTAGAGGATATAAATAGGATTGTGTTTAACGTTTTTATTTGGCTTTCTTCTTCGAAATTTTTATTTTGTTAAAAATAATAATACAATACTTAGAAAATGACCCGAAAAAGGTCTAATCTATCTACCTACACCAGAGCATCGAAAAGAATGAGAATGACTAGATCTCAAGAGTCTAATGAAGAGAGGCAAGAACGACTTAGGGCAAGTCGTGAACGTATGTCATTGCATCGCGCGTCAGAAACACCTGTTGAAAGGGATTCTCGATTGACGGCTGATTCTGAACGCCATAGATTGTCTCGCGTCTCAGAAACCTACACTCAAACAGAATATAGATTAAGTGCTGATCGTGAGCGCCATAGGTTATCTCGCGCATCAGAGACGTTCACAGAACGGGAAGTTCGTTTGACTGCTGATCGTGAACGCCATACAATATCGCGCGCATCAGAGACGTTCACAGAACAGGAACTTCGTTTAACTGCTGATCGTGAGCGCCATTCAGTATCGCGCGCATCAGAGACTTTCACAGAACGGGAACTTCGTTTGACTGCTGATCGTGAGCGCCATACAGTATCGCGCGCATCAGAGACTTTCACAGAACGGGAACTTCGTTTGACTGCTGATCGTGAGCGCCATACAGTATCGCGCGCATCAGAGACGTTCACAGAACGGGAACTTCGTTTGACTGCTGATCGTGAGCGCCATACAATATCTCGCACCTCAGAATCCTTTTCGGAACGAGAATCTCGATTGACATCCGACAGGGACCGCCACGAACTGTCTCGCGCTTCGGAAACATTTACGCAGTATGTTGACCGCTTAAGTAATGATCGAGAACGACACAGTATTGCTCGAGCTTTAGAAAGCGATGACCAACATCAACGACGATTAGAAGTAGCTAGAGAAAATTATGAACGCTTGCGTGAAACTCATAACACTTCACTAGAAATGGAAAGGGAGAGAGTAGATGCTTTACGGCGTGCAGAGACAGAAGAACAACGTGAGGATCGCTTACATGCTGATAGACTGCGACACGCACTGAGCAGGATGTCAGTTTCTTCTGAAGATTCTGATGATCCCGAAGAAACAGTAATGGGACATGAAATCCTTTCTTGGATAAATAAAGAAAAGAGTGCTTTCGTTTATACACACATGATAGATTATGCCTCATTTTCTTCCATCGGGGGAATGGTAGTTCAGTGTCAGTTTTGCGATGCTATGAAGTGGCCAAAAGAGACAAGTGGAATGTGTTGCTCAAACGGAAAGGTGCATATTTCTATTTTTAATAACATTCCCGAGATTTTAAAAGCATTGTTGGATGGGGATCATCCACAATCACATCACTTTTTGGAAAATATTCGACAATATAATAGCGCCTTTCAAATGACGTCTTTTGGTGCTAATCAGGTAACGGAAGGATATTTCATGCCTACTTTTAAAATTCAGGGTCAAGTGTATCACCTAATAGGGTCTCTGTTACCCGAAAACGAGCCGAAGTTTCTACAAATTTATTTTGTTTCTGATTATCAAGAACAGGCAAATATAAGAAACCAAAACTTTCCTCAACTGAATGGTAATCTTATAAGGATTCTTCAAAATATGCTGCACGAAGTAAATCCCTATATTCAAAGTTTCAAAACATCATTAGAGTCGTTTCCTCCACAACAAAACAATGAATACAAATTTGTCATTTACGCAGATAAAAGACCCGCAGCTGAACACCGTGGCAGATACAATGCTCCTGTAGCAAACGAAGTTGCAGTGGTATTGTTAGATCAGGAATGTGAGCGTCGTGATATAGTCTTGCGAACTCGAGATGACCGATTGCAACGTATCTGCGAAACCCATCGGGCTTACGACACTTTGCAATATCCATTAATATTCTGCCGTGGTGAAGATGGGTACCATTTTGGCTTAAATCAAATTAACCCCATTACAAGACAGCCTAATTTAAATAAAACAGTATCAGCGCAACAATTTTATGCATATCTTCTGCAAATAAGACGCAACAATTTTATTTACTTGCAAAGATTTCGAGGTTTATTCAATCAGTTCATTGTAGATATGTATGCCAAAATTGAAACAGAACGCTTGGTGTACATACGCACCAATCAAAGACGCTTACGAGCAGAAGAATATGTGCATTTACGAGATGCCTTGCAGCAAGATGCAGATTCAGAAAATCTCGGTCGTTTGGTGATTCTTCCATCCAGCTTTACCGGCGGGCCACGTTATATGCACGAGCGTACGCAAGATGCTTTTTGTTATGTACGAAAGTATGGACGGCCGGATCTTTTCATTACATTTACTACGAATCCAAAATGGGATGAAATAAAACAAGAACTTTTGGCAGGTCAGGCCTCTTATGATCGGCACGATGTAGTCGCAAGAGTCTTTCACTTGAAATTAAAATTGTTGATGGACTTGCTGACTAAAGAGAATGTTTTTGGTTCTTCATTATGCTTCATGTACAGTGTCGAATGGCAAAAGCGCGGCCTTCCGCACGCACATATCCTTCTATGGCTGCAGGAAAAAATTCGTCCCAACGATGTAGACACGTTGATAAGCGCTGAATTCCCGAATCCCAACGAAGATCCAGTACTTTATGAAGTTGTCAAAACGCATATGGTGCATGGACCCTGTGGTACCATAAATAGAAATTCTCCCTGCATGAAAGATGGACGTTGCACGAAAAGGTATCCCCGTGCGCTGACAGAGCACACAGTAACAGGCGAGAACGGATATCCGCTGTACCGACGTCGTTCCCCAGAGCTTGGAGGGTTCACTGCACAAAGTAGAGTACAAGGACAAGAAATAATAATTAGTAATATGTGGGTTGTTCCTTATTCGCCCTTACTTTCCAAAACCTTTGGTGCACATATAAATGTCGAAGTGTGTAATAGTGTATCGGCAATAAAATACATTTGTAAATATGTTAACAAAGGGAGTGACCAAGCGACATTTGCTCTACAGGGAACCGACCGAGATGAAGTCACCAGATACCAAACTGGACGCTACATAAGTACTTCTGAAGCTATATGGCGAATATTAGGATTTTCTATCCACGAAGGTCATCCCACGGTCACACACTTGGATGTTCATTTAGAAAACGGCCAGCGAGTGTATTTTGATCCTGAAAATGTAAGAGAACGTGTAGAAAATCCTCGGCAAACTAAACTTTTGGCATTTTTTAAGCTTTGTCAAGAAGATGATTTTGCTAAAACGCTAACCTACGACGAAGTACCGTCCTATTACACTTTTGACATGCAAAGACGTGTTTTTAATCGACGAAGACGCGGTCAACCAGTGGAAGGATTTCCAGGAGTTTATAGAGATGCTGCACTAGGGCGAGTATATACTGTTCATCCTAACAATAGCGAATGCTATTATTTACGCATGTTGTTGCATACAGTTCGGGGGCCAACTTCTTTTGCCTATTTAAAAACAGTTAATGGCGTCCAATACGCAACATTTCAAGCGGCTTGCCGGGCACTTAATCTTCTTGAAGGAGATCAACACTGGGATAACACCCTCGAAGAAGCCTGTGTCAGTGATATAGATAGTTCAATCCACGAAGACGCGCCCCACTATTTCTCCTAACCGTTTATAGTATATGTGTGCAAGCTTCCGTCAATGTTGAGTGTTATCCGTACACAATAATTATCTATGAGTGCACACCCACACTACAATAAATTGACTAATCAGGAGAGAGCGTCATGGTCAAAGTGAAAGATGCTCTACTTCAATTTTATACTCTTTACCCGACTGCAAGGAAAATTGAGGTGTGGATATTTTATGTGATTATTAGTTAATATACGATTATAATACCATTTTTATATAATAATAGGAGGTAATTAGAGACATAAATGAAATACGTGAAAAAGTTTTATGGAACTTTTTTTATTGAAATAAAAATCGTCAATCACTAGTTTCAGAAATGTCTGATTCAGATTCTGAAGTATCACTGACATTTATCATAAAATTGAAATCAAGATCACAGTGTCTCATGTATTCGTCTTCTATTTTTTCCACGTGCTGACAAGTATTGAACCAGACATCTTTATTTACTCGATCAAATGCTTCATTTAAAATGGGCATAATCGAAGTGTAGTTTTGATTGATATTACGGCTAGCAACGTCGTTTTTTATAATACCCCAAATGTTTTCGATTGGATTTAACTCTGGGTGATAAGGAGGCAGCCGAAGC
Organism: Sesamia inferens; assembly: GCA_037179545.1. NCBI lineage: Eukaryota > Metazoa > Arthropoda > Insecta > Lepidoptera > Noctuidae > Sesamia > Sesamia inferens. The sequence continues at coordinate 26,840,410 of CM073933.1, read as the reverse complement.
ACTGTGAATCCATATTCCTTTAATAATTCGTCAACTCTGTACTTGCGGAAGTTTTCTTTGTTTTTTAATATAAGGTCATAAAGTTCAGGCTTTTTGTAGGTTGGTACAAAATGGATATTTTTTGCATTCAGCCAAGTCTGCATGTCTAATTTGTTGGAGTTGGATGTAGGTATTTTTTCCGAACTAGTATTGTGATAGGCTGCATTATCCAAGACTACCACGGCATCATTTGGGAGATTTGGTATTAGTTTCTCCTTAAGCCACTTTAAGTAATTATCCGAGTTCATATTATCGTGGTAGTCTCCGGATTTGATCTCTGCTCTGTACGTTAACAACGCATTTGGTACGGAACCCTCAGCACTTCCGGCATGTACTATAATTATGCGCACACCCTTTGTTAAATTTTGTTTCATTGCTGTTTTAGAGCCTTTGTCGGCCCAAGATTTTTTTTGCACGTGGTTGGTATGAATATCTGTGTACACTATAGGTCTACCTGCATTACGAAAAGATTTTACCTGTTTTAAATATTTCAATCTTAACATTTGAATATCATGTTTTTCGGTTAGGACCTTCCTATTATTCTCAGTTTTTCTCCATTTATAACCAAGCTTAAGTAACAATGTTCTTAGGGTGGTTCTACATCCATTAAATTGTATACGGTCTTTCAAAATAGTATTAAGTCGTGATAATGTTGGAAATTGATGATGTTCTTTATGGCAGTTTTGGATAGTTCTTCGGACTACACCAATATCAAATTTGTCTAAATTAATTTTTCGTGGTCTTACCCTTCTCTTCTTCAGAGGTGATGTAAAAATAGAAGCACTTCTGCCTGCTAAATTCGAATGCGACGTACTCGCTTCATTTTTAGAATCAATATCCATTTCCGTAGTCGGCTCTGTTGTACGCTCTTCACTTTGGACTACAGAAACTATCGCATCCGTCTCCATAGTTATATTAGACTCCATAGTAGATACTGTAGTTTGCTTTATTGTCTCAGTATAAGCCTTTCTTTCGCGTAGAATTCTAGTCACTGTGCTTTCAGATATTCCAACAGCCTGTGCGGTTCTCCATCGAGCATCAGTGAGTTTTTCTGCAAAATTTTGACTTGCTTCTTTTTTCATGAAATCGTAAACTTTAGAAATAATTTCTCTTGCCTACAATTAAAAAAAAAAAATAAAAAGAAATAACATTAGTCTTACTTTTAAATATAAAATGAAGTCTAGTTAGTAAAATTTAATTTTGAATTAAACTACTTTTCTTTTATTATTTTATGTGTTTCGTAACAATAATTTACATACCTGGCTTTTAAGTACAACACGCTGAGATTTTTTCGACATTTAAAAAAAATATAAAGTAGAGCAACTTTCGTGTCGAGTCTGGATTTTTGAAATACAGGTTGTACTACTTGTGTGCATCGAACTACTGACGGTCCGTGACTGACGCTCGGAGAAAACTCCCCGCGCCCCGCGATCCCCTCAACCTAAAATTGGTGGGGCGCGTCTTCGTGGATTGAACTATCTATAGTCCCAAACGTTTACGTCATTTGTTTGCAGTGATGTTAGTGTTCTGTGGTCTATCGGATGCTCTAGCGCTGTGGCAAAAATATAAGACACAATTATCCGAGGACTTTCTACGCTTGCTTCAACGCAATTCAGACCAGCAAATAGATCCAACTGACGATAGAGTTATAAATAGTTCACTTTTATGTATACAAGACATAGTATTTTCGATTGAGGGTAATTCCTTGACCGACTACGGCCTGCCTAATCCTCAAACTCTACCCAATCAACCACGGGTAAATCGTGAATATAATTCCGAGACGAACTACAATATTGCTGCGTTAACCACCACTGTAAATGATCAGATTGGTTGTTTTACTGTAGAACAAAGAAATATATTCGATGTAGTCATCCAAAGCGTAAATAATAATGAAGGGAATTTATTTTTCTTGGACGCTCCAGGTGGAACGGGAAAGACTTTTTTGATAACAGCAATACTGGCTGAGATTAGGCGGCAAGGTAAGATTGCACTAGCAGTGGCTTCCTCGGGAATCGCAGCCACATTACTTCCTGGCGGAAAGACGGCCCACACGATGTTTAAAATCCCAATCGATTTAGACAGTAATGAGTCACCAACATGCTCTATCACAAGGAACTGTGATAAGGCGAAAGTGTTACAAGATTGCTGTCTGATCGTTTAGGATGAGTGTACAATGGCAAATAAAAAAGCCGTCGAAGCTGTGGACAGAACCCTTTTTTTTTTTTTTTTTTTTTTTTGTTTTCGGGGGGAAACCTTCATAAGGCACCCGACCCCCGAGGAATGAGGTCGGGTAGTGTGGGATTTTTACCTCACTAAAACCACCCCGGTGATCACCATCTGCGCCTAGGGGATGGTCCCGGTTCCTCTTAAAAGACCAATTCCGGAACCCTCCCTGCGCAATGCCTGTAAGGCGCATCCCAGGAGAGACTGTAAGAGGGCCTCTCCTAAACGTCCTATGCACGGCAGCACGTGACCACTATGCCACCGTCTTCCCTGGGGTTACTTAGTGGGCAGATAGAGTCCCCGCTTTGTATGCCCGCGACCCCAAAGGTCCACCTACCTCAATAAGTAGGCGGGTTTCGGCGTATTAAGCGCCAAGGCGGTTGCCTCCCCGACGCCTCCTTCTCCGAGCAGGATCAGCCCTCTCTCGATCCCGTTCGGCGGCTTCCTTCTTGGCCATCACGGTCTCACAGAAGGAAGCTACTTCTGTCCAATTCTCTGTCTTTGCCAGCATAGCCCTTACTACTGCCGGCAGAGACAGGTCTTGCCCGATCCTAGCAACTAGGACCCGCCGCTCGGAGTCCCACGCAGGGCACTCCTCGAGCGTGTGCTGTGCGGAATCCAGGCTGCCCCCACAATGATGGCAACCTGCCGTGTTCTCTCGCCCAATTCTGTTCAGGTACTCACCGAAGCAACCGTGTCCAGTGAGCACCTGTGTGAGCCTGAAGGAGATGCGCTCCCCCTCTTTCAGCCAGGCTTCGAAGTATGGCAGAACGGCTTCAACGACGCGCTTGCGCGAATATTGCGGCAGCTGTAACCGCTCGCGCCACCGGTCGAGCGCGAGTTGCCGTTCCCGTCGCCTAAGTTCTACGATTGCAGTTCCTGGCACATTATTCCCGCTTTGGCGGATGTTACAGATCTGGCTGTAGACCTTTGCATCCATATCCGCCAAGATGTCCAGCGGCGGAAAGCGTGCCAAGAGAGTTGCCGCCTCAAATGATATCGTTCGGTATCCTCGTGCGATACGAATGGCCATTTTCCGTTGCAGTCTGTTGACTTTAGTCTTGCAGCGTCGAAGGCCTGAAAGTCTACTTGACCAAACAGGCGCTCCGTAAAGAACCATCGATCGCACGACACCCGCGTAGAGGCGGCGAACTTCCTCCCGAGGTCCTCCGAGATTGGGCAGCAGTCTATGCAAAGCACCCACTGCATTTTCGATCCGGGGAACCAGGCGCTCGAAGTGTTGTTCGAAGCCCCACCGACCATCCAGGGTAAGGCCAAGATACTTTATGTATCGCCCCACCTGGACTTGCACATCTCCGACATGGACCACCGAGCTGGGTGGCTCTCTGCTCCTCGGCAGTTTATGAAACCATAACGCCTCCGTTTTCTGTGGTGCTATCTCCAGACCCAGCTCGCGGATAGATGCCACGACTTTAGCCACCCCGAGTTCGGAAAGCTGGATAGTCTCCTCGAACGTTGTCCCGCCGGCCAATACCAGAGTATCATCTGCATAGCAAACGATATTAACACCGACGGGGAGATCGACACGCAGGACCACATCGTATGCCAGATTCCACAGGATAGGACCGAGAACTGACCCCTGCGGAACCCCACATGTAATCTCCCTCCGTTGAATGCTACCATCACGGCCCATATATCGGATGTACCGGTCGCGCAGGTATGCCCCAATTATGCATTGCAGGTAGGGAGGCACTTCATGATGTACCAGTGCCTTTCTAATTGCATCCCAGGGTAAAGAGTTGAAGGCATTGACGATATCCAAACTTATTGCCAACATCACCCCACCCCGGGACATCGCCTGATCCGACAACGCACGGACGCGAAGAATTGCATCTACGGTGGAACGCTGCTGCCGGAACCCATACTGGCTGTCAGAAAGGTTGGGACCAACTCGCGATAGATGCTCGACGAGCCTCTCAGCAATCACTCTCTCAAAAAAGCTTGGAAGACTCGTCAAGCAAGCATATGGGACGGTATCCAGAGGGAGACTCTGCGGCCCTGCCTTCCTTTCTCAACAAAACCAATCCAGCTTCCTTCCAACTGGAGGGGAACACGCCTGCACGAAGACAACCATTAAATAGTCGTCTCAGGCGGTCACCCAGAGCAGCCAGAGCGAGGACCCACGCCCGGCCAGGGACTCCATCCGGACCTGGCGCGGTATTGCGAGTCCCCAAGCGCTTTACAGCTCGGTCTAGCTCCCCTTCGGTCACCCCCAACTCGTCAGACCAGTCAGACAATAACGGGGGAGGCGAGGGACCGTTGCTAGCTACTGGAAAGAGTGTATTTACCACTCTCTCCAGTAGGCCTGGATCCATGGTCTCCGTAATGGGGGGGACCCATGGGCGTAATTTGCCCATGACCATCCTGTAAGGTTTCCCCCACGGATCTCTATCCAGCCCCTCGAGAAGCTCGCTCCAAGACCGAGACCTGGCTTCCGCGATAGCATGTTGAAGCGCCATAGTCGCTACTCGGTAAGCTCTATAAACTCTGGCTATCTCTTCCTCCGTTGCTCGTCTTCTGCGTCGGGTGCGCTGGAACTGGCGTCGGGCTCTAAGACATACATTTCGTAGCTGTGCAATATTTTCCGACCACCAGTAAGCCGCACCAGGACGCTGCCTGTGCCTGACCCGGGGCATAGCAGCGTCACAAATTGACGTCATTGTGTCCTGGAACCAAGTCGCCTCTTCCTCTGGATCGAGCGAGATCCTTTGGGTTCCACCATCATCTGACCACGCTGCTACGTTGGCAGCTGCGACAAGCAAATCACGATTAAGCTGTTTGAGGGCCCAACGACGCGCGGGTGGACTTGGGCCTGTACGGTTCGGGCCGAGGAACGGATGGAGTGGAACAGAGAAAACGATGTGTCGATGATCAGAAAGAGTGACCATCTCCTCCGCTACTCTCCAATCCGAAACCACGCGGGCTATAGAAGGACTCGCCCATGGCAGATCCACGATTGACTCCCCCTGCCATCGAACGCATGTGGCAACGGACCCTCGATTCAAAAGTCGAAGATCGAGCGAAGCTGCCCAGTCCTGCATTACGTGTCCCCTCGGTCTATCCCGGGTATTACCCCACGCTCTAGAGTGAGCATTAAAGTCACCCAGGACAAGCACTGGACGGGAGGTGCATTTATTTCGAATGCAGTTCGTAATCCCATCCAAGTATCGTTCGAATTCATTGAGCGAAATATTGGGAGACACATAGCAGCCCACAACGGCCAGAGATCCCCATTCCACGGCAACATAACCCTGCCCTCTATCTAATAAAGAGCAGTGAGTGGACAGAACCCTACGTGATATTCGGCGAGATGAAAGGCCAATGGGCAACGTCACACTGCTTTTTTCTGGTGATTTTAGGCAAACACTTCCAGTTATAAGTCGAGGAACTAGAGCCGATGAAATTAGAGCTTCATTAAAGCGTTCCCACCTCTGGCCTCTAATGAAAAAGCTGCAATTGACGATCAATATGCGAGCACAACTAGGTGGTAATTTACATGCCCAAGAATTCTCAGACATTCTTTTGAAACTTGGAGAAGGTACTCTTTCTGAAGAACATGGTAAGGTGACGCTTCCAGAAACAGTTTGCCGAATACTTTCTTCAGAAGATGAACTTATAAATTCTGTATTCGGTGACCTATCACATATAACATATCAGGAAAATTCTTGGTTATGTGAACGTGCGATACTCACTCCCAGAAATGACCAAGCTGCTGCAATAAATCAAAATTTTTTATCTGAAGTGATTGGGGATGACGTCGTTTATACGTCTTATAATAGCGTTCTCAACCACGACGATGCTACACATTATCCTGTTGAGTTTCTGAGTTCGCTTTCTGCAAGTGGTCTTCCTGCGCACATAATTGTGCTTAAAATAGGTGTACCAATAATGCTGCTGCGTAACCTTACTCCTCCAAAATTATGCAATGGTACACGACTAAAAGTAACTGCTCTACAAAGAAATTTAATCCAAGCTCAGATTCTTACTGGATGTGGCTCAGGGGAAACTGTATTTATTCCACGAATCCCACTCATCCCTAATAACTTTCCATTTGAATTTAAGCGCACACAGTTTCCAGTAGCCGTTTGCTTCGCCATGACTCTAAACAAATCCCAAGGTCAGACTCTCAGGACTGCTGGTGTCGACTTAAGATCTGATTGTTTTTCCTTTTTATTCTAGCACAAGGCGGTAAAACGGTTAATGTCGTTTATAAAGAAATTCTTTAAAGTATCTCCATTATTTAACTTTTTTTTTAATTTGCTAAATTCAAACAAGTAATTAAAAAACTAAAAAAAAAACATTTTTACTTTATGCATATATCATAAACAAGTGGAAAACTAATAACGGTTTTTAGATGTAAGTTTTATCTCTATGAAGAGCTCTTCCAGCCATGAAAAAGGTGAAAAAAGTTGCAAAAGTATACTTACTCAATATAAAACTCAATATACTTCAAGCCCTGCCAATTTAGGTAGTTTCCCAAAAGTTCTAAATTCAGAATATCATAAAGCAATTTTTAACCAACAAAAGAGAAGAGAAAGCTTAGGACAATCGAAATTCCACGCGGACGAAGTCGCGGGCAACAGCTATAAATACTTTTTACTGATTAAAACGCAATACTTTTGTTGTATGACTACCGGTCGCCCGCGGCTTCGCCTGCGTGGTATTGCGTTTGTCACAAAAAGTGACTAGCATGACTTAAATTTTCCCCGTTTTTTCCAGGTTTTTTCCACATTTTTCGCCGTATTTCTGCTCCTATGGGTTACAGACTAATGTTATACAGCTTAAAGCTTTCCTCTATAAACTAATAAAAAAATATTCAGTTTGCTCCCTTTACCTACCATGCCAAGGATTATATCTACTATATAAAAATAAGTCCGGTTTTCCTCCCTGACGCTATAACTCCAGAACGCACGAACCGGTTTCCACGGTTTTGCATTCGTTGGAAAGGTCTCGGGCTCCGTGAGGTTTACTACTAAGGTTGCGACGGTTGAGGTTTGCGACTAGCCTGAAAAAATCAGTACTTCCCGAGGGATAACGCGCGATAAACACTTTCTGTGAAAAAACGAAAACCACGCGGGCGAAGCCGCGGGCGGCCGCTAGTACAAAATACAAATTTCGATATGTTTTTTTTTATATACTCCGTTTCTATTAGTCGCAGCGTGATGTTATATAGCCTAAAGCCTTCCTGGATTACTGGTCTATCCATAGCAAAAATATTTTTTCAAATCGAACTAGTAGTCCCTGAGATAAGCGCGTTCAAAGAAACAAACTCTTCAGCTCCAGCTATATAATTTAGTATATCTATACTAAATTATATAGCTGGAGCTGAAGAGTTTGTAAAATTTAGATTAGATTTGAAAAATTATGACTATTTTCATGAGATCAGGAAAAATCCCTAAATCAACCCATTTATTAAAACTAACACCTAGATATCTTAGCGGTATTATTGCGTTTTTTTTTACTAAAGCTGAAATGTAACATTTGTCATTTTTACCTGTTATATTACCACTTAAACTAAACAACAAATGTTGTATTAATCTCAGTTGTTTTCATAAGTATTCAAGAATATGACAAAGTTGTTTGAAAGCATTTTGTCTTGATGGGTTTCGTTTGAAATTTTCGAGAGTCATTCATATAATTGTTTCTGAATTTGTATCTCTTTGTTTTAAGAGGTATCGTGATAAGTACCGTACTGTGTACTTATTGCCAGCCCTTGAATCTGGAGCATATTTTTAATATTCTTGCATTATACTATTGTATAATGTTATGCCACTGAATTTGGTCCTGTATGTTTACAGCGTATTTATTTTTGTAAATAAATAAAATAAACATTAAAATCAAAGTTTAACACTACCTGCGCCCCGCGGTACGACACGCATAAGTTTTGATTCCGTGGGAATATCGAGATAAAAATTATCCAGTATGTTATTGTTGGTTGTATTCTATGTGTGTGGTAAATTTATAACCTACATTCATGCCCACAAACTTTTACACTTATAATTATAATACAATTTCGTAGATTAAAAGTTTTGTAAGTCAATATTACATAAAACCTCCAAAACGCCCTTGCCTCAACCTTTCTCCGCCTTCAAATTACAGTGTTAATACGTACCTATTCAACTATTCAGGTTTCCTCAAGATGTTTTCCTTCACCTTCAGTCATTGGTGTCCAAGATATACTTAGAAAGTACTTACAACTTTAGAAAAGTTACATTGGTACTTGCCTGACCTGGAAACGAACCCGCGCACTCATACTTGAGAGGCTGGTGTTTTAACCACTAGGCCACCACGACAATCATTTAAACCGAACCAATACCAAACCATAACCATTAACCAAACCAAGACCATCATTCAATCTAGAAAGTTAGTACTGTATCCGCTTTACCTGTGTAACTGCCGCTGACTGATGTTCGTATTTGTAAGAGCAATAAATAAAGACTTATTTGTGATCATTCTTTTGTTTTTGTATTGTATACCTTTTCTGCTGACCTTAAATACCTTAAGGTATCCACTTAAGGTATGTCCGGCCTTCCCCAATTTGCCTAGCCTGCCCCCAACAATGTTGGGAACGAACAGAGTAGACCTGTAAACCTACCAGGTACGTACCTGGAAATTGTTTACAAGCCTTCTCTGTCCTACTTTAGACATCTAGAGTCTATAAAACCAACAACATCCCCATAAAAATTCTATATAAAGAAAATAGAACAGATGACTACTCTTGTAACAAAATGAAATTCAAGTGCTATCTAAAAAGTCAATTAAAAGTTAAAATTAGAAAAGTAGGTAAGGTAGGAATTTATTTAATATTATATCTATACATATAATAAAACAGTAGGACCCGGTGTGTCTGTACATTGAAGATAATTGACAAAAATGGAGTCAGGGCGATAAAAGAAAACCAATGAAACACAAAAAATTTTTTTTGAATTTTTTGTCTGTCTGTCTGTCTGTCTGTCTGTTCGAGCACATCTTCGTAACTACTGAATGGATTTTTATGCGGTTTTCACTAATGAAGAATGCACACTCCCGGGCAGTGTATAGGCTTTGTTTCATCAAAATCGGACAACAGACAAAAAAGTCAGTCTAGGTAACAATATTTGGAAAATCACTTAACTACCATTTGCTTATCGATCAACTCAGTTCAAGTATAAGTACTTAATGCACATATGAATTTACTAACAAACAAACAAACTAACTAACAAAAACTGGCCTCATTGCATTTTTATCATCAACATAAAGTTTTAAGCAAAAAGTTTTAACGATCACTTATCATTTCTAATTCGTATCCATCAATCGAAATATAGTTTCAAAATTAATTTTATATTTGTGCTTTTTAATAGGTAAAAAATCTCAAAAAAAATTTATTGATTATCGAAAATTTCAAGTAACAAAAAGAAACAAAAGAAACTATTAGGTGCGCTGCTCACGTTTTTTAGTACATATAAAATCCAATAGATGTCACTGTGCGATTTTATCATTTCTAATTCGTATCCATCAATCGAAATATAGTTTCAAAATTAATTTTATATTTGTGCTTTTTAATAGGTAAAAAATCTCAAAAGAAATTTATTGATTATCGAAAATTTCAAGTAACAAAAAGAAACTATTAGGTGCGCTACTCACGTTTTTTAGTACATATAAAATCCAATAGATGTCACTGTGCGATTTTAAAACGCGCTATCGTTATGTTTTCGCCAGTCTACTTAAGTATCACATCGCGGCTGACATACGTACTTAAAAGTTAAAAAAGGAAAAGAATTATTGGTGTGGATTTAGATTGTGGATTTAAATATAACAACTTACCTGCTACGAATACGGATATTTAGAGATTGCTTTGCGATTTGGATTACTTGGTTTAGAGGATATAAATAGGATTGTGTTTAACGTTTTTATTTGGCTTTCTTCTTCGAAATTTTTATTTTGTTAAAAATAATAATACAATACTTAGAAAATGACCCGAAAAAGGTCTAATCTATCTACCTACACCAGAGCATCGAAAAGAATGAGAATGACTAGATCTCAAGAGTCTAATGAAGAGAGGCAAGAACGACTTAGGGCAAGTCGTGAACGTATGTCATTGCATCGCGCGTCAGAAACACCTGTTGAAAGGGATTCTCGATTGACGGCTGATTCTGAACGCCATAGATTGTCTCGCGTCTCAGAAACCTACACTCAAACAGAATATAGATTAAGTGCTGATCGTGAGCGCCATAGGTTATCTCGCGCATCAGAGACGTTCACAGAACGGAAAGTTCGTTTGACTGCTGATCGTGAACGCCATACAATATCGCGCGCATCAGAGACGTTCACAGAACAGGAACTTCGTTTAACTGCTGATCGTGAGCGCCATTCAGTATCGCGCGCATCAGAGACTTTCACAGAACGGGAACTTCGTTTGACTGCTGATCGTGAGCGCCATACAGTATCGCGCGCATCAGAGACTTTCACAGAACGGGAACTTCGTTTGACTGCTGATCGTGAGCGCCATACAGTATCGCGCGCATCAGAGACGTTCACAGAACGGGAACTTCGTTTGACTGCTGATCGTGAGCGCCATACAATATCTCGCACCTCAGAATCCTTTTCGGAACTAGAATCTCGATTGACATCCGACAGGGACCGCCACGAACTGTCTCGCGCTTCGGAAACATTTACGCAGTATGTTGACCGCTTAAGTAATGATCGAGAACGACACAGTATTGCTCGAGCTTTAGAAAGCGATGACCAACATCAACGACGATTAGAAGTAGCTAGAGAAAATTATGAACGCTTGCGTGAAACTCATAACACTTCACTAGAAATGGAAAGGGAGAGAGTAGATGCTTTACGGCGTGCAGAGACAGAAGAACAACGTGAGGACCGCTTACATGCTGATAGACTGCGACACGCACTGAGCAGGATGTCAGTTTCTTCTGAAGATTCTGATGATCCCGAAGAAACAGTAATGGGACATGAAATCCTTTCTTGGATAAATAAAGAAAAGAGTGCTTTCGTTTATACACACATGATAGATTATGCCTCATTTTCTTCCATCGGGGGAATGGTAGTTCAGTGTCAGTTTTGCGATGCTATGAAGTGGCCAAAAGAGACAAGTGGAATGTGTTGCTCAAACGGAAAGGTGCATATTTCTATTTTTAATAACATTCCCGAGATTTTAAAAGCATTGTTGGATGGGGATCATCCACAATCACATCACTTTTTGGAAAATATTCGACAATATAATAGCGCCTTTCAAATGACGTCTTTTGGTGCTAATCAGGTAACGGAAGGATATTTCATGCCTACTTTTAAAATTCAGGGTCAAGTGTATCACCTAATAGGGTCTCTGTTACCCGAAAACGAGCCGAAGTTTCTACAAATTTATTTTGTTTCTGATTATCAAGAACAGGCAAATATAAGAAACCAAAACTTTCCTCAACTGAATGGTAATCTTATAAGGATTCTTCAAAATATGCTGCACGAAGTAAATCCCTATATTCAAAGTTTCAAAACATCATTAGAGTCATTTCCTCCACAACAAAACAATGAATACAAATTTGTCATTTACGCAGATAAAAGACCCGCAGCTGAACACCGTGGCAGATACAATGCTCCTGTAGCAAACGAAGTTGCAGTGGTATTGTTAGATCAGGAATGTGAGCATCGTGATATAGTCTTGCGAACTCGAGATGACCGATTGCAACGTATCTGCGAAACCCATCGGGCTTACGACACTTTGCAATATCCATTAATATTCTGCCGTGGTGAAGATGGGTACCATTTTGGCTTAAATCAAATTAACCCCATTACAAGACAGCCTAATTTAAATAAAACAGTATCAGCGCAACAATTTTATGCATATCTTCTGCAAATAAGACGCAACAATTTTATTTACTTGCAAAGATTTCGAGGTTTATTCAATCAGTTCATTGTAGATATGTATGCCAAAATTGAAACAGAACGCTTGGTGTACATACGCACCAATCAAAGACGCTTACGAGCAGAAGAATATGTGCATTTACGAGATGCCTTGCAGCAAGATGCAGATTCAGAAAATCTCGGTCGTTTGGTGATTCTTCCATCCAGCTTTACCGGCGGGCCACGTTATATGCACGAGCGTACGCAAGATGCTTTTTGTTATGTACGAAAGTATGGACGGCCGGATCTTTTCATTACATTTACTACGAATCCAAAATGGGATGAAGTAAAACAAGAACTTTTGGCAGGTCAGGCCTCTTATGATCGGCACGATGTAGTCGCAAGAGTCTTTCACTTGAAATTAAAATTGTTGATGGACTTGCTGACTAAAGAGAATGTTTTTGGTTCTTCATTATGCTTCATGTACAGTGTCGAATGGCAAAAGCGCGGCCTTCCGCACGCACATATCCTTCTATGGCTGCAGGAAAAAATTCGTCCCAACGATGTAGACACGTTGATAAGCGCTGAATTCCCGAATCCCAACGAAGATCCAGTACTTTATGAAGTTGTCAAAACGCATATGGTGCATGGACCCTGTGGTACCATAAATAGAAATTCTCCCTGCATGAAAGATGGACGTTGCACGAAAAGGTATCCCCGTGCGCTGACAGAGCACACAGTAACAGGCGAGAACGGATATCCGCTGTACCGACGTCGTTCCCCAGAGCTTGGAGGGTTCACTGCACAAAGTAGAGTACAAGGACAAGAAATAATAATTAGTAATATGTGGGTTGTTCCTTATTCGCCCTTACTTTCCAAAACCTTTGGTGCACATATAAATGTCGAAGTGTGTAATAGTGTATCGGCAATAAAATACATTTGTAAATATGTTAACAAAGGGAGTGACCAAGCGACATTTGCTCTACAGGGAACCGACCGAGATGAAGTCACCAGATACCAAACTGGACGCTACATAAGTACTTCTGAAGCTATATGGCGAATATTAGGATTTTCTATCCACGAACGTCATCCCACGGTCACACACTTGGATGTTCATTTAGAAAACGGCCAGCGAGTGTATTTTGATCCTGAAAATGTAAGAGAACGTGTAGAAAATCCTCGGCAAACTAAACTTTTGGCATTTTTTAAGCTTTGTCAAGAAGATGATTTTGCTAAAACGCTAACCTACGACGAAGTACCGTCCTATTACACTTTTGACATGCAAAGACGTGTTTTAATCGACGAAGACGCGGTCAACCAGTGGAAGGATTTCCAGGAGTTTATAGAGATGCTGCACTAGGGCGAGTATATACTGTTCATCCTAACAATAGCGAATGCTATTATTTACGCATGTTGTTGCATACAGTTCGGGGGCCAACTTCTTTTGCCTATTTAAAAACAGTTAATGGCGTCCAATACGCAACATTTCAAGCGGCTTGCCGGGCACTTAATCTTCTTGAAGGAGATCAACACTGGGATAACACCCTCGAAGAAGCCTGTGTCAGTGATAGTCCCAAACGTTTACGTCATTTGTTTGCAGTGATGTTAGTGTTCTGTGGTCTATCGGATGCTCTAGCGCTGTGGCAAAAATATAAGACACAATTATCCGAGGACTTTCTACGCTTGCTTCAACGCAATTCAGACCAGCAAATAGATCCAACTGACGATAGAGTTATAAATAGTTCACTTTTATGTATACAAGACATAGTATTTTCGATTGGGGGTAATTCCTTGACCGACTACGGCCTGCCTAATCCTCAAACTCTACCCAATCAACCACGGGTAAATCGTGAATATAATTCCGAGACGAACTACAATATTGCTGCGTTAACCACCACTGTAAATGATCAGATTGGTTGTTTTACTGTAGAACAAAGAAATATATTCGATGTAGTCATCCAAAGCGTAAATAATAATGAAGGGAATTTATTTTTCTTGGACGCTCCAGGTGGAACGGGAAAGACTTTTTTGATAACAGCAATACTGGCTGAGATTAGGCGGCAAGGTAAGATTGCCCTAGCAGTGGCTTCCTCGGGAATCGCAGCCACATTACTTCCTGGCGGAAAGACGGCCCACACGATGTTTAAAATCCCAATCGATTTAGACAGTAATGAGTCACCAACATGCTCTATCACAAGGAACTGTGATAAGGCGAAAGTGTTACAAGATTGCTGTCTGATCGTTTGGGATGAGTGTACAATGGCAAATAAAAAAGTGGACAGAACCCTACGTGATATTTGGCGAGATGAAAGGCCAATGGGCAACGTCACACTGCTTTTTTCTGGTGATTTTAGGCAAACACTTCCAGTTATAAGTCGAGGAACTAGAGCCGATGAAATTAGAGCTTCATTAAAGCGTTCCCACCTCTGGCCTCTAATGAAAAAGCTGCAATTGACGATCAATATGCGAGCACAACTAGGTGGTAATTTACATGCCCAAGAATTCTCAGACATTCTTTTGAAACTTGGAGAAGGTACTCTTTCTGAAGAACATGGTAAGGTGACGCTTCCAGAAACAGTTTGCCGAATACTTTCTTCAGAAGATGAACTTATAAATTCTGTATTCGGTGACCTATCACATATAACATATCAGGAAAATTCTTGGTTATGTGAACGTGCGATACTCACTCCCAGAAATGACCAAGCTGCTGCAATAAATCAAAATTTTTTATCTGAAGTGATTGGGGATGACGTCGTTTATACGTCTTATAATAGCGTTCTCAACCACGACGATGCTACACATTATCCTGTTGAGTTTCTGAGTTCGCTTTCTGCAAGTGGTCTTCCTGCGCACATAATTGTGCTTAAAATAGGTGTACCAATAATGCTGCTGCGTAACCTTACTCCTCCAAAATTATGCAATGGTACACGACTAAAAGTAACTGCTCTACAAAGAAATTTAATCCAAGCTCAGATTCTTACTGGATGTGGCTCAGGGGAAACTGTATTTATTCCACGAATCCCACTCATCCCTAATAACTTTCCATTTGAATTTAAGCGCACACAGTTTCCAGTAGCCGTTTGCTTCGCCATAACTCTAAACAAATCCCAAGGTCAGACTCTCTGGACTGCTGGTGTCGACTTAAGATCTGATTGTTTTTCCCATGGTCAACTGTATGTGGCTTGCTCACGAGTAAGCAGCCCAGACAACCTTTTTATTCTAGCACAAGGCGGTAAAACGGTTAATGTCGTTTATAAAGAAATTCTTTAAGGTATCTCCATTATTTAACTTTTTTTTTAATTTGCTAAATTCAAACAAGTAATTAAAAAACTAAAAAAAAACATTTTTACTTTATGCATATATCATAAACAAGTGGAAAACTAATAACGGTTTTTAGATGTAAGTTTTATCTCTATGAAGAGCTCTTCCAGCCATGAAAAAGGTGAAAAAAGTTGCAAAAGTATACTTACTCAATATAAAACTCAATATACTTCAAGCCCTGCCAATTTAGGTAGTTTCCCAAAAGTTCTAAATTCAGAATATCATAAAGCAATTTTTAACCAACAAAAGAGAAGAGAAAGCTTAGGACAATCAAAATTCCACGCGGACGAAGTCGCGGGCAACAGCTATAAATACTTTTTACTGATTAAAACGCAATACTTTTGTTGTATGACTACCGGTCGCCCGCGGCTTCGCCTGCGTGGTATTGCGTTTGTCACAAAAAGTGACTAGCATGACTTAAATTTTCCCCGTTTTTTCCAGGTTTTTTCCACATTTTTCGCCGTATTTCTGCTCCTATGGGTTACAGACTAATGTTATACAGCTTAAAGCTAGGAAAGCTTTAAGCTATAAACTAATAAAAAAATATTCAGTTTGCTCCCTTTACCTACCATGCCAAGGATTATATCTACTATATAAAAATAAGTCCGGTTTTCCTCCCTGACGCTATAACTCCAGAACGCACGAACCGGTTTCCACGGTTTTGCATTCGTTGGAAAGGTCTCGGGCTCCGTGAGGTTTACTACTAAGGTTGCGACGGTTGAGGTTTGCGACTAGCCTGAAAAAATCAGTACTTCGTACCCGAGGGATAACGCGCGATAAACACTTTCTGTGAAAAAACGAAAACCACGCGGGCGAAGCCGCGGGCGGCCGCTAGTGTTAGTAATAAATGAGAAGATTATATCAAGAAAGTATTTGAAAAAAGTAGTGATTTGGAAACAGATAATAGACGTTTAGATAGGTATACCGTTAACTATGTACCAGGGTAGCTACATACATATAGAAAAGGAATTATTGCCGAATTTATTTGTCAAAATGTGATATAGGTTATGTATCTTGGGTATTCAAATATTTTTGTTGCACTGGCGCACAGTCCACAGTTCATACATTTATTTGGTAAGATATTACGTTGGGATGTTCAGTTGGTAAATAATGGATATGAAGGATAGTGGAATAGTAGTTAGATATTTAGTGTGGTGACTCAATCAATGTTTGCATGCAGCTAATGCAAAATATCTACTTGGAAAATAGTAAAGCAATCAGTTCAATTCCAAAGGACCCTGTTACTAAAATGCTCTGTCAGGCTTTAGGTAGGTACATAAAAAGAAAGCCTTGAGGTATTCAAAAAAGAAAAAGACCGTAGACCTATCGGTACAGTATAGACGTTGCCATAGCGGATAGCTTCGCCCCTTAGGTTTGCAGAACTTGCACATGAAGATAAGCGGCTTACTCTGTGATTATAGTTTCTAGGTCAACAATATTAACATATTAATGTTTAACCCATTCTGGACCCTGTATACCCCGGGGGGGAAAATGCGTGAAACTCAGTGTTGATTTTAACTAAGGGGAGTCTACATTGCTTGGACGTTTCAAATGCTCTCTCAGATACCCAGACATATTTTGCAGATTTCTTCGACATTGGTTTGGCTTCGATTTGGTCACTGCGTGATAAATGTACCTACAAATGTATTTCATTCATGCGAAAAACTACTTACTTCCAATAAAATAGGATATATCATAAATCTATAAACCGCTGTTGTCGTATAAACATAACTGCCCATAGCTGTGTTGTGCATAGTTGGAGCCCTGTGACCTACCCTTCATTCGCGATGGAATAAGTAGAAATTAAAAGGGACGTTTTTTAACTTCTTCGTATTTTGGTTTTAAACATGCATTCAAATTAAGAAGTTTTGTGAATAGATACACAAACGTCGAGCCTACACTTTGATATTTTCATACTTCTTTAGAAACCGGATGGTCAACTTTTTTCTTTCTGAGCAGGACGAGTGCTTGTGATTGCTGAACTGTAAAAATATTATTATATTCCGGACAATTGTTGTGACTAGGGTCAATCTAGGCATTGAATATGATTTGACTAAGTAATAAAATGACGGATTAATTTAATTTAAAATAATTATTATTACAAAATAATCAAATCAAAAACGTTACAAACATTTTTGATTTGATTATTTTGAGAGAAACTCACTGTTTTAAAAACGTATTCTATTAAAAAAAAGAACACCTCTCTTTCTTTATAAACACACATCAACAATGTTTAGGGATATTACATGAAATACATTTTAGCTTAAAAACTATTTCCAGTAAAAAAAAAAAATGTATATAAGATATTTTGTTATCCACTGCGTCTTTCAAAATAAAAAAAAATAATAAATAAAAACAACTCATTTTGAAATAAAAGAATATGGAATATTCGAATTTGGCGGCAAATTAAAAGCGGTCACACACTTTCTATATACTAATTTAAACGTGTGTTACATTTATAGTTACATATGTCAAGTCGACAAAGAGCAGATTACAGCTGTAGGCATGTTGGAAGCTGGCGTTATACAACGCTTGCTTGCTGAAACTCGAGGCGATGATGTTGAACGGCATTCTGGCAGAAATCTCATCACCAATCCTAGACAACACCTTTTTCTTCAAAATATTGCTAGGAGACAACCCAATATTACGGCTAAGCAAATGGTTCAAAGGCTGAGCACCAATAGGGATGTTTATTGGGTAAAAAAAATAATTGATTCTATTTAGTCCGTCATTCAGATTATAGAAAAATATTGGATACGTATATTTAGTTTTATCAAATCAATAAAAATTGACAAATATAAAGGCATCAAAGATCAGGAGTGGTGGCTGGTGACGTCACTGCTCGCTAAAAAGTGTAGCGTGCAGTGACGTCACACGAGTTTTCAAAGCACTGTGTAGTCTTCGTTTTTTGTTTATATGAAAAAAGAAGAAATACGTGTCTAGTATTTTTTGGAAATGTGACTGACGGACTAATTAGTTTTTTTTACTCAACTACCCTATTATTGGTTAGTAGTGGTCTTCATTCTCGCAGAACATTTTGGGTTCCATTTTTGCGCTGTGGCAATCGCAGGCGGAGATTATAGTGGGCTCGAGAATATTTCGCATGGAGTCATGAGCAATATGGTCCATGGTGCCGGATGAAATCCAAACCGACACTAGTCAGAATAACTGATGAGTGTCGGTTTGGATTTCATCCGGATTCACGAAGATTAAGGGGCTTTTAATGCCTGAAATAAAGAGTTTGAATTTGAATAAATAATCGTTTTCACAAAATATTTACAGAATTTTGTAATATAAGGTTAAAATGAAATATCCTTAGGTATTGTTGATGTAGGTAGGTATATTTCATCCAGATTAGATAGATTAGATTAGAACAAATATAAATTTAAGAAATTTTGTGGCACTGCATACAAGCAAACAAAATGAATTGCAAAGTTTTAATATTATTTATATTGGTGAGCCACGCTGTCAGTGACTCATGTGTGAGATATACACGTTTGAAGAAAGTTTTAATGAATGGTTGCTCAATGAGTGGGAGAGCATTTGGGTTAGTCAAGCCCATATTTCATATTTATTATACCTACTATACAGTATGTTAAGAAAACCCTGTCCGACCCGTGAAGGTGTTGTTAGGTATCGATAACTGATTCTACTAATGCATACAAAACCGGGCTAAAGTTAAAAAAAAAATCCCCCTAAAAAAAATAAATATTATTTCGCAAAAGGAGGTAACTTAATAAATGTGCGTTGACCACCCTTCGCCTGCCGCCAGCGGGGGGCGGGCGGCAGGACACGCGGCACGTGGTCGCATCGCTATTCGCTCATAATAATACCGGTGTTGTCACTTTTTAAAAATTACCAAATTTCGGGGAAATTGGAATTAATTCGCGGGAAAAAAAGATTATTTCAAAATTCATTTGTATTGGTACTATGATGAATACGTAAAATTTTATATTATATTTGGTCATGTGTTTACCTAACCTTTATTATCCTTATGGGTCGGACAGGGTTTTCTTAACATACTGTATATTTATTTATATTTATTATACTAAACAAAGTCTTGTCGCCAAGCGATTCTTCGTGTTCCGGCATGATGTCTGGTGAAGCCGTACGGAGGACGGGTCTGAGCAGTTGTGTTGTGAAGTGCGCCGGGTACGATGCACCAAATGTTGTTGTGTCGAGAGTTAGGTCGTGGAGGGTCTCCAGATCAATCTCCCTCTGGCGTAGCATCGTTGGTCGTGTTGTTGGGTTTAAAATTGCATCACCTCGTTCGACTGCCGTGTTTCTTCCTATTCACTCAGATATTTTGAGCTCTTAATAAACTAGCGCGCTTTACTATCAACGGTTGCATCACTGCTTATCATCAGGCAAGATTGCGGTCAAGAACTAGTTAGTAGTTAGTGCAATTGTAATAGGCTGTAATTGGGCTTAGGCGTAATAGGACTTGTGGCTAAGTAAAAACAACCTCATGAATCGGCTATCGGTTAAGCTAAGTTTACGGTAGTTGGCCCGAGGATTGGTGACCATCCTTACATAGCAAGAACCTTCCGTACCTTGGAAAGCATGTTAATCCGTTGGTCCCGGCTGGCATCCGTCGATCTTTGACAGTCTTTACGGGTCTGAAGCCCGAAAATATGACTATCAGTCTTTTCAAGGGGTATAGTGGCCAGAGAGGCAGTGGTCCCAAGTAAAAGAGTGGTATTTACCTGCATCAGGTTAGACTATAGTATTTTTTGGGTTGAATTTTTTTTGGAAGTCGTTCCCAACATTGTTAGGGGCAGGGTAGGCAAATTGGGGAAGGCCGGACATACCTTAAGTGGATACCTTAAGGTATTTAAGGTCATAGCAGAAAAGGTATACAATACAAAAACAAAATAATGATCACAAATCTGTCTTTATTTATTGCTCTTACAAATACGAACATCAGTCAGCGGCAGTTACACAGGTAAAGCGGATACAGTACTAACTTTCTAGATTGAATGATGGTCTTGGTTTAGTTGATGGTTATGGTTTGGTATTGGTTCGGATTAAATGATTGTCGTGGTGGCCTAGTGGTTAAAACGACCCGGACCATCGGACGACCCGTCGTACGGCGAGTTTCCACCCTTATGTTGTTAACACCTCTACGATCCGGACGAAGCGTTTCGCCTCCTCCTTTATACCGCGTACATCGAGGGACTGGAATAATCTGCCGGCGGCGGTGTTTCCGTCGGACTACAATTTGAGTGTCTTCAAGGCTAGAGTGAATAGGCTCTTAATAAACTAGTGCGCTTTACCATCAACGATTGCGTCACTGCTTACCATCAGGCGGGATTGCGGTCAAGCGCTGGTTTATATTTTAATAAAAAAAAAATAAATAAAAAAATCGCCAACCCACATTGAGCAAGCGTGGTGATTAGGCTCAATCCATCTCTGTATGAGAGGAGATCTGTGCCCAGCAGTGGGACGATAAAAGGTTGATGATGATGAAATGATACGACTTTTAGTTTGGTTATGATTTTATAGTTTAGACAAAATAATGGTATATATAATATAATATTTATATTTATTTATTTATTATTTATTATTATTATAATGGTTATAAGTGAGAAAGCTATGTTGGTTTAATCTAAAAAATGGTTTGTATGGTTTTGGTATGGTTTGAGTCACGCGATCGAACGGCCGAATACGCACTGACTTTAATAAGTAATTTTACTAAATGAACTAAAGCAAAAGTGCTGAGCTGTTCGGTTGTATTGCTCCGAACACAAAGTGAATACCCATATTCAATCTCTGAAAATATAGAAATAATTATTGAAAGGAAATTTAATAAGTGCCTAAACAGTTTGAATCCTCCATCTATTGAAGGAGTTCGTCATGTCTAGACGACTTTACCCACAAAGCGTATTGTAGATATAATTTCAACGATGAAGATAATTATGATCCATTGCTGAAATGATATAATATGACAGAAATTGCTTTTTTGCCAAACCAGAATGATTTTTATATAGGGGAATTATTTAAAAATCATAACGATGAATTCTCTGAACGCTCATCGAAATTAATTTTACAAATCCCAGGACGTCTATAATAAACCAGTTGTGTAATTTAATTGCGTAATTTGCAAACCAAATATTTATTAAAAACAATTTAATGAAACGATATATGAACACACACTGTTATTAATAAAGCATTGCTTTGTTCATTTTAAATGCAATACTTATTACTCATTTGAAATTTCAGGTGTTATTTATAAATAGGTACCTATGGTCAATGAATCAGTGTTTACACATATAGGTGCATTGACATAAAACTGCTGAATATGTCAAATGTTACCACAGATTGTACCTACTTCTGAACTTTTACCTTTTCAGTTTTTGGTTCTTAGTTTTTTTTAAATTATTATTATAAACTAGCGCTTGACCGCAACCCTGCCTGATGGTAAGCAGTGATGCGATCGTTGATATTAAAGCGTACTAGTTTATTAAGAGTCTATTCACTCAGAAAAACTGAACGAATAGGAAGGAAGACGGCAGTTGAGCGAGGTAATGCAATGTTAAACCCAACAATACGACCAACGATGCTGCGCCAAAGGGAGATTGATCTGAAAACCCCCCACGACCAAACTCCCAACACAACAACATTTGGCGCATCGTACCCGGCACACATCGCAACACAACTGCTCAGACCCGTCCTCCGTACGGCTTCACCTGACATCATGCCGGAACACGACAAACCGCTTGGCGGCAAGACTTTGTCTGGTGGGTGGTAACTTCTGCCGGCGGCCGATGTTATGGCCTACCACCGAGGAAAAGCATTTAAAAGCATTCTATTTAGATATAGCAGCTTCGTGACCATCCACCACAGGTCACACACAAATAGGTCAGGTAGGTACGGAACTCGTGGTGGTCTAGTGGTTAAAACACCAACCTCTCAAGTAACAGTGTGCGGGTTCGATTCAAGGTCAGGCAAGTACAAATGTAACTTTTCTAAGTTATGTGTACTTTCTAAGTATATCTTGGATACCAATGACCGATTACAAGGTGAAGGAAAACATCTTGAGGAAGCCTGGACTTATGTCTTAATCTGTATCAGAGGAGGCCTGTGCCCAGCAGTGGGGCGATAAGAAAGGTTGATGATGATGATAGTAGCTTCGAAGGAATGTGACAAGTGATTATTCATAATAAGTTGTCACGATCATTAGGCATAATTTTCTAAACAGCTTATGCAATACTATTTTTTTCCATAAAAAAGGAAATGGCTGCGATCAATTCACTTTTACACAATTAATTCTCGAAAATGCACGATAAACTCCGAACAGAAGACTTCATAACCAACTTGTTCTAAAATATTCAAAGCCCCACTAAATTAAACTCTCACCCATAAATCTGAAAACCGATACATGTTCAGTAAAACTGTGGCATGTCGCCCGATCACGGAGACACGTAGAAAACTTGCACCCAAGTATGGTAATAAAACAGCCTTGTCTCTAATATTGCCCATTACTTGCTGGCGCTTAATTTATGCCGTTGCTAAGTCATAAGGTAGGACCAGGCAGGGGACGGATGTTGAGTTACTGGATGCGGCAAGTAATGACAGCTCAATTTATGGTGTCATCAATCAAGTTTGGTTCACTGACGTGGCTAGACGTATGTGGAATTGAGGCCTGTCTGAGAACTACATGATTGGTTTATATACTCATAGGGAGGCATTCTGTTATGATGAATAATGGATTTATATAAACTAAATTCTCATGACTTTAAAGTGACTTGGAATTAGTAAGAGGCAAACGTGTTTACCAAAAGAACGAAATTACGGGAAACTGAGGGAATTGGTATTAATTCCGTCATTAGCAATAATTTAAAAATAAATAATCAATCCTAAACTCTGAGGAGGACTCTTTTCATTAAGATTACTCCATACACCCGTGGATAGAGAGAAGTGAAAAGACAATAGGAGTTGTAAGGGGTTTGTCCAGCAGTGGGACATTAATGCCTAATATTTAAAAAAACTGCTACTTTACTTCCTCGTCTAGAATTTTAAGTCAAGTCATATAACATTTCATCAATCATCTAATGTTCATAAAGTAAGGTTTAAATTGATTATGCTTTCAACAGAAATTTCTACAGGTAACCGTGTTAAATGTAAATGAACTCTCTATCACTTCTAGTCGTTCAACATCATTGCTCCAAGACTTGCCAACGAGAAGGGAAACTTGACGATTTATTATCATACTGCTTTCTAAAAGTTTTATCTTAAACGCTAGGCGGCGTTAGCTAACGCATCTTGTGTTACACAGCTTAGTTTTAATCTCACCACCCTTATGCTCTTGTATTTTTATTATACATAATCCAGTTTCCAAAGTTTCGAGAAGAAATTTATTTAAGTGTTTCTGATGAGGTTTTTTGTTCTTTCATTAAAAATTTTCAGCAGAGAATTATGCCTGTATTTAGAAAGTTTTTTGATATTGACGGTGACTTAATTTTTCTGAAGAAGTAAAGAATTACGTTCCGTACTCCTTCATGTAGAGACTTGCCTTTCAATTAATGACTTTAAGTGTCATGTTTATGATATACGAACTTAATCAACACCCTGTGGCAACACCTAATAAATTATCGGTGTATTACATAAGTTGACTTCTAAACCTTGAAATCTAGCACTAAATAACAACTGACAAACAGACACCCAAGATATGAAGAGGCACTTCAAAACTTGGCAAACAGACACTTTATGTAGATACGTGTAATGTGTTCGCGCCCGAGGTGAACGCAAACGCAAACTTTGACGTGACGTTTCATTCACCGTGATTGCCGCGTTGCGCCCCTGCGTATGTAAATTCAGAGTTAACAATCACAAATACTTTGAAATTATTTTAATAATACTCCTTGTACGAGTTTCCAATTGATTGATTTTACTTGGTAAGTGAGTTAGTTATTATATAAGTACTTTGGATATTATGAATCTTTGTATCATGATTTGATGATGTAAACAGAAAACCAAAGATCAAAAGTATGGGTTTTTTTTAGAGAATTTTTTTCCAGCGTAATAGAGATGTTTCCTGGGTAAAAAATATTCTATTTAGTCCGTCATTCAGATTATAGAAAAATATTGGATACGTATATCTTTTGTTTTATTAAATTCGATAAGCATCAAAGATGAGGAGTGGTGGCTGGTGACGTCACTGCTCGCTAAAAAGTGTAGAGTGCAGTGACGTCAAACGAGTTTTCAACGCAATGTGTCGTCTTCATTTTTGGTTTATATGAAAAAAGAAAAAATACGTGTCTAGTATTATTTGGAAATCTGACTGACGGACTAATTAGTTTTTTTAGTCAACTACCCTATTGGGATTAAAGATTTAAATAGTAAAGAATATAATAATATCACTATGGAGAAGTAGAAAATTGACAAGTATGCAGTATTTTTTCCGTGTAAAATAAAAATGTATATTTCGTAATAACTACCAAAACGACTCTGAGATTTTTTGTTGTCATTTGGCAAATGAAAATAGTTTATTGTGCATGTATAATAAGGTGTGACTTGGACAACGGTTGATTTTGGGAAGTTGTATGTATGCTAGTTGCACTGTAAACTCCGCTTGCGACATTTAGAATTTGTGTGACGTCAATATGGCGCGTTGTTCGTATGTGGCGGTCATATATCACTCCTCTCCGGAGACCCAAGGTCTATAGTGGGCTGAGTCTTGTATCCTGCGATGCTTGTCAGGCCAGCTGAGGTTCTCAGGTAAAAGAGTACAATTGTCAGCTACAGGCTGGTGTGGTCACGTCTTACGAAAACGGCATGTTACGTGCGTAACAAATGTCTTGCCATGGCGCCTCCGCCACAACGTGCGGTGCCGGAACAAGCGAGGTAGACCAAAGAAGTGCTGGCTTGACGTCGTGGGAGATGGCCAAAAATCTCATACCACAAATAAAAATGGAGATGGAAATGGAGGCGAATATGTAGGAAAGCGGACCCAGGGCGCCAACGCGAAAGCCGCGGCTGCAACCGGGATTATACGCGCAGATATTGAGGTTGAGTCACTGGCTGTGGCTGGAGTATGAAGTGATGGTCAGAAAAGGTATTTTTTCGAAAATAATAAGATACCTTTATCTGATGGAAATTCATAAATATGAAAGTTTGTACTTTTTCTCCTTACTTTTTATTCCAATCTTTCTGGAAAACCGCAGGGCGTCATTTCCAATGTCCATTTAAATATTTCGTGAAAAGTAAACATCGAGATCCGTTGATAAATCTCGGATTACTTCCTACGGACCAACATCACAAGTAATTCAAAAAGATAAAGTTACCGCTTTGGTTATAAAAGAAAGCTAAAAATATAACGATGTCTTTGACTTAGTGTTGCCCTTTGACGCTTGTTACAAGTTTCTCCTTGTTAAGCTAACTGGAGGAAAAAGTTTTGTGATAACTAATACGCTTGAGGATGGGGATTCGATATCCTTTGTGTTGTTCTTCACTCGGGCTTAGACTTGAGTCGTGTAGTTGGCGATATCAGTGCAACCTTTGGTGTCGACTTCTAGTCTAAGCAGATGCTTAGACGACTGCACATGAATGAGAACCAAACGAGTACTATAGTAATACTCCGGTAATAAATCAATATTTTGATACATCCTATTCAGCTTCTAATGTTCCCACAGTTGGGACTCAGGCCTCTTACTTAGGATAACACAACGCAGACTTGGCGCACGTTTGTAGATGTCAGATGGGCATACCGGTTTCCTCACGATGTATTCCATAATCGTTTTCAGAGAATAGGTGATGAAATAATTTACAAAAAGTGCCTGATCGGGTTCGACTCTGCAACTTGTAAGTGAACGAAGTAGAATCTAAGGCGCAATTTTTTTTCTTCAAAAAACTTAGTATGTATTATAACAATAACTGTTATTTCGACATAATTCTGTCCAAATTAAGGTAGGTTACAGCAGGAGCATTTGGTGAAAAAATAAACAAAAAAAAAAAAAAAAAACTGGTTTCCTAAAGCTTTTATTTGTATAAGGTAAAATGGTCGGAAATATGAGGTAAATTAATACACTTTTTAAAACCCAGCACCTTAACGGCGAGGAGTCGAGTTTTCATAATCTGATTCCCTTTAATGTGACGGAAAATGTTAATAATATTTACCTTCCATCTCGTTATAATTGGATGTTTAAGAATAATTTATGAATTAAATTACATTTTTTTACGCGCGAAACGTTTTTAACTCGCCTTACGTGTAGACGATAGTGGACATTACAAAATCAATGGACGGCTTGCCCAAGTGCCAGTAGAGTAATTTTTTTAATCATTATAAACTAGTGCTTTACAGTGTTACCTGATGGTAGGCAGTATGCAATCGTTGATAATAAAGCACGCTAGTTTATTAAGAGCCTTTTCACTTTAAAAAAACTGAGTGAATAGGAAGGAAGACGGCAGTTGAGCGAGATGATGCAATGTTAAACCCAATAAAACGACCAACGATTGTGCGCCAAAGAGTGATTGATTTGGAGACCCTCCACGACTAAACTCCCGACACAACAACCTTTGGCGCATCGTACCCGGCACACATCGCAACACAATTGCTCAGACCCGTCCTTCGTACGGCTTCACCAGACATCATGCCGGAACACGACGAATCGCTTTGTGCCAAGACTTTGTTTGTTAGGTGGTAACTTCTACCAGCAGCCGATGTTATGGCTTACCGAGGAAAACCATTGGATTTATCATATGTATTTTGGAATATCGCATTCTCAGGGATTTAATCAAAATAATGATCTTTTTACCTACAAAGCACAGATCTCTATATCAGTAAGGTAATCTATACTTTCCAGGTAAACACAAATCAAAGTACTCAAAATTTAACCGACTTCCTTAGTGATCGTTATCAACCTAACTTCCTGACTATTCAGTCCTGAAAATGTAAATAAACAAATTAGTTAATACCGTAAACAAGGGCACGTTGATAAATAATCGTGGTGATCCAGAACGGATGTTGTAAATTGTTCCAACGATGGCTGCTTTAGATAAATCAAGTTCCATGTAATCTCAAGGCTGTGGTAATGAAGCGAGCGTTCGGGAAGAATTATTTTGGTTGATTTACCTATTATTTATGTCTAAAGAATGGCATTCACCCGACGTCTTATCTTCGATTAGATAGATTGGACAGAAGCATTTACTACCGGAGTTCAGATTTTTTTAAACGATTTCGTACATTTTGAGAAATTATAAACTTACCACAGTTATACTATTCTGTAAAAATCTAAAATCTGGATAAAGTTCTATTTTCAAATTTTAGAATTATTTTTTTATTATATTGTTTATAAGTGGCCAGTTCTAAGAACTTTCAGTTTGACCCTCGTACATATAAACTGCTGTCTAGTTCCATATATTTAAAACTAGCTACGCCCCGAAGTTTCATCTGCGTAGGTTTTGATATGTTTTTATTTATATACTCCGCTCCTATTGGTCGCAGCGTAATGTTATATAGCCTAAAGCTTTCCTGGATTAATGGGCTATCCACAGCAAAAAGAATTTTTCAAATCAGGCCAGTAATTCCTGAGATTAGCGCGTTCAAACAACCAAACAAACTCTTCAGCTCTAATATTAGTATAGATAGATTATTTTGTACAGATTTTGATTTTTTTGCTGGGCACAGGTCTCCTCTGTATGAGAGGAGACCTGTGCCCAGTGATGATGATAGATTATTTTGTTTAGATTTACACCCGCTGTTCTTAAAGCCGCACGGTAGAAACCTAAGAATGTTTGCGAATCGATTCTTTTGGCTGCTGATCCAGAAGTAAAGGATCAGCTGTATTTTGTTTAACATCCCAACCTTAAGCTGGGATATACCTTTCTCTTTAGTTTTGTATCTATGGGATTTATGTTACGTAAAGCTAAGGTAACGTATATTGTGTTAAACCAACGCAAAAGTAACTGTGACTTTGCTAGTCTTAAAAAAGGTAACAGTTGTTAAATGGTTTGTGTTATGTTGGTTTTTAGGGTTCCATAGCCAAATGACAAAAAACGGAACCCTTATAGATTCGTCATGTCTTTCCGTCTGTATGTCACAGCCATTTTTTTTTCCGAAACTGTAAGAGCTATTCCGTTGAAACTTGGTAGGTAGATGTATTCTGTGAACCGCATTAAGATTTTGATGCAGAAATAAAAAATAATAATAATAAATATTGGGGGCTCCCCATACTTAGAACTGAAACTCAATTTTTTTCTTCATCAAACATATACGTGTGGGGTATCTATATATAGGTCTTTAAATATCGAGGTTTCTAATTTTTTTTTTCTAAACCGAATAGTTTGCGTGACAGACGCTTCCAAAATTGAAAAAAATTGGTCCAATTAAATTCCAAAATAAGAAAAAGAAATTTATACATATAAATATAAATATATACCAACATCCAAACTGAAACTACATTCTACAAGCCCCTACGTAATGTCAATTAAAATATATAATAAACTACCGGACACAATAAAGGAAGAAGAAAAGTTAAATATATTTGTAAATAAATAAAAAAAAAAAATCTTATTAACATTATGTTAGGTACTACACTATAAATGAATATCGAATATCTTAGCGATAAAAACAAATAATTTAAATTAAAATTAAATATATAATTGATTATACTTATCTTAAACATACTATAAAAATATCGTCTGAAACGTTATAATTATTCATAATTTAAACAAAAATAAGGAAATAAATAAATTAAGTAAAATCACTCAGATACCAAAGATAAAATATATAAATTGTAGATTAAGTAAAATGATGCTAATAATCTCCGTATATATTTTATTAAATTAAATTGCAATATAATTATATTATTTTAAGATATTCAAACAGAGCTTCCTCTCTCCTGTTACCCTATTTTGCTGTGCCCTACAGGGTTCATAATTGATCTCACATAAATTGTTACCATCCTTATATGAACTTATGGTAAAGCAATAAAGATATTGAGTATTGAAAAATCTAAGAAAACATATGACGTACATTACTATAAAAACTACTAACGAAAATTGTTTATTACCGCGTAATCTTTCATACAAATAACTGAAATCCTTTAATTCCAAAAAAATAATGGTACGGAACCCTTTGTGCATGAGTCCGACACGCACTTGGCCAGTTTTTTCTAATTATTAGACGTACTACGTATGTCTGGACTTGAAACAAGACGATGATCCCTGAGTTTGTTTCGGCTATTTCTTATAACAAGCTCATAACTTTTTGGTTTTTCATGATATCTTTTTGAAATTTTGTACATAGATTCTTTACTTAAAAATACTGGACACGTTTCACATAAACAGAGAGAGATCTCAGAGGTAGTCAGGAAATGCCGGCTCCACCTAGTTAAAAAAAAAAAAGAATGACATGTTAAAGTGATCAGTGATCCTATTTGCTTAATAAACGATTTAATTTCATTTCATTTCACTTACCTTACGATTTGAAAAAGTAATTTATATTAAATGTTTCACTATGAATGCATATATTTCTGCATGAAAATAGGCCTACAGGCAAGAGCTGCTGTAATCTCAGGACATCTAGATGTAATTGTACCTGATTTCGTGTGCAGTGAAATGTAATGTACATATACACATATATTCACACCTATTATTTACTTATATTTATTTTGGTTCACTCCTACAAAAGAAGTATTCCGTCATATTAGGCGCTGTTCTGATTATTTTACATTACACCAAGACTCATTATTCATGCACAATCAAATCGCAGACACTAGTGACATCTCAGCGTTGGGAATTATACCCATGCTGGATGGTATTACTATATCATTCTAAACACAACACCTTTAATATAATAAAACTTACGATTAGATTATTCTTTTTCTTTTTTCAAGGTGAGATTCAACCTTAACTCTTGATCAATTTCCTTTGTGGAATACATACCACAATTTTGCCAATAACACGTGTAATAAATTATAGAAGTTCTTTCTACGATTACATTGTTACAACAACGTTTGCAATATTATGAGATTATTTGAAATTATTGATGGCTTATTATTTTTTAGCTGATGATTGACATGATTTTAAAATTTCAAATTTCGCCTTAAAGACTGCTGGGGGCAGTTGAGGTATGGTTTCCGATAAAGTGGCTTCTAATACAGGAGCCATCTAACTATACTGTCTTCAGAGCCTCATGCGGCCACTAAGCTAGGGCATTACTGCGGCTGTCCCGATTCTTATGGGGCCTATGAGACACGCCATTGTTGCCACTGACTTCAGACCGACCGTCTTGTGGCCTTGGAGAGAGGCCATGGCTGACTTCAGATCATACTGTTGTTGCTCATGTCAGTTATTAAATATTAAAAAAACAAACATTGTGAATAAATTTTTATCCAATTTTATTTTTTTAATAATTTTTAATCGATCATTTTAGACCATCGATGGTAAAATTCGCTAGTTTATAAGCCTATTCACTTAAAAAAAAAAAACTGAGTGAATAGGAAGGAAGACGGCAGTTTAGCGAGTTGATACATTGTTAAACTAAACAACATGACTAACGATGTTGCGCCAGAGGTAGGTTGATCTGGAGGCCCTTCACGACCAAACTCCCGACACAACAACATTTGGCGCATCGTTCCCAGCACACATCGCAACACAATTGCTCAGACCCGTCCTCCGAACGGCTTCACCAGACATCATGCTGGAACACGACACTTAATTCATTCCTTCTTTTTTTCTTTGTTTCTTGTCGTTTACACGGCAGCAGATATCATAAAAAAGATACAGCGGTAATTTACTACTACAAAAGGAACAGGTTACTTGGTACAACAGTATGAAAACATTTAGAAATAAACTAGAAATAAAGTCTGTATAAAAAACTAGCGGCCGCCAACGACTTCGTTTGCGTGGAGTTAGTTATGCTCTGCTCCTATAGGTCGCAGCGTGATGTTATATGGCTCAAAGCTTTTCTGGATTAATGGGCTATCCAATGCAAAAAGAATTTTTCAAATCGGACCAGGTAGTTCTTAAGATTAGCGCATTCAAACAAACAAACAAACTCTTCAGCTTTATATATTAGTATAGATAAGAACCTAGACATGATAAATGGTAAGTTTCTCTATCCAAAAAACGCACACAAAAACTACATTTTCCCCCAAATTCTTTGAAGCCATTAATAAAATATAACAGTTCAATCCCCCAACTCATTGGGGCGTACATCACACAATAACACAAACATCTAACGGATCGGTTGCCATCACTTATTGGCGTTACGCGTATAACCCGGTAAAATATGCAAGGCGCCTCCGGGGGCGTTGTTAGTGTGAGATTTGCATAATGGCCAATCAGTTGACAGGCGACGATTTGCGCCGTGTCGATGGTATTCCCATAAAGTTTTGCGATATAGACGCTATCTTGTGAGTCGAGTGACGTGTGTGGTTGGAACCGTGTGGAGTTGTGGTGGTCATTAGTAGGGGAGTCGTGGTGGCCTAGTGGTTAAAACACCAGCCTCTCAAGTATGAGCGTGCGGGTTCGATTCCAGGTCAGGCTAGTACCAATGTAATTTACCTTTAGTACCTTTTTTATCGTCCCACTGCTGGGTACAGGTCTCCTCTTATACAGAGAAGGATATATTTATATTCCTACGTAATATAACTTACGCAGGTAAAACCACGAGTTACGGCTAGTCTTATATAAAACTAACTACTCCCCATGGTATTACCCGAATAAGTTGCGATCCGTAGGAATATAGGAATAAGAATTCCTACTATCCATGGAAATCTGTAAATTAAGTCGTGGTTGCCTAGCGGTTAAAACTAAAATACCAGCCTCTCAAGTATGAGTGCGCGGGTTCGATTCCAGGCCAGGCAAGTACTAATGTAACTTTTCTAAAGTTATATGTACTTTCTAAGTATATCTTGGACACCAATGACTGATTAAAAGGCGAAAGAAAACATCTTGAGGAAACCTGGACCTTTAGCCTGAAATCGCCAACCCGCATTGAGCAAGCGTGGTGATTACGCTCAACCCTTCTCTGTATGAGAGGAGAACTGTGCCCAGCAGTGAGACGATAAAAAAGGTTGTTGATGAGGATGATGAGTAGGTGAATGGATGTTGTGTTTGTAGTTTTTGTTAGAAGTATCTTGCAGTAATGTAATGAGATGATTTCCATTGGCATAAAAGTGAAAACGGTACTTTTACTTATCACCCACTTAAAAACGTAATGGATTAAATGCGTAGATATTTCCATGTCGTGAAAATTATACATTTAAAGAATTTCTATCAATATGTTTGTACGCCAACCCGCATTGAGTAAGCGTGGTGATTACGCTCAATCCTTTTCTGTATGACAGGAGACCTGTGCCCAGCAGTGGGACGATAAAAGGTTGATGATGGTGATGATCTTTGTACAAACACTGATAAGTCATTTATATATATTCTCCCTTATTAATAAATGCTGTTTAAACTTAACTAGTGATTAGCGATTCTTTAACCATACATTTTTCACCTTTTAACGTCACTTAACTTAAATCATTCTTTAAGAATAAACACCACAATGTTTAAGGGGTTTATTCATAAACGATGATTAAAGTTAACTGACATTAAAATATCAAAAATGTATGATTAAAGAATCGATAATCACTAGTTAACTTTAAGCAGCGTTTATGAATAAGGGGGATCGTTTTAAACTAGATGAGGTTATTATTTACACAAAGGTTATTATTTTATTTTAAGCACAAGCGTATTTCTAAAGTCATGAAAAAATTTACTTAATTTTGAGTACAACTTAAACAAACATCAAACTCCATTCTCCTAAACGTCAGACACGCTCAAGTTTGAGCTATGAATTGCAGATAGTAAACTCATTTCAATGTCCCAACTTTAGAGCTCTTAACTCGGTGTACGGTGTTGCCGGTAAGATCCCCCATCGATAAATCTAGCCACTTTTGCCTAACTTTGTTACTGAGGTGGGACAAATTCGTAACGTAACTTGGCGACCGTCATTTTTCATTGTTACTTTACAACACATTGTGTCGCCGTACTTAGTTTTTGTTTTGTCCAATTTTATTGTGGTAATAACTTGGCGCTTTTTCCAAATTTATTGTTTGGAATTTTTGTAATCTTCTGTTTTATATTTGTAGCTGATTGCTTGGCTTCTGATTGTTAAGATTATATAAATGTTTTTGTGCTTAACCTTTAACGTCTCGGGCGGGGTCTGCGCAGACCCCAAGCGCGGTTATTTAACGGTATTTTTTCAAATTGACAACCAGCGTTTGCGTGTTTTCGGCTGTTCTCAGTGCATGCCAGAGGCTATCGATGGGTGGAAGTGCGTTGCGATCCCCCTAAGGTAAGGTATTTTACTTATGTGGGGATACCTGTAGGCCCCGCCTGAGAATTTACGTATGTATAAACTTTTTTTTACTTTATTCATGTTTTTACTTGTAAATCGGCGAAGCGTGTAGTGGCCCAATCAATTGCGCAATCAAGGGAGAGTCTCTATAACAGGATCGAAGACGCGAAATGATTCTGAAATATATAAATTAGCAAAACAGCAACACAAGTCAACAGTGGACATTAAGATCAATAAATACACACATCAAAAGTGTCTAGGGATCAACATATATTTTTGCAATAACTTTTCTCCTGATTGATATTAATTAAAATTTTCTTTAAGGATTCATCAAATAAAGTGTTTTCGTTTGTCACAGTAACGATAAACCAAGTCACCTTTGCATTAATAAAGAAATTTGCCATTTTCCTAATAAAGGGATATTTGACATTTGAACCACTAACACAAAAGTTCGAAAAAAAGACTGAAATAACAGTTTTCTCTAAAATTTTATTGGGTAACTTAAACAATTAATAATCCGTGTTTCTACTGCGAACATTAACAACACAAGAACATCGGTTTGGCATACTCAAAATGAGTTCATCCAAATCACGCTGTGGAATGGCCGCCCATGTTCGTTGCAACAACAAAAAAAGGTCTTCTTGCGACTGGATACCCTCCATATTCGGCAGAGCTCTTCTCTGTAGCATATCCCATGCATGCTCAATCGGGTTCAAGTCTGGCGACTGAACAGGCCAGGGCAGGACATTGATGTTAGCTGCGGCGAGATTCTGTCTTACACAAAGAGATTTAAGATAAATAGAGAGGGCAATGTGTCAAAATCGCATAGAAAAACTGTGATCCCATGGCCCAGTTCCGCCATATAGTACAATATAGCAAAATTAGATCGACAATTGGAGACATCAAATAGTAAAACTGAAATAAGTTTACATAAAATATATTCAGCTATTGCGCGGTAGGTGGCCAGTGTGGTCTATGTTGCCAGATCCGATTTAATACCCTAGTGTAGTTCAAATCGGGTAAATAAATATGGAAAAGTAAACAAATTAAGCGAAACTTGTCTTGTACAGAGATCAAAAACTGTTTTAGAATTTTATTAGCTACTATTCATTTTCCGTGATATCGTCTATTGGTATTTTAGATGTGTTATGCTTACGAATTATTTTAATACTCAGTTTATTGCGATTTTTGACTATAATAGACTTTTTAGGCCATAAAGCGCATTTTGTTTTGAAATTTTTGTTTGCAATTCGTTTTTACCATAATGATTCTTTTCTACACGTTTGTTTGCAAATATTTTTAAATGGCAATGCAAAAAACTGTGGTAGGGCTTGTATCATTTCGATAAAAAATTATCGATAATATTCAAAGAAGTTACTACGACGATGTTTATTGGCATTATGATAGCTTGAAACAAAAAATTACGTAGCAGAAAAATTATAGATATTTTCAATGTTTACAAGTTTCTATTTATATAAATATTTTAATATAACGGGCGTTAAAGTTTAAATTTACCGATTAATACTGAAAATCTAAATAATTGTTTATTTTTTCATTTTTAATTAACACATTTAATCAATATAGTTACCATTATTATGTATACATTGCTGCCTTCTAATAGGAAAGTCGTTTATACCTTTGCGATAGAATTCTGAGGATCTAGACTGCCCAAACTGTGTGAAAGCAGAACTGTCTAATGTGTGAATTAATTGTCCAAATCACGACGAAAATGGTAGTCTGCTGGAGCAAGATCTGGCGAACTAGTTCCGTACCATTCATTATCTTTAAAAATGGGAGCCTTCAACATTTATTTTATTTTTAATTTGAATATACAGTATGCTAAGAAAACCCTGTCCGACCCGTGAAGGTGTTGTTAGGTATCGATAACTGATTCTACTAATGGATACAAAACCGGGCTAAACTTAAAAAAAAATCCCCCTAAAAAATAAATATTATTTCGCAAAAAGTGGTAACTTAATAAATGTGCGTTCACCCTTCCGCAGGCGGCGGGCGGCAGGGCACGCGGCACGTGGTCGCATCGCTATTCGCTGAATAATAATACCGGTGTTGTCACTTTTTTAAAAATTAGCAAATTTCGGGGAAGTTGAAATTAATTCGCGGGAAAAAAAGATTATTTCAAAATTCATTTGTATTGGTACTATGATGTGATGATTACGTAAAATTTTATAATATATTTGGTCATGTGTTTAACTAACCTTTATTATCCTTATGGGTCGGACAGGGTTTTCTTAACATACTTTATAACCAAATATTCTGTGAACCTTTTAAGCGTCTATCTGTTTCTGTTATTAATATGGAGCAAAAAATCATGTTTGTTGTATGGGAAAATATTTTATTTAAAATAAATAATATTTTAATTTTTTTATTTTTAGCACTTGTCATAGCGGCAACAGAAATACTAACATAATTTCTAGAAATTTCAACCGTCTAGCTATTACGGTTCATGAGATACAGCCTGGTGACAGAGGGACAGACGAACAGTGAAGTCTCATGAATAGGGTTCGTTTTACCTTTTAGGTAAGGAATCTTAAAAATCACAAAGTAGCTTGCAATCATTGTACTACATATACGTACCTACTTATTTTATAAATATATTTCATTATAAATAAGTTATCTAATTTATGTACTTATCCACTTAACCATAAATATTATCCCAATTTTTACGATTAAGAGGAAAGTTCTGAAATTAATAACTTACTAATTCATTACTAGTACAAGGTACCGATCCTTTTTTTTTAAATTTGATCGACAAATCTTCTTTCTTTAAAAAGTAGATATCTTCACTTTTAAAATGCTTTGAGCATAATTTCGACGAAGTAGACGGAAGCCAATTTTCTTCTCTACGGTCTATCTGGACAAATCGTATACACTTTTCCCGTACAACATAATTTTTATTCAAAAACCTAAAAAAACATAAAACCTATTCAATTTTGTTCATTAATATGACAAGATTATGTTCAAATAGAGTTACTAATAAATAAACTTGAAATATAGTAATATTTTAAGTCTATTTAGCTATATTTTAAATGTCAATAAAATATAGCTATATGTTTTCAACTTAATAAGTATTATCGATAACTAAATCGATAAACAACATTACTACATCTCTACATGAAAATAGTAAAACTATTCAACAATAGAGGGCGCTTATTACAATAATAAAAAAGTTTCTAGATCTATTTAAGAATTTTTTAAAATTTTAATTACAGACTAAATATAAATAATTCATACAAAAACATTCCGAAGTTAGGTCCAGTCATTTTACCATAACGAGATGTACAGTAACGCAAAGCGCAACAGGGCATATTTCCTTAGAAAATGTTTATTCTTGGTGGACACATGTTACGTCTTGACGCGGACACTAGACTGAGCGACTTTTAACCAAATCGACAAAAGTATTGGCTTACAATTTTGTTCGTGATGTCCTGTCTATTGTAAATATAATTTTAATGTCTTTGGTCTTACAACTCTTGCGGTGTCCGGTCGTGCATTATCATGCATTAACCGAAATAAGGGACCGATTTGCACTTGTAGAGGAACGATGACGTCTGATACAATTGTCTCAGCATAAATCTGAGCGTTGAG
This sequence comes from Sesamia inferens, assembly GCA_037179545.1. NCBI lineage: Eukaryota > Metazoa > Arthropoda > Insecta > Lepidoptera > Noctuidae > Sesamia > Sesamia inferens. Next base: position 26,803,071 of record CM073933.1, on the reverse strand, counting down.
GTTGCCTCTGATCCAAATCAACTCAGTTCTTCCGCCGATCCAAATACCCGCCCTTAACATGATGGTTCCACCACTATAAGGATGGACTTCCTGGCAGGATTTTAATGGCTGTTGGCGTCCAGGGGTTCTCCAGTGTCGTATACGTCTTGTATCCGGTCTCATACCAAAACGAGACTCATCAGAAAAGCACACGAAACGCCATTGTTCTTCTGCCCAATTTCTGTGTTCAAGAGCCCATTGATATCGAATCCTACGATTGTGCATTGCTATAGGTGGTATCCGTAGCGGTCTTCGGGAATGAAGGTTCACTTCATGCAAGCGGTTTCTGACTGTTTGGTCGCTAATTAAGTTCCCTGAAGAGTGATGAAGCCTCACGGCTAACATCATGGCGGTTGTTGGAGCTCTTCGAGTTAAGATTTGAATGTATCGGTCTTGTCTCCGTGTGGTACAGCGATACCGTCCTCCATGGCGCTCAGCCACGGTACCAGTGCTTCGGTAACGTGTCCAAAGTCGACTGATAACACTCTGACTTGTATTCAGAGCTAAAGCCACAGTACGTTGCCGGGAACCAGCTTCTATCATTCCCACGGCTCTGAGCATTTCTTCCCTGCTTAAATGACGTCGCCGCTCCATAATAACGTTGGTTTTAATCAGTAGTAGGGAAACAGTAGCACTAATAATGTCTTCAATGCGTTGTATGTTTTTATAGGGAAAATATTGACAGCTGATTTTCATCTTTTACTCGAATTTGATTCACAGTTCCTGATTCAAATTATGAAATGCACCAAAAAGGATCCATATAAATTTATAAAATCATAAATTTATTACAAAGCCACATCTCAATCTCAAGAAATCCGCATAAAAATGCTTGATCCCTAGACACTTTTGATGTGTGTACATCCGAGACGCAAATGGACAGCTCCTAACAGAGAATGCGAGTATCACTAGTAGATGGTATCAATACTATCAAGAGCTATTAAACGAAGAATTTCCTAGCCAACTTTTGCATCCGTTGCTACCCATTGAAAGACCGGTACCCAAAATTGATATAGCTGAGGTGGAATTCGCAGTAGCGCAAATGAAAAACCACAAAGCCGTAGGCCCTGACGAAATACCCGCAGACGTCTGGAAGATATTAGGACACATAGGTTGCGAGTGGCTGGTGAGGCTGCTCAATGCCATCCTAACCTCATACACTATACGAGAATCGTCGCGCCAAAGCTACTTAATACTTTTTTATAAAAACAAAGGGGATGTCAGTGTTTGTGGAAACTGTAGAGGGATTAAGTTAACGTCACACACCCTCAAAATTTGGGAGAGAGTACTTAACAATCGCCTTTTTAAACACGTTGACATATCTGAAAACCAATATGGCTTCACACCGTTAAAGTCTACTACGGACGCTATCCAGGCCACCCGAATCATCATGGAGAAGCATCGGGCAAACTGCGGAGACCTACATCTTGTATTTATCGATCTCGAGAAGGCATTTGATCGAGTGCCTCGGAAACTGGTATGGCAGGCCATGAGAGCACAAGGTATACCTGAATGCTATGTCGCCATAGTACGGGACATGTACTGCAGAAGCTGCACAAGTGCGAGAAGCTTGGCTGGACTTAGCAAAAGCTTCGAAGTTAAGGTGGGCGTCCATCAAGGCTCAGCCCTAAGCCCGCTTCTCTTCAACATGGTAATGGATTACTTAACAAAGGACATTCGACTGAATGTCTTTTGTTAACATACAACATATACCATGGCAAGGGAGACTTCCCTTGCCATGGTGTATGTTGTATGCAGATGCCATAGTCCTCATAGACAAAGATGCCAAACTACTCCAGAGTACCCTGGAGAAGTGACAACGCGCGCTGGAAAACAACGGCCTCCGAATCAGTATAAATAAATAAATAAATAAATAAATAAATAAATATATACGGACAAATCACACAGATTGAGCTAGCCCCAAAGTAAGTTCGAGACTTGTGTTATGGGATACTAACTCAACGATACTATATTTTATAATAGATACATATATAGATAAACATCCAAGACCCAGGCCAATCAGGAAAAGATCGTTTTCCATCACGACCTGGCCGGGGATCGAACCCGGGGCCTCCACCTCGCAGGCAGGCGTGTTGACCGGCGGACTTGGAATGCGCGTTCAGTGGTAGCACCAACAACCCAAATTCAATTCACATCGATGGGAAGCCACTGCTAAAGGTATCCCAATTCAAGTATCTGGGTTCGATTCTTACAGCATTTGAGGCCGATGTTACTCATAGAATTAGCGTGGGGTGGCAGAGGTGGCGGGCTCTGACGGGTGTTTTATGTGCCGCAAGATTGCCTGTTAAAACCAAGGGCAAGATTTACAAAACCGCAATTAGACCAGCCATGACATACGGTGCCGAATGATGGGCTATAAAGAAAGTTCACGAACAAAAGATGCACGTAAGCGAGATGAAGATGCTAAGATGGGTAGCGGGCGTAACTCGACTCGATAAAGTGCGAAACGAGCACATCAGAGGAACTTACAAGGTTGTGCCCATAGCAGAAAATCTCGCCGAAAGCCGCCTACGATGGTTCGGTCATATCATGAGACGCCCCGAAGATCATGTCGTGAAACGGGCCCTAGCACTGCCAGATAAGAAAAAAGGTAGAGGACGCCCACTAATCACCTGGTGGTCCACAGTGGCCAAGGACTTAGAGCGTGCCCAACTTACCATCTCGACAACCCAGGACAGATCATCCTGGCGCAAAAGAACGAGGAGAGCCGACCCCAAATAATGGGAAGCGGCTAGGACAAAGAAGATTTGTTTCTTTTTCAGATTTAGTTTTTGTCATTACGAAAATGAGTCGTCAACTGTCAGAATCTCCTTGCCTCATGCCTCATTCGTCACCAATAACTTATTGTTTACCATGCCAACCCAAAGAATATTTTTTAATGTTAGTGCACAATAGTAACATTGACGAGTTGTCATTTTTATTTTTATTACGATTTTTGTTTATTTTTCTTATTATTACGTGATTTTGATTCCTATTTTATTAGGAAATAATAATAAATGTTAGTCAGAAGTTGACTCTTTTCTTTAAATTTTGTTAATTTAGTTATGTGCCTCAAAAATGTCTATGCTAGAGATGTTATTTTGTTAAATGACTCTAACTGTCCAAAGACTGATTGTTATATGAATAAAAAAACATTTTTACAAACTTTAATATGTCTTTTCTTATAATCAAAATAAATATTTAAGAAATTTAAAAAAAAATCTTAATATAAATGTAAAATATATTTGGGGGATACTTCTAGACCCCGCGCGTGGCTGAACGTTACTAAAAAGAGCGTGTGTACTTAAAGGTTAAAATTAAGAGTGTCCACAGTCTAGTTTAATGCGTTAAGTCTAATGCAAGGGTTCTAACAGTGACACTTTTTAGTTTCCGATGATTTAAGTTTAAGGCAGAGTTATAATTTCTAGATAGATACCTACCCTATTTTGTCACTTTTATATGATAATGGTAATATTAAACTATTCTAAGACAAGATCTCGGGTATCTACATAATTTGTGGTGCAATAAAAGCGAACATTCTCAGGTTGATTGCACTATGATTAAAAGCGAAGATTAAACTGGGATTAACGTTATCGCTGAGCTTTTCGTTTGAACCGAACTTCGTTTTAATCGTTTGTAATTTAGTTGCATTTGATTATGGTAATAAGAACTTAGGATAAGACGGTTTCAATGAATAAATGAATGATTACTCTGAGATTTTCTGTTTAAAATAATTAGTAGCGAAACTCATCTTTCGCCGCTTTTTATTAACTGATTATTAATATTTGTTCAATTAAAATAATAAAAACATTAAATCAATTTAAAAGTTGTTCTTATTTGGTAATTACTTGTGTAAAATGAGTGTAAAAAACACTTACCGATACAAGTTTCAACTTTTGCTGACGTTTATTTACAAAAGTAATTGTTTAATCGTACAATGAAACTATTTTACACCAAATTTTTAAATCAAAACAAGTGATTTCACAACAATTACTTTTGTGTAATGTTACTTAGTTTGATGTCCCGAATACGTAGTTAACGGCTATGTGATGTGTCTTTTCTTCTTCTTAGCTTATAGAGATCCACTACTAAACAAAGGCCTCCCCCAAGGTTTCCATTCCATTGTCATGATCGCAGCTGATTGCAGTAATTTCTTTTTCCACACGAGAAGCGCTGCTGCCCACTTCTCTGGTGAGAGTTTCCTTAGTCGCCTCTTACGACACCCACGCGAGGATATGGGTTAGAACTGTTCTATATTCAGTGCCACACGGGTGTCTTTTCACACCCGTATAAAATCTATAGAAGTTCGCAAATACGCCAATGTTTCTGTAAAAAGATCATTTCGTTTTAAACAAAACACTGTTGTACTACTTCGTAAAAGTCGAATTATCCAGACAACAATCTCGATGTTTGTTAAAGAATTACAGTTAAAAACCGGTGTAGCTGAACATCAGGTTTACTCGTAACACAATGTTACAGATACATAGCACTATAAAAGAGAATAATTAGCTCGCTGCTGTAATTATGCTTGTTTAATTTACTCTTACAATAATTACCTTGTAACTAGTTCGTTACTCGGGATACGAGTTTACGGGAACTAAAGGCAGTATTTAGTGAAATTGTAGTTAAAAAAGAGCTAATAACAGGTCGAATTGAGTAACCCTTATCGGTGGTAGGCCATAACATCGGCCGCCGGCAGAAGTTACCTTCCACCAGACAAAGACTTGCCGCCAAGCGATTTGTCGTATTCCGGCATGATGTCTGGTGAAACCGTACGGAGGACGGGTCTGAGCAGGTGTGTTGCGATGTATGCCGGGTACGATGCGCCTAATGTTGTTGTGTTGGGAGTTTGGTCGTGGAGGGTCTTCAGATCAATCTCCCTTTGGCGCAGCATCGTTGGTCGTGTTGTTGGGTTTAACATTGCATCACCTCGCTCAACTGCCGTCTTCCTTCCTATTCGCTCAGTTTTTCTGAGTGAATAGGCTCTTAATAAACTAGCGCGCTTTACCATCAACGATCGCATCACTGCTTACAATCAGGCGGGATTGCGGTCAAGCGATAGTTTATAATTATTTAAAAAAATCCTCTTTCTTTTTAAAGTTGGTTAATTAATTATGTGAATCTTGTATACTAATAGCGTGCTGGGGAAAACTAAATTTTATTTATTAACTTTCCGAGATTTCAGGAAGCTTTTTCTCTTCACACTTTTTTGATAATATCTCTGTCTCGAATACCTAAGTTTGATAGTATATGCTACAGTATTATAACTGGCTAATAGCCCATGAATTTTGACAGAATTCATGGGCCTTTAGTATCTTCCCACAATTACTTTATTTGTCTAGAGTAATCTCTCTATAAGTCGTGGTGGCCTAGTGGTTAAAGGACCAGCCTCTCAAGTATGAGTGTGCGGGTTCGTTTCCAGGTCAGGCAAGTACCAATGTAACTTTTATAAGTTATATGTACTTCCTAAGATTATCTTGGACACCAATGGCTGATTAAAAGGTGAAGGAAAACATCTTGAGGAAACCTGGACTTTAAGTCTGAAATCACCAACCCGCATTGAGCAAGCGTGGTGATTACGCTCAATCTTTCTCTGTGTGAGGAGAGACCTGTGCCCAGCAGTGGGACAGTAAAAAGGTTGAAGATGATGAATCTCTATGCATTTAAATATTTGGAGTCCAACTCGTCTAACGTCTATATAGTAACCTCTAACTAGTCTATAGCTACACTAGTTACGTAAATGGAAGGAAGTACATTTATTTAGCAAAGACGATTATTAAAAAAGTGCGAAGAGAGATCAAAGAAGCCTTGGAGACTTTCTGCATACAACTACGTCTGATGGTTTTCAAGTGGACCTAAAGAGTGAGGTGACAGAAGTACATCAGTTTTATAATACAAAGTGACGGGTGTATTTATAGCATCGTATCTATACCCATACTGTAGTTTTATGTACGTGGTTTGAAATCTTTGCCAATAACATTAAGCCGGGGCCATAAAAGTAGCGGCAAAAGGCAATTAAAGTTAGAAATCAGAACGCGAACGCTCTTCGTAAATCCTCGTATATTTTAGTAGGTATAGGTATTACTAGGCAACTTGTACACGTTGCCTGGAATACGACACTAGACTTTCCTTTTACAGTGATTTTACCCGTGACAACAGTAATCTAACAACAACCTAAAAGTGTTGGGAATAAAGAACATAATGAATTTGGAGGACTTGTCAATGGCAACCTTATTACAATGAGAAGACGAAGCGTGGGTAGGCCCCCGACAAGGTGGACCGACGACCTGGTGAAGGTCGCAGGAAACCGCTGGATGCGGGAGGCGCAGGACCGGTCGTCGTGGAGAACCTTGGGGGAGGCCTATGACCAGCAGTGGACGTCTTTCGGCTGAAATGATGATGATGATGATGAATAAAACTAGCGCTTGACCACAATCCCGCCTGATGGTAAGCGGTGACGCAATCATTGATGGTAAAGCGCACTAGTTTATTAAGAGCCTATTCACTGTAGCCTTGAAGACACTCAAATTGTCATCATCGTCATTATCAACCTTTTTATCGTCCCACTGCTGGGCACAGGTCTCCTCTCATACAGAGAAGGATTGAGCGTAATCACCACGCTTGCTCAATGTGGGTTGGCGATTTCTGACTTAAAGTCCTGGTTTTCTCAAGATGTTTTCCTTCACCTTCAGTCATTGGTGTCCAAGATATATGAGTACTTAGAAAGTCCATATAACTTTAGAAAAGTTACTTGCCTGACCTGGAATCGAACCCGCGCACTCATACTTGAGAGGTGATTGGAGGTCATACTCAAATTTTAATCCGACGGATACACCGCCGCTGGCAAATTGTTCCAGTCCCTCCATCTACGCGCTATGAAGGAGGAAGCGAAACGCTTCGTCCGGATCGTAGTGGTGTTAACAACGTAAAGGTGGAAACCCGCCGTATGACGGGTCATCCGATGGTGGAACGGAGATGGGGGAATTAAATCATGCAATTCCCTCGCACACTACCCACAATGCATCCTATAGAACAGAACTAGCTACTCTACGCCTGTGCTCTAGGCTTTGGAGGCCGTTTCGAATTAAATCAGGGTCACCAATCAGCCTCTTCGCACGCCTCTCCACCTAATCCACCCCATAATAATTAACTATTTAATGATCCCACCGCTGGGGCACAGGCCTCCTGTTTGTGGTTTGTGAGAAGGAGTGAGTTGTAACGACCGACGTCCTCCGTGGCGCAGCGGTCAACACGCTTGTCTGCGACAAGGCGAGCCTCCGGGTACGATCCCCGGCCAGGTCATGATGGAAAAATGATCTGTTCCTGATTGACCTGGGTCTTGGATGTTTATCTATATATGTATCTATTATAAATATAGTATCGTTGAGTTAGTATTCCATAACACAAGTGTTACTTTGGGGCTACCTCAATCTGTGTGATTTGTCCGTATATATTAATTTATTTATTTTATTTAATTCATCATGCGGGCTTAGTGCAGTTTCCATGTGAGATCTTTCTAGGACATGAAGGTTTCCTAACAATATTTTTCTTAACAGTTTTGGGAGGAGTGTTATAAAAATAGTTACATTAAGAAAGCGTCTGCCTGGATTTGTAAACACGACCTCCAACTCGTAATTGGGGACTGTTAACACTGGACTAACACAGTTCCATCTAGCACTTAATCGAGCGTTATAAAATGTTGAATAAATTACGGGATTGAAAAAAGCGCTGGAAAACTTAAACAAAATTATTATTACTTTTTAATAAAATGATGACTTAGCGCTTGCCACTTTCAAGATTTTCTTGTTAACTTGAAAACTCAACCTGTAGTACGGCCCAAATATGAAAAAGAACTTAATTTCAGTCACGTGGAGCTTTTTATTACCGGCAAGTAAAACGGTCGGGCTACGCATTTTACGGGGAAGGAAGTTACTCATATATTTTCGAAAGTACTGACAATGGTGACAATTCGTGACACCCAGTCCCAAAATTGTTTATGGAAAAGTTGGAAACAGTAAATTGTAACTTTTATATGGTATGTAATCAGTTATGATCTGAAGAAAGTTATAGTTTATGGCTTAGTGGTCAACTCGAACGAAATTAACCTTACCCGATTCGGGCAATTAAAAACTTGTTAATAGTTTTCGAATGCATACCATGTCCATTTATTAGAAATACTATTTTCTTAATTACGTATTAGGTTATTGATCTTTAGTGACGTTTCGTATTTATTCGTTGTTTTTGTTTATTTATTCACGCGAGTATTATGGTACAGGAAAACAAACAAATGATACTGGTAGGTACCTACCAGCATCATTTGTACTCTGCTGTAAACACAACTACAAAAAAGTAAGTACTTTTATATAGTAGTCTATACATCAGGTTTGCCAACTTAATAAATACTTGTCACAAACAATAAACAAATAAATAAATATAAACGGACAAATCACACAGATTGACTAGCTCCATCTAACAAAATCAATTCCCCAACGTAAGTTCGAGACTTGTGTTATTGCATAGTAACTCAACGATACTATACTCGTATTTATAATAGATAAACATCCAAGACCCAGGCCAATCAGGAAAATATCGTTTCCATCATGACCTGACCGGGGATCGAACCCGGGGCCTCCATGTCGCAGGCAGGCGTGTTGACCGCTGCGCCATGGCTATTCATACACCAAAACTACGATCGTTAGTAAAATAAAATTCGAATTATTATTACAATAAACGAACAATGACACAAGAAAGCACTTAGCATTAAAATTTTGCAGCAATGTTATACAAGAAGTGTCACATTATATACGTATGCGGAAACACTTGAAAATTCAAGGAATAAGAAAGTCCAGTACATACTTCGTCTTCAAGTCGCAGTTCCTCTGGCCCGAGGCATCACTCACGAAAGTTTACGTAGCCTCTGAGAGGACGACAAACAAATTCGCGCTCCTGGATATAATAACAATAATATTTAGTATTGTAATAATGCTAAAATGTTTGTATTATACGGCTTACTACGATGGTGTTGGATTGAGTTGGTCTGAGTATTTGTCGAGTACTTCAGTGTTTGTTTAGTCATCCTGTTTATGAGGTAGCATTTAAGTATAGTTGATATACTGGACTGCTTGAGGTAGTACTAAAGACAGGACTAGTTTTTAAAACAAAATTGTGTTTTGGATATATAAGTAGGTTATGTAAACCAGCTTTTGATAAAACGTTAGAATCCTATAAAATATCAAATGTTTTGGTTTCACATTCCTAGGATATCTAGACTGTAAAATAAGCATATTGTACTTGAGATACGGAGAAAAACCGCAGGCAAGCAGACAAATAATGAAGACATTGAACTTACAGGGGGCTTCGGGCGGTGTACTCCTGGTGTGCTGGAGTGGATGGTGGCCTCCACCAGATGTTCACTTAGCGCTACAGGCTTGCCGATATATATAGATATATTAGGCAATACTTGCCTAAATTTAATATCTCAGTGGGGTGATCGTAACCGCCTAGCGTTTGCGCCGCATAAAACCTGTAAACTTCTACTAAAAGGTAATCTTAAATCATTGCCTACTATTAAATTTAATAACGGTCCTGTTAAAAAACAGCAATCCGTATGTACCTTGGTATGGTCTTAGAAAGGAATTTTTCATTTATTGAACATATAAAAATAGTTGGCGAAAAAGCTAAAAGGAACTTTTATGCCCTAACTAGAATATCCAAAACAACTTGGGGTCTATCATTCCTAACTTTAAAAACTGTATATGGAGCTACCTACTTAGGATGTATGTGCTACGGTGCACCTGTTTGGGCCATGGCCTGTCTGATATGGCCAGCATAGGGGCGGCGCGACGTAAACTGCTTCAGAGCCAACGTTTGGCATTGATTTTTTTATGCAAGGTGCATAGAACAGTCAGTACTGAAGCCGATACTGGCAGGTGTACTTCCAGTCGATCTTGAAGTACAGCGACGTGCTTCAATGTACTACTCCGTGAGGCCATGGACACTAATTTTGTTACACAACGCGACTTTAATATAATTTCTAGATCATTTAAACCTCAGACTGAAGTATGGGAGGACCTCTTATCCGAATGGCATAGTAGTTTGGGAAAATTCCATCAAGGGCCGGCCTCCATCTATTCTTTCCATCCGTTGGCGATCGGCTGGCTAAGACATGGCTGGAGGTTGACCACTGCGTTGCCCAATTTCTCACAAGTCATGGCAACTTTAAAAGTAAACTGTATTCTTTTAAACTTGTTCCTTCGCCTTTATGTCATTGTTCTACATCGAACTGTGAATTTGAACAGTCCGCATATCACATCTTGTGGGAGTGTATTCTTTGGCAGAATTAACGCAATATTATGTTGGATAGTGTATAAGTTACATCCGGAGTCGTTTATTATACGAACCTTGTAGAAACAATAACCAATTTCCGTGCGTTCAGGTGCTTTTGCCATACCTATTATTGGAATCAATTGTAACAGCACATACCTACTTAGGACCCATTAACTTAATCAAACTTTATTCCGTGGTGCTTGGCAATCTGGGCTTCTCTCAGTTGCAATAATGTTCCTTTGTGCCGATTGGCCTAGTTCTGCTCTGTCTCCTACTTGTTATGTAGGGAAGTGGAAAAAAAATCTTTTTTCTTACTCCTCCGCTATCTTTTTCTGATTAATATCGTTGCGGGACCCAAGACAGTTGAATCGTTTCTCCGGGACTCGTCGAGCTTCATTGCTCGGCGTTTTTCTGGTGGTCTCTACTGTTGGAAAATGTGTTTTGTCCAAAAAAAAAAAAACTATAGATATCGTGGTTCCGTTTAGAAATATTTAAACCCAGATACACAGACAGCCCGAACCTGGTTAATTACCCGTAAGCCATACAAATATTTATTTCGTGCGGGAATCGAACCAACACGCAGCGCAGCAGTCGATCTCTCAGCCACTGTACCCACTATGTCAACATAGGTTACTAAAAGTTATGTTATCTTAATGAAATGGTATGTAAAGTGAAGGAAAATGCCACGAAGAGAATCATACATTAATAACAAACTTTAAATGTGCATAATGTCTTCAGAACGTTGAACTTAAATGCCGACGGAATGCTTACAACGAGGGAAGAATTTAACACGAGTTTTCGTTTAATGTGTTTGCATTATATTTTATGAAATTCCAGTGTTTTAATACTATGTACTTTTTCTCTGTTATTTGTGACACATCAAGACTAACTGCCTTTTAATCTAGTATTATGAGTTAAAAGTCCACGTACCTATGTGTTAAAATCTTCATGAAAAAGTAGTCATCATATTTTTCAAAAATTTCTGAAAAGTCGAGTTCTTGCCCATTCGCTACGGAGTTGTCGTTGCATACATGATGGTTCTTAAATATATGAGTGCATTGCTTTGTCATCCTTAACTCCACAAACGTTTATCGGGGATATTGCCATTAAGTATATAGTTGTGTTGCTATTACTGACCATTCAGCAACATGAACCTCTTTATTAACTCCAGATTAAATTATTACAACCTTAGTGATACTGTGGCGGTACCTACAAACGCCAAAAATAAAGAACGCGTCATACTGACGTCACACAATGTCTACATCTCGCAATCGGAGTTTACCGAACAACTAGCATATATATAACTTCCCAATTTCAACCGTTGGGCAAGTGCCCGCCAGACATAACACCCGTCTGGTTGGAGGATCCTCCCTTTTCTATGGAGGGTGAGTAAACCTTACTCCCTGTTCTTCATGCCTCCACAATACTAATGACTTGCAAACTTTCTATTCATACGCCAAAACTACGATAATTCGCAATCTAAAATTGTAAAGGCTTATACAATAAGAGAAAAGACAAAACTAAATATACCGTTAAAAACCCGTCACCAACTGCAGTACATCAGACATCTGAAAGATATTAAAAGTCAACGCGAACAAGGATCAAGTTCTACATTTATATAAAGGTTTCCACCTTTCCAACGGTGTCCAACTTCGCGTTATTTGAATTGTAAAACACGCTCATAGTCGATTTAAATTTGAAACGACTTGGATTGATGTACTGTTGTGGGTTTTGCCAGTTAAATGACGGGTCTTCACCATTCGGAAATGTTAGAAACATGATTTTTTTATTCTTTTCTTTATTTTTATAACAGGTTGAAGGGTTTTCATACATATTTTGAGATACACAACAAAATTTTGAAAGATTACCAACTGAGCTAGGCATCTGATATTCATTTATTAATAACTATTCTTTCATTATTTCATTATTCTTTCATTAATAATTCGGTCTATTTTCCTAAGATTGTAAGAGATTTCATAAGAAATAAATGTATACTTTTGTATGTATTTTTCATGTCTATTTAAGTGTTAATTGCATAAATTGTTTAAAAAAACACAGGTGTATTTCCTAATTAAGAAAAAATTTAGGGTTTAAGTGACTACATCGTACCATACCGTCCATCTCCTTGCTAAATCAACTGAAAAATTATGAATGAAACATAGGAGGCGCAGTGGTTAAGCGATCGACTGCTGCGCTACGTGTCGTGGGTTCGATTTCCATACGGAACCAAAATTTTTGTCGCCAACAGGTAGTTGTTCCGGGTTTGGCTTTTTGTTTAAATGTTTATAAATGTACCCATGATACAAAATAATTCATAGTTAGGGCAATGTTAAAAAAAATATTGGAAGAAAGTCTCTTGATATGATTGCCAAATAAGCTTTTAAAAGTGTCACATTATGGTGACCACTTCATAAATATGAGAACATGAGAAACACGTATACATGAATATGAGAAAACTGAACCCTTGAAGAAATCAGATAAAAGTTAACGAGTACTTAGAAAGCTAAAATGACAGACGCTCAATCTCTTAAAACATTTGTTTGTCATATTCTCTCGAGTTTGATATAATCTACATAAACATCCTAACTATGGTCTAGCTATAGTTAGCTGAATTTGTACTTTGCATTTTAAACTGACAGCTTATTAATGGGTTCCCGAACTGTTACCAGAACTCTGTTATTAGTCAGGCAGTTTTGCCTGTGTGCTATGAAGACAAACATACATGAGGTTAACATTATGCCAGCAGTTTGTGAATTTTGGTACTAACAACTTCTGGAGTCAGTGCAAGCTTTAATTTAGATACTTATGTTTAACTAGCAACCTGCCTTGGCTTCGCACGGGTACAATGCTGATACTAAATACACTACAGAAAACTGTTAACGTTGTATAAAAAAAAGCGGCCTGCCGCTCCAGCTGCCGCGGCTAGCCCGGACGGAACAGGAAGCCCCGCAATTTTTAAATCTGTAATATCTTCGTAAATATTCATTTAAATCATATGCTGTAAAGGGCGATATAGACCTATATTAAATCAATAATTTATTTAAGGTGTTAAATTGGACAAGGTTTTTTGGATTGGTCAAAATCGCTTCGAACATTAGCCAGATCTTGTCGTAAAAAGTAAATGACAAAAAATGTTATTGTGGGATATTCATAAGAGATAGACATATACCAACGCGGACTTTGCTGTAGACCTTTTCAATGTGTAAAATATTTAGTACATTCTTTTGATAAATATCGTAGGGTTCAGCCAGCGTTTTACTGCAAACGTGGAAAAGATGGAATTATTTACGACATCACATTAGAAACCTCCAAAATAATAGTATTTCTCTACAATTTAATGGATATTGTTATACATATAAACCTTCCTCTTGAATATATATTAAAAAAAAACTATCAAAATCTGTTGTGTAGTTTTAAAGATTTAATCATTTAAGGGGACATAGGGAAAAAGAAAGTGACTTTGTTTTATAATATGTAGTAAAAATCAGCCTCCGTGGCGTAGCGGTAGCGAACACGGCCGCTGTGCAAGGAGGCGCTGGTTCGATCCCCGCGCAGAGCAAATATTTTTATGCATGAATGTGAATTTTTGCATTGGTCTAGTCGTGTCTTGGAAAGCACGTTAAGCTGTTGCTCCCGGTTGCCATACGAACATCTAATGGCAGTCGTTACGGGTTGTGTTGGAGCCCTCAAAAGTCCAACAATTGGCCTAACTGCAATGCTTCGTTAACGTCTTCGGGTTGTGGATGTCAAACGGCAGTCGCTTCACGGAAAATATCGAAGTTTAGCCAAAATCAGCAGCTAGACTGGTAAAGCGGACCCCAGACTCCAAAGCTGAAACTGTTTAGAACTGCAACGGTGAGCTTTTAATTATAACATTTAGTGATGACCTAAGCGGTATAATAGTATACGTAAGAGGTACTTATACCTAACACGAGAACATTGAGAACAGTTACTTGCCTAAAGGCTGTGTGGTTTGTTTGTTTCGGTATTATCCCAACTAGCAAAGTTTAGTCTTAGAACTCGCACTATATAAGAGCGGTAGGCTTAAAGCGCTCTTATATTTGTTTTAGAACATACCATCGACCGATATTACTCTTAGACAAGCCAGTATGGCCTCAAAAACGCTCAGTATCATAACCAAGTCTCATAAATAAAGGGGTAGGACATCGGGGGTATCTGACATCGACGCACAAACGAGTACCATGGATCCAGTACATGATTATGAACCCCCCAGTGGTGGAATTTTTCGCCGGTTATACACTGATTTAAAAAAAAATAATATATGCAGTTTTTTTTCACTTTAAACGGTTCATATTTTCTATACTTTTATAACCCAATATGATTTTAAAGTAAAAAAGAATTAATTCGCTAATTACACAAAAAAGCGCAATGTGATCAAAACTCGAAAAACTATCCTATCAGCTGATTTAATAGAGTTCATATCAGGGGTCAACGTCATACCTACAAACACGCGCGGCGGCACGCTTGCAACGTTGAAAGGCCGAGCCGACACATTTTTTTAAACACTGTTATTTCTGTAACCGCTCATTATCGATATAAATAACTATCATAATTTTATAAGTGGCATGCGGTGTAGCCTTCTCGCGAAGTTTGCGTTACGATGTCAGATACACCCTGTATAAGAAAGAGCATTTAATAATTGACTAGTTGCACTTCAGAAAAACTTAGTCTTATATTGTTATTTTCTAAGCTCATTTGATTTTATATTAGACTTGCTAAATGCTATTGTAAGAGATCAGACCTATTTGAAACTCTTTCCACAAAACGCTACCCAGGTGCTCTCAAATCTAAAACCCATCAAACGTATTCTCAAAAAGTTTCCTAGGTATGGCTCCAAAAATATATAACAAATTACCCAAATCCATAAAAGCTTCAAAAGATTTAAATACCTTCAAAAAAACACTCCATAGGTTTTTAATACAGAAAGCTTATTATACGATAAACGAATACCTAAGTGAAATATAGAATCTACACCATCTTTCTCAGATCTGTTTATTAAATTATTTTTTACTTTACTTCATAAGATTGTTTTATATTACTTGTTTAAACATTTTCTTTATTACATATATAATTTTTTGTTACTTATTTTTATAATTAGGTATATAGCCACTACCAAATGGGTAAATATAAATATTTGTACGCCTGTCAAGGCAACACATAGTGCAACTTATTTTTGTTTCTTTAAATACCATCTTATAACACCTATGTGTACAAATAAATAAATTTGAATTTGAATTTCATATCAGCGTAGCATAAGAGTACTGTGAGTACGTGTAGTGTACTTCTGATCTTATTTGAAACTAATATAAGATCAATAGCACTAGATAAGTATGATATAAGAATGATTTTGGTTCAACATATTTACAATACAAAAGGCAAGGCCCATAAGAGCGTCTGATGTTTGATCGATTTTGGAAATAACTCCTCTTGATAGTTTTAAGAGTAATTTTGCTGGCCATACTTTTTTTTAAATTTTATAGTTATAATGGATTACAAAAATTGAAAAAAATTGAAGAATACTGGTGGTTACAGGAGGATAATGTGTTAAGGGGTACAACGAAATTTTAAAAGGAAAAATAAATATCCCGATGCCTTTTTTCTCTATCTAGATTTAAGATTTTATTTACATAAAACCATTGCGAGGAAACCTAATTTATTCCAATATAGAGTTATCTTTAGTAAACTTACCGAATGATAAAATAAGAGTAAACATCTTATTTTACTTTAATAGTGCCCTTGTAAAATTCAACTATACTTATGGCGACACTATCAATAGAAATTAACAAATAACATTTTTAAACGAAATCATGATACATCTTATTTAACAAGGCGCATTAATTTTGAAGTGGAAAACCAGGTTTAATTAACAGTAAATAATAAATTCCAATACGATTACTGACCTTAAAACTACTTTAACCTACTTATATATAAACAACGTAGCATAAATATTATAACTTCAAGCAAATTATTTTCATTTCAAACCAAACAAACACTCACGAACTTTGGATCTGACGTAAATTTCTCAAAATATTCTAAACTTAGACCAATATAAGCCTATGCAGGCTTATAAGATACGGAAAAGCAATATTAGAGTAAGTCGGCTTAAATTAGTTTTGGCTACATTTCAGTAAGTGCAAACAGCATTCAATTAGACTGGTTAAAGAACGATATAAAACTAAATATGCTTATAATATTCCCCAAACGTAGGCTTATATCATTATATAGGAGTGATATAAGAGCAAAAAAATAATAAGAAATAATAATAATAATATAAGTCTTGAGATTGTTCTAGGAGTTATTTTTGCTAGTTGGGATGTCTAACCACTTTAAAATTAATAATTGTCAAAGTTAATGTACCGTGAGAATACGTTCTCACATTAAACTTAAATTAGAACCATGTTTGAGTAACTGAGTCAGACTATAATGAAAATATTAAAATATTAATTTGAATATTGTCTGACTTAGGTACTATTTTTGTGTACTTACCAACTAAATGATATGTCTCGAAATCTTTTAATTTTAAAGAAAAATTTAACATCGTTCAATTTGTCGATGTTTAAAAAAAGATACTAAACGGTTTTTTTATTTGTTCGTTGAGACTTTAGTTTTTGTTTGCACACAAGTTAACTTTCATTATCAAAGACATAAAAGAATACTTATATCGCTCTACAGTGATATTTACTAGATATGTGACAAGTAAATAGAAGCTAATGATTTTAAGATAAAGGCAAAACAAAACAGATTTTTTTTTTTAAACTTTTTTACTTTTTTGATTGCACTTAATATAGTAGATTTATCTTAATACGAGTAGTAACCAGATTCGAAAGAACGTTGTCTTGCAATATTTGGTTCCAAGCCAATATAGTAACGAGAATATTATTTCACAAAAGAAAACGTGCAAATGAAATATTGAGATTATATTTGCAATATTATTTATTTATTTATATATTACAATATTATTGACAAGGTGAACCGACGACCTGGTGAAGGTCGCGGGAAACCGCTGGTAGTGGGAGGCGCAGGACCGGTCGTCGTGGAGAACCTTGTGGGAGGCCTATGTCCAGCAGTGGACGTCTTTTGGCTGAAATGATGATGATGATCTTGATTAATTTATTCTTTATTGTAAACCAAAAACAAACATCGAACAAAATACATTCAATACAACAAAACATACAATAGACGGCCTTATCGCTAATGCAATCTCTTCCAGAAAAGCAATTAGACAAATATTTTTACTATAATAACATTTTTGATAGGTATCGAAAGTACGAAAACAGACACTCGAGTAACAAAAAGCAGTCATCGTCATCGTCAGTTGTTTCCTGGTGATTTCCAATTCATGTGGGGTAATTGTGTTATACACATGTTAACAATTCAATAAATTCATCGTGGTATTTCCGTTGCTTAGTGGACGATTTTTCCAAACATATCGCGACGTATGTTACTGAGTTAAAAAATAAAAAAAGATGGAGGAAAGCAGCGAGGAAATTACAACATTATCTTGTTTTAAAAATATTAAAAAAGGAGAAAAAGAACAATAATTGAAGTAGAGCAACATTATTTTAGCAATAATTATTTTCAGCAAGATACACGGACGTTGCAGAACTTGCCCCGGCTCGATCTGAACGTGTTGCCAGTCTACGAAATATGAATCAATAGATTAAGAAGTTTTTTAAACAATTGGAATGTCGCACTCCTAAATCGAGACACCCCCGGCACTTTTTGTATAAACATGTACCTATATCATCATATATCTTCAACCTTTTTATCGTCCCACCTCTGGGCTCAGGTCTACTCCCATAAAGAGGATTGAGCGTAATCACCACGGTTGCTCAATGCGGGTTGGCGATTTCAGACTTAAAGTCCAGGTTTCCTCAAGATGTTTTCCTTTACCTTATAATCAGTTACTGGTGTCCAAGATGAACTTAGAAAGTACATATTATAACTTAGAAAAGTTACATTGGTACTTACCTGACTGACCTCGAATCGAGAGGCTGGTATTTTAACCACTAGGCCACCATGACTTGTGCTTATGAGTTTTGAAATGGTCGTGAATTCGGAACAAAGACTATACCAACTTGATTTCGGCATCAGAACTGCATAATAACTTATTCTATGACTCATTATTATTTTAATGTTTGAGGCCTTTAAACTAAGCATGGGATTGCGCAGTAGATAGGAGTCCGGCATTATATTATAGTCAATTATACTGTCATGCAAATCAATTCCCACATACTGAATGTTATTTGTCAAAAGCGAAACTTACCATGTTTTTCATCACTTACCGTTGACAATCTCAAAACATGCTATACGCCTTCCATACTATATACATTTAGACGCGGTGACGCTAATATAATTACGTTTCCGACACGCAAATCGCACATAATTTTGATATCTGAACCATGCACTGTAGCGTGACGGTTATATTGCCTTAAAGAATTTCTTTGCTGAGTTACTGTTAGGTCGTAATCCCTATAGAAGCATTTTTACGATAAGTATTAGTTTTATTAGTTATGTGTCGGCAATTTGATTTGAAGTCGTGATGGCCTAGTAGTTAAAACACCAGCCAGTACCAATGTAGCTTTTCTAAGTTATATGTACTTTCTAAGTATATCTTTGACAGAAATGACTGATTACAAGGTGAAGGAAAACATCTTGAGGAAACCTGGACTTTAAGTCTGGAATCGCCAACCCGCATTGAGCAAGTGTGGTGATTACGCTCAAACCTTCTCTGCATGTGATGCTGTTGATGATGACGATGATGATGAATTTGATTTGGGTCATCAGATTGTTCCAGCAAATTAAGGAATGTATGTTCATAAAAACAATGTTCTTTGGTTTGAATATCTACGCCATATCCATATGCCTTACAATCAATGCTCGCTGGAAAATGCCCCTGTAAGATATTATTGATCAACCCAGCTATCGTGGCCCACTATTGGACATAGGCCTCTCCCAGATTGCGCCACAACAACTTGTCCTCCGCCATCCGCATCCATTCTGTCCTAAATAACTTCTTTAAGTCCTTTCATCCAGCTAGGGGGCAGCCCACACTACATAACTAGCGATACTTGGCCCTCTCTCCTGGATTCGTCTGCGCTGCCACCCAACTGTCAAAGATAATAACAAACAGCTGATTACAGCAGCGATAAGTTCTAAGCAGATCAGCAGTGAATACTTCCACTATAACCAAGCCATTATGTAATTTGTGGTAGTTTAGCCTTACAATTTCTAATTAGCGGTTAGATTGTTGCTCATCTCTTAGTATTTCGGTATTTCATATTTTATTAACAGAACATTTTCCCCTTTATTCAAAAAGTTGCTTAAATTTTAGTAATGAGAAGCGATTGTTGAATCATACATTTTTGTCGTTTGAACGTGACTCTTTTTTTTTTATAATTATAAACTAGCGCTTGACCGTAATCCCGCCTGATGGTAAGCAGTGATGCGATCGTTGATGGTAAAGCGTCCTAGTTTATTAAGAACCTATTCACTCAGATTGAGCGAATAGGAAGGAAGACGGCAGTTAAGCGAGGTGATGCAATGTTAAACCCAACAACACGACCAACGATGCTGCGCCAAAGGGAGATTGATCTGAAGACCCTCCACGACTAAACTCCCAACACAACAACATTAGGCGCATCGTACCCGGCACACATCGCAACACAACTGCTCAGATCCGTCCTCCGTACGGCTTTACCAGACATCATGCCGGAACACGACAAATCGCTTGGCGGCAAGGCTTTGTCTGGTGGGTGGTAACTTCTGCCGGTATTACAAGAACTTCAAAATCTGCTTTTCACCTTTGACACGGTACGTCAATAAAAATACTTTTCACGGCTCCCGTGATTCCTATCTCAAATCAGTTGGTTGTTATTGACATCTGCCCGGAGCTCTGTAATAGCTGATTGGCTTTTATAAGTTACGGGTAGTGCTGTCAAAATTTTGCCACCTATTTTGAAATAAAAAATGGATTTTAGCCAGAATAGTAGAATATTGGACAGGCTTTCAATCACATTTTACTTTGTGGATATGTGTTAGGTAGAGGATTAGAGAAAAACTTTTCATGAAATTATTAGTATGTGTGAATATAATATTAAGCCTAAGTGCTATGCTTATGTTTATAGATAGATATAATATCTCCCTTTACTTATTCATTTTCCACGAAGGATGAGTTTATTTATTCTCCCTTTTGACGATTAGCCTGCATGTACGATTTATGTGTGTATGCAAAAATGCTTGATGCAATATAACAACGTACCATTTCTCTAACGCACACGTCAAGTCTAACTCGGAAAAAAACTTAAAAAAAATAACTGGCAGCCAACCATCGCGCATCGTTAAAAAAGCGACATGTTTATCCACAGTGTTGCGAGCCCAAAAAACATAATAATTGAATCGGGAAGGGGTCGCCCCGGCCGTGGCGTCGCGCGTTGATTGGCCGATATTCAAATTGAGAACTAACGAGATATCGTGCGGCGTGTGCGCCTGATGACGTTTTACGGTGCGGCTAATATATTTCCTATCGCCTTAGGGAAGGTGTTAAGGGTAATGGACCGAGGAATGGAGGGAGTGACTTAAAAATTGCACGACGATATTGGTTGGAAGGCTTTAGGTAGCTATAAAATATTTATTTATATTTTATTATAATGTGTAAAATCTTGGTTATGCTTTTGCCCCGAGATTTTTTTTTTTCATATTGAAAATAGAAAATCAACAGACAGCTTATCCAATTCGATTTTGTAATGATTTAATTAGGTGAAGATCGTGGGAAGCCGATGGATGTGAGCAGCACAGGACTGGTCATCATGGAAAGCTTTGGAGGAGGCCTTTACCAGTGGACCTCTATACGCTGAAGAAGAAGAAGAATGTAATTAACTAAAACGATTAAAGTAAACTTCAACTAGGGAAAGAATATCTTGAATTCAATGTACAAACTAATACTAACTGCTTACATATAGCTCCCTAGAAAATGTTTTTTCCTGCAGTTGCAAACCCCTGCGCGTCAAGTGTCAGGACTGGTTGTATTTTTTTTTTTAATAGTTATAAACTACCTCTTGACCGGAATCCCGCCTGATGGTAAGCAGAGATGCGATCGTTGATGGTAAAGTGCGCTAGTTTATTAAGAGCCTATTCACTCAGAAAATCTGAGTGAATAGGAAGGAAGACGGCAGTTGAGCGAGGTGATGCAATGTTGAACCCAACAACACGACCAACGATGCTGCGCTAAAGGGAGATTGATCTGAAGACCCTCCACGACCAAACTCCCGACACAACAACATTTGGCGCATCGTACCCGGCATACATCGCAACACAACTGTTCAGACCCGTCCTCCGTACGGCTACACCAGACATCATACCGGAACACGACATATCGCTTGGCAGCAAGACTTTGTCTGGTGGGTGGTAACTTCTGCCGTCGGCCGATGTTATGGCCTACCACCAGTAAATAATCCCAAAAGCCTAGTAGTCATAATGATCTGATGGCTGACCTCTTTCCTAAAAGCTTTGGGTTCTCAAATAGCTGGGCAACCTGGTGGGCGGTGACAAAGCGAACCCGACAGAGGATAATATCAGTAATGCTGGTATGCCGTGCTTCCAACCTGCGCTCTTGTTTAACACATAATTATAGGATATGTGTTATGATGTTGTTGTAGATATGCTACTGTAACAGATTGCTCTTAGCGATAAGACCGCCCATTGTGTCACTCTTTGTTAAATCTTTATATTTATGTTCTGTAATCTATATAGTGTTCATGTGTATGATGTAACAGTCGACTGATTTAACGCGTTGGAAGTGATTTGGAGCCCTGCAAATAATATTATGCTGGAATGTTTTAAGGAAATAGTAAAACCAAGATTATTCTAACTTAAACAAAAAATCTTTTTAGTAAGGTACTCACTTATATTATCGTATGCTTTCATCATTAGAACACTTCGCCGTCTTTTTTAAAATAATTTAGCGAAAGCTCTTTCCGATAAAACACGAAACAAAGAAAGAAATGTAGTAAACAAATTTTTTTTGTTACTCTATTTAAGAACTTCAACAACATTTTGTTGCGGCACAATTAAAAACTATTACAGTATGTTTTGTTTTTCTAATTCATTATTACAATAATAGCAATAAACCACATAAACAAATAATAGTCCACATAAACATATAATCTGAGCATACACGTTTGTAATAAATATAGGTTATATATAAAAATAACATATTTTTGTTATACAGAGTGCTTCCGCTGTAACTTTCATTGTTCACAGTCTACAGATTGAGAATGATTTGCGTTTTTCCTTGTTAGGCTCGCGTTCTGAGATTCAACATGTTGTAGATGATGGAATCAAATTATTACGCTAATTCTGTCAAGAAAATAAAATGCTTAATTAATATTGGTAGTGGTATCACATTTTTAGTGGTTAAAAGTTATATTTTTTATTGCTGCAGTGTAAGAAAGCTTGTCTAGCACTAACTATGATTTTAAACCAATATTCACTATTCTAAAGGGCTCATAACCAGATCTTTACTCATTCTCGGATCACAATGAAAAAGTTCGGGAAATATTAGTATTTATATTTCCTATAAAACCCATGAATTTCATGACACCATAAACCATGGAATCTTAAGATGGTTGGCTATGAAAATATGGCGGGTGTTTACTGGGATGTTTAACGATGGTATTTATTATTATATATATGATGTTGGTTTATTTTTATATCAATGCGTAAACGTTTTACATTGTTGAATACTAGATGTTAAGAGTCTGTCCCTTTATTTATGAGTTCACGTGACATATCACATAATAGTCATTATTTTAAGTCTGGCATAACATCTTAAAGTAAATATATAGAATTTCCATAACATAGGCATCGTGTACTTGTTTTAAGGTCAAAATAGTATTTTGAATTAAATTTCACTGCAGTTTTCCTGTACATTTTGACTATTTACAAGGAACACAAAACTGTCTTCACGAACATAACATTCATTACTTAAAGAATATTACGCACTTAGCTTTTAGTTCTGATTACTATCTCGAAAGACCTCCTCAATAAAATCGGATAATAAATAATGTATAACAATGTTGGTTAGGGAATGACAGTGTCAGTTACTTTTCTGGTTAATTTAAAGTCTCCGGCTTTAATGGCGAACTTTATGTACCGGCTTTTATGTGCCAATAAAGTTTCTTTGAAACGAAGCAAGGCCGTTAATCTAGAGACCTAATAAAAGAAAAAAGTTACCGATGACGACGATAGCGAGGTAATTTTTTGACAAAGGATATTTCTTTTCCAGCCCTGAGCCTGGACTTGAAAATTCGTAACAGTATTCATCATTATGTTTTGGGCTCCGGTATATAAGAGTTTTGCTTAGATAAATGAAGCTCTAAGATCTTACTTAAAAGGCTAGTTCTTTCTCGGGCACAATCTTAGCAGGGTATTTTTTTTTGTTATTCTAAAACCTAGTATGGATTTAAAAGTCGCATTAAACTACCCAGATTACAAATTAAAGAAAATTGCATAAGAAAATTAAAAAAGAAAATTAAATAAGTATCTATGAGCTACTAGGTACTAGGTATGAAATAATCGAGACAGCTTTATTAATTGAGTAAGCATTTATAAACTCAAATGAACTTAAAAAAATATAGATTATTATAATAAAATGTATTCAGAAGGACCTCCGCGATTTTGAATACCGGCCTTCAATCTGTGCGGCCAGTCGTCTATCGCAGCATAAACGAATTCCATGTCAATATCGGCGGGTGCCTTAATCAAGGATGCTTGAGTGACTCCAAATCAGGCTGAGGCTTTGAGCAGGCCTTTTCCTCTAAGAGTTGCCATATCTTGTAATCTAACGGACTCAAATCTTTTTTTAGAAAAAATGTTGCCCCACGCTACCATCAGTTACGTATCAGTAAAGCTCCAATAAGAAACTTCCAACCATACCATGAGCGAGTGGACACATGGAATACGGATAAATAAATAAAAGTAAATTTTTTTCAACCGAAAATAAGAGTTTCCCGAATATTATTTCCCACGTAGCGTTTGAACAAATCACTTTAGTCTCAATTTTATCAAAAGAGCGTTCAAACGATGTCCTGTTTTTCTTCGATATGCCTGAAGCCCCAAGTCTTCATCGCCTTTTCACCGTGGTTCTGCTGAACCCTATCTGAAGGGCGAACAGTTCCTACTTACTTTTGGTTTTTTTTTAATTCGCGCCTTCAGAGCTTTTATCACCTAATAAAGCGAGGGCGACCACATCTTGACTTGTCATCTTTCGTTATATTGTTTGATGGTACGATAAACAAATCTTCTGGTTACATTGAAATTTAAAAAAAAAAATTGAAATAAAGCGTAACCGCAATGGTGCAAAGCAATAACTGCAACACGGTCTTCTTTAAGCGTCCATTCCATATTTAAAAAATGAGTGACATTCTAAAAAGCTCACTCGAATTCCATAATCTTTTTTTTAGAATTAAAAAAAAAACCTATGATCTGACTAAGTAAATCCATTTATGAAGAAAGAGAAAAGTAATAATTTACATCAAAATACGTTTGTCAGATTCCATTCCAAATTCGACCCTTCAATTTTTAAGTGCTCCCTGCCAAAGTGTCAATCGTCTTGAATAACTTGGTAAAATAGTTCTATTTTACTCCTTTGTGGATACTTTTATCATCTTCAAACAATTGACGGCACAGAACGAGATTTTAAACGTGTTTGGAGCTGCAAGTAATTAATAAATTGGGTTTAAAACATTTAAGGCAAGTACCAATCTAACTTTTCTAAATACTTTCTAATTATATCTTGGACACCAATGATTGATTACAAGGTGAAGGAAAACATCTTGAGGAAACCTGGACTTTAACTCTGAAATCGCCAACCCGCATTGAGCAAGGGTGGAGATTAAGCTCAATCCTTCTCTGTATGAGAGGAGACCTGTGCCCTGCAGTAGGACGATAAAAAATTGGTTGATGATGATGATGAAAACATTTAAATGCTCGTTCTGTTTCTATCAAATCGTGTATACTCAGTAAGATTTGTTGCGTTGTTGTGGAGTTCAATCTCTAAGGCCCGCTAGCACAGCAATCCCACAACACAGAGAATCATAGTGTGTGAAGATAACACACTAGCCTTCACTTTCTACCTTCATACTTCCCATAAAACTCTATATATCCAGATAAAAGTAAATACGATTATTTTATGACGTAAAGTGTACCTACATACATAGGAACAGACTGTCAGCACATCGGACTAAATTGATCCTGGCAACATGTGTAGAATAAATAAGTAAGTTTAGGTGCCTACGACTAGGAAACTAAAACGCGAAATATTGATAGCTCTGTTATTTATAAAGTATGCTCATATAAACATGCAATAAAAGTTTGGCCTCCAGGAGAGGCTCTTTGTATAGTTAATATGAGAATAATTGTATTTATAGACGAATTTGGAAAAAAATAAAATGCACGCTAGATTTTCTACCTACCCCTTCGGGGAATACAATATGAATATATTTTTATATATCTCAATTTTTTTCTGTATGAGAGGAGACCTGTGCCCAGCAGTGGGACGATAAAAAGGTTGTTGATGATGATGATGATGATGCATATAACTAAGACCAGTTAACCAAATCAACAACTAATCATACTGACATTGAAAAATGATCCTAGAAACCAGTTGTACCTAAGCTGGTAACATCAGTCAAAGAACCGAAATTGATAGGGAAAATACTATTTTCAGACATTACTTATCGAAGTCAAAGATATAAACGGATGTTGTATCACGATTTACGGCCACCCATAAAAGTTTCTTCAGTTCGTGAAACTAGGGAAACATTTCCTAGAAAAGAGACAAGTAGATAGTAATGTTAAAAAAACCAATAATTAATGAAATGTCCGCATGCAAAGTCGTGATGGCCTAGTGGTTAAAACACCAGCTTCTCAAGTATGAGTGTGCGGATTTGATAACAGGTCAGGCAAGTATCAATGTAACTTTTTTAAGTTATATGTACTTTCTAAGTCTATCTTGGACACCAATGACTGATTATAAGGTTCTTTTTTTTAATAATTATAAACTAGCGCTTGACCGCAATCCCGCCTGATGGTAAGCAGTGATGCGATCGTTGATGGTAAAGCGCGCTAGTTTATTAAGAGCCTATTCACTCAGAAAAACTGAAAGAATAGGAAGGAAGACGGCAGTTGAGCGAGGTGATGCAATGTTAAACCCAACAACACGACCAACGATACTGCGCCAAAGGGAGATTGATCTGAAGACCCTCCACGACCAAACGCCCAACACAACAATATTAGGCGCATCGTACCCGGCACACATCGCAATACAACTGCTCAGACCCGTCCTCCGTACGGCTTTACCAGACATCATGCCGGAACACGACAAATCGCTTGGCGGCAAGGCTTTGTCTGGTGGGTGGTAACTTCTGCCGGCGGCCGATGTTATGGCCTACCACCGAGAAAAGGTGAAGGAAAACATCTTATGGTAACCTGGACTCTAAGTCTGAAATCGCCAACCCGCATTAAACAAGCGTGGTGATTACGGTCAATCCTTCTATGTTTGAGAGGACACCTGTGCCCAGCAGTGGGGCGATAAAAAGGTTGATGATGATGAAATGCCCTATCCCAAGAACGTTATCGATAGATCTAATTCTCTTAATCAGTAAACAGTTGAGTCTTCAATATTCTAATATATATTGTAGAACACACTGCCTCCAATTATACTCTACAACTATTAACAATACGTTTCAAAGCGTCAATTTCTAATTTCACTATCCATCCGCTTGAGTGCTTCGACGCCAGACTGTATAACACTTCAATCGCCACTTCCAGCGATTGAAGCAGGCAAACACCATTGTTTGCATGTGCCTGGTCCACACTAGCCGCTTGCAATCCGTCTGCTAATTGAATATTGCCCAAGGGTGATATAACTCTTGACAATATATCTGTGATGACTATAACCGTACTGGGAGTCAGTTGTTTTGCTTAAATAATAATATATGTACGTCAGGGAATATAAAATGGAAAAAAGAGTTTCGGGTAGCGCTTGTAACGTTCGACCCCGGTCACAGGTTTATGTTATCAAAGCGAGAATTCGGTGGTGCGTGTTGACCTCTGGAAATAGAAGAGTATATTTATTTGAAGTGATTCGGTAGGTATCTAGTTTTTTGTGAATTGTTAATTTGTCTGTCCGATTAAACAAAATCCTGGTACTCTCCGTGTTCGTTCACTTTTTCGCTAATACTATCTTTAACAGTGTTACTAAGTCCTACTAAACCTACTCCTGCTTATAATATATTTATATACATATATACATTTATATATATATATATATACCTATGTTGTAGTATTGTTTACCACTATAAAACAATATATGTAGTGAAATAAAGATAAAAGTAACTGCAAAACACGGACGCGAAACTGATGCAAATTAGGAAAACGGCGAAACGGAACTGGTATGTATATGTATTCAACGTTATTTTTTGTATATTCCAAACACGTGTCCAATATTTTTATGTAAGGAGTTTATGTACAAAATTTCAGAAAGCTATAATGAAAAATCACAAAGTTATGAGCACGATAAATAAATAAGTAATTACAATAATTTTTATAGGTTGTTAGGTGGTTGTCCCTACAAAAATATGGTGAACGCGCCACACGTCTGCTCGCGTCTACAGCGGCGTGGCGCGGCAGGGGCCCTAGGACACTATGATCCACACTGCATCATTTTTTAAATATATTTGGGAAAAAATATAACATGGTGCAAAACTTATTGGAATCGTTTCAGTTGCTTATTATGAACAAACTATATTCAGGTTTCGTATAATGGAAAATAATGTTGCAAATACAGGTTGTATCTGACATCGTAACGCAAACTTCGCGAAAAGGCTAGACCGCATGCTACTAGCAAAATTATGATAGCCATTTATGTCGCTAAGGAGCGGTTACAGAAATAACAGTGTTTAAAAAAACTGTCGGCTCGGCTTTTGAACGTTGCAAGCGTGCCGCCGTGCGGGTTTGTAGGTATAACGTTAATACCTGATGTGAACTCTATTAAATCAGCTGATAAGATAGTTTTTCGAGTTTTGTTTTCATTGCGCTTTTTTGTGTAATTAGAGAATTAATTAATTTTTAATTTAAAATCTTATTGGGTTATAAAAGTATAGCAATTATGAATGGTCTAAAGTGAAAAATACTACATATATATTTTTTTAATCATGAAAAAGCCGACGAAGAATTCCACCACTGGGGGGTTCAGAATCATGTACCGGATCCACGGTACTAGTTGGTGCGTCGACGTCAGATAGACCCTTTATGTATTTCCTACTATTATTATAAATGTGAAAGTTTGCATGGATGGATGGAGATTTGTTACTACTAACCGGATTTGGTAGAAGTTCGGTACATAAATAATTTATAATCAGGATCAGCACAGATATACCCGATATATCCACGGAACCGAAGCGCATGCGAGTGAAGCCGCGGTGCGCAGCTATAGCAATATAGGAAGCAGGATTTTTTGTATATGGGTGTACAAATGTCTCACAATCATTTCATATAGTCGAACGATCTCAGAGAAGGCATGCACAAAATAGCCCATAACATAAATCAAATGACAAAAGAAACCCCCTAATGTTCGTTACTCAGAATTTTATTGCGTCTAAATGACGTATAACGAAATACCGACGTTCGGTTAGCGTATATACGCTTTAGTTTTATCGTCGCGTTTAAGGGTTAAGTGCGAAAAGGAATGTAGATACGTCACAGGGACGTGGAAATACTTTCGTAGGTTATAAGTACATGACGTTTATGAGGCGTGGATCGTTATCGGTTTGTCTTTTGTGTCATATATATTGTTAGAAAAACCAGTAAAGGACTTTTTGTGCATCTGTTGAACGCGAGACTCGATGAAATTAGATAAATGGCATTTCCATGCTTCATCTCCGTAAACATTTCAACATTATTAAGATAAATATGCAATCAATTCGATAAAAATATCTAATGGAAATTAAGGCAAAGAGAGCTTCTAGAGTGATGTCAATCATCGTTTCAAATAACGACTCTATTCTAGTTCACTTTATCTATGTTTATTATTCATTTATATAATACTCGTTGCGCCTCGTTGTTTCACCCGCTTTGGTTTCGATATGTTTTTTTTATATGCTCCAGTACTGTTGGTCCTAGATGTGGTTGGGATAGCCAGCGAAAAAAGATTTTTTCAAATCGTACTAGTAGTTCCTGAGATTAGCGCGTTCAAACAAACAAACAAACTCTTCAGCTTTATATATTAGTATAGATTTTATATGCTCCGCTCCTATCGGTCGCAGCGTGTTGTTACATAGCCTAAAGCCTTCCTGGATTAATGAAAAATCCAACGATAAAAGATTTTTTCAAATCGCACCAGTAGTTCCTGAGATTAGCGCGTTCAAACAAACAAACAAACTCTTACAATCAAACAACAAGCTTTATATATTTGTATAGATGTAAAGAAAACCCATGACATGATTTAGATAAACACATGACCAAATAAAATATTAAATACACAATCATCATAGTAACAATAATAATGAATTGTGAATTCTTTTTTCCGCGAATTCCAATTTCCCCAAAATTTGGTGAATTTTTAAAAAGTGACAAAACCTTTTTTGGGGTATTATTATGAGCGATACGACCGCGTGGCGCGTGTCCTGCCCCCGTCGCCTGCGATAAAAAGTACCCCCTAAAAAGATATTATTTTGCAAAAGGAGATAACTTACAAAATAATATTTTTTTAGGGTTTTTTTTTTAATTTAGTCCGGTTTTGTAGGCATTAGTAGAATAAGTTATCGATACTTAACCATACCTTCACGGATCGGATAGGGTTTTCTTTACATATTCTATACTCCAAACATGCAATTATCCTAAAAAGCTAGACCCAATGCGATGTTGTAGTACAATTAATATATTCTTCATTGTTTTTTCCCCTTTTTTGATTAAGATGTATACACAGTTTCTACAAATAATATAGGTAGCTGTTCTAGTCTTTTTGTATGTTTTTATGGTTCATCATCATCATCATTTCAGCCGAAAGATGTCCACTGATGGACATAGGCCTCCCCCAAGGTTCTCCATTACGACCGGTCCTGTACCTCCCCCATCCAGCGGTTTCCCGCCACCTTCACCAGATCGTCGGTCCACCTTGTTAGGGGCCGACCCACGCTGCGTCCCCCGGTGCGTGGTTGCCACTCGAGAACCCGTAGGCCCCATCGGGCATCGGTCCTACGGGCAATGATTTCATGGTTAGATTTTATTAAATTACAAATTATATTGCTTGATCTATTGTTATTTCATGAGTTTGTTGCAGTTTGTTATATGCTATGGGAGATTTAGAAACTATATCTTATATTTTTTCTTACAAATTTTTATTTAATACCTAATTTGGTTAATTCTGAATCTAGCTGTATTCAAAATATCAAGCAACTGGTCAATTAATTATTTAGAAGATAATAATTAATCGACCGTTCATCATCTACCTTTTATCATCCCACTGCTGGGCACTGGTCTCCTCTCATACAGAGAAGGATTGAGCGTAATCACCACGCTTGCCTAATGCGGGTTGGCGATTTCAGAATTTTAAGTCCAAGTTTTCTTAAGATATTTTCCTTCACCTTGTAATCAGTCATTGATGTCCAGTCCAAGATATACTTAGAAATTACATATAACTTTAGAAAAGTTACATTGGTATTTGCCTGACCTTGGCCACCACGACTTCTGTAAAAATGTATCAACCGCTACTAAGACTTAGATTATCATCCCAAATAACTCAACTTCCATTTCCCCTTTCATCTAAATATTATACGAAATAATCATTACGTCAAAGTGTCGTTAGCCCCTCGTAGCAGGTCGTAGCACCTCGTAGCATGTCGTAGCAGGTCGTAGCGACCCCGTAAATGTATCGTAGACAATGGTTATTGTAACGTGTTCGCAGTATTGAGGTTACATAATAAAAAATATTTATATGCTTGGATTGTATGTTCGTTAAATGTTTTTGTACTTTTCATGCCGCACGGTGGAAAGGCCAGTAAGAGATAACAATAAACTTTATTACTCAAAAGATTACAGAGATGTTATATACATAATTGTGCTTTAACAACAAGGTCTGTACCCGAATGGGTGGGCCCTGTCTCTAGACAATGTTGTCTGTGGACAATGATTCACTATAAGGTATCTTCTAAAATAAACACTTCTAAAATCTTACTTTCATATGTACATATATTCCGACGACCTGTTGAAGTTCGCAGGAAAAGGCACAGGACCGGGCGTTGTGGAGATTCTTGGGGGAGGCCTTTTCAAGCAGTGGGCGTCTTTCCGCTGAAATGATGATGTATATGTATTGTTTATATAATGTATACATATATTGTATGTTTATATATTATATCGTTAAATAGGACACTCTAAGACTAGGTGGAACGACGGTCTTCGCAGGATGGCTGGATGACAGTTGCCGAAAATCGAGTAGTTTGGCCTGAAACAGGAGATATAGCCTATGTCCAGCAGTGGTCTATTATGATGATGTATATATAATTCGCTTAACTTATATTTATGGTAAAGGGGAAGAGAAAGAAGTTTAACTCGAGAATGTAAGAGAGTATTTCTGAATATATGTAACTGTACAACTGTGGCCTAAAGGAACTCTGTTTGTAAAAAGACTTATTAAAGTAGCCATTCTGTCACCTTAGACTGTACTTGATGTCTGATGAGATCACGGATGTTGCGTTGAGTTCTTGACGGAGATAAATAAGAAAAATAATCGAATTATAGCCACACTAGTATCTGTAATAGCAGTGTGATATAAAATAACCATCCGATGTTTTGTTTTAAAACCAAAATGATATTTGTGACATGTATGATGTGGACTTTTTTTATCTATATTGGATTTGGAGCAGTTTTAAGGCTGAGAAATTATTGACTTAATTCAATATAATAATATAGCTAATATTTACATAATTTAAAAAGTTTAAAAATAATATTATGTACAAGTCTATAAAAAAGGAATGAAAAAAACTAGAGGGCATCAAAAATTCATCTGCATCTCTGTCAACACGAAATTTGCCCAAAAGGCTGGCAGCATTGCCACGTTGCATGGTGATATTAATTCTTTGGCCAAAAAATAGCCCGGACCTCTGGTCTCTTTTTAATTTATGTAAATATTACCCACGTAATTGATGTTGTACCGTAATTAACTGTATATAAAGAGTCATATATCATAATAGAAATATAATCTGGTTGATGTCAGAACTAGATTTTGGTACCTTTTTTAGTTCTGTTTGTAATATTGTTCATTATTCTAGTTTATATACTGTTTTTAATGAACTTTAAAATGAGCTTTCGTTCTTCATTTATTTCTCTATTGGAACTCATTGGTTAGATATAACAATATCACGAGAGTGACACAACACAACACGAGTTTTCTTATAATTTAAACTTAACTTCAAATAAAAGGAAACCTATAAAAAAAAGAAGGGTAACAAGTAGGTAACTGAAGCCTAAATGAATTTACCACTTCGAACAAACCGTAAGAGAAACACTCATTCAGTATAAAAGTTTATCATCCTTATCACAAACCTCGGAATTAAACTGCAACCCAACAATGGCTTACAAAATTTTATTCAAACACAATTCACGAAGTGGATATCTTTCGATAATGACTGCTATTCATACTAACAATACATCCAGACCGGATCTATAAAATCTCTCCATTCAAGACGTAGGTGCCTTATTCAACGGGATTTCTTACGGACGAGGCTCTATAACAATTCATTATAAGTCCATTGAGCTATTTCTATTGTTAGCTTGGCCCATTATAGTCTCATTTAGCTTAGACCGTATTATAGGGTTAACAATGGCACTTTGTCGGTTCAATTATATCACGGGGATGTTCAAGTAATACTGGCTTGATGTGTTGATGGGTCACAGTATTTATGGGCTATAGAGTACGCTAACTGGATGTGGACATTACAAAAGGATTACGTAACTCTCCTACTCCATTTTTAGTTGCAAAATGATTTGATGACTGGTTAAGTATGTTGTAAATGTTTGAAAATCTAACTACTCGTAAACGATGTAAGTAGCGACATCTAGCGGCAAATGGTGGAATAAATTTATAATTTGTGCCAAGTAAGTTCGAATAGATGGCGGTGCTTACAAATCGATTTCTTTTAAAATAATAATTTCAATTAGAGGAAATGAATGGAGAGAGGTGATGCATATATTAAATT
The DNA here is from genome assembly GCA_037179545.1 of Sesamia inferens. NCBI lineage: Eukaryota > Metazoa > Arthropoda > Insecta > Lepidoptera > Noctuidae > Sesamia > Sesamia inferens. The sequence goes on along the minus strand of CM073933.1, from coordinate 26,769,433 downwards.
TGAATAGCTAAAATAAGTTTTCTCTTGATGACGGATGACGGAAATCTATGGTCATGGTGAGACATGACGTTTGAACTTTGAAGGAAGTTTAGCGTAGTAGTCTGTTTAGAAGCGGAGTTTTTTTCATAACCTCTGAGCTTGGAGATCCGATTAAGTATCAAAATATATTGAACTAGCTTTCCGCCCAAAGGCTTTGCCTGTTGGAGATCGGTCATATCACGCTTTTTAGTGATGAAAAGTACCCTATTATTTAATCCGGACTTCTTACTTTACGTCTGCAAAATGTCAAAACAATCGGTTGAGTAGTTACGGCGTGAAAGCGGAACAAACTCACTTTCTGATTTATAATATTATTAAGGATATCGCGCTCGTGGCAAGGAACCTGCTCGAAGATGAATATTATTGGATATATGATATATATTGGATCACGATGTGTATGTATAACATTGATTTAACTCTTAACACTATGCGGTCTGAAAACTTGTTCATTGAGGAACTAACATAGTCTTTCATTGTTGATGACAGGGTTCGATAATTTAATAATTTAGTAGTACTTAATATAATAAAAAATATAGTCTCCTCAAGAATGGCATACAGCTGCGTACAGGCCTGTCGATAGCATGCAATTTTGAAGGAAACCAAATGGTTTTGAACACACGTGCATGTAATGCAATGTACTGGGACTATATCTGACGATAACACCATTATTATAACCCCTGCAATCTTTTTTTTTTAATAGTTATAAACTAGCCCTTGACTAATAACTTGACTATGTAATCCCGCCTGATGGTAAGCAGTGATGCAATCGTTGATGGTAAAGCGCGCTAGTTTATTAAACCCATTCACTTAAAAAACTTAGTGAGTAGGAAGGAAGACGGCAGTTGAGCGAGGTGGTGCAATGTTAAACCCAACAACACGACCAACGATGCTGCGCCAGAGGGAGATTGATGTGAAGACCCTCCACGACCAAACTCCCGACACAAGAACACTTGGCGCATCGTACCCGGCACACATCGCAACACAATTGCTCAGACCCGTCCTCCGTACGGCTTCACCAGACATCATCAATCTATACAAATAAAGAAATTATTATCATTAATATTAAATATCTAAGCAACTTCCAAAATAACATGAGTTGTAGTAGATACTGTGTGTACAGCGCTCTATAGCTTATTAATACATACTATAGCCATAATCCCGTATTACATTTCGATTCTTGAGTATAATGCTATGTGATATTGTCTTCAGATGGAATGCGATAGTGTATCGTTATTGTTTGGGTCGGGCATGAGTAACAATCTAGTTAGCTATTATTAATATTATGAAGCAGAGATGATACTATACGCTGGTCCACATGATACGCTTTGTTGTTGACTGCCACTACCTACTCTCTGTCTTGTCTTGTCTGTCTGTCAATGGGCCTTATAAGAAGGCTCAAAGTCACTCAAAGGGCAATGGAGAGGGCTATGCTTGGGGTTTCGCTGCGCGATCGAATCAGGAATGAGGAGATCCGCAGAAGAACGAGAGTAACCGACATAGCCCGAAGAATTGCAACACTAAAGTGGCAGTGGGCTGGGCACATTGCCCGTAGGACCGATGCCCGATGGGGCCGACGGGTTCTCGAGTGGAGACCACGCACTGGAAGACGCAGCGTAGGTAGGCCCCCGAAAAGGTGGACCGACGATCTGGTGAAGGTCGCGGGAAACCGCTGGATGCGGGAGGCGCAGGACCGGTCGTCGTGGAGAACCTTGGGGGAGGTCAGCAGTGGACGGCTGAAATGATGATGATGACTTACTGTCTATTTGTAATACAGCAGCATAGGCCTCTACTGTTCCCATTGTTGGGTCATAGGCCTCTTCTCTATATAAAGTAGTGGCCACGGAGGACGACAAATTAAAAGCAGTATTTTAATAACAAACATCATAAACGTTGCTTAAAGTAAACTAGTGATTAGCGACTGTTTAAAAATACATATTTGACGTTTGCACGTTATTTAACTTTTATCATTGTTTATGAATAAACACCATAGTGTTTCTTCATAATCGATGCTTCGCTAATCACTAGTTAACTTTAAATAACGTTTAGGAATAAAGGGAATGTTAGTTAAATATGTAGCAGTACCTACAAACGCCCCATGGAACAACACGTCATACTGACGTCACACGAATTCTACATCTCGCAATCAGAGTTTACCGAGCAATTAGCATATATACAACTTCCCAATCTCAAGCATCGGGCAAGTGCCCGCCAGACATAACACCCGTCTGGTCGGAGGATCCTCCCTTTTCTATGGAGGATGAGTGAACTTTACAGCCCGTTCTTAATGCCTCCGCACTGGTGACCCCGAGCATGAAAATTAGCGCAGCCTTCGTGCAGTAACTTCAGCGTGACGTCATCATCATCATCACTCTCGCAAGTTTTGGCGACGAGTCACCCAGCCAGCCAGCACCCACGGCTACAACGGGTATCCTGACTACAAGCATGCAGCGACCGCGTATAACTGGTCATCACTCGCAGCCTCATCAGCAACCTCGGTACAGCACACTGCATTTTCGGCCGGTCAACAAGCAGAGCCCTCTCTCCTGGTCCAAGCAGCAGCCAGCCTCAACCCGGCGCTGTACGACATCCGACGCGCTGGAGTATAACGCAGCGCCACCACCCCGACTCACTGGGGAATCTCCGAAGACGGTTCCGATTCACCGTGAACTACGCGGCAACCGGTTCCGACTCACTTTAACCTCAGCTGGCCTGGCAAGCATCACAAGATACAAGACTCAGCCCACTATCGAGTCTCCGTAGGGGAGTGATGTAGCGGTACCTACAAACGCCACAAAAAAAAAATGAACGACGCGTCATAGCAACAACCTTTTCTTGCACAGGTGCGACGCACAGTTAAACTGTTATTTGTTTTGTAACACAGTTAATTATTTACTCCTTTCTTCAATTATATTTTTGTATTTTAAAGTTGTTGTTTGGTTTGTTGACATGAGCCAGTGTCGCGAGCGCATTGCGGATGACAGACGGATCGAATTCGAATTGTCAAATAATGCGTACTGTCTAATGCCTATGGCATGGAGGTGGTAAGTACTACGTTATACGTAGTGCTTATTAATTCCATCGTCTATATGGTCTATGACTCTGGCGTTGACATCAAATTAACTCTGTTTTGCATGTTAGGATACGAGACTTTTGATGATATTTTTATTATTATTTTTTTTTTTTCCTTTTCCTGTATTTTGTTTGATATTTTATTGTATTTAGTTGTAAGGTGAGTTTTGTTTGTGCAGAATAAAATTTTTCTTTCTTTCTTTCTTTCTTTCATACTGACGTCACATGAATTCTACATCTCGCAATCTGATTTTACCGTGCAACTAGCATATATACTACTTCCCAATTTCAACCGTTGGGCAAGTGCCCACCAGACATAACACTCGTCCGGTCGGAGGATCCTCCCTTTTCTATGGAGGATGAGTGAATTTTACTACCTGTTCCTCATGCCTCCACAAATAGTTTGCCCAAAAAATGCATTTTCTAATACCTGATTATTATATATGTCGGAGACAGCGACAGCAGAGCGGTAGGGTGGACAGCATCTTGGTGTGGTGGTACAGGTTCCATTTCGTAGGCGAGTTTTGAATTGAAGCACGACGTGTAGATATACCCTCCAGTCTTCATAATAACAATTTGAATAGGCAAACCGACAGTTTCGGTTCGGAGAAGTGCCTTGGTCCGCGTCTCGATGCAAAGTGACCGTTCGACGAACCCCACTTTCCAAAGCGACTCTGTCCATGTGCCGCCATCACAAAATAACGTCACAACGTTTGCCCATCTACTACGTAAATCAAATCAGCAACTTCTATTAAAATTTTAACGACGATCTCCGACATATATGACTATTTAATCCTGCATAAGGTAACTAAGTTATGTTGCTAACTATTAAAATTAGTATAGATAAAGTACACAGATAGAGCTCGCTACCTAAACATTAGCTAATAGTTGTTTATCTTCATCAACGAGCTGAAGCGTTCAAAGGATTATCTCAGCACAAACTTAATGTTTGATAGACGGGCGGTATGAGTTGAGCACTATTTTCTAATACCAACTCCAGACGATCCAACAAACTGACGAATATCCTAAAATTCAGCTGATCCCGCGAAAATAATTGAAAAGCAATACACCGCAGAGAACTGCGAACTGGCAACAACTAAACGAGTTTGTTCGTTTCCCACTGCCAAGAGTACCCCTACTCTAGTAGTTTCTAGAACAACTTCATACCGCGTACTTTAACTTGGCAAGTTCGTAAAACAAATAAGGCATTTGAATTTCTCTGCCCACTTCCAATTGAATACCTCGACTTGGAGTTTTGAACTCACCGACGCTTTAAAAGTCATGTTTTTTAAAAGACTACTAAAGTAAACTAAGATAAACTTTGCGCTACTGTGAACAGCAATAGATGTATCTATAAGGTTGTTTAAAGTATGCTAAATGGGTCAATCTAGCTGCAGATTTTGCCTGTGTAATTAACAGCAATAGATGTATTATAAAGTTGTTTAATATATTGCTAAATGGGTTAATCTAGCTGCAGACTTTACTTATGTAATTAACAGCAATAGCTGTATTTATAAGGTTGTTTAAGTTGTTTAATACACACACACACACACACACACACACACACACACACACACACACACACACACACACACACACGCGCGCACACGCAAACGCACACTATTATTTTTATTATAATCTTAAGCTCACTAATTGTTTCGATTTTTTTGTTACTAGTAATATGTAATCATGAACAGATGGGAACCTGGTGACCTGTATTACAGGTGTTACTACCTACCACAGGCACCAGCGATTCACAACAAAAAAAAAGCTATTTCTTGTGTGTAACAATTTTTTATACTTGTTTTGTTTTTGGCTTGTGGTGAGAATTAAACAGTTTTTTTAAATTTTTTTTTTAAATATTTTACATAATATGTAATTAACAGCAATATACATATGTATCTATAAAGTTGTTTAATATATTGCTAAACAGGTCAGTCTAGCAGCTGAGTGTACTTATGTAATTAACAGCAATAGATGTATCTATCAGATTGTTTAATATATTGCTAAATGGGTTAATCTAGCTGCTGGTTTTACCTATGTAATTAACAGCAATAGATAAATTAGAAGGTTGTTTAATATATTGCTAAATGAGTCAGTCTAGCTGTTTATTTTATTGCTAAATGGGTCAATCTAACTGCTGATTTTGCCATAGGTAATTAACAGCAATAGATGTATCTATAAGGTTGTTTAATCTATTGCTAAATGGTAGCTGCTGATTATACTTATGTAATTAACAGAAATAGCTGTATTTATAAGGGTTTTTAATATATTGCTAAATGGGTCCGTATAGCTGTAGATTTTACCCTATCTTTACAATAAATTAAACCGTATTCTTTCCCTGCACTCCTTGAACAAATATAATTTTTCAAAGATGGTGTTGATGTCCGCAAAAGTTCCCCAGAGAAGAATCCCATAAGTCATAAGACTATGAAAATAACTAAAATAAACAATTCTGGCTGTATCCAAATCAGTTATCCGTCCACTTTTCTTAACAGTAAAAGCGGCAGAACTGAGTCTACCCAACAGCTTCTCAATGTGAGGACCCCATTATAACTTGGCGTCAATAGTTAATTCAAGAAAAACTGTCGACTCGACAGGGATCAACTCTACTCCATTCAGTTGAACATTGGTACTTAGCTGCCTGACATTTGGCGTAGAAAACTGAATGACAAGTTTTTTTTTTCATTTAAAAGAAGGATATTTACATTAAACCAATGGACAACTTTAGAAAGTGCATTGTTAACTTCGCCAAAATTTGCTAGCTGACGCTTGACTTTAAAAATAAGAGAAGTGTCATCCGCCAACAATACTATGTTGTGATTCTCCCTCACGTGATGAGGTAAGTCATTAATATAAATTAAAAACAAGAAAGGACCTAGAATTGAGCCCTGCGGAACGCCTATGGTGACCACAGATCCTGCAGATCTCTTGCCATTAACATCAACCCTCTGAATTCGATTATTCAGATAAGTCAGAAGGTCGAGAGCTCTGTCCCTTAAACCATAATGGTACAATTTCCTAATAAGAATATCATGATGAATATCATGATGTGAATCAAAGGCCTTGAACAAATCACAAAAAATACCAAGAGCATCCTGCGATTCCTTCCAGGCCCTAAATATGTTCTTTAGCAACACCACTCGCATCTGTAGTTGAACGACCCTTTGTAAACCCAAATTGTTTTACTTGCAATAAATAATGTAAGACTACAACTGTTTCAAAACTAAATTTTCAAAAATTTTGCTCAAAGTTGGTAGTATCTAAATTGGCCGACAATTCGTGGGATCAGTTGTATTACCAGATTTGAACAGTGGAATTACTTTGCTAAGTTTCATAAAATCAGGAAATATACCAGATGTGACATAAGAATTAAAAAGAATTGTTAAGAAAGTTGCGATAACATTTATTATTGAAGCTTCAGTATATACTGACAGACCTCAATGATCGGCAGTTTTTTTACATCAAGATCCTTAAAATATTCTATAATGTCTTTAGCAGTCACAAACGTAAATTCAAAGTGTTTGTCACATTCTGGAACACATTCTTTTAGTATGACGTAAACAGAACTGGAGGAAGATGACAAAGTTTTTGTTGTTATTATTGGAATATTAGTAAAAAAATTCTCAAACTCAGTTGCAAAATTAAAGAATTACCGATTAGCGAGTTTTAAGATGGAAATCGCGATATTGTACTTTGGTTCGTCCAGTTTCAAAATTTATAATTTGCCAAGTTGTTTTGATTTTATTTCCAGAAGATTTTATTTTATTTTTAATGTGTATGGCCTTTGCTGAGGAACAGGCTCTCTTTAAAGTTTTTGAATAATATTTAACAATGTATTTTTTGTGAAAACTTTCATAAATTCATGATAAATCAGGTTAAATAGTACACTATACGCATGATCTGGGTTTGTGTGATGAGGCAAGCCCGGTAGCTTTTCAATTAAATTATTTTAAAATTGTCCTAAACGATTTTAATTTACAGGAACAAAACTTACAAGTTTTCTTTGAGCTGCGACTTCACTTTTCTGAGGAAAAGTAACTAACTGGCCACAGTGATCAGAGTCGTAACTCATTTATAATTAAATGGTGAGAATGTCTTAAGTTAGTAAAGATGTTGTCTAAACAGGTGGCACTTGTGGCAGTTATTCTAGTCGGTTCAAAGAATCTTTCTTACAAGTTATAAGACTTGAATAATGACATAAATTTATTAACTGTAGCTGATTTCTCTAGAACATTAATGTTGAAGTCTCCACGGACAACAACTGTTTTGTTACTGTAACAAGTCTTTAATAAAACTTCCTACATATATTTTTCTACGATGCTGCGCCAAAGGGAGATTGATCTGAAGACCCTCCACGACCAAACTCCCAACACAACAACATTAGGCGCATCGTACCCGGCACACATCGCAACACAACTGCTCAGACCCGTCCTCCGTACGGCTTCACCAGATATCATGCCGGAACACGACAAATCGCTTGGCGGCAAGGCTTTGTCTGGTGGGTGGTAACTTCTGCCGGCGGCCGATGTTATGGCCTACCACCGAGAAAATGTAATGCTAATAATGTTCCTACTGCTGGGACACAGGCCTCGACTCGGTGAGGGTAACTGGACCGAAATCCATTACGCGAGCCCAGTGCGGGTTGCTAGACGTCACATAATGATGGGTCAAGAGCCTGAAGACTGACTTACACGATGCAATTTAATTTCCTATGGCATACAATATAATTGATGCAACAAATGACTTGCATCGTCTAAATGGTGTTTAGACGATGCATCTTTTATTGTTGCTTCAACTTAATTGAAGCCATAGGCAATTAAATTGTACCGTGTAAATCAGACTTAATACTAAAAGACCGAAAGTATTTAACAATCGATCGATTTTTGATAGTTTTTTTTCTTTTTAAACTGGTATGTCCAACATTTTAGGGGAATATTGACACTTAGAGCTTTTATATGTAGAGATAATTTATCTGTACATATAAAAGCTCTAAGTAAGGTTGTTTATTCTATTGCTAAATGGGTTAATCTAGTTGCTGATTTTGCCTATGTAATTATCCGTGATCAGGACGACAACCTTTTGTTTTTTAGAGAGTTTACAGTCTGTCATATATATAATATACTTTTAATTTCCCAATTTTTTGGTGAGAGGGAATATGTAGGTTGATATTGCGATTAGATTTTAAACGTTTCAATGATAAGAATTGGCTTGCTGCCTGCTACACTAATTATAATTAGTGTAGCAGGCTAAAATGTCAGGCAGCTAAGTACCAATGTTCAACTGAATGGAGTAGAGTTGATCCCTGTCGAGTCGACAGTTTTTCTTGAATTAACTATTGACGCCAAGTTACAATGGGGTCCTCACATTGAGAAGCTGTTGGGTAGACTCAGTTCTGCCGCTTTTACTGTTAAGAAAAGTGGACGGATAACTGATGTGGATACAGCCAGAATTGTTTATTTTAGTTATTTTCATAGTCTTATGACTTATGGGATTCTTCTCTGGGGAACTTTTGCGGACATCAACACCATCCTTGTTTTACAGAAAAGGGCTGTTCGAGCCATTTACAACCTTGGTCCTAGAAATTCTCTTAGAGAAAAATTCAGAGAGGTGAACATTCTGACTGTAGCTTCACAATATATATTTGAAAATCTTATGTATTTACATAAAAATATATCGAATTTTAATAAAATAAGCGATATTCATAATATAAATACCAGGAACAAACACAATCTTGCTGTACATCACACTTGTCTCCACAGAGTAGGCAACTCGTTTATGGGTCAATGTAAACACTTTTCCAACAGGATTCCCATGGATATTCGAAACTTACCCATTAAACGATTTAAAAACTATATATAGGCCAAACTCTGCAAAAAGGGGTGTTATAAAATCACAGATTATTTAGAAAACAAGAAAGCTTGGGACTGAGCTGCTCGCTCTGTTAAGCATTGTTATTAAGCAATATGCGTAATCATAACGTAAATTATTGTAAACATTTTCATTTTTAATGTTTTTACTTGAAAAAAGACGATTGTTCCTGAGTTTGTTTCGGCTATTTCTTCTCAGTGGTAGTCAGTTAGGAAATGCAGGCTTCATCTAGTTTAAAAAAAAAAAACATGACGTGTAAAAAGTGATCAGTGATCCAACTTGATTAATAAATGATTTCATTTCATTTTTCATTAAATTTTATTCGGTATAATAAAAAAAAAAATAGTTACACTTTATTGAATAGATTTCCGCTTTAGCGTGCTTTGTTTTATTCCTAGGTCGGGCAAAAGTGTAATTGGGTTTACATCAGGTATTTATCTCAGTCGAATTGAGCACTTTTTCAGACCCCTGACAAATCTGGAATTGGGCCGTAATCACCCGTCATAAGATGGGGCTGAAGCAAAACTGGTGATATTATGTGAGTGTATTATATGTAGTTACACCTTTGCTTAACTCATTGGGGAAAGAAATGCTTATATATTACAGAAAAATATGGGAAACATGCAGGTAGTTATGTTAGCGGTATAAAGAATATTTTAGCAAATATCCTGAATAGCTTGTTCGGCTACAGCTGTATGACGTTGCCTTTTTCCACAGCTTAATATGTCGATAATAGTTCTTACCGTAGTAAACAGATTATCCAGTCAGCTAGGCAGGCAAGCCAGTTTATATCGCCGTGAAGGCTCTTCTGATGCACTTCTTAACGTTAGCAGAACTCAAGGGTCGTCCGTAAGAAGTTTTTTTTAAGTTTTTTCATCGTGTTACAGCATAAGTGAAAGTTTGACACCATATTAAAAATATTATAACTTTGAAAATAAGATTATCTTTCAATACATTATTGCAATATGCTAAATAATTTCATATGTAAATTCATTCAAACTAGACTTAACAATGGTTTCAATAAATTGCTGCTATATCTATAAATTTGACATGACAATGAAATACATAAATTATAATATTGTAAATAAAGTTTGCTTTGATAAATTCCTTAAAATGATAGACGCTCAACGAGTTATTTACAAAGTTGTCGCATTATTAGAGCAGTATCAGAAAGGTGCCTTTTTAGATAAGGTAGTACCCTTGTTCACATTAATAAATTCATATATTGTGTTTCAACGTGTGTCGACACCCTTGCGCCATTCCATTATCCAAATACGGTGAGTTGTGCTGCAGCGGCTGCTGCAAGTGCGGAAAACCTCAAACGGCGGAAATACTCCAATCTCGTTGGAACCTATATGTTCGAGCCGTTTGGGGTTGAAACACTAGGGCCATGGGGTCCGAGTGCACAACTGTTATTCCAGGATATCGCCAAACGTCTAATCGACAGTTCACGTGACCAGAGGGCTGGGCTATTTTTTGGTCAAAGAATCAGCATCGCCATACAACGTGGCAATGCTGCCAGCCTTTTGGGCACGTTTCCTGTTGACAGCGATGCGGATGAATTTTTTGATGCCCTCTAGTTATTTCTATTCCTATTTTATACATATACTTGTACATATTTGTTTTTTTTTTACTTTTTAAATTTATAAGTTAATCTGTAAAAATAGGTGAATAAATTACAATAACTATCAAAAAAAAAAAAAAATACATTATATTTTTTAAAAATAAGATTATTTTTCAATTAATTATATTTTCTAAGAATATTTAAATTCGACAACTTGTGCTTTTTTAAAACAAACATCAAACATGGATACAACTATTTATAGTTACAAAAAAAAAAAAATATAACACAATATGTCTAAAATAGATTTAAAAAATAAACTACTTTCAGAACTTGGTTTTATTCTGTCACACGATGTAATATTGCTGACACGTCACGAGCCAAGCCGCAGCTTAAACTTAGTTTTATAATTGTTTCCGAGGTGCTTCACGAAATTGTTATTCAAAGTGTGTCGCTCACAAATCGTGGCCCTCTTAATTGCGAGCGTAATTTAATATTTTTCCCAAAGGCCATTACACGAGCCTTCACCCTGTCATCTGTTGGAAGTGTTGGTACACTGATGACGTAATAAGTGCTTTGTGCAGATAATACTATTATTATTTACTTATCTACATAAATGTGGGTGATAAAATAGTAAGGGGTGATTGCATTTTATAACCTGACTAGTGGTCGCCCGCGATTTCGTTCACGTGGAGATAGTTATTTGAACATTTTATTTTAACCCCAAAGGAGTCAATTTCAATAGATACATTATTACAGTGTTTGCTATGCTCCGCTCGTATTGGTCGCAGCGTGATGTTATATAGCCTAAAGTCTTCCTGAATTAATGGGCTATCCAACGCAAAAAGAATGTTTCAAATCAGACCAGTAGTTCCTGAGACTAGCGCGTTCAAACAAATACACTCTTCAGCTTTATAATTATATTAGTATAGATGATTTACGAACCACATTCGAATAGAGTACGATGTTAGTTAGTATCGTTTATTTTTATTAGTCTTTACTGATAATAAGCTCCAATTTAATAATTTATCAAAAATCATTTACGCGATGAAGAAATCGCTCCTGTGCTGACTGAAAGCCAGTACATGTATATCACGTACTTAGGCTGTTAGTGTATACCATTGTTGTAAAATATTAACACTATCAGATCTTGAACGCATTTAGTTTCGTTTCGCTTAGTCTTTTATACCACGTACATTGAGACTGACTTCAATTTGAGTGTCTTCAAGGCTAGAGTGAATATGCTCTTAATAAACTAGTGCCCTTTACCATCAACGATTGCATGTCGGCCTCCGTGGCGCAGGGGTCAACACGCCTGCCTGCGACGTGGAGGCCCCGGGTTCGATCCCCGGCCAGGTCATGATGGTAAACGAACTTTTCCTGATTGACCTGGGTCTTGGATGTTTATCTATATATGTATCTATTATAAATATAGTATCGTTGAGTTAGTATCCCATAACACAAGTCTCGAACATATTTTGGGGCTAGCTCATTCTGTGTGATTTGTCCGTATATATTTATTATTATTATTCCTTTATTTCCTTACATATACTTATAAATTACATTTTTAAATATTTCTACATAATATATATATATAAAAAACATTTAAAAATATAAAAAATAGTAGCCCACCGGTATCGGGAACAGGGTCCAAGCTACCGGCGGTCAGGGCTCCAGAGAGAGGAACTTCCTGACAATGCGAGCCGTGTCCAGAAGTACAGCTTTCTGAATCAAGCCTTTGATCCAGCTGCCTAACGAGAGCCTCTTGAGGTGTTGGTCGAGGCTCTTGGCTATTAAGCCATTGGCTGTCACGACTATCGGCACAATGATTGCTGAATCCACCTCCCACATGTCGACAACCTCGTGAGCCAAGTCAAGATACTTGATTTGTTTATCTTTCTCGGCTTTCACGAGGTTCTCATCATGCGGGATGGTTATGTCAACAATCATTGCACGCCGCTCTGATCGATCCACCATCACTATATCAGGCTTATTGGCAACAATAGTCCTGTCAGTGATGATGGATCGATCCCAGTACAATGTGATATGGCCATTTTCGAGAACTGGGTCGGGCACATACCTGTAGTACGGTACCTCCGATTCCACAAGGTTGTATTTGAGAGCAAGTTGCTGATGAATTATCCTGGCTACAAGGTTGTGTCTATGCAAGTACTCTCCGTTAGCTAGACGAGAACACCCGGAGATAATATGCCTTATTGATTCCCCCGGCCGGTGACATGCCCGACAGATGTCAACTGTGCCGTCTTTCACAATAAATCTCCGGTAATTGTTCGTCATCATAACTTCGTCCATAATTGCACATACAAAACCTTCGGTTTCCCCAAAGAGGTCACCAAATCGTAGCCAGGCCACGGACGCTTGTAAATCTACATCAGGCCCGTGTAGGGCTCTGAAAAAGCGTCCGTGAAGCTCCTTGTTCTTCCATACCTCCATGCGATCATTGGTGTCAAGCACTGCTGGTTTATGCCAGTTCTCTTTAGCCAAGGAGAGCGAAGTGAGGCCCTTGTCAACCGCGACCACATCTCGATGCATCCCCACGTCGGTTTCTAAAAAATATTCCCTGAGACTGCATATCTCGCGATTGTGGAGGGTCTTAGCGTTTAAAAAACCCCGACCACCACATTTTCGCGGGATATACAGCCTCATAACCGATGATCGTGGGTGATGCAATCGATTTGCAGTCAGCAGCTTACGGACCCTCTGATCCAGGGCGTCAAGTTCGGTTTGAGTCCATTTGAGTATGCCGAAAGAGTACATCAATACCGGCATGACCCAACCGTTGAAAGCGCGCACCTTGTTTCCGCCTGATAGAAGACTATTAAGTACTTTTTTCAGGCGGCCAAAGAAGCGCTCCTTCAACGATTGCTTCATGTCAGTAACATTGATACCCAACGCTTCCGACATACCCAAATACTTATAGGTTTCGGATGCGGAGAGGGCTCTAAGGTTTATGGAACTCGTGAGTTGGGTTCCCACGGATTCCACAATCTCTCCTCGCTTTACATGCATGACCGCACATTTGTCCACACCAAATTCTATCCTGATGGAGCTACTGAAAGTTTCAGTAATTTTCAGTAGCTCCCTCAGTTGTGAATTGGTGTGAGCAAAAAGTTTCAGGTCATCCATGTAGAGGAGGTGCGATATAACCTGACCACCTCTCCTCAACCGATAGCCTAGACCTGAATCCTCCAATAGTGTGCTTAGAGGATTCAATGCTAAGCAAAACCAAAGTGGACTCAAACTATCGCCCTGAAATATTCCTCGCTCGATCCTTATCGGTTCGCTATTCCTCTGAATATTTCGACATCCTGGATAGCGAAGGACTGTCCTCCATGTCCTCATACACGTCATCAGGAAGGTGCGTAGAGTTGCATTTACTTTATACAACTCCAGCACCCGCATGAGCCATGTATGAGGCACTGAGTCATAGGCCTTCTTATAATCTATCCAACATGTCGATAGATCCTTTCGGGAACGACGAACTTGTTGGCTAATGGCCACATCAATGAGGAGTAGCTCCTTAGTACCGCGGGACCCGCTCTTACATCCATTTTGAGAGGCAGACATGATGGAGTTGCTGTCAATATGCGTGTTAATTTTAGATTTCAAAATGGATGTAAGAACTTTATAGACCGTCGGTAAACACGTGATCGGCCTATAATTTTTCGGTTCCGCGGTGCTACCTGATTTATGGAGCAGGTGGGTTACTCCTGTTGTTAGAAACTGGGGTAGCGAACCAGACTCTAAGGCGGTCTGGAATTGAGATGCCAAGCGAGCGTGCGACCTGGAGAACCATTTAATCCAAAAGCTGTGCAGCCCATCCGGCCCTGGAGACTTCCAATTAGGCAACGGACGGACTGCACGAGCTACATCTTGGGGGCAGATGGTAATGGCCCCCATTTCTGGTACTGGATCGCAGGCTCGCTCAACAACCCGAGTCCAATCACCTTCGGTGTGACTGACAGGCACCGACCAGATATTGCGCCAGAATGAATACGTGGCATCATCATCTGGTAGGCACGTGTCAGCAACACCTTGGTCTGATCGCTCCCAAGCTCTATAGACCCGCCTTTCATCGCTTTGGAAATTGCGATTCTGACAATACCGCTCCACTCTTCGCTTGTACCGACGAATACGGTTTGCCCATGCATATAATTTCTGCTTAAAAAAGTCGATGCGCTCTGTGATGCGGAACAAATAGTCTCGGGTACTAATATCAGTCCCAGAGAACGCCCGCCTCACAAAGCGCATCACTCTAGGGCGTGTATTGCCTTCCCTGAAACTAGTTAGCTTGCCAATGAGTGCTCTAGTCTCTCCGATACGACGCTCAATCCTGCACTGCCAAGCTGGTACAGCTGATTTTGGTCGTGTGGCTCTGTCATTGTCTGGGAATTTGACATGAGCCACACGACATATCGCAACAGCTCCGCAGTACAAGATTGAGTGTGTATCAGTCAGATCTTTGCTGTCCTTTAAATAATAGGACAGCTGAGAGTCTAGAGCACACACCAGCGCCTTGTTTTTTTTATGCATGGGCAATCGAGGTAAACGTGGTCTAAGTTCAGGCGGAGTAGAGCGGTACTCACAGAAAGCATCCTCCAAAGCGCTCCTCAATTTTTCATTGCACTGGGGACTCACGGAAGTAGCCCTATCATCATCCTCCTTATCAACGTGGTTGGGTCGCGGTGAAACACTGTTAAGTTGTACCGCGACCAATGACGAAGCAGGCGTAACATGACTATTCCGTGACTCGAGGCGTAGGCGATCAAGCACCGCATCATCCAGCATATGGTTACGCTGGATGACCCGCACCTGATCCGACAGTCGTTGCGCCGACACGTTGACAGCTGGCTCAAGCACCTGAAACAGAGAGAGCATTCGAACACGGTACGCGGTCAGGTTGTTTCCTCCCTCTGTAGCCCCATAGTATGAGCGCATGACGTTTTCATTGATGGCTTGTGTCCATCTCATGCGCTGCACACTTCCGCCGGGAGCTGGGACCCTGTCAGAAGCCGATGGGCCTCGAGGTCCTAAGCGGTCCGGCGGCCGGCGTCCTCCCCGTCGGCGAACAGGTGGTGGCGTCGTCGGCGGAGAGAAGTACTCGTCGCTCGAGCTCGACGCAACTGCCGCGGCCGGGGTCGTCACAGCGCTTACATTGGCGCTGGGGACCGGCGGCGGCGAGGCGGAGCTGAGCAACGAGTCCGGAGATGGTGGGCGTGCACGTAGAGCGGCAGATCGTGTCAACATATTAACGTATTTTTTTCATTTCTTCAATATTTTGTCTCGATTTGACATGACAGGTGTCATTGGTCCCAGTTTTTCTTTGCACACATTGTGCTAGTTATTGATTTTCTTTAAAGGTATTCTTTATAAAAATAATATTTGTATAGCATTGTTTTTCATTGCACGAATATATAACTATAAAAACTGTTTCTATTGTTCTAATTATTTACATAAATGTGAAGAGACAAAATGATCGTTGTTGTTGACGTTGGTGTTGCCATTTATTATTATTATTTATTACTATCAGGCGGGATTGCGGTCAAGCACTAATTTATAAATTAAATATAGAAAACAGTTTCAGAACATTTATGGATCTTGCCTTAAATCTGTGCCGGGTTCTTTTAAATAATTGAAAAGTATTTACTATTACAGTAAGTAATAGAGAGCAGTCTTGGTCAAGTAACAGCCGTGACTTTCAAGATGTATATTGTAGGTACTTCTTTCATTAACGATGAAAGAAAGCATGTCCTAGATCAAAACATCGAAGACATTTGATATCTACCGACCCGCTTTTAGACCCCATGGTGGATTACGGCCCACTCCTTCTCACTGAGAAGAGGCCCGTGTCGCAGCAGTGGGAATATTATAGGCTGATTATGATCATGATTACAATAAGTAATCTTACTTATTTATCTTCTCGGTGGTAAGCCATAACATCGGCCGCCGGCAGAAGTTACCACCCACCAGACAAAGCCTTGCCGCCAAGCGATTTGTCGTGTTCCGACATGATGTCTGGTGCAGCCGTACGGAGGACGGGTCTGAGCAGTTGTGTTGCGATGTGTGCCGGGTACGATGCGCCTAATGTTGTTGTGTTGGGAGTTTGGTCGTGGAGGGTCTTCAGATCAATCTCCCTTTGGCGCAGCATCGTTGGTCGTGTTGTTGGGTTTAACATTGCATCACCTCGCTCAACTGCCGTCTTCCTTCCTATTCGCTCAGTTTTTCTGAGTGAATAAGCTCTTAATAAACTACTGCGCTTTACCATCAACGATTGCATCACTGCTTACCATCAGGCGGGATTGCGGTCAAGCGCTAGTTTATAATTATTATTAAAAAAAAAGCTCCTTATTTCTCATTTCATCCAATCTCAGCAACACTATAACTCTCTCAGCCGATAGGTTGTGAACGTTTCAAAGGCTCATAGAACCTTGTTATCCGTCGTAAAGGAGATCAGTTATGACGTCACACACAGTTGAACACAATGAGCTATCTTACTGGCATACTTTACCTACATTGGGTGTCAAATATCGATAAACCTGCCCTGGCAAAAACAGCGTGTTCGATCGAATAAAGTGATGGTTTTCGGAGAGGATATTGACGCATGATATTTTTTTTTTAATTTCTATAATTAAATTTCGAATTGAAGAATCTCCACTGTCAGCTATTCTGTTGGCAGTATTACCTGCAAGACAAACCAAAGAGGTGCCTGTGCCTAAGGAAATGTTGCAGCTGTCAAATTTCCACATAATTTTATCAATGTCATACTTGCTTCTTTTGTACTATCGTATTTGTATAACTTTCGCATTCCACACCGGTTTTACAAAGCCTAGCACTTTGAGACACCGACAAGTTGCAAGTTGAGCCAAGTCTTGCAGACTTTTGTTACAACTTGCAACAATAATGGTACAGTGCATATCTGATACAAGTGTTGCAGTATCTCTGCTTGGTAACGATATTGAGGTTTTCACTAAAGAGGCTTTCTCGTATGGGGTACTTTGTTCGGTGTTTCTTTGTCGTATCCACGAAATTGTACGTTTATCGGTAACAGTTTTAGCTGAACTGACTATACTTTGTCTAGAAGTCCGTTCATGTAAATAGCAGTAGGTACTCGGTGAGGTAGATGACAGCGAACTCGCCAACTGTCGTCTCGAAGGACGAAGGAGCCCTACGTATTGGGCAGGGTCCCAAATCAAAATTATTGAAGTGTATACAATACCAATACATAGAGACATGTTTAGTGTTACATGGAGCGAAACTTGAGTTTACTCAGTTTACTATACCACTTCTAAGTTTAATAGTACTTGTCGGTACTCTCGAAACACCACAACTGTGCTAATACTATGTAATTGTGCAACAGTGTTGACTTATGTCGTCACTTCGCTAGCTGTAATTCAGTGCAACATCTGACTTACATTTTAAAGCGGTCAGTTATCGGAGAGAACAGTGCACTGTTGCTGCTTTTTAATGAAGCGAACATGAGATTCTAATCTCACTATTACATAATTTAAAATCTAAAGACATTTCGATTACTAAAGCAAAAATTCTAATTATTAAAAATGAAGATTAAATTAATCTCACCTCGTTAAAGGTCGCACATCGATGCAAACCAATTAGTTATTTAAGACAATTGACGCTATACACAATACGTTCGAGTATAGTGGACTAAGAAAGGGCGCCAACTTTCGCGCATGCGTTCAACAAAAGCAAACCAAAAGACCTCCAGTCACGCTGAGCCAGTCTTCGTGGAGACGTCGCACAGAACGGACGTCGCTTGAACCAATAAAACATTACATCTCGCGAGTGTTGAGACTTATAATGATTCGGTTGGTGGTTAGGGACTTAGTTAGGTAGTAGCGTGCGATGCGCGACTTGCGCGATGTTAGCTTACGTGGTCGTGGTACTGACAGTGTTGGACGTCTGTGTGCCGCTGTACCATCACCAGTTCGCGGTGTTCGTCCCCGGTGGGCCAGAGAAGGCCCATGAACTGGCGCATAGACATGGCTTCATTAATCACGGGGAGGTAAGTGTGAATGGGATGCTGCGGACAAGTGATCTATCTTGCGTTGTTTTTCTTTCATTTCTGCGAGGACTAAGAAAAAGCTTCTTGTACGGACATTATTAATGAACTGTTTGGAGTAGGGATTATGTCTTTATTTCTTATGAAAAGCGTTCTCATAGTTGGCTTTTAATTTGAGATAATATTTTCGGGAGTAGGCATTTCTGAAAACTAAAAAGCCAGCAGAAATTAAAGTTAAACATGTTTGATTACTTTTTTTTTTTGCGATTTTTTGTACCTTATCAATTTTGCTAACTTTATTTCGTGTTCATAAACGGTTTAAGCAGAATTTCAAGTAGTTCTAATACTAAACGCGGTACTACCGTTCAGATTTCAAGTCTAGATAAAATGAAATAGGTTTAGCACATTGCCTGAAACGTAAAGGATAAGAAAGTTCTCTCAATGTACCCGTTGGAAGTAGCGTGATACGATTTCTGTCTATTTTCAAGTCTTCTGAGACATGTTTTTTGTAAGTTCCGTAAGCGTCGCAACCAACAACTTATGTTTAATGTAGTATAAGCAGTTTAGTCTAGCTAGTAACCTTTTGTGTGTCATAATGTACATATTATTATCTCATAGTTTACAATTTTAAAACATTAATTTGTAAATTTTATTTTGGACTGATGTATGATGACAAAGAATAAACTTCTGGACAAAAATTGTTAATTTTATCCAGAAACATAAGTTACGATGCCAGATCAAACTACATAAATATGTTCAGGGAATGAAAACAGAATTTTATAGGTAAATCAAATCTAATGTTGGGCAATATTCATGTTAGAGACATACTGAGTTATGTATGTACGTAATGTAAAAATATTTCGAGTATATATTTTTAACGTTTATAATGTTTTACTTCGTTGAGAAATAAGCTTTAACACAATTTATGTACAAAATTGATTTGCCAAAGTTTTAATGGAAAATGTTTTCTTTTCGCGATATATATTAAGAAGACAGAGAATAAAGTTTTTTTTATTGTTTATGGTGACAAAAACATACTATTTATTAGATGGAAAATATTATCGTATTCTAGCCTATTTTATTTATTACTTTTATGAATGTAAGTTTTTTTGTTACGCTTTTATGCGAAAACTTCTTAACCGATTATCATGAAACTTTGTAGACATTGTTTTGAAGCTATTAGAAGTAACAGATCCTTGTTACATCTAAACTTAAATACACTTACAAAAACTAGATTCTCTTATCTCTTGGATAGATAAGATAATCTAAATTTATGCGGGGAAACTGCATAGCACAGCTTGTTGTTACAACATATAAGTATCACTTGGTCAAAAACCTTTTATTATGAAAACATGAACAGAAATTACATTTATTATTTATAAGCAATTCCATTCATATGAATACATACGCTGTTTCATAAAAAAAAAAAACATTCTGACGTTTTAATAATGTAAAGAAAATGTTTCGGTCATTGTAATATAATAAATACAAAAGTTGTTACATTTAAACTTTCAAGGCAACTGAGCGTCCCTTTGAGGGAAAGTTTTGTAAATGTGTCGGATAAAAATAGTGAGATTGGGGCCTCATGTGGTTGGTTACAGGCTTGAACATGACATGAAAGGTTTTGCTATAGTTTCGAAAAAGGTTTTCTTGAGGCTAGCATGATAATACTGTTTTATATTGAACTACTATAAGTCATGGAAATCGCATTATTTATTATATATATTATTATAACTTATTATATGTATGAATTGAGTTATGCATAATAGTGTCTTAAAAATAGTTAAGGTTTTTTAGAGTTCACTCGACTTAAAGAAATTACGATACGAAATTTTTAATATGGCAGGCGAATGTCATTACCATTTCATTGACAACTATCATTGTTTTTTTTTAACTTTGCCCCACACTATTAGTAACTTTTAAACTTTTAAACTGACAAACAGCCAGTGACAGTAATAATTACAGTATAAACATAATAAAATAAAATAATATTCAAATTTAAATAAGAACTTCTACAGACGATACGGCCTGTGCACAACACTAAAATATTTCTAGAAAATCTGATTTAAAAAAATCTTTTACCAATAGAAAGCCACATTATTTGTGAGTATAATTAAACATTTACCGACATCTAATTACGACTAAAATGTTAGTAATTCAAATGTTCCTAGATGGAGTGATCGAGGAGTAAATAATGATATAATCAGAGCCATATTGCCGCGTCACGATTAGATAAGCAAAATAAATACCGCGCCGCTGGGAAACGTGGAAAATTCTATTTAGGCAGCAATTTGTACCCAAATATGTTTCATTGTAGGGTATTTAAGTGAAGGAATTCGAAGAGTACCTTGGAGTATGACAAACGTATTACTTTTAATATTCAATGACAACTATATTTTAATAGGAAAATTAATCTCTCTTTTTTTAACAACCAGTATTGTCCCACTGTTGGTTAAAAGTCTCCCTATAACTTTCCACTCTTACTTGTGTGTTACTTTCTCCAGCCAATCTCCTGTAAACAAATAATAAAAAGTTATCACGTTTTTTTTTTGTTTCATGAAGTCATACTGTAACATCATCGTTGTTGAACAAACCGCAGGGTATCCTGTTAATATTAAAAATGCAAAAGGTTGTGAGGGTGTATGTATAGATGGATGTTTGATACTACACGCATAAACTACTGAATGGATTTGGATGGAATTGGCATACAGATATTTTATAAGCAGGAATAACACAGGTTACTTTTTATCTTGATATTCTTCATCATCAACCTTTTTTTTATCGTCCCACTGCTGGGTACAGGTCTCCTCTTATACAGAGAAGGTTATATTGATATTCCTACGTAATATAACGTACGCAGGTAAAACCACGAGGTACGGCTAGTCTTATATAAAACTAACTACTCCCCATGGTATTACCCGAATAAGTTGCGATCCATCGGAATATAGGAATAAGAATTCCTACTATCCATGGAAATCTGTAAATTAAGTCGTGGTGGCCTAGTGGTTAAAACACCAGCCTCTTAAGTATGAGTGCGCGGGTTCGATTCCATAAAGGTTAGGCAAGTAACAATGTAACTTTTCTAAAGTTATATGTACTTTCTAAGTATATCTTGGACACCAATGACTGAAGGTGAAGGAAAACATCTTGAGGAAACCTGGACTTTAAGTCTGAAATCACCAACCCGCATTGAGCAAGCGTGGTGATTACGCTCAATCCTTCTCCGAATGAGAAGAAGGAGACTTATGCCCAGCAGTGGGACTATAAAAAGGTCGATAATGATGGAAATCTGAGATGCTATCAATTTTGCGTTGTAAGTTAACTTTATTCAAACTTTGTTCTAGCAGTTTCGTGCTATTTTGTTAGTTAACCGTCTGTAAATGAAAGGCATAACTCTGATGCTTTGGACTATAAAATGAAATATCTTAGTTACAAACTCACTTAAAGGCTGTATTGTTTTGCTACCAAAACGGTTCAAAGTAAGTCGAATTCTTCTTGTGATTCTTAGTCGAAAATATTTTTAATTATCGTTTTAAGCTTCGGTATTAGACACCTGTTTGATTCAGTATTATTTATCTCCTATTGTTTTTTTTATTTTTATTGTCAGATAATTATTTTCATTAGCCAAAAAATAAAATATTTTCAATGTTATATAATATTTATATCAATATTATATAACATTGAAAATAGTTTCTGTTAGGGGTTATGTTATTTACTTATTTATTTTCATCGATCTTACGATATTCCGTAAAACTAATGTCTACACTCTACATAATTGTTATCTGTTGCCCCAGATCATTTGAGCAGAATAGGTAAACGAGTCGTTAACACTTTTGGCCCTAACGATTGGGAAAATAACTGTTCAATACTTAGGGCGGTACCGTCTGTACATGACACCTGATTAGAACTATGTAATTGTACTATGTGCGCTTGTAATAGCAGTATATTCTATTTAAGTGTTGAATATGATACAATACAATATACTCGTAAGTAAAAATATCAGAAAAATCTTAACTAAATATAAAGTTTTTATTTACCTGACGTCAGGTCGGCAAATAGGGAAAATTGACCCTTTTTATCTATTTCCCGTACGATTTTATAAATATCTAAAAATAAAATAGTAACTTACTTCATAAATAATGTAATTTTTTCTTTATGCGATGCCTGAATATAGTTTGTTCAGAATAAGCAACTGAATCGATTCCAATCATTTTTACATCATGTTATATTTTTTCCGCAAATACATTTAGAAATTGTTGCAGTGTGCCGAGCGCACCACGCAGCTTACGGTAGATCATAGTACTCGTGCGCGTGCAACGGCTAACGCCAGAGGTCAATGCACCGCTCGCCCGCTGAGTGGAGCGTTGACCATACTTTTGTTGGGACAACCGAGTAAGATAACAAGCTCATAACTTTGTGGTTTTTTATGATACAGTACATATTTTTCGAGGCTCAGTGGGCTCTCAATATGTAAAGATGGTTACAAATCCAAAGATCAACAGGGGTAAAACTAGTTTAACCAGATTGATAGACCTGTCCATCTGTTACTATTTATCACGGGCCCCTCTATTGGCACAAATGAACCCTATTTAATGAAGCTTCTGATTTTCAGTGTTTTGCCAAAATGATAACTCCGCCCGACATAGAAAACCAGAAGCTTCGTTTGAAAGGAATACCTTAATCCGTTCTAATTTCGAACGCCATTTTAAGCCGGGATTTAAAAAAAGAAAATGACGGTAGAAATCTTTAAGACAAATGACGACATTCGTCCAAAAGGGAGACAGTCGAGAGATGATCTCTTCGTGACGTAATCAATTGTTACAGGGGCCTCAAGATAGAGGATTAATGAGAGGATAAATCCCACGATTTATTTTTGGGGTCACCATATTTTTTTGTTAAAGAAATGGTTCTCGGCGGTATTTTTAAGTCGCCGGAAATTAATATTTCCGAGAGTCCCAGCTTTATATTATATTATATATTTTTTAAAGAAATTAGATTTCTCCGAAAGAATTTACGTGTTACGTTTATGTCTGGTGAATTTTAAATCAGGTTTTATGAAGAATGCGGGCTCCGATAATATTAACCTTTTTTAATTTAGCACTTATCAGAAAGTCTGGCCTAGAAAATGTTATGTTAGGATTTTAACTATCTTAAATTATTTATATTTTTTTATAGTCAAAAAATTTTGTTTACTGTGACTTAAAGGTACATGTTCTGTGACATAAATTTTTTTGTTAGAATTTGTAAGCATTTTTTCCTTGTGGAGAACTTTATCTGGGGTAGAACTTTTACTTAATTTTACCATCAAGGCCATGAAATGCGTTTTGACTTGAAGGTTAAAAGGTTAGGACGGCGCACGCTAGTTTCAACTTTATATTGTAGCATATTTTCTGAACATGATTTGCATAAAGTGATATTACAGTATACCGTAGAGATTAACGCTTTTTTGTTCATTCAAAACCAAATGGAACTTAAGTATAAAAATACTATTAACTTACTTAAAACATTAAATGCAATTACGTACAGAACGCTCTTTCGATAAGTCATATTAGAGGATCTCGAATTAGGATTATGTATAAGAAATTCAAAGAATAGGGTATTTGACTAAAAAAAACTAATTAGTCCGTCAGTCAGACTTCCAAAAAATACTAGACACGTATTTTTTGTTTTATCAAAACAATAAAAATGGACAAATATAAAAGGCATCAAAGGTCAGGAGTGGTGGCTGGTGACGTCACTGGTCGCCAAAAAGTGTAGCGTGCAGTGACGTCACACGAGTTTTCAACGCACTGTGTCGTCTTAATTTTTTGTTTATATGAAAAAACAAAAAATACGTGTCTAGTATTTTTTGGAAATCTGACTGACGGACTAATTAGTTTTTTTTTAGGCAAATACCCTATTAAAAATACTTACTTAAATCCGGGTGGGGACTCAAGCTGCTAGCAATTAGCTCTTAGAATCTGTTTTCGTCTATGTATATATTGAAAATGTGTATTAATAATAAAGATAAAGAGTATACTAAAGCTAGAGTAGAGCTATACTAAACGTAAGGAATAGAATAGATAATAAGAAAGAAGAACGTCATCTGTCGCGGGAACTCACAAAACAAAAAAAAAAAAAACAAAATATCTGACTTTTTATTTGGGATTGTATTTAATCAGGTACTATATTATTGAAATTCGTCGAATTCCAGA
Organism: Sesamia inferens; assembly: GCA_037179545.1. NCBI lineage: Eukaryota > Metazoa > Arthropoda > Insecta > Lepidoptera > Noctuidae > Sesamia > Sesamia inferens. The sequence continues at coordinate 26,744,661 of CM073933.1, read as the reverse complement.
AAAATTGTGACTAAATTCAGGTTTTAAGTTTTAGTCATCACAGGAGATGCCCTGGTAGGGAGCCAACATCGAACTCCCGGCCACCGTAGGCGCGGGCTTGCGGGCGGTGAGCAGTGGGCAGCTCGCCGCCCAGTAAGGACCAGGTCCGAGTCGACGGCGCGTTGTGTTTCACGCGCGCCTCAAAAAGATATCAAGACATCATAACGGGGTCCATGAAGACCGATGCCTCCTGGGTGAGGGTTGGGGGTTGGTTAAAAAAGAGACCGTGGCCCTGGCCGTCGCATAGGCAAGTGATGGAACACGGGTGGGTTTTAGTCAGTAAAAGTCTGACACGCCCTTCCACTCCGTCCAGAGCGGGAGAGTTCATTTGATGATTTCCCATCCCAAACAAATAAAAAGGGTAGTTTACGTAACACACTCTCTTCAGTCATACCCCGAATCATTTTATAAAAGATTGTTAATCCATCGCTTTATATGTAAGAAAAATTTATCTCTTCAACGACTTAAGGCTATAATAAACTTTGTTGAACTGTCATAATGAAAATATTATCCCACTCCAACAAAGGCCTAATCAAAATATTTGATCAATATGTCACCATCGATATATCTGAAGGCCACTCCCACATAGATTGTTTACGTTAAGGAACGTTTATTGACACATCAGATGACAATAGTGTTACATCTTAAGAACATGAACGTTTTTCGTAAATGGTAAGTGTACACATCTTAGAATTTCTTCTTATAAATGTAGGTACTTTATCTTTCTTAAATTTGTCGATTCTGTTCTGTGTGAATGTTGTAGAAATACGAAGTTCATTAAAAGTTGTCTAGGCCTTATGGTATGTTTAAGATATTTTACATCGTACAAAATAATTAGTGTCTTTTATTAAATTCGAATTCAAATAGATAGGCCACTGTAAAAGCATCAAATCCACCTAAAGACTGTATTTAATCGAATAATTAAGTATTCGTGACATCACGACATAGTTGGTATGCTTAGATAATTATAGGGCTACAGCCTTTCACTATGATGGGTTATAATTACTTTTAAACCTACATTCCATCCACGATACAAGAACTTTTAATTATGGCTCAGTAATAATTTAATTAAAAAATTCCAGATAATGAGTCTTCTTGTCAATTTAATGTGATATTCACAGCTATGCGGCTAAACTGTTAACAAATTTAGCTAAGAACTTGGTATTTTGAGAACGTTATGAAATTCTATTCAGAAATTTAATAGAACTGGAGTATTTTGTATAGACCTCATCGAGAAAACTTAGGTGAAGGGAGTTGTGAATAGTGTCAATCAGTTGAGTGACGGATTTCAGTTATTCAAGTTTTCACGGTAAGTTTTATACAGAATAGACCGGATAGTGGGGCTTTGTAAGGGTCACGATTAACATACGTTAGCACTTAGTATGCACGTAAAAATATTCGCGGCGGGATTATATAGCGCACTGGATTTTTAAATTATGGTATTGAGCCGAGCTTTGGGGATCCATAAAACATGTTGTAGTGTGTCAAAAGAGCAAGAGAAAGCGCGTCAAAAGCGTATGTCGTAACGTTACAAAAGAGCTTGTTATAGACTACAGGCCCATGTCCAAAATGGATGGGTCATATGAACCACCAGGTGACGTATATAGGACAATATAAGAGCATAAAGTAATAAGATTCAGCTCTATGCCGTCACTTGTAAGCTGTCCAACTGAGTGCTGGGGAGAATTCAAAAGCGCAGGTAGACTGAGTACCTTTTGGGTCATATATTTTTGTACGGCATTGCGGAATAATGGATTAGAAGCTAAATTGAAACAGAATGAAACTGATGCCGTTCAAAATAAAATGACCAAATTTACCCTGGAAATTGTCAGAAAATCAAAGAAATTTACCGACTTTGTGGCGCATCATTTTTTACGGCACTGCGCGCTTTCTTATTATTTTTCATGGATTTACCGATGGTGAAAATGCCGTACAAAAATATATGACCCAAAAGGTACTCACTCTACATGCGCTTTTGAATTCTCACCAGCACTCAGTTGGACAGCTTATAAGTGACGGCATAGAGCTGAATCTTATTATTTTATGCTCTTATATCGTCCTATATACGTCACCTGGTGGTTCATATAACCCATCAATTTTTGGACATGGGCCTGTAGTCTATTATAAAGCGTCAAAGGAGCATGTCTTAACGCTTCCGAAGAGTATGTCGTAACGCGTCAAAAGGGCATGTCGCAGCCTGTCAAAAGCGCATATCTTAACGCTTCAAAAGAGTATGTCGTAACGCGTTAAAAGAGCATGTCGTAGCGTGTCAAAAGCGCATATCTTAAAGCTTCAAAAGAGTATGTCGTAACTCGTCAAAAGAGCATGTCGTAGCTCGCCAAAAGCCCATGTCTTAACGCTTCAAAAGAGTATGTCGTAACGCGTCAAAAGAGCATGTCGTACCGCGTCAAAAGCGCATATCTTAACGCTTCAAAAGAGTATGTCGTAACAGGTCAAAAGAGCATGTCGTAGCGAGTCAATAGCGCATATCTTAAAGCTTCAAAAAAGTATGTCGTAACGCGTCAAAAGAGCATGTCGTAGCGAGTCAATAGCGCATATCTTAACGCTTTAAAAGAGTATGTCGTAACGCGTCAAAAGAGCATGTCGTAGCGCGCCAAAAGCGCATGTCTGAACGCTTCAAAAGAGTATGTCGTAACGCGTTAAAAGATTATGTCGTGATCTCTTTGCGCTTTTACAAACCAGAGCATGAAGAAATATAAAACGTAAATACCTCATATACGCCTGGATCTATCTGGACCTACCAGTGATTAATTACTCACTGGAAGCCTTATTAGGGATCTTAAATCTTCATCAAGCTTTGTGTTACCTGTTGTGATAGTTACATTAATTTAGTATATTTAGTTCTCAGAAACCAATAAACCTAGAAATAGAAATAGCTTATATTACCACATGCTTGATATTATATCACTATTGCCATCGTCTGCATTCCACAAAGGTATATGTGGGACTGTGGGTGTCATTAATTCTGTAGAATATTACAAACTACATTAATGTCTCGACGTCCCAAGATGCAGAGTAATGAAGTACAGGCACTGGACTGCTACTGAGAAATTCCAAGGAAAAAGCTTTCTGACTCCACCGGAAGGCTGAAAATAAAAAATAGCATTTGCAACATCTGTACCAAGAAGGAAAAATACAAATTTTTTAAGTAGATACAGGCAAGGCTAGAATGCAATGTCACGTAGAAACTACAGTCCGTTCACAGGTATTTCATTTCTCACAGTATCTATTAGTAACCTTATTGCAACGAGAATAATGATGACTGTGATTTTGACAGCTTATGATGTGTATGAACGTGAATATCATAGTTTTGGTAGTAAAATAAATTAATGCTCATAAAGCATCATTATTAAAGCTAAATTGATTGTAGCACCGAAATTATTTACCCAGTTAGGAACAAGACTATAAATCCCACTCATATCTAGCGTAATGAGGCACTTCGCAAACTAGTGCTAAAAGTTGCCTTCGAGACCTAGATTTTTAATATCTTGTAATTTTTTCTACCACTTAATGTAATGACAATGCTTTTCAAGTTTAGTATGTCTGTTGTAAAAAATAATGCTTTGTCGTAACTTTCTTTTTCTAATCTTCTAGATGTAATTTGCAGAGTAATTTCTTGATTTTTTGCCATTTCTTAATTTCCCCAGAGAGTGGTTCAGCAAGAGCTGGTTGAAATAAGTTGGATATGAAGTCAAAAAACTCGACAATCGTAGCTTAGTATAGAATAACACGTTTACTGTCCCCAGTATTCAAAATCAAAAATCATTTATTCAAATAGGCTGAGAAGTAGCACTTTTTGAACGCCATCATTACATAAGACATCATCACCATCATCTCAGCGCCTATCCCGGCCGCATCCGCGGCCCTCGCGTTGGAGCCCGGGGTCCGCTTTCCTGCTTAATTTTCTCCATTTCGCGCGATCTTTAGCATCCTGTGGTGTGAGATTGTTGGCACGCATGTCATCTCTTACAACGTCAAGCCAGCACCTCTTTGGTCTACCCCGCTTATTTTGGCCCGGCGGAGGCGCCATGGCAAGACATTTGTGACCCACGTAACATGCCGGTTTTCGTAAGACGTGACCGTACCCACGAAGGCGACCCTCCTGCAGTTTTTCCGCTATGTCACGGCCATGAATGCTGCCACGGATGCGGGAGTTCCTGATGCGGTCCTTCCGCGTAACTCCACACATCCACCACAGCATGTTCATCTCCGTGACACGCAGTTCCTGCTTGTGTCGCTCAAGCACAGGCCACGCCTCGCTGCCATACGGGAGAACAGGTCTAATGATGGTCTTATAGATCTGCCCCTTAAGCTTAACCGGAATTTTGGTGTCACAAATGACACCTGACACCTCACGCCATTTTGCCCATGCTGCGGTAATGCGTGCCCTGACGTCGCAATCAATGTCGCCGGACGCGTGGAGTTCAGACCCCAAGTATTTAAACTGGTCTGTGTACTCGACCATGTCACCGCCTATTCGCACGGACATGAGGTCTGTCGTGTTGCTAGCCATATACACGGTCTTCGCATCATCATCATCATTACATAAGACAGTCCCCCAAAATGCCCGCCCTTCGCCCCCTTCTAGTGCTTTCGCTGTGAATAGGTGGCGGAACAAACTACACAGAAATAAGAGCTCTCTGTTGAGTTGAAATAAATACTATTATTAATAAAAAAAAATATTATACTTTCTATTACGAACAGAAACACAATTTAACGCATTCTTTTTCATGTGTGTAGTGGGTCAATAAAGTAACACCTTAGATTCAACTCACAACTTTTTTCTCGCTAGTTCTTCCTTTAACTCTTGTGCTATTTTTACACATACAACTAAATCTCTTACTTATAAACGCATGAACAATTTCTTATAGGATAGGGTACCCTAGCGATAGATCAAACGTTGAGGGAGAAGAGATTAGAGTTAACAGATGTTTGTTCCCAGGAGATGAACCTTTTAACGTAACTGCTGTGATCTCTTAACTATAGAACTACATACATACTCGTACATAATAAACCTAATTTTAGAGGCACGCTCCTGGGCTTAACGACGGTAAACTCGCATTATAGCAATAAACGAAAAGCAAAAAATACCCTTTAGTACAGCAATCGTGTAATATGCAATATCAAATTCATTGAAAACAATACATATGTATTATGTACTTGTACATACATCCAAATAGCGATTTACAATATTATTTTATAACTCCTTTCTCTTCCCTATAAAATAGAACAGAAAACTGAACATTAAGTTCAAATAGAGAGGTTCACTATAGGTATAAACTTACGATCTACATTCACTAATTCTCTTAACCTACTTTACGAAATTTTCGAACCACAACTTTGTTACCAGACACGAAGGTTGAATATCGAATGCAAAAGACAATTATATTTTTACTACTTGAAAGTGGTGAAAGTACTATATATTCTTATCTCTTGTTCCCTAAGGTATTGTTGAAGTTTGCAGAAAGCTTTGTTAAAGACAATGTAGGTAACTTGGTTTAGTGTATAAAACAACACTTTTGTCGTGACATCCGGTTCTAACCTGGGTCTGAGAAGTAGATTATATACAAGTTTTGGCTGTATATAACTTAAATAACTGGTTTTTGCCCGCTGCTTCACCAACGTGAACGACGGCAATCATCGCACGGGAACATACTAACTATTACCTATATAAAACTTATGTCATAACTTATGCCATACTGCATGTGTATGTCTTTCATTCAGATCTGGTCAGCCGTTAAGACGTGAAAAGGTCACAGATAGGCAAAGTTTCTTTTACATTTTTAATATTTTTTTGATCACTCACCGGCAAGGAAACTTGGCCACAAGTAAATTTCACTATATTTCGCATTTGAATATATTTTTGACACTGAAATAAGGGTAGATGCACTCAGCAAGTGTTTCTAGGCTTTTAAAACTTGAAAATCAGGAACTTCACTACCCCAATAAATTTATTTGTTTAATTGAACTGAAATTGAATAAAAATACTTAAAAAAAAATCTTAAATTGATGAATGAGTTTCCTCCTATTGAAACTCGTTGGATGTAGGTAACAGACTAATTTTATTTTAACAAGAACAGTAGTCATACATTCCAATGTCAGTACAATACTTGCTCACTAGATGGTGTTAGTAGCAGGTAATAAGAGGGTAGCATCTAGTCATAATAACGGCCTTCGATCTGGCATGCGTTTTTGACATCAACTTGCGGTATGCTTTCACAAGCAGTCAGTGCTGCATTTAGAAGCTGGTTAGGAGTTTCTGGTGGGTTGGAGGTGGACTTTACCTTTCTTTTGAGCGTGTCCCAGATATGCTTTATTGCGTTTAAGTCCGGACTACGAGCTGGCCACTGTAATTTTGGAATACCAACTTCTTGACGGTATTCTTTAACGCAATGTGCAACGTAGGTGTGGGCGTGCATTATCGTGAATTAGAAGGAATTGGTCGTGCCCAATGACTTTTTTTTTATTTTCTGAAATGTATGTGTCCTTTCTGCCCCATAGGCTAAGCAACATGTAATGGTAGAAAACTGTGAATAAATAAATAAATAAAATATTAGTACTCCACATTTGCGGGCTTTTCATTATCAGAGATCGCAAGAAATAAAGAGGTATGTAAAGAAAAAGTGGAGGGTTTGTCCCAGCATAAAGAAAAGAGGCCCATGCCATGGACATGGCCGGGTTTCTGACGATGTTTTCCTTCTCCGTTTTAAGAGCAGTGGTGGTGAAGTAATTTACACAGTGAAGCATCTGTCAGGGCAAACCCAGACATAAGTTCCTAAAGTTATGACACAATTCGTAATTCGCGTTATCAATTGGCCATTTCAACATGAAACTTTAATATTCCTTCAAATAACAAATGCTATCCAGTCACTACAAAAATTACTGGTTCCCAGGCTTAGCACACAGATTGCAAATATGAATGCAAATGTTTTAATGAATAGACTGGAGTAGGCTAATTATCCAGCTGTCATGTGTTCTTTAAACAACCTTTATTACATGCTTTTTATTAGCTTCACTTGTATGTTTCCTTGTATGCTTGTTTGTCCGTCTCTAACTCAAAATTTTTCAACCTTACCTTACATTAATTTGTGCACGCAAAGTATTTTAGCACTTGCTATTCTGTCTGTTGGAGATCAAGAAAAGTTTTGTAAAAACAAATGAGCACCACTTAGGCGTTCGTGTTATCCGTATAACACGAACATTTTTTCAATTTATTTGAAAAAAGAATATCGAACTAAAAAGTTGAAAATAAATATAGTTTAAAAAACTAAAAAACATGCTTTTAAAGAATATCAAACTAAAAAGTTAAGGACTGGGCATTAACATCAATGGCAAGTACATGACACACCTTCGGTTTGCTGATGATATCGTAGTCATGGCTGAGACCGCGGAGGACGTGAGTACAATGCTCGAAGACCTCAGTAGAGCCTCCGAGCGAGTCGGTCTTAAAATGAACACGGGCAAGACGAAAGTCATGTCTAATGCCCATATTGTACCGACTCCTATAAAGATTGGAGACTCTGTTCTCGAAGTTGTTGACAGTTACATGTACCTGGGACAAACTATCCGGTTAGGAAGGTCCAACTTCGGGAAAGAGGTCAATCGTCGAATCCAATTCGGCTGGGCTGCTTTCGGGAAGCTACGTAGAATCTTCTCGACCGAAATACCGCAGTGTCTCTAGACAAAAGTCTTCGACCAGTGTGTGTTGGCAGTGATGACTTATGGAATTGAGACGTGGTCGCTAACAATGGGCCTTATGAGAAGGCCCAAAGTCAGTCAAAGGGCAATGGAGAGGGCTATGCTTGGGGTTTCACTGCGCGATCGAATCAGGAATGAGGAGATCCGCAGAAGAACGAGAGTAACCGACATAGCCCGAAGAATTGCAACACTAAAGTGGCAGTGGGCTGGACACATTGCCCGTAGGACCGATGCCCGATGGGGCCGACGGGTTCTCGAGTGGCGACCACGCACCGGAAGACGTAGCGTGGGTAGGCCCCCGACAAGGTGGACCGACGACCTGGTGAAGGTCGCGGGAAACCTCTGGATGCGGGAGGCGCAGGACCGGTCAATACTAGTTAAACAATACTAGTTAAATGAGAAAAAAACATGAGGCGCTTAAGATACAAAAATTATGGCAGAAAGCGCCTCACGCTTTTTTCTCATTTTTTAAACTATATTTTTACACCTACGAATAGAGGCGAACCTTGCTTTAACTGACTACTGGAAAGCTAAAATAAAAGAAAAGAAAAGAATAACATTGTGTACTGTTGTTGTAGGTGGTAAACATTGAAAATTTATCTCTACAACACACTTTTAGAGAATGCAATGACTAGAAAATTTAAAAAAAATTCTAATAGACACTTTGTCAGCTCTCCACTGTACTGCCATAATTAGTAACATTGTTTATTTGAAAAAAAAAAAAGAAAATTAGAAGCCAATTATTTTAAAAAGAGTAACCGCTTTTTTCTTGTTGGCTTGTACCCTTGGGAAACAACCAATTGGATCCGAGCATAAGTTCCACGTAAGTTTATATGAAATAAAATATTTTGATTTGATTTGATTGAAGGATTTTTATTGTTGTAGGTATGTATGTACACCATTGACGCTACCCAAAAACTAAGCGCTATGTTCATTACAAACATGTAGTTGAAACACAGACTTACTTTCTCATCCCAATAAACAGAAGATAATTTTATTTTATCTGATATCTGCACCATCTTAAAACACGATCTTGATTACTTAGTTTCTCACTGAAGTTTATTCAGCAAGTAGCTCGGATGCACCTGTTCGCATGGAGCCATCGATAGGATCTATAAGCTGAATTTCTTTCCTGACTGACTTCGGGAACATGGATTCGATTGTAATCTTTTACGTAGTGTTAAGGAGTGGATTTAATTTCTCAACACAGGTGAAGTTATAGACGGAGAATGTATATAGGTACCGCTAACGTGGTCGTGTTTTATTTCTATCTATGTATTTATCGTGTTTTGGGTTATTTTTTTAAGGTCACTCACAGTTACAGGCTCACAAAAATTCACAAAAAAAAAGACAAAAAAAAACATATTATATTTTTTATTTTGTCATGTTTACATAAATACTGATTCCCGTCACGTCTGTAGCATTTCGCTGGCTATGTAATTTAATTTGACCCTTTGGTCATAGAAAACGATTTTAGAATTTCATCAATTTCGGGTTTTTTTTTTAAATGAGTAAAATGTGTAAATTAGGAACGCAAATATACCCCGACTCTTGAAAGCTTTCTAGGTATAAATACGCCACCTTTCCGATTAAAATTCTACAATTCACTTCACACAAACTCCCTTGAGTCCTGCTTTCTTGTACCCCACAAAATAATTTAATTATGTAGGTGAAGCGAGGTAAAGTCTTAAATCGCAAATAAAACCAGAAATTCGGTACATACTTAGGTACGCTACCGTGATTTATCTCTAAAACAACGAGAACAGAATACTAATGATTTCGGCTACAAATGTAATCATTTAATTTTTTTTTTTTTGGAATTTAACGACGAATCCTAAATTATGTTAGACTTCGAGATTTAAATTAGAATAAATTTATTCTGGAAGCGATTCTGAATAGTTTCATTTTTTTGGCACGAAATAGGGTACCGCAGTTCGTGTCTCGAAACGCTTATAATAATTTCGTCAAGTTCGTCCATCCGGCCGTCCTCGGCTTACCTTCCTAACGGTTAGTGATACAAATGTGAAAGTTTTCATGAAACTCTGTACGTAAAGTAGTGACATTATTTTTTTCTCGCGTCTACGCCTTTTTTTATTCTGGATGAGAAATCATCAAATGCCCTCTCCCGCTTTGGGCGAAGCGGACGGGCATGTCAGACTTTTACTTACTAAAACCCACTCGTGTTCCTTCACTTGCCTATGCGTCAGAGCCACGGTTTCTCACTTTTCTCACCCCTCAGTGTGGGACTTCATTAGAAAGGTTTTTTTAAAAACATTGAGACACAAATACATCAAATATACTCGCGAACCGAAACTATTCGTCACATACCTAATTAATTGAGATGACCTTAAGATATAAAACCCTAATGGTCAATCCAAAAATACTAAACATAATCGACAATTCTCATAACCGTCATAGCTTTTCCCCTTTTATTTTCAATACCCCACAGAATTAAACACTCTCATTCCTTCATAAGAAATAAATGATTTATGAGTTACATAACGAGTAATTTGAGAATATTCCAAGCGATAAACTTACAAGATCGACTATCACAAAATAACCCTTTACGTAATGAAGTCTTATGACACTCCCCCATTCACGATACCCCGAGGAATACCCTCCCTCATTTCTCTTTATCAACCATAAAAGTGAACACATTAATATTTTGAGGTCGGTTCATATTTGTGCCCCAAAACACGGTCATTGGATAAAGAACCCTTTGTTGTTATTTACATGACTTACGTGTCAAGGCGTTGCGTTAACATGAGTTCAAATAGTATTCTACTATTAATTTTAGCACCAGATTTGGATCTGTAGTGTTTATTTAATTTTTACGTTGGGGTGAATATAAGTTAGGTGGTTATTACGGAAATAAAACGGTTATTCAAGCTTGTAATTAAACTTTATAAGATGGAAAAATTGCTTAATTGCCTTTAATTTACTTTAAAAATTTGGTGCTTGCTTTTGCAAAGTTTGGTGTCGGAATTAGAACAAAGGTTTAATTAATTAATGGTATGGTTTTCTGCGGTGTGGTGTGCCGATTGGATATAGGCCTCCCTCAAGAATATCCATGGCGACAAGTCGTACGCATCCCGCATCCAGCGGTTTCCCACGACCTTCACCAGGTCGTCGGTCCACCTTGTCAGGGGCTTTCCTACGCTGCGTCTTCCAGTGCGTGGTCGCCACTCCAGAACCCGATGGCCCCATCGGGCATAGGTCCTACGGTTTTTATACCTATGGTATTTAGAATTGCTGCATAAGAGATTCTATAAACCAGCCAAAATTTACAATACAGAAATGTGTAATTCTGGGAAGTGGTTTGAAGAAATATAAACTATAACAAAACTGTGCGTCAGTACTCCTCAGAGAGTTTCTTCTCACAGTAGTAATTATATTTTTCGTCACCCCATTCACATAACGTACAAACTTAAGTGCTCAAAAACTTACTTCATTCCAAAAAGTTAAATAAGACCGTGTATAATTAATTAGAACACCAAGAAATAGCTACAAGAACATGTACTAACGCGACCAAGATTACATCCATACAAAATGTCCGAAATCACGGACTGTCGGGCACAAAAGTTTTTCTCCATCGCTCCCAACTTTGCGAGTGTCGAAGTACTTTCAGTTACAAAAGTTTTTGCTTCAGACTTTATCCGGACAACTGCTGACGTATAGCTATGAAGGGGATTATTATTAGGGGAGTATTAGCTCTTGAGGGCCACCTGTTTTTCTTGCGAAGTTAGGGTTAAGTCTAAGTCCCACAACTTTGTACCGTAATACTTGAGGTAAACTTTATTTGTCTATTCTCAGTGTGGGCTAGAGACTAGATTAGAAAGTCCACGTGTGCTTCTTTTTTATCAGTATTAATAAAAGGTTGTTTTTTGTCAGTAACGGTACAAAATTTTAATATTTCATTCATTTTAAATCCATCTTGCAATACTGCTAAGCTCTAACCCAAGCGGCGCTGTTTGTACGGATGTTCACGAACGTGTTTCCTGCGTTACGCTGAGCATTATCGTGCTTATCGACTGTCAATCACCAGAGGAACTGACCTGCTCTGTTCACGTCATATGTGTTGTTTGTGCTTGTTGTACGCCTGGAGCGTAAGATTACGTAATATATTGATTTTCCCGCAGTATTTCAACGGATTAAACGCTAGAGGTAAGCACTTTAACACTTTGATGGAATGCGTTCAATGGAGTTTACGGTAAACGGGGAGGAGGAGGGGTTAGTGATGTAGTATCGTTAAATGTTTCGTGCTTCAATGTACTACTCCGCGAGGGGGGAGGCCATGGACACTAATTTTGTTACACAACGCGACTTTAATAAAATTTCTAGATTATTTAAACCTCAGACTGAAGTCTGGGAGGACCTCTTATCCGAATGGCAAAGTAGGTGGGATAATTCCATCAAGGGCCGTCACCTCCATCTATTCTTTCCATCCGTTGGCGATCGGCTGGCTAAGACATGGCTGGAGGTTGACTAATGCGTTGCCCAATTTCTCACAAGTCATGGCAACTTTGAAAGTAAACTGTATTCTTTTAAACTTGTTCCTTCGCCTTTGTGTCAATGTTCTACAATGAACTGTGAATTTGAACAGTCCGCACATCACATCTTGTGGGAGTGTGTTCTTTGGCAGAATGAACGCAATATTATGTTGGATAGTGTATAAGTTACATCCGGAGTCGTTTATTATACGGACCTTGTAGAAACTAGTTCCAATTTCCGTGCATTCAGGCGCTTTTGCGATACCTATTATAGGAATCAATTGTAACAGCACATACCTACTTAGGACCCATTAACTTAATCAAATTTTATTCCGTGGTGCTTGGCAACCTGGGCTTCTCCCAGTTGCAATAATGTCCCTTTGTGCCGATTGGCCTAGTTCTGTTCTGTCTCCTGCTTGTTATGGAGGGAAGTGGCAAAAATATATTTTTTCTTTCTCCTCCGCTATTCTTTTCTGATTAATTTCGTTGCGGGACCCAAGACAGTTGAATCGTTTCTCCGGGACTCGTCGAGCTTCATTGCTCAGCGTTTTTCTGGCGGCCTCCACTGTTGATTCTGGCTTTCAGGAGTTGCAGTAGATGGGCAAAAGTGTGGCGGGTTTTATCCCAAAAAAAAAATTTTTCTGTGGCTGGATTTGTGATACCGGATATATTTTTTTATTATTTTTATTATTTTGCTACTACACTTTGCCTTAAAGTTTATTTACTGAACATTGGTTAAAAGCCCATCAGTTCATGTTCAGCTTTAATAACCATCAGATTGGTAGCTCATTCAGCAGAGTGAATACGATAAGGGGTGGCTCCCTAATAATTGTTCGTAACAATATCAAATTTAAAGAACGGGCTGATATTGTAAGCCTCTCTGTTGAGCGAGTTATTGAAATTGCTTGCATCGAGCTTGAGCGGTTCATTGTAATAAGTGTCTACAGGCCCCCATGTGCTTCCTATGATATTTTTGAAAAATATATGGAGGAAGTTTTATTACAGACTTGTCACAGTAACAAAAGAGTTGTTGTCTGTGGAGACTTCAACATTAATGTTCTAGAGAAATCAGCTACAGTGAATGAATTTATCTCATTATTCAAATCTTATAATTTGTATGCAAGATTCTTTGAGCCGACTAGAATAACTGCCACAAGTGCCACCTGTTTAGACAACATCTTTACTAACCTAAGACCTTCTGACCATTTAATTATAAATGAGTTAGACTCTGATCACTGTGGCCAGTTAGTTACTTTTCCTCAGAAGAGTGAAGTCAGAGCTCAAAGAAAATTTGTGAGTTTTGTTCCTGTAAATGAAAATCGTTTAGGACAATTTAAAAATAATTTAATTGAAAAGCTACCGGGCTTGCCTCATCACACCAACCCGGATCATGCATATAGTGTGCTATTTAACTTGATTAATTGTGAATTTATGAAAGTTTTCACAAAAAAAACATTGCCTGTTAGCGACCGCATTATATTTAGTGACTGGGCAACCCCAGGTATTTATAAAAGCAGGGAAAAATGTATGAATTGTATCAGGAAAAAACATATATTATTTATTTATACATCCATTTCAGGCATCACAGCCCATACAATACAAACAATTCAATATTAAAATAAATCCAGAAATACAAATATAATAAGTAAAATACAAATAATAACCAACTACATAAAGAGAGAGAGAAAGAGGTCAATCGTCGAATCCAACTCGGCTGGGCTGCTTTCGGGAAGCTACGTAGAATTTTCTCGTCCGAAATACCGCAGTGTCTCAAGACAAAAGTCTTCGACCAGTGTGTGTTGCCAGTGATGACTTATGGAATTGAGACGTGGTCGCTAACAATGGGCCTTATAAGAAGGCTCAAAGTCGCTCAAAGGGCAATGGAGAGGGCTATGCTTGGGGTTTCACTGCGCGATCGAATCAGGAATGAGGAGATCCGCAGAAGAACGAGAGTAACCGACTTAGCCCGAAGAATTGCAACACTGAAGTGGCAATGGGCTGGACACATTGCCCGTAGGACCGATGCCCGATGGGGCCGACGGGTTCTCGAGTGGCGACCACGCACCGGAAGACGTAGCGTGGGTAGGCCCCCGACAAGGTGGACCGACGACCTGGTGAAGGTCGCGGGAAACCGCTGGATGCGGGAGGCGCAGGACCGGTCGTCGTGGAGAACCTTGGGCTCCCCCAAGGTTCTCCACGACGACCGGTCCTGCGCCTATGTCCAGCAGTGGACGTCTTTCGGCTGAAATGATGATGATGAACCAACTACATATACAAATATATTATGCAAATTTTAAAATGTCAAAAATAAAATGTCAAAAATAAAGAAATAAAAAGTGAAAATATTTAATAGTATGCCTGCCTCTGAGTCATTTGTTTGTTTGTCAGTACATTAATCATATAACAATGGTTAATATATTGACAATCAAACCTATTCGCAAATACGCTCAGGATAGTGTTGGAGGTGATCCGGAGCCTGCGCCCCAGAGACGCGCACCGCTTTCGCATTGTCGTGTAAAAACAGTCGACACGGGCATCGGCAAACATACCCGAGGCGCTGCAGTGCCGGGGCAGCCCCAACAACACCCTGAACGCATTATTATACTGTACACGGAGAGCGTTATACTGCTTCTGGGTATATGACACCCACAGGCCCGCCGCATACAGGGACATACAAAATGCTCTGAAAAGAGTTATTTTGACGGCCCCCGAGCAACGAACAAATCTGCGGGCAATCATATTGGCCCTCACAGACAACGCCCTCCGCTCTCTATCGATGTCCGCATCATCCCTCAGGTCAGAGGTCACGATATGCCCGAGATATTTAAACCGTTGGACTCTATTTAATTCAACACCGTTCAACGTAATAGGCGGAACAGAATCCAAGCAGCTCCGACCCCTGGCCTGAAAGACCATGCATTCGCTCTTCTTTGAACCACGATGAAGCTTTTCAAGAATTTGTTAAAAAATATTCAAAAACTTTTAAGAGAGCCTGTTCCTCAGCAAAAGCCATACACATTAAAAATAAAATAAAATCTTCTAGAAATAAAATCAAAACAACTTGGCAAATTATAAATTCTGAAACTGGAAGAACCAAAGTACAAAATCGCGATTTCCATCTTAAAATTAACGATGAAGATATAAAGGCGGACTTGGAGGTAGCAACTGAGTTTGAGAATTTTTTTACTAGTATACTGCTTCTGAGTATATGACACCCACAGGCCCGCCGCATACAGGGACATACAAAATGCTCTGAAAAGAGCTATTTTGACGGCCCCCGAGCAACGAACAAATCTGCGGGCAATCATATTGGCCCTCACAGACAACGCCCTCCGCTCTCTATCGATGTCCGCATCATCCCTCAGGTCAGAGGTCACGATATGGCCGAGATATTTAAACAGTTGGACTCTATTTAATTCAACACCGTTCAACGTAATAGGCGGAACAGAATCCAAGCAGCTCCGACCCCTGGCCTGAAAGACCATGCATTCGCTCTTCTTTGAACCACGATGAAGCTTTTCAAGAATTTGTTAAAAAATATTCAAAAACTTTTAAGAGAGCCTGTTCCTCAGCAAAAGCCATACACATTAAAAATAAAATAAAATCTTCTAGAAATAAAATCAAAACAACTTGGCAAATTATAAATTCTGAAACTGGAAGAACCAAAGTACAAAATCGCGATTTCCATCTTAAAATTAACGATGAAGATATAAAGGCGGACTTGGAGGTAGCATCTGAGTTTGAGAATTTTTTTACTAGTATTCCAATAATAACAACAAAAACTTTGTCTTCTTCCTCCACTTCTGCTTACGCCATACTAAAAGAATGTGTTCCAGAATGTGACGGGCACTTTGAATTTACGTTTGCGACTGCTAAAGACATTATAGAATCTTTTAAGGATCTTGATTTAAAAAAAACTGCCGATCATTGGGGTTTGTCAGTATATACTGTAGCTTCAATAATAGATGTTATCGCACCTTTCTTAGCAATTCTTTTTAATTCTTGTGTCACATTTGGTATATTTCCTGATTTGATGAAACTTAGCAAAGTAATTCCACTGTTCAAATCTGGTAGTACAACTGATCCCACAAATTTTCGGCAAATTTCTATATTACCAACTTTGAGCAAAATTTTTGAAAAATTAATTTTGAAACAGTTGTTGAGACACTTCAACTTATATAATTTATTGCACGTGAAACAATTTGGTTTTACAAAGGGTCGTTCAACTACCGATGCGGGCGTGGCGTTGCTAAAGAACATATTTGGGGCCTGTTAGGAATCGCAAGATGCCCTTGGTATTTTTTGTGATTTGTCCAAGGCCTTTGATTGCGTACATCATGATACTCTTATTAGGAAATTGTACCATTATGGTTTGAGGGACAGAGCTCTCGACCTTCTGACTTCTTATCTGAATAATCGAATTCAGAGGGTTGATGTTAATGGCAGCAAATCTGCAGGATCTGAGGTCACCATGGGCATTCCGCAGGGCTCAATTCTAGGTCCTTTCTTGTTTTTAATATACATTAAAGACTTACCTCAACACGTGAGGGATAATCGCAACATAGTATTGTTCGCGGATGACACTTCTCTTATTTTTAAAGTCAAGCGTCAGCTAGCAAATTTTGACGAAGTTAACAATGCACTTTCGAAAGTTGTCCATTGGTTTAATGTAAATAACCTTCTTTTGAATGAAAAAAAAACTAAATTCATTAAATTTTCTACGCCAAATGTCAGGCAGCTAAGTACCAATGTTCAACTGAATGGAGTAGAGTTGATCCCTGTCGAGTCGACAGTTTTTCTTGGATTGACTATTGACTCCAAGTTACAATGGGGTCCTCACATTGAGAAGCTGTCGGGTAGACTCAGTTCTGCCGCTTATGCTGTTAAGAAAATTAGACAGATAACTGATGTGAATACAGCCAGAATTGTTTATTTTAGTTATTTTCATAGTCTTATGACTTATGGGATTCTTCTCTGGGGAACTTGTGCGGACATCAATACCATCTTTGTTTTACAGAAAAGGGCTGTTCGAGCCATTTACAACCTTGGTCCTAGAGATTCTCTTAGAGAAAAATTCAGAGAGGTGAACATTCTGACTGTAGCTTCGCAATATATATTTGAAAATCTTATGTATGTACATAAAAATATATCTAATTTTAAGAAAATAAGCGATATTCATAATATAAATACCAGGAACAAACACAATCTTGCTGTACATCACACTCGTCTCCACAGAGTAGGCAACTCGTTCATTGGTCAATGTATACACTTTTACAACAAGCTTCCCATGGACATTCGAAACTTACCCATTAAACGATATAAAACCTATATAAAGGCCAAACTTTGCAAAAAGGGCTATTATAAAATCTCAGATTATTTAGAGGATAGAGAGGCTTGGGACTGAGCTGCTCGCTCTGTTAAGCATTGTTATTAAGCAATATGCATAATTATAACGTAAATTATTGTAAACATTTTCATTTTTAATGTCTGGACTTTAAAAAAGACGATGATCCCTGAGTTTGTTTCGGCTATTTCTTCTCAGAGGTAGTCAGTTAGGAAATGCCGGCTTCATCTAGTTTAAAAAAAAAATAAAATAAAAAAAACATATGACGTGTAAAAGTGATCGGTGATCCTACTTGCTTAATAAACGATTTCATTTCATTTCATTTCATTATTAAAAGCGATTATTTATCTTTTTCTTTTCTTTTTGTTTCTAAAAAAAGCGTTATCCCACACTAGCAATTACTCCTGTATTGTGGGTGCGCTCACAAATATATAAAGTGCCATACACTACACTCGGAATAACTAATTGTAGGCCATACAAATATTGGTTCCGTATGGGAATCGAACTCGCGACACGCAGCGCAGCAATCGATCGCTCAATCAGGTCGTCAAGTTAAGTTTAAGGGTACAAACATTATTACAACAGAACATCAAAACATATCGACAATAACAACACTAAAAACTACGATTTATCAATCACCAACCAATCTCATGTGCCACCGTCAAAAAATAAGGAAGCAAGGAAAAAAGAGTTTATCACATAGTAAAGGGAACGCAAACAAAAGCAAAATAAATTATCCTCGTGACTCGGGTACCGGAGGGATCATGTTGGTATCACAATCCATCAATTAACTGCCTATCAAACGTCGATGGGAAACGATGTCCCTTTATATATATTTTTGTTGTATATTTGTCTAAAGAAATTGCCAAAACTGAGACGCAAGAAACTATCGGTCTCCGTGGCCCAGCGGTCAACACGGACCTGCCTGCCTGCGACGTGGAGGCCCCGGGTTCGATCACCGGCCAGGTCATGATAGAAAACGATCTTTTCCTGATTGACCTGGGTCTTGGATGTTTATCTATATATTTATCTATTATAAAATATAGTATCGTTGAGTTAGTATCCCATAACACACGTCTCGAACTTACTTTGGGGCTAGCTCAATCTGTGTGATTTGTCCGTATATTATCGGATTTTAACGGAAAATATTTCCATCGTAACGATGAAAATATTTTCTATCCAAGTTTCCAACAACACCACCTACAACAACAACCACCTAGCTTATCCTGTGTCCGAGTCGGTTTCATGTCTAACCTGGAATCATTTCGAAGTATATAGCTAATCCATTGCTGTATGTGTTCGAAAATGTGTCTTTTTTTTTTTTGGGACAAAACCCGCCACACTTTTCCCAACCACTGCAACTCCTGAAAGCCAGAATCAACAGTGGCGACCGCCAGAAAAACGCCGAGCAATGAAGCTCGACGAGTCCCGGAGAAACGATTCAACTGTCTTGGGTCCCGCAACGAAATTAATCAGAAAAGAATAGCGGAGGAGTAAGAAAAAAGATATTTTTTCCACTTCCCTCCAAACAAACAGGAGACAGAACAGAACTAGGCCAATCGGCACAAAGGGACATTATTGCAACTGGGAGAAGCCCAGATTGCCAAACACCACGGAATAAAATTTGATTAAGTTAATGGGTCCTAAGTAGGTATTAGCTGTTACAATTGATTCCAATAATAGGTATGGCAAAAGCGCCTGAACGCACGGAAATTGGTTCTAGTTTCTACAAGGTCCGTATAATAAACGACTCCGGATGTAACTTGTACACTATCCAACATAATATTGCGTTCATTCTGCCAAAGAACACACTCCCACAAGATGTGATGTGCGGACTGTTCAAATTCACAGTTCGATGTAGAACACTGACACAAAGGGGAAGGAACAAGTTTAAAAGAATACAGTTTACTTTTAAAGTTGCCATGACCTGTGAGAAATTGGGCAACGCAGTGGTCAACCTCCAGCCATGTCTTAGCCAGCCGATCGCCAACGGATGGAAAGAATAGATGGAGGTGCCGGCCCTTGATGGAATTATCCCACCTACTTTGCCATTCGGATAAGAGGTCCTCCCAGACATCAGTCTGAGGTTTAAATAATCTAGAGATTTTATTAAAGTCGCGTTGTGTAACAAAATTAGTGTCCATGGCCTCCCCCCTCGCGGAGTAGTATATTGAAGCACGTCGCTGTACCTCAAGGTCGACTGGAAGTACACCTGCCAGTACCGGTAAGGCTTCAGTACTGACCGTTCTATACGCCTTGCATAAAAATATCAATGCCAAACGTTGGCTTTGAAGCAGTTTACGTCGTGCCGCCCCTATGCTGGCCCTATCGGCCCAAACAGGTGCACCGTAGCACATACATCCTAAGTAGGTAGCTCCATATATAGTTTTTAAAGTTAGGAATGATAGACCCTAAGTTGCTTTGGATATTCTAGTTAGGGCATAAAAGTTCCTTTTAGCTTTTTCACCAACTATTTTTATCGAAAATGTGTCTGCTTAACAATGTTAGTAACGCAATGACTGCTGTAGAATTGTCAAAATGAAATACATTGGTACTGATAGTGTGTTACGCAATCACCCTTCAAATGCAGCTGGATAAAAAATGCTTGATTTAACATGGAGTGGGATGCATGAGTATGGAGGGGGCACATTGCCCGTAGGACCGATGCCCGATGGGACCGATGGGTTATCGTGTGGCGACCACGCACCGGAAGACGCAGCGTGGGTAGGCCCCTGACAAGGTGGTCCGACGACCTGGTGAACCAGTCGTCGTGGAGAACCTTGGGGGAGGCCTATGTCCAGCAGTGGACGTCTTTCGGCTGAAATAATGATGATGATGATGACATGGACTGCCAATTTGAGCTCTACACTACGCCCCATGTTATACCCCATGGTAGGACTGGATAACTGGTTAATGTCTGTCAAAGATCAAGACACAGCCGGGACCATCGGCCTTACGTACTTTCCAAGGCATGGAGGAGTACATACAGAAAGTCACACACCCACGGACCAACGGCAAACATAGCTTAAAATATTCGATCGACCCGTGCGACTTGTATTTCATAGACACTAGTCCCTTTATTCCCATTATTCCCATTATTAGATGTCATGGTGGCCTAGTGGTTAAAACACCAGCCTCCCAAGTATGAGTGTGCGGGTTCGATTCCAGGTTAGGCAAGTACCAATCTAACTTTTCTAAGTTATATGTACTTTTCAAGTATATCTTAGATATCAATGACTGATTGTAAGGTGAAGGAAAACATCTTAAGGAAACCTGGACTTTAAGTCTAAAATCGCCATCCAGCATTAAGCAAGCGGGGTGATTACGCTCAATCCTTCTCTGTATGAGAGGAGACCTGTGCCCAGCAGTGGGACGATAAAATGTTGATGACGATGTTGATGACTATTGTGAAATACCGCTTTCAATAATAAACGAAGTATTAAATTATGTGCCATGTTTGATTTTACTAAGACCATCGATTCGACTTACAAAACGTTATTTTGTTTCCAAACAATTTGGAAACAAAATAACTCTTAGTATTTCTATTTGGCACCCATCAAACTATCAAAAAGTAATCACAAAATATCGTGCTCAAAAACAGAGAGTTGCGACGAAATCAATTCTGTATTAAACGGGGTCCTGATTATAAAAATTCGTCACAACACCAAGGAGCACTTCCCAAATTCATTACTGGGTACGCTCATTTGCTTTAAATGTGAAAAGAATGCAAATCGCTAAGGAATATAGCTGACCTCGAGAAGCTTGAGAGTTTTCTCGTATCGAAGTGTAGTTACAATTGTCGACCAACAGATGGCGTTTGAAGTTCCGAAGTTACTTCCCAAGTACTGTTTGTTTTCGGTTTGTGTTTTAATTTCATTTTATTGGGATGATGGGTTTGGATACAGTTTGTGTAAGTATTCGGCGTTGAGCTGAGTTATAATGAGTTTTATGGTGAAAATTTTGGGACAAACAATTTGTCAATGACTTTCTTTATTGGTCGATTTGGTTTGTCAACGCATTTAATTGTTTGTATGCTTTGATATTCATCTAGGATTCATTTTTGCTCTGAATAGTCATAGCTGATCTATAGAAAGAAATGGATGGATGTATTTTGTTTTGTTACAAGCTACAATAGAACACTGACTCCCAAGTCACAGGGTTCCATGCCTATATGAAATGTACTCATTTGCTATTGCGTTTTTTTGTATCAATAAAGTTATTTTAATTTTATTTTTATACGAATAAATTTATTTTGAAAACATTAATTGACCAAATTTTATCTCACAAACTGATTAAAAAATGTGTGTTTTGCCTGATCCCAAAAAAAAAAAAAAAAAAATCACTGGAACGATTTTGATTTTTTTTTGTGTGGAGATATTATGAACTACCGTGTAAGATTTTAGGCTACCATGCTGTTTGTTTTCGGTTTTTTATTGGGATGATGGCTTTGGATACAGTTTGTGTAAGTATTCGGCGTTGAGCTGAGTTATAATGAGTTTTATGGTGAAAATTTTGGGTCAAACAATTTGTCAATGACTTTCTTTAATGGTCGATTTGGTTCGTCAATGCATTTAATTGTTCGTATGCTTTGATCTAGGATTAATTTTTGCTCTGAATAGTCATAGCTGATCTATAGAATGAAATGGATGGATGTATTTTGTTTTGTTACACACACTTATTATAATAAAGTATTTATTGTTCACTAAGCTACAATAGAACAGGTCCCCCTAGTTTAGGAGGCAGGGTTTTCACTATTTGTACAACCTTTATTTTCTAAAAAATATGCCTATTAAAAAAATATGGTTTTCTGTATCAATAAATTTATTTTAATTTTATTTTTATTCCAATAAATTTATTTTAATTTCTTTTGAAAACATTAATTGACCAAATTTTATCTGACAAACTGATTAAAACTGTGTGTGTTCTGGCTGATTACCAAAAAGTAAAAACGCTGGGATGATTTTGATTTTTTTTTTGTGTGGAGATACTTTGAACACAGCTACTCTAGCTAACTAGTTACGCTAGTTAAAAACTAAACCCAAAAAAATAAGGATAATCTCGACCAAAAGTCGATTTTCCAACTACAGTTAAAATTCATGATAAAATATTAACAACTAGATTTCTGCCCGCGGCTCCGCCCGCATGGACTTCGGTTATATAGCGCGTTTTAGATTTCCCTCTGGAATATCAAATTTTTCCGGGATAAAAAGTACCCTATTATTTAATTCGGACTTCTAACCTTACGTTTGCAAAATTTCAAAGCAATTGGTTCAGTAATTACTGCGTGAAAGTGGAACAAATAAACAAAGTCACTTTCCGATTTATAACATTAGCAAGGATTGCATTACTGCTTATTATCAGATGGAAATGTGGTCAAGCAGTTTATAAAGTGCAAAAAAAAAAAACAATTTTTCTGTTGTAGGTACCTTATGAGTTTAGTTATAGGTTTTCGTATTTATAAAAAAGCCTTGCCGCCAAGCGATTTGTCGTGTTCCGGCATGATGTCTGGTGAAGCCGTACGGAGGACGGGTCTGAGCAGTTGTGTTGCGATGTATGCCGGGTACGATACGCCTAATGTTGTTTGGGAGTTTGGTCGTGGAGGGTCTTCAGATCAATCGTCCTTTGGCGCAGCATCGTTGGTCGTATTGTTCGGTTTAACATTGCATCACCTCACTCAACTGCCGTTTTCCTTCCTATTCGCTCAGTTTTTCTGAGTGAATAGGCTCTTAATAAACTAGCGCGCTTTACCATCAACGATCGCATCACTGCATCACTTGCGGTCAAGAGCTAGTTTATTATTATTACAAAAAAAAACGAGATTCTGCCCACGACTTCGTCCGACATCTTTTGCTCCCTCTACACACCGGTCACACCGCATCGTCTGCTCGCGCCATTATTTCGTTTACGCGTTCCTTTATACTTTCTCTCGGTTCTTAAGGCTCTTAGCGTGGTTTTTTATTTCTTTGCCCCTCACTAGGAATTACTCCTGTATCGTTATTGCATTTACAAACATTAAAATTCACATACACAAACAGCGAGACCCGGGACAACTACCTGTAGGCCATACAAATATTTCTTCTGTGCGGGAATAGAATCCGCGACACGCTGTGCAGCAGTCGATCGCTTAGCCACTGCACTAACCGTATCAATTTGGCTTCCAAATTTAAAAATATTGTTTTCTCTCTGAGTATTAGTTTCAGATATAGAATATGCGGAGGATGGCAGGTCAAGCAACCCGGTACTGCCAAATATGCTCTATTCTATTCTATTATATTTTTGTTTATGGCAATGATGGTAAATATTCTCAATCAACCTTGAGTCTTAAAACATACATACAGGGTGTATCTGACATCGTAACGCAAACTTCGCGAGAAGGCTACACCGCATGCCACTAATAAAATTATGATAGTCATTTATATCGTTAATGAGCGGTTATAGAAATAACAGTGTTTTAAAAATTGTGTTGGCTCGGCCTTTGAACGTTGCAAGCATGCCGCCGCGCGTGTTTGTGGCTATGACGTTGACCCCTGATGTGAACTCTATTAAATCAGCTGATAGGACAGTTTTTCGAGTTTTGTTCACATTGCGCTTTTTGTGTAATTAGCGAATTAATTATTTTGACTTTAAAATCTTATTGGGTTATAAAAGTATAGCAATTATGAATGGTTTAAAGTAAAAAAAAACTGAAAATTATTTTTTTTAAATCGGGAGAATTCCGACGAAAAATTCCACCTGTGGGGGGTTCAGAATCATGCACTGGATCCATGGTATTCGTTTGTGCGTCGATGTCAGAGACACCCTTTATAAAGTTGAAAATCTTATAAAGACATCTGACAGATGTATATCTGTATTAGTAGCTTGGTGTGCATCTGACGACTGTACTAACATACAAACTCAGCTATATTATTAGAGGTCCATAAACACTATTTCAATGTCAAATAAAAAAATCACACGTAAAGGTGACATTCAAAATTTTAATAGCCTAGGCTATAAAAGGCCTAAAATATTACAAGAAAGAGACTGAACATAAACCACATACAAGCCTAAACATATGACACATAAAAGCCTATTCACTGTAAACACGTTCCATTACAGATTCTGTACAGATAACGCTGAAAATCAATTAAACAACAAAAGCGAACACGTTGGGTGCGGAAGAATACAGTTTACATTGAAAATTTCTAAAATAGATATTAATTAAAGCCATAAATGAATGAAAAATATTCATTGAATGTGCGAGAGTGATAACAATAGAGCGTCGAAGTGAGAAGGAACAAAAGCTCTGGATAATTGGAATCTCGCTTTAACGCAATCCGCGGAGTCTTTGTAAAGCTACTACTTCACTCCGTCGCATCAGCATAGGTACATTTAATTAGCTCGTGTGTTAATTGCGTGCTTTATCATCGTCTATATTTTACCGGGAAACCATGGCGGCGCAACCAGATGTCGCTACCAAGAGAGTTACTCATCTGGTGTCAGTTTGGTTGCACAACCAGTTTGGCGGTGCGACCAACTCGGACACGTGCACAGAATGTCGCTGGTCACACCACTAATAATTATTATAGTGCTGTATGGTGTTTTACTCACTCGGCCGCCAGTCCAGCCGCCAGTGACACCCCCACCCTCATTCATTTCTTTTCCTACGTACATACAGTAGTGCTGTCTCTCCAAGGTCTATTTTGATACTATATCAGTGTGGTGTGGTGACTCTGGATTAGGGTTGTAACGGAGGCCTTGTTAGCGGAGGCGCAGGCGGATGCGGAAATAAAAGTAGATATAGAAAAAAATTAAATGTATGCTTAATTAAAACATTTTTTTTAATTTTAAATACGTACTTTAATAGTAGTACACTTAGTAAAAAAATATTACCTTCTAGTAATGAAAATTAAGGAGAAACAAATTTTATTTGCCGCATTCCCGTCTCGCACTAGTTGATTCTTGACATTTCGTGCTCGCGGCCGTACGGTTGTCGAGCGTCGCAGCTAGAGCCTTATTTATTTTATAAGTACATAAATAAACCTCCATTATAACTCTGCAAAAATTGTGCGGAGGCGGAAGCAGAAGCGAAGATACGATTTCTTATGGAACTTCTGCAGTAACGGAAGCGGTGGCGAAGCTCCGTTACAACCCTACTCTGGATACAATTATAGCCCTGATGAAATATAGCCTGTGGCGACTCTGGCAATAATTATAGCTCTAGTGAAACAACTGCTCGCTCAAGCACGATGCGATTGACGGCTATTTATACAAATTAAAATAATTCAAATCACATCTCTCTATTGCATCATACTACTAACAACAATTTTTATATTATATAGGTGTATCATTATCATCATCAACTTTTTTTTTATCGTCCTACTGCTGCGCACAGGTCTCTTCTCATATAGAGAAGGATTGAGCGTAATCACCACGCTTGCTCAATGCGGGTTGGCGATTTAAGACTTAAAGTCCAGGTTTCCTCAAGATGTTATATCCTTCACGTTATAATCAGTCATTGGTGTCCAAGATATACTTAGAAAGTACATATATCTTGAAGAAGTTACATTGGTACTTGCTTGACCTGGAATCGACTCATTCTTGAAAGGCCGGTGTTTTATCTACTAGACCACAACGACACGAGTTTTTATACTATAGGTGTGTACTAACATGAAACCGGGTTAGGGCACGGCAACATAATAATAATACCTTCATCCGTTCCATCATCGGACGACCCGTCGTACGGCGAGTATCCACCCTTACGTTGTTGACACCACTAAGATCCGAACGAAGCATTTCGCCTCAACTTTTATACCGCGTACCTTCTTAAAAGGAGTACTAAGCATTAGCAGAAGTTACCATCCACCAGACAAAGCCTTGCCGCCAAGCGATTTGTCGTGTTCCGGCATGATGTCTGGTGAAGCCTTACGGAGGACAGGTCTCAGCAGTTGTATTGCGATGTGTGTCGGATACGATGCGCCAAATGTTGTTGTATTGGGAGTTTGGTTGTGGAGGGTCTTCAGATCAAGCTCCCCTTGGCGCAGCATCGTTGGTTGTGTTGTTGGATTTGACATTGCATCACCAGCTCAGTTTTTCTGAATGAATAGGTTCTTAATAAACTAGCGCGCTTTACCATCAACGATCGCATCACTGCTTACCATCAGGCGGGATTGCGGTCAAGCGCTAGTTTATAATTATTAAAAAAATATATTTATAATCGTTCTTTATTTCTCCAATTCTTCAATTCTATACTTAAATAAGTTATATGGAGAACCTACTCTTTATTATGTACTATTTACCATATAAGTTACAGATATATATAATTTGCCGTGAACTGTTTTGAGCGCCTGTCGCTCGGTAACGAAACTTCAACAATTTCTAATTATTTTTGGGAAAAAATAAAACATGGTGTTAAAAATTATTGGAATCAATTCTTATTCGAGCTTATTCTGAACAAACTATATTCTGACAGTTGGGATTGTTTGGACCAAAAGGACCAATGGGCAGTCCAATCGATCCCAATTGATCCCAACTGGTCGCAATCATTTGACAAAAATGTCTTCGCCGATTAGGGGGCAGGTTTCGTATAAAGAAAATATTAAGTTGTGTATAGATTAGTGTCCGCAGTGTCTCAAGACAAAAGTCTTCGACCAGTGTGTGTTGCCAGTGATGACTTATGGAATTGAGACGTGGTCGCTAACAATGGGCCTTATAAGAAGGCTCAAAATCGCTCAAAGGGCAATGGAGAGGGCTATGCTTGGGGTTTCACTGCGCGATCGAATCAGGAATGAGGAGATCCGCAGAAGAACGAGAGTAACCGACATAGCCCGAAGAATTGCAACACTGAAGTGGCAATGGGCTGGACACATTGCCCGTAGGACCGATGCCCGATGGGGCCGACGGGTTCTCGAGTGGCGACCACGCACCGGAAGACGTAGCGTGGGTAGGCCCCCGACAAGGTGGACCGACGACCTGGTGAAGGTCGCGGGAAACCGCTG
Source organism: Sesamia inferens (assembly GCA_037179545.1). NCBI lineage: Eukaryota > Metazoa > Arthropoda > Insecta > Lepidoptera > Noctuidae > Sesamia > Sesamia inferens. The sequence goes on along the minus strand of CM073933.1, from coordinate 26,717,095 downwards.
GATGTGGGAGGCGCAGGACCGTTCGTCGTGGAGAACCTTGGGGGAGGCCTATGTCCAGCAGTGGACGTCTTTCGGCTGAAATGATGATGATGATGAGATTAGTGTCAAAAATAGCCATTAGAGGAAAAAAATGAATGAAATCAAATGTGATCTTCACAGCGTGGTTGCTTGCCTGTCGGTCTTCTCCAGACCAGAGACAATACATAGGAGCTCCACGAACAGCACCCTAATTTCGTAATTTACCATTACTATTAGTTGGAATGATTTCGAAGCTTATTGCTATTCCATTGCTCCCTATGTTTGATAATGTATCTGCTCAATAACGTAAATAACGCATTAAATGTTGTTGAACTGTCAAAATAAAACCCATTACTACTGATATTGTTATCATCATCATCATCATCTCAGCGTATAAACCCCAGTTGCATCCGCGGCGTTCGCATTGGGACCCAGGGTCCGCTTTCCTACAATTGCTCCTCCATTTCGCACGATCTCTTTCATGCCGTGGTGTGAGATTGTTGGCTCGCATATCATCTCTTACAACATTAAGCCAGCACTTCTTTGATCAATCTCGCTTATTCCGGCCCGGCGGAGGCGCTACTGATACTGTGGTACTCAATTACCCTGCAGATTACTGAAGAATGCATAACTTTGCGCTTGGTCGTCAAACCGACTAGCTATACTCAGCGCTTTTCCTTCATATTAATGCGCTAGTATCTGTGTTCCCTTCAGTCAGTCAGCAGTCAGAACAAGAGTGAAACATCTGACCTTGCCCTTTACAACATTGGCCTCATCCGTTACCATACACCTCAATACGGCAGGATCGAAAAATATTCCTAAACTGTTACTTACAAATCCACAAGAGAGACTTTATCACATTATTAGGAAAAAAACCTGTAGCGTTTCAACTTTGTCACGTAAGAGATATAAATGTTGGATGCAAGTGGCTCCTTATCGAGATCTCCCAGAGGCACAATAACTGGTCACAATTTATGCACCATAGCAATCTTAAAACTCCGCAGTTTATGGTCGTGTGAACTCAGATAGCACTTAGTAGAATCGCTTGGAGTTTAGTCTACAAAAATCTAGATGGTATTATTCCTTTGTGGTTGTGCTAAATCAGTCGCGCAGTAGTTTCATGCTTGAGAAAAGAATCTTTCAAATTTTTACTGTTATACTGAACGTGTGGTTATGATTTCTCCCTAGCCTAGAAAGCACTGCAAAACGTTTTTTTTTTTAAATTGCATATTAATGCGAAATAAAATCGTCTCTATGTGGAGTCTAGTATATTGTTCACAGATTGGCTATTATTTAACAAAATAGATTGGCTATAAAATTTCGTGGTACGCCTTAGTGAATTTGTAGTTAGGTATGGGTAGAAATATTTTAATTAAGAGCGCTGATCTTCTTATTTCGAAAAAATGATTCATCGTAAAATAAACGTTATATTCTAATGATAACAAAGTAGTTTTGAAATTAGAAAATCATTTACACACACTCATATAACACAAATATATTTAGGGATTCATAAATTACTTACTTATCAACAAAAGGTTCCAGCTGTCTGAATAGTTTTGGTAGATCGCAAAACTTTACATTATAGGCACACTTTTGGGTACAATTCTATGTTATATCAAAAATTACAATATTTTATTTCACGTAAACCTTTTGAAACGTCAGAACACAGGTACATGATTTCAATTGGTCCGTTTTCTATAGCAAGAAACTACTATTTTACTCTTTTAAAAACAGATTGATATTACAATGTTTTCAAATTACACTAAACAGTTACAGTAAACAGTTTACGCTGTAATTTATACTTACCTGTTACTAGTAACAAAATATAAAATGATTTCCAAATCTACAACAGTATACAAGGCCTCGTTGACAATTATACAGTGTGGAATATAATAATTTGTATAATAATTTTGGAAATTTGTATTAGTATTGTTTTTTGAGCTAGGGTGAATGAACTCGGTAAAGATTTCATCGCTTCATTCCGCGTGCTCTTGTAACGCAATACTCGGACCGCACTCGCATATACATAGTTTCAAAATACATCATGCGTAATGCGTAATACGTTATTCATCATAATAATGCATGAATTTTCATTTTGTAAATTCTCTAAAACTCATTTTTTTATTAAAATAATCAAAATTGTTTTTTTTTTTTTTCAAATTAACCATCCGTTGGTGCTTTTGAATAGTCAATGTCGGTCAGTCCAAGAATAGTGAAGCTAAATTGCACGTTCCAAAGCGTAGATCTCTATAGAGAAGAACGTGCCAGAAACTCCATGGACACTCTTTTAAAATCATATTATTTTTTTTTATAAATTATAAACCAGCGCTTGACCGCAATCCCGCCTGATGGTAAGCAGTGACGCGATCGTTGATGGTAAAGCGCGCTAGTTTATTAAGAGCCTATTCACTCTAGCCTTGAAGACACTCAATTGTAGTGTGACGGAAACACCGTCGCTGGCTAATTATTCCAGTCCCTCGATGTACGCGGTATAAAAGAGGAAGCAATATTACATACTCAATCATAGTATGGGTTACATTTCTCGTTACATATTTCTGTTGCTTCTATCATGTGAGTACAATGTATAAATATAAAAATTAATTAAAACGTAGAAAATTAATTAAGCCCACTGGCAGCTAAGAGATGACCAGTCTCCACTGACGGTCCCCGTTCACGAGCTTAATATCTTATAATCTTTGGTTAAATAAAGTGGGTTGTCGTTGTAAGACAATTAAAATTACACGGTGTCTGTATGAATTTTTACATAAGATAAATTAAATTACATAAATGTATACTAAACTGCACCCTAATTGCACTGCACTGCACCCTAATAACACTATTACATTTTGAAGCATATTACTACTCCATTGCACCATATATTAGACAAATGCATCTACTTAACTATGTAAATAACGCAATGAATGTCGTTGAACTGTCATAATGAAACCGATTTCTACTGACAGTGTGTTACGCATTATCAAATGGTTTTGGGTATTGGATATGTCTTATTTAAATGTATTAGTAATATGAACCTCGCAAAGGACGTTATCGCTCGTAAACAGCAAAGTTGTTATGCGAGTTAACACATATATTCAACTCATTACGATGCCTCTGGGAATATAATAAGCCCAGCTGTATGTCGCTAAATAGGCCGCGCAGATTACCGAAAATTATCGATCATTAACTTGATTAATTAGAAATTAATCGAGCATACTGAAATGCGTATGTTTATGTTTTTAGTTGTAGGCTGTCACATGATGCCTTAAGTTGATGTGGCTTTACTGAGCAAGATGTTGTAAGAAGTGCCTACCAATACCATTTATACTCATCTGCAATACGAGAACAGTGATGGCCTTGGGGTAACCGCGAGTTACGAGTAGGTTCAAACTCATTTAGGCGCTAATTGTGAAAATTATTTCATCACCATTATACGCGAAATGTTAAAAGAAACATTGTGAGGAAGCAGGCACATCCTATAACCAAACAGTCGAAGACATGTCTCAACTAAGATCCCGATGTGGAGTACAGTCCTCACCCTTTCACTGAGAGTTTTTTTTTTTAAATAATTATAAATTAGCGCTTGACCGCAATCCCGCCTGATGGAAAGCAGTGATGCGATCGTTGATGGTAAAGCGCGCTAGTTTATTAAGAGCCTATTCACCCAGAAAAACTGAGCGAATAGGAAAAAAGACGGCAGTTGAGCGAGGTGATGCAATGTTAAACCCAACAACACGACCAACGATGCTGCGCCAAAGTGAGATTGATCTGAAGACCCTCCACGATCAAACTCCCAACACAACAACATTAGGCGCATCGTATCCGGCACACATCGCACCACAGCTTCTCAGACCCGTCCTTCGTACGGCTTCACCAGACATCATGCCAGATCACGACAAATCGCTTGGCGGCAAGGCTTTGTCTGGTGGGTGGTAACTTCTGCCGGTGGCCGATGTTTTCCAGCTGTGCAGTATTAAATGTAGGTTGATAATATTATACTAGCAGCCGCCAGCGACTTCGTTCGCGTGGTTTAGTTATGCTCCGCTCCTATTGGTCGCAGCGTGATGTTATATAGCCTTCCTGGATTAATGGGCTATCCAAAGCAAAAATAATTTTTCAAATCGGACCTGTAGTTCCTGAGATTAGCGCGTTCAAACAAACAAACTCTTCAGCTTTATATATTAGTATAGATTTACGACCAAGTTACAGTAGTTAAGGGTTCTCTTAACATCGAACTTTGCAAAGCGAAATTCTGGAGTTCTTATCGGCACTGGCAAAACTGTTAATGTCGACTCCGACGAGCCGTTCCGTAAGAAAAATAATTTAAATAAAACCGTTATGCAATGTACATATTGTTTACTAAAAAAAAAGATAGCTGATACCTATGTAAACAAACTTATTATCTATTTGGAGCTGTTGTTCGAAATACATTATCGAACAACTCCTCCTAATAGAAGAGAATCACACCTCCCCGCTATGTTCTTTAGAATGGATTTGGCGCTCCCTCATACTACAGAGCAAAGACCTCCATTAGAAACCTAGATTCCGACTTGATAGACCGTTACAAAGTCTGGCCTCGAATATTCCCGTTCACTCACTGATGGTCCAAATGGAAATAATTATGTGATTTTATTTTTTATTTCCATTGTTCTCACCAAATAATTGAAGTCTGGTTGTTTAGTGGTTCGTCCTACTTACATCATACGTGGAACGAGCGGGAGTAATGATGATTATTCTTAAAATTCGGTCCCACTCGTGGGTCCACGTTAGAAACAAAACTACATGCTTCGTCAAATCAAATCAAATCAAAGCATGTATTTCAAATAAACCAGTTACAGGCACTTTTGAATTGTCAGAAGGTCGGTCAGTCAGTAAGGTGAAGCTAGTCGCCCATTCCAAAGAGTAGGTACCTATGGAGAAGAACGGGCAAGAAACTCCATGGACACTCTTTTAAATTGTCAAGCTATTGCTACAAATATTCGATTACATCATTCATTTTGAAATCAATCGTGTGAGAACGATGCGTCTATTATGGAAAAAAAACAATTTAGAAATTAAAATACGCCGTAGCAGCTAAGAGATGACCCGTCCCCTCTGACGGCGTCCGTTCACGAACATAACGTATGGATCAGCATCATTCAGCTCAACCATATTGAACGGAACCTAATGATTCAACACACACGCCACCACCAGCGAGACATTTGAGTGAGCATGACTACTCTCAACAGCCATAGCACAATCAAGTCAATAAAAGACTAACCCAACAAATAGATGCTTTACAGTAAGTACATTGTGCTCACACGTGTTCCATACAATTATACAATACTAAGAAATTGAATCTACACAATGCAAAGACAGTTTTGTCCAAGGTTCAGCAGCTCCAACGGTGTTCCCGAATGCTAAGTTTAGCTCCTGTGTAGCTGCACCAGTGCCGTATACCCCTGTCAGCGATGCAATTCCGTAACGCATAATATGTCTGGCTACATAGTGTGTATTGGCTTTGAGTTCAAAAAAAAAAACAAACAACGTCACGTGTTAACTGGTTATGCAACATCATGTGCAACCTTTTTGTTTGTTTCGCGGTGGTAAATCCTAATAGGTGTCCGCCGTCCTAAAGGGGGTGACAGTGTCTGTTAGACTCCTACTGACTAAAAACCACACCGCTGTCTCTTCTATCACGTGTGCGCGGGGCCGTGTGAGTCCAGATTCTTCCGCGGCATCATGTGCAACCTAATCGAGAATGACAACGATTACTACCCTCCTTTATCTTTTAAATATCTTGTTTAATCAACCCCTTAAATATTCAAATTTATCCCAAAGCCCCGGCAACAGTGTACCTGCAATAATTAATAAATTATTTGTTTAATCTTCTACAAAAGACTTAGATGTCAGATTCGCGACAAATTAAGCGGCAATGTATAACAAAGCAAAGATATTACACATTAATTACAACCATTTGTAACAATGAGAATACATTGAGTATGGAATATGGATAAACAGCTACAAGTGCTTGACCTTATTTAGCCAACGTTTAAAATGGGCCCTTTGTACCGGACAGTAACATAAAACATTCACAGCAAGGAGGCGCGGGTTCGATCCCCGCGCATTGAAAATATTTGTATGCATGAATATGAATATTTGCACTGGTCTGGTCGTGCCTCGGAAAGCACGTTAAGCCGTTGGTCCCGGTTGCCATACGAACATCTAATAACCGTCGTTACTATAGGAGTAATAGGAGCCCTTATAAGTTTAACAATTGGTCTAACTGCAATGCTTCGATATTGCCTTCGGGTATTGGAGGTCAGACGGCAGTCGCTTCACGGAAAATATCGAAGTTCAGCCAAAATCAGCAGTTAGACTGGTAAAGCGGACCCCAGACTCCAACACCCAGACAGAACGCTGATTTGAAAATGATAAGTAATATAAAACATTAAATTTTATAAACATAAACCCTACTCTACCCTAAAGTCTTGTCGTAGCAGTTATAATGTAACGAGGCACATTATCATCGGAACGTGAAGAATAAAAGTTATCTGAACCACGTTATATTGACACAGAGTAGCGTAACTTCATACTATTAAAACCTAGCTGAGCTCGATTTCACCCGAGTAGGTTTCGATATGTTTTTGTATATGCTCCACTCTTATTGGTCGCAGCGTGATGTTATATAGCCGAAAGCCTTCCTGGATGAATAAGCTATCCAACGCAAAAATACTTTTTCAAATCGGACCAGTAGTTTCTGAGATTAGCGCGTTCAAACAAACAAACAAACTCTTCAGCTTTATATATTAGTATAGAGTATAGATGCGTCGACGAAACGCGAAAAAATATTGATAAACAAATCCGATACAGTATCATTTCTAAGAGACAAAAAAATTAAATTGGTACTGCCCACAAAAATACAATAATATCACTTACAAATAAAACTCCCTAAGGCCAGAAAGCAACGATCAACTAAGGGTTTGTACTGAATCAATGACATAATTTTGCGCACAACGGCCTTTTGGTGTGCAAAACGACACTCGATTCGGTCCTGGAATAACTATTGGGTGTCATTTTTTATGGTCTATAAGAAATGTTTGACTTCAAACCCTTTGGGCTCCTGTGTTGACTTCATTGCTCGAATAAACGTATGGCATGACATTGTAGAATGGTTTGTGTTATGAAAAAATGATTTTATGTTTTTGGTATTTTAATAGCCTGAAGTATACGCCTTGACAATATTATTAGTAATGAGATATTATAAAATAATCACTACGTTTGAATGATGTAATTAATCACATATACAGGCAGAACATACTTTACTTGGCAGAGACGGCCAATTACCGTAACTGCAGTTCAAAATCTAGTCGTAATAATATTCCTGTGACAATAAATTTTGTAATTTGTGAAAAATCTACGATAATAAAAAAGAAGTATTTTTGATAGATTGGGACTGGGATCTGAATGTGAACCTTCTTAAAATTACGTGAACTATTACCATCTTACCTTTTGGTAACATCTATGGTAACTGTAGTACATGTTGACTGCGCTGCGTTTTTCTATGAAACAGCTGATTAATATACGCTATCTATATGACATAGGGCCCAAGGATCTCCACGACGATCGGTCCTGCGCCTCTCGCATCCAGCGGTTTCCCGCGACCTTAACCAGGTCGTCGGTCCAATTTGTCGGGGGCTTACCTACGCCGCGTTTTCCGGTGCGTGGTCGCCACTCGAGAACCCGTCGGCCCCATCGGGCATCGGTTCTACGGGCAATGTGCCTGGTCTTCTGCCACAGTGTTGCAATTCTTCGGGCTATGTCGGTTACTCTGGATAATATACGTGGTTACGTTCACTTCATGATTATACTTCACGTGACAATGACACAAATAAGCAACATACTCACTAAAAATAGGTCATAATAATTTTATCATTAACATTCCATCACTGTGATCGCCAAGTTGGAGGGAGAGCATATTAACCCAGTCACCTCCTACTGCGAAGCAGTAATGTTCACCAAGGAGGAGGCAGTGCACGTGAGAGTGAGGTGATCTCTGCACCCTCACGTCTTTAGACGCCATAGGAGACACCCTGGTCGTCGGGAGATAATAACGAACTCTCTGCCGCTATACCCGCGGGCTCGGGGGCAGTGAGTAATGGGTAGCTCGCCGCCCGGTAGTACCAGGCCCGGGTCGACGGTGCGTAAGTTGTCTTCCACGGACGCTTTTAAGAGATGTCAGCACTTTGTGACGGGTTCCATTAGTAACACGGGTGAGTTTTAGTCAGTAAAAGTCTGACACACCCTTCCACTCCAGCCAAAGCGGAAGGCTGCAAAATGATCAAATGACCTTTCATTAATGATTTTCCATCGAAAAAAAAAAGAACTGTATTATGATTGATTTTAAGTTACTGTTTTTGTATCTATAGACAGTTTTCCAATGCTCTTTTTTCATTAAATAAAATTGATTTTATGTATATGTAAGAATTAATAATTCAATGACGTATAGATGAAGAAAATAACATATCCTTTTTAGTGAGTGGAACAAGTTATTGATTATTGAACAGTTGAATTTAATTCATGTTCAAATACCACAAGTAATTGATGTCTGATTAATTATTATACCATTGACAGATTAATGGTACTTTGTAGTACCACTAATCTGTCATGATGTGCGTAATGTTAGTAATGTTAATACAAAACAATTATAATATTTAATGATAAAGTACTACACTATGTCTGTCATTAAAAGCAGTATTGATGCTTTTATTTAAATAAGTACGCACATTGAAAGAAAGAAAGAAAATACATTTATTAAGCATAGATTAAAAGACACACAATACATTAGATAAAGACAAACATTAAAAAGTAAAAAAAAAATAGTAGGTAATAATAAAATAAAATAAATTGTAATAAAAAAAATTAACGTAGAAAACTAGCAGGAATGTGTGCCTGAAAAGGCCCAGTTCAGCAAAAATGTCAGACAACTAGTGCCTGACGCTGGTTATCAACTGAACATGATGTGTGAAGTGACGGATGTAAAACAGTTGTACACAGCAACGTGACTTGTGTATGCAATAAAAAAAGGGATAAAGAAAATAAAAACAAAAATAAAATATACTTAATAAAATAAATTTATGTTATATAAAAAACAATGACGTATGTACAAAAATGTGATTATGAATAGTAAAATAAAAACAAAACTACACCATTAAATAAATAAATAATTTAATGGAAGACAATTTTATGCACTGGCTCTTGATGATGAGGGGTTGAGAGATCAGTGGTAGCATAGTGGTATAGGCCGCGACTTACACGTTGTAGATCGTAGATTCGAACCTCGTCAGGCGATTTACTTTCTTTAAATAATTTCATCACCACTGGTCTCAAAACGGTGAAGGAAAAACTCGTGAGGAAACCGGCATATTCTAGAGTCTAAAACTTCGAAGACATGTAATAATAGTAATCTTTATTTAAAAAAATCAAATACAATTTTTCTTTTTTAAAAAAAGAAAACAAATCAGTACAAGGCTATGCATTTTGAGACACAGTGATCGTCTGTGTCCGTGCTAGTATAAACTGTGTTAGACACAGGCGCCTCCCGCTTATAATTATTCATTGGCCTACTTGGTCACTGGGCCCACTGGCCACTGGGCCCACTGGCCACTTGGCAGTTTTTTTTTTGGATGCACCTGCCGTCACAGGGCATTACGAGCACGGGGAACCCAGATTATAGTACTACGGGAAGGGATGAGAGGATGGATCTCCTAACCTTTTTTTTTTCTTATTCTATTTCGGCTAGCCCGATCTTTATTTATATTGTGGAGGCATGAGGAACAGGGAGTAAAGCTCACTCATCCTCCATAGAAAAGGGAGGAGCCTCCGACCAGACGGGTGTTATGTCTGGCGGGCACTTGCCCAATGGTTGAAATTGGCAAGTTGTATGTAAGTGAATTGCACGGTAAACTCTGATTGCGAGATGTAGAATTCGTGTGACGTCAGTATGACGCGTCGTTCATTTTGTGGCGTTTGTAGGTACCGCTACAATATATTTCATATATATTCACATCTTATATTCTAACATATTTTTTGGTAGATTAAGGCCCACTCCTTCTTATCGAGAGAGGCCTGTGTTCCAAAAGTGGGAACAATATAGCTGGTTATGATGAGGAGTTACGTAATAACAGTCGCACGGGCCGATCGATCAGGTTAAATTACACTTGCCGCTGGTGGATCAATGAATTCTTATTTTATTTAAACTGCAAACTTGAACTACTTTGTGTACGTCAAATGGGCAGTTTATTTATGTAATGGTTTGACTGGAGGCTGACCTCTACGTAGTTAAAGAAAGAAAGAAAGAAAAAGTACTTTTTGTGACTCGTACCGCCTCGGTAGATAATGTATGTATAATTTGACGGTTCGGTTATGATGAGAAACGATGGATAAATACAATATGTAACAAAAACCCTGTTGTTCCTTCAACCTACGTTTTAAGAATCGGCATACGGACGTAATAAAGCAAGTAATCTATAAAAATTGTTCAACAAAGATAATTAAAATAAATGTTAAATTATTAATATTTATAATCTGTAACTGATTTCTTAGCTCTGCAATTCTGCATGAAGAAACTAGACATAAGTAGAACGTTCCCGCCAATTTATTTAACTTATAAAATCAGATATTCTAAAAAAATCCAATTTGTCGGTTTTAATAGGTATTTGATTGTGACCCCTCGACTAGACAATGATTACTGTTTTCTAATTCTGACTTCATTAATGATGTGCTTGTAGGTAAAAGTATATGTCCCTGAAAGGAACAACAGGGTTTTTGTTACATAGTGTATAATGCTAGGTGTGTTCGTTGAAGTTCTTATGAACTACGATTACTTACTGCTACGAGCGACGACGTAGTCGCGTAACCTCGTAGCTGCTACGAGAGGGCTTTACGCTTGAGCCGACAATTTACTAAAATCTACGAGTGTCGATGGCGTAAACTATCGCTTGATCATAAAACAAAGGCTTAGCTTTACCTTAGTCATTTGTATGTGGAACATAAAAGGATCTATTAAACACTAGTACTGGAATTCGGCTATATCATGCTTTTTAGATTTCCCTCGGGAATGTCAAATAATTTTTCCGGGATAAAAAGTACCCTATTATTTAATCTGGACTTCTATATTTACGTCTGAAAAATTTCAAAGCAATCGGTTTAGTAGTTACGGCGTGAAAGCGGAACAAGCAAACATATAAACTCACTTTCCCATTTATAATATTAGTAAGGATTACGAAATATTCCAGATATAAAAGTAGAAGTCTGTTGTTTGCTATCGAACGATAAGTTTAAGCTTTGTTTAAAAATAAATGAAATATTCGACCTGCATTTAGCGTGTAGTCTCAATGTTGATAGGAATTCATGTTGTGTTGAAGAAGCCATTGAAAAATGTTTCTATATTTTTGATAAGTAACTGAAAATAATAAAGCAGTGGAAACTTTAGATACTGATACTACTGTACTGATACTGTGTACTGTAGATGATAAAAAATATATATATACTTCACACCAGGGCAGCTTCTAATGTTGTACAAAGCACAGGTCCGTTCGTGTGTGGAGTACTGCAGCCACATTTGGGCTGGTGCTGCTAAGTGTCACCTGACTACTTTGGATTCAGTGGAGAGGCGGACGAAGAGGCTGATTGGTGACCCTGACTTAACTCGAGACGGTCTCCAAAGCCTAGAGCACAGACGTAGACGTAGCCAGCCTTTCGGTCTTCTATAGGATGCATTTTGGGGAGTGTGCGAGGGAATTGCATGATTTAATTCCTCCATCTCCGTTCCACCATCGGACGACCCGTCGTACAGCAGGTTTCCACCCTTATATTGTTAACACCACTACGATCCGGACGAAGCGTTTCGCCTCCTCCTTTATACCGCGTACATCGAGGGACTGGAACAGTTTGTCAGCGGCGTTGTTTCCGTCGGACTACAATTTGAGTGTCTTCAAGGCTAGAGTGAATAGGCTCTTAATAAACTAGTGCGCTTTACCATCAACGACTGCGTCACTGCTTACCATCAGGCGGGATTGCGGTCAAGCGCTAGTTTACAATTTAATCAAAAAACAAATATATTCTTTATTGTACACCAATCAAACACCTAACAAAAACATTCAATACAAAATGACATACAATGGGCGGCCTTTATTTATCGCTAATGCTGTGTCTTTAATATGTTTACTTCGCAGTAGTTGCCAATAAATACGGAGTAGGAGGAGTGGAAGTCGTGGTGGCCTAGTGATTAAAACACCAGCCTCTCAAGTATGAGTGCGCGGATTCGATTTCAGGTCAGACAAGTACCAATGTAACTTTTCTAAAGTTATATGTACTTTCAAGTATATCTTGGGCACCAATGACTGAAGGTGAAGGAAAACATCTTGAGGAAACCTGGACTTTAAGTCTGAAATCGCCAACCCGCATTGAGCAAGCGTGGTGATTACGCTCAATCCTTCTCTGTATGAGAGGAGACCTCTGCCCAGCAGTGGGACGATAAAAGGTTGATAATGATGATGATTATGAGGAGAGAACCCTGTAACTGTAGTACGTATTATACGAGATTATAACATTTCCCCTTGTTTTTTATTGACAAGTGACAGGTTACTAAAAATGTAGTCGTCCTCCGTGGCGCAGCGGTCAACACGCCTGCCTGCGACGTGGAGGCCCCGGTTTCGATCCCCGGCCAGGTCATGATGGAAAACGATCTTTTCCTGATTGGCCTAGGTCTTGGATGTTTATCTATATATGTATCTATTATAAATATAGTATCGTTGAGTTAGTATCCCATAACACAAGTCTCGAACTTACTTTGGGGCTAGCTCAATCTGTGTGATTTGTCTGTAAAAATATAAATTAGGAAACGTGGCTGCAGACTCTTTCACGACACATATCTGATTATTGTACAATAACCAGCTGCTGCACGTGACGTCATGCACGTGGAAGTTTGGCCTCCGAGGTACCATATCATAATCGTCATATCACCTCAACGTTAATCGCAGTCATCATCCGAAGCTTTACAGCAATTTTTTTTTTTTAATAATTATAAACTAGCGCTTGACCGCAATCCCGCCTGATGGTAAGCAGTGATGCGATCTTTGATGGTAAAGCGCGCTAGTTTATTAAGAGCCTATTCACTCAGAAAAACTGAGCGAATAGGAAGGAAGACGGCAGTTGAGTGAGGTGATGCAATGTTAAACCCAACAAAACGACCAACAATGCTGCACCAAAGGGAGATTGATCTGAAGACCCTCCACGACCAAACTCCCAACACAAGAAAATTAGGCGCATCGTACCCGGCACACATCGCAACACAACTGCTCAGACCCGTTCTCCGTACGGCTTCACCAGACATCATGCCGGAACACGACAAATCGCTTGGCGGCAAGGCTTTGTCTGGTGGGTGGTAACTTTTGCCGGCGGCCGATGTTATGGCCTACCACCGAGGTCCGCGGCGGGGTCCGCTTTACCAGTCTAACTGCTGATTTTGGCTAAACTTCGATACTTTCCGTGAAGCGACTGTCGTTTGACGTCCACAGCCATAAGGATATATCGAAGCATTGCAGTTAGATCAATTGTTGGACTTTTGAGGGCTCCAACAACCCGTTAATTATATGACGTACTGCCATTAGATGTTCGTATGGAAACCGGGACCAACTTAATATGCTTTCCGAAGCACGACCAGACCAGTGCAAATATTCATATTCATACATACAAATTTTTGCACTGGGCGGGGATCGAACTCGCGCCTCCATGCGCAGCGGCCGCTATGCGACGGAGGCTGTCCAAGCTCCGAGCTACCATATCGCATCCTCCATATCCAAGCACGCTATTACCTCGTTTGCTAACTTTTTTATTATTGCTTGGTTCCAAAGGGTTGGAGCTAGTTGTTAAATAAGCATTCTGGAGAGTTGGGCAATAAAATTAAAACAGAATTTTGGAACATAATTAGAATTCTTTACCAAAATGTTTTGTTTCCTTTTTTCCTTAATTCTTAATCAACAACTTTAAGATACCAGAAACCAGAATACACACGTAATCTCTTCCAGTGATATTCGAATTCTGGTTAAGTAAGTCATTATCTGCCCAGCATTAGCTCAACTTCAACATCTTCGGCTTTTAGTCTAACTAGATAGTTGAATATTAGTATTTCACATAAAGTATCAGCCTATCTGATATTTTAACATAGTTACCGGGTGACACCCTTGAACCTACCCTTGTGGGTAGAACCTTTGGAAAGACTGGTTATCAGATTTTCGGTCATCTGACAACCCGTTTCCGGACATTCGAAACTTACCTATTAAACGATTTAAAAGCTATTTTAAGACCAAACTTTGCAAAAAGGGGTATTATAAAATCACAGATTATTTAGAAGACAAAAAAGCTTGGGGTTGAGCTGCTCGCTCTGCTAAGCAATGTCATTAAGCAATATGCGGAATGATGACATTTTAATCACTGTTTTTTTTTTAAATCACTTAAATTATTGTAAACATTTTCATTTTTAATGTCTGGACTTGAAAAAAGACGATGACCTCTGAGTTTGTCTCGATTTTTCTTCTCAGATGCATTAGGAAATGCCGGCTCCATCTAGTTTAAAAAAATATGAGGTGTAAAAGTGATTAGCAATCCTACTACTACAAGGTTCATAACTCTTTTGTTGGGCTTGGTATAGCTTTTTATAACAAGATACCCTCTGCTTTGCTAGACTTGCCCTACAATGCATTTAAAGCACAAATTAAGTCCAGGCTTTGTTCAAAGGCATATTATTCCGTGAATGATTATTTAAATGATAAGAATAGCTGGTCGCTCTGATTAACTCAGGACAATGTTTGTGTTCTTTCTCAGTAATTAGCTTATTGATGCGTTATATGAGTTCATATATTTTACTTTTTTACATTACATAAATATGTAAGCTGTCACGCCCTTTATGCCTGGAGCTTCTTAGTTAAGTAACAAGTTTTAGTTAATTACATTTTCATTTGAATATAAATATATTGTTTTGCATTGCTGGTATTTTGGCGTGGTAGCTGGCATATGGTAAATAATTTCATTGTTGTATTTTATCGTATCGTTTGTTTACATAGTATTGTATAAAGACATGTTTTTTTAAAAATGAACAGACAGCTGTGCTGCTGGGGAGTTTGTTCCGCCACTTCTTCTTCCCAGCGAAAGCACTACTAGGAAGTGTCGATGGGTGGGCGTTTTGAGGAGACTGTCTTATGTAATATTGACGATCAAAAAGTGCTGATTCTCAGCCTAATTTGAATAAATGACTTTTGATTTGATTGATTTGATTTACTTGCATAATAAACGATTTCATTACCGTAATGACTCTCAAAGATTCACAACTGTGCCGTGCCCAACTGTTTAACGTGCATTCCGAGATACGGAGAGATTTTAAGTAAAGATAAAGAGCATAGCTTAACTTGAATGATCCGTGTTAGTGTTATTACTTTACCACAAGCCTTATTCCGCTACATCAGTATATCATAATATTAATGTAAGCATAACTCGGTCGGGTGCCGGGGTATGTTAGTACAGCATACAGACCGAGGGATCGTCTTGTTTGTGTATGTCGGTACATGATCGCCGCCGTTTTAGATATATTATAGATTCGTACTAATATATCCCTTAAGTACACAGTACATAGTAGAAAAATGTTTAAAAGATTATAAAAGAAAATACTTCTTCACTTCGATTCAGGGTGTCTATTTCACAAGAAGCGAATCAAGAATGTCCTTCTATTTGCATTACAACATTTTTTATACATAAAATTACCGCCAAAACATGTCAAACTAATCCTAAAATAATTAAACGATTTATTTTGACATACACAATATAAAATTAACTGGAAACTATAATACATGTTTATTCATTTATTTAATTAAGGTTCACCAATAGTTGTTACAGATATTTGACACATTACAAATACATACAAATTAATGTGTCTTAAATCTAACTGCACAACCAATTACATACATTTTTTTTGTAATTTTATCAATGTATGCTTATATTCTGACTAGACTGGATTCGAAATAGAACTTAACACTAATGACGTCTGACAAATGTCGATATTGAGTCAGCGTGCGCGACAACCGACACCCTAATTAAGTAATGCACTATTGTTATCAGTTGGAACCAATTCGATGCATATTGTCAATCCATTGGTCCATGCGTTCGAAAATGTGTCTCTTCAAAAACGAAAATAACGCAATGTATGTTATTGAGCTGTCAAAATGAAACCCATTGCTACTGATTCGTTTACCATATTTTAAAAAGGTACATTAAAAATAACAACTTATCATAGAAGGTCACACATCTCGGCGGTAGGCCATAACATCGGCCGCCGGCAGAAGTTACCACCCACCAGACAAAGCCTTGCCGCCAAGCGATTTGTCGTGTTCCGGCATGATATTTGGTGAAGCCGTACGGAGGACGGGTCTGAGCAGATGTGTTGCGATGTGTGCCAGGTACGATGCGCCTAATGTTGTTGTGTTGGGAGTTTGGTCGTGGAGGGTCTTCAGATCAATCTCCCTTTGGCGCAGCATCGTTGGTCGTGTTGTTGGGTTTAACATTGCATCACCTCGCTCAACTGCCGTCTTCCTTCCTATTCGCTCAGTTTTTCTGAGTGAATAGGCTCTTAATAAACTAGCTCGCTTTACCATCAATGATCGCATCACTGCTTTCCATCAGGTGGGATTGCGGTCAAGCGCTAGTTTATAAATTATAAAAAAAAACAACCGGAAATATATTAATGTATTAATTGAAAAAACAGTACAAAAGTTTGTTAATTTATATATGTATTTAAGTATTCATTATTATTAAATACAAATTATAACCTACCCTTATTAAACCTATTAATAAATTAGAGTATAGCATTGAACAATTTTTCGGCATCGCTGTCGACTGGTAATATACCCAACAGACTGGCAGCATTGCATTATTAAATATCAATTACTCAGACACAGAAAAGCTACTGAAATATAAAGTGTGATAGTAGATAGTTCGCAGATAAAAGTTAGATAAGATATACAATTAATTTCGTTTTTAAAAAAATCGTTTTTGATCCTGTGTAACTCACATGTGTTTTTAAAGTGTACTAATAAATTATTAATATTATTTAATTATTATTATAAAATTATTATTATTATTGAACAAAATACTGTCATCTTTATTATTAAATTATGTTATTGTGAAGTATTGTGAAATAGTATAACATAAGATAGCATGAAAAATAACTAAAGTTTTTGTTTATTGAATTCCTAGTCGATAACGTTGCATGATTAAATCTTACGGACTTATTAATATATTGTGATGTAGAGTGATCGCCTGAAACACAAATTTAATAAACCTAGCTCGGGTATGTCGCTAATTTTACATGATTCTCTGTATAATAATACGTTCTGTATGACCTTATGTATATTTTTAGTCACACATAATACCTAGCTGTTATTTAGGCAATAAGATATGTATGTATTTGTATAAGAATATTTTTGTAGCTTTTATTTTACAATGTTGTGTAAGTTTTTGAATAAAGATTATTATTATTATTGCCGCGTTGAATAGCAATGCTTAGCCTCTGGCCAAGATAAAAGCCAACCCTTGGGTAACGGGAAGCCTCAACAAGCCGCTTAGACAGTTAAATTGAGTACAAAATAATCAAAACAAACTTAAAATTAAAAGCGTTTGTACGTTAGTAAAGCAAGTTCGCATTACAAAGTTTTTGGTTGCATATAACTATTTTAATGAAAACATTTTGATGGAAGCGGGATGGATGCTGCCATACCAACGTAATGAGTATATTTTCACAGGTCATGTGTACTCTTTTATATGCGTCGTCTCGACATTCATCCTCTTGATTATTTTTAAACGTGTATCCTTGGTCTAATTGCATCTACTTCGTTTATGTGACTCAGTGTATAATTTTTTTTTTTTTAATAATTATAAACTAGTGCTTGACCACAATCCCGAATGATGGTAAGCAGTCATGCGATCGTTGATGGTAAAGCGCACTAGTTTATTAAGAACCTATTCACTCAGATTGAGGGAATAGGAAGAAAGACGGCAGTTGAGCGAGGTGATGCAATGTTAAACCCAACAACACGACCAACGATGCTGCGCCAAAGGGAGATTGATCTGAAGACCCTCTACGACCAAACTCCCAACACAACAACATTTGGCGCATCGTACCCGGCACACATCGCAACACAACTGCTCAGACACGAACCCTTAATTTTAAAAGTGAATTAGTATATGAATCTTACGTATTTTTTTCTTTCCAGATTGGCAACCTGAAGCACTACTACTTGCTATCACATCCGCATATCAGTAAGAGATCGCCGAACGCCAGCATCGACCATTTTAATAGACTCAAAAATGACCCACAGGTAAATAGAGTTACTTGTTTATAACTTTTCTTTTTGTTTCTTTACAACATTTTTTGTATCAACGTTATATTATTGGTTTGGGACTGACAAACAGCACTTTTCATTAGATGCTTTAAAATAACTTACAAAAATATGAACTGTTTAAATATGTAACTGTAAGTTGCATATTTTTTTATCCCAAGAAACCACCAGAAAGAAACCATATATGTATTTGGCGCACACCTTTATAAATACATACAGTATTTGTACTGATAGTAGTGGTAGTAATAATAGTATTAAACAAAGAAAACAGAACAAAAAAAAAAGAGAGAGAAACAGATAAAAAGACAATCAACCAATGTGAGTCCAACGGTTGCGCCAAATAGGTCCAGTTCAGCATAAATGTCAGACAACTACGTAGCATTTTATACAAGTATATTTGACATCGTTATTACTAAACCATATAGCTTAACACTGCACCTGGAAGTCCCAAAGGGTAGAATTATACTTAAAGTATACCCGCATGTTGCTAGTTATAAGTCGTTAGTAATGGAGGGCGAGCCTACAGCCATCAACCAGGCATGAATCCACCCCTTTACCACTTTTGACCCAGTTACCTAAGCCTTCACTAAGGGTTAAACTTTCTAACTGTCACGTAGACAAATAGACCTTGTCGTTTTATAGCATTCGATCGTAGTGTTAAAGCAATTTTGAGGCCGACTAGACGTCTTTCCTCTCATTCGGAGTAGTCTGCCTACCGTTGCTAAATTTATCCCTAGAACTGCATGGTAACAACACAAACGTTTAAGTTATGTAAGTTCCGTTCTAAAAGACTAAACCAGGAACTATGTCACAAGGCTTTGTTTTAAGAAAAGTAAGAGATAGTTGAAATTTCAACACAGATTATTTTGTATTAGTAATACTAATAATCTGTGAGCTATAATCAATATCACGCACTAACACATTTTGAAGGCGTTGCGGTAGACCCCGTGTAAAATAGCAGGAGGAGCTGGATAAAACACATGAACAGTGGTCTACTTTGATGTTGGATAGAAAGACATGGAATCACGTGGAGAAGCTTTTCCCCAGGAGTGGAATGATAACTAACAGTAACAGTTTCGTAATACGCTACGATTTTATTACCTCGACATACATTTCGCGTGCTCTTTTGTGACGAGTTGAGCAGTGTGGGAGAGCGAAAGTTTCTTGTTTATAATAAGGAAACGCCGGGATGTCACCAGTGTGTGGACTGCCTGGAAGATCCAGTGGAGCATACAGTGTCTGGCTTTTTTTTGTGTGAATGGGAAATCATCAAATAAGCTCTCCCGCTCTGGGCAGAGCGAAAGGGTGTGCCGAACTTTTACAGACTAAAACCCACCCGGGTTCCTTCACTTGCCTATGCTCTTGGGCCACGGTTTCTGTTTTGACAAACCCATAACCCTGACAAAGGCATCGGTCCACCTCCTTTTACAGCACGAGACACGCGGAAATCAGCAGCCAGCTCCGAGCAATCTTAGGTGTGGGATTATGGGCAGCAAGCAACAGACTAGCCCCAGGTTGATGATGCTGAAATGCGTGGAATATAACTCCATGCGTGCCACAAAGAGATTTCAACACATCGTGATGGGGTCAACTGGGATCGTTACCAGCTAGCGCCACAGATTGTTCTAATGAATGCTCCTTCTTTTGCCTGTGTTAGGGGCCACGGTATTGCCTCTGGCATAGGTAACTGGCATAGGTTAGTGAGTAAACTGTCTGTTGTTAGTCAGTAAAAACTACTTCGAATTCTTGATTGTATGTGATTTATTGTTTGTTATGTTATGCTGGTTTCCTCACAATGTTTTCCTTCATCCTTTTAAAAGAAGCGATAATCAAATAAATTACACACAGTAGGTACATCTCTGGGTTCGAACATACGACCTTTAACTCGTAGAACACCCCCTGTCCCACAAAAGCTGGTCTCTCTAAAACCTCTCCTTGCAAATCACACTTTCTTATTTTTTTAAAAATAAAACATTGCTAGGAATTTCTGCTGTCGTCGGATCGTGGGTGCGTTTACAAACATATAAAGTGACATCATAAACAGCCGGACTCGGAACAATTAATCATAGATCATAGAAATATCCATACAAAATCGAATAAATATTTATATATGAATCAGTTAATACTGTATTAGTATTAACTGATTCATATATAAATACACGTTTTGAGGACAAAAGTAATGATTATTTTGTCATAGACACCTGAAACCTTCATTAAAATGTTAATTAATTCTAGAATTTCGTAGAGTGGATAAAGTGCTAGTCATGACGTGTATTTATGAAGGTAAAGTTTCCGTTTTGAATAATTCCGTTCGGTAAATGATATTTTAATCTAATACATAAGTCTAGACATTAATAGTCTCTAATTTGTTTAAATTAGATGTTATCAAATCTATTATTATGGAATAGCTGGACTTAGGAGCAGCGGTGGCCTTGTGGCAACGCCCGAGACTTACAAGCTGTAGGTCATAGGTTCGAACCCTATCAGGCACTTTAGTTTGTTTAAATTATTTCATCATCACTGCTCTCAAAACTGTGAAGGGAAATTTTTCTCGGTGGTAGGCCATAACATCGGCCGCCCGCAGAAGTTACCACCCACCAGACAAAGTCTTGCCACCAAGCGATTTGTCGTGTTCCGGCATGATGTCTGGTGAAGCCGACGGGTCTGAGCAGTTGTGTTGCGATGTGTGTCGGGTACGATGCGCCAAATGTTGTTGTGTTGGGACTTTGGACGTGGAGGCTCTTCAGATCAATATCCCTTTGGCGCAGCATCGTTGGTCGTGTTGTTGGGTTTAACATTGCATCACCTCGCTCAGTTGCCGTCTTCCTTCTTATTTGCTAAATTTTTCTGAGTGAATTATAGGCTCTTAATAAACTAGCGCGGTAAATGATATTTTAATCTAATCCATAAGTCTAGAAATTAATAGTCTCTAATTTGCCCAATTTAAAGTAAACTGTATTCTTTTAAACTTGTTCCTTCGCCTTTGTGTCAGTGTTCTACATCGAACTGTGAATTTGAACAGTCCGCACATCACATCTTGTGGCATGCATGTATGTGATTGCATCACCTCGCTCAGTTGCCGTCTTCTTTCTTATTTGCTAAATTTTTCTGAGTGAATTATAGGCTCTTAATAAACTAGCGCGCTTTACCATCTACGATCGCATCACTGCTTACCATCAGGCGGGATTGCGGTCAAGCGCTAGTTTATAATTAATAAAAAAAAACCGCCATGTTCTAGAGCCAAAAAAATACATCTACCAATCCGCACTGGACCAACGTGGTACATTACGGCCCACACTCCCTCGCCGTGGAGCCTGTGTCCCAACAGTGAGAACATTGAAGGCTGTTTATGAGTTGGACTGAATTATGGTGTATAACGATTTCACGTAACCATTACAATAATAAACGAGTGATGGAGGTGGTTTTTTTTAAAATAATTATTAACTAGCGCTTGACTACAATCCCGGCTGATGATAAGCAGCGATGCAATCGTTGATGGTAAAGCGCGCTAGTTTATTAAGCTTAAAAAACGTGAATAGGAAGGAAGACAGCATTTGAGCGAAGTGGTGCAACGTTAAACTCAACAACACGACCAACGATGCTGCGGCAGAAGGAGATTGATATGGAGAACCCCCCACGACCAAACTCCCGACACAACAACATTTGACGCATCGTACCCGACACACGTTGCAACACAACTGCTCAGATCTGTCCTCCGTACGGCTTCACTAGACATCATGCCGGAACACGACGAATCGCTTGGCGGCAAGACTTTGTCTGGTGGGTGGTAACTTCTGCCGGCAGCCGAGGTTATGGCATATGTCTCAAAAAAATAAACAGACAAATCACACAGATTGAGCTAACCCAAAAGTAAGTTCGAGACTTGTGTTATGGGATATTAACTCAACAATACTATATTTATAATAGACACATATATAGATAGACATCCAAGATCCACTACAATCAGGAAAATATCGTTTTCCATCATGACCTGGGCGGGGATCGAACCCGGGGCCTCCACATCGCAGGCAAGTGTGTTGACTACGGAGGCTGATGCGACAGCATGTTTTTACTACGTCTTTAGCTTCAACTAAAATGTTTTTATAGGCGAGTACTTGTACGAGTATATATTTATTGTATAATCTATGTAAATAGTATACTGAAGACTACCTACAGTATTTCTCTCTCCTTCCCCTTAGTATTCCATCCAAAGGTTGTCTGTAAAAGATCGCTCTTAGCGATAAGACCGCCCATTGTGTCACCCTTTGTAAAATCTTTTTATTTATGTTCTGTAATCTATATGTACTCAATACTTTTATTGTTTTCCACATGTATTCTTAGATAGTAATACTTAAAATTAGTTCATGTGGACCCTGTCGGACACAACAAAATAAGTGAAGTTAGGAGAGAGGAAACACTTTTTACACTCTACTACGTTGCTTGCTAACGGGTGCGTTTGTGGGGATGTGTGTGTGTGCGAGGATGCGTGTGCGTGTGTGTGTGTGTGTGTGTGCGAATATATGTATGTCTATTTAAGTTTGTGTCTTTATATTTCTATCATTGAGGTATTCGTTGACAGAGTAGTAGCATTTATTTATAAGAAATTGTCTAAGTTTTTTTATAAATATATTTATTTTATCTTCTTTTTTTATTTGTGCGGGTAGTTTATTATATAGTTTAATAGACATCACATAGGGACATGTCGAGTGCATTTTTAAGCGTGAACGTGGCATGTTTAGTTTAGAACGATGTCTGAGTTGGTAGCGTGACTGGTTGTCATCTCGTTTTGAGTACAGCTCTTGCTGTTTCTTTATTATCTACAGTATGGTGTACATAATAAAGAGTATTCTATTCTATTCTATTTGTTGCATTTGACAAATTCACATAGTAACCAAATTTTCTTTGGAGTTTCATTTATTTACGAACCCAATCAATACGAGTACATATTAATTTGATTGACATCAGTGACATTGCTCCACCGTCAAATTATTCATTGGGATTATCCTTAAAGTTATCGGCGTGAATATCATGACTTGCTCGTTTTGAATAATTGATTCTATGCTATATTGACGCAAGGATTCTGTCTCAAGGGATTGGCCAGTTAGTTAATCTTCCAATTTGAATGGGATTTAGCCATCCATGAAGTTTTCCCGTCGACTGGCTGTCCAGAATGGAGGTCCGGTGAAAAGATCGGTTTGGTTGAGTAATCTTGCTGGTTTGTTAAGTTTAGGTTGGCATTGGGTTAGTATGTTTTGTAGGCAAAAGTTATTTAAGTAGATACGTCTTCACAATGAATTCATTCGTTTGGAATTTAAATTAGAAATTTGTTTCACATTTTACTCTAGAATGTAGACATAACAAAAATAAATCGTTATTTATTTATTTATTTAATCTTTCGCACATGAAAAGTACTGAGGCGAACTTAATGCCTTAGGCATTTTCTACCAGTCAACCAAAGGTGGTGAAGAGATAAGATGGTAGGTGCTTTCGTTTGAAAAAATATTGTAAAGAAAGAAAAAAAAGCCTCTTAACATTATTAAAAAAATACTTAAATAAGCCAAATATACATACAAACTACTACCAAAATATATACTTATAATATATACATACAAAACTAAAATTTGGGAGAGAGGTATAGCAACTGCTGGGCACAGGTCTCCTCTCATACAGAGAAGGACTACCCTAAATGTTGCGAAAATAACTCTGCGATTTCCGCTTAAATGTAAACCGAGTGGCGGCCATCTTGATATCAAGCGCAGCGCATTCTACAGAAGAATGGATTGAATATGAAATGAAGAACGAACAAAGTCAGACGTATGTGAAGGAATTATAATTATAAATTAATTATAATTTTTCATGCATTTTTGCTTATTGAAACCTAGTTACTTTAAAGTTGCTCAAAACCTTACTTAGTCAGTATTTCTATGTAATCAGTAAAGTATCAGAAGCAGTGGTGGCCCAGTGGTAACGGCCGCGTCTTACGAATTGTTGGTCGCTGGTTCGAACCCAGACAGGCGTTTTACTTTGTGTATTAAATATATTTTCATCTCAAGCACTCCCTCAGAACAGATCCACAAACCTGCATCGAGACCCCGTGGTACATAATACTTACTCCATCTTCGGGAGGAGGCTTGTCTCTCAACAGTGACAACATTTTTTTTAATAACTATAAACTAGTACCACCTCACTGCAATCCCGTCTGATAGTAGTAAGCAGTAATGCAATCGTTGATGGAAAATCACGCCAGTTTATTAAACCTATTCACTTAAAAAACTTAGTGAACAGTTGACGGCAGTTGAGCGAGGTGATGCAATGTTAAACTCAACAACACGACAAAAGATGCTTCGCCAGTGGGTGATTGATCTGGAGACCCTCCACGACCAAATTCCCGACACAACAATATTAATTGTTGCATCATACCCGGCACACATCGCAATACAACTGCTCAGACCCGTCCTCGTACGGCTTCACCAGCCAGCTATGACTTTGAAATCTTTTCTTTAGCTATAAACATATACACAGCACATAACAGCTATATAGCCTTATAATCAACTAGCGGCCGCCAGCGACTTCGTTAACGTGGAGTTAGTTATGCTCCGCTTCTATTGGTCGCAGCGTGATGTTATAAAGCTTAAAGCCTTCTTGGATTAATGGGCTATCCAACGCAAAAATAATTTTTCAAATCGGACCAGTAGTTCCTGAGATTTATATCAGTATAGATATAAGTATAGATATCGGTACACAACAGTTTATCTATACTGATATTATATAAGTACTAGCTGACCGGCAAACGTTGTTTTGCCATATAAATAATTTCCTAGAAAAAAAAAATAAAATAGATGTTGGCCGATTCTCATAGATACCGGATAAGCACAAAAAATTTCATCAAAATCGGTCGAGCCGTTTCGGAGGAGTTTAAGTTCGAACACGAGAATTTTATATATTTGATAAACTGTTGTGTACCTATTGTATTGCTATTTTACACGGAGCAAGTATTTGACCTGGGAAACCCAATTATTCGGAAACTCCAATATCCTAAGTTCTAACATAATAGGTATTATCTTTGAAAGCAAGTTCAGTAGTTCTAAACCAATTGTTGTTATGTTAATATGGTGTTGTTTATGACCAAAACGTGATGACTCGCATTGTTTAGCACTACTGACTTTGTTTACGTTATTGATTATCGAGCGTTAATGGTTTTGATACATGTCAGCATAATTAAGTTTGGTGGTTTATTTATACAATATGTAAAGAAAACCCTGTCCGATCCGTGAAGGTATTGTTAGGTATCGATAACTGATTTTACTAATGCCTACAAAGCCAGACTAAATTAAACAAAAAAAATCCCCTAAAAAAATAAATATTATTTAGCAAAAGGAGGTAACTTATGTAATACATGTGCGGTAGGCAATATATGCGCGAGCGAAGGGGGGCGGGGCACGAGGCACACTGTCGCATTGCTCATAATAATACCGTAGAAATTGGTGTTGTCACTTTAAAAAAAAAATACCAAATTTTGGGGAAGTTGGAATTAATACGCGAAAAAAAAAAGATTATTTAAAAATTCATTAGTATTGTTACTATGATAATCATGTAAAATTTCATATTTTACTTGGTCATGTGTTTACCTAACCTTTATGACGGGATTTTCTTTACAAATTGTATAGATCAAATGTTCTATGATTAGTACATGTGCTCAGGATTGCGGCAATGAATGATTATTACGTTTTTTTGATTACCCCAAACTCTCTCTTATCCTCCGATTCTGAGCTGAGGCCTCCGTTCTATCTGCATTATTACATTAAGTTATGAACTGCATGTCTGTTATCAAAACATCTCACCGTGAATACTTTAGTGAAGCGAGATTGAAGTGTACTGTAATCAAACTCGAACTCAAAGCGTTGATTTCAAATATACCATACAGGCACTTTTGCATTGTCAAAGGGTCGGCCAGTCAGTAAGAAAATATTTGCCGATTTCAAAGTGTAAGTTCCTATGGAGAAGAATGGACAAACAGTCCACGGACCATTGTTCAAATCATATTTTTTTATATAAATACAAACTAGTGCTTGATTGCAATCCCGCCTGATGGTAAGCAGTGAAAAGAAAGGAAGACTGCAGTTGGGCGCGGTGATGCAATGTTAAACGCAACAACACGACTAACGATGCTTGGCAGAGAGAGAGATTGATCTGGAGACCCTTCACGACCAAACTCCCGACTCAACAACATTTGTCGCATCGTACCCGGCATACATCAAAACACAACTGCTCAGTTCCGTCCTCCGTACGGTTTCACCATACATCATACCGGAACACGACGAATCGCTTGGCGGCAAGACTTAGTCTGGCAGCCAATACTATGGCCTATTACTTGTTACAAAATATTAATTTTACCAAATATACCTATAGATAGATATAGCTCACGTCTCCTTAGTTACTTTTTTACCTAGTGTGATCTTAACACAATAGATCGGACGTAGGCTGATAATAACATTAAATTATTACAAGCAGATATTTCAAAAGAAAGAAAAGAAGAAAAATAATCTTATCCGCTCAAAAAAAAAAGCACAGCACTAATCTTGGTAACCACTTGTCCATCAAAATGACTGGTGGGCAAATAAGATCATTATCGTTAAACAGAAAAACAGATTCCCTTGTAAATAAAGATTGAAGAAAACAAAAAATACTTTCCACAAATATTGTTAAAACAGCCACCCACAGATATTTTCCCCGTCTCCGTCTCAAACCTTTTAAATTCCAAGTCAGCCCGCCGCCCCTTAACTTATCAAAGAGGATTAAAGACAGTTCATTTGACAGGTGAGATGGGTGATGCAGCAGAGGGAGCTCCGGCGGTTTAAGAGAGACCATCAGTTGAAGCCGCGGCATGTGATGCGACAGTCCAGTGCGCCGGCCTTCCCTGATCCACTGTTTAAAGAGCAGTGGTATTTGGTAAGAAATCAATTATTTATATTTTATCCAAAAGTAGAAAATGCTAAGATTTCACTGTCTGTTTCTCTTTCACCAGGCTGCTTCTGATGGATAGCTAGACAGTTCAAATGTTCATTTCTGTTGCCACTATTAAAAGACATAGTATAAGTTCAGTAAACCTATAATCACGAGCACAGAACAGAAATGTATAATGTGTAATTGGATTAATGCATACAATGAACGTAGTTCTTCAGAATCGTTTATTAGATCGATTTATTTATTTCTCCATATTTATGTTTTGTAATTTACATAGTGTACATAATTGAGAGTATTCTAAATAATTAAACATATGTAAAAAACTGTCATTCTTCCGCGTCTTCTTTGTCGGTACAGTGAAAATAAAGCAAAATGAACGAAATACCCAATAAGTTAGACCCTTACACGTGTGCGCCACTCTGAGTGCGTAGATTAATAACGTGACCATAATTTTCTTACACAATCAGTTTTAATAAATTAATTATGATGTATTTTTTATCATTGTTCCTCCCAACCAAAGCACCAGACATATATTTCTTGGCCGGTAGAGAATGCCCGAGGCATGAAGTACGCTGTACCTTTTTCGTGCGAAATGTTTAAATAAATGGACAAACATGTTTAGTAGATAAAGACAAAAATTCTGTGTATGTATTTTTTTTTATACCTAGTTATAAAGTAGTACTTAACCGCAATCATGCCTAAAGGTAAGCAGTGATGCAATAGTTGTTGGTAAAGTAGACGCTTCGTCCGGATAGTAGTGGTGTCAACAATGTAAGAGTGGATACTCGTCGTACGACGGGTCGTCCGACGATGGTTCGGAGATGGGGAAATTAAGTCATGCAATTCCACCGCACACTCTCCAAAATGCATCCTATAGAAAACAGGCAGGATGGTTACTCATCGCCTATATTCACTACACACACGTTTACTTAGAGGGGATTGAGCTCTTAATGTATGTTATAAGTGTCTTTTCAGTCTACACCTTCATCCGGTACATAATATAAATTTCTAACTCAATAATATCAAGGAATATAACATCATCATCATCAACCTTTCTCTCGTCCCACTGCTGGGCACAAGTGTCCTCTCATACAGAGAAGGAATATAATATACACATCTCTAAAGTGACTATCATTATCATTTTCCTTAAGAACTTTAGTTTAACTTGGGACCTTCAAAAGAAGCATAAAAATACAATAAAACGTAAAAAGACAAAGATTTTAAACGTTTCGGTACTCCTGATAAAGTACTGGCCATTCTCCTTTTATGAGCGTCCGGCATGGCCTGTATAACAATTAAAAGACACATTAAAGGCAAAATTTTCGTTTGCTCTCATTGTTGTAATGCAAATAATGAAAAAATAACTTGACTTTCGTTTTAGACCGGGTTTATAAAATGAAAAATGGAATTCAGGCGAATATTTTACTCAAAATTTCTGTACCTAGCGATTACGCAATTCCTTCGTCCTTAATAGATGACATAACATTAGCAGGGGCAACAGCCACCTCATGCAATAAAATTATGTGTTCTATTTAGACCTGCTACAGATAAGCCGTTTTGAGGACGTATATTTACTGGACGCGCGTAAAGCGCTTTATCTGGACGTGCACTTATAATCCTGAAACCAGATTTTAGCATGAGTAGCAGATTCTGCGTGTCTTTTTTAGGTGGATAGTGAAAGTAGATATGTTATATTTTTTTAAAATATTATTTATAAATAAAAGCTAAATAGAAACTTTTAATTAAAGTAACTTATTTATGAAAATACGTGATAATAGTTATAATTCTAGTATTAATATTACCTGCGTATAAGAAAAATGTAGGTACGTACTTACTACTTAAAATTCAGGCCAAGTACAAAATATTACAGAACATTTCAGTGGCAGATGTTAAGCATAATTTAATAGGACGAGTGTACCAAGTCGACGAACTTTAGTAGAACAAAGGGAGACGGTATCATTTGTACGCTGTACTAAAATTCATCTGACAAAGAATAGTGTACGGAATTACTAATTCAGTAGTTTAGTCCCCAGATCGAGGCATAAAGGGAATATCTCGTCTTGAAGGGATATAACCTGCGAGTCCGGTGACCTTGGTATCCTATTGTTTTATACGGCTACCCGTAATGTTACCTGCTTTATTCGCAAAATTTTGTTTTACAGACTTAAGCAAAATGAGAATAAATTTCACTGAATAAAATATGTGGAGGTGTGAAACATTTTCACCGGTGTGATGAATTTGTTCAAGTTTATTTGGTTGTAATTCGTCTATAACACGTTTTACAGGGAAACATACATCAAATGCGAACTTAGTATTTTATGTGTTTGTTCGAATTTACAGAAATACTGTTTTAGTTTATCTGCGACATAAAATGAATGTACTCCCAGAATTTGAAGTTTTCAGAACCAAAATACATTGTTGGTATCAATATCATTTCTTCTTGTATGATAATTTAACAAACAAATAAATTCCACTTTTTGAACAGCTTAACTTAATTTTTATGACTAGTAATATAAATAATAATAAATGATCTAATAACTTTTATTTACATTTGATAGTAAGTAACGTGAATGTTCGTTCTTATATAATTATGTCAGGTAAACCACCTTCACAACACACACGCACGTATCTATTATTTGCACGCGACAAAGTGTACCTCCACTAAGTGCGGGGGACAAAGCAAAAAGAGAAGGCTGATAATATTAACAATGATTTTTTTCAGGCATTTCCAACACATCTAGTTTTGTGTTAAAGTTAAAAGTTTTACAGAAAAAAAATGATGTTGGGTCAAGGTAACCAAATTGTTATCAATATTGTAAAAGTTTTTTGCGTGATATATCTAATCCCAACCCACAACGCTTCCCATAAGGTCATAGCCACATATTTCCCGCTCGTCGCTGTGCTCCCATTCCACGTCAACAATAAACACTTACATTAAGTATTCAATGCGCAAAGCGTAATATCCGTCTGCTTGAGTGTATTTCTAGGTTATTTTTAGATATTAACCTTATTTTTTGTTTCAGAACGGCGGTGCAGCGGACGGATTAGATATGAACGTCGGCTACGCTTGGAGAAAGGGATATACAGGGAAAGGCGTCGTTATTACCATCCTGGACGATGGAATTCAACCTAATCATCCAGACTTATCACAAAATTATGTAAATATATTTCATATATCCTAAAAGTATACTGAAACACACATTAATCAAGACAGCTAAGAACTGTCAAATAAAAACCCAATTTCGAACAAAGCGATTTCTCTTTACCACCCATATATTATGTAACTTAAGTGTATTGAACGGGAATCCCTATATTGTAGGATCCTGCAGCATCGACGGACATAAATGGGAACGACACGGACCCGACCCCGCAGGACAATGGCGACAATAAACACGGTACCCGGTGCGCGGGCGAGGTGGCTGCGGTCGCCTATAACAGATACTGCGGCGTCGGCATAGCTTACAATGCCAGCATCGGAGGCATCAGGATGCTCGACGGTCTTGTTAACGACGCAGTGGAGGCACAGGCACTCGGCTTCAACACACATCACATAGATATCTATAGCGCGTCGTGGGGGCCCGAGGATGACGGAAAAACGGTCGACGGCCCCGGCCCTTTGGCGAGAAGGTATTGTCTAATTGCATGCGATTTAGAGAAATGGTTACAGGCGAGCTCATTAAAAAGTGCTTTGTTTCAGGGCGTTTATAAATGGTGTGACGAACGGAAGAGGAGGGAAAGGATCTATTTTTATATGGGCATCGGGAAATGGGGGCAAGCACACAGACTCCTGCAATTGTGATGGATATGCAAATAGTATATTCACTATTTCAATTTCAAGTGCTACGCAGGGGGGATATAAACCATGGTATTTAGAAGAATGCTCATCAACAATAGCTTCAACTTATAGTTCAGGAACCCCAGGCCGAGACAAAAGCGTTACTACGGTAGATATGGATGTGCAATTAAGACCTGACCATATTTGCACTGTGGACCACACTGGCACATCAGCCTCGGCGCCATTAGCCGCTGGTATTTGTGCTTTAGCCTTAGAAGCAAATGCATTGCTGACGTGGCGGGACATGCAACACCTTATCGTAATGACGTCTCGGTCACAACCATTGGAGAAGGAAGAAGGATGGATCGTAAATGGTGTAAAAAGAAAAGTAAGTCATAAGTTTGGCTACGGACTAATGGATGCCGCTCAGATGGTAACATTAGCCGAACAATGGACAAGCGTACCCCCTCAGCACATTTGTAAGTCACAAGAAATAAACGAGGACAAGTCTATTGAAACATCTTTCGGTTATACTATATCAGTGCACATGGATGTGAATGGGTGCAGCG
Source organism: Sesamia inferens (assembly GCA_037179545.1). Classification (NCBI taxonomy): domain Eukaryota; kingdom Metazoa; phylum Arthropoda; class Insecta; order Lepidoptera; family Noctuidae; genus Sesamia; species Sesamia inferens. Next base: position 26,685,344 of record CM073933.1, on the reverse strand, counting down.
GAACGATGAACGAGGTCAGATTTTTGGAACACGTTCAATGTAAAATTTCTCTGAGCTTTTTCCCTAGAGGAAATTTACGGATATTGCTTACGTCGCCGATGGGAACTACTTCCACCCTATTATTCGAAAGGACGTATGACGCAACGAGTTCTAACTTCGACGATTGGCCGTTTTTAAGTGTCCATTTTTGGGGAGAAAGTGCCGAAGGGCGTTGGACCCTTCAGATATTAAACGCCGGTAATATCCACGTCACTCAACCGGGCATATTGAAAAAGTGGCAGTTAATATTTTACGGCACGGCGACGAGTCCGATACGGCTACGGAATAAAAGCTATTTCAATTCAAACAATGTTTACCAGGAAGAGAAGGCTTATCATATTAATGACGTTTACGATGCCTCAGAATACTCACAATTCCTTAACGAAATCGAACTCGGCATTTCTGATAGACGCAATTACCCCAAAAATATTCCTTCAGCACAACGGAAAAATGTTTTGGCAGATGCCAACGATAAACAAGTGCAAAGACTGTGTGATCCGGAATGTGATTCACAAGGTTGTTATGGGAAGGGGCCAACTCAGTGTGTTGCCTGCAAGCATTATCGTTTAGATAATACATGTGTGTCTCGATGTCCTCCGAGAAGCTTCGTTAACCAAGGTGGGGTTTGTTGGCCGTGCCACGAGTCGTGCGAGACCTGCGCCGGGGCTGGCCAGGACTCGTGTCTTACGTGCGCGCCTGCACACTTATTAGTGGTTGATTTAGCTGTTTGCTTACAACAGTGCCCGGATGGATACTATGAAGACCCTGACGCGAATGCCTGTTTTCCATGCGCAGAGCATTGCGACACTTGCTCTGAAAAGGCAGATATGTGTTCCTCGTGCGCCCACAATTATGTTCTTTACAACGGCTCTTGTTTAGCTGCTTGCCCTCCAGGAACACATCAAAAAGATGATTTTGGATGCATGCCGTGTCACGAAACGTGCGAATCGTGCCACGGACAAAACGAAACTGCTTGTGTTTCATGTCGCATCGGTGATTATGCATTCAAGAATCGCTGTGTACCTAAATGCCCCCCAGGATATTACGCCGACGCCCAAAGAAGAGAATGTTTGCCGTAAGTGTTATTGTTATGATAATTTATCTTTGCATTCCATTTCGTGATGAAACAGAGGTCGTCAATCTTACAAGCGCTCGGAATTTCAAACGCCTCGCTTTGAACTCTACATTGTTCGAGCGTTTAATTGTCGCCTTTATATTTTAATCTTATTTTAAGAACAAAATGTGAGTAACTGTGTTGGTGTTTTAGGTGCCCAATTGGCTGTTCAATCTGCACATACACCGTTTGTTCAGTTTGCCAGGATAAATGGATTTTAACTAAGAGTGGAACTTGTCTCCCTGCTGGCAATAACAAATGCGACACGAGTAAGTCCTTAATATCGGCTTTTTTTGCTCTTGTACCTTATATACTTAAAGTGACTTTTTGCAGGTGAGTATCACGAAGCAGGAAGGTGCAAAAATTGCCATTCGACCTGCGAAAAATGTAGCGGATCGAACGAGTGGGATTGTTTGTCTTGTTCGAGTCCCTTGTTGTTACAAGGATCGAGGTAATGGCCCTTTATCCACCTAGACCTTTTCCTGTACGGTTTCAAGTGTTCAGTTAACATGAAATATTTATTTTAGGTGCGTTGCTGAGTGCGGGCAAGGTTTTTATCAAACAGCAGGAAGATGTTCCATATGTCCGCACACTTGTAAGAGTTGTGTGTCGAGATTGAACTGCACGTTGTGTGCTGGAGCATTACGCTTGCAGTCGGGGACGTGTCGTGCGACCTGTGCCCCTGGCTACTACCCTGATGAGGGGACCTGTTCGAAATGTTACTTGTCTTGTGAGACGTGCACGGGTCCTAGAAGAGATCAGTGTGCATCTTGTCCTCCTGACTGGAGGTTGGCGGCGGGAGAGTGTAGGCCAGAGTGTCCTCAGAACTTTTTCCCGTGGCAAGACAGTTGTCGTCGCTGTCACCATTACTGCCAGGACTGCCACGGCGCTGGTCCTCAGCGGTGCACGTCCTGTCCACCACACTTTTCATTAGAGAACGGTTTATGCGTGGAGTGCCTTAGTTCCCAGTACTATGAGCCTAGAACGAGGACCTGCCGTCCATGCCACGACTCCTGCAGGTCTTGCTCAGGACCTGGGCCTACCAGTTGTGTTACGTGTGCACATCCGCTTCGATTAGATAGGTGAGTTATCTATACTCTATACGTTTAATATATTATAAAGCTGAAGAGTTTGTTTATTTGTTTGTTTGAACGCGCCAATCTCAGGAACTACTGGTCCGATTAGAAAAATTGTTTTTACGTTGGATAGCCCATTAATCCAGGAAGGTTTTAGGCTATATAACATGACGCGGTGACCAATAGGAGCGGAGCATAACTAAACCACGCGAACGAAGTCGCTGGCGGCCGCTATTGTTAAATAATTAAATTAATTCATGTTGTTATTACTTTATGCAATTAAATTGTAGATAGCTAGATGTATTTTGTAAGTTTGTGGATTATGACAGATTGGCCCCGTTTATGACAGATTGGCCTCGATTATGACAGATTGGCCCCGATTATGACAGATTGGCCCCGATTATGACAGATTGGCCCCGATTATGACAAATTGGCCCCGATTATGACAGATTGGCCCCGATTATGACAGATTGGCCCCGATTATGACAGATTGGCCCCGATTATGACAAATTGGCCCCGATTATGACAGATTGGCCCCGATTATGACAAATTGGCCCCGATTATGACAGATTGGCCCCGATTATGACAGATTGGCCCCGCTTATGACAAATTGGCCCCGATTATGACAGATTGGCCCCGATTATGACAGATTGGCCCCGATTATGACAAATTGGCCCCGATTCCCTTGTTCACAAACTAAACTAAATTTAAGTTCAGTGCATCTTTTTCTTTATATATCATTAAGAAAAAGACAGAAGATAATATGTTACTTTACATCTGTCAAATTAGTCCATGCCTAATGTAAATTGAGGTATTTTTGGTCGCCATGTTTATAATCGCGCCTAAACTGTCTATGGAATATCTTAATTTGACAGGATTAAACAAAATTATATATATTTTTTTTAATAATTACAAACTAGCGCTTGACCGCAATCCCGTCTGATGGTAAGCAGTGATTTGATCGTTGATAGCAAAGCGCGCTAGTTTATTAAGAGCCTATTCACTCAGAAAAACTGAGCGAATAGGAAGGAAGACGGCAGTTGAGCGAGGTGATGCAATGTTAAACCCAACAACACGACCAACGTTGCTGCGCCAAAGGGAGATTGATCTGAAGACCCTTCACGACCAAACTCCCAACACAACAACATTAGGCGCATCGTACTCGGCACACATTGCAACACAACTGCTCAGACCCGTCCTCCGTGCGGCTTCACCAGACATCATGCCGGAACACGACAAATCGCGTGGCGGCAAGGCTTTGTCTGGTGGGTGGTAACTTCTGCTGGCGGTCGATGTTATGGCCTACAACCGAGACTGAAAATGTCATCTTCTATCCTTTTCTTAATGAAATAGAAAGAAAAGGATGCACTTAACTTGAAATTAGTTTAGTTTGTGAACGAGAGAATCGGCGCCATTATCAGATTTCAGTTTCAGTTTCAAACGGTATTCATAAGATTGCCTTTACATATTTGCCTTATAGTAGATATTGCGTTTTTAAAAAAATGACAAATACTCATATATACAGTATGTTAAGAAAACCCTGTCCGACCCGTGAAGGTGTTGTTAGGTTATCTATAACTGATTCTACTAATGTATACAAAACCGGGCTAAAGTTAAAAAAAAAATTCCCCTAAAAAATTGGTTGTCTGTAGAACTCCGTCTACTGCCGATATTTGAACGTGACAACGTCTATGCCTATGTTTCCGAGTATGCCTTCGGGCGCTCTAGGGGTGGGGTAAAGTAGGCGTGGACTCCGTGTGGCGTCAGATTCGGCCGTTACGGTGTTTTCGAGAATGACTCCACGCCGTACCAATTTAATAGACGTTGTCACGTCAAAAGTAAATATTCTTTCGCAAAAAGAGGTAACTTAATCAATGTACGATATGCACCCTTCCGCGGGGAGCGGGCGGCAGGGCACGCGGCACGTGGTCGCATCGCTATTCGCTCATAATAATACCGGTGTTGTCACTTTTTTAAAAATTACCAAATTTCGGGGAAGTTGGAATTAATTCGCGGGAAAAAAAGATTACTTCAAAATTCATTTGTATTGGTACTATGATGATTACGTAAAATTTTATATTATATTTGGTCATGTGTTTACCTAACCTTTATTATTCTTATGGGTCGGACATGGTTTTCTTAACATACTGTATGTTGATTGACATCTAAAAAAGCTTGTTTTCTTGGTGCAATATGAGCTTTTAAAATCGAGGGAAAATACACGATTGCAGGCTATTTCTGCCACCTTGTATTCCATTGTTATTAATATTTCAAGATCTAAGATCGGAAAGTATATTTCTCCTACGTATATTTCTCCACCAAAACTAAACTCAATCTTGCTATTATTGAGAATAGTTTTAACCGCAATTGTAGGTTTAAGCAACCGCTCACGCGAGTTAGCTGCCAGACTGTCTGGCACAAATAAAATGGTTAAATAAACACATTTTTCGTTTACAGAGTGAACCACAAATGTTTGCCGTGCTGCACAGAGAGCATGGTATCGCTTTTCGTAAATAGCAATCAGACGGATTGCTGCCACTGTGATAAGGATATTGGTAAGTTATTTTTGTAACATGTTCGGAACTCAGTGCCGCAAATAAGGCCTCTGCCTCGAATCTTACGGGCAGCGGGGCGGCGGCGGCGGCGAGTGAGCGCCAGGATCTTATGCGTAAAATCAAACGGACAGGTTCTCGAAAACAGCGGCGCGGCAGCGGGGCGGTGGCGGGCAGCGAGCGGTGTACTTCTCGAGTTCAAATCTTGCGGGCAGCGGGCGGGCATCGAGCGGTGATCGAGTGTTAGGAATAAATTTGCATAAAAAAGATGTTAGTAATCGCCAGTAGTCGTGGCGGCCCAGTGGTTAAAACTCCAGCCTTTCAAGTATGAGTGCGCGGGTTCGATTCCAGGTCAGGCAAGTACCAATGTAACTTTTCTAAAGTTATATGTACTTACTAAGTATATCTTGTACACCAATGACTGAAGGTGAAGGAAAACATCTTGAGGAAACCTGGACTTTCAGTTTGAAATCGCCAACCCGCATTGAGCATGCGTGGTGATTACGCTCCATCCTTCTCTGTATGAGAGGAGACCTATGCCCAGAAGTGGGACAATAAAAAGGTTGATAATGTTAATGATGATGAAAAAGGCGTTGCCGCCAATTTTCAGACATTTCTTTAGCGAATAAAATCAAACATCTCCTCGACACAATCGTGAACACTATACTACCGCTATAGTGACGCGCGATCTGTCCGCTAGTTTCGAGAACGGGTCTTCGATGCCCGCCCGGCTCCCGCGCCGCTGCTGCTGCCGCCCCGCTGCCCGCAAGATTCAAGGCCCAAAAGCGCCGTAAGAGCTATTTTCGAATGATTTTTGTGGAAAATCCGGATAACATTGGTAGATTGTGTTATATTAGTGCTATCTCTCTATCAGAGGGACAATTTCCGTATTTTTAAAACCGCTTGCACTTTAATCTTAGTACCTTAAGCTTAAATGATTAAAAAATACTTAATGAAAAAAAAATATATATGCAAAAGCTTTAGTCGCCCCTACGATTTTTTAAAGTTCCATTCGATTTCTTTGGTCTTCAAGTCCTAATTTCTCATGCTCATCACCTTGAAGATAATTTCGTTACAAAAAAAATCATCAAAGTCGGTTCATAAACGACGAAGTTATCCAAACAAACATAAAAATAGAAACAAAAAAGCATATAGACAGTCGAATTCAGTAACTTCCTCCTTTTTGAAGTAGGCTAAAAATACAATCAATTCACATTCATTTTTAATATCGATTGTCACTGAGATGAGATTGACTTTGAACGACTTGAATTTGAACGTTTTCTGGTTCCACACCTCGAAACAAAAACGGAACGCTTATACTACCACTTTGTTGGTCGTCTGTCCGTCTGTCTGTCAAGACCCTTTTTACTCAGGATCGTATGGAGGTAGCAAGCTGAAATTTGAATTTTCAACAATACTTACATATTGAAAGAAACAGTAAATTTGTTAGGTAAAGTTTATATGGAACCGTCGGTAAGTGACGTCAGACAACAGACACAACAAAAAAACTGTTGTTGGCGGTCACCGGAAACCGTGGTGGCAAGTAATGCCTAAATGTAATTTTAATTTCCGGAGATTTTCCGGCATAATAACAAAAGCTATTATAAAAAAACAGCATTAAAAAAAAGCAAATGCAGTAATACGAGTATATTTTGAAATAATTTTTAAGAAAAACTTTGGCATAAAAAAAATATTTCCACGTTTTGTGATTTGATCCACATCTACTCTTTACGTGATCAGAGGGCTAGGTTATTTTTTGTCTAAAGAATCCGCATCACCATACCTACACCGTTGCAATGCTGCCAACCTTCTGGGCAAATTTCCTGGTGACTGCGACGCTGGTGAATTTTTTATGCCCTCTAATTATTTCCCTTCCTGCTTTATAGACCTGTGCATATTATTATTTGTGAACTTTATAAATTACGTAAATATTATTAATAAATTAAATTAAGTTGTAATAAATTGTAATAATGAATAAATACTCATCCACCTCTCGAAACAACACTTCATTTTTTACAAGGTTCTATATTTTAATCATGGCTAAAGTCTTTTTTTTTTTTTTAATAATTATAAACTAGCACTTGACCGCAATCCCGCCTGATGGTAAGCAGTGATGCGATCGTTGATTGATTGATTGATTGATTGGTAAATCGCGCTAGTTTATTAAGAGCCTATTCACTCAGAAAAACTGAGCGAATAGGAAGGAAGACGGCTGTTGAGCGAGGTGATGCAATGTTAACCCTACAACACGACCAACGATGCTGCGCCAAAGGGAGATTGATCTGAAGACCCTTCACGACCAAACTCTCAACACAACAACATTTGGCGCATCGTACCCGGCTCACATCGCAACACAACTGCTCAGACCCGTCCTCCGTACGGCGTCACCAGACATCAGTCTTTTCTCATGAACGATTAATTCACGGAGCTTTGAAAAATGGGCTAATTGGCATGTGTCGATAAGATCGCTTTTCAAAACGGATGGTCACTATTTATTTTATACTACTATTTGGCTTTATATTATAAAACGCGTACTTTATTCTTAATTTATCTGAAAAATGCAAAATATAGCACTTGTTTAATGTATATTTTGGAATTTGTCGACTCGCGTACAAATAAATTAACATAGTGCGATAACCTATAAATATTATTTGTAAATGACGATTTGGACATGACGAGTCAATTATGTGTAAATCGACTAATGGCCAACTATTTTAATTCCATTAATTGATAAAATAAACATTAGACTAAATATATTTTTTTTTTACATATGTAGGTTTATGTACATCACTTCCGACGATCTATTAAGTAAATTACGGCCACCACCCACTCCACCTACCACCTTTTTACACACTAAAACCATTTTTACCAAGAACGTGTTCAAAGGAATTAGATCCGTAGTTGACCTACCTTACATTCAGTTACTTGTAGCCATAGTAGTTCCAATGTATAGGATTTACTGATAGTTTTCCTTAACAAATACCCTTTGTCCGTACGAAGCTTTGGACGCTTTGAATGAGAAAGGTAAGGGTTGGGAAACGTGAACATCCAATATATTATGTGGTTACATTTATTTAGTGAAAGTAGTTTTGCCGATTGTAATTACATTGAAAACCGATACCTTTTGACTTTAACCAAGTTATATCGGTAAAATTAGACGGTTTTTAATGTCAAACTTTCGATTTCTCTTTTCTCGGTGATAGGCCATAACATCGGCCGCCGGCAGAAGTTACCACCCACCAGACAAAGCCTAGCCGCCAAGCGATTTGTCGTGTTCCGGCATGATGTCGGGTGAAGCCGTACGGAGGACGGGTCTGAGCCGACGTGCTGACGTGTGCCGGATACGATGCGCCAAATGTTGTTGTGTCGGGAGTTTGGTCGTGGAGGGTCTTTAGATCAATCTCCCTTTGGCATCGTTGGTCGTGTTGTTGGGTTTAACATTGCATCACCTCGCTCAACTGCCGTCTTCCTTCCTATTCGCTCAGATTTCTGAGTGAATAGGCTCTTAATAAACTAGCGCGCTTTACCATCAATGATCGCATCACTGCTTACCATCAGGCGGGATTACGGTCAAGCGCTAGTTTATAATTATAAAAAAAAGTCTCTGCTGTTCTAAATTACTGAGTTTAAAAAAACACAGATTTGCTCGTTGTAGTAATGAACTCAAAATCACTTTGTTTAAAGCTTTTTGTCTGTCGTTCTACACGGGCGGTCTGTGGGTTAACTGTACGCGGAAGGCTTTAAACGCCCTGCGGATGCAATATAATAATGGTTTTCGGGTGCTGTTAGGGTTACCTAAGTACTGCAGTGCGTCGGGCATGATCGCTTTGGCGAGGGTTGATGACTTTCATGCCATCAAGAGTAAGAAGGCAGCCTCATTGCTAGGTAGAACTAGGACCAGCGCTAACAGCATCCTACAAACCATGGCCGACAAGTACGATATGCCGGTGCTTAGGTACTGGTTAGCATTGCTTGTTCGGCAGTCATGATTAGTTTTTAAGTGTTACAAACCCTTAGTAGATAAGGGACTAACTATTGGACCATTGTTGTCATTGACTAAATTAAATTATTATTTTTATAAAGAAAACTGTTTCTTCTATCTCATGATGTTATTGCGATTGTTTGATCAAAATATCAACTAATTACATCTTGAGCAACTAACATTTGATTTGGCAGCAAATATAATCAGTTCATCGTTTGAACTTCTGAAAACTAATTCCGATAATATCCAAACGTTCCGCGGTATCTTGTTATGAGTTTTAATAGTTATAAGCAAACAGGACCTTATTACCTTAAAACTTTTGTTAAAGCGTATTTTTCTTCTAGGAGGCTGTTTAAATGGTTCATCAGCTGGAAAGCGGCGAATAGCCGAGAACATTCGCACGCACATCACCGCGTCATTCTTCATAGAAGACTCTAAGGATGCCTCGAACATTTTAGAACGTAATTCAGTAGCCTTGTGGTGCGTGGGAGCCGTGCTACTAGCTACTGTTGTCATAGTGATAATTGCTGTTAAGGTAATCTACCTAATTATACATTTTCCTTAGCAATAAAACTGTTAAAAGAAAATATATATTTGCTCTTCATCTCAGCGTTAATCCCAGTCATATCCGAAGCTTTTCAGCTTTGAAGTCTAGGGTACGCTTTACCAGTCTAACTGCTCATTTTGGCTAAACTTAAATATTCTCCGTGAAGCGACTGCCGTCTGACAACCACAACCCGAAGGCGATATCGAAGCATTGCAGTTAGACCAATTGTAGCACTTTTGAGGGCTCCTACAACCCGTAACGACTGCCACTAGATGTTCGTATGGCAACCGGGACCAACGGCTTAACGTGCTTTCCGAGGCACGATCAGACCAGTGTAAATATTCATATTCATGCATACAAATATTTGCACTGCGCGGGGATCGAACCCGCGCCTCCTTGCGCAGCGGCCGCGTTCGCTACCGCTACACCATGGAGGCTGTCAAAAATATATATTTACTGTATTCTTTAAGTCTTATAAGCAATCATTATTGATTATCAAAACAAGTTACTAGTGTGTTTTCTTTCGTTCTAAACTGGCTTTCTCACAAGATTTGTGATAAAGCCAGTTAGTAACCAATAGTTATACCTAAGAGTAAATTTTCCATAATCCAGTCAAAATTTTCTTCCACAGTTAAAGTCAAGAAAATATAAATGCCGGACAATATACCCGAAGACAGAATACTCCCAACTGACCACAATAGACGAAGACTTGATAGCCATGACGTCATCAACGACTTTGAAAGCCGTTGATAGTGTACAAATACAAACTAAAAGTGAACTTGAAGAACCAACATAGCAATATGAACCTTCGAGTCGATGTAATTAGAGAATATTATACACTGCAGACTGATATGTAGAAGTTTCAATATGCGATTCATGTAAATAGTTGGTGTAAAGACCGATTTAGATGGTACAATTTAATTGCCTATGGCTTCAATCAAGTTGAAGCAACAATAAAAGTTGCATTGTCTAAACACCATTTAGACGATGCAAGTCATTTGTTGCATCAATTTTATTGTGTGCCATAGGAAATTAAATTACACCGAGTAAATCAGTCTTAAATATTATTACCTAACTATTGTGTTATTGTATGGGCTGAAATGAATTTATATGAGGAATTTTTCTTTTAGTAATAAAAACCAAAGTTATTTTAGTACTTTCCTGATTATATTACTATAGGATATTATTTATTTTACGTATCTAATCGTATATGATCTCGTCATGCCTAATTAATATGTTAAGTATTTGTTGTCTATTCAAATTTCATCACTCAGTAAATAATAAAAAAAAATGTACGTAATGCAATTCATTATTGAAAATAGACTTTTCGCTGAACAAATTATTTCTTGTTAATTCTTACTTACCTTTATAATGAAATTCAATTTATGCTTCAGAATTTGTGCTGTCAAATTCAGATCACAAGCATTTCTTACATAAAAACTTATCGAAATACTTTGCAAATGAATGCAATTCATGTCGCATATGGAGCAAGCCGACCTGGTATGGCAGAATTTCATTATTTTTTAGGATAAAGTAATATTGTTGGCTTTCAACATTTTGAACTTTCTTACAGTCTGATTTAACATTACGATGACTTTGAAGAGTGCTACTCAATGATGACGACGAGAACCTTGACTTTTCTGATATACCAGTTTCTTAAATGCATGATACGGAAAACAACAATATTGCATCGTCCTACTAAGTCTGAATAAAAACTTCAGGTTTATCATTCTAAATGTTCTAGATGTCTCTGCACTGTGTGTAAGCAAAATTCCATAAGGCCGACATTACTTTCTATTAGAATGCACATTTAACATAAATTCTGAGAGAGAAATAAAGGAAAAGACGAGAAAGATAAGTGGTTTGGGTTGAAAGAACATTCAATTAGATCAAAAAGAAGCGATGGCGAAATAAAATCGCCTTACTGGTTTGATTATTACAATTGGGGCAAATATTTGACTTGTTTTGGTTTACCAACTACCTATATTGGTTTTATTGATTAATTTACTTTCACTTTAGTGTAATTTATTTGAATCCACCAATTAAGTAAGTACACGAAAGGATTTCAAAGTTTAGATCTGTTTTGATGAACATTGTAGAATCCGCCAGTTTTAATAAATAGCTGAAATAGTTGAAATGAAATACAAATTAATAAAAGGCTAACTTGCACTCGGCATTGAATTAAAAAGCGAAATATTTTGTGAATATCATTTTTTGACTATGTTTTCATCAATAACGCAGTTTCGAACCGATTTCAGTGAATTATGCATTGCTAAATGTGAATACACTTGAATGGATACCTACAGTGAATTATTTCCCATTATCACCCCGTTGAATTTTTTATAAAGTGTCATTGAGAATGTGTGCGTGTAAATCGGTAAATGTACAGGCGAACTAGACTTTTATTTATATACAATATGTAAAGAAAACCCTGTCCGATCCGTGAAGGTATTGTTAAAATGTTAAGCACCAATAACTTATTCTACTAATGCCTACAAAGCCGGACTAAACTTAAAAAAAAAATCCTTAAAAAAATATTATTATTTCGCAAAACCAGGTAACTTAATACATGTGTGGTAGGCAATATATGCGCGGGCGAATGGGGGCAGGGTATGTGGCACGCGGTAGCATCGCTCATAATAATACCGTCAAAAATGACGTAGTCACTTTTAAAAAGATACCAAATTTTGGGGAAGTTGGAATTAATTCGCGAAAAAAAAAAGATTATTTCAAAATTCTTTAGTGTTGTTACTACGATGATTATGTAAAATTTCATATTTTATTTGGTCATGTGTTTACCTAACATTTATCATCTTTATGGGTCGGTTTTCTTAGTTACATATTGTATAAAGTTAAGTTATAAAGGAAAGTTAGCTATGTTAGCTACATACATATGAAGGTAGGTAACACAACTTTTTTTTTTTAATAATTGTAAACTAGAACTTGACCGCATTCCCGCCTGATGGTAAGCAGTGATGCGATCGTTGATGGTAAAGCGCGCTAGTTTATTAAGAGCCCCTTCCTTCCTATTCACTCAGTAAAACTGAGCGAATAGGAAGGAAGACGGCAGCTACTTGTAAACAGTTTTATGAGTGTGTTACGTAGTCAATTCTTTTACATCACGACATAAGTAAACATGCCACAAGGTCAAAATGTAATTTCTTATAAACATAATAAAAAATTATATTGAAATGTAGTGAAAATATGAGTGTTTTTGTAATGAAGTTATAGCGAAACTGCGTTATTGTTCCTCCACGAGCGTCACTCTTTCTCTTGCTGTTTGAATTGACATAACATGGGTTTTTAATAAAGAATTGCCTAGAAAAAGTTTTGAGCTTAAGCCGAGAGCGAGTTTAAAATTAAAAAAAAACAAGACAGAGACAACTCTATTTAAAATACCTATATTTTAAGTCTTGGTGGTCTTGATCAGGCAAGTACAAATGTAACCTTTCAAAGTTATATGTACTTTCTAAGTATATCCTGGACACCAATGACTGATTATAAGGTAAAGGAAAACATCTTGAGGAAACCTGGACTTTAAGTCTGAAATCGCTAACCCGCATTGCATTGATCTGTATGAGAGACGTGATAAAAAAGGTTGATGATGATGATGATATTTTATCCGCATCATTTCTCTCTCTCTCTCTGCCTCTTTATTACATACGAGTGTGTGCGTGCGAGTATCACATACGCGACGAAGGTTCTAACGGGCACCATCGATCGCATACGGTATACATTTTGCTTGTATTTTTAAAAGCTTGCTCAACTTTAACAGATATGAAAAAGTCACTCAATGAAAAGTAATGTCGTTCTTAAATCAGATCAGCATATTTTCATGGGACCCAGTACACTGCTTGATGTTATGCATTGTTTTCATAGTAACGTTAACATATCTAAAGTATAATTATTTAATGTTGTTTTTCAAAGTAATGTACTCTGTAAATATGGTTCAATTATTACAGTAATAGAATTCGATCATGTAAATATGTAAATAATTAACAGTTGTAAATATATCGATGGTTTTTATCACGGATAATTTATTGGATTGTTTTATTTTTGACCCTTAAATAATGTTGTGTGGTTTCATTTAATTAATTTAAGGCGAATGTTAATAAATATCACAAGTCGTGGTGGCCTAGTAGTTAATACACCAAGCTCTCAAGTATGAGTGTGCGGGTACGATTCCAGGTCAGGCAAATCTCAATATAACTTTTCTAAGTTATATGTACTTTCTATATATATCTTGGATACCAATGACTGATTACAAGATGAAGAAAACATCTTGAGGAAACCTGGACTTTTAGTCTGAAGTCGCCAACCCTCATTAGCAAGCGTGGTGATTACGCTCAATCTTTCTCTGTATGGGGAGACCTGTGGCCAGCAGTGAGATGATAAAAAGGTTGATGAATGTTAAATACAAAACAAAAATTTTATGTCAGCTTTTTTATTTTTTGTTAAAACCGTCTTTTTTATTATGGTATTGAAGCTAATGCAAATATATCGTAATAATTTATATGGGACAATAGGACCCTAAAAAAAAAATAGCTTAAAAATATAAAAAAAACAGTCTTGCAACAATAGTTTTAAATAAGCTTCAGGAGAATTGAATTACCTTGATACTGACACCGATCAGGAATGAGGAGATCCGCAGAAGAACGAGAGTAACCAACATAGCCCGAAGAATTGTAACACTAAAGTGGCAGTGGGCTGGGCACATTGCCCGTAGGACCGATGCCTGATGGGGCCGACGGGTTCTCGAATGGCGACCACGCACCGGAAGACGCAGCGTGGGTAGGCCCCCGACAAGGTGGACCGCCGACCTGGTGAAGGTCGCGGGAAACCGCTAGATGCGGGAGGCGTAGGACCGGTCGTTGTGGAAGTCCTTGGGGGAGGCCTATAGGTCCAGCAGTGGACGTCTTTCGGTTGAAATGACGATGATGATGATGATGGCACCGATTCCCTTGTTTGTAAACTAGACTAAATTACACAAATAACAGGAACAGACACAATCTTGCTGTACATCACATTCTTCTCCACAGAGTACCTAGGCTAACTCGTTCATGGGTCAATGTATACAGTTTTACAACAAGCTTCCCATGGACTTTCGAAACTTACCCATTAAACGATTTAAAAACTATATAAAGGCTAAACTTTGCAAAAAGGGGTATTATAAAATCACAGATTATTTAGAAGACAAAAAAGCTGGACTGAGCTGCTCACTCTGCTAAGCATTGTTACTAAGCAATATGCGTAATTATAACGTAAATTATTGTAAACATTTTCATTTTTAATGTCTGGACTTCAAAAAAGACGATGATCCCTGAGTTAGGAAATGAGCTTTATCTAGTTTGAAAAAAAAAAGATATGACGTGTAAAAGTGGTCAGTGATCCTACTTGCTTAATAAGCGATTTCATTTCATTTTATTTCATTTCAGAGCGTAAAGGGGCCTTCCCTAGGCCTCGCTGTGTATGACAGCACGTGGCTACTGCGCCACAATCTTCCCTGGGGTCACTTGATGGGTGCATAGAGTCTTCTATGAGCCCGCGACCCCATCCACTTACCTTTTGTGGATAAGCTGGGTTAAGTATTAGGAGCAGGATCAAACCTCTCTCGTTCCCGCCCGGCGGCTTCCTTCTTGACCATCACGGTCTCACAGAAGGAAGCTATTTCTGTCCAATTCTCTGTCGCTGTCAGTATAGCCTAAACCTATCCATGTAGCTTACCCTTTATTTTTTACGTGTGAAAATGCCTTTATGCACCGTACCCGCCGCTAGCTAGGCGACGGGCGTGTATGGGACTCACCCAGCTGAAGCCGGGAATACCCACTAAAACCACTCGGTTACCCTCGAGCCCTGCGTTGAGAGTGTCACGGGATCAGCCCGAAGGCCTTATCGCCGTGCCACTCTCAGGGCTTACCGGCCTTGTAAAGGCCGGTTTCCTCGCCAAGGGAGGATTACCCTGGTACCGGAGTAATCCTCAGACGTGGTAACCAGTGCAATGCTCGTGCGGGAGCTACCCACACACGCTGGTCACACTCCGGGGCTAAAGGAGACGGGAGTTCGTCCTTCGCCTTCTTCGCCCCGCCCGTCTACGGCGGAGGGGAGCGGCAAGAGCATCCTCTTCCTGCTTCCTCTCCGCTGCCTCCTGCAAGAGGACGGTTTCGCAGAAGGAGGCAGCAGCCTCCCATGCACTCTCGCTTTTAACCATGGCTCGCACCATGGTTGCCAGGGAGAGGCTTCCGTGTCCGATGGCTTACCACCTCCAAGGCAGGTCGTTGCCCCCGTTTCCGGGCCGCGACACTGTGTCGATGCACCTGGGACAGAACCAGGGCATCGATCTCCCACGGGGGCATGCCCGCGAGGACGCAGGCAGCCCCATGACTGACTGTCCGTGTCGTGATGACCCTCTGCGGCTTCCGCAGCAGGGCCACAGGGCGCCGGGAAAGGCACTCCGTCCACACTGGGGCTCCGTAGAGTGCCATCGACCGCACTACTCCCTGGTACAGCCGACGACACGCCGAATTCGGCCCCCCCAAATTGGGGAGGAGCCGTCCGAGGGCGGCTACGACGGAGCACAGCCGCGGGACAAGGAGCCTGAAGTGCTCCTCGAAACTTCAGCGGGGATCCAGGATCAGGCCGAGGTACTTGATGTGCACCTCGACGGGAACCTGGACCCCCTCCACTCGGATACAGAGCCCCGGTGGGGTTCTGCGTCGCGAGGTGGACCGCTTCCTCCCACTCGCATCCATGTAGCTTAACCTGATCGAACCCCTGTAGATGTTATTACCAATTTACGAGTCCTTCATAACCCTTACATAGGAAGGAAAAGCTATGTTAATAAAAATCGACTAAGACATTAACACAAAAATATTGCTCCTTTGAATACATTTTTAGCGTTCATTCAAGAATCATTTATAATTCAATAGAAAAGAAGAGCTTAGAGTACTGTTTTTCATATTTATTTATTATTCAGTTCATCGTTTGGTAAATTTATTTTAACTTTTGAATTGGAAGTGTTCCTATGGCACGTTGGTTGGTTAGTGGACTGGATTTAATATCTTGAATGGTGTCTGTCCCGTCTTTGTAGTTGTACCCCAAAGTTGTGTCCTAAAATAATTTAATAATGTCCATCAGATAGATTTATAAAAAATATTGAATAAGTATTTATTTTCTTTCATTCAAACACTTAGAAAGATATAATTATTTGAAATGTTGCAAGACGTCACGCAGTGGTAAAATAAACCATGGTCACCCCACTCCGTAACTTTAATACGCTATATCTTATTTTTTTTTGACGCACTAATATTTTTTTTTAATTTCATACTTTAGACACATCTCTATTACACTAGCTTAATACTGCAGCTTTCTTTATCTTATCTGTTATTTGCTATAAGACGATAACTGAGATAATGGCGCTGATTCTCTTGTACACATACTTAACTAATTTTAAGTTTAGTGTATATTTTTCTTTCTATTTCATTAAGAAAAGGATAGAAGATAACATTTTAGTTTAGTCCTGTCAAATCCAATTTTAATGCGATTTTTTTAAATAGATAGTATACGCGCCCCAGTACAGCGCGCATTAGTCACGGCTTATACAACAAGTAAATCAATCTCCGACCACTCCATAACAAAACTAAGGTACTTACCTTAGAACACAGTGTGTTCCGTCGTACCACCGGTGGGTCAGCGCGCGCGCGCCGACTACAACGCCGTCCGGATGGCTTCCAAATCACTGATTGTCCAATACCAGTCGACACGTTAAAGTTCCTCCAGGAGGACACCAAAGCTCACCAGCACTAAGAACCGTTATTTAGGAGCGTCAATCCACGCCCGACAAACGATCAACAATGAAACCACGTTTCATATTCAAATTCAACTCAATTTACAGACGGCACTGGTACGGTTTATAATTCAAGTAAATACTTCAAAAACACGGGCAACAAACGCGAAAAACTGTCCAAAACCGCGGCCGGTGGTATTTACTTCCCAGAAATCAATCGTCCAAAACGCGCCACGCGCGCGATGATTCTTCAAGGCGTTCTAGAAACGGTCTGTCAACGTTCTCTCGAAACGTTGTATCAGCGCGTCACCGATCACCACAGATTATCATACATTCCGTTCGGTCGCGCCGTCTATCAAACTCGACTAACTAACAATCGGACTCGACCGATGAACGAGCGCAAATATCTTCCCGCCCCGGACAGTAACAAACGGTCCGACAATTCAATCTAAGGGCAGGCGAGAGAGTGTGGCGATCGCGCGCTTCAAGACAGAGTCCCCCACCAGGACCTCGGCAAACCTGGGAACACCATCTGACCCTGGATACAATTTAACAATGCGTCCACGACGCCATCGGAGGGGTGGCAGGTTTGGGTCCTTTAACAAAACGAGGTCCCCGACTCTTGGTGGGTTCGTCTTGTCTGACCACTTAACGCGCTGTTGTAAAATGTGCAAATACTCCAGATGCCAACGGCGCCAAAAACTCTGCGTAAGCTGTTGAAGCAATTCAAATCGCGAGAGCCGTCCGGAGTTAATATCCAAATAAGGATACTCAAACAGGGCGTTAAGTGGTCTCCCTATCAAAAAATGGCCCGGCGAGAGGGCCTCCAAATATTTCGCGTCGGATGACAAAGGGCATAACGGACGCGAGTTGAGGACCGCCTCAACCTCACAAAATACGGTCGCGAGCTCCTCAAAAGTTAGGATAGTCTCTCCAATAACGCGACGAAGGTGAGTTTTGGCGGCCTTTACAGTTGCTTCAAATATACCTCCCCAGTGGGGGCAGGACGGCGGTGAGTACTGCCATCGTACCCCTCTGCGGGAGAGTGTGGATCCGATCTCAACATTATGCTTAACCAAAAATTCACAAACATCCTTCAAATGACGATCGGTACCCTTAAAGTTGGTCCCACAGTCGGATCGAATTAAGGACGGCAGTCCGCGACGCGAAACAAATCTGCCAAGAGCAGCGACGAACGCCTCTGTCGTGAGGGCACTAACCACCTCGAGGTGGACCGCTTTAGTAGCTAAACACACAAAAACGCACAAGTAAGCCTTCTCGGTCTTAGCGTTACGGAGACGGGAAGCTTTTACAATTAATGGTCCCGCAAAATCCGTACCAACTCCAGCAAATGGCATCGATTCGGTGACTCGATCGGCAGGCAAATCCCCCATTTGGGGCTGCACGATGTCCGCCTTCAAGCGGTAGCACGGGAGACAACGAAAGATAACATATCGGATCACTCTCCGCGCAGACAAAATCCAAAATTCACGTTGGAGGATCGCAGTAAGAGCGCTACATCCGGCATGTGCATTTTTCACATGGCGGTCCGTGATCAACAACTTCACCAAGGGGCCGTTCTTGGGGATCAACAATGGATGACGAGCCCCATAGGGGAGCTTAGCATTTCTAAGCCGACCTCCGACACGCAGCAAACCCTGATCATCCACGAAAGGATTCAAGCGCTCTAAGGGTCCCTTCAGATTGGATGTGCGTTGGCGAAGGGTTTTCAACTCCGATGCAAATTCACTCTCTTGAACTATCCGCACCCAATATAGCAGAGCGTCATTGCGCTCTTGCGGTGAGAGGACCGAAGACTCAAATTTGCCACGAGGGTTACGACAGTTGTGGATGAAACGCCGTATCCAGGCGGTGACGCCGAGCAATTTATCCAAAGAGTTGTAGCGCTCAAGCAAAAACTCCGGATCTGGAGCCGCTACAGTCTCGGTGGCGTGAACATGCACCCCTGGCATAGATGCCCTGACCACTGCGGGGGTATGGGGCCAAGAACCCTCCAGCTGTAACAACCATGGTAGACCCCACCACAGCTGGAGATTCACAAGTTCGGGCGCCTCGCAGCCGCGGGAAGCGCAGTCTGCGGGGTTCAAATCGCCAGGCACGTGGCGCCAAATCAACTGGGCTTTCGATGTCTGAATTTGAGACACCCGGTTGGCCACGAATACCTCGAGGGTATGGACTGAACTTTTCAGCCAACAAGGACGACTTGGCTGTCAGACCATGCATTTGCGGTCGGAGGCTCCTCCACCTCCCAAAGGCGTTGGAGGATGTCCGACAAGGCAGAACCAACAGCGAGGTCGCTGTCTGCCGAAGGGGGGTCTGGGACGTCCCTAAACGATCCCATTACTACATGACCCAAAGAGGTGGATACGGCTACAAAACCGGCTGCCTGCAAAACTTGTTTGCTTCCACGCAGCAAACGACCTAACACATTCACCCCGATCAATAAATGGACCGGGCCAGGTCGGTGGAAGTGAGGATCAGCCAGAGCCAATCCAGCCGACAATTCAACGGCGGCGTGTGGGGCTCGCACTTGCGGAAGCGGCTCGACCACCGTTTCAAAAACAATCGCCGAAGTACCGATTTTCGGCGTTGAGGAGGAGTGGGGGGAGAAGGAGAACGAAACCCGACCGATCGGATCCGAAATCCGCAGGTCTCCAACGCCCCGTACCGATTCCCTATGCGGTACAATATTTAGGCCCAACTGTCGGACGAGCCAAGTAGAAATTATGCAACCCTGGGCCCCTGAATCCAAGAGGGCACGCACTGTGACAAAATCACCTTTGGGGCCCCAAACACGCACGGAGGCTGTTGGCAACAGCACAAACTCCGGTGGAGGGGTTGCGCCCGACAATGGCATTAATGAAAATCCGAGGGGGGTGATTGCCCCCCTGGACCCCGGTTGGACTGAGTCGAAAAGATGGGAGGGGGTCGCCGACAGTAGGCGAGAGGGTCCCACTCCGCAACATAGGAACTCCTTCCAACTCTACTCCGAGGTGTGGGCCAATAACCGTGGGCCGCATACGGGGGAACATAACGCCCCAGTCGAGGGTATTCCATCAAGGGGGGGAGCAGCGTCCTGCCCGCCTCCCCGAGACTCCGACGGCCACCGCTACATCCTGCGGGGGGCCCCCGTCCTTGGGGCCCCCGCCCTTGGGGCCCCCGCCCTTGGGGCCCCCGCCCGTGTGCGGGGAATTTGGGCCCCTTTCGGACCCGCCACCATTGCGGTTCAAGCACAGGAGAGCGTGATGTCTCCCGCCGCAATGTGGACAAGCCTTAGCCTGGGGGCACACTGACTGGAGGTGCAGGATGTGCCCCCAGGCACATGTAACACCAGGCGCGTTGCTTGGCGAGGGCTCTTCGTCCCGCAGTCCGGAGGCCCCCGAACTTCTCGCAAGCACGCACGTCATGTCCGTCCCCCCGGCAATACCGGCACCGTTTACCTGGTGCGGGGGGGGAGTCCCTTCGGACAGCCGAGTATTGTTTGGTCGGACGGCGGGGTTGTCCCCTCGCCGCCACCGGACGACCTGTGCTCGTTCCCGGTGTGGGGTCGGTCAGCTGGTCCAGCACTCTGCACTCGTCCTCCAAAAAACGAAGCAGGTCCGAGAAAGGGGGGAGATACGAGGCGCTATTGCCCCCGTACCTTTGTTCAAATCGCCCCTTTACCTGCGGGCAATTTCGTGAGGACAATGTGCAGGAGAAGAAAAGACCACTGGTCGACCGGCAAATCCAGCCGGCGCAACGAGTGAATGGCGGTCAAGAGCGGGTTGACCAAATCCTTCCGCAATGAGGAAGCCCGCGTTGCCTTCGGTAAGGCCAAAATGGCTGCCACATGGGTGTCCGCTAACAAGCGGACGTTTTGGTAACGGTCCAGCAACAACTGCCGCGCAACCTGGTAGTTAGCATCGCTAACTATCAGGTGCTGGACCACTGCACTGGCTTCTCCGCGGAGGGCGGAGCGCAAATAAGCCAGTTTCTGGCTGGGGGACAAATCTTCCTTGGAGTCCACCAAGCTGTCAAATAGGTTGATGAAGCCCATCTAAGCCGTGAGGTCCCCGTCAAAGTGGGGAATCTCCAGTGTGGGCAGTCTCCCTAACAAAGCCGGCGGGGTCGCTTTAACCTCCCCGCTCAAAGTCGGCTCTCCCCTACGGGCAGCCAGGAGCTCTTCTGCCGACTCCGTAATTTGGTCGGCCAGTTCGTACGCCTGGTCGACATCCCTTTTAAAGGTCTCCACTATGACGTCATCCGCTGGAGGGTGTTCAAAAACGTACGCATGGAAGTCGACAACGTGTCGCTCCAACCCTTCCATGCGCGCAGGCAACCCTTCATAACGGGTCAACAATGCCTGAACCCGATCCTGACGGACAATCAGGGCAGCCGCACCCGCGAGCCAACGCAATGCGGCTTGAACCTCTGCTTTTGCCGTAGCAAGCGGATTGGGAGCCATTTCAAATTAAAGCCTTTAATTCAAATTAACAAATTAAATTCAATTAAAGAACGCGCGGAAAGCAACAAAAAAAAGCGTAAATAACTCGATAAATTCCGCGAGACCGTGTGGGGACCAAGCTAAGGGCAGCCGTTACAATCAAAATATTAACAAGTATAAAATAAAAATATTACAATGTATAAATACAAAATATCAGTGTGCAAACGGCCTAACTTAATTGCGACATAGATTAAACTTATAAACAAAACAACATTATTACTACGTATTACGTAACAAAGCAAACAACAAACAGAACAAAATTATTACTGCGAATTACATAATAAATCGAACAACAAACAGAACAAAATTATTACTGCGTATTACGTAATAAATCAAACAAACAGACAGAACAAAATTGTTACTGTGTATTACGAGCTAAAACAAAACAAAATTCAAAACCGAACTATTTGGTTCGTACACATACACGAGATAATCGAATCAACAATAACAAAACATTACTCGTAAACATAACTCGTAATTACTGATAACCGTAGGTCAATAATTTAATAACAAAACGAACTACCTACCAGGCTGTATGGCGTATCATGTCTTTGCCTTTTCCGTTCGGAAGTACGGAAAGAAGAGAACCAAAAAAAAAACAATCTACCTACATTTATTTTTACATTTTTTACTTTGTAAGATTATAAATTTATTATCGGATCCACACAGGTGTGGTAGGTGGGCAGAGATTTAATTTTACGAGTACCGACAACAAAAAATAAAAAATCAAATTTTTGCAAATTAGCCGCCGAGGGCTACCAAGATACTGGAATGTTACTCTAATTAATCAAATTAGTCAAATTAGTAACCACGCTCTGTTACCAAATGATATACGCGCCCCAGTACAGCGCGCACATTCACCGCGCATTAGTCACGGCTTATACAACAAGTAAATCAATCTCCGACCACTCCATAACAAAACTAAGGTACTTA
The DNA here is from genome assembly GCA_037179545.1 of Sesamia inferens. NCBI lineage: Eukaryota > Metazoa > Arthropoda > Insecta > Lepidoptera > Noctuidae > Sesamia > Sesamia inferens. The sequence continues at coordinate 26,662,814 of CM073933.1, read as the reverse complement.
CCTTAGGACATAGTGTGTTCCGTCGTACCACCGGTGGGTCAGCGCGCGCGCGCCGACTACAACGCCGTCCGGATGGCTTCCAAATCACTGATTGTCCAATACCAGTCGACACGTTAAAGTTCCTCCAGGAGGACACCAAAGCTCACCAGCACTAAGAACCGTTATTTAGCAGCGTCAATCCACGCCCGACAAACGATCAACAATGAAACCACGTTTCATATTCAAATTCAACTCAATTTACAGACGGCACTGGTACGGTTTATAATTCAAGTAAATACTTCAAAAACACGGGCAACAAACGCGAAAAACTGTCCAAAACCGCGGCCGGTGGTATTTACTTCCCAGAAATCAATCGTCCAAAACGCGCCACGCGCGCGATGATTCTTCAAGGCGTTCTAGAAACGGTCTGTCAACGTTCTCTCGAAACGTTGTATCAGCGCGTCACCGATCACCACAGATTATCATACATTCCGTTCGGTCGCGCCGTCTATCAAACTCGACTAACTAACAATCGGACTCGACCGATGAACGAGCGCAAACAGATAGTATTAAGTGAGCATAGACTGTAGATCCATAGGTCGCTGGCTCAGATCCGGCTCGAAGGACCAAATATTGAATGAGCGTGGACTGTATGAGGTGATTTAGCTAGTGAAGGATGCAATGAAACCAACAGAGTCACACGATAACAGTAACTATATTGTACAATAAATCTAAATACAAATGCACAATGCCACAGAAAGGAAAGAACTGATGAAAAAACATTGAAAAACGTCAAACATTTGACTTAACAAAAAGAAACGTAAAAAGTATAAAGCTTAAAAAACGAATGACTAACCAGCCATTTGCCAACAGATAGAGTAATTCAAGAGGAAGGTTTATATGTATAACACATGCACCCGTGCGAAGCCGGGGTGGGTCGCTAGTGAAATATAAAGAAAAAGAATCACTGAACTTAAATTTAGTTTAGTTTTTGTGCATGGGAATCAGGCCCAATGTCGCTCTGTAAAATCATATCTATATACTAAATACAAATACAGCAAATACATTATCAACTTTTGTTACAGAGCCTTTGGCAGATTTCCTTTTATACTCTCGAACTTTGTTTTAGGCTGATAAGGATATAATTTCCCTCGTAATTTGAAGAAAAGTGACCAAATTATTAATATACGTAACTGCCCATCTTTTTGCTCTGATAAACTATATAGCCATAATAGGAGACACAGATTGTTTGCCATGCGCGGGAGTCGAACCGTCGCTCGAGCCCAGTTTCCTATTACTCGCAAACTCTCTGCAGTTAGAGCTTTCTTCTGACGCTAACCCATAACATCTAGCCAGTACGTTTGGAGCATATTTCCGATCTGTGCTTTACTAACTTTCCTTGTACTTATTTATCTCTATGTAACTGTGCTTTGGGACCTAGGTATAAACTAGTAACAATATCTTCTAGAAGATTTCCATTCTTTTTTTTTTATAATTATAAACTAGCGCTTGACCGCAATCCCGCCTGATGGTAAGCAGTGATACGATCGTTGATGGTAAATCGCGCTAGTTTATTAACAGCCCATTCACTCAGAAAAACTGAGCGAATAGGAAGGAAGCCGGCAGTTGAGCGAGGTGATGCAATGTTAAACCCAACAACACGACCAACGATGCTGCGCCAAAGGGAGATTGATCTGAAGACCCTCCACGACCAAACTCTCAACACAACAACATTTAGCACATCGTACCCGGCACACATCGCAAAACAACTGCTCAGACCCTTCCTCCGTACGGCTTCACCGGACATCATGCCGGAACACGACAAATCGTTTGGCGGCAAGACTTTGTCTGGTAGGTGGTAACTTCTGCCGACGGCCGATGTTATGGCCTTTTTTTTATAAATTATAAACCAGCGGTTGACCGCAATCCCGCCTGATGGTAAGCAGTGATGCGATCGTTAATGGTAAAGCGCGCTAGTTTATTAAGAGCCTATTCACGCCTTGAAGACACTCAAATTGTAATGTGACGGAAACACCGACGCTGGCAAATTGTTCCAGTCCCTCGATGTACGCGGTATAAAGGAGGAAGCAAAATCTACCACCGAGAAATAATGAATTTCGTAGATTATAATGAATCCATATGAAAGTATTAACAAAAAGGTAAGGTTTACCCAGTCAAGTATTAGAATATCGAAAGTTATGTTACATGTTTAACATCAAAAGATATTTCAATTAAACAACATTATTTTCATTTAACAATTCAATTAAATCTAGTATGTAAATTGAACTGTCAAATTTGACTTCTAGAATGTTCTTCAGTCAACATTTATTAATTTAACAGCTATATCTCTGCGCGTTGTATAAAAATGACACCATTAGTGGGGCGACAATAAAAACGGATTACCTCCAGTCCTAACGATGATACGTAACCGCGAGACACACGAGCGACAAGACCTTCAATGGAATCAGTTGCACTTACAGTTACACGTATAGTAGTCACGTCTTTAGTAGAACGCTTTTAGAGACTCCAAAAGTTTCGGATGCGACTGGGATTAACGCTGAGATGATGATAATGACTGATTTATAATTTAAAATTTGAAATTTGTACGTTCAGTAATGCTTTTATGTGAATTTCAACTCAATTCGATTCAATTCGATTATCTACTCAAGTAATCTTTTCCATTCTGATACATTATATTAGAAAAACTTTTTGAAACCGTAATTCATGCATGATCACATGAAGTTTTAACACACACAATGAACCGAAACCATTCCACAAAACACTCCATTCTTCTCACCACTGTGTCCCAAACGCTACTAACTTTCGAGATAAACTGTTTCGCATCCGAAATACATCTTCTGGAAGGGAATAAATGCTTGGAGAAAATAAGCCTTTATTTCCATAGCCAGCACAATGTGTTAAACGATTGCTCCAATGTGAATGGGCCACGGAAATCTTGAATTAGATTTGGTGTTATCCTTTTGTAGGAATCCTTAAATAATGTTCACACTTTTGTTAGTGAATGGGAAGATTATTGGATGAAAAGGTGATTGAAGAGAGCTGCTTATAATATGTACTTACTGGCCGTGATATCACAGCGGGTCTTATCAGAATACCAGAGCGCTGCGACAATGACCAGTTTATTTAATGTCGTATCATCAGCATACTAAGATGGCCGCCTGAGACGCCTCAAAGAGGTCTTTGGGTTTTTTTTTCCAATGATTGTGTTTAGTATAGTTTGTTATCAAAGTAAATACGCTTTTATTTTTTTGTTTATGTTTCTTTATAACTTTGTTGTTTTATTCACTTGACTACATTTCGGTTAAATTTCAATAAATTATTTACAATTAATTAGATCAGTTTTTTAGCTGCGCATTGTGACGTCGCCGTGTATCAAGATCGTGAAAAGGGTCTAATCGGCTCCATAGCTGAAATATAACAAGAACTTTTGGGCCGTATAGGTTTAATAAAAAAGTTTTCTCTGTAAAAATGGGATAGAATATAATATAATAATCTTTATTACGCACACCATATAAATTCCAAATATAAATGTAATAATGTTACAAAGGGTGACAAAATAGGCTCGTGTTCTGCTCATCGGGCTGTATGATGGATACAAAGTAAAGAACAACAACAGGAAGGAAAGACTTTTCTTAAATTCAGTCATAAAAGCGTTTGATAATCATAAGACATTGCTTGTTGTACAGTTTATATAAATATGCCAACATTTTTGACCGTCCAAAAACATAACTAGCATACATAGTTTCTAAATACCTTCGAGCTGAGGGTCAAACTTTTGATTTTCTTTCATGTTTCACAAACCGTCCGATTTCCTCAGACCAAGGAGAATCGGAAGAAAGAAACAAATGAAACCTTACAGAGATTTATTCTAAGCGACCGCTAAATTAACCTCTATAAATGTTATTCGCTCCCTTTTTATAATTTAACACCCGGACTTTGTTTTTCATTGACAAAGGGCTAGCTGTAAATAAGAATAGCATTTGCTACGTCTATACACAAAGCCATAAAGATTTTAATAAGAACAAAGAAGTGGAAATTTATTTTTGTTGTTTGGTTTTCTATTAAATTAATACACTTGCTAAATTGTGTGAAGTTACACTTTGATCAAAAAAAAAAAAAAAAAACTGGCAGAAACCACCGTCTACTGCTGGATCCACTCTTTAAGATGGTACTCTAGTAACGTATTCCGCTGTTTTCTTCGTGGCTAACGCTTTTAGAGCAATTTGTTTTCTACTTCTACAATATTATACCTTGTTTATACGTGCCTCTATCATTAGATTTTTCTCAAAACTTAAATAATAAATGAAATATGATATTATAAAATCCCGAATAATAACCCATTTTTACCATGATGTTTAGACAATAATGTGATAAGTATTTGACATAAAAAAAATAGAAGCATAGGTATGCTTTCTTTTAGATTTTAATGTAAAATTAATTAAGATCTGCCGTTTTTTGAAAAATAAAATACACACTCTAATCACCTAGAGTAGGAGTATACTAATAGTTTTGTAGAATAAACCTTGATTTATTAATATCACGAATTATTTCTTCTACAGCCTATATAGTCCACTGCTAGATAAAGGCCTCCCCCAAGGATTTTATTGCTATCGGAGATTTGCCATAATCCTCACGCTTGTCAGGCGGGTTGGGAATCGCAGTAATTTGATATAACACAGAAGAAGCGCTGCTGCCCACTTCCCTGGTGAGAGATCCCTTAGTCATCTCTTACGACACCAACGGGAGGATATGGGTTGGTACTATTCTAGGCCCGGTACCACACGGGCACGAATTACTTACTACCTTTTAAATATTTATTTTAATACATAAATAACATCTACACAAAACTTCAATCAGAATAACTTATAACTCGAATTCAAAGCAGTTTCTCTCGCGGTTTTGCGATCATCGGAGTTCACCTTTTCCTCGGCGCGGTAAGCAGGTAGCTAGAGCAATAAATATCTCTGCGCAACTTTTAAATAATTCACACGTAACATCTGAAGGTCAACTGTTACGTTCAACCGTTACAATTTTCCTTAAACTGGCGGTTTTTTATCTGTAAAATAAGTGAATATTATTGAATAAACGTTCGTTTCTGAACATAATGTATGATAATAATAGATTATTTCTGTAACTTATTACGGTACGTTGCGTTTTAAGATGCCTTTTTATGGCAGCAGGGAGGCAAAACATAGCCTGTAAAAATGGTTTTGATATACTAATTATAAACTGAGTATTTCATTTTTATAGAAACGATTGCGAGTCCGCTTAATAATCGCCTACTCGTAAAGAAAAAAATATAATACACTAAAGAGCCTCGTACTTAAAAATGATGAATTTAAAACAATGTTTTCCTGCTGTCAATGTAAGGGACTACTGTCTAAGCAGACAGTTACCGGCAAACTTATTTAATATTATGTAAAAGAGAATTGGCAATATCATCGTATTTTCATCAAAGAAAACAATAAAAATAAATCAAAGAGAGACACTCGAGAAAACATTCAGGAATTTACTTACTTAAAGATATTGAATTACGCGGAAAAATCCACCTTCCACTAATTAGGTTCGTTAGATTGTACCTTCGTCTGTACTCACAAAGGAACTTTCTTATAATAAATCAGTTTATACGGATTTTGCTTTTTACCGTAAATAAACTGCGATCGTTGAAGCTTTTTACCTTGCTTATTTTAAATACAGATAGATAAAAAAAACTGGCCAAGTACATGTCGGACCCACGCACAAAGGGTTCCGTACCATTGATTTATGAAATTAAAGGATTTAAGTTATTTGTATGAAAGATTACGCGGTAATAAGCGATTTACGAGGTATTAAAAAAAACTACTTACTAGATCTCGTTCAAAACAATTTTTGTTGGTAGTTTTTATAGTAATGTACATCATATGTTTTTTTTCATTTTCTTATTTTAGAAGTTAGGGGGGGGGGGGGGGGGACCAACTTTTTTCCACTTTGGAAGCGTCTGTCACGTAAACTATTCGAACTAAACCTCGATATCATTTTTGAAGATATATCCATGTGGGGTATCTATCCTATATAGATACCCCATAAGTATGTGTTTTATGAAAATATTCAAATAAATAAATATATACGCACAAATCACACAGATTGAGCTAGCCCCAAAGTAAGTTCGAGACTTGTGTTATGGGATACTAACTCAACGATACTATATTTATAATAGACACATGTATAGATACGATTTGTCGTGTTCCGGCATGATGTCTGGTGAAGCCGTACGGAGGACGGGTCTGAGCAGTTGTGTTGCGATGTGTGCCGAGTACGATGCGCCTAATGTTGTTGTGTTGGGAGTTTGGTCGTGGAGGGTCTTCACATCAATCTCCCTTTGGCGCAGCATCGTTGGTCGTGTTGTTGGGTTTAACATTGCATCACCTCACTCAACTGCCGTCTTCCTTCGTATTCGCTCGGTTTTTCTGAGTGAATAGGCTCTTAATAAACTAGCACGCTTCACCATCAACGATCGCATCACTGCTTACCATCAGGCGGGATTGCGGTCAAGCGCTAGTTTATAATTATTAAAAAAAAAAAAAAAATCAGGAAAAGGTCGTTTTCCATCATGACCTGGCCGGGATCAAAATCTTAATGCGGTTCACAGAATGCATCTATGTACCTACCAAGTTTCTACAGTATAGCTCTTATAGTTTCGGAAAAAATTGCTGTGACATACGGACGGACAGACGGACAGACAGACATGACGAATATATAAGGGTTCCATTTTTTTGGCACGGAACCCTAAAAACAGTGTCTTAGTCTATGTACATACATATACATATTATTGTGTTCTATGTTATTCTACTGTGGGGCAAAGCATCTGACTTCCAAAATATTTTTATCCTTAAAATTTTCTTTCTTTTCTTTCTTCTTTTTTCTTTGCTAGACTTGCCTTTTAAAGCCTTTAAAGCACAATTAAAATCCAACTTTTGTTCAAAGGCATACTATTCTGTCAAAGATTATTTAAATAATAAGAATTCGCAGAAGGTCGCCCTGATTAATCCAAGACAATGTTTGTGTTCTTTCTCTAGAATTAGCATACTGACAAGTTATATGAGTTCATAAAATTGCCTATATATGTATGTTTTTTTGAAATACATGTATATGTGAGCTGTCACGCTCATTATGGGTGGAGGCTTTTATTTAGTAATAAGTTTTTACTTCCTTATATTTCTAGTTTTAGTTCTTTTTTTTAATTTTTATTTCTTTCCTGGTATATGGACGTGGCTAGCAGGCTTATGATAATTAATTTGATTGAATGTATTGTATAAAGTCATGTGTTATTTTAAATGAACCCAGCTGTGCTGCTGAGTTTGTTACGCCACTTCTTCTTCCCAGCAAAAACACTAGGAAGCGGTGAATGGCACGCGTTTTGAGGGATAGTCTTATATGTATAATATTGACATTCAAAAATTACTGATTCTCAACCTATTTAGAATAAATGACTTTTGATTTGATTAGATAAACAATGCAATTATTACTTTTATTTCACTTTAAATATAATAATTAAATCATAATAATAATAATAAAAAAAAAATAAAAATAAAAAATAACGGCAACACGTACGTCAACTAATTCAACTAGTATTTTTTGGATTTCATTATATTTTACAATAGTTATTATACACAAGATATTCAAAGGAAAGAAAAATCAAAGGAATCAATAGAATATTCATACTTTTTTAACTAACGGATATAAACAATAAATAATTAAATGAAGAAAATCAACCGCAACTGACATGACAGGTGTCACCGTAAATAAAACTACAGGAATGAAAATAAAATAATTTAACCTTTTCCAACCTTTATGTTTACTAATTTTTGTGTTGTCTTGTGTTTGTTTTAGCCCAAAGAAGAACCATCGCTAATACTACCGATCAACAGTCTATTTCCACTACGTATAATATTATTTTTCTTTTGTTCTCTCCACCTTGACGTTGGCAGAATCATCGGTCATCGATGGAGCCATACCACTAAAAAAAAAAAAAAAAAAAATAATGATATAATCGAAATAATGTTGACAAGATCTGCCGCGAGACAACTTGCACGCCCACCATCTCCGGACTCGTTGCTCAGCTCCGGCTCGCCGCCGCCGGTCTCCAGCGCCACTGTTAGTGCTGTGACGACCCCGGCCGCGGCAGTTGCGTCGAGCTCGAGCGACGAGTACTTCTCTCCGCCGACGACGCCACCACCTGTTCGCCGACGGGGAGGACGCCGGCCGCCGGACCGCTTAGGACCTCGAGGCCCATCGGCTTTCTGCTGACTTCTGACAGGGTCCCAGCTCCCGGCGGAAGTGTGCAGCGCATGAAATGGACACAATCAATCAACGAGAACGTCATGCGCTCATACTATGGGGCTACAGAGGGAGGAAACAACCTGACCGCGTACCGTGTTCGAATGCTCTCTCTGTTTCAGGTGCTTGAGCCAGCTGTCAACGTGTCGGCGCAACGACTGTCGGATCAGGTGCGGGTCATCCAGCGTAACCATATGCTGGATGATGCGGTGCTTGATCGCCTACGCCTCGAGTCACGGAATAGTCATGTTACACCTGCTTCGTCATTGGTCGCGGTACAACTTAACAGTGTTCCACCGCGACCCAAGCACGTTGATGAAGAGGATGATGACAGGGCTATATCCGTGAGTTCCCAGTGCAATGAAAAATTGAGGAGCGCTTTGGAGGATGCTTTCCGTGAGTACCGCTTTACTCCGCCTGAACTTAGACCACGTTTACCTCGATTGCCCATGCATAAAAAAAACAAGGCGCTGGTGTGTGCTCTAGACTCTCAGCTGTCTAATTATTTAAAAGACAGCAAAGATCTGACTGATACACATTCAATCTTGTACTGTGGAGCTGTTGCGATATGTCGTGTGGCTCATGTCAAATTCCCAGAGAGTGACAGAGCCACACGACCAAAATCAGCTGTACCAGCTTGGCAGTGCAGGGTTGAACGTCGTATCGGAGAGACTAGAGCACTCATTGGCAAGCTGATTAGTTTTAGGGAGGGCAATACACGCCCTAGAGTGATGCGCTTTGTGAGGCGGGCGTTCTCGGGGACTGATATTAGTACCCGAGACTATTTGTTCCGCGTCACAGAGCGCATCGACTTTCTTAAACAGAAGATATATGCATGGGCAAACCGTATTCGTCGGTACAAGCGAAGAGTGGAGCGGTATTCTCAGAATCGCATATTCCAAAGCGATGAAAGGCGGGTCTATAGAGCTTGGGAGCGATCAGACCAAGGTGTCACTGACACGTGCCTACCGGATGATGATGCCACGTCTTCATTCTGGCGCAATATCTGGTCGGTACCTGTCAGTCACACCGAAGGTGATTGGACTCGGGATGTTGAGCGAGCCTGCGATCCAATACCAGAAATGGGGGCTATTACCATCTGCCCCCAAGATGTAGCTCGTGCAGTCCGTCCGTTGCCTAATTGGAAGTCTCCAGGGCCGGATGGGCTGCATAACTTTTGGATTAAATGGTTTTCCAGGTCGCACGCTCGCTTGGCATCTCAGTTCCAGACTGCTTTAAAGTCTGGTTCGCTACCCGAGTTCCTAACAACAGGAATAACCCACCTGCTCCATAAATCAGGTAGCACCGCGGAACCCAAAAATTATAGGCCGATCACGTGTTTACCGACGGTCTATAAAGTTCTTACATCCATTTTGAAAGCTAAAATTAACACGCATGTTGACAGCAACTCCATCATGTCTGCCTCTCAAAATGGATGTGGGAACGGGTCCCGCGGTACTAAGGAGCTACTCCTTATTGATATGGCCATTAGCCAACAGGTTCGTCGTTCCCGAAAGGATCTGTCGACATGTAGGATAGATTATAAGAAGGCCTTTGACTCGGTGCCACATACATGGCTCATGCGGGTGCTAGAGTTGTATAAAGTAGATGCAACTCTGCGCACCTTCCTGATGACATGTATGGCGCAATGGAGAACTGTCCTTCACTATCCAGGATGTCGAAATATTCAGAGGAATAGCGAACCGATAAGGATCGAGCGAGGTATATTTCAGGGCGATAGTTTGAGTCCACTTTGGTTTTGCTTAGCCTTGAATCCTCTAAGCACATTGCTGGAGGATTCAGGTCTCGGCTATAGGCTGAGGAGAGGTGGTCAAGTTATATCACACCTCCTCTACATGGATGACCTAAAACTATTTGCTCCCAACGATTTGCAACTGAGGGAGCTACTGAAAATTACTGAAACTTTCAGTAGCGCCGTCAGGATGGAATTCGGTGTGGACAAATGTGCGGTCATGCATGTAAAGCGAGGAGAGATTATGGAATCCGTGGGAACCCAACTCACTGGTTCCATAAACCTTAGAGCCCTCTCCGCATCCGAAACCTATAAGTATTTGGGTATGTCGGAAGCGTTGGGTATCAATGTTACTGACATGAAGCAATCGTTGAAGGAGCGCTTCTTTGGCCGCCTGAAAAAAGTACTTAATAGTCTTCTATCAGGCGGAAACAAGGTGCGCGCTTTCAACGGTTGGGTCATGCCGGTATTGATGTACTCTTTCGGCATACTCAAATGGACTCAAACCGAACTTGACGCCCTGGATCAGAGGGCCCGTACGCTGTTGACTGCAAATCGATTGCATCACCCACGATCATCGGTTATGAGGCTGTATATCCCGCGAAAATGTGGAGGTCGTGGCTTTTTAAACGCTAAGACCCTCCACAATCGCGAGGTATGCAGTCTCAGGGAATATTTTCTAGAAACCGACGTGGGGATGCATCGAGATGTGGTCGCGGTTGACAAGGGCCTCACTCCGCTCTCCTTGGCTAAAGAGAACTGGCGTAAACCAGCAGTGCTTGACACCAATGATCGCATGGAGGTATGGAAGAACAAGGAGCTTCACGGACGCTTTTTCAGAGCCCTACACGGGCCTGATGTAGATTTACAAGCGTCCGTGGCTTGGCTACGATTCGGAGACCTCTTTGGGGAACCGAAGGTTTTGTATGTGCAATTATGGACGAAGTCATGATGACGAAGAATTACCGGAGATTTATTGTGAAAGACGGCACAGTTGACATCTGTCGGGCATGTCACCGGCCGGGGGAATCAATAAGGCATATTATCTCCGGGTGTTCTCGTCTAGCTAACGGAGAGTACTTGCATAGACACAACCTTGTAGGATAATTCATCAGCAACTTGCTCTCAAATACAACCTTGTGGAATCGGAGGTGCCGTACTACAGGTATATGCCCGACCCAGTTCTCGAAAATGGCCATATCACATTGTACTGGGATCGATCCATCATCACTGACAGGACTATTGTTGCCAATAAGCCTGATATAGTGCTGGTGGATCGATCAGAGCGGCGTGCAATGATTATTGACATAACCATCCCACATGATGAGAACCTTGTGAAAGCTGAGAAAGATAAACAGATCAAGTATCTTGACTTGGCTCACGAGGTTGTCGACATGTGGGAGGTGGATTCAGCAATCATTGTACCGATAGTCGTGACAGCCAATGGCTTAATAGCCAAGAGCCTCGACCAACACCTCAGGAGGCTCTCGTTAGGCAGCTGGATCAAGGGCTTGATTCAGAAAGCGGTACTGCTGGACACGGCTCGCATCGTCAGGAAGTTCCTCTCTTTGGAGCCCTGACCGCCGGTAGCTTGGACCCTGTTCCCGATACCGGTGGGCTACTATTTTTTATATTTTTAAATGTTTTTTATTTATTTATATAAATATTTAAAAATGTAAATTATATGTATGTAAAATAAATAAACGAAATAATAATAATATTTATTGTGACAAAAAATACATTTTCCACTTATCGTATACAATAAAACTGCATTACAAATAGGTTTATCCCTGTCTCCTAAACTAGGCTAGGCCTGTATCTTAGGGGGCAGTGTCCAGTTATAGGGTATGCTTAATGCTATAATTATAATGCAATGAATTTGGAGCTAGTGACTTTAAAACTATAAACTTTAAAGTATGAGAATGAGATGGTGAAGAGTGAGATTGTATGGAGTAAGAGTGAGTGTTTGGTGATTGATTATGTTTAGGAAGTGTTTGTGGTGTAGTGAATAATGATTAAGTGAATGTATGTATGTACAAAGGTGGATAATACTTAAAGAGTGGATATTATTGTATTGTGTAGGTTAAAAGTGATTCCGTTCCGTGATATGCCTGATTAAGCAGCCAAACAAGGTAAGACATATGTGAGACTTATATGTGTTCTGGTGTGTATGTTGTTTGAGTGTAGATATGAGAGAGAGTGCATGTATTGTATGACGTGTAAGAGTATGAGTGGTGAGTATTTGAGAGTAAGTGTACTTTTAAGGCTGCGTGTGAGCGAGACAGTGTGAGTATGCAGGGAAAAGGCATATTGGTAGATAAATAAGTGAACTTGTATGGAGCATGGACCAGGAAGTCTATAGGTTATTGGGATTATTCCACAAATGTAAGTAAGGACTCCGTGAATGAGTAGTCTTTTTGTATTAGCCATTCAGTCAGTTTGTTTTTTAGGTTGTGAGAGTTGAGATCCATTATTTTTAGTTGATTATTAATTTTTCTATACAAATAGTAACCAAGAATATAGAACTGGTGTCGAGCGAAAGTGGTTCTGTGCTGGGTGTTGGGTAAGACTTGAATGCGTTTGGTCCGGTCCGGGGGTGGAATGGACTTATGTATCCTCATTATTGTCTTGAATACGAACAGCTGCCGTACTGTTAGGACTTTACAGTTGGTATAGAGGTCAGATGTTGGATACCTAAAAGGTTTCTTGGTCATTACTTTTAGTATGGCTCTCTGTGCTCTTTCTATTCTAATAAACAAGGTTTTAGCTGCTCCACCCCAGGCAGTTATACAGTACCTCAATATAGATTGACAGAGAGAGCAATAAATCATTTTCAGCGTTGTACTGTCGGCAGAATCTCTGAGGGACTTAAAAATGTGGATTAGACGCATGGTCCTTGAAGTAAGGGTGTCAATTTGCACGTCCCATCTCAGGCCACAATCGATCTGTACACCCAGGTACCTAACAACGTCTGAGCGGGTTATCGTGGGACAGACACAGTGGACTCTGGGGACTGTGCAGGAGTGAGCTCTAAGGGTGAAGTCAGATCCAGGAGTATTACCACGTCTTAACCCGAAAGGAATGTAAGTGGTTTTAGTAAGGTTTAACGTTAATAGGTTAGAGTTTAGCCATAACATTACTTTAGACAGTGCATCTTCCGCGTGTGCCTTAACCATATCCCATGTTGAACCACGGACTAGAATCGCAGTATCGTCAGCGTAGGCGAAAATATTGCTATTAGGGAGGTTTATATTACACAGATCGTTAACATAGATTTGGAATAGGGTTGGGCCCAGGATGCTTCCCTGAGGAACACCGTAGGATATGATTTCTTCATCACTCAGGTAAGTGTCTATCTTGACGCACTGTTTACGGTAGGTAAGATAGCTCTTGAGACTGATTTCGTAAGTTCCAGTACAGCATCTTCTGTTGACAGCTTTGGCCTAAAGCCATATTGGTTGTCGGAGATAATATGGTATTTATTAAGAAAGCGCATTAGGTGGTTGTTTAGAATTCTTTCCAACACCTTAGAAAGAGCTGGTATTACCGAGATAGGCCTGTAGTTGGTGACGCAGTTTCTGTCCCCGGATTTATGTATCGGGTGCTTTTTAAAGCATCCGGGAATACACCTGTTCTGAGACATAGGTTACAAAGGAAGGTTAAGGGTGGGACCAAAACATGTCGGGAACGTTTCAAAAGCAGAGGAGACAGACCATCCCAACCCACGGCACTCTTGTCGCGTAACTGGAGGATGAGGGACTCAACTTCAGATTCACTAACATCTAGAATAACTAGGGAGTTAACTTGAGAGGATTGGGGACTATTATATGGGAGGGAATGTCGCGTAATTGACGTGTTTACAGCATGAAGCTGTGAAGTGATTTTCTCTGCTAGTTCACTACCTATGGAATTAACCCATTCCTCCCCACTGTCCTATTTTTAGGACACTATATTCAACATTTTTTTTTTCTATGTTAGGGTTATTATTTTTATTGGTTTTGATGAAATTCGTATTTTCACACTATTTTCCCAATAAAATATATTTTTTTCGCTCTTAAAAAAGTTATCGTATTTATAATATACATATTTTTAAATTGAGGAAATTCGTCAGCTTAAAAAGAGTATTATGATTTGATTATAAAAAACCGAAAATAAAAAGTTATCAGCTTCAAAGTCCATCAAATAGATTTTTAGATCTCTACTGAATCTATTATAATTAAAAACTAAAACAAAATATTATTTGGAAGCTTGTGATACTAATTCAAAAAAAGGCGTACTATAAATATGACACTGGGAACATGTCTTTACAAGTAGCCGTGAAAGCGTGTTCGATCCTGTTACGCTCGCTATAAGTTCAAACGTGTCTATTGTTTTGTTTCTTGCAAGTGTTTCGTAAACTTTACTTTAGTCGATAAGTCTTCGTCAAGCACAACACATCTCGTAATATAAAAAATTGTGATTTTTTTATAAGATTGAGGAAAGCAAAGGAGGTAAGCAAAAATATTAGATTTTGTTTCTTATCAAGTGGTTAACGATATATTTGTTTAGTTTGGGATGGTATATGTATATATATATTTATATATATATAATATAATTTTTATACTTACTATATATGTATAATTATTGTTTATAGATCATGGATGCAGTGAGAAGAAAATATAAAAAAGCATTGATGGTGTCTGAAATCACCGAGTATCTTCAAGATATTGAAGATTGTAGTGACGAGGAGTTCAATGACTTGGAAGTTGCGATATTGCCCCCGGATGAAGTGGATGAAATGACTGATATAGAAGAAGGTAATGACGACGATATGGGAGTTCTGCCAGTGTCAGATGTGGCTGGTCAAGTGGAATTTTCATGTACAATTGATAACGTCGAGGAAGATCTTCCTACTCAAACCACATCTCGGACCAACAAGACAGTCATTTGGCGTAAGTGTGAACCTGTATATTCTGAAATTCAGCCGGAATCTAATACTGCTAAACAATGTTTAGAAAATATGATTACGGAATTGGAAGGAAAATCTGCGGTAGAAATATTCGAACACTTGTTATGTGACCAGATTCTAGAATATATAGTGCATGAAACAGTAACCTATGCCAAAAATTATAAAAATGATTTGAACTTCAATCTTACCGTGAATGAGCTAAAAGTATTCATAGGAATTTTGTTTTTCTCTTCGTATCTCCACTTGCCTCAAAGCAAACTATATTGGTGCAGAGATGATGATGTACACATTCCATTTGTTGAACGAGCGATGTCTCGGAATCGTTTTGATAAAATTAAATCATATTTACATTTCAATGACAATTCAAGAATTGATAATAGTGACAAAGCTTTCAAAATTCGCCCATTTATCGATAAAGCTAATAAATCATTCCAAAAGTTTGGTGTTTTTGAATCCAACTTAGCTGTTGATGAAATGATCGTCAAATACTTTGGTCACCATGGTATCAAACAGTTTATAAAAGGTAAACCAGTAAGATTTGGATACAAGCTTTGGGCACTGTGTGGAGTAAGCGGATATTGTTATAACTTTTCGCTTTATACAGGAAAGGATCCTCAAATATCTTGTAATACTGGTGATGGCTTGGGTTCAAGAGTGGTAAAAAAGTTGCTTACAGTATGTACTGATCCTAGTGCACATGTAGTCTACTTCGATAACTTCTTCAGCAGTATGCAATTGTTGATTGACTTGAAATCTGAAGGGTTCAGAGCTACAGGGACAGTCAGAGACAATAGGACTAAGAAATGTCCAATCATGACCAAACAAGAAATGAAGAAGCAAGAACGTGGTTATTCCGATCATCGTTTCGATAAAAATAATGAAATATTATGCGTGAAATGGCATGATAACAATGTAGTATGTCTCTTAACTAATTTTGATACTGTTGAACCTTTTGTAAAAACTAATAGGTACTCAAAGGTAGAAAAGGCCAAAGTTGCTGTGAATCAGCCAAAGCTTATTCATAATTATAATAAAAACATGGGAGGAGTGGATAAACATGATTGGCTTATTTCTAAGTATCCAATCCGCTTTAGAGGTAAAAAATGGTATTGGCCTCTAGTAATCCGTGTTTTGGACATGACTCTAGTCAATGCATGGATTATTTATAACCAGGTAAATAAAGATGAGACCATACCTCTGCTTGATTTCAGAAGAAGGGTATGTTTTTCTTGGATGAAAAAATCGGAAGGCAAAGTAAATAAGCTTACATCAGGTACTTCAGAAGTTCTTTTACAACCTATAAGATTTGACAACTATGGTCACTATATGACCAAGAGGGACAAACAAAGACGTTGCCAAGGACAAGGCTGTAAAAAAAAGCCTTTAACATTTTGTTCTAAATGTGAAAAAACACTCTGCAGTGATTGTTTCATACCTTATCATACAAAATAAGCTTTTATTACATTATTTCTGATACTGTTACTGGTCCTATTTTTAAATAAAGCTGATTTCCATATAATTCTTACCTTTACTTTTTCCTGACCATATGTTCCCACTGTCCTATTTATAGGACATGCTGAGTCAGCGAAACCGTTTTTTTTTTAATTTATTTTTTTGCCATATTATTTTTTCTTAACATATTAAGAGCCCTAATACAAGATTTCATCAAAAAAATCCAATATTTTCAATGCTTGGGAAGTAATGGGTTAAAGAAGTGACACACCTCGTTAGTTGAAGAAATGGGATCACCTTTCAATTCTAACAACTCGTTGGGACTTGTCTGCGGTTTACGTCTGTTTGTGATAGCGTTAATTGTTTTCCATAGTTTACGGGGACAGTTTTTGGCTTCTTTTAACTCATCTGCTTCATATGCAATTTTTAGTTTCCTAAGTAAATCGTTGCAAAAGTTGCGATATCGAGTATAGGTAGTTTTGAGGATTATGTTATCGGGACTATTTTTGGTAGTAACATGCATTCTATCTCGATTTTGTATACATTTTAACAACCCTGGGGTGACCCACGGTTTTATAACACGTTTTTTCCTGGGGACATTTACTTGAGTTGAATGCTTAGCGACGACCGAAGTAACAGTGTCAATGAATATGGAAGTGGAAGTGTTGACGTCGTCAGTGTTATAAATTTCGGAAAAGTCAGCATTTTCGAGATCAGCAATTATGCCAGCGTAATTTAGACGAGTGACAATGCGGGATGATTTAAGAGGTGTGTTGAAGTTAGTAATATTCAAAAGAGTAGGCTTGTGATCTGTGATTCCAGGATGAGAGAGGTAGATGGTAAGCGGGACTTCAGGAGCATGTGGTCCAAACATCGATCTAATCTAGTAGGGATAAGGTGAGTAGGCAGAAGTCCATGAGAGGCATTTAGTGATAGGTATTCGAGCGTTCTGTCATTTCTGTTGGACAGATTTAAATCCAAATTCATATCACCCATAAGAGCAATGTTGGAGTAACGAGAGATACTATTATAAAGACCGTCCAGACTAGATAGAAAGGAGTTAAAGTTAGACTTAGAATTAAGTGATGGTGAACGATACAGAGCGACTACTGCTAATTCATTTTTACCTATCTCACAGACCAGGCAATAACCTCCTTCAAAACCCAGGTTCACGCACAGAACATTGTAAACCCAATCTAGTGTACATGATAATTCCGTCATTTTGATTGCAGTTAGAAATGGTAGAGCAAGATTTAAACCCATCCAGGACAGGCAAACAGGAAGCCTTACTTAGCCAGCATTCAGTGAGAATCACAACATCATACGTGATTTTTGTCTGCTTTATTAAGAGCTGGATTTGGTCAAAATTTTTGTTAATACTACGGATCAGTGGCGAAGAGTCCATACAAGCCGATTCCCACCGGGTTACCTTTCAAAAATCAGTTCCATATTCATACAAAAGTATTTACATTCTATTTCATTAACAAAGTATTATTAATCAAACGCCTGCGCGATTTACAATAGCAATAGTAATTCTTAGCAATACCCTAAGTATCACATTTCATTTTATAGTCGTAAATTAATCAGCGCTTCAATTTTTCGTACTTTACATCGAAGGCAACTCGAGGAATCACGGCTTACCTCGATCAACGACGGCGAAAAGAGAGAGCGTGTCAAACCATCTCTTTCTAATTCTCTCTAACCGTCGGTAAAACTTGATAAATATGAGGCTACTCGCGGGCGGCTTATAGTACTCTCCTCTACTCATTAGAAAGAGACAAATTAACCACGCCACTACGAGCGTTTGAGTTCACCGTCAGTATGTGTTTCTCTATACCTAACCTACTGATGCGTGAGTTTTTCGTTTGTTTTTAATATTTGTGTTATTTAAACTGTGACGGATTCTGTAAGGTAATTTAATCGCAGATTTGGTTAAATACTGTGGATTTTGTTTGTTATTATGGCTTTAATTCATATAGAGTGCTGCTCAACAGATTACCTGCTTACAAATGAAACTTCATTTTCAAAACTAAGTTATGCATACAAGAAGCATGTTATTCAGTTAGGTCGAGCACTCCCACTCATGATTATTGATTGCAAAAGGCGAGATGGATTTTTTAAACATTTTCACGCTTCGTTATATGATAAATATACATGGATGACAGGCAGTTGCAAACTGAACAAAATGTTTTGTTTTCCGTGTTTGTTATTTTCTGATTCGAAATCTGTTTGGAGCAGTACGGGTTTTACGGATATTAATAATTTGTCTAACTCAGCCAAAAAAAACAAAAAACAGCCATCAAATAATTTGCTTAATAAAATGAAAATTAATCCCAATTTTTATAACAACATTTTAGCTCATTTTGTTAAAAAAAACAGACGCATTGCATTAGAATATAAATAACGTTGTGATTGTGTATAATTTGCTTTATTTTTGCTTAATATTTTTGTTGGTTTTGGATCGGTGTTTGTGTGGTTCGGTTTTTAACACTTTATTATTTTTGTAATTTTTTATTTTATTTTTTCTTGACTCTTATTCCCTGACAATAGGTACTTAACTTAGTACGTACTAACAAGCATGCATGTGTGGTATAGAGATGCACGTCGAAAAAGGCTTTTCACAAAGCCGCTTTTATCATACTTGAAAGACACTGTTATCAAATCATCAGTCCTTTTTTGTATGGTGAAGGTGGGGCTTTTCATATTATTCTTATCTGAAGACCTCCTCCAAGATATCCTGCAGTAGGTAAGTGTTTAAGTGTTTATTTTTTTGGACCGGCTTCCCTTTGTCAAAATTTCACCCTTCGCCACTGCTACGGATATTTACATGTAGTAGATTAAAATTACCAAGGTTTGATGGGACTACAAATCGAGAACAGTCCTCTGGTAGGCAGTTAAGTGAAGTACCAATACACGGAGATGCATCAATTTCTTGTATGATGTCATTTATGTTCGCCATTTATTATAATTTATACAACACAAGACAGGCAAATAAATCAAGAGACTTTTAGATGAGAACAAAGGAAACGGATTTGGAGCTTTATAAAACCTGCATAGAACTTGAAGTATGTATATTATGTTGTGTATTGAGAGAAGTATATGTTTGTTGCTAAGTAGTGGAGTGTGGATGTGTTCAGCATAGAATCTAAAATTTAACTCGGCGTCATAGGGGTTGGGTCTATGGGACCCGTGACGTTTTATTTCGCTTTCAGTTTTGTTACTGTGTGTGCGACGTTGCCGTTCTTCTCAGTAGCTGGAGCTACTGAGTTGTTCTATGCGTCGCAAGCAACATATTAGTCGTGGCACAACTGCCGTGGGAGTTACAGGTGCGCAAAGTTGAAAAAGGTACGTAAGACCCATCCCCGCAGTCAGTGTAACAATTTCACGCCATTTTGTTTTCATATTGTTTTACTCATTATCTGTGTTTTTATCCTTTTGTGTTTAATTTATTTTTGTTGTTTACAGTTGTTGTTGCTAATAACATAGTTTAATGTATTTTATTTTTATTTTTGTGGGTACTTAGTAAAAAATGGAGGTGGCCATTGACAATTTTTTATGCCTCGTTAAACATAGCTGCCATTAATGGCCTAATCATACACAAAATAAATAATAATTATTCGAAAATTAAACGCAGGCGATTTATAAAAATATTAGGTATCAGCCTTGTCATGGAACACCTAAAACTTCGCCAAAATGTATCAGTGCTTCCACGTGAGTTGAGACGGAAAATTGGAAATTTTTTTGGTGAATCTATAGAGGAACCTCCAGCGAAAAAGGCTAATATTCGCAAACGGTGCCAAGTATGTTCAGCCAAGAAAGACCGTAAGACGAACTACACCTGCCAGAGTTGCAACAAATATATCTGTGTAGAACATATAGTACCTTTCTGTGCTGACTGTACCAAAGATAATGATTCAGAGTGATTGATTGTTTATTTTTTCCTAAAGTTAATTTAGTTTGATACAAAAAAGTGCCATGAAAACATTAAGGCTAATTATTAATTAATAATGTTATTACATTTAAGTAGAAGAGAAAATTTTTGTTGCCATTTGTCGCTCTTTTTTTAAATTGATTTTAAATATAATTAAAACATTATATAATATTATATATGTGTTTTATTTATTCACAAAACTACTTCAAAAACTATATACAAATAAATATTAACTTCATTTTAATAAAATATAGGAATAACTTTGATTTAGTCGACGGGTCTGTGAGACCCACTCCAACGTCCGCGTAACACTTTCCCACCCCCATGACGCCGGGTTAAGTATTGTGTTGAATGAATAGTGTATAGAAGAAGGACCAGTATGTTACGCATAACAAGGTAAAAAGGATGAAATAAATCTAGTCATTTAGTTTCAAGATCTTGAAGAGACTGCTCAGAAGTAATCAGGATATGCTTATCACCTTCCAGCTTCCTCAGGAAAATGTTTCCATTGGAAACCCAGCAGAACTTGTAGGCGTGCTTTGATGCAAATTCCCGAGCTTGATGGTAGAGTTTTCTGGCACTCAAAGGCAGCTGCTCGTCGATATAAATAGGTTTTGGATTGCCAGGCATGCCTACGTGAGAGGTGTTAAGTTTCTGGTCTTTGGACCTGCCCTTATTGAAGGATCGCACAGCCGATATGACAGATTGTTTGGCACTTACCGCCATAAATTCGGCAATTATTGGGCGCGGGGAGTTGGAATTTGTAGGTTTTCCGGGTAGACGGTACACGTCTCTAATACTGAGGTTACTCACAGCTGTTCCCAACGTTTCGCAGATTTTGGTCACTGTCCTTGTGAGACTGGCACATGTTTCGGATTCAGCAATAGGCACATTACGGATTTCGATGCCAGATAAACGTGATTTAAGCTGTTGGTCGATAATCCTTTTTTCTAGCTGGTGTATTTGCCTTTGCTGTGCATCTCGTGTTTTTTTAGGACTTCTATCTCAGTCTTCATATCTTCAAATTTAAGGTTGAGGAAACTCATGGATTGAATAATCTCTTCATTAGATTTTTGAATTGCGGTGTTAGCTGCCTGAAGGGACAAGTTTTGAGATTTTATTTCTGCAATGTCGGCTATAAGTTTAGTCATTAGAGCAGTCTGTTCAGCTAATGATTTAGATATGCAAGGGTCTTGACCACAATCTTGGGGGGAATGATGACTGGAACCGCCTTGCGGAGAGCTAGCTTTGCGCGGGCGTTTATTACGAGAAATGTTTACAAATCCGCTCATGGATATGGCGGAGTTTATGTCAGGCTCTGATTGTGTGTGAGCTTCACTCAGACTTCCTGTCGCGGTTTTGGGAGGAGTACGCGCAACACTCGCCATAATGGCCAATTCAGTAGCACGGTACAATCAATATGCTTAGGTTTGTAGGGCTAGCAGTAGCGACTTAACCGATTGGAGACTCGCAGCAGTACGCGCATAGGCGCGTAGTCCGAAGCACTGGTAGGCGTCACCTTAGCAGCAACTTGAAAGGGTGCAAGTTATTGATATGAATAAATGTATAGGCGCTGTTCACTGTTGCACGCTATTAGTGACAGGTTACAAAACTCGGGGTGAGGGTAGATAAATATTGCACTCACTAAATATTCCACTTTCTTTGCAGTTTATCGTTAATATTTACACTAAACATACACACAGATACGTAGATCAGAGTTGTGGCTTTAAATTGATATATATACTGTCAAATACACTTTTTGACAGTCTCTCAACAACTCAAGTCATCATAACCATCATCTCAGCGTTTATCCCGGTTGCATCCGCGATCTTTAGCATCCTGTGGTGTGAGATTGTTGGCACGCATGCCATCTCTTACAACATCAAGCCAGCACTTCTTTGGTCCACTTATTACGGCCCAGCGGAGGCGCCATGGTAATACATTTGCTACCCACGTAACGTGCCGGTTTTCGTAAGACGTGGGCGTACCAGCGTAGGTGACTTTCCTGCAGTTTGTCAGCTATGCCACGGACACGAAGACTGTTCCGGATGCGGGAGCTCCTGATGCGGTCGTTCTGCGTAACTCCACAGATCCACCACAGCACATTCATCTCCGTGACATGCAGCTCCCGCTTGTATCGCTCAAGCACAGGCCACGCTTCACTGCCATACAGAAGAACAGGTCTAATGATAGTCTTATAAACCTGTCCCTTAACTGGCATTTTTTGTAAATATATTAATTAAATTAATATTTATGCTAAAGAATATCAAAAAAACCGAGGGCCGGTTCGATTCCCGCGCAGTGCAAATATTTGTTTGCATGAATATGAATATTTGCACTGGTCTGGTCGTGCCTCAGAAAGCACGTTAAGCCATTGATTCCGGTTGCACTACGAACATCTAATGGCAGTCGTTACAGATTGTGAAGCCCTCAAAAGTCCAATAATTGGTCTAACTGCAATGCTTCGATATCGCCTTAGGTTTGTGGAGGTCAGACGGTAGTCGCTTTATGGAAAATATTTAAGTTTAGCCAAAATCAGCAGTTAGACTGGTAAAGCAGACCCCAGACTCCAAAGCTGAAAAGCTTCGGATACGACTGGGATTAACGCTGAGATGATGATGACGATGATTTATTATTATTTATTTACACAATCATTGAATCAATCGGACTTTGTAGGCCAGTGGAAAAGTATTATAATAATAGTCCTATATTCTTAAACTCAGATGGGCCATTTTCATAATTTTGAAAAAAAAAAAAGAAACACGGCGCAACGGTGCTCCTCAATTCCCCACTCTCCTTATACTTTCAAAATAGTGTATTTCATTGGAACGTTATATCTTCCTAGAATACTTACATCTGTTTAAATTTTAACTAGAGGGGTAATTGCGTACCTACACACATTAGCAATAGCTTTCTTTATGAGTTCAACAACTTTCATTGTTTGTATTACATTCCTGAGTTGACACTTTTTGGAACAGACAAAGTAATGAATTAGTAACATCTATCAAAATCATTCAGATTGTGATTGATAGCGCGTTGGGCCATTAGGGTGCTTAGGGTTTTTGTTTGAGTTTTCTTATAGCTAACAAGGAGCCTTTATTACATGTAGATTATACGGTTGATCACTCTTATGTTTATCTACAATATTATTATTTGTTTATGCGAAACCCGAAATACGTGTCCAGTTTTTTTAAGTAAACAATCTATGTACAAAATTTCAAAAAGATATCATGAAAAATCACAAAGTTATGAGCTTGCTATTCTACTTGGTTTCTACAACAAAAATATGGTCAACGCTAATGACGCGTTGACCTCTGGCTTCAACTGTTGCATGCGCGGAAGTACCATGATCTACCGTAAGCTGTGTGGCGTGCTCGGTAACCATACTGCAAGAATTTCTAAATGTATTTGGGAAAATATAACATGGTGTAAAAATGATTAGAATCAATTCAGTTGCTTATTCTGAACAAACTATTTTCAGGTTTCGAATTAAGAAAAAATAACTTTGTATAAATATTTCTAAAGAAAGCATAGCATAGCAGTACGATTCTGTAATCATTTCATCGTAAAACCTTAGGTGATATAATGATGTAGAATGCCGTAATTCTAACTAATGCTAATGGTACTAACACTGCTGACAGTTAAGTTCACTTCACTTTACTTTTTACGATTTATACATTTCGCCCATTGGTAGAACCATTTCCTTTACGTTTTTAAATATCTTCCTCTTGAATCACTTAAAAGATTAGCGTAGTTTTAAAGATTTAAGCATACATAGGGATAAAGGGACAAAAAAGCGACTTTGTTTTATACTACATAGCGGTCGCCCGCAGCTCCGCTCGCGTGAATGTCGGTTAGCGCTGCAAAACGCAAAATAAAATATATTTGTAAGAATTGTGGGTTTTGGCCTGATGGTGGTAAAAGCTACCAATGAGATGATACACACAGTTCAACAATTTTAAAAGTGGGCATAAAATTACCCAGCCTTATTTCTTTTTCGCCAAAAGAAGTAATTTGAAAAAGACTATTGTATTTACTTATATTTGTTAAAAATGACCCGATAACGGATGGCTGTTAGTTAGAAGATTTTTTATTGGTTATGGTGGCTACTGAAGGTTAGGAAGACAAACTTTACCTGAAGCACAGCACATACCATTAGGTTCGTCCGCCCATTCTTGTCGACGTTGACGATTGTTGTGCATAATCAATCTGCGGATCATATCTGTAAGCCAGTCTGTTGCTGTTTGCTAAAATTCGATTGCGAACTCTATTTGTGGACAACTGCTGTCTCTCTGCCTGAGCTCTAAGTCGCTGCAGACGCTCGGCAACTGAGAGTTCCTTACATTTTGTTCATGAAGACGTTGCAAACGCTCCAGCCTCGACTTTCGTGTACGTAACTCAGAGGTTTTCAGATTTTGTTGTGCAAGGCGTTGCGAACGTTTGACACTCGACTTTCGTGTGTGTACCTGAGAGTTTCTCCGATTTTGTTCAGCAAGGCGTTGTGTACGTTCAGGTGAAGATTCTCCCATATGCCGTATTCTTCCTGCTTGTGCTTGAGAACTATGTTTAGAAAGTTGAAAATTCAAATGTTTAAGAAAATGTTAATATTAAATGTTAGTATAAATTATAACGTGTAATATTCTAGCTTTGAATAGAACTGTTGTTTAGCCCTGAAAAGAACTGTTGGTTAGCCCTGAAAAGAACTGTTGATAAGCCCGGAAAATAACTGTTGGTTAGCCCTGAAAATTACTGTTGTTTAACCTTGAAAAGAACTGTTGTATAGCCCTGAAAAGTACTGTTGGTTAGCCCTGAAAATAACTGTTGGTTAGCCCTGAAAAGAATTGTTGATTAGCTCTGAGAAAAACTGTTGTATAATTCTGAGAAGAGAACTTTTGCGTAGCTGTAGTTTTAAGAACGAAATCTAAAAGAATCGAACAAAAATTACATATTAGACTTCACGCACAACCGCTGCGTAGGGAGCCGACCTCGCGTCTGAGCCGCGCGGGGGACCTTACTCATAGATATAAACTTCCGCAACGAGCCGTGCAGCAGAAACAGTAACATTTTAATTTCGCTATAACTTCAAAACCAAACGTTTAATTATAATCATTTAAAGACCAAATAAGATCTACATAAACTGTACTTAGTGTTGAAATAATATATTTTGATAAGGATTAATAACATGAGTAAAATAAATGTGTTTAAATGTAGTCCAATAAATTCAAGATTTTTAAATAAAAAAATGGTTGTTGTGCCTGATTCGACACAGATCGATATAGTGTGTCGCAGACTTTTTTGTAGATATTTATAAGATCTAAAAGTAATTATAACATTTTATACTTCTATGTTTTATAGTTTAGGCAGCGGACGCAAAATTAGTAACTTTTCTAGTTGATTTTTTACACCTTGTGTTCAAAAAACCCAAATATCTTACGGAACATATTTTTTTTCCAAAATAAAATTTAGCCTATGTTACTCGTGGATAATGTAGCTTTCGAACGGTGAAAGAATTTTTGAAAATGGTCCAGTAGTTATTGAGGCTATTCATTACAAACAAAGTTTTCCTCTTTATAATATTAGTGTAGACGATCTATAGTAACGAACACAAGACAATACAATAGTAAAGTAATTATATACCATATGCCAGCTAGTCACGCCAAAATACCAGAGAAGCAAAAAAGTCAGGAAGCCAATTCTGGAGAAAGAACACAAACATTGTCTTGAGTTAATCAGAGCAACCAACTAAATTCTTACCATTTAAATAGTAGTTTACAGAATAATATGCCTTTGAAGAAGGTTGGATTTGATTTGTGCTTTAAATGCATTGTAAGGCAAGTCTAGCAAAGAAGATGGTATCTTGTTGTAAAAAGTGTCTACTTATTTCTTCATTAACAAAAGGTGGGAAGACGCTTATTTTACTTAGCGCCTTTATCTCCATAACCTCAAGTTTGTCCATAAAAATTAAAAGCATCTCAGACCGGAAAAATATATGGAAATACTAGCTTTCCGCCCGCGGCTTCGCTCGCGTGGAGATCGGTTTAAGTAAAAAAGTAGCCATTTATTTAATCCGGACTTCTAACTTTACGTCTGCAAAATTTCAAATCAATCAGGCTTAGTAGTTACGGCGTGAAAGCGGAACAAACAAACTCACTTTCCGATATATAATATTAAGATATTTGGTGTAAACATACAAATATTCCAGTAATCTCCCTTGGGAACTTGATGTTTTTTAGGACCAAAAGTAGCCTATGTTACTCTCCATCTTTTCAACTAACTGTATGCCAAAAATCAGATCGATTGATTGCTTAGCTACGGCGTGAAGGAAGGACAAACAAACAAACAAACACACTTTCACATTTATAATATTAGTATGGATTTCCAGCGGACCGCCGTGCGTCCCGAATCTTGAATTATTGATTTGCTTTGTTTGAAAAACGCGTAATGACCAGCACAAGTTGATCCCTCTTACTTGTATCACGACCCCCTCTTAAACAATCAATTGTGGTACAGTACGAGAGGGTTGGGAGGTCTCGTTAAGTGTTTCTTAGCAACGGTCAATTGTATAAAGGTTTGAAGGATCAAAGCTTGACCAGATGATTACCAAGATTCCTGAGGTTTCCTTTGTGGAATTCTGTGAAAGTGTGTCATAGCCGTATGACATAGTAAATTAAGTGTAGGTCAATACTTAATTTGTAAAGGGTTCTATACAGTATGTTAAGAAAACCCAGTCCGACCCATAAGGATAATAAAGGTTAGGTAAACACATGATCAAATATAATATAAAATTTTACGTAATCATCATAGTACCAATACAAATGAATTTTGAAATAATCTTTTTTTCCCGCGAATTAATTCCAACTTCCCCGAAATTTGGTAATTTTTAAAAAAGTCACAACACCGGTATTATTATGAGCGAATAGCGATGCGACCACGTGCCGCGTGCCCTGCCGCCCGTCGCCCGCGGAAGGGTGGTTACGCATATTTATTAAGTTACCTCTTTTTGCGAAATAATATTTATTTTTTTAGGGGGATTTTTTTTTAAGTTCAGCCCGGTTTTGTATCCATTAGTAGAATCAGTTATCGATGCCTAACAACACCTTCACGGGTAGGACAGGGTTTTCTTAACATACTGTATATACTGGCATTTTCAATTTTCCTTTTGTTACTTAAGTTCTGTTCTTTAAATTAAATATGAGGAACATTAAGGTGTTATAAATTATAGATATCAGTACAAATAAATTACGCCACAGAAAAATAAATGAGAAGGGTGGAAATATTAAAAATGGCGGAAACAAACATTGGACAAATAATTTGTCTTGATGACAAATACCGGTCGAGGGTGTCCAATAAATACGGATTCCTAAGCATTGTTTCCAGATTCTCGTTATTAATCATTTTTATGTCTGTAATTAATATAAAGATCCTGGCGACAATAGAATCTCGAGTTATTATCTTTGTGAGAAAAACTTCCCGGTGGGTTTTGATAAAGGGATTTTGATATTGATATTAGTCTTTATTCAATTGAATTAAGGTGGAGATGATTGGGGTCTTTGCTCGATTCTATCGGATTTCGCATGTCGTTGTTGTGTTATGGTTTTAATTAAGAATGTAAACCATACTTTACTAACCTATTTTTATGTAGCTTCATAAAATATTACATATGTATCCGGCGACGCGTGTAGTTGGTATGAGGACTTAAGTATGTAGTATCCCATTGGTTCTGGAATATAAATAGCAGAACCTATTAAAGAAATATAAAACTTATTCTTAGTTTGTTCTTTAACTAGCTTCTGTGTGCGAATTTGTTTGCGTGAAGTTCTGCTCTCAGCCCACCGCGTGGCATCGTCCGACCGCGCTGTTTCATACTAACTCGGGTGGGCGATGCAATGCTAGTTCTAGAGCTTATAAAAGTATATGTCTAGGTTGCTGTTAGGTGTGACGTAACACATAAAATCATTTCATTTTCTTTCTAAAAAAAACCAAACTTTTATTTATTTTATTTTTATTTTTTGGCTTGTCACGGTTTGTGCCTTTAGCCAATGTCACGTAATTATGAACTATTCATGTCGAAAAAGACGGCCGCGTGACCCGCCTTACGAGTGAGGTTTGGGGCAAAGTCATGATAATAATAATAATAAGAATTTATTTGTAAGAATATTGTTGTTACAAGGTGTTACATACAATTCACGTCCAAAATATTCTGCTGTCTTTCAGCGTACAAACATTTATGATGTGGCCACTATGCTGCGATATTTCACTGTTCTTTATGAACTATTTACTAAATGCACTTTTTCTACATAAATCACGCACTTTTATTTAGTAAACAAAACTATAAATAATTTTAAAAGTCCAATGAAAAACGAGCGTGACACTCAGCTTGACTTTCCCGCCAAAAACTCAAAAAAAAAAACAAACTTTGAAGTGATAAAAGATATCTTACATTTCAAAATTTAGTTTATAATTTATCCAAGCGGTGTTAATTTTAACTATAAACTTGAACATTTATTTATTACTATTATTTATTAAATTTCTTGCAATTTATGCCTAATTGATTAATGAATGAGAGCTAGATAGTGCTCTATATTAGAGCGCTTGCTGCATTCCCATTGAGTTTTTTCAGTTATGTTATCTGCGGAGTAAGGCGATAAAGAGACGTCACCGCGTCCCGCTGCGGAGGGCGAAAACTCCTAGTGTGAGACAATGTTAAAAAAAAATTGCAAAATCTCACCACATATGTAAAAATTTGAAAATATACAGGGTGGCATGGCCAAACGTTAACGATTGATTAAGTACCTACATGAATCTGAATGCCTGATGTTAAAATTCTTCAGCGGTTATAAAAAAAAATGCTGTTTGACTGCGTAGGTATTGGTTTTTAGTGAAACAACACTTTCCTGGTAATCTATAGAACATTACAACGCTAGGGGATTGGAATCGTGTGCTGAATTTATCTATAACAGTTACGCGTGGATGTAAACACGACTACAAATCAATCTAAGCATTGCTATGTTTAGAACTTATGTAATCAGAAGGCAGTTTATAATCGTTATGTATTTTGACTTGTAAAAGTGATTGTACAGACGACAGCACATCAAGCTGCTATAATCTATCATAATTCTTTATTAAATTTTCAACTTTATCGCTAAAGCATTAAGGCCCAAGATTGATTGGAAATATTTGACAGTTTTGGGTAGCTTGACTTGCTGTCGTTCCTACGAAATTTCTCACAGGAAATAAATCATTTATCAATATAGCTTGATGTATAGCCGTACGTTACTGTGAAACTGTACCCAAATTGAGAGTTAGGGTTATATACAGGACATGTATCTGACATCGTAACGCAAACTTCGCGAAAAGGCTAGACCGCGTGCCACCAATAAAATTATGATAGTCATTTCTATCGTTAATGAACGGTTACAGAATTCACAGTGTTTAAAAAAGCGTCGGCTCGGCCTTTGAACGTTGCAAGCGTGCCGCTGTGCGGGTTTGTAGGTATGACGTTGATCCTTGATGCGAACTCTGTTAAATCAGCTGATAAGATACTTTTTAGAGTTTTGTTTTCATTGCGCTTTGTGTAGTTACCGAAATAATTAATTTTCATTTTAAAATCTTATTAGGTTATAAAAGTATAGCAATTATGAACGGTCTAAAGTGAAAAAACTACATATACGTTTTTTTAAATCACGAAAAAGCTGACGAAAAATTCCACTACTGGTGGGTTCAAAATCATGTACTGGATCCATGGTACTCGTTTGTGCGTCGATGTCAGATACACCCTTTATAAACAGCCTGTGTTTAAAAGCCGGTGTAACACTTCAATGCTAAAACAGCTGTAAAATATTTTTTGACATTGGCCAATGACTTAAAAATTAAACAATAAGCAGCTAAAGAGGCTGTTTTGTGTTTTTTTTCTTTAATGTAAACTCCAAACTGACACTTCAATCAGTGAATGCTTCTAAATAATTAGACATGTTTTATGTAGGTATTAATAATCCCACAATATTATGAATGTTTTAGTGGCTCTTGAAAGTCTTATCATAAAAAGCAGCTCGGCAAATCCTACGTATGTATACCACTTTGTGATGTGTAATTTTGAATAACACACACGCACTCACTACGTACCTACACTCATGTTCAACCTCCCACACCAACACGCCCTACTTTACTGTCTAATTCTTTGAATTAATTATATATTTAGTATTTTTTTTTACCTTAGTCTTCTGTTACTAGGCGTTGAGTCTCCAAGCTATGGTTAAGCGTGGGTGCGTTTTAATAGGAATAGTACAAACCCCAGTTTCCAGAAAATCTGTGTATTATGTTATACATAATTATGAAATGCACAATTTTTTTATTACATGGTTTTTTTCCCGTCTGATGGTAAACAGTGATGCAATCGTTGATGGTAAAGCGTGCTAGCTTATTAAGCGCTTCTTCATTCATAAAACCTAAGTGAATAGGAAGGAAGACGGCAGTTGAGTGAGGTGATGCAATGTTAAACCCAACAACATGATCAACAATCCTGCGTCAGAGGGAGATTGATCTGGAGAGCTTCCACGACCAAATTCCTGACACAACAACATTTGCCGCATCGTACCCGGCACAAATCGCAACACAACTGCTCAGACCCGTCCTCCGCACGGCTTCACCGGGGGTGGTGTTTTCTGCTGACAGCCGATGTATAGTCTACCACTGAGAAAAAACTTTTTTATTATTATTATTACATGAATTTGTTTTGAAATTTATTATTGGTATAAAATATAAGTATCAAGAAAAGTTAAATAATTTTCATTGTGATAAACAGTTCAACGAAACTGAAATTTTCCCAAGCGGGAAACCAAACTTTTGTAGCAGTACCTACAAACGCCACAAAATGAACAACGCGTCATACTGACGTCACACGAATTCTACATCTCGCAATCACCGTTTACCGGGCAATTATCATACATACAACTTGCTAATTTCAACCATTTGGCAAGTGCCCGCCAGACATAACACCCGTCTGGTCGGAGGATCCTCCCTTTTCTATGGAGGATGAGTGAACTTTACTCCCCATTCCTCATGCCTCCAACACCTTTTCTCATTGCGTTTCGAGCTAAGCATACCTATAAATATTACGGGAAGGAATTTAAAAGGATAACATTATTTTATTTAAAGAAAGTTTTCGAAAACAAAACACAATAACATAAATAAAATTATGCACGTGTTGAAATCATTATTATTACAAACTCTTAGTGACACCAGGTACGAAATGCTGAACTCATCTGGTTGCAATAAAACAATGAGTTGCCGCCGGTACGCCAAGCCGGCGGTCTACTCTCCCTCCTTCTTACGAATTTTCGATCAGCGTCACGTGTCCTGAAGGGAGTTTAACATTTTTTACCTATCACAAAGTGCTAAAGAAAGCAAGCCGTTAAAGAACTTTCTATCCGCTCCAAAAAAATATGATTGACATATTATTTATATTTCTAAAAGTGTTTGTGCAAACCTACTTACAGAAAAGAAATCATTTATCTTCTCAATCAATCTGTCTAGACTTATTCCAACTATGCTTGGTCGGCTTCTAGTCTGACCAGATGCAGCTGAATACTTGTGCTTTGCATGAAATTGATACCTATCTGACCTCGACCCAATTATACGATATCCTGGTTTTTAAGTTTGATTTTTTTTTCTGGTTGTCAGATTTTTGATTACCCGTAATGACTGTCACACATCTATGAACGGGCTAACGATTATGTTCTTATATAATGAATTTTATGTATGTGATCCCTGCCAAACGTGCGGTGAGCCCATATTGCCGCACAGGTGGTGACAAAGATGGGGTCACGAAAGGCCACAAAAGTAAGAGGGGTAAATGGGTGCATCACTGAAAACCATAAAAAAATAAAGTAGAAAAGTAGTAGGCGGAAACATAAAGAAAATAGAGGTAACCTTTTGCCTGGATGGTAAAATTGTGAACTTTTTAATAAAACTTTGGTATACGATGGTTTTGACGATACCCTAAGATGAAATTTTGTGATAGTTAGATAGTTCATTCAACCTTAGCGAGCACTGGGAGTGTTTGACAAAAGTTGTAAAGCAATTACGAAATCGACAATATAAGTTTTATTTATTACTAGCTGGTAGTAAAAATAATATCACGGCTAAAATCGAGAACCAATTCTTGAGTAAGAAGTCCAAACCCAACGTCTGCCAACGAGTAATGGAGCGCACCATACTAGGGCATTAAATTAATGGATCGTGTTTGAAACAAAACAATACGCTCCGAAAAAAGATAGCTTAGGGGAAATTCTCGAAATTTCAAGAACTTTCACAGTCTGATCTTAGTCTAAATCTGTCAAAAACTACTTCTCATTTACCAACAACTTGTCAAGTTTCTGACATTTTTGTCGCCGAGATGA
Organism: Sesamia inferens; assembly: GCA_037179545.1. Classification (NCBI taxonomy): domain Eukaryota; kingdom Metazoa; phylum Arthropoda; class Insecta; order Lepidoptera; family Noctuidae; genus Sesamia; species Sesamia inferens. Next base: position 26,630,016 of record CM073933.1, on the reverse strand, counting down.
GGTTGCGAATACATTTTGAATAATTTAAATTACGAGTATTGGCCTTCTGATAACAATATAAATGGGACTGATCAAGACATGTCTGCCACCTGCAATAAAGCGAGCTGCAAGTAGTGTGGATTGGGGGAAGCCTTTGCCAAAGGATGAAACAGCGCAAGCTACGATAGAAACCAATCAAAACCTGTTTAAGATTATATTAAATAATCTGAAAGAGCTGATATCCTTCTTATAGGATTGGCTCACAATCGCAGTAGATCGGAAATAGTAGGAAGAGGGAAGAGATGCCCTTTACCCTGCCGTGTGACTAAACAGGCTTAACGAGTAATATAATTCTTCATGTGACTCCGACAACAACTCAATACAGTTTCGTCTACTACACAGTGTTCTTAGACCAGAAGTCGAAAGTTCGGAAGGCTTCGAGAATAAGGTGGACCGATCACTACAGAACCGGTAAAGGCTGCAGGAATCCGTTGAATGCGAGAAGTACAAGATCGGTCGAAGTGGAAGTTCTTCGAGGAGGTCTATGTCTAGCAGTAGGAGTTTTTCGGCTGAAATTATGGTCTACTAATATTTTATCCCCTCACTTAACCCTACTGCTGGACACTTAGGTCAATTTTATCTGCTAGGCAGAGGAAAATCCCCGATCAAATAATAAGAAGAGTTGAGGTCGATAGTGACTGTAATTCCCCAAGACCATTGAGTTGGAAAATTGAGAAGTGGATTAGGCAAATCACTTTTCATCCCATCCTATGGCCAACAAAGTTTGCCCTTTTAAATTTTATTATCTCGGAGGCACGCCGTCTGTTCATACCGGTACAGTGAAAGCGGGTAGCGAGACATTAAATTTGAATAATTAATTTAAATTTTTCCTCCCTTTTTAGGGACCTCAAGAGGAATAAACGGAACCCTTATTGAATCACTTCGTTGTCCGTCCGTCTGTTTGCTAGTCTTTCAAGACCTTTGTTCTCAGAAATATGCGGAGTTGTCAAGTTGAAATAAATATAAAATGGGCAGCTTTACAGTCCCTTGGAGCTTTAGAAAAAACAAGGTTTTAAATCAACGCTCTATACCGAATTCGCCATGGTACTCCTAAATAAATCAAAGCCTATATTATGATAGGTACTTCCCGTTGACCTAGAATTGTGAAATTTGGTATGAAGAAAGATCATTCAGAACAAGTAACGAAACAAACGGTGGGAACAGAAGTGGCCTAGCGGTATTTTTTTTTTTAATAATTATAAACTAGCGCTTGACCGCAATCCCGCCTGATGGTAAGCAGTGATGCGATCGTTGATGGTAAAGCGCGCTAGTTTATTAAGAGTGAATAGGTCACTCAGAAAAACTGAGCGAATAGGAAGGAAGACGGCAGTTGAGTAAGGTGATGCAATGTTAAACCCAACAACACGACCAACGATGCTGCGCCAAAGGGAGATTGATCGAAGACCCTCCACGACCAAACTTCCAACACAACAACATTAAGCGCATCGTACCCGGCACACATCGCAACACAACTGCTCAGAGCCGTCCTCCGTACGACTTCACCAGACATCATGCCGGAACACGACAAATCGCTTGGCGGCAAAGCTTTGTTTGGTGGGTGGTAATTTCTGCCGGCGGCCGGTGTTATGGCCTACCACTTAATGGTGGCACTTACGACTTGTAGGTCAATGTTCTTACCCAACCAGCACTTCGATTTGTTATTTCATCACCACTGCAAAGATTCGAAAGCACGTGATATCTACAAACCCGCGCGGACTCCGCGTGGTACATTGCAACCCACTCCCTATCATATAGAGGAGCCTGTGTCCGACTAGTTGGAATACCATAAGCTATTTATGTTTGTCATGTAAAGAAAAAGCCCTGAAATTGTTAATATAAGGTTATTTTAAACATACATAATGTCGTGGTGGCCTAGTGGTTAAAACACCAGCCTCTCAAGTATGAGTGCGCGGGTTCGATTTCAGGTCAGGCAAGTACCAATGTAACTTTTCTAAAGTTATATGTACTTTCTAAGTATATCTTGGACACCAATGACTGAAGGTGAAGGAAAACATCTTGAGGAAACCTGGACTTTAAGTCTGAAATCGCCAACCCGCATTGAGCAAGCGTGGTGATTACGCTCAATCCTTCTCTGCATGAGAGGAGACCTGTGCCCAGCAGTGGGACTGTAAAAAGGTTGATGATGATGATGATGAAACATACATTTGCTAATGGTTAATCGACCATGACGTATGTGTGCAAAACCATGTTTTCAACTACAAAATTAAGCTTAGAATAAATTTATCGCAACTATGGGCCTTCCGCAACCTCCTAGCGTGGTTCAAACAATTGCAACAAAGTGGGTGCGTTTTAGAGTGAATGTCAAAAAGATGTGCGAAGATTTTGTGGCAGAGCGCATCGTGAATCTGTTTGATAAAGTACGTGCGTAATAATATTTCGATATTTTTAAAGAAATAAATATAAAATAGGTTTTAAAAGTTATATTTAAATAAGGTGATACCTCGAGTGGACTATCTTCGGCTAATGTGTTACAAAACACCGGTCGCCGGTAGAATTTACCACCCACCAGACAAAGACTTGCCGCCAAGCGATTTGTCGTGTTCCGGCATGATGTCTGGTGAAGCCGTACGGAGGACGGGTCTGAGCAGTTGTGTTGCAATGTGTGCCGGGTACGATGCGCCTAATGTTGTTGTGTTGGGAGTTTGGTTGTGGAGGGTCTTCAGATCAATCTCCTTTTGACGCAGCATCGTTGATCGTGTTGTTGGGTTTAACATTGCATCACCTCGCTCAACTGCCGTCTTCCTTCTTATTCGCTCAATCTGAGTGTATAGGTTCTTAATAAACTAGCGCGCTTTACCATCAAAGATCGCATCACTGCTTACCACCAGGCGGGATTGCGGTCAAGCGCTAGTTTATAATTATTAAAAATAAACAAATAATTATCTGTCGCTTAAACGCTTGTTGCATTACCCCACCCTTTTTTGAATGAAAATAATTTCCATCGCGATCGGGTGCTCCCCGTCACTTAACGGACTAAAAACAGTTTATTCGTCACCAATTTCACAACTTCTATTTCAATATTTGTTGTTACAAATTGGTCGGCTCCTGACTTTGTTCAAGATTTTGTATGAATTAATTTGGTCCAATTTAAATTTCTCCACAAGAATGAGAATGATTCATGTACTCATTCCAGTATATACCGCCGTACCCGTACTGTGTACGTTTAGAAGACATTGATCACAAATGTACAGGCGACAAGACATCAAGCTACAAACACAGACAGCTTTACAGTCTGTCAAACTTCTTTATTAGATTTTTAACTTTATAGCTAAAGCATTAAGGCTCAAGGTTAGTTAAAGTAAATTGACCTGCTGTCGTCTGTACAAGACGAATCTATATACTAAATACAGTATAAAAAATGTCGTGGTGGCCTAGTGGCGAAAATATCAGTCTCTCAAGTATGAGTGTGCGGGTTCGATTCCAGGTCAGGCAAGTACCAAAGTAACTTTTCTAAAGTTATATGTACTTTCTAAGTATATCTTGGACACCAATGACTGATTACGAGGTGAAGGAAAACATCTTGAGGAAACCTGGACTTTAAGTCTGAAATCGCTAATCCGCAAGCGTGGTGATTAAGCTCAATCCTTCTCTGTATGAGAGGAGATCTGTACCCAACAATGAGACGATAAAAAGGTTGATGGTATTGATAGTACAAAAAATTTATAGTTTGAAAAGAACACACTATTAAAACGCAGTAAAATTTATGAAATTTTCTATTGAATTCTAAAAGCGTGGAGAGTTGATTATAAAATGTATATGTAATATGTATATGTAGTGTAATATGATTTGTTTTAACGAGTCCAACCATTGCACTTGATGTTGAAGGTCTGATGATGGAAGGGGTCTGAAGAAGGCAGATAGTGAGACTTTAGTCGTGATAACTTTTGTGACTTTATACTTATTAGCTTAATGTAAAATATACTAGATGCTAAAGTTAAAAGTACAAGTACATAATCAAAAATTAAGTCATAAAATGCTTGTAACACATACTAAAATCAAGAGCGGGTTGGGTCCCGTTCCGTGTAGGGTTCCATAGTTTCCCGTCCGTCACAATAAACCATCATCATCATCTCAGCGTTAATCCAAGTTGCCACCGAAGCTTTTTCAGCTTTGGAGTCTGGGGTCCGCTTTGCCAGTCTAACTACTGATTTTGGCTAAACTTCGATATTTTCCGTGAAGCGACTGCCATGTGACCTCCAATTGTTGGACTTTTCAAGGCCCCAACAACGCGTAACGACTGCCATTAGATGTTCGTATGGCAACCGGGATCAACAGCTTAACGAGTGCTTTCCAAGGCACGTCCAGACCAGTGCAAATATTCATATTCATGAATCCGCGCCTCATTGCGCAGCGGCCGCGATTGCTACCGTTACGTTACGGAAGCTGTCGTCCGTCACACGAATGTTCCCACTTAAGAGGTAAATAAAATAGGCTATATGTTACATCGAGTTGACATATTAAGTACGGAATTTCAAAATCGGCACATAAAGGACGGGGTTAACTAAATAAAGGGTTATAGATTCCAGCTATTCTATAGCTCATGCCCGTCTCGACCGCTTCAACTCAGGAAAAATCTTAATAGCGCGAAGTCGCCCAAAATAAAGCGCCATTTCTCGAGAATTTAGTTTACCTACGAATTTATTAAAAGTAGGCGGGATAACCCGAAAAATAAATACACCGAAAATCTGACATACATACGAGTATGTTTAAAAACCCAACATGATGAAGTATACGATTTTAATTGTTCTTTTTTATTTAAAAGAAGTAACGTTCAGAATAATAAAATATGTAAACTAAGCAAGTTTGAAATTTAATTAAATGGTAAATTACAAACTTAGTTCAAAAAATATTTTATAAAACTTTTCAAAAAATATTCTAATTATCAAGAACAAAATAGTTTTCCTTATAAAGTTCAGTCTTTGAGAATATTTTTTTTATATTTTTTAAAGTTATGGTTCAAAAGTTATCATTTTTCTTTATTTATCGCTAGCTTTCTGCCCGCTGCTTCGCTTGCGTGGAATTCCGTTATACCGCGTTTTATAGATTTTCCCGTGAGAATTTTTTTCCCGAATAAAAAGTACCCTATTATTTAATCCGGACTTCTAACATTACGTCTGCAAAATGTCAAAGCAATCGGTTCAGTAGTTACGGCGTGAAATCAGAACAAACAAACTCAACCTCCGATTTATAATATTTGTAAGGATTTATATTTACTTTTAGAGCGAGTATGTTACGTATCGGTACCAACACATGTCCCCTCAACGTGACCAGCACCGTGTCACGAGGCCCAAATCAGCCGAATCAGGATATTATACCTATTTTCATGCAACTGAAGCTATGCGGAGTATTACAACATCCCAACGGCTGAGTCGTCTCCTCGTGTCGCCGCCTCGTGCCCAGCCGCGAATCGCTAAATCATCAGTCACCCCATTAGACGTCACCACGATAAAACACATATATAGAGGAATCTCGAGATGCAGGGGCGATTATTAAGCGTTAGACATAATGTAGGATAGTAGAGTGTAGCAGTGTCGTCCTAACATCGGAGGCATTCGCACTTAGGTTAAGTAGATTTAAGAGTTACCATGTAATGTAACTATAATAAACGTAGTATAAGTGATTATCGTTTCCATTTGCACCCTCCGTCGTGGCCGAAAATGTAATTGGCGCAGTCGGTAGGATACTCGCGGGACGGTTCGCGAGCGCGTTAAAATTATCTAATATCGGTATTTGTGATCGCGAGCTACCCGGGTCGCTATCAAGCACTGTACGAGTATCCAGAATCTACGTGAAGCCACAGCAGAGGATATCCACACATCGATAGCGCAATTGGAATCAAAAATCATCCAACGTAAAAAAAAAAGCATAAAGAAGAAAATATAGTAATATATTATAATTAGAATAATTTAGTACGCAGAATAACTACCCCGCCGGCGCAGGCCCATCATACGGCGCAGCATCCAGGAAGTCTTCCTCCTCCAGAGCCACCAGAAGCAGATGACACCGATAAATATGAGCAACGCCCAAGGCATTCGCGAAAAGGTGCAGATCAGCAGCAAGCTACCCAGGAAAGCCTCTTATAGCCATTATCCTCCGAATTAGAAAACTGGCGCAACTGAAGACGTATCCAGGCATCATCACAACGAAGAAAACCATGTTCATGTAAGTCCTTGAACCCTTCTTCAAATGTTGCTACCTTGTCCTTCCCTTTTATCTATATTATATTTATTAATAACCTATATTATATTTATTAATAACCTATATTATATTTATTAATAACCTATATTATATTATAATTATTAAGACAAGATTTTCATCCACAAGAAAGTAGGACGAAATCTGTCTCTTTCAGACCGATAAATAGGACTATTCTGAGTATTACAACCACGTTCAAAACGACCCAAATTATTACCAATACGTACAGGATAACTCTCAATCGCTACTTACTACTACTTAATCGCTAACGCTAAATGCCTAGACGCTCCACAACCGTATACTTCTTCTAAAACCGATCAGAATATCTAGTCTATGCTCGCGTAACTAGTAAGCATAACCATTCCATTACTATCCCCATATCCATATCCATTATTATTCCCGCGTTTTAGTGAATTTAATAACCCCGTAAATGTTAAGTTGTTCATCTATAGATTTCATAACTACACACATCAAAAGTGTCTAGGGATCAACATATATTTTTGCAATAACTTTTCTCCTGATTGATATTAATTAAAATTTTCTTTAAGGATTCATCAAATAAAGTGTTTTCGTTTGTCACAGTAACGATAAACCAAGTCACCTTTGCATTAATAAAGAAATTCGCCATTTTCATAATAAAGGGATATTTGACATTTGAATCACTAACACAAAAGTTCGAAAAAAAAGACTGAAATAACAGTTTTCTCTAAAATTTTATTGGGTAACTTAAACAATTAATAATCCGTGTTTCTACCGCGAACACTAACAACACAAGAACATCGGTTTGGCATACTCAAAATGAGTTCATCCAAATCACGCTGTGGAATGGCCGCCCATGTTCGTTGCAACAACAAAAAAGGTCTTCTTGCGACTGGATACCCTCCATATTCGGCAGAGCTCTTCTCTGTAGCATATCCCATGCATGCTCAATCGGGTTCAAGTCTGGCGACTGAGCAGGCCAGGGCAGGACATTGATGTTAGCTGCGGCGAGAGTCTGTCTTACAACTCTTGCGGTGTGCGGTCGTGCATTATCATGCATTAACTGAAATAAGGGACCGATTTGCACTTGTAGAGGAACGATGACGTCTGATACAATCGTCTCAGCATAAATTTGAGCGTTGAGGTTGCCTCTTATCCAAATCAACTCAGTTCTTCCGCCGATCCAAATACCCGCCCATACCATGATGGTTCCACTACTATAAGGATGGACTTCCTGGCAGGATTTTAATCGCTGTTGGCGTCCAGGGGTTCTCCAGTGTCGTATACGTCTTGTATCCGGTCTCATACCAAAACGAGACTCATCAGAAAAGCACACGAAACGCCATTGTTCTTCTGCCCAATTTCTGTGTTCAAGAGCCCATTGATATCGAATCCTACGATTGTGCATTGCTATAGGTGGTACCCGTAGCGGTCTTCGGGAATGAAGGTTCACTTCATGCAAGCGGTTTCTGACTGTTTGGTCGCTAATTAAGTTCCCTGAAGAGTGATGAAGCCTCACGGCTAACATCATGGCGGTTATTGTTGGAGCTCTTCGAGTTAAGATTTGAATGTATCGGCCTTGTCTCCGTGTGGTGCAGCGATACCGTCCTCCATGGCGCTCAGCCACGGTACCAGTGCTTCGGTAACGTGTCCAAAGTCGACTGCTAACACTCTGACTTGTATTCAGAGCTAAAGCCACAGTACGTTGCCGGGAACCAGCTTCTATCATTCCCACGGCTCTGAGCATTTCTTCCCTGCTTAAATGACGTCGCCGCTCCATAATAACGTTGGTTTTAATCAGTAGTAGGGAAACAGTAGCACTAATAATGTCTTCAATGCGTTGTATGTTTTTATAGGGAAAATATTGACAGCTGATTTTCATCTTTTACTCGAATTTGATTCACAGTTCCTGATTCAAATTATGAAATGCACCAAAAAGGATCCATATAAATTTATAAAATCATAAATTTATTACAAAGCCACATCTCAATCTCAAGAAATCCGCATAAAAATGCTTGATCCCTAGACACTTTTGATGTGTGTATTTCGATGGTCTAGAATTACTTACCGGAACACAGATTATAGATTTTTGCTACCATACCTACTCATACATTTATGTACGTTTTAATGTAGAAAACCTAATTATCATGAAACCATTCCCGTAATTATGTTACGTGTTCTGCCTACACCAAATCAGCTGCATAGCGACATGATTGCTATTTACGTAAAACGGATGTTTCCACATAAAGTGCAACCACCGCACTCTGCTGAGTCGACGCCTCGTGTCGCCGAACACCTACTTCCATCGCGCTGACACCGCATCCCGTTTCAAGTTAATTTTTGCAATTGATCATTAAAACTGCAATTATAAAATCAAATCTTAGCCTAAATAATTACTTATTGTAAATCTTGAATAAAATTAATTAATATTCCTACTTATAGTCGAGACAGCGATGTTTCGATTGCTCAGCAATACACTATAATTGCATTACTCGCGTTACCGATTACACAGGCATTGTAGAAATCAAAAACCCGATGAAATACGGTATAAATATTACGTTTGACCATCCTTTATACGCCAAGATACCTAATACTGAGTGCACTAGCACCGAACAAGACCTTAAGCGCGTTAAAAAGGTTCTATCTCGCTTGCGTACAGTTCATTTAAATATCTAAGAAAAGACTAACTTAGAGACATTGTGTGCACGATATGCTGACGTGTTTTATGTTGAGGGAGAGCCCTTAACTTTTACAAATAAAATTAAACACCGTATTAGAACGACTGACGAACTTCCCGTTTATACTAAAAGCTACCGCTACCCTTTCGTACATCGACAAGAAGTTAGGGATCAGATTACTAAGATGTTAGACCAAGGTATTATACGACCTTCAGAATCAACTTGGAGCTCACCTATCTGGGTAGTTCCTAAGAAAGCCGACGCATCAGGCAAACAGAAATGGCGCATCGTAGTTGACTTTCGTAAATTAAACGACAAGACTATAGACGACAAGTACCCCATTCCTAACATTAATGACATACTTGACAAGCTTGGTAAGTGCCAGTATTTCAGTACCCTGGACCTTGCCTCAGGATTTTATCAATGCGAAATGCATCCCGACGACATTCCTAAGACAGCTTTCAATGTAGAGCATGGGCACTTTGAGTTTCTACGCATGCCCATGGGTTTAAAGAACTCCCCGTCCACTTTTCAACGCGTTATGGACAATGTTCTCAGAGGATTACAGAACGAAATATGCCTCGTGTACCTTGATGACGTCATAATCTTTAGTACGTCATTGCAAGAGCACATGATTAACTTAGAAAAAGTATTTAAGAGGCTGCAAGAATCTAATTTATCTAATTTCAAGATTCAAATGGATAAGTCCGAGTTTCTTAAATTGGAAACAGCGTTCTTAGGACATATTATCACTGGCGAAGGCGTTAAGCCTAGCCCTGAAAAAATAGCAGCAATAGAAAAGTACCCTCTACCCAAAACCACAAAAGAAATAAAACAGTTTCTAGGATTACTAGGTTACTATCGGAAATTTGTCAATTTTACAAAGCCAATGACAAAATGCCTGAAAAAGACAAGTAAGATAACTTTTGACTGTTTTAACAAATGTAAGACTTTATTGACGAATGACCCGGACTTTTACCTTTCAACCTGGGACAAACGAGACTTATCACACATTACCATTCCTTCCTGCAATACATAGAGTTAATTGACATCGTGAATAGACTAGACTCTGTAACGGATCAGCTTGACCTCTTTCAGAATAAGTTAGATAATCGTACCTTTATTTTATACGAACTTCAAGTTAACCACTTATCTTACAAGTTAGCTAAAATTAGGCTTCAATTAAAAACGCTAGAACCCAATCGTAGTAAACGAGGTCTCGTAGACGGTTTAGGTTCCGTAATAAAAAGCATTACCGGTAACTTAGATCAATCGGATGCCCAAACTTATAATAACGCCATTAAACTTTTAGAAACCAATGATGATAAGATATTATCGGAGTTAAATGAGCATATCAGTCTTAATAAAGTCTGGATGTCTCGATACAGTGACATACTTTCAAAAATAGTTTCAAATCAAGAGCGAATTAATAGTACTTTAGGGTTACTTTTAGATGAAAAAGCTTCTGCCGCATCTGATCTTATTAGATACGCAAAATTTGCCCAGCTGTCAGGTGTAATTAGTGATAGTACCGACGATTTATTTCTAGAAATACCTAGAAGATACTTTAGCTTTTATATGTGCCTCGAGCACACATCATAGCATGTTAAGTATAGACAACTTAATTAATATGACCAATCGATTGAAATCTATATATGGCTCAGATCAATTATTAGATGCAGATCTAAAAGAATATTACACAATTATAAAACCTGGCTATACTATACAGATAAAAAGATAGTTATCATATTTAATCATATTATATTCAATTTATCATAAAAAGTTTCTTTCTTTCTTTCTATATTTAAATCCCCAGTAATTTCCCCTGATAAGTTTCAACTATATAGGTTAGCAATAGTCCCCAATAAACATATGTATACTTTTATTCCTCCCTATCCTTTCACTGCAACCAATGGGAAAGTCTTCAAGTACATAGAGGCAGAATGCCCGAAGTTCAACCAGTATCATCTCTGCGAAGAAGGAGTCAACCATGAACCAATGACAGGACATCTAAACTGTATCCAAGGACTCATCTACAGCCAATCTCTGAAGAAATCATGCCGATCCACGAAACTCACACTGACCGAAGAAGCCATGGAACAATGCCGTCAATGAATTAGAATCCTGAAAATCATCGAAATGAAGACGCAGAATCAACCACAGATAAGAGACATGTACCAGCAATATTCTCGACGTTAGTCTTCGAATAGTTGCTGTTCTGAGGGTGGAGATGTTACGTATCGGTACCAACACATGTCCCCTCAACGTGACCAGCACCGTGTCACGAGGCCCAAATCAGCCGAATCAGGATATTATACCTATTTTCATGCAACTGAAGCTATGCGGAGTATTACAACATCCCAACGGCTGAGTCGTCTCCTCGTGTCGCCGCCTCGTGCCCAGCCGCGAATCGCTAAATCATCAGTCACCCCATTAGACGTCACCACGATAAAACACATATATAGAGGAATCTCGAGATGCAGGGGCGATTATTAAGCGTTAGACATAATGTAGGATAGTAGAGTGTAGCAGTGTCGTCCTAACATCGGAGGCATTCGCACTTAGGTTAAGTAGATTTAAGAGTTACCATGTAATGTAACTATAATAAACGTAGTATAAGTGATTATCGTTTCCATTTGCACCCTCCGTCGTGGCCGAAAATGTAATTAGTATTTCCGCAAATAATAACATTATAAAAAATGATTTAATTACACTCTTTTTCATTTTTAAATACCTGTCCAACAATATATCAAAAGTAAGGGTGGAAACGAAAAAAAAAAAAGACATTCCCCAGCTTACGTGTAGGGGAGGTATCCTAATAACACATTTTTTCCACCTTTTATTTTACCATTTTGTCGGCATGATTGATTAAAATATTGGTACCACAGTGGAGCTTTCTAATGCTCACGGTCAATGATATTATCCGTGGACCGACGGACATCAAAAATGCCATCATTTAAATTGTAAAAGCGTAGATCACATCATTATCATCATCATCTCAGCGTATAATAAATAAATATAAACGGACAAATCACACAGATTGAGCTAGCCCCAAAGTAAGTTCGAAACTTGTGTTATGGGATTCTAACTCAACGATACTATATTTATAATAGATAAATATTTAGATAAACATCCAAGACCCAGGCCGATCAGGAAAAGATCGTTTTCCATCATGACCTGGCCGGGGATCGAACCCGGGGCCTCCACGTCGCAGGCAGGCGTGTTGACCGCTGCGCCACGCTGCGCGCAGATTTCGCGTTGGAGCCCAGAGCCCGCTTTATTACAATTACTCCTCCATTTCACGCGATCTTTAGCATTCTGTGGTGTGAGATTGTTGGCACGCATGTTATCTCTTATAACGTCAAGCCAGCACTTCTTTAGTCTACCTCGCTTGTTCCGGCCCGGCGGAGGCGCCATGGCAAGATATTTGTTATCCACGTAACGTGCCGGTTTTCGTAAGACGTACCGTAAATACCATCCGTACCAGCGTAGGCGACACTCCTGCAGTTTGTCTGCTATGTCACGGACACGAAGACTGCCCCGGATGCGGGAGTTCCTGATGCAGTCGTTCCGCGTAACTCCACACATCCACTGCAGGATATTCATTTCCGTGACACGCAGCTCCTGTTTGTGTCGCTCAAGCACAGGTCACGCCTCACTGCCTCACTAAAAGCGTAGAGCACGTCTATGGTTAATTCAAGAAGCCTTTAACGATTTTAGTATTCTATTCAAAGCAATTCAATTATTTGATGTGTTTTAATTTTAATACGAGTTGACTTCGGAACGTTATTAGGTTCAAGCAAATACTGATTGACTTTCTGTTTTAATATAAATTTTTGTATAAAAGACATAATACATTGTTTTGACGTGATAACGTCTATTAAATCGGTATGCTGGGAGTCATTCGCGAAAACTGCGTAACGGCCGAATCTGACGCTACACGGAGTCCACGCCTACTAAAACTAACCTTAGCCTTGTAGCTTTAGAGTGCAATATTATTTACCTAAAAGCAATTGCAAATAGTTGTAAACAATTAGTAGCAGTTTTTCGCATACCTGATTGAAGCATTGATAGCCGAGTGGTGAAACGCTCGGATTAATATCGACTCACTCAAGAGGTGCCGCGGATCGATTCCTGACGGCAACGGACGTTTTTTATCCTTTCTAATTTTTAAATTTTTCCTTTTTAATTTTTCTTTTTTTTTTGCTTTTTTTTATTTTTTTAGAAAATTTAAACAAACTATTAAATAAAAATATAAATGTTATACATTACTTTATTTTAAATAATTTCATTGCACCCAGAAAAAATTACCATGTAATAGACGTTATCACGTTCAAATATCGGCAGTAGACGGAGTTCTACAGACAGCCAATTTTTTTATTTAATTATTATTTCAATCAAAATAAAAAAGGATTATTCACAGTATAAACCAGGAACTGAACGGTCACTTGGACGGCTGCAAAAAAAAAAAATCACTAAGGGTTAAACTATAAGGACCGGTCGTCGTGGAGATGCTTGGGGGAGGCCCATGTCTAGCAATGGACGTCTTTCCACTGAAATGTTGATGGTGATGAAGGATTAAACTTGTTTATCATGAGTCTATCACAATACCGAACTCTATAATGAAGCATTTTATAACAATAATTCTGAAATGGTAACAATAATTCCCTCATAAGTTTTTCCGTCTGACCACGATTTAAGTGTCTTCAAGGGTAGAGTGAATAGGCTCTTGATAAACTAGCGCGATTCACCATTAACAATTGCAGCACTGCTTACCATCAGGCGGGATTGCGGTCAAGCAATAGTTGGCATTATTTAAAAAAAGTAATATTGCTTAAGCTTACATCTTTTTTTTTTTAAATATAATGTCTATCCGTTTCCGAAGGTAATCAATCCATTCATTTCTAAAATAACTGTTGATTATCTACACTAATATTTTAAAGAGGAAAACTTTGTTTGTTTGGTTGTAATGAATAGGCTCAAAAACTACTCGACCATTTTCTAAAATTCTTTCACCATTCGAAAGGTACATTATCCACGAGTAATATAGGCTAAATTTTATTTTGAAAAAAAAAAAATAAGGTTCCGTAAGGTATTTGGGTTTTTTGAACACAAGGTGTAAAAAATCAACCAGAAAAGTTACTTATTTTACGTACGCTGCCTAAACTGTAAAAAAAACCATAAAATGTTATAATTAATTTTATGTTTTATAAATATCTACAAAAAAGTCCGCGACACACTATACCTATCTATGTCGAGTGAGGGTACAACAACAACCATTTTTAGGGTTCCGTAGCCAAATGGCAAAAAATGGAACCCTTATAGATTCGTCACGTATGTCTGTCCGTCTGTCCGGCCGTATGTCACAGCCATTTTTTTTCCGGAACTATAAGAGCTATACTGTTGAAACTTGGTAGGTAGGTGTATTCTGTGAACCGCATTAAGATTTTTGACAGACACGAGTTACATTAACATTAATGATATGGGCATAGATTAAAACGGAACAGCATATACTTTATTATGTCCGCCATATAAATTACGGAACATAAATATGCAAATTTTACAAAGGATGATACAAAGGGCTTATCGTTAAGAGCTGTCCGTTAAAGACAACCTTTGGATGGATTAACAAGGAAAGGAGACACAAACTCTGTAGGTAGTCTGTGATGTACTCCTTAGCTAAAACAATTCTACTAATATTTGTTGACGAAAAAGTTGTGTTGCATAAATAAGGTTCTATATGAAGAGCTCTAGTTTTGTTTTTATATTAATTTGTTTATATTTATACTTATATTATTGGATTTTATACTGTATTTAGTAAGTAAGATCAGTGTAAAGAGGACGATGGGGCTGACATATCCCCATATCCAAAAGCCCCAAAATAGAATCAGATTTAAAAAAAATATTTATGTAAGTTTGTATGGTTGTGTCTGATATTCTTTTACGCAAAAACTGCTGACCGGATTTGGTAGTGTGGCATATAGATGGTTTGTAACTAAGATTAACATGTAGGGTAGTTTTTGCGCAAGGATGCGCGAGTTCCATCCCCGCGTAGTGGAAATATTTGTATGCATGAATATGAATCCTGTCGTCGTTACGGGATGTTGAAGCCCTCAAAACTCCAACAATTGGTTTAACTGCAATGCTTCGATATCGCCTTCGGTTTGTGGTGGTTAGACGGCAGTCGTTTCACGGAAGTTTAGCTAAAATCAGCAATTAGACTGTTAAAGTGGACCCCAGACTCCAAAGTTGAAAAAGCTTCGGATACGACTGGGATTAACGCTGAGATGATGATGATAATGAATAGTTTCATCTGTATGTTCTCACGGGATCAAAACTTATGCTTATAGATACCGTTGGATGTAACTAGTAAATATAAATGTTAAGGCTAATAGCCGAAGTGCGGCTACACCTAGTTTTAGCCAGCTACAACTAGGTGTAGCCGGCCACATGTAGTTAAACAGTGATATGTCGTCCTCCGTGGCGTAGCGGTCAACACGACTGCCTGTGACGTGGAGGCCCCCTGACCCCCGGCCAGGTCTTGATGGAAAACGATCTTTTCCTGATTGGCCTGGGTCTTGGATGTTTATCTATATATGTATCTATTATAAATATAGTATCGTTGAGTTAGTATCCCATAACACACGTCTCGAACTTACTTAGGATATATAAATATATCCTACTGCTATAACTTGGTTTTCAGTTATGTTAATTATTTTGTTTTGAGATTCCTTGGGTTGTCTTCTGTCATTATAATAGCCGCTTCAGGAAACGCGCTCTGGCGTGACATTCACGTCAAGAGACAACAAAAAACTGGCCGCCGCAGGCGTGGGCTTTTGGGTGGCCAGTGCCTGGTGAGGAACAGGTGTGTTGAATGCCACGCGTCCTTTAATGAAATGTCATCACATAGTGAGTGAGTTTTACTCGGTAAAAGTCTGAGGTGCTCAGACGCTGGCTACTTTGGATTCAGTGGAGAGGCGTGTGAAGAGACTGATTGGTGGCCCAGATTTAACTCAAAACGGTCTCCAAAGTCTGAATAGGCGTAGAATAGCCAGCATTTCGGTGTTCTATAAGATGCATTTTGGTGAGTGTGCTAGGGAATTGAATGATTTAATTCCCCCATCTCCGTTCCACCATCGGACTACCCGTCGTACGGCGAGTTTCCACCTTTACGTTGTTAACACCACTACGATCCGGACGAAGCGTTTCGCCTCCTTTTTTATACCGTGTAAATCGAGGGACTGGAAAAATTTGCCCGCGGCGGTGTTTCCGTAGGACTACAATTTGAGTGTCTTCAAGGCTAGAGTGAATCGGCTCTTAATAAACTAGTGCGCTTTATCATCAACGATTGCGTCACTGCTTACAATCAGGCGGGATTACGGTCAAGCACTAGTTTATAATTTATAAAAAAAATAATTATATAAAATCGCTCCATCCAGAGTGAGAGACATTAGATGATTTTTCAACCAAAACAAAGAGCCCTTCTAGCAATATACTCTTTTGTTGTCTATTAAATAATAAATAAATATATACGGACAAATCACACAGATTGAGCTAGCCCCAAAGTAAGCTCGAGACTTTTGTTATGGGATACCAACTCAACGATACTATATTTATAATAGATACATAAATACATAAACATCCAAGACCCAGGCCAATCAGGAAAAAATCGTTTTCCAGCATGAGCTGCCCGGGGATCGAACTTGGGGCCTCCACGTCGCAGACAGGCGTGTTGACCGCTGCGCTACGGAGGACAACAAAGTATTAACCGTCGCGAAGTCATGATAGTCGTAAATTTTATTTATTTAGTGTAATAATTTTATTTAGTGTGAAAGTCGTGGTGGCCTAGTGGTTAAAACACCAGCCTCTCAAGTATGAGTGCGCGGGTTCGATTCCAGGTTAGGCAAGTACCAATGTAACATCTCTAAAGTTATATGTACTTTCTAAGTATATCTTGGACACCAATGACTGAAGATGAAGGAAAACTTTCTTCTCTTTCAAGGATTCTTACAGTTCTTTTAACATCACTTGTTTTTTCGATTATTTAGGGAATTTCTTCTAGAAGGTTAACATTCATGCTTCTGAATTCATGTTTTTGTTATTTAGACTAAGCATAGAGATCTCGGTATTCTGATAGGCAGATGCACACAAACCTTACCGTTTTGAGAGTCATCATCATCATCATCATCCTTTTTATCGTCCCACTGCTGGGCACAGATCTGGGAGAAGGATTGAGCGTAATCACCACGCTTGCTCAATGCGGGTTGGCGATTTCAAACTTAAAGTCCAGGTTTTCTCGAGATGTTTTCCTTCAACTTGTAATCAGAAATTGATGTCCAAGATATACTTAGAAAGTACATATAACTTTAGAAAAATTATATTGGTACTTGCCTGACCTGAAATAGAATCCGCATACACATACTTGAGAGGCTGGTCTTTTGACCACTAGGCCACCACGACTTGCAGATTAACTTGTATTTATGTTTCTGTTATTTTAGATTAAGCATAGAAATTTCGTTATTCTGATAGGCAGATGGACACAAACTTTACCTATCCCTTACCGTTTTGAGAGTAGTGGACAAATTTAAACAATTCTTAGGTCAGGATCACTGGACATACTGGACACTGGGTCACTAATGCTCCCTTACTTCATATTAATCGGTTGGTCATTATAAAAGGATTCCACTGTACGTGCATGGTGTGTATTATTCCCGAAAAAGTAAAAGGGTTAACAATTTTAAAAGTCTCCTTAAATCCCTTAATCAACATCAATTCAATAACACCTGATTGCAAATGGACAAATGTAAAATGTTTGTATATATGTAAAATAAATGCTGATGGCATTTAAATAGAAACCTTTGATGTAGCACTCTGCAAACCCCTGTATGGAGAGTGAATAATGAAGAGAATTCATTTGTGTTTTTATGGGAATGTAAGTGCGTGTACGCTTTTGGACAAGGGTGATATTAAGAATCGTATTTTTGCTCGTTTTTTCACGCATTCTGTGTAGGTATACGTCAAATCTGAAATGGATATATATGAAGTATATATATAGAATATCTTAAGTACCTCTACAATATTTTTATAAATTAGCGCACTTTACCATCGACGATTGCATCATTGCTAACTATCAGGCGGCATTGCGGTCAACCTCTAGTTTATAATTTATAAAAAAAAAGAATAGACGTAGAAGTTTGCAGAAGAAAGCTTACTCAACTATGTTTTTTTTTAATAATTATAAACTAGCGCTTGACCGCAATCCCGCCTGATGGTAAGCAGTGATGCGATCGTTGATGGTAAAACGCGCTAGTTTATTAAGAGCCTATTCACTCAGAAAAACTGAGCGAATAGGAAGGAAGACGGCAGTTGAGCGAGGTGATGCAATGTTAAACCCAACAACACGACCAACGATGCTGCGCCAAAGGGAGATTGATCTGAAGGCCCTCCACGACCAAACTCCCAACACAACAACATTTGGCGCATCGTACCCGGTACACATCGCAACACAACTGCTCAGACCCGTCCGTGACCGTCAGACCGTGGCCGTGACCACTAGATATGCAGTCATTATTACTTTTAAAACAACTTACCGACTTCCTCGAGACAAAACTCGTTACGCCTTATCCTATAGCGGGAATAAATGCCACATTATGGCACCATATCAACCTCCAACCCTCTGAGGGTCGAAAAGTAACCGATCCCACAAAAACATTCTGGAACTAAAAGTGTCATATACAACATAAATACAAAAACGTCACTGCTGTACCCTATCTGCTATAACAGAGGGAGATCCCATGCAAATTAGGTGGGCACCTATTTATTTTCAAATAACATCGTTCTGAGTATAGCGGTTTGACATGGGTCAGATATATCATATGGCTGTTCCATATTTCCACACTTTTTTTTTGTTCAGATGACAGTCGTGGACGCTAGTATGCGACCGCCATATATTACTCCAACACATATCGTTTTGTAATGAAGTGCCCGAAATTGGCAAGGGATGATTTATAATGATATACTTAGGCTCGTTCCGGGTGTGGACCTGGCAGGCTTTCTGCGTCAAACGCAAATTCGCAATTCATAATAGGTTCGGGGAATTAAGCTTTATATCGATACTTATACAACCAACGATATTTTTATGCAAAACCCAAATATTTTTTGTTCAGAATAAGCAACTAATCCAATCATTTTTACATCATGTTATATTTTTTCACATATATATTCACAAATTGTTGCAGCATGGATACCGAGTGTGCGCACGCAGTTGACAATCAATTATAGTACTTTGCGCGCGCAACAGCTGACGTCAGAGGCCAACGCACCGCGCTCACCCGCCCGAGCGGAGCTTTGACCATATTTTTGCTGGGACGACCAAGTAGAATAGCAAGCTCATAACTTGGTGATTTTTCATTATATCTTTTTGAAATTCTGTACACAGATCCTTTACTTAAAAATACTGGACACGTGTTTCATTTTTTTTTATAATTATAAACTAGCGCGTGACCTCAGTCCCGCCTAATGGTAAGCAGTGATGCAATCGTTGATGGTAAAGCGCGCTAGTTTATTAAGAGTCAGAAAAACTGAGCGAATAGGAAGGAAGATGCTCCCAACACAACAACATTTGGCGCATCTTACCCGGCACACATCGCAACACAACTGCTAAGACCTGTCCTCCGTACGGCTTCACCAGGTATCATGCCGGAACACGACAAACCGCTTGGCGGCAAGACTTAGTCTGGTGGGTGGTAACTTCTGCCGGCGGCCGATGTTATGGCCTACCACCGAGAAACAAAAATAATGCATACATATAGTAGAATCCAGTATATCGGGTTTGCTGCATTACATTAGAAGCGTATTCAGTTTTAAACGCTTGAATAACACTTTGTGGTTGATGATATTTGCGCACATTAAACCCACTTTTACCTTCGTACCTGAGCTAGCTGTTAGACACACAAGCGGATCGCGTCAACAGCCGTGCCGCACGTGTATATGGGCATTAGTCTGGATCATGAAAAACCACATCGTAAACTAGTTTCATTTAAAATAGATTGAGTCAACACAAAGTTATTAATTATACCCTGAACATATAAAAATAACATATATGTTTGATGCAAACTGTTAATATAATTTGTTTTTTTTTAATATAATTATCACCAGTCACCACTCCCGATCTTTGATGCCTTTTATATTTGTCAATTTTTATTGTTTTAATAAAACAAAAAATACTATTTTTTGGAAATCGGACTGACGGACTAATTAGTTTTTTTAGTCAAATACCCTATTGAGTGAGCTTTCTTCTGCAAACTTCTACGTCTATTTTTTTATACATATTATAAACTAGTACCTGACCGTAATCCCGCCTAATGGTAAGCGGTGATGCAATCGTTGATGGTAAAGCGCACTAGTTTATTAAGAAGCCTATTCACTTAAAACAATTGAGTGAATAGGAATGAAGACAGCATTTGAGAGAGGTGATGAACTCCAACAACACGACCAACGATGCTGCGTCAGAGGCAAATTGATCTAGAGAGCCTCCACGAATAAACCCCCGACACAACAACATTTAGCGCATCGTACCCAGCACATATCGCAACACAACTGCTCAGACCCGTCCTCCGTACGGCTTCAACAAACATCATGCAGGAACACGACGAATCCGTTGGCGGCAAGATTTTAGTTATTAATACGAATATTTATAATAATTTCTTTAAATGTATTATTTGGAACAGAGAGATTTAGTAAATAATTTTAATATCCTTGATTTAGAAAAAAATATAACATAGTGTAAACAGGATTAGAATCAATTCAGCTGCTTATTCTGAACAAACTATATTCAGGTTTCAAATAATGTAAAAGTAAGGCAGTATAAGAATTACTCCTAGATCCAAAACACACAGTCCTCCAAAATGTTAAATAGTTTTCCTAGCACACGTGCAGTGAATGTGGTTGTGTAGTATAATGGTCATATTTATTAAACTTCGGCCAATATCGGTTAATGAATATTTATTTTACCAAAACTAATTAATCAGTTTTACGATTTCACCAACCTAATTAATAACACTTAATGATTAATTTGACAATGTGCTGAACATTTTAAATGCACTGAGAATATTATTTCGTTGTGACCCTTCATGTCAGACCGCTAAAGCCTGTCCAGTACACAAGAGAAGTAATTTATAATAAACTTGGTAAAACTTATCAATCACATCTTTCTGCCATGGTTTCACCATGACTCGGCACAGAAGGACTGGACAATGCAAGGACGCTGGATTTTTGAGGTCGACCCTCTGACTTCTGACGGAGATTAATGAACCAGGCGGCTTCAAAGACCCTACCATACAAAGCGATACATAACCCTCTCATTCTTCTCCACGATCCATTGCGTTTTCTCAAAAATAAAACTATAGGAATGCCGAAGAGAAACCGCAATGAATGTAATAAATAGTGATGTTTCATCTTTGATGTTTTCATACGGTCTCTAAGAACCCGAGGGAATCTCGCGTGTTATGCAGGAAATGTGTGGTTTATTGATTGAAAATCGCTATTACCTATGCGATTGAAAAAGAAAGGTTCACCGTTCAGTGGTTACGGGGGTTGTCGAGTGGAAACACTTGATTTTTCACGCTTTCCTTCCTATTGAAGCGAACGGAATCACCGATTGTGATGATAAAGGATTATTTTATTATTGCGGTGCCGCAGTTTTTGAGAAATGGGTTAACTTGTATTGAAAGATCTGTTCCTTTTCTGCTTTTATTTTAAAGTTTGTGGATAAAATGTTGACTAAAAGCTGTGTGTATGCAATGACAAAAATAATTATGAAAATGATATTAATAAATCTCTTAGTAAAATAATAAACTGGCTTGACGACAATAATTTGAAAATTAATCTAACTAAAACCAGTATCATGCAATATCATCAACGTTGTAAAAAAATAACCTTAATATCCATTATAAAGATTATAAAATACAGGAAGTTGATAATGCTAAGTTTTTGGGAATCTTTATTGATAATAAATTGACATGGAATTCTCATATTGACATTGTATGTAAACGACAGGGTAGGTCGGCGTATGCACTATTCTAACTTTCAAGAAAGGTTAACATTGAGACATTGCTAACAGCCTACCACGGACAGATAGCTACTGTTTTACGGTACGGAATTGTATTCTGGGGGCAGTCAGCTAATAGGGAGGTTGTATTTAGGATGCAGAAACGCTGTGTGAGGTCTATGTGTGGTTTAAAAACTACAGATAGCTGTACCACAGTTTAAAAAACTAAAAATATTGAAACTGCCAGCAATGTACATAATGGAAACGGCATTATTTGTTAAGAAGAACCTGCATTTATTCGTCAGCTTATCTGATGTCAGAAAAAATCCATTACGTACCCAATATTTTCATAAACTCTGTGATGTTAAATGTAAAACAGCTCTAATGCGTAAAAGTTTTCTTGCCAACGCTCCAAAAATTTATAACAAAATATCAAATGACATTAAAAATATGCCACTAATACAATTTAAAAACGCACTTAAGAAATTACCTATTGAAAAATGTTACTACACGCTGACGAATTTTTGAATGATGACTCAAGGTAAAGAAAATAAAATTGTATATAATTATACTTTTGAATTATAATATTGATCATATGTATTTTTTGACATTTTAATTATTCTGATTTAAGATTTTTTTGACATATATATAATAAGAAAAAGTTCCTCATTTGATTTTGATTATTTTGACTTTGATTTTTTGACATTAAATTAATAATAAATTGTTCCTCATCTGGGTCTGTCATTTTAATTGGAAATAATAATTGTGCATGTTTTCTAAAAGTATATTTTAGTGCTTAAAGTTTTGTTATAATGAGCCAAAAGAACACTATATTTTTGTACACCTACTGGCATAACACAGCGCGTTATTCTATGTAAGATCTGTAAATATTTACCTGTGTTAACAAATAAAATGATTTTATTATGATTTTTGCACAGATCTGGGAGAAGGATTGAGCGTAATCACCACGCTTGCTCAATGCGGGTTGGCGATTTCAAACTTAAAGTCCAGGTTTTCTCGAGATGTTTTCCTTCAACTTGTAATCAGAAATTGATGTCCAAGATATACTTAGAAAGTACATATAACTTTAGAAAAATTATATTGGTACTTGCCTGACCTGAAATAGAATCCGCATACACATACTTGAGAGGCTGGTCTTTTGACCACTAGGCCACCACGACTTGCAGATTAACTTGTATTTATGTTTCTGTTATTTTAGATTAAGCATAGAAATTTCGTTATTCTGATAGGCAGATGGACACAAACTTTACCTATCCCTTACCGTTTTGAGAGTAGTGGACAAATTTAAACAATTCTTAGGTCAGGATCACTGGACATACTGGACACTGGGTCACTAATGCTCCCTTACTTCATATTAATCGGTTGGTCATTATAAAAGGATTCCACTGTACGTGCATGGTGTGTATTATTCCCGAAAAAGTAAAAGGGTTAACAATTTTAAAAGTCTCCTTAAATCCCTTAATCAACATCAATTCAATAACACCTGATTGCAAATGGACAAATGTAAAATGTTTGTATATATGTAAAATAAATGCTGATGGCATTTAAATAGAAACCTTTGATGTAGCACTCTGCAAACCCCTGTATGGAGAGTGAATAATGAAGAGAATTCATTTGTGTTTTTATGGGAATGTAAGTGCGTGTACGCTTTTGGACAAGGGTGATATTAAGAATCGTATTTTTGCTCGTTTTTTCACGCATTCTGTGTAGGTATACGTCAAATCTGAAATGGATATATATGAAGTATATATATAGAATATCTTAAGTACCTCTACAATATTTTTATAAATTAGCGCACTTTACCATCGACGATTGCATCATTGCTAACTATCAGGCGGCATTGCGGTCAACCTCTAGTTTATAATTTATAAAAAAAAAGAATAGACGTAGAAGTTTGCAGAAGAAAGCTTACTCAACTATGTTTTTTTTTAATAATTATAAACTAGCGCTTGACCGCAATCCCGCCTGATGGTAAGCAGTGATGCGATCGTTGATGGTAAAACGCGCTAGTTTATTAAGAGCCTATTCACTCAGAAAAACTGAGCGAATAGGAAGGAAGACGGCAGTTGAGCGAGGTGATGCAATGTTAAACCCAACAACACGACCAACGATGCTGCGCCAAAGGGAGATTGATCTGAAGGCCCTCCACGACCAAACTCCCAACACAACAACATTTGGCGCATCGTACCCGGTACACATCGCAACACAACTGCTCAGACCCGTCCGTGACCGTCAGACCGTGGCCGTGACCACTAGATATGCAGTCATTATTACTTTTAAAACAACTTACCGACTTCCTCGAGACAAAACTCGTTACGCCTTATCCTATAGCGGGAATAAATGCCACATTATGGCACCATATCAACCTCCAACCCTCTGAGGGTCGAAAAGTAACCGATCCCACAAAAACATTCTGGAACTAAAAGTGTCATATACAACATAAATACAAAAACGTCACTGCTGTACCCTATCTGCTATAACAGAGGGAGATCCCATGCAAATTAGGTGGGCACCTATTTATTTTCAAATAACATCGTTCTGAGTATAGCGGTTTGACATGGGTCAGATATATCATATGGCTGTTCCATATTTCCACACTTTTTTTTTGTTCAGATGACAGTCGTGGACGCTAGTATGCGACCGCCATATATTACTCCAACACATATCGTTTTGTAATGAAGTGCCCGAAATTGGCAAGGGATGATTTATAATGATATACTTAGGCTCGTTCCGGGTGTGGACCTGGCAGGCTTTCTGCGTCAAACGCAAATTCGCAATTCATAATAGGTTCGGGGAATTAAGCTTTATATCGATACTTATACAACCAACGATATTTTTATGCAAAACCCAAATATTTTTTGTTCAGAATAAGCAACTAATCCAATCATTTTTACATCATGTTATATTTTTTCACATATATATTCACAAATTGTTGCAGCATGGATACCGAGTGTGCGCACGCAGTTGACAATCAATTATAGTACTTTGCGCGCGCAACAGCTGACGTCAGAGGCCAACGCACCGCGCTCACCCGCCCGAGCGGAGCTTTGACCATATTTTTGCTGGGACGACCAAGTAGAATAGCAAGCTCATAACTTGGTGATTTTTCATTATATCTTTTTGAAATTCTGTACACAGATCCTTTACTTAAAAATACTGGACACGTGTTTCATTTTTTTTTATAATTATAAACTAGCGCGTGACCTCAGTCCCGCCTAATGGTAAGCAGTGATGCAATCGTTGATGGTAAAGCGCGCTAGTTTATTAAGAGTCAGAAAAACTGAGCGAATAGGAAGGAAGATGCTCCCAACACAACAACATTTGGCGCATCTTACCCGGCACACATCGCAACACAACTGCTAAGACCTGTCCTCCGTACGGCTTCACCAGGTATCATGCCGGAACACGACAAACCGCTTGGCGGCAAGACTTAGTCTGGTGGGTGGTAACTTCTGCCGGCGGCCGATGTTATGGCCTACCACCGAGAAACAAAAATAATGCATACATATAGTAGAATCCAGTATATCGGGTTTGCTGCATTACATTAGAAGCGTATTCAGTTTTAAACGCTTGAATAACACTTTGTGGTTGATGATATTTGCGCACATTAAACCCACTTTTACCTTCGTACCTGAGCTAGCTGTTAGACACACAAGCGGATCGCGTCAACAGCCGTGCCGCACGTGTATATGGGCATTAGTCTGGATCATGAAAAACCACATCGTAAACTAGTTTCATTTAAAATAGATTGAGTCAACACAAAGTTATTAATTATACCCTGAACATATAAAAATAACATATATGTTTGATGCAAACTGTTAATATAATTTGTTTTTTTTTAATATAATTATCACCAGTCACCACTCCCGATCTTTGATGCCTTTTATATTTGTCAATTTTTATTGTTTTAATAAAACAAAAAATACTATTTTTTGGAAATCGGACTGACGGACTAATTAGTTTTTTTAGTCAAATACCCTATTGAGTGAGCTTTCTTCTGCAAACTTCTACGTCTATTTTTTTATACATATTATAAACTAGTACCTGACCGTAATCCCGCCTAATGGTAAGCGGTGATGCAATCGTTGATGGTAAAGCGCACTAGTTTATTAAGAAGCCTATTCACTTAAAACAATTGAGTGAATAGGAATGAAGACAGCATTTGAGAGAGGTGATGAACTCCAACAACACGACCAACGATGCTGCGTCAGAGGCAAATTGATCTAGAGAGCCTCCACGAATAAACCCCCGACACAACAACATTTAGCGCATCGTACCCAGCACATATCGCAACACAACTGCTCAGACCCGTCCTCCGTACGGCTTCAACAAACATCATGCAGGAACACGACGAATCCGTTGGCGGCAAGATTTTAGTTATTAATACGAATATTTACAGTAGATAATTACTTTTATTATAAAGCGTACTGAAGTTGATGTGATCCTTTATAAAAAGATCATATTCTGAGTTACTAACGCTCCTGGTTGAGAAGATGGCCCTCTTTAGGCTGTTAAGTGCTTGTTAAATATATTTAATACTTGCGAGATGAGGCTCCAACGGTTATGTGAACCATAAGCGTGTGTTAAGTTTGTACTTTCGAGCTTAAAGTGCGTCTTTGGGGTTATAGCCAAGAGTAAGAGATTAATGAATTTTCAGAAGAAAAGGTCTAGAATTTATAGTATTGTAAAATTCAAAATTCGAGTGGATAATGACTGTTCCTTTGAAGTAAAAGCAACTCAACTGTTCACATCAAATAAATCTGTAATACTAAACATCAAATAACAAATTAATTTAAAGCTCAATAATAACACTTTGTTCATATACATAAAAAATATCTTTCTAGACGAAAGGTATTTTTTAAACTGTGAACACAAATACAAAAAATATTTTAGTAGAAATGAAATAACAAAGTTTTGCATAGTCTACGGTTAAGTCCATTATTGTCGATAGTCATAATAAAAATAATAAACAAATGAAGCAAACAGAGGCAGATAATAAAGAGGAATCATCAAATAAAGATGGCTGTCAACTTGCTTCGTCTGCCAATGGTACATTAATAGTTTGCGAGAACCATAACAATAAATAGTGTTATTAAGATAAAAAAAAATGGCGAACGACAAAATCAACCGCTAGTATATTACGAAAAGAGCGGCTTGTTGTGTCGTGTTGGGCGACAATAAGCGTGGGCAGGACTCGTAGTAAACATTCGGTATAGACGCAATAAAGATATTAGTGGCGCACTTGGACCAGCGCGAACGGCCATGTATGCTCAAATATTTTTTATGTGTGCAATGAAAGAAACATTTTTATTCAAATAAAATTCCGACGGAGGAACGCAATGGAAAGCCTTTAAATATAGAAATTGCGTTCGAAAATGTGCTTGCTTTATTTTTATCACGGGAAATAAATTATGAAATGGGCCAAGGGTTATGTGCGCCTGCCATAAAATTGAGTACATTCGCAGCGAGAGTCACGCTGTTTTTTGGTTTTCGACATAATGAAATACGATGGTTCTTCTAAGCAGGCACTCCATTGCTTCCACATGAAACAAGCATGGTATGTACCAATTCTAGTAACGAAGAAAGTTATATATAATACCTAGTTTATCATAAAAGCAAGTTACACAGCACTATGTTAATAAAGCAAGTTTGATGCCAAATGAATAGGAATTTATTTCCAGTCATCACATTTAAAGTTATAGAACTTTAAAAGCTGCCTTTTGAGTGAGTGAAATGAATAATCCTTTCCATTGCGACCCGTACTTTCGTAAAACAATAGACGCCATCAAGTATAATGATGGTTTTAAACAAAACATGCCATTTCTCAGCGAGGATCCATCTCCCCTAAAGGAATTGTGTGCTGATTTATCTAACGCTTCATGTCGAATTAATAACTTGAAGAGTGACTTAGAATAATCTTTTATGATTTGATGAGAGAGATACTATTGTTCAGAACGGATTGAGTTGCGAAGTATGTAAGATTGTGACTGTAATTAAATGTTTTGTTACAAATTACTTTTGAAACAGAGGTAGGATGTCTTGTTCAGGAATTTTGCCTTTGTTTGGAATATTGTCGCGTAATGTGTGTTAGTGCCTTGTGGAGTTTCGAGAGTCGGTAAAGAGTTAAAAGTTTTGGTACGAGATGTGTACCATTACAAACTTCTGGGAAAGAACTGAAGTGGTTCAGTGGAATTATGTGTGTTCATTAGTGCCATAAGGAATTTGTTATATTTATTAGCTAGCAAAAGGCACTCGTAGCAGTAGCATACATGACATATACATTATTATGTCGATTTGTAGTTAAATGTTGTGAGCGCTCTACACACCAAAGCCCGGCGGTATATGTTGGCAACATTTTGTCGGTGGCATGTCGGCGGTTCGACATCAAAAACTTATTAGGCAGTTAAAATACTAGCACATCACCACACGTCAATACTGCTAAAATGTCGCCGGGCAACTGAGTGCTTGCGTACCCTAGTCGCCGGCAAGCCGCCGATATGTCGGCGGGCAATAAGCGCGAGCGAAGGTTGCCGACATGCTTCTTAGAACATACGTTGTAGTAATGGGGTCAAAATCACTTTGTTCAAAGCTTTTTGTCAGTCATTCTACACAGGCGGTCTGTGGGTTAACTGTACGCGGAAGGCTCTAGACGCCCTTAGGGTTACCTAGGTACTGCAGTGCGTCCGGCATGTTCGCTTTGGCACGGGTTGATGACTTTCATGCCATCATAAGAAAAAAGGCGGCCTCGTTACTAGGTAGAACTAGGACCAGCGCTAACAGCATCCGACAAGCCATGGCCGACAAGTTCGATGCGCCGGTGCTTAGGCACTGGTTAGCATTGCTTGTGCGGCAGGCATGATTAGTTTTTTTAAGTGTTACTAACCCTTAGTAGATAAGTTGCTAACCATTGGACCCTTGTTGTCTTTAAATTACTAAATAATTATTACTATAAGCCGGGTTGTGTCGGCTGGCTGTGCCGCCGGTCCGGCTTTGCTGTATATTGCGCTTTGCGTTTAATTTATGTCAGTGTAAATGCTCAACAGCATTCAGGATGATCGATGAGCAAAACGCAATGGCTGCCACAAACGCCTAATGGTAGACGGCGATGCCGATATCAGTCTAGAATGACTTGGACGCGTATTGCGCGGGCTGGTTTGAGGCAGCACGGGATAGATTTTCTGGAAGAAGTTGTGGAAAACCTCAGCGGAGACTAACCTTCGGCGTGGTAGATGGTAGTAGACGGATACACCCTCTCTTATCTCATTGTCACAGTCCGATCGGAAGGCAATCCATCAACCAGAAAGAAATCAGGTACAGAACCAACTGTGCTCTCTGAGGCATAGGGTATCACATTTTGCAAACTTCAGTGGCGCAGCCTGTGAATCAAAACTACCACCATAAAACATACGGGACAGTCTATTCATATGACTAAACTGGGTACTTATACAACATAATTTTTTGTTTATGCGAAACCCGAAACATATGTCCAGTATTTTTAAGTAAATCTATGTACAAAATTTTCAAAAAGATATCATGAAAAACCACAAAGTTGTAAGCTTGTTATCTTATTTGGTTCATGATCATCATCATCAACCTTTTACCGTCCCACTACTGGGCACAGGTCTCCTCTCATACAGAGAAGGATTGAGCGTAATCACCACGCTTGCTCAATGCGGGTTGGTGATTTAAGACTTATAAAGTTCAGGTTTCCTCAAGATGTTTTCCTTCACCTTCAGTCATTGGTGTCCAAGATATACTTAGAAAGTACATATAACTTTAGAAAAGTTACATTGGTACTTGCCTGACCTGGAATCGAACCCGCACACTCATACTTGATAGGCTGGTGTTTTAACCACTAGGCCACCATGACTTGTCCCAACAGAAACATGGTCAATGCAACGCACGTCCACGCGCGCCTGAAGCGGCCTGGCGAGGGGTGCCTGTCTCGCTGTGCTCCTAGTATTATGATCTACTGTCAGTTGTGTGGGCTCGGTAACACGACACTGCAACAATTTCTTTAAATGTATTATTTGGAACAGAGAGATTTAGTAAATAATTTTAATATCCTTGATTTAGAAAAAAATATAACATAGTGTAAACAGGATTAGAATCAATTCAGCTGCTTATTCTGAACAAACTATATTCAGGTTTCAAATAATGTAAAAGTAAGGCAGTATAAGAATTACTCCTAGATCCAAAACACACAGTCCTCCAAAATGTTAAATAGTTTTCCTAGCACACGTGCAGTGAATGTGGTTGTGTAGTATAATGGTCATATTTATTAAACTTCGGCCAATATCGGTTAATGAATATTTATTTTACCAAAACTAATTAATCAGTTTTACGATTTCACCAACCTAATTAATAACACTTAATGATTAATTTGACAATGTGCTGAACATTTTAAATGCACTGAGAATATTATTTCGTTGTGACCCTTCATGTCAGACCGCTAAAGCCTGTCCAGTACACAAGAGAAGTAATTTATAATAAACTTGGTAAAACTTATCAATCACATCTTTCTGCCATGGTTTCACCATGACTCGGCACAGAAGGACTGGACAATGCAAGGACGCTGGATTTTTGAGGTCGACCCTCTGACTTCTGACGGAGATTAATGAACCAGGCGGCTTCAAAGACCCTACCATACAAAGCGATACATAACCCTCTCATTCTTCTCCACGATCCATTGCGTTTTCTCAAAAATAAAACTATAGGAATGCCGAAGAGAAACCGCAATGAATGTAATAAATAGTGATGTTTCATCTTTGATGTTTTCATACGGTCTCTAAGAACCCGAGGGAATCTCGCGTGTTATGCAGGAAATGTGTGGTTTATTGATTGAAAATCGCTATTACCTATGCGATTGAAAAAGAAAGGTTCACCGTTCAGTGGTTACGGGGGTTGTCGAGTGGAAACACTTGATTTTTCACGCTTTCCTTCCTATTGAAGCGAACGGAATCACCGATTGTGATGATAAAGGATTATTTTATTATTGCGGTGCCGCAGTTTTTGAGAAATGGGTTAACTTGTATTGAAAGATCTGTTCCTTTTCTGCTTTTATTTTAAAGTTTGTGGATAAAATGTTGACTAAAAGCTGTGTGTATGCAATGACAAAAATAATTATGAAAATGATATTAATAAATCTCTTAGTAAAATAATAAACTGGCTTGACGACAATAATTTGAAAATTAATCTAACTAAAACCAGTATCATGCAATATCATCAACGTTGTAAAAAAATAACCTTAATATCCATTATAAAGATTATAAAATACAGGAAGTTGATAATGCTAAGTTTTTGGGAATCTTTATTGATAATAAATTGACATGGAATTCTCATATTGACATTGTATGTAAACGACAGGGTAGGTCGGCGTATGCACTATTCTAACTTTCAAGAAAGGTTAACATTGAGACATTGCTAACAGCCTACCACGGACAGATAGCTACTGTTTTACGGTACGGAATTGTATTCTGGGGGCAGTCAGCTAATAGGGAGGTTGTATTTAGGATGCAGAAACGCTGTGTGAGGTCTATGTGTGGTTTAAAAACTACAGATAGCTGTACCACAGTTTAAAAAACTAAAAATATTGAAACTGCCAGCAATGTACATAATGGAAACGGCATTATTTGTTAAGAAGAACCTGCATTTATTCGTCAGCTTATCTGATGTCAGAAAAAATCCATTACGTACCCAATATTTTCATAAACTCTGTGATGTTAAATGTAAAACAGCTCTAATGCGTAAAAGTTTTCTTGCCAACGCTCCAAAAATTTATAACAAAATATCAAATGACATTAAAAATATGCCACTAATACAATTTAAAAACGCACTTAAGAAATTACCTATTGAAAAATGTTACTACACGCTGACGAATTTTTGAATGATGACTCAAGGTAAAGAAAATAAAATTGTATATAATTATACTTTTGAATTATAATATTGATCATATGTATTTTTTGACATTTTAATTATTCTGATTTAAGATTTTTTTGACATATATATAATAAGAAAAAGTTCCTCATTTGATTTTGATTATTTTGACTTTGATTTTTTGACATTAAATTAATAATAAATTGTTCCTCATCTGGGTCTGTCATTTTAATTGGAAATAATAATTGTGCATGTTTTCTAAAAGTATATTTTAGTGCTTAAAGTTTTGTTATAATGAGCCAAAAGAACACTATATTTTTGTACACCTACTGGCATAACACAGCGCGTTATTCTATGTAAGATCTGTAAATATTTACCTGTGTTAACAAATAAAATGATTTTATTATGATTTTTGTGTTTACAACACCGCAATTATAAGGTGAATAGTCTAATTACTTATCATAAGCTAAGCTTGAAATATGAATTCGTTTTAATCTATTTCAAAAAAGGAAAGGAACCATAGTTCCTGAGGGTTCATACTTTATTACTGTATTATTTCTTTAATATTATATGTATATCTATATAGTGATTCTTAGAGTGGCACACTACACACTAGGAACCACACACACACACACACTAGGAATTACCATTCTATTACGTTTCTATAAAAATAAATAAAAGAAAGTCGCTTGACGTACGACCCTTTTTCATTCGAAAAAGGATTATAAGTGGTTAAAAGGTATGAAAGGTTGTATAAAAGTATGGTAATTTTCAAAGCAAGAAACGTAAAATATATATTATAAGCTGTTAATTAGTTATTAATAAATTTGGCATTCAAAGTTTGCAAAAATACTTTTAAGGGTGTAAAATAAACATAGAGCATAATATTTTATATCAAAATTGATTATTTTTGAAGCTAGAACGAAGAAACTTTTTCATTGGCTTTTGATTGGATATAAATAGCAGATATAATTCAAATATGTAAGAACTTTAGCCGAAGGGGTAAAAAAGAAGGGGCGAATAGGGCATGAGATTTTGAATGGAAGTGTGAATACTTACTATATCTTATATGTAACTCTTCTTGTCTATTTACAATATGTAAAGAAAACCCCATCTAAAGTATAATAAAGGTTAGGTAAACACATGACCAAATAAAATATGAAATTTTACATAATTATCATAGTAACAATACTAATGAATTTTAAAGTAATCTTTTTTTTCCGCGAATTAATTCCAACTTCCCCAAAATTTGATATTTTTTAAAAAACTGACAACATCATTTTAGTCAGTATTATTATGTGTGCCCTGCCCCCCTTCGCCCGCGCATGTATGCCCAACGAGTTGCCTACCGGACATGCATTAAGTTACCTCGCTTTTTCGAAATAGGGGCATTTTTTTTTAAGTTTAGCCCGGCTTTGTAGGCATTAGTAGAATCAATCATTATCGATACCTAACAATATCTTCACGGATCGGACAGGGTAATCTTTACATATTGTATAGTGCTTTAACGGCTAAAGCATTGGATAGATTTTGACAAAATTCAATGCAAATTCAAAGCTTGAACTTCAAGCAACAACATTTTTTTTTTATAATTATAAACTAGCGCTTGACCGCAATCCCGCCTGATGGTAAGCAGTGATGCGATCGTTGATGGTAAAGCGCGCTAGTTTATTAAGAGCCTATTCACTCAGAAAAACTGAGCGAATAGGGAGGAAGACGGCAGTTGAGTGAGGTGATGCAATGTAAAACCCAATAACACGACCAACGATGCTGCATCAAAGGGAGACTGATCGGAAGACCCTCCACGACCAAACTCCCAAAACAACAACATTTGGCGCATCGTACCCGGTACACATCACAACACAACTGCTCAGACCCGTCCTCCGTACGGCTTCACCAGACATCACGCCGGAACACGACGCTTGGCGGCAAGACTTTGTCTGGTGGGTGGTAACTTCTGCCGGTGGCCGATGTTATGGCCTACTACCGAGAAAGTACATAGTTATAATTTTTATTCAACCGCGATAACCGAATTTCATATAAATTTTGTTAAGTTCTGTTAAGTAGATTTTGATTAGGCTTCAATATGAGGTATTTTTTACTAAGTGTTGGTTGATGATGTTAATTTGTCTGCCACAATTATTAACATGGCAAGTAGTAGTATATGAAATTATAAGAGACACAACCGAAAAGTATAAGAAGATTTTTAAATAAAAAATAAAAACAATCCTTATTTTGTGGAACACTTTTTCTTTTCTAACTGCGGGGTAATTACGTATCGCATTATCAGTAGCAATGTTTAATGTTGACGGTTCAGTAACAATCTTTCGTTATTAACATTGTCGGGTAGACAGTGAGTAGAGACATTTTTCAAACGTATGGACTAACAACTAGCAATATGCTTCAAAATGATTTTTTTTATAAATTATAAATTAGCGCTTGACCGCAATCCCGCCTGATGGTAAGCAGTGACGCAATCGTTGATGGTAAAGCGCACTAGTTTATTAAGAGCCTATTCACTCGCCTTGAAGACACTCAAATTGTAGTCCGACGGAAACACCGCCTCTGGCAAATTGTTCCACTACCTCAATGTACGCGGTATAAAGGAGGAGCCGAAACGCTTCGTCCGGATCGTAGTGGTGTTAAGGCGAGGTTATACTATTTTTTCACTTTTTTAAACATCTATAAATCCAAGAAATATTGAAATTTCGGGTAAAAAGAAAATATTTCAGGATAGTTGAACATATTGTCTAGAGTTATCTGATGATAGAAATGTGAATTTAAATACTTTGTTCGATAAAAAAAAAAATCACAAAGATGACACGGGTCGTCCGATGGTGGAACGGAGATGGGGGAATTAAATCGTGCAATTCCCTCGCACACTCCCCAGAATGTATCCTATAGAACACCGAAAGGCTGGCTACTCTACGCCTGTGCTCTAGGCTTTGGAGACCAACTCGAGTTAAATCAGGGTCACCAATCAGCCTCTTCGCACGCCTCTCCACTGAATCCAAAGTGGCCAGGTGACACTTAGCAGCACCAGCCCAAATGTGGCTGCAGTACTCCACACATGAACGTACCTGTGCTTTGGTGTGGTGTGAAATACTGCCGGACCTTTGCGATAACACCAAGTTTCCTGGCAGCCACCTTGGCCTTGGACTCAATGAACCGCCCAAAGTTTAGGTTCGAAGAAATCACAACTCCCAAAAGCTGAAGGCGGTCGGTACATTCCAAGGATACATCTCGAAAAATAGGAGCCAAGGTGAACTTGAAGACTAACTCACCAGTTAAACATTTAATATTTAATTAACTACCAACAAATTTCTCAAGATTCCATTTACTACGAAGACATAATCCCAAGAATTATGAGCTATAACTTTATTTAATATAAAATGTACCTATTCACTTATCTCACAATATCGTAGCTATATTAAATTCTTATTACTTTCAAACCTTCTTAGAAAAGCAATTATTTTTTTATTACACACCATTTCCTGTTAATACTGGCATAAAAGGCTGTCAGATTTATTTCCTTAGCCAAAAATTCTTAATTTAAAAAAGAGCCACCGCTTAACTTTTCATTGCCATTCACTTCACTTGCAGCTATAAGTAAATTTATCAGAGGCGGTGAGCGCCCTTGACGTCGGCATAAAAGGCGAAACCCTTTGGCTGGAGTTTGGAACAATGGTTGCTCTAACAATGGTACACAACAGGCTCTTCATTGTACTCCAGACATCTTGTGATACAAGTTTCTTCTGTAACCAACAAAACCGGTCTTTAATACGATGGTTCCATTAGGGTGCTTAATTGAGAACATTTTACCTAGCATGTGAGAATGGTGATTAGTTATGGGATATTTTTATGTCATTGGCGCTTCACAAACTAAACTAATAGGGATATATCCAAGATATGAAATCAATAAAATAATTAGTCCGTCTTATAGATAATAAAAAAATTATGGTGCGTATTTTTTATTTTGTCGAAATTACCAAAACTTACTCAGATATGGCGTATTAAAGTTACGGAGTGGGGGCTAATTATGTCACGCCGTGGTATATTTTGTACCACGGCGTGACGTTATGCGACATTTCAAATCAATATATCTTCCTAAGTATTTGAATGAAAGAAAAAATAAAAATACGTGTTCAATATTTTTTATAAATCTATCCGATGGACATTAAATTATTTTTTAGGATACAACCCAATTTTAAGTTACGTGCATATTTTTCTTTAAGAAAAGGATAGAGGATATTTTGATTTAATCCTGTCAAGTTAAGATATTCCATAGAGAGTTTAGACGCGATTAAAAACATGGCGACTAAAAATACGCCACTTTACGTCAGGAGCGCACTAATTTGACAGGTCTAAACTGACATTTTATCTTCTGTCCTTTTCCTAATGAAATAGAAAAAGATGCACTTAAAATTAGTTTAGTTTGTGGTCAACAGAATCGGCGCTATTGTCACAGTGGGCCCTATCGAAACATCGGCGCTAACTTTTTCAATGATAAACATCGTGCTGAAGAAGCCTTTTGGCCTCGTGTGTCCTTCTGATTCATTTTTCTTTTTATAACTTTATTTTTTTAACAGCTTTTTTAAAATTTTATTGTACTTAGCGTATTTTCATACGCATTTTGTAAAGTCTGTTATTTTGATATTAGAAAGGTACACTTTGATTTGTTTTATTTCCATCGATAGGTACCTATTAATATTATCATAAGGTGGAGTTGGAGGCCGACCCAAACATAGTGCTAACAGGCCGAACAGAAGTATATTGTCCTATTCTATTTATTTTTATTCATAAAAAGTGACTTTGTTCGCGACTTCGTCTTCTTGGAATTACTAAAAATACTAAATCCAACTACACATTTAGATCCAAAAACGTCTCTGTTACCTACCAGGTCATTACCACCATTTTTATATTAAGGGACCAATTTCACAATTAACGACACCATTGTCGACAGTCGTATTAATTAAAACGGTCTTGTAAAATAAATCTACGAATGAGGTTTCAATATCGATACTTATTAAAAAAATCAACGCTCGAATTTATTCCATTGAAATCGTATTGGAAACAATAACTACTACATAATGAATTACATTAAAAACGGTGTCAAGCGATATTCGACCGAAATCACAAGTTATTAACAATGTTCAGCGGTGAGTTTTGTGTAGCAAATTAATTTTTCAAAAAGAATTATTCCCTTGATATTTAGTGTGATTGAGGTGGACGGTTGGCTTATTGCGGTTTTGGGATTCTCGACATCATTTTTCTTTAGTGGTTTTCTGGAATATATTTATGTATAGTCGTGTCAGATCTTTTTGAATAAATTGAAAAAATTAAAGAATGTGAAATAAATATATATACAGATAATCCTAGTGTACCCCATCGTAACTTGCTCAATTCTTCCTCCAGTTCAAACACCTTCTCGTCGGTCCGCAGTGTACCTACGCGTGTTTAATGTAGCCAGGTCGATCCGTCGTTGTTCCGGAGATTCTTAGCACCCCTTGCCCCGCCGTTACCTTGGCGGCTACCACAATGACCAAGACTAGCGGGGCCGCCGGGGAGCAGGGGCCGGTTTAATTTTGGGGGGTTAATGCCATAATCGCCACGTTTGGCAGGCGGGTTGATAGTACTCGGATGATCCGATTTTCCCTTAGTCGCCTTGGACGACACCCGCGGGATGAGATGGGGTGGTGACAAGATGTATGTATGACCCGCCGTCACCAAACGGCTCACGATTAGTCTAATATATATTTATAAGCCTGCCTAACAACCAAAAATAATTCCAACAAAAGTAATCAATAAAACATAAAGACACGGACGAATTCTCACAAATAACAAAAACCAGAACCGAAACGTTTCTGGAATCAACGCAATTGCAAAATACCGTGATTCAAAACCTATTCGATTGCACCATTTTAAGTATAACGACTAAGTTAACGCTTTGGCTCGAGTAAAAGCAGCCATTGCATATTGTTGCGAGTTTTATTCGCTTTGACTAAGTTTCGATTTTACACCGCAATGCGCCGAGACCGCCTTAAAAGTATTAAGAGCAATCACAATAAACCAGGACTTAACTTCGTACAAACTTTCGACTGTGTAACCGATCCTTTTAGGAATTTTAACATACTGAACGAAATAGGAAACTTTTTTCATAATGCCCGTATGTGGTGCTTTTAATAACGTCGGAAGTTTTTTAATTACATTTGGAAAGCTTGGTGAATTTATATTGTTGAGATGAGATCGTCAAGTGTCATGTTGTGGATTTACTGGGAACCTCTTGTTCGTATCACGACAATTTTTACACAAAACTACCGCCAAATAGATTTGATATAAAACAAGCGGGTAATGTGTCAAACTACATATTTCTAAAATAATTAAACGGATGTGTCACGATAAGTTCTTAATACTAAAATAGAAACAATATAAAATTAACAGGAAACTAAAACATTTTAAGTAAATAAAGAGGTATCAAATAGATTACAAAAATACAAGTGTAAAGAACAAGGAAGTCAAATCAAATACATAATTAAAACATGCTTAAAATTAAAGGTGGCCAGTAGCTGAGCACTTAACTGCTGCTCTGCGTGTCTTGCGCTCGATTGTTACATGGAACAAATATTTGTATGGCCTACAGTCAGTTTAAATATTTGTAATCGCACCTAAGATACAGGACTAATTCTTAATATGGGGGCAATGTTTTATAATAACAATAATAAATCTAATATGTACCCATAAGAAATTCAAAAGCTCACATGTGCAAAAGCAAGAAGAAAAGTCGTAAGAGATTATAGAAAAATCTTTTGTATGCGAGCACTGGTCACTTTGTCGGCCTCCATGGCGCAGCGGTCAACACGCCTGCCTGCGACGTGGAGGCCCCGGGTTCGATCCCGGCCAGGTCATGATGGAAAACGATCTTTTCCTGAGTGGCCTGGGTCTTGGATGTTTATCAATATATGTATCTATTATAAATATAGTATCTTTGAGTTAGTATCCCATAACACAAGTCTCGAACATACTTTGGGGCTAGTCAATCTCAGTGATTGGTAAAAAAAAAGAAAAAATAAACTGTGGCTTAAACGTCGTAATTCAGATAGAAACGCTTCATACACAACCTAAAGGTATTCAGCTGCATACGGTTTATTAAGATCCTATTCAGACTAGCCTTGAAGACACTTAAATTGTAGTCAAACGGAAATATCGCCGCAAGCAAATTGTTCCAGTCCCTCGATGTACCTGGTACAAAAGATGAGGCAAAA
Source organism: Sesamia inferens (assembly GCA_037179545.1). NCBI lineage: Eukaryota > Metazoa > Arthropoda > Insecta > Lepidoptera > Noctuidae > Sesamia > Sesamia inferens. The sequence goes on along the minus strand of CM073933.1, from coordinate 26,590,897 downwards.
CCCTTCGTCCGGATTGTAGTGGTGTCAACAACGTAAGAGTGGATACTCGCCGTTCGACGTCTATTCCGATGATGGAACGGAGATTTGGGAATTAAGTCGTGCAATTCACGCGCACACTCTGCTAAATGCTTCCTATAGAACAGCGATATTATGATGATTACTGTTTTATTATAACTATACAATTTTATAAAAAACTATATATGGAGCTACCTACTAAGGATGTATGTGCTACGGTGCACCTGTTTGGGCCGATAGGGCCAGCATGGGGCCGGTACGACGTAAACTGCTTCAAAGCCAACGTTTGGCATTGATATTTTTATGCAAGGCGTATAGAACAGTCAGTACTGAAGCCTTACTGGCAGGTGTACTTCCAGTCGATCTTGAAGTGCAGCGACGTGCTTCAATGTACTACTCCGCGAGGGGGGAGGCCATGGACACTAATTTTGTTACACAACGCGACTTTAATAAAATTTCTAGATTATTTAAACATCAGAATGAAGTCTGGGAGGACATCTTATCCGAATGGCAAAGTAGGTGGGATAATTCCATCAAGGGCCACCACCTCCATCTATTCTTTCCATCCGTTGGCGATCGGCTGGCTAAGACATGGCTAGAGGTTGACCACTCCGTTGTCCAATTTCTCACAGGTCATGGCAACCTTAAAAGTAAACTGTATTCTTTTAAACTTATTCCTTCGCCTTTGTGTCAGTGTTCATCGAACTGTGAATTTGAACAGTCCGCACATCACATCTTGTGGGAGTGTATTTTTTGGCAGAATGAATGCAATATTATGTTGGATAGTGTATAAGTTACATCCGGAGTCGTTTATTATAAAGACCTTGTAGAAACTAGAACCAATTTCTGTGTGTTCAGGCACTTTTGCCATACCTATTATTGGAATCAATTGTAACAGCACATACCTACTTAGGACCCATTAACTTAATCAAATTTTATTCCTTGGTGCTTGGCAATCTGGGCTTCTCCCAGATGCAATAATGTCCCTTTGTGCCGATTGGCCTAGTTCTGTTCTGTTTCCTGCTTCTTATGGAGGGAAGTGGAAAAAATATCTTTTTTCTTACTCCTCCGCTATTCTTTTCTGATTAATTTCGTTGGGGAACCCAAGACAGTTGAATCGTTTCTCCGGGACTCGTCGAGCTTCATTGCTCGGTGTTGTTCTGGCGGTCTCTACTGTTGGTTCTGGCTTTCAGGAGTTGCAGTGGGTGGGAAAAAGTGGGGCGGGTTTTGTCCCAAAAAAAAAAACTATACAATTTTATACATATCTTATATTGGTATTCATTATGAGTTCACTTATTCCCATATAATATCGTAGGTGAGCATTTCTCAAAATTTTTGACCATGGTCTTTAAAATCGTCTATAATTAAAATATGGATATTTAAGAAGAATTATTATAAATTAAGCTAGTTAAACCTATACAGATTTTAAATTTTGGTTTGGTTTTTGTTTTATTTAAGTTTTTATACCAAATATCTCGAAAAATATTACATAAGGGTAAAATTAGCGTTCTTATTTTGTTACTCGGAAAAATGTGAAAACTTTGAACATATACACAACTTTTACTATAAGTTTATATTTTGCTGTATATATTATAAACAAAACAACATTTTCACAAATGAAACATTGTAAAATCATAATAAAGTAAATTGTTTTTTAGCAATACTACTAGTTTTTGTAACCGTTAGACCATTTTCTAATGATTAAGTTTCGTTTTTCTATATAAAAAAGAAGCATGCTATATTTCCCATTTATAAAAAAAATATATCTATAATGAATTTTATAGTCAAGCGCTTTTTGAGTTTATACTTAAAGAAATTAAAAAGATATAAAACATAATTATTCAGCTTTATTTGGGACAGTAACAAAACAAGAAGTGTTGGTAACAAAATTATAAATGTAAGGCTTAGCACACATACTTCACTCACTATCATAAAATAGAAACGAAAGAAGTAAATGAATATCAACAGAAAAATGATAGATATAAACATTTCTAAAATAATAATTGTTTATTTAAATGGATCTAAGGAAGCATATTAAAAACTTAAAAGTTAAGTATCTCTTATAAAATTTATAGCCTTAATCTTCTTTGGTTAAATCAATATTTTGTTATTATGTCTTAAGAACACAATTCTTTTTTTAATCACATATACACTTAAAATTATTCCAATACTTATAACCAATTAATAAAATAACAGCCCTGTAGAACTTATTAACCAATAGCCTAAACACGTAGTAAGCGCATTACAGACACAGCTATAATATATATTAAAATGGCACATATTTTCGATATAAAGATTAGCAAAATATTAAATTTAGTGGAATATGAAATATGTAAAAGTATATTATAGATGCGTTTGAGGAGGTTCTAAGATTGGTATAAAAAATATTAAGTATAATTATTTGATAATACTGTGTCTGTGATGCGCTGTAAACTTATAATACTTATAGGTATTAAGTCTTAATTCTCTTTGGTCTTAAATATTTATGTTTAAATGCCATTGCAAATTGTATTTAATGTTACATACACTTAAAATTAGTAAAAAGTTTAAAATAAGTTAAAAAATCAAACATTACAAAACACACACTCATCCTCAGGGTAGTGGTCATAAACACTGAAACTTTTGCAAGCCCTACACCAAAATAAATTATTTTCTAGTAAAAGCCTGATCTGTTCAAGATTCATCGTTGATACAAAGTGAGGATCAATACTTTGCAATACATTATTAGTTGCACTTCCGCAACCAAAACATTTTTCTGACAATACGAAATGTGTCGACGACCAGGGCCAAGCAATATTATATTTGATACAAGTAAAAAGGTCTGTCTTGTTCAAGAATTTATCAATTTCGAAGTAAATCACCATTTTGATACACACGCTGTGGTTTGGTACCTATAAATTAAAAAAATAATCAATAAACTGATAAAGTAAATGGTAAATATGGTAATGCTACGTGGCTCACAGAACAGAACTGTCTGTTTCGCTATCAGCCATTTCTTCTCGCAACCCGTACACTTACCTAACGATTCGACTCAGTTAAGCGGTACAACATTAATTTAATAACCCTCAAAACAAAAATCACAAATGTAATCGAAATATGCTTGTCCATGTGCGCACTTGTCACAGTAATATTTTTTACAAGACATACATTTTACCAAATAATACAATGACGTTGGATTTTTGCACTTATTGCAAGCCGTTTGTCTTGTCACAGTAATCTGCAATGATTTTTTTGCGGCACGTGTATTAAGTTTTGAGTTTTTAAATGGATCCCGATTTACGTTAGAAGTTGCAGGATACGAATCTTTAGACGTTGAAGGATACGGATTTATTATATTAAATGAAATATTAGGCGAAACATTTTCTTTGCTTTTCATTAACTTGTGTTCATCATCATCGTCGATTTTCTCAATAATTGGGTTGGAATCTATATCACTCAGGTCTAAAGTAAAATCATCGCGATTTTTGGCATAATTATTTTCGCTAGCAACGTTTACTTCTAGGTCCACATTATCAATACATAATAATGGCAAATCATCTACCATTTCAGGGTCTAGAATTGGTAATTCATTTAATTTTGACGATAACATTTGATTGTCTGTAGGCTCATTATTTTCAGATTCATGGTCAACATTAAAAGAAAAATTTTGGTATTTATGTATTTCTGGATAATAACAACGACAGATTTCTTTACTACAAAAACAACTGAGGATGCGATGTTGAATTTCATCACCACCTGCTAAGGAAATCACTTCATGAATGCTCAATGTCCCTTTTATGGTTTTTAGGCCCGCAGGTATAAGTTGACTTATCTCGTTGATTTCTGTTTCGGATATGTAGAACACTTTTACAGCTTTAACAAAAGATTCCAACGTCAAGAACACATCATTAGCATCTGTTATGTCTTTTCCATATGCGACTTGCCTGTCAAGAGCCCTTTTAACAACCCCTCCAATAGCATCAGCCACACCCTTTCCATGCCCACTTTCAAAATATGACCAAGAAATATGAAGATTGTAAAAAGACGAAAAATATTTAATAAGAAAGAAGTTATTTTTCTGACGGTATTGTGAGCTAGGGCCATCGGAAAAGAAATAAATTTTCTTTAAATTTGGAACTAAGGATTTCCCGAGTTCTATAACAGGTTTCAGGTGAGCCCATATGGCATGTGGCTGATGTATACTGGAGGGGGACACAGTACAAAATGACTTCTGCCCCCCTTTATAAAATATAACCCCCGTATGTAATGTGACTTGCACTTTGGAGGCACCGAAATGCATTGCCTGCACTTCTTCGGCCATTTTGCACTCGTAGTTTTCAGAAAAGTCGCAATGCACAGCCATTTCATGGTCCTCTAAATTTTCAGTACAGGTTTTATAGATTTTTGTTTGGTGCCACATATTAAAGCTGTGTATTTTAAATAATTTTAAGGAATCCTCAAATATTTTTATTAGTTCTGTAATCGTCCCTTTTTTAATTGTTTTAACAGTCCTTTTAGTTTTCAGTTCCTGTTCATCGTCATTTCCTGTTCGTTTTTTATAAGTCTGATTCTGAATTTCCCACATTTGCCACGTAATCTCTTGAGATGATTTATCATTTTCCAAAGTGTAGTTTAAAGATATAGATTTACATTTTTCGCATTTGCCATACATACACGCGAATGATTGAGTATTACATACTACTTTCTTCAGAAGATCATGAGTATTATTAATATCAATCACTTTGTGATGTTTAAGAGCCGCCAACTTAAAACTCATATTGCTGTGTTTAACACAGAGACAAGTGTTTCGATTATTTAAGTTAGGTGAAATTACGTAAAATGGTCTATACCGGCAAAAAGATGCAAAAGATGCAGAGCCACCTTCTGACTTATATTTTTGGTATAAAATTCGTAATGAATTATTAAGGTACCTTATTTGCTGTTTGTTCTTCTTGAAAGTTTTACATTCTCGTTTGCCAGAGGTGGCTCTGCTCACATCATCTCTGATATAAAAATCTCTTATGGAATTTTTGAATTTCAAAATCCTATTCGAAGTTGTCTTATCTCGAACTCGTGCTACTAAACCTATTTGTTTTGAAATTAATGACTTAGCTTTACTATTTTTCACGAGATCGTTAGAAGCAATTTTTTTTATAACATCTCTCTCTTTATTAGTTTCACATAGTTTGTAGGTCGACTTTAAGGAAGCTTCTAAAATCTCATTCCTAGCCTTTAGCTTATTAAGTTCTCCTTCACTTTTTTTCTTTTCTTGTAAGTGATTTTTTTGTAATCGATATAATCTCTTCCTCATGGTTTCTAAAGATCGATGTAAACATATAATACTACTCTGAGCGGCCATGTATTTTTGCTTATAGTTAATTCTCGATTTCTTGGAACTGGAACCTTTTGATGTGCTTCCGGTATTCGATTCTTGTTCGCTAGTTTTCTTCTTATCTTTTTGCCTTCGTTTTTCTTCTCTCCATTCTTTTCTCTTCATAATTTTTTCTGCCTCAGACATTTCTGATACTTTCTTGTATTTATATTTAGATTTTATTCGTTCTAAGTTTTTCTTTCTTTGCTCTTCAAGTTTTTCTGGGTTTAATTTTAAGCGCTCCCTATATCTTTTCATTTTCTCAGCCGCGGTTAGCGGCATTTTTGTTAATAAAATTATTTTATTGCGAGGATAAATTAACAATGTAACTGTTTATACCTGAACCAAGTATTAAGTTTCCGGATATTTTCCAAGTACTGGGCCTTTTATATTTTTTTACAGTAATTGACTTCTGTCACCTGCAGACAATATAATACAATTTATTTGTCAACTTAACTAACTAATAAATATAAATACCTAAACACGACAATGATGTCAACTGTAAACTGTAATGACGACATTGATCTCGAATCAATCCTGTTAGCAGTTTTCAATATATTGAGTTGAAGCTCGAATGTGCGCGATATTAAAGAAACAAACTAAGGCCCATTTTTACCAATAAGATAAGCTAAACAGCTGTTTATCGTAAACTAAAACCAAAAATTTCCGACGCTAAACATTATCCCCCTTCTTTATAAAAACTGATTAAAATTAACGAGTGATTAGCGATTCTTTAACCATAGGTACATTTTTGACCTTTTAATAAGGTCACTTAGCTTAAATCATCCTTTATGAATAAACACCACAGTGTTTAAGGGGTTTATTCATAATCGATTTTTAAAGTTATGTGATCTGCAAGCGTCTAAATTGTATGTTTAAAAAATCGCTAATCACTAGTTAACTTTAAGCAGCGTTTATGAATAAGGAGGTTTATTTGGAATTGCTGTTCCTAAAACGATTGATTCCCAATTCCAACTATAATGCTTACTTTTGAGTATTGGTGGTTTTAGTTCATAATAAACAGCCATTTTGCCCTACCGGACGTTTATTTAGTTGGTGAAAATGAGCCTGAATAGCATAGGTAAACCAATTGTAACGCCAGGGTCTTCCCACTGCTCACCTCATTAACAATTCAATGCACTACATACTATAAAAATCTATTCGAAAACAAAGTAAGTACTGTAGTGTTTCGGTCATCTGATGAATTAACTACGCAACCCCAGTTTTTTTTTTGGAAATGATGAGAGTGTATTTTTAATTATTATTACAAAATTAAATAGTGCATAGTTTTAAAGTTTAATAATATATGTAGTTGAACACAATTTAAGAAAAAAAATTCTTAGGAATGAAAGCAATATTACATATCATGGGATGTATGTGTACATGGCTTTAAAAAATCCTTTTTTGTTACCCTGCGTTCCGATTATACGTTACCACGCAAAAGTAACAAAAACAGAAGTAACGAAGTAGAGGTTTTAGATTTTCAAAATAACAAAATATAAGTCAAAAACCAAAGTTGAAGGAAGAAGTTTACAGCAAAGTGAAGTATAATCGTCAACTATTAATCAATTTTAACAAAAACATTATTTATCTTAAACTTACCTTGAGACAGCGTAACAAAATCCAGAGGGAGTTTGTCGCAGCAGGCAGCGTGCAGTGCTATCGCGGCTGTTGTCGACGCCGAAATGACATTACAACAAAATGGCCAAGTGAAATGTCGTCAAACAGTGTTGCCAAGAGTAAAAAAATAATATTTTTTTGATTTAAAACATTTTTCGATTAAAATATTTGGTAACAAAATATGAATTCCGTTTTGGAACTTTTTAAAGGACAGAATTATTTTTAAAATTTTTAAATTTGTGACGTATTTTACTAAAATCTCAATATAGCATCAGATTTGTGATCATATAAACAGTTCCCTGACTATAACTTACGTAGAGCTTCCTAGGAATGTAATGAAAATAAATTAGTTTGAAAGCAATGAGGTCACAACGGGACAAAGTATTATCAGTACTACGAAAATTTCCCTGTTATCGGAATATTTAATTTTCAAATTAAATTATCAATTTCTACTCTGTTTTGAATTTTTATCAGATAATTTAATAATATCGACATCGTTATGACGATCATGCATTTGCTTATAAAATCACAGTTATAAAAATAAATCAAAGGCAAAACATGGGACATTAACATTATGCCTATGGTCAAAAATTTTGAGAAATGCTCAGGTATCCAATCCAACCTTCCTAAGATTATGTAGGTTTAAGTTTATAATTAGACTTACAATATTAATATGCGTGATCATGTTACAACATCGTGTACATTAGAGCCAGATACTACTACTTTACTAAAACAATAACTAGTTTCATTGAGTAAGCAAGATAATATATTTGGAGATGATTAATGCTGTTAGGTTGCTAGCGACAGAATTTAGTGATAAGTCGACGATGTTTTGCTGAAATAAGATGTTAACACGAGTGTGTAGGGTTTAATTACTTTGGCAGTTAATTTGTTGAAATTTTTTGTTCTCCCAAATTCAATATTTTCGCATCGCATCGCCTGTCTTAACTTAAAATTAGTTTAGGAGTTTCGGCGCCATTGTCTACGTTATTTTAATCTTTATTTTCAATAAAGCTGTTTGACGGTTGTCTGTTTAAAGTGCTCGGATCCCTCATATATATCAGTTTCTTTTTAATATTAGTATATATGGATTAGTTTAGTAGCAAATTAGTAGTATGTTTTATTGCTGTTTCCGAGGTTATACTCACTCATCCGCAACAACAATGCTCGTCACGCAGTAAAAAGTTAAGATAAAAAGAAAGAAAGAAGAAAGAAAATATATTTATTTGTTACTCGTACTGGAAAATCTTAAAACTTAACTAAGTAGACACAATTAAATGTAAAAACAAGTTAATAAAGTAACAATAATCAGAAAGTCCCTTGCGAGGCCAAAAGGCTTCTATCTCAGCATAATGCATTTAAAAGCAGCATTGGTATTCTGATAGGGCCTGGTGTGATGTCACGGGAAGTCAGAGTAACATAACATACATAAACGTAAAATATTATAAAATAAAATATATAGTTAATACTAGCGGCCGCCAGCGACTTCGTTCGCGAGGAGTTAGTTATGCTCCGGTCCTATTGGTCTCAGCGTGATGTTATATAGCCTAAAGCCTTCCTAGATTAATGAGATATCCAACGCAAAAAGAATTTTTCATATTGGACCCGTACTTCCTAAGATTAGCGCGTTCAAACAAACAAACTTTTCAGCTTTGTATATTAGTATAGATTAGTATAGATTTACTCCGCGCGAGACGTAGGTTAATTTTCTATGAGAGTCATAAACACTCAGTATATTTTTCTCTGTGTCATTCAGTGACATTGCTGCGGCAATTGTAACGATTTGACAATCATCACACCTGTGTTCCACGAAGGGTCAGGCAGAAAAATAACTATAATAAGTAACTTCGCCAGTGAGGTTTTGGCGGGAAAGTCAAGCTGAGTGTCACGTTCATTTTTCATCGGACTTTTAAAATTATTTATAGTGTTGTTTACTAAATAAAAGTGCGTGATTTATGTAGTAAAAAGTGCACTCAGTAAATAATTCATAAAGAACAGTGAAATATCGCAGCATAGTGTCCACATCATGACTTTGTCTCAAACCTCCATCGTAAGACGTATCACGCCGTCTTTTTCGACATGAACAATTCATTACGTGACATTGGCTAAATGCACAAGCCGTGCGAAGCCATAAAAGAAAGAAAAAAAAAAAAAAAAAAACTTCGCCAGTTTTATTTAAGTCCAGTGTAATAGGAGGCAAGCTATTGTCATCTTCTTCAGCCTCTAGAGGTTCAATGCTGGACAAAAGCTTCCCCTAAGACCTTCCACGATGACCGGTCTTGTGCTACCCGCATCCATCGGTATCCCGCGATCTTTACCAGGTCATCAGCCCATCTTGTTGGACAATGTGGCCTACGCTGCTCCCTATTATCATCAACAGGCCCAAATTCAGACTTGGAGCTGGCACCGAGAAATTCCATATGGAAATTCTAATAACCGACCACACCCGGAAATACCCCATATTCAGCATTACAATTTCTTCTTCTTTAGCATATAGAGATCCACTGCTCCCCCAAGGCTTTCCACGATGACCGGTCTTGTGCTGCCCGCATCCATCGACTTCCCGCTACCTTCACCAGGTCATCGGTCCACTTCAGTAGAATTTACCATCCCTAAATTGTAAAAAAACTAATCTTGGGTGATACATTCAAGAAGATATTTTTGCTTGGTCTCGTAAGATATAAGTAGCGTAGAAAAATCTCGTATCAGGGATTTCCGTATCGTGTAACGAACTTATCTGAGGGGGACGCGTATAGTAATGAGTTATTAATGATGTTTGTAGAAGAGCACACCTAAGTACTTACGCTACTCAGATAAGTGGATAGTTGAACGAAAAAGAAAATATAGAGTAATATGTACTTGCATTAAAAGAAGTTTAAATTACTACCTATATAAAATCAAATCAATTAATTTTTTTTTTGTTTATTACAAGTTACAAAAAAATCATAGTTCGGCAATATCCAATTATAAAATGGCATACGATAATTTCTAGAAAAAAAATAAAATACATATGTTAATTATATTGTATTTTGGTAACGATGAATTATGAATATTAAACGATACCTCGTTTAATTAACAGTACCGGGAGACCGAGCTCTGCTCGGCATCTTTTTTTTTTTTTGTTAGGTACATCGCGTGTCACTATATTTAAAAAAAAAAAAACATAACGAGCGAATTTTTTAAACAATATTTTTTGACTAATGTTTTTCGATCATACCGACATAATAATAAAAAAATATTATTAACTGTTATTTAAATATAAAATTACGAGTGCAATTTAGTATAACATTTTATTATAAATAAGTACTTATAGTTTACCAATCAGTTACATCAGTTATATATTATCATCAATACATAGTTTAAGGTCTTAACCTAATACTTCCTTCCATACTATATTGCGGGTATGCTGAGGGTTTTCATTAATAATAATCATTTCACGTTCTGACGCACGCTGCCGCATATCTTGCAGACGTCGCTCCCGTTGCTCATCATTTTCGGCGGCCACACGTTGTGCTGCACGCTCTCGTGAAACATCTAAATCATAAGACCTTTCTGTTCTTAAAATGTTAGTCAAGTTTTGCAAGCATCTTACTTTAGCAGCACGTGTGGGATGAGCGGAAATCTGATGATTTTCATCAAGTTCTTCTTCAAATGGGTCCTCACTGTGCGAAGTCTGACAAACACGTGTGGGACGAGCGAAAATCAGATTGTTTTCATGGAGGTTTTCTTCTGCTTCTTGAGATGAGTCACGGCTTCGTGGAGTTAAATTGTTCGTAACCGTTTTTTTAATGTTCTTTTTGGCATTTTCGTGTAAAAAAAGACACATGATATTTTAAGAGCAATTTTCTGGGTCTAACCTCAAACCAAACATTGGCTTCGTGTACCATGAATGTAAACGTCATCTATATCAAATCAAAGTACTATTAATTATCAGTTTAATTTTATTTTATTTTATTTTGGAATGTATATGTTATGTTTATAATAGTTCATAATTAATTTATATGTATTCTGTGTACTTATGTGTTTTTATGAAGACTATGAACAATTGTCTGATGTAAATAAATCAATAAAAATAATTATTACAAAAAAAAAAGATGCCGAGCAAAGCTCGGTCGCCCAGGTACTTTATTATTATTAAATCATATTATATGGATGAATTTTATTTTGCCTACTTTGAGGAGGTGCAAGGTATCATAAGGTTAGCAATAATAATAATACTAATATTTCAGTTCGTGTTGTGGCAAGTCTGAAATGTTGACACTGTTGAGAAATTCTGTTGTAAATTCGACTGCTCCTTCAGGCTGATCTTTAAAATGAACGAGCTTCATTGTTTCGACTTCTCCTACACTTTTGTGATACCCCGGTACTTTGCACCTCCACAAAGTAGGCAAAGTAAAAGTTCTTCCAGGTATTATAATATTTACAACAAAAAATATTGTTGTTTATATACAACATCATTACTTTCACAATTGTTTCGACTTCTACACTTTTGTGCGACCCTGGTACCTTACACCTCCACAAATTAGGCAAAATAAAATTTCTTCCATTGATTTAATAAACGAAAAAGAAAATTCGTTGACGCCGTTTCCAATTTTCTCCGTGGCGCAGCGGTCAACACGCCTGCCTGCGACGTGGAGGTCCCGGGTTCGATCCCCGGCTAGGTCATGATGGAAAACGATCTTTTCCTGATTGGCCTGGATGTTTATCTATCTATCCTTACTCAGGGGTACTTTTTATTCCAATATTTCCACGGAATCATATCTAATGCGGGTTAAGCCACGGGGTACAGCTATCGCTATAATTGGAAAAGTTTGTAAAGGTGGATGGAGATTTGTTACTCCATCACACAAAACTACTCGACATATTTCGATGAAATATCGAATATATAATATATAATTTTTTATAAAATATTTAGTTGTTAGTTAAAGACACTAAATGAAAACACGAACAATTCTAGTTCATATGTATCTATTATAAATATAGTATCGTTGAGTTAGTATCCCATAACACAAGTCTCAAACTTACTTTGGGGCTAGCTCAATCTGTGTGATTTGTCCGTAAAAAATATATATATATATAAAATGTAATAAAAAGCATTAGACAACGCCATATTTTTTTTTTAAAACTCCAAAAATAAATAGTAAAAAACACTATATCGTCAGGGATTTGAACCCGAAGTCTACGAGCTCCGAATCAGAGGCCGAAGCCCCTCAGCTATTCGTATCATTAAGGGCAGCGGCGAAATTTTGTTTCTTATGAGAAGTTTAGCAATTGTTCAGTGCCTCAAAACAAGGAAAAAAGACATTTTCTGAAAATTAAACCTAGCTAGATCGACTTATCGTCCCCGAAGCCCCCTGCACACAAAATTTTATGAAAATCGTAGGACCCGTTTCCGAGATTCCAATTATATATATATATATACAAGAATTGCTCGTTTAAAGGTATAAGATAATTCATCGTTACCAAAATACAATATAATTAACATATTTTATTTCATTATGGCATTCACAATATAGCCTATCATCTACCGATGATAGGCTATATTGTGAATGCCTTATCCTGTAAATATTGAAAAACAATTGTAAAAATAAAAAATAAAATAAAATAATGTTAAAACGGTAATATTTTTTTTTCTAATAACTCTCAACATTGTACGCATACCTACTTGACCTTATACTAATTATTCTTGGCTGATGACCGCAAATTAAGCTTCTAATACCTAAAACTTCAGTTATCATAATTAGAGTGACAGTACTTTAATAATACTGCAAGTGCTGGTTTTCTTACATCATGACCAAACTGGTAGAGTAATTGAAACTTAATTCAAAAAAGGTTTTATTTATCTGCTATGCGGCAGAGTCCTAACATGACAAAGAGTTCCTAATCGTGGGCAATTTTTGTATTTTTAGAGTTCTATGTATCTGAATAATAGAACAAAACTTACGTGATTGTATGTCTGTCTATCTTCAAATCTAATGGATAAAGTAAAACTTTGGAAAATTTGGGTCCGTCAATCAAATACAAAGTCAAATCAAACGTATGTAAATTAATTTAGACTCTGAGGATTAATTTTGTTAGGCAACATAATAATAAAAAATAAAAATAGTTCTGAAGTCAATTGAGAAAATAAATACAAATTGAGCATTACTCTTTCTCCCTTATCTCCGAAAAATTACTGAGCCTAAAACGTTGAAGAAATAAAGTAAATAGTTGTTTTCTTATATGCAGATGCAAGAAGAGATATAAGAAGTTTATGGTCTTAAAATAACTTGGAAAATCTTTCAAAATTATATGTACAAACTTAAATTTGCAGATGCAATGTATGGTAAAACATGTTTTTCAGCCACAATGTTAAGATTGTTTATTTTAAGGAAGTCTCTCCACGGAAGTTGAACTCACACTTGTTTGTTTATAGTAGTTGTAGATCCTGAACAAAAGAAACACAAACATCTTTGTAAAGTAAAAAACCTCGTAGTTTACTCACTGCACCTTTTTGTTGATTAACTTCGTTGCAAGTAGCAAGACAGTTTATAGTTCCTTGGGATACGTTAAGTGTCAGTTTATGTTTGCTTCGGTAAATTATGAAGTAGAAGAGAATACTCCAAGGGTACGAGGCTGAATAAGGACGTATGTTAACTGCTTAAACAAGCCACTATATTAAATGGCTTAGTTTATCATGCATATCTTGGGCAGAATCCACCCATGTTATTCGATTTTTTTTTATGCCACAGTCATCATCCTTTCAGCGTTAATCTTTGGAATCTGGGGTCCGCTTTATCAGTCTAACTGTTGATTTTGGCTTAACTTCGATATTTTCCGTGAAGCGACTGCCGTCTGACCTCCACAACCCGAAGGCAATATCGAAGCATTGTAGTTAGACCAATTGTTGAACTTATTGAGGGCTCCAACAACCCGTAACGACTGCCATACGAACATCTAATGGCATAACGTGGTTAAACATGGCTTAACGTGCTTTCCGAGGCACGACCAGACCAATGCAAATATTCATATTCATGCATACAAATAATTGCACTGCGCGGGGATAGAAACCCCCACCTCCATGCGCAGCGACCGCGTTTTTATGCCACTATCAGTAGGTAAATTTGAAGTGACAGTGAGCTGGCTATGTTTAAGAAAGGACCGATACCTGGCGGAGCATACGAGTCTTGGAATGGATCCCGTGTATTGGCTCGCTTAGTGTCGGATGCCTGACTGTTAGATGTACCAAAGACCTTAAGATAGTGACACACTGGATGAGAAAGGGTGTTCTGGCGTAATCTGAGAGATCCCTATTAGCATTGAATGCGATAAGTTTAGTTAATTTGTATTGATAAGTAACTTTTCTATCATTATCGATAATAGAAAATTGTATTATGTTATACTGTCCATATTTTCATCGATGATATTTTGGATATTATGAAGTAAAATCAAGTATTGTTGGGATATTGAATTGATCGTAATTTATCTAAACTCTTTGCAAACGCTTCAACAAAGGATTTAATAATAAAATTAAAGCATCAAAATTCGCCTACACACAGGAACAAGCAACAAGATCCATCTCTCTCACGTCAATATTTCCTCTAGACAGTCAAAATATCAAGGCACTTCGTTTTCAATTTATCCTTGTTATTACAATAAAGTCCAGAGTATTCAGAATATGGTTGGCAGTAAAATGAAAACAGCAACGCTCTGGCATGAGGCCAGAAGTGTAATGTGGATAAAGTGATTCTATTTCCAAACACCAAGGAACTTTAACTATACTGCAAAAGTGGCATTAGCTAGGAATCCCCACAGTGAGATGCTGAAAAAATGGTGAAAATTGTCAAAAGTTAGATTAAATAAGTTTTCGAGTTGATGGTAATTTGAAATGGTTTCATTTGGTATTCTTGTCCCTGTTGAGTGTGTGTTTTTATGAAATTATACATAGTTTTGTTTAAGGGGTTGGTTGTACGTTAATTATTTTGTACAAAACTGTAATGTTTTGCTATTGTTGAAAGGTTCGAAGTTGCTTTTATTCAGTCTCCTGAATTCTTAATAACCCAAGTTGTTGAGAAATTACTTATTGAATATTCTATTTACTAGCACTTACTTAGAATTATTAAGATATAAATGTTTAAATATTAAATTCTATCAAATTCTGTGTTTATGTTAGTCTGCTATTCATAACAATTCTTAAAAACCTAGCTAACTACATGCATGTATTATGTACTTATAATACACCCATATTTTCAAGAACAGGTTGGTACAGATGTAACTTTTCCTCCTCTTTCGAGGCATAATCCAATTTCGAGAAACATAATTTTCATTTTAAAAAAAAGAACAACTTTATAAAATAATAGTATAATACTGTTTCTGTTTCTTGTTTGGAAATTAATGTTGGTTATTAAGAAAAGAAAAAAAAAACAGCATTTAATGTGTGTGGAATAGCAAATTTTATAACAGACAAAATACAACACAAGGGCTTCAGGACAACCACGGGTTATTTGAAAGAGATACAGTGGACCTTGGTGCACAGGCAAGTGAAGGAACACGAGTCCAAGTGGGTTTTAGTCAGCAAAAGTCTGATACGCCCTTCCGTTCCGCCCAGTACGGGAGAGATCATTTAATGATTACCAATAGGCTTTATTGGGCATCTCTCTGAAGGACCGCATAAAAAATAATGTAATCCGACAGAGGACCAGAGTCACTGACATAGCTGAGAGGATTAGCAAGCTGAAGTGGCAATGGGCTGGTCACATATGCCGCAGAACCGACAACCGTTGGGGTAAACGAGTCCTCAAGTGGAGACCGCCTCTCGGCAAACGTAGCGTAGGACGCCCTTGGGCGAGATGGAGCGACGACATCTAAAAGGCGGCTGGTAGTGGCTGGCGGAGAACTGCTCAGGATCGAGCTTGTTGGCGTGTCATGGAGGAGGCCTATGTCCAGCAGTGGAAGAGTAGAGGCTGATGATGTTGAATAAAAAAGGGGTTCCGAGCTATCTGTTGTTTGAAACACTTTAAACATATGAAATATTTAAGGTAACACTCAGTATAACATAAATAGAACAGTTTTGCAGATTATACATCAACAATTAATTAAAAACAAGTGACAGAGCATGCGGCTCAGGATGGAGAAAGTAGGCCATAGTATGTGGGGAGGGACCACATACACACTTCAGATCAAATCAATACGTAAACCCCCACCTGTGGAGATTATCATTGCTTGGGTGGTGATCAAACAAATTACACATTGTAAATCGCCTATCTGTGTTTGAACTTATGACTATTCGTGTCATGTGACCGTTTCTCGGGCCACCACTGTTCAAGATGTAGTAACACACTATTTAACACACTTAGTCCAGTCTAGCGTTTACTTGGGATTTTATGAATACCTAAAATTCGACAATTTCGTCACTGATTTACTCGCCAAATTGCTAGGGTACTTCCTGACCCCAGATAAATTGATATACGGTCAGGAGAATCATAATGACGAAGCCTTTAGGTCTGTGTGGGTGTGGTTCAGGTAAATTTTTACCAAAATCTAAGGATATAAATTTACCTCCTTGTAGATTTAAGTGCCAGGCCCTATATTTTTGAATGAAAGGTGAGTGAATAGGCTCTTAATAAACTAGTGTGCTTTACTATCACCGATTGCGTCACTGCTTACCATCAGGCGGGATTGCGGTCAAGCGCTAGCTTATAATTTATAAAAAAATATACGTAAATAGTTGTTTTTTATATGTAAATACAAAAAGAGATATAAGAAATTTATGGTCTTAAAATAACTTGGAAAATCTTTCAAAATTATATGAACAAACCTAAATTTGCAGATGCAATGTATGGTAAAACATGTTTTTCAGCTACAATGTTAAGATTGTTTATTTTAAGGAAGTCTCTCCACGGAAGTTCAACTCACACTTGTTTGTTTATAGTTGTTGTAGCTCACACAAACAACTTTGTAAAGTAAAAAACCTAGTAGTTTACTCACTGCACCTTTTTGTTGATTAACTTCGTTGCAAGTAGCAAGACAGTTTATTGTCCCTTGGGATACGTTGAGTGTCAGTTTGTGTTTGTTTCTGTAAAGTCACGTGTGTTCGCGAGCCAAGTCAAGATACTTTATTTTTTATATTTGTCGGCTTTCACTAGGTTCTCATCATGTGGGGTGGGTTTGTCAACAATCATTGCACGCTCACTATATCAGGCTTATTGCTAGTGATAATGGATCGATCCCAGTACAATTTTATATCGTCATAATCGAGAACATTGGTCGCGCATATAGGGCACCTCCGATTTCAGAAGGTTGTATTTAAGAGGAAGTTGCTGATGAACTATCCTGGCTACGAGGTTGTGTCTATGCAAGTACTCTCCGTTAACAGACGAGAACACCCGGAGATAATATGCCTTATTGATTCCCCCTGCCGGTGACATGCTCGACAGACGTCAACTGTGCCGTCTTTCACAATAAATCTGCGGTAATTATTTGTCATCATAACTTCGTCTATAATTGCACAGACAAACCCTTCGGTTTCCCCAAAAAGGTCACCGAAACCTAGCCAGGCTACGGCCGTTTGAAAATGTACAGCAAAACCAAAGTGGACTCAAACTGTCGCCCTGAAATAAACCTCGCTCGGTCCTTATTGGTTCGCTATTCCTCTGAATATTTCGACATCCTTGATAGTGAAGGACTGTCCTCCATTGCGCCATACGTGCCACCAGGAAGGTGCGCAGAGTTGCATCTACTTTATACAACTCTAGCACCCGTATGAGCCATGTATATGGCATCGAGTCATAGACCTTCTTATAATCTATCCAATATGTCGATAGATCCTTTCGGGAACGACGAACCTTTTGGCTAATGGCCATATTAATAAGGAGTAACTCCTTAATACCGTGGGGCCCGTTCAAACATCCATTTTGAGAGGCAAACATGATGGAGTTGCTGTCAATGTGCGTATTAATTTTAGCTTTCAAAATGGACGTAACAACTTTATAGACCATCGGTAAACACGTGATCGGCCTATAATCTTTGGGTTCCGCGGTGCTACCTGATTTATGGAGCAGTTGGGTTATTTCTGTTGTTAGATACCTAAAACAGTCTGGAACTGAGATGCCAAGCGAGCGTGCGACCTGGAAAACCATTAGTAAACCATATTCCATTAGTTATGCAGCCCATCCGGCCGTGGAGACTTCCAATTGGGCAAAGGATGGACTGCACGTGATACTTGCAGCACATCTTGGGGATGACACAGATGATAATAGCCCCCGTTGCTGGTACTGGATCGCAGGCTCGCTCAACATCCCGAGTCCAATCACCATTGCTTTCTTTAGTATTTTTTATTATTATTAAAATTGCCGCCTCGGAATCCCTAAAACTTGTGCAGTTCCACAAAAACTACTAATTGATAAAAGTACTCACACTCCACCGGATATACCTACGAATAAAAAGCGAAAAACAAAAAGTAACCAGCGCCATTTTTTCCAATTCTGCTCTGTAAACCAGCGGTCAGTCGCTATACTCGGGGGAAATCTGATTCTGTTGATTCAATAGAATTTTTTTATACCCCGTTTCACATACATCGGTAAGTTTAAATAACAATATAAATACTACATTCCTAAATAATTACTATAGACGAACAAAAATTTGATCTGTGAAGTGGAAATGGGTTCTGCATAGTTTCAGTCATGGTATAAAACAGGTTGTTCTGCTGTTGTGGTTTTCGTTTTAATTATTTCATTCTTCTTCGTCTTCAGCCAATAGATGTCCAATGCTGGACAAAAGCCTTCCCCAAGGCTTTCCACGACGATCGCATTGTGCTGCCCGCATCCATCGGCTTCCCGCTTCCAATTATTTCATTATCAGCTAAAAATGTTCAGGTGGTTTCAGATTTGAAGAGTGTTGCATTTTTTTGTTATCAGTCATTTGAGGAATTTCAATTCAGTTTTCGAGTGGTTGCAATTAAACATTTTTGATTTGGTAAAAAAGTTCCTACGAAAAAAACACCTATTTCGTCTTTTAATTGTTTTATACAATCAAAGATACTTAAAACTGTGATTAAAAAGTAATCAAAAGCAGGCGTTTATTATAAACTAAAAAAAACTGAGTTTACTTATAAACGATGATAAACGTTAAGTGACTTTTAAATGTCAAAACTTAATGGTTAAACAGTCGCTTATGAACTTTAAATAATGTTTACGAATAGACAGGCATTCGTTTAAAATTTCAAAATACGGCTTGTTTATTTTATACTACAGCAAATATAACCCTAAAACTAGAGCGCATAAAATATGTATGCAGCGGGAATTATGTTGGTCGGTTAATATTTACTCTTTTGATTACTCACATAAACTCAATATTTACTCGATTCATTGGAAACAGAAGAAAGCAATAACGTAAATACAATACAGTTACCAATTGAAGCACAGAGACCAAACTAGCAAGTGTGTGGGCTACGTTACGTCAACACCAGAGCCAACAGTGTCCACATCAATATCACGTGTAATATGTGTTTTTTTTTACAAAGTTATTTTGTTTTTTGAACATGTACATATGTATATATTTCGATATTGAGTTACCTGAAATGCTAGCTGTATTCAACTGCAGGCCTAGTATGAGTTTTCACTACTAAAAAAATAACTCGATCGTCGATATCGAGCGCGTTTGGCGCTCTCATTGATTGAGAGTTCTTACTACCTTGAAGCAAGCCGTAAGGAAAACTCATACTAGGCCTAATGATACGTTAAGTTATCAGTTCCAGTTGGTAATATCTCCTCTCGTGGTAAGATTTGTGTTCGCAGAATTTTACGTTATTCCGTAGTAAAAGCACGTCAGTGGGTTGGTGGTGTGGTTGACTATTTTCATCAACTTATGCAAGTAAATTATGTAATAGAGTTTATTACTTACATCTTAATTGCAGTAGTTCCATTCTTACTCTTCTTACTTACTTAATCAATATACATATATAACGGCGCTAATAAGCAATATATATATAAGGGTAGCACATCTCCTGGTGGTATGATGCCATTATTCCCCCCTTTTTTTTGAAGAAACGTTGCCCCACAAACAGCCTGTTATTTTAATTCTATAACTATTACTTACATACATAAATATAGCTCATTCTCCCATGACCGGATGGTCAATTTTCCGCAACGTGATTTTTCCTATTTGGAAGTCCAACTAGGGTTCCCAATCCTATCGGATTGCCGGGGAGACTCCAGTAATCATTTTCATCCTCCTAGTCTCCCAAAGAAAGGGAAAAAATGAAATTTACAATATATATGTATTATGTATGTGACGCATACACAAAACGCATAAAACTAAACGCATTCAAAATATCATCAAACAAAACGCCACAAATTTCTATAGCCAAAAGGCTCTGTCTCAGCATGATATTTCGACATCTAAAAAAAACTGTCGCAGTCGAAACAACGCTGTTCAAAAACAAAATAAATATAATTTATTAATTAATTAATGTTTGATAAGAAATTTATCAAAGTATCCCCTTTGTTATCCCATAGTTAAAGGTTACTAAGAAAGCAATAACATAGTAAGAAATAAATAAACAGGGTTATTGTATATAGTTAAAGGTTACTAAGAAAGCAATGACATAGTAAGAAATAAATAAATAGGGTTATTGGACATAATAAAGGTTACTAAGAAAGCAATAACATAGTATGAACTAAATAAATAGGGTTATTGGATATAAAGGTTACTAAGAAAGCAATGACATAATAAGAAATAAATAAATAGGGTTATTGGATATAGTTAAAGGTTACTAATAAAGCAATGACATAGTAAGAACTGCGGTTTCACCCCCACATGTTTCAATTCCATGGGAATATCGCGATAAAAAGTATTCTTCTGTCCTACATTTCTTACTATGAAGTGTCTGCATACGAAATTTCATCAAAATTGTTTGAACACAAAGGAGTAACAAACATGTACAATTAATACACACACACTCACAATTTTACACCATGTATCAATATTTACTGTGTTTTTAATACAAAATATAATTCTAAAATTTCCTAATTACTTAAACTATAATGGCTTTGTTGCTATGGAAAAATTACTGCTTCCTACATAATAAGTCACAGGAATGTACACATAGTTTAAAGTGTTTAAATATTGTCCACTGTATTAAGCCTTTTGTGTTGTAGCCATAACATTTAGCTAAAGGCTTTTTGGCGAAAGAAAGAATATCTTTATTTATTAACCTTTAAGTAAGCAGACCATAAGATATTAATTTAATAGTAGGTACATTTACTGTGTGGCTCCGAGCGTTCTCTAATTACATCTCACGGGTGTCGCAAGTCACAATGGGATTATGTGAGGTGGAAGGGCTGCACCTAATTACTTGTATTATCTTATCCATTCCTACATTTCCTTTCATATATTTTTCATTACCGTATCCTTTATAAGGATACGTACCTAATTGTGCAAACGTGGCTCCATTATTTTGTCTCCACTGTCTGTCACAGGCAAAAGACACACTCTTTTTAACCGTACTAGATAGACACTTAAAATGTTGTAATACTATTTTGGACACTATAACAAATAACAATATACAAATATGTTAAAGGCAGGATCAAAGACATTAAAATTATTTACAACATCTCTTTGGACAAAATTCTTAGTTTTTATGAATGTATGGAAGTTTGTCACTCTTTCGCTCAAAAACTATTGAACAGATTGGAATGAAATTTTGTACTATCACGACCAAAAGTCGAGTTACAATCTCACAAAACTATCTCCAAGCAATACTAGTTGTAGTTACGACCTTCTTCTATAATAAAGTTTGATACACACTCATATACTTTAACAACTTGCTGCTCGCTTATGATTGTTAGGTACTACTAATTTCAACGCTCACCATAAGTGTCTCGATAGCTAAGCGGTTTACGCCGTGATAAGCATTTAATGAGTTTGAATTCAAATCTAACAACTTACAATTTTTTTTTTTAATGTTTATTGGTGAGTTATAAATGCTGACAACAAAAATATGTAAAATCCCGATCTGCAACTTTGCGATGATACTTTTTTTTAAGATTTTTTCTATAGTCATTATAAAAAGATGAGGGTAGATTTGAAACAAAGTGAATCACTAGTTTACATAAAATATTCCAGTACCTATTAGCTGCAATATAGCTCAAATAATATTAGCTGTTGTTGGTTGGTGAACATTTAGTTACCAGTTTGTGTTAATAGTATTACTTTTTTAATCAATACGTAGGCTAATATTAGTATCGAAGCTAAGGAAAATGTTGTGGCCCTATATACGAATGGACTGAATATATCTCAAATATTAGTTCAGGCAGAATATGTGTTAATATGTGGGGGTGGATTAGTGCTCATGGGTCGGATGAATTAAGTTTCATACTTACACGAGCCAACAGTGTCAAATACGTAAAATTGTTAAATGTTATTATGTTGCCTACGCTATAGTAAAATAGTTTATGATTGTAATAATATTGAGGTTAAGGTTCAATCCTCTTTTCTTAAAGAAAATGAATAATTAAGCAATAACATTTTAAATGATAACATATAATAAAATCATTTTCATATTTTAAAACCAAGAATGATTTTTATATTTTTTACACAGGGATTACTTTTATATAAAATATTACATTGCTACCATATCAACGTCTGTTTCATTTATTAGTATTAGTATACCTACACCTAATAATATATAACTTTATAATATAGGTAATGCACTATAATATGTTTATTTTTTGTTGTTATAATACATCTATAGTAAACTAAAACAAGTCATATGTACTTACTAAGTATATCTTGGACACAAATGACTGATTACAAGGTGAAGGAAAACATCTTGAAGAAACCTGAACTTTAAGACTGAAATCGCCAACCCGCATTGAGCAAGCGTGGTGATTACGCTCCATCTTTCTCTATATGAGAGGAGGCCTGTGCCCAGCAGTGGGGCGGTAAAAAGGTTGATGATGATGCATTGCCACGTTACCGACCTGTACAAAAGTTGATTTTTCGGACTTTCAGCAAACCAAAAATTAAAACCTGTAGAGAATTATGCTCACCACTACCACAGCCAAAAAGAACACGATACAATTCCTATTCAACAATTAAAACGAATAAATTCATTGACCCTTTTTTGGGAAATCATCAAATGACTTCTCTCGCTCTGGGCGGAGCGGAAGGGCGTGTCAGACTTTTACTGACTAAAACCCACCCGTGTTTCTTAACTTGCCTGTACGGTCAGGGCCATGGTTTCTAAATTCATATACCTTACAATATATATTTCCTACAATATAAATAAAACACGGAAAAAATAATCTTAATTATACCCCACACTTGCGTAAATTAAGTAAAGGACGACACACTGGACGAGTATAAGTAGAGGGATTCACACACATTTATGGAAAACAATGTAATCATAATATTAGATTATTTTGTTGTGCATTATTTTGATTTAATTAAAAGTTAAATGAAATACATTTTCCTAATCATAAGCCGTTTGCTTGATGGAATTTCCCATCGGCAAAATTGATGAACTTTCATACCTATAACCTTTCAACCCTTTTAGAAGATTACTTTTCAAGAATCCTTCCTTAGTACCCATTTACATTGTATGACTATTGAGTGAATTTCCTGGTGCCTCTAGGTCCAGCTTACAACGGTTTATGCTGAGCCCTGTCTGTTGGTGAATTTAAGACTAATCAGATTTGGTACAGTCTAAAGGACTAATAATTTCATTTACGTCATATTTGCTTTATATTAATTAGACCGCACGGTTAACGCAGTGAATAAGCCATTGACTGCTCTGCGTGTCGCGGGTTCGATTCCCGCACAGCAAATATTTGAATGACATACAAGTAGTTGTTCCGGGTCTGGATGTTTGTGTATGTGATTTTATATGTTTGTAAACGCACCCACGACACAGGAGAAATTCCTAGTGCGGGGCAACGTTTTTTAAAGAACAAAAAATATTAATTAAAGAGAAATAAAAGCACAATCAAGCTCCAACAATTTTATGTAAATGATTTCATTCAAACTTAATTTCACCTAATTTTCACAAAATTGTCGTCTATTAATTTTATTGACAGTCGTCTTCATTCAGTAACTTACTGCCTTTGACATATAATTACCAGTCGCGTCACAGAACTTTATTTATTATATTAAATGGCGTGCCTTTGAGTATCGATTGACAAAATAATTATTATCAGCCTCCATTTTAAAATGTTGGCAGTGACATTCTTTTTGTCCGTTCGTGTGTGGACTACTGTAGCCACATTTGGGCTAGTGCTCCAAAATGCTACCTGGCAACTTAGGACTCGGTGGAGAGGAGTGCGAAGAGGCTAATTGGTGACCCAGATTTAGTTCAAAACGGTCTTCAAAGCCTGGAACACAGACGAAAAGTAGTCAGCCTATCAGGGTTCTATTAGATGCAATTTGGAGAGTGTGTGAAGGAATTGCATGACTTAATTGCCCCATCTCCGTTCCATCATCGTACGACCCGTCGCGCGTTGTATGGCGAGTACCCAGACGATGAGTAGTCAGTCTGTCGGGGTTCTATGGGATGCAATTTGGAGAATGTGTAAAGGAATTGCATGACTTTTTTTTTTTTTTTTTTTTTTTTAGTGGTATGGCTCCATCGATGACCGATGATTCTGCCAACGTCAAGGTGGAGAGAACAAAAGTAAAATAATATTATACGTAGAGGAAATAGACTGTTGATCGGTAGTATTAGCGATGGTTCTTCTTTGGGCTAAAACAAACACAAGACAACACAAATATTAGTAAACATAAAGGTTGGAAAAGGTTAAATTTTGATTTTGTTAAGGGAAATAAACTTATATAAGATTTTAATGAGTGGGGTATGAGCCAATGTTAAAAGGAAAGGCAGGTTGACAGGACGAGGAATCTGTTTAGGAAGCAGATCATATAGAGGATGGGATAGTTTAGGACAGGAAAAAAATATATGTTCTAGAGATCCCTCTTCAAGACCACATTCACAAAGGGAATGGTCCCTGACCCTAATTTTAGCCAAGAATACTGGAGAGCAAACAAAACCAAGCCGGAGACGAATTATAACAGAGGTAGCTAACTTGTTGACATATTTATGCTTAAAAAACCACGATTTAGGAGGGATAAAGGGTTGAATAGACCCATAAAATTTACCTTTAAGGAATCTGGAAGATTGCCAAAGGACATTCCATGAACGAAAGAAGGAGGGACGGGCTAGAGCGCGTAGGTCACGTGGGAAGCAGTAATTGTAAGCTATGCTGCCTGATGTAATTGCAGTTTTTGCACAAGAATCCACAAATTCATTACCAGTAATGCCAGAGTGACTGGGAATCCACGCTATAACAACCTCGATTCCCATTTGATGACACTTATACAGCGATGCTCTTGTTTTAAGTGTGATGGGAAAGTTTTCCTTTGCACGGAATGGGTTTTTTAATAAATCCTGTAGGCAACTTTGAGAGTCTGTAAGAATGAGGGCCTTATTAAGTTTATGAGACTCTATGAATTTCACAGCTTCTAATAGAGCTATTGCCTCAGCTGAAAATATAGAGTTCTGAGAGGGACTCTTAAAATTCAAAATAACATTGAATTTGGGGATCCAAACCGCAGATCCCACCCAGTCCTCGTTGGAAGATTTGGATGCATCGGTATAGACGGTCACCCAATCAGACCATTCACTACCAAGAATACCAGAAAGGCTTTCATTGGCATTCAGGCAGTCCTTGTTGATGCCAAAATTTAGAAATATTCTTGGCTGATATATCAGCACTGGGAAATCAGTTTCAAAAAGAGGGTTGATGCTAGTTTGAAAGATAGGGGCAGACAGGTCCTTATATTTTCTGAAAGAATTGACAAGGAGAGGGGAGGCTTTATGTTTCCAGTATGGGGAGGACGAAATATGAGAAGATAAAGAGTATATTAAAGGAAATAAAGGATGAGAACTAGAGCGGATACAGTTAGTGAAAAATCTATCCGCAAGGTACTGACGACGGAGGTGAAGAGGAGGATCAAGGCATTCCACCTGAAGAGCATTAATGGGGGAGCATTTCATGGCACCTGTTATAATTCGAAGGCACTTGGATTGAATTCTCTCAAGCTTTGACAGAGCGATTTTATTGCAAGGTTCTAATAAAAAAGAAGCATAGTCAAAATGGCTGCGAACTATTGCATTGTATAGAAGCTTTTGGCAAAAAGGGTGGGCACCCCAGCGAACGCCTGATAGGGCTCGCATGACGTTAACACCCTTTTCTGCTTTTCGCACACAGTGATTTAAGTGATCTATACCTGAGAGCTTAGAATCCAGGATAAGGCCCAAAAACTTCACCCGATCCTTAATGGGAATCGATTCATGACCTATAAAAATATTGATGTCTGGAATGTTTCTCCTACGAGTAAAGATTACTGCACTACATTTGGGGACAGATAAAGAAAGGTTATGATCCAAGAGCCAATTATTTAAATAATAAAGCGCAGAATTAAGTTGGGTAGTAGCCACAGAGAAAGAAGAGGATACAGAATAAAGGACAATGTCATCAGCATATTGAAGAATTTTACAGAAAGGAGAGACAGTGAGATCTAAGCTAGAGGTGTATAGGTTATAAAGGATGGGACTTAAGACTGAGCCCTACGGTAGGCCCAACCAAACAGAGCGAGGAGGGAGAAGGGTAGCTTGATACCGGACTGAAATGGATCGACACGCCAGTAAGCTGCTAATTATGTTAATCAGTCTCACAGGGATACTCAGCTCGAGCATTTTCTGCCTGAGTATTGGAAGCTGGACACAATCATAAGCTGCAGAGATGTCAAGGAAAACACCAATAACATGGTTATTCTGAGAGAAAGCAAGGCGGACGTCTGAGGTAAATATGCTTAGGTTATCTAAGGTACTCTTTCCTTTTCTAAACCCAAACTGACTATTTGATAATAGGCCTCTACTCTCTAAAATCCATTCCAGTCTATTTTTGATTAGATTCTCCATTATTTTGGCGAGCACAGAGGATAAGGCTATTGGACGATAAGATAATGGATCCTTTGGATCCTTACCTGATTTAAGGATTGGGATTATAATTTGGGTTTTCCAAGAGGGAGGAATTTCGCCAGAAAAGAATATTTCATTCATAATCTGTAGTAAAAGTGTTTTGCAGGAGTCAGAGGATTTCCTAATGAAAGAATAGGGTATGCCATCTATACCTGGAGCGGAATCACGAAGATGGTCAAGAGCAAGAGAAAGTTCAGAAAAGGAGAAAGGATCATCCATTATATTGGAAGAAGAGTTAAGGCAGGAGAGTTCGTACGGAGGAAGACATTCACGCTCAGGAACAAAAGGAGGGGCTAACCTACAGTGGAAGTCATGGAGAAAGAAACTAGGATCGTTGGCAGTAATATTAAAATCTTGCATGGCTCGACGATACGATTTGAGTCTATTCCAGACGACAGATAGAGATGAACAAGGGGAAAGGGATTCACAGAACTTGCGCCAGCCAAGAGATTTCTTATTGGAAAGAAGTCTGGCAGTGCGTGCTGCAATCTGTTTATAAGATATATAGTCAACCATATCTAGAGACGATGAAAACCTATTCTCCGCCTCCTTGCGATGGCGGACGCTTAATGAGCACTCAGCATCCCACCAAGGAGGAGAAGGAACTAGCTTGCGGGAAGTTGGTTTTAATGGAATAGATGATTCAGCCGATGACAAAAGAGCAGATACAAAAAGCTCATAGAGTAGAAGGAAGTTGGACGAGTTACATCGAGGGAAAGAATCAATTTCTCTGTCAAGGCAATTGGAAAATTCATCCCAGTTGGCCTGAGCAAGACAGTACTTTAGAAGAGGTTGGAATGGTTTGGGTGGAGGAACAGCTGAAGGAGGGAAATAAGAAATAGAAATAGGAAAGTGATCACTTCCAAAGGAATTTGATAACACTGACCAGGATAGATGGCAGACTATAGAGGGAGAACAAAAAGACAGATCTGGGACACTAATGTTTTGGGATGGAGAAACTCTGCGAGTGGCAGATCCATCATTCAGGATACATAGATTAATGTTATCCAGAAGATCTAACAGACAGGAAGAACAAGGATCATTGCAATGGGATCCCCAAAGTGTATTTCTACAATTAAAGTCACCCAAGAGAATAATGGGGGGAGGAATAGCAGAAAGGATAGATCTAAGTTCAGAAATAATGTTAGGATTGGGATGGGGAATATATACAGAGATAAAAGAAATATCTGAAGCCCTAGCGGCAACAACATGAAGACCTGAACAATGACTTGGTAAGGGAATTTGCGTGAAATTAAGACATCTATTGACTAAAAGGGCAGAACCTGCCCTTCCATCAGACTCTGTCATCGCGGAGGCATGAGAAGCCTGGTATCCTGAAATGGGATCCAGGCCTAAGCCATGTCTCCGATACAGCAAAGACAGATGGTTTAAAATTGTTTATTAGGAAGATCATATCCTGCTTGTTACGTTGGACACTTCTACAATTCCATTGTAGAACTTTGAGATCCATTGGGAAGATTGTTTTGAGATAACACAGATAGTAATTGTTCTACAAGAACAGAGACATTGTACGGTAGAGAATCTGAGAATTTGGAAAGCATATTAATGAGAGAGCAGAGGAGAAGTTCAACCAGATTATCATTGGGAGTGGTAAGAGGAGAGGTTTCAGAAGGAGAAACAAGAGCACAACCATTAGGTTGTGAAGAAGAAAGAGAGGCTACTATAGAATTTTGAGTGTAAGTGTCATAGGACTTGCCTAAGACAGATTGGGGGCGACGAGGAGTGAAAACAGTTTTTTTGTAGGAAGTTACTGGAGAGGTAGCAGGTTGTAAAGGAGGAGATTGCACATGTTGAGGTGAAGTATGGGATAGACGAGGAGTAGCAGCAGCCTCAGAGAAGAGACGCTTTGGCTGAGGGTACCTTACTGAAGCTTCCAGGTAGCTAATCTTTTCCTGAGACATAACTGTTTTTATGGCCTTCTGACGGGCATGCTCGGGGCATTTTGGGTCAATAGCTCTGTGATTACCGCCACGACAAAGGAAACATGAGAAAACTGAGTCCTTCACTGAACAAGAATCACCACTGTGGTTTTGGGAGCAACTGTAGCAGCGCGGCTGTGATCTGCACTGATTTGCTATGTGACCAAAGCGACAGCAGTTACGGCATTGGATGGTAGGGAGTTGGTATATGGAAACTGGAAGTGATGCATTATAGCAAAAGACTCTTTCAGGCAGCTTTTGTCCTAAAAATGTAAGGACCACCGAATTAGAAGGGATCCAGGATGTGGAGCCATCCTTTCGGGATTTTACATTTAAACGCCTAGCTCTGATTACCTCGCCAAAGTTACCATTGGAAGAAATTCCTTCAACCAGCTCTTCAAGAGACCATTCTGTGGGGATGTCTCTAACAACACCCATCCTAAAAATGTGGAATTTTGGTATATAAGCCTCGTAATTGTTGCTCTCCAATACACCGAGTGACAAGAAATTGTTTGCGTTGTCAGCTGACTTAAAATCTATGGAAATTTTATTCCGACCCATACTTTTGATGCCTCCCTCTTTAATGCCTTCCACATTATGTTTATGTAGGAACTGTGCAAACTTTAAAATTTTAAAGGACAGGCCTGTTGACGGTTCCGACTCTGCCCTTGAGACATAAACAGTGAAGGGCCCCTTATCTAATTGCGAATAGCTTAATTTCGCATTAGTTTCGTATCCAGGTTTGGTATATACAGACTGGATCGATTCCGCTGGAGAGCGAGTCTTCTTAGCCTCAGAGCTTACATTATTAGGCTCAGCTAGAGGTCTCTTAGATGCTCTTGGGATATCAGGAGGTAATCCTCCGCCCCCATCAGGGGGTTCATCCATAATAAAAACCGACTTACCTTTTGATGTACGATTAGTCCAACAACAAGACAAAACAAACACACAAGCCAAAACAAACACACAAGCCAAAACAAACACACAAACCAAAAGATTAGAAACAATACGCAGCCAAGAAAAAGTAACCTAAAAATCTGACACTCTCAACCAAGCGTTGGACGAGAACCATTGCATGACTTAATTCCCCCATCTCCGTTCCATCATCGTACGACCCGTCGTACGGCGAGTTTCCACCCTTACGTTGTTAAGGCCCTCTTATAATGCGGTGTGTAGGTATGAACACGGTGCCTCACCCCCCGCTAAATAGTAATGTGTCGAAAGTAAAGACGCAGCGAGCGAGCGCACGCGCCGGCCGCCAAGCTAGCCGCTTTCTTTGGGGAGTACCCACTCTTATGTGGTAGACAACTCTTTTTGAAATTTTGTACATAAATTCTTTACATAAAAATACTGGTCACGTGTTTCGGGTTTTGTATATACAAAAAATAACATTGTATACGAAAGTCGTAAATTTGATACAGCTATATTAGTTTTAAGGAAGCTACGTAAAATCCTCTCGTCCGAAATACCCCAGTGTCTCAAGACAAAAGTCTTCGACCAGTGTGTGTTGCCACTGATGACTTATGGAATTGAGACGTGGTCGCTAACAATGGGCTTTATAAGAAGGCTCAAAGTCACTCAAAGGCCAATGGAGAGGGCTACGCTTGGGGTTTCACTGCACGATCGAATCAGGAATGAGGAGATCCGCAGAAGAACGAGAGTAGCCAACATAGCCCGAAGAATTGCAACACTAAAGTGGCAGTGGGCTGGACACATTGCCCGTAGGACCGATGCCCGATGGGGCCGACGGGTTCTCGAGTGGCGACCACGCACCGGAAGACGTAGCGTGGGTAGGCCCCCGACAAGGTGGACCAACGACCTGGTGAAGGTCGCGGGAAACCGCTGGATGCGGGAGCCGCAGGGCCGGTCGTCATGGAGAACCTTTGGCCTATGTCCAGCAGTGGACGTCTTTCGGCTGATATGATGAATATTAGTTTTAGTAAAAAAATTCAATTTATTTTCTACGGCTACTGATCTATCAAATCCGAAAGATGTTATCAAGATGTTATGTTCTCTTTCTTATTTTATCTACAAGAAAAGGAAAGCAATAATTTAAGTGACATAAGATAGAACCACTGTCATGACATTGTTCTTAGAACACAAGTGTGACAAACATAAGCATTAACTCTTAACATAAATTATAGAGGGAATGCCTTAACAGTGAGAATTCTCCAATTAATTATATTAAGGCGGAGTTGCCTTGGAGCTAAATAATGGCGTAAATCTGCGTGTTATCCCCTTGGGCTGCTGACGGCGTAGAACTCACTGTTTCCCGCGTTTGGATTGTCTAGAGCGGACTCACGGCTGGAAAAGATATCAAGCTGTTATCTTTACATGCCGAGGACACTCCATTCTTCGGAATTCGCATTAAGGTCGCGTTGCCACTGACGCAGAGCTGGGCGGAGAGGAGCGGTGAAAAGTGGTCACTGAAGCGGAGCGGAGCGGAGTGGCATAGAATGGAGCGGAGCATACTTTTGAACTCCTCATCAGTTTTGGTACGTATGCACCTAATGACGTAAGGATGATAACTGAGGCATTGCGCGTGAGTCATGTACTGACCCGCTCCACATTGCCCCACTGTCCTCCGCACAGCACCGCCCCGCTGTCCTCCGCTTTGCACCCTAATGCTCATTATTCTCCTCACCGCAACGCCTCGCTGTGTTTTTCTTATGAATATCTGCTCAGCTCTGCTCTGTCCCACTCGTACTGTTTCCAGACCGGAGGGTTGCGAGGTCGGAGTCTCTTCACACCGTGAATTCCTTTGTGATGGCAGTGCCAACTGAGGATCTCGAGAAATTCAAGTCTCCAGAATTTTGGCCGAAAGGTGTTTTTTTCCGGCGATTCCGTGGCCGGATACCTGACACAGTGCGATACACGACGCCGACGCTGCAAAATAAAGTTTAATATGTATAGTATTTTATATTTGTTTTTATTGTATGTTATAGTATAGTATTATCATATTTTATAATGGGCCTTTGTTGCCTGAGTCAAATAAATAAATAACATAGTGATTGTTTAATTCATGCATCGCTAAGGTCCTCTCCGCCCCGCTCCGCGTCAGTGGTAACACGGCCTAAGACGTCGGTCCCGGCTGCGTTTTCAGAAGTCCGAAGGCATGATGACCGATCTTACTAAGAGGTAACGTATTATTCAGTAACTCCGCAGTCCATGTAAAATACAGATGTTTAGCTATATTCATTTAAGCTAGAAGCTACAGAAATGTGGTGTTGGAGAAGAATGCTTGGGGTATCATGGACCGAATTTAGAACAAACATTTCTATACTCCAAGAACTCGTCATCATATTTATTTATTTATTTATATTTAGTACAGTCCCGTATACTCGGACTATTCGGTCACGTATCAAGGCGCAATAGTAACTCCATAGAACGTTTGATCCTCCAGAGCATAGTGGAAGGGAACAGACCTCGTGGAAGGTCACTGATGAGGTGGACCGACCAACTTAAGTCGGCAGGAGGGAGGACCTATTAATAAATGCTCCAGACTGTCGTCCAACAGGGATAGACGGAGAGAGATCGCGCTGCGTGTAACATTAGGGTCTCGGATTCAGTCATAGTGACCACGACTGTTCTGTCAAGAGCGAAATGAAGGAGAAGAGAAGGAGAAGAAGCTACAGAAGAGACAGACATGTATATTCTCGTGTGTTATGATCAATTTTGTCTTGCTTGAGTGATAGAATTTAGTTATACACTAGTTTATTAGTCGATACACTCCTGTTACAGTGGTTGTGGTCATCATAAGGAATCACGATGAGCGATGATTTTAGTTATTTGGCGCTATTGCTCACGGACTGCAGCCTTCCGAGTACATTCACAAACTGAGCAATTAGTCGTATCAAATCAAATCATCTTTACTGTGGACAGGTATACATCATAAATGCAGGTCTTAAATAATTAAAATATTTTTAGCTATTTCCCGCCAGTGAGGTATACAATAATAAAATACATATCAGAATTCAAAACATAATCATATTAGTTTTTGATACATTATTAAAATATTCCAAATTATACATACATGCAAATTGATTTCCAAGTCATATTGGTCATAATTCATTTTTACATAGATATTAGAAGATCCTGGATCTGTTTCATCCATCTCATTGGTGATCTGTCATATGGTCTGGCGACCTCAACCTTTCCCTGTACCACGAGACGTTCGAGGCGAGAAACATGGCCGAAGAAGATCAAAACCTGAACTGTAATTGACTGGCGCTGGCTGATGTCGAGTTCCTTTAATTTGGAATTATTTGTATTCGGTCATTTCATTTATTTCAATCATAAAACAATTTACACACAAATATAAAGAACTAAGAATTATTCATTTACATATAATATAAGCGAAATTTATATATAGTGCCAAACAGTTTTAAATATAAACTCAACATATTTCAAATGCAAAGTCAAAAACAGTTACTGATTGAATGTCAAAAGTTGTAATAATGTCTAAAATATAATGTCTAACAGTTTCTAATTTAATGTCAAAACAATCTACAATATAATTTCAAACAGTTTTCAGTCCATGACACTCCATGACCTTTTTCTTCTCAGTTTTACTGAGTGTCCATGTCTCCGACGCATAGAGGAAAATTGAAATATTGTCAGTATGATGCTTACTCGTGACTGATCACACATAAATTAATAAAGCCTATGCACTATGAGTTACTTGATTAGATAATATTTTTACAATTGCATGTGCTGTTAGAAGAACCAAAGTCACCGACATAGCTCTTCGAGTCGCTAAAATTAAGTGGCAGTAGGCCGGCATTGCTCGTAGAACCGATGGGCGATGGGGCAGTAAGGTTCTGGAGTGGCGTCGACCTACCGGAAGACACAGCGTAGGGAGGCCTCCAACAAGGTGGACTGATGATCTGGTGAAGGTCGCGGGAAGCCGATGGATGCGGGCAGCAAAGAAGATGTGCTGGCTCAGAAAGAGATGGCGAGACAATCTGACGTATACCGTGAGAACTGGTTCGACATGTCACTGTAAAAGAGTTCATGGAAGGATTTTAGTTAGATCATTGCTCATCGGTGGGTTAGAGGGTTTTTGTCCTGATATCCAAGAAGAAGCAGACATGCAAATATTTAAAATATTTACTTGCCGCATTGACAGTACGTATAAAAAACAAGGTTGCGAATTCTATTTAATTCGCTTCATTATGAGAAGCGGAGCTGAAAATTATGTAACCAAACACATAAGATATGTGTCTGTGTCTAGTTTGACTTATTAGAGTATAACTTAAACTCATTTGGTAGTATGTATGAATGTTACTTGCCGCCGAGTAATAGACAATTATTGGCGTACACTGTAGCTTCCATTTGGAATAATAAAGGACCATAGCCACATAAACCTTCAAGCATTTTTACGGCATGTCTAGTCTTATGTACAAACTACGAATACTATTGAGGAGCTACGCCGTAGCAGTTTAGCTACGACGTAGCGTAGTAACAATGACTGACTTGAGCTGTTGTGATAATAATGATATTATTCGGGCCGCACATGTCACTCGAATAGTTCTCAGTAAAAATGACCGAAACAGCTGAAAATCGATTGTAATAATGATTATCACAAAAATAATTTACACAAATGTGCCACGACTTAATTTATTATGTGAAAAGGCAATCATGTAATGAACAACTCAATTCAGTTGCAGACTGAAGTGCCTCTATCAGACACGAATCAAATATGTATAAATAAACTTCGTTGGTAAATTCACAGCATTATTAAAGTAGAAATACTCATATTTTCATAATGATTCATATTTCTGGCAAATGAAATGTCATTTCCATCATCGCAATTATAATTTTAATGAAAAATACTGAAACGGTTTATTAGTATTCACTTAATTATGATTTCTATGGGGCCCTATAATAAGGTTTTTTAAGGTTTTTTAAGCATCAACAAACATATTCAACGGTTAATGAGCTAAATGAAAGAAGAACGAAATAAACCAAATACGTTTACGTATTCATTTCAGGAATGTTCCTGAAGGATCATACTTGGAGTAATTTAGCTATATGTCATTCAGTAGGTATAGGTTGATTCAATATAGGAAAAATATTAAATCGGAAATTGGACAGGACGTATATTTAATCAAAAATGTACCTTTGACGCAGCTACATAAGTTGTGACGGTACAAAATTTTATGAGAATAATTTGTGAGAAAAAAAAACTTGTAAGCTTGTAGAATACGAAAAGCCGCCATCACATTCAGGTATTACAATCTGTCAAATTTCTTTAATAGATTTTTAACTACATCCCTAGAGCATTAAGTCTCAAGGTTGATTGGAAAAACGATCCAGTTTCTGGTAGCTTAAAGGCTCGGCTGATGGCTATGATGACAGAACTTAATATAACGCCACTTAGATATTCAGAAGGACGCCGCCACACAGACGAAAACATCGCTCTACAAATCTTAGCTTTCTCCGAAAGCTCGCCCTGGGGCTACCAGTCAGGAAAATTACTAGTAAAGCAAACACAACATTCCACCTAAATTTTCCCAGACTACCATCACTATTTCGTACAACTGTCAATCGTAAATGATGTTTACAGTTGTTACTATATGTTGAGGATAATTTTAATAAAAGTTGCTCATTTGATTTACATAGTAGTGGGGCAAACGCTGTGACGTTATTTTGTAATGGCGGCACGTTGACATTTTCGTTTTGGAAAGTGGGGATTATGAAACGGTGACTTCGCTTTGAGGCGTGGACCAGGGTACTTCTCCGGAGCGAAATTGTCGGTTTGCCTATTTAAATTGTTATTTTCTATTTAGTTTTAACCTTTATAGAATTGAGGGTATATTTACACTTCGTGCTTTAATTCAAAAACTCCAGCTACGAAATAGAGCATTTACCACCACACAAAGATGGTGACGACCATCGCTGACCTCGTCCTATATGAATATTTTAGTTGATGATGAATTTATTTTAGATATAACCCTGATTTGGTATCTCAAATAGTAATTCATACGTATCCATGGGTACTTTCATACTAAAGGTATAATTCCACTGTCAGAATTACACTAAGCATAAATTATGAATAAAACATGAAAGATAAAAACGCCATACCACTTAATAATTGTTGCTTTACTCATAACTCATGCCCAGACTACGAGAATTTTAGGCTAAAATTTGTTTTGAAATCAGCTGGGTTAAGTGCTTTAAGTTAAAGGTAGAGAAGTATAATAATTTATGTCTATATTCCATTTATTACAAAAATAATGGGCTAATAAAGACAGATGCTGTGTATTTCTGTTAAAATTATTCAACTTATGAGTTATTTTTTTACGTACTTACATAAACGGTACTCAAATTAAGAGATTTTAGGATTAGTGTTTATAAGGCTTCAAGTTTCAATCTATGAGAATTTATAGAAAGTATCTTATACACGCTACAAACGCTATCACTTTACAGGTTTGAAAAGTGCTTCTGCTTACCGGCGTAAAAAAATAAAAGGCTCAAAAAGAAGTATTTTGAACTCTCAAAAAAGGGAGTTTCAATAATTGACATTGTGTGTTACGAAATTACCTCATCAATGACACACTTTGAATTAAATTTATCAAAATGTAGAAGGTGCATGTCCCTAAAAAACTTGTATAGTTATTACCAGACAAGTCTTGCCGCCAAGCCACTCGTCGTGTTTCGGCATGATGTGTGTTGAAGCTGTACGGAGGATGGTTCTGAGCAGTTGTGTTGCGATGTGTGCCGGGTACGATGAGCCAAATGTTGTTGTGTCGGGAATTTGGTCCTAGAGGGTCTCCAGACCAACCTCACTCTGACGCAGCATCGTGTTAGTGGGTTCGTGTTGTTGGGTAATGCTATCACTGCTTGGCTACTGACCTACTCTCTTTATGGATTAAGCTGTAATCTCTAACGCGGACTGGGCCCGGGACGGTTACGAGTATTAGTACATGTCAGAAGTCTTCTATTTCTTGGACATGCTGAAGCTAAATATGAACACAAAGTAAAGTGCTTACCTGTGTTTGAACTCATGGACTATAAACTGAAGTCAGGGCTGATAACACTACGGTGGAGGTCTGCCCGGATTGGGTACAGCACCGCCGTACCTTCATGGCGGCGATCGTTGGCGATCTCTCGCGCCCGACCCTGGTCCAGGTCATGGTCCGGAGCAATAGTGCATGGCAGGCCGTCACCTCCTTCTGCGAAGCAGTGATGCTGGTACAGGAGGATTTGGAGCGCGTGAGATAGTGGGAATCCCAGCGCCCTCACGCCACTAGCCGCCGCAGGAGATGCCCTGGTCGGGAGCCAACATCGAACTCCCGGTCACTGTAGGCGCGGGCCTGCAGGCGATGAGCAGTACGCAGCTCGCCGCACATTGTGACGGGTTGTTTAGAAACACGGGTGGGTTTTAGTCAGTAAAAGTCTGACACGCCCTTCCACTGATGAGAGGTTATTTGAAGATTTCCCATCCGACACTCAAAAAAAACAAATAATTTACTGTTCCAAGCATGATTGAAACTAAATCCTAACTAAAAGGATTATAGTTCCGAACACAATAAATCAATCCATTTATATAGGATACCAGTTTGATCTATTACCGAGTCGCCATCAAATTACGATAGATATCCCACTTCACAATTTATGGTATCGGTCGTTAACTTTCCCCAAAGTATATTTGACTAAAGTTGCTAACTATTTCCATCGATTCGAGGACATCAAACTGTTTATCCTCGTAGAGTGGACGGCTCAATGTAACTTACTGAATATATTAGTTCAAGATAAAGGTAGAATGGCTTTAGATGACACTATTGCTAAATGATGCTTGAAAGGGTTGGGAACTATTTTGTTGATATTCTTCAATTTTTTTTCTTTATAGGAATTTTCTTCAATAGGAGAGGGCGAATTTATCTACTCTAAGATTATACTGAGATAATATATGTATACTATATATAGATCTATATATAACATATATGGGTTCGATACCCGCGCAATGAAAATATTTGTATGCATGAATATGAATACGTGCACTGGTCTGGTCGTGCCTCGGAAAGCATGTTAAGCCGTTGGTCCCGGTTGTCATACGAACATCTAATAGCAGTAGTTACGGGTTGTTGGAGCCCCCAAAAGTCCATTAATTGGTCTAACTGCAATGCTTCGATATCGCTTTCGGGTTGTGGACGTCAAACAGCAGTCGTTTCACGGAAAATATCGAAGTTTACCCAAAATCAGCAGTAACACTGATAAAGCGGACCCCAGACTCCAAAGATGAAAAAACAAGCTTCCGATGTAACTGGTATTAACGCTGAGACGATGATAATGT
This sequence comes from Sesamia inferens, assembly GCA_037179545.1. NCBI lineage: Eukaryota > Metazoa > Arthropoda > Insecta > Lepidoptera > Noctuidae > Sesamia > Sesamia inferens. The sequence continues at coordinate 26,552,660 of CM073933.1, read as the reverse complement.
ATTTGCTCGCCTAATTCTCTAAAAAGGTTATAGGTTATTTAACATCAGGGCCTTAGAAAGAAAGATGAAGTATTGTATAGGAACATGCAGCGTTACGAAATGCAGAGCAGCTCTTTAAACGTTAGCTTATTGCGTAGAAAAGACGAGAAAGTGTTAAAGTATCTATGGCAGTAGAATTGAGATATTCTATAATGGATCAACTGACAGATTCTACTTTAATTTTTTTTGTAGGCCTGATTTATACTATAAGTAGGAGTAGCTAGTTTAAAAGTTCCTTCGCCTTTGTGTCAATGTTCTACATTGAACTGTGAATTTGAACAGTCCGCACATCATATCTTGTGGGAGTGTATTCTTTGGCAGAATGAACGCAATATTATGTTGGATAGTGTACAAGTTACATCCGGAGTCGTTTATTATACGAACCTTGTAGAAACTAGAACCAATTTCCGTGTGTTCAGGCGCTTTTACCATACCTATTATTGGAATCAATACCTAATTAGGACCCATTAACTTAATCAAATTTTATTCCGTGGTGTTTGGCAATCTGGGCTTCTCCCAGTTGCAATAATGCCCCTTTGTGCCGATTGGCCTAGTTCTGTTCTGTCTCCTGCTTGTTATGGAGGGAAGTGGAAAAAATATCTTTTTTCTTACTCCTCCGTTATTCTTTTCTGATTAATTTCGTTGCGGGACCCAAGACAGTTGAATCGTTTCTCCGGGACTCGTCGAGCTTCATTGCTCAGCGTTTTTGTGGCGGTCTCCGCTGTTGATTCTGGCTTTCAGGAGTTGCAGTGGGTGGGAAAAAATGTCGCGGGTTACACCGAATTGTCATAGAAAAGTTTTTCTAAGCTTTTTACTGAAAAAAGACACAAAGCAAAAGAAGCATTGCTTTCCAAGCGGTAATGACTGCGATTTAAAAATTGTGAATCGTAGATTCGAACTCAGACAAGCGTTTCATTTTCGTGTAAATTATTTAATCATATGCTTAACACCAGGATATCCCAAAACCAAAAAGTTAAAGCTTGTGCCTTCTCGATTGAGAGGAGGCCTGTGTGTCGCAGCAGTGTCAACGACGCAGGCAGAATATGCTTTTCAGGGAACGCATAAAAAGCATCATGACTTAGAAGTGACTGTTACGTTCGACCAGGAAAGACTTGCGACTGGTGACGGTTACCACCACGGGACACTTTCTTTTTTTTGTTAAATATAAACTAGCGCTTGACCGCAATCCCGCCTGATGGTAAGCAGTGATGCGATCGTTGATGGTAAAGTGCGCTAGTTTATTAAGAGCCTATTCACTCAGAAAAACTGAGCGAATAGGAAGGAAGACGGCAGTTGAGCGAGGTGACACACCCTAAACAAACACTTCCACACAATAGGCATTACGGGCAATCCTCTGTGCAGGTCCTGAATGGAGTTTGAGTGCATTGGCATCACGCAGATAAGGCCAGAAACCCTCGGGACAATCAGATGTTTTCAACAAGTAAGGAGACTTAATAAACTTCTAGAGGGGGTGCGCTGATTGGATTAACCACCGCTGACCGCCATGGGCTACCCACAAGGGTCTACTGGAAGGACTGACTAAATGCGTAAACCTAACCCGTAACATAAGTACTTTATTAAAGCTGAAGAGTTTGTTTGTTTGAACGCGCTAATCTCAGGAACTACTGCTTCGATTTTTTTTTAATAATTATAAACTAGCGCTTGACCGCAATCCCGCCTGATGGTAAGCAGTGATGCGATCGTTGATGGTAAAGCGCGCTAGTTTTTTAAGAGCCTATTCACTTAGAAAAACTGAGCGAATAGGAAGGAGGACGGCAGTTGAGCGAGGTGATGCATTGTTAAACCCAACAACACAACCAACGATGCTGCACCAAAGGGAGATTGATCTGAAGACCCTTCACGACCAAACTCCAACACAACAACATTAGGCGCATCGTACCCGGCACACATCGCAACACAACTGCTCAGACCCGTCCTCCGTACGGCTTCAACAGACTATTCTGAAAACTATTCTAAAATTCTTATTGCGTTGGATAGCCCTTTAATCCAGGAAGGCTTTAGGCTATAACATCACGCTGCCATCAATAGGAGCGAGGCATATAAAAAAACATCAAAACCTACGCGGGAATGCAAAAAAGAATTAACAATCTGGCTACATAATTTAAATTATGATGATACAGAGGGACTTTTGCATTAAGTGACCTAATGGAGTGTTAATAAATTGAACAAATAATATTTCATTTATTTATACACAAACACAAATATATACACACACACACACTGCGAGGGTGTATTAAGTACCTACTATACACGCACTCATAGATTTAATCGTATTTTGTTATGTATTACGGGAAAACCGAAGTCTTCAACCACAGACATTTCTATGCCTAAATGGAGACTCCTTGAAATGTTATTTAAACCAAATTTATATGAAATCAACTTATTATTATCATTATTATTAACTACAAGATGACAAATCGAACTATGAATTCTTGTAAGGTTACAATATAGAAGTAAATGCGAAGTTTTATCTGCATCTGTTTGAAACCGAATTGCTTTACGATCATAAAACTACTCTTGTACGTCTTGTAATTTTGATTAAGTAAGCCATTATCTTTAATGACCTGCTTAATCAAAATCACAAAGACGTAAGCCAGTCTTATGAGTCGCTCATGTCTTAAGCCGTACACCGAGATAACAAGTGTCTAAAATCCCTCTCTCCACCTCAAAATATTTTACCAACAATTTAATCAAGATTTCAGAGAGATACCGTTTATCTTATTTATAACTAAAATTAACCAAAAAATATAATGCACAGACTCATAATTTTTATCCGAGTTATTACACTTTTTGAAGTTATCGGGATGAGCGAACTTTTTTATTCCCCCTTCAATTTATATTTACTTTTAGACTATTTTATTTATGCTCTCATAATTTTTAGGGTTCCGTAGACAAATGGCAAAAAACGGAACCCTTATAGATTCGTCATGTAGGTCTTGCCGTCTGTCCGTCCTTATGTCACGTTTTGTTTTTCGTTTTACGTCATGTTTTTTTCCGAAACTATATGCGCTATACTGTTGAAACTTGGTAGATAGATGTATTCTGTGAACCGCATTAAGATTTAATGTAAAAATAAAAAATAATAAATATTGGGGGCTCCCCATACTCAGAACTGAAACTCAAAATTTTTTTTTCATCAAACACATACGTGTCTCTATGGATATGTCTTTAAAAGTTATATCGAGGTTTCCAAAATTATTTTTTATTAATGAAATAGTTTGCGTGACAGACGCTTCCAAAGTGGAAAAAAGGTGGTCCCCTCCCCCTCTAATTTCTAAAATAAGAAAATGAAAAATCTAAAAAAAAACATATGATGTACGTTACTATAAAAAGTATCAACGAAAATTATTTTGAACAACATCTAGTACGTAGTTTTTTTTAATACCTCGTAAATCGTAAACCGCTAATTACCGCGTAATCTTTCATACAAATAACTTAAATCCTTTAATTTCATAAATCAATGGTACGGAAGCTTTTGTGCTTGAGTCCGACACGCACTTGGCCGGTTTTTAAAGTATTGGATCATTTGTTCACGTTTTTCTTGGTGCTACAGCTTTTGCTACTTGCTACGCTTCCTGAGATCGGTTTGTGGATGGCACGTTAGACCATAGGTCCTGGCTGTTATTAATTTATAGATTCTTGACTGCAGTGACGGGTAGACAGTAGCCAGAAATTTTCACAGCTGGTCTTGCTCAGCCATGCACCCGCAACAGCAGCTTGTAGAGATTTTTATTTTATTAGATTTGACACTTTTTCATTTTCATTCAGCTGAGTCCGATTAGACCGTACGCTGATAGGTATTTAATATAAGTAGTTAAGAAAAGGCTAGGCATAACATTATAGCTTTTGGCCGCGATTTTGTGTGTGTGTGGACAAAATGGAATTTTCAGTAGAAGTACTATAAAATGTCAATATTTGAATTTCAATTTTATACTAAAAATTACAGGAATTTATTAAAACGTTTGTAGCTGGTACTGAGATACGAAAGGTCTTAATAAAACTGTTATTTAAAAAATGTTAATCCAAATAAGTTATGAATTTTATAATTGCCTTAGGTGAAAAATCCTCAAAAAAGTTTTAAAAAAACTTATCTCGAATACTACCAAAAATCCTTGAACCTAAAGGGGTTCAATGGGATGGGTCTGGTATTCTCCTATAACCTGGTATTATTGGCTTGGCACTTTGCAAGAAACATCCTTTATATAAAGTGTCAGCTCACTCTTCTCCATATGGACACTTTTTTACGTGATTAAGTTGGGTGAGCGGACTTTGACTTTACGCTGTCAAAAACGCTCTCTAGGAAAACACACCAATTTACTTTCTTAAACAGGGTTTTAGTGACATCATTTGCCGCTGAATTGCGGACTCTATATGGACGGTCACCGCTTTTTAAGGAAACCGTAACTTGAGCAACCATTTGGAGCAAATAATTTGCAGATCCAACGAAATTATTCTCATTGTCCGGAAATTATTGCATCCGTAGAACATTAACATCAATAAAGAAGACATCTAAGCAAAGAGTTGAATAAAAATTGATAGGATGCTACACACGCTAGTATTGGTACTAAATAAAAGCAGTCATCATTGAAATTGCGACTTTAGCTAGAGAATTTTAGGGAAGGTTATCCAATAAAATTGAAGCCCCAAATATACTTGTGTGCGTAAATAAAATGTGTCAGACCGGGCCGCGTGTTCACTAGTAAGGTTTAATAACGTCGGTTTAATCTCACGGACTTCAATATACTAGATAGTTTACTCATACACTCTCATACTGGGTGATTTAGTGCACTGGCTGTTTTTTGGGATGAGTATTAGGGATGCTGCACGCTCATCTTACTGGGAGTTAATTAACATCGCTACTTTTGTGTTGAGATTATTTTAATTATGATTCTTGGGATTACTAGTAAAACAAATACCTATATGGCAGTACAAAATTGACCTACATTACGTTTATTTTAGTCGAAGTGTGAGACGATGACATGTCTACATTCCTATAACTCATCCACATTTTGTTACTTATGCTTAAGTCAAGGTTCAGGAGGGTAATCGCGATAAATAAAACAGTAGAAGTTCAATTCTTGTTCGTATCTAATCCAGTTAAAGTTATGGTTTAGTTTCGATCATATTTCGTATCGCGCTAAAGTTTCAACTGCGGTTGAAGTAAAATCAATGTAGGTATGAGTGATACATTTCATCAGATATAATAATTAAAACTAAATCAATTATAAGTAAATCTAATCGTTTAGACGTAAGTTTGACATGGCATAGAAAAAGTTAGCTTTGTTTCGACTTTGTCATTTGACAACGGTTACGTTCCATTTGCGATCCAGTTATAGTTAAACCGTTAGCGCGATACGAAACATAACAAAAGTTATGGTTTGGTTGCGATCCAATTCTGTTTTGGTTGAATTATTTTAGCGCTATTGCTCCCCTGGTTTAAACTAATATATTGTGTTTTATCGTTTTTTTAATTAAATGTAATCAAACCATACACTAGACTAAAATTTAGTTTAGTTCTTGAACGAGGGAATCGAGGCCATGTCACGATGTACTAGAAGCCTTCATATTTGGGAACAGATTAAACAGGTGATGATGAATAGAATATTGAAACTAATAACATATGCTGCGCTTTAGACTCGAAACACAGGAGACCAAATTCTCTAGATTTTTTTTTTTGTATTCCCTCTGATTGATGACTGACCGCAATCCCGCCTGATTGTAAGCAGTAATGCAATCGTTGAGAGTAAAGCGAGCTAGTTTATTATTCCCTATTCAATCTAGCCTTGAAGACACTTATATTGTAGTCAGACGGAAACACCGCCACTGGTAAATTCTTCCAGTTTCTTGATGTACGCCGTATTAAAGACGAGGCGAAACGATTGTACGGATCGTAGCGGTGTCAACAATGTAAGTGTGGATAATCACCGTACGACGGGTCTGGGGGACGGAGATGAGGAATTAAGTCATGCACTTCCCTCGCACACTCTCCAAAATGCATTGTATAGAACACCGACAGGCTGGCTACTTAGGCTTGATTCAAATCTGGGCCGCCAATTTACCTCGTCGAGAGTCCTCTCCACCGAATCCAAATTTACCAGGTGGCATTTTGCAGCACAAGCCCAATGAGGCTGCAGTACCCCATTATTATTTCTAAAATTTGATGATTATAGAAATAGAGAGTCAAATGACCTTCTTTTCAATTATCCTTCACGGCCAGGCTCACACAATAGCCTCTTTCCGTCCCCATCTTTTGGGCTGCGACACAACATTGGTCCATTCATTAAACAGATTGGTTCCATTGACAGATCAATTCGAACCGCAGCATCCAAAACCAATTATTTATCCTAACAAATGAACTAACCGTAAAGGGGACAGATTCTCGGATATAAAGTTATACAAATCTGCTCTAATTTGAAAATTATGGATCCACACAGTATTGTGAAGAACAGTACCTTAATTGAGTCCATTTTGTGAATTAAAAACTATGCTCGAATGGCTATTAGAGATATCAGTTCAACTTCTCAATTGGAATGCACACAACTGTAATACACAATCGCTTATCTCGATGCGATAGCTCCGACAACCGCATAGCTAATCTGTTACCTGAAGCAAGCTTACATGTAATTATATTTGCATGTGCGTGATTGAGTTGATTCAACCCATTTGTTCCAAGTTAAACTGTATGATAAAACCTAATATGCCTACTGTAACTAAACTGTCATTTCGTTTGATAGGTGGCTACTAAATTTGAGCTGGTTTGAACGTGTATGTACGATAAATTAACTAAATAGGCGTATTAAAGGTTCATGTTACAGATCAACGCATGTCTGGGCGTGACATTTTAGAACGGAAACTGACGGGCGCAAATCAAATTGCGTAATTGTGTTTTGGCTTTAACTGAGTATATAATGATAGAGTTTTTGACGGGAAAGCTAAGATGAATGTCACGTTCATTTTTCATTGAACTTTTAAATTATTTATACTGTCGTTTACTAAACAAAAGCACGTGATTTATGTAGTAAAAAGTGCATTCAGTGAATAACTCATATAGAAAATTGAAACATCGCAGCATAGTGACATCATGGCACATCATGGCTTTGCATAAAATCTCCTCGAAGTCGGCTCACGCGGTCTTTTTTTCAAATATTATTGCCGATATCCGCCATTATTGTGAAATAGTTTTTTTAAAGATTTTAATTGTTACACGTGTTATTGGCAAAATTGTGGTATCTAAACACAGGGGACATTGAAGAGTTGAAGTAGTATTCACTCTAAAGAAAAGAAAGAAAAGAGTATATGGTAGTTATATTCTGTGTTCATTTCACTATGGTTTACTCATTTCAGGTGGGCATTATAATTTGAACGTTACGAACGTATAAATTCATTTCGTTAACTTTAAATTTACATTCTAGTCGATTGAATTGTTAGGGCTCACTATGGGTCAGGGTTTCGGGTTGGTTAAAAGACACCGTGGTCCTGGCCATCGCACAGGCAAGTGAAGAAACACGATTGGATTTTAGTCAGTAAAAGTCTGACACGCTCTTCCGCTCCGCCCAGAGCGGAAACAAAAAAGGGCTCACACTAGGTCTTCCTCCCTTTTATAACAAAACATTAATTTTGTTTAGATTAGGTTTTTAATCACCTAAATGGTTATTTGATTATGCACCTAACCATTATAGCAATTCAGTTCTTTATACAAAAATGACAGATTAGTTCGATACTAAGTTGGCACTTTTGTATTAAGAACTTTGACTAAACCTCAATAAAGTTTGAAATACATATACTGACTCAAGGTTAAATCAGAAACTGAAGTTAGATTTCGTTTTGTAATAAGGGGGCCTGTGTTGTGAGATCCAGGCTCCTTTATTCTGTTAACAGCTTTAGTGAGTTTCTACTTATATTTAGGAAATTTTCTGTCATGTCCTAGTCTAGTAAAAAGCCAATTTGTTACCATCTACATCTAGACCATGTAACGTGGATAATAGTAGGTAAAAAAAACTACCGTTTCAAAGAATGCTGTCAAAATGTACTGAATCGTATTTTTTTTTATTTCGACAAGTTTCAAGCCTGGGGCGTTCAAAATCATGTACTAGAATCCTGTGAACGGGATGCTCGTCGATAACTCTGTACATTAGCTGGCTTCGGTGTAACTGAATCTAACTAAAATTGAACGATTCTATAAAAGAAAAACACCGCGAAAAGTTAATTGAAAAGAGCTGTGAGCTGTGAATAGTGTCAATTGCTAGCATAAGTGGAATGTCATCGCAGTCCACGTTGAGTTCACTTAAGATTTTGTTTTTATGTAATTACTAGCGATCCGCACCGGCTTCGCACGGGTGCAATGCAGATAATAAATACACAACAGAGAAACTGTGAACGTTGTATAAAAAACATAGCAACCTGTCGCAACAATCTGCCGGCGGCGGTGTTTCCGTGGGACTACAATTTGAGTGTCTTCAAGGCTAGAGTGAATAGGCTCTTAATAGACTAGTGCGCTTTACCATCAACGATTGCGTCACTGCTTACCATCAGGCGGGATTGCGGTCAAGCGCTGGTTTATGTTTCAATAAAAAAAAAAAAAAAAAAAAATCATATGCTGTAAAGGGCAATATAGATCTATATTAAATCAACAATGTATTTAAGGTATTACAATAGATAAGGACTAATACTGTATTGGTTAAAATCGCTTCGAAAATTGTTAAATATTTGTCGTAAGAAATAAATGACAAAAAATGTTATTGTGGGATATCCATAAGAGATAGCCATATACCATCGCGGACTTTTCTGTATTTCTGTAAACCTTTCTAATGGGTATAATATTTAGTACATTATTTTGATAACTCTCGTAGACACCACATTAGAAACCTCAATAATAATGGTATTCTCCACTATTTAATACATGTAATTATACATATAAACCGTCCTCTTTAATCACTATCTATTAAAAAAACATCAACACTTTACATAAACGGACTACTGAAAGCAATTTTAGTAATTTTAATAACGTTCACAATCTAATCTCAGGGTGAATTTGTCAAAAATATCTCTAATATCCTTACATTCTTGACAAGTTTAGAGACGGATTGTACCTGAGTACAGATTGCGACAAAATTTTTGAACACTTTTAATTACGGGAATTTTATTGGCCTCCAGATATTGACATTTAAATTGGTTTATTGGTAATTGTGACATGACAGCTCTATATTTTATACCTTTTTTGTTTTGAATAGGAAATCAATAATCATCAAATGACTTCTCCCGCTCTGAGCGGAGCGGAAGGGCATGAAGACTTTTACTGACTAAAACCCACCCGCGCTTCTTCATTTGCCTGTGCACCAGGGTCACGGTTTCTTTTCTAACCAACCCGCAATCCTGGCCCAGGAGGTATCAGTCCTCGTGGACCCCGTCACGATGTGCTGACATCTCTTTGAGGCGCACGTGAAATACAACGCGGCGTCGACTCGGGCCTGGTGCTTACTGGGCGATGAGCTGCCCACTGCTCATTGCTCGCAAGCCCGCGCCTACGGTGGCCGGGAGTTCGATGTTGTCTCTCGACCAGGGCGTCTCCTACAGTGGCTAGAGGGGTGAGGGCGCTAAGGTTCCCGCTCCCTCACGCGCTCCGCCTCCTCCTTTGCCAGCATCACTGCTTCACAGAAGAAGGTGACGGCCTGCCACGCACTCTCGCTCTGGACCATGGCCTGGACCAAGGTCGTACGCGAGAGATCGTCACCGATTGCCGTCACGAGGACACCATGGTGGTCTACCCAAGACGGACAGTCCTCCACCGTATTCTCCACAGTGCCCTCAAGGCGATCCACACAGTGGTGACACCCTGGCGTTTCCTCTCCAGCCACTCCTCATAGAGGGGACTACCGCCACTATTGTGGCGTGTCCATAGATTTTATTCCCAGGTTAGTTAAAGCAATAAACATGTTTGGCAAAAACGTTTTATCAATTAATTAATGTGTACAAAAAAATAATTACGTTCAAAATACACATTTTTTCCGATGGAGTGGCCGGTCTAAGTTACTAATTTTACTTAAATATTTTGTTTTATATTGAACTCTTCCTCTATTTTCAACATATTTTTTCGCGTTCTAAAGAATTAATAAAAATAACTTTTATGTTGTTGGGATCAACACAGGATTTTTTGTAGAAATTTTAATTAGACCTCTTGTGTTTACCTAGAGTTGGTAGGTTGGTTTATTAGTACATACGAGGGTGGCAAACCCAAAACGGATTTACCACCCTCGTATGTACTAATAAATCTTATAAGGTATGACCTAAACGCGCAAGTAAATATATAGGTCAGAAAATGCTATAAATGTTATTACCTAATTAATATAAAAGTAAAACTATTATTGTTTTAACGCACTAACTTAAATGTTTCGTAGTACAGCAATCATTATTACTTTTAATGCCATGGCGGACTGCCATTTATTCAATTATTTTAATTGAACAATTAAATATTTCAGTCTTACCCTAAATTTGTATAGTTCATAATTACTCCATTAGTACCGAAGTTTTGTGGTGTCTTTTGAAGGTATTATAAGCAAATGTATTGATAGTGTTAGGAAGACTATAACAGTTCTGCAGGGTAATTGCGTACCACATTATCAGTTGCTGTTTCATTTTGACAGTTCAACAGCATCCCTTGCGTTATCTACGTGTTTGAACAGACACATTTTCCAACATAGGGAGCAATGGACCAGCAAAAAGCTTCCAATTGATTCCAAATGATACCAATAGTGTGTTACGTAAGTTTCTCATTTATCTGTCTTAGCTTCTCATTTCCCAATTTTTCTACTTAACGTGTCGATAGCAATCTTAATGGAAACGGCTTAGAATTTGGGTTCTTGTTTTGCGCCATCACTAGGGTCTATCAGATCCTGTAATATACTGCTGACTAGTAAGATATGATATTATTAAGTATCCCGTCGTTAGTGGAACAATGCCTACCAATATTATATACTAGCTTTCCGCACGCGGCTTGGCCCTCGCGGTATTCGGTAATATCGCGCTTTTTATATTTCCCTCGGGAATATCAAATTTGTCCGGGATAAAAGTACCCTATTATTTAATCCGGACTTCTAAACATTACGTCTGCAAAATTTCAAAGCAATCAGTTCAATAGTTACTGCGTGAAAACGGAACAAACAAACTCACTCTCCGATTTATAATATATTATATTATATCGTTCCACTGCCACATTCCACACATGCAGGCCAAGTTTGCGCAGTCCAAATCTTCAGCAAGTCAACTAGACGTGGTTGTTATTTCACGTAACTAGTTACAATAACCAGTGACGCGATGTTTAACTAAATAACTAGTTACGAGTCAAATTAAAAAGTAGTAATTTTTGTAAATGCGTTATTTCATACACACGTTATGCCGTAGCGGGTAGCCGTATCGTGCATCACACCGGCGGCGCGCGTCGCTGGTTATTGTAACTAGTTACGTGAAGTAACGACCACGTCTAGTTTCGTTTCGCGTGTAACTGTATAGTTGGTGGTTATATTTAACAATCACAGTAGCTGAATTAAAATAACTAGCTGGTCTCGTTACGTTTCTTGAAAAAGGCGTTACAACCCACACCTAATGTCAACGATTGCACAAGCTGCGCTTTCGGGACTGCGCGCGCTATCGTCTTGCCGTCCACACACACGTGCTTACCGCAAACTGGTTTGCACAGGCATGCTCGCAGGTAAGACAGAGCGTGTAGACAGGGTATATGACGAAGCGTGTAGACGGGGCATAACTTGCACGTGTGGACGGTCATTCAAGCCGCGCATCAGTCCCACGAATTATTTTACGACAAAATACACGTCACAAATCCAAAAATGACCGATGTTATGAGTTATTCTAAGGAATTTTTAACACAATTCATAGAATTGTACAAACCGTTGCCTCATAATCAACCTTTTTATCGTCCCACTGCTGGGCACAGGTCTCCTTTCATACAGAGAAGGATTGAGCGTAATCACTACGCTTGCTCAATGCGGTTTGGCGATTTCAGATTTATAAAGTCCAGGTTTCCTCAAGATGTTTTCCTTCGCCTTCAGTCATTGGTATCCAAGATATACCTAGAAAGTACATATAACTTTAGAAAAGTTACATTGGTACTTGCCTGGTAGAGGCTGGTGATTCGCAAATCGTTGCCTGCGTTGTGGAAAATAAAAAGCAAAGAATACTCAGATATACACAAAAAAAATTAAGCATATCATTTAATGACTGAAAAAGTTAAAAGAGGTACCTATATATTATTCTATTATGTATTTACATGTGTATTTACACGAGCTCTCAAAACAACTAGGATTGCACGTGTGGCCACTATATAGTATTCCGTCTTTTTGTAGTCATGATGGAGCGTGTAGACGGGACATACGCGTTTATCCCGGTTGCGTCCGCGGCTTTCGCGTTGGAGCCCGGGGTCCGTTAAAGAGAAAGTCTGTATAATATTGTCGCATTTAAAAGGTATTAGTCTAAAGTTCTAAACAATCGCTTAACAGTTTAAAAAATAAAAGTTCCCCGGAAGAAAAGATCCGACAATCAAAAATACTCCTGTATCGTGGGTATGTTTACAAACATTTAAACTCGCATAAACAAACAGCCGGACCAGAAACAACTATGTAATAGGGTACTTGACTAAAAAAACTAATTAGTCTATCAATCAGATTTCCAAAAAATACTAGACACGTATTTTGTCTTTTTTCGTATAAACAAAAAATGAAGATGACTCAGTGCGTTGAAAACTCGTGTGACGTCATTGCACGCTACACTTTTCACCGACCAGTGAAGTCACCAGCCACCACTCATTTCATTTCATAAAACAATATATACGTATCCAATATTTTTCTATAATCTGAATGACGGACTAAATAGAATCAATTTTTTTTACCTATGAAACATCCCTATTGTTGGTCATAGGTCATACAAATATTTGTTCCGTGCGGGGATTGAACCCGCGACACGCAGCGCAGCAGTCGATCACTCAGTCACTACACACAACCGTATCAATCGTGTCATCAGATTATATTATGTGGGAGGAAGGAATCATCATCATCATTCATCATTATCAACCTTTTATCGTCCCACTGCTGGGCACAGATCTCCTCTCATACATAGAAGGATTGAGCGTAATCACCACGCTGGCTCATTGCAGGTTGGCAATTTCAGACTTAAAGTCCAGGTTTCCTCAAGATGTTTTCCTTCACCTTCAGTCATTGGTGTCCAAGATATACATAGAAAGTACATATAACTTTAGAAAAGTTACATTGGTACTTGCCTGACCTGGAATCGAACTTGCGCACTCATACTCGAGAGGCTGGTGTTTTAATCACTAGGCCACCATGACTGGAGGAAGGAATATGTTTAAAAAATACTTGAGATTGGACGAGCAGAATAGAGCCGGGTCTGTTGTATTGCGATGTGTGCCAGATTAATCTCCCTCTGGCGCAGCATCGTTGGTCGTATTGTTGGGTTTAACATTGCATCACCTCACTGAACCGCCATATTCCTTACTGTTCACTAAGTTTTTTAAGTGAATCTTCTTTAGCCTATGGATGTCCACTGCTGGACAAAGGCCTCCCCCAAGGCTTTCCACGCTGGCCGGTCTTGTGCTGCCCGCATCCATCGGCTTCCCGCAGCCTTCACTAGGTCATCGGTCCACCTTGTTGGGGGCCTCCCTACGCTGCGTCTTCCAGTACGTGGTCGCCACTCCAAAACCTTACTGCCCCACCGGCCATCGGTTCTACGAGCAATGTGCCCACTGCCAAGTGGCAGTGTGCAGGGCTAAACTTAAGTAAGTTTAGCGACTTGCAGAGCTATGTCGGTGACTTTGGTTCTTCTACGTATCTCCTCATTTCTGATTCGATCTGCGTCAGAAACTCCGAGCATAGCTCTTTCGATTGCCCTTTGTGTGACTCTGAGCCTTCGTATGAGGCCCATTGTGAGCGACCACGTTTCAGTTCCGTAAGTCATCACTGGCAACACACACTGGTCAAAGATTTTAGTCTTGAGACACTATGGTATCTTGGACGACGAGAAGATGTATCGTAGCTTCCCGAACGCTGCCCAGCCGAGCAGCAAGTGAATAGGCTTAATAAACTAGCGGTCTTTACTATCAACAATTGCATCACTGCTTACCATCAGGCAGTATTGCAGTCGCGTACTTATTATTAAAAATATATATAAGCGTGCAAAAAGCATGTATTAAACCTACCACAATTTAATTGGGTAGTATAGTAGTAATTGGCGTGCGTGAAATTTGCCGAAACATCAGCTCAAATACAATACGTGCCAAAATTCATAATCTCACGGGCGCATTTTCGAATTAATCTTTCGAATTACACTGTAGTGCCGAAAAAGAGCTGTTCTATACCAGAATTCGCCAATTATATTTGGCAAATAGCGTTAAATTGGCCATTTGCGGCACAATACCTTCCGATTTATAGTCAAATGAGTTTTTTCGAAGCTGTATATTCTGATAAAGGATTTAATGAGCTTTGAACAAATACAATCAGCGTTATATTAATTGCGTGTTGGGGTTACTCTTTTGTGTGAACATTAAATAAGTGTTGCAAAATTTAAGTTTCAATTGAAATTATAATAGATTAATATTATAAACTTCTGAGTTTCGATTTTATGGGAATACCTAAATAAAACATATACCATACGTTAACGCTGGTCATACACCATCTGTGTACCGAATTTCAGCCAAATATGTTCAGTAGTTTTTGCGTGAAAGAGCATCAAACATTCATACATACATCCTCACAAACTGTTTTTTTTTTTTGTAAATATAAACTACTGCTTGACCGCAATCCCACCTGATGGTAAGCAGTAATGCATTCGTTGATAGTTAAGTGCGTTAGTTTTTTAAGAAGGAAGACGGCAGTTCAGCGAGTTGATGAATGTTAAACCCAACAACACAGCCAACGATGCTGCGCCAGAGGGAAATAGTTGATCTGGACACTGCGGGGACCCCGACCCTCCATGACCAAACTCCCGATACAACAACATATGGCGCATCGTACCCGGCACACATCGTAACACAACTGCTAAGACCCGTCCTCCGTACGACTTCACCAACCATCATGTTGGAACACGACGAATAGCTTGGCGGCAAGACTTAGTCTGGTGGGTGGTAATATCTGCTGGCAGCCGATGTTATGGCCTACCACCGAGAACTTTCGCATTTATTATATTAGTAGAAAGTAGGATAGGATGCTGCTGTAACGATATCTGCGTAACCAGCGATTGGGATCATAATGTGTGCTTTTAAATGTAAATATGCCGATTAGAGCGCCATTCAATGTAATTGCGCATTATACTAATAATTATGTCATTATAACGATATATGAAAATGGCATTTATATAGTTGGTGAACGGGCCTATTCAACAAAAAAAAAAAATCATTGTTTCATCACCATCATCTGTTGATCAAGCAATGATTCATTTTTTAGAAGAATAGACCGTCATGTCAGCCACAAGAAGTCTACTGCTGGACATAGCCCCAAAGGATTACCAAAAAGACTGGTTGGACGCGGCCTGCATCCAGCGCTACCCTGCGATTTTGGTCAGGTCATTCGACCATCTAGTGTGTGGTGGAGTGGGCGGAGGGGCCTGTGGCACGCCTGCCAGCAAGAAGGCCACCAGGAAGAAGAAGAGGAGCTCTAAGCCTGCCGGGGAAATCTCGCCTCCCCCGCAGGCTAACAGCTCCGCGGCCGACTCCCGGCCCAGGACCGTTGCCGAGGGAATGGAGTGTCAATAATGGCACAGCTCCGTTTCCTCCAGGGCAACATCAATCACTGCGCCAGAGCTCAGGATCTTTTGTTCCAGAGCATGGCGCAGTGGTCGATCCAAGTGGCTGTGGTCGCCGAGCCGTATTTCATCCCTGCCCGTGACGACTGGCTGGGATGCATTGACGGCTTGGTGGCCATTATTGGCGGGACTCTGATCGACCCGTCTCGGGGCCGCGGCTGGGTTGCTGCGGTCACGGACGGCATCGTCATCGTAGGGGCGTATTTCTCCCCCAACAAGAGTCTCGCCGACTTCGAGGGGTTCCTTGTCGAGTTGGGCACCGTCGTAGGCCGCTATCACCCTCGTCCCGTTCTGGTGCTCGGGGATCTCAACGCCAAGTCATCGGCGTGGGGATCTCCGGTCACTGACCCTCGGGGCGAGGTGCTGGCGGAGTGGGTAGTGACAACCGGCCTGGTCGTCCTGAATCGGGGTTCGGTATACACGTGCGTGCGGCAGCGGGGCGGGTCGATAGTAGACGTTACTTTCGCTAGCCCCTCTGTCGCCAGCCGTGTCCGTGACTGGCGTGTCGCCGTGGAGGTGGAGACGCTGTCGGACCATCAGTATATCCGGTTCGACGTCTCCGCCCAGACCGCGAGCGGCCGCCATCCAAGAGCCCCGATTAACGACGGCCCGCGCTGGGCGCTTAAGCGCCTCGACAGGGAACTACTCGAGGAAGCTGCCATAGTCCAGTCCTGGATTTGGGAGTCGGCTACGGACGGCCCCGTCGACGTCAAAGCGGAGGCGCTGCGGTTTCGCGGTGCGATGACGCAGATCTGCGACGCGTCCATGAACCGCGTCCGCCAACAGTCCGCAAGGCGCAACGTGTACTGGTGGAACGACGACATTGCGCGGTTGCGCGTCGAGTGCGTCGCGGCTCGCCGCCAGTACACGCGCTACCGGAGACGACGTCGACGGGATCCCGTCGAGGAGGCCGCGCGGTATGGGTGTACCGCGCGGCCCAGGAGACTCTGTGGCTGGCCATCGGCGACTCCAAGTCGCGGGCCAGGGAAGAGCTGCTGGGGTCCCTAGATCGGGACCCGTGGGGGCGCCCTACCGTTGGGTACGGGGCAAGTTGCGTCCCTGGGCGCTCCCACTGGTGCAAAGTATGCAACCCCAGCTGCTGGAGGCGGTGGTATCCACCCTCTTCCCTGAGCGGGCGGGACATGTTCCCCCGGCGATGGTTTCACCCTCAGCCACAGACTCTCCAGAAGAAGAGGACACCGATGTCCCCGTGGTGACGCAAGCAGAGACGGGAGCGGCCGTGCGCGGCTCCGGGCCAAGACTAAAGCGCCCGGACCCGACGGAGTTCCTGGCCGAGCTCTCGTCCTTGCTCTGAAGGAGCTAGAGCCCCAGCTGAGGGGGCTCTTCACGGCATGCTTCGAGCAGGGTCAGTTTCCCAGTGTGTGGAAGGAGGGGAAGCTGGTCCTGCTCAGGAAGGAGGGGCGCCCCGCGGACTCGCCGTCCGCATATCGGCCCATAGTGCTGCTCGACGAGGCGGGCAAACTTTTTGAGCGCATAATCGCAGATCGCCTCGTCGGCCACTTGTGCGGAGAGGGGCCGAACCTGGACGACAAACAGTTCGGTTTTCATCGGGGGCGCTCCACCATAGACGCCATCATGCGCGTGAGAGCCCTGGCGGAGGATACGGTGTCCCGGGGTGGGGTGGTGTTGGCGGTGTCTTTAGACATTTCCAACGCCTTCAACACCCTACCCTGGAGCTGTATTAGGGAGGCCCTGAAATACCATCAGGTGCCTCCCTACCTCCGCCGCATAGTAGGGGCTTATCTGGAGGACAGATGCGTCATCTATCGGGGACGTGACGGTGCCGGTCGGCACCAAATGTCGTGCGGTGTTCCACAGGGATCGGTCTTGGGACCGCTCCTGTGGAACATCGGCTACGACTGGGTGCTGAGAGGCGAGCTCCCGTCGGGCGCCGACTTGACGTGTTATGCGGACGACACGCTTGTCACTGCCCGGGGGAGCTCGTACAGGGAAGCGACGTTGATAGCCACGGCTGCGGTGTCACAGGTGGTGAACCGCATCCGGCGCCTGGGCCTGGAGGTGGCCCTTGACAAGTCGGAGGCCATGGTTTCCATGGCCCCCGGCGTGCGCCGGCGCCGGGATCACATATCGTGGTCAGTGGGGCCCGGATAGCTGTCGAGTTCACCATGAAGTACCTGGGATTGGTGCTCGACAGCCGGTGGGATTTCGGACCCCACTTCCGGCGGCTGGCGCCCAAGCTGATGGGTGCAGCGGGCGCACTATCAACGTTGCTTCCCAACATGGGGGGCCCGAGCGCCGCCTGTAGGCGGTTGTACGTGGGAATCGTGCGGTCCATGGCCCTGTATGGGGCCCCTGTGTGGGCGATGGACCTGACGGCCGGAACACTCGCCATTCTGCGCAAACCGCAGAGGGCGATGGCCGTCAGGGTCGTCCGCAGGTATCGCACGATATCCTACGAGGCGGCTTGCATCTTGGCCGGATCCCCGCCCTGGGACCTAGAGGCGAAATTACTCGCGTCATTGTACCGATGGCGCGAGGAAGAGCGGACACGGGGCTCCAGTCCGGTGCAGCGGCAGATCGAGCTGCGCCGAGAGGAGCTTCGTCAGGTCCTGGTGGCGGACTGGCGGCAGAGGCTTATGCGCACTACCGCCGGCCTCGCTACCGTCGAGGCGATCCGGCCAGTACTCGACGACTGGCTCGGGAGGAGGCACGGCTCCCTGTCGTTCAGGGTGACGCAGGTACTGTCGGGGCATGGCTGCTTCGGCAAGTACCTGCGTCGCTTAGGCAGGGAGCCAGACGCTCGGTGCCACCACTGCGTCCAATGCGGGGAGGACACGGCGCAGCACACGCTCTCCAAGTGTGTAGCTTGGGAGGAGCAGCGCCGTGTCCTCACAAATGAAGTAGGAGGCGACCTGACGCTGCCGGCAGTAGTGCGGAGGATGGTCGGCAGCTCAGAGTCGTGGGACGCGGTGGTTTCCTTCTGCGAGGACGTGATGTCGCAGAAGGAAGCTGCGGAACGGGAAAGGGAGATATCAACTCCCTTCCCGGGCCGCAGAAGACGCACCGGGCGCCGAGGAAGGGCGGATAACGCCCTCTTCCGCCCCCCATGAATGGGTCCAGGGGCGAGGGACATGGGGAAGTCCCCGCCCCCCATTGATGGACCCCGAGGCGGAGGCGCGCGCGAGTGTCGGCGCGCGCCTTTGAGGCGATGCACGGGGTAGTTTAACACCCCACTACCCCGTGCAGGAGACGAGGCCCGGACAGACCGGGCCAGCACGAGGGTGTGGGGCCGTGGAAGAATTTAGACTCCCGCGGCCCCACGCGCGCTCGTGATAGAAGACACACCGGGGTGGTTTTAGTCAGTAAAAGTCTGACATACCCCGTCGCCCACCCCAGGGCGGCGGGCATCCTATGAAGATTTCCACCCCGGCAAAAAAAAAAAAAAAAAAAATTCGACCATCTAGTCGGAGGGTGTCCGACGCTGCGCTTACCGGTACGTGGTCGACATGCAATAGCCTTTCTGCCCCAACAGCTATTGGCTCTACGCGCTATGTGCCCCATCCACTGCTACTTCAATAAGCTAATCCGCTGGGCTATGTCGGCGACTTTCGTTCTTCTACGAATCGTCATTGTACCGTGAAAATCATCACTACAATCTTTTAAAATTATATTGGGGTTGATGTTCTGTCCAACTGGAGAACAAAATCAGTATTTCTATTCATGGTGCTACTATATATATCACCTCGACAACTCAATTACTAAGGTTCTAGGCCACAACTTGATTGTTGATATTTGTGTTACAGAGTTTCCTAACACAGGCATCTTTGCTTAAAAGAAGGCTCTAATCATCAGTACTTACGGTGACAAAATCGACCTTCTGGCCATCGTAAGCACGTGCTTGCAGGCGACGGGTAGTGGGCAGGTCGCCGCCCGGAAGCCCATGCCTAAGGTGCTAAGAAAAGGACCAGGCCCGGGTCGACGTCGCGTTGTATTTCACGCGCGCCTTAAAGAGATATCAGCACACCGTGAAGGGGTCCACGACGGTCCTGGGTTATGGTTGCGTGTTAGTTGGAAGAGAAACCGTGGCCGTGGTGCACAGGCAAGGAAAGGCAGTGAAGGAACTCGGTTGAGCTTTAGTCAGTAATATTCTGACACGTCTCCGCTCCTCCCAGACCGGGAGAGGTCATTCGATGATTTCCTATCCACACCAAAAAAAACAAAAAGGCGTGTGGCACTCGGAGACTGCCGCGGTAAAGCTATTGCATAGCCTTTTTTATCAACTATAACTTGCAATTATAATTATTTATTTATTTTATTTATACAGTAATTTTTCCTTTGTTTTTTTTTTCTGTGATATCAATTCAAGTTTTCTTTCTGTTTTGTAATTTATTTATTTTTTACCAGCAACGTCATCAAAAGAGTGCGAAAAATGGTGACGATTAAGCGACTAAACTATATTCAATGTTTTCTGTTCGACTTTGATAAAGAGATAGAAAGAAGCTAAGCAATAGCTTAAAAATGACGTCAAGTTCGTTATCACACCCATGTCAGAATGTCATGAAATATGATGTCGGCCATCTTGGATTTCAAAAATGAAATCATTTTCGTGATCAGCACCCTGAGTTTTGGCGGGAAAGTCAAGCTGAGTGTCACGCTCGTTTTTCATTGGACTTTTAAAATTATTTATAGTGTTGTTTACTAAATAAAAGTGCGTGATTTATGTAGTAAAAAGTGCATTTAGTAAATAGTTCATAAAGAACAGTGAAATATCGCTGCATAGTGGCCACATCATGACTTTGTCCCAAACCTCACTCGTAAGACGGGTCACGCGGCCGTCTTTTTCGACATGAATAATTCATAATTACGTGGCATTGGCTAAATGCACAAACCGTGCGAAGCCAAAAAATAAAGAAATAAAGAAAAAACCCATGAAATCTATTATATTATCACTCGAGTCAGTAAGCATGTAAAATGAGAAAACTAACATAGAACGATTCGTGTGAGAACTAAACGATCACTATTACACAACAACACTGATACCTTTGAGAAAGCGGACTTCCTCTACAATAGGGCAATTCCTCCGTAAGGTCTGTCTATGCTATTACTTATAATCTCTGTCATTGTGTGCTGTTTCGGTGCAATCGCAAGACCGGCCGGGCACTGAGGGGCAGGCAAGACAGCTATAGTATCCTTATGACTCCACCAACTGGTATTTCGTTGACTCGGAAACGACGCACAGGGAGCACCACGAAATATACTCAAAGACTCCGAGGTTCTTTTTCAATATACCCCACTGTTTTGTCGTGGTGGCCTAGTGGTTAAAACACCAGCCTCTAAAGTATGAGTGCGCGGGTTCAATTCCAGGTCAGGCAAGTACCAATGTAACTTTTCTAAAGTTATAATATGTACTTTCTAAGTATATCTTGGACACCAATGACTGAAGGCGAAGGAAAACATCTTGAGGAAACCTGGGCTTTATAAGTCTGAAATCGCCAACCCGCATTGAGCAAGCGTGGTGATTACGCTCAATCCTTCTCTGTATGAGAGGAGATCTGTGCCCAGCAGTGGGACGATAAAAAGGTTGTTGATGATGAACGACGTCGGTGTCGAATTATTTGTTATCAATTTAATATTTTCGAGCTGATCTTTAGTAACATAATCACTTCTGATTGCGTTAACATCTGACCGTAGAATTAATAAATCCTTCATCAACTTCTTTACGTACGTTCTACGTAGTCAAAGCAAACTGGTGGCAATTTGTAAAGGTCATATGCCACAAAAACTGGGATTGTTCGGGATCCGTGATTTTAAACACCGTAATCGTATATTTTAGGTCTTTCTGCTTTTTGTTCTTACGCCTCGATACATGTTTTTGCCTTGTCTTCGTAGAAACAAACAATAACTTTTTTGCCTCATCAATGTCTTCATCAGAAAAAGCCGACGAGCATATTTTTATTAAACTTTCGTTGTTTCGTTTCGGAGATAACAATATTACAACTAGTATACTTAAATGTACTCGTATTAACATTGTTCACCGACATCTTTCTGTAATATTTTATTTAATAAAAACTTCAACTTTAACTCTTGATCTGGTCCCTGTGGATAGATACCACAATTTTGCCAATAACACGTGTAACAAATTATAGAAATTCTTTAAAAAAATATTTCACAATAATGGCGGATATCGCCAATAACAGTTGAAAAAACGGCCGCGTGAGCACTTTTTACTCTATAAAATCACGCGCTTTTATTTAGTAAACAACACTATAAATAATATAAAAGTCCAATGAAAAATTAGCGTGACATTCATCTTAGCTTTTCCGTTAAAAAAAAGCTATTTTATAAAACACTACTAAATTAATTTGAATAAGAGTACTTAATAATTAATTATATGAAAAGTTTTTAAGGTAGCCATGACAACGTCGATGACGTCTATGACATATCTCTATAGAAGACCTATTTCAGAGAGAAAATTAATCGCAAGTTTAGCACATCGCGACTATCAGTAACATGGCAAGTGTGTAGAACTGAGTTCGCGCCCTGCAATATGCATGCTCTTTTTAAAAATCTATAAATTGTTTTCAAAAGATGTAGTCGCACGCACACAAACATACCGTGCCGAAGACTGCCGAACTGAAACGACGTTAGACGATGTACGGCCTTCAAGCCACACCTCCGTGCCCGTCGGAGTGGGGAGCGTGAGGTTTTTCGTTACGGAATTTCTGGATTCGGTCCCCGCGCTCAAGGCCCGCGATAGAAGCTATGCAATAGCTTAAAACAATAAAAAAAGTATAGTTTTCAAAATCATAAGCTATTTTTCGTTTTTTTTTCAAGACTAGTTGATAAACTCTCAACAAAAAAAAAAAAAAAAAAAAAAAGTCTCCACGAATGACAGCCCAGACCGATCGACAACTATCAATAATGAAACCGGTTGTTATTGTGTTTGAGTTATACAATAGCATTGCCGGTCAATGTGTAATATAGATAGTTTGAGTTAAATGTGCTTTTGTTTCTACACGAGTAACGTTTTCGACAATATGTTGAATATTAAAACGGAAGTTAATACATATGTACGAAATCAAAGCATTAATATTGATTGGAATTTTGGCGGGAGAGCTAAGATGAATGTCAGGCTCATTTTTCATTGGACTTTTAAAATTATTTATAGTGTCGTTCACTAATTAAAAGCGCGTGATTTATGTAGTAAAAAGTGCATTCAGTAAATAATTCGTAATGAACATTGAAATATCGCAGCATAGTGGCCACATCATGTCTTTGCCTCAAATCTTCCTCATAGACGGTTCTCGCGGTCGTCTCTTTCAACTGTGATTGGCGATATCCGCCATTATTGTGAAATAAAATTTTCAAAGAATTTCTATAATTTGTTACACGTGTTATTGGGAAAAATGTGGTATCTATTCCACAGAGGCCATTGATCAAGAGTTGAGGTTGAATCTCATCTTGGAAAAAGAAGAAGAAGATAGTTTGTCATATGTGCCACCCACCAGACAAAGTCTTGCCGCCAAGCGATTTATCGTGTTCCAGCATGATGTCTGGTGAAGCCGTACGGAGGACGGCTCTGAGCAGTTGTGTTGCGATGTGTGCCGGGTAAATTTTGTTGTGTTGGGAGTTTGGTCGTGGAGGATCTCAGATCAATCTTCCTTTGGCGCAGCATCGTTGGTCGTGTTATTGGGTTTAACATTGCATCACCTCGCTCAACTGCCGTCTTCCTTCCTATTCGCTCAGTTTTTCTGAGTGAATAGGCTCTTAATAAACTAGCGCGCTTTACCATCGACGATCGCATCACTGCTTACCATCAGGCGGGATTGCGGTCAAGTGCTAGTTTATAACTATTAAAAAAAAATGTGCTTTTATTTCTACACGTCTAACATTTTCGACAATATATTGGTTTAATACGGAAGTGGATACCTAAGTACAAAATCAAAACATTAATATTGATTGAAATAACAAACCATTAGCTATATTACTTAAGTAGCCTACTTTATGATTATTTTACTTCCAAAATATTTCAGGCCCAATCAAATTATTTAATCACCATTAACTATCAAATATGAATGACTTTCGTCTGAGAGTGTTTTCTTTTGAAATATCTTTTGATGCCATTTTTTAAAACAATTATTAAAAATACAACGATAGTTCCAACATAGCTTCTACCACTTCTAGCCTACTTCTCGTTTTTACATAAAGTTTCAGCATTCAATAATAGATCCTTGCATTAGTTAAAAAAAATCTGACCAAAATTAGGTCTGAACTCTGAGTTTGTTTCGACCTTTCTTCTCAGAGTAATCAGGTGGAAAACGAGTCTAGTTTAAAAAAAAATCACATGTGATATGTATTTGTAACAGCCTATATTCAGACAATACATCATTTATCATCATGCTTAGCCTGAAATAATTTATAATTACCATTCTTCCGAGATAGCCCGAAGAATTGCAACACTTAAGTGGCAGTGGGCGGGGCACATTGCTCGTAGAACCGATGGCTGATGAGGCAGTAAGGCCCCTAACAAGGTGGATCGATGACCTGGTGAAGGTCGCGGTTAGCGAGTAAATTATTTTAATACCACTTTTCTCCAAACACTGAAGGGTGTTTCCTTTTAGAAACCGAAGTACCCTAAAAACAAAAATTCGAAGACATGTGACATCTACCGGCACTGAGCCCGTCTGGTGGATTATGGCCCACTCCCTCTTACACAGAGAAGGCTTGTATCCCAGCAGCTTGAATGCCAGCAGGGAGAATATTAAAGGCGATTTATATTTATTTTGTTAATCTATATATATAAAAATCAATGCCACTTTCTTTGTAATTTTATAACTCAAGAACAGACTCACCTATCCAAACCAAATGTTTAGGCTTTATTTTGACTAATTAGTAGATGGTTTATGTGAAGTTTGAACAAAATCGGTCGAGCGGTTCTTCATTTATCACATTTTTGGTAACAAATTAATTAAATATAAAAAATAAATAAATATATACGGACAATCACAC
The DNA here is from genome assembly GCA_037179545.1 of Sesamia inferens. Taxonomy (NCBI): domain Eukaryota; kingdom Metazoa; phylum Arthropoda; class Insecta; order Lepidoptera; family Noctuidae; genus Sesamia; species Sesamia inferens. Next base: position 26,527,787 of record CM073933.1, on the reverse strand, counting down.
ATATTGAGCTAGCCCCAATCCCCATCAACTTTTTTCCACTTTGGAAGCGTCTGTCACGCAAACTATTCGGTTTAGAAAAAAAATATTTTAGAAACCTCGATATCATTTTTGAAGACCTACCAATAGATACCCCACAAGTATGTGTTTGATAAAAAATAATAATTGAGTTTTAGTTCTAAGAATGGGGAGCCCCCAATATTTATTATTATTATTTTATATTTGCATAAAAATCTTAATGCGGTTCACAGAATACATCTACATACCACGTTTCAACAGTATAGCTCTTATAGTTTCGGAAAAAGTGACATACGGACGGACAGACGGACAGATGAACATAACGAATCTATGTTCCGTTTTTTGACATTTGGCTTCGGAACCCTAAAAATCAATGCCACTTTCTTTGTAATTTTATGATTCTAGAACGGACTCACCTATCCCAACTGATATGCCGTCTGAGTTCAAACGATTACAATATCCTGTGCGTTTATCATTTGCTATTTCTTTCAACAAAGCCCAAGTGCAAACATTTCACGTTTGTGGTGTGAATTTGGAGGAATCATGTTTTCAAATGGCCAACTTTATGTTGCCTGTTCGAGAGTCGGTACCCCCAGTCGTTTGTATAATAATCTAAATGTTTTGGATTAAGTTTTAAAATTGCTAACAATCAAATAAATATTTTATGTTTCAATAAATAATTTTGATGATCCAATAAATTTGTTTTTATTATTTCACTTTATACGTAGCGAAGCACGTATCGGGCCGTTAATATAGTATAGTTTATTCATACTTAACATTCATTTCAGAAATAGAAATTATTTATTTAGTTCACGATATTTTTCCAATGTAGGCCAAGATGTTCTCAATGGAAAGTGCTTTTCTATGATAAGTACATTTTACACGAGTAATCCGAGTTTGTCTTCCTGTATAAATTATTTACAACAAAGCGTCTCGGCGGATTGTTCAGACATTCGTAACAGGAAACAAAAGAAAAACTTTGTTAAAAATTCGTGTTTTTTAAATTGCACACATACATTTTTGAGTATGAAATTCGTTCTACGCAGTTACGGCACCGGTTAAATTATACAATTTGAAGCTGTAGATATATTTTATCAAACTTATGTACCTTTGTTTTTAATTACCGAGGCTTGTTGCCGAAATTATAAACGTGTTGGCCAGATGAGCGGAAAGCATCCTTCCTTAATGTACGCTAAATGGGCATTTTATTTTTGTAAAATTTTAATCGCATATCGGCTCACACCGGGACCAGGGGAACGTAAACTGTGAAATAATTTTTAACAACAAAACGTGTAACCGAGTGGGGGAGTTTTTCATTAAATTTTAATTAAAAAGGAATTGACGACTAAACCGTGATATATCCGTTGGAAAATGTGGCTTAATTAAGCCCAACGCTACTTTGAAATTGACTCGATAAGTTCTGATACACCTAACTGGAAAACAGGGCGGAATAGTCTTGCCGCCAAGAGCTTCTTCGTGTTCTGGCATGATGTTGGAGAACGGGTTTGAGCAGTTGTGTTGCGTTGTGTGCTGAAAACGATGCACCAAATGTTGTTGTATCGGCAGTTTGGTCGTGGCGGGTCTCCAGATCATTCTCCCTCTGGCGCAGCATCGCTGGTCGTATTGTTGGGTATCGTATTCTCGGTGGTAGGCCATAACATCGGCCGCCGGCAGAAGTTACCACCCACCAGACAAAGCCTGCCGCCAAGCGATTTGTCGTGTTCCGGCATAATGTCTGGCGAAGCCGTACGGAGGACGGGTCTGAGCAGTTGTGTTGCGATGTGTGCCGGGTACGATGCGCCTAATGTTGTTGTGTTGGTAGTTTGGTCGTGAAGGGTCTTCAGATCAATCTCCCTTTGGCGCAGCATCGTTTTTCGTGTTGTTGGGTTTAACATTGCATCACCTCGCTCAACTGCCGTCTTCCTTCCTATTCGCTCAGTTTTTCTGAGTGGATAGGTTCTTAATAAACTAGCGCGCTTTACCATCAACGATCGCATCACTGCTTACCATCAGGCGGGATTGCGGTCAAGCGCTAGTTTATAAACATTAAAAAAAAAAAAAGACATTGCAGCACCTCGCTCAACTGCCGTCTTCCTTCCTTTTAACACAGTTTTTTTTTTTGAGTGATAAAGCTTTTAATAAACTAGCGTGCTTTACCAACAACGATTGCATCATTGCTTCCCATCAGGCAGCACTGCAGTTAAGCACTTGTTTCTAATTATATAAAAAAATATTATGTTCATCATAGTTTCAGGTAGATTATTCGTAGTAAAGTCGCTTTTTGTCTCTTTAATTATCTTCTTTAGTTTTATTTCAACCCTCGCCTCTTTCGTGTCGTGTCTTCTTTGATCTGAAAACCATTTTCGTATTCAAAAATGTCCAAAATTTAGTCGTAATCAAAAACCTGTGACCTCAATCAAAAGTGTAGAAAAATCAGAGAGATAGAGAAAAGCCAGATCGAGACTGAGGTAAGAAAGCCATTTATCTTAATTTAAAACTTTTTAAAGCTTATAATAGCCTCGGCGATAAACAAAATGTCAAAAACTTACCAAAATATTGAAAAATAAGTATTTTTGATAGAATTAAGACTAAGATCAGACTGAATATTCCCAAAATTATGAAAATTGCTACACAGACTGTAAACATTCATAAAATTACGGGAATTACTCCTCTGTTCCAATCACGTTCAGGTATCCTGGCAACATTTCGATAATGGCGACAGCACCCACACATACATACAGTACATTCACCATTTAATCTTCTCTCATTTATTTGTTCTTCTTTTATAATTTAGCTTCATGGTTCTATTTTCAGCAATTTAACTAGAAATATGGCTTTGTATCATTCAGAGAATCACTGACTCCTAAGTCACACCTACACCTAGTTTAGGAGTCAGAATACCCATATTTTGGTAATTTATGTAAAGCCTTATATTTACAAATGCTAATAAAATTAATGTACAGACGACAACACACCAAGCTACTACAATCTGTCAGATTTCCTTACTAGATATCCACTTTATCTCTAAAGTATTAAGGGTCAAGGTTGATTGCCAATATTTGACAGTTTCGGGCAGTTTGACCTGCAGGACTATAATTGTGTAACACAGTATCAATAGTAATGAGTTTCATTTTGACAGTTCAACAAAATTCTTTGTATTGTTTACTTTGGTGAGCAAACACATATTTTGAACACATGGAGTACTGGATTAACAATATGATTGAAACTGATAGTAAGAGTGTCTTAAGCAATCCGGGTGCGGCTGTCGTCCTTACCTATCCACCTATTATTGGTCACAGCGTGATGATATATTGCCTAAAGCTTTCCTGGATTAATGGGCTATCCAGCGCAAAAAGATTTTTTCAAAACGGATCAGTAGTTCCTGAAGCTAGCGCGTTCAAACAAACTCTTCAGCGTTATATATTAGTATAGATTAACTGGAGATATCTTAGAACGTTACTAGTATACAGAAACAGCAACGCATATTCTGAGAATTTGGGAGTTAAATTGTTAATTCGTGAACCTCTGAAACCTTCGTTTTATATGTGAAGCTGGTTGATTGATTGGCAGAATAACCAACGGAATATCGACTAACGTGACTGACAATGCTCAGAGTGTTAAATTTTCCTGTGTATTTCTACCCTAACCTTTGCCTTTCCGAGAATCTACTTCTGACTTACACGTTTGAAACTTCGTGGGTTAAACTCAATCATCATCATCAACCTTTTTTATCGTCCCACTGTTGGGCACAGGTCTCCTCTCATAAAGAGAAGGAAACGCAATAGTTGCCTATTTATACTTCGTGAATTGTGACACATCAAGTGTAAGTGTGTAAAGTACACATTGCAGTGTGTAATGTACACAGTACGATTCTGGAGTGGCGGCCACGTACCGGAAGACGCAGCGTCCAACAAGGTGGACCGATGACCTGGTGAAAGTCGCGGGAAGCCGATGAATGCGGGCTGTAAAATACCGGTCACTGTGGAAAGCCTTGGAGGAGGTCTTAGTCCAGATGTGGACCTCTATAGGTTGAAGATATAGAAGAAGAAGACGTGTAAGTGTGTATGATAAAGAATTATATTTTAATGGATGCAAAGTAATTAAAAAATTGTGAAATAAGTATCGCAAATTAAAATGCTTATAAAAATCGTGTAAGCTTGTAGGTGTTCTATGGGATGCATTTTGGAGAGTGAGCGAAGGAATGGCATGGTTTAATTCCCCATCTCCGTTCCCACCCATACGTTGTTAACATCACAACTAGCCGAACGAAGCGTTTCGCCTCTTCTTTTGTACCGCTTACATCGAGGGACTGGAGCAATTTGCCAGCGGCCATGTTTCTGTCGGACTACAATTTGAGTGTGTTCTTGATACACTAGCGCTCTTTACCACCAACGATGGGCGGCAAGAATGCAGTCAAACACTAGTTTATAATAAAAAAATAAATAGTCTTCAAGTAAACACAAACGATTGCAATAAAAAAGCAAACATAATCTATTGTACAAAAAGGAATAAGAAAATTAAAGTAACAATTATTGTAGATAAGCAATCCATTCATTGCTGATTTCAGAACATGAAGCAAGTTGGCAACGCGTTGAGTTGCCGGTCATTTAGAAGTAATTTATTATAAAACGTTGCTAAATTGCTTGCTGCCTATACGTATTAAATTTTCTTTTCTCCAAATTTTCTAACTCTTGAATTAAATGGTTATATGTAACACCTATTCAGTTTCGTAATATATCCACTTTTTTTAAAAGTTAATGAACAAGTTCTCTTAACAAATACATATAGTATAAATAAATAGTAAAAAAAATTGAACTGAAACATTTGAACAGTCCTATTTGGAGCCCATAAATGTTTAAAATAAAGTATCGAATTCAGTGCACTGGTGCGTCTACTTCACTCCTCCAATGTGTAGGTTAAATAATTCCGGTATTTATATGCAGAGAATATGTTATATTATTTAAAAAAAATATTCTGAAACAGGTCATTAAAATTTTACCCAATCTTTTTTCCCGTTCATTAAAAAAAGTGGTGTGTTCTGAAAGGGAAAGTCTCATTAGGAAAATACTTTTCAACAAATGTTAACTTTATTTACAAGCAATAAAGATTATTTTCCTTAAGCCCAACTGCAGTATAGTATTATCGAAAATATCTTTTTACTTACAAACTAGGATATCGTGATATTATTAGACTCGACAGACATCGACAGTCCATTAATTAAATCCGAGCGGAAATTCCGCTGTAATTAATGAAAGCCCATTTGAGTACGGTTTCAACGATGCTTCCAGAGAAGCGTGAACGAATCCTATGAAAGGTAAGATGACCATGGTATGAAATCTGACGTAATGGCTTTGTGAAGCGATTACAGCGCTACAGATGTAGCGCTACAGAGGTTATATGTTTTGCATATTATGTATCTACTTAGGTTTGTTTGTTCAGTTTCACAGGCTTGTCGATTTAGGTACAGTTTCCTAGAACAGCGGAACAATGCTACTTTACGACGTAATTTTTTGTTTATGCGAAACCTGAATATAGTTGGTTCAGAATAAGCAACTGAATCGATTCCAATAATTTTTTCACTTTGTTATATTTTTTCTCAAATATACAGGATATATCTGACATCGTAACGCAAACTTCGCGAAGAGGCTAGACCACATGCCACTAATAAAATTATTATAGTCATTTATGAACGGTTACAGAAATAACAATGTTTAAAAAAAAGTATCGGCTCAGCCTTTGAACATTGCAAGCGTGCCGTCGTGCGGGTTTGTAGGTATGACGTTGATCCCTGATGTGAACTCTATTAAATCAGCTGATAAGATAGTTTTTCGAGTTTTGTTTTCATTGCGCTTTTTTGTGTAATTAGTGAATTAATTAATTTTTACTTTAAAATCTTATTGGGTTATAAAAGTATAGCAATTATGAACGGTCTAAAGTGAAAAAAATTTTTTTTTTTTTAAATCATGAAAAAGTCGACGCAAAATTCCACCACTGGGGGGTTCAGAATCATGTACTGGATCCATGGTACTCGTTTGTGCGTCGATGTCAGATACAGCCTTTATTTAGAAATTGTTGCTGTTCGGATACCGAGCGCGCGCACGCAGTTTAACGATAGATACTACTCGCCCATGCAATAGCTGACGCCAGAGGTCTACGCCCCGCGCTCACCCGCACGAGCGGACCTTTGACCATATTTTTGTTGGGACAACCAAGTAGAATAGCAAGCTCCTATCTTTGTAGTTTTTGATTATATCTTTTTGAAAATTTGTACATAGATTCTTAAGAATACTGGACACGTGTAAAAAATACGAATTAAAAAAAAAAAAATGTTGTATACGAGATGATAGAGAAATTCAATGTATTCCTTGTTAAGCGATATACAATAGCAATAAATTTTATCTTCATCATCAGCTTGTAGCGGTCCACTACTGGACATAGGCCTCTCCTATTTTTTTTTTTATAATTATAAATCAGCGCTTGACCGTAATCCCGCTTGATGGTAAGCAGTGATGCGATCGTTGATGGTAAAGCGCGCTAGTTTATTAAGAGCCTATTCACTCAGAAAAACTGAGCGAATAGGAAGGAAGACGGCAGTTGAGCGAGGTGATGCAATGTTAAACCCAATAACACGACCAACGATGCTGCGTCAAAGGGAGATTGATCTGAAGACCCTTCACGACCAAACTCTCAACACAACAACATTAGGCGCATCGTACCCGGCTCACATCGCAACACAACTGCTCAGACCCGTCCTCCGTACGGCTACACCAGACATCATGTTATGTCAGTTAATTTGAGATAAAAAACTGTTGGTTAGCAATCTGTGTCGGTTCTTCGATTTTTTAGAACTTTTATGACTTATCTATCTGCGCCCCACACTTTCACAAGCGTAGGCTCCGAGGTTTTTTTTTATATGCTCTGCTCCCATTGGTCGCTGTGTAAAGTTATAGAGTCTTAAACCTTCGATTATTGAGCTATCCGACACCCTCCGTGGCGTAGCGGTAACGAATGCGGCCGCTGCGTAAGGAGGCGCGGGTTCGATCCCCGCGTAGTGCAAATATGTATTTGTATGCTTCAATATGAATATTTGCATTGGTCTGATCGTGCCTCGAAAAGAACGTTAAGCCGTTGGTCCCGCTTGCCATACGAACATCTAATGGCGGTCGTTAATGGTTTTTGCAGCCCTCAAAAGTCCAACAATTGGTCTAACTGCAATGCTTCGATATCGCCTTAGGGTTGTGGAGGTCAGACGGCAGTCGCTTCACAGAAAATACCGAAGTTTAGTCAAATCAGCAGTTAGACTGGTAAGGCGGACCCCAGACACCAAAGCTGAAAAGGTTCGGCTGCGGCTGTGATAACGCTGAGATGATGATGGTGATGATGATTATTGCGCTGTCCAACGCAAAAATAATTTTTGAAATTGGACCAGTAGTTCCTGAGATTAGCGCGTTCAAACAAACTAACTAACAAACTCTTCAGCTTTATAGATTAGTGTAGATGTTAAAACTTACTAACATTATAAACGTGAAAATGAGTATTTTTGTTCCACTTTCACGCCTAAACTACTGAACGGATTTAGATGAAATTTGGCACACCGGTGGTTTATAACCAGAAAAAGTATAAACAATACTTTTTATTTCGTGATCCCATTACGCGGGTGAAACCGGGGGGGTGCAGCTAGTGTGAAATGCCTGCTAGTTATACTCCAAATTTTTCCTACAATTGAAAATTAATAGTTTATTTATTTTATTTGACAACAATGGGCCATTGGTTAGTACAAGAATGACTTATCAACTAAGGGTTAATTATATTAATTTAATTAGGTACATTAAATTATTATTTTTAAATTAAATGAAAAATCAATAGTGATGATTAAAAAAAGCTACCACAACTTAGATAATTATACATATCTTAAAAATAAAATCATGTCATGTTTCACAAACTACGGCTGTTCAAAAATTGTTATATCTTAGAAGTAGCCATGTTTGTTAAACTGTTCAAAAATATACGACGAAGCCACCGTTAATATGCAGAGAGCAGTGGGCAGCTCGCCGCCCGTTAAGGACCAAGGCCAAGTCTACAGCGCGTTGTATTTCACGCGCGCCTCAAAGAAATGTCAACACATTGTAACAGGATTTACGAAAACCGATGCTTGCCAGGGCCGCGGGATGTATTTTTTTTTTTTTTTTTTTTATAAAAATAAAATAAGTTTAATTCACATGAATTTGGCTTATATTGCATGTCAAGGAGTCTCCATTCAGGCATAGAAATGCCTGAATGGAGCTACGCTCTTTCTGTACATTTTAAATACGTAAGCAATAAAAGGGAAATGAAAAATAAAGCTTAACAAAATGCAATTAATTGTATGAATGCGTGAGTGTGTGAGGTGTGTGTTTGAGTGTGTGTGAGTGCATATGTGAGTGTGTATGTTGTTCGAAAGAAAGAGATACCGGGGACCTGACGCAGACGTAAGTAATGGACCTCCGCCAAGAGCTGGAGAAGTCAATTGATGAATTTAAAAAAGGCGACATCAATATTATTTAATTAATAAAATAGATGGTGAACAATGGGCCTTATAAGAGGGTTCAAGGTCACTCAAAGTGCAATGGAGAGGGCTATGCTTGGGGTTTCACTGCGTGATCGATTCAGGAATGAGGAGGAGGAGAAGAACGAGAGTAAACAACATAGCCCGTAGTGGCTTGGGCTGAGTCAGTTAATGATTTCGCATCCAAAAAAATAAATAAAGGCCTCGTAAATCTATCTATAGCTCTAGCTCTGCTAGCCAACTCTACTACATTAGTTGTGGCCGGGTATTTAAAACAAAATTCGTTCGGCAAGTCACGCTAGGAAATAATTGTTTCCAAGGGTCGCTCGCCGTTATGGAAATCGATAAGGATGACTATCCAGTGTTTCTTTATTATGAAGATAGGAAATAGAATTAGAATATTGTTTTTTACTGGTTAAGAAAGTTAACATAGATAAGTTAAATATCGGCTCAGGGGGAGGCCCTGAGCCGGTAGAGGGAGGCACTCCGCTCCCCAGCTGCCGGCCACCGGACGATTGCAGCGGTTCGTCCGGTGTTGGAGGGATGGGTTGGGCGCCGGCATGGCAGCCTCACCTTCCGCTTGGTGCAGGTACTGACCGGGCATGGCTGCTTCGGTCACTACCTGCACAGGGTCGCCCATCGGGAGGAGTCACCGTGGTGTCACCACTGCGACTCCCCCGACGACACGGCCGAGCACACCCTCGTGGAGTGCCCGGCCTGGCGAAACGAGCGCCGCGACCTCGTTGCGGCGCTCGGAGGCGGACGCCTCTCCCTGGCAACCATGGTGCGAGCCATGGTTGAAAGCGAGAGTGCATGGGAGGCTGCCGCCTCCTTCTGCGAGACCGTCCTCTTGCAGAAGGAGGCTGCGGAGAGGGAGCGGGAAGAGGACGTACTTGCCGCTCCCCTCCGGCGTAGACGGGTGGGGCGAAGAAGGCGGGGGACGAACCCCCGCCTCCTTTAGCCCCAGGGTGTGACCAGCGCGTGCGGGTAGCTCCCGCACGTGCATTGCACGACGGTCACCACGTCTGGGGATTACTCCGTTACCGGGTAATCCCCCTTTGGCGCGGAAACCGGCCTTAACAAGGCCGGTGAGCCCTGAGAGTGGCATGGCGTTTAGGCCTTCGGGCCGGCTCCGTGACACTCTCAACACAGGGCCCGAGGGTAACCGAGTGGTTTTAGTGGGTATTCCCGGCTCCGGCCGGGCGAGTCCCACACACGTCCGTCGCCTAGCTAGCGGCGGGTATGGTGCCTAAATGCATTTACACTCGTTAAAAAAAAAAAAAAAAGAAAAAGATAAGTTAAATATAGGTTGAAATTACAAGAGCAGATTAAAATACGATGAAATTGATTACGATTCATTGATTAATTGATATGCAAAATAAGATATATTAACAGACAGGTGTCTGTCATTAATTTTTATAATGTTCTCGAAGTCTTGTCGCCAAGCGATTCGTCGTGTTCCAGCATGATGTTTGGTGAAGCTGTAAGGAGGACGGGTCTGAGCAGTTCTGTTGCAATGAGTCGGGGCACAATACGCCAAATGTTGTTGTATCGGGAGTTTGGTCGGGGGTCTCCAGATCAATCTACTTCTGGCGCAACATCGTTGGTCGTGTTGTTTAGTTTAACATTGCATCACCTCGCTCAACCGCCGTCTTCCTTCCTATTCACTCAGTTTGTTTGAGTTAATAGACTCTTAATAAACTAGAGTGCTTTACCATCAACGATCGCATCGCTGCTTACCATCAGGCGGGATTGCGGTCAAGCGCTAGATATTAAAAAAAAATATTTAAAAAAATATATATATACGTGATATTAAAAATAGCATAACATTAGCAAGAAACTGCAAAATGTTCAAGTACTGACTCATAAATATTTTTCAAGTTTAGAACTACTTTTGCATTTTTACTAAATTGAAATTCTTTTTTTGTGAAATACGTCCGTGATCAGATGTTTATAACAATAATATCTTTATTCTATTCTCCTAAGAAAAATTAAGATATTTTTGAAGTGAAACTTCTTTAGGCACGCTTGACTTGGGGAGTAAACTGGCGAAAGCGTTACGAAAAATGTTACCAAAAATGATCGGGCAAGGCGAACGGAAGCAAAGTATAGTCCTATTTCGTCTGTACTACAACCAAGGAGTTGGCTCATGTAAATATTGCATGACATGTCGAGTATGAAGTTGTGAGTTCGCATCTCGCCGAAGGCAATATATATTTTTTGGATCTTTTTAAGATTTGTTAACAATTGAGTCGAGTATGAAGTTGTGAGTTCGCATCTCGCCGAAGGCAATATATATTTTTTGGATCTTTTTAAGATTTGTTAACAATTGATTACCTAAGAGCACAAATAATTTATAAATTTCGTTCTGTTCTGGCTTTTATATTGTTTTATATATTTTTGCTGAACATTTCTGATATAATTGAAAGTATAGAAGAAGATATCGTCACAATACGATAATTGGACACAAAGTACAAATTGCTTTCGAGCCTTATAAGCTCAATTATTAAGCTAAGTACCTTGATTGATTAAGAACTATGAATTTCTTCGAGAACATGACGCTGCGAACACCCCCCGACCCCCTCATTGATTACCTCATCCCCCCGAGGATTATCTCGGTAACCAGAGGTCGTGGACTACCCGAGTTTGGGGTCCCCTGAATCAGGAGGAGGAGCCCGACCTTTTGGCCCCAAGGGAATCCACTCCACCCCCTCCCCTTCCCCCCTCTCCCCTTCCCCCCCTCTCCCCCTCCCCCCCTACCTCCCGCAACCCCACGTAATCTGCCCCCCCCGCCCCCTTTAGTTACCTCACCCCCCCGTGGATTATCTCGGGAACCAGAGGTCGTGGACTACCCGAGTTTGGGGTCCCCTGAATCAGGAGGAGGAGCCCGACCTTTTGACCCTGAGGGAATCCACTGCCCCCTCTCCGCCTCCCCCCTCCCTCCCCCTCAACCCCACGAAACCTATCCCCCCTCGAGCCCCTTTAGTTACCTCACCCCCCCGTGGATTATCTCGGGAACCAGAGGTCGTGGACTACCCGAGTTTGGGGTCCCCTGATTCAGGAGGAAGAGCCCGACCTTTTGGCCCCGAGGGAATCCACTTTTTTTTCTTTTTTTTTTAAATTGCAGGTCTATGCAAAAATATTAATTTATAAATGAAAGCATGAAATAAATTTAAATATTTATAGAAAATTAATATATGTATATGTGTATACATGTATATATTGTACACACATATATATATATATATATACATACAGATGGTGCGAAAGAAGTTTCACTTCAGTCGTGTGGTCATAAGCACACTCGTTTTTTTTTATTACTCGGGTGTTACACGTCTCTTATTCCAATCATAAGTAGGTAGGTAGCTATTGTGGAAATTTGTTCAAATTTCAAAATATCGGAGTTCAGTGAATCGGGTTCTATTTATACCCAGGGCATTTCAAAATTACACTATGTTATTACAAAATAACTTTCTTCAATTTCATAGAAAATATTCCATCTATTGTTCCATCTGAATGTTTTCTGTGCTGACGAAAATAATTTCGCATGTACCTGTATCCTTTAGAAAGACTTTACCACACACTAACGGTACCCAAAACCGAGATATTTCTTTACAAACTCGTTATAACGGGAAATCCAATAAAACACTGAAGGAAATTCGATGTTTTCCAGTAAAACAAGCTATTTACTGTACAGAATTCAACTCAGCCAATAGTTGGTCCGTCCAATAGATATGTGAAACAGAAAAGTTTTCTGGTAGTTGGAATAAAACCAATAAAAGTTGGCCACAATTTGGCTTTGAACCGACATGTTGTGTGTCGCGGAATTTGTTTCTATTTTATTTTTTGGGGTGTGACCTTGTCATGATGGCTTTTACTTCTCCATAATCTACCCAATTAACAAAACAATATCCACATTCTTTCGCTATTAAAGTGATTGGCATGCTTTTATATAACATCAAATCGTTCATTATCATGTTCTGTGATTGTTAATTACGAAACAGCAAGGTTTTCTAACTGAACGGACAGTTGTATTGCTGGAGAGTTTTTTATGCCAGTTCTTCTCCGTTTTGTGGGACTGTTGTATAGAATGTTTATGTTCGAAAAGTCCTGATTGTCAACCTAATTAGAATAGATAACATTGTTTCTGATTAAAGCGTCCAATATTCAGAATAACTAAAACATTTATTTTATTTAGTTTAATGAAACTTAAGCACGGTATTGAAATTCAAAGACCGAGCCAAAATTTGAATTTTATCAAAGTAAACTCATTTTTATTAATGTTCAGTATTTAGGACATAGCTAAAAAGTGAATAATTTGAATGATTGCTTTGTTGAGCAAATTTCTTGAATAATTTTGCTTAGTAAATTCTCTGTCTACTTTTGGCTCAATAGGTGCTCAGGAGGTTTGAAAAGATTGAGTTCGTGAAGGAGCTTAGCGGAGATTGTGATTTTCCAATGTTTTACCCCTTGGCCTCATAAAATCAGTAAGCAGCCCAAAACTAAAAAATACAATTTTAACACATAACAAAGGTACATTTTTGATTTTGTATTCATTATTTTTGATTTGTAATATTTGCCTTCCAAAACCATGATGCCTTCCTTTTCTTACGCCACTCTCATTCCTCCTCTTTATCATGGAGCTTGGTCTCCACCTTCTTGTAACTATTATTTTTACCGTCACACGATATCAGCCCACTTAGAAACTCATTAAATTTTAGTTTCATGTTCTGACAGCTCAACCTCTAATCAATAAAAATAAATTTCATTAACATTTCTAAGTTACATGTACTTTCTAAGTATATCTTGGACACCAATGACTGAATAATAGGTGAAGGAAACCATCTTGAGGAAACCTGGGCTTTAAGTCTGAAATGGCCAAACCATATTGAGCAAGCGTGGGAACTACGCTCAATCCTTCTCTGTATGAGAGAAGACCTGTGCCTAGCAGTGGGACGATAAAAGGTTGATTATGTGTTGTGATGTGAAATCACATTTATTTATAATATTAAAACAATATTGAACCATAGACCATAGAAACCCGTTGCATTTATATTATCTAAGGCACAGACTTAACCTATTAAAGCAATATTTTACTTAATTAAGATAAAAATATTTGCACAAATTCTGCCGATCTACCCTTAGGAAATGGACAATGCCTGCCTCTGGCATCATATCTGGAGTAATAATATAAATTTATGGAATAATATCAGGCCAAAAATATGAATTCATATAAAATTTTGGTGGTCGGGTTAAAATGTGTATTTAAATGGAGAAGTTCATTTAATTACACATTTTAACCCGACCACCAAAATTATATCTGAATTCACATTTTAGGCATGATATTATTCCATAAATTTATATAAGAAATACACGTAGAGCTAGAATCAGTTCAAGTTTCACGACTAGAGAGTTCTGTACTTTATGGAAAGTAACAGACAAGTTTGCCGAGTAAATTTTTTACACTCTATACATAACTGAACTTTGACAAAACAGAATCGACACAATTGTTCAAAGGAAATAAAAATAAGCCAGCAGCTGACAGCTCCCACATAAAAATAACCGTCGTGCCTACATTTTAAAATAAAAAATCCATTTAGAATGTATAATTAATCCAACTCGATCACGCTTGTGATCGGAAGCAAAGGCCGTTTTGTTAGAGGCTTAGTGAGAATGGATCAATGTGCCGTTTGTAAAGACGTATCAATTATGCGCTTAAAATACTTCGTCCTAAGCTTATTCGCTTTGGAAACCTTTTCCTGTTAAGACTGGCAGATAAGGGTTCATTATTGTTTTTTGTTGGTAAAAGGCTTCCTTTTTTGAAATATTAAAGACCTAATTGCACTTAAAGGACAGGATAATTTTAAAAATATTAATTGTATTATAAGAACGAACGAGTTGATTTATCGAAACACAGGTCCAAGTCTTTTCGGAATGCCAAGCATTCCAGTTAGGAGTAATTAGTCAAACCTACCCCCTACAATCTGTCCTAGAAATGTGCGTGCAGCAGCAAGCCATGCAAATGTTATGTAGCAACATCTTTTTAAAAGCAGACAGTGGTCTTGATTTCCTTGTTTAGTATTTACATTAGCCTAATCTGGGCTACAACTATATTTAACTTAGTGACTAATAGTCGCTATTTCAAATATTGAATCTTAATTAAGTAAAATATTGCTTTTACCTAAGTCTGTGCCTTAGATAATAAAAATGCAACGGGTTTCTATGGTCTATGGTTCAATATTGTTTTAGTATTGTAAAGAAATGTGATTTCATCATCCCATCATATCATCAACCTTTTATCGTTCCACTGCTGGGCACAGGTCTCCTCTCATACAGAGAAGGATTGATACCACGCTTGCTCAAGATGTTTTCCTTTATCTATTATTCAGTCATTGGTGTCCAAGATATACTTAGAAAGTACGTATAAGTTAGAAAAGTTAATGTGATTTATTGTTATTGATTAGAGGCCGAGCTGTCAGAACATGAAACTAAAATTTAATGAGTTTCTAATAAAGCTGATATCGTGTGACTGCAAAAATAATAGATACATGAAGGAGGAGACCAAGCTCCATGATAAAGAGGAGGAATGAGAGTGGCGTAAGAAAAGGAAGGCATCATGGTTTTGGAGGAAAAATATTAGAAATCATGAATAATCAATAGAAAATCAAGAATGTTATGTATCAAAATTGTACTTTTTAGTTTTGGGCTGCTTACTGACGCTGTGAGGCTAAGGGATAAAACATTGGAAAATCACAATCCCCGATGAGCTTCCTCACGACCTCAATCTATTCAAACCTCCTGAGCATCTATTGAGCCAAATGTAGACAGAGAATTCACTAAGCAAAATTATTCAAGAAATTTGCTCAACAAAGTAATCATTCAAATTATTCACTTTTTAGCTATGTCCTAAATACTAAACATGAATAAAAACGAGTTTACTTTGATAACATTCAAATTTTGGCTCGGTCTTTGAATTTCAATACCGCGCTTAAGTTTCATTAAACTAAATAAAATAAATGTTTTAGTTATTCTGAATATTGGACACTTTAATCAAAACAATGTTATTTATTCTAATGAGGTTGACAATCAACACTTTTCAGACATCAAAATTCTATACGACAGTCCTACAAAACGCCTGCCCTTTGCGGAGAAGAACTGGCATAGAAAACTCTCCAGTAATACAACTGTCTATTCAGTTAGAAAAACAAGCTGTTTCGTAATTAACAATCACAGAACATGATATTGAACTATTTGAGGTTATAAAGGATATATAAGCCTGCCAATCACTTTAATAGTGAAAGAATGTGGACATTGTTTTGTTAATTGGATGGATTATGGGGAAGTAAAAGCCATCATGACAAGGTCACACCCCAAAAAATAAAATAGAAACAAACTCCGCGACACACAACATGTCGGTTCAAAGCCAAATTGTGACCAACTTTTATTGGTTTTATTCCAACTACCAGAAAACTTTTCTGTTTCACATATCTATTGGACGGACCAACTATTGGCTGAGTTGAATTCTGTACAGTAAATAGCTTGTTTTACTGGAAAACATCGAATTTCCTTCAGTGTTTTATTGGATTTCCCGTTATAACGAGTTTGTAAAGAAATATCTCGGTTTTGGGTACCGTTATTGTGTGGTAAAATCTTTCTAAAGGATACAGGTACATTCGAAATTATTTTCGTCAGCACAGAAAACATTCAGATGGAACAATAGATGGAATATTTTCTATGAAATTGAAGAAAGTTATTTTGTAATAACATAGTGTGATTTTGAAATGCCCTGGGTATACATAGAACCCGATTCACTGAACTCCGATGT
Source organism: Sesamia inferens (assembly GCA_037179545.1). Taxonomy (NCBI): domain Eukaryota; kingdom Metazoa; phylum Arthropoda; class Insecta; order Lepidoptera; family Noctuidae; genus Sesamia; species Sesamia inferens. The sequence continues at coordinate 26,511,402 of CM073933.1, read as the reverse complement.
TGTGAAGTTTGATCAAAAGCTACGTACTTAAGATTGGAATAAGAGACGTGTAATATCCGAGTAATAAATTTATAAATCAGTGTAAAATAAAAGAAAATGTCTTAATTTTTCTTAGGAGACTAGAATAAAGATATTTTTGTTATAAACATCTGATCACGTACGTATTTCACAAACATGAATTTCAATTTAGTAAAGATGCAAAAGTAGTTCTAAACTTGAAAAATATTTATGAGTAGGTACTTGAACATTTTGCCGTTTCATGCTAATTTTATGCTATTTTTAATCCCTTTAACCCTGTGCCCGATGGGTTCATCATCGGCAAAAATGAATTCACTAACTTTTATCCCATATTTGAACCTTTTAGGGACTGGATTTACAAAAAACCCATAATAAATGCAACTTTGCCACAGAACTCTTGCGCATATTTCGTGCTACTGGATCAGTTATTGTGCGTGGACTGTCAGCGAATCATTCATTTATTATGAAAATTTTCTTTTCTTTAAGGTTGTTTCTTTACAAAAATTATATGAAAATATTAGATTTTTCACAGAACCCTTATCTTAAGACCATCTATATTTAAACAGTACTAGTGGCCGTTGCGACTTCGTTCGCGTGGAATTAGTTAAGCTCCGATGCTATTGGTCTCAGCGTGATGTTATATTATAGCCTAAAGCCTTCCTGGATTAATGGGCTATCCAACGCAAAAATATTTTTTCAAATCAGACGTGTAGTTCCTGAGTTAGCGCGTTCAAACAAACAAACAAACTCTTCAGCTTTATATATTAATATCGGAGACTCCCGTCAAAAATTGAAACTTACCCAAGATGGTATGAAATTCGTCACTTTAAAACGAGTTTAATACCGAGCCACTGCAAATAGATACAAAAGACTTTCCTTATTACGTAGATATTGAAGTTATTTGCTATTTACTGACGGAGGGTTGATATTTGCGGCAATTCATAAATTTTGTTAACAATAAATTTGCCTAAAAAAATGATTAATTATTTATGTGTTTACCTACATTTTTAAACTAGATTTTGATTTTAAAATGGAATTCATTGCGATACGCGGTTTTTCTTTAGTTTGCGTTACCACAAACCAAGGAGCTAATACCAATTTTTATGACACTATCTTGAAACATGAATGAAAATATCATTAGTGGATTATCCAGAGACGACCTTTAAAAGTTTATGTGACTATCACCCGTGTAGCAAAGATGATAGTCGTTGTATTTTGTGGACGAACTTTCTCGTAAAGAGCTTTATTACTATGCTAGGACAATTTTGTTCTCGACGAGATATTTTCCTTTGACAAATATGTCTAGGGTTTCGTACCCAGAGGGTGCAAAAGGGGCTGTATTACTAACGTTCTGCTGTCTGGCCGTTCATCCATCCATCCTGTTAGCGAAATGTATCTGATGAACCGAAATCGGAAGACAGTTGAAATTTTCACAAAGCACCAGTCTTTATCGCCGCTATGGTAAAATAAAATTAAGTTAAGAATTACAGAATGATCATAAATAAAAAAAAAAGTTGGTAAATAATGATGCCGATTCCCTTGTTTTAAAACTAAACTAAGAGTAAGGTTAGTACATCGTTTTCTTTCCATCTCACTATGTAAAGGACAGGAGATACGTTTTAGTTTAGACCTGGGATATTAGTCTGACGTATTTTACGTATTGACGTAGAGAGCAGCGGTGGCCTAGTGGTAGCGGCCGCGACTTACAAGTGGTAGGTAGTAGGTTCGAACCTCATCAGGAGTTTTACTTTGTGTAAATTATTTCATCACCACTGCTCTCAAAACGGTAAAGGAAAACATTCGCTTTCGGGAAGCTACGTAGAATCTTCTCGTCCGAAATACCGCAGTGTCTCAAGACAAAAGTCTTCGACCAGTGTGTGTTGCCAGTGATGACTTATGGAATTGAGACGTGGTCGCTAACAATGGGTCTTATAAGAAGGCTCAAAGCCACTCAAAGGGCAATGGAGAGGGCTATGCTTGGGGTTTCACTGCGCGATCGAATCAGGAATGAGGAGATCCGCAGAAGAACGAGAGTAATCGACATAGCCCGAAGAATTGCAACACTAAAGTGGCAGTGGGCTGGAAACATTGCCCGTAGGACCGATGCCCGATGGGGCCGACGGGTTCTCGAGTGGCGACCACGCACCGGAAGACGTAGCGTGGGTAGGCTCCCGACAAGGTGGACCGACGACCTGGTTAAGGTCGCGTGAAACCGCTGGATGTGGGAGGCCCAGGACCGGTCATCGTAGAGAACCTTGTGGGAGGCCTATGTCCAGCAGTGGACGTCTTTCGGCTGAGATGATGATGTTGAAAACATCGTGAGCAACCTATGTCCTAAAGCCAAAAATAAAATATTTAATACATGTGACATCAACCAACCTGCTCTGGGCCAGCGTGATGGGTTACGGCTCACTCCCTCTCACCGAGAGGAGGCCTGTGTCCCAACAGTGGGAACATTAAAGGCTGATTATGATATGATATGATGATGATGTATTTTGATTCTTATATTTTTTTTTAATAATTTTTTATTAGTACACTTTAAAAAAACACATAAGTACACAAGATTAAAAACTACTTAACAGAGAGTCACTTTAAAAGGCGAACTGATACCTCCTAAATTAGGACAAAAGCCTGTGTTTTAGGAGCCAGGGTTCCTCCAGGTATGACACACAATTGGTATAAGGTGACGTGCAAGTACTTATATTAACACAAATATGCTATGTTTTAATCACGTCTAAACAGTCTATGGAATATGTTCTGTCCAGTTGTGTGAAGTCCAACTAGGTAGATCCAACTTCGAGAAAGAGGTGTCTCGTCGAATCCGGCTCGGCTGGGCAGCGTTCGGGAAGTTACGCTACATCTTCCCGTCGTCCAAGATACCACAGTGTCTCAAGACTAAAGTCTTTGACCAGTGTGTGTTGCCACTGATGACTTACGGAACTGAAACCTGATCGCTCACAATGTGCCTCATGGAAAGAGCTATGCTCGGAGTTTCTTTTCACGATCTAATCAGAAATGAGGAGATCCGCAGAAGAATCAAAATCACCGACATAGCTCTTCGAGTCACTAAAGTTAAGTGGCAGTGGGCGGGGTACATTGCTCGTAGAACCGATGACCGATGGGGGGCAGTTAAGGTTCTGGAATGGTGGCCACGTACCGGAGGACGCAGCATAGTGGAGTGATGACCAGGAGAAGATCGCGGGAAGCTTATGGATTCGGGCAGCACAAGACCGGTCATCGTGGAAAGCCTTGGGGGAGGCCTTTGTCTAGCAGTGGAACTCTTTAGGCTGAAGAAGAAGAAGAAGTCGTGTGAATGAAATAAAAGGTTTTTCAATAGGGACGCTCGAACTTTGACAGCACATAGCGGCCATCTTGGTAATGCGATAGCTGTCAAATTTGGCATGAATACATATTTAGTCGTGATATTTCACCATGGAACGCTACACGCTTCAACAACGCGTAGAAATAATTTAAATTTATTATCGAAATCAGTGCTCTATTCGCCTAACGTTCCGTGCGTTGCGTCCAATTTATGGCGTTCTAGTCGGATGGACATGAACGCCATAAATTGGACGCAACGCACGGAACGTTAGGCGGAGTCAATCAGTCGTTTGATAAAAAAAATTTGAGATAACCATGTCAGTGATCGATGAAGCAGTTCCTCTACGTCAAAGAAACGCAAGATCGTTGGAGAATATTGTTACCGTCCGACACAGTGTGCGAGAAAACCACAGACAATCCATTCCGCGTCGTGTGCAAGGTCTGCAGCATTCTGGGTCTTTCTGCGACAACATGGCGAATTTTGCGCCGAGATTTGGGTTTTCATCCATATAAAGTTCAATTAACTCAAGAGCTAAAACCCATTGACCACAGGCAGCGCCGTGTATTCGCTGATTGGGCGTTAGAGCATCTGGCAGCTGATCCTGATTTTGCAAAAAAAATCATCTTCACTGATGAGGCTCATTTCTGGTTAAGCGGCTTTGTTAATAAACAAAATTGCCCGATTTGGTGCGATTAAAATCCGTGGGAGATTCATCAGGTGCCTTTACACTCCGAAAAAAATAACTGTTTGGTGTGGATTTTGGTCCGGCGGTATTATCGGCCCTTATTCCTTCGAAGATGCTCAAGGAGCCGCGCTCACTGTCAATGGCGACCGATATCAGACGATGATATCAATTTTTTTGTGGCCTAGGGTAGGTGGTATGGAACTTACAAACATGTAGTTCCAACAGGCACCACTTGCCACACAGCACGGGAAACATTAAATTTATTGAAAGAGAAGTTCGAGGGCTTCGTCATCTCGCGTGGTGGCGACATCAACTGGCCTCCGAGATCGTGTGACTTAACACCGCTCGATTATTTTCTGTGGGGCTACGTAAAATCTCTAGTGTATGCAGATAAACTACAGTCAATTGCTGCCGTAAAAGGCCAACATAACTCGCGTACTTCGTGAAATTGAGCCCCATTTATGCGAAGACGTCCTTCAAAATTGGTCCACCAGAATATACCATCTACAGCGGAGTCGTGGTGGCCATTTGGCTGATATTATTTTCCACACATAATGTCATTGCAAATTCCTTAAAATGTAATAAAAATTGTGGTAATATCACTTAAACAGATTGTTTTATTTCATTTCAATGTTCGAGCGCTTTTAATGAAAAACCCTGTGAAAGGAAAAATTGCACTGAACTTGAATTTAGTTTAGTTTGTGTGTGTTTCACTTCCCATGTTCTAATTAATCAAAGATATTTATGTTCCTAATAGAAAATCACACTACACTATACACAATATTTATACATATTTTTCTATGTTTTATTAATATTTACATACTATCCTCACCTAGTTTATCACTTATTAATCCTGTGAAAAAATTACACTTACCCGATAAATTGTCTCACACTTAATTATTTACTCGTCTCTGCAATTTTCTTTTTGTATTTTTAAGTTGTTGTTTGGTTTGTTGACATGAGCCAGTGTCGCGGGCGCGTTACGGATGACAGGCGGATGGAATTGTCAAATAATGTGTCCTATGGCATGGAGGTAGTAAGTACTACGTTGTACGTAGTACTTATTACTTCCATCGTCTATGGTCTATGACCCTGGCTTTGACATCAAATCAACTTTGTATATATGTAGTTCGGCAGTTTTGCATGTAGAGTACGAGACTTTTGGTTATATTATGTATTTTATGGTATTTAGTTGTAAAGTGCGTTTTGTTTGTGCGGAATAAAAAAATTTTCTTTCTTTCTTTCTTTCCATGTTGTTGCTTACACCATCTACGAGGAAATATAAAGAAATCATATTTTAATGGAATCCGACAAAATATTGGAAACAATATCGGATATTTATTTACTTCCGATTCCATTTTGATCTCGGTACAAAAGGAAATGAATCTGTTTGTCCAGTCGCATATCCGCTCAAGTCGCAGATCTACTCAGGTTGAATTGATATGATGTTTGTAGAAGGGCCGGCAACCTGTGGCATTTTGTGCACTTTTGTGTTGTCACAGATTTTCTTCTGTTACGACAGTCATATATTATGTATGTATATTTCTGTGTCTTATCGTCAAAAGGTATAGTAAAGGTAAGGTGTTTGTATACTTTTGATACTACATAATTATCAATCAAAAAGTAGGTGCCTAAGTCAATAAAAGAAACTTCTCAAAAGTGCTTTTTCTTACATGACTACTGTACAGACCTACACTGCATTTGAGAGAGTCCAAATTAAAAACAATAAATGTTTCTAACAAGGTTAAAATATCTACTTTTTTAGTATGTAAATTCGTATCTTCAAATCTATCAAAATATTTCGTATGTACAAACGACAACACATCAAGCTTCTACATTCTATCAGATTTCTTCCTTAGATTTTAAACTTCATCGCTAAAGCACCGAGGCTCAAGGTAGATTGGAAATATTTGACAGTTACGGGTAGCTTGACCTACTGTCTTTTGAACCTATCTACTTCAATAATATCACTTGAAAGTATAACAACATATACAATATACCTATATAGAAATCCCATCCGACCCAAAAGGAAAATAAAGGTTAGGTATACACATGACAAAATAAAATATGAAATTTACATAATCATCATAGTAACAATATTAATGAATTTTGAAATAATTTTTTTTATTATGAATTAATTCCACCTTCCCCAAAATTTGTAATTTTTAAAAAGTGACAACATCATTTTACACAGTTCTATTTTGAGTGAAGTGACCACGTGCCGCGTGCCCCGCCCCCCTTCGCCCGCGCATGTGTGCCTACCATGTTGCCTACCGCACATGTATTAAGTTACCTCGCTTTTTCGAAATAACATTATTTTTTTAGGGGATTTTTTTTTAAATTTAGCCCTGCTTTGCAGGCATTATTAGAATCAGTTATCGATACCTAAGAATACCTTCACGGATCGGACAGGGTTTTCTTTACATATTGTGTCTTCAAAATACCCCACAAACACACACATAACACTACACAACACATACAACAAAAACACATCATGCTAATTATTAATTTATTTATATACTAGCGACTCACCCCGGCTTCGCACGGATGCATGTATTATACATATAAACCTTCCTCTTGAATCACTATTAATCTATTTAAAAAAATCGCAATAAAATCGGTTGCGTAGTTTTAAAAATTTAAGCATACATAGGGATATAGGGACGGAAAAAGCGACTTTGTTTTATACTACATAGCGGTCGCCCGCAGCTCCGCCCGCGTGGATGTCGGTTACCGCTGCAAAACGCGAAATAAAATATATTTGTAAGAATTGTGGGTTTTGGCCCGATGGTGGTAAAAAGCTGCCAATGAGATGATACACGTAGTCCTTCAATTATAAAAGTGGGCATAAAATTACCTAGCCTTATTTCTTTTGCGCCAAAACAAGTAATTTGAAAAAGACTATTGTATTTGCGTATATTTGTTAAAAAAAATACCAGATAATGGAAAGTTATTAGTTAGAAGATTTTTTATTGATCGTGGCGGCTCCTGAAGTTTAGGAATACAAACTTTACCTGCAGCACAGCACATACTATTAGGTTCGTCCGCCCATTTCTTGGCAGAGCAGTTAGAGCAGATCTTATTCATGACTCCGATTTGGACTGACGCTTGTTGTGCATAATCAATCTGCGGATCATATCTGAAAGCCAGTCTGTTGCTGTTTGCTAACATTCAATTGCGAACTCTATTTGTGGACAACTGCTGTCTCTTTGCCTGAGCTCTAAGTCGCTGCAAACGCTCGGCAACTGAGAGGTCCTTACATTTTGTTCATGAAGACGTTGGAAACGCTCCAGCCTTGACTCTCGTGCACGTAACTCAGAGGTGATTGGAGGTGAGATTTTGTTGTGCAAGGCGTTGCGAACGTTCAGTTGAAGATTCTCCCATACGACGTATTCTTGCAGCCCATACTTGAGAACTATGTTTAGAAAATTGAGACCTGGCTCTCTTAGACATTTTTAAGCGTTTAAGAAAATGTTAATTCCGTGTAATATTCTAGCTCTGAAAAGGGCTGTTGTTTAGCCCTGAAAAGAACTGTCGTTTAAGCTTGAAGAGAACTGTTGTTTAGCCCTGAAAACTAAATAAGTAACTTTTCTGGATGATTTTTTACACCTTATGTTCAAAAAACCCAAATATCTTACGGAAACCTACTTTTTTCCAAAATAAAATTTAGCCCATGTTACTCGTGGATAATGTAGCTTTCGAATAGTGAAAGAATTTTTGAAAATGTTCCAGTAGTTTTAGCCTATTCATTACAACCAAACAAACAAAGTTTTCCTCTTTATAATATTAGTGTAGATGTAGATGTACGTACTTTTTTTACACCACAAAAATACATTACATACCATTTTTTATAAAAATTAAAAAGTAGCGCTTGACCGCAATCCCGCCTGATGGTAAGCAGTGACGCAGTCGATGTACCATCATCCTATTCACTCTAGCCTTGAAGACACTCAAATTGTAGTCCGACGGAAACACCGTTGCTGGCAGGCTGTTCCAGTGCCTCGATGTACGCGGTATAAAGAAGGAGGCGAAACGCTTCGTCCAGATCGTAATGGTATTAACAACGTAAGGGTGGAAACTTGCCGTACGACGGGTCGTCCGATGGTGGAACGGTGATGGGGGAATTAAATCATGCAATTCCTTCGCACACTCCCCAAAATGCATCCTATAGAAGACCGAAAGGCTGGCTACTCTACGCCTGTGCTCTACTTAGAAACATTATGATCACCCGCAGGGAGAAACCCATACTATCAAATACCAGCTTTAATCAACTCAATACGATATAAATGGCAATACGAGAGAACATCTGTATAAAGCAACCAATTAGCCACTTTCGTCACACCGACGCCTTTTTGTAATCCTCTGTAATTGTCTCAAATTAAAGCTTATATTTTCCAATTACCTTTTGTAACTTTATCCTGCCCTGACAGATTCTGGGAAACCAACATTTTGTAGCAATATTTTGATAAATTATACGGTATGAAGGTATATACCAAAACAAAAGGTATTTATTTTTCTTATGAAATTAAATGAAATCGTTTATTAAGGAAGTAGGATCACCGATCACTCTTACACGTCATGTTTTTTTTTTTTTTAAACTAGATGAAACCGGCATTTCCTAATTGACTACCTCTATGAAGAAATAGCCGAAACAAACTCAGGGATTATCGTTTTTTTCAAGTCCAGATATTAAAAATGAAAATGTTTACAATAATTTACGTTATAATTACGCATATTGCTTAGTAACAATACTTAACAGAGCGAGCAGCACAGTCCCAAGCTTTTTTGTCTTCTAAATAATCTGTTATTTTATAATACCCCTTTTTGCAAAGTTTGGCCTTTATACAGTTTTTATAATATCGTTTAATGAGTAAGTTTCGAATGTCCATGGGAAGCTTGTTTTAAAAGTGTATACATTGACCCATGAACGAGTATTATACTAAACTCGTCAAATTATATTTATTTGTATATAAGTTAAAAATTGTTACAGTCATATACACAAAAGGTGTATCTGACATCGACGCACAAACCATACGACGAGTACCATAGATCCACCACATGATTCTGAACCCCCAGTGGTGGAATTTAGTGTCGGCTTTATCTCGATTAAAAAAAAATAATATACAGTTTTTTTCACTTTGGACCGTTCATAATTGCTATTCTTTTATAACCCAATAAGATTTTAAAGTAAAAATCAATTAATTCGTTGTTACACAAAAAAGCGCAATGTGACCAATACTAGAAAAACTATCCTATCAGCTGATTTAATAGAGTTCGCATCAGGGATCGACGTCATACCTACAAACACGCAAGGCACACTTTTTTTAAACACTTATTTCTGTAATCGCTCATTAACGATATAAATAATTATAAAATAATGGTACAAATTAAGAATCTCAATTCAAAAACAGATAAACATAGTTTTATTCAAAATCAATGAACATAAGGCAACGGTTTCTAAAATGGAATCGTTCTATATTAAAATCTATACTAATATATAAAGTTGAAGAGTTTGTTTCTTTATTTGAACGCGCTAACCTGAGGCACTACTGGCCTGATTTGAAAAACTCTTTTTGCGTTGGATAGCCCATTCATCCAGGAAAGCTTTAAGCTACATAATATCACGCTGCGACCAATATGAGCAGAGCATATTAAAAAAAAACATAATCAAACCTACGCGAGTGAAACCGCGCGGCGCAGCTAGTTATTAATAAACACTAACGCCATTTTCCACATATAGGCAGGTAAAAAGTATGCAAGCATGTAGAGGAGTGTGCAAGGATCCTCTCACTCCTCTTGCTTCCCTTACACACTCCTCTTGCGTCCCTTGCACACTCCTCTTGCGTCCCTTGCACACTCCTCTTGCGTCCCTTGCACACTCCTCTTGCGTCCCTTGCACACTCCTCTTGCTTCCATTGCACACTTCATTTACTTCCGCTGTACACTCCTATTACTTCTTTTACGTATACCTATACTCATCTGCTGGATAATTACATAACACACTATCGGTACTTGACAGCCTCCGTGGCGTAGAGGTAGTGAACGCGGCCGTTGCGCTAGCAGGCGCGGGTGCGATCCCCGCGCAGTGCAAATATTTGTGTGCATGAAAAAAGTGCAAATATTCTGGTGTGGTCGTGCCTCGGAAAGCACGTTAAGCCCTTGGTCCCGGTTGCCATACGAACTGCTAGCTTAATAGCTGCAATGCTTCGATATCGCCTTCGGGTTGTGGAGGTCAGACGGCAGTCGCTTCACAGAAAATATCGAAGCTTAGCCAAAATCAGCAGTTGGACTGGTAAGCCGGTAGACTCCAAAGCTGAAAAAGCTTCGGATACGACTGGGATTAACGATAAAATGATGATGACACTATCGCTAGTGTCAGTATTTCAGGCATAGCTGGAAGTTATCCTGGTATTTTCAGTCAGATTTATTACGATATTTTATATTTAAAAAGTAATCTTAATGTTCAATATTGATCTAGATGGATTTATTGTTAATTACATATGTTCATAGTAGGAGGTTCAAGATGTTAATATGTCATCATATAATATTCAATATTATAATATACTACCCTACACATGCTTCGCTACGTGTTAAGTGAAATAATAAAAACAAATTTATTGGATTGTGGAGGCATGAGGAACAGCGAGTAAAGCTCACTCATCCTCCATAGAAAAGGGAGGATCCTCCAACCAGACGGGTGTTATGTCTGGCGGGCACTTGCCCGATGGTTGAAATTGGCAAGTTGTATGTATGCGAATTGCACGGTAAACTCTGATTGCGAGATGTAGAATTCGTGTGACGTCAGTATGACGCGTCGTTCATTTTGTGGCGTTTGTAGGTACCGCTACATCACTCCCCTCCGGAGACCGGAGGTCGATAGTGGGCTGAGTCTTGTATCTTGTGATTCTTGCTAGGCCAGCTGAGGTTCCAGTGAGTCGGAACCGGTTGCCGCGTAGTTCACGGTGAGTCGGAACTGTCTTTGAAGATTCCCCAGTGAGTCGGGGTGGTGGCGCTGCGTTATACTCCAGTGCGTCGGATGTCGTACAGCGCCGGGTTGAGGCTGGCTGCTGCGTCGACCAGGAGAGAGGGCTCTGCTTGTTGACCGGCCGAAAGTGCAGTGTGCTGTGCCGAGGTTGCTGATGAGGCTGGGGGTGATGACCAGGGATGCGCGGTCGCTGCATGCTTGTGGTCAGGATACCCGTTGTAGCCGTGGGTGCTGGCTGGCTGGGTGATTCGTCGATGAAGCATTCGGGAGTGATGATGATGACGTCACGCTGAAGTTGTTGCACGAAGGCTGCGCTGAAGTTCATGCTCGGGGTCACCAGTGTGGAGGCATGAGGAACAGCGAGTAAAGCTCACTCATCCTCCATAGAAAAGGGAGGATCCTCCAACCAGACGGGTGTTATGTCTGGCGGGCACTTGCCCGATGGTTGAAATTGGCAAGTTGTATGTATGCGAATTGCACGGTAAACTCTGATTGCGAGATGTAGAATTCGTGTGACGTCAGTATGACGCGTCGTTCATTTTGTGGCGTTTGTAGGTACCGCTACAGGATCATCAAAATTATTTATTCAAACATAAAATATTTCTTTTCATTGCTAGCAATTTTAAAACCAAAACATTTAGATTATTAAACAAACTACGGACGCTCGGACAGGCCACATAAAGTTGGCCATTTCAAAAACATGATTCCTCCAAATTCAGACAACAAACATGAAATGTTTGTCCTTGGGCTTTGTTGATGGACATAGCAAATGATAAACACACAGGATATTGTAATCGTTTGAACTCAAATGGCATATCAGTTGGGATCATAGGGATACGCGGTATTAAACAGACTTCTCCTTTTGATTTACCAGTAAGATCGTAGCTTCAATTAAATTTAACCTTCCTATACTCGCGCCAATTTTTGTAACACCTATACTCGCGCACGGTGTCACAGACCGATAGTTTGTACCCCTACAACATATTTTTTTTAACAAGAAACACATAAACTATTACTATTATTTTAGAGTTTAGGATGTAATGAAACAAAACAGTATAACTAAAAGTTATTTTATTAATTATTTTACCGACTTATAGTTTTATCACAAATCAGTCTTAAAATTTGAGATTATTTTCTTAAGTACTAAAAAATTAAAATAAAATCTGAACTTCTTTTTAAAAACAAATTAAACTTCTTATTAATAACAACAAACATATCAATAAACATATTTATCTCTGTTTGACTTAATTTTGAGCCTCGCCATAGCAATCAGGGCATACGGTTACAGCATGCTCCAAACAAAAGTATTTTTTGCAGGTGGCACAGTTGTAACGTGTCTTGCGGTTTTTTTTTTTGAAGAGCAGTATCCACAACGACCTACTTTATTATTGTTAGATGTTGCTGCAGACTCGGGTCCATCTAATTTGCATATTTCGGTGAGCCTGAGTCTTATGCTTCTCGGCAAGGATGAAATGAGAGCCCGTCGTCTAAGTTGCGGATTGATCAAATCGTATGCTAAGGCTTCAAGGAAGACTCGACGGCTAATTTTCTTGTTAGGGTTATTCTGCAGGTATATTATAAACGTATTTATACCCGCTACATTCATTAGGCTGTAAAATATCACCATTGGCCATCTATTTGTCCCACGTGCGACGTTGTAAGTCTCACACATTTTGTCTACGCTATCTACTCCACCTTTGGTTCTATTGTAGTCCATTATAATTTCCGGTTTACCTGTATCTTCATTGATCTGGGCATCATCGTGCATGCTGGATACGAGAAGGACATTTTTGCCTTTTTTTGGTACATAGGATACAAGACTGCAATTGCCTCGGTGCCCGAATAAACTAGATTTTTCGGCTCTTCCTCGTATTTCCGTGAAATTTTTAGGCAATTCTCGTTTGTTTTTACGAATTGTCCCAATAACTGTCAATTTGTGTTGAGACTCAAGCTTATCTATCAATGGAATACTAGTGAAGAAGTTATCACATGTGATAATACGCCCAGTATTGTGAATATTTTCACTCAATCGCAAAACCAAAGCCAAAGCGGAGTTATCAACTTGGTTTGGACCGTCTGGTTGCTTCCCAACATAAACTTCCATGGTATGGGTATAAAACATTTTGGCATCTGTCAACGCATAAATTTTGATTCCATATTTGTTGGGTTTTGATGGAATGTACTGGCGAAAGTTACAACGTCCTCTAAAAGCCTCTAACTTCTCGTCAATTGTAACATACTGAGACACGCTGTAATATTTTTTGAACGTTCCCACAACTAGTATCAAACAACTCTCTAATAGGTGCCAGTTTATCCAGTTGTATTCTCTCTTCTCGTGTATCTTTACTGTCAAATCTGAGACAACGCATCAATAGAAAGAACCTGGATAATCCCATAGTCAAACGAAATGTCTCCGGGGATGACCCGTCAGTTCTGAAAAAATCTTTGGCATTTAGACGAGCGTTCCTTCTGACTCCAGCAAATAGTAAAAGGCCTAAAAAAGCTTCAATTTCAATATTGTCTGTATCGGCGCAGTCTCTCTCTCTTGTGAAATTATGCTTCATGCGATTAATTTGTTCATTAGTGTACTTTACTATCAGGCTGATAGTGCCCTCCGAAAAAAAAAGCCGCCACAGCTCACCTGGTTCCTTCAAATTTCTAGCTTCTCCTCTAGCGCCTGGAAGTTGAGTAACTATATTTCTAGCACGTCGCCTAGTTGGGTTTGAGGCAGGAGATTTATTCCACCTTGTCTGTCCATCTTTTCCTAAGTAAAAATCATGGGATCGTTCATTATGTTCTTCCTCAGATATCTCGTCATTGTCATCGTCTTGCTCGGTATCGTATGTCTCTTCTTGTACCTCCACGTTATCTTCCACGTCACTGTCATTTTCGTCTTCATAGCTTGAGCTAGAACTTAATTCTTCCAGCAACAATCTGATGTGATCATCGTCCATTTTGATATGAATTAAAACCTAAAAAAGAATGATAAAATTGGTCAAAATATAATATAGAGCAACATACATACATATATTTTACTATATATACTTTATAAAGTAATCAAAGTCCGTAAAAAATATACAAATGCACGAAATAAATTATATTAATACTTACACAAAAAGTTACACCTATACTCGCGTCGGTCTCGTGGACCGATTGGTGACGAGTGCCACAACACGTGTGTTTCGCCCGAACGCGCGGCGTGCACTAAAACGAAGTTAGCCACAAATCCGGCAGCTAGCAAGGAACTCAACTTCTTAGGATTTACCTGCATAAAAATAATTACGAAAATGTGTTTCGTCGGTCTCACAGACCAACGCGCGAGTATAGGAAGGTTAACAATAGGTTTTTCACTGCCAATCTGGTGCCATAACACAGTTTTGGAAGGTTATAAAATTACAGAGAAAGTGGCATTGATTTTATTTATATAGAAGTTATATACAGTTATATATGTAGATGAGATGATAATTCACCGTTCAATTGAATTCATTTGTTACAAAACATATGATAAATATCATATATCCTTCTCTGTATGAGAGGAGACCTGTGCCCAGCAGTGGGACGATATAAAGGTTGATGATGATGATGATGATATGATAAATCGCATGACCGATTCTGTTCAAACTTCACATAAACCATCTACTAAATAGTACGAACAAAGCCTAAACGTTTGGTTTGGATAGGTTAGTCCGTTCTTAAGTTATAAAAACACAAAGAAAGAGGCATTGATTTTTATATATTAGATTTATAGCGTAATTAAGAATGAAAAATTAAATCTTTTACTTCTGTTTTGACAATATAACAGACCTCAGTATTAATGATTTATTGTTCACTAAGAGAAATATAAAATAAGTATCTATCCACAATCTCCGGACTTGAAGAGCTGGGATCAATGATTAATGATCTAAGATGTCAGCTAGATACCAGATTGTCAGCCTTGCTAAGTCCCAAGCAATTTGTCTTATAGGAAAATGATTGGAACAATTATGTTATAATTTATCCTTAGCACAAAAACGAAATAGGTCCCAAAATTATAAGACCAAATATTCCGAGCTTGTAAAATTTAAGTCCTACCTATTTTTTTTAATATTCTATTTAGCGTATCAAGCAATGGCACTGAAATTCTTTAAGCTCACGAGGAAAAAAGAAAAAATAATTCTGATTCAGAATTTTACCCACGTTTCACCAAATATTTTTTAAACTTTATTATTATTATTACAAGCACTTCCATTCCTTTCCCTACAGTCCTTTGTGTCGGTTATTAAATGACCTTCTTTCAACGCAAACTCTTCGCAATCCTCGGCCAATTTCGTCCATTGTTCTCGAACCTCCCCATCCCATGTAACGATGACACGATTAAAATTGTTTAAATGTTCTACATTCTTTTGCCTTACCTGTATCAGTTACACGTTGTCCAACCTTCTCTACGTACTTTATTTTTCGTATATTGATAGGATTTTAAGGATCGGGATATTTTATTTTCATATGAACGTACAATGTACATATACGAAAATGAAATATCTCCGTCTGTCGTCCTGGTTTATTTATATATATCGTAATTTATTTTGAGATGGCTTATTTCTTGGTTTTTCAGAGACAGTTCTTGCTGCTTGCTTGCTTGTATATTTTTGTAATTGTGTTCATATTTTATATTTGACTGTTTCCCTGTTGTACTTTGAAGGTTCTTTAGAACAGTTTGGCATGCTGAAAGGAACTTCGTTGTTGCAGGCGTGAACCACAAAACACACACTTTTATTGTTAAAACATTATTCCACTTGTACTTTGTGTTTCACGAACTACGTCCAGATAAGCTACATATACCTACTCTTCCATTAAGTTTTCCTTTCGTTGAGAAATATTTTGGCAACTAGGTATGAACTTGACAGGCTAAATAGTAACAAAAGCGAGCCATTCTAGTGTCTATTAAGTATACCTAATACAGCCCAAGAATAACGACCAAATAGTCTGACAACCAGTTTGTCCAATGGGTACGATACCCATTGGACAAACTGGTTGTCAGACTATTTTATAGTTATACTAGTTGTCATATTATTATCAAGCAACTGGCTTGTGGCAGAGAGAGAGAGAGAGATAGAGCTTTGCTTGTTATTTTTTGCAGGAATGTCGATACTACTAGTCACAAGCGCCTACAAAAGTAGGCATATGAAATCCTTCAAATGCAAAACTCACACGCGCTCCTCATGTCTGGATCTGCGGGCTCTGACTTCGACACTATATACCCGTCTCACTCACTCGTACTCCCTGTCTGCATCCACTCCAGCATCGCGCGCGCCTGATGTGTGTTTTGATTTTTCGAGTTTTGTTTACCTAGTCGATAATAATTAGACTACGCGACGTTCGGCAGTTTTAACGCAGTTGAACTAAGTACAGACTCGTGGAAAGATGCAAAGTTGTTGTGTGCACCCCAGTTTGACAGTTTGAGGATTGTCCGGTATTTTTTCGCGACTCACTTGGCAACCATGCTTGTGGAGGTTACATAAACAGGCCGTTGTTCTATCTATAACACTGTTATATAACTACATTCGGTTAGACCGGAATCTAACCTGGGAAAGGCTAGGCAGATTGATTCAGCGAATTTCCCTGAAAATGACTTTTCACTGACATGGGTACATCTAGAAAGAAAATAATGTAAAGAAAACCAATGACGTGGAATATTCACTTGTAATATATCGTGATGAATATAATATGAACATTGTTGAACTAAGTAAGTACCCTTTGCAATATTAAGTAAGTCCCAGGAAAGAAGCATTGTTAAAACTTTTAAATTGGACCGCTTGTATCTTGTTGCAATTCTTATATTACTTTGCGTGAGTTATTGAAAATAATTACTTTACATTCTTCCTTTCTTGCCATTGGTTCAACATTGACTCTTTTAATAAGTTTTGAGAGTACCCACCTACTTTTGGAAAGCGGATATTTTCGTAGTGCTTGCCGCAAAATACCTAGAAAAACGTTAACAAGAAAAGGTGAAGCACAATCAAATCCCACAAAGGTTGCTAGCGGTAGGTTTTATAATTATATCCTAACATAATCAGCGTATATTGCTCCCACTGTTGGGATTACGCTCAATCCTTCTCTGGATGAGAGGAGACCTATGCCCAGCAGTGGGACGATAAAAAGGTTGATGATGACTTTTGGGATACAGGCCTCCCCTCGTTGAGAGGGAGTGGGCAGTTAATAGACTATCTTCCAAGTTATTGGTTCTAGGATTAGGATAGGTTTCCACACGATGATTTCCTTCACCGATTTGAGGTTTTATAATTATACCAAAACATAATTTATATTTAGCAAACACTTATTTTTATACGAACCATTTCCGCTTTCCAGTTATCTTTTATTTCCAACCTTGAATGGTTGAAAAATGGATGGCGAAAAATCGTTTTCTATTGTACCTATATAGAAGCTACTTGTTTTTTTCCTGTTGTATTTTCCTTTCAAAATATCCAATCTTAAAATAGTCTTCTATGAGAAATCGATGACTCAAAGAAATATTTCCAAGAAGCAAAAGATATAAGTAACTTCACAAATTAATTTTTTAGATTAATAGGGATGTTTACTGGGTAAAAAAAAATTGATTCTATTTAGTCCGTCATTCAGATTATAGAAAAATATTGGATACGTATATTTTGTTTTACCAAGTCAATAAAAATTGACAAATATAAAAGGCATCAAAGATTAGGAGTGGTGGCTGGTGACGTCACTGCTCGCTAAAAAGTGTAGCGTGCAGTGACATCACACGAGTTTTCAACGCACTGTGTCGTCTTCATTTTTTGTTTATATGAAAAAAGAAAAAATACCTGTCTAGTATTTTTGGAAATCTGACTGATGGACTTATTAGTTTGTTTTAGTCAACTACCCTATTAGAAAATAAATACCACTTTCAAATAACAGAGCGCTGCTGAGGAGTTTACACGTTACCTCTGTCTCTTAACTAAAGTAATAGGAAGTGATGAGGATTAATTCTATTGGCAAAGACGAAGGAAGCTTTCTTTCTCTTTATCTGAAGTTATTAGAAGCTATATGGGAAATGGCGTTAAGAAAACGCAAGCGCACCTAGAACTTTAGAAGCAGTGAATCCATCACCAGAATATAGCAAAGACTCACTAATATTAGGCGAAAGTTTTTGAGTGTGTGTGTGTATGTGCCTTTGTGCTTCTTTAAGACATTATCGAACGGATTTGAATGAAACTTGGATCACAGATAGACGACAGTTAATAACAAGGATTAAGACTTATGATAAAGACTATTTATCTCAATACCTAATTATCTACGGGATCAAAACTTGCGGGTAAAACTATAGAATGTATAAGAAAGAAATATTTTTTTATTCCGCACAAACAAAACGCACATTATAACTAAAATAATAATAACAAACAAAATACAGGAAAAAGAAAAAAATTAAAATAATAATATCACTAAAAGTCTTGTACTCTAACATGCAAAACTGCCAAACTATAATATTAACAAAGTTGACTTGATCATAATTTGTCTGCGCGGTGCAGCTGTTAAATAATAATACCAGCCTATTATTTTCTTCAAGAGATTCGTAGAAGAGCGAAAGTCACCGACATAGCCCAGCAGATTAGCTCTTTGAAGTGGCAGTGCCCGGGGCACATAGCTCGAAGAGCCGATGGCCGATGGGGCAGAATGGCTCTTGAATGGTGACCGCGTATCCGCAAGCGCAGCGTCGGACACCCACCGACTAGGTGGTCAGATGACCTGACCAAAATGGCATGGAAGCGTTGGATGCAGGCGCGTAAACCGCTCTTTTTGGAAACCCTTTGGGCAGCCCTGACTTGATGATGACTATTACTGTCCCACAACAAATACCTCTTACACAGAGAAATACGACTTTTGATCATTAATTCCGAAAAACCCTTAAAAAATTACAAAGCTCTAAATTTCCACTCATTAAAAAAAATACTCCGATAAAATTTGTGGAGTGTGATGTATAGCCGTCGCAACATTCATTAATCCTGAACGAGAGGACTTCATTAATTAAAATACTACGGCCCAGTAAAATCTGTAGTGAAATATTGTCTATAAACTGTACAGAGTGAGAACAATTTTGTAGAGATTAATTTGGATTTATACCCTTATTAAGATTACTATTAATCCGGGTTCTAAGTTTAAAGATTAAAAGGAACGGTTTATGTTTCCCCCCAAACATAAACCGTAAGTGTTTGTTTTTAGTATCTATAAGTTAATAGTCTTTTCTAAAAAGGTTTACTGAGGTAAGTGAATCAAAAAGACAGGGTTTGTTATGGAGATGAGCAGTAGGTTTTCGACTTTTTCATAATAAATGTACTGCCAAATTTATTTGGGATTGGTGAAAGATTTGTTTTCCGGGAGCCACCTCCTTTCTACCTATATATTTTTTCTCACAGTCCGTCCATAATTCGATCGGTATTCTAAGAAGGACTTTTCGACTCTTTATTTGATTAAAAATTACGTCCTTTCATAAACACAAAGGAGACAAAGAACGCATGAATTTTAATAAAGTTAAAAAGAATTTCCTCTTTCGTTGCTTGCTTTTGACTGCTTCAGTGGCCCAGTAGCTGCAAGAGCTACCCTGGAGCCGTGTTTTCGGTTGCCGGGTTAAGCAAAGTTTGATTGAGTTTGTTCATTAGGAATACCTCTCATTGCCTAATTAATGATAAATAAAACTAGCGTGCTTTACCATCAACGATTGCATTACTGCTTACCATCAGGCGGCATTGCACAATAATATTATGTGCATAACTAACTACATTCAATCTAATATGTAAAATTCCGCAATCACAGTGTTTTCCTCGAACTCCTTTAAAACGGCTGAACCGAATTTAATAAAATTTCGTATCGAATTTTTTTAATCTATTTTTTATGTTCATAAGTGCATTTTTTATACTTAATCTTACTACTAGTTATAAAACTACACATCCTTAATAATACTGTAGGTATTATAAATCGGAAAGTGAGTTTGTTTGTTTGTTTGTTCCGCTTTCACGCCGTAACTACCGAATCGATTGCTTTGAAATTTTGCAGATGTAAAGTTAGAAGTCTGGATTAATTAATAGGGTACTTTTATCCCGGAAAAAAAATATTCCCGAGGGAAATCTAAAAAGCGCGATTTAACCGAAGATCACGCGGGCGAAGCCACGGGCGGAAAGTAAAGTAAAGTAAACATAATAAAGTAATAAAAACTTTTTTACAAAAAAAAAACAACCGATTTCCAAGAAAAAAACATTACAAAGTGAAAAATAACTAATTTCGGAAGTCTGTGGCAAAAATACTACCGCGATCATGGTGTCTTTGATTTTTGTATATTCGTTTTTTTTTTGTTGGGATGGGAAATCATCAAATGACTTCTTCCGCTCTGGGCGGAGCGGAAGGGCGTGTCAGACTTTTACTGACTAAAACCCACCCGTGTTTGTTCGCTTACCTGTGCGACGGCCAGGGCCACGATTTCTTGTTTAACCAACCCGCAAACCTAACCCAGGAGGCATCGGTCTTCGTGGACCCAGTCACGATGTGCTGACATCTCTTTGAGGCGCGCGTGAAACACGCTGTTGACTTGATCCTGGTCCTTGGCCCGGGCGGCGAGCTGCCCACTGCTCACCGCCCGCAGCCCCGCGCCTGCGGTGGCTGGGAATTTGGTATCGTCTCCCGACTTAGTCTTATATTTTTTATAATTTTGTCATTCTTACACGATTCCATTATCATTATTCTAAAAGGTCATAATCTGCTCAATTCATAATGATCGGTAAATTTCGGTCAGTCATCTCGTCGTCGTTGTAATGGAAGGGTGATAGAATGACATTGCCGCATTAGTAGAAATGATTTTCTAAAAACTAATATTCAATTTGAACAATTATTAAAATTGAGTGGAGTGTCAGTGATTGACCACCGGAAAGTCATAATGCCGTCATTTTGTTAGAATTTAATGAATGTAAGATGACGAAACTTTTTTTTTTATAAATTATAAACTAGCGCTTGACGGCAACCCCGCCTGATGGTTAGCAGCGGAATCACGACGATAAACAAGTTGATTATGAAAGCTCCAAACAGGAAAAACAAACAACGTTCACAGCTTTATAAAAAAATATAATATAACTAACTGTTGGTCAAACAGGTCTGTAGGTTCGAACCCAGCCAGAACGCTTTCATCAAGATCAGAATCAGCCTGTAATGTTCCCACTGGAGGAAGAGGAACATAATCCATTACACGGACCTAGTGCGTGCTGATACATCATCATCATTGTCATCATCATTATCAACCTTTTTATCGTCCCACTGCTAGCATTGGGACAGGCACAGGCACAGCTTAATTACCACGCATGCTCTATGCGGCTTGGCGATTTCAGACTTAAAGTCCAGATTTCCTCAAGATGTTCTCCTATGTTGATGTTGATATATAGTTGTCATATATTTTCGAAGTTCTATATTTAGGACATGCCAGTTTTTTAACTATGTTTTCCTTCACCGTTTTGAGAGTGGTTGTTATGAAATAATCTACACAAAGTAAAATGTCTTAGATTCAACCCACTGATCTACCAACTCGACGGCCGTTATCACTGCTCTTTATCTTATATTGTAATACGAAGCATGATTTAGCAATTGGAGTTCTTAAGTAAGAGTGAATTTTTTGGAGTTTTGGCTGGAAAGTCAAGCTGAGTGTCACGCTCATTTTTCATCGGACTTTTAAAATTATTTATAGTGTTGTTTACTAAACAAAAGTGCGAGATTTATGTAGTTAGAAGTGCATTTAGTAAATAATTCATAAAGAACAGTGAAATATTGCAGCATAGTGGCCACATCATGACTTTTCTCAAACCTCCATCGTAAGACGGGTCACGCGGCCGTCTTTTTCGACATGAACAATTCATTACGTGACATTGAAAAAGAAGAGTAAGAGTGTGAGATAATAGTGATGTTTTCTGAGTAAAACAAAAATGATTCTGTTTAGTCCGTCATTCAGATTATAGAAAAATATTGGATACGTATATTTTGTTTTATCAAATCAATAAAAATTTACAATAATATAAAAGGCATCAAAGATCAGGATTGGTGGCTGGTGACGTCACTCCTAGCTAAAAAGTGTAGTGTGCAGTGACGTCACACGAGTTTTCAGCGCATTGTGTCGTCTTAATTTTTTGTTCATATGAAAAAAGAAAAAATACGTGTCTACTGTCTAGTGTTTTTTTTTTAAATCTGACTGACGGACTAATTGGTTTTTTTAGTCAACTACCCTAATACCGAGGTTTGGACAGGTGTTTTTTTTACAGTATCTGTGTGTTCTAGAATTTTCTAGAACGTAAAAGCACTGAACCCACCGGGTGAACCTCACAGTGACGTCAGAGATGAAGTAGTGGGGACTTTATAGCCTTATTATGCCAAGGCGACAAATGACATTTAAAATTTATAATAATTATACCAAATTATTTTTCCTTTATTCTAAACCTGAATATAGTTTGTTCAGAATAAGTAACTGAATTGATTCCAATCATTTTTACACTAAGTTACATTTTTTCCCAAATGACGGCCTCCGCAGCTCCGTGGCGTAGCGGTAGCGAACGCGGCCACTGCGCAAGGAGGCGCGGGGTCGAACCCCGCGCAGTACAAATATTCGTATGCATGTATATGAATATTTACACTGGTCTAGTCGTGCCTCGGAAAGCACGTTAAGCCGTTGGTCCCGGTTGCCATACGAACATCTAATGGCAGTCCCGGTTGACCGGCCGGTTACGGGTTGTTGGAGCCCTCAAAAGTCCTACAATTGGTCTAACTGCAATGCTACGATATCGCCTTCGGGTTGTGGAGGTCAGACGGCAGTCGCTTCAGCAGCAATGAGCAGTTAGACTGGCAAAGCGGACCCTAGACTCCAAAGCTCAAAAGCTTCGGATACGACTGGGATTAACGCTGAAATGAAGAAGAAGACATTTTTTTCCAAATAATACATTCAGATTTTGTTGCAGTGTGGTTACCGAGCGCACAACTCAGCTGACGTTAAATCATAGTAATAAGCGCGTGAAACGAGAGCGCTGGCGGGTGAGAGATGCGTTGACCATATTTTTGTTAGGACAACCAGGTAATGTAACAAGCTCATAACTTTGTGATTTTTCATGATTTCTGTTTAAAATTTTATACATAGATTATACATAGATTCTTTACTTAAAAATACTGGATACTTGTTTCGGGTTTAGCATAAACTAAAAATAACGTGGTACAATCGATATTAGAATAGAAAATACAATCCGGCAAGGATCTTCATGAATACGGTACCTCTAAATACATTAATGTACAGACAACAAGTCAAGATCAACACCTGTTTGTAAACACTTACATATTCATTGTTTATGTCCCTAAAATTAACCAAACACACATATGTACACACACATAGGGTAAAACAGATATTTTCATAATCAGAACTGCACACTCAAAGGTTTACGTCACATATGTCCTTATCATGACGTCATCCAGACCCTGCTACGACGTGACCAAAAAACTGGCCATGCGTAAACCGGACCTCAGCATTTTGGGTTCTGTTTCGTAAGATACGAGTAGAAACCAGAAAATAGAACAAAATGATGATTTTCGTTATTT
Source organism: Sesamia inferens (assembly GCA_037179545.1). Lineage (NCBI taxonomy): Eukaryota > Metazoa > Arthropoda > Insecta > Lepidoptera > Noctuidae > Sesamia > Sesamia inferens. Next base: position 26,487,792 of record CM073933.1, on the reverse strand, counting down.
TTTTTTAATTAATAATTATAAACTAGTGCTTGACGGCAATCCTGCCTGATGGTAAGCAGTGATGCAATCGTTGATGGTAAAGACACCTTAGGAGGCTCTCGTTAGGCAGCTGAACCAAGGGCTTGATTCAGAAAGCGGTACTTCTGGACACGACTTGCATTGTCAAGAGGTCCCTATCTCTGGAGCCCTTATCGCAGGTAGCTTGGACCCTGTTCCCGATACCGGTGGACTACTATATTTTTTATTAAGAATTTAAATTAATAGGTATAAAATAGGTACAAAAAAGTGTGAAGTCCTTGACTCCTGTGCTCGGTGATGTACGGTGTTACAAGAGCCAGTGCCCTCTCCCAATAGGAGATTTTACAAAATCCTATGCAAAGAATTTAACAAAAATAAATGAATTTGGTACCAAGAGTACACTAAACTAAAAGAGGTTAAAAGAAGCCCGTATTGAGTATTTAAGAGTGCGTGTGTGTGAGTGCATGTGTGTGGACCTGGGGGTGTTTTGTGTGTGTGTGTGTGTGTGTGTGTGTGTGTGTGTGTGTTTGTGTGTGCGCGTGTATGGGCGTGCGTGTGTGTTGCAGAAAGGTTTCTACTTTCCCTGTTTCATCATAGTTCAATGACTTGAGAGTCTGTTTGACGTTATGAAGGGTAAGTTTTTCATATATAATAAGATGATGATTCTTTCTTTGAATGTAAAGTCTCTTAGAAAGTGACTTTAACATGAATTGCACTAATTAATGAATCTAGTTTAACTATATAATATATATATTTTCTCGGTGGTAGGCCACAACATCGGCCGCCGGCGTAGTTACCACCCACCAGACAAAGTCATGCCGCCAAGCGATTCGTCGTGTTCCGGCATGATGTCTGGTGAAGCCGTTTGGAGGGCGGGTCTGAGCAGTTGTGTTGCGATGTGTGCCGGGTACGATGCGCCAATTGTTATCGTGTCGGGAGTTTGGTCGTGGAGGGTAGCGGAATCCGAAGCACGGTGCTCCGCTGGCCGACCGCAGGTAGTTGGGGGCCCAAATAGTGTGCCAGCCACATACGAAAGGCTGCCCCGCCAACTGCGAAAAATCCCAGGGTGGCCCCATCGTACCGGTTGGCGACCGGACGAGAGGACCCGATGGCGATGTGTGTGTATATGTCCGCAATGACATTTGTTGCCGGCGCCTCCGTCACCTCGAAGACCCTCATTTCTCGTCCTTATGGCTGTTGGTTGACACTGGTGTGGACAAAATTGTTTACACTTGTGTCTACCGATCGCACAGCGGTGATCAGGAGACAACTAGATTAATTGACCACCTCAGTGAGGCTGCTGACAATGCGCTGCAGCGGCACCCTGACGCACACTTCGTCGCTCTGGGGGACTTCAATGCCTGCCATCAGGACTGGCTTTTCCCGTACCAGAGGACCGACCACGCTGGGAGAGAAGCGCGAAACTTCGCGCTTTCAATGGGCCTTTCGCAGCTGTTAAAGCAAGCGACTAGGGTGCCTGATGTAGTTGGTCATACTGCCAATTGTCTGGACCTTCTGCTCGGACAGGTGTGTTGTAACAGTTTCCTCACCGTTGGGAACTTCAGACCACTGTCTGGTGAAGTCTGTGTCGACCTTCTCCCCACCAGATCACGACTCTCGTGGTGAACGGCAAATGTGGCGATACAGGTCAGCAGACTGGGATGAGATGCGCCATTTCTTTGCGTCTTATCCTTGGCAGCAGGTCTGCTTCTCTTCTAGCAATCCGTCGAGCTGTGCGGATGCTATAACCGATGTGGTGCGTCAAGCTATGGAATATTTTATTCCCTATAACGATAACGATATAACGATAGTTCGCGTCTTGATACTGGCAGTGCTACTTCACCTATTTTACCCCACTGCGGTACTTCAATGCCTGAGGTTCGCATTCGGAACAAGGAGGTTTTGAGAGCACTGTGTCGTCTGGACGTGACTAAGGCTAGTGTTCCGGATGGTATACCAGCGATTGTTCTAAAAGCATGTGCGCCCGAGATGTCTCCTGTATTGACACGCTTGTATCGCCTCTCATTAGGGACTGGTATAGTGCCCAAGTCCTGGAAGCTTGCCAACGTGCAGCCCGTGCCCAAAAAGGGTAGTCGTGCCGATCCTTCCAACTATCGGCCGATTTCGATCACCTCCATACTTTGCAAAATTATGGAGCGTGTATTCCTCTTCCGTCTCGGCGGTAGTTCGGACTGGACGTGTTTTTTGTGAGCAACAGTGTTCTATATTTAATTTTAATATATTTTAAAATATTCATTTGAAGTCTTTTTTCTAAACTCGGACCCTCCTGTTCTATCTTACAGGGGAGCTCATAAGGCGCGGTGGCCATATTGTGCTGTGTCGGAATTCTCGCTCACACGAGCCCGTTTATTGGCGGACTGACTACCGGAAGGACAGTGTCGCCGCGTCGTCACATTGTCATCATTAATCTACCTATAATTTCAAAACTTAGAAAAAGTGATACAGTCGGTGGGTTTCGAACTCGGGCCATCGAGATTCGGGGCCGCGCTCGTAGCCGCCGCGCCAGGAGAACGAATACGTCATCTTGCGAAATAACTCACTGATAACTAACGCGCTACGTCACTGCGAGTCAAAACGGTTACTAAGTTCGTATAAACAAACAGAATGTCAAAATCGGCCGACATGTCAGTGTGTGATATTGATGACACTAGGCTTGCAACAACAATTGATGTAACCCACCTAACTTTGTTTTTAAGCGCAGTAGAACTATTACTCCAGATGATTTCAATAACTTTAAAGAGGAGATAAAAAGTATGATTAGTACCTTGTGGAAGGCTCAACAGCAAGTAATGATATCTATTCCAGCCACTTTAAAGGAGATTCAACAGAGTAATCTAAATATTGAGAACTCAATCTCACTTCTTATGTCTCAACATGAAGAACTGAGCAAAAAGATCGTGGAATTAGAAGATAAATCAAAGAAAGAAAGGGATTACATTATTCTACTCGAAGAAAAAATTGAAAATTTGCAGATGGCGGCCTGGAAATCAAACTTAGAAATAAAAAATGTTCCTCGCGGGCCTGGCGAAACAAAAGAGGATTTAGTCCAAATGGTACTAAGTTTATCTTCTACTATTGGCGGCACACTAAGCAAAGCTGACATTAAAGACATCTAGCCCAGTCATATTAGGTAAAAAAAGGGGTCAACCTCGGAATGAAAGATAATAAGCTGCAAATTGGTATGAACCTTTGTTTTGTCATTCTAAATGTTGTCTCAAAAGTCACAATCGTTATCGTGTCCGCGTCTCAAGATATTCAAGGTCAAAGGTCACAAAAATCGGTTTTTCGCGAATATCTGGCTTCCTATCGGTTAAATGAGATTGGCATTTATTATAAAAGTTGTAGGCTATAAAATTCCCTACAACTTTTGTTTAAACTTTTTTTTCATACGACCAACCGTTTTGAAGGTAGAGCGCGAAGAGTGCACATCGTACAGTCATATACGGCCTAATGCAAGGTCAAGCGTGAGTTATGGTTATCAGTACGTTGTAAAGTCAATTATTTACTTGGAAATTATAATTATTAAACAATGACCATTATTTATGTACTAACTATTAATTATTTATATTTAATTAAAGTAAGTAACTTGATTATTTATATATAATTATTCATATTTAACTATTTAAGTATAAAATATTATTAATTCTGGATTATATAATTGATATATAATCCAGATTTATAATGAGGATGATGACAATGAATCGAACATTTTTGAGCGACAAGAAGAAGAAGACGACGAAGAAGAAGAAGATAATTAGCTTCCATTTCCAATTTCATTACAATTAAAATCAACAAAGATACTTTTGATATTTGAACTCACATTTTGATAAATGTATATTATGCCGTATTTAATAATAAATAAAAATATGTGTAAAATATATACTCTTACTATCATTTTAACTTAAAATAAAACTAAAATATATAATCCAGAATTAATAATATTTTATACTTAAATAGTTAAATATGAATAATTATATGTAAATAATCAAGTTACTTACTTTAATTAAATATAAATAATTAATAGTTAGTACATAAATAATGGTCATTGTTTAATAATTATAATTTCCAAGTAAATAATTGACTTTATACGTACTGATAACCATAACTCACGCTTGACCTTGCATTAGGCCGTATATGACTGTACGATGTGCACTCTTCGCGCTCTACCTTCAAAACGGTTGGTCGTATGAAAAAAAGTTTAAACAAAAGTTGTAGGGAATTTTATAGCCTACAACTTTTATAATAAATGCCAATCTCATTTAACCGATAGGAAGCCAGATATTCGCGAAAAACCGATTTTTGTGACCTTTGACCTTGAATATCTTGAGACGCGGACACGATAACGATTGTGACTTTTGAGACAACATTTAGAATGACAAAACAAAGGTTCATACCAATTTGCAGCTTATTATCTTTCATTCCGAGGTGAAAGCCCTAATATGACTGGGCTAATCTACAGGGTGCAGGGAAAAAAGAAGGAGTCTTCTAACACTGCGATTGTAGTTGAGACTGCATCCACACTCATTAAAACAGACATTTTAAAACTTTGCAAAGCCTTTAATACTACCAAGGCGTATAAGCTAAGCGCCAAACACCTAGGACACCGTGTGGCCTGCGATACTCCCATCTTCGTGTCAGAGCAGTTGACAGCTAAAGGTTCCCGGCTTCATTTCTTAGCAAGAGATCTCGTCAAGGCTGGTAAATATAAGTTCTGCTGGACTGCCTATGGACGTGTTTACATTAAAAAAGCAGAAAACTTCCCAAACATAGCAATCAAATCCGAGGCTCAAGTGCAGCAGCTATTTAATGGTGACTGACTATATATTTTACACTCTTGTGGATCAACTAGAGCTATTTTTCTGGCTCATTGGTTCTGTATTTTATTTTTCTTTTTATTATTTCTCACTAAAATGTTAGCATGTACACTATTCTTAATTTTAATGACAACATACACACACACACAAACCCGTCAATCATGTACTTACACGTTCTCTCAGACACACACTAATAATACAAATCTGCATACATACACACCCTCGCGTACCTATCTCTATCTTATACTAGAACATTACACCACCTACCCGCTCTGCTTAGATAAAAATTTCACAACTATAAATTGCTTAAACTGCATTCTGTACCGAAATAATATAATGCTTGTATCATTATTTTTTACATACATACATTTTAGTTATCAGATATGTGTAGATAACACATATATGAAATTATTCTTTTATAATAATGGATGACGCCCTAAACACGCTAAGTGACCTCGACACTGCAGAGATAGCCAATGCATCCTTTGATGACCTTGTAAATTTTAGTAAAACAATAAATATTAAAGTCGATAATGATCTCACCTTGATGTCACAAAATATTAGGAGTGTGTACAAAAATTTTGATGACTTGCAAGTATTGCTCGCTCAATTAAACTTTAATCCAGACTTTGTGGTGCTTTCGGAATGTTGGATTGACGATGATAAAACAATCCCTAACCTATCTAACTATGTTTCTCATATTAGTACCCGACATTTTAATCAAAACGATGGTGTTATTGCCTATATCAGAAATGAGATTTCTGTAAACGTAAAGGAAATTATGCTGCATGATGCAACATGTCTACAAATTGAGTTTAGCAGTTATACCATTTTGGCTATATACAGATCACCATCAAATACCAATGCGCAAAGATTTATCAACTCACTAAACTCCCATCTTAAATTAATTGAATTAAATAAACTTATAGTTATCGTAGGCGATATAAACATTAATATAATTGATAACCTTAGTGATCAAAGTTACATGAGAAAAAACAGACTGGATTACCTTAATATGCTAAGTATTCACGGTATCATGCCGGGGCACAGATTGGCAACCCGGGATGGAAGCTGCCTTGATCACATTATGCTAAAATTAAATAAATGCAGGACATCTGCTCGAGTAACAGTACTCGAGACCTCAATAACAGACCATTTAACGACATTTTTACACTTATCAAACGTAAAGACTATTTCAAAAATTGCAAAAATGGCTACTGTGATTGATTATGAAACTGCTGTGAACAGTCTTCTGCACAAAAACATCTCCAACTTACTTCTTTGCGACGATCCTGAAATAATATGTCATAGCTTAATATCTAATATCACTGAAACACTGATAGAGAATACACGCGAGAAACCAATACCAAAATGTCATCGGATCATTAAGCCTTGGATAACACAAGGAGTCTTACGGTGCATTAGGAATAGAAACAATATGCAGAAAAGGTTACGTTCTAATCCCCATGATGAAATCCTTAGTATTACCTACAGACGTTACCGTAACTACTGCAATAAGCTAATGAAAAAACTCAAACAAAACTATGAAAAACGATTGCTTGAAAAATCAATTAAAAACTCAAAATGCCTGTGGAAAAACATTAAAAACATTACTCACTTAAAACAGACTAAAAATGATAACGACAAACTACTTAACATCAAATCCACTGAAAAGGAATCTGTCACCTTTGTTAATAATTTCTTTGCAGGCATAGGAGCGGGTCTTGCTGGTGAGATTACACCATTAAGTCCCGCTCAGGATTTAACTGACTCTCTGTTTCCAAGACAGTCTCAGCTCTCGTCCTTTGTCCTACTGGACACAAATCCACAAGAAGTGCACGAAGTCCTGATGAGTTTAAAAACAGATAGTGCTCCTGGATGGGATCGTATACCAGTTCGCTTCCTCAAGTTGGCGAAGCACATACTGGTTCCAATAATCTCCCATTTGATAAACACATGCTTTAAAAAAGGGGTATTCCCTACTCTCTTGAAACAAGCGATCATTACTCCAGTGTATAAGAGTGGGAGCAGAGAGGATGTGAATAATTATAGACCTATCTCCGTCCTGCCTTCATTGTCCAAAATACTGGAAAAACTAATCAATAATAGATTAATAACTTACCTGAAAAAATACAATATTTTATCAGACTCTCAGTATGGTTTCCAACCGGGTAAGTCAACCCAGGATGCTGTATTGGCTCTAACCTCCATAATCACCGATCAATTGGACAGTGGTGGTAGATGTTTAACGGTATTTTTGGACTTAAAAAAGGCGTTCGACACCGTCTCTCCCCACATTCTCCTGCAGAAACTAGAAAATATTGGAATAAGAGGCACCGCCTTGGATCTGTTTCAGGATTATCTAAGAGGAAGGGTCCAGAAGGTTAAGGTGGGGCAATCTGTAAGTGCCGAGACTAAACAGACCTTCGGAGTGCCTCAGGGTTCGGTCCTGGGGCCAACACTTTTCCTAATTTATATTAATGATCTCTGCAATTTAAATTCTAGCAATACTAAAGTTTTCTCATATGCTGACGATACTGCCATGGTAATAACAGGAAATTCTTGGGACTCCATAAAAAGGGATGCTGAATCTGCTCTAGCTATCACTGCCCTGTGGCTAAGGAAAAATATGCTTACCTTAAATACCTCAAAGACCAACTACATTTGTTTTGCAATTAACGGTAGAACCCAACCTAGCCCCGGTTATAGTCTTAAAATACATGATTGCGTCAGTATTAACAACAACTGTGATTGCCCTACAATAAACAAAATGGGTACCACAAAATACTTGGGAATTATGATTGACGAAAGACTGTCTTGGCATTCTCAGATTGATCTAATCGTTGGTAGAATTAGGAAGTTGATATGGATTTTCAAAATCCTTAGACACTCGGCTAGCATTGAACTAATAAAAAAGGTCTATGTTGCCTTGACTCAGTCGATCATGATCTACTGCATTCCAGTATGGGGCGGCGCATCAAAAATTAAATTCCTAGAGGTGGAGCGTGCTCAAAGAATACTCCTAAAAGTAATGTTTTTTAAAAAACTAAGATTTCCTACAACCACTCTTTATTCAGAAACCAACCTTTTAAGTATACGCAAACTGTATATTTTACATACCACTCTAAGGAAACATAAGTCCCTTACAGTTGATCCTACTATTTTAACAAAAAGACGAAATTACGAAGTAACTAAAACAAGTGTATGTAGAACTTACTTTGCTAAGCACCAATTTTCAAACCAATCTTCGCATTTATATAACTCTATTAACAAAATTCTTAAAATATATACAAAAACTACTTTGGAGTGTAAACGGATGGTGACTGAATGGCTAAAAACTCTAGACTATGAAGATACTGAAAATATGATTGTCCATATTATTAGCTAGTTTTGTTGTTATTAATAGGTAGTAATATTTCATATGTCAGGTGTACGCTTGTTATATAAATATAATAAAAATAATAATTAAAAAGTAAATAAATAAAAGCAAAAGTAAATTCAAATATAGGTATGTCGATGTGTATATTAATATATAAATAAATAAATTGTTACACACACACACACACATACACACAGTCCAATACACAAATACAGACACACCATACACACAAATACTCACTCACGCTTGCACACACACATGCTTACTTTTACTTTTAGTTTGTTTGTTTTATATTTCTTAATTTAAAGGTTTCAATTTAATTAAGTTGATAAGAAATATGTAATATGTTAAGGAAGAGCGGCCTCTCCTGGCACAAGTGTTTTCATACTTAAAAGGAGAGGTCAACCTCAATTTTGTTTGTACCAACTTTGTTTTTAAATAAAATATTTTTCATTTTCATTTTCATTCATTGAACTCGCGCCTCTTGGCATACCTGGAAGGTAACGATCTCCTCAGTGACCGACAGTACGGGTTTCGCCGCAATCGGTCAACTGGGGACCTACTAGTGTATGCCACTCACTTGTGGGGCGAGGCCCTCGAGAGAAATAGGGAAGCGATTGCTGTCTCCCTTGATGTCTCGAAGGCCTTCGACCGGGTATGGCACGCTGGCCTTTTGCGTAAGCTTCCAGCGTACGGCATTTCCCCTAGCCTGACTGGCTGGGTACAAGACTTCCTGACTGAACGGTCCCTCCGAGTTGTTGTCGACGGATGCTCATCTGAGCCCATGTCGACCAATGCCGGTGTTCCTCAGGGGTCTGTTCTCTCTGCAACTCTGTTCCTGCTGCATATTAACGATCTGCTGATGCCCGGTATCTATGGGTATGCAGATGACAGCACAGTTGTGGAGAGATACCTGCCGGATGCTCGGGCTAGTAGGGAATCAATCCGGTCCGAAAGAGAGGCCATGGTAGAGCGAAAGAGTGTTGCACTTTAGGCAGTCTCCGAATAGGGCAATGCCAATCTTGTAGCATTCAATGCCGCCAAAACGCAGGCGTGTCTTTTCACCGCCAAAAGGAGCCCGTTCATCTTGGCTCCTACTTTTTGGAATGTATCCTTGGAGTGTACCGACCGCCTTCAGCTTTTGGGTGTTGAGATTTCCTCGAACCTAAACTTTGGGCGGTTCATTGAGTCCAAGGCCAAGGTGGCTGCCAGAAAACTTGGTGTTATCGCAAAGGTCTGGCAGTACTTCACACCAGGGCAGCTTCTAATGTTGTACAAAGCACAGGTCCGTTTGTGTGTGGAGTACTGTAGCCACATTTGGGCTGGTGCTGCTAAGTGTCACCTGGCCACTTTGGATTCAGTGGAGAGGCGTGCGAAGAGGCTGAATGGTGACCTTGATTTAACTCGAGTTGGTCTCCAAAGCCTAGAGCACAGGCGTAGAGTAGCCAGCCTTTCGGTGTTCTATAGGATACATTTTGGGGAGTGTGCGAGGGAATTGCACGATTTAATTCCCCCATCTCCGTTCCACCATCGGACGACCCGTCGTACGGCGAATTTCCACCCTTATGTTGTTAACACCTCTACGATCCGGACGAAGCGTTTCGCCTCCTCCTTTATACCGCGTACATCGAGGGACTGGAATAATCTGCCGGCGGCGGTGTTTCCGTCGAACTACAATTTGAGTGTCTTCAAGGCTAGAGTGAATAGGCTCTTAATAAACTAGTGCGCTTTACCATCAATGAATGCGTCACTGCTTACCATCAGGCGGGATTGCGGTCAAGCGCTGGTTTATATTTTAATAACACAGTAAGTAACACAGTTTCTCGAAAACTTTAGCTAACTATAACTGTTAAAAGATAGTTTATATCTCTTTGAGAGACAAACGGTGGGAAGTTTAATAACAAGGTTCCGTTAACAGCCACAGGGTACGGAACCCTGTTATAAAACGAGTTCATTTATCACTGCGCTATTTTGTTTGGGTCATTCTGCATAAACTCGTGTTTTTGGCACCGACAGACTTTGAAGCCGACAGATAAAAAAGCAAAAATGAACAAAAATTATCAGAACGCTCTCAAACAGATTCGGGCGCCAAAACTCTTGTTGTCACTTATTTTGATTTCGACGTCTGTACTTTGTTAGTTTGTTTATAAAAATATTTTGTAGATATATAAGGACGGGTATGAACAGTTGTGTTGCGATATGTGCCGGGTACGATGCGCCAAATGTTGTTTTGTAGGAAGTTTGGCCGTGGAGGGTCTCCAGATCAATCTCCTTCTGGCGCAGCATCCTTGATCATATCGTTGGGTTTAACATTGCATCACCTAGCTCAACTGCCGTCCTCCTTCCTATTACTCAGTTTTTTGAGTGTATAGGCTCTTAATAAACTAACGCGTTTCACCATCAATGATTGCATCAGTGCTTACCATCAGGTGGGATAGCGGTGAAGTACTAGTTTATGTATTACTAATATATAAAGCTGAAGAGCTTGTTTGTTTGTTTGAACGCGCTAACCTCAAAATTACTAGTTTGAAAAACTCTTTTTGCGTTGGATAACCAGAACTCTTTTGGGATTAATATAAAATGTTCAAATAACTAACTCTACGTGAACGAAGTCGCAGGCGGCCGCTAGTAACTTATAAAAAAAATGTATTTCGTGCAGTTTCTTCTATAGGAGTGAACGTAACGTAACGTCAAAGAGGCTTTATTGGGAAACTTGTGTCTACAACTTTTAGTGTAGAAATTGCTGTCATCATCATTCTTATTCTTATCTCATTTCATTTGTGCTCGGCCCAATATATTTTTTTCTTCCATACTTCTGTATTAGACGTCATCTCCTTAACCCTAGATCCCTAATGTTGGTTGATAGTGACTAATATTTGACTCACTAGCTTTTCGAAAAACTCACCTAGGAGCGGGAGCATCTGATGTTACCTCCTCGCCTCCTGGCGGACGACTGCCTGGGGATAGCACTGTCGAGCGGTGGGGATAGAGCGACGCAGGTGGAGGGGCCGCACGATCGCGCACGCGGTGTGAGTCATTTTGACTCACATTAGGGTTCTAGGGTCGACATAGACTGCGAGAATTATAGTTTCACTACCAAACTTTTTCAAATAAACACATGATTTTGCAGATGTTCGTGCAAAGCTTATTTCTGATAGGTTTGGATGCAATTTAATATTCCAGGCTCGAGCTGCCTGTTTCAACCCATAAATGGATTTTCTGAGCAAACAGATTTTACCTTCAAATCACCCCCTTCATAAGAATATCATTATGCACATATTCCAACCATGGTTTCTTTGGTCTTCCTCTACTCTTATCATCATCATCATCATGTCAGTCACAGGAAGTCTACTGCTGGACATAGGCCTCCCCCAAGGCTTTCCAAAGAGACCAGTCGGACGCAGCCTGCATCCAGCGCTTCCCTGCGATTTTGATCAGTCAGTGTGTGTCCGTCGTTGCGCTTGCCGGAGTGTGTCGCCATTCAAGAACCTTTCTGCCCCATCGGTCATCGTGCTATTTCATGTATATAAATCGCTGGGTTATGTCAGCGACTTTTGTTCTTCTACGAATCTCCTTATTCTTGATTCGATCACGTAGAGAAACACCTAGCATAGCTCTGTCCATATCTCTCTGTGCGACGCTGGACTTTCTTATGAGGTCCATAGTGAGGGACTACGTTTCTGATCCATATGTCATCACCACTAACATACCTACATTGCTTACCGGCACCCCGTCGGCAAGATGAATTGGTGTTTAATATTGTAAATAAATAAATGTATAATTATTAATGGTAAATTATAATGTAAGAAATGTTTTAAAATGTAATATAAGAAAATAAAGAAAGAAAATAAGAAGATAAAGTGGGAAAAGAGCAGCCCAAAAAGAGAGCCAATGCCACAAAAAGCCAGTTAGTGGAAAAAAAAAAGAATTGGCGGATTACTAACTTGCTAACCAAGGATTCTTGCCACGCAAGAAGTAGGGACGACAACGCCATGTGATGACGGGTGTCTATTAAAAAAAAAAATACATTGCTTAAAGACTTTTGTCTTTAGGCACTGTGGTATTTTGGACGAGAAGACTTCCTGAACGCTGCTCAGCTGAGTCGGATTCGTCGAAACACCTCGTCCTTGAAGCCGGAACTCTCGATCTGGATCAGCTGTCCCAGATACACATACTAATCTTCAGCTTCAAGGATGGAGCTCCCAACATAAATCGGTGATGAAGCAACATGACATTCAACATGACCCTGCTCTTATAATCATTGATATTCATACTCAAGACTCTCCTCACCACACAGAGTAGATTTTTGTTAGTAGGGCTGCACGGTTATCGCAGCGGATAACAGCGCACGGAACAAATAGTTGGTCCAGGTCTGGCTGTTTGTGTATGAGAATTTTTATATTTGTAAACGCACCCACGATACAGGAGAAAATCCTAGTATGGGGCAACGTTTTTTTTTTAACCTGTTTTTAACTCACAAAACCCATATTTTTTGAAGTAGTTGTAATTGGTATGTTGTATCACTAACATGATTTAATTTTTTTATTATTCTTGAACGTCACTGGCTCACTGGTCTAGAGCTCACAAGCTCGCATCGGGAAAAGTGTGATTCGAGATTTACATCAAGAATTGTATACTTAAATATAACTAGTTAGAAAATTAGTTGGTTCATTGTACTGCTGCCCTTATTCAAATTTATTTGGGGTCAGCCCAACATTTCATTTTATTCCATACTCTATGAGGATGCCATCTCGAAACGTACCCTCTTTCTACTAACGATATATAATTCATACATTACACTCATAGTTTCTTTGGTCTTTCCCAACTGTTTTAGCCATTGACATTGATTGCGTCATTCAAGATGCCTAGATCATCTTAGGTCCCTTGACCTCAGACGGTCTAGGCCTTCTTAGATTCTTCTTAGGTCTTCTTAGATTGGAGAACAAGGAGCAGAAGGTAAACTATAATAATATAATACTTTAATAAAGCCAACGGCGGACGAATTCAAAAGCATTTAGTAGGCAGCTTCAATATTGTGATGTGGAGGAATGAGACGTGTAGGTATAGAAAAATATCAGTCTTGCACGTTAACATATTATGGCACTAAGGCGGAATCCTTTTTAGCTTTTAGAACTTTAAAACAATTAGCTGAAAACGAGAAAGATAGGTATCCCTTAGTGGCCAACATCGTATTAAAAAATATTTACGTTGACGATTTACTGGCAGGAAATAAATAAATACTGACATTGTGAACCGGACGCAATCTGAATTAAATGACATGTAAAAAGGTGCATTAAGGACATTCAGTTCGTACTGACGTATATTAAGAGGGGACGCTAGTGCCGAGGAATTTGGAAAATAGGTATTTGAAGAAACTATTGCCGTCGCGCTGCTTCCAACCTCTCCCGGTAAGGTGTGAAAAGGACAGTTGCAGCTCAGGCTGATTTTACCTACAAAAACGTTAACCAAAAGACGTTACGTATTCCGCTGTTTTCTTTTTCAAAACACGACAAATCTCAATTATTTTTATATCAAAATTTAGAGGAAATTCATTATTATTATTAATTTCTTTTTTGTCAAAAACTTATCACGTTTGTCTAATAGTCATCTGAACATCACGGTAAAAATGGGTTATTTTTCGCGATTTTGAAGTATCGTATTTTTTGACGTGACAACGTCTATTAAATTGGTACGGCGTGGAGTCATTCTCGAAAACACCGTAACGGCCGAATCTGACGCCCCACGGAGTCCACGCCTACTTTACCCCCACCCCTAGAGCGCCCGATGTGTAAACATGTAATAGACGTTGTCACGTTCAAATATCGGCAGTAGACGGAGTTCTACAGACAACCAATTTTTTTTATTAATTAAATTTATCATACGTGTATGGTCACGGTGTAAAACTGTAGAAAAAAAAATTGCTCTAAAAGCATTATTCACGAAGAAAACAGCGGAATACGTTTATATAGGAAAGCACCACTAGAGTTCCCTCTTAATACTCAAAACTCTCATAACAATATTATCCTCAATTCTCCGTAACATACAGTATGTTAAGAAAACCCTGTCCGACCCATAAGGATAATAAAGGTTAGGTAAACACAGGACCAAATATAATAAAAAAAATTACGTAATCATAGTACCAATACAAATGAATTTTGAAATAATCTTTTTTTCCCGCGAAAAAAATCCCACTACCCCGAAATTTGGTAATTTTTAAAAAGTGACAACACCGGTGTTATTATGAGCGAATAGCGATGCGACCACGTGCCGTGTGCCTTGCCGCCCGCCGCCCGCGGAAGGGTGCATAACGCACATTTATTAAGTTACCTCTTTTTGCGAAATAATATTTATTTTTTTAGGGAGATTTTTTAAGTTTAGCCCGGTTTTGTATGCATTAGTAGAATCAGTTATCGATACTTAACATCACCTTGACGGGTCGCATAGGGTTTTCTTAACATACTGTATACTATAACATTCGATTTCAACACAACATTTCAGCTACCGGTGCCACTTTGAGACTTTCCCTTCTCTCTTCTACTCATTTCTTATTTAACCCATTCGTGTAACACAAAATATTCCTCTTAGCATTCTCGGCTCAGCGACATGCAACTGCCTTTTATTCATACCTTTTGTGGCGCGACATTTTGATCCATAAAATCTTTTCATTTCTATGGTTTTACTAGCTACCGATACGTTTCATTTTAAATATTTTGTGTATGAATAAGGTACACGTTCTAAATGATGGTAGTATCCACTTAAAATTCCCTGGTTACCTTGTTGCTAACTACACTAATTGCTTGGACAAAAAGGTATAGTTAGTACTACATAATAAGTTAACTGTAATAACATTTTAAATACTACACAATAACGCAACTGGAAGTACAGTAAAATAGTACAGGTAATATTAAAACGACTGACCGTCCATTACAGAATATTAAATAAAAAAAAACAGCGTTCTTGAATGGTGTATTTTTTTATTATGCAACTTTTTTTCTATTTAATCTTTTTTTAAAAAAGATTCATGCCCTCCTTTCATTTTTAGCTTCATTTCTTTTTTATTATAGTGGCACTATTATTAAAGACTATTGAAGTAAAGTAGTATTACTATACTAGAATTAAAATTTCAAGTGTGTACCACACTTGAAATTTTCTGTACTGCGTAATTACGGTTTATCAGATACAGCCAAGAGTAGCCATCCTGTCGGTATTCTATGGGACGCATTTTGGAGAATTACATAATAGGGTAGTTGACTAAAAAAACTAATTTGTCCGTCAGTCAGAGTGCGTTGAAAACTCGCGGCGAACCTCCTCGCCGGATTGTCGCAAAAGAGGTTCGCCGCCTGCGTGTATCCACCCTTATTTTGTTGACACCACTACGATACTATACTGCGTAAATCGAGGGACTGTAACAATTTGCCAACGGCAGTGTTTTCGTGTGACTACAATTTAAGTGTCTTCTAGGCTAGAGTGAATAGGCTCGTAATAAACTGTCGCACTTTACCATCAATGATTGCGTCACTGCTAAAAATCAGGCGGGATTGCGGTCAAGTACTAGTTTATAATTACATATTATATATAAAAGCCCTATGACAGACAGAAGGTCGAAAAACACACGGCGGCGCCTTAATAATAGGATTCCATTTGAATGGGGAACCCTAAAACCTACCATATAAAAATATGGCAGGAGAAGGATCTCCTAAAAGATAATGACCCCACCCTATGAAAATTTAATTCATATCAAAAGTTAAAGGCAAAGGTAAAACGCTATGTCGTGAACATAAAACGAACCGTTAATACCAGAATAATTCGGTGAGAGTGTTAAGGCCTGAGTTATCCTCGCCAATAATACTATCTTTGTAAAGTTTGTATTAAGGTTGGCTAAGGGTAGGCGTACGGTCCAGGGGCGACAGACTTGGGCACATGTGTCGCCCCCAAATATCTGGAACCGAGGCGGCGGCGCGAAAAGTTATTACATACACATAACTCCCTCCCCCCCTGACGAGAGGAGGCCCACGGTGGCGGGCCAGCACCAATCGAGGAAAGTGTTCGTTCTCGCAACCCCCGATGTAGGTCTGAGATGGAACACAGGGGTGGTTTTTAGTCAGTAATAGTCTGACAGACCCCGTCGCTCGCCCCAGCGGCGGACATCCATGAGGATAAAAAAAATAGGTAGGCATAGGTAACATTTATTGGGGTGAGCGATAATAGTGAGATTTTGGTTAATTTGCATCCCCTAAATAAACAATAAAACTCAGATTTAAAACCATTTGCACTTACATTATCAGGCATTTGATGTTTCCTGGGAGATAAAAATATAGCCTAAGACCACGCCCCGTAATTGTGATTTGGATTGCGTAATATACATTAAACCTCCGACCGAAGGATATTAAAGAAATACTTATTCTATTGTTTTACAGCTTTGTGAAATTCATCTAATTATCTACAAAAACACCGCAATAAATGTTGTTCAACTATCAAAAGGGAAGACGTTGCAATTGCAAATATGTTACAAATATATAATTTCTCTGTTGTCACATTTAATTGAAAACCATTTTAACAAATTATTCGGATGAAATCCTGTCCTGTCATGTCATGTCAAGCATTTGTATGAAAAAAATAATCTATGCCTATACCACCGAAACTAATGCTTGTTTAAAAAAGCGGTGATCTCTTTTGATGGCTCGCTGTCATGCAACTGATGAGAGTGGCAGAAAATTAAATATTTATATTCACACTAGTGCCTCAAAAGATAATCACGTTTCTATTTCGTATTAACACCCTTGACACACAAAGAAGAGAAAACTTATCGACTTGACTTCATTCATCATCGTCATCATCAACTTTTTATCGTTCCACTGCTGGGCACCGGTTTACTCTCGTACAGAAAAGGATTGAGCGTAATCACCACGCTTGCTCAATGCGTGTTGGCGATTTCAGACTTGAAAGTCCAGGTTTCCTCAAGATGTTTTCCTTCACCTTTTAATCAGTCATTGGTGTCTAAGATATACTTACTTTGATTTGATTTGATTTGATTTGACTATTGACTTTATTGCCATTTGCATTCAAATTACACGACACAGTATTAAAACATTTAACTAGCAAGGACTTCATTATAATAATATATCAGCATAAGAAGATGCCCGGTATCTATGGGTATGCAGATGACAGTACAGTTGTGGAGAGATACCTGACGGAAGCTCGGGCTAGTAAGGAATCAATCCGGTCCGAAAAAGAGGCTATGGTAGAGCGTACGAGTGCTGCACTACAGGCAGTCTCCGAATGGGGCGAAGCCAATCTTGTAGCATTCATTCCAAAACACAGGCTTGTCTTTTTACCGCCAAAAGGAGCCCGTTCACCTTGGCTCCTACTTTTCAGAATATATCCTTTAAGTGCATCGACCGCCTTCAGCTTTTGGGAGTTGAGATTTCCTCGAACCTTAACTTTGGAAGGTTCATTGAGTCCAAGGCCAAGGTGGCTGCCAGAAAACTTGGCGTCATCACAAAAGTTCGGTGGTATTTCACACCAAGGCAGCTTCTAATGTTGTACAAAGCACAGGTCCGCTCGTGTGTGGAGTACTGCAGCCGCAGGATGCATTCTTTTGAGTGTGCAAGGGAATTGCATGATTTAATCCCCCATCTTCGTTCCACCATCAGACAAGTACGAGACCAACTGTCGTACGGCAAGTTTCCACCCATACGTTGTTGACACCACTGCGATCCGGACGAAGCGTTTCGCTTCCTCTTTTATACCACGTACATCGAGGGACTGGAACAATTTGCCAGCGACGGTGTTTCCGTCAAACTACAATTTGATTGTCTTCAAGGCTAGAGTGAATAGGCTCTTAATAAACTAGCGTGCTTTACCATCGACGACCGCGTCTCTGCTTACCATCAGGCGGGATTGCGGTCAGGCCCTAGTTTATAATTTATATAAAAAAAATCGTTAAGTCTATAAATCAGTAGATAAAATTGATTGTTGAATTTTTCGAATGGTTAAATCTAGAAGACCTTTGTGTTTTCTGGTTTCACCTGTGAAATAACACTTAAAATTCAAATTGAAAATATTTAATGTGTGTTTGTGTTCTTTAAACACTTTATACTATTTATTACACTTAATACGACTCACAATGGGTGGTCGCCAAGTGAAACAAATTATTCCCAACTATTTTTTATATATTCTTAAGCCTTAAATTATTACTACATAGATTATCTTTAGTGAAAATTAATTATAACTTAGCACAAAAAGTGCAATTCGTGGTGACGGAATACTAGGAAATATTTTAATAACATAACATAAATTTTGCTTATAAATATTATATAGATGTATGTTGTGCTTGAGAGTCAGTAGGGAATTTGTTATCGTCGCAAAACTTATTCTGATCAAGATTCATACTGCTTTTCTACAAATTTTAGAAAGCCTAAGAACTGTCTTAGTTTCATTTTTAAGTTGGTTCTTAGTTTAGATTTCGTCTTAAGCTCAGGAAAATCTCTGCCCCGCTAGCCTATCTTAGTCACTTCCTTATAACCCCTAATTGAGACAACGGACCGCAAAATACAATCCCTTTGACACAATTAACGTTATAATTATTCGGTGTTGTTAGTATACGAGTTTATATGGCACAAAAGTTGATAATTATAACTAATACAATACGTTGTTCGAATGTTGTGTTACAACTGTGTTGACAACAAGAATTAGCCATACATGTAAAATTACATGTTAAAACGATTTGAATTTATATATTTTGACACTTTTGGACTAAATCATTTAATATGATAAATTATCAATATCATTACAATCATAGCAAAATGTTCCTATTGCTGCTTTTTTTTTATAAATTATAAAGTAGTGCTTGAACGCAATCCTGCCTGGTGGTAAGCAGTGATGCAATCGTTGATGGTAAAGCGCGCTAGTTTATTAAGAGCCTTCACTCTTGCCTTGAAGACACTCAGATTCTAGTTCGACGCAAATACTGTCCCAATTATGTAGTCGTGGTGGCCTAGTGGTTATAACACCAGCCTCTCAAGTATGAGTGCGCGGGTTCGATTCCAGGTCAGGCAAGTACCAATGTAACTTTTCTAAAGTTATATGTACTTTCTAAGTATATCTCGGACACCATTGACTGAAGGTGAAGGAAAACATCTTGAGGAAACCTGGACTTTATAAGTCTGAAATCGCCAACCCGCATTGAGCAAGCGTGGTGATTACGCTCAACCCTTCTCTGTATGAGAGGAGACCTGTGCCCTGCAGTGGGACGATAAAAAAAAAGGTTGATGATGATGATGATGACTGTCCCAATTTGTTCCTGTTTGTTAATAATTGTTCCCGTGACAGCCTCCGTGGCGTAGCGGTAGCGAACGCGGCCGTTGCGCAAGGAGGCGCGGGTTGATCCCCGCACAGTGCAAATATTTGTAAGCATGAATATGAATATTTGCACTGGTCTGGTCGTGCCTCGGAAAGCACGTTAAGCCGTTGGTCCCGGTTGCCTAACGAACATCTAGTGGCAGTCGTTACGGGTTGTTGGAGCCCTCAAAAGTCCAACAATTGGGCTAACTGGACTGCTTTGATATCGCCTTCGGGTTGTAGAGGTCAGACGGCAGTCGCTTCACGGAAAATATCGAAGTTTAGCCAAAATCAGCAGGTAGACTGGTAAAAGCGGACCCCAGACTCCAAAGCTGAAAAGCTACGGATGCGACTGGAATTAACGCGGAGATGATGATGATGATGATGTTAATAATTGTTCCAGTCCCTCGATGTACGCGATATAAAAGAAGAGGCGAAACGCTTCTTTCGGATCGTAGTGGTGTCAACAACGTAAGGGTGGAAACTCGCCGTACGACGGGTCGTCCGATGATGGACTGATAATACTATTACGAGGCCAATGTGGGCTGGTAGATGTCATATGTCTTCAAATTTTGATACGCCAGTGTCCTCACAATGTTATCGTTCACCCTTTTGATATAGAAGATAAAGACAAACATTAAAAAGTAAAAAATAGTAATAATAAAATAAAGTAAATTGTGATAAAGCAAATTTATGTAGAAATGTAGCAGGAATGTGTGCCTCCCGGCTGCGCCAAAAAGGCCCAGTTCAGCAAAAATGTCAGACAACTAGTGCCTGATGCTGTTTTTCAACAGAATCTTATGAGTGAAGTGACGAATGTAAAACAGTTGTACACAGCAACGTGACTTGTGTATGCAAAACAAAAAGGATAAAGAAAATAAAAACATAAATAAAATGTAATAATAATAATAATAATAAATCATGTCCAGTTGCATTCTCGAAGAGAGATGCAGCTTCAATCCCCAATATCCATTCTTCCAAACTGTGCCATATAGCTGTATTTTTGCTCTCGATGCATGGATCAACTCTACTCTAAGAATGGCAACACAGACAACGTCAACGGAACACATTCAAATAATTTACCAATATAATATTTAATAAATTAATTAATAGTTCTTTGTGCACATATATATATATACCCACTGTGAATCTCAAACAGTAACAAATAATATACATACGATAAAAATAATTGCGAAAATAAATACAATGGACAAACTAGAAAATTCAAAACAGTCAAGACAGGATGACAGAACATGTCACCTAACAACAAGAAATAGAAATTTGGAAATTTAAAAATGTGAAAATATGTTGACAAGATCTGCCGCAAGACAACGTGCACGCCCAACATCTCCGGACTCGTTGCTCAGCTCCGCCTCGCCGCCGCCGGTCTCCAGCCCCACTGTAAGCGCTGTGACGACCCCGGCCGCGGCAGTTGCGTCGAGCTCGAGCGACGAGTACTTCTCTCCGCCGACGACGCCACCACCTGTTCGCCGACGGGGAGGACGCCGGCCGCCGGACCGCTTAGGACCTCGAGGCCCATCGGCTTCTGACAGGGTCCCAGCTCCCGGCGGAAGTGTGCAGCGCATGAGATGGACACAATCCATCAACGAAAATGTCATGCGCTCATACTATGGGGCTACAGAGGGAGGAAACAACCTGACCGCGTACCGTGTTCGAATGCTCTCTCTGTTTCAGGTGCTTGAACCAGCTGTCAACGTTTCGGCACAACGACTGTCGGATCAGGTACGGGTTATCCAGCGTAATCATATGTTGGATGATACTGTGCTTGATCGCCTGCGAAAAGAAATGCAGAGTAGCCGTGTCATCACTCACCAGTCGCAGACTGCGGAGGTACCACCGCAGTCCACAAACTATGCTGACGAGGGGAGTAATGATAGGGCTACAAATGTAAGTACCCAGTGCAATGAGGAATTAAGGAATGCTTTGGAGGCTGCGATTCAGGAATACCGTTACATGTCTGCAGAAATTAGACCACGCCTGCCACGTTTGCCCATGCATAACAGAAATAGGGCACTGATGGCTGCTCTGGATGCGCAGTTATCAAATTATTTTGATACCTGCGAGGACCTCACTGGTACTCATTCAATCCTGTACTGCGCAGCTGTAGCAGCTTGTCGTGTAGCTCATGTCAAATTTCACAGTGACTCCAGAGCTACACGACCGAAACCAGTAGTACCAGCTTGGCAGCACAGGATTGAACGTCGTATTGGTGGGGCCAGAGCACTCATCGGTAAACTAATCTGCTTCAGGGAGGGTAATACTCGTCCTAGAGTGATGCGCTTTGTGAGGCGGGCATTCTCAGGTACTAATACCAGCCCTGACAATTATATGGCCCGTGTCACGGAGCGCATCGACTTCCTGAAGCAGAAAGTGTATGCATGGGCGAACCGTATTCGTCGATATAAACGACGAGTAGAACGTTACACTCAGAATCGCACCTTCCAAAGCAATCAAAGGTGGGTTTATAGGGACTGGGAACGACCAGAACAAGGTGTGGCTGACACGTGCCTACCAGATGATGATGCCATGTGTTCATTCTGGCGCAGTATCTGGTCGGTGCCTGTCAGTCACACTGAAGGTGACTGGGCTCGGGATGTCGAGCGAGCCTGCGATCCAATACCTGAAATGGGGGCTATTACCATCTGCCCCCAAGATGTAGCTCGTGCAGTCCGTCCGTTACCTAACTGGAAATCTCCAGGACCGGACGGGCTGCATAACTTTTGGATAAAATGGTTTCCAAGGTCGCACGCTCGCTTGGCATCTCAATTCCAGACTGCTTTAGTGTCTGGTTCGTTACCTCAGTTCCTAACTACTGGAATAACCCACCTGCTCCATAAATCAGGTAGCGCCGCGGAACCCAAAAATTATAGACCGATCACCTGTTTACCGACGGTCTATAAAGTTCTTACATCCATTTTGAAAACTAAAATTATCAAACATATTGACAGCAACGCCATCATGTCTGCCTCTCAAAATGGATGTAGGAGCGGGTCCCGCGGTACTAAGGAGCTACTCCTCATTGATGTGGCCATTAGCCAACAAGTTCGTCGTTCCCGAAAGGATCTTTCGACATGTTGGATAGATTATAAGAAGGCCTATGACTCAGTGCCACATACATGGCTCATGCGGGTGCTGGAGTTGTATAAAGTGGATACAACTCTACGCACCTTCCTGATGACGTGTATGAGGCAATGGAGGACAGTCCTTCGCTATCCAGGATGTCGAAATATTCTGAGGAATAGCGAACCGATAAGGATCGAGCGAGGAATATTTCAGGGCGACAGTTTGAGTCCGCTTTGGTTTTGCTTAGCATTGAATCCTCTAAGCACACTATTGGAGGATTCAGGTCTAGGCTATCGGTTGAGGAGAGGTGGTCAGGTTATATCGCACCTCCTTTACATGGATGACCTGAAACTTTTTGCTCCCAACAATTCACAACTGAAGGAGCTACTGAAAATTACTGAAACTTTCAGTAGCTCCATCAGGATGGAATTTGGTGTGGACAAATGTGCAGTCATGCATGTAAAGCGAGGAGAGATTGTGGAACCCGTGGGAACCCAACTCACGAGTTCCATAAACCTTAGAGCCCTCTCCGCATCCGAAACCTATAAGTATTTGGGTATGGCGGAAGCGTTGGGTATCAATGTTACTGACATGAAGCAATCGTTGAAGGAACGCTTCTTTGGCCGCCTGAAAAAAGTACTTAATAGTCTTCTATCAGGCGGAAACAAGGTGCGCGCTTTCAACGGTTGGGTCATGCCGGTATTGATGTACTCTTTCGGCATACTCAAATGGACTCAAACCGAACTTGACGCCCTGGATCAGAGGGTCCGTACGCTGCTGACTGCAAATCGATTGCATCACCCACGATCATCGGTTATGAGGCTGTATATCCCGCGAAAATGTGGAGGTCGTGGCTTTTTAAACGCTAAGACCCTCCACAATCGCGAGATATGCAGTCTCAGGGAATATTTTCTAGAAACCGACGTGGGGATGCATCGAGATGTGGTCGCGGTTGACAAGGGCCTCACTCCGCTCTCCTTGGCTAAAGAGAACTGGCGTAAACCAGTAGTGCTTGACACCAATGACCGCATGGAGGTGTGGAAGAGCAAAGAGCTTCACGGACGCTTTTTCAGAGCCCTACACGGGCCTGATGTAGATTTGCAAGCGTCCGTAGCCTGGCTACGATTCGGTGACCTTTTTGGGGAAACCGAAGGTTTTGTATGTGCAATTATGGACGAAGTTATGATGACGAACAATTACCGGAGATTTATTGTGAAAGACGGCACAGTTGACATCTGTCGGGCATGTCACCGGCCGGGGGAATCAATAAGACATATTATCTCCGGGTGTTCTCGTCTAGCTAACGGAGAGTACTTGCATAGACATAACCTTGTAGCCAGGATAATTCATCAGCAACTTGCTCTCAAATACAACCTTGTGGAATCGGAGGTGCCGTACTACAGGTATATGCCCGACCCAGTTCTCGAAAATGGCCATATCACATTGTACTGGGATCGATCCATCATCACTGACAGGACTATTGTTGCCAATAAGCCTGATATAGTGATGGTGGATCGATCAGAGCGGCGTGCAATGATTGTTGACATAACCATCCCGCATGATGAGAACCTCGTGAAAGCCGAGAAAGATAAACAAATTAAGTATCTTGACTTGGTTCACGAGGTTGTCGACATGTGGGAGGTGGATTCAGCAGTCATTGTGCCGATAGTCGTGACAGCCAATGGCTTAATAGCCAAGAGCCTCGACCAACACCTCAGGAGGCTCTCGTTAGGCAGCTGGATCAAAGGCTTGATTCAGAAAGCTGTACTTCTGGACACGGCTCGCATTGTCAGGAAGTTCCTCTCTCTGGAGCCCTGACCGCCGGTAGCTTGGACCCTGTTCCCGATGCCGGTGGGCTACTATTTTTTATATTTTTAAATGTTTTTTATGTATTATTTATATAGAAATATTTAAAAATGTAATTTATATGTGTATACAACGAAATAAAGGATAATAATAATAATAAAATTATAGACCGATCACTTGTTTACCAACGGTCTATAAAGTTCTTACATCCATTTTGAAAACTAAAATAAACAATCATCTTGACAGTAACTCCATCATGTCTGTCTCTCAAAATGGATGTAGGAGCGGGTCCCGTGGTACTAAGGAGCTACTCCTCATAGACATGGCCATCAGCCAACAGGTTCGTCGATCCCGCAAGGATCTCTCCACCTGCTGGATAGATTATAAGAAGGCCTACGATTCGGTGCCACATACATGGCTTATGAGGGTGCTGGAGTTGTACAAGATAAATGCAACTCTACGCACTTTCCTTAAGTCGTGTATGGGGCAATGGAAGACAGTCCTTCGCTATCCAGGGAGTCGACAGATCCAGGGGAATGATGAACCTGTATGGATTAAGCGGGGAATATTCCAGGGCGACAGTCTGAGTCCACTATGGTTCTGCTTAGCTCTGAATCCCCTAAGCACACTGCTGGAGGATTCAGGTCTGGGTTATCGATTGAAGAGAGGTGGTCAGGTCATATCTCACCTCCTCTACATGGATGATTTGAAACTCATTGCCCCCAATAAATTGCATCTGATGAAGCTACTGAATGTAACAGAAACTTTTAGTAGTGGCATCAAAATGGAATTTGGTGTGGATAAATGTGCAGTCATGCATGTAAAGCGAGGGCAGATCATGGAATCCGAGGGAATTACACTCCCGGATTCCATACACCTTAGATCCCTCTCCTCAATCGAGAGCTATAAATATTTGGGTATGTCGGAAGCGTTAGGTATCAACGATGCTGACATGAAGCAATCGTTGAAGGAGCGCTTCTTTGGTCGCCTGAGGAAGGTACTAAATAGTCTTCTTTCGGGCGGAAATAAGGTGCGCGCCTTCAACGGGTGGGTCATGCCGGTTTTGATGTAATCTTTCGGCATACTTAAATAGACTCAGACCGAACTCGATGCCCTGGATAGAAGGGTCCGTACACTGCTGACAGCAAACAGGATGCATCACCCACGATCATCGGTGATGAGACTGTATATTCCGCGGAAGTGCGGGGGTCGAGGCTTTTTAAATGCGAAGACCCTCCACAACCGAGAGGTATGCAGTCTCAGAGAACATTTTTTAAACATCGTAGTGGGTATGCATCATGATGTGGTCACAGTAGACAAGGGGCTTACCCCGCTATCCATGGCGAAAGAGAACTGGCACAAGCCTATAATACTTACCACAGATGACCGCAAGATGGTATGGCAAAGCAAGGAGCTTCACGGGCGATTTTATCGGGCTCTTCATGAGCCCGATGTTGATTTTTTAGCTTCCGTATCCTGGCTACGATTCGGTGACCTTTTCGGGGAAACTGAAGGTTTCGTCTGTGCAATTATGGACGAAGTTATCTTGACGAATAACTACCGGAGATATATTATGAAGGACGGGACGATTGACGTGTGTCGGGCATGTCACTAGCCGGGTGAGTTCATCAGACACATTATCTCTGGTTGCTCTCGTTTAGCTAACGGCGAGTATTTGCACAGACATAACCAATTAGCTAGGATTATCCACCAGCAACTTGCTTTGAAATATAAACTTGTGGATTCTGAGGTACCGTATTATAAGTATGTGCCCGACCCAGTTCTTGAAAATGGCCATGTCACGTTATACTGGGATCGATCTATCATTACTGACAGGACTATTGTTGCCAATAAGCCTGATATAGTGGTGATAGATCGATTAGCGCGCCTCGCAATGATTGTCGATGTTACCATTCCACATGACGGGAATCTCGTGAAAGCTGAGAAAGAGAAACAAATTAAATATCTCGACTTGGCGCACGAGGTTGTCGACATGTGGAATGTGAACTCGGCAGTCATTGTACCGATTGTCGTATCGGCCAATGGTTTGATAGCCAAGAGCCTCGACCAACATCTATTGAGGCTCTCGTTAGGCAGTTGGATCAAAGGCCAGATTCAAAAGGCAGTACTCCTCGATACGGCCCGCATCGTGAGGAGGTTTCTGTCTCTGGAGCTCTAACCACCGGTAGCTTGGACCCCGCTCCCGCCATCGGTGGAACACTATTTTTTATATTTTTAAATGTTTTTATGTTTTTTTATAAATAATTAAAAATGTAAATGAATATGTATATGTATAAAAATAAACGAAATAATAATAATAATATAGCCTTTTATTCAGATCTTAATGTTTACAATAAATTTATATATCTAAAACTACACATGCTTTTTAACTAAATAAACTACTTAAACTAATATCTGTGCCTTGGTTATCATCGCTAGATCTGTTTGCCAGTCGGCAAAGGCCTCCTCCAATCCTAGTATTGCATTTTCTCCTGGGCGTCTGGCTCCAATTTGTCCATTGAAGTCTCCCATTACTATCAAATTTTTATGGGCGTGTTTTTGAATTGCTTCATTTAAATCATGGTAGAAAGTATTAATAGTTTCTAAATTAGATTGCTCTGTAGGTGAATAAACTTGTACAATCGACCATGAGTTATTGTATCCTGGTAGTTTCACGTTCATAATAGCTATGCGTTCGGAGATTCCTATAAATTCTTCTACATACTTCTTTATGTTTTCCTTGGTAATAAATCCTACTCCATATTGGCCCTGTGTCTCTCCTATCTGGTACAGTAAGTAGTCAGGATGAGAAGTAATACTTTCACCCATTCTTCTCACTTCGCTCATGCCCAGAATGTCCCATTTGATTTGTTGTAATGCGTACGTTAGTTCCGTTAGGTTTTCTTCCTTTCTCAGGGTAAGTACATTTAGGGTTGCGATATATATTACTGATTTTTGGTGGTTGCTATTTTTTGATCTTGGAGGGTTGTGGTCGCTTTCCCCCACGAGGACCAGTCGGCTTGGGGGAGCTTGTTGTTTTTTCGTTTCCTTTGTGACGGTTTTTTTGGTTGGTTGGGCTTTCCGTTTTCCTTTCTTTAGTTGCTATTGGTTTTTATTAGTATTGGGCATACTCGAAAAAGAGCTGGATCTAGATCTCATTATGTCAAAAGCATTTGCTCTGTCTGACTTGATCGTATTTAAGGTTTGTTGCTTTTTTGGCGGATTTTTATAGGAAGAAGGTGAAACTGATGATTCTCTTTTTCTTTTTTCTTGGCTAATGTTGTTCTCTTTGACTATTAGTTTATCATATTTCAAGTACGCTGTATTTCCCTTTTTTCTCTCTTCTTTCAACTTTTCTTGCAGCTCTTTCCTTTTTCCCAGTACTTCCTTCGAGTAGTCCTCAGTAATGTAAATTGCTTTGAGTTTCTTTTTATTTCTCAAAATTTCGTTCTTCTTCCAATTATTTAAAAACGAACACAATACTGGTCTAGGTTTGCTGCTGTCCGTCTGTCTTTCCCCTAAGCGATGAATTTTATTGACTTCGTGCTCTTCTATGTTAGTATTCATATCTTGAATAAAAATCTCTTTTAGCTTTTGTATTAGTTCGTAAGAGGATTTTTCTTTTTCTTCCAAGCCGAATATTACAATATTGTTACTCCTTTCGACTCTCTTCAAATACTCTAACTCTTTTTCTAATTTTTCAACTTTTGTTTTCAGGTTTTTATTTTCTTCTACAATGGGGATTAATTTTTCATCCATCTTGTCCATAATACTTTTTGTTATAGAATTCTTTAATTCCTCATTTTGATTTTGCATCTCGATCTTCATTTTGTCAAATAATAATTGAAATTGACTTTCCATTGTGTGTGTTCAGGTTTTGCGTATGCGTGTAACGGAACGCGATGGTAGAAAATGGTAGGAATATTTTTGTCAGTTGGCAACACTGAATGGAATGTCAGGCTCGCTGACGTTTGACGTACAAGTGTCCCTTTGTGACTCTCTTTGTAGATGAATTGAGTGTTTTAATTTTCCTAACCTGAAATTGTTGAATACGTTGATCTTGAAAGTACTCGATGGATTCCAGTAATTATGCCTCACTCGTTGGATATAATCACTTCTTGATGGCTCTTCTAGTGTTCGAGACGGGAATTACCAGTCGGAGATTGTGTTTACTATTTTATTTCACGTAAATTATATCGCAGGTGATCACTATGATGTTGACAGTTCAAGTGCCGGAAACGGAAAAACTAAATAAAATGTAATAAAATAAATTTATGTTATATAAAACAATGACGTATTTATATGTATAAAAATGTGATTATGAGTAGTAAAATAGAAACAAAACTATACCAGTAAATAAATAAATAATTTAATGGAACACAATTTTATAATAAACGAAGCCCAAAAAAAAAAGAAACATGTAACGTCGTAAAAAAAAACAAAACATATCAGTGGTGATTAAATTACTTAAAGTAAAGCGCTGGTGGAGGCTCCTAGGTGTTTAAAATAATTTAAAATAGTCAACAGTACAACAGTATGCATCTGGATTGAGTCCAGATGATGATGTACAGACGAGGGCACATCGGGTTGCTACGGTTAGTCAGATTTCCTTATTAGATTTTCAAATTTATCTCTAAAGCATTAAGGCTCAAGGTTGATTGGGAATATCTGACAATTTGGGGTGGCTTGACCTGCTGTCGTTCATACATCATCAGCTGGTCTGCATTCGAATCAACGATCGACAACTCTTAAGTCGTGGTAATTATCACTAGACCACCACTGCTCTCTGTAAATGATTGCGCTACAGATACAGACTATTTTTAATGTTTACCACAGATACAAATTATCTATACTAATATATAAAGCTGAAGAGTTTGTTTGTTTGTTTCAACGCGCTAATCTCAGGAACTACTGGTCCGATTTGTTCTTTTTGTGTTGGATAGCCCATTAATCCAAGAAGGCTTTAGGCTATATAACATCATGCTACGAGAAATAGGAGCGGAGCACAATTAACTCCACGCGAACGAAGTCGCTGGCGGCCGCTAGCTTTCAATATTTACCACAGATACAAAATATTTTTAACAATTAAAACAGATATAAACTATTTTTAACATTAACCATAGACACAACATGTTTATTTTATTTTAGTTCTTTGAGTTCGAGCTCAATAATTAAAGATATTCAATACATACAAAAAAATTGTGTTCTTATGAAACTGGTAGTGTCGCTATTAGGTTAGGTCGGTTCAATATCGAGGGAAAACAGAACACGAAAACTAAACTTACAATAAAAATACTCAATACAATTTAAAAAAACGTCCATATGCGACATGTTTTGGTATTGGCAAATAAATGAAAACCTTTTTAGAAGTTTTATTTAGAACGGGCACCTCCCGCTGATCTAGAATCATGAAAGCTCCAGCAAAAATAATGGAAAATTCAGTAAATATGTTTTTCGTAGACTTTTCACATAAAAAAAAAACGTTATAAACTAGTGCTGCTTGACCGCGGTCAAGTACTCACGTGTATTTGTGATGACAAACTCACATTTGAAGTTGATGTATCGGTGTATGAGAGAACATTTTTTTTACCTAAAAAGTTTGTATTCATTCCAAATTCAGAAGAACCCCGTGTGGCCTGATACGCAATTGGACGGTTTTATGTAAACTTTAAAACCGTATTTCAACCAATTTTCTCAGCGTTAATCCCAGTCGCATCCGAAGCCTTTTCAGCTTTGGAGTCTAAGGTCCGCTGTACCATTAATAGTCTAAACTTCGACATTTTCCGTGAAGCGACTGCCGTCTGTCCTCCACAACCGGAAGGTGATATTGAAGCATTGCAGTTAGACCAATTCTTGGACTTTTGAGGGCTCCAGCAACTCGTTAGGACTGCCATTAGATATTCGTATGACAACCGGAACCAACGGCTTCATGTGCTTTCCGAGGCACGACCAGACCAATGCAAGTATTCATATTCATGCATACAAATATTTGCACTGAGCGGGGATTGAACCCGCGCCTCCTTGAAAATACATGACTATGATAACACTGTAATTGTCTCGTTAGTATATTTTTTATGGAATTCTATCGGAAGGCCTTTCATGTTTTGGTTAAACGTGTCCGGGACACGTACATAATTAAATTTCTTCAAGCAACGGCTCAATTTAGTTTTCCCAGAACATGTAATATGATCCGAATGAGATACTTCGCTTTTAAATTACACATGAAATCACCTTGTTTAGCAAAAGGTCGGAGCCATTTTTAGTGCCCACCTACTTCCTGTGTTAGTACACAAGGCTACAGCTAAATCAAATGGGTTGGCAAGAGGTTAAGGACCGTCTAGTTTTGTTGGTTTTACCAAGGGTATATTTGTGTATTAGGGCCTCGTGGTTAAATCGTCAGTCGTATGGCCTAATCTAAGGATAAGCTACAGGTCGGTTCAAAGACTTATAACCATCCATCATACATACATAGATACTACTTGACGCTTTATAAAACTGTTGGAGACAGCTGTCATTATTATACTTCTGACAGTCAGTTCCGGCAGTCGGAATACTAAAACAATCTAATAAACAGTCTTAACAAAGGTTATCGCGGTACCCAGTAACAGTGTTTTAGAGGTCAAACAGATAGTCGTCCGTGTAAAATTCTGCTGCACCCGGTTGGACTAGAAGCAGATCCCAAAATGCCGTTTTTTTTTGTTTTGGATGGTAAATCATCAAATGAAGAGGTTATTTAGAGGCCCACTCTGGAGCGGAAGAGCGTGTTAGACTTTTACTAACTAAAATCCCCGTGTTCCTTCATTTGCCTGTGCGCAAGGGCTACTGTTTCTTTTTTAACCAACTCGCAACCCTGGCCCGGGAGGCATCGATCCTCGTGGAACCCGTCACGATGTGCTGACATCTCTTTGAGACGCGCGTGAAACACAAACCTGTCTGGTGTATGATTCCCACTGCCTCATGCGCTCCGCCTCCTCCTTTGCCAGCACCACTGCTTTGCAAAAGGAGGTGACGGCTTGCCATGCATTCTCGCTCCAGACCATGGCCTGGACCAAGGTCGATGGCAAGAGATCTCGAGGCTACAAAGACACGGCAGTGCTCCACCCAAGCCACGCAGACAGCTCAGCATCCCAACATGCTCGGCGATCGTTATAGCCCATTTAAGTTTGTCGATCTGAATTCTCTAACACAGAGATTCCCAAATATGTATTTTGGAAAAAGCTAGGCAGAATGATTGATTTGAAAGACTGATTGACGGGCGGGTGAACGGACAACGAAGTAATCTCATAAGGGTACCGTTTTTCCTCTTGAGGCACAGAACTCCAAAAAATATCCTCGGTTTTTCAGGTTTCACAACCAATTTCATTATTAATCTCTGAATTTAAATAAAGACGCCGAAATTCACAATAAACAAAAGAGAGGTGTTAACATAAGCCGCAAATAGGCAAACGGTTTCTCAGATTTTATTCTTTATTCAAAGAAGATATTTCCATTGTGATAAGTAAGCCTGGTTCGAAATGAAGGAATAAATCATTTTTCCACATCTTTTGAATTTCGCTAACATGATAGTGAGGGAAAGATGTCGTCCGCTATATGCTTCATATCCATTCCATTTTCGGTTCCATTGTTAATATAAATCCATCCATATTTTGTTTTGAACGAAAGACAGTTGAGGATATTTTTGTACTAAAAATGTTTTAACGCTCTTCGGAATGTTTAAGGTGGATCAGTTTACTTTTTTTATATATTTTTTTTTTATTAACATTATAAACTAGCGCTTAACCGCAATCCCGCCTGATGGTAAGCAGTGACGCAGTCGTTGATGGTAAAGCGCACTAGTTTATTAAGAGCCTATTCACTCTAGCCTTGGAGACACTCAAATTGTAGTCCGACGGAAACACCACCGCGGGCAAACTGTTCCAGTCCCTCGATGTACGCCGTATAAAGGAGGAGGCGAAACGCTTCGTCCGGATCGTAATGGTGTTAAAAACGTAAGGGTGGAAACTCGCCGTACGACGGGTCGTCCGATGGTGGAACGGAGATGGGGGAATTAAATCATGCAATTCCTTCGCACATTCCCCAAAATGCATCCTATAGAAGAATGAATTAATGAACAATTTTATATGCAGAGCACTAAAGGATTTTCAAAGAACATTGCTTATGGACTGCTATCGATTTGGCATCATAAGACACTAACACCGATTTCCTTGTTGATAACCTACACTAAATTTAAGTTTCAAATTTCTACATTTAAGTCACCTGTAGAGATCTTTTTTCTTTCTCATAAAATATATTTATCTTTCATGTTAACATCAGTAAAAGAACACGTGGATAGTTTTTGAACATTGTACTAGATGTAAAATTTTATTTTGCATCCTATCAAATTCGATTGTTGTACGCACCTGTACCCCAATGTCATACGACAACTATTCACCGA
The DNA here is from genome assembly GCA_037179545.1 of Sesamia inferens. Classification (NCBI taxonomy): domain Eukaryota; kingdom Metazoa; phylum Arthropoda; class Insecta; order Lepidoptera; family Noctuidae; genus Sesamia; species Sesamia inferens. Next base: position 26,454,896 of record CM073933.1, on the reverse strand, counting down.
GATGCTACTTTTGTTTTGTTCTATTGAAACCTTATTTGAAATATTGCAAAAGCTGGATTTCTTCGGTAGTCAATGCCTAGACATTTCAAATCTACAGTCTTTGCTTTTTGGACATTGTACTAGATGTAAAATTTTATTTTGCATCCTATCAAATTCGATTGTTGTACGCACCTGTACCCCAATGTCATACGACAACTATTCACCGAGATGCTACTTTTTTTTTGTTTTTTATAGAGAGATCAGATAAGACAAGCAAATTTTACATGGAGCCATGTTAAATCCTGATACTGTACTATATCAAGTTAGACTCCAATAGAATATCAGACGGATTTTAGTTATGTATTGCAGTTGTGTTAATTATATAATAATTCTGACTAAATAACTTAAGCAGTTCGTTTTCAAGTGTTTAAAGACGATGTTCTTCGGAAAGTGGTTTGCAGATTGTTGAGGGAGAACAGATGAGATATATTATTATTTGTTAATTAAATACTATTTAAAAGATACAACATTTCTCGGTGGTAAGCCATAACACCGGCCGTCGGCAGAAGTTACCACCCACCAGACAAAGCCTTGCCGCCAAGCGATTTGTCGTGTCGTGTGTGTGTGTGGCATGATGTCTGGTGAAGCCGTACGGAGGACGGGTCTGAGCAGTTGTGTTGCGATGTGTACCGGTTACGATGCGCCTAATGTTGTTGTGTTGGGAGTTTGGTCGTGGAGGGTCTTCAGATCAATCTCCCTTTGGCTCAGCATCGTTGGTCGTGTTGTTGGGTTTAACATTGCATCACCTCGCTCAACTGCTGTCTTCCTTCCTATTCGCTCAGTTTTTCTGAGTGAATAGGCTCTTAATAAACTAGCGCGCTTTACCATCAACGATCGCATCACTGCTTACCATCAGGCGGCATTGCGGTCAAGCGCTAGTTAATCTAATCTAAGCTAATCTGATACCTAGTTCATTTATTATTTTAAATATTCATTTGAATACCTTCATCAGTTTCTTAGTAAACTTCAACTATATCTGACCACCCTGGTAACTTATGCCTTATGCTTGTTGCCACTCTGTATGGTTTCATCATCATCATCATCAACCTTTTTATCGTCCCACTGCTGGGCACAGGTCTCCTCTCACACAGAGAAGCATTGAGCATAATCACCACGTTTGCTCAATGGTTGGTTTATTGAGGTATTATTTACCTTCTTTCATCTTACTGTAGTGGTACCTACAACGCCACATACGAACAATGCCTCATACTGCTTCTTCTTTTATACCGCGTACATCGAGGGGCTGGAACAATTTGCTGGCGGCGGTGTTTCCGTCACACTACAGTTTGAGTGTCTTCAAGGCTAGAGTGAATAGGCTCTTAATAAACTAGCGCGCTTTACCATCAACGATCGCATCACTGCTTACCATCAGGCGGGATTGCGGTCAAGCGCTAGTTTATAATTTATAAAAACAAAAAAAAAATAGTGACGTCACGCAAATTTTGCATCCTACTGCAGTCCTGCATACAAATTGTCGACATCAACCGTCAGGCAAGTGCCCGCCAGACACAATACCCGGCTGGTCGGAGGATCCGCCCTATTCTATGGAGGTCAACTTTCCACCCTATTCCTCTAATTCATCATCATCATCATCATCATCATTATCAGCCTCTACTCGTCCACTGCTGGACATAGGCCTCTTTCATGGCACGCCAACAAGCTCGATCCTGAGCAGTTCTCCGCTAGCCGCTACCAGCCACCTTTTTGATATCGTCGCTCCATCTCGCCCAAGGGCGTCCTACGCTACCTACGTTTGCAGAGACGCGGTCTCCACTCAAGAACTCGTTTACCCCAACGGTTGTCGGCCCGGCGGAAAATGTGACCAGCCCATTGCCACTTAGCTAATCCTCTCAGCTATGTCGGTGACTTTGGTCCTCTGTCGGATCACCTCATTTCTGATGCGGTCCTTCAGAGAGAGGCCCAACATAGCCCGCTCTATAGCTCGCTGAGCGGCTATAAACTTATGGACTAGTCTGACCGTTAGTGTCCACGTCTCGGCTTCGTAAGTTATGATGGGTAGGACGGTATTCCTCTAATTCCAAAATAATTTTCAGTAATTAGTTTAAGAGTCCTTGGATTGACGAGAAGATAGCTTCATCAATGACAAGCAAAGCTTCCAGACAGTATATTTATCCTAACAACACATACACATTCAAGATACCTCATCATCATCACCATCTCAGCGTGCTGATTTTGGCTAAACTTCTACATTTTCCGTGCAGCGACTGCCGTCTGACCTCCACGACACGAAGGTGATATCGAAACATTATAGTTAGATCAATTGTCGGACTTTTGAGGGCTCTAATACCCCGAACGACTGCCATTAGATGTCCGTATTCGGGACCAATGGCTATTTATGTGTGTATTGTAAATAATATTTGCACTGCGCATGGATCGAACCCGCGCCTTTTTGCGCAGCGGCCGGGTTCGATACCGCTACGCCACGGAGGCTGTTAAAGGGCAAGCAAAGCTATAAGACAGTATATTTTAAATTTTATTCCGTGTCCCAAATACGTCTCACCAAATTCGATAGTAGTACACACCTGCAGCCGTATAACAGATAACAAAAAAGGAACTATTGAGATGCTCCAAAGATATAAGGTTACCTGTTAAAGTTCCAAATATATGGGGTTAAGTTTCTGAAAGAGGGTAGCCGATATCTCCTCGAGTCGTTACAAGGGTGCTGCTACAAAAGGAGCGGGGCTGTGTAAAAGTCAATCAATGACACTTATCTGCACACCCCTTTTCCCAAGGATAGGCAGAGGAGTACGATATGTTCTTGTTCGCTTCCAAAATCTGATCTTGAACAATGAAGGGTTAAGGTGTATAACTATCCCAAAAAAAACTTAACATTATAATTAAAAAATATGTTCTTTGAAACTTTCCAACTACAAAAGTTTGTTTGCACAATATTGAGAGATTTTCCTTTTTTTATTAATGCATCTTTTTCATTAAAGACAGGAACAGAAGATTAGTTCATCATCAAACTGTTTATCGTCCCACTGCTGGGCATAGGTCTCCTCTCATACAGAGAAGGATGGAGCGTAATCACCACGCTTGTTCAATGCGGGTTGGCGATTTCAGACTTAAAGTCCAGGTTTTCTCAAGATGTTTTCCGTCACCTTATAATTAGTCATTGGTGTCCAAAATATACTTAGAAAGTATATATAACTTAGAAAAGTTACATTGCTACTTGCCTGACTTGAAATTGAACCGGAACACTCGTACTTGAGAGGTTGATGTTTTAACCACTAGGCCACCACGATAATCCCCGACATAATATTTTTAATATGCTGCTTATTTCAAATTCCATCATATTGAGTAACACTTTAGATCTTTTTATTCTAGTGTTTGATCAATGTAGATGTTGAATAAAGTGCTAGAGGAGCGAGCAGTGGTGACAATGTGTTAATTACAGCTCGCTTTCATTCACTGAGCAGCATAGCATAAGGAATGGAAGGAACTCTATATATATTGATTTAAAGCTTAATATTGACGGTAGTGAAATTAGAACAGTGTGATGGTATCCAATTTATACGATATACTCGTAACTGACGACCCAATGCTAAGAAATCCTGTTTCGGGCGCAATCAATCAATTTTACTATAAATGTATTGAAGAATATGAAATTCGTCGTCCGTGTATCAAATATCCCTAAATATCATCCAATTATTTGATAAAGAAATAGCTAGGAAAGGGTCTCAATATATTCTTCCAAAACAGATGATTTAGGGGTTTGGCACAGCAGATAACAAATCTGATGGGTCAACTAAAGAGAATGGAATCTAAAATTGAATTTCAGCAGTTTTGCGTGTGCTCTGCAAACATTAGCTGAGGCCTGATCCAATAAGATTTTCCTTTGAAGGGACTGGACGAGGCCATACAGAATGTCTGGAAGTGTTACTTTTATGACTGAATTAAGACATTTGAAGATCAGTGGCATACCATATTGCTGACATGTTGTTGCTTACATGATTGAAATAATTTCTTTGAATAGTTTAAACCACCATCGAAAAATTTTCCGAATTCGAACAAAATCTTATAAGAAAATTCTGGCTCTTCCATAAATACCAACATCTCATCCAACAGCATGTTTGGTTAAAACTAACTCATACGAAATTACCCTTACGGGCTTTGTAATCTTCTCAGATAGCGGTTAATATGAATACCAAACCTGGTTTAAAGTCAGGTTTGTCAAACTCTTGGCCCAACTCTTGGTGTGTTTGTTTCGTGCGTACTTCAACTGTTGGCACAAACTTTGTGAATTGAATCTTGATGAAGCCGAGTTCTGTGACCTCAATCTGTGTGCTGAGGCATTGTTTTATTCTTGTGTGTCTTGGTTTCTATCCTTGAAAATGTATTGAAATTGCTTTATTATTTGATTTCTCTGACAAAATTGTGCTACTATTTTATCGATTCATCTTATTGCAACAGCTATCTTCTCTTCTCTCAGTCTTCATACGTATCAAAGGACGTTATAGACAAGGACTATGATAAATTACATTAGGGATTTTAAAACAGACCCCAATATTTCATACGTAGCATATTAAATTGTTTGTGACCATTACAAAAAAAATTGGCTGTCTGTAGAACTCCGTCTACTGCCGATATTTGAACGTGATAACGTCTATTACATGGTAATTTTTTCTGGGTGAAATGAAATTATTTAAAATAAAGTAATGTATAACATTTATATTTTTATTTAATAGTTTGTTTAAATTTTCTAAAAAATAAAAAAAAAAGCAAAAAGAAAAAGAAAAAAGAAAAAGAAAAATTAAAAAGGAAAAATTTAAAAATTAAAAAGCGTCCGTTGCCGTCAGGAATCGATCCGCGGCACCTCTTGAGTGAGTCGATATTAATCCGAGCGTTTCACCACTCGGCTATCAATGCTTTAACCATGTATGCGAAAAACTGCTACTAATTGTTTACAACCGTGCTTTTAGGTAAATAATATTGCACTCTAAAGCTACAAGGCTAAGGTTAGTTTTAGTAGGCGTGGACTCCGTGTAGCGTCAGATTCGGCCGTTACGCAGTTTTCGCGAATGACTCCCAGCATACCGATTTAATAGACGTTATCACGTCAAAAGACGAAAACGAACGAAAAACTGGAGGATCATTATGTGCGCAGTCCTTTTTAAAGGTTCCAGCCATTACTAATCTGCTTAGATACATCTATTTAGACTAAATTCATATTTTCTTCTTATTCAGCCTATAAAGATTCACTGCTGGACAAAGGCCTCCCCTCAGGCTTTCCACAATGACCGGTCTTGTGCGACCCGCATCCATCGGCTTCCTGCTACCATCACCAGGTCATCGGTCCACCTTATTGGAGAACGTGGCCGCCACTCCAAAACCTTACTGCTCCATAGGCCATCGGTTCAACGAGCAATGTGCCTCGTCCAAAAATTCATATACATGTTAAAAATTTAAAGAATTTACCTAAAGTTACTTAATAATTTATTAAGAATTTTCTCTAATTTATTTTTATTTTAGTCAATTCTTTATCAATGTTATAATTTCAAATATTGATAAATGTTAGAGCTTACCTATTGTTTAGTAAGTTAGCTTATCTCCATCATCAATTTTTTGTACGTATGTTGTGTTTCTTCTTCAGCTTTAAGAGGTCCACTGTTGCTTTCATAACATTATTTTACCTTTGAAAATGTATTTTTTTTTTTATGTTATCAATTGTTGGTGAACCTAATAAAATAAAAATCACTAGTATTTATCATAGAGTAACTTGTCTATCCAAAGCACTTACGGGGTAGTACGAATACTGTTTGCCAAATTTTAGGGCTTCTGCTGGTCAGTAACGACTGTCAAAAATCTACAACAATCAACGGCTTGACGTGAAGGTCACAGCCAGGTTTTTGATATGTAGTAAAGATTACACATACTAATTACGTTAACCGTTACGCAACGCAAGCGTGATGCAAGATAACCCATAATCATTTTTTTTTATAATTATAAACTAGTGCTTGACTGCAATCCCGCCTATTGGTAGGCAGTGACGAAATCGTTGACGGAAACGCGCGCTAGTTTACTAAGAGCCTATTCACTCAAAAATCTCAGTGAATAGGAAGGAAGACGGCCGTTGAGCGAAGTGATGTAACGTTAAAACAAACGATGCTGCGCCAGGGGGAGATTGATCTAGAGATCCTTCACGATCAAACTCCCGATACAATAACATTTGGCACATCGTACCCGGCACACATCGCAATACAACTGCTCAGACCCGTTCTCCGTACGGCTTCACCAGACATCATGCCGGAACACGACGAATCGCTTATTATCAGAAATGAAAACTAAAGCAACAATAACTCGCATGTATCAGTGTTTGTAGCCCAAGACGCGGCCGTAACACAGACATTAGTGGAGCCATTGAGAACGTAAATCCATCAGACATCATGAATACGACATATCACGTCCGAACCGACGCGCATTGCGATTTGTGTCGACTTTACGACGGGCCTTCGTTCGTAAAACTAAGGAGGTTCATGTTGTAAGCACGCGCCTTTACTGATAAAAAGGGGCAGATATCTTTATTTGGTTAGACATACTAGCAGCTAATTAGCTGATGCGTGTCTGTCAAATAGCTTGGATATATTTTTGTATCTGAGCAAACGTCCTTGGTTATAGTCAATCTTTTTTTTACTATTCTGTACTGTCCTACTGCTGGTAAAAAGCTTTTAGCCTCAAATTAAACTTTTTCATTATTTTATAGGCTCTGTTCAGTAAAAATCTTGTTGTCGCTGTTCACTTTGTATACCATCATTGTCTGTGGAGGGATTTAAAAAAAACTACCCTGATTCTAGTATAGGTAGTTCCAAACCTTAGTCAATAAATATCTATGATAACTTTACCAAAGTTATTCTCAAACGCTATTTCTTTGAACTTGTGCCAATCCCCATAATTCTGTCAACAAGACCTCGCGACGTACCTCGGTCGTACCGTATGTTCGTATGACTCTCAAAATATCTCAGTTACGACCCCGTCGGCTCATCCATTGTGTCGAGGTGAAGGCGCAGACATGGCCCAGCTTTAATAATGTGTGGGAATTATAATTATGATGAATGAGACACGACGGTTGGTTGTTGAAGAGTTTAATAAGGATATAAAATTAAAAATATGTTTTAGTTTTAGTACTGCTATGAACTGCCGATATAGTTCCTGATATGAATTATGAATATTACTAATTTTTGAGCTAGAGTGAATAAACTCTGTCGCTGCTCCAATGCCCTTGCAATGCCCTTGCGCATGCCCTTGGAATGCTCGTATAGAGTGTTTCAAAGTACGGCATGTGTCATAATAATGCAGGATATAGTTTTATATTTTATATTTTATATTATTCAAAATGAGATTTTTCATTTTTTTACTAATGTTTAGTTCCTAGTAAAATTCTACGGTAAATAGACTTCCAAGTCGCGTTTCGGCAACGAAGACTAGCCTTCTGCGCGGGCGCAGTACACTGATGTACTTTATTTTCCCTCTCTCTCATAGTCTGATTAAACCAACGGTTTATGCTGTCAATTTCTAAACTCTGGGCTTTTTCTTAGAAATTTCCAATTGCAAAACCCAATAACAGCTTTTCCTAACTAGAAATTGATCCCAGGACACACTCAGCATACACCCCTACGACCTCGAGACCTTCGGAGCACCGAGCAGGGCGGGTCCTTATTGTGGATAATCTAAAACATTTATAGTGTCTCTGATGATCATTACACCCGTGAAGTATTACAGTAATTATATAGTATGTTAAGAAAACCCTGTCCGACCCACAAGGATAATAAAGGTTAGGTAAATACATGACCAAATATAATATAAAATTTTACGTAATCATCATAGTACCAATACAAATGAATTTTGAAATAATCTTTTTTTCCCGCGAATTAATTCCAACTTCCCCGAAATTTAGTAATTTTTAAAAAAGTGACAACACCGGTATTATTATGAGCGAATAGCGATGCGACCACGTGCCGCGTGCCCTGCTGCCCGCCGCCCGCGGAAGGGTAATTAACGCACATTTATTAATTTACCTCTTTTTGCAAAATCATATTTATTTTTTTAGGGTTTTTTTTTTTAAGTTTAGCCCGGTTTTGTATGCATTAGTAGAATCAGATATCGATACCTAACAACACCTTCACGGGTCGGACAGGGTTTTCTTAACATACTGTAGATCTTAACATTATCATAATTTTTATTTGACACTAGCTGCGCCTCGCGGTTTTAATCGCGTAGGTTTCGATATGTTTATTTTCTTTATATGCTCCGCTCCTGTTGGTCGCACCGTGATGTTATATAGCTTAAAGCCTTCCTGCATTAATGGGCTATGCAACGCAAAAATATTTTTTCAGATCGGACCAGTAGTTCCTCAGATTATTATTCCGATTAACAGACAAACAAAGTCTTCAGCTTTATATATTAGTATTATATTCCATAGTAATTTTTCTTTTGAATTAATATACAAAAAATCAGGAAATGGCATCACACATAACAGTACTCGAATGGTTAGTCAAAAATGATCGAACCAAAAATAAATATGGCCTAACAGCAAATAAAATGAATCAGTAACTACGTTAAGGGGACAGGGGGATAGTACAAACATTTCCTGACAAATTAACAGGGGATTGATCAGATTTCCGAAGCAAACGTAGCGCGAAGTCCATCGCAATGCCAATCAGAGGGTAGCTCTTTTTACTCCCAACCCACTTTGTAATTTGCTGTTTGAATGCACGCAATAATATCAGACATGTCTCCTAGGTTTGGTAATTACCAGGCTCCAGCCTGGTAATTTGCAAATGAAAGGCGTATTGGGAAGTGAAGCGCGGAAGCTTAATTGAAATGTCCTTATTAGCTCCTTAAGGGTTGTTGTTGACGTATACTTTGAGCATATTCAGGGGTTGTTATTATTGAAGATTTTCTTAGTGCCATTACTTATAGGGTTAATTTTCAAAGAACAGCCAAGGGTGTGGTACAGGCAACAGTTAGGCTACTACAATCTGTAATTTTTTTTATTGAATTTTCAACGTTATCGCTATAGCCTTAAGGATCAAAATTGATTCGGAATTATTGACAGTTTCGGGTAGCTTGACCTACTGTCGTTCGTACTTTTTCCGTCAATATAAATAAACAAAAAAAAAAAATTACAAAAAATATGTACATACAGTCTGTCAAATTTAGTTATTATTGTTGATTCCCTAAAGCATTAAGGCGCAAGGTTGATTGGAAATATTTATAATTTCGAGTAGATTGGCCTGCTGTCGCCTGATTAAAAAATAAAACTAAACATCTTTCTCTATGGGCCCAATATCGTAATCACGACAAATTTCTCAACTATACCATAAAAAACTTCGATGCCTATTTGGCTTAAACGTATGGCACGGCTGAATTTGTATTCACGATTACGATGCAGGTCCCATGAAGAAAACCAGTCAGTCTGACGTCTGTCTTTGGAAACTTACCCTGTATAGTGCATACTCTACAAACATTCTTCTCACTAGTGGGAGTCAGGCCTCCTGAATTTGAAATATTACTTTAATCCATCAAGTGGGCCCAGTGCTGGTAGTTGTCTACATGTCATCAAATACTTGACTCTAGGATATGTGACACTACACAGGCTGTATCTGACATCGTAACGCAAACTTTGTGAAAAGACTAGACCGCATGCCACTAATAAAATTATGATAGTCATTTATGTCGTTAATGAACGGTTACAGAAAAAACAATGTTTAAAAAAAAAGTGTCGGCTCGGCGTTTGAACGTTGCAAGCGTGCCACCGTGCGGGTTTGTAAGTATGAAGATGATCCCTGATGTGAACTCTATTAAATCAGCTGATAAGATAGTTTTCGAGTTTTGTTTTCATTGCGCTTTTTTGTGTCATTAGCGAATTAATTAATTTTTACTTTAAAATCTTATTGCGTTATAAAAGTACAGCAATTATAAACGGTCTAAAGTGGAAAAAACTATATATATATATTTTTTTAAATCATGATTAAGCCGACGAAAAATTCCACCACTGGGGGATTCATAATCATGTACTGGATCCATGGTATTCGTTTGTGCGTCGATGTCAGATACACCCTATATATGATGATAAAGTTAGTTTGAGGAAATTAAAGTCTCTTATTTAGCTGTTAAGTTATAAATGTGCCATAGTCCCTTTAATTTAATACGACTGGGTACTGTAATTTACAAACAGAACTCGAGACACCTACTTGACTCACCAAATAAAGTCTTATGAAAAAGCACATAATTTTTGTTTACAGCATTAACATTAACAGCAGGTCAGCAATAAACTTGTGCTCTCACAAGGCACGTTTGCCTCGTCAAATTGTACTTACATAGTTAATTGTAAAACATTTCCTTAGCACACAAAAACTTCACCAGAACATGAAACTAGGAATAGTACCCTTTGGGGAGACACCAACGTTTTACAACTTCGTACAACATAAAGTATACACTAGCCTACCCGAGGTGCTAGTCGGGGACTCGCTAAGCGGTTTTTGATGTCACTCGCCCGCAAAGGCGTCGTAAACGCGCGTGTTTGGGCCTCAGAATGTGGCCCTGTCGCAGACCAAAATGTTTTTGTGTTCTCATTCGAGCCCAAAGTTGATGTTTACTCCGAAACAAATGAAGGTGCAACGGTCTCCTAAGTGGAATATAACGGATATACAACACGAACAAGTTACAGTTCTCATGACAAGTTTATAAGGAGAATTTGTATGCAAAGTGTCCTATTTCCAACTTAAATGGAAAACTAAATTATATTTCTGATGTTCCGCAGTTGGGGACAGACTTCGCAAGTTCTCGGAGTAAGATTAATACGTCCATGGATAACCTACATAATTGTAAGAAGTTTTGTTAGCAAATTAATGTTGGAATTGCTATTTTAATTTGGTTAAAACATTTAAATATCAAAGTTTATATCGGTATTCTCCAATATTTAGTTACTAATTTATTTCGCTAAGCTGTTTACCGTTTGAATTCATGAAAATTTGTGCTGAAAAATAAAATGCATAACTTTAATATTAATTGAATTGAAATTAAATCTATCAGACTCAATATGTAATACTGAATATATTTATACATTTTATGTATTTATAATCTACTGCTAAAATAACCATCTGCTGGGTAAAATAAATAACAGTAAAATAAAATGGTAACGCGATAAGCCTCAGCAGATAATAAATAATTGATTTTTTGTTATATATGATGAATATTAAATGTATGACATTTGCCAACATGAAAGAAATATGAGTGGGGTTGCGGGACACCGGGCAGCAACGAAGTCCAAAAAGAAAATCCAAGAAAGCGGATGCAAAATTTTCAATGAAACAAATTTGTATATATTTATTTGGAGCCATCTTGGATTATTATTCATTTTGACTTCAATATCAGCTTCAGACCAATTAAAAACCATAAAACCGACCAAGAGCGTTTCGGGCCACGCTTAGTGTAGGGTCCGTAGTTTTCCGTCCGTCTCAATAAGTGACTCCATTAAATATTAAATAAGATATGAAAAATAAGTTACTTGTTACATTAAGTTGACATACTAAGCACAGTATCCTAAGAATGGGTCTGCAAAGTACGGTCGTACGGTGCAACCGCACATCAGCATAGCATCGTCAGCATTTACGCCTCGCATTCATTTTACTATAATAATCATCAGTTCGCGTCGAGCCATCAAGTCGTCGCGTTCTCATTACGGCCAGCAAAGGTCACGTGTCACTCAATTCACACACATCATTAAATTAACTCATTTTACCTATAACTTTGGAACAATATAATAGCTTATATAAAATCAACATCTTTTATTGTATTCTGCCCACATCATCTAAAAGTAGTGTGTGATCTAGCAACAGATCATACAACGGTAATAACTAAAAAACTAGTTATAGCTTCCAAATATTCTATAGTTCATACTCATTCTGGCCCCATCAACTCAGGAAAATCTTAAGTGCGCAAAGTAGCCCAAGTGCAGTGCCGTCGCTCGGGAAAAATTTGGTTATTAATTTATACAATCTAGACAGAGGGTTATGTATGTCGGAATTTCGGTGGTAATTTAAGATTGCCTGAACTGATCTTAATGTATATTTTTTTTTATATAAAAAAATGCTTGCTAACTAACTAAATTTCAGAACCAACTTTGTAAATTATCCGTACATGGATAATTTACAAAGTTGTTTCTGAAATTATTATGTGTAATTTTTTGAAAACCATTAAACTTATCAAATTCAAAATAGTTTTCCTAGGAAGTTTTTATACAGTTCTACTTTTGAGATTTTTTTTCCAGATTGTTTAAACGTTTGGTTCAAAAGTTAGAGGGGGGGGGGGGGGGGGGGCATTTATTTTTACTTTTCGAGCAAGTATTTCCCATGTTCCGACGAAGTTGACTATGGAACCCTAAAAAATAAGCTGTAAACTTTAACAATATTATGTGGGAACTATTATCACTAAAAATCTAAAGAGACTTACTATATATATATATATATATATATAATGCTTCATTGTAGCGTTCGGTATTGTGAAAGACACATCCACACTAAAAAAAGGGTTCCTAGTTGTCAACGGAACCCTAAATCTATCTCTCTTTTTCTGTCATTGTTTCTATAAAGTCGTATAACGTGGTTTCTTTACGTGACTATTTCTACCAGTTTACTGCTATCTCAAGCCTTGTAAACGAACTTCTATAAAAATAAAAATTCGCCATTATCCAATTCGCGGCCATTGAATATGTTGATAAATATCACCATGGATTTACATATGGACGGATGGATTTAAATATTTAAGTAATAAATTCAGCAAATACAATTTCATTTTTGTGGAGCATAATAAAGTTAGAATAATATTTATATATACAAAGTAAACTAAATTGAGCACTTAATTGTATTTTTTAATTTTTTTTTTGTGTTGTATTTAGTAGGTACTTAATCAAATATTTCTTCTTATGAAAAAATATATAAATATTATAAACTGATGCTTGACCGCAATCCCGCTCCTTGCGGTTTATAATATTTATTTATATATGCGGACCGACTACATTTTAAGTGTCTTCAAGGGTAGAGTGAATACGCTCTTAATAAACTAGCGCGCTTTACCATCAACGATCGCATCACTGCTTACCATCAGGCGGGATTGCGGTGAAGCGCTAGTTTATAATTATTAAAAAAAAAAAACCTATTCATGTATTCATATAGATTTAATGAGTATGATAAGTAGATTTTGTTACTAATCATAGTCGATAAAACAGTCTTGCCATAGCCTTACTCCAATATATTTCTTTTATCTTGAAAGAGAAGTGAAAATAAAACTTTACAATTCTAGGGGTCTGTTATAAGATTTCACATCCATTTTATTTCAATTTAATTTGTTGTTTCAGCATATTGCATGCAGACATTGTACATAGGGCAACAACATTCTATTCAAGTATTTATGTTTGAAATGCAATCTATCCTAAATCGTTTTTTCTTTTTTTTTCCTTTTTATAGCACGCTAGTTTATTAAGCCTATTCACTTAAAAAACTTAGTGAATAGGAAGGAAGACGGCGGTTGAGCGAGAATACAATGTTAAACCCAAAAACACGACCAACGACCCTACGCCAGAGGGAGATTAATCTGGAGACCCGCCATGACCAAAATCCTGATACAACAACATTTGGCACATCGTACCTGGACACATCGCAACACAACTGTTTCGACTCGTCCTCTGTACGGCTTCGCTAGACATCTTGCCGGAACACGACGAATCGCTTGGCGACAGAATTTGGTCAGTGATAACTTCTGCCGGCAGCCGATATTATGGCCTTCCACCAACAATACACCGAAATCAGCATGAAATAAGGTTACAGTTGAGTAAATACAGAATGAATCACAACGTAAAATTCGAATTCTAAATAAACACATTACAATCCCTAATGACACAAACATTAAATTTTGTTTACCAATATTTATTGCAAAGAAAGCAAACATACGTTCTTCATTCTCTAGATTAAACATGTCGTTTGAATATTGAAAGTAAATGTTTGCTGTATACTTTTTTTAGGCGGCCCGTGTACGAATATTTACGAGTCAAGACGAAACTGGTGCAAAGCGAGGCGTCGATTAAGCGTGTTCGTCTAGTCGCATGGCATCGTTCAACGCGATATGCTAATACAAGAGTTTTTGCAAAAGCATTACAGTAGAAGTAATTTTAATGGGTTTTTTTACGCACCAACTGATGAATACCGAAGTGCGTAATAAATTTGGATCAGACTGTAAATTGAATTTTTAGTTCGGTCAAATTGTGTTTACAGTACATTAGTAAGGTTATTGGCTTGTAAAAGTCAATAGAGACGACGTTCAAAAATTACGAGTCAGAGAAATTTGTTTAAGTGTACATACAGTATGTTACGAAAACCCTGTCCGACCCACAAGGATAATAAGGGTTAGGTAAACAAATGACCAAATAAAATATAAAATTTTGCATAATCATCATAGTAACAATACCAATGAATTTTGAAATAATCTTTTTTACCAGCGAATTTACTGTAACTTCCCCAAAATTCGGGAAATTTAAAAAAGTGTAAACACCATTTTAGACCTTATAACTGTCGGCGGCGTCAGTGTGTCTAGCCGCCGACGCGCAACGGAATAATTAGAGCTGTACTAGTTTTTGCGTAATAACGTTTTGTTTTTGTCGCTACTATTCGAAACTTTTACCTGCTCGAATGATTTGTTGTAAAAACGCAGATTACCTAATGGTAAAAGTACTTTTTTTGATTATCGATTAATTATTCATAACAATATTGTAACACAAGTACCTATTATTAGTAAATAGGAACTAGAAAGGTCTTATGAAATACGATTTTAGGAGAATATTATAAACAATGTAAAGCATTTAAGTTCACCTGATTTAAGTTATGTGAAAGTTCTAAAATCTAAAGAATGCCATGCGATGTTGAATCGATGCGTGAAATTCTGAAATACAAAATTGATACCAAAAATCGATACGAGAAATATTTTGAATACTTTCACACCTCTAGTCAAAGGGCACCGCCGTGCAGTTAGAGTACCTATTTTTATGAAATAAAAATCATTTTTATTTTAAATTTATTAGTTTCGCGTAGACATCGCGTCCGTGTAGACGTATCGTTTATTGTGTGATCACATAGTTTTCTAACGTAATGTAACCTGCTGATGGAAGGTACCTAGTAAAACTGCAATTGTGTTGTGTTGTGATCAGGTGTTGAACGATTCGGATGTGACTACTTCTTGGTCAATGTGGTTCCAGCATGACGGTGCCCCACCATATTTTTGCCGACCTGTACGTGA
The DNA here is from genome assembly GCA_037179545.1 of Sesamia inferens. Classification (NCBI taxonomy): domain Eukaryota; kingdom Metazoa; phylum Arthropoda; class Insecta; order Lepidoptera; family Noctuidae; genus Sesamia; species Sesamia inferens. The sequence continues at coordinate 26,439,548 of CM073933.1, read as the reverse complement.
GTACCTCCACTATCAGTTCGGCGAGCAGTGGATTGGTAGGAGTGGACTAACGTTGTGAAACACCGTGCTAATCTCGTGGGACGGTGCCAGGCCGGTATCGTTCTTAGTGAACGAAATATGGAACAACATCTCCGCCACAGCCATTGTGCTCATCGAATGAAATTCGAAGATACATTCGGAGGGTCAGACGACCTTCCTACTTAAAAAAAAGTTCTTTTCACGAGCTGCCTAAGTAGGTATCATTGTTTCTTTCTAGAGTCGATAAACGTGGTTAGACTACCAATACCTACATGCATGAGGTCAACTGAGGTCATGACCTGTGCCTGTGTTGCCATGAAATTACCTATTTATTTTATTTAAGTTATTTATTTTTAAGGGGGTATTTTTTTTTTTAGTTTAGCCAGGTTATGTTCGCATTAGTAGAATCAGCTAACGATACCTAACAACACCTTCACGGGTCGGACAGGGTTTTTGTAACATACTGTATATAATATGTTGCAGCCGTAATTAGTAGTAATTAGGAGTATAGTTAATCGTCTTGTCCATTAATTAAGCGGCGATCGTTCAACTTATGAATGACATTCAATAAATTGTTGTTTAGGTTGGAACTGTAACCAATCATGTAGGATCTTCTTTTTTTTTCCGGGTGGTAAAGCCTCGTGGGTGTTCGCCGCCCTGGAATGGGCGGCGGGGTCTGTCAAACTCTTACTGACTAAAAATCACCCCGGTGTTCCATCTTACACCTACGCCGCGCGGTTGCGAGAACACTGCTTCCGCAACCCCCGATTGATGCTGGCCGGCCCCTGTGGGCCTCCTCGGGTTGGGGTTGGCGAGTGAGGTATTTGGCTCCCCCCGCTACACGTCTAAGAGTGGCGTGCTTAGAACACTTTGCGTCGCCACCTCGGGTCCTGATATTTGGGGGCGATAGACATGCATGAGATTTCCATCTCCATTTCCGTAGCCTCCTTCTGTGAAACGACTGTTTCGCAGTAAGAAACCACCGCATCCCAGGACCCTTCGCTGCCGATCATCGAATTGATTACAGGCAGCAGTGACAGGTCAATGTCTACTTCAGAGATGAGGGCACGGCGCGGCTTCTCCCAACCGGCCCACTTGTAGCGTATGCTGCGCCGTGTCCTCCCGGCAGTCGACGCAGTGGTGATATAGGGCGTCCGGCTCCCTGTTTATGCGATACGGTACACTTTCCGAAGCAACCATGCTCCGAGGGCACCTGTGTCTCCCGAAACGTCAGGGAGCCGTGAATAAATTACACAAGATACCGATTGCATATGATCTAGACTATAGAAAAAACTGCTGTTTCATGCAAAAGTTTATTTCCTACGCGGATAAAAGTGCATTATCTACGCGGTCAAAAGTGGAGTATCTATGATATCAAAATGTATTCATTCATTCATTTATTTATTTATTTATTTATTTATTTATTTTATTATTACAAAATTAAGATCTGAGTACAAAGGTGCTGCTTATTTCTTAAGAAATTTCTTCCAGCAGACCTGCGAAAGGAGAAGTAAAACAGAAATGTAGACAATAGTGTGTAAGAACAAGGAGGAAATAAAATATGAATATGATAACTATTACATTGTCATCAATTGTCAATAAAAAAACATGTCTAAAATTTTGGTGCAAAATTAAAATCTGTGTAGACATTCGTCTTTATAAAATGTAGATATAGTAACAAAAAAATTGAAAAACTATGGCATGCGAGTTATGTGAGCACTGTCAAAGTCCTATCTACAAAGATGATAAGATCACAATACGAGAGGGCTTCAGTTACCACAAGAAATGCCACAAGTGCTATGTCTGCAGCGAAACCAACCTCCTGAACGCAGAAGTTTTCAAAGGGGTGATATTTTGCTGTAGCTGCGCTCAGAGGATATTTCAAGGATGCTCCACAGCTCGCAGGACCAAAACTATGACCAACGGCAGGGGACGGAGGATCAGGTCCAAGTCGCGCAGGCGCGACAGAGAAAGAACAAAAGGCCATCACGAGATGATTGAAAATAGCAGAGACGGAGTCATAGAACTGGCAAGGCTAGTGGGATCCAACACAGACTCTGATGAGCTACTGGAGAAGAAGCAGAAGAAATCCAGTTACAGCACTACCATACTGCGTAAGCGTCATCCATCGTAAATCCTTCGATGTCCACTGTACGCATGATGGATGGAAAGAAGCACATGAATTGTCTTTGCCCCATTGGTGTAATTGCTGCATGGCGTTCCAGTGTGAGGAAAAATAAATAAATAAATAAATAAATTACAGTAATAATATTAAATATACCTAAACATATAAACCTAAAATAATTATATAAGACAAACCACTAAAACCAAAAATAAATATACTACTTAAATAAATACATAATACTAAAATATATAAATAATAAACAAATTCTCACAATATAGAGGAAAGGTAATGCTTTTTTAATCGGCGTTTAAATTTAGAAATAGTGTTTAAATCACGAATGTTAGGCGGGAGCGAGTTCCACAATCTTACAGCATGTACAGAGAAGGAATAGGAATAGTAAATCGTTTTATGAGGATGAGATTTAAAGATGGATCTTAGGTGTGATCTACAGGGTGCGCCGCTAGAGTGCGCGTTTCATTATCTTTTTTTTTTTTTAATAACCAGTGTATATTTATACACAGTGAGTTTCAATATTACGTTCTGAATCCATGGTAAGTGGATGCGGTTCAAAGTCCACCTTTTATAACGCATTAGACACAGTCAATAGCACCAATATGTCAACACTAAACTCGTCAATTTTATATTCGTGAAACGAATGCTACGTTAATATACGACACATTGCATTAACAAAAATTCTTTGTGCGTATACATTTAATTTCATTGAAAAATAAATGACTGCCTGTACATGTACGTACGTGAATGTACATTATTGTAGTAACACACACTACTTTTGATGTTGACTGAACCTATGTACTGCGCTTTAACTTAAAAAACTTACCAAGTATGTTACCTCTGATCTCCAAGTAATTGGCCCCGGTATGGGTGATCGGGCTGTAGTTGCCACAATGTATGTGAATTTTAATATTTGTAAACGCACCCACGATACAAGAGAAATACCTAGTATGGGGCAACGGTTTTTTTTTTTGTAGGTAAGTGTTACGCAAAGCCTTTAATTTTCCCACTGCAAGGAAGCCGGCTTCCAGCCACTTTTTTCTTAGAGGTACTTGATGGTAGATGTCACATGTCTTCCATATTTTACAGTCCATTTTACGAATTACAAAATTTCCGTGTAAAGAGTGTATTGTAACAACTCTCTTAATTAATGCGAAATGTAAACGCGTATACATGTTCCCCCTTATTCATAAAAATAAGGCGGATTATCTATTTTGTCGGTCTCCGTGGCGCAGCAGTCAACACGCCTGCCTGCAACGTGGAGGCCCCGGGTTCGATCCCCGGCCAGGTCGTGATGGAAAACGATCTTTTCCTGATTGGCCTGGGTCTTGGATGTTTATCTATATATGTATCTATTATAAAATATAGTATCGTTGAGTTAGTATCCCATAACACAAGTCTCGAGCTTACTTTGGGGCTAGCTCAATCTGTGTGATTTGTCCTTATATATTTATTTATTTATTATTTATTTATTATTATTATTAAGTTGAAAGGGAATAGGGTATTTGACTAATAAAAACTAATTAGTCCGTCAGTCAGAGTAGCGATTAGCGATTAGCGATTCTTTAACCTTACATTTTTGACCTTTTAACGTCACCTAACTTAAATCATCCTTTATGAATAAATACCACAGTGCTTAAGGGGTTTATTCATAATCGATTATTAAAGTTAAGTGTCGTGCTAGCGTCTAAAATGTATGTTTAAAAAATCGCTAATCACTAGTTAACTTTAAGCAGCGTTTATGAATAAGGCGGATTATGTATTAAGTTGAAAGAGAATAGGGTATTTGACTAATAAAAACTAATTAGTCCGTCAGTCAGATTTCCAAAAAATACTAGACACGTATTTTTTCTTTTTTATTATAAACAAAAAATGAAGGAGATACAGTGCGTTGAAAACTCGTGTGACATCACCAGCCACCACTTCTGATATTTGATGCCTTTTATATTTGTCATTTTTTATTGATTTGATAAAACAAAATATACGTATCCAATATTTTTCTATAATCTGAATGACGGACTAAATAGAATCATTTTTTTTTTTACCCAGTAAACATCCCTATTCATAAAACATTTCTGAGGCAACATTAAAACCGTACTTTTCTTCAATGAATCTCCTTACCGGTTTCTAGTAACAGAACCGGTTCTGTGAAGCGTATTAGTGATTTATGCTAGCATTTTACAGGCATCGTTACGGCTAATAAATCTTGGTTAACTTGTTGCGAATTAGGCTTCCCTTATAAACGCATGTTACGCGCGGTTTTTTATTTCGCGGGTAATTTATACTCTGTGGCATGGGATTTGGGATCGTGTAATAGAGTAATATTTTGAGCAAAGTGACGTAGTGAGTGGATTATCTTTACATTTGTTTTAAATTAATAGATTAGAGTGAAAACGTCAGGGTAGAAGGCAAAATACAGATGTTCTTTTTTTTTTCATTATGCGGATTGTATGTTGATCTAAATATTATGATTCGCGGCAGCAAAAAATATTTACTTACAGGTCTCCCAAAGTAATAATGCGCATAGAAATATTCGTCACTGTTCGGCAACGGTCGTATTCCCCGAGCATTCGGAAGAAGATATGTATATAGAGTGGTTAAGTGCATAAAAAGTGGTTAAGTGCACCACTCTATATACACATCTTCTTCCGAACGCTCGGGGAATACGACCGTTGCCGAACAGTGACGAAGATTTCTATGCGCATTATCACTTTGGGAGACCTGTACTAGCTTTCCGCCCGCGGCTTCGCCCGGGTAGAATTCGGTTGTATCGCGCTTTATGGACTTTCTTCGGGAATATCAAAAATCATCAGTGTTTCTGCCTAGGTTAATATTACTCCTTTTCTTCTTCTTCTTCAGTCTGTAGAGGTCATCTGCTAGAAATAGGCCTCCCTCAAGGCTTTCATTGCATTGGGGAGTTTGCCATAATCCTTATGGTAAGCAGGCTGGTTGGGAATCGCAGTAATTAGATACTTGACACGAGAAGCACTGCTGCCCGCTTCCCTGGTGAGAGTTCCCTTAGTCGCATCTTACGACACTCATATTAGGATATGGGTTGGTACTATTCTATGCTCAGTATTACATGGGGTAATAATATTACTATGTTGATCGATAGTTGAGGTCAATTCAAAGTTAAGGCGTTGTATTGATAAGTCTAATAATTACAGGTCTCCCAAAGTGATAATGCGCATAGAAATCTTAGTCACTGTTCGGCAACGGTCGTATTCCCCGAGTATAGAGTGGTGCACTTAATCACTTTTTATCCACTTAACCACTCTATATACATATCTTCTTCCGAACGCTCGGGGAATACGACTGTTGCCGAACAGTGACGAAGATTTCTGTGCGCATTATCACTTTGGGAGACCTGTATATTCCTATAATTTTCTTATATAGTCTGTGGTCCTTTTTGATATTCTAAGTATTTCGCTTGTCTTTTAGCACGTCCACCATTGCAAAGTTTATGTGTTACTCTTGCATGTTAATGTCACTCATTATTATAATAATTTTATTTATCTAAAACCTCATTTAGTTTAACAGTAGTTTCTCTCTATCTCTCTCTAACTTTGGGTATGATTGTGAGCAAAACAGACATAAATCTAAAATGACTTGGAAAACACATCTAAAACAAAAACTTATCTACAGGAGCCATTTCCCGTTGTTTCCATATTAGATTTCGTTGCTGTTATAATATTCATAATTTGTAAATTCAATTTCCTCTTCCAAATCAAATTTAACGGGAAAATACTTTTATTATACCTGTACCCATAATCAGCGCACAATTTAAACTTACAAACCAATTACTCCACCTCACTGCCCTAACAACGAAACGAGCTAACAAAACCCTTACACGTCCGGCCAAAATTACCAACATACCTTACAAATAAGAATCGTAAAAACTTCCACCCTTTATACACAGCAATGTCATGTCAGTGGTAAAGTATGTTCGTCATGATAGTTGCTAAAGTTTGATAATCCCGTTTACGGCAACAGTGAATAGTTTCCATGTTGTTTTATTTACATTTGATGGGGCAAATAAACAGAAATCGCTTCCAGGATGAGGGAATTATGTATGTTTATGTTGCTATACAAACACGTCTTTTTGTTTGTTGTGGTAACTATTTATTATCTTTATCTGTTTGTCTTTCGTCGAGTTCACAGTAACTTGGAGTAAACTCACATTAAAGATCCAGTCACTGCGATACCGTGGTTCAGCTCACTACCTCGATATCACTTCCATATAAAGAAATTCATGCTCATAGGAATGTATGCACTTCATCCGAAAGATGATATTATGATATAAAAAATTCACCAAGAGATGTCGTATTACCCAGTGATTGGGTTGTAGAGGTCAGATATTTGTAGATGTTATACAAAGCACTGGTCCGTTCGTGTGTGAAGTACTGCAGCTACATTTGGGCTGGCGCTGCAAAAATGCCAATGGACCCCGAGGCGGAGGCGCGCGCCGACACGCGTGTGCGCCTCCGCCTCGGGGTCCATCACCGGAAGAGGGCGTTGTCCGCCCTTCCTTGGCGCCCGGTACGTCTTCTGCGGCCCAGAAAGGGAGTTGAGATCTCCCTCTCCCGGTTCACAGCTTCCTTTTGCGACATTATGTCCTCGCAGAAGGACACCACCGCGTCCCACGACTCTGCGCTACCCACCATCCTCCGCACGACTGCCGACAGCGTTAGGTCGCCTCCTACTTCATTTATGAGGACACGGCGCTGCTTGTCCCAAGCGACACACTCGGCTCGATCTGCCGCTGCACCGGACTGGAGCCCCGTGTTCGCTCTTCCTCGCAGCATCGGTACAATGACGCGAGTACTTTCGCCTGTAGGTTCCAGGGCAGAGATCCAGCCAGGACGCAAGCCACCTCGTAGGAAATCGTGCGATACCCGCGGGCCACCCTGACAGCCATCGCCCTCTGTGGCTTGCACAGAAAGGCGAGTGTTCCGGCCGTCAGGTCCATCCCATACAGGGACCCCATACAGGGTCATGGACCGCACGATTCCCACCTACATCCGCCTACAGGCGGCGCTCGGGCCCCCCAAGTTAGGAAGTAACGTTGACAGCGCGCCTGCTGCACCCATCAGCTTTGGCGCCAGCCGCCGGAAGTGGGGCCCGAATTCGCATCGGCTGTCGAGCACCAATCCCAGATACTTCATAGTGAACTCGACAGCTATCCGGGCCCCGCTGACTACGATATGTGATCCCGGCGCTAGACTGAAAGTCTATCCTAACATGCTGGGACAATGGTTGGGCAGATGTTGAAGAGACGCGCCCACAAAATTTGCACGCTTATTTTATTTGGCATAACATAATACAGTAAAATAATAATAAACACAAAATAAATAAGAAAAAAGAACAAAGAAATATAACTTACTAAAAAGCCTCTTGCTCAAAATAAAACCAAGAGTGGGATTTCACTTGTAGCGGTGCCTACAACGCAAAATGCGATAAACCCGTTATACTGACGTTACGCGAATCCTGCATTTCGAAATCAGAGTTTGAGAAAACATACAAGTTTGCAACATCAACCGGCGAGCAAAGACAACCAGTCTGGTCGAAGGATCCTCCCTTTTCTATGGAGGATGAGCGAGCTTTACACTCTGTTCCTCATAGATCCACACTGGTGAGCCCGACGTGATCCTTAATTGATCACAACAAACAAAAGCGATTCTTAATTGATCCTGCCGAACCGTACCGATCCCTAATGATCTCGATGTTTCTAAACCGATCACGACCTGATCCTGGTCCGATCAACAAACCATACCGACCTCGAACCTCCCGCCCTTATCTCGGTCCGATCTAGAAGAAAAATCGAACCCTCAACCAGAGGGGAGTAATGTAGCGGCGATTACAACGCAACATGAGGACAACGCGTCATACTGAAGACACGCGAATCCTGCATCGCGCAATCAGAGTTTTCTGTGCAACTAGCACGCATACAAGTTCGCAACAGCAACCGGCGAGCAAAGTGGCCCGCCAGACAATCAGTCTGGTATGACAATCCCCCCTTTTCCATGGAGGACGTAACACGTTGCTCGCCATACCTCCACAATGTATATTACCTATTGTGACATAAAATTGCTTAATTTTTCTCAATTAATGGGCTATCTAACGCAAAACCCTGACCGGCAGTTCCAGAGATTAGCCCGTTCAAATAAACAAAACAAAACTTCACCTTTTTTGGATGGAAAATTATCAAATCATCAAGAAATTTCCCGTTTTGGGCGGAGTGGAATGGTGTGTTAGACTTTTACTGACTTTTTTTTTTATTAATTTATAAACCAGCGCTTGACCGCAATCCCGCCTGATGGTAAGCAGTGACGCAGTCGTTAATGGTAAAGCGCACTAGTTTATTAAGAGCCTATTCACTCGAGCCTTGAAGACACTCAAATTGTAGTCCGACGGAAACACCACCGCCGGCAGATTGTTCCAGTCCCTCGATGTACGTGGTATAAAGGAGGAGGCGAAACGAACTAACTAACTGGTGGTAAATAGCTACAAGTAAAAATGACCTTTTATTATAAGTGTTGGCAACCCAACATTAACATTTTAACTTATTTTCTGTTGCGTTTATGTGTGGCAACATTTAATGTATATTTATGTATGGCAACATGGTGTTTGGTCTGTCATATCCCTCTCTTGTGTCAAGTTCTAAATAAACCGCACGTCTTGTATCGTATCTCGTCATCATCAACCTTTCTATCGTCCCACTGCTGGGCACAGATCTCCTCTCATACAGAGAAGGATTGAGCGTAATCACCACGCTTGCTCAATGCGGGTTAGCGATTTCAGACTTATCAAGTACAGTTTTCCTCAAGATGTTTTCCTTGACCTTCAGTCATTGGTGTCCAAGATATACTTAGAAAGCATATATAACTTTAGAAAAGTTACATTGGTACTTGCCTGACCTGGAATCGAACCCGCGCACTCATTCTTGAGAGGCTGGTGTTTTAACCACTATCTCGTGGTTTTTATTAATTTACCAATACTACTGGTGTATATTGTAATGGACTGTCCATTACAATATACATCGAAGTTTAGTTTTCCTTCATTAAGTAAAGAATAAATTATTTTACTAGTATTTATTTATTTATTTAAGATATATTTTTTTTATTTAAAATCATAATATCGAAGAAATGGGATATTCGTGTAACTTATCTTTCATCTCATTGTTCAGTTTAGCCCTAGGTATTGGATTGACAGCTCTTTTCATCAGGTTAGAATTTCATATTAAAATATTATAAGTCCCATCACTCACGTGGATTCATTGGATTTTATGTATCAATGCATTATGAAAATTTTCTTTTTCAGTAAATTTTCGAGCACTATTTACGTGTCGAATTACTTTAAAAATATTGCTTAATAGAATGTAATTTTTGCAGAAAGCTAAATGGATTCTTATAAAATATACGAATCTATACTAATATATAAAGCTGAAGAGTTTGTTTGTTTGTTTGAATGCGCTAATCTCAGGAACTACTGGTCCGATTTGAAAAATTCTTCTTGCGTTGGATAGCTCATTAATCTACATATATACCATCGCGCTATGGCTAATAGGAGCGGAGCATAACTAAACCACGCGAAAGAAGTCGCTGGCGGCCGCTAGTGTAATATATTTCTTGTAAATACATATTTCTATATCAAATCAGGCGATTTAATACTATATTTATTACTAGCGACCCACCCCGGCTTTGCATGGGTGCATGTATTATACATATAAACTTTCCTCTTGAATCACTCTATCTATTTAAAAAAATAGCATTAAGATCGGTTGCGTAGTTTTAAAGGTTTAAGTATACATAGGGATATAGGGATAGAAAAAGCGACTTTGTTTTATACTACATATCGGTCGCCCGCAGCTCCGCCCGCGTGGCTGTCGGTTACCGCTGCAAAACGCGAAATAAAATATATTTGTAAGAATTGTGAGTTTTCGCCTGATGATGGTAAAAGGCTGCCAATGAGATGATACACGTAGTCCTTCAATTTTAAAAATGGGCATAAAATTACCTAGCCTTATTTTTTTTTGCTCCAAAATTTTGAAAAATACTCGTATTTACGTATCGATGGTCCCTAAGTAAAGTATCGATTCTACAAAATTGCATTTTTTTTTTATTACTGTTTAGAGCTTTTAATAAAGGTAATTTTAATACGACTTCAAAAATTAGAAAATCTCGTTATTTACGCAATTTTTAGAGACGTATATTATGGAAACGTAATAGTTTATGCGGAAGCATATCAACGAAAGTTAACCTTCGCGAGCTTACGCTGCATCGATGAGAGTGGGAAGGGGATGGAACTACCACTATCGCGAGTGGACGCGGCACCCGCGCCGAACCCTACAGTTCATGCGCAATTCCGTAATATTAAGTCATTTATTCATAATTTTTAAACCCTATACTACTTAAAATACTGTGTAATAAATCAATTGCCCTTAAAATGCACTCAAGATCGAGGAGAATTGTTGCTTTACTGCAAATAAACAGTCAGAATGAAGTAAGTTTTATACAGTATGTTAAGAAAACTCTGTCCGACCCATAAGGATAATAAAAGTTAGGTAAACAAATGACCAAATAAAATATAAAATTTTACATAATCATCATAGTAACAATATTAATGAATTTTGAAATAGTCTTTTTTTTTCGCGAATTAACTCCAACTTCCTTAAAATTAGGTAAAATTTTAAAATGTGACATCACCATTTTCGGTGGCAAAATCGTTTGATTCTTTATTGGATATTAATGCATACATTCATGCAAGCTTTTCGGCGTCCTCAAAGAAGAAACTAGGCATGTACTATTTTTTGCGCAATAACGTTTTTTTATCGCTATTAATCGAAACTTGTACCTGCAGCCTAATAGGCGAACACATTTTTGTGAAATGATTGTGACTAGTTGGGATCGTTTGGACCACAGTTGGTATAATTTTAGTGTAAAACTATGCTGGTTTAATGATTTATTGTAAAAACGGATTACCTAATGGTAAAAGTACTTTCGTTTCATATCGATAAATTACTAATAACAATATTATAACACAAGTACCTATTAGTAAACAGAAAGGAGTAGGTCTTATGAGATACTCTTTTAGTAAAGTATTATAAGCAATGTAAAGCATTTTAACGGTCAATATCATCGACATTCAGACAGAAACTGTAATTAAAACTTTGGCTGGCATGTTATTGAGTTTTGTGAAATATTGAATCCATACATGAGATACTAAATCGATACCATAACAGTTACGATCGTATCGATATCGATCCGTCAATATTTTGAACACTTACACATCCCTACTCAAAGAATACCTGTGTACCTATTATTTTTATGAAATAAAAATCATTTTACTTGGAATTACTATCAGTTTCGTATAAACATTGCTTCCGTATAGAAGTTTGATGTATTGTGTGATCAATTCGTTTTTTAACGTAGATAATTTAAAATACTGATGTGTCTGGATGTGAGTGAAGCTCGTAGAGACTATGAGATCCGTTTCGTACCCCGGTCCCGTGTGATTGTGCATTATAACGTCTGTACAATCGCGACTGTTATTGAAGCTCATGGTGTGGTCGCTGGTGTAGAGAGGCCACGCATCCACGATCCGTATATTGAAAATCAGGTGCTCGAATTATTCAACGAGGACCCCCTGTGACATGCATGAGGTCAAGTGAGTTCATGACCTATCGGCACCGCTACGATTAAGCGCATGACCGCGTAACCTGCCTCGTCGCCCGCGCCGCCCAGTGATGCCATGTAAGCTACTTGTTTTGGCGAAATAATATTTATTTTTTTAGGGGGTATTTTTTTTTAGGTTTAGCCAGGTTTTGTATGCATTAGTAGAATCAGTTATCGATACCTAACAACACCTTTATGGGTCGGACAGGGTTTTCTTAACATACTGTATAATAATTTAAATATTTAATTTTACTGATACATAATCGTAACATTAATAAATAACACTATATTTAATTTTAATCTATTGGTTACCTACATACATTAGATTTTATTAACATTATTTATATCCAGTACCACTATCCACTAGTATTAAAAGTGTTTACCATGTAACTTATCGAATTGGGTAGATTCGATTGTTTAGGGCGCTTTATCGTTCCAAATACTGTTGTTAGTGCCAGTTTAGATTATGTACGTTGTCTTTCCATATTTTATTTCCATCTGCCTTTTTCGATAGTATACTACGATATTATACATTAAATCTTTTCTGACAGTGCCACTTCAATTTTTTTTGGATGAAATTTACATATTTATAAATGGCAAGATTCGGTAGTCCCTAACAAAAATGAAATACCAACTTACTTTTTTTATTATTTATTTCCTACGATTGATGAACCCGGATTATTTAATTGCATTTTCATTTTATTTTTTAATGAAATTTCATTAATATTTTTCATCTTTTTATATGAAATATTATTAATTTATTAATGAAATTTTATTTATTTTTAACGATATTTTGTTTATTTTTAATGAATCTTTATTTAATTTTATTGCATACTCTGTATTTACTTACCTATCTTATCTACTATTTTTCTAGAGTCAACGCTACCCGCGAGCTGTGCCTTTGATGACTCCAATTGGAATAATTTAAAGGAGCTGGTGGATGATGAACTCTCGTCATATAAAAATTCCACGCAAGAGGAACTCAGATTTAACATTCCGTCTGTAAGACCATAAAACTCGTTTATCATCGAAGAAAGTCCGGAGCAAAGTTCATCAATTACCATGGAGGGCAGGGAAACTACTCCAGTGCCTGCCCTGTTTTGTATGGGGGGAGAAACAAAGTTTAACTTTGAACTTTGGTTCTCCCCCCATACAAAACAGTAAAACTAGTTTCATTACCTCCAGTCAAAATGAAGAAATATATCCCATGCTTTCAGACCAGTTAGGTGAGAATTACGTTGAGGCTACACCAAGTGTAGATTCATTAATTGTATCGGAATGTAATTCTCCATGTAGCAGTGTAAGAAACAAGGGAAAACGCACTTTCAAATTTTTTCCGAAAAAGTAATCAAGCTGCCCCAAAAAGTGGATTGATTACAAAATAAAGTATTTATTAAACTCTGGTCAGCAATAAATTAATCGAAATGGAAAGATTAAAAACAGAAAACAACTGCGCCCTGTTTTTTCATCTGTATGCAAAATGAAAAGTTCTAAAAAATTTGATACAGACACTCGAAAAAATATTTTTAACAAATTTTGGGAACTTGCGGATCATACTAAGCAATGGTAGTTCGTCAATAACTTCCACAGAGAAAATGAATAAAAAACGAATCACGACAGAATGACCTTCTAGAAGACAATTCACAACCAAATATTTTTTACCGGTACTTGCAGATGATACATTAATTACACGATAACAGGTTTGTCTTAAAACATTTTTGATTACCTTATGTACTACTGATCAATTTGATCGCACAGCTCATAGTAAATAGAGCCAAGAAGGGATTACGTTACTGGATAATAGGGACAAACACCCCAATCATCCAAACGTAATAATAGATACTACAATGTTTAAAAGTGTTTGTGATCATGTAGCTTGCTTCTGACCTATAGAATCACATTACACACGTAAAGATAAGGAACAATCCCCGTGGACGGCTGGAGACCAAAGTCAACAATGAAGAATTAAAGGCTGTTGTAGAAGCGGATCCATCGCAAACTACGTCCAAGTTAGCTGCAGGCTGCGGGGTTTGTGATAAAACTGTTTTAATCCACTTGAAACAAATTGAAGAAAGCTCGAAATTTGGATAACTCATGAATTGAGTGAAGCAAACCGACAAACGCGCGTCGATTGCTGCGTTACATTACTGAATCGATACACTAATAAACGGATTTTAAATCAAATCATTACTGGTGATGAATAGTGGATACTCTGCAACAATAGGAAGCGCACATCGCAATGGCTGAACCCCGGTGAACCATCCAACTTCTGCCCCAAGAGAAAATTTACTAGAAAAGTTATCGGCCAGCGTTTGGTGGACTAGTGTCGATATGGTGCACTACAGCTTCCTTAAATCTGGCCATACAATTACTGTAGATCTCTACTGTGAGAAGCTCCACATAATGATGGATAAACTAGCCGCTAAACAACCGAGACTGGTCAATCGCACAAGACCACTCCCGCTTCAGGACAACGTGAGACCATACACTGCACAACAGACTGCTACCTAATTAGAGGAGATTGATACATATGGACTGCATTCCAGCGAAGTGCACAGTTAACTCGCGCGAGTAGCACAGTACAGAGACATCATTCATCTTAACATGAACGTTGGGTTTTTTTATTCCTAAAAATGATATCTGTGATAAGTGCTATAAATACGTTAACAATACATCTCCAACAGTGTATCGTCGTTGTTTAAATAAAAGGTCTACTGTTGTTGTAGAGGTTTATTTTATTAAAACAACTAATAATTGCAAAGTAAATAATTAATATTAATATAACTTTTATCAGTGAGGTCAGTCGGCAAGAGCACGGAAATCGCCAGTGTCCAAAACCACAAATGTCATCTTGACATTTACATGTTTGACGTTTGGATACATTCCGATACAGACAGAAAATGAAATACAGGCTCATAATAAACACTGACAGAATAAGACAATATATAATACGATAATATATACATATTTTAATAAAGATCATCATCTTCAACCTTTTTATCATCCCACTGCTGGGCACAGGTTTCTTCTCATACAGATCAGTTATCATCACGCTTGCTCAATGTGGGTTGGCGATTTCAGACTTGTATATTTTAATAAAGATGTTTCAAATCAATTCCTATGTTGTTGTTATAATTAAAAAATCATCATCGTCATCATCATCTTAGCGTTCCCGGTTGCATCCGCGGCTTTCGCGTTGGAGCCCGAGGTCCGCTTTTTTGCTCAATTTCTTCCATTTTGTGCAATCTTTGGCATCCTGTGGTGTGAGATTGTTGTTATAATTAAAAAATGATGGTAAGTATAAGCAATTTACGCAGTTATTAATCGAAAGTGACACTTTAATAACATATTCCTAAAATAATCCAAAGTAGAATATCGCTATAGGCAGATCCAAAAAATGTTTGTATGTGTGGTTCCATGTAAATCATCGAAAGTGCCAGTTTCGATACATAAAGCAAGTTCAGTTACGAAGTACACTATTGTAACACGATTTTCTCGAAAACTATTCACAATTTTAAATTTTCGCTTTCACGTGTTGTTTTGTAAGGGCAACATAACAGTTTACCCTAATTTTTATAAATATTTAACCATTCTAGGCAAAATTAAGCAAACAAATAAACTTTAAATCACTCTCCTGTAAAGTTGCACTTTTCTCTTTCGATACTTTACCTAGGGACCTTCGGTATATTTGTTAAAAAATGACCAGATAATGGATGGTGATTAGTTAGAAGATTTTTTTATTGGTTGTGGCGGCTCCTGAAGGTTAGGAAGACACACTTTACCTGAAGCACAGCACATACCATTAGGTTCGTCCGCCCATTTCTTGGCAGAGCAGTTAGAGCAGATCTTATTTATGACTCCGATTTGGACTGACGCTTGTTGTGCATAATCAATCTGCGGATCATATCTGAAAGCCAGTCTGTTGCTGTTTGCTAAAATTCGATTGCAAACTCTATTTGTGGACAACTGTTGTCTCTCTGCCTGAGTTCTATGTCGCTGCAAACGATCGGTAACTGAGAGGTCCTTACATTTTGTTCATGAAGACTTTGGAAAGGCCCCAGCCTCGACTCTCGTGTACGTAACTCAGAGGTTCTCAGATTTTGTTGTGCAAGGCGTTGCGAACGTTCGACACTCGACTCTTGTGTGCGTACCTGAGAGTTTCTCCGACTTTGTTCAGCAAAGCGTTGTGAACGTTCAGGTGAAGATTCTCCCATACGACGTATTCTTGCTGCCCATGCTTGAGACATTTCCAAATGTTTAAGAAAATGTTCATAGCCTGTAATATTCTAGCTCTGAAAAGTACTGTAGTTTAGCCCTAAAAAGAACTGTTGGTTAGCCTTGAAATTAACTGTTGGTTAGCTCTGAGAAGAACTGTTGATTAGCTCTGAGAAGAACTGTTGTATAGTTATGAGAAGAACTTTTGCGTAGGTGTAGATTTAAGAACGAAATGTAAAAAAAAAAAAATCGAACAAAAATTACATATTAGACTTCACGCACGACCGCTGCGTAGGGAGCCGACCTCGCGTCAGAGCCGCGCGGTGACCTTACTCATAGATATAAACTCCCGCAACGCGCCGTGCAGCAGAAATCGTAATATTTTAATTTCGCCATAACTTCAAAACCAAACGTTTAATTATAATCAATTAAATACCAAATATTATCTCCATAAACTGTACTTAGTGATGAAAAAAATTATTCTGATAAGGATTAATGGCATGAGTAAAATAAATGCGTTTAAATGTAGACGTAGTCCAAAAAAAATTCAAGATTTTTAAATAAAAAAAAAAAAATGGCTGTTGTGCGTCACTCGACATAGATAGGTAGAGTGTGTCGCCGACTTTTTTGTAGATTTTTATAAGATCTAAAATTAATTAGAACATTTTATGGTTCTATATTTTATAGTTTAGGCAGCGTACGCAAAATAAGTAACTTTTCTGGTTGTTTTTTTACACCTTGTGTTAAAAAGACCCAAATATCTTACGGAACCCTATTTATTTCCAAAATAAAATCTAGCCTATGTTACTCGTGGATAATGTAGCTTTCCAATGGTGAAAGAATTCTTGAAAATGGTCTAGTAGTTTTTGAACCCATTCATTACAAACAAACAAAGTTTGCCTCTTTATTAGTGTAGATTTAGTATGTCGTGGTGGCCTAGTGGTTAAAACACCAGCCTCTTAAGAATGAGTGTGCGGGTTCGATTCCAGGCCAGGCAAGTACTAATGTAACTTTTCTAAGCTATTTGTAATTTCGAAGTATATCTTGGACAATAATGACTGATTACAAGATGAAGGAAAAAAATATCTTGAGGAAACCTGGACTTTCACTCAGAAAAACTGAGCCAATATGAAGGAAGACGGCAGTTGAGCGAGGTGATGCAATGTTAAACCCAACAACACGACCAACGATGCTGCGCCAAAGGGAGATTGATCTGAAGACCCTCCACGACCAAACTCCCAACAAAATAACATTAGGCGCATAAGTCTGAAATCGCCAACCCGCATTGAACAAGCGTGGTAATTACGCTCAATCCTTCTTTGTATGAGAGGAGACCTGTGCCCAGCAGTGGGACTGTAAAAAATGTTGATGATTTTGACGCGATCGATTTTGTGAAAATCTCACCGTATGAAGTTAGTAGACTGAGCTGTCAACAACGTCCCCTAATTTTAGTGTTAGAATTTTTGATTATTATTTTTTTAAAATTGATATCTGGTGAAGCCGTACGGAGGACGGGTCTGAGCAGTTTTGTTGCGATGTGTGCCGGGTATGATGCGCCAAATATTGTTGTCTCGGGAGTTTGGTCGTGGAGGGTCTCCAGATCAATCTCCCTCTGGCGCAGCATCGTTGGTCGTGTTGGTCTTGGGTTTAACATTGCATCACCTCGCTCTTCATCCTTCCTATTTCTAAGTTATTTAAGGCTTAATAAACTTAAAATCAGGCGGGATTGCAGTCAAGTACTAGTTTATATATATTAAAAAAATATATATATAATTATAAACTAATGCTTGATCGCAATCCCACATTGCCTGCCACCGAGAAAATTAATGACAACTTACTCTGCGCTCACCTCATCTAAGATTTCATGTGCTAACATAGTTACAGAATCACTGTCATGCTGTGAAAATACTGCTGGGGTTGCTGAAACTGTATTCTCAGTGTATTCGCAGATCAGTGGGATTGTGGGATATTGCAGAGGTGGATGTAACTCCACGCTGCGTTTTAGTTGTATATGTTAATCCGTATCTAAATGTACAGAAATATTTTATTTCAGACATGAGACTACCATAAAGACGAGGACTCCTGCCTAAAATAAAAAATAAATAAAAAATCTTTTTTTTTTTTAATAATTATTAATTAGTGCTTGACCGCAATCCCGCCTGATGGTAAGCAGTGATGCAATCGTTGATGGTAAAGCGCACTAGTTTATTTAGCCTATTCACTAAAACAAACTTAGTGAATAGGAAGGGAGACGGCAGTTGAGCGAGGTGATGCAATGTTAAACTCAACAACACGACCAACGATGCTGCACCACAGCGAAATTGATCTGGAGATCCTCCGCGACCAAACTCCCGATACAACAATATTTGGCGCATCATAATCGGCACACATTGCAACACAACTGCTCAGACCCGTCCTCCGTACGGCTTCAACAGACATCATGCCGGAACACGACAAATCGCTTGGCGGCAAGGCTTTGTCTGGTGGGTGGTAATTTCTGCCGGCAGCCGATGTTATGGCCTACTACCGAGAGACTCCTAACTAAAATAATACAAAAAAATATATCTATGCTTACATATACAATATGTAAAGAAAACCCTGTCTGATCCGTGAAGGTATTGTTAGGTATCGATAACTGATTCTACTAATGCCTACAAAGCCGGGTTCAAGTTTTAAAAAACCCCTAAAAAATAAATATTATTTCTCAAAAGCAGGTAACTTAATACACGTGCGGTAGGCAATATATGCGCGGGCGAAGAGGGGCAGGGTACGCGGCACGCTGTTGCATCGCTCATGAATAATAATACCGCCGAAATGGTGTTGTCACTTTTTCAATAATTACAATTTTGGGGAAATTGGAATTAAATAGCTGAAAAAAAGATTATTTCAAAATTCATTAGTATTGTTACTATGATGATTATGTAAAATTTCATATTTTATTTGGTCATGTGTTTACTTAACCTTTATTATTCTTATGGGTCGGACGGGGTTTTCTTTACATAATATTGTATAATAAAAGTTATTTGATTGTCTTTAAATAAATAATTATTTACAATGAATCTTTGTACAACGTTCTATAATAGGACCATAAAATAAGAATTAAAAGAAGAAAAAATACATATAAATAAAAGGTATTAAAAATTACAAAAAAACTAGTAAATAATAGGTCTTTTGAATAGCAACAGCCTCTCCCACACACACAGACACATCAAAATACACACAAATAATTACACGCCCGCTAGCATCCATATTTAACCCACAACATCATTACCACCACCGCAATCGCGTCGTCAAACACAATTATTTAGTAAAGCCCAAAAAACAACAAAATACATGACGTCACCAAAACAAATGCCTGTCATATATTATAACTCCACCCTACATAGCCGGGTCATCTAAGTGTTTTTGTCTCGGCTGCGTAGTGTTAATTTCCCTGGAGCAGTCAATTCTGCTGAGGCATCAATCTACGTCAGTGTCGCTGTAACTAAAGCTTTTTAGACGTGTGTGTATCTAAGTATATTTATTTATATTCATGGGTATTCGGTTTGTAGTTTCTTCCGTGTAGGAAAATGTAAGCATCGTTTTAGATAGACCTCCGTGTTCTGAATAATCGATGCAGTTCATATTTGCATTACACTTTTATGTTTTTTTTTTCGTTGGGAAATGTATTTTTTATTTAATAATTATAAACTAGCGCTTGACCGCAATCCCGCCTGATGGTAAGCAGTGATGCGATCGTTGATGGTAAAGCGTGCTAGCTTATTAAGAGCCTATTCACTCAGAAAAACTGAGCGAATAGGAAGGCCCAACAACACGACCAACGATGCTGCGCCAAAGGGAGATTGATCAGAAGACCCTCCAGGACCAAACTCCCAACACAACAACATTAGGCGCATCGTACCCGGCACACATCGCAACACAACTGCTCAGACCCGTCCTCCGTACGGCTTCACCAGATATCATGCCGGAACACGACAAATCGCTTGGCGGCAAGGCTTTGTCTGGTGGGTGGTAACTTCTGCCGGCGGCCGATTTTATGGCCTACCACCGAGAACTTACTGAGTTACTGAGTTTACTGTAAGCAATCTTCCTTTGGCAAATATGTATGTATATGCAAATAAATCAATTCAAAGACTTATGCACCGTGCGTTATTCTTGCAAAAACACTTAAATGGCTGGGCCAATTGTGGTGAAACTTTGTTATGTAGTTATATGCGCATCGGAGGTTACTAATAATGAAAAATTCAAAAAAATAACTCGACATAGAAGCCCATGGCATTAGCTAATATTTCATAAAAAAAAACATAAAAAAGTGTTGGTGATTTTATCCCGTACTTATTAATTTAGATTTGTCCGAGATTAGAGCGGTGAGGTCATCGTATGGCGGCGCCCGTCGTACTAATCGTAAAACATTGAAAAATATGTCACGAAAGTTAAAACACCTCTCGTTAATCTACCATTATTGTTTATCTAAAGTAATCCGTGTAAGCATGGGCATTTTTGTCGGTCTCTGTGGCGCAGCGGTCAACACGCCTGCCTGCGACGTGGAGGCCCCGGGTTCGATCCCCGGCCAGGTCGTGATGGAAAACGATCTTTTCCTGATTGGCCTGGGTCTTGGATGTTTATCTATATAGTGTTTATTATAAAATATAGTATCGTTGAGTTAGTATCCCATAACACAAGTCTCGAACTTATTTTGGGGCTAGCTCAATCTGTGTGGTTTGTCCGTATATATTTATTATTTATTTATTCATGGACGAACAAAAACATGGTTCACACGTGTTTGCTATTGGTTCGCACGTGCAGACAAAATGTTCATGTTCATCATGTTTTTGTTTGTTCGTGCTTACACGACTTTAGAAAAACAAAAACGGTAGGCTAACAAGATTACGAGCTTTATTGAAATGTAAGATAAGAAAGAAGCTTTCACAAAGAAATTCAAAGAGAAACTGTCTATAAATAAAGATACTTTCAGGCAGTTATTTCACCCTTTGTACATAGGTATCGACTTTTCTCCTTAGAGGATAGAAGCGCATAGTATGCCGCACGAAGCCATTTGAAGTCAAAGCAATGGTACAAAGACTCAATACGGCATTGCAATGTAGTGCTTTATTAACATACTTCATAAAATATTCCATTCACATGTATTTTTTTTTTTTTAATATGTTAAATCCAATTGATGCTCGAATTAACTGTTAATATTTTATTCAACATTATTTTTTGTTTACGCAAAACCAGAAATACGCATCCAGTATTTTTAAGTAAAGAATCTATGTATAAAATTTCAAACAGATATCATGAAAAACCACAAAGTTATGAGCTTGCCATCTTACCTGGTTGTCCCAACAAAAATATGGTCAATATACCGCTCAACCGGCCGCGCGGCGCGGGGCGGCCCTGTCTCACGCGCCTAATACTATGATCTAACGTCAGCCGAGTTGTGGGCTCGGTAACCACACTGCAACAATTCTAAATGTATTTGGTAAAAAATTAAACATGGTGTAAAAATGATTGGAATCGATTTAGTTACTTAATCTGAACAAACTATATTCAGGTTTCATTACAAGAAAATATAACGTTGTAGGTCAGCTCGTATGTGGAGTACTGCACCCACATTTGGGCTGGTGCTGCGAAATGTCACCTTGCCACCTTGGATTCGGTGGAGAGGCGTACGAAGAGGCTGACTGACACCACTGCGATCCGGACGAAGCGTTTTGCTTCCTCCTTTATACCGCGTACATCGAGGGACTGGAACAATTTGCCAGCGTCGGTGTTTCCGTCACAATACAATTTGAGTGTCTTCAAGGCTAGAGTGAATAGGCTCTTAATAAACTAGCGCGCTTTACCATCAACGATCGCATCACTGCTTACCATCAGGCGGGATTGCGGTTAAGCGCTGGTTTATAATTAAAAAAAAAAATTATGAATCATAATAACTGAATATATAACTCTAGTATATTTCCACTGTTCCCGTTCAATGAATTGCTTAGAAAGTTCAAAGGCAGAGTTGTTCTTAGGGTAGACAAATTAAATCAATGTTTTAATTTAAAGACTCTAACGGGCCAATCTGAATAATTCGATTACTCTGCTCTTTCGTCCATAACTGAGTTAAGAGCGGTGCGATTTATTAAAAAAAATCAAATATTCATCATTCCAAAGTTAGTCTGAAGATGAAATTCCAATTTTATTTGAGTTTTAAAGTTAACTTATGTTAATTTTGAAAAAGGATTGAAGTTAATTTGTTTGTTAAAATTTTTTTGGGCAAAAGTTTTTCTGAGAATTAATTGATGTTCAGAAAGTTCATATTACATTTTGTACCACAGAGGCACGCTATGTGTCTTTAAATACATTTTTAATTTATATGCTAAGCTAATGGTCTTATGATTACTATTATAAAACTATAACCACTAGTAAAGGTAAAATAACTTTGTATATTAACACACTTTGAAAAATTTTAAGATTACTATTTTTAAGAATTTAACTACGGATCAAAAAACTGACTTATGATAAGAATATCATTGCTAATGACCAAATAATTACTATTTGAAAAAAAAAAACATTCTTTTTTTAATTTTTACTTATTGAACTAGTACGCGCACTAGTAAACTAATGATGGTGCAATATTTAACCATTTTCACTTGACTAAGAATCGAAAGATGACCAGGCCCGGGTCGACGGCGCGTTGTATTTCACGCGCGCCTCATAAAGATGTCAGCACATCGTGACGGGGTCCACGAGGGCCAATGCCTCTTGGGTCAGGATTGCGGGTTGGTTAAAAAAGAAACTGTGGCCCTGGCGCACAGGCAAGTGAAGAAACACGGGTGGGTTTTAGTCAGTAAAAGTCTGACACGCCCTTCCGCTCCGCCCAGAACGGGAGAGGTATTTTGATGATTTCCCATCCCAACAAAAAAAGGGCTGCTTATTCCAATATCAGATAACTTTGTCGTAGGATTTAATTTTGAATGTTTCACTGTTTTTTCATAGAATATTCACGGAGGACAATTTGATTCCAGATTAAGTGCTCTTTTATTTGTAGTGTGGTCTATTTGAAAATGAAAAAAAAGAAAATATTAAAAGCAAATACTCGGTTCTCGGTTCTCCGTGGTAGGCCATAACATCGGCCGCCGGCAGAAGTTACCACCCACCAGACAAAGCCTTGCCGCCCAGCGATTTGTCGTGTTCCGGCATGATGTCTGGTGAAGCCGTACGGAGGACGGGTCTGAGCAGTTGTGTTGCGATGTGTGCCGGGTACGATGCGCCTAATGTTGTTTTGTTAGGAATTTGGTCGTGGAGGGTCTTCAGATCAATCTCCCTTTGGCGCAGCATCGTTGGTTGTGTTGTTGGGTTTAACATTGCAATCACCTCGCTCAACTGCCGTCTTCCTTCCTATTCGCTCAGTTTTTCTGAGTGAATAGGCTCTTAATAAACTAACGCGCTTTACCATCAACGATCGCATCACTGCTTACTATCAGGCGGGATTGCGGTCAAGCGCTAGTTTATAATTATTAAAAAAAAAACATGATTTCTATTGTAATGGTTGAATAGCAGTATCCTTAGCTCATTGGCTCTATTTCGATTTTGGGCAAACCTTAGGTTAAGTAATTTAGGTGCGTAATAGTTTTTGACGTGTAATTTATGAAGATCAGATCGGTTAAAGAGTCACCTTGTTCTGTTTGTTGAGGTGACTTTTGAGCAGTCTGGAGCAAAAATGAACTTTGACAAGCAGGTAAGTACTAATTTAAATTTAATGTCGGCTTGGAATATGACGCCAGTCATTGCGCTATAACAAATTCACTTGTCAGCGTGGGTGAGGTGAAAGCTTGAAAGAGGCTGAGTTTATTAACACTGCGATATATAAACCAAGCCAAAATGTAAAGAAATAATAAGTTAATGGAAAAATGACTTTAATTCCTATGCAGTGCAGTTTAGTTTACGCTACCATTTCCAGCATAATATGATTGACATATAAAAATATTTGTTGCTTTGGTTTCAGCAAGATTAACCAAAAATATGTTCCGTCGATATATACACTGTGTAATAGGCGCACATTAGGTTTATTGAAATTGAAATACGGAGAGAAACTGCGAGCAAGCAGACAATTAATAATGAAAAGGTTGGACTTACAGGGGATTTCCGGCGATATATACTCCTGGGGTGCTGGAGTAGATGAATGCCTCCATAAGATATTCATTTAGCGCTATAGAATTGCCGATAAGCTCACCGGCCGGTGGCGGCTGGATTTTGGATACTTGATGTTGTTCAACCCAGGGTTAAGGAGAGAGAGAACAAAGTATAATAACGAGTGAATGGAAAAACTTCCTGAGTTTGGTTCGTTCTTCATTCCTTAACGCTGATTGGATTTGGGTTCCTCTGAGTGAGTCGGTCTTAAAATGAACATGGACAAGACGAAAGTCATGTCTAATGCCCATGTTGTACCGACTCCTATAAAGATTGGAGACTCTGTTCTCGAAGTTGTTGACAGTTACGTGTACCTGGGACAAACTATCCTATTAGGAAGGTCCAACTTCAAAAAAGAGGTCAATCGTCGAATCCAACTCGGCTGAGCTGCTTTCGGGAAGCTACGTAGAATCTTCTCGTCCAAAATACCGCAGCGTCTCAAGACAAATGTATTCGACCAGTGTGTGTTGCCAGTGATGACTTATGGAATTGAGACGTGGTCGCTAACAATGGACCTTATAAGAAAGCTCAAAGTCACTCAAAGGGCAATAGAGAGGACTATGCTTGGGGTTTCCCTGCGCGATCGAATCAGAAATGAGGAGATCCGCAGAAGAACGAGAGTAACCGACATAGCCCGAAGAATTGCAACACTAAAGTGGCAGTGGGCTGGACACATTGCACGTAGGACCGATGCCCGATGGGGCCGACGGGCTCTCGAGTGGCGACCACGCACCGGAAGACGTAGCGTGGGTAGGCCCCCGACAAGGTGGACCGACAACCTACTGAAGGTCGCGGGAAACCGCTAGATGAGGGAGGCGCAGGACCGGTCATCGTGGAGAACCTTGGGGGAGGCTATGTCCAGCAGTGGACGTCTTTCGGCTGAAATAATGATGATGATGATGATTGGATGCTCCACCAGGCAATGAGGCTGAAAGGGAAAAATGCGGGAATATTTGAAAATGCTTATTATGTTATTAATGCATTTAATTGTTATGTGTATTATTAACAAAACCTAAACAAAAAATAAACCATTAAACTTTTTTTTACTTCTACAATAGTATTGGTATTTTTGAAATTAATCATTTATCACAAAAAAAATTACACTTAAGTAAGTAATGAGTGTCATAACTACTTACACATGATTATAATTCATAATAAACCCGCATTTTGTTACAAAAAATAAATAAAATAAGTTTATCTCGAATAAATAGAGTCACAAACAGGGAACGAGACATAGCAGTGCCTTAACTGGTAAAGATTTTGTTTGTATTGTATCTAAAATACAAGTTTTACGTAGCATAAGTAGCTATGTGTTCCAGAAGACACAACCCTTCTGTCTTCTATAGAAGTCGGGCTGTAATGAAACATGCGGGCCTAATCATGTGTCAAGCACAGGTACAATATAAGTTCTAATAAAAATTATTTTACTTATAAGCATTTTATTAAAATACTATACTAAATACTCTTTATAGGCTTTAGTTTTAAAAAACATTCAAATATCACAATGGTTTTGTTCTGTAAACAAAACCAGCATCCTTACAAAAACACACACGAGATATCATCAAACAAATCAAACTGCCCCAACCCGTCAGTTCCACCAACTTAAAAACGCGAAAAACTGTTAAGTGCGGGTACGTTTTAAAAGGCCTCGATGACGTCAAAGTGGGTATAGATAAGCGCAGACTGCGCAATCTATCTTCCTCGGCGAGACGTGTGTGATACGGGCACCCACATGATATAATCAAAAATCGCTTTCCGCGATCCATCCACATATTCCTTCTGACATGACTCAAATTGGCTTCAGGCTTTGTTGAAGTTTCATTAAGAATGGTCTGAGTTTTTGTAGTAAAACTTTGTCATGTGGTTTTTTGGAGTTTTGGAAAAGTAGCATGTTAGTAAACAGATTTTGGTCAAATTAAAATTGATTTTAGTTTGTCTCACATTATTTAATTTTATGGATTTCACCAGACTGGATGAAAACTGACGCCACAAAAATTAATTATCAATTCAGGCATATTTTGTTTTCTCGAATCATTTTGAGTGACACCATCAGACACCTGTTTTCGTCAAGATTTATAAACATACAACAGACATCAAACGTTGACTGCGTTTAGATTAATATCAATAACTTGAACCAAGCATATTCAATTTAGATGTCAATTAAAAATCTAAAGATTTTTTTTTATTTCTAATACCTTCATACATTATCAGTACCCAATAAGTAAATAAAAAAAAAAAAAAACAAAACAAAAATCACAGTACAATATTTGTGTATGTGAAGAAATATTCAATCAAAGGTATTTGAATATCGACGGCTGGATAGGGATACCAATTACCTCGGTTCCAATTACACCGATGCTTGTATCTGACGAACTGACAATCGCTGGTAAAAAGTTCGATTGGATTTTAGTGAGAGTTAGGACCGGGCGCAGGCGAATTGAGATGTCATGTTATCCAGGGTTCGCGATTGCATGATTTTTTGTCGAGATATCATTAAACGACAGCAGCCTCCGGCAAGGATCTATCAAAAATTTTACATTTTTAACCGACTTCAAAAAAGGAGGAGGTTACTCAATTCAACCGTATAGGTATATGCTTTTTTATGTTTGTTCGCGGATAACTTCGCCGTTTATGAACCGATTTTGATAAAAAAAAAATCTGTTGGAATGAAGACATTCTCAAGGTGGTTCCATGATAAGGATATCATGGTTTGATGATGGAAGACCAGAGAAATCAAGGGGAACTTTCAAAAATCGTAGGGGCAACCAGTGCGTTTGTAAGTTTTTTCATTAAGTATTTTAGCGTCAGCATCCAGTCGGTCGTGGTGGCCTAGTGTACAAACAACAGCCTCTCGAGTATGAGTATGTGGGTTCGATTCCAGGTCAGGCATGTATCAATGTAACTTTTCTAAAGTTATATGTACTTTCTAAGTGAATCTTGGACACCAATGACTGAAGGTGAAGGAAAACATCTTGAGGAAACCTGGACTTTAAGTCTGCAATCGCCAACCCGCATTGAGCAAGCGTGGTGATTACGCTCAATCCTTCTCTGTATGAGAGGAGACCTGTGCCCAGCAGTGGGACGTTAAAAAGGTTGATGATGATGATGATCCAGTCTAACCGAATGCCGCTGAATAGTACTTTTCACAACTAAAAAGAGTAAAATTATTTATTTTTTTACAAAGAAAACAACCGACTTCCAAAAAACACTACAAAGTGTAGAATAACTAATTTCGGAAGTCGATGTCAAAAACTAATATACAAAAACCAAAGACACCGACTTCCGAAATTACTTATTATTCACTTTTTAGTGTTTTTTGGAAGTCCGTTGTTTTTTTTTTTTGTAAAAAAAAATTTAGATTCTGTAATAAATTCGAAAACCTGTATCCAGCTGGTTCTGTATCGCGTTCTACTAGGGGATCAAAAATGCATGTTCGTATACAGATAGGCGAAAACCTGCACCTATACGTTCCTGTATAGCGGATTCAAAATAGAAATCTGTGAATAAAGCGGATACATAGTGCGGTTCGGTCCCTGAATAATGCTAGTTCGAAAGTACTGTGCACTTTAGGTTTACTAGAGAATGTCGAGCTTTTATAGGAAAAAATTGTTGTTTAAAAATATAGAGACCATCTTCTGCTCGTGATGGATGGCAAGGTATTTAGTTTGTTCGAATCCGGACTAACCAATTACCAATGAGACTTTTCAAATGATATGTCGTACCGGACTTTCACTGTCTATGCCATGATAAGGAATACGATTTGGAATAATTTCGAATAATCCGCATTCTTATGTTTTATTTTAAATTGTGTTTTACTAAGTTTAGTTTTAAGGGGTCGGTGGTAGGCCATAACATCGGCTACAGGCAGAAGTTACCACCAAGCAGACGAAGTCTTGCCGCCAAGCGATTCGTCATATTCCAGCATGACGTCTGATGAAACCGTACGGAGGACGGGTCTGAGCAGTTGTGTAGCAATGTGTGCAGGGTTGTTGTATCGGGAGTTTAGGATAGGGTCTCCACATCAATCTACCTCTGGCGCAGCATCGTTGGTCGTATCGTTGGGTTTTATATTACGTCACCTCGCTCAACTGCCGTCTTCCTTCCTATTCAACCCGGTTTTTTTTTTGAGTGAATAGGCCCTTAACTAACGCGCTTTACCATCAACGATTTAATCACTGCTTACCATCAGGTGGAATTGCTGTCAACCACTAGTTTATAACCATTAAAAAAAGGACTTCCTCTACTAGTCACAATAAATTATTTTTCTTTCATTTCTTTCCTTGGCTGATCATGTAAAACCCTGACATTGATGAAGAAAAACATAATGAGGAGATTCGGACTTATTTATCATCATCATCATCATTCAGCCGGAAGACGTCCACTGCTGGACACAGGCCTCCCCCAAGGTTCTCCACGACAATCGGGCCTGCGCTTCCCGCATCCAGCGGTTTCTCACGACCTTCACCAGGTCGTCGGTTCATCTTGTCGGCGGCCTACCCACGCTGCTATTTCCCGCGCGTGGTCTCCACTTGAGAACCCGTCGGCCCCATCGGTCATCGGTCCTACGGGCAATGTGCCCAGCCTACTGCCACTTTAGTGTTGCAATTCTTCGGGCTACGTCGGTTATTCTCGTTATTCTGCGGATCTCCTCATTCCTGATCAGATCAGAAGGTCGGTCGGTCAGTAAGGTGAAGCTAGTCGCCCATTCCAAAGAGTAGCTACCTATGGAGAATAACGGGCAAGAAACTCCATGGACACTTGAGGTATTCAGAGAAACACGTTTATCCAGCTATGCGGTTTTTATTAGAAGACACCTGTCAATTCCTTAGACATCATAGATAAACCTAAACATAGACAATACATCACACCCTCACCCTTAATCTAAGACCCTTCATTTTATTATTATAAGTTAGGACATCTAAACTTACAAAATAGAAATAATACCAAAAGAAAACACCATACAAATGTAAAATAACGAATAAACAAAACCAAACTTAACTCACATTATATTTTATAATTTACCGGGTTGTTTACTCGGCATTGACGAACGGGACGAGATTGGGTCGGTTCAGGAGAAGGCAAGGCAGGCGGTAATTCACTCTGAACTGGATAATCAAGACAATCCTCAAATTGTTCGTTATCCCCATCTCCGACGGCCGGAGCTTCGGCTGGTGGGATGCCCGTACCGGACTCTCCCCGATCCTGAGCTACTTCCACTATGTCCGATCTTTCACGTACCGCGCTGGAAGGACAGATTAATGAACTCCGTTTCCGTTGTTTGAGCTGATCTACATGCCTGTGAAATTCCCTACCAGAAGTATCTACCACCCTATAATCCGTGGCTCCCATTCTCTCTATCACTTTCCCCGGTACCCATCTATCCTGTCCCCTATATTGGCGCAGCCAGACTTCATCACCTGGACTTAGCTGACGAGAACCACTTGCTCCAAATTCTTGTTGTCGTTCCTGAGCATCCCTAACTCTATTGTCTCTACTAGGTCGTAACGCATCTAATTTGGTACGCAACCTGCGCCCCAACATAAGCGAGGCGGGCGTTTCACCAGTCGAACAGTGTTCGGTATTTCTATAGTGCAATAAAAATGTGTTCAAAAATAATTGAATGCTTAACTTTTCCCTAATGGCTTTTTTGATTACCCGTTTAACCGTATGTACAGCATTTTCCGCTGCGCCATTTGAGGCGGGATGATATGGAGCTGAAAATATATGTTTAATGCCATTGCTAAGCAGAAATTGTGAAAATTCGTAACTTGTAAAGGGTGGACCGTTATCTGAAACAATTTGTCTTGGTAGGCCAAAACGTGCAAAGATGTCGCTCAAAACGCCGATAGTGTTACTCGCCGCTGTATTGGGTACTTGGCTAACTTCTAGCCACTTAGTTCGGGCATCGACCAGTACCAAAAATATTTGTCCATTTATAGGCCCTAAAAAATCAATATGCACGCGGGCCCAAGGTTTGTCAGGCCATGGCCAGGGACAAGGCATGTGTCGAGGTGGCGCCTCACTTTCTGCAGCGCAGACGCGACAACTCTGACACATTTCTTTAATTTCTTCGTCCATGCCTGGCCACCAAACGTAGCTTCGGGCAAAAGCTTTAGTTTTTACTATGCCCATATGAGCCTCATGCAGGTCTGATAAAACCTTACGCCTGCATGCTGCCGGTATGACTACCCTGTGCCCCCACATCACACAACCTAATTCTTCATATAGTTCTGTTTTACGATTAAAATAAGGGTTAAGTGATACTATTTCCATATTGGCTGGCCAATCGTCCCGTAAATAACTTAAAACTCGGCTTAAGAATTGATCCCTACTAGTTTGTTTTTTAATCTCATTATGATCTAATAACATGGAATTTTGAGCAAAGTGTAAATGTGTTTGTTCGGGATTTCTAATATTCTGTGCGCTCGCCGTAAGAGCGGGCAGTCGCGACAGTCCGTCAGCCCCGTTTTGCTTTGACGTTACATATTCAATGTCATATGTGTAGGCGGATAATTTGATAGCCCACCTTTGAATCCGACTGGCAGTCATCGACGGTATGCCCTGTTTGGGCCCAAAAATTGTGACCAAAGGCTTGTGGTCTGTTCGTAAGGTAAAACGCCTACCATATAAGTATTGGTGTAATTTTTCAAAACAAAACACAATGGCCAAGGCCTCCCGCTCAATTTGTGAATAATGCTTCTCCGCGTCGCAAAGAGCGCGTGAAATATACACCACGGGTCGCTCCCGCACTGTGACTACACCATCGTCAACCGCCTCGTACATCTGTGTGAGCACGCCGCCTATGCCTCTAGCACTCGCGTCACACGTTAAAAACAACGGTTTATTAGGTTCGTAATGAGCTAAGACGTCAGCACTAATCAAAATGGATTTTACTCTTTTAAAAGCGTTCTCACATTCACTATTCCATTTCCATATCACTTCTTTCTTAAGTAATTGATACAGTGGTGCTAGTATTGTACTCAAGTTTTTTACGAATTTAGCATAGAAATTAATAGTACCTAAAAACGCTCTCAAATCAGTGACATTGTCCGGGCGTGGTATATTTAGTATACCTTCCACTTTTTCTTGGTCAACTTTAATTCCCTCGGCGGAAATAATATATCCTAAATATTTAACCTCGCTCACCATGAACAAACATTTACTTTGTTTAAGTTTCATTCCGTTCGAAAGTAATCTTTTCAATACTCTCTCCAAAGTGATTAAATGCTCCCTGACATTTGGCGATCCGATAATTATATCATCAAGAAAAACTTCTACGTTTGGAATATCATTCAAAAGATTAGCCATAATCCTTTGAAATATTCTCGGACTCGAGGACAAGCCAAAAACTAATCTTTTATACTTAAAAAGGCCCTTGTGCGTATTAATAACAGTGCAATTATCGGGGTCGTCTAATTCAATTTGATTGTAGGCTTGTGTTAAATCTAACTTTGTGAATATCTTTGCACCGGTTAATTTAACCAGTAAGTCATTTATGCGCGGTAAAGGATATTTATCAACTACCAGAACAGGATTAAGAGTTAATTTGTAGTCAGC
This sequence comes from Sesamia inferens, assembly GCA_037179545.1. Classification (NCBI taxonomy): domain Eukaryota; kingdom Metazoa; phylum Arthropoda; class Insecta; order Lepidoptera; family Noctuidae; genus Sesamia; species Sesamia inferens. The sequence continues at coordinate 26,407,769 of CM073933.1, read as the reverse complement.
ACAGATACGGAGTCCACCATCAGCCTTACGTACAGGTACCAACGGGGTAGCCCAGTCCGAGCTGTCCACAGGCTCGATGACACCGGCGCGCAGCATACCGTCAAGCTCCGCCTCCACGCGCTCGCGCAGCGCGTACGGAATAGGTCGTGCGCGGCAGAACACTGGTACCGCACCCTCGCGTAACCGTAACCGAGCCTTGCTTCCCGTGAACCGGCCCAGCCCACACGCAAACAAATCCTTATATCTGCAAAGTAATTGCTTTAGTTGATTATCACCTACTTTATCGCAATCTGTTCTCATTTTAAAAATATTATTTTGGTACAAAGGTATTTCTATTCCTAACTCTATAAGCCATTGCCGGCCTAATAGACAAGTAGTACCTCCGCGTATTACAAATAATTCTAAATGCTTGCATTTTAACCCGTACTTGACAAGGGGTTTAATTACCCCTAAAGGTTTAATTATTGTACCATCGTAAAATCTAAACACTAACTTAGACCTTTGTAGCGATCTATGACTAAACCATTTCATGTACATGGTTTCTCTGATACACGATACTGACGATCCCGTATCAACTTCCATTTGTAATTGTACTGCATCTACCCATATGAACATGTTCACCGGTCGATAGCTGTTCAGGCTGAGTTGATGCAATTTCTCCGCCTCCCAGCTTTCTCCGTCTGACAACGGAGGTTCATCTGCCCCTGACTTGCCTCCTGAGTGCAGCTGCCCAGCTGCTTCCATGTGCACTACCGCGTTGTTGGTGACCCGATGCACTCCCAGCTGCTTATCTCCTAGACGCGTCGGACAAACTCTACGTAGGTGTCCTTTATGCCGACACCTACTGCAAATTAAACGCTTGTGTCTACAATCTTCAACCTGATGATCTTCCGCTCCGCAAGCCGAACAACATTTTCCGCATGCCTCGCCGGTGGTATTTTTGAGCTCATGTCTCGAGATGCGTGCCTGCCCGCGCTGACCGCCCCGGCCCCGGCGCCCGCGCCCGGCCCACGTCACCGCATGCAGCGCACCCGCAGCTCCCACACTGCCGCCGTTAGCTCCGCTGTTGTTCTCGACTGTTTCCACGGCTGCCGCATCGCGTTCCGCCGCTTCCATTGCACATGCAATTTTAACAGCGTTGCTAAAAGGCAGGTCCTCCTCCGTGAACAGTCTTTGTCTGATATGCTCGTTCTTTAACCCGCAAACCATCTGGTCCCGTAAATTCTCTTCTAGTCTGGCCTTGAATTCGCAATGTTTTGAGAGCTTTTTTAATTCTGCTATGAATTCTAAAACAAATTCACCTGCATTTTGACGTCTTTGACGGAAGCGATATCTTTCCGCCATGAAAGATGGTTTTGGTTGTAAGTGATCTGTCATAGTTTTGACCACTGACAAATAAGTTTTTTCGCTCGGCTTTTCAGGGCTTGTTAAATTACTAAGCAATTCATATGCTTCGTCCCCCATTGCCGCTATCAACGTGGGTAACCATAACTCGTCCTTTATCTTGTTCACTTTGAAATACATTTCTAAGCGTTCTACGTACAAGGTGAAATTTCCGGACCTCACGTTAAACTCCACTAATTTACCAATCGACATGATGCAAAGCTCTCCACAACAATATTATGTATTGATCCTCGTCGCCACTGAGGTATTCAGAGAAACACGTTTATCCAGCTATGCGGTTTTTATTAGAAGACACCTGTCAATTCCTTAGACATCATAGATAAACCTAAACATAGACAATACATCACAACACTCTTTTAAATTATCAAGCTATTGACACAAATATTTGATTACATCATTCATTTTGAAATCAAACGTGTGAGAACGATGCAGAAATATATTGTACGCTAAGAGCGTCCATTATGGAAAAACACACAAAAAAAACAACAACAAAAAAGACTAACCCAACAAATAGATGCTTTACAACAAGTACATTGTGCTCACACGTGTTCCATGCAATTATAGAATACTAAGAAATTGAATCTACATAATGCAAAGACAGTTTTGTCCAAGGTTCAGCAGCTCCAACGGTGTTTCCGAATGCTAAGGTGTTTGTTTGTGCTCCTGTGTAGCTGCACCAGTGCGGAATACCCCTGTCAGCGATGCAATTCCGTAACGTATAATATGCCTGGCTACATAGTGTGTACTGGCTTTGAGTTAAAAAAAACAAACATTTACAAATTAAAACTACAAGAGGAAAAACCAAAGAAGAATCAGTGTAAGTATAGAAGTCGGACGCAGCTCAAGCCTTTTTGTCGTCAATAAAATCTTTAACACTATAAAATGCTTTCTGACACAACTTACGTTTAATGAAGGATTTGAAATTATTCAGGCTCAGATCTTAACCACATCTGGAAGTCTATTGTAAAAATGTATACATTGGCATCTAAAAGAGCCACTTATTTTCTTGAGCCTTGTTGTAGGTACAATAAATTTGTGCTTGTTCCTAGTATTTATATTATGGACATCACTGTATTTTTTAAACAATTTTATATTTTTATGAGCATACAAAAGATTTTCATAAATATATTGAGACGGCACGGTCAGTACATTAATCTCTTTAAATTTTTCTCTGAGAGAGTGTCTCGAACTTAATTTATAAATTGCACGAACAGCTCGTTTCTGCAAAACAAATATTGTTTGAAAATCAGTGGCATTTCCCCACAACAGAATGCCGTACGACATTAAGCTATGGAAATAGCCAAAGTACACTAAACATTATTATGTATGGTCTATAGGTAGTTGTTCCGGGTCTGGCTGTTTGTGTATTATGTGAGTTTAAGTGTTTGTAAACGCACTCACGATACAGGAGTAGGTAATTCCTAGTGTGGGGCAACGTTTTTAAAAAAAATACTTATTTTACTTAATAGATTGACTGGTTGTCGTTACTAAATTCCTTGGGTCAGCTAATTATTATATGTTTCACATTTTTTTAAAGATTATAAACTAGTGCTTGACCGCCATCCCACCTGATGGTAAGCAGTGATTCAATCATTGATGGTAAAAGCGCACTAGTTAAGAGCCTGGTCTTGAAGTAATTTTTTCAAAGCCATACGGAACGAGCGCTGCAGGCAAATAGTTCCAGTCCTTCGAGGTATAAAAGATGAAGCAAAAGATAGATACTCGACGTATGACAGGTCGCCCGATGATGGAACGGAGATGATCACACAGTTTCCGTGCACACTCTCCAAAATGCATCCTATAGAATACCGACAGGCTGGCTACTCTACGCCTGTGCGTCTTTGGAGACAGTTCACATAAGGCATTCACATACCTTCTCTGCGTCAGAAAAGGCTTTAGCCCATATTGCGACTAAAATAATCTAGTATTATTATATTATGTTATGCCCGTGTGGTACAGTGCTTAGAATAGTACCAAACTATATCCTCCCGTGGGTGTCGTAAAAGGCGACTAAGGGAACTCTCACCAGGGAATCGGGCAGCAGAACTTCTCCTGTGGAATATCAAATTATTGCTATCCGAACCCTCCTACCAAGCGTGGAGATTATGGCAAACCTGGCTGAAAAGAAACTTATGTTATTAAAGCGCTTTACACACCAAACCCGGCGGCATATGTCGGCAACATATTGCCGGCGAGCTAGGTGGGCGTCTTCAGACATTGTAAGTCGTTAAACTTTGCCGGCGGCATGTCGGCGGGTCGACATCAAAACTTATTTGGCAGTTAAAATACTAGCACGTCACTACAACTGAAATGTCATTGGGTAACTGAGCGCTTGCATACGCTAGCCGCCAGCAAGCCGCCGACGTGTCGGCGGGGAACACGAGCGCGCGTTGTTGCCTACATATTTCTTTCTACATAAGAGTTGTGTCGGCGGGCTGTGCCGCCGGGCTTTGGTGTGGAGAGCGCTTTAAGCGAAGTATAATCATGAAGCAAAAAATTGTGTATGATTTGTTCCATAGTTTTTCTGCACATAGGTAGTTCCAGACATATTTTTTGTTAAAAAAAAAACTAAAATAAATAATATTCTTTTTTATGGGACAAAACCCGCCACACTTTCCCACCCACTGCAACTCCTGAAAGCCAGAATCAACAGTGGAGATCGCCAGAAAAACGCCGAGCAATGAAGCTCGACAAGTCCCGGAGAAACGATTCAACTGTCTTGGATCCCGCAAAGAAATTAATCAAAAAAGAATAGCGGAGGAGTAAGAAAAAATATATTTTCTCCACTTCCCTCCATAACAAGCAGGAGACAGAACATAACTAGGCCAATCGGCACAAAGGGACATTATTGCAACTAGGAGAAGCCCAGATTGCCAAGCACCACGGAATAAAATTTGATTAAGTTAATGGGTCCTAAGTAGGTATGTGCTGTTACAATTGATTCCAATAATAGGCATGGCAAAAGCGCCTGAACGGTAATTGGTTCTAGTTTCTACAAGGTCCGTATAATAAACGACTCCGGATGTAACTTGTACACTATCCAACATAATATTGCGTTCATTCTCCCACAAGATGTGACGTGTGGACTGAGGTTTTAACGAATGTAAGAATAACTTTATTTAATAGTAACCGTCTGACGTTTTAAAGAGACCGTAGCCTTACCAAAACATCTGAACCAGAATCGTCACCTCATTTACCACAAGTTGATAAAAATTGCAGGTGATTATTTAGTTCATGAGAGAGATTTATGAAGTGTTGTTTTACTTGATTATCTTATATTTTATCTCTTGTGCATATTTTATCTTCTGTTTTATCTTTTGTCTTTAATTTCTGTAATAGTATATTTTAATTCAATATTGAAGTCAAAATGGTGACCATTATGCGGCAGGTCATCAAATTAAAAGTATTTATTTCAAAATTATTTACAGACACTTTTGAATTGTCAATGGTCTAAGATTGAGCATTTTAACGGTAAATTTTAGTCACCAGCCGTATTTGACTTGTTACCGACTCATCGCAAGACGAAAGGCGAAACCTACTTTATCTAGTAATAGTATATAAAATAGTCACCTCTGCAAAACTGGTATAATGTAATTGTGTGATATTGTTATTGATATATCTTCGATAGCTGAACTGCGTTTATTAGGCGCGATTTTGGGATATTACATTCAAGCAGAATCAAAATGGGAAAGGGACTTACTGAAATATACAGCGCCGCATTCTCCGTCTGATGATGGTTGCCTCCACAATTGTTCATTGGTCTCTTTGGTTGTTGGATCCAAGGGGCAATGATTGATTTAAAGGATGGTCAGATCCGCCGGCCGGACGGCCGTTCTTCTTGCTCTAGTTTTGATAGTGAAGTGTTTTTGAACCAGAGAGAAATTGGCTGTTGTTTTTTTGTAAGTTTTCTGGCTTAATCTCTAGGCCTTTAAGCTTCCTATGGAATTAGGAAGTGCATGGGAAGGAATCGGGAAATTTCAATGTGCTTGATGTAAGAATGGTTACATGCTTTAACAGCAATAAGTCACCCACTTGACAATTAAGTGCTTAATGTAAGAACCCAAAACAAAACAGCTTACATTACGAGTCAAGAAGTAATAAATAAATCAATAGGCAATAGACTCTTAATAAACCATTGCGCTTTACAATCAACGATATCATCACTGCTTATCATCAGGCGTAATCGTAGTCAAGCTCTAATTTACAACAATAAAAGAAAGTGGGTAAATTTTTGGAACATTCATAGTGGCGTACGCGCCGCGGTGAATTTTTATCAATTAAAAATAATTAATGATTGAATGTCCTGGTGGCCTAGAGGTTAAAACACCAGCCTCTCAAGTAGGTATGAATGTGCGGGTTCGATTACAGGTCAGTTAAGTACCAATGTAACTTTTCTCAAGTTATATGTACTTTCTAAGTATACATATCTTGGACACCAATGACTGAAGGTGAAGGAAAACATCGTGAGGAAACCAAGACTTTTAAGTCTGAAATCACCAACCTACATTGAGCAAGCGTGGTGATTACGCAGCGCTCAATCCTTCTCTGTATGAGAGGAGACCTGTGCCCAGCAGTGGGACGGTAAAAAGGTTGATGGTGATGATGATGAATGATATAAACTGTCATCACAAATAGAACTATACCAAAAAAAAGTTTATTTATTAAAACAAATAATAGTTACGCGCATTTCAAACGACATTTCCATTATAAAAACATGTTAAATCCATGGGCTACGAAAATTGAACTGGACAGAAAAAGCCGGTCAAAGATATGATATACGAATACATTACTGTCCACCAGAGCCATGGCTAATTGGATTTTTCACTTCAATGTGCGGACCACGTGCGTTACTGAAATGTATGGCTGTATATATAGTTTTATACGCACGACGGTAGCATACTGTACTACGGACCTTGTATTTTTGAACGATATTTCCAATATGAGACTCGTCGGCGTTGGGGTTTCCACTCAAATCTGCCTCCTTGATAATACCTTTTTTATACTCCGTCGGTTTAGGTAACAATCTAAAGTTAAATAGTATAACGTTATTAAAAAGAGTCCAACTGTGACGTAGGTAGAATGAGAACAAAATTTCTGAATATAATGGTACTACATACTAGTACGTCACGTGGTTTTTTTTTTAATAATTATAAACTAGTGCTTGACCGCAATCCAGTCTGATAGTAAGCAGTGATGCAACCGGTGATGGTAAAGCGCCCTAGTTTCATCATCATCTAAGCGTTAATTCCAGTCGCATTCGTAGCTTATCAGCTTCGGAGTCTGGGGTCCGCTTTTACCAGTCTAACTGCTGATTTTGGCTAAAGTTCGATATTTTCCGTGAAACGACTGCCGTCTGACCTCCATAATCCGAAGGCGATATCTAAGCATTGCAGTTAGACCAATTGTTAGATTTTTGAGGGCTCCATCATCCCGTAGCGGCTGCCACTAGATGTTCGTATGACAACCGGGACCAACGACTTAACGTACTTTCCGAGGCAATACCAGACCTGTGTAAAGATTCATATTCATGCATACAAATATTTGCACTGTGCGGGAATCGAAACCGCGCCTCCTTGCGCAACGGCCGCGTTCGCTACCGCTAAGCCACGGAGGCTGTCTTAAAGTAAAAAAGCGGTAGGCCGCTTTTTTACTTTTTTTTTTGAATAAGCTCTTAATAAACTAGGGTTTATTAAGAGCTTATTCACTCAGAAAAAAAAAAACTGAGTGAATAAGAAGGAAGACGGCAGTTGAGCGAGGTGATGCAATGTTAAACCCAATAACACTACCAACGATGCTGCGCCAAAGGCAGATTGATCTGGAGACCCTCCACGACCAAATACGCGACAAACCATCTGACGCTTCGTACCCGGCACACATCACAACACCATTGCTCAGACCCGTCCTCCTTACGGCTTCGCCTTTAGATATTTTTCGCGTTAAAAAGCGGACTGTTGGATTTCGAATTCAAAAAAAAAAAAAGCGAAAGCAAGCGCAAAAAGCCAAGCACTAAGGCGAACCTTGAAAATTCGTTGTGTGGTAAAAACATATTGCATTAAAAAGCGCACATTCGAACACCCGCTAAGTCTGAAAACTGTCGAACCTCCACAACAGGCTAAAACACCTATGAATAGTTAATGTTCTAAATGTTAAAATTGAATGACCACACATAGTTCTGTGTTTAGTATATGTTAAAAAAATCTAGTATTTAGAACAATCTACGTACAACGTAGGCAAAATCCTTTTTATTGAACAAAAAAGAAACAGCGAGTTGCACTCCGGATGTGCCGGCAGAAGTGAAAACTTGTACATTAACCTTATATATTTTTAATATTTTGGTATGTTTGGAGGGAATAATTTCGTAGGAATTTCTTTATTACTTTATATATATACGAATTGTGCAAGTATACCGACGGTTGAGCCATCAGAGAATGCGCGTGCGCTATAGCACAAACACACACACTCGCGCAAGCGTTCTATGCCGCTGAAATGAAATAACAAAAGCAGGAATACATTTTCTGCACGTGGTAGAAAAAGAGGGGCATATTACTTTTACTCTTACGCTGCATCTATTCTCTCTCCGTCTTTTGATTTTCGATCAGGTAACGTCTCTTGACGCGAGCTTAACATTTTTTATCCATCCAAAAAAGTGCACAATGTCGCTAAATAAATTTTCACTTCTTAACACAAATAAAAACAGATTCCATTGTGATTTTTGTAACCGAATATAGACTGAATGCTTGTGGTTTTTAATTCTAGAACAATGACAAAAGGTCAGAAATACCAAAAGTTCTAAGCTAATATTGAACTTCTCATACACAAGTTTCGTAATTCTAGCTTAATTGTTTTACAGGCCTCGTAAAGTTTTTAATTAATAGTCGTAAGGTTGACATGTCGATGTGCGAGTCATTTATGAAGCCCCTTAATTTAATATGATGAGCGAGATAAGGTTGCCGGGGTCGGTAAATAGATGGGTAAGCATCAGTATTGACTGTCAAATATCTATAATTGACTGTCATTACTGTTACATAAACACAAATTTGTCATTTCATTGTCATTGTGCTTAAATATTCGTAATCTGCTAAATTCATAATGATCGATCTCAGTAGTTCCGTAATGGAATGGGGATAGAATGAAATTACCGTGTTGCCATTATCATAAAACCACCACACCACAAGAAAGTCATAATGACGCTATTTTGTTAGTAGTTTACGAAATTTGTTAAAATCGGTCAGTTTCTGATCGACCATTCTGATACTATTCTAGTAGCAGACTAGGATCCGTGTATGACATGAATTGACAATGACACAATTTTTTTTTTTTTTTTAATAATTATAAACTAGCGCTTGACCGCAATCCCGCCTGATGGTAAGCAGTGATGCGATCGTTGATGGTAAAGCGCGCTAGTTTATTAAGAGCCTTTTCACTAATGGAATGGAATGGAATGTTAAACCCAACAACACGACCCAACGATGCTGCGCCAAACGGAGATATATCTGAAGACCCTCCACGATCAAACTCCCAACACAACAACATTAGGCGCATCGTACCCGGCACACATCGCAACACAACTGCTCAGACCCCTCCTCCGTACGGCTTCACCAGACATTATGCCGAAACACGACAAATCGCTTGGCGGCAAAGTTTTGTCTGTATTATTTATATTCTGATTCTGATTTGATTAGTTATAATTTTGTATTATTTTGACGATAAATCATAATAAACTAGAGCGCTTTACCATCAACGATTGCATCACTGCTTACCATCAGTCGGGATTGCGGTAAAGCACTAATATATAATTATTTAAAAAAAAACATGCATTGCAATTCCTAGGCTACTAACTCGACCCAAATTAACCGAATCTTACCGAAAGCACCAAAATTACATCCCATACGAAATTTGTTAAAATCGGTGAGTCACTGACCAACCATTCTGATACTAATCTAGTAGCAGACTAGGATCCGTGTATCACAGCAGTGGGATTATTAGAGGATGCTGATTCTTATGCCGCAAACACAAATGACACAAATTAGATATAATTTTGTATTATTTTGACAAAAAATCATAATAAACTAGAGCGCTTCACCATCAACGAGGAGAGATCGCGGTCAAGAAGCAGTTTGAAACATTAAAAAAAAAAAGAACGTTTTCTTGAACCCATTATACAATGCTAGTATTCAAAAAGCGATTCTAATAAATCGACGAAATTATAAGTAACGCCAGCTAGCGCTCCCCTCCACCGAGCTATGGTAACCGTTCGATTATTTATGTAAAATGTACGTGGCGAACAATAATTTATGATATTCGAACGCGACATGAATAATAACATAATGACATATCCTTAATTGTTATAATGTTAGTAATTTGAATGATACAGTGATGAAATTCGCTACTCAGCGACTAGGAAAACTTGATTAGCTTTACGTGATGACAGCTAGGGATGTAATTGTGGTGCTTTCGGTACTGCACGGTTAGCGCAGCGGCTAAGCTACTGCTGCGCTATGTGTCGCGGGCTTGATTCCCGCACGGAACAAATATTTGTATTACCTACAAGTAGTTGTTCCGGGTCTGGATGTTTGTGTGTGTGAATTTGTATGTTTGTAAACGCACCCACGACACAGGAGAAATTCCTAGAGTGGGGCAACGTAAAAAAAAAAATCGGATCGAGTTAGTAGCCTAGGAATTGCATTGCTAGTTTTTTCTTTTAATAATTATATACTAGTGCTTCACCGCAATCCCGGCTGATGGTAAGCAGTGATGCAATCGTTGATGTTAAAGCACGCTAGTTTATTAAGAATAGAATAGAATAGAATACTCTTTATTATGTACACCAAATAGATTACAGAACATAATTAAAATTATTTTACAAAGGGTGACACAATGGGCGGTCTTATCGCTAAGAGTGATCTTTTACAGACAACCTTTGGATGGAATTCTAAGGGGAAGGATAAAGAAATAATTTACGTAGTCTACGGTGTACTATTTACATAGATCATACAATAAATATATACGTTAAGTGTATCATACTAGTTTAAATAAATTTATACATCTAATTATTAAATTATGATATTTATGATATTTATTAATTAGATGTATAAATTTATTTAAACTAGTATGATACACTTAACGTATATATTTATTGTATGATCTATTTTAATTTTATTAATGAAAATATTTTAATTTTATGTGCTCTTGTATGCAAGAGCACATAAAATTTAATAATATGTTTAAATAGAGAGGAAGTTTTTTTTTTATCATAGTTTTAAAAGTAAACAGTTTATGAGCACGTCTTACGGACACGGGCAAGTCATTCCATAGCCGAACTGCTTGTACAGTAAAGGATTTATTATAGAAACTAGTGGAATGCATCGGCATGTCCAATATCAGGTTTTCCGATGACCTCAGATATCTATAATGTGTGTCATGAAGGAACTTGAAACGTTCTTTAAGATAAGAGGGGGTTTTAGGATTAAACAAAATGTTGTAGAGCTGAAATAGTATATGAGAATTCCGGCGAAGACGTATGGGAAGCCGCTTAAGCCTAAGCCTATTCACTCAAAAAAAAACTAAGTGAATGAAAGACGGCAGTTGAGCATAACATGCAATGTTAAACCCAACAACACGACCAACGATACTGTGCTAGAGAGAGATTGATCTGGAGACCCTCCACGACCAAACTCCCGACACATTTGGCGCATAGTACTCGTTACACATCGCAACACAACTGCTCAGACCCGTCCTTCGTATGGCTTCACCAGACATCATGCCGGAACACGACGAATCGCTTGGCGGCAAGACTTAGTCTAGTGGATAGTAACTTCTGCCGGCAGTCAATGATATAGTTTACCACGAGAATGTGTTTCATAGTCTCAAATATATAGTCATGCTCCATGGTTCACGATTCACGGTTCCATAGTCCATAAAGATTTTACGTAAATAGAACCATGACGTAATATCAGTAATCAATCTATAATTTCCCGTTTGCTGGGACAGAGGCGTATTCGAAAGGGAGTGGGTCATAATCTAGGTACGGGAGATGTCATGTCTCTTCGAATTTTTGGTTCAAAGACGTGCCGGTTTCGTCACGATGTTTTCTTTCACAGTTTTGCGAGCAGTGGTGATATAATCCTGTATACCTAAAACTTGTAGTTCGGTGTCGTTACCTACGACCGGGCTTTTGGTCCTATTTATATTTTGCTAGGTTTCCGCCCGCGGCATCGCCGGCGTCAAATTCGGTTATATCGCGCTGTTTAGATTTCCTTAGGAAATATAAATATTTTCCGGGATAAAAAATACCTTATTATTTAATTCGGATTTCTAACTTTACGTCTGCAAAATTTTAAAGCAATTGGTTCAGTAGTTACGGGCTGAAAGCGGAACAAACAAACAATCTCGCTTTCCGATTTATGTATAATATTAGTAAGCATTCTCATGAAAAATATTTTTTTTAAATATCTTACCGCTAAATCTACCGGGGAGAAAATTATTTACCTCGAACGCTAAACAACCTCAAAGACCGTCTGCTAAGTACATTATCGAGCTTACAAATCTTCTCTTTCATTCTTTCAGCATAAAATTAAATGCACATCAAAAGTTAACCTCAATCTCCATTTCCTTTGTGAACTCAGGAGGAAATCCAGTCATAGACAACTCTCAGTTTTTTTAAGATTTTAAACACAGATAAACGAATAAAAAATACATCCCAATTACGGGAGTGAGCGGCCCGATAAAGGAGCAAAAAACACGTCCGCTCCGGAGGGCTCATTATGCTAAACCCAGATATGACTTGACTGATGCCAGCCACCGACACAATTTGTCGACCACCCCACACTTAACGAGACTTAGGATTAAGCAAATTGCTTAATATTGTAGCACTTGTGATCCACGTTTTCATTCCGTTTATAGTGAGTGGATTGCATTTGTTTAAATTTATTATGTTATTCACTTTTTCCAGGCTTCTTGTCTTTTTCCTTCGTCTTTTAGTACGTTCAACCTTTCTTTGTTTTAAAATGTATAGCAGTTTGCTTTCTGGACGCGTACGCAATCGTCTTAAGTGGTGGAGTTACGTGTCTTAAGTTGTGATTTTGCAATAGATTTTAATTTAAAAAGCAATCTTACCATCAGGCGGGATTGTGGTCAAGCGCTGGTTTATAAATTAATTAAAAAAAAAGTGCTTAAAAGAAAAAAAAAAAAAAAACAGTTATGCTTTTTACTTATTTCAAAAAACAGCTTTTGTTAACTCCTTATTTGTTTAATTGCTTATAAACTTTGAAAGCAATTTCTAGTGCAAAAAGTATATGTTAATGATTGCTGTTTGATATTTTATTTATGTTTTTTATTAAACACGAATGATGGTAATCGACGATTTATACAAAAAAGATATTTTACAAATATTACATTCGGCAACTTTGTCAGAAAGTGAAATTCTTTTAAAAAAGTTCCAAATCTCGCTATAATTACGATTGAGAGACATTTTCTAAAAGTCTAAATGAAATAATATTTTTACAAAGTATTACACTTAACCTAAAAATGCACGAAACATTTTAATGAAACTCTACTCAATTAATACGTATAGTCTTTCACAATTTAAAAACACACTATAGTCACAAAACAATATCCAAACGCGTAACAACACTGAGCATTACAAATTAAAAAAAAACATAATTCACTAATTGAATAACTTGAACAATTCGAGGAATCTGCCAAAGCAGAAAAGCAAAAGCAACTAAATAAATAAGCATAAAGCATAAGTGAAAGAAAAGCTATACGAAATTACGAAAAAGTTGCTCCGCAAAAGTACTTTCCAACTTAATAAGTCTTACATTTGTAGGATTACCATCACAAAAAGTTGAATCTGCGTTTTTAAAAAAGCAACTTATTTTGCTTTAATAAAAAAGCATGCTTTTTTATTGCTTTATACTTTTTTATCATCTTTATTTATGAGTTTAAGTTAGGAATTGCTAGTTTTCGCCCGGGATTTAATTTTCGTCTAAGAAATTTTTCCACGAAGTCGTAAAACTTGAATAAATAAATATCTAAAACTGTCCTCACTCGACTCATGGTCTACATTTTAGACTAAATTCATTTAAATCCGTTCGACCGTCAGGCGATTGAGGATGACATAAAAAGAATTATTTTCGCATTTATAGAATAGAATACTCTTTACTTACACCATATAGTTACAGAACATATATAAATATGAAGATTTTACAAAGGGTGCCATAATGGGCGGTCTTGTCGCTAAGAGCGGTCTTCTACACAGACTTACCGTATTATTATTTTTATTTGTTAAAATACACGTTTCTCGGTGGTAGGCCATAACATCGGCCGCCGGCAGAAGTTACCATCCACCAGACAAAGCCTTGCCGCCAAGCGTTTTGTCGTGTTCCGGCATGATGTCTGGTGAAGCCGTACGGAGGACGGGTCTGAGCATTTGTGTTGCGATGTGTGCCGGGTACGATGCGCCAAATGTTGTTGTGTTGGGAGTTTGGTCGTGGAGGGTCTTCAGATCAATCTCCCTTTGGCGCAGCATCGTTGGTCGTGTTGTTGGGTTTAACATTGCATCACCTCGCTCAACTGCCGTCTTCCTTCCTATTCGCTCAGTTTTTCTGAGTGAATAGGCTCTTAATAATCTAGGGCGCTTTACCATCAACGATCGCATCACTGCTTACCATCAGGCGGGATAGCGGTCAAGCGCAAGTTTATAATTATTAAAAAAATAGTAACAATGACGGTGGCGTAGCGGTAGCGAACGCGGCCGCTGCGCAAGGAGGCGCGGTTTCGATCCCCGCGCAGAGCAAATACTTGTATGCATGAATATAAATATTTGCACTGGCCTGGTGCCTTGGAAAGCACGTTAAGCCGTTGGTCCCGGTTGCCATACGAACATCTAATGGCAGTCGCTACGGGTTGTTGGAGCCCTCAAAAAAAAGTCCAACAATTGCTCTAACTGCAATGCTTCGATATTGCCTTCGAGTTGTGGAGGTCAGACGGCAGTCGCTTCACGGAAAATATCGAAGTTTAGCCAAAATCAGCAGTTGGTTTGGTAAAGCGGACCCCAGACTCCAAAGCTGAAAAAACGCTTCGGATGCGACTGGGATTATTGCTGAGATGAAGAAGACACATTAGTAACAATAAGCAATCACGATACTTCAATTATGTGTGAAAACATCGCTTTGTATGCACAACATTCACGTTAAAATTACACATTACCTATATACTCTATACATACACAACGGTTGGTTCCCGACACTGCAATTGTCTTTTTATTGTACTTCTTTGTTGTTGTTGTATGATGTGTTGTTATCTGCCGGTCTCGCTGTCGCGGGCGCATCATGGGTCACAGACCATATTTTTTGGTTCACTTCTTTCCGTACTTCTGAACGGAAAAGGCAAAGGCATGATACGCCATACAGCCTGGACTTGAGCCCAAAAGAGATTTCGGCAGAGACCATTGACGTTTATACTACATCAATGTGACAGGCAGAGGTTTTAATTTTATAAACTGTCAATGTCCAATTGTTGACCCAGGTTAAGACATCAGGAAAACATTGTTTTAATTTCGTCTTTTTGAGTTTTTTATTTTATGTTTATTATTATTTTACTGTATTATTATTGTAATGTGTGTTCTGTTTGTGCGGAATAAACATTTTTTCTTTCTTTCCTTCTTTATACTTATTTTACGACCAATAATATAATAGAAATAACTTTTTTTTTAAATATTGTTACGTAGATAGCTACTTCGTCACCTAAGCATCCATTCGTTTTTTAATTAATTTTTGTAGTTACAGCTGTTTTCTCGATAGACCAATATATGATTTATGTACATTCGTGGAATAATATTGACATCTTAGAGTTTTTGTCGAAAATTGAAAATTATTCCCAGAAAAAAAAAAAAAAACACCAGCCTTTAGTCATTTAGAATCTAGTCTAAATAATTAATTGTGTTGAATATTCGAGAAGTTGTTTGGTATTAACGCAGAAACAAAAGTTTGGCAGTTTATTACTAATTAATGTTCAACCTTTTAACACTTGAAAGTGCTCTTAAAACAATAACTCTAAAATATTACATAAACAAACACATTACTTCATTTCTAGCTAACTCAGCTTACACTAGAATAATGTTATCGTGCTCAAAGTTCATTGACTGCGTCTGACCGCGGTGCATGACTTGTATGCTCAGAATGAAAAATTCACTTTATCTTACAAACTAAATCTTGTACGCAGTTTTATGTTTCTTATTTATGCTTTATTTTAATAAACTTGCTCATTATTTTTTGTAAAATAATACCTCATTAAAATTCAGCTTAGTTTAGGTACATCAATTATAATGAGTGACTAATATTATAAGCACCAAGCCAGAGGCGTCAGACATTTTGTGATAATATCAGGTAAACACGAAGAAAATTATGGTTATTTTAAATTATTTTTGAAATCGTTTATTAAGCAAGTAGGATCACTGATCACTTTTACACGTCATGCTTTTTTTTTAAACTAGATGAAGCCGGCATTTCCTAACTGACTACCTCTGAGAAGAAATGGCCGAACCAAACTCAGGGATCATCGTCTTTTTTCAAGTCCAGACATTAAAAATGAAAATGTTTACAATAATTTCCGGTAAAATTACGCATATTGCTTAATAACAATGCTTAACAGAGCGAGCAGCTCAGTCCCAAGCTTTTTTGTCTTCTAAATAATCTGTGATTTTATAATACCCCTTTTTGCAAAGTTTGGCCTTTATATAGTTTTTATATCGTATAATGGGTAAGTTTCGAATGTGTAATGTTTTAATATATTGAACAATATCTTCGTCTTTCTTTTCTTTAGAGTGAATACTGCTTCAACTCTTCAATGGCCCCTGTGGTTAGATACCACAATTTTGCAAATAACACGTGTAACAAATTGTAGGAATTCTTTAAAAAAATATTTCACAAGAATGTCGGATATCGCCAATGACAGTTGAAAAAATGGCAAATAGATTTGATTCAAAGCCATGATGTGGCCACTATGCTGCGATATTTCAATGTTCTTTATGAATTATTCACTGAATGCACTTTTTTCTACTTACATAAACGAAACAATAAATAATTTAAAAGTCCAATGAAAAATGAGCGCACATACATCTTAGCTCTCCTGTCAAAAAACCCATTGAACAATATAAATTTAATTTAAATTTTGTTGTCTACAGCTGGCTAGTATTTAAATTAATTCTAGATATTGGACCCTATTTCGATCCAAGTAGCGGATTTCTGACTACTGATATTGAGGAGTAAGTCAAATGTCAGCATTGTATTTATCTACTTTTTTACTATCTGTGTGGTATCTTATACTTATGGTTCTTTCATCAAAAGACCATCTCAGACAACATGCTATTCATTTGATCTGACCAAAATTATTATTGGTTATTTTAGACACAAGCTTTGCCCCACTGTTTCAAGCGCGTAAGTTACGAACCCGTGGGAGATATTGGATTAAAAATCGAATGTGTTATTACTAGTTATAAACTATCTATTTGTCAAATTACATCTAAATCCATTTAGTAGTTCTTTGCGTGATAGCGGAACAGACAAACTCACTTTCCCAAGGATTTACACAATGCTGATCCCAGTCTGCAAACGAAAATTCAATCAAGTTTAACCAATAGTTTAACTACTGTAATTTGTCTACGATCGGTAACAGTAGGTGTTGCCCACCGTTGACAAACTACAGTGGTTAAACTATTGATTATAATGTCGATTTTAACATAACTTTAACATTTCATTCATAGCATGTGTGTTTCATAGCTGGCCTTTTGAGTAAGCTTCCAGCGTACGGCATTTCCCCTAGCCTGACTGGCTGGGTAAAAGACTTCCTGACTGAACGGTCCCTCCGAGTTGTTGTCGACGGATGCTCTTCTGAGCCCATGTCGACTAATGCGTGTTCCTCAGGGGTCTGTTCTCTCTGCAACTCTGTTTCTGCTGCATATTAACGATCTGCTGATGCCCGGTATCTATGGGTATGCAGATGACAGCACAGTTGTGGAGAGATACCTGCCGGATGCTCGGGCTAGTAGGGAATCAATCCAGTCCGAAAGAGAGGCCATGGTAGAGCGAACGAGTTTTGCACTTCAGGCAGTCTCCGAATGGGGCAATGCCAATCTTGTAGCATTCAATGCCGCCAAAACGCAGGCATGTCTTTTCACTGCCAAAAGGAGCCCGTTCACCTTGGCTCCTACTTTTCGGAATCTATCCTTGGAGTGTACCGACCGCCTTCAGCTTTTGGGTGTTGAGATTTCCTCGAACCTAAACTTTGGGCGGTTCATTGAGTCCAAGGCCAAGGTGGCGGCCAGAAAACTTGGCGTTATCGCAAAGGTCCGGCAGTACTTCACACCAGGGCAGCTTCTAATGTTGTACAAAGCACAGGTCCGTTCGTGTGTGGAGTACTGCAGCCACATTTGGGCTGGTGCTGCTAAGTGTCAACTGGCCACTTTGGATTCAGTGGAGAGGCGTGCGAAGAGGCTGATTGGTGACCCTGATATAACTCGAGTTGGTCTCCAAAGCCTAGAGCACAGGCGTAGAGTAGCCAGCCTTTCGGTGTTCTATAGGATACATTCTCGGGAGTGTGCGAGGGAATTGCACGATTTAATTCCCCCATCTCCGTTCCATCATCGGACGACCCGTCGTACGGCGAGTTTCCACCCTTATGTTGTTAACACCTCTACGATCCGGACGAAGCGTTTCGCCTCCTCCTTTATACCGCGTACATCGAGGGACTGGAACAATCTGCCGGCGGCGGTGTTTCCGTCGGACTACAATTTGAGTGTCTTCAAGGCTAGAGTGAATAGGCTCTTAATAAACTAGTGCGCTTTACCATCAACGAATGCGTCACTGCTTACCATCAGGCGGGATTGCGGTCAAGCGCTGGTTTATATTTTAATAAAAAAAAATAAAAAAAATGTGGAGCCTGGTTATTAGCAATTTTTATTTTATATTATATTCTTTATATCATTAGACTGTTAGTCTGTGAACCTGCTTTAAAATAAAATAATTAAATAAAATACTAATTAGTTTTATTAAATACTTTTTAATTATGACCGATGCTAGGATTTACTTGATGTGGACCTTTGGGGTTGTGGGCACACAGAGCGGGGACTCTGCTTGCCCACTTAGTAACTCCAGGGAAGACGGTGGCATAGTGGTCACGTGCTACCGTGAATAGGACGTTTAGGAGAGGCCCCCTTAGAGTCTCTCCTTGGATGTGCCTTACAGGCGTTGCGCAGGGGGGTTCTGCAATTGGTCTTTTAAGAGGAACCGGGACCGCCCCTAGGCGT
This sequence comes from Sesamia inferens, assembly GCA_037179545.1. Lineage (NCBI taxonomy): Eukaryota > Metazoa > Arthropoda > Insecta > Lepidoptera > Noctuidae > Sesamia > Sesamia inferens. Next base: position 26,389,060 of record CM073933.1, on the reverse strand, counting down.
AGATAGTGATCACTGGGATGGTTATAGTGAGGTAAAAATCCCACACTACCCGACCTCATTCCTCGGGGGTCACGTGCCTTTTGAAGGTTTCCCCCTAAAACAAAAAAAAAAGGATTTACTTGATAGTTCTACAACAATTTCCCTGCGGCGGTCTTCCCATCTAATTAGAATTTAAGTGTCTCCAATGCTAGAGTGCATAGGCTTTTAATAAACTAGTGAGTTTTACCATCAATAATTGCATCACAGCTCACCATCAAGCAGGATCACGATCCAGCACTAGTTTATAACGTAACTAGTTTATACATTTAAAAACACCCTTTTTAGGATGGGATATCGGCGTGTCAGGCTTTTACCGACTAAAACCCATCCTTGTTTCTTGCCTATATGCTTTCTTGAACAATCCGCGGCCCTGGTCGGTATCGAGCCTTGTGGACTCGATCAGTGTGTGCTGACCTCACTTTGAGGCGCGCGTGGAATACAACGCGTCTTCGACCCGGGCCTGGTCCTTACTGGGCGGCGAGTAGTAGGCAAGCCACGCCTGCGGTGGCCGGCAGTTAGATGTTCCAAAACACTCTTACTCATTAGTTTTGACAGTATTTTCATTTATTGTCGCAGGCATTGTTGTTTCCACATCAACTTGTGATGTGTATATTACTGGGGCACATTGCAGGTTGGGATATGTCCCATGCCTTCGATTTATTGGCTCTAGAACATGCCGGGCGATCGCGATGTTTTCCTTAACTATTTTAAAAGTAGTGGTATTGTAATTATTTACACAAATTAGTGGCCACTGCTTCAATTTAATTTTACAAATATTGGTGAGAATTACTCAAAGTAGCTCTATGAATAACTCACTGGGTTCGTAAACTTATAATTTTATGCTCACTTAATTATTTTCTATTAAATTTATGTTCGTTACGGGATTCTGACTTCATTTAGCGAATTGATAGACTTATGAAAGGGCAAAATGCAGTAACAAAGTTCTGAAGCTCTTACTAAATTAAATTTTATACTGCTTGATTTTTAGTAATTTGGTGCACAAGCAGTAAATACAGAAAACAGACGTGTTACCTACTTGAATGACTATGAAAGGCGATTATTAGTGATATATCTAATAGTGGGGCACATAATATAATTATAAGAATTTTTACAGTATAATCAGTAAATCTCGCTTAAAATCCTTGAATTTTCCTACATATTGACAGTTGTTATACACATAGATATGTTATTCTTGTTAAATAAACACTTTATGGCTAATTATACTTTATTTTATTTATTAAAATTATAAACTAGCGCTTGACCACAATCCCGCCTGATGGTAAGCAGTGACGCAGTAGTTGATGGTAAAGCGCACTAGTTTATTAAGAGCCTATTCACTCTAGCCTTGAAGACACTCAAATTGTAGTCCGACGGAAACACCGCCGCTGGCAAACTGTTCCAGTCCCTCGATGTAGTCGGTATAAAGGAGGAGGCGAAACACTTCGTCCGGATCGTAATGGTGTTAACAACGTAAGGGTGGAAACTCGCCGTACGACAGGTCGTCCGATGCTATTAAAGTATCTATGTATTTATGTATGTATTTGGGTATCTACTTTAGTATATTGTAATAATGATATTTGCACCAACGACAATCCCATTTGTGGTTCAGGCGAATCTGTCCATTCTTTGATTGCCTGGAAAAAATCGCATTAGCGCTTATTGCTAATGCCCATTCGCCCATTGTATGTTTTGTGTTCAATATATTTTGTTCGTGGTGGCCTAGTGGTTAAAACACCAGCCTCTCAAGTATGAGTGTGCGGGTTCGATTCTAGGTCAGGCAAGTACCAATGTAACTTTTCTAAGGTAATATGTATTTTCTAAGTCTATCTTGGACACCATTGACTGAAGGTGAAGGAAAACATCTTGAGGAAACCTGGACTTTATAAGTCTGAAATCGCCAAACCGCATTGAGCTAGCGTGGTGATTACGCCCAATCCTTCTCTGTATGAGAGGAGACCTATGCCCAGCAGTGGCGTCCCACTGCTGGGCATCGAACAAAATATCATCATCATCATCAACCTTTTTATCGTCATAAAAAGGTTGATGATGATGATGATATTTTGTTCGATGTTTGATTGGTGTACAATAAAGAATAAATAAATAGACATTTGTTTATCACCGAGATGATTTTGCGACTAGTGTTTTTGACAGGAGAGCTAAGATGAATGGCACGCTCATTTTTCATTGGACTTTTAAATTATTTATAGTGTCGTTTAAATAAAAGCGCGTGATTTATGTAGTAAAAAGTGCATTCAGTTAATAATTCATAAATATCATTGAAATATCGCAGCATAGGGGTCATATCATGGTTTTGCATCAAATCTCTTCGTAGTCGGCTCACGTGGCCGTTTTTTCAATTTTCATTGGCGATATCCGCCATTATTGTGAAAAATTTTTTTTAAAGATATTCTATAATTTTTTAGACGTGTTTTTGGCAAAATTGTGGTATCTAACCACAGGGGTCATTGAAGAGTTGAAGTAGTATTCACTCTAAAGAAAAGAAAGAAAGGCAGCTGTTATACTACATATAGATATTTGTTTGTCACCGAGATGATATTGCGACAGCAATGAAATCCTAAATCTATGATTGCGACCATATTTTTGACGTTTTAAGTGAGAATCGGCCTTCGGCAGCGTAACTGCATAACACACTATCAGTAGGAATTTGTTTCATTTTGACCGTTCAACAACATTCTCTCAACTCATTACTTTATTTATCAGACACATTTTTCGAACATATGTAGCAATAGGTTAGCAATATGCTTCGAAATTATTCATATTGATTGTAATAAACGTGAATAGGATGCTGGCCTTTCTTTGTTTGGGATGGGAAATCATCAAATGACTTCTCCCGCTCTGAGCGGAGTGGAAGGGCGTGTCAGACTTTTACTGACTAAAACCCACCCGTATTCCTTCACTTGCCTGTAGGCCAGGGCCACGGTTTCTTTCGCAACCCTGACCCAATAGGATACTGGCCTTACATATCATCATCATCATCATTATCAACCTTTTTATCGTCCCACTGCTGGGCACTGGTCTCCTCTCATACAGAGAAGGATTGAGCGTAATCACTACGCTTGCTCAATGCGGGTTGGCGATTAAGAGGGTCAGACTAAGGTCCGTATTACAGAACGTCACTCAAAACTCAAGCTCTACTTAACTCTCTCGTCTCGTTTGAAGCCTTTTATTTGGTTGACACTAGTTTTAAATAATGTTTAAACAGACATCAATGCATGAGTTTCCTTCTGGAATACGGACCTTAAAGTCCAGGTTTACTCAAGATGTTTTCCTTCACCTTCAGTCATTCTTGTTCAAGATATACTTAGAAAGTACATAAAACTTTACAAAAGTTACATTGGTATTTGCCTGAATCGAACCCGCGCACTCTTACTTGAGAGGCTGGTGTTTATATTATCATATAATTAATAGAAATCGAATTGGCTTCTGATTTGATAGGATTAATCTAATATTTATCTAGAGGATCTTTATTATATTATTATTATTTAAAACTAAAACATCAAAATAAACATATTTACACAAGAAAAAAAAAGAATAATCTAACTCATTGGTCATCAAAAAATTCGTCCTTATCGCTGTCAGTGGGATGATTGCCCAAAAGGCTGGCGGCATTACCACGTTGGATAGATCCTTAATGGGACCTATATGTTTGACAGCCTTCGTGACATAGTGGTAGCGAACGCGGCCGCTGCTCAAGAAAGCGCGGATTCGATCCCCGTGCAGTGCAAATATTTGTATGCATGAATATGAATATTTACACTAGGCTGGTCGTGCCTCGGAAAGCACGTTAAACCGTTGGTCCCGGTTGTCATACGAACATTCAGATGTTCGTATGACAACCGGGACCAACTGACAGATTCTACTTTAATTTTTTTGTAGGCTGGATACCATACCATACGAACGTCTAATGGCAGTCGTTATGGGTTGTTGGAGCCCTCTAAAGTCCAGCAATTGGTCTAACAGCAATGCTTCGATATCGCCTTCGGGTTGTGGAGTTAGATTGGTAAAGCGGACCCCAAACTCCAAAACTGAAAGAGCTTCGGATGCGATTGGGATTAACGCTGAGATGATGGTGATGTTTGAGCCGTTTGGGGTTAAAACATTAGGGCCTTGGGGTCCGAGTGCTCATCTAATTCCGAGATATCGCCGAGCGATTAGCTTACTCTTCATGTGACCAGAGGGCTAGGCTGGTTTATTTTTAGCCCCAAGAATTGGCATCTTGAATATTCTTATGGTGAACTAGCGACCCGCCCCGGCTTCGCACGGATGCAATGCTGATACTAAGTACACCTCAGAAACACGGTGAACGTTGTATAAAAAACCGCCGCGAACGCCACACCGTGTACCGCCGCAAACGCGACACCCTGCAATTTTTAATATCTATATTGTATAATTAATAATGTATTTAAGGTATTAAATTGGATAAGGATTAATGCTGTATTGCCGCTTGCGTCCACTGCGTAAGGAGTGCCGCCGCCACCGGCATGTTTTTTTATTTTAATTTCATGATATCTTTACCGATAGGCGGCGAGGGTGCGTGCAAGCGTAGGTTCGTTGGTTGTTGTTGTTTGCAGATTGTTTTACCGTTCGTTTCTAATACGTATGTGACTATGTCTTGTCTTTCTGTTCATTTATAGTTTCTACTTGACACCGGTTATCTCTTGGACTTTTTTTGGTAGGTACCTGTTTACAATTGACATTCGACTTTTAATAAGAATTATTAAAGTACTTTTCGATTGCACTATTGTTTGTTACTATGGAAATTTCACGGAACTGTGTCATGTGTCGTAGTGGATTCAATCTCAAAAGATACCAGCAACATCTTTTGGCTAGTGAACTTGAAAAACGATGATCAAATAAATGGTAATGTTATAATATATAGGTTTAAAATACGCTACCGTATTTTATTTGTAGAAAAAGCACTTTCTCGATGTTTACATCTGTTTAACTTTTTATCATAAGGTTTCCAAATCAGTGACGCAAGTGTTAACCATAGGTTAAAACGTAAAAACGGAAAGGTTAAAACGTAATGTAGATACCTACACTACGTTTTTAAAGCAAAGAAATGCAATTACATATTACTTAAACAGCATTACTTGGCTACTGAAAAACTACCATGTTTATTTTATACTAATATATAAAGCTGAAGAGTTTGTTTGTTTGAACGCGCTAATCTCAGGAACTACTGGTCCGATTTGAAAAATTCTGGATGGTTCGTATCGTTGGATAGCCCATTAATCCAGGAAGGCTTTAAGCTATATAACATCATGCTGCCCGTCGTACGGCGAGTTTCCATCCTTATATTGTTAACACCTCTACGATCCGGACGAAGCGTTTCGCCTCCTCCTTTTTACCGCGTACATCGAGGGACTGGAACAATCTGCCAGCGGCAGTGTTTCCGTCGGACTACAATTTGAGTGTCTTCAAGGCTAGAGTGATTGCGGTCAAGCGCTGGTTTATAAACTAATAAAAAAAAAACGAAGTCGCTGGCGGCCGCTAGTAAAGAATAACTCTGAACGGACTAAGATTAGAACTTGGCGCCATAGTAACTTTTATTCAGCTCAAAATTACTTATCCAACGATGTAACACACATAGCTTGGAAGGTGGGACCAGATTTCATAGAAACTCTGGCATCATCATTTCAGATACTATAAACATCGTTTCTGAAAGGTGAAGGTTACATACCTCAAACCGAAGGTTTATAAATGGTATCAAGTTTCAACTTTACCTAAACTAGTTTGTAAGCAAACAATGAGATAACACCAATATTTTATCGACGAAAACTAGACTAACCTGACTAATAGAGCGTATAATAAACTCAAACTTTAGTCGAAGGCTCTCTCATAATCCAGTATTTCTAAATGAAATACTGGATTATGAGAATGAATAGTGTTCATGGTCATTAATTAGGGCTTATGTCGTATAGCGTGACTGGCTAGGTTTTTCAGAGTTTTTCTGGACACCGAGTGTTCGAGAAAAGCCATTAATTTAAAGACGTGTACGGGGTAAATCTAAATACTACGTTATTTTTCTTTATACGAAGCGTGAATAAAGTTTGTTCAGAATAAGCAAACTGTATCGATTCCAATAATTTTTACACCATGTTATAATTTTTTCCCAAATACTTTGAGAAATTGTTACAGTGTCGTTACCGAGCGCATAACATAGCTCGCAACAGGTCATAGTGAGAATAGGCGCGTGTCCACTCCGCCCCTCTGCGCAGGGGTACAATACGTGCTAGGTAAAATTAACATTATTTAATTATATTACACTACATTTTATTTCATCACTTACGGCTATATTTACGGGTAAAGTACATAATAATATCTACCTACACTAGACTTTTACGACAGTCCAAAACCTGCAAGAATGATGGAAAATGTTATCCGTAGTTAATTACAAACAAACAAACAGAAATTATTAGCAATATACGTCAGACGACGCTTCGCCGCTGCAGGCGCGGCCGGGCGAGCCGTGCGCTGATCATATTTTTGTTGGGATAACCAGGTAAGAAAGTATCATCACTTTGTGACTTTTCATGATATCTTTTTGAACATAGATTCTTTACTTTAAAATACTGGACACGTGTTTCGAGTTTCGCATATACAAAAAACAACGTTGTACTTATAATCATAAAGCTGAAGAGTTTGCTTTTATGAATTTCTGGAACTACCTGTCGTATTTGAAAAAATATTGGTTTGAAAGCTTAATTCTTCAGGAATGCTATTAGGATATTTGATAGCACGATAGAAATTTTAGGAGCCAAATACAAAGAAAAAAGTCAGAACGTTAAGCGTTTTAATATAAATGTGCCAGAACACCGAACGGACTAATTATGATGTATGATCGGTCTTAAAGAATTCAAGCATCAATTTAACGCTTAGCCGTCACGGATTTTTTTTTAATAATTATAAACTAGCACTTGACCACAATCCCGCCTGATGGTAAGCAGTGATGCGATCGTTGATGGTAAAGCGTGCTAGTTTATTAAGAGCCTATTCACTCAGAAAAACTGAACGAATAGGAAGGAAGACGGCAGTTGAGCGAGATGATGCAATGTTAAACCCAACAACACGACCAACGATGCTGCGCCAAAGGGAGATTGATCTGAAGACCCTCCACGACCAAACTCCCAACACAACAACATTTGGCGCATCGTACCCGGCACACATCGCAACACAACTTCTCAGACCCGTCCTCACCAGACATCATGCCGGAACATGACGAATCGCTTGGCGGCAAGGCTTTCTCTGATGGGTGGTAACTTCCGCTGGCAGCCGATGTGGCCTACCACCGAGAAAAAAAAACCCACTTGTATTCGTTCATTTCCCTATGTAGCAGGGGCCACGGTATCGGTATGACATCTGTCTTCGCGTGCATCTCATCATCATCAACCTTTTATTCGTCCCAATGCTGGACACAGGTCTCCTCTCAAATAGAGACGGATTGAGCGTAATCACCACGCTTGCTCAATGCGGTTTGGCGATTTCAGACTTATAGTCCAACTTTCCTCAAGATGTTTTCCGTCAGTTTCAGCCATCAGTGTCCAAGATATACTTAGAAAGTACTTATAACTTTATAAAAAAAAAGTATTAATGTAACCTACATTGGTATTTTTTTTTTGCCTGACCTGGAATCTAACCCGCGCACTCATAGTTGAGAGGCTGGTGTTTTAACCACTAGGCCACCGCGACGGCCGCATCTCAATTTTGCGATAATTTACGTCTGAGAAACTGGACCTGTCCTAGTTTCCGTAATTTCTTTCTTTTAGAACATTACGATGCCTGTGAGTCATGTAGTCTATTGTCATATGGCTTAAAAAAAGCGCCCGATCGTTACTAACATCGTGTGTTATTAAAATATTGATGTCATACGTTCTGCAAACTATTTTATGTCTCGAGTGACCTAAAATCCAATTTAAGTCACGTTGGGAAATAAATCTCTTAAGTCACAGAAAAGAGTAACTTAAGTGCGGGTTTAGGTCACACAGTGTGGTAAAAATTATTTTAATTATAGTAATAATATATTGTAAGTTTCAATAAACAGAAAGTACAAATATATCATTTTAATGAAACAAAAAACCAAACCCACGTCAGTTCTAGTAGTTGGTTGCTCTGCACTCGAAGTTTTAGACGAGTATGTATACCTGGGACATATAGTCTAACTAGGTAGATCCTACTTCGAAAAAGAGGTGTCTCGTCGAATCCAGCTCGGCTGGGCACATATGGAACTGAAACGTCATCGCTCACAATGGGCATACCAATGCTCATACCAATGGTCACGGTCACACAAAAAGCGATGGATAGAATAGCTCTTTCCATCTTTGTGTATTTGTGCTGGTAGTTTCTCTGCGCGATCGAATCAGAAATGAGAAAATCCGCAAAAGAGCCAAAGTCACCGACAAATCTTTTCGAGTCACTAAACTTAAGTGGCAATGGGCGAGGCACATTGCACGTAGAATCGATTGTCAATAGGGCAGTAAAGTTTTGGAGTGGCGACGAAGTGCTGGAAGACGCAGCGTAGCCCCCAACAAGGTGGATCGATGACCTGGTGAAGATCGCGGGAAACCGATGGATGCGGGCAGCACAAGACTGGTCATTGTGGAAAACCTTGGGAGCCTATGTCCAGCAGTGCACGTCTATAGGCTGAGAGAAGAAGAAGAATGAAACAAAATCAGTTTTATTGTCACCCATTATATTCATAGGAACAGTCAGCAACCTATTTTAGGTTGATCAAAGCTTTCTAAATCCTAATATTTAATTAAAATCAAAACTGCAAAAATAAATGTCACTCATTTATAATATAAAGTAGATAAAAAGTGATAATAGAAATAACACTCTGTTCCTCTCTTTCTCCCTCTCTTTAGCTACTAGCAACAGTTATTATAAAATGCCAAAAATACACTATCAAAAAATTTCGAATTTCGAAAGTTGTGTGACTAAGAACACCTTTTTGATATAATTTTTAGCTTCCCGTGTTTCAAATTAAGGAAACACTTTTAAGTTCTGACATATGTTAGTTGTTACGTCTGGTTCGGCCTAACGGAAGGAAGGTGGAGTTTTTTCATAACATTCTTATATTCAAATCGTTTTTCATTTAGAACTTACTGTGTTTGATAGGTGCAAGTTTTTTTATAAATGTTTGTCATGTTATATTATTTTGTGCTTGATGAGTTTTCGTTTTCTTCAGCTAGAGGGTCTGCTACTGACTTCTTTTAGCTATCTCAAGGTTCAATGTTGTAATTAATTCAGTCCACAGCTCATTGTGCAAACGGCTGAAGTTGTCAGCCCAGTTTCAATTCAGGTTAGCGTCTGTTACCTATATTTTGATCGCAGTGTGGTGCTATGAAGACCCTCAGTTAACTTAACGTCTAGATTACTGCGCTCCATTGCACGTTGGCTTGAATGTGGAAAAACTTGAATATGGATTTGAATGTTTTCCAAGGACTAAGCCTGGAATCCGTCAAAATAGGAAAAATGTATATGTCCATAGTTTTTTAAGTAGGTATAAAACGCTGATTTCATTACATTAGCTCTTTTATGAATCAAGCATCAATCAGCTAGATGATTCTCAATTTCATTGTTCATATTTTTGTCTATAAATAGGTCTCGGTGGTAGGCCATAACATCGACCGCCGGCAGATGTTACCACCCACCAGACAAAGTCTTGCCGCCAAGCGATTTGTCGTGTTCAGGCATGATGTCTGGTGAAGCCGTACGGAGGACGGGTCTGAGCAGTTGTGTTGCGATGTAAGCCGGCTACGATGCGATTTTTGTGTGACCGTGACCATTGGTATGAGCATTGGTATGCCCATTGTGAGCGATGACGTTTCAGTTCCATATGTGCCCAGCCGAGCTGGATTCGACGAGACACCTCTTTTTCGAAGTAGGATCTACCTAGTTAGACTATATGTCCCAGGTATACATACTCGTCTAAAACTTCGAGTGCAGACCAACCAACTACTAGAACTGACGTGGGTTTGGTTTTTTGTTTCATTAAAATGATATATTTGTACTTTCTGTTTATTGAAACTTACGATATATTATTACTATAATTAAAATAATTTTTACCACACTGTGTGACCTAAATCCGCACTTAAGTTACGCTTTTCTGTGACTTAAGAGATTTATTTCCCAACGTGACTTAAATTGGATTTTAGGTCACGCGAGACATAAAATAGTTTGCCGAACGAATGACATCAATATTTTAATAACACACGATGTTAGTAACGATTGGGCGCTTTTTTTAATGCCATATGACAATAGACTACATGACTCACAGGCATCGTAATGTTCTACAAGAAAGAAATTACGGAAACTAGGACAGGTCCAGTTTCTCAGACGTAAATTATCGCAAAATTGAGATGCGGCCGTCGCGGTGGCCTAGTGGTTAAAACACCAGCCTCTCAAGTATGAGTGCGCGGGTTCGATTCCAGGTCAGGCAAAAAAAAAAATACCAATGTAGGTTACATTAATACTTTTTTTTTATAAAGTTATAAGTACTTTCTAAGTATATCTTGGACACTGATGACTGAAGCTGAAGGAAAACATCTTGTGGAAAGTTGGACTATAAGTCTGAAATCGCGCAAAACGCATTGAGCAAGCGTGGTGATTACGCTCAATCCGTCTCTATTTGAGAGGAGACCTGTGTCCAGCATTGGGACGAATAAAAGGTTGATGATGATGAGATGCACGTGAAGACAGATGTCATACCGATACCGTGGCCCCTGCTACATAGGGAAATTAACGAATACGAGTGGGTTTTTTTTTTCTCGGTGGTAGGCCACATCGGCTGCCAGCAGAAGTTACCACCCATCAGACAAAGCCTTGCCGCCAAGCGATTGCGTGTTCCGGCATGATGTCCGGTGAGGACGGGTCTGAGAAGTTGTGTTGCGATGTGTGCCGGGCACGATGCGCCAAGTGTTGTTGTGTCGGGAGTTTGGTCGTGGAGGGTCTCCAGATCAATCTCCCTCTGGCGCAGCATCGTTGGTCGTGTTGTTGGGTTTAACATTGCACCACCTCGCTCAACTGCCGTCTTCCTTCCTATTCACTACGTTTTATAAGGGAATGGGTTTAATAAACTAGCGCGCTTTACCATCAACGATTGCATCACTGCTTACCATCAGGCGGGATTGCAGTCAAGCGCTAGTTTATAATTATTAAAAAAAAAAGTCTGAAAAGAAAAAATTACAAATTAATTAAAAGATTCTTCGACCAGGCGTGGTGGTGTGTCTTGGCTGACGGACACTTGCCCGACGGTTGATATCGGAGATTTTTCTTGTATGCTTGTTGCGCGGTAAGCTTGGCAAGGCATGTTACGTGGGTAGCAAATGTCTTGCCACGGGGCCTCTGCCGGGCCGGAACAAGCGAGGTAGACACACAAAGCAGTGCTGGCTTGCCGAAGAGATGACATGCGTGCCAACAATCTCACACCACGGGATACCAGAGATCATGCGAAATGGAGGCGTATAATTAGGAAAGCGGACCCCGGGCTCCAATGCGAAAGCCGCGGATGCAACCGGGATTATACGCTGAGATGATGATGATGATGCTTGTTGCGCGGTAAGCTCTGTATGCAGTATTTAATTTTTCTCGGTGGTAGGCCATAACATCGTCTGCCAGCAGAAGTTACCACCCACCAGACAAAGTCTTGCCACCCAGGGATTCGTCGTGTTCGGCATGAGGCATGAGGTCTAGTGAAGCCGTACGGAGAACGGGTCTGAGCAGTTGTGTTACGATGTGTGCCGCGTATGATGCGCCAAATGTTGTTGTGTTGTGAGTTGATCGTGGAGGATCTCCAGATCAATCTCCCTCTGGCGCAGCAATGTGGGTCGTGTTGTTGAATTTAACATTGCATCACCTCGCTCAACTGCCGTCTTCTTTCCTACTCACTAAGTTTTTTTAGTGAATAGGCTAAATAAACTAGCGCGCTTTACCATCACCGATTGCATCACTTCTTACCATCAGACCGGATTGCGGTCAAGCACTAATTTATAATTATTAAAACGAAACATCCGTGACGGCTTAGCGTTAAATTGATGCTTGAATTCTTTAAGACCGATCATACATCATAATTAGTCCGTTCGATGTTCTATAGGATGCTTTTTGGTGAGTGTGCGAGGGAATTGCATGATTTAATTTCGTTACACCATCGGACGACCCGTCATACAGCGAGTTTCCACCCTTACGTTGTTAACACTACTACGATCCAGACGAAGCGTTTCGCCTCCTCTTGTATACCGCCTCATCACATCGAGGGACGGGAACAATTTGCCAGCAGTGCTGTTTCCATCGGACTAAAATTTGAGTGTTTTCAAGGCTCTTAATGAACTAGCGCGCTTTACCATCAACGATTACATCACTGCTTACTATCAGGCGGAATAACGCTTAAGTACTGGTTTATAATTTATAAAAAAAAACATAAAGAAACATAACAGGTTATCTAAATAATGTAAGTAACAATACTTATATATAATTTCATATAGAGGGCACAGTTATATCATCCAGGTTAAGCAACCTTCGCCTAGCTTGGTCCGAAGCTGGGTGATTAAATACTGCGACTCCTCCACAAACTCCGCGACGAAGTCTTGGCTGTTTATCGTAGATCTTTGTAAGTCATTACGAGTAATCAGAAGCCCGAAGATTGTCAAGCAGTCTTGTTAAAGGTTATTGTATTATCCGTCAATTAGGTAAACATTTGAAGACCATCCTCAAAATAATTGGTGGGAAAAGGCAGGCAACGACAGGTGTCGACAGGTGACGATATTTTCTTCATGATAATTTTGAGAGAAAGAAAGAAAACTATTTATTTGGACTCGTACGTGAAAATCTTAAAACTAAACTAAGAAAACACAATTAAATATAAAAAAGAAGTTAAACATAAAAAAACTACCAATAAATAGAAAGTCCCTTACGAGGCCAAAAGGCTCCTATCTTAGCAAAGTGCTTCGACATTTAAAAGTAAATGTCGCAGCGTTGGTATTCTGATAAGACCTGATGTGATGTAATATAACATATACGTAAAATATTATAAAAATAGAATAAATCTATACTTAGATATAAAGCTGAAGAGTTTGTTTGTTTGAACGTGCTAATCTCAGGAACTACTGATCCGATTTGGAAAATCCTTTATGAGTTAGATAGCCCATTAATCCAGGAAGGCTTTAGGCTATATACCATCATGCGGCGACCGATAGGAGCGGAGCATAACTAAACCACGCGAACGAAGTCGCTAGCGGCCGCTGGTAGTTAATATTTATTCCATACGAGACGTACTCTTAATTATCTATGAGTGTCATAAACACTCGAAGACAGAGACTCGAAACAGTTTTTTCGATGACAGTTACGACCTGGAAGTAAGTACCGGAAGAGCTTTATCAGAAACAACAATTGCCGACCTAATGGCAGACAAACACTTCAGGCCGTATCTGGAGCGGTTTTGCCTCAAAGTTGCAAAAATGTGCATTGACAGGCAGACGAGGGGCGGTGCAACCCAGCAATTGTCGTCGGCAAGAATTGCCCATTGGTAGTTAATTATTAATAGATGATAAGTACTTAAATAGTGTAATAATAAAGATGTGTTAAATATATAATTATACGAAAAAAGCAACCTAAAAAGATGGACCAATGCCGCAAAAGAGCAGAAGCGGAAAAAAGCGAATTGGCATAAAAATAAAAAGTAAACAAGATTTCTTGCTAAGCAAGAAGTAGGGACGACAACGCCCTGTGATGACGGGTGTCTTATAAAAAAAAAAACACAGGAAAATCTTTTATCAAACAACATTTTCTTAACGACTTGTTTAGAGTCAGTAGTTTTGTCTCAAGAGAACGCTGTCTCAACCATTAAATAATAATTCTATGGACCGACTAGTAACATACAGAATGGGACGTAAGTGGCACTTCGCACGGTCGCGGCGTGCGCAGGAATACCAATATTCTAAAAGCATGCTCACACATTCCACACATGTTTTGCATGATGCGTTTTTATTCAGAAGGCTTTTTTCGTGAAATTCAGGGCAAAGCTCGCTGGCTCGAAATTGAAGGATATTATGAGTTTACTGGAAAAATATTTTACTTATTTCATGTGCGAGTTTGGATTTTCGTGTAAAATAAGTTCGCTTTCTTTATGATTCTGTGAAGCTTTTAAAAGATTGCTGTGTTAAGTGAAGACAAAAATGGGTGTCATAATTTTTTATTATTTAATAAATTTCAAGGATTGATACAATTGATATTCTTATACCTATTAAATGGATTAAGCAAAGTATTTAAAAAAATATATAACAACAGTTCTTTAATAAAAAACCTTTTCAACATTTGTTGCGTAGGCCTTACGCGTGCTACGGCGTAGCTATACGGTTTGTTACAAAATTGTGGTTTCGAAGACATATAACTGGCTTTGTTTACAGCACAAATTTAAGACATTTAGTTACATTTAACACATGTGTCGTGATAGCTTACCTACTGCGTGGCTCAATTGTGGTCATCAATGCTGACGCCATGTCAGTATGAAAACACACTAATAGGCTGGTCTTATTTATGTTTAATTCTGCCTATTTGACAGCCTCCGTGGCGTAGCGGCAGCGAACCCGGCCGTTGCGCGAGGAGGCGCGAGTTCGATCGCCGCGCAGTGCAAATATTTGCACTGGTCTGGTCGTGCCTCGGAAAGCACGTTAACAACAACAACAATTGGTCTAACTGCATTGCTTCGGTATCGCCTTCGGGTTGTGGAGGTCAGACGGCAGTCGCTTCACGGAAAATATCAAAGTTTAGACAAAATCAGCAGTAAGACTGGTAAAGTGGACCCCAGACTTGTTTTGTTTTTTTTTTCTCGGTGGTAGGCCGTAATATCAGCTGCTGGCTGAGCACCAGACAAAGTTTTGCCGCCAAGCGATTCGTCATGTTCCGGCATGATGTCTGGTGAAGCCGTACGAAGAACGGATCTGAACAGTTGTGTTGCGACATGTGCCGGTTATGATGCGCCAAATGTTGTTGTGTCGGAAGGAGTTTGGTTGTGGAGGATCTCCAGATCAATCTCCCTGTGGCGCAGCATCGTTGGTCGTATTGTGGGGTTTAACATTGCATCACCTCGCTCAACTCCCTCGTCTTTCTTCCTATTCACAAAGTTTCTTAAGTAAATAGGCTCAATAAGTTTGTGCGCTTTACCATCAACGATTGCAACACTGCTTACCATCAGGCGGAATTGCAGTCATACACTAGTTTATAATTATTAAAAAAAAAAACTCCAAAGCTGAAAAAACGTCGGATGCGACTGGGATTAACGTTGAAATGATGACGATGACCGCCTATTTAACCAAAAAACCATTACTTATGAGTAAATCGATATATATGTACTCAAATTCCATTAGACTCAAGGAGTACATAATATAGAAAGCTGGTTTACTTTCCGAGTATAACGGATTTTATATACACTGTTAAACATAAGCCTCTTAGCAACCTCCGGAATACATAATGTCCCTAATCTTATTGGTACTCATTAGTAGTACAAACCTTTTCTATGTCCTCCATATTATTATTCAGATCGATAACTAAGCAACCTGAGACATGCTTGTTTTTGAAATGAAATGTTTACCTAAATACGTTTTTCAAATATTTTAATAATACTGTTTCGATAAAACAGCCCTCAACAATACTGTTCGCGCTAGTTTTATCGATCGGGTCCGATTGCTAGTTAGTCGAGTCGATAGATGCCCAATCGCACGGGCCAGCGCGATTAGTATTGTCTATGGCGACGCGCAGCCGCCATTGTTATTGACAACTTCTTGCGACCTCGCCGGGAGAAGGTCCGTTGCTTGAACTTGAAATATAACAACGTTTTTGGAACCGCGCCGGCAGCGGTCGTTGCTTGAAAAACACAACGTGTTGGGACCCCACCGCGTACGCGGGCCGTTGCTTGAACTCTTGACGAATAATCATCGCATGCGTGGCATGTTCGGTCGAATGATTTTCGGGAAATTATATATACCACCGGCCGCGTTTTGGTATAATTTGTCGCGATTGTTGCCCGTGTTTTGAAGTATTTACTTGAATTATAAAACGTAACAGTGCGCCTGTAAATTAAGTTGAATTTGAATCGGAAACGTGGTTTCATTGGCGATCTTTGTCGGGCGTGATTGACACTGCTAAATAACTTCTTACGTTGGTGAGCTTTGGTGCCCTATTAAAGGAACTTCTTGGTGTGTCGACTGGTATGGGACAGACAGTGAATTGGAGACTTCGGACGTCATTGTAAAGTCGGCGCGCGCGTCGACTTCTCCGGACTTCACTTCGCGACGGAGCACACTGAGTCCCAGGTAAGTCCCGTAGATTTACCAGAGTGTGGTCGGAGATTAATTTACTTGTGGTGTATGCCGACCTTGTTTGTTGAATAAGCCGTGACAAATGCGCGGTAGATGTACGTGCTTTACTGGGGCGCCTACAAATACATACAGTGTTTTTTTGCGTTAATGGCAAATAATTTTATTACTATAACTTGGTTATAGGAAGCCGTACGAAGGACTGATCTGAGCAGTTATGTTGCGATGTGTGCCAAATGTTGTTGTACCCGCAGTTTGGTTGTGGAGGGTTTCCAGATCAATCTCTCTCTCTTGTGCACCATGGTTGGTCGTGTCTTTGGGCTTAACATTGCATCACCTCGCACAACTGCCGACTTCCTTCCTATTCACTCTTTCTTTTTTTGAGCGAATAGGCTCTTAAGGAAAGCAAGAAATATAATAAAATACAATATTTGCACCTTCAATGTTCGATCACCATCATCTGAAACAAAACTTACAGAATTAAAAGCCGGTTTAAAAAATAAATCGCGGCATAATGGGCCTGTGTGAAATCCGCAGACTGGGAGAAAATATTATTGAAGACGTTGACTATTATTGAATGTTGACAACAGAGCTTGTTTGATCGACAGAAGCATCAACATTTTCTTTGATAGTCTGCCAATATTTAAATCTAAAATTAAAAGAATTGTCCTGTAATCAGGTGCCTACATCAACTGTCACTTTAATAAAAATTGTCCACTTTAATAAAACAAATATCAAAACTGCAATTTCAAACATACATATTATTTGATTTTGTTTCATTTCATTTCATTTATGATTAGTTATTCAATATCATTTAATTTTAATTATTGAGTTTAATTGTAATATATATGTTTTATTGAATAAAATTATTAATAATTAAGATCTCTTATTGTGAATGTTGTGTATGCCTATAAGTGATGTATTTACACAAAACTGAAGACCTGTGATTGCTCTTAATACCATTATTGTAAATATGTCATTGGTATGCCATAATAAATAAATAAAATAAAATAAAAAATTAAAACCTTCATAGGAATAACAAATCGAGTGTGTGTTTTGGAAATTATTCTGGAAAATCTACCTTTCGCCATTATTCAAGCGCATGCACCTACCGAAGGCTCGTCGAAAGAGGATATTGACAGATTTTATGAAGACCTTGCTAAAGCTCACGACTCTATCTCGGCCAAAAACATAATCCTATGGGCGACTTCAACGCTCAAATTGGGAAACCGAAACAGCAAGATCACTTAGTGACTGGATAATACGGATACGGAGCCAGAATCTAAAATGTTATATGCATGAACTTATATCGACAAATACTAATTACAATGCCAACGAATACTGTCAGAAAATCAAGCACTCTATATAGAATAGTCTTAAAAACATAAAAACAAACCGAAAAAATTGAATATTTTCTGATAAGGCACTACAATTAATGAAAGAACAATTAAGCAAGAACGACAAAGATAAATTAAAAATGCTCTAAAAAATTACGAACAAATAAATAAAGAGATGCTACGACATGTACAGAGTAAATACTATAAAGAAACACATTGACAAGTCAAGGTCAGCAAAAAAGGCGTTTAAAGAACGAAATAAAACAAAGAATTGGATCACATTTCTACAATCGAACTCGAAGAAAGCCACTATTCCGATGGACATCATATAAAGGTTGCCACAGATTGTTATGCGAACCTCTATAGCTAGCCTAATGGTATACACAATAGGAACATTACTAACCAAAACAAGTATTTATCCCCAACTACCAAATTTTTTGATCTCGAAATCTTAATCAAAAAGCTTAAATCTGAAAAAAGTCAAGGCCAAGATGGAATCTCAAATGAATAGTGAAACCTATTACTATATTATTTAATTGACAGCCTCAAACTTAGCAACATCTAGTGGCAGTCGTTACGGGTTGTTGCAGCCCTCAAAAGTCTAAAAATTGGTTTACCTGCAATACTTAGACATCGCCTTCGGGTTGTGGAGGTCAGACGGCAGTCGCTTCGCGGAAAATATCGAAGTATTGCCAAAATCATCAGTTAGACTAGTAAAGCGAACCCTAGACTCCAAAGCTGAAGAAAAGAAGCTAAGGATGCGACTGGGATTAACGCTGAGATGATGATGATAACTATATTATTTAATAAAATATTAGACGAGGAAGTCGTGCTACATTCATGGACGGCATCGCAGATAATCTTGTTGTATAAAAAAGGTAACCCAATGAATATAGGAAAATATCGTCTAATAAGTCTGATGTCGTGCCTCTACAAACTGTCTGCTTCCTGTCTGCTCGCAAGAATATCTCCAGAGATTGACGCACATCATCCAATAGAACAATCCGGCTGTGTGCTGAAGCCTGAACTGAGTCAGGCTTCAGTACACACGACCATATCCAAGTTCTAGACCAGGCAATCGAAAAATATACGGAGTTCCGCAAGCCCTTGTGCCGCGTTCATCGACTACAAAAAAGCTTTCGACACTATATCGCATGAAAGTATCTGGGAAGTTCTAGAGTCAATAAACATCGAAGACAAGTACATAAACATTTTGAAAAACTTATATGAGAAAAGTACAAGCAGAATAAAACTATACAGAATGGGTACAAGAATTAATATAAATAGATGCGTGAGACAGGGCGACCCGCTCTCACCAAAACTATTCATAGCTGTACTACAACACCTAATAAAAAATCTGCAATGGTCTGAGAAGGGATTAAATAACAGCGAATACCTAAGCCATCTCCGTTTCGCCGATGATATAATTCTACTCTCCGAGAGCTCTACACATCTAAATAATATGATTAGCGATCTAAATAGTGCTAGCGTCATGGTTGGTCTGGAGATGAATCTCGACAAAACGAAGATAATGACTAATCACCACACTGCACGCATCTTCGTAAACAAAATTCCACTAGAGTTTGTAGAAAGTTACGTTTATTTGGGGCAAACAGATTTCTTTTAGAAAGGGCAGAAACATAAAGGAAATAGAGCGCAGAATATCAATAACCTGGAAGAGGTACTGAGCAAACAAAGAAATATTCGAATCGTCTATCAATAAAATAGTTATGTACTCAGTTATTTTACCGTGTTTAACCTACGGTTCCCAAACTTAGACTTTCGACCTAAAAACTAGAAACAAAATACAAACTCCACAACAAAGAATGAAAAGAAGTTTATTGGATGTAAAGTGAAGGGACCGGATTAAAAACTAGGTCATTCGTAATAAAACTAAATTAACCGACGCTTTGATCTTCTCGCTAGAAATGAAATGGAGATGGGCGGGTCACGTAGCCCGTTACGAAGATGACAGGTGGACCATCAGAGTTGTGAAATGGCAAGGTCCTAGAGGTAGGGCTAGAGGTCACCCAGCCGCTAGATGGACAGATGACCTAGTAAAAGTAGCAGGAGAAAACTGGGTATCCATGGCTAGAAATAAAGAACAATGGAAGTCCTTGGAGGAGGCTTTTACCCCAAGGGGGTCCATGTAAGCCACGGTATATACTAGTTATTAAGCAGAATTTGGAATGTGGAAATAAATAAAGCTTTATTATTATATTCATTATATACACTTATAAATTACATTTTTAAATATTTCTACAAAAAAAAATATATAAAAAACATTTAAAAATATTATTTTTTTATTATTTCTCTTCGTTCTCATTTAGTTACATTTTTAAATATATTGATTTAAAAAATACATACAAATATACATTTAAAAATATAAAAAAATAGTGTTCCACCGATGACGGGAGCAGGGTCCAAGCTACCGGTGGTTAGGGCTCCAGAGACAGGAACCTCTTCACGATGCAGGCCTTATCGAGGAGTACTGCCTTTTGAATCAGGCCTTTGATCCAACTGCCAAACGAGAGCCTCAATAGATGTTGGTCGAGGCTCTTGGCTATCAAACCATTGGCCGCTACGACAATCGATACAATGATAGCCGAGTTCACATTCCACATGTCAACAACCTCGTGCGCCAAGTCGAGATATTTGATTTGTTTCTCTTTCTCAGCTTTCATGAGATTCCCGTCATGTGGAATGGTAACTTCGACAATCATTGCGAGGCGCGCTAATCGATCTATCACTACTACATCAGGCTTATTTGCTACAACAGTCCTGTCAGTAATGATAGACCAATCCCAGTATAACGTAACATGGTCATTTTCAAGAACTGGATCGGGCACATACTTATAAAACGGTACCACAGGATCCACAAGTTTATATTTCAAAGCAAGTCGTTGTTGGATAATCCTAGCTACGGTTATGCCTGTGCAAATACTCGCCGTTAACTAAACGAGATGGTGACATGCCCGCCACACGTCAATCGTCCCGTCCTTCATAATATATCTCCGGTAGTTATTCGTCAAGATAACTTCGTCCATAATTGCACAGACGAAACCTTCAAATCCCGAAAAAAGTCACTGAATCGTAGCCAGGATATTATTATTCTTATTATAAGCTCATAATAAACTAGCGCGTCATACTATCAACGATTGCTGCACTGTATACAATATTGCTCCTGTCCAGATCCTGTGCATGTTGATAGCCTCATCATCAACATTGTTTTGCCCCATACCAATAAATTAGTTGACATTCTATTTATTAAAAATATTTTCATTGTCTTTTTTCTAATCTATACTTAATATATAAAGCTGAAGAGTTTGTTTGCTTGTTATAACGCGCTAATCTCAGGAACTACTAGTCCCATTTGAAAAATCCTTTTTGCGTTGGATAGCCTATTAATCCAGGAAAGCTTTAGGCTATATAACATCACGTAGGAACCAAAAGGAGCTGAGCGTAACTAAACCATGTGAAAGAAGTCGCTGGCGGCCGCTAGTTGGAAATAAAATTCCAATAATCGTATTATCTAGGTACCTATTTAAGTTGTGTTGTTCTTATATTATTAAGCTATTGCATAGCTTCTATCGCGGGCCTTGAGCGCGGGGACCGAATCCAGAAATTCCGTAACGAAAAAACCTCACGCTCCCCACTTCGACGGGCACGGAGGTGTGGCTTGAAGGCCGTACATCGTCTAACGTTTTTTCAGTTCGGCAGTCTTCGGCACGGTATGTTTGTGTGCGTGCGACTACATCTTTTGAAAACAATTTATAGATTTTCAAAAAGAGCATGCATATTGCAGGGCGCGAACTCAGTTCTACACACTTGCCATGTTACTCATAGTCGAGATGTGCTAAACTTGCGATTAATTTTCTCTCTGAAATAGGTCTTCTATAGAGATATGTCATAGACGTCATCGACGTTGTCATGGCTACCTTAAAAACTTTTCATATAATTAATTATTAAGTACTTTTATTCAAATTAGTAGTAATGTTTTTATAAAATAGCTTTTTTTTAACGGAAAAGCTAAGATGAATGTCACGCTAATTTTTCATTGGACTTTTAAATTATTTATAGTGTTGTTTACTAAATAAAAGCGCGTGATTTTATAGAGTAAAAAGTGCTCACGCGGCCGTTTTTTCAACTGTGATTGGCGATATCCGCCATTATTGTGAAATATTTTTTTAAAGAATTTCTATAATTTGTTACACGTGTTATTGGCAAAATTGTGGTACTTATCTATCCACAGGGACCAGATCAAGAGTTGAAGTTTTTATTAAATAAAATATTACAGAAAGATGTCGGTGAACAATGTTAATACGAGTACATTTCAGTGTACGAGTTGTAATATTGTTATCTCCGAAACGAAACAACGAAAGTTTAATAAAAATATGCTCGTCGGCTTTTTCTGAGGAAGACATTGATGAGGCAAAAAAGTTATTGTTTGTTTCTACGAAGACAAGACAAAAACATGTATCGAGGCGTAAGAACAAAAAGCAGAAAGACCTAAAATATACGATTACGGTGTTTAAAATGACGGATCCCGAACAATCCCAGTTTTTGTGGCATATGACCTTCACAAATTGCCACCAGTTTGCTTTGACTACGTAGAACGTACGTAAAGAAGTTGATGAAGGATTTATTAATTCTACGGTCAGATGTTAACGCAATCAGAAGTGATTATGTTACTAAAGATCAGCTCGAAAATATTAAATTGATAACAAATAATTCGACACCGACGCCGGTCATCATCAACAACCTTTTTATCGTCCCACTGCTAGGCACAGACCTCCTCTCATACAGAGAAGGATTGAGCGTAATCACCACGCTTGCTCAATGCGATTGATTGGTACTTGCCTGACCTGGAATCGAACCCGCGCACTCATACTTGAGAGGCTGGTGTTTTAACCACTAGGCCACCACGACAAAACAGTGGGGTATATTGAAAAAGAACCTCGGAGTACCTATTTGAGTATATTTCGTGGTGCTCCCTGTGCGCCGTTTCCGAGTCAACGAAATACCAGTTGGTGGAGTCATAAGGATACTATAGCTGTCTTGCCTGCCCCTCAGTGCCCGGCCGGTCTTGCGATTGTTTTATTTATTTAATAAAAGAAAAATTTGTTTTCTTATCGGTCACCACGCTCAAAAAGTGTAACTTGAATTAATATCAAAGAAAAAGAAATACTGCATAAATAAAATAAATAAATAATTATAATTGCATAAATTGATACAAAATGCTATGCAATAGCTTTACCGCGGCAGTCCCCGAGTGCCACACGTCTTTTTTTATAATTTTTTTTTATATATCCGTATATCTATTCGTGGCTCTTGACATCCGTATTATCATACCTTCCTGTTTTTTGGAGCTCCAAAGCTCCTTGTATGGTGTAGCATGTCAGGTCACACTCCAGTTTCTCTAATCTCGTCTGTCGCAAATTACTCACTGATGCATAGATAAAACACAGACACAACTTTTCGTAACATTATACATATGGGCATTTTGTAACTCAATTGTGTGGTAATAATTAATATTAATATAAATTATTTATAAATGGTAATAGTAATAATTAATGGTATCAAACAATGTAAACATTGATGCATGTTGGATGCGCTTGCGATAAACCACAAACCACAGACTATGCTAGAAAATACTGTGAAACCGGAATCGGACGCTTCTTAATATTGCCACTATATGAAACGTATGTCATTTTTGAGGATGATGTTCTCGTAGTTTTTATATACCCTATTTTTTATTTTTATATTCCTGTTTGTGTTTATTGAAACTGTTCTCACTCACTATTCACAATTGGATTTACTTTTTATATGTTTTTATTATTGCGTTTTTATTTTTACTGTACTACCATCTCAGTGTCACTTTTAATTGTTTGTGCACCGGGATACGTCTATACGTCGGCGCCGGCTATCGCTGAAAAGCAGCGCTGGGCTCTGTTTTGCATATAGTCGCAGCATAATGCTGAGCGACAGCCGTTTTGCGTGGATGTGACACATGTTTCCGTCAACTATGTCTTATTTTTTATGTTTTTGTAAACTTTTGCGTCATGTTTATTGCAAATAAACGTTTTTTCATTCTTTCTTCTCTCAGATGTGACTGCGACTAAATTTTGAACGTTTTTAATTGTGGGAATCGGCCTCCAGAGAGCTGGCCTATCTTTAATCCAAAGAATTAGCCCTGCAATCCAACGCGGTAACGCTGCCAGTCTTTTGGGCACTTCACCTATTGAAAACGATACGGTCGAATTTTTGATACCCAGTAATCTCCGCCTTTTTCTTTGATTTTTTATTGTATACTTGCGTACAACACTCGTGTATTCCAGTATTAGCCACTATTAACTTCATCTTCTTCTCAGCGTGTCGACTGTTGGACAAAGGCCTCTCCAAAGAATTTCCTTTATGATCGGTCTTGTGTTGCCCGCATCCATCGGCTTCCCGTGACCCTCACTAGGTCATCAGTCCACTTTATTCTTGCGTCTTCCGGTACGTGGCCGCCACTCTAGAACTTTACTGCCCCATCAGCCATCGGATCTACGAGCAATGTGCTCCGCCCAGTGCCACTTAATTTAAGCGACTCGAAGAGCTATATCGTTGACTTTGGTTCTTCTGCGGATCTCCTCATTTCTGATTCGATCGCGCAGAGAAACTCCGAGCATAGCTCTTTCCATTGCCCTTTGTGTGACTTTCAGCCTTCGTATGAGGTCCATTGTGAGCGACCACGTTTCAGTTAACTTTATATTGTAACTGGATTTTGACTTTCTTCATTAAATAATCAGAAAGAAACGTCAAGTTTCTTATTATCTGACTATTCTGAGAAATAAAGCCAAATAAACCGAAATCATGTGATGAGCGTGAAGGTCATTCGAAATTGCCTTTTGAGGTAATAACCACACAGATTGAGCGAACACGTCCAATTAGTAGAGATTTTGTCGTACCAATATGTTGCATAAAATTTATTAAAATAATAAAATATCATTTCATCATCATCATTTCAGCCGAAAGACGTCCACTGCTGGACATAGGCCTCCCCGAAGGTTCTCCACTACGACCGGTCCTGCGCCTCCCGCATCCAGCGGTTTCCCGCGACCTTCACCAGGTCGTCGGTCCACCTTGTCGGGGGCCTACCCGCGCGACGTCTTCCGGTGCGTGGTCGCCACTCGAGAACCCGTCGGCCCCATCGGGCATCGGTCCTACGGGCAATGTGTCCAGCCCACTGCCACTTTAGTGTTGCTTTGAGTGACTTTGAGCCTTCTTATAAGGCCCATTGTTAGCGACCACGTCTTATTTCCATAAGTCATCACTGGTCGAAGACTTTTGTCTTGAGACACTGCGTTATTTCGGACGAGAAGATTTTACGTAGCTTCCCGAAAGCAGCCCAGCCGAGTTGGATTCGGATTCTATATAAAATATAATAAAAACTGAAAATATAAACTATTGAAAATATATACTATTAAATACTACTATACCGTGGGTGTTGATAATAATGATCTGTAGCATTGAAATTTAACTTCTGAAACATGCTCTATAAAGAAAATTACATTTTAATTAAAGGCTTTAAACAATGTAGTTCAACATTTTAATTTCGCTCGAGATGACCAAAAGGGTTGGTTCATAAATAGATTTAATGAAAGGGGTGACTTTTATATTAAATATAGGTTAGGGTAGGTACTGGGAATAAATCCTGATTATTACTAACAAAATGTATTATTATTGAATCAAAAAATAAGGTTTAAAATGTTTCTTTCAATCTTAAATTATGATTAGATATCGGAAATTATGACGCTTATAAACCTAAACTTGAACAAAATGCCGAGGAAAGAATAATGTGGATACGCCTTTTAACTAACAGTTGTGTAAATATTTTAGTTTTAGTACATTTATATACTACTACTGTTTTTGGAAATATTTATAAACAAATCCTAGATTGGTATACGAATCAATTACATGTCCCGAAAGGCATATCCATATCTTTTTTCGTCAAATCAAGTTTAGGTATTTCAACACTGTAAAGGTAAACCTAAAAGAAGACAATACCTAGGTGCGCCCCATGGTTTCTCCCGAGTAGGTTTCTATCCCGTAGGAATATCAGGATAAAAGGATCTTACGTCTAATTCCTGGTTATAAATAATCTGTGTGCTAAATTTCATCCGAATCTGTTCAGTAGTTTTTGCGTGAAACAGTAACAAACATCTATTCATTCTCACAAACTTTCGCATTTATCATCATCATCATCTCAGCCTTAATCCCAGTCGCATCCGAAGCTATTCAGCTTTGGAGTCTAGGGTCCGCTTTACCAGTGCAACTGCTGATTTTGCCTAAACTTCGATATATTCCGTGAAGTGACTGCCGTCTGACCTCCACAACCCGAAGGCGATATCGAAGCATTGCAGTTAGAACAACTGTCTACTATTTGCACTGTGCGGGGATCAAACCCACGCCTCCTTCTGCAGCAGCCGCGTTCGCTACCGCTACGCCACGGAGGCTGTCGAACGTTCGCATATGAGTCGAATTAACCAAATTATCTGTATTCATTTTTGTTTGTGTTGTGTTGTATTTACGTATATTTGTAATTATTGTTGTAAAATCCTAAACTTAATTACGCAACTATAAATCTTCTTTATGTAAACGTTGCCGTTAACGGCAACAAAAACTATTCCCATATATCAACGTTACCGAACTTATTATCTCATGACGTCATCGCAGCAATGTCGCCGAGGGCTCCATTATAACTCCCGTATCGAATGTGCCTATCCATTTCTCCATTACATTGTTTTAGTAGAATTCCACACGTTAAAACTTTGTAATGGACTAACCTTTTATGTATCTAGTAAACAACGCTATTGTAGGTATTGATATCTATTTCTTCTCAGATCACAAGAAAGAGAAACAGTTTCAACTGAGACAGTAAAATTAAATCGTGAAAAATTTAGCTTAGAATCAAAATTTGAATTGACAGGACGATTAGCGCAGTGGTTAATTCGATTCCCGAAATACATATTTGTGTGGCCTACACTTATTTGTTCCGGGTGTGGCTGCGTATGTGTGTGAGTTTATATGTTTTTACAATATATAAATAAAACCCTGTCCGATTCGTGAATGTGTTGTTAGGTATCGTTAACTGATTCTAATAATACCTTCAAAGACGGGCTAAACTTAAAAAAAAATCCCCGTAAAAATAATATTATTTCGAAAAAGCGAGGTAACTTAATGCATGAGTGGTAGGGAACACGTTAGGCATGCGTGCGCGGGTGAAGGGGGGCAGGGGACGCGGCACGTGGTCGCATCACTATTCGCTCCGTCACAAACGGTGTTGTCACTTTTTGAAAAAAATCCAAATTTTGGGGAAGTTGGAATTAATTCGCGGAAAAAAAAGATTATTTCAAAATTCATTAGTATTGTCACTATGATGATTACGTAAGATTTCATATTTTTTTGGTCATGTGTATACCTAACATTTATTATCCTTTTGGGTCGGACGGGGTTTTCTTTACATATTGTATACGCACCCACGACACAGAAGAAATTCATAGTATAGGGAAACGTTTTTGTTTTTTTACAAAATATAAAGTGTATTTTTTTTAACTCTAAATACATTTCGAAGTGGGTATTTCTGTCTATTTCTTATCTGAATAAGAAGTCCATATTTATTTATATTTCTCGGCACGAGACACAACACGATAATGGGCATAAAAAATACAATTGGCCAGTCCAAAACCAGTCCTGTCTCTTCATTCCAAAAACAAAAGACAACCTACAGATATAATTTAACTTTCACATAAATCGTAAAGGCCCAAACTTCATCATCATCATCTCAGTGTTGATCCTAGTCGCATCCGAAGCTTTTTCAGCTTTGGAGTCTAGGGTCCGCTTTTACCAGTCTAACTGCTGATTTTGGCTAAACTTAGATATTTTTCGTGAAGCAACTGCCGTCTGACCTCCACAACCTGAAGGCGATATCGAAGCATTGTAGTTAGATCAATTGTTGGACTTTTGAGGGCTCCAACAACCCGTAACGACTGCCATTAGATGTTCGTATGACAACCGGGACCAACGGCTTCATATGCTTTCTGAGGCACGACTAGACCAGTGCAAATATTCATTTTCATTCTCCGCGTTCTCTACCACTACGCCACGGAGGCTGTATAAAGACCCAAACTTATACTACTGAAATATGTACCACTAAAACAAAGTGAAGTTGATATTATTTTAAGATTCCCAGTATTCTTGAAGTGTTTGAAGATTCTTGAACAGCTTTATGAGGCTTAGTTAAATATGCCTTTTGTTTGACTGTTGAAACAAAAGGCAAGTCCAGATTCTCACCCCTTTTAATTGCTGTCTTGATTTTACATTTATTCTGATTAAAATTTTCTGGTTACAAATTGATATGCACTTTTATAATTTCTACTGTAACGATATTATTTATTTTTTTATTTATTCTTTCGCATATGAATTGTACAGAGGCGAACTTAATGCCTTACGCATTATCTATCAGTCTATTTATTTGGGGGTTCAAATAGATTACTCTTTATCATTCTATAACCATATAGACGCACTTACCTCTCGACTGCGCAAGCTGATATTTATTTTTAAGAATCTCCGCCATGTGGCTGACACTCAAGTACTTAGACATTTATGTAGCTCTGTGCCAATCAATTGCACAGTACTGTATAGTTGTCTGGGGCGGAGCAGCAAAAACGCATGTGTTTAAATTGGAACGAGCCCAAATAGCAATTCTTAAAGTGGGTTGGTACCTTCATTATCGGTTCCCTACCATGGAACTTTATAATACCTGTAAGGTCCTCTCTATCCGGAAATTGTTTGTTCTAGATTTGATTCTCGCTACCCACTCCCGAAATTCCTATAATCCCGAAAAGTTCCAACCCTTGAGGCGGAAACATACAGTATGCTCATCCATCCCTATCCATTCAAAGCTAGCTGAGCGATCTTTTTACTTCCTTGGTCCTTACGTGTACAACAAACTTAATAAAATCTTAAATTTGTACTCTATGGTTAAACATAAATGCAAAACTACTGTAAGGAACTGGCTACTGGACATAGACTATGAAAGTACAGAACGCATTATCCAAACCACTCAATATTAATCACTATTTCTCACACTGAATCCACATGCATTTACACATAACACCCGTATACACTATACACTTTCTTACAATTACATCACCTCACATTACACTTCTCGAGTGCACCCTTTATTTCTAGATTTACCTCTCTGTTGAAAATGTTTTTCAAACTAATTGTTATATATGTAAAAAAATATTCTCGATGCTGTTTCAAATGATTAATGTTTCAAGGGGTGTGAGCCTGGAGATCTGTATCACAGGTTCCGAACCTAGTTCAGACTCCAGCTCTCACAAAGGTTCGAGAATACGGCAAAATTGTGTTTACACACTATTGCAACAATGTTCCTTGGTGAGAGAAATAAACCGTATATTATTATTATATTACTATCAGTCAACCACAGGTGGTGAAGAGATTAGACGGCAGGTGCTTTAGTTGAAAAAAATGATAGAAAAAAGCTATTAACACTATTTAAATAAATACTTAAATAAGCTATATATACATACACACTATTACCAAAATATATACTTATAATATATACATATAAAAACAAAAATTTGGGATAGAGGTGTTGAAATGACTCTACCCTAATTGTTGCGAAAATAACTCTGCAGTTTCCACTTAAATGCAAACCAACTGGCGGCCATCCTGATATCAAAAGGAAGCGCAATCCACAGAAGAATGGATTGAATATGAAATGAAGAGTGAACCAAAGTCAGACGTATGTGAAACACAGAGTAAGAGAAGATCGCAGATTCTTAGTGTGTGAAGAATATAAATATTGGAAGTGAGTCTCAAGATAAGAAGAAGGAGTGGGTGAGTTGAGACAGGAGAAAAGCGTGGTCAAAGCGCGCAAATTTATCCTCAACATCTACGCAGACGACACGGATTGATGGAAGTAAAATATATGAAAGTATAGGAAGATGCTTTTTCCGTTCATGACATTTTAACGTACACGTATATCAAACCGATTTGACGTTTCATAAACGTAACTTATGGACGTCGAAGATAATATCGCTACGTTAAAAATATCGTAGGGAACATTGGTAAAGAAAATTGTAGTAGACACTACACTACAATCGTACCAGATATAAAATAAAACTTTATATAAAAAGAAAGTAAGAAAGCAGTGGTTGCCCCGTAGTAAGGGCCATGACTGACAAGTTTAGGTCGTAGGTTTAAACCACATCAGGCGATTTACATTTTGAAAACTATTTCATCACCACTGAAAATGAACGTTTTCTCGAAATAAAAATCAAAGTCATATTTTAACATCTATCAACTTGCACTGGGCCCACATGGTAGAATACAGCTCACACCCTCAAGGAGAGAGAAGACATGTATACTAGCAGCGGAAACAATCCAGGCTGATTATGCTTTAAGCAGTACATAATATGTACATGCAAATATAAACACCATTTAACACCCTTTTTCCATGAAAAGAAGTTATATCTATAGAAGTTAGGCTATATCTGTAAGAATACAGAAAAGAACGACAGAGTTTTAACTTGTTACCAGAAAATTAGCATATCGAATATGTTGACCGTTTTCTTCTGAATTTATATCAAAATTGACTTAATAAAACAAGTCCTTAACATGGACGTACCGAGAGGGGGCCAATGCTCCTCCTGTAAATCTCGCAGATCATTAATGACCTTCCCTAATTACTAATTAAAGTATAAACGGGAACTTATACAGGATCATTTCCGTCTATTTGCTCTACACACTACACTACCAATACCTAATGTTTCTTGTATAGTTTGTAATACAAAATACCCGGGGTGATTCGACCCAAAAAATCTGACTTGCTCACCCTAACTCTGATTTTCCCCCCCAAAAGGCTAGAAGCTGGGTACGCCCGGGGTCCTAAATATACCAAAATAATTGTTATTATTATGTCAAAAGGCTAAGACACGAAAATGTCTAACATGTCCACGCTCCGTAATTCCGTTTCGCACTTGACAATATCCATTTTATTATTATTCTGAAGATAACAGGAGTTGGTCTCTTCAGGGAGTTGATGTCAGACCTCATGATGTTTTCCATTATACCGGTGACGTGCTTCTGTAGTGCGTCTTCAGATCCCGGAGGTGATTTGGCGTGATTTGAAAGAGGGCAGCGGGCCCTAGACAGCTGGCAAGTCGCGAATTACAATTAGGTATTTACGTGGTAAAAGTATCGAGTAGTTATTTTTAACATAGTTTATGTATATCTCAGCTATGATGTGTTTTGAGCTGAAAAGTTAAACTTTTTTTTTTTCATTTTGACGGTACGTCTATGTTAGGAATACTATTTGGGCCCAATAGAGGCCAGGTTTAGTGAGGCGTCAAAGCGGTTGAGATCATTAAGGATGCAGGAAGCACAGAACTAAAACGGCGATGCTTGAGGACGGCCTCTGTTCTGTAGTGGACGTCTTTTTGCTGTAATGTTGATGTTAAATGGAAGGAAGCTCTAGTTTACTTTTAATTGCAAGCTTATATAAACCTCTGATACAATGCAGTTTGCCAATCGCTGCAGCGTCTAACTTGCAAAACAAACCATATAACGAACTTGGAACTAGTAAATTGTATTGTTTTTCTTAAATGGAACTCAGGGTTAGCAGTTTGTGTAACTCCGTCTTAAAATTTGGTAGTTGATTTCAATTTGTAACACGAATTAAGTGTTATTACAATAGAAAAAAACCTAATCGGTTCATGAGACTACGCATAGACGATTGTATCGAGAGGTTCCTGTTTTGAATAAGGTGGAAGGAAACGGTAGGTTTCTCCACTGATGAACCGCCCTGAGGACAAGATGGAGAGCATAGCGGAGCTCTGCACAGATCGGGCGAAGCACCAACCGTCCGGCACTGTCCAGGTTTTGATACGGAGAGAGAATGAAAGGTAGATCATTCTCCTTCCTTCTGCGAAACAGTACCTAATGCTGGCAAAGGAGGAGGCGCAATAAACCTGAGTTAACGGTGTAATATGTTCCACGCGTGCCTGAAACAGATGTCAACTCACAATAACTATAGGGGTTCGTCTAGGAATCCTAAGACCAAATTTTCTTCTTCGTTTCGCTCTTGAAAGAGCGGTCGTGGTCACTACGACTGAATTTGACACGTTAATGTCGCACGCCGCACGATCTCTTTTCATTTATCCCTGTTGGACAACAGTCTGGAGCATTCATTAACAGCCCCCCCCCCCCCCCCCCCCACTGCCGACTATGATTTGTATCAACCAAATATAAAACGGCAAAATATAAAAAAGTCCCAAGTTTCCTCCAAATAAACCATCGTTAACTCACGCTTAGGAAATTTGGCTAATGGTGTGTAAAAATGTTTTAAAAGTAATCCATAAGCAGATACAGAACGCAAGAGATGCTTACCCTTTGGTTATTATCATAATGGCTTGAGACTATTCTGTAAGACTTACATACTTTAATAAGCTATGTAACAAAATCAAATACAGTTTCGACAAAAAAAGCTGCAACTGAATAAACCTATCATCATTCATGATTTTAGAACTTAAGTTCGTTAATGTAGAATCTTTGTAAAATATTTATTAAAATTTCGACAAGGATTGCTTTCTGAGGAGCTATTTCTAAGCCTGCTAATCGACACTGAAAGAATCCTTTGTAACAAACTCAAAATTACGCAGCTAAAACTTCATAAATGAGCAAAGAATGGGACACTACATAATCTCCTGAATAAAAAATCTTTATCCACGACAACTTTTCTTCCCCAAAAGAGATAACCACCAAATTTCCAGTATTACGCAAAAAGTTTAATAATATCATTACGCCAACCAAAAGAGCCATTCAGAATAAAACGTATTATCGATATTAATACCACTTTCACTTGCTTTTATCTAGCTTTCTTCAGTCGTCAACGCAACGAAACTATTTTAAAGTTAGATTGAGTTAGAAAATGTTTTCTCCCAAGTATTTTGTATGGTTTTTGTGTCGCTTGTCCCGCAACATATTATATGGCCGATATCAAGTTAAGGGAAGTTTGGATAGGCCCAAACATCGATTTTATGTAAAAGGACAATCTTGTTTTTATGTAAAATCGTTATGTGGAGGATACAATGTCTACGTCAAATATTATGCGTGTTTTTATGCTTCTACTTATCGGAAATAGGGTTGATCTTAATGTGTATGATGATTTAAGATAAATCATACCAGTGGTTATAAAGCGTTTTGAGATCACGGGTGGGTGAGCTAGTGACTTTAACCCTGCGAGTCGCGGGTTCGCTTTCAAATAAAAAGTATTTGTACCTATCATGTTGTTAATTCGGTGTAATGTCGGACCGTCTCGTTAGTGAGGCACTTGATTTGACAAATGATTAACATCGATTGTTAATAGGCGGCAGTAATTTATTTATTTATTAACTATGGACAACTTACAGCTAAAACAAACAGATAAAAAAAAGTAATCACTTATAAAAAACAGATTGTACAGAGACAGTGTGGACAACACAACACAGCTACCTAGCTTATAAAAAAGAAAAAAAGAAAACAAACACTACAAAAATAAAATTAAAATTAAAAAACAAGCAATATAACATTCCAGCTTAAGTTACACACAAAGATAACAATGATATTTAAAAAAAAAAATGGTAAAATTGGGCAATCTTTAAGAAGGCATAGAGCAGTCTTTTGATTATCAGAATACAGCATAATGAACGAGTTTAATACTCGTCAAAAATCAAGAAAATCTATAGGTTATTTTAGTTTTTTTCAATATAGTACCTATAGATATTATGTTTATTGTTTAGCTTACTATAATTATATTGTCCTACTGCTGAGCTAATTCTTCCCCAAGTCCTTCCAGGAACTATAATTATAATTATAATGGTTATCACATCTAAAACCAAAACAATTTTATACATACTCATAGTTTGAGAACTAGAGAGACTTCGTGAATTTCAAATACAAAATTCAAATATTAATCGGCAACTAAACCAAAAGTAAAGATGTCTTTGGTCTGAATAAAGATACGAGTGAATTCCACATCGTATATGTCGTTGGCACGATTCCGAATGCCAAATAGTAGGGTAAAATGTTAAGGAGTCACATAAGGTGGCTTCAAGATGGATAATTATAATTGTGTACTAACTTTTATCTACTTTTTACTAACTTTAAATGAGATAGTATGAAGGCCAAAAGGTATGAAACATTTGATGTTGAAAAGTGATTTTTTTAGTGCCTGTAAGAAATAACTAGTAGCTTTGACATTGACTTTGAAAAATAAAATGATTGATTTTTTTGTATTTATTATTGTTTGCTACGCTTTCAAGATAAAACGATTAGGTAGATTTGGATAAAATATCGCACATAAGTTGACTACGACTTGCAGTAGGACATAAAATACTTTTCATATGAATATTCTCATGGAATTGAGACTAATGCGGATAAAATCGCAGGGCGTAGTTAGTTAAAAATAAATTGGCATGGAAATAAGATTATTACTTTCAATCAAGTTTTCCGGGAAAGAATAGGCCGTAAGGGGATTTAAGTAATTAGTCTGGGGAATAAATTGTTTCGTCTTACGTCAGTTTGCCGTTTTAGCCATTTCATATAACTGCCAAAGAATTTTCTTCTTCAGAGCGTTTCGATAGCAATCTAAATGGATTTTTTTTTATAAATTATAACCCAGAGTTTGACCGCAATCCCGCCTGATGGTAAGCAGCGATGCAATCGTTGATGGTAAAGCGTGCTAGTTTATTAAAAGCCTATTCACTCTAGCCTTGAAGGCACTTAAATTGTTGTATGACGGAATCACGGCCGCTGGCAAATTGTTCCAGGCCCTCAATGAACGCGGTACTAAAGAAGAGGCGAAACGCTTCGTTCGGATTGTTGTGGTGTCAACAACGTAAGAGTGGAAACTCGCGGTACAACGGGTCATCCGATGATGGAACGAAGATGGGGGAATCAAATCATGCGATTCCCTCGCACATTCTCCAATATGCATCCTATAGAACACCGACAGGCTGGCTACGCTTCGTCGGTGCTCAAAGCTTTGGAGACCGCCAAAACCAACGTCCATCAGTTTCTGTTTCGTGCAGCTGACAGGACACGCAGGATACGATAAAGTTTCCCATCATCATCATCATCATTTCAGCCGAAAGACGTCCACTGCTGGACATAGGCCTCCCCCAAGGATCTCCACGACGATCGGTCCCGCGCCTCCCTCATCCAGCGGCTTCCTGCGCCTTTCACTAGATCGTCGATCCACCTTGTCGGGGACCTTCCCATGCTGCCTCTTCCGGTGCGTGGTCGCCACTCGAGAACCCGTCGGCCCCATCGGGTGTCAGTCCTACGAGCAATGTGCCCAGCCCACTGCCACTTTAGTGTTGCAATTCTTCGGGCTATGTCGATAACTCTCGCTCTTCTGCTACCCTTCACCACATTTACTGACCAAGACGGAGTTGTTTAAGAACCTCCACTTGAAATTTTTCTTGCTTCGGTTAACGTAAGAGCGGAGTCTATTAAGAAACTTCCAGCCAAGTTAAACAAGGTAACTCATGCTCAGAAATGACAGCAAAAGAATGACATTTATGGTTTCAATAAACATTTAGTTACATTAGATTTGCTATTGCTATTACATTAGATTATTGTACCAGCATCTTTGTATTATATATAGTCACTAGCTTTCCGCCCGCGGCTTCGCTCGCGTGGAGATCGGTTATATCGCGCTTTTAGATTTCCCTCGTGAATATAATTTTTTTCCGGGATAAAAAAGTACCCTATTATTGAATCCGGACTTCTATCTTTAAGTCTGCAAAATTTCAAAACAATCGGCTTAGTAGTTACGGCGTGAAAGCGGAACAAACAAACAAACAAACTCACTTTCCGATTTATAATATTAGGATATTTGGTGTACACATACAAATATTCCAGTAATCTCCCTTAGGAATTTGATGTTGTTTTAGGACCAAAAGTAGCCTATGTTACTTACTCTCCATCTTTTCAACTAACTGTATGCCAAAAATCAGGTCGATTGATTGCCTAGCTACGGCGTGAAGGAAGGACAAACAAACAAACAAACACACTTTCACATTTATAATATTAGTATGGATTCCTTATCGTTAATGATAACGATATTTTCCAGCATTCATTACAGCAGAAGTGATTTTACTACCGTATAAATAAAAAAAATGTCTATCTGGTAGCTTATCTTCCTACGAATATGTTATTTTAAAATTCAAAGCATGAAATCCGTATGTCCAATGGTTCGCCCATCAAAAGGAATAACCTGCATTGGAGTGTAACAGATTGAATGAACTTTTCACATAACTAACAAAACCACCGACGGACATCTTCAGAGACATCTATACTTAGGCTTAAATCTCGATGACTTTATGGAGCAGCCCTAAAGCGTGGTTGTGATTAAAATAGCTATTTGAACCACAACCACGTCTAGCTGGATGTTGTCCAAAGGGAATATGAAAAATCAAAGGTAAAAAAAAAGTACATCGTCTTGAATATAAAAAAAACTTAAGTTTCATATCACTTACCATTTAAATTCATGTAAAACACAAAAGCATCTTACGGAATTGCATAAAACAGTAACTTTCCAGAGCCAGGCAAGATTAAACCATCTTTGCAAACTAACAATTTTCTTGAAGTTACACTTTTAAGACCACAAATATTTTGCCCCCGTTGGTTCGATCGCTCCCTAGGTACAGTCTGTTTCATGCATTATGCAAAGTTTCAATTGTCTAGGACGGTACAGTGGCGTTCATGTTTAAAATTCATTCTGTACTCTACCAAACCGAGCTGATGCGCTAAGGGGCCAGTCTTTATCATTTCTTATGTATTCTGGGACGGGTTTTAAGTTGATTGTGGGAGTTAAGGTAATCTTTCTTGTTTAAAAAAGTGTTTTCATATGTCTTTTTAAGTTCAAATGCGAATCGATAACGCATATTTTTACGATACTTTGCGATGTATCAGGAAGATAGGATCAGGATTAAATCAAGATTGTATCAGGAAGATTAGAGGTATTGATTAAGGAAAAACAGCAGTTTTGTATTTGACATTCAGTTGACAGGTATCACAGGATACACTTTTTGCTACTACCGGTCTTAGACACAAGTATTTATTGGTGTTTATATTTAAATTTTTGTATAATATTTCATACATAACATTTTACAAAATGATTTAGATGCAATTTGTCAGTGTGTCTAACATAAAAAAAAAATCATGAAACGCGGCACGAAGCGGACGAGTTCAAAAGCTATTTGTTTCATGACTCTAAACCAAAGTTTCGAGGGTTTCGCAAATAAACCGGGCAATGCGCGCCCTCACCACTGGAAACAAACTTGGATTATTAAATGGAAGATAGGAGAGGAGAACTTTTAAAAGATATTGTTTTATTTTAATAGTGACTTCTGTTTGGCGTGGATAAAAATGTGGTTTAAACTGTTAAAACGTTTTTTATGGGAAAGAAGAAAATATTTACGTTGAAGTTCGTTGCTTTTGTTGCGCTCACCGACCAGCATTAGCAACTGGATTATGATTTAATTAACTTGTTCAAAACATATACTCTCAGAGAGTAAAGGTATCTGGAATCTTGTAAGCCAGAGACGAAGTATACTTTCGACTTTAAATTACAATTCTGAAGGAACACTGAAGTAATATTATATTGCCGTTTTAACGGGTAAAACTATAAAATAAAAATAGCGTATTTTTGCTGATATCTAAGTGTATTTTAAGAATTAAGATAAAAGGGGATGACTACTTCGTTTTTCCAGCCTAAGCACTAGGAAGTGGTGCAGGGCGGGCATTGTCGGGGACTGTCTTATATAATTTCGAAAACTGCTGCTTCTCAGCCGAATTTAAATAAATGAATTTTGATAACTCGTGAAATTCAAACTTTCTTACGTTTATGCCATTTCCAGATCATTTGGTCTCAGGGTGTTTAATGAACAAAATATGATTCGCGTTCGTGATATTTCGTGGAATACTTATTCAATAATATTACAACAAGTATTTGTTCCTGGTCTATTTTTGTATGAGAGTTTGAATGTTCTTTCTTTCTTTCTTTTATGGCTTCGCACGGTTTGTGCATTTAGCCAATGTCACGTAATAAATTGTTCATGTCGAAAAAGACGGCCGCGTGACCCGTCTTACGATGGAGGTTTTCAGACAAAGTCATGATGTGGCCACTATGCTGCGATATTTCATTGTTCTTTATAAATTATTTACTGAATGCACTTTTTACCACATAAATCACTCACTTTTATTTAGTAAACAACACTATAAATAATTTTAAAAGTCCAATGAAAAATGAGCGTGACACTCATCTTGACTTTCCCGCCCAGTTTAAATGTTTGTAAACGCACCCATGGCATGGTAAAGAAATAAATCCTAGTGTGAAGCAACTGAAAAAATAATAAAGACATATGTTTGGGCCCATTGAATTGCTCTCTCACTGATTGTAATGTTGGCTGCACTTGCCTGTGTTCCGGTTTATTGGAAAATTCGAACGCACCCGGACGCGGGCACCGCCCACTCCAAAGTTATGAAAATGAGTCTACTACTAGCTCTTCGCGCCGAACTCCGATAAGGCCACAGAAGTCCGCGATCTCGATATCCTTCCTCAAGTCGTCAGGAGAGACTCCCGACCCTAATTGTGGGGCATCCTAGGACTTCCGAGATGCCGGGACACAGGTGAGTTGCACTGGCATACTTTTGGTGGGAGATAATTTTGTGGGCACCCGCTGTCAATCTGGAACCTTTGAAATATTTATTGAACCTAAAATCTTAATACAGTCAACTTCTACCGTCAAGAATTCATTCTGATCCTTCTTGCGTCATCAATATACTTCCTTGGTGCGCTTGGGAATTATATTTTTGTTCATAACACAACCTGACATTGACATGTAAAATGCAAAAACGTTAGAAAATTTGAATTTTGCGTTTACAATTTAAAGCGTATATTTTAATTCGAATAACTGAATCATGCTTTTATTGAAAACCAACTGATTTTTTTTTCATATAAAGCAAACACTCGCGTCGATGGAGTAAATGCACTCGAGTTTTCAATTAACTTGCTTTCAGTTAATACCATTTTTATTGTAAGGAACGTGTGGCTTAATAATATCGGTATAATAATACAGTTAAACCGGTCAATCGAACAGGTTCAAAATAAATTACTATAATATATTTATTTAATTTGACAACAATGGTCCATTAGTACAACAAATTTATCCTAGTTGATAAGTTTGCATTAGTTATATTAAAATAAAATATAAATATAATTATATTACATTAGCTTAATATTACTTTACATTAGGAACATTAATTCCAATGAAATGAAATGAAACCCGTGTGGTACAGTGCTTAGAATAGTACCATTTCTTATCCTCCCGTGGGTGTCGTAAGAGGCTAAGGCTAAGACTAAGGGAACGATCACCAAGGAAGCGGACAGCAGCGCTTCTCATGTGTAATATCAAGTTACTGTATACGTTTTTTTTTTAAATAAAAAAGCTATGTTTCATGTATTTTTGAAAGTCTTTACGACTCACTCGAAGCCCGAGAAAGTCTTTGTAATTTGTAAAGTTTTTGTATTTCTAGCGTAGGACACTCGTAGGTTGCAGCTGAAAATCAGCGTCAGACGGTACACCTTGTGTTGTCATCTGACATTATGCTGAGCTTTGCTGCCCTTTTGGCATTATAATGTTTGTTATTTTTACAGTTTTAGGTGAGGTGATCAATCTCCCTTTGGCGCAGCATCGTTGGTCGTGTTGTTGGGTTTAACATTGCATCACCTCGCTCAACTGCCGTCTTCCTTCCTATTCGTTCAGTTTTTCTGAGTGAATGGGCTCTTAATAAACTAGCGCGCCTTACAATCAACGATCGCATCACAGCTTACCATCAGGCGGGATTGCGGTCAAGCACTAGTCTATAATTATTAAAAAAAAATCTTTTGCTGTAATGTCAATAAGCCCATTTATCTTTCTTGTCTTTCTTACAACTAGTCTTACCAAGGGGACTAGTGACTGGCTTGTGAAGGTCGGACAGGTAGCCCCTCCTTGTAAAACACTGGTATTCAGCTAAACTTAGACTGGAAACTGAACCCAATATAGTTGGAAAAAAGCTAGGTAGATGATTGTGGTGTAGATGGTATGACTTGCTTCATCATAATTATCATTTCAGCTGAAAGACGTCCACTGCTGGACACATACCTTCCCCAAGGATCTCCACGAGGACCTGCCTTGCGCCTCCTTCATCCAGCAGTTTACCGCGATCTTCACCAGGTCGCCGGACCTCCTTGTCGGGGCCCTACCCACGCTGCGTCTTTCGATGCATGGTCGCCACTCAAGATTCCTTGCTTGGTAAATAAATAAATAAATCTCAATAAACAATTTTATTTTAGCCTGTTTATTTTTCTACATAAACATATTCATTTACATTTTTAAGTATTTATAAAAATACATATAACGATGGTAAGGGCTCCAGAGACAGGAACCTCGTCACGGTACGGGCCGTATCGATGAGTACTGCCTTTTGAATCAGGCCCATGATCCAACTGCCTAACGAGAGCCTCAATAGATGTTGGACGAGGCTCTTGGCTATCAAACTATTGTCCGGAACGACAATCAGTACAATGACAGCCGAGTTTACATTCCACATGTCAACAATTTCGTGCGCCAAGTCGATACCTACTTTTCTGACTTTACATACTCTTCTTTCTAAACAAGGAATGCCATGAACATAAAATAAGTTGTGTTTACCATTTTGCACGCGTTAGTCTTAAGGAAAACATGTATGGTATTCTCCCTAACCGTTAGCACCCTTTTAATTTATAATTTTGATTTAAATTATAAACTAGTGCTTGACTGCAAACTCGCCTGATGGTAAGCAGTGATGCAATCGTTGATGGTAAAGCGCACTTGTTTATTAAGTGCCTATTTACTCTGGTCCATCGATGTAAGCGGTATAAAAGTGTATACCATGTTTTATGCAAATAAATTCATTCTAGACCAAAGATTTAATGTTTTTCTTTCAAAAGGCGTTTCGGCCGATCATTAGGCCTCCAAAAAAGAGAAAACTACCATAAGCATTATCCTTAAACGAATATGTCAGACCTATTTCTATGTTCGCTAAGTAAGCGTCGTCTCGTTTCGTTGCGATCCATTACTCCCGCACTTTGTATTCGACAATACAACGTCACATTTAGAGGTGTTGATGACACGCTACTCTTGATACGCACATGTGTAATGGAAGTATTTTTAGGTATATGTGTCGAAATACGCCGTGTTGTGTTACAATTTCCGTTTGAAAAAGGAAAAGTCGTTTTAAAAATAAAACTACTTTTCGAAGCATTCTTCTCCGGGCAGGATAAAAATACTTGGGCACGCCACAATAGTGGCGGTAAGTCCCCTCTTTGAGGAGTGGCTAGAGAGGCGCCACGGTGCCCTCACCTTCCACCTGACACAGGTCCTCACCGGACACGGTTGTTTCGGGAGGTTCCTGTTCCGTATTAGGCGGGAGGAAACGCCAGGGTATCACCATTGTGTGGATCGCCCTGAGGACACGGTGGAGCATACGGTGGAGGTCTGCCCGGCTTGGGTAGAGCACCGCCATGTCCTTGTAGCGGCGATCGGCGGCAATCTCTCGCATCCGACCCTGGTCCAGGCCATGGTCCGGAGCGAGAGTGCATGGCAGGCCGTCACCTCCTTCTGCGAAGCAGTGATGAGCAAAGGAGGAGGCGGAGCGCGTGAGGCAAC
Source organism: Sesamia inferens (assembly GCA_037179545.1). Classification (NCBI taxonomy): domain Eukaryota; kingdom Metazoa; phylum Arthropoda; class Insecta; order Lepidoptera; family Noctuidae; genus Sesamia; species Sesamia inferens. The sequence continues at coordinate 26,347,543 of CM073933.1, read as the reverse complement.
GGGAATCCCACCGTAGGCGCGGGCCTGCGGGCCACCGGCTCACCAGCAGTGGCCAGCTCGCCGCCCGGTAAGGACCAGGCCCGAGTCGATGGCGCGTCGTGTTTCACGCGCGCTTAAAGAGATGTCAGCACATCGTGACGGGGTCCACGAAGACCGATGCCTCCTGGGTCAGGGTTGCGGGTTGGTTAAACAAGAAACCGCAGCCCTGGCCATCGCACAAGCCAGTGAAAAAACACGGGTGGGTTTTAGTCAGTAAAAGTCTGACACACCCTTCCACTCCGCCCAGAGCGGGAGAAGTCATTAATTGATGATTTCCCATCCCAACAAAAAAGGGATAAAAATACTGTACCTAATTATGTTTTCACAAAAATAAAACTACTTTTTTGTGAGTGTGCGAGGGAATTGCATGATTTAATTCCCCATCTCCGTTCCACCATCGGACGACCCGCCGTACGGCGACTTTCCACCCTTACGTTGTTTACACCACTACGATCCGGATGAAGCGTTTCGCTTTCTCTTTTATACCGCGTACATCGAGGAACTGGAACAATTTACCAGTGGCGGTGTTTCCGTCGGACTACAATTTGAGTGTCTTCAAGGCTAGAGTGAATAGGCTCTTAATAAACTAGCGCGCTTTACCATCAACGATCACATCACTGCTAACTATCAGGCGGAATTGCGGTCAAGCGCTAGTTTATAAATATAAAAAAAAAACATAATCACGCTGGCCCAGTGCCGGTTGGAAGACGTCACATGCCTTCGAAGTTTTTTGCTCTAGGACACGCCGGTTTCCTCTTCTTCGTTTTGGAAGCAGTGGTGATGGAAGTATTTACACAAAGATAAGCGCCTGATGGGAACCCACGACCTACAACTTGTAAATCGCAGCCAATATCACTAAGCCAGTGCTGTACATAGTCTTTACATTCCCAATAATTGAAACAATAAAATAATAACAAAGTAGCTATCATTTTAGTTAGTTCCGTTCCGTTAGCTAGTTTATTAAGAGCCTATTCACTCAGAAAAACTGAGCGAATAGGAAGGAAGACGGCAGTTGAGCGAGGTGATGCAATGTTAAACCCAACAACACGACCAACGATGCTGCGCCAAAGGGAGATTGATCTGAAAACCCTCAACGACCAAACTCCCAACAAAACAACATTTGGCGCATCGTACCCGGCACACATCGCAACACAACTGCTCAGACCCGTCCTCCGTACCGCTTCACTAGACATCATGCCGGAACACGACAAAGTAGGCAAATATTATTGTATATAATATAACATTCAATAATGTCAATGAGTATAATACGTATAGAAAAGAAAACACATAGGAGAAAATTAATTTATCACATATGCCTGATATCCTATCAAAACACCCTTTAAAAACTTTCATCCCGAAGTATTGTCGTCAGTTTACTGCCGACTAAAATATCAGCTCCATACCCAATGAAAACGGTTTTTTTGTTGAGAATAAAACGCCTTAGGGACCATTTTGCCCATGCCCGTAAATGTGTTAAGCCTCTTTCACAAATTTATACGCCTATTTTGACCCTTAAGTCGTTGTGATAAGACTTGTAAGTGGGAGTATGAATGTCAAAACTGATACAGTTAAGCGTAAAACAGTAAATCAACATTATGTAGTGGTATTCTAAGGAAGATTGAAGAAGGACCCTATTTTATAGTTGTATAATGCGATATTGATAATAAATGTTTTTTTTTTTTTTTGCTTTGCTGTTATTTATTTTGCGTGGTAGCTGGCATATTGTAAATAATTTCATTGTTGTTGTATTTCCTTGTGTTCATCACTATACATAGTATTGTAAACAGTCATGTGTTTTTTTTAAGGAACAGACAGTTGTGCTGCTGGGGAGTTTGTTCCGCCACTTCTTCTTCCCAGCGAAAGCACTAGGAAGTGTCGATGGGTGATGTCTTATGTAATATTGACGTTCAAAAAGTACTGATTCTTAGCCTAGTCTGAATAAATGACTTTTGATTTTGATTTTGAGTGTAATAGGTGATATTTTCAATGAATATATGATATTAAGTTAGGAGCAGTCGTGGCGAAGAAAATCCATCTTACGACTTAGATCGTTGGTTCCAACGTACTTAGGTGCTTTAATATTGTGTAATTTATTTCATCACCAGTACTATCAAACGGTGAAGGTAAACATCGTAAGGAAACCGGCAAATCCTAGAATCAAAATATTCCAACAAATTCAACATTAAGTGACTTTCACTGAAGGCCCCCTTCAGTGAAAGGAAGTATCCCTGTAGTGAGAACGTTACAAGTTGATTAAGCTAAGTTAGGAGTAAATTAAAATGTATAGTTAAAGTTCACTATTATTATTTTTTTATGATTATAAACTAGTGTCTGATCTGATGGTAAGCAGTGATGCAATCGTTGATGGTAAAGCGCGCTAATTAATTAAGAGCAAAAAAAAACTGAATGATTAGGAAGGAAGACGGCAGTTGAGCGAGGTGATGCATTGTTAAACCCAGCAACACGACCAACAATTCTGCGCCAGAGGGAGATTGGTCTGCAGACCCTCCGCGACGAAACTCGCGACAGAACATACACACATCACGTTATAAAAGTTGTTAAGTAATTGTATAGATATATTATCACGTTTATTAAATTGTATATGAATATAAATATAATTTTTAAATATATGAATACAAAAAGCGTAAAACATTTAAAAATATGAAAACAGGCCAAACGGTATTCTGAACTGATTCCAAGCTACCGGCGGTCAGGGCTCTAGACAGAGGTACCTCCTGGCAAGGCAAGTCGTGTCCAGAAATACCTCTTTCTGAATCAAGCCCCTAGTCCTACTGCCTAATGAAAGCCTCCTCATGTGTTAGTCGAGGCTCTTGGCTATTAATCCATTTTGGAGTTTCTTGCCCGTTCTTCTCCATAGGTACCTACTCTTTGGAATGGGCGACTAGCTTCACCTTACTGACTGACCGACCTTCTGACAATTCAAAAGTGCCTGTAACTGGTTTATTTGAAATAAATGCTTTGATTTTGATTTTTGATTTTAGCTGTCATGATTATCGGCGCAATGATTGCTAATTCCAAGACCCACATGTCGACAATGATTGCTGAGTCCACAACCCACATGTACACTGCACGTTTAGAGCGATGGTTAAGCTATTACTGCCGTACTGTGTGTCGCGGGTTCGATTCCATTCCCGCACGGAACAAATATTTGTATGGCCTACTAGTAGTTGTTCCGGGTCTGGCTGTTTGTATATGTGAGTTCATATCTTTGTAAACGCACCCACGATACAGGAGAAATTCCTGGTGAGGGGATTTTTTTATTTAACTCGAGTTGGTCTCCAAAACCTAGAGCACAGACGTAGAGTAGCTAGCCTTTCGGTGTTCTATAGGATACATTTTGGGGAGTGTGAGAGAGAATTACATGATTTAATTCCCCCATCTCCGTTCCACCATCGGACGACACGTCGTACGGCGAGTTTCCACCCTTATGTTGTTAACACCACTACGATTCGGACGAAGCATTTCGTCTCCTCCTTTATACCGCGTACATCGAGGGACTGGAACAATCTGCCAGCGGCGGTGTTTCCGTCGGACTACAATTTGAGTGTCTTTAAGGCTAGAGTGAATAGGCTCTTAATAAACTAGTGCGCTTTACCATCAACCATTGCGTCACTGCTTACCATCAGGCGGGATTGCGGTCAAGCGCTGGTTTATAAAGTAATAAAAAAAAGTAAATAAAACTAACTACACAAAATCAATATAGTCAATTTAAATCATTATTGAATAAATATTAATTATTATTATTAATTACAAAAGATATTGTAACTATTATTATTATTATTGTCTAGCCCGTTTGCTTAGATTTGAAATGATTATGTGATTTAAACTTAGGTAAGACATTCGGTAACGTTAAATAACTATAAATTTAATAATCAGCTTGTCAAAACATTTTTGAAAACGCCATGTAATAGACATTAAATAAAACATTTTTAATCTTCAATAGGTAAGTATATTCTCAAGAGAATAAGAGCTCAGTTTCCGTATTATTTAAATTCAGTCTTCAGTAGTACAACGGTTAGTAATCCTCGTAAAAACTACAAATGCTGGTCTTCGAAGCTGTAAAGTCGTTTAAAAAAGATGAAACAAATTGTAATATTCATGAGCTGCTTTATATTTCCGTTTCATTTCGTTTCTCTATTGCCAAGTGGTTGCAAATCGACAAGATGTCTTTTAGTGGTTACTAGACTTTTGTGGTATTGGTTACAGACCCCTTATTCATAAACGCTGCTTAAAGTTAACTAGTGATTAGTGATTGTTTAAACATACATTTTAGACGTTTGCACGTAATTAACTTTAATCTTCGTTTATGAATAAACCCCTTAAACACTGTGGTGTTTATTCATAAAGGATAATTAAAGTTAAGTGACGTTAAACGGTCAAAAATGTATGGTTAAAGAATCGCTAATTACTAGTTAACTTTAAGCAGCTTTTATGAATAAGGGGGATAATGATTAGTACTTTGAATCATATTACAAGTTACAGTTTCATTAATATTTTGAAACATCAGCTGTTTTATTCCATGACTTCCCTTTTAATTAATTAGTATCTTGCTCTACTATTAATACTAATACGCAAAAAACTGCTTATCATAAACAGAATGATATTTTTCACACAGATACCCCCTTATTCATAAACGTTACTTAAAGTTAACTAGTGCTTAGCGATTGTATATCTATACATTTTAGACATTTGCACGTCACTTAAATTTTATCATCGTTTGTGAATAAACCCCTTAAACTCCGTGGTGTTTACTCATAAACGATTATTAAAATTAAGTGACATCAAAAGGTCAAAAATGTATGGTTAAAGAATCGCTAATCACTAGTTAACTTTAAGCAACGTTTGTGGATAAGGGTGGCAGTTTCTAACTTATATACTTTCATCACGTACTCTTGGAATAATTTTTGGCCTTCATGTGTTGTTAAACAGAATTCCCTGGTATGAAAAGTTAACACACTTTTTATTTTCAAGTAAGTCACGAACATATCTTTTATAGCAAAGAAAAATATTATAATAATGGTGCACTTAACCACTTTTTATGCACTTAACCACTCTATATACATATCTTCTTCCGAACGCTCGGGGAATACGACCGTTGCCGAACAGTGACGAAGATTTCTATGCGCATTATCATTTTGGGAGACCTGTATGCCATTTAGCAGAGTATCAGTTAGCAAAAAATACGAGTGTGCTTATGACCACATGAAGTGAAACTTCTTTCGCTCCATCTGTATGTATATATATATTGTTAGCATCAAATTATTAGTTTCGAAGTACCCTACCGCCATGCCTATAAAAGCGGTGTGCGGTCAGTACTCATCCCTAGTTTAGATAGATATCTTCCTCGCCCAAGAGACCTTCCTCAAGCCTAGCCACCGCACACCTCTGATCGCGAACTACCGCGTAGTTCGCAACGACAGGTTGCGTTGTCACAAAGGCGGTACCCTTATTTATTTCAAAAGGGCTCTACATTGCATCCCAATGGACCCCCCACCCCTCTCACGACTCGAAGTGTCAATGTGCCGCCTCGGCATGACAGGCCACCAACCTATCACATTAGTGTCGGCCTACCTCCCTCCCAGTTCCTCTGCAGAGAATCATCAACTCTTAGCAGACGACATCGCCCTACTTCTGGGGTTGAGCGACTCCGTGATAATAGCGGGCGACCTCAACGCCAAACACACCGCCTGGAATAGCACCAGGATCAACTCCAGAGGCAGACTCTTGTTTGACCTCTCTACCCGAATGAACTTCGACGTCGTGGGACCTATGACCCCCACCCATTTTCCCTACGACCCCGATCACACCCCGGACGTCCTTGACGTGGCGCTCCTAAAGAACGTCAACCTACGGTTAGACTCTATAGAAGCGCTACCAGAGCTATCGTCCGATCATCGACCAGTCGTTATCAGACTGGCTCCCCGCACTGGCCTCTCTGACCCAGGTCAAGAACCCCTTACGAAGGTGGTAACGGACTGGAGGAAAGTAAGCGATCGGCTGAAATCCTCCACATCCCCCCACCTGGACTCCATACCTGCACGCCTGGACTCTATCGCGGACACGACGACCGCGATCGACTCGTTCACGGATCATGTACAGTCAGTCCTGAAAGACTGTTCAAGGGAGGTAACAGCGACAGAAGACTGTCGCTGGAAACTTCCCACTGACTTGCGTGAACTCCTGACCGAGAAGAACGCGGCTGTCCGTGCCTACAGCAGCTTCCCCTGCGCGGCCAACAAAGCCCATATGCGCTATTTACAGAGAACTGTAAAAAGACGCATATCGGAGTGGCGTGAAGCCGGCTGGGATAAGATGCTGGACGAGTTAGAGCCCACCCACCTAGCCTTCTGGGAACTTCAGAGAAAGTTAAAATCCAAAGAAGTTGTCACCATGCCTCCTCTGGTTCGCCCCGACAATACCATCGCCTTCGATGACGATGAAAAGGCTGAATGCCTTGCCTCCTGCCTCGAAGCCCAGTGCTCCCCCAGCCTCCTACCAGTAGACCAAGCCCACCTCCTAGAGGTCGACGCTGAAGTTGAACGTAGGACCTCCCTCCCGCCCGTTGACGACCCGGATGATCCCCTGCCTCCCATCACTCCAGATGAAGTGCAGGACATCATCAAAGGCCTTCAACCCAAGAAAGCACCCGGATCAGACGGCATCACCAACAGAGTGGTCCGTCTCTTCCCAGCCCACCTAGTCCTCCTCTTGACCACCATCTTCAATGGTGCAATGGGGAACAACATTTTCCCACAAACGTGGAAAGAAGCCACAGTGATTGGCATTCCCAAGCCCGGCAAGCCCAAAGCCGAACCAACCAGTTACCGTCCCATCAGCTTGCTGAAAGTTCTCGGCAAAATCTACGAGAGGCTTATTTATAAGCGTCTCAGAGCCTACGCCGAGAACAAGGGCCTCATTCCCAATGAGCAGTTCGGGTTCCGATCCCAACACTCTTGTCCACAACAAGTCCTACGCATCACTGAACATATACACGCAGGGTTCATGCGTGGTATGTACACAGGCGTAGTCTACTTCGATATAGCGAAAGCGTTTGACAAAGTCTGGCACAACGGCTTAATCTATAAGCTGTACAAACTCGGAGTGCCCGACCGTCTCGTTCTCATCTTACGGGACTTCCTGTCAAACCGCACCTTCCGCTACAAAATCGAAGGAGCACACTCCTCCCCCCGCCCCATCCGTGCAGGTGTTCCCCAGGGCTCCGTGCTAGCCCCCCTTATTTTCACGCTGTACACAAGCGATATCCCGAAAGGTGGTAAGGCCCAAGTCGCTCTGTTCGCAGACGACACCGCCATCTACTGCTCGGGACTCAGCCCTGACCGAATTCGACACCATCTCCAAACCGCAGTCAACAAACTGGCTGACTGGTTCAAGAAATGGAGGATCGAAGTTAACCCCCAAAAAAGTCAAGCGGTACTCCACACAAAGCCGCGACTAAACGTCCCCACCCCACGACCCATCACCATGTCTGGCGAGCTGATCCCCTGGGGGAAGCAAGCCAAATACCTCGGTGTGATCCTCGACCGCAACCTCAACTTCTCAGAGCACATTAAGGCGGTCCGCTCACGTGCCGCCTACGCTCTGGGTCGACTCCACCCCGTCCTCAACCCGCGTAGCAAACTGTCGCTCAAGTGCAAAATGCGCTTGTACACAGCGTGCATACGCCCGATTATGACATACGCTTGTCCTGTCTTCGCACACGCCAAGCCGCGTCATATCCATAGGATGCAAGTAGTCCAAAACCGTTTCTTGCGTAAAGCCACAAACGCCCCTTGGTTCGTCCGTAATGAGATCCTCCACCTAGATCTCAAAATCCCCACCATTCAGCAGTTCATGAAGCGTCTCTCCAAACGCTTCTTTGACACTGCCTCCAAGCACCGCAATCCCCTAATAGTAGCGGCTGCTAATTACACCCCCTCCACCATCTCCAAGCTTCGCCGCCCAAGGCATGCTCTCACAGACCCAGATGACCCAATAACGCTCCTCCAAGAGGCAAATAGGGCCACCAGCACAACACACAGAGCTAGACCGACCCACCGACCTCGCCGCCGAGGTCCATCGCGACGCTTTCAACGTAACAGCCCCCTCCCCCGTCCCTCGTCCGATGAAGGCCAGCCCGCGCCGCAGCTGAGCCAGTAAATATAAACTCCCGACTACGACCTCTGAGTTTGTTTCGGCCGTTTCTTCTCAGAGCTAGTCTAGGAAACGCCGCGGTCATCAAACCGAAATAAAAATAAAAATTCGATCCAGCCGTCCCTTGCTGTTCACTCCAGCGACGCCCTAAGCCGAGGTCCGTACCCCGCAGGGGGTGCCCTTAGTGCGTAGTCGCTTAGTTTTTAGTAGCCCTGGCTGGAGGCTTTAAATTCACTTAAGGCATCCACAGGAAAGTCCGGTTAAGTAGTCACGGCCTCTCAAGGTCAACTACGAGATGCCATATCAAAAAAAAAAAAAAAAAAAAAAAGTACTCATCCCTTACTTCGTCTTCGGCAGCCGTCGTGATAACATCGTTTCGTAAGATTGTCTAAAGTCGTTATTCTAAATTTGTATTAGAAATTGTGTATTTACTTTGTTTTAAGGTTATAATTATTGTTCACTGATTAAAATCTAGATTGTGGTTATTCTGTTTATTTTTTTAGTTAAAATTAATATAAATCGCCATTATCAGAAGTGGGATAGGCTCCATTGCCTATCTTATCTTTAGTGTTGTGCGAACAGATTTTGAATCATGTCCGAATGAGCTACCACTCGTAATCGACTCAGAAATAGGAATGATCAAAATAGTAATGCAGCTGAACTCCAAGAAACCCTTGGAGCCATTTTAGGGCGTCTGAACGCGCTAGAACACTCTAGCCTACCCGCAACCAGCACCGTGGCAACTACACCTGACACACGTGCCATTGTGGCGCCTGGGCAAATCATGGCGCCTCTGCTACGGGACCCACAACTGGCAGCGCCTGAGTCAAACACTAGCATTGTTGGGGAATCCCTAGCAAGTACTTCAGCATCCCTGGATTCTACAGATCGCCTCATTGGAGCATTGAGTGCGTTAACCAAGGTCAGATCCAACCATTATTATATTTCAAACTTTGATCCCAGCATGCATGATATCGATTCTTGGTGTGAAGAGGTTGAAAGGGCACGTGATATGAATAAATGGGATGACAACGAGTGTTTATCCCGGATTGCTAACTGCCTGAAAGGAGATGCCCGTAGTTGGCTAAACGACTGGGTCACAAAGGACCGCACTTGGTCTAACTTCAAGGTTGAATTTAAACCGCTCTGCTCACGAAGAATCGATGTTGCTAATATATTGTTTGATGTCATGAATAGTAATTCTGATCAATATTCCACGTACGCAGAATACGCTAGGCGCTCCGTTTTGAGATTAAATATTGTTAAAGGGTTAAGCGATGAACTAACTGTCGCGATTGTCATACGTGGTATAACTGACTCTCAAATACGCGCCGCTGCGATTAACGCTCATTTAATGACCAAAGACCTTGTGGAATTTCTTTCTATTTATACCAAACCGAATCGAGAGTTCATACAGAAATAATCGATAAAAAGCCGAATAGATCGTGTTCGTTCTGTAAAAAGCCAGGCCATGACGCCTCCGTCTGCTTTGCTAAACAAAGATCTGAAACGCATAATAAAAGCAATGTTAATTTTTGTTCAGAGTTGAGATGCGCGTCAACACGGACGTAGTGCAGGGAATACCTGTAGACGTGTTAATAGACAGCTGATCGTGTGTCTCTTATCTCAAATTTAGTAATAGTTTAAAAAAAAAATCTTAAGTGTACCCAACTACCCACATATCGGATATTATGTGGCATTGATGATCAAACATCCGAGTGTAATAGTGTCGTAACATTAGTTATAGAATTTAAAGAAATCTCATTAGAGGTAGATCTTTTTGTCATTTCTCCAAAATGCTAACTGTGCCGGTACTAATAGGAACCGATGTTTTGAACCGTGAGGGGGTAACTTACATTCGTGCGAACAATGAGCAACGTATTACTCGTAGTTCGGTAAGTCAAAATGTAGTACTCGTCAACTCAAGTGATCAAATTTCGGTTAACACGCCGCGTGAGGGTAGTGACCGTGAAAAATTAATGTTAGTTGTAAATGAGTTTAAGGAATTCTTTATTGTCGGGACTGCCTTAACAACAGTTACGACGGGGAATATGCACATTAAGTTGACTAGTGAGACGCCTATCTGTTATAGGCCGTACAGGCTTTCATTTGATGAAAAATTGAAAGTGCGCGATATTATAAAAGATTTGCTAAACAAAAAGATAATTCGTAAGTCGAGTTCTCTATACGCAAGTCCGATCATTCTCGTTAAGAAAAAGGGCGGAAATGATCGAATGTGTTGATTACCGTGCGTTGAATTCTATTACCGTGAAAGATCGTTATCCGTTACCGTTGATAGATCACATTGATCGACTTGGTAAGAGCAAGTTCTTTACCTGTGTAGTTATGGCGACAGGCTTCTATTAGCTTGGGCTGGATAGCGAGTCTGTAGCAAAGACCGCTTTCGTGACCCCAGAGGGCCATTACGAATTCTTGAAAATGCCGTTTGGTCTCGCGAACGCGTCGGTAGTATATCAACGACAAATACGTTTAAAGCGCTAACCGAGTCCGGTAAAGCCCTTATTTTATTGATGACGTATTGTTGTTAGCATCGTCTATCGATGAAGCAATTAAGAATGTACGAGAGTTACTAAAAATTCTTACTTTTGCGGGGTTCTCTATAAACCTTAAGAAAAGTACATTTGTGGCTACAAAGGTTGAATACCTAGGTCGAACTATCTCTGAGGGTCAGGTTAGACCGAGCGCACATAATATTAAAGCCTTGATTGACTCTCCTGTGCCCACAAATGTAAAACAGGTTCGCCAGTTACTCGGTTTGGCAGGGTATTTTCATCGTTACATACCCAACTATCAAAACTGTTCCCATTGTTAGTTTAACACGAGGTAACATTAAATTATATTGGGGTGAAGAACAGGAATTTTCCCGTAAATATCTAATTGATTGTCTTACAAGCAAACCAGTGCTTGCTATTTTTGATCCGTTATTACCAATTGAGTTGCATACGGACGCGAGTTCTGTCGGTTATGGCGCAGTTCTTATCAAAGTGCATGAGAATGGTAAACGGCGAGTAGTGGCGTACTTTAGTATAACTACGCAAGGGGCCGAACCACGATACCATTCTTATGAGCTCGAAACGCTCGCTATAATAAAAGCCTTGCAACACTTTCGCCACTATTTGTTGGGTATTATGTTTAAAAATTGTAACCGACTGCAACGCCCTTAAACTGACAGAACGTATGAAAAATCTTTTACCACGTATCTCACATTGGTGGGTATATATGCAGGATTGCAACTTTAAGATTGAATACAAAAAAGGTAATATGATGCAACACGCAGACTAAGTCGAAATCCTGTTGATGTTCTGCAAATAACTAAGCCGAAAAATTGGGCACAGATTGCTCAATCTGCGGATGAGGAAACTCTTACGCTGATTGACAAAGTCAATAATAATGAGTTAGATTCATCCCTTAAACAAGATGAATACGTTAATAGAAATCGAAAGGTCAAGCGTACATTTAATCTAAATGATAACGTGTTTATAATTAAAACTTCTCAAATTACAGGCAAGCTGGACTCGGGGATGCAAGGGCCGTATCGTGTGGTGAAAATTCTTGCCCACGATCGATACGAACTACAATTGTTAACTGGTTCGTATGACAAATTCACTCAGGCTGTCGCTGAGCATATGGTTGCTTGGCGAGGAGAGTGGACCTCAGAGTCGTGTGCCATGTTTTTTTGATTGTAAGTAGATTTTTGTACTTACTGTTATGTTTAATCATGTATTACATGGACGGAGCGAGTCATGTAATATGTGGGTACGTGCATGATGGTTGTGTGGGCATGGAGCGTTGGCTCTGCCGAGACAAGCGAACTGGGTGCCTCTGTCTGTGTGTGGGCATTGAGCGTGGGCTCTGCCGGGATATGCGAACTGTGTGCCTCTATCCGTGTGTGTGGGCATTGAGCGGTAGCTCTGCCGAGACAAGCGAACTGGGTGCCTCTGTCTGTGTGTGGGCATTGAGCGTGGGCTCTGCCGGGATATGCGAACTGTGTGCCTCTATCCGTGTGTGTGGGCATTGAGCGGTAGCTCTGCCAAGACCAGCTAACTGGGTGCCTCTGTCTGTGTGTGGGCATTGAGCGTGGGCTCTGCCGGGATATGCTAACTGTGTGCCTCTATCTGTGTGTATGGGCATTGAGCGGTGGCTCTGCCGAGATAAGCTAATGGTGTGCCTCTGTCTATATGCATGGGCAAATAGCGATGGCTCGCCCGAGACGTGCTAACATGGTGCCTCCGTCTCTGTTTATCCATTAGGGCATTGAGATAAGTCTCTGCCAAGACGAGATACTTCAATTCCTCCGTCTATGTGTGTTGTATTCAATTACAACATGCATGTTAAGATTCAGTAACAAGAACATTACTAATAACTGCTGTTTTCTCATTTTAGTCGAAGATGGCCTCGCAGCACCGACTACCAGTGCAACTAGCTGCGAAGACCACTCAAGTGTTGGAAATGCAGACACGCACCAGGGTCCACCAATTCCTGATGCAGCCATTGCCATGAGCCCTTCGTGCCGCCAGAGTCCACTTGCCGAAGACCATGACTAGAACGCACAAGAATCATCATCTGAAGTGTGGCTGAGGACATCCACATGTCAGGAGAGGCCGTGTTAGCATCAAATTATTAGTTTCGAAGTACCCTACCGCCATGCCTATAAAAGCGGTGTGCGGTCAGTACTCATTCCTTACTTCGTCTTCGGCAGCCGTCGTGATAACATCGTTTCGTAAGATCGTCTAAAGTCGTTATTCTAAATTTGTATTAGAAATTGTGTATTTACTTTGTTTTAAGGTTATAATTATTGTTAACTGATTAAAATCTAGATTGTGGTTATTCTGTTTATTTTTTTAGTTAAAATTAATATAAATCGCCATTAATATATATATAACGGGACCATATAGTTCGCCTCGTTATCAGACGGGTCAGCCATCGTTAAATGTCCGTAAATACAATTAGGTAGACACAGTAAAACACCTTATTAGTCTTTAGATTTAGTTTAAGATTTAAAATAACAACGGATGGCACAGATACAGACTGATTATCAAGACGGAAAACGCGGCAAGTTCGATAGCACGTGGCAACGACCGTTGACGCTCACGCTTCAAACCCGAATGTCCAGTGACACTGTCCCTCTCTACCACAAGCCTCGACTGACGTTTTTAAAAGGTCAAACGTCACGTAACAAACGTCATGTGTCAATCCGTAATCATACAGCCAGTGTTGCCACGTGAATCGACCTTACCCAAGTGTAGTACTTGACGTTTCCGTTACAAATTATTTGGAAGAATAATAATCAAATAAACTGGTCACACTAATTGATTAACTGACGTCATGATGCAAGGTTCCGACACGGCCGTCCTGACATCTCACACGTCCTCGTGTGAGGTACCTATAACAAAAAGTTCACACAGTAAATGCGTCCACTCGCTCGGCCAACCTGGCCTATGATAGGCGAACTCGAATACTCTCAACATAATCTTTATTAATCATCATCAGTAATCAATTTACAAATTTTGGTTATTTCGAAATTCAGATTTAAGAGATCTCACTACTTTGAAACTTCTTAATGACAATATTAAATATTCTCTTAAGTAACGAACTTAGATTATCACAACAAGACAGAAAACTAATCTGTCTAACAGAGCTTAATATGAAAACAAATAAACATCAGAACAACCTCTTTCTAAAATCCGTCAATGACTCAAGAAAACCTCCGTCTGGCGTCTGATAGTTTTATTACCCTTCAAGACAACCATCCCAGCGTCTGACAGGCATTCTCAAGACAACCATTCCGGCGTTCGACAGCCATTGGAGACAACCAACGTGGCGTCCGACAGCCTTTCAAGACAACCATCCAGGCGTCTGTTAGGCATTCAGGACAACCAACGTGGCGACTGACAGGCATTCAAAACCACCAACGCGGCGTCTGACAGCCATTCAAGACAACCATCCCGGCGTCTGACAGGCCTCCAAGACAACCAACGCGGCGACTGACAGGCATTCAAAACCACCAACGCGGCGTCTGACAGCCATTCAAGACAACCATCCCGGCGTCTGACAGGCCTTCAAGACAACCAACGCGGCGACTGACAGGCATTCAAAACCACCAACGCGGCGTCTGACAGCCATTCAAGACAACCATCCCGGCGTCTGACAGGCCTTCAAGACAACCAACGCGGCGACTGACGAACTCTTAAAGAAAACAGAACTATTTACAGTGAAAGTAGTCGAAAGTAGTATTCGACATTATGATAACATCTTAATCCTCAGATTCTGAGTCGATATCATCGATGACACTTGTACTTTCAGGCATTTTGCGTAGCCTGTCCTGAGCGTATTTGTACGTACGATTGGAGTTTAAGGCCCGCAAGACATCGCGATCCCCTTCCAAGACTTCAGCAACTTTGAAAGGACCTTTGTATTTAGGGTCGACGATCTCCGACACGGTCAGCCTGACTAGTTGCACGTCCTCGTGCATCATCTTCATCATCATCATCATCATCATCATCCCAACGCCAATCCAAGTCGCATCCGAAGCTCCCTCAGCCCCGGAGTTCGGAATCCGGTTCACCAGGCAAACCGCCGATTCCGGTCAAACTTCGATATTTCCCGTTGCACATCCTAGTGCATGTCTGTAACAAATTAAAAAAAAAAACACAGAAAACCGACTTTGAAACATTTTTGAGAGCTCGGCCAACCTGACCGTCACACGTCACGTTTAATTACAATGACTATTAGAAAACCAAATAAACTTAATCATTTTAATAACTTAAACGCAAGAGCTTCCTTCAAGCCTCATAATTATCAAATTTCAAAAAGAAAACACAAAAGGTTCCTCCAAGCCTCATAATTATCAAATCCAAATCATAATCATCAAAAAGAAAACACACCATGGTTCGCTACCACAGTAGCTAGTGACAACTCATAGTTGACACCCATGTCGTCATCACCTCATGTGATACGACCAACTCTAGAGTCCACGACTCCCAGGTCAACACATGACCGTACAACTAATAGTCTCCTCTGAGACCCAGGTCCCCGCCACATCACTAGCTGCCCATCGCCCCCTGAACAACTCCTCACTGAGTTGCAGTTACGACTACTGACTAGTGCATGCAGTGCAACCATACCTACTAGTGTCCCCGCCACACCACTAGCTGCCCATCGCGCTCTGAACAACCCCTCACTGGGTTGCAGTTACGAATACAGACTAGTGCGTGCAGCGCGACCACGTAGCCATGATACGTGTTCTATTTGCTGGCGGAGGCACCCTCCTCACCATCTTCTACATTTTGAAAATCTAACTCAGCAGACATTAGGTACATGGAAAAATCTTTCGTACCTATGCGATCGTGGGGTACTTATAAGTTCTGTTTCCAATCTACGATTTCAATAGGTAACGATCGCCATTATCGCCATCAAACAACTCACCAATATTAAATTTCATTACCTTAGCTCATTTCTATCAAATTTAGATTTTTTTTTTTTTTTTGTAAATAGCACTCATTTCTATGTTCGTTACCGCTTGTTCTTTTGTGAAGATTTAATAGTCTAGCCACACATGCTATCAGCAGCTCAAGTGAGCTTGTAACTACAGGCCACAGTGAACTTTAGTTTCGAAATAAAGACAAATCAGACATCATAATTTTAAAACCCTGATTTAAAATTTCTCAGCCCATTATAACAAAAAATAATCGGGTAGTACTAGAAATAATATTTGCAAAAATAACTCTTATTATCATGTCGCAAAGAAATGGTTCAGTACACAATACACTGGCACAACCTTATACACTGTATATATACCGGCGCGTGTATACATACACCAATGAAATTACAGATTGCTTGACAAGAGAACATTCGGCCACGGAATCAAAATAAAAATAGTACGACTCACCGGATTATGGTAATTTCCCACAAACACCTGCCACTTGGCAGTTGTCAACCGTTGCACACCAGACATCTCTCATGCTCAGGCTCTCATAAAACCCCATTACGTTACCACAAATGTTTTGGGTATTTTGACATCTTCTCATCGCCTGCAGAGTAAATGCTGTCCTGAAATCTTCTCATCGCCTGCAGAGAAGAGACTCAAGTCTTAAAACCTTGGGCGTTCCGCAAAGCGCACGCAGCTTCGGCTGCGCCGCACGCAGCTCCAGCAGCGCCACACGCCATTGATGCGATTCACCAAGCGGCTAGAAGCGCGCTCCGCAAGCACACCTTGCATGTTCCGCAAGCGCACCGCGCTCGCCAAGCAACAGCCAGCACTGTCGCGCGCCAAGCAACAGCCAGCACTGTCGCGCGCCAAGCAACAGCCAGCACTGTCGCGCGCCAAGCAACAGCCAGCACTGTCGCGCGCCAAGCAACAGCCAGCACTTGCACGCCTGCAGCGCACACCTGCAGCGCACACCTGCAGCGCACACCTGCAGAGCACTCCTGCAGAGCACTCCTGCAGCGCACTCCTGCAGCGCACTCCTGCAGCGCACCATCACGCGGAGCGATCTCTGCGCCAGCAATTGAGCGCACCTCGTAACTTGACGTTCACTTCCAGCCTCATTGCCAGTACATCCAGCATTTACAGAAGTTCATACAAAGACAATGAACAACTACACACATAATGGCAGAAAGTGACTTATTCTGTTCCTTGATTTATAACGAGATTGTGAGCAGTGTAGTTCTTTATCCCACTTCTGATAACGGGACCTGATAGTTCGCCTCGTTATCAGACGGGTCAGCCATCGTTAAATGTCCGTAAATACAATTAGGTAGACACAGTAAAACACCTTATTAGTCTTTAGATTTAGTTTAAGATTTAAAATAACAACGGATGGCACAGATACAGACTGATTATCAAGACGGAAAACGCGGCAAGTTCGATAGCACGTGGCAACGACCGTTGACGCTCACGCTTCAAACCCGAATGTCCAGTGACACTGTCCCTCTCTCTACCACAAGCCTCGACTGACGTTTTTAAAAGGTCAAACGTCACGTAACAAACGTCATGTGTCAATCCGTAATCATACAGCCAGTGTTGCCACGTGAATCGACCTTACCCAAGTGTAGTACTTGACGTTTCCGTTACAAATTATTTGGAAGAATAATAATCAAATAAACTGGTCACACTAATTGATTAACTGACGTCATGATGCAAGGTTCCGACATATATGTGTGTGTACAATATATACATGTATACACATATACATATATTAATTTTCTATAAATATTTAAATTTATTTCATGGTTTCATTGGTAAATTGACGGTGGTGGTCGCTAACAATGGGCCTTATAAGAAGGCTCAAAGTCACTCAAAAGGCAATGGAGAGGGCTATGCTTGGGGTTTCACTGCGCGATCGAATCAGGAATGAGGAGATCCGCAGAAGAACGAGAGTAACCGACATAGCCCGAAGAATTGCAACACTAAAGTGGCAGTGGGCTGGACACATTGCCCATAGGACCGATGCCCGATGGGGCCGACGGGTTCTCGAGTGGCGACCACACACCGGAAGACGTAGCGTAGGTAGGCCCCCGACAAGGTGGACCGACGACCTGGTGAAGGTCGCGGGAAACCGCTGGATGCGGGAGGCGCAGAACCGGTCGTCGTGGAGAATCTTGGGGGAGGCCTATGTCCAGCAGTGGACGTCTTTCGGCTGAAATGATGATGATTGGTAAATTAATATTTTTGCATAGATCTTCTATTTTTATTGAAAAAAAAAAAAAAAACTCTTAGACCTTGTAGTACCAAGCTCGCGCCACGGGCGCCTCTGTGCTTATATCCCCCACTTAACTTCCGTTCGCCTTGCCCGATCACTTTTCGTAACGCTTACGTCACGCGTTCGCCAGCTTACTCCCCAAGTCAAGCGTGCGTAAAGAAGTTTCACTTCAAAAACTTTAATATTACTGCTTGAGACTGCACGCTTAGCGCAGTGGAAGGAAGCCAGCATTTCCTTGAGGTAAGAACTTTGAAGACATGTGACATCTACCAACGCGAACTGAGTCCGTGTGGTAGATTACAGCCCACTCCCTCTCACAGACAGCAGGGCAGGAGTGGAAACATTATAGGTTAATTATGTTGTGGAGGCATGAGGAACACGGAGTAAAGCTCACTCATCCTCCATAGAAAAGGGAGGATCCTCCGACCAGACGGGTGTTATGTCTGGTAGGCCACTTGCCCAATGGTTGAAATTGGCAAATTGTATGTATGCGAATTGCACGGTAAACTCTGATTGCGAGATGTAGAATTCGTGTGACGTCAGTATGACGCGTCGTTCATTTTGTGGCGTTTGTAGGTACCGCTACAATGTATATTATAAAGCTCTACCGAGATTTCAGTGTCAGTCTCGGTCTCGATATTCTCGATAACAAATCCAATCGAGAAATTTGTCTCGGTTCTCGGCTAATTATAGCTGAGATACTCTACTGTAAGTAGATTTCTTAGAGAGGCAAAACTGCAAAGAAATTCGATCAATGTTAACTAGAGGAGAGTGTAATATATTTCATTGCCAGGTGTTAACCGTTCTCTTGAAGGCCACTCTTTCCGAGTCCAATGATGCTTTTCATCTCTGCTGTCCCAAAGACAAATAAAACACGGATATTTAGTAAACCCACTTTGCTGTCCTAGAAGAAAATTTACCATTTTAAAATCGACACATGTGTGCCAGTTCATGGTATTTAATTTTTTCAATAAAATAGTGTGCTACACTCGTAAATGTGCGCCTACCCACATGTAAAATACAAAGAAGCTGTATAAAAAAAAAACAAAAGCTGATACATAAAAATCGATGGTAGATTCATATTTATCGGGTACGATGCGCCAAATGTTGTTGTGTTGGGAGTTTGGTCGTGGAGGGTCTTCAGATCAATCTCCCTTTGGCGTAGCATCGTTGGTCGTGTTGTTGGGTTTAACATTGCATCACCTCGCTCAACTGCCGTCTTCCTTCCTATTCGCTGAATCTGAGTGAATAGGTTCTTAATAAACTAGCGCGCTTTACCATCAACGATCGCATCACTGCGTACCATCACGCGGGATTGAGGTCAAGCGCTAGTTTATAATTAAAAAAAAAAAAAAATAAAGTAGTAAAAGAAAAAAATTCTCCGGGAAATTTTAAAAAGTGAATGTTTGTAAATATGTTTCTATTCTAGGTCTCGGCTCTCGGTTTCGGCTGAGATATTATTTTATTCTCCATCTAGGTCTTGGTCTCAGAGGCTTAGAACAAAAATCCTTTCTCGGTTGAGCCATAGTATATATTTTACTAGCGACCCGCCCGGCTTCGCACAGGTGCAATGCTGATACTAAATACATTACAAAAAAACTGTTAACGTTGTATAAAAAAACATAGCGGCCCGCCGCCCAACCGGCTAGTACCGCCGCGAATGCGACGCTCCACAATTTTTAAATTTGTAATATTTTCGAAACTATTTATTTAAATCATGTGCTGTAAAGGGCGATGTAAATCTATATTTAAAAAAAAAGGGGTGGATTGCCCTTAACATTTAGGGGGATAAAAAATAGATGTACGCATACAAATTTCATGAGAATTCTGAAAGCCGTTTCGGAGGATTTTTTAAGATGAATCACCGCCTTGATTCACTGTTCCAATTGCACTACAGTCCTTTTTGCTTCATGTATGTAAATTTAAAAAAAAAAAAAAAAAAAAAAAAAAAAAAAAAAAAAAAAAAAAAAAAAAAAAAAAAAAAAAAAAAAAAAAGTGCCACTGTGAACGTCGTATTCGTAATATAAAAAATCATTAAAAATATTCAAGGACAGTTAAAAAGTGAAGCTAGTGAAAAATACTTAAATCAGTGCTAAACTTATCTCAAGCTTATAAAAAACTCAGTGTGGAGCAGTGAATTTCGTAAGAAAGGTGTAATATTCGGCCTACCACATATCAACCAAAAACCATTTTTAGAAAGTGGGTAAGCAAATAATGCTGTGGAAAATAGTTTAATTGCGATTCCAAGCTACAGATAGATACACTCAGTTAATTAAAAAGTGTAAAAACTAAAGGTGATTAATAATATAACCATATAAGAAAAAATAACGACTGATTTTCAAAGGTCCAAATCAATAGCGCCATCTACTGCAACTTACTATTACTACCATTACCAAAAAGTAAGCCACTGTTAAGTTTGGATCAATATTAAGTCAAAGCTACAAGGGTCTCTACTAGTGCCATCTAGCCATTGTGCTAGATATTGAGTTCGATCTACTGCAAGCGCCATCTAGGAAAACCAGACTAAAGCTTTTTGTCAATTTAGACGAAACTATAAAAGCAAACATCCAAGTTTGTCGATTGATAACCCTCCGGACATATTCCAAAGAGGGCGCTGGTAGTGTTATTTAAATCAACATGGAGGAAATAAAAAGTATGTTGCTAACTATGCAACATGATCTGAAACAAAACAAGCAAGATATGCTAGAAATGAAAGAAGACATAAAAAACACAATTAATAGCAATATCAACGAAAAGTTTACTGGCCTTGAATTAAAAAACGAATTATTAGAGAAAAAATTAGAAGAACAGAGTACAAAAATTAACAACCTAGAAAGACAAAGCAGACGAAAAAATTTAGTTTTCTTCGGCTTAGAAGAAGAAGAAAAATCTTATCACCAATTAGAGGAAATCATAATTAACGCAATAAATAACTACTTAAAGATTCCTTGTGATAGAAGCAACATAGAGGCTGCTAGAAGGCTGGGAAAGAGAGGAGAAAAAATTAGACCGGTGGTTGTAACTTTTTCTACGCTGGGTTATAAAATAAAAATTCAAACAAGCAAAAAACATGGATTAAAAAATACGCAGTATTACATAAAAGAAGACTACCCAATAGACATTCTCAATAAACGCAAAGAGTTGCAAGCTCAAGTACAGAAAGAGAAGGAGGCAGGCAATACTGCATTTATCAAATATGATAAATTGATCGTGTTGAATAAAACCTCGAATTCTTCTTACATACAAGAGAGAAAAAACGGAGCCACCTACCCGCGTACAGAAACACCCAACACAAGCGTTCAAGCAGCACAGAACGATAACAACAAAAGGATTTTGTCAGCGTCTCCTGAGTCACCTAACACTAATAACCAACCACGTCTACATGCCAACAACCAACCTTCGAAGAGATACAAAACAACTAATATAAAAAAATATATGGCACAAACACACAAACTAATAAGCCCGCAATCGAAAAATCAATCTGAAACTGAGACAAGAAAATCTTACGAAGCATAGCAATTACAAGCGGACTCTCTTCCAACAGCTTACCTCCCAGTACGGCTGGTCACCGCGGGAGAGCTCGACCAAAACCCTCCAGGGAAGAAAAATACATCATATAAAAATAATATAAATATCTGTACTTACAACGTCAAATCACTTTCATCAGAAACAAAACTTATAGAATTAAAGGCAGCGTTACAAAATATCAAACATGACATAATAGGCCTCTGTGAAGTTCGGCGGATGGGAGAGCAAATTATTGAAGATACTGAATATATATTGTACTACATAGGGGAGACCAAAGGTCTCTATGGAGTTGGATTTTTAATAAAAAAGAAATATAAAAACAATATCACACGATTTACCGGAGTATCAGAAAGAGTCTGCATACTAGAAATTGAAATAGAAAACATAAATCTTTCAATTATACAGTCTTATGCTCCCACCGAAAGCTCATCTAAAGAAGATATCGATAACTTTTACCGGGACTTAGCCACGGCTCACGACTCTATCACCACGAAACACATAATTTCAATGGGGGACTTTAACGCACAAATAGGTGTACCCAACGAATATGAACACTTAATTGCCGGTAAATTTGGCTACGGTAAGAGAAGTATTCGGGGTGAAAGACTCATCCAGTATGCACAAGAATATAAATTAAAAATTATTAATACAATCTTTAATAATAAATCTAAGAACCGATGGACTTGGATCTCTCCTGACAAAAACACAAGAAATGAGATTGATTACATCATGTCCACAACACCACATATATTTTCTAACTACGAAGTATTATCATCACTTCCATTCGGATCGGACCACAGAATGTTGAGAGCCTCCATCTGCCTAAAACCAATAAAAAAGAGCAGGCGAAATTTCTCCAACCCACCAAGAACATTAAAAACCTCAGACGATGTAAACCAATACATAGAGAACTTGAATAACTTCATACGTGAATTAATAACGACACAGACAAATTACAACAGCAATGATTATTATTTAAAAATAGTTAGTATTATTAACGAAAGTTTAAAGCGTTCCAAGAATCCGAAAAAACAACATACTTGTATACTGTCTGACAAAGCCTTAAGCCTGATGAAACAGAGAAAAGAACTACAAAACAAACCCCATTTGAACAAGCTTGACAAGGAAAAGTTGAAAGAACTATATAAAGCAACAAATAAAGAAATAAAAATATGCTACAATACTCATAGGATAAACACTATACAAAAGCATCTGGAAAAATCTAGATCAGCAAAAAGAGGATTCAAAGAACTAAATAAGTCCAAGAAATGGATTACTTCCCTTCAATCTGGCTCTGAACAAAGTAAATCTCGAACAGAAATCATAAACATTGCTACAGATTTCTACACAAAACTCTACAGCCAACCAATCTTACTCGAACAAACAAAAATCAGCGAGCTTAGCCGTGCCTCATCTGTTCCTGAGTTTACAAAAAATGAAATCCTGAAACAAATTATGAAACTTAAGCCAGAAAAGTGTCCAGGACCAGACGGCATCACAAACGAGTGCATCAAGTTTGCAAGAGACCTTTTATTGCTACCTATCACGACCCTATTTAATAAAATACTTGCTGAAGAGACTGTGCCTCGGCTATGGGCTGAATCTGAAATTATATTGCTATATAAAAAGGGTGACCCAAGCGACATAGGAAACTACCGCCCCATAAGCCTCCTGTCTAGTCTCTACAAACTATTCACATCATGCTTACTTGAGAGAATATCTATAGATATTGACACACATCAACCAATTGAGCAAGCCGGATTTAGGAGCGGATTTAGTACAATCGATCATATCCAAGTAGTCGACCAAGTCATAGAGAAATACACAGAATTCCAAAGACCGCTGTATGTAGCTTTTATCGACTACAAGAAAGCCTTCGATTCTATAACCCATGAAAGTATCTGGGAATCACTTAGCTCACAAAATATAGAGGAAAAATATATTAATATTCTCAGAAACATATATAGCATCAGTACCAGTAGAGTCAAGTTGGACAGATTAGGAACGAAATTTGAACTAAAAAGAGGGGTAAGACAAGGTGACCCAATATCACCAAAACTATTCATATCCGTCCTACAAAATATAATCAAGGATTTACCATGGTCAAGAAAAGGTATTAACATGGAGGGGAAGTTTCTCAGCCACCTTCGATTTGCAGACGACATCATTTTATTTTCAGAAAGTCCAAAACAATTAAATTCAATGATAAACGAGCTACACAACGTAAGCATAAAAGTAGGGCTGGAAATGAATCTTGAAAAAACGAAAATCTTGACCAATCACAACAAGCAACCTATCATGGTAAATAGTACCCCACTGGATTACGTAGACAAATATATCTACTTGGGCAAACAAATTTCGTTTAGTAAAAATAGAAATCAAGAAGAAATAGACCGAAGAATCTCAATCGCGTGGGGGAAATACTGGGCCCATAAGGAAGTATTTAAATCGAAGATACCAACTACAATCAAAAAAATTCTTATGGACTCAGAAATTCTACCATGTCTTACATATGGCTGTCAGACTTGGGCGTACAAATTAAAAACAATCAGAAAAATACAAACCACACAAAGAAAAATGGAAAGAAGTTGCCTTAATATAAAACTCAAAGACAGAATTAGGAATGCAGATATCCGTAACAAGACACAAGTAACCGACGCGTCAACCTTTGCTTTACAAAGAAAATGGAAGTGGGCCGGCCATTTAGCAAGATACACAGACGACAGATGGACCTTACGGTCGGTAAGATGGAACGGGCCGCAAGGCACCAGAGCTAGAGGCCGCCCAAGCACCAGATGGGCCGACGATATGGTGGCGATAGCTGGTCAAGGCTGGTTGAATACTGCTTTGGATAGAGAGAGATGGAATACCTTGGAGGAGGCTTTCACCCGAAGGGGGTTCATACAATAAAGTCACAAATTAATCATAGTACCTAAAATATTAGCTCATAAGTAACACTTAACCTTATTGTAAGAAATTTAAAATAAAGCTTTATTATTATTATTATTATTATTATGTAAATTTTAGTCTTACAGGAATAGACAGACAACTCGATATTCTGTTGAATAGCAATTTTTGCGGTAATAACAATCGGGAAACATAAGTGGGACGCGGCCCGACCCTTTTCATATCTTTATTGATATCTGTCACATCCCAAAGCTATGAAGATATTGTAAATGTGATATAGGATGTTATGGATACATTCTGAGTACGATGTTTCATTTCTTTGATAATGTTATTATGTTGTATTAATGACATGGATGTAAATGTCGTGTTTTATTGCTTGTCTTTATTGAATTGTTTTTAGCGTAATATGTTGAGAAATTTTTGGATACAGGCTTTACAGACCGGAATGCAGATGTCTGTAACTTACAAAAAACAATTGATAATAAATAAATAAATATATACGGACAAATCACACAGATTGAGCTAGCCTCAAAGTAAGTTCGAGACTTGTGTTATGGGATACTAACTAAACGATACTATATTTATAATAGATATGTATATATAGATAAACAACCAAGACCCAGGCCAATCAGAAAAAGATCGTTTTCCATCATGACCTGGCCGGGGATCGAACCCGGGGCCTCTACGTCGCAGGCAGGCGTGTTGACCGCTGCGCCACGATGTAAGTATACAATATAAGTCACATAATATGGGGTTAAATTGAACATAACTTGCTACGACATAGCTACGGTCGCTACAAACTCATAGACGTGTTAGCTACGCTAAAATATTATTTTTCAACTCAAATATGGATATGATTTTCAAGATTAACGTAGGTACATAAACTGGAATTAAACTTTTAAAACTAGAATAACAGAATCATATTGTAGAACTTTTTTTTAATGTTATAAACAAGTGCTTGACCGCGGTCCCGTCACTTCCTCAGCCTTTCGCATCCAATATACATATTCCAAATCCCTTTTCAAGGTCGTCGGTATATCCAGCTGGGGAAGCCCCACACTAAGCTTTGCTTGATATACGTTGTCTCTATTTCAGGACCTGTTGACACCATGGGAATGAAAATCAAAATGGCAAAGAAAAAGACCAAATGGCATCTTCTGGCATTTCATACATGTGAAATATTACATATAATAATATGATATAACAAATATTAATGATTAGCGGCCGCCAGCGACTTCGTTCGCGTGGAGTTAGTTATGCTCCGTTCCTATTGGTTGCAGCGTGATGTTATATAGCCTAAAGTCTTCCTGAATTAATGGGCTATCCAACGCAAAAATAATTTTTCAATTCGGACCTGTAGTTCCTGAGATTAGCGCGTTCAAACAAACTCTTCAGCTTTATATATTAGTATAGATTTACATTTTCCAACTCAAAATCAACTTAAGTTCTAGTGATCAATTTGAGTTCCAACTCAAAATCAAAAAACATGGTCAATCCATTATCCGCCACCATCCACCTTCAACATATGGAAAAAGAGCGATCCAAAAATAACAGCCAATGCCGTAAAAGAGCAAAAGCGGAAAAAACCGAATTGGCAAAAAAAAACTAACAAAATTAACAAGATTCTTGCCACGCAAGAAGTGTAGGGACGGCAATGCCCTGTGATGACGGGTGTCTATTAAAAAAAAAAGACGTGTGGCACTCGGGGACTGCCGCGGTAAAGCTATTGCATAGCATTTTGTATCAATTTATGCAATTATAATTATTTATTTATTTTATTTATGCAGTACATAACAACACTGATACCTTTGAGAAAGCGGACTTCCTCTACAATAGGGCAATTCCTCCGTAAGGCTGTCTATGCTATTACTTATAATCTCTGTCATTGTGTGCTGTTTCGGTGCAATCGCAAGACCGGCCGGGCACTGAGGGGCAGGCAAGACAGCTATAGTATCCTTATGACTCCACCAACTGGTATTTCGTTGACTCGGAAACGGCGCACAGGGAGCACCACGAAATATACTCAAATACTCCGAGGTTCTTTTTCAATATACCCCACTGTTTTGTCGTGGTGGCCTAGTGGTTAAAACACCAGCCTCTCAAGTATAAGTGCGCGGGTTCGATTCCAGGTCAGGCAAGTACCAATGTAACTTTTCTAAAGTTATATGTACTTTCTAAGTATATCTTGGACACCAATGACTGAAGACGAAGGAAAACATCTTGAGGAAACCTGGGCTTTATAAGTCTGAAATCGCCAACCCGCATTGAGCAAGCGTGGTGATTACGCTCAATCCTTCTCTGTATGAGAGGAGATCTGTGCCCAGCAGTGGGACGATAAAAAGGTTGTTGATGATGAACGGCGTCGGTGTCGAATTATTTGTTATCAATTTAATATTTTCGAGCTGATCTTTAGTAACATAATCACTTCTGATTGCGTTAACATCTGACCGTAGAATTAATAAATCCTTCATCAACTTCTTTACGTACGTTCTACGTAGTCAAAGCAAACTGGTGGCAATTTGTGAAGGTCATATGCCACAAAAACTGGGATTGTTCGGGATCCGTGATTTTAAACACCGTAATCGTATATTTTAGGTGTTTCTGCTTTTTGTTCTTACGCCTCGATACATGTTTTTGTCTTGTCTTCGTAGAAACAAACAATAACTTTTTGCCTCATCAATGTCTTCCTCAGAAAAAGCCGACGAGCATATTTTTATTAAACTTTCGTTGTTTCATTTCGGAGATAACAATATTACAACTCGTACACTTAAATGTACTCGTATTAACATTGTTCACCGACATCTTTCTGTAATATTTTATTTAATAAATACTTCAACTTCAACTCTTGATCTGGTCCCTGTGGATAGATACGACAATTTTGCCAATAACACGTGTAACAAATTATAGAAATTCTTTAAAAAAATATTTCACAATAATGGCGGATATCGCCAATCACAGTTGTAAAAACGGCCGCGTGAGCACTTTTTACTCTATAAAATCACGCGCTTTTATTTAGTAAACAACACTATAAATAATTTAAAAGTCCAATGTAAAATTAGCGTGACATTCATCTTAGCTTTTCCGTTAAAAAAAAGCTATATTATAAAAACACTACTAAATTAATTTGAATAAAAGTACTTAATAATTAATTATATGAAAAGTTTTAAAGGTAGCCATGACAACGTCGATGACGTCTATGACATATCTCTATAGAAGACCAATTTCAGAGAGAAAATTAATCGCAAGTTTAGCACATCGCGACTATCAGTAACATGGCAAGTGTGTAGAACTGAGTTCGCGCCCTGCAATATGCATGCTCTTTTTGAAAATCTATAAATTGTTTTCAAAAGATATAGGCGCACGCACACAAACATACCGTGCCGAAGATTGCCGAACTGAAACGACGTTAGACGATGTACGACCTTCAAGCCACACCTCCGTGCCCGTCGGAGTGGGGAGCGTGAGGTTTTTTCGTTACGGAATTTCTGGATTCGGTCCCCGCGCTCAAGGCCCGCGATAGAAGCTATGCAATAGCTTAAAAAATAAAACATTCACCTTCTGGTATGGTACAAGGAAAGACAGGGCCAAACCTATTTATTGAGTATAATTTCCATTATCCATTTGGTCGATGCAGTAGTGGTAGCCCAGTGGTATCGGTCACGACTTCCAAGTTGTAGATCGTAGGTTCGAACCCCATCAGGCCCTTTACTTTGTCTAAATTATGTCTTCACCACTGCTCTCAAAACGGCGAAGGAAAACATCGTGAGGACACCGCCATGTCCTAGAGCTAAAACTTCGAAGACATGTGACATCTACGAACCCGCACTGGGCCAGCGTGGTAGATTATGGCCTACTACTCCCTGTCATCGAGAGGAGGCCTGTGCCTCAACAGTGGGAACAATATAGGCTGATTATGTTTAGTAAGGGTCAAAAGTGCATTACCACTTTTGAACTTTATTGCACTAACAATGAGTGTTAAAAGTGGTACTCCACTTTTGACCCTTGCTGTAAGTAAAGGGTTTTTCAATAGGTATTGAAATAGTGACCTTGATTTGACTCGAGTTGGTCTCCAAAGCCTAGAGCACAGGCGTAGAGTAGCCAGCCTTTCGGTGTTCTATAGGATACATTTTGGGGAGTGTGCGAGGGAATTTCACGATTTAATTCCCCCATCTCCGTTCCACCATCGGACGACCCGTCGTACGGCGAGTTTCCACCCTTATGTTGTTAACACCTCTACGATCCGGACGAAGCGTTTCGCCTCCTCCTTTATACCGCGTACATCGAGGGACTGGAACAATCTGCCGGCGGCGGTGTTTCCGTCGGACTACAATTTGAGTGTCTTGTCTCGAGCCTTGCTCGAGTGAATAGGCTCTTAATAAACTAGTGCGCTTTACCATCAACGATTGCATCACTGCTTACCATGAGGCGGGATTGCGGTCAAGCGCTGGTTTCTATTTTAATAATAAAAAAAAAAGGTATGCTCGAACTTTGACAGCGCATAGCGGCCACCTTGGTAATGCGATAGCTGTCAAATTTGGCATGAATACATATTTAGTCGTGACATTTCACCATGGAACGCTACACGCTTCAACAACGCGTAGAAATTATTAAAATTTATTATCAAAATCAGTGTTCTATTTGCCTAACGTTCCGTGTGTTGCGATGGCAACCGATATCGGACGATGATAACAATTTTTTTGTGTCCTAGGGTAGGTGGTATGGATCTTACAAACATGTGGTTCTAACAGGACGGCGTCACTTGCCATACAACACGGGAAACATTAAATTTATTGAAAGAGAAGTTCGAGGGCTTCGTCATCTCGCGTGGTGGCGAGATCAACTGGCCCCCGAGATCGTGTGACTTAACACCGCTCGTTTATTTTCTGTAGGGCTACGTGAAATCTCTAGTGTATGCAGATAAATCACAGTCAATTGCTGCCCTAAAGGACAACATAATTCGCGTTCTTCGTGAAATCGAGCCCCATTTATGCGAAGACGTCCTTCAAAATTGATCCACCAGAATACACCTTCTACTACGGTGTCCATTTGGATGATATTATTTTCCACACATAATGTCATTGAAAATTCATTAAAATGTAATAAAAATTGTGGTAATATCACTTAAACAGATTGCTTTATTTCATTTTAATGTTCGAGCGCTCGTAATGAAAATCCCTCTATATTGGGTCGATGGTTAGCACCGGATTCAAATTGCGCGTTGTAGTTTATGGGTAGGTTATGGGCTCACATCCAAGTAGGCTCTTTACTTTGAGTAAAGAATTTAAACAGTACATTTCATAAAACGGTCAAGGAAAACTTCTACATTGGAAACCGATGTTCTAATATTCTAGAACCGAAAATTCGAACACATGATCCATCTAATCTAATATTGCGATACATTTGCCCATAATTTAAACAAATATGAATTAATAAAAAATACACTTTTTAAATCATACTCCCAAACTTTTTACCCGAGCAGTCTGTGGTTTTATTATACACAGAGATCGCTCGGTGCCCTGCGAGTCCAATACAACAACGATTTCAGGTTGTTGCTGGGGTTGCCCCGTTTCTGTAGTGCATCTGGCATGTTCGCGGAAGTTCGTGTTGGTGGCTTTCATGCCATTATACGCAAGATAACCGCCTCCTTGCTACTTAGAGAGCGGGGTAGCACTAACAATATTTTGAAGGTAGTCACTGATAAAATTGACTCCAAAATAATGCAGTGTTTCATGGGACAGACAGTATGGAGTGTCTGGCTGAGCTCGCAATCAAATAAATATTGTTTTACTTTTTATTTCTACTACTAACATAGGCTTAGATTTTTTGTAGTACTAATGGAATATGGATACTGTCCGAAATAAATTATTATATTATAATATTTAAACAAGTTCAGTTTAGGCTGCAACTTTAGTATTATATAACCTTTTCATTAGTTTTAGTCGCTCTGAAATCAACTTAATTATCATTACAATAAAGTTGATATTTCTATAACTTGAAATAGGGTGTGGCGAAGACGGTGTACATGGCCAGCAACACGACAGACCCTATGTCTGTGTGCAAAGGCGGAGACATGGTCGAGTGCACAGACCAGCGTAAATACTTGGGGTCTGTGCTCCACGCGTCCGGCGACATTAATTGCGACGTTAAGGCACGCATTTCCGCAGCTTGGGCAAAATAGCGTGAGGTGACGGGTGTCATTTGCGACCCCAAAATACCGGTTAAGCTTAAAAGACAGGTCTATAAGACCTTCTGTATGGCAGTGAGGCGTGGCCTGTGCTTCAGCGACACAAGCAGGAGCTGCTTGTCACGGAGATAAGTATGCTGCAGTGGATGTGTGGAGTTACGCGGAAGGACCGCATCAGGAACTCCCGCATCCGTGGCGGTCTTCGTGTCTGTGACATAGCAGACAAACTGCAAGAGGGTCGCCTACGCTGGTACGGTCACGTCTTACGAAAACCGGCATGCTACGTGGGTAACAAATGTCTTGCCATGGCGCCTCTGCCGGGCCGGAACAAGCGAGGTAGACCAAAGAAGTGCTGGCTTGACGTCGTAAGAGTTGACATGCGTGTCAACAATCTCACGCCACGGGATGCCAGAGATCGTGCGAAATGCAGGAGTAAGCGTAGGAAAGCGGACCCTGGGCTCCAATGCGGAAGCCGCGGATGCAACCGGGATTATACGCTGAGATGATGATGATGAGGGTAGTATGTGCACTATGCATTTTTACTGTACCAATCTGCACTAGGACCGATTGAAAGAAGGGAAGAGAGGTAGCCTTTGTCCCATCAATGGAACCATTGTGAGCTGGTTCTTCTTTTTCTCTCTCCAGTACATCCGCATTCTGCATCAGCATTCAATTCAGATCCGCCACTTCCATTACGTGTCTCCGTCGAGTGCCTATCCAGGAAAGTTTGCAATCTTATGAGTATTATGCTAAGTAAATTTGCGTTGTACGTCGCTCAATGTTTTTCCCCATTTTCTCGTGTGATACGTAAATGCGATGCTTTAGCGTACCCAAAAGATAACCGAGTTACCCCCGAACAGTTACCGTCGAGATGAATTTACAAGGAACGGATAAACAAGGCAGGGTATCCGATACTTTGCGAGTTTCTCATTATAATTTATTCTTTGAAAATCTGGGAGACGTGTTTTCGGCGTGAAAATCGAGCAAAAGTGTTTGTAAAAAAATTGCTTTTAAAAATTAAGGCTTTAAGTTTAATATTTTGAGTGGTACGTGATTTATTTTTGAGAAACGTGCCAGTTTATGCTTGCGAATTTTCTTTTATAAAATAAAACGGTGATCTTATAAAGATCTGTTTTCCTTTTGAAGTTAGAAAAAAGTAACGATAGGTTTCTTGCTGGCTCACCTTCAAAGAAAAAGACCAAATGGTGGTGGGTCTTCTGGCATTTCATACATGTGAAATATTACGTATAAGTAATAATATAAAAAATATTACTGACTAGCGGCCGCTAGCGACTTCGTTCGCGTGGAGTTAGTTATGCTCCGTTCCTATTGGTTGCAGCGTGATGTTATATAGCCTAATTAATGGGCTATTCAACGCAAAAAGAATTTTTCATTTCGGATCCGTAGTTCCTGAGATTAGCGCATTCAAACAAACACACAAACAAACAACCAAACAAACTCTTCAGCTTTGTATATTAGTATTCATTTACATTTTCGAACTCAAAATCAACTTAAGTTCTAGTGATCAATTTGAGTTCCAACTCAAAATCCATATATTTATTTCGCTTGGGCAATCGGAACACTTAAAAATTTAGAGTAATCTATGCTTTCTCTGTTTCCGTAAATATTGTAGAATAAACGCTTCGCTTACTTTATTTAGCTGAGCTAATTCACCTACGTGAACTAAACACACTTTTAGTAAACTTTAAACACCTCAACAAATATTTTAAAAATTATACCCAGCAATGTAATACAATTCATATTTTAGCTTACAAATTGCAACACTTTTAGAACTCTTAATGCTAACGTCAAAACATGAAATTCACTTAGCTTTCACTAGAAATTTCATTGTCAACCGTGCAAGTCATAATCGCTAAACGTTAGCGCTTGGGGTAAAGAGCAAATATTTATGTGTATTTGAAAACATATTTTTTTTAAATAATTAACATTGTGTAATATTTTAATAATTAACATCTAGTGCGTGACCACAATCCTGCCTGAAGGTAAGCAGTGATGCAAACGTTGATGGCAAAGAGCGCAATTAAGAGCCTAATCACTCAAAAAATAAAACTGAGTGAATAGGAAGGAGCACGGCTGTTGAGCGAGGTGATGCAATGTTAAACCTTACAACACGACCAACGTTGCGCCAGAGGCAGTTTGATCTGGAGACCTTCCACGATCAAACTCCCGACACAACAACATTTGGCGCATCGTATCCGGCACATATTGCAACATAACTGCTCAGACTCGTCCTCAAGACATCATTAATCGAATCGAATAATACGAATCGGAATACGATAAATCGCTTGGAGGCAAGACTTTGTCTGGTCGGTGGTAACTTCTGCCGTGAGCCGATGTTATGTCCTACCACTAATTAATGTGAGATCATTTTATGCATCTATCTAGGTATATCTTTACTGTTTATATAGTACTAAAATGAAGAATGAACTACCGATCAGATTTTTTTTAAGTGCAAACTTCTTACGATCCTTTGTGCACTTTTTGGGATGGGTACAAATGTAAAGCTCTCACCAGGACACGTGACCTGATCGGTAATTCGTAAGACTGAAAGTGAGTACACCGCCTCCGGCGCGGTGAAGGAGAGGAAGTAATGTTCCCCTCTCTTTCTACCGGAGAAAATGTATGCCTGCTAATGCTACTTCGTTTAACTGGCGCGAGGAGCTTGCATGGGTGTGCATCTGTTTGTGTGCCATAACCTGCTGCGCTAAAATACGAATGAAACTTGATTTTTGTGAGAGATATACTTAATTATTTTTTTTAAATAATTATAAACTAGTGCTTGACCGCAATCCCGCCTGATGGTAAGCAGTGATGCGATCGTTGATGGTAAAGCCTATTCACTCAGAAAAACTGAGCGAATAGGAAGGGAGACGGCAGTTGAGCGAGGTGATGCAATTTTAAACCCAACAACACGACCAACGATGCTGCGCCAGAGGGAAATTGATCTGAAGATCCTCCACGACCAAACTCCCAACACAACAACATTAGGCGCATCGTACCCGGCACACATCGCAACACAACTACTCAGACCCGTCCTTCGTACGGCTTCACCAGACATCATGCCGGAACACGACGAATCACTTGGCGGCAAGACTTTGTCTTGTCGGTGGTAACTTCTGCCGGCGGCCGATGTTATGGCCTACCACCGAGAAAAATGTTGTATAAATTGTTATGTTTATATACGATAGTGCAATAAATGAATGTTGTATTTTAATAATGATAAACAAAGCATTTGGTGCGAAACTATTCCTTAATGATTCCAAAATATTCAAAAATTCAGAACGGTAACGTTCAAGTTTCCTATTCAGCCGGCACTCACAGAGGTGCAGCCGGATTCTTTTGCATTTGATAGCCGAATTTACGAGGAAGGATAAGTTTCATTTAACATCGCGCTACGACACTTACAAGCCGAGCAAAAATTCAGAAAGCTACGCAGCTGCGCGGACAATAGGGTAGTTGACTAAAAAAACTAATTAGTCTGTCAGTCAGATTTCCAAAAAATACTAGTGTAGCGGTACCTACAAACGCCACAAAATGAACGACGCGTCATACTGACGTCACACGAATTCTCCATCTCGCAATCAGAGTTTACCGTGCAATTAGCATACATACAACTTGCCAATTTCAACTATCGGGCAAGTGCCCGCCAGACATAACACCCGTCTGGTTGGAGGATCCTCCCTTTTCTATGGAGGATGAGTGAGCTTTACTCCCTGTCCCTCATGCCTCCACACTGGTGACCCCGAGCATGAACGTCAGCGCAGCCTTCGTGCAACAACTTCAGCGTGACGTCATCATCATCACTCCCGAATGCTTCATCGACGAATCACCCAGCCAGCCAGCACCCACGGCTACAACGGGTATCCTGACCACAAGTATGCAGCGACCGCGCATCCCTGGTCATCACCCTCAGCCTCATCAGCAACCTCGGCACAGCACACTGCACTTTCGGCCGGTCAACAAGCAGAGCCCTCTCTCCTGGTCGACGCAGCAGCCAGCCTCAACCCGGCGCTGTACGACATCCGACGCACTGGAGTATAACGCAGCGCCACCACCCCGACTCACTGGGGAATCTTCAAAGACAGTTCCGACTCACCGTGAACTACGCGGCAACCGGTTCCGACTCACTGGAACCTCAGCTGGCCTAGCAAGAATCACAAGATGCAAGACTCAGCCCACTATCGACCTCCGGTCTCCGGAGGGGAGTGATGTAGCGGTACCTACAAACGCCACAAAATGAACGACGCGTCATACTGACGTCACACGAATTCTCCATCTCGCAATCAGAGTTTACCGTGCAATTAGCATACATACATACAACTTGCCAATTTCAACTATCGGGCAAGTGCCCGCCAGACATAACATCCGTCTGGTTGGAGGATCCTCCCTTTTCTATGGAGGATGAGTGAGCTTTACTCCCTGTCCCTCATGCCTCCACACTAGACACGTATTTTTTTTTTTTCATATAAACAAAAAATGAAGACGACACAGTGCGTTGAAAACTCGTGTGACGTCACTGCATGCTACAATTTTTAGCGAGCAGTGACGTCACCAGCCACCACTCCTGACCTTTGATGCCTTTTATATTTGTAAATTTTTATTGATTTGATAAAACAAAATATACATATCCAATATTTTTCTATAATCTGAATGACGGACTAAATATAATCAATTTTTTGCCCAGGAAACATCTCTATTGCGACGCGGGGGGTGACTATTCTCTATTTTATTTTATTCTTTATTCTAGTTATTTTTGTATATACGTTTTAACGAAGTATTCCTCTAATTCTCAGAACGTTCTTAGTCTCAAATGTTGTATTCTGTCTAAAATGTCTGCTTTTTCGTTCATTTTTGACATTTTATTATTTGTGACTAGATTGTGATTTAATGTCTGTTTTTTTTTTATTTCTAAATCTGACAAATCGGAAGGAGGTATCGCGAACTCGCCAAAGATGGGAGGAGTAAAGAGAGGCCTTAGGAGTAGTAATTACATTGTTACCTTTCAATGGAGTTATTTATTTTACTGCGATAGATTTTGCCACAACACACACAGTTGTTTCTTTTCGGATGTTCTGTGCGTGGATCTCTTATAACACTAAAGAAAAAATAAGAGTGACAATAAAAATCATTTGGTCAATGATGCGAGACAGCTGCCCGATGTTCCTTGTTAAACTTCCACTTTTCCAGGCACCAAATAAAAGCCAAGATTATGATTTCTACCTTAAAAAATAATAATGTTTTCGCTGAAAACCAAGTACACTTGCTTTTATTCGTCTCTCGCAAGCGGCTAATTGTCCATTTGCGGGCATTCGGGCGTGCTTTGTGAAAAACAGAGAAATTCCCAGTCACCATTTTAATTCAATTCTTTCGAACAAAGCTGCTGTTGCATTTTTCGCTGTTCACTCCGCGTTTTGTTGTTGAAAAGTGCAAACGTCTATGAAACGAAAAAGGGACAAAAAGCGTCTTAATTTCCTATCCTTTTAGTCCGTCAGATGGCTCGTAGATAACTCCATAAGCATTGTGAAAATTTAAGAGAAAATTTGGGGAAATGAACCCTTCCCTAAATGCTGAATCTTTTAAAGAAATATTACGGCCTTGAAGTGAGGTAAGGGCTTCTCAAGTGCCAGAATAAATGTTTGCGAGAAATTAGAATTTTAACAAGAATTTTTGCTGGAGAGGAAGTTTCTAAAATGTTTAGATTATCTTGGTAAATATATTTGTTTACCAAAATGTATCACCTAAGTACAATTCCAAAGGCTTACAGGAAAGTTTTGTTTCAAGATAAGCTTCTTACTACAGATAGAATTGTAACTGGGATACAATTTACTCGTGCACAATTCTGTTCGGACGGTATCTTAAATTGCTCATAATCAACGGCTAGCTTCTTAGAGGAACGCGCGGATACTTTGACATCCATAAACTCTTGTCAAAGTCCAAACAAAACTTGTTGAGATTCTTCCGCCAAGTCCATCGGAACTCGCAATCTGGTCGGCTACTGTCGTTTAGAATTCAACCCGAGTCCAATACCATTCCGTTATTAATTAAAGATGGTACAAAGTTCAGGGATTCCTCACACAATTCGGCCCACCCCGGTTTGTGCTCGGCTGGAATGTAATTGGAATTGTTCCGGTCGGAAGGTTAGAATGTGGCCAATTTAAGATCGGGATAAGGACAGCTTTTGGACAGTTGGTTGAACTGTTTGAGTAAGTTCAAACATGTTAGTTTGAAAAATTCATTTGTTTCGGGTTGAGGCGTTTGAGTTTGTTTAGTACTGGACAACATTGTTTAGACTGTGTCCTTTTGTGGACGAACGTAAATGACATTTGTGTATGTGCATGAATTAGTGAGTTAGGTAGTTTTTGGCACAACTGTTAAATCAAAATATATTTTAATATTGTATTTAAAATAAGCGATTGCTAAGAGATATCATAACGTTACTCAGAAATACCGTTGTTATCCAGCGAAAAATATTTAGCATTAGTGATAAAGGTTATGAAAACAAGCATGGCACCAAATTATATGACTCCGAATCAATTAAACTGCCTAAATAATAAGGCAAGTCATAGACTACCCACAAACCGCCCTCTACTAAACTTTGGATGTAGGCCATGTTAAGTTCGTCCGTCCTTCTTATGTTATCGCAACCAGTGGCTGCCCATGACCTTCACTAGATATTCCATCCACCTTGCGGAAGGTTATAATATTTGTTAAGATATAATTTATCAAGGCACAGTCATAATTTATCATAAGCCAAATATTTAAATACTTTTATACAATTGTCATTAAATAGATCAAACACAATTACAATTTGATACACAACACACAATTACATATACAATTGGAGTTTTATAAATGATATGACATTTATTAGACATTCTTATTATTAACCGACTTCAAAAAAGGAGGAGGTTCTCAATTTGTCTGTATGTATAATATTTTTTTTTATACAGTATGTTAAGAAAACCCTGTCCGACCCATAAGGATAATAAAGGTTAAGTAAACACATGACCAAATATAATATAAAATTTTACGTATTCATCATAGTACCAATACAAATGAATTTTGAAATAATCTTTTTTTCCCGCGAATTAATTCCAATTTCCCCGAAATTTGGCAATTTTTAAAAAGTGACAACACCGGTATTATTATGAGCGAATAGCGATGCGACCACGTGCCGCATGCCCTGCCGCCCGCCCCCCGCGGACGGCAGGCGAAGGGCGGTTATCGCGCATTTATTAAGTTACCTCGTTTTGCGAAATAATATTTATTTTTTAGGGGGATTTTTTTTTTTAAGTTTAGCCCGGTTTTGTATGCATTAGTAGAATCAGTTATCGATACCTAACAACACCTTTACGGGTCGGACAGGGTTTTCTTAAAACACTGTATATGTTCACCGATAACTTCGTCGTTTATGGACCGATTTTGATAACTCTTTTTCTGTTGGAAAGAAGACATTCCCAAGGTGGTCCCATGATAAGGAGATCAGGGTTTGATTGTGGAAGACCAGAGAAATCAAGGGGAAGTTTCATAAATCGTAGGGGCAACCGGTGCGTTTATAAGTTTTTTATTAAGTATTTTAGCGTCAGCATCCAGTCTAACCGGATGCGGAACAGTACTTTACAGTACTAAAAAGTGTAAAATAAAAACTTTTTTTACAAAAAAAAAAAAAACAACCGACTTCCAAAAAACACTACAAAGTGAAAAATAACTAATTTCGGTTGTTTTTTTTTTTGTAAAAAATGTTTCAACAATTGTATTATCCGCTAAATTCGAATTTTAAAGTAGGTATATTTTCATTAGGTATTTATTTTTTTAAATTATTTATTGTATTACATCTTCGAGCCGATCATCTGCCAATGCTATGTACGCCATTATTATCGCACACATCAAGTCATAAATTGAATAGTTTAAATTATTTTCAATGTTTAATGTTTGTGATATAGTAGTACTTTTTTTTTAAATAATTAAAATATCCATGTATCGGTTACAATTATTATTCAATATATCAAAAATATACGTAAATTGTCTGCTATGAGATTAATATCTATGTAAATTTTAGTAGTGTATTTAAACTTTTCCAACCACTTAGTATTTTATTTTCAATAACTGAGGTCAACTAAAAAAGACTTTTATCTACTCTCATATCAAAAAATTCAAAATATAAAACTAAAAAGGAGTTTATATTAACGTACTTTACCAATAGTATATCGAAAGGAAATTAAATTATAACATTATTTCTCTAACAAAATAATGTTTTAATAAATATTTTTTCATTACCGTACAGATTACAAACCATAGACAGCACTATTTCATTTTTTATCTGTGGCGCGTGCGCGGTGATGCAGTGTGCAGAATTTTGGCACCAAATACGTTTCTTTGCCTTGCAAGTCGTTGTTGTGTTTCACTGGACACATAATTGATTATTATTGTTTCTTAAAATGTCAAGTGATTAATATCTATCTTTTATTTGATATATTCAATACAATGTATGAGATTAGATAAAGTAATGTTTGAAACTGTACATAATTAGATTTTACACACTCGTGTGATACTATTAAAAAACTCGCTTCGCTCGTTTTTTAAACTCACACTCGTGCATAATATCCCTCATTATGTAACAGTTTCATAAATTACTATTGCACATCAAAGCTGTATTGCTATTGTCACGCCTATTTATTGGAAATACATCAGGTAGGCAATCAAAACGACTTGGATTATTAAACTTAGTCATACATTTGTGAAGCAGATGTGACACGTTGGAAGAGCACGCCCTAGAAGGACATAAAGTAACCTTATTCATTCAAAAAGGTCAGGTGCGTACCGCCCAAATTGTAATCACGAATTCAGCACATGATTCCGGACCCTGTAGCATAGATTTCGAATACCTAAGCGGTCGAATTGTATGAAACAGCAATTGTTTTTCAATTAACGATGACATATTTAATCACAGGTTCTCTCAAGCTTGCTTAGGTATCAGTTGATTCATGACTAGATGCTTATATACACACACACCCACTTTACAGTGTTTCAGCTATTTTTGTTACGCCTCGACTCGTTTGACCGACGCATCTTCCGCTTAGGGCCGTGTATTGCATTCTATTGTACACTTTTATGGTATTTTTGATCGTATATCGAGATTATTCAGTGTTAATTTCTTCATCCCCTTAGTATTCCATCCAAAGGTTGTCTGTAAAAAATCGCTCTTAGCGATAAGACCGCCCATTGTGTCACCCTTTGTAAAATCTTTATATTTATGTTCTGTAATCTATATGGTGTACAATATAAAGAGTATTCTATTAAGA
Source organism: Sesamia inferens (assembly GCA_037179545.1). Classification (NCBI taxonomy): domain Eukaryota; kingdom Metazoa; phylum Arthropoda; class Insecta; order Lepidoptera; family Noctuidae; genus Sesamia; species Sesamia inferens. The sequence goes on along the minus strand of CM073933.1, from coordinate 26,307,668 downwards.
ATTATTAAGAATACTCTAGAATATAATAGAAGAGAATCTATTCTATTATATTCTATCAATTTTTCAGTGCTCCTGCGACTACATTGTAAATGGATATCAAATGAAAATTCGTTAATACAAATTATTCTCAGAATAAGGATAATATAAGCTGACAAGATATTGCAATCAACTCTTTAGACACATTTAAATGTGTATATGTCAATAACAGAAGAATAATAGAAAGTGTAGAATTCGCTTTCTTATCTTGGATTGTGTATAAAAAACAATTAAATGAAATATACATATTTCCTAAGGCATTTTCGTTCAATTTTATAATACTGCGCTGTTTACTGAGATAAGATTGCTCTTTCAATATTAATAAATATTAATTCTCTTTATCGTTAACTAGTATACTTACATTTTATAATGTTGTTTTTGGTTTTATGATTTCTATTATATAATAAAAGATTTCCGGCATACAGCAGGAGGGAGAAAGAAAGAGGAAAAGGGGGGAGGGGAGAATTTTTTTTCAGTTTTAGAAAGATTTTTGCTGGCTACTCTACGCCTGTGCTAGGCTTTGGAGACCGTTTAGAGTTAAATGTGGGTCGCCAATTAGCCTCTTCGCACGCCTCTCTACTTAATCCAAAATGACCAGGTGACATTTTGCAGCTCGAGCCCAAATGTGGCTGCAGTACTCCACACAAGAACGGACCTGTGCTTTGTACAACATTAGAAGCTGCCTTGGTGTGAAGTAGCGCCGGACCTATGCGATAACGCCAAGTTTCCTGGCAGCCACCTTGGCCTTGGACCCAATGAAGCACCCAAAGTTTAGGTTTGTTCGTTAATATGCAGCAGGAACAGAGTTGCAGATAGAACAGACCCCTGAGAAACACCGACATTAGTCGTCAAGGGCTCAGATGAGCATCCGTCGACAACAACTCGGAGGGACCGTTCAGTTAGGAAGTCTTTCACCCAGCTAGTGAGGCCAGGGGAAATGCTAATTCTGGATAAAGAAATTATTCCTATCGTTTCATTAGTCATTTCTTGAATAGTATGCCTTTGAATAGAGATTGTATTTTACTTGTAAAGTATAAGTCACATTAAAAGGCAAATCTTATAAAGAAGAGGGTAAAGTTATACCAAACCCAACAAATGGATCATGAACCCTATGAAACCGGTGCAAGGGGGCTCGTAGTTTGCCCTTGTGTCTGGTGTTATCATGAAAGTTAAAGGGTAAAGATGTTGGGTAGGGCGGGGCTAGTTGAGCAATTTTTCACTTCAGTGGATATAGCTCCTCAATGATAAGTCTCAATGAGTTGTTATGCGGCGTGATGGATTAGTAATTTATCTCTTAGCAAAAGTGTCCATGGTATTTTTTTGTAACAAGTCAAATTTAAGAGCAACAGCTGTTTACATGCAGAAAAGTAAGTACATATGCTCAATGTACCCCATAGGTAAGGTAAGTTAAGCAAGGGTATGGAGCAAGTTGAGCACTAAGAATTTCTGAACAAACCATGGGTTCAATGTTAACTAGAGATGAAGTTAAATATTTATTTATTTATTAAAACTTTATGCACAAAGAAAAACATTGTACAACAAAACAAAAAAAACAAATATGTGTTTGACAATCAGCTCTTTATTTATAATTTATAGTGACAGAACAACATAACTTACAGTAATTTTATTTGAATAATTGACTAAAACTAGAATCAGAAAAACAGTAACATATGTTAAGATTAACTTCGGCATTAGATTCAGTCTTTCTGTTTAAAATCAGAAAATATATTAATAACATTTTAGCAACTTAATCGTCGTTGTCAGTCTTGCAATTGACATATGAAATTAAAACCAACAGCTGCAACATATTTTGTATGTACTCATTTCCTGCAAGCTTGACACCAATTTTCTTCTGGTTAACTTTCAGCATAGCCGTCACAACAACCCAGACAGGTTCTTAAATCATTATCATAGCTTGTATGATCTTTTTGCGTCTGAATAGTTTCTGGTTCAAGACAATCGGCTACAAATGATGGCAAAAACTCATCATCATTTAGCAGCAGCATTAACATTTTTTCCTTCATCGTTGTCGGCCTTTGCAGCATTTTTTTAATCTTCAATAGTGTAAGAACATGTTAAACTCTCCCTCTTGTAAGTCTTCATCCTAACAAAAAATAAAACATTCATTTTTTTAGTAGTTACTGTCGTGGGGTAAGTTGAGCGCCTTTTGCTCAAATAACCTCAATCCGGAATTTAAAAAAAAACAAGTTTATAAAAAAATCGTAAGAATTATGCCCATAAATACAATAATTATCTGGATAAAAGTACACAGTACATAACAATCGACTTATACAGACGATAACTTGCAATAACCGACGTTTCCACTTTTTGGTCACAAAATAAAAAAAAAAACTCACGGGCGCTTCACTCGTTCGTCCAGCCGCCATTAGCCATCGTGTGGTGATTACCCTTCCCGAGACTCCTTCTTTTCGCCCTATGATGCCTATGTATTAGACCTGTCCTTCTGCATGGCAGTGAGGCGTGACCACACACAAGCAGGAGCTGCATGTCACGGAGATGAATATGCTGCGATGGGTATGTGGAATTACGCGAAACGACCGCATCAGGAACTCCCGCACCCGGAGCAGTCTTCGTGTCCGTGACATAGCAGTCAAACTGCAGGACCCTCCTGCAGTTTGTCTGCTCCTACGCTGGTACGGCCAAGACTTACGAAAACCGACACGTTACATAGGTAACAAATGTCTTACCATGGCGCCTCCGCCGGGCTGGAACAAGCGGGGTAGACCAAAGAAGTGGTGGCTTGACGTTGTAAGAGATGACATGCGTGCCAACAATCTCCACCACAGGATGCTAAAGATCGCGCGAAATGAAGGGGAATGTGCAGGAACTATGCTCAACTAGCTCCGCCCTACCTTCTTTAAATAAAATTTTAATTCATTAATATATACCAAAAACAAGACTGGGTTCATACCAGTATTGGGCCTTGCACTGCACCTAACTGAACTGGTAGCATGGAAGATCATACACCATTAATATTCACACAATGAAGAAGAACACAATGAAGAGTTAATTTCCTTAATAGTTTGATTTAGATAACGTAGGTATAGTTTTGGCCAACGTAGGTACACAACATATATATGCGATGCCTTGGACATTTTTTGTGATTTGTCCAAGGCATTCGATTGCGTTCTTCACGAGACGTTAATCAGGAAACTCCGCCACTACGGGATCAGGAACTCTGCACTAGATCTTATTACATCCTACTTGAGTGGTAGGATTCAAAGCGTTGACGTTAATGGAAAAAGATCTTCCGGATCTTTAGTAACAATGGAAGTCCCACAGGGGTCAATTCTTGGTCCCTTTTTGTTTCTTATTTACATCAATGACCTGCCGTACCTCATAAAGGATAATCACGATATAGATGCAGATGTTGTTGTTTGCAGATGACACCTCACTTTTATTTAAACTTAAACGCCAGCAGCAGGTCACTGAAGATGTAAATAGCGCGATCTCCAAAGTAGTCCACTGGTTTAATGTTAATAATTTACTCTTAAACGAGAAAAAAACCAAATGCATTAGGTTTACTCTACCTCACGTTAGGCAGGTGAAAACTAAAGTGTTGATAAAGGGCGAAGAATTGGAATCTGAAGACAGCACAGTGTTCTTGGGTATAACTCTGGATGCTAAGCTTCAATGGGGTTCACATATCGAAAAATTGACAAAAAAACTAAGTTCTGCTGCATACGCAGTTAGAACAATTCGTAATTTGACTGATATTGAGACGGCCCGTTTAGTGTACTTTGGCTATTTCCATACGTACGGCATTCTGTTATGGGGAAATGCCACTGATATTCAAACAATATTTGTTTTGCAGAAACGAGCTGTTCGTGCAATTTATAAATTAAGTCCGAGACACTCTCTCAGAGAAAAATTTAAAGAGATTAATGTACTGACCGTGCCGTCTCAATATATTTATGAAAATCTTTTGTATGCTCATAAAAATATAAAATTGTTAAAAAAATACAGTGATGTCCATAATATAAATACTAGGAACAGGCACAAATTTATTGTACCTACAACAAGGCTCAAGAAAATAGGTAGCTCTTTTAGATGCCAATGTATACATTTTTACAATAGACTTCCAGAGGTGGTTCAAGATCTGAGCCTGAATAAATTCAAATCCTTCATTAAACGTAAGTTGTGTCAGAAAACATTTTATAGTGTTAAAGATTATATTGACGACAAAAAGGCTTGGGCTTGAGCTGCGTCCGATTTCTATGCTTACACTGATTGTTCTTTGATTTTTCCTCTTGTTGTTTTAATTTGTAATTGTTTGTTTTTTTTTTTAACTCAAAGCCACTACACACTATGTATCCAGGCATATTATGCGTTACGGAATTGCATCGCTGACAGGGGTATTCGGCACTGGTGCAGCTACACAGGAGCTAAACTTAGCATTCGGGAACACCGTTGGAGCTGCTGAACCTTGGACAAAACTGTCTTTGCATTGTGTAGATTCAATTTCTTAGTATTGTATAATTGCATGGAACACGTGTAAGCACAATGTACTTGCTGTAAAGCATCTATTTGTTGGGTTAGTCTTTTATGGACTTGATTGTGCTATGGCTGTTGAGAGTATGTCATGCTCACTCAAATGTCTCGCTGGTGGTGGCGTGTGTGTTGGATCATTAGGTTCCCTTCAATATGGTTGAGCTGAATGATGCTGATCCATACGTCATGTTCGTGAACAGACGCCGTCAGAGGGGACTGGTCATCTCTTAGCTGCTACGGCGTATTTTAATTTCTGAATTGTTATTTTTTCCATAATGGACGCTCTCAGCGTACAATATATTTCTGCATCGTTCTCACATGATTGATTTCAAAATGAATGATGTAATCAAATATTTGTATCAATAGCTTGACAATTTATGTGTCCATGGAGTTTCTTGCCCGTTCTTCTCCATAGGTACCTACTCTTTGGAATGGGCGACTAGCTTCACCTTACTGACTGACCGACCTTCTGACAATTCAAAAGTGCCTGTAACTGGTTTATTTGAAATAAATGCTTTGATTTTGATTTTATAAAGGCGAAGTTATCCAAGGGTTTGAAGAGAAACCAATTTTTTTTTTAATAATTATAAACTAGCACTTGACCGCAATCCCGCCTGATGGTAAACAGTGATGCGATCGTTTATGATTAAGCGCGCTAGTTTATTAAGAGTGAATAGGTCACTCAGAAAAACTGAGCGAATAGGAAGGAAGACTGCAGTTGAGCGAGGTGATGCAATGTTATACCCAACAACACGACCAAAGATGCTGCGCCAAAGGGAGATTGATCTGAAGACCCTCCACGACCAAACTCCCAACACAACAACATTAGGTGCATCGTACCCGGCACACATCGCAACACAACTGTAAATGTAATAGCATTTTGCGATTTTCCCCATTCCCCATTGAATATTTGTTTCAGCGGAGCAACAACCGTCGAAAGACGAAAAACCTTTTGTAAAGCAATGTTTTTCAATAAGTAGGTACGTGTTTTAATTAAAATGCCTTAGCAACTGCTGGAGTGTTAATTTACAAAATATTTTGCCAAATGCAGGTAAGATAGAAATAGGCTTTAAATTGCCAATGTCGTTTTTATCACTTGATTCAAATCATGTTATAAAATATCCCTAAATCAACATGTTTATTAAAATAACTGCTAGATAGGAGGCTGATGTCTATTGTATTATTTAAAGTTAAATGGAGATAGACTAGTAATCATAAGTGTTCCCTTGCTAAAAAATAAGCAAATTTAGTTCGTGTATGCATATAAAATTATTTGATGGTGTGCGTAAAATTCTCTAGTGTGGCCGCAGAATTTCATTCGGTTTTAAGGCCGGAAAGGCAATTCCTATATGACAAACCGACCAAGTTTAGAGGCTAAGAAAAATAGCATAATTGTTTTTCGTTAAAATACCTATTTTAAATGAAATGCTCCTGAGACTTCGTACTATGTGTTCTACAAGACTGAAAAATGAAGTTCTGAAAAACATTTAGATTCTTATTTACAGTACCAAATTTTTGGAAAAGGTAGAATAGATTCGTCGTGACGTCGGTCTTAATAAACGAAAAATATGGTCCACGTTCAGCCGATGGGCACACGGGGCGTTGACCTCCGTCAGCTCTTGCCACGATGCAACAATGGCTAAATGTATTTGTGAAAAAATATAACATACATAGTGTAAAAAGATTAGAATTGATTCAGTTGCTTATTCTGAACAAAATATATTTAGGTTTCTTATAAAGAAAAAATAACGTTGTATAAGCACAGAGATGTGGGTAGTGTATGTACATACACTTTTCTAAAGTTGTATGTACTTTCTAAGTAAATCTTGGACACCAATGACTGAAGGTGAAGGAAAACATCTTGAGGAATCCTGGTCTTTAAGTCTAAAATCGCCAACCCGCATTGAGCAAGCGTGGTGATTACGCTCAATCCTTCTCTGTATGAGAGGAGACCTGTGCCCAGCAGTGAGACGATAAAAAGGTTGATAATGATGATGATGATGATGTATGCATACCCTCAACAAAATCTCTGTGCACGCCCCTGCTTAATCACTTATACTCAATAAAGCATTTTACACCTAATAAACCTGCAACACTACACATAATAGTAGATAATATTAAGATTTATAGTTATTGAAACTAAGTTAATTAATTTGTGCTCTCAGCTATGACCAGCTAAATACATATTAGTTCCTCATTAGGTCAATTTGGTTCGGTTGCGTAGCAACGGGTTAGGTTATAAATCTAGGCTTGTGGGTAATGGAGATGTATTACGTTTGTGATTGGAACTGAGTTATGCTGTGTTTGGATTGGTATCACGATGGTTTTCGAGCGTGTAGTATCTAAATAGCTTCCACAGTACCACCCACCAGACAAAGCCTTGCCGCCAAGCGATTTGTCGTGTTCCAGCATGATGTCTGGTGAAGCCGTACGGAGGACGGGTTTGAGCAGTTGTGTTGCGATGTGTGCCGGGTACGATGCGCTAAATTTTGTTGTGTTGGAAGTTTGGTCGCGGAGGGTCTTCAGATCAATCTCCCTTTGGCGAAGCATAGTTGGTCGTGTTGTTGGGTTTAACATTGCATCACCTCGCTCAACTGCCTTCTTCGTCTTCGTCTTCCTTCCTATTCGCTCAATCTGAGTGAATAGGTTCTTAATAAACTAGCGCGCTTTACCATCAACGATCGCATCACTGCTTACCATCTGGCGGGATTGCGGTCAAGCGCTAGTTTATAATTATTAAAAAAAAAGACAAACACTAATCACAACGCTAGTTTATGATTATTAAAAATTATACAAGTAAAATTTAATAATTCGACAGTGAAAACTGGAGATAATTTTAACTTCAGACACATATATAATTTTTTTCTTTTCTCTATCTATGATTTTTTTTTAACTCTCTCTTCTGTTTATATTTTGTATGTATGTATTTATGTATTTATTATAATTTTTTTTTTTCTTCTCTCTTTTAACTTTAATTTGTTTGCACCTACCATATTTTGTCTGCATCGCCTTAAGGTAGACTGGTAGAAAATGCCTAAGGCATTAAGTCCGCCATTGTACAATGTTTTTCCTTGTGCATAAAGTTTTAATAAAATAAATAAATAAATAAATATACACTATCAGTAGCCATGACTTTCATTTTGACAGTTCAGCACTATTCATTGCATTATTCACGTTGCTGAGCAAACACATTTTCGAACATATTATGGTGAAATCAATTAGCAGTATGCTAGTACTATTGCCATTGCTTTTTTTTATAAATTATAAACCAGCGCTTGACCGCAATCCCGCCTGATGGTAAGCAGTGATGCGATCGTTGATGGTAAAGGGCGCTAGTTTACTAAGAGCCTATTCGCTCTAGCCTTGAAGACACTCAAATTGTATTGTGACGGAAACATCGACGCTGGCAAGTTGTTCCAGTCCCTCGATGTACGCGGTATAAAGGAGGAAGCAAAACGCTTCGTCCGGATAGCAGTGGTGTCAACAACGTAAGGGTGGAAACTTGCCGTACGACGGGTCGTCCGATGATGGAACGGAGATGGGGGAATTAAATCATGCAATTCCCTTGCACACTCACCAGAATGCATCCTATAGAAGACCGAAAGGCTGGCTACTCTACGCCTGTGCTCCAGGCTTAGGTATATGAACTCCCCTCAAAAAAACCCTGTTGTTCCTTTCAGGAGCATATAATTTTACCTACAAGCACATCATTAATGAAGTCATAATTAGAAAACAGTAATCATTGTCTAGTCGAGGGGTCACAATCAAATACCTGTTAAAACCGACAAATTAGATTTTTTTTTTAGAATATCTGATTTTATAAGTTAAATAAATTGGCGGGAAAGTTCTACTTATGTCTACTTTCTTCACGTAGAATTGCAGAGCTAAGAAATCAGTTACAGATTATAAATATAATAATAATTAAACATTTATTTTAATTATTTTTGGTGAACAATTTTTATAAATTACTTGCTTTATGACGTCCGTATGCCGATTCTTAAAACGTAGGTTGAAGGAACAACAGGGTTTTTGTTACATAATGTATAGTCTCGTGCGTAGATACGCACGCAATTAGGGTCCTAATCTCACTCTAAATCTTTAGAAAATACCTCTCATTTCTCTTTATTTTACAGACTTTGATCGTCACTGGAATGAGGTTGCGACTTGATATTATAGGTCTTTATATTGCGGGAATTGGCCCTAAATACTTCTAAGCTTTTACTTGAAAACTATTTATTTTGATAACTGTCATGTCATATAATTATATTTATAACTTTAATCGGCTATAACTCTTTAAGCACAACCTATGATATCATCATTATCTCAACGTTAATCCCAGTCGTATCCGAAGCTTTTTTTCAGCTTTGGAGTCTTCGATATTTTCCATGAAGCGACTGCCGTCTGACCTCCACAACTCGAAGGCGAAATTGAAGCATTGCAGTTAGACCAATTTTTGGATTTTGTGAGGGCTCCAATAACCCGTAATGACTGCCATTATATGTTCGTATGCAACCGGGACCAATGGCTTAACGTGCTTTCCGAAGCACGACCAGACCAGTGTAAATATTCATATTTATGCATACAAATATTTGCACTGCGCGGGGATAGAACGCGCGCCTCCTTGCGTATCGGCCGCGTCCTCTACCGCTATGCCACGGAGGCTGTCAACAACAGCATAAGCTATAATATCACTAGTTTAAATGTAGCATATTCAAAACAGCCCACAGAACCTCGTAATGGCATTTCTTAAAAACATGTGAACTCATGAATAAATTTAGGTGTAGCAAGAGCCGAGAAAGAGGTGAGTAAATAAATAATTCCCCCAATGCCACTGGCATAAGCTATTTATTTTTGAAATTGAATGAAGTGGGTGTGCCCAGAAATAATTTATCAACAAAATGTGTTACATTACATTGGTTTGGCAAAAAAAAATCGCGTCGTTTGTTCACGCCGCGCTGTTTTCTTTTTCCAAATTGTGTTGACTATGGTTACTTCGCACGTATTGAACGTTAGCTTATGTTGTGGTAAGAAGATTAGCAATACGCAGTTTAGAGCTGACTTCTAGGGAATGACTACTGACGTTTATACTTAGAGCACCTTTACTGATTTAGGGTCGAAGGGACACAGAGCGGGGACTCTACCACGGTTTTCCCACGCTTAGTGGGCCCAAGTGACCCCAGGTAAGACGGTAGTACAGTGGTCACCTACTACCGTGCATAAGAGGTTAGGGGAGGCCTTCTGAGAGTCCTTTTTTTAATAATAATTATAAACTAACGCTTGACGGCAATCCCGCCTGATGGTAAGCAGTGATGCGATCGTTGATGGAAAAGCGTGCTGGTTTATTAAGAGCCTATTCACTCAGAAAAACTGAGCGAATAGGAAGGAAGACGGCAGTTGAGCGAGGTGATGCAATGTTAAACCCAACAACACGACCAACGATGCTGCACCAAAGGGAGATTGATCTGAAGACCCTCCACGACCAAACTGCCAACACAACAACATTAGGTGCATCGTACCCAGCACACATCGTAACACAACTGCTCAGACCCGTCCTCTGTACGGCTTTACCAGACATCATGCTGAAACACGACATATCGCTTGGCGGCAATGCTTTGTCTGGTGGGTGGTAACTTCTGCCGGCGGCCGATGTTATGGCCTACCACCGAGAGAAACGATGTCTCCTAGGGATGTGTCTTACAGGCGTTACGCAGGCGGGGTTCCGGAATTGGTCTTTTAAGAGGACCTAGTACTACCCCTATAGATGGTGATCACAGGTGTGGTTTCAGTGAGGTAAAAATCCCACACTACCCGACTTCATTCCTCGAAAGTCAGGTGCCTTTTGAAGGTTTCCTCCCTGTCAAATGAAAAATCCTGTCATAAAAATAATGTTACTTCTAGGACACTACACCATATAAATAACAGAACCTAGATAAGAAGATTTAATAAAGGCATACATACTTTATCACAAAACTTCAGGAATATTTTTTATCGTAATTTGTTTTAGTTAAATATTTAGAATGCAAAACAGTCTTGTAGAACACACAGTACGAATTATCAGGAGCATTTCATTTAAATGCTAACTATGAAACAATACACATAAAATTCTGCCTTATATTCTATCTGTACACAAAGCTGAAGAGTTTGTTTGTTTGAACGCGCTAATCTCAGAAACTGCGGGTTCGATTTGAAAATATCTTTTTGCTTGAACAGCCCATTCATCCAGGAAGGCTTTAGGCAGTATAACATCACGCTGCGACCAATAGGAGTGGAGCATATAAAAAAAACATATCAAAACCTACGCGGGTGAAACCGTGGGACGCAGCTGGTTATTAATAAGTAGTATTTCAAATACTAGATACTACTTAATTATTATTTCATTTATGATTTTCCTAACATAATCATATTTGCCGTAAATCAAGTGAATGACGTGATATAGGAGAAGCCTATATCCAACGGTGGACTGCTATAGGCGATTATGATGATTGTGATGATGATAATGATGATGATGAAAAATCATATTTCTCTTAAAACAATCTTATTATCAACCTATTCATTTTCCTAACCTATTCCTTTCCATTTTTCTAGTACTAACGGCCGCCAGCGACCTCATTCGCGTGGAGTTAGTTATGCTCTGCTCCTATTGGTCCCAGCATGATGTTATATAGCTTATAGCCTTCCTGGATTCCTTCAAATCGGACCAATAATTCCTGAGATTAGCACGTTCAAACAAACAAACAAACAAACAAACAAACCCTTCAGCTTTATAGATTAGTATAGATTTGAAATCCGAAACATGTGTCCAGTATTAAAAATACTGCACAGAAAATACTGTAAAGAATTTATGTACAAGATTTCAAAAAAAACTATCATGAAAGATCACCAAGTTATGAGCTTGTTATGTTACTCGATTGTCCTTACAAAAATATGGTAACCCGCCGCTCGCCCGCTCACGCCTTCAGCGGCGCGACGGGGGCCCTAGGAACCTGTTATCCGCTGTAAACTGTGTCATGCGCTCGGTAACCACTGCATTATCTTTTAAATACAGTATGTTAAGAAAACCCTGTCCAACCCGTGAAGGTGTTGTTAGGTACCGATAACTGATTCTACTAATGCATACAAAACCGGGCTAAACTTAAAAAAAAATCCCCCTAAAAAAATAAATATTATTTCGCAAAAAGAGGTAACTTAATAAACAGGCGTTAACCACCCTTCGCCTGCCGCCCTCGGGCGGCGGGCGGCAGGGCACGCGGCACGTGGTCGCATCGCTATTCGCTCATAAAAATACAGGTGTTGTCACTTTTTTAAAAATTACCAATTTTCGGGGAAGTTGGAATTAATTCGCGGGAAAAAACGATTATTTAAAAATTCATTTGTATTGGTACTATGATGATTACGTAAAATTTTATATTATATTTGGTCATGTGTTTACCTAACCTTTATTATCCTTATGGGTCGGACAGGGTTTTCTTAACATACTGTATATTTGGGAAAAAATATAACATAGTGTAAAAATTATTGAAATCAATTCAGTTGCTTATTCTGAACAAACTATATTCAGGTTCGTATAAAGATGAAATAGCGTTGTATACTTTTTTATTCGTATATGATCATTCATTCAGAATAGTCGTCATTTCTTTGGTCTTCAAATACTCTTATAGTTTTCCACAATACTCCAAACTTTCCTCTCATTTTCCTCATTCTTCCGACAAACAAAACGAAACATAACAACCAATTTATATAAAACTTTTCAGTTACAGGTGCCACTTTCACATTCAAAACAATACGATACCAACTCAACTCAAATAAAACATTCTATTTCAGAAGAACTAAAGCAAAGTACCAATAAAAGCTTGAATTAAATACAAACAATGTTCCGTGAAGATGTCTAGACGCGCTGACATTCATCCTAGCCGTCACTTGTTTGTTCATCCCGTTCTACTACTATTCATTTAGTTTTTGCTCACTTTGTTGCACGACAGTATACTGTCAAAGTAACAGGATGAAATGCACAAATCTTGGAGTGAAATATATTGCTTTCAAGGCGGAACGAATGGGTCCCAACTATCGCATGGTAGTGTAAAGTTTCCGTACATGTCAAGGGGGTGTTTTCCTTGCATGTGGTTCGAAAGTAACAAAAAAGCTTAAACCTAAATGTAGATAATGTTTTTAGTGTCGTTACAAATTGTGCTCAACAGCAAGGATCTAATCTATTTAGTTTATCGCAGTCCATAGCTGAGTCTTGGATTCGATACTTTCTAAATGGTCACTGCTACAGCGCTCTCACACCTGTGACTCAGCTCGAAATAACTACTTCAAAATGTTAAGAACTTTGTCACTAACTTACCTACTTATATATTGTTATATTATTGACTTATGTAAGTAATCTTCTTAAATAATTAGGTAAAAAAAATCATCATAATTATAAATAATTCACTACCTACTGTCTTGAGGAAACAGGCACTGACGTTTTTATTATTTTTATGGATGAGCCTATTCTAAAGCGCCGGATTTTCTAATTTTCTTGTATGAATATTCTCAACTTCGCGTTATAAAATAGTTCGAGATAATCCAGATTCTGCAGACTCTGCAGTGAGGAAAACTGTAATTTTGTAATCATTATTAAGTATAAACTTAATATTAATTACAAAATTACAGTTTTATACAATGCTATTATAGTATATTTTATCCTATTCAGACGTTGTAATCACGTAACAACGATTGTAATCGACAAAAAGTTACGCTCTGGAATTTTTCATTACGATCAAAGGAAACCAATTCCGATTACACAAGAATGGGAAAAAATATCCGATTATTAGAATGGGTATGTCAGCTTTACTTAGTGCGAAGAGTTTTCTCGTTTGCTGATTTTGGCTTTTCGGCTTTATCTTGCCTACAGATAGGCTCTGTTATTAATTATGTTTAATTTTTTATATAGAATTTATTGTTTAGTTCTCGACATTGATACAGCGGAAATAGCCACTGAATTTTACCAACAAATTGACTTAGGTTTTCTCGGGATGTTTAACTTCACAGTTTTAAGAGCAGTCGTGCCGTAATTTGCAGCCGTCTGAGTTCGGAGCTAGGATCTAGAACTAAGTCACGGTATTTACCACTGGACCAAAACTCACAATTCGAAGATTGTAAATTAGTGGACTCGACTCTTTTAAGTTTTGAAAGGACATCACCAAAGTCAATATATTCTGGCACAACTCTGAAACCTATGCGACAAATTGAAAAGGTCTGAGCTATATTGGCCAAGTTTGGCAGGCGGGTTGGCAACTGCAGTTAGATGTTTATAGTGTGTAATGCCAGTGATGACTTATGGTAAGGAGACGTAGTCGGTAACAATAGGCCTAATAAGAAAGCTCAAGGTCACTCAAAGGGCAATGGAAAGGGCTATGCTTGGGGTTTCACTGCGTGATCAAATCAGAAATGAGGAGATCTGCAGAAGAACGTTAGTTACCGACATAGCCCGAAGAATTGCAACACTAAAATGGCAGTGGGCCGGGCACATTGCCCGTACGACCGATACCCGATGGGGTCGACGGATTCTTGAGTGGCGACCACGCACCGGAAGACGCAGCGTAGATAGGCCCCCGACAAGGTGGACCGACGACCTGGTGAAGGTTGCAGGAAACTGCTAGATGCGGGTGGCGCAGGACTAGTCGTCGTGAAGATCCTTGGGGGAGGCCTCTGTCCAGCAGAGGGTGTCTTTCGACTGAAATTATGATGATGATTACCAAGATAAGTGTAATCTCGTACAAATCTGACACCTATGCGACAAATTGAAAAGGTCTGATTGATTTTTATCAAAGCGTTACAAGGCAATACTTCTTATCCGTACGTCACAAATTGGTTGTCCGAAGTACTCTTATCCTGAGCTGACTGTCAAATAAATAATTCAATCCTAAATCTGTCTCCTCTGTGAGAAAATTGCTTTTAAGGGCCCTTTTTATGTCTACAGTACAGCAAGCTGTTTTTAAAGTAATTACTAATTTGAAGACAGCGTGCTAAGGTTACGAGTAACTGGACTATAATGTTAGTTAAAAAAAAAACCTTTTTTCAAACAAGTATTTATGTCGTAAGTAATTATGGTAGCTTTTGCTTTGCTGGTATTTTGGCGTGGTAGCTGGCATATGGTAAATAATTTCATTATTGTTGTATTTAATCGTATTCATCACTATACGTAGTATTGTACAAAGTCAAGTGTTATTTTTAAATGAACAGATAGCTGTGCTGCTGGAGAGTTTCTTCCGCCACTTCTTCCCAGCGAAAGCACTAGGAAGTGTCGACGGGAGGGCGTTTTGGGGGACTGTCTTATGTAATATTGACGTTCAAAAAGTGCTCATTCTCAGCTTAATTTGAATAAATGACTTTTGATTTTGATTTTGATTTTGTGCTTGTAAATACGAATTTAGTTAAGAAGAAAACTCAGAAGGAATATGTTTTCAGAATATGTTTTCAAAGTTTCTCAACGAATATCAGTTTGTTATCTGTCCGTTTATCTTTCAAGACCCTTTTTCTTGGGAACGCGTGGTTGGAATTGAAAGTCTACGGTTCCTTGAAGCTTTAAAAATATCCAGCTTCCTAGTAAAGGTGGTGGCCTAATGGTATCAGCCACAAGTTATAGGTTGTAGTTCGAAGTTCGTAGTCCATCAGGCGCATTACTTTGTGTAAATTAATTCATCACCACTTTTGGAGGCAAACATTCGAAGATATGTGACTTTTGTTCTGTCTTTTGTTCCTAGTGGTTAAAACACCAGCCTCTCAAGTATGAGTACGCGAGTTCATTTCCAGGTCAGGCAAGCACCAATGTAACTTTTATAAAGTTATATGTAGCTTCTAAGTATATCTTGGACACCAATGACTGCAGCTGGAGGAAAACATCTTAAGGAAACCTGAACTTTTAAGTCTGAAATCGCCAACCCGCATTGAGCAAGCGTGGTGACTACGCTCAATCCGTCTCTGTATGAGAGGAGACCTATGCCCAGCAGTGGGACGATAAAAGGTTGATGATGATGTGACTTCTACTAAGCCGCATTGGGCCTACGTGGGAGATTCCAGCCTACTCTCTCTCGTCGAGAGGATGCTTGTGTCCCAGTAGGGAGAAAGTTATAGGCTAATTATGGTAGGCAGGCAGTAAAAAATACGGCCATTTATCCGACACGTTTTACCAGCATGAAAATTAAGTTTGTTTATAAACGACTTCAAAAAGGAGGAGTTTACTCAATTCGACCGTAGACAGTATGTTAAGAAAACCCTGTCCGACCCGTGAAGGTGTTGTTAGGTATCGATAACTGATTCTACTAATGGATACAAAACCGAGCTAAACTTAAAAAAAATCCCCCTAAAAAAATAAATATTATTTCGCAAAAAGAGGTAACTTAATAAATGTGCGTTAACCACCCTTCCGCGGGCGGCGGGCGGCAGGGCACGCGGCACGTGGTCTCATCGCTATTCGCTCATAATAATACTGGTGTTGTCACTTTTTTAAAAATTACCAAATTTCGGGGAAGTTGGAATTAATTCGCGGGAAAAAAAGATTATTTCAAAATTCATTTGTATTGGTACTATGATGATAACGTAAAGTTTTATATTATATTAGGTCATGTGTTTACCTAACCTTTATTATCCTTATGGGTCGGACTGGGTTTTCTTAACATACTGTATATGCTTTTTTATGTTTGTTCGCGGATAACTTCGTCGTTTATGAACCGATTTTGATAATTCTTTTTCCGTTGGAAAGAACACATTCCCAAGGTGGTCCCATGATAAGGACATCAGGGTTTGATTGTGGAGGACCAGAGAAATCAAGGAGAACTTTCTAAAGTCGTAGGGGCAACCAGTGCGTTTGTAAGTTTTTTCATTAAGTATTTAACGTCAGCATCCAGTCTAACCGGATGCAGCTGAACAGTACTTTTCACAACTAAAAAGTGTAAAATAAAAACTTCTTTTACAAAAAAAAAAACAAACCGACGTTTTTTGTGATTTTTTAATGACCATATATTGTGCGTAAACCACACATAATGTAGTATCAGACACACCCTCTTTCAGTTCTGTGTTAGTTCTGGCTATATCTATAAATGAATTGAAATCGTTTATTAAACAAGTAGGATCACTAATAACTTTTACACGACATGTTTTTTTTTTAAACTACACGAAGCCGGCATTTTCTAACTGACTACCTCTGAGAAGAAATAGCCAAAACAAACTCAGGGATCCTCGTCTTGTTTCAAGTCCAAACATTAATTTATAATAATTTACGTTATAATTACGCATATTGCTTAGTAACAATGCTTAACAGAGCGAGCAACTCAGTCCCAAGTTTTTTTGTCTTCTAAATAATCTGTGATTTTATAATACCCCTTTTTGCAAAGTTTGGCCTTCATATAGTTTAATACATAATCAGGTCCTTCTCTATTCCCACTGTTGGGACACAGGCCTCCTTTGAGTGAGACACTCAAGAAAAGGAGGCCTGTGTCCCATTGGCCGTAATCCATCATACGGACCCAGTGATGGTTGATGACATATACCTTCTCTCCCTTCAACGCTAACATCTCATCATCATCATCAAAAATCATCACCTCATGAGTCATAATCATCAAGAACCTATCTCAAGCTCCTCCAATTCTATTGCTTTTTTACTTCCCGCATCTAGCCGACTCCTACGGCCTTTGAAAGGTCAAAGTTCTATCTTATTGACGCTTCCAACGCTTCGTCTTTTGGGTGTGGCTTAAATAATTGGTTAGCACTCAAGCTACTCTTACTTATTTGATTCATAGCTCTCCAAGCGCTATTACGCTAACAACTTCATTATTGTAGCATTAGCCGATCCGATCGATGGAAGCAGACTTCGTTAGCCAAAGAAACAAGCTTACGCACTTTGTCACAGTACTAAAATCTGCCTAAGATATTCCAATCTATGTACGGTCAGCTACAGAAGTCGATTGATCATCATCAACCTTTTTATTGTCCCACTGCTGGGCACAGGTCTCCTCTCATACAGAGAAGGATTGAGCGCAATCACCACGCTTGCTCAATGCGGGTTGGCGATTTCAGTCCAGGTTTCCTCAAGATGTTTTCCTTCATATTGTCATCAATCATTGGTGTCCAAGATATACTTAGAAAGTACATATAATTTAGAAAAGTTAAACTTGTACTTGCCAGACCTGGAATCGAACCCGCACACTCATATTTGAGATGCTGGTGTTTTAATCACAGGGCCACTACGACTGCCGATTATATTATACGATTCGATAATGTAGTTTTTGGCATTTTATAATTAAAGCTAAGAGTTAAAGAAGGGAGAGAAATATTCAGAGAGCTGTTCTTTAATTAAATGCCATTTCGGTTTATATTTTCAATAAAATATTTTGCTTAATAATTACGATTTCAGTATCGAAGACAAAAGTGTTTATTTTATTGACTTTTGCTGCTGACTGTAATAAACATAACTCAGTAAGTACGATGGGTGTTTTCAGACCGCGATGATGACGGCACCGATACATCTTTATCGTATCGTCAGTTCGAACGACAACGATATCCGACGATATCAGGAAGATAATTTATCGCTATGACAATAAGTTAGTAGCTTGTCATGCGTTATTGGAATCAGCCGCTCAATATCGGCAACGATACAGTTGACTACATCGACAGAATTTGAAACCGTTTAGTACCGCAACTAAAGCGCACTACACACCGAAGCCGCCGACCCGCTGGCACAACCCGGCGGCTTATGTTGAAGGAAGCATGTCAACAACCTTCGCCCGCGCGTGTTGTCCGTCGACACGTCGTCACGCAAGCGCTCAATTGCCCGGCGATATTTCAGCTGTAGTGACGAGTTAATATTTAAAAGTTTCTGATGTCGAGCCGCCGACATGCAGCCGGCAAAGTTTTACGACTTGCAATGACTGAAGCCGCCAACCTTGCCCGCGGGCAAAATTTTGCCGACATATGCCGCCTGCCTTTGTTGTGTAGTGCGCTTAAACAATAACCGCACCGTCACACTTTAGTTTGACGCTACTGTCGAAAATCATGTATGCTACCAACATAACATCACCAAACTGGTGTTTCCAATTAATAATGCTAGAAATTGACAAAAATTTTCATTGACAAGATATTAAATTGAAAATTATATTACTTCTTCATTATCTATATGCAAACATAAGACAAGACAAAATTAGGGCATTTAATGGTAGTATAAAACCACCAGTACCATAATATCGTGTAGTTATCATGTCGTCCAATCAGAAAGCGGCCATTGTCAGTCGATACCTTTCATTAACTGTGTAATCAGGTAAGCTCCACTAACCTCCAGGGATGGCTCGTCCTCCAATCAATCGATGTTAATAATAAAATAAGCCTCCCTCCCTATTGGCTGTTAGAAACTATCAATTATTAAACCCCTTTACGTACCTTTAGAGTTGTGTTTACATAAATTAAAGTAACTGAAATGTTTAAATTGGTATACATTTTATTCAATAATATTTTATATAATATTTATATAATTTAAAACGTTTTAAAATAATAATATGTAGAAATATACGTTAGTTATTCTTTATACGAAGCCTGAATGTAGTTTGTTCAGAATAAGCAACAGAATCGATTTCAATCATTTTTACACCATGTTATATTTTTTCCCAAATACATTCAGAAACTGTTGCAGTGTGGTTACTAGATGCATGAGATAGGGCCCGCTCCCGCGCACCGCTGCAGGCGTGCGACCATATTTTTGTTGGGACACCTGGTTGTCCAAAACACCACTATAATCCGGACGAAGCGTTTCTCCTCGTATTTTAAACAGCGTACATCAAGGAACCGGACCAATTTGTCAGCGGCAGTGTTTTCGTTTTTTTTAGTTTTTTAAACTATATTTACTTTCAAATTTTTAGTTCGATATACTTTTAAAAAAAATTAAACGAAAACGGTGGCACATTTTACGGTAATGAGCCGCTCACTCGTAGTCCGAAGAGTTAGATACGGACAAACAAACAAGCAAGCAAACATACAAATGAAGCTAATAAGAAGCATGTAATAACGTCACAGTGTTTAGTAAATAGGTGAAATGAGCAGCTTTATTGCAATGTCACCGATATCCAATTTATATAATGGGTAATATTATATACGGTACTGCTCGCCAACTTGAACTTGGCTAAAAAACTACTGCGTGTCTATATAAATAATTACAATAGCCAATTATGTTTGATTTTTTTTTGATAAATTTAAAATAAAATTTCCACAGCATACAGAAAAAATACATATAAAAGCCTAATTAGAATTGATATGTAATGTCTAGTCGGATCACATGTCATTGTCTAGTTTTATTAATGAAAATTAACCTAGAGGTCATCTGCAACACCCCAATAAAAGAAGTAGCAAAACTACCCAAATATAATTAGCACACATTCAAGGATACACAAAACAACTAACCCATGACTTCACACACTCAAGGCTGCCAACCAAACCGTACTAAATCCCACTTAGTAGCCATAATAATAGGTAATCGCCCTCATCTATCCCAATCACAATGAAATTCAATTTTGTCAAACATACTGTCGCCCACAAAACATAATTGAATAGAGATTTGGCATGTTTTCTGTAAGCCATTCTCTGGTAGGTTTTGGGTCAAATAAGTAATTAAATTAAGGGCGACCCTTGGGATTGATGGGTTTAATATTATGCATCTACAGTCTGTCTTTATTAGTGCAGGGTCTCTTTAGCCTTTGTTAGGCAGCTGTTCATAATTACAGGATAGAGATTGAATGAGAACCAGCTTTATATTTCTGACTGACCGACCTTTTGGCCCTTCAAAATTGCCTGTAGTTAGTTTATTTTGAGTTTAAGTTTCGACTTAAGAACTGATGAACTTTTTGGTATATTTATTTTAGATTGTTATTAGGCTACGCTAGGAACTTTTAGAAGTTATAACAGACACACGAGTGACAGCCTTCGTGGCGTAGCGGTAGCGAACGCGGCCGCTGCGCAAGGCGGCGCGGGTTCGATCATCGCGCAGTGCAAATCTTTGTATGATGAATATGAATATTTGCACTGGTCTGGTCGTCACTTCCCTTCGCGCCCCCGCGCCGAGTGGTGTGAAGTTAATACGCTCCTGTTATATTTACGAATATCGTGTTCCGATTATCAGTTCCGGCTGGTGTTTTTCTTTCTAGGTTGTTTAATTTGTGTCTAGTTTTGGTATCGTAAGTTTATTTTTAGTGTTTGTTTTTGTAATTACTGTAAATCAATAAATCTCGGTGAGTACATTTATTTTCTTTTTTGTGAGGGTAACGTAATTTTTTTTTTCTTCTCACTAGTTTTATTTTCTTTTCGTTAAGTTAGGTTTGTTTTCTTGTTTATTAATTAGTTATGTCAACTTACAATGATGACCCGCCTGATCGTGGTGGAGATATTTTCCGTAGAAATAATAAGACACTTAGATCGCCGCCAACGCAAACCTCCGCTAAGCGTCTGTTTTGTGAAATGTCTCCGACCGACAAATTAATAGACGATCGGTCGAAACGTCTACAAACTGCTCCGGATTCTCCCGAAAAGTCCTCGCCTACATTAAATATTTCCAATCGTAGTAACAGTGACAATTATTATGATTTGGTTTCGAAGGCGTCTGTGTACCTGGCCAAAATCAACGAACTGGTTAACGATAACGGTTCTCGTATAAATGTCGCGAATAAATCAGCTATTATGGATATGACTCAACGAGTTACAAGTATCGTGTCTTTGTTAGCCTTAAAATCATCGTGTAACGAAACCAAGCTTGCTAATACCGAGCGCGAATTAGAAATAATTAAATTAAAATCCGGCGTTAAAACCATTAATGAGGACAATAAAATGTCGTACGCAGATTGTTTGAAACTGCGGCTACCTAAAGTTGCCCCCGCTATTGAATCAAGAGTGCCTCTGCCTTGTGTCGTCGCCTATCCGACCCAAGAGCGATCAGCTGACTATGCGTCATCATCCGCCACTAAACAGGCTCTTATGAAGGCGATTAGACCGAGTGACGATGGGTTTCAAATAGTCGGTATTAAAAAAACCGCCAAATCGGGTGTTGTATTGCGTGTAGCGAATGAAAACCAATTGAAAAGGTTAGAATCGGTAGATGCTATAAAGTCTGCGGGTCTTCGCTTAGAAAAACCAAAGGGTCGCCGCCCCCGTCTATTAGTTAAGGACATTCCCGCCTCAATGGAAGACAAAAATTTTTTGCAAGCTATTTACCGCCAAAACATTAAAAATGAGTTGCCAATAAAAGAAGACGATTTCATTAAATCCACCAAAATAGTCCGTAGGCGTTCTACCGATACCGGTCGGAAATGGATAGGCATAGAAATTGAACCTGAGGTACGTAAACATCTTGTGACTACCAAGAATAAATTATTTATTGACTGGGCCACTTGCCGTTTTGTTGATGATATCGAGGTAGTTCGTTGCGCGTATTGTCAACAATTCGGTCATGTTAAAAAGCATTGCGCTAATAAATTACCAACCTGCGCTGTCTGTTCCGAGGCTCACGAAACCAATGTTTGCCCGCATAAGGGCGATTCAAATTTTACCCCGGTTTGCGCGGCGTGTAAACGTTATAAAAAGCCTTTTGAGCATCGTTGCGGATCTGAACAGTGCGGTACCTATAAATTAAAACTCGAACAACTTATCCTACATACTAATTACTAATTAAGATGGATAGGTTAAACATAGGGCAATTAAACCCTCACAACAATAAGGTGGCGACATCAGAGTTAGACAAATTAATTATTGACTACAACTTAGACCTTGTACTCATTCAAGAACAATATTAAAACTCACGTTTACGTCACAGGGTAGTGCAACTGGATTGCAATTTATGTTGCGCGGTCTTCTAACTTTACGGTAACGTCTTTACGTGACCTCATGACGCCACACTGTGCGGTTGCCGAAGTATCATCAGTTTCTTTTAAAGTATTAGTTGTAAGCTGTTACTTTCAATATTCAGATCCTGTTACTCCTCATAAACATAATCTCCGTCATGTCTTGCGGTCACTCGCGGGCTGCAAAGTTATCGTTGGCGCGGATGTCAACGCGTCATCGTCTCTGTGGTATGGCAAGGTTCGGGCCACCGATACCGAACGACGCTGCGCTGTTGAGGATTTCATTGTTGAGATGAACCTATCGATTCATAATACCCCTGATGCACCACCTACTTTCTGCAGCCAAATGGGCGAATCTTGTATTGACGTCACACTTTCAAGTGCCGACGTACGTTTGGATAGGTGGCGTGTCCTACCGGACGCGTCTTGTAGTGATCATCGCCTGATCGTGTACGAATTTGTTCCTGGTTATATTCAGGGTCCGTCTCATATTCCCGGTAATTTCAGATATAGATGTAAAGGAGCGAACTGGGAATTTTTCGGCTCGCTTTTTGCGTGTCACGCCAAAGAATTCACTCGGGACGGGCTGTCAGCCGAAGAAAGTGCTGACATTATGTCAGAAACCTTTACCTACGGTGCTGACATTGCCATTGGTCGCGGATCTATGACCAATATTCGTAGATGTGACTGGTGGAGTGATTATTTAGTTGAACAGCGTAAAAGATATCGCAGAGCGCGTAGACAGTTAAATAAACTCAAGAGCCGAAAGATTACTGGAGATCTTCTTACGTTCGCTTTAAATGCTTTTAGAGTTGCCAAGTCACGCTACAAAGCATCGGTGGAAAAATCTAAGGGTAACTTGTTGCGAAAAATCGTTGATAAACTTGACAGGGAGGGTCCGTGGTCTCCCTTATATCACGAATTTAAAGCTAACAGATCGGTCGACCTTGCATACGTCCAAAACATTAAAGTCAATGATAAGCATACCACAGGCATAGAGGAAACAACAGAAGTGCTAATTAATTCACTTATCCCTGATGATTCACCGGCTAACGATAGCGACTACCACCAACAGATTCGAGCGTGGGCTCCTGTGCCACCTGAATCACCAATGTCGGACGTACCATCTAATGACGAATTTATAAATATTGTTAGAAAACTACCGGTCAACAAATCATCAGGTGAAGATAAAATATCTAATAGGATGATTAAAGAAGCCTGTAAAACAGCGGGTGATGCCATCTTAACTGTATACAACCGATGCATTGCTGAAGGCGTTTTTCCTCGTAAATGGCGACGCGGTTTCATACGAATAATACCAAAGTGTGGTGACAAACCACCGGATGGTCCGAAGTCATATCGTCCTATCACACTTATCCACCATCTTTGGGTAAACTTCTTGAGCGCCTCATCGTTCCACGTTTACTACCGAACGGTCCAAAATTCCATAATAATCAATATGGCTTCACCATAGGTAAATCTACAGTCGACGCGGCGCTTTCTGTCAGAAGAACCGTTAACCAATCCGAAAACAAGTACGTAATTGGGATCTTCCTGGATATTTCTGGGGCTTTTGATAACGCCTGGTGGCCTATGCTGTTGTTAAAATTAAAAACCCGCGGTTGCTATAGAAACATATATAATCTCGTTTACTCTTACTTTATAAACGGTTCCGCGGTACTTAAGCTCGGTCATTTTTCTAGTACTAAAACACTAACCATGGGATGTCCTCAGGGTTCAGTTGTCGGTCCTTATTTATGGAATTTGGGTTTTGATGACTTCCTCGCGATCCCGCTTCCTTGCGGCTGTTCACTTACTGGTTACGCGGACGATGGCCTACTGCTCATTCAGTCAAGTACCCAAGCTGGACTTGAGAACTTGGCCAATACTTGCCTAAATTTAATATCTCAGTGGGGTGATCGTAACCGCCTAGCGTTTGCGCCACATAAAACCTATCATTAAATTTAACAACATTGCCTACTATTAAATTTAACAACGTTCCCATTAAAAAACAGCAATCCGTATGCTACCATGGTATGATCTTAGAAAGGAATTTTTCACTGTATTCTTTTAAACTTGTTCCTTCCTCTTTGTGTCAGTGTTTTACATCGAACTGTGAATTTGAACAGTCCGCACATCACATCTTGTGGGAGTGTGTTCTTTGGCAGAATGAACGCAATATTATGTTGGATAGTGTACAAGTTACATCCGGAGTCGTTTATTATACGGACCTTGTATAAAAATAGAACCAATTTCCGTGCGTTCAGGCGCTTTTGCCATACCTATTATTGGAATCAATTGTAACAGCTAATACCTACTTAGGACCCATTAACTTAATCAAATTTTATTCCGTGGTGTTTGGCAATCTGGGCTTCTCCCAGTTGCAATAATGTCCCTTTGTGCCGATCGGCCTAGTTCTGTTCTGTCTCCTGCTTGTTATGGAGGGAAGTGGAAAAAATATCTTTTGTTCTTACTCCTCCGCTATTCTTTTCTGATTAATTTCGTTGCGGGACCCAAGACAGTTGAATCGTTTCTCCGGAACTCGTCGAGCTTCATTGCTCGGCGTTTTTCTGGCGGTCGCCACTGTTGATTCTGGCTTTCAGGAGTTGCAGTGGTTGGGAAAAGTGTGGCGGGTTTTTTGGTCTGGTCGTGCCTCGGAAAGCACGTTAAGCCGTTGGTCCCGGTTACCATACGAACATCTAGTGGCAGTCGTTACGGTTTGTTGGAGCCCTCAAAGTACAACAATTGGTCTAACTGTAATGCTTCGATATCGCCTTCAGGTTGTGGAGGTCACATGGCAGTCGCTTCACGGAAAATGTTGAAGTTTCGCCAAAATCAGCAATTGGACTGGTAAAGCGGACCCCAGACTCCAAAGCTTCGGATGGGATATAACGAGTGTGAAGTTTCTACCCAATCATTGTATTTTTTTTTTTATATTTATAAACTAGCGCTTGACCGCAATCCCGCCTGATGGTAAGCAGTGATGCGATCGTTGATGGTAAAGCGCGCTAGTTTATTAAGAACCTATTCACTCAGATTGAGCGAATAGGAAGGAAGACGGCAGTTGAGCGAGGTGATGCAATGTTATCCAATGCAATCCCGGCGCCGGAATCACATATCGTGGTCAGTGGGGCCCGGATAGCTGTCGAGTTCACCATGAAGTACCTGGGATTGGTGCTCGACAGCCGGTGGGATTTCGGACCCCACTTCCGGCGACTGGCGCCCAAGCTGATGAGTGCAGCGGGCGCACTATCAACGTTGCTTCCCAACATGGGGGGCCCGAGCGCCGCCTGTAGGCGGTTGTACGTGGGAATCGTGCGGTCCATGGCCCTGTATGGGGCCCCTGTGTGGGCGATGGACCTGACGGCCGGAACACTCGCCATTCTGCGCAAGCCGCAGAGGGCGATGGCCGTCAGGGTCGTCCGCGGGTATCGCACGATATCCTACGAGGCGGCTTGCGTCCTGGCCGGATCCCCGCCCTGAGACCTAGAGGCGAAAGTACTCGCGTCATTGTACCGATGGCGCGAGGAAGAACGGACACGGGGCTCCAGTCCGGTGCAGCGGCAGATAGAGCTGCGCCGAGAGGAGCTCCGTCAGGTCCTGGTGGCGGACTGGCGGCAGAGGCTTATGCGCTCTACCGCCGGCCTCGCTACCGTCGAGGCGATCCGGCCAGTACTCGACGACTGGCTCGGGAGGAGGCACGGCTCCCTGTCGTTCAGGGTGACGCAGGTACTGTCGGGGCATGGCTGCTTCGGCAAGTACCTGCGTCGCTTAGGCAGGGAGCCGGACGCTCGGTGCCACCACTGCGTCCAATGCGGGGAGGACACGGCGCAGCACACGCTCTCCGAGTGTGTAGCTTGGGAGGAGCAGCGCCGTGTCCTCACAAATGAAGTAGGAGGCGACCTGACGCTGCCGGCAGTAGTGCGGAGGATGGTCGGCAGCTCAGAGTCGTGGGACGCGGTGGTGTCCTTCTGCGAAGACGTGATGTCGCAGAAGGAAGCTGCGGAACGGGAGAGGGAGATATCAACTCCCTTCCCGGGCCGCAGAAGACGCACCGGGCGCCGAGGAAGGGCGGATAACGCCCTCTTCCGCCCCCCATGATTGGGTCCAGGGGCGAGGGACATGGGGAAGTCCCCGCCCCCCATTGATGGACCCCGAGGCGGAGGCGCGCGCGAGTGTCGGCGCGCGCCTTTGAGGCGATGCACGGGGTAGTTTAACACCCCACTACCCCGTGCAGGAGACGAGGCCCGGACAGACCGGGCCAGCACGAGGATGTGGGGCCGTGGAAGAATTTAGACTCCCGCGGCCCCACGCGCGCTCGTGATAGAAGACACACCGGGGTGGTTTTAGTCAGTAAAAGTCTGACATACCCCGTCGCCCACCCCAGGGCGGCGGGCATCCTATGAGGATTTCCACCCCGGCAAAAAAAAAAAAAAAAGGTGATGCAATGTTAAACCCAACAACACGACCAACGATGCTGCGCCAAAGGGAGATTGATCTGAAGACCCTCCACGACCAAACTCCCAACACAACAACATTAGGCGCATTGTACCCGGCACACATTGCAACACAACTGCTCAGACCCGTTCTCCGTACGGCTTCACCAGACATAATGCCAGAACAGGACAAATCGCTTGGCGGCAAGGCTTTTTCTGGTGGGTGGTAACTTCTGCCGGCAGCCGATGTTATGGCCTACCACCGACATCGCCCGCCCGCAATTATACATCACTTTCATTTAACGTACTTTTCCACTTATTTTCTTTTTGGCTTTGTAGCGATCAAAGACTGCTTTACTGCTTATCATCAGGCGGGAATATGGCCAAGCATTTATAATTGTAAAAAAACCTTTCATAAATTATCATACGCTTACGAAAGTTTTTTTCTACTTTTATTTCGATTTCCACTCGAACTCCTTTTCATTTCAGCTCCCAAAATTTAACTACACTTAATCTAAGGGCGTTACCACACTGATCGAGCGATCGTCGATTGATGCCATTGATCGATGGTAGAATGGATTAGTCAACGTCGATCGATAGTTTCTACCATACTAATCGATCGATAGCCGACAGATGCCATCGATCGATGGTAGAATAGATTTGTCGACATCGATCGTTAGATACTAGACCAATCGAATGATTGTCGATCGATGATCGATCGATGGTAAATGGATAATTCGACGTTTGCGTCTCCGTAACAATAGTACGAGCAACATCGTACTGGCCAACAACAATGCGTCCTCTTGTGAATACATTTCGAAAGAAACTGGTGGGATATAGCCGGGGTCAATCGATCTAAGTCGACTAATGCCGTCGACTGATGCCATCTACCGGCAATCGATCGATTGGTTAGTCGATCGGTCTCCTTCGATCAATTAAAACTACCACACCGATCGATTAACGTCGACCGATATCGATCGATGGCATCGATTGACTATCAATCGATTGGTGTTGTAACACCCTAACGCACTTTTTTTGCACAAATGCGTTAGATAAAGAGTAGTTAAATTTCAGGAGTAGAGTAAAGGAGAAATAAGTTTTTTTTTTTTTTACAAAACAAAGCCCCCAATATTATAAGACGGTTATTATAACACAATCAACCCGTAAAAAAAAAATTCTCCAAGAAAATAAAGCGACCTTTATGTTAGCCACGATTCCTAGGCTTACATCAATACATACCCTAGGGGCAGCCACGAATTTCAACGTTCGTTACACAAAAGACAAGAAAGGTACAATAAGGGTGACACAAAAATAACGTCGGCAGTACTAATTGTTCGGAGACCAAGGGACTGGCCGCCGGTGGAGCGGCAAATTGTATTAGGCTCACAATAATGGCTAGTAACGCCATATTATATGTGGTTGGTGGAAACTGGGACGTGTATATTAATTTTAACAGTATCTACACTTCATTTATTATATCAGTAGAAAAAAAACCGTAATAACGATGTTTCCTGGTTAAAAAAAATGATTCTATTTAGCCCGTCATTCGGATTATAGAAAAATATTGGATACGTATATTTTGTTTTATCAAATCATTAAAAATTGACAAATATAAAAGGCATCAATCAAAGATCAGGAGTGGTGGCTGGTGACGTCACACGAGTTTTCAACGCACTGTGTCGTCTTCATTTTTTGTTTATATGAAAAAAGAAAAAATACGTGTTTAGTATTTTTTGGAAATCTGCCTGACGGACTAATTAGTTTTTTAGTCAAATAACCTATTATTCTTTTGTTATTTTAATACAAACGTTTAAATTTAATTTATTCTTGTGATCGGTTGAAAAAATTACATATTATTTTAAAATTCAGCTCAATTTAACAACACTATAAAATAAAATGGCAGTCGTGATGGCCTAGTGGTTAAAACACCAGCCTCTGAGTAATTACGAGTATTACGAGTATTATGAGTAATTTATACTGGCTGATATAACAGACACAAATAATATGACATTTGATGTATCATCTTTATCAACCTTTTTTATCGTCCCACTGCTGGGCATAGGTCTCCTCTCATGTAGAGAAGGATTGAGCGTAATCACCACGCTTGCTCGATGCGGGTTGGCGATTTCAGACTTAAAGTCCAGGTTTCCTCAAGAATTTCCTTCACCTTACATAATCACTCATGTCCATACATAATCTTGGTCAATCCAAATGAGTACCATCTACGAGAATATCAGAGATGGTGCTTAGAGGTTTTCTTCTAAACACCAAATTCAAATTATTAATTCAAAATAATCTGTATAGGTCTTAACCCAGACAGATTAATTTGAGAGATCCCGCCCAGTCACTGCACGCATTTGCTAGTTATCACGTAACTCATCTCAGTCAAAGAGTTCAACGATGCGACAAAAAGAAAGGATGAATGGTAAGGCCGCATAAAGTACTGAAACTGCCAGATTATCATTTAGACCAACCGATATTTGTGTGATATATTCAGGGTCTCTTCACTATCCATTTAGACTCCTCATAAGTAGGTCATGACTCTAATTTATCGGTGGGTTGTGTGACGGTGTAACAGTACAATTAATGTATAATTTATTCAGTGTGTTATACCACTTACAACTGACTGTACACAGCTTGTGTCCAGTTTTACAGAAATAATATTTTCCTTGTGTGCAAGGCTTTTTTTTAATCATCATTTCAGTCGAAAGACGTCTACTGCTGGACATAGGCCTCCCCTAAGGATATACACGACGACCGGTCCTGCGCCTCCCGTATCCAGCGGTTTCCCATGACCTTTACTAGGTCGGTCCACCTTGTCGGGGGCCTACCCACGCTGCGTCTTCCGATGCGTGGTCGCCACTCCAGAACCCGTCGACCCCATCGGGCATCGGTCTTACGGGCAATTTGCCCGGCCCACTGCCACTTTATTGTTGCAATTCTTTGATGATCTTTCAAAACGATATGTCAAATAGAAAAGAAATTGTCAATTTTGCTAATAGACAAATGTTATTACTCAATTAGCGAGTTTCTGTCAGATGAGAATTTAGATTGATAATGTGACATCTCTGTATTACTGACTTGTAGATCTGAACTGTACCTATTGACCATAAACCGGACATATTTTTTGACTTGATGTAATGAATTGTGTTGTTTTAATTTCATTTGACTTGTAATTTATATTTATTTGACTTGACAGTGTGTATTTATAATATGTAAAATGAGATGGTCTATTGTTATTGGATATTCATTAATTTTTGCTTTTGTTTGCATGCCTTAGTTAAGGTAGTCAGTATAAGGATCTTCTAAAAACTTAATATCTGTATTTTGTACCTACTTTCTACGCAAATAAAGAACTATTCTATTCTATTCTAATAAAAACACTAAAAAATCGACCAGATTCATGTTGAATTCACACGAAGAGTTCACCAATAGGGATTTCCATGAAAGGACCACACGCAGGTGGTCAAATTACACACGAAAACATGCTTTTACCAAAAACGCTGAAAAAAATGTTTATTTTATGCAGAATCCATACGTTTGTTTACTTTATTTTGTTGTAAATGCGACAATAAAAATAAACAGTCTATAAAAATTTCAATGGTCTAATATTATATAGTTCGGATCCCTTACACTAAACACACACCCTTACACTAAACTCAATTCATCATCATTCTGAATAGGGAAAAATAATCAACCGATAACCCGAATACCATTGTGAAAGACGAAAATAAACTTCAAAGACTGTCCCTTACAAACAAATTCACTCAATTGGAAAAACGTTAGGAATGAGTGGATTATAATTTAAATATGACCAATGTGTTAATAAAGTACAAATAATAGGGATGTATCAATGGTATGAAAATCAAAAAAAAAAAAAATTGTCTGTCTTATAGATAATAAAAAAAATGAAGACCTGTATTTTTTATTTTGTCATAATTGCCATAAAATACTGAGATATAGCGTATTAAAATGGCTGATTGGCGACCCAGATTTAACTCGAAACGGTCACCAAATCCTAGGGAAGGCGTAGAATAGCCAGCCTTTCGGTCTTCTATAGGATGCAGTCTGGTGCAAGGGAATTGCATGATTTAATTCCCCCATCTCCGTTCCACCATTGGACGACGCGCCGTACGCCACTACGATCCGGACGAAGCGTTTCGCTTCTTCTTTTATACCGCATACATCGAGGGACTGGAACATTTTGCCGGTGGCGGTGTATCCATCACATTAAATTTTGAGTGTCTTCAAGGCTAGAGTGAGTAGGCTCTTAATAAACTAGCGCGCTTTAGCATGAACGATCGCATCTCTGCTTACTATCAGGTTGAACTGCGGTCTATTCTAGTCTAGTTTATAATTTATAAAAAAATAGCTATATAGGCATTTCTGAATGATGGCATGTGTGACATACATAGATGCAATGTGCCTACATGCCCTTTTTACATTCTACGTTTTTCTTACAGTGAAAAACTATGGTTTATTCACCGTATTGGAGCCGAAGCCAAATCTTGTGGACATACTCGTTTTTTTATGACGTGGCTTAGAAGCCGTATGTAGGCACGTTGGTTAGTGCTCTATGGATTACTAATAACCTTCTTGACGCGGTTTATACACCGTACCGTAAAAAACCACGCCGTGTATAAAGGACAGAAATACTAACATCAAATGGTTGTTATAACAGAAGGATAAGGAAATAATAGAAAAGATCTCTTTAATAACAGGCTCTTTACAATCTTTTTTGTGTAGTTTTCCTAATGAATTTTCAATAGTTTTATTTTCCAAGTCCCATTGTTTTTGTTTGGAGACGTGCCAAATGGGCTCACTAGTACTCCTTTGAGGATTGATGTCTTGATGCTGGGCACAAACTTGAGTGAATTATGTTTATTTTCTTACGATTGTGAAAGTATTAAGTAGATTTAGATGGACGGTCTTAGGATAAGCTGAGTGATTATTTTTTTGAAAACTTGTTAGACAATAATTCTTCTGAATACTAGCAGAATATATAAGTGGTAATGTGATTTACATTATAAATTCAAACTTAATTATAACCTAACATCACACTTCATACTTGAAGAAAACATGTAAATGTATTATTGTATAGCAGTTGTCTACGCGGACGCATTGCTCACTCAAGTAGGAGAGGGACAGATGTCGAACACTGCCGAACGCGGGAGCCGATTGTGCCTCTTTGTCCCTCGTATCGCGCTCTCGCTTACTCTTCAAACATTAAATGGAATGGGGTAACGCCGCATGAGTCATGTTTTTTCGTGCGTGCAGCCGACTCCATCAAATTATAAGACGTTGTCACGTCAAAAAATCGCTAATTATGATAAAAGTAGACAATAAAAACATGCAAATCATATTGTCGATGAAAAACAGAAATACGAACCCTATTTTAAAAATCCATGAACTTGAAAGTCTTAAAATCAAACAGTTGTTTGTTACCAACGGAGCGGAATAATTGTAGGACTTAAAATAAATTACATGCTTGTTAGGTTAAAAGGCTTTTCGAGACTCGCAGCTGAAGACGAAAGTTTCTGAATTACCATATTTATTTTCCTAACAAATTAATTCAGCTGATGTTGAAAAATGAGGGAAATACCGAGATTTAAGTAAGTTCAAACTTATCATCCTGAGTTCAACTAAACCTACGATAAAGGAAATGAGACAAAACACGCTTTTGTGAACATTTAATTACTTGCTTCTCTTTCGGTTGCGGTTGTATTGTGTATTTTGTTTATAAATAATAAACTAGTGTGATGCAATCGTTGATAATAAAGCGCGCTAGTTTATTAAAAGCCTTTTCACTCTAGCCTTGTTTTGAGCTAAATCTGGGACGCCAATTAGCCTTTTTGCACGCCTGTCCACAGAATCCAAAATAGCCAGGAGGCATTTTGTAGCACCAGCCCAAATGTGGCTGCAATACTCCACACATGAACTGACCTGTGCTTTGTATAACATTAGAAGATGTCCTGCTGTGTAGTACCGCCGAACCTTTGCGAGATCGTAAATCAGGTGGCAGTTCAGCCATCACCAGCCTGGCTTTTTTTTCAATGATGTCGACTTCCAGTCTAACTGGATCAACTGAATACAAGTATTTTACAAGCAACGGCTGCCTATCATACTGGTGAAGGCCGCGGGAAACCGCTGGATGCGGGAGGCACAGGACCGGTTGACGTGGAGATCCTTGGGGGAGGCTTATGTCTAGCAATGGACGTCTTTCGGTTGAAATGATGATGATGAATGATGACAGCCTATTTGACCTCCACAACCCAATTACTGCGGTATACTAGCGTCCCTCATCTCTCTCGTATTTGGAATTTTTGGAATCGTATCTGTAGTTTCCAAGAATTACCCTCTAAATTCTATTGCCCTTAGTTATTTGAAGTCGGCGCAACACACTCAAATATGTCTTTTTCGTCCATAGCTATTTATAAGTCGTTATTTCGGGAGTCATCCTCTTTCTAACCACACAGATCATCCATCATTTATTTGATCTTCGCCTTCTCTAATAGTCATCAACAATCCTACAAAACTATCTATTCACTTATCCTTAATTCTCCATAACACATACCCATACCATGGTAACCAATTAGAACATAACTTTTTAGTTTCCACTTTCAGACATTCTTTTATGGAGTACATAAAAGAATGTCACGACCACCAATATATTAACAGTTAGCAACATTCAATTGGATTATAATTTTCGTGAAATAAAGAATGAAACGTGGGTTGCCAGGCTGTGCAGATGCAGAGAATTTCGTTTGAAGTCTAAAATAATGTTGCGTTATATTTGCAAAAAGTTTAAACAAATTTAAGAATATAGAAAAATAACTTTAAATTGTAGGATCACCACACAACCATCAAAATTATTTTGATGACAGTTAAGCTAATTTCAGAAAGACTAGCCACCATTGTGAATTTTAATAAAATGTCTGAATTTTTAGCGTAAGCTGATTGCCATATTATGTAGGAATTAAAGTAATTTTTTCAATAAACTCGTTTTATGTCACAAATTCAGATAACCTACAAACACGCCTGTTAACCATCCCCGCGCTCAAATGTGCTCTAAATAAGCTTACACAAGTAACGTACTGGACTTATAGCGAGCATCGCAGGGTTGAAATGTGTTTGCACAGTATTTCGGGCAAATGTTCAACATTCTACAACATGCGAGGTGAGGCAATTAAAAGACGAAGAGGTTACGCGATGTGTTTAGAACTTAAATGCGTGATTCAAATGGTTGGATGTGTGTTCAGTTTGTCATACATAATCAGCCTACAAGCTCCTGGGAAATAGGCCTCTTGTAGGTGTGTGGAATTGGGCCGTAATCTACTACGCTGGCCCAGTGCAGGTTTGGTAGATGTCAGATAGCTTTGAAATGTTGGCTCTAGAACATATGACTTCCCTTCAATCCCTTCAATTTGGTAGTTATCCGAACTAGCAAAAAATACTCTAACAACAATCTCAAGACTGTTTTATTGCTCTTATATCACTCCTATATCATGATATAAGTATGCATTTTGGCAATATTATAAGCATATTTAGTTTTATATCATTCTAATATCAGAATAGAATAGAATACTCTTTATTATGTACACCATATATATTATAGAACATAAATAAAAATATTTTACAAAGGGTGACACAATGGGCGGTCTTATCGCTAAGAGCGATCTTTTACAGACAACCTTTGGATGGAATTCTAAGAGGTAGGATAAAGAAATAGTGTAGGTAATTTAATTTAATTGAATGCTCTTTGATCTTATTGAGATCTAGTTAAAATTAATTTAAGGCGACTTACGCTAATATGGCTTTTACGTAAGTATCTTATAAGCCTGCATAGACTTATATAGGTCTAAGGTTAAATTTTTTGAGAATTTTACTTCAGATCCAAAGTTCGTGAGTGTTAGATTGGTTTAAAACGAAAATAAGTTGCGTGAAATTGTAATATTTATTATAACTTCACGCAACTTAAAAATAATTTTAAGGTAAGTAATCTAAAAATAAGATAAAAAAATAATTATTCGTTAGTTTATATTGATAGTATCGCCATTAGTATAGCTGCATTTTACAAGCGCACTATTAGAGTAATATAAGATCGTTTACTCTTATTTTAACATTCGATATACTAAAGATTTATTCCAAGGTGATAACTCCATATTGTTCAAAAAGTCAATCTAAGATCAAATGCTCTTCTTATATGGGTCTTGTCTTTTGAATTGTAAATATGTTGATCCAAAATCACTCTAACATCACACTTATCCAGTGCTATCAATCTTATATTAGTTTCAAATAAGATTAGAAATGCACGTACTCACAGTACTCTTATGCTATGTGATATTAGTCTGATCTCTTACAATAGCATTTAGCAAGTCTAATATAAAATCAAATGATCTTAGAAAATACCAATATAAGAGTTTTTCTCAAGTGCTAGTCTTATTAAATGCTTTTATATGCATAATTATATGAGATTCGATTATTATGAGACTGAGCGTTCTTGAGGCCATAATGACTTGTGTAAGAGTAATATAGGATCGATGGTATGTTCTAAAACAAATATAAGAGCGTTTTAAGCCTACCGCTCTTAAAAAGTGCGAGTTCTGAGACTGTTTT
Organism: Sesamia inferens; assembly: GCA_037179545.1. Classification (NCBI taxonomy): domain Eukaryota; kingdom Metazoa; phylum Arthropoda; class Insecta; order Lepidoptera; family Noctuidae; genus Sesamia; species Sesamia inferens. The sequence continues at coordinate 26,272,213 of CM073933.1, read as the reverse complement.
GCTAGTTGGGATATGCTTAGGTGACTAGCGCAGTATAAAATAGATTAATTTTAGGCCTTAGTTTAAGAAGTAAAGAAAACCCGTCCGAGCCAGCCTTTCGGTGTTCTATAGGATACATTCTGGGGAGTGTGCGAGGGTATTGCACGATTTAATTCCCCCATCTCCGTTCCACCATCGGACGACCCGTCGTACGGCGAGTTTCCACCCTTATGTTGTTAACACCTCTACGATCCGGACGAAGCGTTTCGCCTCGTCCTTTATACCGCGTACATCGAGGGACTACAATTTGAGTGTCTTCAAGGCTAGAGTGAATAGGCTCTTAATAAACTAGTGCGCTTTACCATCAACGATTGCGTCACTGCTTACCATCAGGCGGGATTGTGGTCAAGCGCTGGTTTATATTTTAATAATAAAAAAAAAAACACATGACCAAATAAAATATGAAATTTTACATAATCATCAAAGTAACAATAGTAATGAATTTTGAAATAATATTTTTTTCCACGAATTAATTCAACTTCCCCAAAAATTGGTATTTTAAAAAAGTGACAACACCGTTTTTGACGGTATTATTATGAACGATGCCACCGCATGCCGCGTGCTCTGCCCCCCTTCGCCCGCGAATGTATTGCCTGCTGCACATGTATTAAGTCACCTGTTTTTGCGAAATGATATTTATTTATAGCGAGATTTTTTTAAGTTTAGCCCGATTTTGTAGGCATTAGTAGAATCAGTTATGGCGGTACCTAACAGTACCTTCACGGATCGGATAGGATTTTGTTTACATGTTGTATAATTTGAACTACAAATTATCGCTTTATGCCTGTCTCCATCTGTCAGGATTTTACTTTTAGTTATACAACTAAGGTCCTTACTACTAATAAAAATAAAGCTGAATATTCAATATCCATAAACATGTTGATTCAATCGTCGTATCTCGTAGACGTTTCGTAGCACGTACTACGTACGTAGCATTCCGCGTAGCTGTGTAGCCTTGTCGTCACGTCACCGTAGCGTGCAGTGCAAGTAAATATGGTGCATAATCAACATGCTTACTTCACTTGAAATGCAATAACCTCGTGTACCTCATGAACTTTTATTTGGTAGTAAAAAACACAGGTCCGTTCGTGTGCAGAGTACTACAGCTACATTTGGGATGATGCTGCAAAATGCCATCCCCATGCTTACATTGTTGACACTACTACGATTCGGACAAAACGTTTCGCCTCGTCTTTTATACCGCGTACATCGAGAGACTGGAACAATTTGCCTGCAGCGGTGTTTCCGTCTGACTACAATTTAAGTGCATTCAAGGCCAGAGTGAATAGGCTCTCAATAAAATAGCGCGCTTTACCAAAAAATTTTTAGAAAAAAAAATATATCCCCCGCTCTGGGCGGTAAGAAAGGGCGTGTCAGACTTTTACTGACTAAAGCCCAAGTCACGGTTTCTCTTTCAAAACTCCGCAGCTCTGGCAGGCACTGGTCCTACTGAACCGGATTATATTGTGCTGAAATCTATGTGGCATGCACGTGTGTAACACAAATCAACCCTATCTCCCTACCTCTTACTACTTAGTTGGCTTAATATATCTTGACCTGCTTCTATATGGGCACTAAACTTATTATTAACACCTTTTAATAATAATAATAAACACTTCAATAATAATTGGCCACCGTTGACGCAGTGGTTAAGTGATTGACTACTACGTCGCGTGTCGCGGGTTCATTTCTGTACGGAATAAATAAGTATTTGTACGACCTACAAGTACTTGAGTCTGGCTGCCAGGTCTGACTGTTTGTTTATGTGAATTTAAATGTTTGTAAGCGCAGCCACAATACAGGAGAAATTCCTGGACTGAAGCGAAATTTTCTAAAAAAAGAGAAAGAGAAAATTAAAACACAATATAATACCTAGGTGTACAAATAAGGTTCCGCCGTTTTGTAAACATTTTGAGGAGCACTATCACTTAGGAGAATAATTTTGTCATGTCTTTTTTTTTAATAATTATAAACTAGCGCTTGACCGCAATCTGATCAGTGATGCGATCGTTAATGGAAAAGCGTGCTAGTTTATTAAGAGTCTATTCACTCAGAAAAACTGAGCGAATAGGAAGGAAGACGGCAGTTCAGCGAGCTGATCCAATGTTAAACCCAACAACACGACCATCGATGTTGCGCCAAAGGGAGATTGATCTGAAGACCCTCCATGACCAATCTCCCAACACAACAACATTAGGCGCATCGGACCCGGCACATATCGCAACACAACTGCTCAGACCCGTCCTCTGTACGGCTTCACCAGACGTCATGCCGGAACACGACAAATCGCTTGGCGGCAAGCCTTTGTGCTTTGGGTGATAACTTCTACCGGCGGCCGATGTTATGGCCTACCACCGAGGAAAAATATCTGGAACAGTAATGGGCGCGTTTTTCCTCTTCCTCCAATAATGCTTCCAATTCCATGTCTTCGTACGATTTCGGTCTTAAACTACATTCGCTGTCTTTACAGTTTCTAAACTTTTGAAACGACTCGCTAAAACTCCCACTTAAAGCAGCTTCACCATAAGCTTCTACAAGCAATCGATGGGCCTCAGCAACAGATTTTTTCAAATTAAAGAAGTAACAAAAGTTCCCACAAATGACGCTTATTCGGCACAAAACTTATCATTTTTGCACAAAAATAAATATGTGATACTGATTGACTCTGTGTCACTAGTACTCTAAGTGTATGTTATTCCCAGATGTCAGAACTTACGATATCACATTTTACATCTGACAGAGTCAACCTTTTAGTGAGGACATCCTTGTACACCTAATACATTACAAGTGACCACAAAATGCTATTTTTGAGAGAAAATACACTATCCATTTTAGCACACCTTCTTTTACCCTATTTACTTATTAAAGCCACGGTCTCTAATTGCACAAAAGCAGAGGTAAAATTCTACACCAACGACAATGTATTATAAGGAAACAAAAATCTCAAGGCGACCATCCAGTGTTGGTTTACTAAAATTAAGTAGGACCTAAGTAACCAGCAAAAACTGGTTTAATCTGCTCCTAACCAAACAATACCGGAATGGAGGGAAATGGCCGTTTGTGGAATTATAAAGCGAATGCACACAGCTCGGAACCAAATAGACTCAAACAGATACCAATAAATGTTGCTTTAATAAAAGTTTGGTTCTTTTTAGTGTGCCGTAACGAGGAAATGTGCACGATTCTCTGTTTGGGTTGTTTCTGAAGTTAATTTGTTTCTGCTGTTGTAATTTACCAGTTTTTGAATTAATATAGAATGTATTGAAATTGTCTTAGAAATAGTTGTAATGTACATACTAACATTTATTTCCATTTATTCCTACAGGTCAAAATAAGCATTATATCACTGTTAGGCGCTATTCTGATAATCTTTCATGATACCACGACTTCCATGAGACATTACTTAACGCTAATTTTCGACGACTTAGTAAAATCTCCATGTTGGGAACTCTCCTAACAAAATGGCTTCGTTATGAATTTCCAGTGGTCAAGGACTGACACTCCACTCCTTATTAATAAATGTTCAAATTGAGTAGTACTTTTTTAGAAAATCATTATTTTGTACTAAGACAAAATCTAAAATCGTTAAATAAAAATTCCATTACGAGTCGACTGACCGAATCGATCGATTATTATGAACTAGCAGCCGCCAGCGACTTCGTTCCCGTGGAGTTAGTTCTGTAGGTGAAAGCTAAAGGACCTTAAGTCCATTTTTTGTCATTTTTTTAAGATTCTTATTCAGTATACCCATACTAATTAACTGGTAAAAGACATTAAGTCCTACAGACACTAATTCATTAAACAACATTTAAGCTAGCTTAGCCTTAGCCCTAAGCGTAAAAAACTAAACGATCTTATGATCACTTAATATTGTTCACTATTTTAAACAATACATCTATGCCTCCTCTCGCACCTCCCACATGTGGGCGAGGGCTTTGGTCTTCAGATCCCATGGCGGCAATCTGGCAAGTAGGCTCGCCGTCTTAGTGGAGCTCGTGAGGTGTCCCCGGACCAGCCCAACGGCCATGACCCTCTGCTCTACCTCTGCTCTCGGGGTCAGGTGTCGGGCTGGTCACTTCCTCAGGGAACGCGCCCACACCAGTGCCCCGTAAAGGTACATGCACCGCGCGGCCCCCGCGTAGTGACTTCGGAAGGAGGCGTTTGGTCCCCCTAGTTTGGAGAGGAACCGCATTAGGGCAGCCCCAGCCCGTTCCAGTCTGACAGCCGACAGGAGAAATCACTATTTGGTCCGATAATTATGCAGGACAGAATAGAAACATATGTACATATCATCATATTGTGCTACTTGCGGTTATTAGTTAAAATACCAAACTTACAATGTAATAACGACGACCTGTCGTACGGCGAGTTTCTACCCTTACGTTGTTAACACCGTACATATACGGCGTATATTGAGGGACTGGAACTATTTGCCAGCGGCGGTGTTTCCGTCGTACTACAATTTGTGTGTCTTCAAAGCTAGAGTGAATAGGCTCTTAAGAAACTAGCGCGCTTTACCATCAACGATTGTATCACTACTTACCATCAGGCGGGATTGCGTTCAAGCACTAGCTTTTAATTAAAAAAAAAAAACTGTATGAAGGGTCATATGGAGGTGTACATTCTATTATTGAACGAAAAAAAGGCATCTCCTATTTTCCATAACAACCCCATGGAGTTGGCAGCAATTCATACGATCCTGTTCCTCCGATTAGTGCATACAGCCTCAAGGAACAATATTTGTCAAAAAAATATCACAATTGCTTAGCTTAATAAAACTTCATAATCATACTTTTTATTCTACAACGATACACTATTTACTTTTTACACAAGATCGATATTAATGTCTAATTTCGGGTATGGACATCTTTAATGAGCTCTACTGAATAATTAACAAAATGTGACTTAAGGTCCTTTAACTTTCACCTACAGAGTTATGCTCCGCTCCTATTAGTCGCAGCATGATGTTATATTCAAATCGGACCATTACTTTCTGAGATTATTGCGTTCAAACAAACGAAACTCTTCAGCTTTGTATATTAGCATAGATTTAGCAGATTACGAAATTATTAGCTCAATAACAATGGAATCGTGTTGGAATCATAAATTAGTAAAAATTGCAGACTAAGGCCCCTGTATTTTACATGAAGCGAGTGGCTGTCAGCCCTCAACAACCCAGTAACTGGGTTGCAGCACTGACGTCGTTGGTAAGACTAGTGGACTACCGTTTTTTAAATTTAAAAATAACAGGGAAGTAATAACTTACGTTGTACTATTATAAGGAACGCATTATCATACTATACAATATGTAAATAAAACCTTGTCCGGTCCGTGAAGGAATTGTCAGATATTGAGAACTGATTCTACTAATGCCTACAAAGCCGGACTAAACTTAAAAAACAAAATATAATGTCGCAAAAAGAGGTAACTCAATACATGTGCGGTAGGCAATACATGCGGGCGAAGGGGGGCAGGCACGCGGCCGCATCGCTATTCTCTCATAATAAGACCGTCAAAAATGGTGTTGTGGCTTTTTAAAAACTTACCAAATTTTGGGGAAGTTGGTTTAATTCGCGGAAAAAAAAGAAGAGTATTTCAAAATTGATTAGTATTGTTACTATGATGATTATGTAAAATTTCATATTTTATTTGGTCATGTGTTTAACAAACCTTTATTATCCTTATGGGTCGGGCGGGGTTTTCTTAACATAATTGTGTGATATGAGGAACGTAAAGCTTAATTATAGCCTAGCACTTAATGTAACCATTCGTAGAAGGCCTTACGCCTAGAATAGTGTAATTACAGACCTAGTTTATAAAACCTTGTGTGTTTAATAACACTCAAGGATTTATACACAACTAGCTTTACGGCCGCGGCTTCGCCTGCGTGAAGTTCAGTTAGGTATATCGCTTTTTAGATTTCTCATTTTCAGTGATAAATTATGGTATCATTTAGCTTCTAGGTTTACATGTACCTGTACATATTCTTTTGCAATATATTACCTTGATTTAAACGACACACAGCGCCATCTATCGCCGAACTGGTAGGAAGCTAAAAATATTTTCGTTTTCCCTCGGAAATGTCTATTTTATCTGGGATAAAAAATACCCTATTATTTACTCTGGATTTCTAAATTAACGTCTGCAAAATTTCAAAGAAATCGGTTCAATAATTACGGTGTGAAAGCGGAATAAAGACAGTCACTTTCTGATTCCTAATATTAGTAAGGATAACATCCTCCTCAAGTGAAAGTTTTTATTTGCTAAAATTTAAGTAATCTAATTATTATTATTTTAGGAACCATTAAAAATGAAAAGACTAACATTTTATTAAGAAACTATTAAAAATAAAATTATAACACCAAAAGTTATACACACCATAAAAAACAAAATAATGAGACTGAAATTATTATTTTCGGAACAAGTACCACCGACAAAATGACACCAACATCTTTATTCAGGTACTCTTAAAAATAAAATAATAACACCAACAGTTTTGTTGAAACACTATTAAAAACAAAATAATAACATCGGCCGCCGGCAGAAGTTACCACCCACCAGACAAAGCCTTGTCGCCAAGCGAAGGGGTGAAGCCGTACGGAGGACGGGTTTGAGCAGTTGTGTTGCGATGTATGCCGGGTACGATGCGTCTAATGTCGTTGTGTTGGGAGTTTGGTCATGGAGGGTCTTCAGATCAATCTCCCTTTGGCGCAGCATCGTTGGTCGTGTTGTTGGGTTTAACATTGCATCACCTCGCTCAACTACCGTCTTCCTTCCAATTCGCTCAGTTTTTCTGAGTGAATAGGCTCTTAATAAACTAGCGCGCTTTACCATCAACGATCGCATCACTGCTTACCATCAGGCGGGATTGCGGTCAAGCGCTAGTTTATAATTCATCAACAACCTTTTATCGTCCCACTGCTGGGCACAGGTCTCCTCTCATACAGAGAAGGATTGAGCGATTGAGGATTGATTTTTTGTTTATAATTATTAAATATATATATATATATATATTGGTACTCCTAATATTTTTCTAAATCCGTATACCCTATTTTTACAACACAGTCACTGAAGCAGAAAGTTTTCGATGAAAACTTCCCATGAACTAGGTACTAAAGAGTACAACAGTTGTAATGAATAGAATAAGTTTCTTTGAAACACATGGCAATCTGGGTGGTCGGAACGGGGAGGCGATACATGAGAACGCTACATAGTTTTTTGTTTTACAAGTTCCTTTTGCGGATTATTTTAGAAACTTTGTTATTATGTAGGCTTTTAAAACAACGCCATCATTGTATTTTACAGTCGTTTAACAGATTTAGTACAGAAAGGAACGTTGGTGTAATCCAGTAACATTTTATCAGATTGCTTATTAGATCAAGCGGAATATTTTTAAATAGTGTTAACAATTTTTTTCCTCATATTTTTTTAAATTTAAAGCTCCTGCTATCTAATCTCTTCAACATCTGTAGTTGATTAGTAGAGGCAGTAAGTCATTAAGTCCGCCTTTGTACATTTCATCGTGCGAAAGTGTGAATAAATAAAAATCTATACAACAACATACATACAGGTCAAGTAAGTAGATATAAAGGGTGTATCTGACATCGACGCACAAACGTGTACCATGGATCCAGTACATGATTCTGAACCCCCTAGTGGTGGATTTTTTCGTCGGCTTTTTCATGATTAAAAAAAAAGTATATGTAGTTATTTTCACTTTAGATCATTCATAATTGCTATACTTTTATAACCCAATAAGATTTTAAACTAAAATATAATTAATTCGCTATTTACACAAAAAAACGCAATGAAAATAAAACTCGAAAAACTATCTTATCAGCTGATTTAACAGAGTTCACATCAGGGATCAACGTCATACCTACAAACCCGCACGGCGGCACGCTTGCAACGTTCAAAGGCCGAGCCGACACTTTTTTAAACACTGTGATTTTTGTAACCGCTCATTAACGACATAAATGACTATCATAATTTTATTAGTGGCATGCGGTGTAGCTTTTTCACGAAGTTTGCGATACGATGTCAGATACATCCTGTATATACAATGTAAACTAATAAACGCACTTCCTGAAAACAGTTGGTTCAAAATCATTTACTGAATCGGTTTGTATCTTTTTTAATGTAAGTAATTTTTTAGGCCAAAAGTAATTATAACTATGAAAATTATTATCAAATTAACCCTGTTGTTTGTCCAGACTTTTAAAATCGCAGTTTTACTTGTATTCATACAAATTTTATAATTTAATACAAAATATCTTATTCCAAGAAAGTTGAAGTCTTCGTTCTCCAAGAATTGGTATAACTTATTTAATAAAAAACAATGCATATATGTACATGTTAAATTAAAAAGTTAGAGTGTGTATACATAATATTCTAAATGGGGTGTTTGCGGGTGTGTTTTAATAGGGATGTATCCAAGGTAGGAGAATCAGAAAAATAATTAGTCCGTCTTATAGATAATAACAAAAATTAAGACCCTTTTTTATTTTGTCGAAATCACCAAAAACTACTGAGATATAGCGTATTAAAGTTACGGAGTGAGGGCTAATTACGTCGTGCGACATTTCAATTCAATATATCTTCCTAAGTATTTGAATGAAAGAAAAAATAAAAAATACGTGTTCAATATTTTTTATAAATCTATCTGATAGACATAAAATTATTTTTTTGGATACAAACCAATTACTTAGATATAATGACGAACAAACGAAGCAATCCCTGTCAATACAAATAGGCAAAAATGCAACGTAATTATGTGACATCGTCAAACCCGGAAAAATATGAAATATTATTTCACCACATGTTTAAAAAAGACTGATGCGGCAAAATTCTCACAATACAACACAACTATGTAGTTCATTTAACTACAGTAAAATTGACCATGATATGCATAATTTAAACTCAATTCAAAATCAAAGCCTTACCCAATTCCAATTACCTAAATACTCATTAAACAGATAGTGCCCATATTTCATTCCAAGTGACGCTTAGTCAAAAAGCTGAATCTAATACGCGATTAACCCTTCAACTGCTCGCGTGGGTCGCAACGATTTCACATGAATGGTGGAGGGTTAGGCCGGGATAGTGGACTGGCGTTAATCGGGACGTTATCGCCCAAGAGCTACAAAAGATGGGATGTCTTTATTTTCTAATAAATTTAACACACATTTTATATATTTTCCGGTGGGATTAGTTGGTGATACGGTGTATGTATTGTTGTGTTGGGTAGGTTGTTTTTTTTCAAGGTAAAGGTGTCTTAGTAAATATTTGGGGTGGATTTAACTTTTTTTTATAGTTATAAACTAGTACTTGACTATAATTCCGCCTGATAGTAAGCAGTGATGCAATCGTTGATTGAAAAGCGCTAGTTTATTAATAGACTATTCAGTCTATCCTTGAAGACATTTAAATTTTACTCAGACGGAAACACCGCCACTGGCAAATTGTTCCAGTCCCTCAATGAAACGCTTCCTCCGGATCGTAGCGGTATCAACAATATAATGGTGGATACTCGCCGTACGTCGGGTCGTCTGATACTGGAACGGAAATACGGAATTACGTCATGCAATTCTCTCACACACTCTCCAAAATGCATCCTCTACAAACTGATAAGCTGCCTACTCTTCGGCTATGCCCCAGGCTGTGGACATGGTTTTGAACTAAATCTGGGTCGCCAATTAGTTTCTTCGCATGCCTCTGCATCGAATCCAAAGTTGCCAGGTAGCATTTTTTTTTTACAATTTATTTTATCATCGGCAACCATAATAAAGGAAACTTCTAATAGAGACAAGCACCCTAAACACACTATTAGTGTTCAATTTGAATATGTTACATTGCACTATAAGACCGAAAAATTTGTTTGCTCGACAACGTAAACAATTGGGTTGTATCCTAAAAAATAATATTTAATGTCAATCAAATAGAAAAAATATTGAACACATTTTTTTTTCATTCAATAATGATTTAGGAGGATGTAGTGATTTGAAATGTCGCATGACGTCACGCCGTGGTACAAAATATACCACAGCGTGACGTAATTAGCCCCCACTCCGAAACTTTAATACGCTATATCTCAGTAGTTTTTGGTAATTTCGACAAAATAAAAAATACGGGTCTTAATTTTTCTATTTTTCGGTGTCGATGGAAAATCATCAAATAACCTCTCCCGCTCTTAGCGAAGCGGGAGAATGTCAGACTTTTACTGACCAAAACCCATCCGTGTTCCTTTACTTGCATGTACGCCAGGTCCATTGTTTCTCTTTTGATCAACTCGCAACCCTGATACCTACGCAATTATCCTGCTGTACAACAATAATCTCGGTGCTAGGCAATAACTTCGGTAGCCGGAAGAACTTACGCACCCCCCAGACAAGTCTTGCCGCCAAGCGATTCAACGTGTTCTAATGTCTGGTGAAGCCGTACGGGGGAGGGATCTGCGCAGTTGTATTGCATTGTGATCTAGGTATGATTGGCCAAATGCTGTTGTGTCGAGAGTTTAGTCGTGGAGGGTCTATAGATCAATCTCCCTCTGGCGCTACATCGTTGGTCATGTTGTTGGCTTTATCATTGCGTACTTTACCATCAACAATTACATCAGTACTTACCATCAGGCGGGATTGCGGTCAAGCACTAGTTTATGTAGTTAGTCTTCTGCAGTGAAAACACTTTTAACACAAACATGTTTATGGGGGACATACTGGAATTGGCACAAACACCTCAAGGTGAAAGGTAGAAAAATATGGACTGCAGAAACAAAAAACAAATGACTTTTACGGACACACATAGTCACAGAAATTAAATGACTTTTACAAACACACAGTCACATAAATAAAATTACTTTTACACACACACACAAAGTTGCAGAAATTAAATGAATTTTACACACACACACATATTGTCACAGAAATCAAAAGACTTTTACACACACGCATAGTCACAAAACTAAAATGACTTTTACACACACATAGTGACAGAAATCAAAAGACTTCTACACACACGCATAGTCACAGAAATAAAATGACTTTTGCACACACCCATAGTCACAGAAATCAAAAGACTGTTCTGTTAGAAATCACAATCCCTAATAGAAAAGTCATTTGATTTTTGTACGTATGTACCCCACAGAAAGAAAGATCACAGAAAGTTGATAAATAGACTATAAGTGGTTATCATTAGAAAAAGATAAACCCGCCAAATTTAAGTCGGACTCGCTCATGAAGGATTCCATAACAAAAGTGAAAAAAAAATTAAAATACACGTTATTACACCGTTAATAGAAATAAACTGTCTATAACAAAAAAGTTTCGAAATCACCTTTCAAAATCTAGTGTGGGTAGGTATGTACTGAGGACAGCAGGCCAAGCTACCCGAAACTGTCAGATATTCCCTGTAACGTATAAAAATCAGAAGAACTCATGGACGGGGCAAGTAGCGGCATCTAACGGCAAAGGGTGGAATGAATTTGTGTTCCGTCCCGAGTATAAACCACAAACTGAATAGATGGCGTTGCTAACTAATCGATTTCTCCTAAAATAATAATAAATTAAATTAGAAGAAATGCATAATAAATCCATAAATTAATACAATAATTAAATTATAAAATTAGTTTTTTTCCTTTTGATATGTATTAGGTATTGAAATTTGATATTGTGAAAAGAATAATAGGTCTGTGGTCAATAGCGATGACGTTTAATCTTTGAATGAAGGTTGAGTGAGAGATAAGAATGAGTCGATTTTAGAAGGGACTTCTTTTGATCATCTCTGATTTGATTGAGAAACAAAATAAATTGAATGTCGCGTGTTAGACGGGTGTGAAGATGAAAACCAGTGTTTGAGATTGGACCTCAATGTGTACGTATAATGTCGATTTAACTCTTAGCTTCATGCGATTTGAAACATGTACATTGGGGAAACTTACATGATCTTTTCTTTTTGACAGGGTCCAATAGTCTATTTTAATAATAAAAGATTTTAATATAAAAGATAATATAGTCTCCTCAAGAATGCCATACGACTGCGTAAAGGCCTATTGATAGTAAGCAACTTTGAGGTGAACTAACTGACTGTGAATACATGTACATGCAAAATCAATAAGGATCACACAGGCTGGAGATGTTGTCTGCGACGGCGAATCCATGGATTGATCTACTCTATGGTAATGTAACATACCCATTGTAAGTGTTAACCTAAATCATCTTATGAACTGCCAAAACATAGTGTCAGACGTGTGTGCGCCTATCCCATTAAAATTCTTGTGAAGAATGAATCCTATTTGTTTTATTCCAATCAAGACTTTATGCACAATATACTCACGTCTCATGAAAATGCTGCGATGAGCCAAGCCGGTGGTAAGTGACCCTTAGGTCGTTACAATCTTGAGCCTTAATGACCTATAAGGTTGAAAATCTAACAAAAAAAATTAACAGATCGTAGTAACTTGATGTGGTTGTCTCTACAAGCAGTAGATGAACAATCTCAATTGCTTAAGAAACGAAAAAAGAGCCACAAGTTTATTTAGTACAAAATTATCTTGTAGCTTTCAGACACTGTTTTCTCTGGTCGGTGGATTTCTGTGAAACTTAGGCACGCGTATGTACCTGAGTTTCAGTCTGAATCTCAGACAGGGCTGAGTTCTTGTTGTCTCCAGCAATTAGTGTAAACACCATCGACCTACAACCGTGAGGGCACTTCACTCCAGCCCGCTCCACCTTGGGTTGCACCTTAGTGATAAGCGGCAGCGATAGCGGGAATATGGTGACGTTAATTTCTACTGTACTTTGTTCAAATTACTCTTGTTATCCTGAAGCAGCAGTGGCCTTGTGCGATTGATCAGTCTCGGTAGTTTAGCGGCTAGTTTATCCATCATTATGTGGAGCTTCTCACAGTAGAGATCTGCAGTAGGTAGTCGTCTGGCCAGATTTAAGAAAGCTGTAGTGCACCACACCGGCACTAGTCCACCAAACGCTGACCAATAAATTTTTTCCAGTCAATTTTCTCTTGGGGCAGTATTTGCATGGTTCACCGGGGTTCGCTAGGGGGAGCCATTGCGACGTGCGCTTCCTATTGTTGTAGAGTATCCACTCTTCATCACAGATAATGATTCGATTTAAAATCCCTTCATTAATTTGCCGATTCAGTAATGCAACGCAGCAGTTGACGCGCGTTTGTCGGTATGCTTCACTCAATTCATGAGGTACCCACCTTTCGAGCTTTCTTATCTTCTCAATTTGTTTCAAGTCGATTAAAACAGTTATATCACTAATAGAACAGCCTGCAGCTAACTCGGCCGTAGCTTGCGATGGTTCCGCTTCCACAATAGCCTTCAATTCTTCATTGTCGACTTTGATCTCCGGCCGTCCACGATATTGTTTTGTAGGTTGCTTCCGGAGCGACAACGTTGGAACCAAAAACGCACTGTGCTTTCTCTAGTGACACCCCTGCCATACACATCATTAATTCTTCGAGCTGTTTCTGCAGCACTGGTGCCACGGTGGAACTTATATTCGTAAATAACGCGAAATTTTAAATTTTAAACTTTGTAAACTCCATGATGCAGAGAAAAACCCAAAAGAAAAATACAAAAGAAATCAAGTTTTTGAGACATAAATTGATGAGTAAATAGCTGTATAAATTTGAATTTGGAATTCTAAACCAAAGAGATTTGAGATCAAAAACGGCAGTTTCTTTTTTTCAAAATTATTACGGCCCCATGGTTACATTGGCATAATTTTGGCCATCGAACGGTCATAGTTTTAATTCATCGGCCATACGACATGTTTATGTATAGTAATTTTCGCTGAAAGCAATACATATTACTAACGGAAATTGCCCTTATTTAATTTCTAATAACATCCCGTATGGTACCGCAATCCCGTGTGGTACAGAATAGTACCAACCCATATCATAGTACCCACCCACTCCCGTGGGTGTCGTAAGAGGCGACTAAGGGAATTCTCACCGGGGAAGTGGGTATCAGGGCTTTTCCTGTGGAATATCAAATTACTGCGATCTCCAATAGTAAAGTCATGTCGCCTGCCAAGCGTGCGGATTATGGCAAACCCCCCCAAATAAAGGAAAGCCTTGGGGAGGCCTAGGTCCAGCAAACAGCCTCTACAGGTGTAGAAGAATTTGTAGTAAAAGTAGGTGCTTTTTTCATAGTTCGCTGATCGTAGTACCAAGTTCAGTCAAACATTCAACTATATTATCCAGAAAGATTGGTTTTTAATAAAACACGTTATCCAAATCTAAGCTGGCTAGCAACTAACTTTATTATTTAAACGTCAATCTTATATTCTACAAAGCACAGATTACATAAAAACAAACTACTGACAATTTATACTAGTCTTAAGATATGCCGCTTGGTGGCGCTGATAGTTTCATCTATGTAACATTTCAATACCCCCACTACATCAGATGAAACTAATTACCCAAATAACAAACAATATTCATCATTAAAAGTAAACCACTATTACATTGGAACGAGTCCTAATCGTTCAATACATTGATAATGCTTTGCTGCACTAAGTGCTTTGGTTAAAACATCAGCCGGCATATCATTTGTACTCATATATAGGATATTTATCTTCTTATCATTTACAGCATCCCTTATAAAATGATAGCGAATGTCTATATGTTTGCTCTTTCTATGTAACGATTGATTAGCTACAAGTTTTTGGGCACTCTGGCTATCATTGTACAAGGTAATAGTAGGATGTACACTTACATTAGTCATCTCAGATAACAAAACTCTTAAGTACATTGATTCTTTGCAAGCCTCGCACATGGCCATGTATTCTGCCTCCATGCTTGACAAAGCCACAGTTCTTTGCTTTTTGCATTCCCAGGATACTGCAGCCCCTGACATTGTAAAGCAGAAACCCGTGTATGATTTACGATCAATACAATCATTAGCCCAATCGGCATCAACAAACCCTGTGAGCTCTGCTGAACCTTTAACATATTTTAAACAATAATTTTTGGTTCTCTTTAAATATTTAAGAATACGCTTGGCATAATTCCAATGAGTATCACTGTGACAGTTATTAAATTGGCTCAAAAAATTAACACAGTAAGCTATATCAGGCCTAGTTAGCACTGACAAATATAAGAGGCTGCCAATTAATTGCTGATAAGGAACCTGAGTATTATTAGAATTATTATGTTCATCTAAATTCAATTTACACTCCATTGGTGTACCAACCTCTTTACAATTTAACATATTAAATCTATTTAACAACTGGTCTATATACTGTTCCTGGTCCAAGGTAATGACATCACAATTCTTATTAATAACCACTCTCATACCTAAGCATTGTTGCACTTGTCCAAGATTTTTTATTTGAAATTTTGAACTTAATCTGGAGACTAAATTATCTGTCTCAATTTTGCAGTTTGAGTAAACAAAAAAATCATCAACATACAAGGCAACAATAACTTTTACATTTTCATGAAATTTTGTAAAGATACATGGTTCTATATGACTCTTATTAAAACCCATTTTTAGCAAACATTCATCTACACGTTCATACCAACTTCTGGAAGATTGCTTCAATCCATATATAGCTTTTTTTAGTTTAACAACTTTATTGTTATCTGCTTTATCTAACATGACATTTGGATGAACCATATAAATGTCTTCCTTGAGATTACCATTCAAAAAAGCAGTTTTCACATCTAGATGTGTAACATTTAAATTTAATTGGACAGATAGAGCAAATAACATTCTTAATGTACAATGACGCACCACTGGTGAAAAAGTTTCATCATAATCTATGCCTGGCTTCTGAGTGAAGCCTTTTGCCACTAGGCGAGCTCGATAACGTACTTTGTTATCTCTATCTAATTTTGTTTTAAATACCCATTTACACTGCACTAATGACTTATCTATTGGCACTTCACTCACTGGCACCCATGCATTGTTTTCCTCAAAAGCTCTAAGTTCTTCTTCCATTGCTAAGATCCACTTCTCTTTATCACTACTTTGTAGAACCTGTTGTACAGTGACTGGATCATTATAACTTACACTTGATGTTGTACTTAAATTTGTGTAACCATACCGCTGTGGTGGCCTTCTATTTCTTCTAAGGATTTTCTCAGGTTCTTTCATATTCTGTAACAAATTAGTTTCATTCAGATTATCTTCCTTTGTGTTAGTGTCTGTAATAGTAGAAGTATGGTCTTTATCTTCTTCACTCTTAATTTGTGGCTCTTATAAGGTTTCCCCCACTGAAACTGGTATCTCACTATATTTTACCATACTTTTCAAATTTTCTTGAATTACAACATCTCTACTAACAGTAACACACTGTTTATCAGGATCATATATCCTATATCCCTTAACATTATCTGCATAACCAACAAGAATATGCTGTTTCGATTTTTTATCCCACTTAAGCCTTTTCTCCTTAGGTATATGCACCATTACTGGACTTCCAAATACACGCACATAACTCAAATCTGGCTTTTTATTAGTCCAGACCTCAAATGGTGTTTTATTGTTCAAGCCCGATGCTATTGACCTGTTCCTGAGATAAACCGCTGTGTTCACAGATTCAGCCCAAAACTTCTTATCAAGGCCTGCATCAAATAACATACAACGAGCCCTTTCTACAATAGTTCTGTTCATCCGTTCACTCATGGCATTTTGTTCTGGTGTATATGTATTAGTCTTCTGATGAACTATACCAGCCTCAGTTAAATAACTTTCAAATTCATTGCTACAAAACTCTAGGCCATTATCTGTTCGCAAAACTTTTATCTTTTTATCCTGTTGATTTTCAACTAAAGCTTTAAAGTCTTTAAAATACTTGAACACTTGATTTTTAGCCTTTAGGAAATAAACAAATGCCATACGAGAATAGTCATCAACAAGTATAAGAAAATACCTGCATCCGCTGATTGAAGCTACCTCCATAGGTCCGCACACATCTGCATGAATGACATCAAGTACTTCATTGCTTCTAGTACCCACATGACTGAAGGGTAATCGTGCCTGCTTCCCTTGACAACACACTATACAAGTGTTTTTGTCGATGACGGCTTTATCTTTAAAGTCTATACCCGTAACTGCACCTTCCTTCATCCTGTTTAGGTCATTGCTATTCAAGTGACCCATCCTCCGATGCCATAATTCACTGTTCATGCCACCAGATGACGAAGTAAATAGACATTGTTTATGTTCCACATTCAATTTATATACACCATCAATCAGATTAGCCTCTCCAACCAATTCATGTTTTTTGTTATAAATGTAACAACAGCCATCTGTGAATTCTACACTGTTGCCATTTTCTATGAGCTTACTAACAGATATCAAATTCGTAGCTAGACTGGGTATACATAACACATCTTTGATTGTTATAGAATATTTATATTTTGAAGTAACAGTCACAATGTCAACATCACCCGAGCACAACACTGGCATAACGTTTTTATTAGCCGCTATAATCTCCTTAATGCTCGGTTCACTGGATGCATTTCGAACATTGTTTACATTTAAAGTCATATGGACGCTCGCCCCAGAGTCCAGGTACCAATCGTTCTTGTTGAAGTATCCGCTCAGGAATACTGCGGAAAACGCATTAGAACTTTTTGTTTTCTTCTCTGACTCTTGAGTACACATATTCTTATAATGCCCGATCTGCTTGCAACGATAACATTTGATAACTTTCTTCTTGTTGCAGCCGCCATTTTTGACATTTGACGTTTCGCCATCTTTGAAATGTCTCTGACTTGAATTGTTTCTCTGTTTTACGTACAACGCACTAGCGCCCGGTGAATCATCATTTACCGTCATGTCCAATAATTTCGTTTTAACGACATCAGCCGTTATTGTTATACCCGAATGTTCTATGGCCATGATCATAGGAAAAAAATTTTCAGGTAATCCAGCTAGCATCAAACTGCCGATCCACTCATCATTGACTTTGTGGGGTACTTCCCACGATTTGTTCGGAACTTGTAGGTAAGATGAAAACACACGATGGAGATTCTAATGGAACTGTGTTATTGTCTAAGTCTTAGCTATTGTTATTTACAAAATACATAGTCTACGTAGTGGCGGTTGAAGACAATCTCAAGATGGATCAGCCAATCGGTTGTGAGGTTTTGGTCTCCTGGTGTTCACTGTGCGCCGACTATAAATTCGTGAGGCGCCCCCGTGCGGTCAACAGTCTCCGGTCAGTTTCGCTGCGAGTGAGTCGTGTGGTGCGCGCCGCATTCTTTAGTTTAAGGTGCCGCGCTATACAATGCTCAGTGAGGGCCGCGCGCTCGGCGCGCCCGGTTGTATGACGCTTGCCGGGTGACGGTGAAGCGAGTTTACACAGGTCCCACACCACTCCCTCCTAAGCGAAGCGAACAACGGGCTTTAGAGTTCTTCCAGACCTTGTGATGTATGGTTGGCTTGCTCGATCAGGTGTGCGTTGATCCACATCTTCAGACTCATTGAATATGTAGGCTGGCTTCAGCCTATCCATTGACACTACCGACGTGCGTAGCGGCAACTTAATTTTGTAACACTTATCGTAGCGCTCGATGACTTCATAAGGACCTTCATACGGCGGTGTTAACGGGGAACGAACAGTATCGTTGCGCACGAAAACATGCGTGCACGTGGTGAGATCGTGATGTATGAATGGCTCTGTTTGACTGTTGTTGGATCGAGGCGCACTTTTTAACGATGCCATGGTTTCTGTAAGGCGGCGTATGTAGTCGTTTTCATCAATGTTTGACTTTGTTGGCACGATGAAATCCGATGGTAAACGAAGTGTAGTGCCATACGTCATCATTGCTGGGCTTAAGCTGTTGTTGATTCGCAATGCCGTGCGCAATCCTAGCAGTACAGTAGGAAGCTCCTCTGTCCACTGTGTAGTATCTCGCGCCATGAGTGCTGCCTTCAGCGTTCGGTGCCACCGCTCGATCATACCATTTGATTGGGGATGATACGCCGTGGTCCGTATTCGTGATATCCCAAACTTTTTCATTAGTGACCGGAACAATGATGATTCAAATTGCCGTCCTTGCTCTGTTGAAATTCTGAGTGGGCAACCGAATCTGGCAATCCAGCATTCATAGAGGGCTTTTGCAACTTCCTCAGCAGTGATATCCGATACCGGGACGGCTTCTGGCCAACGTGTGCAACGATCGATAATAGTCACGCAGTATCGTCGGTCATTGGATAATCGCAGTGGTCCCACTATGTCCACGTGAATGTGTTCAAAACGCGCTGAAGGTGGGAATTCGCTCAGTGGGGTTACGACATGACGGTGAATCTTCGCTCGTTGACAGCTGATACATGCTCTGGTCCAGGTGCTGATTTCTTTATTCATGCTGGGCCAGAAAAACTTTGAGCACATCTGTTTCCTGGTGGATTTCACGCCGGGATGGCATAAATCGTGTTGAGCTTTGAATGCCTCAAAACGATACGCAGTCGGTAAGTACGGTCGGGGCGTGCCGGTAGATGTCTCACACGTGATTGGCTGGTTCATCCCAGGCATTGTGACGTCGGTGAACTTGAGATTTGGTTGATTTCTGAGCTGTTTCAATATAGGATCTTTATCTTGATCGCTGGCTAACGTTGCGTAGTCGATGATGGAAGGACATTGTATGTCTTCTATGCGTGATAATGCGTCTGCCACTGAATTATCTTCGCCTTGCACGTACTTGATGCTGGTACAAAACTGGCTGATAAATTGTAATTGACGCTCTCGTCGCGGAGTGTCGCTACTGCTCGATGGACGTGTCAGTGCATTCACTAAAGGCTTGTGGTCTGTATATACTGTAACGTCACCTCCTTCGATGAGATTTCTGAAGTACTTGACAGCTGTATAGATCGCTAGCAATTCGCGGTCGTATACGCTGTAGCGTTGCTGAGTCGTACTCATCGATTTTGAGTAATAAGCGAGAGGTTTCCATTGGCCTTCTATTCTCTGCTGCAAAACAGCGCCAACGCTGTAATCTGAAGCGTCTGTCATCAAGGCTAGGGGGCTTCCTGGTAACGGGTGAATCAGCTGTGTGGCTTTCAAAATGCTTTGGCGGCACTTTTCAAAAGCCAACTCTGCCTGAGGTGTCCACTCGATGGGCGTTTTATCGTTCCGTTTCTGGTTGTGTAGATATTTATTTAGCTCGTTCTGTTGTTCGGCTTGACGGGGTAGACAGCTACGATAAAAATTTATCATTCCCAGAAAACGTCGTAATTCAGCTATTGTATCGGGTTTGGGGTAACTTGATATGGCTTTTGTTCTCTCCTCAGTGGGTCTGATCCCGTTGCCTGACACTTCATAGCCCAGGAAGTCAATCTTGTCCTTGCCGAATTCACATTTTTCAATGTTTAACGTTACGCCGTACTTCTTTAGGCGTTCTAGTACTCGTTGTAGGAGCTGTCTGTGGTCCTCTTCATTGTTTGAATACAGCAGTATGTCGTCGACGTAACAGAAGCAGCTGTCAATGCCACGCAGTACTTCATGCATAAATCTCTGAAACGTTTGACTAGCGTTGCGCAAACCGAATGTCATGCAATTGAATTGAAATAGCCCGAACGGTGTGATGATTGCCGTTTTCTGGGCGTCCTCCTCTGCGATCGGTATCCAGTAGTAGGCCATTTTGAGGTCAAGCTTCGAGAATATCTTCTTATTATGTAGCTGGTACGTGAAGTCTTGTATTCGTGGTATAGGATAGCGGTCTGGCCGTGTAACTGAATTTAATCGTCGGTAGTCACCGCATA
This sequence comes from Sesamia inferens, assembly GCA_037179545.1. Taxonomy (NCBI): domain Eukaryota; kingdom Metazoa; phylum Arthropoda; class Insecta; order Lepidoptera; family Noctuidae; genus Sesamia; species Sesamia inferens. The sequence goes on along the minus strand of CM073933.1, from coordinate 26,251,437 downwards.
CCCTTAGGCCTCCATCTTTTTTCTTTACAACATGCAGGGGGCTTGCCCACGGGCTCTTTGATGGTTTGCAGATTCCCATTTCTATCATTCGGTCAAACTCCTTTTTGGCTGCCTTATACTTGTCCGGAGGCAGCGGGCGGGAGCGAGCGTAGAGTGGGGGGCTAGAGGTGTCGATGTGGTGGACGACATTATGTTTCGGTGGCTGTTTTAGTGACATTGGACGTAGCACATCTGTAAACTGCTTCAATACATCGTAATATGGTTGATTGTTGCTTATGATGTGAACTGATTCTGTGTTTGTAGAAACTTCTAATGCGTCGATAGATAGTTCAGTCACTTTGTCCACTAACTTTTTCTTGTCCAGGTCTACCAGCAGCTTAAAATGACGAAGAAAATCAGCTCCCAGTATTGAAGTTTTTACGTCTGCAACGATGAATGACCACACAAAGTCTCTTCGTAAACCAAGATTTAGTCTTAAAGTTTTCTGTCCGTAAGTCTTGATTGGTGTATTGTTTGCCGCGTATAAACTGTAGGCGCTTGGAGTTTTCTTATTTTTGTTATTAGCGCTCAAAACCGAAATGTCGGCGCCTGTGTCCACGAGGAAACGTTCGTGAGTGTTACGATCGTGTACACAAAGGCGATTACTGGTGTACGGGACACCGACGTCCGCCACGGTCGGTGTCGTCTTTAGTTTTCCGATGGCCTTTTCCTTTTGCAGCATGGCGATTCACAGCGTTTTGCCTCGTCTCCGAAGCGGTTGTGGTACCAACATTTCCAGTTGGCGTCTCCGGGTTTCGGTGCCGATCCACGCTGCGTTGACTGCGAACGTGAACGGGAACGAGAACGTGGATTAAACTTACGACGACGGTACCTGTCTGGTGGTCGTCCTCGACGGAGCTCAGCGATCTCCAGCGTAAGCTTCTCAACCTGCTTTGCCAGTGTTTCCAACTGTGTCATGGATGCCGTAGATGATGAAGAAGATGCTGGTGCCGTGACTGCTGCGATACTGGGACTCTCTGCGTACTCCACCATCTTGTCTGCCATCGCAGCCAAGGTGTCCAACGATGATTCCTTGTTTACAGATAGTACAACTCGGACTTGTGCGGGTAGGTGGTTTAACCATTCTATTCTTAAACCTTCTTCTGTAATCATGCCGCTTGCAAGTTCTCGCATCTTCCTTAACAGATGGGAAGGCTTCTGATCTCCCAGCTCTAAGCCACTGATAAGTTTTTGGAAGTTTTTAACATCTGATTTGTCGTAGGCTTCAAGTAGGCGCTGCTTGACCTTTTCATATTTCCCAGTCGCAGGCGGGTTATATAATATGTCGGTGAGGTGTTGTAAGTCGGCTGTTTGTAGCTGTTGCAGCAGGTACCGGAACTTCTGGTCATCTGAGGTTTTTAAAGGATCAATTACAGCTTCAAATTGGATGAACCAGGCACGGGGTATTTCTCTCCAAAAGGGTAATAATCTCGACTGCACGGACACTGCAAATACGTCGTGAGTCGATTCGGACTGGATCTTCCCTTGTTGTTCCTCCGACATGGTCAATTGCACGATCAACTTGTTTAAAATTCGGGGTCACCAGTTGTGGGGTACTTCCCACGATTTGTTCGGAACTTGTAGGTAAGATGAAAACACACGATGGAGATTCTAATGGAACTGTGTTATTGTCTAAGTCTTAGCTATTGTTATTTACAAAATACATAGTCTACGTAGTGGCGGTTGAAGACAATCTCAAGATGGATCAGCCAATCGGTTGTGAGGTTTTGGTCTCCTGGTGTTCACTGTGCGCCGACTATAAATTCGTGAGGCGCCCCCGTGCGGTCAACAGTCTCCGGTCAGTTTCGCTGCGAGTGAGTCGTGTGGTGCGCGCCGCATTCTTTAGTTTAAGGTGCCGCGCTATACCATGCTCAGTGAGGGCCGCGCGCTCGGCGCGCCCGGTTGTATGACGCTTGCCGGGTGACGGTGAAGCGAGTTTACACAGGTCCCACAACTTTGAAGCCAGTTCTTGATAATTTCTGTCCCGTTTCAATAATTTGAGTCACATAACTCGTCATGGATTCAGACGTTTCGAGACGAACCGATATTAGACTTCGCAGCAAACTAATTCTTCTTGAGAATCCAGCATCATCAAACATTTGTTGTAATGTTAGCCATAATTCTTTTGTAGTTTTTGCGCTTTTTATATGTACATATAGCGATGGATCAATGGTGAGAACCAACTTTGCTTTTGTCATCGTGTCTTCGGCTTCAGCTGCTCCAATACCCTCCGACTTTATAAAATTTACTTTCCCCTCGAGTACAAGCAAATTTTCTGCCGCAAACGACCATTCGCCATAATTCTCGCGACCGCGTAGCTTCGGTACATTAGCGATGAAGGTGTTGGACGCCATCTTTGCTCGTTACCACTTATCACGCCCGATGCAAAAAAATAAAGTCTCTCTATCATAAATAGTCACAATTATTGTCTTTTCAATTATTTCACGGAAATGATCGACTATGAAACACTGGATACTGATTACACCAATCTGGGCCCATAACCTAATAAAACACGTTATCCAAATCTAAGCTGGCTAGCAACTAACTTTATTATTTAAACGTCAATCTTATATTCTACAAAGCACAGATTACATAAAAACAAACTACTGACAATTTATACTAGTCTTAAGATATGCCGCTTGGTGGCGCTGATAGTTTCATCTATGTAACATTTCAATAGTTTTTATATTTGGAGAAAGTTGAAAATACCCCAAGTAACAACAATAACAGTTACAATAACACAAATTTACACCAAAAACTAAGCACAAAGCTACGATATTTAAGTCACAGTCAGTTGTTCCATCCCCTATAAGTTCACCCCCGTTCATGTCGATTAATAATTTGACTGTTATTTCGTCCAAACCGCTTCAATTACCAATTAGAGCTCTCCCTAAGCCCTCGTCAGTAAATGCAGGGAACTTGCACCGCACGCTTGTTTGCTCCAAAAATATGTCTGCAGAAGTAGTGGGTATATTTTCAATAAAAAATAATGCTAACTTGCATATATTTCTTGACGGAGTCAGTTGGAATGTGGAGTATTATATTTACTTGTATGCAGTAAGGGTTGTCTATTGTGCCCGGTAAGGAGGAGGCCCGGATCGACGGCGCGTTGTGTTTCACGCGCGCCTCAAAGAGATGTCAGCACATCTTGACGGGGTCCACGAAGACCGTGCGTCAGGCAAGTGAAGGAACACGGGTGAGTTTTAGTCAGTAAAAGTCTGACACGCCCTTCCGCTCCGCCCAGAGCGGGAGAAGTCATTTGATGATTTCCAATCCACACCAAAAATGGGCTATTCTTGTCACGCTACTTTGTTTTTATATATTTTTTTTAATAATTATAAACTAGCGCTTGACCGCAATCCCGCCTGATGGTAAGCAGTGATGCGATCGTTGATGGTAAAGCGCGCTAGTTTATTAAGAGCCTATTCACTCAGAAAAACTGAGCGAATAGGAAGGAAGACGGCAGTTGAGCGAGGTGATGCAATGTTAAACCCAACAACACGACCAACGATGCTGCGCCAAAGGGAGATTGATCTGAAGACCTTCCACGACCAAACTCCCAACACAACAACATTAGGCGCATCGTACCCGGTACACATCGCAACACAACTGCTCAGACCCGTCCTCCGCACGGCTTCACCAGACATCATGCCTGAACACGACAAATCGCTTGGCAGCAAGGCTTTGTCTGGTGAGTGGTAACTTCTGCCGGCGGCCTGTGTTATGGCCTAACACCGTTGGGCTTGCATATATAAAGCGGCGTGACTCGGCACGTGAGTCAGTCTGCATTTGACTATAGAACCGAAACATGCAATAAACAAGAAGCCATAATCACGAACATCTACAGAGACAACTGCAAAGAGCACTTCAAGGACTGTATGAAGTAACTTCTGTGGCGTTGTTGTTTTGTGTACGAGACAGACTTCATGGACCTAGGGGAAACTTCAGTGCGAAATCAGCTACGTTCTACTTATCATCTTATTATCGACTGTAACATCGTTGTCATTAACATTTTTTTTATTAAGAGCCTATTCACTCTAGGCTTGAAGTCACTCAAATGGTAGTGTGATGGAAACACCGCCGCCGGCAAATTGTTCCAGTCCCTCGATGTACGCGGTATAAAAGAAGAAGCGAAAAGCTTCGTCCGGAACGTGGTGGTGTTAACAACGTAAGGGTGGAAAGTCGCCGTACGACGGGTCGTCCGATGGTGGAACGGAGATGAGGGAATTAAATCATGCAATTCCCTTGCACACTCACCAGAATGTATATAGAAGACCGAAAGGCTGGCTACTCTACGCCTGTGCTCCAGGCTTTGGAGACCGTTTCAAGTAAACCTCGAAAGTATACGAGGTTTATTGACAACGATGATACAGTCACCTGCACCGTTACCCGGCAACATTACCGGTTAACCGGCATTTCAGTACTTCTAGCCTGTAACAATATTATAATATTATAAATAATAATATTATAAGTTATAATATTATAACTACTATTATAAATGCGAAAGTTTGTGACGAGTTTGTATGGTTGGCTGTTTGTTACACTTTCATGTAAAAAGTACTCAATGGTTTTGAATAGAATTTGGCAGACAGATGATTTATAATAAGGAATAACACATTTGCTACTTTTTTCCGGATGTCAATAGGGGATTGAACCATATGCATATTAATAAAATTAATCTACGTATTAATATATTCTTTAAGTAAAAATTGAACATGGTAGTTAATGAAAAATACATAATATTAAAATTGTTAAATATTTTGCGTGCATTTTTAATAATAGTTTAACCATTTATGCAATAAATACAAAATATCGAAAAGGACCGAAAAATCTCATAATGAGAAAACATTTTAATGAAAATTGCTCTTTGACTTACATGGCAGTGGGCGAAAACGCTGTGACGTTATTTTGTAATGGCGGCACGTCGACAGTGACGCTTTGAGGAGTGGACCAGGGCACTTTTCGGAAGCGAAACTGTCAGTTTGCATATTTAATCATTATTGCCAAGATTGGAGGATTTATTTACCCTTCGTGTTTTAATTCAAAACTTCAGCTACGAAATGGTCCCTTATCACCACACCTATATGGTGACGCTATCGCTCCGCCCGCCGTCGCTAACGTCGTCATATTTATATTGGTATTTTTTGTAATTATTGTTCCACCTTACAGAGCGTATCGACTTCCTGAAGCAGAAGATAATATATGCATGGACATACCGTATTCGTCAGTACAAGTGACGTTGTAATTATAATTATTAATTTATCGTAGGGGGAGTAGGGAGACTTGTGGCTAAGAAATAACAGCTGTACAGGCTGATCGATCAGGTTAATTACAATTATTAATTTATCGTAGGGGCAGTAGGTGGACTTGTGGCTAAGAAATAACAGCTGCACAGGCTGATCGATCAGGTTAATTATATTTAATAATTTATGTAGGGGAGTAGAGGGACTTGTGGCTAAGAAATAACAGCTGCACAAGCTGATCGATCAGGTTAATTATAATTATTAATTTATCGTAGGGGGAGTAGGGGGACTTGTGGCTAAGAAATAACAGCTGCACAGGCTGATCAATTAGGTCAATTATAATCATTAATTTATCGTAGGGGGGGTAGGGGGACTTGAGGCTAAGAAATAACAGCTGCATAGGCTGATCAATCAGGTTAAGTTAGACGCGGTTGGCCTGTAGATGTGTGACCATCTGTACATACCGAGACCCCCTACCGGAAGTCAGAAGACTGAAAATCTGACAGCCAGTCTTACCATGGACATCATAATATCCAGTATCAGTATCAGATCAGATAGGAAGTCGTTCCATGTTAAATACAGATATTCAGCTATATCCGGTTAAACTGGAAGCTGATCCCAATATACTTGGGAAAAGGCAGGCATATGTATGATGATTTATCTGAATAACATTTTTTCAATAATTTACTCTTTGCTAGGCCATAACATCGGCTGCCGGCAGATCTTACCACCCATAAAAATCTTGCTGCCAAGCGATTCGTCGTGTTCAAGCATGATATCTGGTGAAGCCGTATGGAGGACGGGTTTGAGCAGTTGTGTGAGCAGATGTGTGCCGGGTATTATGCGCCAAATGTTGTTATGCCGGGAGTTTGGTTGTGGAGGGTCTCCAGATTAATCTTTCTCTGGCACAGACCCTTTAACAATAGCGAATTCATCATTCATATACGGAAAGTCATTGTGCTAGCTTTTTAAAGAACACATTGATATTTAAATATTTTATTCAGTAAAATTATTATACTCCGTTTTAAATAAAACATTTTTATAAATAACTTACTTTCCAAAGAGAAAATCCGTTTTTAATAAAGGATGGCGATCTTATTGCTGGTTTTAATTCCACAAATAGATAAAAGATATTTAGTATCCAAGAAAAGGCTGCGGCAAAATAAAAACAAAAATTATGAAAGACGAGATTAAGAGGAGTTGTCAGGTGACAGTCGCAAGCTTCCAGCTTGTACTCAGCTGAATAAAGGTGAGATAAAAATTGTGTGCATTTATGTGGCTGGAGTCTTTTATATCTCAAGGAAAATTTTGTATGAATATTGTGAGAGATTACCTACTCTTTTTTATTTTTATAATTTTGTTTTTATATAGGTAATTATAAACTAGTGCTTGAACGTAATCCCGCCTGATTGTACTTGTAATGGCAATTATGTCGCTTGGTTTAATGATATAAATTGTAATATATATAGTAATTTTTGATTTCGTTAAATGAAATCAAAAATTGAAATGAAATGGCACATATCGCAAGATAACTCCTCAGGCCTGTCCTCGGTACGGCTTAACCAGACATCATGTACGACGAATCGCTTGACGGCAAGACTTTGTCTGATGGGTGGTAACTTACTTATTTATTTTATTTGCTAACATTTAAAACACTGTTTAGTTGGCATGCCTTAAAATTTTATGACGCAGGTTCAAGTCAAGTAAAATTAGCTAATTTGATAATATAATAATAATAATAATTTATTTCAGGTAAGATACGCGTAATTTCACATGAGTAAATACACAGCAGACATGAAACACAAACAAAAGAAAAAATATACTAGAAACTTTCATTAAATCATTCTAATTATACAATAAATTATAGTTAAAAATCAAATAAATCTATGGTAGAAAATGTCAAATAAAATAAAATTAAATTAAATTTCCAATAAATTAATAATGCAATAAACAATTTACTAATAGACTAGGTACTATATTATTATTCATCAGATTAAATTTTCAAATATATTGCTAAGTTTAATATTACAGCATTAATTTCTTTTGGCAGATCTCTCATCACGTAGTACTAAGTAATTATGTTTCCCTAGTAACAATTATTTTAGAAGTACAGACAGCCTCGTACTTATGGCATGTTAGGTTCTCTAAATACGCGACGTAAGTCAAAATGACGTAAGTCGACACTTATTTTTTCAATGTTTACATATAAACTCAAGGGTTAGGTTACACACGGATTCGGAGCGGAAGGGCGTGTCAGACTTTTTCTGACTAAAACCCACCCGTATTCCTTCAGTTGCCTGAGCGCGAGTGCCACGGTTTTTATTTTGATCAACCCCTAACCCTGACCAAGGCATTGATCATCGTAGCCCCCGTCACGATATGCTGACGACAGATGGAGACTTAGATCAGACTTTAAATCACTAGAGTAAGTTACCCTTCAGATGACGGAATGTATAATTTTCGTTAGTTATTAAGTAAATATTATTAAGTATTTGTTCATCACGCAGATATTTGGTGCACTTGCATTAAAGTTCTTTTGCACTTCACAATGTAATTCTATTATAAAATGAAATGAATATCGTCTGAATAAAACGCTGTCTGGTACAGAACTGTTAGTTTTGTTAATATTTTATTCCAAGACATCTAAGTTATAGTATTACGGGGTCATCTGTTTGTGCTGCTTGATTATAATTATGATTGTCTGGCATTGACGTTCCAAACTCGCCGGGGACTTTCTGAAACTATCTGGTACATTCTAGACTCCTATGGAACATTCAAGCATCGGATGGAACTTTCTCGAGCATTCTGACTTTGGCCGGAGCCTTCTAGATTCGGTTAGAATTCTCTATAACATTCTCCGATGGAACCTTCTGCAATCCCATGGAAAATTCTGGACCCAGACTGATTTTCAGTAAACCATTCTAGATCGATCCACCGTCTTATATAAAGAGAGACATTCGCCTAGACAGTCAGTAAATTTTAATTATTTGATCGAGAAGAAGAAAACTGTAAACCAAAAGTATATTAGCAAGGTTAGATAATATTTATTGTGATGTTAGTATTCTCCATAACCCACAATTAAATAGGCGATACTTTAGCAATTTCCTGTTGATAGTGATGAGGAAGAATTTTTTGTTATTCTTTAATGATTTCTTCTCCGGTTCCGGTTCACTCTAGCCCTAAAGACACTTAAATTGTACTCAGAAAGAAAGACTGCCACTGGCAAATTATTCCAGAGGCGAAAATCTTTGTTCGGATTCTAGTCAAAGTTTGGTCCCCCAATGATGGAACGGAGATGGATTAATTAAGTCGTGCAATTCATGCGTACACTCTACAAAATGCATCCCATAGAAAACAGACAGGCTAACTACTCTACGGATGTGCCCCAGGCTTTGGAGATCGTTTTGAAATAAATCTGGGTCGCCAACTAGCCTCTTCGCATGTCTTTCCGCCAAATTCGAAGTTGCCAGGTAGCATTTTGCAACAACCGCCCAAATGTGACTGCAGTACTCCAAAGATGAACGGACCTGCGCCTTATATAACATTTGAAGCTGTCCTGGTGTGAAGTCCCTCCCGAACTTAACAATGCCAACACCAAGGTTCCTGGCAGCTACCTTGGCTTTGGACTCAATGAACCACCCACAGTTTAAGCTTTACACTATTACCTTGCTCATGGGATCTACCTACTGACACTATAGAAAATCTTCTTTTTTGTCAGTCTATAGAGGTCCTCTGCTGGACAGCGGCCTCCCCCAAGGCTTTCATTCCATTTGGGGGCATTGCCATAATCCCCACGCTTGGCAGGCAGGTTGGGGATCGCAGTAATTTGTTATTTCACAGCAGAAGCACTGCTGCCCGCTTCCCCGATGAGTTCCCTTAGTCGTCTCTTACGACACCCACGGGAGGATATGAATTGGTACTATTCTATGTCCGGTACCACACGGGACCTATAATAATAATAATAAGTTTATTTCATATAAATTTGTCTTACATTACATGTCAAGGAGTCTCCATTTAGGCATAGAAATGCCTGTAGTTGAAGGCTCCATTAATTGTAAATATGAAAGTAACAAAAAAGGAAACGAGAAAACTAATAATAAATAACATAATGCTACTAATTGTATGAGTGCGTGCGTGTGGGAGGTGTATGTGCATGTTGGTGTGTGTGTGTGTGCCTGTGTGTGTGTGTGAATATTGTGTGCGTGAATAAATATAAGAAATGTTATTTGTTCAATTTAATGACACTCTATTAGGTCACTCGTTGCAAGAGTCCCTCTGTATCATTGTAATTTAAATTATGTAGCCAGATTGTTAATTATTTTTTGCATTGCAATAATTTTTTATCATAGACGTATATGACTTTATTAATCTTATTATATAAAAAGGATGAGCGTTTTTTGAATTGTCTGCTAGCAAATTCCGTTTTAGTTTTGGGAACGTTTAGTATGCAATATTTATTTCTTTTTTTTGTATCTTAGCATCGTATGGTGTCTCCTTGTGCGTTTTTAGCATGATATGTAGAATGTATAATTTTGTCACTGATAGTAGATTACATTGTTCATAAAGCTTTGTAGTAGAAAATATTCTTGTTTTGAAGTACATCACTTTAATTATTGCTCTCTGAGCACGTTCTAATTCAAGAAATCTAGATTTCGTTGCTCCACCCCATATAGTTATGCAATATATCAAAACAGACTGGACTAACGATACATAAATTTCATTTAATAAATTTCTTTGATTGTCATTATTTTTATTTTCATTTTTTCTCCCGGGTACAACATATCTCAACTCTTTGAAAATCCAGATCAGTTTCCGTACTCTGCTTATGACTTGTTCTAGTTGAGGATGCCAGGAAAGACGCTGGTCAATGATAACTCCTAGATACTTTATTTGGTTAACTTGTTGGATAATAGGGCAATTGGTGCAAGTTTCTGTAGTAGTGTCACACATATGGATTCTTAAAATAAATTCTTTTTCTGGTTGAAATTGATTATAAATATTAAAACAAATGAAGTTAGTTTTGCTAGTGTTCAGAGTGAGAAGGTTTCTTTTTAACCAAGTTGTAATAAGAGCTAAACCTTCTTCTGCAAAGTTTTTAACTTCATCCCATGTTTTACCTGAGAAGACGACAGTTGTATCATCGGCGTATGAGAAAACTTTAGCGTTATGGATCCTCATGTTGCAGAGATCATTAATGTAAATTAAAAAAAGTGTGGGTCCTAGTACACTTCCTTGGGGTACGCCGTATGACACATCTGCATCCTCACTGACAGTTTTGTTAAGTTTCACTTTTTGCATTCTACCGGAAAGATAATCCTTAAAAAGTGCAAGTGGTATTTCACGAATTCCAATTGCTTCAAGTTTCTGTAGAATAATGGAAGTAGAGACGGTGTCAAAAGCTTTTTTAAGATCCAGAAAGGCAGCCATACATTTGTTTCCTTGGTCAAGTTGTTCGGTTACCAAAGAAGTTAACGCTATCACAGCATCTTCAGTTGACTTTTTTTGTCTAAATCCAAATTGGGAAAGTGACAGAATATCAAATTTATTTAAATACTGCAAGAGACGAGTGTTTGTTTGTTGACATCGTCTCTATTTCCACCCTTATACACAGGTGTTATAATGGATTTTTTTAAGGGGGCTGGAAAAACACCTTTTTGAAAGCATAAATTGGCTAGATGAGTGATAATTGGTACAATTTCATTTTTAGCTAGTTTCAAGAAACAAGTTGGTATATTGTCCCATCCGGGGGCACTATCAGATCGTAAATTCATTAGCGTAGTACAAATTTCGTGTGGATCGGTATCTAGAAGAACCATTGAACTTGATAGCGATGGCGTTTTATTAAGGAGTTTACCAGATAAGTTAGAGCCTGAAGCGATGTTTTGGGCCAGATCTCTACCTATACTTGCAAAATATTTATTTATAAAATTAGCAGACTCCATGGGAGATGATTTAATCTGTAACAAATCCAAGCACTCTTTTCGTGATTTATTAGTATAAGTGACATTTTTTAAATTTTTCCAAAGAAGTCTATTGTTTTTGATAGCACTAGTTATTTGTTCCCTATTATACTTTCTTTTTAGCTTTTTTATGAGATTATTGCAATAGTTTCTATACCTTGTATATGTCATTTTGGCAATTTCATTATGTGGATCATTTCGTGCCTTTTGCTGTAAAGCATTACGATTCCGAATACATCTCAGAATACCTGGTGTTATCCAGGGTTTTAATAAACGTTTACTACTTGGTACGGTAATAGTACGTGTATTAGCAGACAATGATTCCGTTATTTTTTCTATTAAAGATATTATAACCACATTTGGGTCATCAATTAATAGAAGTTCAGTAAAATTTTTATTTTGCAAGCATAGGAGAGCATTGTCAAAGTCTATTGTTGTTTTATTTTTATCTGGAGCGATTTTGTCTTTTGTTTTTGCCAAGGAAAGAAAGGTGGTGTAGTGATCAGTAGTGGTAGTACGTAAGATAGCTATAAAAGCAGATATTTTTTTCGGATTAATTTTTAACATAAAATGATCAAGACAATTCTTTTCCCTAGTGGGTAGTGTATGCCCAGCCAAAATTCCGTATGACGACAACATAGTAAGGTATTCTATTTTTATGTTCGTAATGTTGTTCTGTTTCCCTAGATATCAAGTTAATATTTATGTCTCCTGTGATCACAATGTTTTTTTTTGTAAATTTAGTGATTCTAAATGTAAGCTTAAAGAGTCAATAAAATTATCTGCATTTAAATTTGCAGGAGATCTGTATACACCTAAGACAATATTATTTAGTACCTCGATTTGTAGGCAGGATGCGTGTAAAAGCTCAACTTCTGCAACTTTATGTTTTAAAGATTTTTTCACATACGCGACGACTCCATCATGTTTATTTGTAAGGTTTGTGGTATAATAACAGTTATAATTATCTAGTTGCGGAATTAGTTTAGTTAAATTAAGTTGGCATTCCGTTAATATACTAATATCTGGTTCAAATTTAAGACTAGACAATGAAAGTAAAAAGTCGTCGAAGTTGCAGTAAATGCCTCTAATATTTTGGGAAATTATAGTAAAATCATTATTGTGAATGGATATGTGTTTGACAAGATCTGTACAGTCGCATGTGACCGATTTAGCAAGTTGTATGTTGTCTATATCTTGTAGTGTCTGTAATGAATTACACGCGGTAGCCATATTTAAAATAATAAGTAATTCTTGTCCTTGCTGGCCATTGCTTAAAATGTGTATAATGTATCGGTGTTTTTGCGCTTGTCTTATGTGTGTTAGTATTTGTTAGGGCATAATATGTCTTTAAAGAGTGTCTAATGTACAAGTTTAGAGTAAAGTGATTGATGGAATTATGAGTATTTTTATACTATTATTTTTACCTATAGAAAATAACTACTGAAAATTACATATATAAAACTTATCAAGCTTTTATATCATTTTCAAACTTGTGTCCCGCTTTATTTCGATTCTGTGAATTTTTGATCTTCTTTTAAATGTATTCATTGACATGACCGTGTCGCCTGTGATTGCCAAAGGGAATATAATTTTTTTTTTGATTATTGACTTGCATGAAAATGAATTGCTTTTATTTTTCAATGAAACTTTATCAAGTTTAATTGATAAATACGAGTAGTATATCTGTAGTAATTCATGTGTAGGTTTAAGATAAATATCTTTTAAACTTTGCATTTTTCGAGCACATATTTTAACACTTATTGTATTATTTCTACTTATAATAAAATATATCTTCTTCTTTCCATGATGGCTGGTCTTATGCTGCCCGAATCCAAAAAAAGCACAACGTATTATTTGTAATTGTTTCGTACTGCCATTTAGACCAAATTTATCTCAGGTCAAATCTCAAGCAAGAATAGAAATTACCCGTTAATAGAGACAAAACCCAAGTTCAAATTACAGTTAACTAATAAATCAAAACCACGAAAATTAACTTCTAAACTCCATTGCTTAAACCAACTATTGTTACACTGTACAAACTCTATCGCACCTCTATTTGGTTAGGCGGGGACCAGCATTTGTAGTATGCTTCATACAATGCGAAGAACCCAGGTGCGTTTGGATTCTTGCACAAACACTTGGAACAAAACCGGACCCAGTCCTACAAAGGAACAGAACTGTTTTGATGGCAAATAAGGGTGCTTATAACCGTCCTAATAAGTTTTCGCTTAATGTGTTATTTGTTTAGGCACTTTATAACAGCATTTTATTTAGCAAACTGAGTAATAAGTTGAGCTGCTTATGTTGATTAAAGGGATTTTGTTAACATTTATGGAGATCATTTGAAATTACTTTTATATGCAATGTTACTTTTAAACGACGTGTGTGCATCTGTAGTATTTCAATCATCATCATTTGTCTAATTTTTTCTAACGGTTTTGGGTTTGGCTTCTAGCCAATAAAAAAAAGAAATAAAATGGTTTAATGTGCATAAATAAAATGCACATTTGCAAAAACAATGAAAAATACTTACTCTTCGGGCGACCCGTACCAGTACGGCGAGTTTCCAACCTTACGTTGTTGACACCACAACGATCCGAACGAAGCGTTTCGCTTCGTCTTTTATACCGTGTACATCGAGGGACTGGAACAATTTGCCAGCGGCGGTGTTTCCGTCAGACTACAATTTAAGTGTCTTCAAGGCTAGAGTGAATAGGCTCTTAATAAACTAGCGCGTTTTACCATCAACGACTGCATCACTGCTTATCGCCAGGCGGGATTGCGTTCAGTCATTAGAAAATAATTTATGAAAAAAAAACATGTGTGATATCTTTAGTCTCTAGCCATTCTATCATCATTTAGATACAGCTCAATACCAATATTTTCTATGAACCTCCACAATCCAGACACTGGATAACAAGATAGATACCAGATTGCTGATTTCCTGACCTTCGCGCATCTTTTCTCCGACCGAGCTTATTTTCGCCACGTATCCGTTTAATATTTGCTGCTAAACTAAGTTAGCATGGCCCGTAGTTTCATTTGCATTCTAGCAGAACTACATAAGACATATGTATATTACCAAAAATCTTATATACAGTGTGTCGGGTAACCGCTTGAGAGTTTATTATACTCATCATTATGAGCAAATATTACAATGAAACTAAACCTAAAATAGCAAAAAAATAAACTTTTAAGCTTTTACCTACTTATTGTTGAGCTCTGCGAACATTAATGAGGAGAACAGTTAGCTGTTTATTTTTTTTGTGGCGTGATTTTCAACACAGACAAGCAAGGATAATAATCATAACATAATATAATATACCTACAGTTTAGGTCGCAGATAGTCATACTTCTAATTTATTTTCCTTATGTTCAACTAAAGTAAATGTAAGTTAACAAACAAGGCGTAACGAATTAAAACTGAACGCTGTGTGGACTGCAAATATTCGAAGTTCTAACTCCCGACATATGCACTTATAACAGGGTTGGCAGGCGACAGTTTAAACGTCGACCTTTTTTAGAAATAAAACCATATTTTGACACCAATTTTATTTTCATTTTTAGTATAGTTTATATATATATATATATGAGGACAAAATTACTGTGAAAGGTGTAAAAGTGCGCTTAATATTGTTCAATAATAAAACATCAATCACAAAACAATATGAATATTACATTTTAAAATAGAAATATGTAAGTACATGTCTCAGCTATGACAGACGTTGACATTAATCTCATCGATACTCGTGTTGTATTTATGTGTACTAAGTAATACGAATTAAACCTACGTCAAGTGAATCCTACGCGCGTTATACCCACATTTCCATTAGGGCACGTATTAATATTGACGTATTTACAAATTACTCTATCCCGTACCAGAAAATATTGTACATAATAACACAAACATTTAACACATAAAATCGGCGGCCTTATCGCCAATTCCTAGTTTAAGCTTAAGGGATAGATCCACCTATTCTTTGGCTAGTATACTTTTTTTGTTAAAATTACTCAGTATGGATTGTGTAGGAATAAAGGTTATTTTTCGATAAATTCATGTTTGTTTGAATTTTTGGCGAATATTCAGGTTAGATACCTAATCTATTGAATGGTGTGTTCCGCAAAACTATGTACCTTGATTTTAACATACTAAAATTACAGAATTAGAACCAACAGCTATAAAATCAATCAATCAAAATTTTAAAAACGTTTAACTTTGTCAACCACAAAAATAAATCATCGTACAATAATTTTCAAAATCAGAACATCCAAATCTTGTCACCCGCTAACCCTCGCTAACATAATTCCCGGCATTCTTAACTCGGCAGCTTAAAATGGTATCGTAAAGTGACTCGCACGAACCAGCCCCTGCCTTAAGGGGTCATGACATAGTCGAGAAATAAAAGTGAGGGCAAAATTATAACTGGAACAAGCTTTTTGCTAAAGTGGAACGAAACTCTGCATTATGAACAGATTCAAAGTATGGCATACTAAATAGGGAAAAAGCATTGTGCTTTTGTTGTGTAGACTGTAATATATTGTCTGTTGAAGAAGTACTCCGACGTAACAAAGGGGCTGGATTGTATTCGAATAGATGATTGTGCGGTCCATGATAAGCAAAATAATGTATGCCTAGTAATGTCTCAATCTGGTCTTAATCATATATTGCTTGGAGCGGTGCCTTTGCATGCAGAGACGTACCTAAGTCTCGGTGACTTTTTGCGGCGCTGCAATATCACGTTTCAGGATCACTCGAATGCAAGTTTATGGATAGCTAGTATGCTGCCCTAAAAAGCAGTTCTTTGTTACTATAACAAAAAGTTACACAGTGCAAGGGTTTTACTATAAAGTCTATGTTATTCATTGGCTCTATCAACTTTTGTCCATAACCTGGCCTATACAGTATATTAAGAAGACATACTGAAAACATACTGTAGATAAAAAAAAATACATATCAATAGTATTATGAGGCGCGTTTCCATGCAAAGTCCGGTTAGAAATATTCTAACAAATGTACAAACAGTGGCAATAGCCGAAATAAATGTAATCGTGTGGTCGACACAATAATCATTTGAATACGAATGTACTGATTTTGTAAGGGAAAATGGTTACATTACCGACCAAGTTGCTGGGAACGGCGACGGAAACGAAAAACTTTTCGGGTGTCTTTTTTCCAAGGTGGTGTTTTGGAGTATTGCGCCCAAAGTGGAGTACGGCTGTTATTTTTTTTTATATTATTAAAAAGTGTTACAATCGTTCATGGTAAAGCGCAATAGTTTCTTCTTCAGCCTATGGATGTCCACTGCTGGACAAAGGCCTCCCCCTAGGCTTTCCACGCTGACCGGCCTTGTGCTGCCCGCATCCATCGGCTTCCCGCGACCTTCACTAGGTCATCGGTCCACCTTGTTGGGGGCCTCCCTACGCTGCGTCTTCTAGTACGTGGCCGCCACTCCAGAACCTTACTGCCCCATCGGCCATCGGTTCTACGAGCAATACACCCAATGCCACTTTAGTTTAGCGACTCGAAGAGCTATGTCGGTGACTTTGGTTCTTCTGCGGATCTCCGCATTTCAGAGAAACTCCGAGCATAGCTCTTACCATTGCCCTTTGTGTAACTCTGAGCCTTCGTATGAGGTCCATTGTGAGCGACCACATTCAGTTCCGTAAGTCATCACTGGCAACACACACTGGTCAAAGACTTTAGTCTTGAGACACTGTGGTATCTTGGACGACAAGAAGATGTATTGTAGCTTACCGAACGCTGCCCAGCCGAGCTGGATTCCACGAGACATCTCTTTCTCGAAGTTAGACCTACCTAGTTGGACTGTTTGTCCAACTAGCGCGCTAGTTTGTTAAGAGCCTATTCACTCTAGGCTTGAAGACACTTAAATTGTAGTCAGACGTAAACACCGCCGCTGGTAAACTGTTCTAGTATAAAACACGGTATAGAAAACGAGACGAAACGCTTTATCCTGTTATTGTTTTATTTTTGTAACGTTACTTTGAAACCATACGAACTAAATATATGTTTAGTGTTATTTTTTCTTTTTCAATAGAAAAATGTCAAAATATTAAATTGTCTTTTATTAGTTAAGTCCTGCTAAATAAGTCTGCGGTTGACGTAATTAGCCAATTTTCAATCACGTCTAAACTTTTTCTATGGAGTACTTTACTTACATTGCTATTGCATTTCTTTTTTTTTTAATAATTATATACTAGTGCATGATCGCAATCCCGCCTGATGGTAAGCAGTGATGCAATCGTTGATGGTAAAGCGTGCTAGTTTAATAAGCCCATTCACTCAAAAAACTGAATGAATAGGAAGGAAGACGGCAGTTGGGTGAAGTGATACAATGTTTAACCCAGAGGGAGATTGACTTTGGAGACCCTTCACGTCCAAACTCCCGACACAACAACATTTGGCGCATCGTACTCGGCACACATCTATTCTATTCTGTCTGGTGGGTGGTAACTTCTGCCGGGCAGCTGACGTTATGGCCTTTTTTTTTGGCCCGCTCTGGGCGGAGCGGAAGTGTGTGTCAGATTTTTACTGACTAAAACCCACCCGCGTTTCTTCACTTGCCTGTGCGACGGCCAGGGCCCTGACCCAGGAGGCATCGGTCTTCGTGGACCCAGTCACGATGTGCTGACACCTCTTTGAGGCTACCACTGAGAAAATTACCTAGAAATTTCTATTGTATTTTTGCTATTTTCTGGTGTTTACGTGTGTACCTGGACAAACAACAACAGCATTATTTTGTTTTTTTTTTTAATGCGTTGTTTAAACGTTGCCCAACCCTAGGAATTTCTCGTGTATGGTACACAGACAGCCTTATATTAACAATACATAATTGCTGTTGACTTGCCATTATATGATATCTATCAATATTTTTATTTTTATTTAAGACTAGCGGCCGCCAGCGACTTCGTTCGCGTGGAATTAGTTATGCTCCGCTCCTATTGGTCTTAGCGTGATGGTATATAGCCTGAAGCCTTCCTGGATTAATGGGCTATCCCACGCAAAAATATTTTTTTCAAATCGGACCAGTAGTTCCTGAGATTAGCGCGTTCAAACAAACAAATTAGTATAGATTTAGGTAATCAAAGAAAAAATAGTCATTTGTGCAATTTTCCTGTCTGCCAGTGTAGTCACCTACCTCTCAATGCCGGTTGTATCGGTTTTCCACGCTTTGCCAATAATAACCGACTTTTACGACTATCTCACCTATTCCCACTTCACGTTCGCTTTTTCTTTGTTTACAAATGGCTATGAGTTACAATGAGGGTGTCATATAATTTTATTATTTCATTCAGCTATACTTATAGCTGCTCTTCGGGAGATGTTAAGTTTAGTGCTGAGTACCTACTTTCTACGAGTGTTGTTTCATGTATGACGTCTTTGTTAGGATTACGCTCTCAGAATAAAAAGGTTAAGCATTTTTGGAATAATAAAAGTTAAAGTAAAATTTGTTTCACATGTAATTTCGCAGTCATATTGAAAATATTAACGACTAACGGCCGCCAGCGACTTCATTCACGTAGAGTTAGTTATGCTCCGCTCTTATTGGTCGCAGCGTGATATTATATAGCCTAAAACTTTTCTGGATTAATGGGCTGTCCAACACAAAAATATATTTTTAAATCGGACCAGTAGTTTCTGAGCTAGCTAGCTTTATATATTAGTATAGATAGATAAGCATCAACATTTGAATTAATACTGTATCTAATTACAAGTAATATACATAGAGAGAAATTCAATATACCCGCAAAACTAAAACATCTTATTCAACGTGTTAATTATAATGAAAATTTAAAGCAAACAGTGTCAGTGAGATCGAAGGCCGTGTCTATGACTAATGTCAATCGATGGCCTAGATGAAGTGATGATCTATGAAAATTTAAATGGTATTTCATCGGAGAATTACACTGATAATATTGGATATGATGATCAGGGGCAAGAATAGACATATTTGAGCTACTGCTAAATGTCAAAATATTAGAAGAACGTCTGCGATTAACATAATTCATTCCAATAGATGGCATTGTTTCATGTGTGTGTTGCTGGCATTTTTGCATCGTGTTTCAAAACTAGGTTGGAAATTCCAACTTTATCACGACGCTTGAGAGAATGTATTGAGAATATCCTCCCACAACTTAGCGGAGAGATGTCTGAAGAAACTATAGAGGAATCTCCAGATAAAATTCGACGGTACTGCAGTTTACGTACGAACGACCGCAGGTCAAGCTACCCAAACTGTCAAATACTCCCAATCAACCTTGACCCTTAATGCTTTGGAGATAAAGTTAAAAAGTCTCCAAAGCCTGGAGCACAGGCGTAGAGTAGCCAGCCCTTCGGTCTGCTATAGGATGCATTCTGGTGAGTGTGCAAGGGAACTGCATGATTTAATTCCCCCATCTCCGTTCCATCATCGGACGACCCGTCGTACGACGAGTTTCCACCCTTACGTTGTTGATACCACTGCGATCCGGACGAAGCGTTTTACTTCTTCTTTTATACCGCATATATCGAGGGACTGGAACAATTTGCCGGCGGCGGTGTTTCCGTCACACTACAATTTGAGTGTCTTCAAGGCTAAAGTGAATAGGTTCTTAATAAACTAGCGCGCTTTACCATCAACGATCGCATCACTGCTTACCATCAGGCGGGATTGCGGTCAAGTGCTGGTTTATAATTTATATAAAAAAAGTTAAACATCTAATAAACAAATCTGAGAGATTGTAGTAACTCGATCGGCTGCCGTCTGTACAAAAAAAAATAGAAAAGAATGTCCAAGATGACGTGCATAAAATGTAAAAAGACATTGTGCGGAGAATATAAACAAGATGTTTGCAACTTCTCTTCAATCTTTAGCCGTAGTTTGTTCCAGCCATATTATAATTTACTACTTAATAAGAAAAAACACTGTAAAAATTACCTATTTAAAAAAAATCTGCCTAAATACCTACAGGAGACTTCTAATTATTTTTTGTTCTTTTTTCTTAAGTGTTTATAAAATTATAAATAAAAAATAATGATATTACGTATGTATTTTATTTACTTATTTATTAATAATTCAACAATTTACAGTAGTTAATTAATTTAAAATAATATTGGCATTCATCAAAAACATCGGCTATTAAAATACATAATGCGCTTTCAGACTATGTTTATCTTTTGAATACAAAAATACATATAACGTTATCTTTCTAGTGTTAAGCAAATGGATGCATCAGCGTACGCGTAGTTAAAGAATTTGGCGACACCTTGATTTCGTAGGTAGCATTGAAACGTCAAAATTAGGTAAATGCCATTCATCATCATCATCATCAACCTTTTTATCGTCCCACTGTTGGGCACAGGTCTCCTCTCATACAGAAAAGGATTGAGCGTAATCACCACGCTTATTCAATTGGGTTGGCAATTTCAGACTTAAAGCCCAGGTTTCCTCAAGATGTTTTCCTTCACCTTTTAATCAGTCATTGGGGTCCAATATATACTTAGAAAGTACATATAACTTAGATAAGTTACACAGTCATACTTGAGAGGCTAGTGTATTAACCTTTAGGCCACCACGACCCACTAAAACACTCACGAACGTAAAATGCCATTACTTCAACGGAACTTTGGCCAAAAATACTATTGCCTACAATCAACATTTGGTGGCAAAAGACTGAAGAAGAAGAAAAAGTTTCTATCTTATTTTTTCTCCCTACTTGAAGAAAATAACATATTTTGCACTATCTGAAATTATAATTTCACTATTTTTAAAGGTTATTTAACAGTAACTGCACATTCCGTTCCTGATGTTTTCAAAATAGTATATGTTGTTATCGCAACAGAAAGATTCATAACTAATCAACTAATCAATAACGTAAAAGCTTATCGTTAACCATTATTTTGAAACGCTACCTACTTTATAAGGCATGTCTGACTACGTACTAATCTAATACACAGATATACTTATATGGATAACCTTCAGTAGTTTTCACGGAATAACACGTCTCTAATATATTATTAAAAGCGCGGATCGCTACTTGATGTTTTCCATATAATCGTACTCGAGGGGAATAGAAAATCAAGTACATTTCAAGCTTGGTAACATTTGAGACGGCATACTTGTAAATGACTACGTTTTCCTACACTATAACAGAAACAGATTTCAGCCGAAAGACGTCCACAGCTGGACATAGGCCTCCCCCAAGGTTCTCCACGACGACCGGTCCTACGCCTCCCGCATCCAGCGGTTTCCTACGACCTTCACCAAGTCGTCGGTTCACCTTGTCGGGGGTCACCTACGCTACGTCTTCCGGTGCGTGGTCGCCACTCGAGAATCCGTCGGCCCCATCAGGCATCGGTCCTACGGGCAATGTGTCCAGCCCACTGCCACTTCAGTATTGCAATTCTTCGGGCTATGTCGGTTACTCTCGTTCTTCTGCGGATCTCCTTATTCCTGATTCGATCGCGCAGTGAAACCCCAAGCATAGCTCTCTCCATTGCCCTTTGAGTGACTTTGAGCCTTCTTATAAGGCCCATTGTTAGCGACCACGTCTCAATTCCATAAGTCATCACTGGCAACACAAACTGGTCGAAGACTTTTGTCTTGAGACACTGCGATATCTTATAGTAAATATTCTTGAATATGTATAATGTACTTAGGTACACAGGTCTCCTCTCATACAAATCCTTCTCTGTAATGTACTTTGTTACACTTTGAATTTGCATCCTGGAGCAGCGATGGCGGAGTGGTTTCGGACACAACTTACAAGTTGTAGGCCGTAGGTTAGAACGCCACCAAGCGCTTTCATCATTCATCATTATCAACCTTTTTATTGTCCCACTGCTGGGCACAGGTCTCCTCTCATACAGAGAAGGATTGAGCGTAATCACCACGCTTGCTTAATGCGGGTTGGCGATTTCAGACTTAAAGTCCAGGTTTCCTCAAGATGTTTTCCTTCACCTTCAGTCCTTGGTGTCGAAGATATACTTAGAAAGTTCATATAACTTTAGAAAAGTTACATTGGTACTTGCCTGACCTGGAATCGAAACCGCGCACTCATACTTGAGAGGCTGGTGTTTTAACCACTAGGCCACCACGACATAGCGCCAAGCGCTTTATTTTGTGTAAATTATTTCATCACTACAACTCTCTAAACGGTGAAGAAAACATCGTGAAGAAACCTTCATGTCCTAACGCCAAAACTTCGAAAACATGTCACATCTACCAAACCGCACTGGGCCAGCGTGGTAGATCGTGAGGAGCCATGTGTAACAGGAGTGGTAACATTATAAGCTGATTCTGTATGTATGTTATGTATGAATCTGCATCCTTATTACTTAACACATAATGAATTTCAATCTGAATCCATGAATCGTGTTGAAGAATATTGGCATTCCATTGCTTGACATGTATTAAATAAAATTCTGCTCATCAATTTAAATAACGCAATGTATGTTCTTCTGTCGTACTCCGTGGCGCAGCGGTCAACACGCCTGTCTGCGACGTGGAGGTCCCGGGTCCGACCCTGGTTAGATCATGATAGAAACCGATCTTTTGGTCTTGGATGTTTATCAATATAATTATGTATCTATGTATATGATAAAATATAGTATCGTTGAGTTAGTATCCCATAACACAAGTCTCGAACTTACTTTGGGGCTAGCTCAATCTGCGAATTGTAAAAAAAAAATTGACAAAATGAAAGCGATTATTTTCTATTGTTAGTGCGTTTATTACGTTATTACCCAGTTGACATGGAAACAGGAAATCCTATCTTTTGGAGGATTACTACATTTTTTGACATAATATTTATTTTTATTGTTTCACATTTATACAGAAAATTCTGATTTCAACTCTTTATTAGTACTTGTAATGGCAATCATATCACTCGGCTTAATGATATGAATTATACTTAGTAAAGTAATTTTTGATTTTGTCAAATGACGACAACAAGCCAAGAATTGAAGTTGAAACTTCGCTAAAATGTCTATAGGTTAAATCCAGCATCAGGTGCAATGAAATATCACCTTAAGCTCCCTTCACCTACATTTGAAGTGAGGGTAAGGTATTACATAATATAATGCGAGGGGATGGTGATGAGACTTTTTTTGAAGTGAAACTTCTTTACGTACGCTTGACTTGGGGAGTAAGCTGGCGAAAGCGTTACGAAAAGTGATCGGGCAAGGCGAACGGAAGTTAAGTGGGGGATATAAGCACAGAGGCGCCCGTGGCGCGAGCTTGGTACTACAAGGTCTCCAACAAGTTTTTTTTATTTTTTCAATAAAAATAGAAGATCTATGCAAAAATATTAATTTACCAATGAAACCATGAAATAAATTTAAATATTTATAGAAAATCAATATATGTATATGTGTATACATGTATATATTGTACACACACATATATATATATATATATATATTTATAAGTTTCACTTCAGTCGTGTGGTCATAAGCACACTCGTATTTTTTTTTTATTATTTACCATTTAACGTGCTTTCTGAGGAATGGAGGGGTCTCGGCATGTGTTTTTGGTCACCCATCGACAGAATAACCAGAGAACACAACACGGAAAACGCAGCTTAACTCCATCGACTTATGCAGCTGTTATGACTTAAGCACAGGCTCCTTAAATTTAACTCATCACCATCATCTCAGCGTTAATTCCAGTCGCATCCGAAACTTTTTAGCTTTAGAGTCCTCAGACTCTAAAGCAAAAATCAGCAGTTAGAATGGTAAAGCGGACCTCAGTCCGCTTTACCAGTCTAACTGCTGATTTTGGCTTCGATATTCTATATTTTCCGTGAAACATTGCAGTTAGACCAATTTTTGGACTTTTGAGAGCTGTAACAACCCAATAACGACTGCCAGTAGATGTTCGTATGGCAACCGGGACCAACGGCTTAACGTGCTTTTCGAGGCACGGCCAGACTAGTGCAAATATCCTTTTTCATGCATAGGCATACAAATATTTGCCGTGTACGGGGATCGAATCCACGCCCACTTGCGCAGCGGCCGCGTTCGCTACCGCTACGCCACGGAGGCTCTCCACGGAGGTTCCTTAAATTTAAATGAACGCCCAATATCTCATTTGGTAATCTTAGTTCCTGCATTTAGTATCGCGTGTTTTCTGATAAGTAAAAATACTTGTAATTGGATAAAGGAATGGAAAATGCAACCTTCCTAAAGCTTATCTTTCGTTAGGTACATTCTATGCCACAAGTAATTTAGCAATCTAGTTCTGCGACAGACATGCAACTTACCTAACAATATAACCTAGTTTCTTTGTCCTCATAACAAAGTTTTTCACTTATTATATCAACCTTCAAAACGTTTTACTTCATACCTTCGTGTATTATAAAGAAATAACTGCCTAGTTTATGTCCAAAATTAACTCCCAATCCATTTTAAGTACAAACGAAATTAGTTCCTGCTGACGAAGGGTTATGCTAACCGTAAGAATGAATTTGGCAAGCACATAGATCAGTGAACTTTCTTAGCAATACGGTTTTCGTAGACTAGTATTAAATTATACGTTGCAGTCGGAGCATGCCACTGACGTTGTAATGTAGAAGGTATTTTCAGTTTCACAGATATTTGAGCTCAGTTTTTCTTGTTTTATGATTGTATCGTGTTTAGAATAAATTAAGCTTTTAGAAAACGTTGCTGTCAGCAAAACTGCTAGTATTTTATTTTTATTTAACAGTTCTATTTATTTTCTGTTGCAATTTGAAGGGATCAAAGGTTTTCTCGTTGAAAATTTCGCGTAGTTGTGGAATTTCAAGTTGGATTAAGAATAAGGTTTTTAAATAAATCTTTCTATAAAGCTGATTTGTGCACTTATATGATTGAACTTTTACGTTTGTGAAAAGGGTGTGTCATTTTATATTACGTGTACAATTTTAATAATAATATCCCTTATGGAAGAGACACCCCAATTTTGCCAATAACACGTGCGAGTTGTTAATAAACCATCAAACCCTGTAGGGAGATTTAGCGAGAATTATTATTAAAAATATATATTTGTATTTAAATTGAAACTAAAATAATAAAAAAAATTCGCAGACGCAGGCTGTCAAATCTCCAGAAAAATGTTTCCCAAAAATTCAAAGATTTTCGGACTTTCCACAGATAATTAATCGCATTTAACTTTTAGCCAGTGAGGTAAGTCCACATATAACTAACCTCTATGGCATGTGGGCTGGCCAGTATTCATGAGACACAGGTAGCCCCAGTTTTAAAGTTAAGTAGTTTTCGTTCTGGCTCCATTCCAGCGCCGTAATAACCGCATTACAAATAAGTGTCTCTCTGGATCGCCTAGCATACATTGTAATTCTAGGGAATTCGGTTTTGGCAACGAGAATGAATAATGTACCCAAGATCTATGTCGCTAATGTTGGCCATTTTATATGCAACGTTGGTATAGATTGCGATAAGTGCCTTTTGTTTTGGTGACTATTAACAACTAAAGAATATTTTCAATACTATTATTGTATTAATACACAGCCCTTTTTAGTCATCATTTCAACTGAAAGACGACCACTGCTGGACATAGGCTTCCCTCGAGGATCTCCACCTTGACCGATCCAGCGCTTCCAGTATCCAGTGATTTCCCGCGACCTTTACTAGGTCGTCGGTCCACCTTGTAGGGGGCCTACCCATGCTGTGTCTTCTACGCCACTCGAGAACCCGTCGGTCCCATCGGACACCAGTCCTACGGGCAATATGCCCACTGCCACTTAAGTGTTACAATTCTTCGGGCTACGTCGGTATGTCCTTTTTAGTGCTGGGACATAATCCTGTTGGATGGTGTAGGCTGTAATTCACCACGCTGGACTATTACAACTCAGTAGATGTTACTTTGCCTCAAAATTATGTACATGCTGGTTTCCTCACGACGTACCGCCTATCGGGATTTGAACTTACGACCTAGAACTTATAAACTTCGGCTGGTACCAAAGGTCTGTCACTGTTCTTTTGTTTAAGCCTGTATTTATCAAACAAAAACAATAGATACACTAGGACACAGGTATCTTTCTGTGATAGCACGAAAAGACTGAAATCTACCACATGAGATCAGTGAGGATTGGTA
This sequence comes from Sesamia inferens, assembly GCA_037179545.1. NCBI lineage: Eukaryota > Metazoa > Arthropoda > Insecta > Lepidoptera > Noctuidae > Sesamia > Sesamia inferens. Next base: position 26,225,103 of record CM073933.1, on the reverse strand, counting down.
GTTGTCATCATGCTGTAGATTTTTTAAATTATTGTAATAGGTAGTCATTTGCTAGTATTTTTAGTAGGTAGAAAAACCAAACTGACTGCAGTCTTTTATTTTTATTGATTGCAAAACATCGTGAAAATTCTTCCAATATTTCAGTGAAACCTTTGAACGTAGAATCTTTTGTATTTTTTTATGGCAATACCTTTGACAACTGGCCAGTTGAAATATGAGGAACATTTTACAAGACTGTTATTTTGCTGAAAATTCTCTTTCATTCCGTGCAAAGAAAATGCCGATCGATAACAACTACATCTATAACTGTCTATAACAGGGTCTTTTGTAAAGGAATCGCTATATAAATAACTTCTTGCCTTAAGACAGATTGCTGGGCCATTTACAGCAGCTGACGAAGGCACCCTTCTTCTTCATTAAAGCGCTTTACTGGCCTACTGCCAGTTGGGGCTGTTTAACGGGCGCTCATTAGCACCAATTCCTTAATCCATTACACAGTACATAACTAGAACAGAAAGATAGATCATTTATAGGGCGAATAACCTTGTGTCGGAATTGTAGCACAAACAAATTCTCCGAAAAAATGTACCGCAAGAGTAATATTTATGAAAATCTTTTGTATGCTCATAAAAATATAAAATTGTTTAAAAAATATAGTGATGTCCATAATATAAATACTAGGAACAGGCACAAATTTATTGGACCTACAACGCGGCTCGAAGAAAATAGGTGGCTCTTTTAGATGACAATGTATTCATTTCTACAAGACTTCCAGAGGTGGTTCAAGATCTGAGCCTGAATAAATTCAAATCCTTCATTAAACGTAAGTTGTGTCAAAAAGCATTTTATAGTGTTAAAAATTATATTGAGGACAAAAAGGCTTGGGCTTGAGCTGCGTCCGATTTCTATACACTGATTGTTCTTTGATTTTTCCTCTTGTAGTTTTAATTTGTAATTGTTTGTTTGTTTTACTCAAAGCCAGTATTACACACCATATAGGCAAGCATATTGTACGTTACGGAATTAAATCGCTGACAGGGGTGTGCGGCACTGGTATAGCTACTTTTTCTTCTTCAGCATATGGATGTCCACTGCTGGACAAAGGCGGTAGGCCCCAAGGCTTTCCACGATGACCGGTCTTGTGCTACCCGCATCCATCGACTTCCCGCGTCCTTCACCAGGTCATCGGTCCACCTTGTTGGGGTCCTCCCTACGCTGCGTCTTCTAGCACGTGGCCGCCACTCCAGAACCTCACTAGTTCTACCTAGTACCAACCTAGTAGTAGTTAGTTTAGCTCCTGTGTAGCTGGGCTACACAGGAGCTAAACTTAGTATTCGGGAACACTGTTGGAGCTACTGAACCTTGGACAAAACTATCTTTGCATTGTGTAGATTCAATTTCTTAGTATTGTATAATAGCATGGCACACGTGTGAGCACAATGTACTTGCTGTAAAGCATCTATTTGTTGGGTTAGTCCTTTTATTGACTTGATTGTGCTCTGTTTGTTGAGAGTATATCATGCTCACTCAAATGTCTCGCTGATGGTGGCGTGTGTGTTGGGTCATTAGGTTCCCTTCAATATGGTTGAGCTGAATGATTCTGATCCATACGTCATGTTCGTGAACGTACGCCGTCAGAGGGGACTGGTCATCTCTTAGCAGCTACGGCGTATTTTAATTTCTGAATTGTTGTTTTATTTATTTTTTGTGTGTTTTCCATAATGGACGCTCTTACCGTACAATATATTTCTGCATCGTTCTCAAACGGTAGATTTCAACATGAATGATGAGATCAAATATTTGTATCAATAGCTTGATAGTAATAAAAAAGAGTGTCCATGGAGTTTCTTGTCCGTTCTTCTCCATAGGTACCTACTCTTTGGAATGGGCGACTAGCTTCACCTTACTGACTGACCGACCTTCTGACAATTCAAAAGTGCCTGTAACTGGTTTATTTGAAATAAATACTTTGATTTGATTTGAATAACGGCAGAAGTAAGAACACTTATTACTCTTGCTTCGTTTGTTTTTGAATAAAAACCCATCTAACAATGGATTTTATCTTCAAATAAAATCTGTTGTCGGAAATTATGTCGGGAATTAAGACTAGTTTTGAGTAAGTATAATGCCTTGGATGATTCACGGCATTATAGTTACTCAGTAAGTAACAAACTAACTTACAGGTGAGTAGTTATAATGTCACACCACTATTGAAACAAAATACTTGAAAAGGAGCACAGACGAAGAGTAGCCAGCCTGTCAGTGTTCTTTAGGAGGCATTTTGGAGAGTATGCAAGGAAATTGCATGATTTAATTTCCCCCATCTCCGTTCCAATATCAGATGTCCCGTCGTACGGCGAGTCGTCCACTCTTACGTTGTTGACACCACTACGATCCGGACGAAGCGTTTCACCTCGTCTTTTATTCCGCATACATCGAGGGACTGGAACAATTTACCAGCGGCGCTGTTTCCGTCTGACTATAATTTAAAAAACTAGCGCGCTGAACCATCAACGGTTTGGCGGAATAGGGATGATTCCTGGGTAAAAAAAATTGATTCTATTTAGTCCGTCATTCAGATTATAGAAAAATATTGGATACGTATATTTTGTTTTATCAAATCAATAAAAATAGACAAATATAAAGGACATCAAAGATCAGGAGGGGTGGCTGGTGACGTCACTGCTCGCTAAAAGTGTAGTGCGCAGTGACACCACACGAGTTTTCAACGCACTGTGTCGTCTTAATTTTTTGTTTATATGAAAAAAGAAAAAATACGTGTCTAGTATTTTCTGGAAATCTGACTGACGTACTAATTAGTTTTTTAGTCAACTACCCTCTTGCAGTTCAGTCGTATGGCTACTAATTTCTGCTTCTGTTATGACTACCTCATATAAATTTGAGCAGAAACTGTCTATAATATTCCCTCTGCTGCTCCTTGAGAAGGAGTGGACTGTAATCTACGTGCGGGTTGGTGAATGTCACATGTCTCCGAATTTTTTGTTCTAGGACATGCCAAATTCCTCATCATGTTTTCCTTCAGCGCAGCAGTGAAGAAATAAATTTATTCAAAGCGAAGTTCCTGCTTGAGTTCGAACTAATGACCTCGTAAGTTGAGGCCATTACCTCCGGGCCACCACAGCTCCCTTCTTCACTTTTACCTCTCAAATTTGCGGACTAAGATTAAATCAGCCCAAATACTCAAACGATCCATTGTTTTCACACAATAATATTGACGGCGCATAAGCTTCAATGTTTTTTCCTGAGTTAGACCCGCACAATACTACACGGTACTTAAAGTAAATTTTGCGCATATATTTTTTTTTTTATTAATTACCGCAATCCCGCCTGATGGTAAGCAGTGATACGATCGTTGATGGTAAAGCGCGCTAGTTTATTAAGAGCCTATTCACTCAGAGAAACTGAGCGAATAGGAAGGACAACGGCAGTTGAGCGAGGTGATGCAATGTTAAACCCAACAACACGACCAACGATGCTGCGCCAAAGGGAGATTGATCTGAAGATCCTCCATAACCTAACCCAACACAACAACATTAGGCGCATCGTGCCTAGCACACATCGCAACACAACTGCTCAGACCCGTCCTCCGTACGGCTACACCAGACATCATGCCGGAACACGACAAATCGCTTGGCGGCAAGACTTCGTCTGGTGGGTGGTAACTTCTGCCGGCGGCCGATGTTATGGCCTACCACCGAGTACTTAAACTACCTACATGGTGCAATACAATTCTGAATTCGCTCAAACATTCTTTAATAATTGCTCATGCTTCAATAATTATCCCTAAGGTCTATTTGCATACGGTGATTTTTTGCGTCGATACAGTCGCGATGCTGTCACTGGTCATATACGTTCGCTTACATAATGCTGAGTCGGTCGATATAGTCGTGTGCTGTGAACGCCTGTGGACGTTATACGATCTACTCGGCCGAGACAACATTGGTCACTTTGTATTTGTTGCTATGCCCAAAAACATTACGTTGTAGCTGAACCTACAAACGCCACAAATAAAACAACACGTCATTCTGACATCATACGTAGTCTACATCTCGCAAAAAGAGTTTACCGTGCAATTAGCATACATACAACTTCTCAACTTCAACCGTTGGGCAGGTGCCCACTAGAGATAACACCCGTCTGATCGGGGGATCCTTCCTTTTCTATAGAAGATGAGTGAAATTTACTCTCAGTTCATCATACCTTTTTTTATAAATTATAAACTAGCGCTTGACCGCAATCCCGCCTAATGGTAAGCAGTGACGCAATCGTTGATGATAAAGCGCGCTAGTTTATTAAGAGCCTATTCACTATAGCCTTGAAGACACTCAAATTGTAGTCCGACGGAAACACCGCCGCTCGCAAATTGTTCCAGTCCTTCGATGTACGCGGTATAAAGGAGGAGGCGAAACGCTTTATCCGGATCGTAGTGGTATTAACAACGTAAGGGTGGAAACTCGCCGTACGACGACGGGTCGTCCGATGGTGGAACAGAGATGGGGGAATTAAATCTTACAATCCGCAGTGTTACTGTTAATATGGTGCAGTTTAGTTTATTATCTAGAACCAACCTTACAGCATTGTTTTGGAATGAGTGTTTAACCACTCGGAAGAACTATGGAAACGTGTTAACTTATCGGTGCTCTGTAATCTCCTTGATAAACAAAATCTAAGCTGGGTGATTCCGCGTTTCATTGTAGATACAGGGTGTTTGATTTTCGCTTATGATAGGTAATAGTAGTAGGCTTATCGTAGTACCTATATGTAAACATTGTATGCATGAATATGAATATTTGAACTGGTCTGGTCTTGCCTCGGAAAGCACATTAAGCCCTTTGTCCCGGTTGCCATATGAACATCTAGTGACAGTCGTTTAGAGTTATTGGAGCCCTCAAAAGTCCAACAAAATTGATCTAACTGCAATGCTACGATATTGTCTTCGAGTTGTGGAGGTCAGACGGCAGTCACTTCTCCGAAAATGTCGAAGGTTAGCTAAATCAGCAGTTAGACTGGTAAAGCGGACCACAGACTCCAAGGCTGAAAAAGCTTCGGATGCGACTGGGATTACCACTGATATTATGATGATGATGATTTGTGCAACATGGCATATAAAACCGTACTTTGTGAATGATTAATATTTTTAATTTGATAAAGTTACTTACGCCATACATTACATAATAAATGGATTCGCTTTTACAAAGAAATAAAATGAAATTAATTCCCTTTAGAACCACAATTCAACTTATCTTATTTACATAATTAATTAACTTTCAGCCTCTTTTCAACGAAAAATATATGCTATATAAAAATATGATTCATTTGAATATATTCTTTAACGATAGTAGAAATATTGTACCACACCGTACGAGTCACATATGAGTTGCTTGAAAAAAGGATTTTCTTTGCAATACTTCTGCCATATTAAATTTCAAATACATACAGAACTCTGTCTTTTTTATGCTCAGTAATCAAGTAACGTAGTAACGCTGATGAAAGAAGCCAGCTTTCCTGGGACGCTGATACTTCATCAGATTATCCTACTTTAAACATGGAGCCGCTAAATTGGCGGGATAGTGCCGCCCTTGCGTTCTTGACAACACTGGACTGGACGAACTATTTAGCCCCGTCTTTTATACTGCGTACATCGAAGGATTGGAACAGTTTGCCGGGGCTGGTCTTCCCGTCCGATTACAATTTAAATATCTTCATAGCTAGAGTGAATAGGCTCTTAATAAACTAGTGCACTGTACCATCAACGATTGCATTGATTGATTAAAAATATGTTATATTATTGAATCCAATCCCAAACTATGTTCTATGTAGTTTCCTCACTCCGTCCTTCAAGTTACCATTCCCATGCTATGATTGGTTTTTATTTTTCTGAGATTCGGAAAGAATCCTGATGAGAACGTATTATATACAGTTTGTTAAGAAAACCCTGTCCGACCCGTGAAGGTGTTGTTAGGTATCGATAACTGATTCTACTAATGCATACAAAACCGGGCTAAACTTATAAAAAAAACCCATAAAAAAATAAATATTATTTCGCAAAAAGAGCTAACTTAATAAACGTGCGTTATGCTCCCCTACGCGCGCGGCGGCGGAGGTGGCGGAGTTGGCGGAGGCGGCGGGCGGCAGGGCACGCGGCACGTGGTCGCATCGCTATTCGCTCATAATAATAACGGTGTTGTCACTTTTTAAAAATTACCAAATTTCGGGGAAGTTCTAATTAATTCGCGGGAAAAAAGATTATTTCAAAATTCATTTGTATTGGTACTATGATGATTACGTAAAATTTTATATTATATTTGGTCATGTGTTTACCTAACCTTTATTATCCTTATGGGTCGGACAGGGTTTTCTTAACATACATACAGTATGTAACGATTATTTGAAGTTCTAGTTACGTAATAACCATATCGTATTGCCTTCTTAATGTCTGACGTATCATGTACGGAGGACGGGTCTGAGCAGTTGTGTAGCCATGTGTGACAGGTACGATGCGCTAAATATTGCTGCGTCGGGAGTTTGGTCGTGGAGGGTCTCCATATCAATCTCCCTCTGGCGCAGCATGGTTGGTCGTGTTGTTGGGTTTAATATTGCATCACCTCACTCAACTGCCGTCTTTCTTCCTATTTACTCATTTTTTTTTTTTTTGAGTGTAAAGGCTCTTAATAAAGTAGCGCGCTTTACCATCAACAATTGCATCACTGCTTACCACCAGGCGGGACTACGGTCAAACACTCATTTAGGTATAATTATTTTAAAAAATGCTCCTTCTGCCTTGGAAACAGGTATCTACCGCGCAAGGAAAAAAATCCGTGCCTCGGAAAGTACGTTAAGATGTTGGTCTCGGCTTTTTAGGGTTCCGTAGCCAAAATGGCAAAAACGGAACCCTTATAGTTTCGTCATGTCCGTCTGTCCGTCTGTCCGTCTGTCCGTCTGTCCGTCTGTCACAGCCGATTTACTCGGAAACTATAAGTACTACAGTGATGAAATTTGATGGGAATATGTGTTGTATGAACCGCTACAAAATTATGACACTAAATAGTAAAAAAAAGAATTGGGGGTGGGGCCCCCCATACATGTAACTGAGGGATGAAAATTTTTTTTTCGATGTACATACCCGTGTGGGGTATCAATGGAAAGGTCTTTTAAAATGATATAAAGTTTTCTAAAAAACATTTTTCTTAAAGTGAACGGTTTTTGAGATATCAGCTCTCAAAGTCGTAAAAAGTATGTCCCCCCCCCCTCTATTTTTATAACTACGGGGTATAAAATTCTAAAAAAAATAGAGGTGATGCATGCTAATTAACTCTTTCAACGATTTTTGGTTTGATCAAAGTATCTCTTATAGTTTTTGAGATAGGTTGATTTAACTGTAATTTTGGTTAAGTTATTGTGCTTACACTGAAAACGATGGCTGAACCTTATAAGATAGATCAAAAAATATACTACAGTATATTTTTCACAAGTTTATTATATTTGCTGCTACGGAACCCTTTGTGCGCGAGCCCGACTCGCACTTGGCCGGTTTTATTAATGGATTTTTGACATCCCTTTCGAGTCATCAGAAGCTTAAAAATACCATATACACTAAACACAAGAAAACTAGTTTTACAATGAGGTTTCGCAAGCCATTTTAAATCTAACCTGTGTATCTGACGTCCACAAACCAGTTTATGGGTAATACGATACCCCTTCCTTGGTCAGTCTGGTTGTCAGACTTTCTGCATTCTGACTCCCCGTAATGAATAGAAAAGGTCTACAAATGACAGCCCGGACCAAAACGGGTGCTTTCCGATCCACAAAGGTGTCATCCATCTATAGATCGATGGCGGCAAGCGTGGAAAGAGAATAGGTACCAAAAGAGAAAATCAATTTATATTTTCGACTCAAAAACCATCAAGTTCGCCAACTTCGTGGCTTCCACAACCCAACCTATAACTTTTTCATGGCTGAATCCAATTTTTCACAAATTAATCCGTGGTTCCCTAAAATCCTTTGATGGATTGGCCTGACGGGTTCGTTCATTCAGTTACCTTTATGACGTCACACCTGTGTCATGTACCTACATGACGCCATATTTGATAGAACGCTGTGGAATTGTGGAACGATTCTTTCGAGATTTTTTTTTGACCTAAATTGTATTTGTGAGTAAGGTTAAAGAGTTTTTGTGCAACAATGGATTAATTTAAACACACTCTCTTAAAACTCTTCTTCTTCTCCCTTTGCGATTTACACAACTACATAAACTTGAGCGACTTCAAAAGTTTTGCATCTATTTGTCCTGCGCAAATATGATCTCCTGCGCAAAATTTCGTACAAAGCTTAAGTGGCTTCCCATACGTCTCGGCCAGAATTTTCATATCTTATTTCAGCTCTACAGCACTACAAGTTCCTTCATGACACACAATATATATCTGAGATCATCGGAAAACCTGATATTAGACATGCCGATGCATTTCACTAGTTTTTACGATAAATCCTTTACTGTACAAGCAGTTCGGCTATGGAATGACTTGCCCGTGTCGGTAAGGCGTGCTCAAATTATGTCCACTTTTAAAACCATGACAAAAAAGCACTTCTTCTCTCTTTAAACATGCCATTATATTTTATTTGCTCATGTATGATGTTTACTAATTAGATGTATATATTAATTAGACTAGTATAATACACTTAACGTACATATTTATTGTATAATCTATGTAAATAGTACACTGTAGACCCTTAGTATTCCATCCAAAGGATGTCTGTAAAAAATCCCTCTTAGCGATAAGACCGTCCATTGTGTCACCCTTTGTAAAATCTTTATATTTATATTTCTGTAATCTATGTGCTGTACATAATAAAGAGTATTCTATTCTATATTAAGCCTTGGGTAACTTGGAAGTTTCCTGACAGTCTCCATACCTTTGTTCGGGGTAACAGAAATGTTGTTCAGATGGATATTCCTAGATAACTTTGTTTTCGAGTGTAAATGTGGTGCTATTCGAAAAACCAACCCTTAATATCATGTCCCGCGTGTCCTTTCTGCTGTTTACAAGAACTGATGGACGATAGTTATGCCGCCAAACACGTGACTGAATTTAGGGTAGAGTCCATTTTGATTGACGTCGAGGCTTAAAAAAGGAAGAATATTTATATAATAACCAAGGTTATTAATAGAAATATTGCAGATTAGCATAATTATTTACATAATAAAAAGTTAAGTATTCCAACGGCTTACCAAAGTTTCATCACAATCGGTCAAATTATTTTTGAGCTTAAGCAAGAATATATAGAACGGCAACTGATTTTCATGAAAACAATTAAAAATAAAACCAACAGCCTAACTCAGAAAAAACTGTGAATTTATTATTATTATTATGCGTAATTATAACGTAAATTATTGTAAACATTTTCATTTTTAATGTCTGGACTTTAAAAAAGACGATGATCCCTGAGTTTGTTTCGGCTATTTCTTCTCAGAGGTAGTCAGTTAGGAAATGCCGGCTTCATCTAGTTAAAAAAAAAAAAAGAAGAAAAAAAAAACATATGACGTGTAAAAGTGATCGGTGATCCTACTTGCTTGGTAAACGATTTCATTTCATTTCATTTCATTTCATTGTCTTCAAATGTAGCAGTAGATACAATCGTGTCATCATCATCTTCATCTCAGCGTTAGTCCCAGTCGCATCCGAAGCTTTTTCAGCTTTGGAGTCTGGGGTCCGCTTTACCTGTGTAACTGCTGATTCTGGCTAAACTTCGATATGTGATGACTGCCATTAGATGTGTGTATGGCAACTGGGATCAACGGCTTAACGTGCTTTCCGTGGCATGACCAGACCAGTAGGAATTTTCATATTCATGTATACACATATTTGCACTGAGACACGGAGGCTGTCAAAAGTAGAAGTAGGTACAATCATGCAAGTGTTATATATTTCTTGAAGCAAATACCTACTAGGTTCCCCTCGGTTTCACCCACCCTAATTACCTACGGTGCGGGGCAGCAGGTATTTGCCATAGTACTATAAACAATAGATAAAAACCTATTTTTATGGATAACGAATGTATATATGAAATTTAATTAAAATCGTTTCAATCGTTTCGGAGGAGCTCGAAGACAAACACTGTGCTAGGATATAGATAGAATTTTATACAGTATGTTAAGAAAACCCTGTCCGACCCGTGAAGGTGTTGTTAGGTATCGATAACTGATTCTACTAATGGATAGAAAACGGGGCTAAACTTAAATAAAAATCCCCCTAAAAAAATAAATATTATTTCGCAAAAAGAGGTAACTTAATAAATCTGCGTTAAGCACCCTTCCGCGGGCGGCGGGCGTCAGGGCACGCGGCACGTGGTCGCATCGCTATTCGCTCAAATTAATACCGGTGTTGTCACTTTTTTAAAAATTACCAAATTTCGGGGAAGTTGGAATTAATTCGCGGGAAAAAAAGATTATTTCAAAATTCATTTGTATTGGTACTATGATGATTACGTAAAATTATATACATTATATTTGGTCATGTGTTTACCTAACCTTTATTATCCTTATGGGTCGGACAGGGTTTTCCTAACATACTGTATAATAGAAGATTAAAATAATAATAATGACTTTGGAGCTCCAAGAAGTAGCTTGGAGTCTGTGTTCCCGATACCGGATTATACTACTATTTCTTTATATTTTTAAATGTTTATTTTTTATCTTTTTGTCTGATAAACAGGACACTTTCAAATTTTCTAAATTTTATATTGAAGGTCTGTGTCCTGTGGGTATTCCTTATGATGAACTTTACTAACTTCTGCTTCTCAGCGCATAGAGGCCCACTGCTGGATAAAGATCTCCAAGTCTTTCCGCGAAGACCGGTCTTGTGCTGCCCGCAATCATCGGTTCACTTTGTTGGGCGCCTCCCTACTCTGCGTCTGCCGGTAAGTGGTCGCCACTCAAGAACCTTACTGCCCCATCGGCCATCGGTTCTACGAACAATGTACCCCGCCCACTGCCACTTAATATTAACAACTCGAAGAGCTATGTCAGTGACTTTGGTTCTGCTCTGGATCTTCTCATTTCTGATTTTCTAGCGCGGAGATACTCCGAGCATAGCTCTTTCCATTGATCTTTGTGTGATGGGTTAGGTTATAGGTTAAAATAAAATAAACTATGTAAACTGTTAACCTCTTAGTGATATAATGTACATTCAATATATATACATTTGATATAAATATGTTGGAACCCAATACACGACTTATAAGTCATCACCACTGCTCTCAATGTAGGAAAACATCGTGAGGAAACATGAGGGGTCCAATCACAAATGACATAACAGAGGAGGCCTGGGCCCTAATTAGGGCTCAGACCACAGCGGGAATCAAGTCAATTCACACAAGAAAAAAAAAACATGCTGGTAAAACAATTTAAGATTCTATTCACCACTCGCGGCCGCCAGCGACTTCGTTCGCGTGGAGTTAGTTATGCTCCGCTCCTATGGGTCGCAGCGTAATTTTATATAGCCTAAAGCCTTTCTGGATTAATGGGCTATCCAACGCAAAAAGAATTTTTCAAATCGGACTATTAGTTCCTGAGATTAGCGCGTTCAAACAAACTCTTTAGCTTTATATATTAGTATAGACTATAGAGTATAGATATATTCAAGCATGTGTAAAATATTTCTTTTGTTTATATCTGACCAGCATATTGTCATTTCTCACATTTGATTGGTAGGTAACACATGTTGGAACATTAATGTCAGCTTTTATGACGCCCACGGGCGAGGGAGGTGACCTATTGTTTGACCAAAGGTCGTCAAGGTCGCAAGATACAGGTTAATGTCACTGGACATACCCTTAGAGACATAGCTGACAGTTATGTTACGAATCCATTTCTTTTAGAAATTCTGATATATCTGTAGAGATGGCAATAGATGTACAGATGTGAGTATGGCAATAATAATAAGAATAGTTGTTTATTTCCAGATCTAGAATACAATTTCATCGTATTTACATGTACCTACCCCCACAACTTAAACACTAGTGTCAGTACCTACTGTATTGTACAGTACTATATTGTGAAATCCATTATCTTTTTTTTAATAATAATTATAAACTAGTGCTTGAGAGAAACCCCGCCCGCAAAACGCGCTAGTTTATTAAACCTATTCAATCAAAAAAAAAAAAAAACTGATTAAATAAGAAAGAAGACGGCAGTTGAGTGAGATGATGCAATGTTAATCACCAAGGACTTTAGGGAAAGGAAGGAGTACCAAGGATGCTGCGCCAGATGGAGATTCACCTGGAGACCATCCACAACCAAACTCCCGACACAAAAACATTTGACGCATCGTACCCGGCACACATCGCAACACAACTGCTCAGACCCGTCCTCCGTACGGCTTCACCAGGCATCATGCCGGAACACGACAAATCGCTTGGCGGCAAGACTTTGTCTGGTGGGTGGTAACTTCTGCCGGCGGCCGATGTTATGGCCTGCCACCATCGATCACTTAAACACTTCATCTCGAACAATACTTTTATCAAAAATGGCGACAAGTATTAAGCAGTTTAAGGTAGTCAAATAACTATACATTAATTTAATATCAGCCTTAAGTGCAGCGTAAAGGGTGTATCTGACATCGACGCACAAACGAGTACCATAGATCCAGTACACGATTCTGAACCCCCTAGTGGTGGAATTTTTCGTAGGCTTTTTCATGATTAAAAAAAAATATATGTCGGAGATCGTCGATATAATTTTAATAGAAGTTGCTGATTTGATTTACGTAGTAGAGGGGCGAACGCTTGTGACGTTATTTTGTGATGGCGTCACATGGACAGAGTCGCTTTGGAAAGTGGGGTTCGTCGAACGGTGACTTTGCATCGAGACGCGGACTAAGGCACTTCTCCGAACCGAAACTGTCGGTTTGCCTATTCAAATTGTTATTATGAAGATTGGAGGGTATATCTACACGTCGGGCTTCAATTCAAAACTCATCTACGAAATGGAACCTGTACCACCACACCAAGATGCTGTCGACCCTACCGCTCTGCCGTCGCTGTCCCCGACATCAGAAGTTGGATAAAGAACTACACTGCTCACAATCTCGTTATAAATCAAGGAACAGAATAACGTGAGGCTGGAAGTGAACGTCACGTTACGAGGTGCGCTCAATTGCTGACGCAGAAGTGATCGCTCCGCATGATAGTGCGCTGCAGGAGTCCGCTGCAGGCGTGCACGTGCGGCTGGACCCGGCGCTGTCGCAACAGTGCTGGCTGTTGCTTGGCGAGCGAGGTGCGCTTGCGGAGCGCGCTTCTAGCTGCTTGGTGAATCGCATCAATGGCGTTTGGCGCTGCTGGAGCTGGTTGCGGCGCAGCCGGAGCTGTGTGTGCTTTGTGGAACGCCAAAGGTTTCAAGACTTGAGCCTCTACTCTGCAGACGATGAGAAGATTTCAGGGCAGCATCTACTCTGCAGGCGATGAGAAGGTTTCAAAATACCCAAAACGTTTGTGGTAACGTAATGGGGGTTTATGAGAGCTCCGAGATGTCTGGTGTGCAACAGTTGATAACTGCCAAGTGGCAGGTGTTTGTGGGAAATTGCCACAATCCGGTGAGTCGTACTATTTTTATTTTGATTCCGTGGCCGAATGTTCTCTTGTCAAGCAATCTGTAATTTCATGGGTGTATGTACACACGGGCCAGTATACATACAGTGTACAAGGTTGTGCCAGTGTAATGTGTACTGAACAATTTCTTTGAGATATGATAATAAGAGTTATTATTGCAAATTTTATTTCTTGTACTACCCGATTATTGTTTGTAATAATGGGCTGAGAAATTTTAAATCAGGTTTTTAAAATTATGATGTCTGATTTGTTTTTAATTCAAAACTAAAGTTCACTGTGGCCTATAGTTACGAGCTCACTTGAGCTTATGATAGTATGTGTGGCTAGACTATTAAATCTTCTCAAGAGAACAAGCGGTAACGAACATAGAAATAAGTGCTATTTACGAAAATTTACAAATTTGATAGAAGTGTGCTAAAGTAATGAAATTTAATAATGGTGAGTTGTTTGATGGCGATAATGGCGATCGTTACCTATTGAAATCGTTGATTGGAAACAGAACTTATAAGTACCCCACGATAGCATAGGTACGAAAGATTTTTCCAAGTAATGTCTGCTGAGTTAGAATTTCAAAATTTAGAAGATGGTGAGGAGGATGCCACCGCCAGCAAATAGAACACGTATCATGGCTATGTGGTCGCGCTGCACGCACTAGTCTGTAGTCGTAACTGCAACCCAGTGAGGGGTTGTTCAGAGCGCGATGGGCAACTAGTGGTGTGGCGGGGACACTAGTAGGTATGGTCGCACTGCATGCACTAGTCTGTAGTCGTAACTGCAACTCAGTGAGGAGTTGTTCAGGGGGCGATGGGCAGCTAGTGATGTGGCGGGGACACTAGTAGATATGGTCGCACTGCATGCACTAGTCTGTAGTCGTAACTGCAAATCGGTGAGGAGTTGTTCAGGGGGCGATGGGCAGCTAGTGATGTGGCGGGGACCTGGGTCTCATAGGAGACTATTAGTTGTACGGTCATGTGTTGACCTGGGAGTCGTGGACTCTAGAGTTGGTCGTATCACATGAGGTGATGACGATATGGGTGTCAACTATGAGTTGTCACTAGCTACAGTGGTAGCGAACCATGGTGTGTTTTCTTATTGAAAATTATGATTTTGATTTGATAATTATGAGGCTTCGAGGAACCTTTTGTATTTTCTTTATGAAATTTGATAATTATGAGACTTGAAGGAACCTTTTGTGTTTTCTTTTTGAAATTTGATAATTATGAGGCTTGAAGGAAGCTTTTGTGTTTAAGTTGTTAAAATAATTAAGTTTGGTTTTCTAATAGTCAATGTAACTAAACGTGACGTGTGACGGTCAGGTTGGCCGAGTTCTCAAAAATGCTTCAAAGTTGGTTTTCTGTGCCTTTTTTTTAATTTGTTACAGACATGCACAAGGACGTGCATCGGGAAATATCGAAGCATGGCCGGAATCGGCGGTTGGCCTGGTGAACCGGATCCTGAACTCCGGGGCTGAGGGAGCTTCGGATGTGACTTGGATTGGCGCTGGGATGATGATGATGATGCACGAGGACGTGCAAATCGTCAGGCTGGCCGTGTCGGAGATCGTCGATATAATTTTAATAGAAGTTGCTGATTTGATTTACGTAGTAGAGGGGCGAACGCTTGTGACGTTATTTTGTGATGGCGTCACATGGACAGAGTCGCTTTGGAAAGTGGGGTTCGTCGAACGGTGACTTTGCATCGAGACGCGGACTAAGGCACTTCTCCGAACCGAAACTGTCGGTTTGCCTATTCAAATTGTTATTATGAAGATTGGAGGGTATATCTACACGTCGGGCTTCAATTCAAAACTCATCTACGAAATGGAACCTGTACCACCACACCAAGATGCTGTCGACCCTACCGCTATGCCGTCGCTGTCTCCGACATATATATGTAGTTTTTTTTTACTTTAGATCGTTTATAATTGTTATACGTTTATAACCCAATACTTAAGATTTTAAAGTAAAAATTAATTAATTCGCTAATTACACAAAAAGCGGAATGAAAACAAAACTCGAAAAACTATCTTATCAGCTGTTTTAATAGAGTTCAGGGATCAACGTCATACCTACAAACCCACACGGCGGCACGCTTGCAACGTTCAAAGGCCGAGCCGACACTTTTTTTTAAACATTGTTATTTCTGTAATCGTTCATTAACGACATCAATGACTATCATACTAGTGACTAATGACTATTAGTGGCATGCGGTCTAGACTTTTCGCGAAGTTTGCGTTACGATGTCAGATACACCCTGTATAAAGTTCTTATTACAAAGCAGTACAAAAAGCCGTTATTTTATACGACCGAATCTGACATAAAACCAAATTCAACCTTACACGCATGCATTAAAGTCAGAATTGTAAAGTAAGTACTGCATGAAAGAAGCACCCAAGTGCTGCGCTGTGCGCTTGTTCAGTTCAACCATTTTTTTACGATGATTGTGAATCTAGTATATAAGTGATCGATTCCTGCCACCGACAAACTATTAATATTAATAACTACTATTTATTATTTACTAAGTAAGTAATTATACGTCAATAATATAGTTACAAGTGATAAAGGTCACTGTCATTATCAAGACTACTATGTTTTTTGATATCACACTACAGACAAAGGTCATTAAACATTGAGATCGGATGGTCAATTCTAGTAATCTGAAGAGTGTTTGCAGCTTATGGATTATAAAAACTTAGAGAAATGAGAGAATGTCCCCAAATTTGGGCTACTGTTGCAAAATACCACATAGCTACTTAGGATTCGGTGGAGAGGCTAAGAGGGATGTATTCAAGGTATGAAAATAAAAAAATAATTAGTCCTTTTTATAGACTATAAAAAAAAATTAAGACCCGCATTTTTTATTTCGTCGAAATCACTAAAAACTACTGAGATTTAGCGTATTAAAGTTACAGAGTGGGGGCTAATTACGTCACGCCGTGGTATATTTTGTACGACGTGACGAAATAAAAAATGCGGGTCTTAATTTTTTTTGTCAATGTCATGCGACATTTCAAATCAATATATCTTCCTAAGTATTTGAATAAACCAAAAAATAAAAAATACGTGTTCAATATTTTTTATAAATCTATCTGATGGACATTAAATTATTTTTTAGGATACAACCCAATTGGCAACTCAGATTTCGTTCAAAATATTCTCCGAAGCCTGGAACACAGCCGAAGCGTAGCCAGCCTGTCTGTTCTGCATGCATTTTGGAGAGTGTGCGAGGGAATTGCATGACTTGATTCATCATCGGACGACCTGTCGTACGGTGGGTATCCAATCCACCCTTACGAGTTGATCCAATCTACCACTACGATCCAGACGAAGCGTTTGGCATCGTCTTTTATACCGCGTATAGCGTGGGACACAGGAACTGGAACATTTTGCCAGCGGCGGTATTTCCGTCTGACTACATTTTAAGTATCTTCAAGGCTAGAGTGATAAGGCTCTTAATAAACTAGCGCGTGCTACCATCAGGTGAGATTGCGGTCAAGCACTAGCTTATAATAATTTTAAAAACGGTCAGCGTAGTGGTTAAGCTATTGACTGCACCGCTGCGTGTCGCGGGTTCGATTCCCGCACGGAACAAATATTTGTATAACATACAAGTAGTTGTTCTGGGTCTGGCTGTTTGTGTATGTGAGTTTATATTTTTTGTAAACGCACCCACGATACACAAGAAATTACGAGTGCAGGGCATGGTTTTAAAAAAATAAACAGTCATTGTTTGGCACTGAGACTATTGAGAGGCGTATGCGACTAGCTTTTTTAACATTTTTAAGTACAGAAAACTGTTTTCAGTTACTGATTTGATTCATGAAAATAAGAATCAAGAAGTTGCCAGCATAAAGCACTATATTGTAAAGCTTAACCTATTCTGTAAAGTAATTATTGATGCAGATCATTCTAGAGGTAAATATAATTCAAAAGGAAGGAGAACGCTATTCGTTTTCCAAAATGTTTAAAAAAACTTTATGAGGCCGTGGAACTGGTACAGTCGACTCTTTTATTTGTTTGTCATTATTCAAATTCTTTCTTGTATTAAGTCACCTTACATCTTTTGAAGGCGCGGCACTGAGCCACCCGTTGACATACATAAACCTAAAATATTTATTTTATTTCAATTTGTCAGAGTCAAATTTTTAACTCTGTCTGACTTTTGAAAAAGCTGAATGTCATTCGACACAAAATATCACGCGCAAACAGTAAAAGTAACAGTTATAAAAAAAAAGAACGCTAACTATTTCACAGATAAGTCCAATAAAAAAAGATCTACTCTGTCAAAATAAATGGAATAGCTTTTTTTATTTTAGTCACCTTTTAAAAATTACTTTGAACTTGGTTCTAAATGAAGTATCAAATCACTGATATCAAGTAACGCGTCGATAACCTTACCATTCTATATAATATTAATTGTGTAATGCATATTCTATATACCTAGATATTTTATAATATTTTATGTATCATTTTGCTGCTCATCATAATCTATACAAATATTATAAAGAGGAAAGGTTTGATTTTTTGTTTGTTTGTTTGTTTGTATGAATTGAATAGGCTCCGAAACTACTTGGCAGATTTGAAAAATTCTTTCACTGTTGGAAAGCTACATCATTCCTGAGTGACATAGGCTATATTTCAATTTAAAAAAAAATAGGCATCCTTACTAAAATTACGATAACGTAATCCAAGGTGTGAAAAAAATATCAAAAAACTACCTTACATCGCGTGCGCTGCGAAAACTATTGATGATATAACAAAATGATATACTACATTTTTTTAGAACACACCATTATCTACAAAAAATCAGCGGCAGCATGTCTCTAACTATTACAGTCATGTCACAATAAGCGTTTTTTTATTGAAAAAAAGAAATTAAAATACCACCGTTACAAAAAGCTCTTTATTTGTACCTTGGTATTAACCCTTATCAAAATAAATGATGTATTATTTAAGACTGCTTCAATAACTTTATATTACTTTTTGAATTATTCGATTCTGACAATCCATTCAAAAGATATCATGAGTTAAAAAAAATTAAAAAATAAACTGTATTCGGCTAGAATGCCGGCCGGCCGGCCGGAATAATTTGACCGCTTTTGTCAATGAAAACCTGCCAAAGTTAGTCCCAGATCAAAGACATGCTTTTGAAACTATAGTCGATAGCGTCATTCATGACAAAAGAAAAGTTTTCTTTTTGGATGCACCTGGTGGAACGGGAAAGACGTTTCTTGCAAATTTGATACTTGCTAAGATAAGACAATCAGGGAAGATAGCAATAGCAGTTGCTTCCTCAGGAATTGCTGCAACTGATCTAAGGAACTCCTCTGCAGTCATGGGCGGGATTACTTTTGTATTTGCTGGAGATTTTCGACAGACTCTCCCTGTTATTAACAGAGGCACGCGAGCAGATATCATCAAGGCATGCTTGAAATCGTCTCCCTTATGGACTACGATTGAAACATTAAAATTAAGGACAAATATGAGAGCTCATCTTCATGGAATCACTGATAGCGATTTCCCACAGCAACTGCTAAAACTTGGGGAAGGAATTTTTCCAACTCCAAATTTAAGCGGTCATTGTGACATTCTTCTGGATGAGTCTCTAGGCCAAATACTCCATAATTTGGAAAATTTAATAGATTCTGTATACCCTGAAGTATATCGAGAATTTGCACGAAAGAGACTTCCATTGGCTGTGTTCTCGGGCTATAGTATCACCTAAGAATGATACTGTCAATGAAATAAACAATCTGATTGTTCAAAAAGTCCCCGGCCAAACAAAAACATACAAATCGATCGATACTGTAACGAATATTGAAGATGCAGTCCATTATCCACAGGAATTTTTAAATTCGTTGAACCCTTCTGGACTGCCATCCCATGAATTGACGTTAAAAATCGGAATCCCAATCATGCTTTTAAGAAATTTAAACCCTCCGAGCATGTGTAACGGGGCGAGGCTGCTTATTAAGGAGTTAAAGGACAATTTAATAGTAGCAACTATTATCACTGGCCCAGCAGGTGGTCAAACAGCTCATATACCGAGGATACCGATGATCCCAACTGATCTGCCAATCCCATTTAAACGGCTTCAATTTCCGGTAAAAACATCTTTCGCATTAACAATTAACAAGTCCCAAGGCCAAACCTTCGAATTAGTAGGGATCGATCTGCGAAAGAAATGTTTTACTCATGGTCAACTGTATGTTGGTCTATCGCGAGTCCCTGAAAATCAATTTATTTTGCTGCCACAAAATAAAACAACATCAAATATTGTTTACAGAGAAGCTCTAACAAAATAAATGTATTTTCTTTTAGGGTTATGACCTCAATAATTAAAAAAAAAAACAAAAAATTAAAAAATATATCAAAAAAAAAAGAAAAAAAACCCCAAAAATATACAAAAAAAAACACATAAATACAAAAAAATCATTAAATAATATCTGAATTTAATTATTCTTATTTTTTTTTATTTACTCTTTTTTAGGAGCTCGACGCAAAAAGGCATGAATATGTGTCATATTATTATTATTATTATGAATGTGTTAAAATTAACAAATCTAAATGTAATGTTTAATGCCCGTGCGAAGCCGGGACGGGCCGCTATCCATATTAATACTATAAATGCGAAAGTAACTCTGTCTGTCTGTCTGTTACGCTTTCACGTCTAAACCACTGAACTGATTTTATTGAGATTTGGTACAAAGATAGAGTTAACCTTGGGAAATAACATAGGTTTTGAAGAGTTCCATTGGAAACTCGATAAATCCGAACTCCACGCGGGCGAAGCCGCGGGCGGAAAGCTAGTAAATAAATAAATATATACAGACAAATCACAAGGATTGAGCTAGCCCCAAAGTAAGTTCGAGACTTGTGTTATGGGATAATAACTCAACGATACTATATTTATAGTAGATAAATATATGGATGGCCTAGGTCTTGGATGTTCCAAGACCTAGGAATCAGGAAAAGATAATTTTCCATCATGACCTGGCCGGGGATCGAACCCGGGGCCTCCACGTCGCAGGCAGGCGTGTTGACCGCTGCGCCACAAATGCTGTCATGTCAAATATTGGCAGTTATTATTATTATTATTTTAGATTTAGATCCCACGACACAGAGTATTCTAGTGTGGGGTGTAGCACTACTTCATTGCACAACATATTTAATATTTAGTTTATATATCATTTTGCTGCTCATCATAATGCTGTCATGTCAAATATTGGCAGTTATTATTATTATTTTAAATTTAGATCCCACGACACAGAGTATTCTAGTGTGGGGTGTAGCACTACTTCATTGCACAACATATTTAATATTTAGTTTATATATCATTTTGCTGCTCATCATAATGCTGTCATGTCAAATATTGGCAGTTATTATTATTATTTTAAATTTAGATCCCACGACACAGAGTATTCTAGTGTGGGGTGTAGCACTACTTCATTGCACAACATATTTAATATTTAGTTTATATATCATTTTGCTGCTCATCATAATGCTGTCATGTCAAATATTGGCAGTTATTATTATTATTTTAAATTTAGATCCCACGACACAGAGTATTCTAGTGTGGGGTGTAGCACTACTTCATTGCACAACATATTTAATATTTAGTTTATATATCATTTTGCTGCTCATCATAATGCTGTCATGTCAAATATTGGCAGTTATTATTATTATTTTAAATTTAGATCCCACGACACAGAGTATTCTAGTGTGGGGTGTAGCACTACTTCATTGCACAACATATTTAATATTTAGTTTATATATCATTTTGCTGCTCATCATAATGCTGTCATGTCAAATATTGGCAGTTATTATTATTATTTTAAATTTAGATCCCACGACACAGAGTATTCTAGTGTGGGGTGTAGCACTACTTCATTGCACAACATATTTAATATTTAGTTTATATATCATTTTGCTGCTCATCATAATGCTGTCATGTCAAATATTGGCAGTTATTATTATTATTTTAAATTTAGATCCCACGACACAGAGTATTCTAGTGTGGGGTGTAGCACTACTTCATTGCACAACATATTTAATATTTACTTTATATATCATTTTGCTGCTCATCATAATGCTATCGTGTCAAATATTGGCAGTTATTATTATTATTATTTTAAATTTAGATCCTACGACACAGAGTATTCTAGTGTGGGGTGTAGCACTACTTCATTGCACAACATATTTAATATTTACTTTAATTCATGTTTTACTTTCTTTCGTCTTCTGTGCTTATCTTGTCATCAAAATGTGTCGAAACAAATTTTATTAATTTAATTATTATTTTAATATAAAATGCCGAAAAGTAGATATATATTTTGTTTTAAATAATTCTAAACTAGCGCTTGACCGCAATCCCGCCTGATAGCAAGCAGTGATGCGATCGTTGATGGTAAAGCGCGCTAGTTTATTAACAGCCTATTTACTCAGAAAAACTGCCAAAAAAACTTCGAAGCCTGTACCTTACTTCTGATGTCTCATTAGTGCCTATGTTGGTTATCATCAACATCATAAATCTTTTTATTGTCCAACTGCTGGGCACAGGTCCCATCTCATACAGAGAAGGATTAGGCGTAATCACCACGCTTGCTCAGTGCAAGTTGGCGATTTCTTGACTTAAAGTCCAAGTTCCCTCAAGATATTTTCCTACATTATAATCAGTCATTGGTGTCTAAGATAAACTTAGAAAGTACATATAACTTAGAAAAGTTACATTGGTACTTGCTGGACCTGGAATCGAATCCGCACACTCAAACTTGAGAGACTGGTGCTTTTTATCCACTAGGCCACCACAACTAGCATGTTGGTTAATCTAATATATAAAATTCTCGTGTCACGGTGTTCGAACTTAAACTCCTCCGAAACGGCTCGACCGATTTTGATGAAATTTTTTGTGCTTATCCGGTATCTATGAGAATCGGCCAACATCTATTTTTCATCCCCCTAAATGTTAGGGGTATTCCACCCCTAAATTTTTTTTATTATTTTTATGGCAAAACAACGTTTGCCGGGTCAGCTAGTGTGATATAAAATATTTTGACTTTAATATTAGTTGATAACGAGCAACTTCTGCTACTCTTTTATAACAACTGAGCAACGATTCTGAATTAGATTTTACACTACGTAACTATAGTGTTAACTTTTAGGTAACTAACTAAAATTATGTAAATTTTATTTCAGTGGTTCAGAAACAAGACATTTTAATCACATTTAAAACTGCTGCAATTTACATCACTTTCAAACTGGTGTCCTAATTCAAAACGCTTAACTAATCTTGATCACGACTGTTCTAGCAAGGCCAGTGCACACTGTTGCCATTTCGTGTTTAATTTTATCTCAAGGCACCGGACAGTGAGTCCTTGCCTAATTAATTTAGGTATTGAGTCACGGTAGGAACGCTCCGCTGATGAGATTCTGCAGGGGTACAGCTGTATTAGTTGTGCCTAGAATTTAGTAGGAATTTACTGCTACTCTAATATTTAATTGTAATTTAAATCGAGCATTTCTATAAAACGATTTAGAAAATTTGTATACAATGTGTAGACAACGAGAAATTGAAACACTGGCAATAATAATGCGTAAATTTATTTGGAGATGAAATCAAATAAACTTTGGCATCAAAATTAAAACAGTGTTCTCAAAAGAGCAGGGCCGGGCTAATGATTGATTTCGCCATTCTTTAATAGGGTTGTATCCAAGGTATGAAAATCCAAAAAATAATTAGTCCGTCTTATAGATAATAAAAAAAATTAAGACCCGTATTTTTTATTTTGTCGTAATTACCAAAAATTACTGAGATATAGCGTATTAAAGTTACAGAGTGGGGGCTAATTACGTCACGCCGTTCTATATTTTGCACCATGGCGTGACGTCATGCGACATTTCAAATCAATATATCTTCCTAAGTATTTGAATAAAAGAAAAAATAAAAAATACGTGTTCAATATTTTTTATAAAGCTATCTGACGGACATTAAATTATTTTTTAGGATACAAGCCAATTAGCTATGGTGACTAAAATATTGGATATTTGTGATTGAATTTTCGTATGCAGGCTGGGATTAGTATAGTATTGACGTATTGATGTCACCACCTTGTATTTATAGCAGATATGGCATTACGTCACAACTGGGTTGCAGGATCCGCTGTTTTAAAAATCACTAGCTGTTTACAAAATAGGTAATCTCAGCAAAATTGATTAAAAAATAAAAAAAAGATATTAAATCTCTTTTTTTATCTGGCAAGTTTCCAATGTAACTTTTCTAAAATTGCCAAATATTGTTGTGTTGGGAGTTTGGTCGTGGAGGGTCTTCAGATCAATCTCTCTTTGGCGCAGCATCGTTGGTCGTGTTGTTGGGCTTAACATTTCATCAGCTCGCTTAACTGCCGTCTTCTTTCCTATTCGCTCAGTTTTTCTGAGTGAATAGGCCTTTAATAAACTAGCGCGCTTTACCATCAACGATCGCATCACTGCTTACCATCAAGTTTATAATTATTAAAAAAAAATATGTATTATATTTAATGTGCTCTTGTATGATATTTATTAATTGATGTATAAATTTATTTAAACTAGTATGATACACTTAACGTATATATTTATTGTATAATCTATGTAAATAGTACACTATAGACTACCTACATTATTTCTTTATCCTACCCCTTAGAATTCCATCCAAAGGTTGTCTGTAAAAGATCGCTCTTAGCGATAAGACCGCCCATTGTGTCACCCTTTGTAAAATATTTTTATTTATGTTCTGTAATCTATATGGTGTATATAACAAAGAGTATTCTATTCTATTCTATATTTTGGGCACCAATGACTGAAGGTGAAAGAAAACATTTTGAGGAAACCTGGGCTTTATAAGTCTGAAATCGCTAACCCGCATTGAGCAAGCGTGGTGATTACGCTCAATCCTTCTCTGTATGAGAGGAGACCTGTGCCCAGCAGTGGGACGATAAAAGGTTAATGATGATGATGATAAAAATTTCTAAAAGTTCATATCTTTAAAGGTCATCCAATATAACTCGCTTTAAGTTTATATTAAAAATAAAGAAAAACAAGAACGCAAAACAATTTGTGTGCAATGTTTAATTTGAAACTTATTTCATCAAATCTAATCTGTTGAAAATTGAATTTAAATTAAGCCAAATAGTTTGAAAAAAATATTCAGCCTTAGGTAAATAAAAGTTAGCGAAAGATAAATGCGGGTTTAAACATTCAGTTTAGATTCACAAAATCTAAATTAGTTCACTAGATTCTTAGTATTATGAAATGTTTGTTTGCTTTATTTTACACTAGCGACCCACCCGGCTCCGCACAGTTTCAATGCTAATACTAAATACACTTCAGAAACACCGTGAACGTTGTATAAAAAACCGCCGCGAACACCACACCGTGTACCGCCGCAAACGCGACACACCGCAATTTTCAATATCTATATTAAATCAATAATAAATAAATAAATATATACGGACAAATCACACAGATTGAGCTAGCCCCAAAGTAAGTTCGAGACTTGTGTTATGGGATACTAACTCAACGATACCATATTTTATAATAGATACATATATAGATAAACATCCAAGACCCAGGCCAATCAGGAAAAGATCGTTTCCCATCACGACCTGGCCGGGGATCGAACCCGGGGCCTCCGCGTCGCAGTCAGGCGTGTGGACCGCTGTGCCACGGAGACCGACAAATGTATTTGACAATAATGTATTTAAGGTATTAAATGCTAGATTCTTTGGCTCGCGATTGGGACACGTACACTCTCATACTTTCCAGACGAGATTCTCTGGAAAGTATGAGACAGTATGAGTGAGTCTTCTTCTGAAAATGCAGATGCATTTTTTTTAAATTATAAAGCTTGACCGCAATCCCGCCTGATGGTAAGCAGTGATGCAGTCGTTGATAGTAAAGCGCACTAGTTTATTAAGAGCCTATTCACTCTAGCCTTGAAGACACTCAAATTGTAGTCCGACGGAAACACCGCCGCTGGCAAACTGTTCCAGTCCCTTGATGTACGCGGTATAAAGGAGGAGGCGAAACGCTTCGTCTGGATCGTAATGGTTTTAACAACGTAAGGGTGGAAACTCGCCGTACGACGGGTCGTCCGATGGTGAAACGGAGATGGGGGAATTAGATCATGCAATTCCTTCGGACACTCCCCAAAATACATCCTATAGAAGACCGAAAGGCTGGCTACTCTACGCCTGTGCTCTAGGCTTTGGAGACCGTCTCGAGTTAAGTCAGGGTCGCCAATCAGCCTCTTCGCCCGCCTCTCCACCGAATCCAAAGTGGCCAGGTGACACTTAGCAGCACCAGCCCAAATGTGGCTGCAGTACTATTTTTAGATAGCTGCGACCTTCTTCTTCTTAGTGCTATGAAGGATATTTATTTCAAATTAGAGAAATTAAGAATAAACTAATAACTTAGAATAAACTAATAATAATAATAATAACTAATAATAATAAAGAAATTATTCAAGTTCAAAGAGATAGTTCTAAAAAGAACTTTGATAAATATTATGAAAAAGTGTGGTTCCTTATAATAAAACTAAGTAGCTCTGAAAATAACTTTTTAAGTGGAGCATAAAAATGTGTAAAATAAACTCGAAATATTCAATGTCGCTTAAATTTCATCCACTACGTAAGAAGCCGACCGCGCGCTCGTCGAGTTAGTTACTCGATGCGCTGCGTGTCGGCCGCCGTCGGCATGTATTTTTATTTTAATTTCATAATATCTTTTGAATGGAATGTCCGATTTCAATAATTCAAAAAGTAATCATCAGGTATTGAGGCAGTCTTGAGTATTGAATTATTTATTTGGATAAAAAATTATATATGGTATGGATAACACGGTCTGATTTTGATCGGCATTTAAATCAATTTAATAAATGTAAAAATGTAGTTATAGTGACGTAACTACAATAGTTAGACATGACCTCGCGAAGTTTTTTGTAGATATTGATATATTCTATAATATTGTCGAACATTTTTTTGTCCTATCATTAATACTCTTCGCAGCGTATGCGATGAAAAACACTTTATGGCTAATTTGTTAACACTTTCAGTTGGTTTTAATAAGATATTCTAAAGATTTCTATAGTAATCTAGTACAAATTATAGCCTATGTTACTCAATAATAATGTAGGTTTCTAATGAAAAAAGAATTATTAAAATCGGTCCCGTACTTTTGAGTTTATTTGTTACATACAAAAATACAAATCTTTCCTTGTTGTAATATTAGTGTAGATTTACAGTAAATTTTTTAGTCACAACAAGTCGACATCTTTAGCTGTACTCTGAGTATTTTCACACGGGCTGCTTATTGCAACTTAGAAAACATTTGTGCGTAATATGTATAATTAATTATATTTGTAGATGTTTTTAATTTGTAGTTGCAAAATATTATAAGTCTTACACTATTGTATTAGGTTGTGTGTGTAAATAAACCTGTGAGAATAGTTGTACATTGTTAAATAAATAAATAAATTTAAAAATAGATTTGGCCTAGCATAACATAGCTATATAGATTTCGTTTACAATACATAATGAAAATTAAGTAGAGTAAGTACTTGTGTAGATTTGTGAAACATATCATGCCTCTGGGGAGTTTGATGCCCCACTTTTTAAGATTCATGCGTCATGTGCCAGAAAAATTTCACAACAGGACACCACAGCACATTTCACTATTTATACAATATGTAAAGAAAACCCTGTCCAAGCAACACTTCCGCGGGCGGCGGGTGGCAGGACATTCGGCACGTGATCGCATCGCTATTTGCTCATAACAATACCGGGGTTGTTACTTTTTTAAAAATTACCAAATTTCGGGGAAGTTGGAATTAATTCGTGGGAAAAAAAAAAATATTTCAAAATTCATTAGTATTGTTTCTAGGATGATTACGTAAAATTTTATATTATATTTGGTCAAGTGTTTACCTAACCTTTATTATCCTTATGGATCGGACAGGGTTTTCTTTACATATTGTATATTATTATCAGTTTGCACCACACACACAAGTCGGTAAATATTAATAATTGGATTAAATCGCATAGTAAAACTGAACATTTGGTGAAATTAAATCAAGCTATATTTGAAATTGTTTAATAATAAAATACCATAAATTGAAATAATAATCATAAGACTGTTTTATTTACCTAATTATTCAACTCGTAGAAAATTTTACTGGGAGAGGCAATGGACTCTAGGTATCAAGTAGCAGTGTTCAGGAATCCCGGTTCAACATCCGAGAAAACATCCGCGGACTCGTCGTACAACAAAATATTGTTGATATGGGTGAGAGCCAAGTACAATGGACTTGTCTGAAGGGTTATGGTACCGGTTTGAGGTATTCTGAATAGAGGGAGTCGGTGACGGCGAATGTAGATAATATTTTGTAACACATAGTTTCTATTCCTACTTTTGTATCCTTCCTAGCAAGACAGTTTATTATAAATTCTGACAAAATAATGAAATGCACAAGTCATAAAAGTGAGAATAAACTACCTTGCATCCTCTAGTATCTCATCCTGCATTTTTAAAGTCCACGGAGGCGTCCTACGTGATCCAACATATCCACAGATGTATTAAAATTTCACCAAATATTTTGTTGAGAAGGAAAAAGGGTTTTTTCCTTAACATTTATCCCCAAGACGTTAAGACTGACCCACAAACCAAGTTGTAACTTAACTATGAGGGGAGTAATAACTTATGTAGGGTGAGCGGCAAGCAAGGCATTGTGTGGTCTTTGTATTGGTGCAAGCTGTAGGGTAAACTGTATAGTTTTCTGAATTAGAGTGCTACTAATTCTAATTTAGAAAACTATATGAAATAAAATCGTTAAATTATGCAAATACTGAACACTTTTACACGTCATGTTTTTTCAAACTAGCTGGATCCGGCATTTCCTGACTGACTACCTCTGAGAAGAAAAGCCGAAATAAACTCAGGGATTATTTATTTATTTATTATTTATTAAAACTTTATGCACGAGGAAAAACATTGTACAATGGCGGACTTAATGCTTTAGGCTTTTTTCATGTCAGACATTAAAAATGAATATGTTTATAATAACAATATGTGTTTGCTTTGTAAACAATAATCAATTTACGTGATTTAAAAAAAACAGTGATTAAAATGTCATATTTGTAGCATAATTACGCATATTGCTTAATGGCATTGCTTAGCAGAGCGAGCAGCTCAATCCCAAGCATTATTGTCTTCTAAATGATCTAAGATTTTATAATAGATACCCCTTTTTGCAAAGTTTGGTCATATAGAATATGTACCTATAGAAAACTCTGTCCGATCTGTGAAGGTATTGTTAGTTATCGTTAACTGATCCTAATAATGCCTACAAAAAACGGGCCAAATAAAATTCTCCCTTAAAAAATAAATATTATTTCGAAAGAACGAGGTAACTATTAACATGTGTGGTAGGCAACACGGTAGGCATTCATGCGCGGGTGAAGGGGGGCAGGGCACGCGGACGTGGTCGCAGCGCTGATAATAATTCAAAATTCATTAATATTTTTACTATGATTATTATGTAACATTTCATATTTTATTTGGTCATGTGTATACCTAACCTTTATTATTCTTCTAGGTAATAGTACAATACCCCAGCAGTATTCTATATATATGGTATAGTGACAAAACAGTAGCAGCAGTTGTTGTTGTGAAGTAAGTGTAAGTAGAGTAGTAGTAGGAGAAGTAAGTAATACGAAGTAAGAGGATTGTGGAGATCAGTTAGGCAGTGTTAAATGCTTGTGTCCGGTGGGACTGGAAGTTAACCCAACATGTTTGGAAAAAAGCTATCAGATCATGATCTTTTTTTATGATTATAAACTAGTGCTTGACCGCAATCCCGCCCGATGGTAAGCAGTGATGCAATCTTTGATGGTAAAGCGCGCTAGTTTATTAAGAGCCTATACACTCAAAAAAAATAGATAGGATAGGTAGGAAGACGGCAGTTGAGCGAGGTGACGCAATGTTAAACCCAACAACACGACCAATGATGCTGCGTCAGAGGGAGATTGATCTGGAGACCCTCCACGACCAAACTCCCGACACCACAACGTTTGAAGCATAGTACCCAGCACACATCGCAACACGACTGTTCAGATCCGTCTTCCGTACGGCTTCAAGAGACATCATGCCGGAACGCGACGAATCGCTTGGTGGCAAGATTTTGTCTGGTGGGTGGTAACTTCTGCCGGCAGTCGATGTTATGGCCTACCAGCGAGGTAGAGATTATTAGATCACTAGAGATCTAGTGAGTCTAAATGACTTTTAATGTTCGTTTCAGTCAAATCGCTCTGCTTACGCCTATGCCTCGCACCATCCATCGTCCGCGTCCCAACAGACAGCTCCGGGAGGCAAGCTACCAACTGCACAGTGGTTAATTAAATTCTATCCACTGCCCGCCCACTGTATAAAACCATGCCGAATACACTGCCTTAATAATATTAACGTAACTTGTAATAAGTTGCTGTTCCTACCAGTTTATGGCTGGCTTTTGTTTTAGTTGTATTTTTAATAGCGTATTTTTGTTTGTAATTACGTTTTTGTAAGAAATATTGTTGTGTTGGTACTCTGTGCGTTGGCAGCGAGTTTGTTAGGGATGTGAAATCGAGTTCCAGACTGCTTAAACTTACATAAATCGCAATTAAATTATAATTTCGCCTCCTCCTTTATACCCCGTACATCGAGGGACTGGAACAGTTGGCCAGCGGCGGTGTTTCCGTCGGACTACAATTTGAGTGTCTTCAAGGCTAGAGTGAATAGGCTCTTAATAAACTAGTGCGCTTTACCATCAACGACTGCGTCACTGCTTACCATCAGGCGGGATTGCGGTCAAGCGCTAGTTTATAAACCTTTTTTATCGTCCCACTGATGGGCACAGGGCACCACTCATACAGGGAAGGATTGGTTTTTTTTCCTACACAATAAATCGATTTTTTTTTGTAATGTATAAATTAGGCTAGTCGATAGAGTAGTCCCCTTTTGAACGTAACCTATTTATTATTTGCGAATCAGTTTAAAAATAAAATAATTGAAAAAACAAGCTTTTTGCATTTTGCGCAATCAAGCCACCTCATATATTTCCATCTGACTCTGCAGGATAACTGCGTAACACACTCTCAATAACCAAGGGTTTCATTTTGCCAATTCAACAACAATCATTGCGTTATTTACTTTGTTTAACAGATACATTTTTCAAACCCATAGAGCAATGGAATAGCAATAAACTTTAAAATGATTCGAAGCAAGAAAAATCTTGTTCAGATGGTAGTTTATAAACTACGCCGCTTTTTTGGGATATCAAATGACTTCTCTCGCGCTCTGGTTGGAGAGAGGAAGAAACGGTGTGTCAGGCTTTTACTGACTGAAATGGTGAGTTTTATTCCTTCATTTGCATGTGCGAGGAACCACGAAATCTCTTTCGAACAACTCAACCCCGGCAGAGACTCTGCCTTGGAATGTAAATTTGGTGCAGTTCCACATACAATAGGAAGCTTAATAACGTGTAGGTACTATGTGTCATGTCAACTGATGAACGCTGGTGTTGGCGCCCAACAAGTAGCCGGAATCTGGGCCGAAATAATTTAAATTGCTAACGCCACGCCAAGAAAAAGATAACCCATCTAGAAATAAATATGTTTTCAATTTCTTTGATACCTAAACTACTAGTCGTGGTGGCCTAGTGGTTAAAACACCAGCCTCTCAAGTATGAGTGTGCGGGTTCGATTCTAGGTCAGGCAAGTACCAGTAACTTTTCTAAAGTTATATGTACTTTCTAAGTATATCTTGGACACCATTGACTGAAGGTGAAGGAAAACATCTTGAGGAAACCTGGACCTTATAAGTCTGAAATCGCCAACCCGCATTAAGCAAGCGTGGTGATTACGCTCAATCCTTCTTTGTATGAGAGGAGACCTGTGCCCAGCAGTGGGACGATAAAAAGGTTGATGACGAAGTATCAGAGCAGACCTGTGCCCAGCAGTGGGACGATAAAAAGGTTGATGAAGATGATGATGTAAGAAAATTTGTTAGTTGTTTTTCTAATTTAACTAATGGATTTTTGTGGGATAAAAATAACTAATAATATCTAAGTCTAAAGGTTGTTTTTAAGTCGTTACACGCGTAGGAAGTAGAATCCCGTCACTAGTTATTTATATAACAAACAAATAAATTGTAAATAAGTCTATAATACAAAATCAATAAGCAACCTGTCACGTGGATTTAGATCAACGTGATCACGTTTTGTTAACATCAGAATAGGTATCTAAGATCTATTTGAATTCATGTTCCCAACTGATGTTGTTTAAAATTTTACAAATATCAGCTTTATTGCAGTGTGAATTAAGTTAATTTCAGAATTACAGAAAACATCTTAAAAATGTTCAAAGTTGGAAAATAAAAAGTTGAAAATTGGAAAGGGAAGTTTACTGTAGAGAATTAAAGGTTATTTTAATAATAATAATAATAATATCATTTATTTGCGTAAAACATGGTATAAAGGTGGAACATACATAGTGGAACATACATGTTTTGCTTCATAGAAGCGTGCAAACTTTACATGCAAATAATACTTATTTATTTAACTCTACTGTTTCATGCTCTAGGAACTCCCTGATACTGTAAAAACTATTAGCCGACAACCATTTATATAATTTACGTTTAAACAATCTTTTATTTAACATTTTAAATTCATCTGGTATTTTATTGTATACCCGGACACACATAAACATGCAGCTTTTATTATATTTTGCAAGTCTTGGTAGGACATCTAGCACGAGCCCGTGAGGGTCACGACGGCTACGAGAATTTATATCGCTCGCTTTAGTAAACAACTCCTTATGCCTCCACACAAACATACAAATTTCTAGAATATAAAGAGACGGTAATGGTAACAAATCAAGTTTTTTAAATATCGGCCTACAAGATTCGTCTGGTTGAAGCCCATATATAGCTCTAATGCATTTTTTTTGCGCGACAAATGCTCTATTTTGATCGGTGCTATTACCCCACATGATTAGACCATAGCGTAATACAGATTCCACATATGCATGGTATGTAGTAATTGCTGTTTTGGTGTTTGTTATTTTACTGATCTGTCTCAGTGCGTATACAAACTTATTAATTCTTTTGGAAACTGTATCAACATGGGCTTTCCAGTTAAAGTCTTGATCCAAAGTCACGCCTAGAAATTTAGTTTGAACTACTTCGTTAATTTTATGTATATTCATTTTAATCATGTGTTTTGCATTCGATTTATTAAATTGGATATAAACAGATTTTTTTAAATTTATAGATAAATTGTTTTCATTCAGCCATTCAATCAGTCTCTCTATCACACTATTTATTTCAGTCTCATGGTCATTAATAGTATTTTTTGTCTTATCAGATGTCACAATAATAGCGATGTCATCAGCGAATAATATACATTTATGATTTGTTATATTAGTTATAGAATTTATATATAATAGGAATAAAATAGGGCCTAGTACGCTTCCTTGCGGGACGCCACATTGGTTAGATTTTAAATCAGAATAGTGCGATGTCATATCATTATTACTATCCATTCTTGTAATGGCAACGCGCTGCTGTCTATTATTTAAATAACATGATATCCATTGGAGTGCAATTCCTCTAATTCCAACTGCCTCTAATTTCTGAAGCAATAGGCCATGAGAGACGAGATCAAAGGCCTTAGATAAATCAAAGAACAGCCCGGTTGTATAAAAGTTATTATTTATGTTGGTTAATACTATTTTAATGAGACTGTAGATTGCTAAGGTAGTGGATTTATTTTTTTGGAAACCAAATTGTTCCTTCCTTATAATGTTAAATTTATTACAGAACTCAATCAATCTTTTATACATGCACTTTTCTAATAACTTCGATAAAACAGGTATCAACGTAATTGGGCGGTAGTTATTAACGTCTGATTTTTCACCTGTTTTATAAAGGGGCTTCACAATTGACGTCTTCAGTGCTTCTGGAAAAGTGCCAGTTGAAAATGATAAATTTATTAAATATGTTAAGATTTTAAGAATTTCATTAGCACATGCTTTAATGATTTTGGTATTAATCTCATCATAGCCTTCGGAATTCGTGTTTCTCAATGCCATTATCTCCTGTTTAACTTCGTTTTCAGATACTGGTTTAAGGAACATCGAATGGACCATTGAACAGTCGTTAATTAATTTTGCACAGTTGTTTGAAGATTGTGCCGTATTAATATAGTGATTATTTAAAGCAGTTGCAATGTCTATAGGATCTGAGAGCAGCGCATTATCAATTTGAATAAAGTCAATGGTGTCTCTATGGGTAAAGCCCGCGATTTCATCTTTTATTACTTTCCATGCTGCTTTACATTTATTTTCACTATTTTTTATAAATTTGATGTTTGTGTTCTTTTTCGATATGTAAATACATTTCTGTAAAATTTTGGAATACTTAATATATTTATTTTTACTTTCAACATTTTTACTTCTATAGTATTGATATCGTAAAGACCGTTTTGTTTTGCAACTTTGTTTTAGACCCTTGGTTATCCAGGTCTGTTTGTTTTTATTGTTAATATTGACTGTTTTCCTGATTTTTGGAAAACATAAACTATAGAACGAGCACAATGATTCGTGAAAAGACTTGAATGCTACATTTAAGTCGTTCTCAGCGTAAACCTCTGACCAAGACAGTTTACCTATACATTCCTTAAACTTTATGATATTATGCAAGTTATAATCTCTTTTGTACAAGTGGTATGTCGTCAGATTTGGCACCATATGCTTTATAGGAAAACTCAACAATTGTGCGGTGTCGTGGTCTGATAGATGAAGTGGCATTATTGTAGCATTAGCATTGGGAATATTACTGAGAATGTGATCAATACAGGAAGACTTACGAGTTGGACGATCAATATGAAGTTTCAAATTATAATTATAGGACAGATCTTGCAAATGATTAGCAATATTACTTTTTATTAGCGTATTAATGTTAAAATCACCCGCCAAAACTACATTTGCTTTGGAATATTTATTAAAGATGTGGTGTAAAAGACCATTTAACTTAATCAAAAATTGTGTGGGATCGGACTGAGGAGTCCTATAAACACATATAATTACTAGTTTATGGTGTGTAACTTCTATTCCACATACTTCGAAAGTATTTTGTGTTGCGTATGTATTTACAAAAGCTAACTCTCTACAAACGTGGTGTTTTTTAAGCAAAATACAGGTACCACCTCTTTGCTTTTCTCTGCAAAAACTAGCCGACATCTTGTAACCATGGATTTTAATATTAGATTCATTACCTTTTTTTATGAACGTCTCGGAAAGGCATATTGCGTCAGGGCTACTGTTAATCTCCTGAAGTTCCTGTAGGGTTATTTCAAGGAGTTCTCTCTTCGATAAGATACTGGCAATGTTTTGATGCAGTATTTTAAAACTTTTCTGCATTACAGATTTCGGATTGTTAGACTCGAAAAAGCTTTATATTCTTTTTTTTTATTACCGGAAAGTAGTAGGGGATAGTTCCTTTTTGGGGTTTTTCAACGGGTATTTTTATACTTTCTGATTGATGGCGGCGTATACGATCAAAATAGAAAGGAATTGTTCCTTTTTATGTTTAATAATTTTGGTGTTTACTTTTTGACTTGATTTGTTACTTAGTATTCGTTTAGCAAGAATTCTGGGGTTTAAATAATTATCAGTATAATGTTGGCAGTCAATTACGTAGTTAATTTTAGTACACAATTCAGATATTTTGCTAGATTTGCTTTCCAAAAACTTACATTTTTTATAATTTATACATACATTTTTGATACGATAATTAAGTGTATTAACATCTAGGTACTCATTTTTAAATACATTTAAGACAATGATCATATTATTATAAAAAGTGTCTAATATAATTTGCAATTGAGATAAGATTGATTTTAAATTGTAATCATTTTCTCCTAAACAAATCACAAGTTTATCATTCGGATTCAATTTGGCATAACGGCAGCTCATTATTATTTGATTACTGAGTGCATTTGGTTTAGTGTTCGCGATTATCCTATACCTTTCATAACTTGTGTTTTGTCTTGAACGTATCAAAGCTGCTGCTAAACCAACACATTGTTGAGAACCGAAGACAAATAGTCTACTCGTCGGTTCGTGTTTTTGCTCTTCGGTGCAAGTAGGCGTTTTTGAATTTGATGCTGTTACCGGACATTTCTGAAGTGTTTTGTTACTACGTTGCAACGATTCTATTGTTTTTGTGAGATTTTCTATCTGTTGCTGTGCTTCTTTCAGGTTTAGCTGAAGATCCGTAATTTTTTTCTGAAGACTAATAATTTCAAAGCTCTTAGAACAGTCTAAAGCCGACTTACTTGGTAGTGGAGTACAAGGTGCGGAGAGCATGTTTTGAGGTACCAGGGAGAGTCTTTTTCTTTTATGTTTGATAACTGGAGTATTCTCAGTGGGTACTGCAGAATAACACAGTGTTTTTAATATTTTTATCTCTGCGGTTAATTTATTAATTTGCTGAAGGAGATTGCTATTTTCTAGAAGAACATTTTAACATAAATTCTTATTAGTTTACATGTTTATAAACTAAATGACGAATACAGATTAGTTTTAGTTACCTTGGTACAATATAGCCATCACTTTAAGTGCGAATCAATGGCGTAACATGGATCTTGGATATAAAGGTTTTC
The DNA here is from genome assembly GCA_037179545.1 of Sesamia inferens. Classification (NCBI taxonomy): domain Eukaryota; kingdom Metazoa; phylum Arthropoda; class Insecta; order Lepidoptera; family Noctuidae; genus Sesamia; species Sesamia inferens. The sequence continues at coordinate 26,188,752 of CM073933.1, read as the reverse complement.
TGAGGCACTGAGGTAATCTATACTAATACATAAAGCTGAAGAGTTTATTTATTTGAACACGCTAATCTCAGGAACTACTGGTCCGAATTGAATAATTCTTTTTGCGTTGGATAGCCCATTAATCCAGAAAGGCTTTAGGCTACATAACATCACGCTGCGACCAAAAGGAGCGGAGCATAACCAACTCCACGCGAACGAAGTCGCTGGCGGCTACTAGTAGATAATAAACCGCCGACTTCCAAACTCTGCACAAAAACTATTGACGAAAAATCTAATACCACTTCGTCTAACCTGGCAATCGTACCCAGGACAACCGAAAGACCATCCGGACAGGTTTCATCAGTAAGTACCGATTTACTATACTGTAATTTAATAAATTACTTTCTGCATTAAACATTAGAACTATGTTTCAAACATCTAACAAGCATTACTTTTTTCATATACATATATATATATATATATTATAAGCTGGTGATTGAGTGCAATCCAGCCTGATGGTAAGCAGTGATGCAATCGTTGATAGTAAAGCGGGCTAGTTTATTAAGAGCCTATTTACTCTAGCCTTGAAGATAAATTGTAGTCAGACGGAAACACCACCAAAGGCAAATTGTTGCAGTCCGTTGCTGTACTATCACGACCAAAAAACGTCACACGACATTAGTACGTGGTAAAAAAGACGAAGCGAAACGTGTCGTTCGAATCTTAGTGGTGTCAACACCGTAAGGGTGGATACTCGCCGTACGACTGGTCGATCGATGGTAGAACTGTTATGGCAGAAATAAGTCATGGAATTACTGTGCACGTTATTCAAAACGCATTCTGTAGAATACCGAAAAGCTGGCTACGTAAACCCTGTGCTCCAAACTTTAGAGATTGTTCTTTACCAAATCTGGAGCAAAAATTAGCCTCTTCGTACACCATGTTGAGTGTCTTTTAGTTCAAGTTGACTGTCGCAATACAATTTGAGTGTCTTCAAGGCTAGAGTGAATAGGCTCTTAATAAACTAGCGCGCTTTACCATCAACGATCGCATCACTGCTTACCATCAGGCGGGATTACGGTCAAGCGCTGGTTTATAATTTATAAAAAAAAAGTTGCTTTTCACTAGTTTCGGTAGAATAAAACAAAACTAGGTCAATACAGTTCAAATTACAATTGACAGGATTTGGCAATTGCTTCACTAGACAAGAAATTGGCCAACATAACATTTAGGTACCACAAATTCATATCAAAATTCTATGTTGTATTAATTTTATAGACGAAAATTAGGTCCATAACATATAATAATGTATTTTATGGGCGTTCCGTAATGAGGTTGAATATTCGGGACCATACAATCTAAATGTCAGTCATAAAAGGAAATTAGCTAAAATTTTAGGCAGCAATGCCGTGGTTTAAGCCATAAAAAGTCTAACCTGTATAAGAATCTAGTGCTATGACTTTAGGATAAATACATGACGTCAGCGACGGCGAAGCGAAAGGGCCGTCACCATCTTGGTGTAGTGGTAGTGGCACCATTTCGTAGGTGAATTTGTGAACTTTAGCACGATGTGTAAATATACCGTCCAATCTTGGCAATAACAATTTAAATAAGCAAAAGAAAGCAAACCGACAGTTTCGCCCCAGAGAAGTTCGCTGGTCCGCGCCTCAAAGCGAAGTCACCGTTCAACAATCCCCACTTTCCAAAACGACTCTGGTACGTGCCGCCATTACAAAATAATGTCATAGCGTTTGCCCCTCTACTACATAAATCAAATGAGCAACATTTTTTTTAAATGATATCGTTATTCACCAAATATGTACAAAAAATAGAATAGTAAACTTTTATTTCAGGTCGGAGTCCAATAGGTTAGTAACAATTTTACTTAACTTCTAGTGTTAGTAGGTTACAGACACAAATATACATACATAAAATTAAAACTTAGCGTGGAGCTGCTTCCAACATGGGATAATCCCACCGATCCGTGATCACACTGAGAATACTGTTGTTGCTGCGGCCAACATGCGTCATCAGGGATGCGCATCAATTCCTAATAATGGCAGTAAAACTATTCATACTCTACAGAAGTTTCTTTTTGTTAACTCGTCCACTTTTAAACATACATATGTAGATATACAAATATGCAGTTCTATGCTAAATTTATAATTAGTCCACCTTTTAAACATACATGGGTATAGAGGTATGTATTTCTGTGTTAAATTTATAATTAGTCCACCTTTTAAACATACATAGGCATACAAGTATGTATTTCTGTGTTAAATTTATAATTAATCCACCTTTTAAACATAGGTATGTAACACACATAGGTATGTAATTGTATGCTAAATTTATAATAAGTCCACCTTTTAAACATACATCGGTATACAAGTATGTAGTTCTATGTTAAATTTATAATTAATCTAGCTTTTAAACATACATACATAGGTATACAAGTGTGTAGTTCTATGCTAAATTTATAATTAGTCCACCTTTTAAACATACGTAGGTATTAGTACACCATTCCCAAATATTTTGGTGTCGATTCCCAGTCTAACTAGATGCAGCTGCAGTTTAGACATCTGCTTATTTGACCAACCATTTCCACAACCTAGGTTCGGGGAAAGGATACCCCTCGCCGATACAACCAGCCAACCACTGGATATCATTTTAACTTCTGTCTTCAAGGCAGCTGAACCATAACGGTTGTCAATGATCTACGAACAACAACCAGGACCAAAAGCTAAACGTGCTATCTGAGAAATGACAGGGTTTGATCCATTAGGATGGTTACCTATTCAACCTTCACGTGGGGGTAAATGGGTGGAAACTCAATTTTCCAACGTCACAGTGGCAGTTATTACTCCGCCACAGCAAACATTGAAAATATCACTAACAAACCGAATATTAATTATTCGAATCATGAAATTCAGTAATTGAAGCGCGCTGTCATGTCAAAAACCTTACAATTCAAAACCAACCGTACGAGTACGTATCGCTGATACGTCTAACGTTAACAAAAGCTGACTTAATTGGATTTGACTCCTGTGAGTGGAAATCAAATCAACATGTGTGTATGAAAATCGAGGTGCTATGTAATTTTTAGACGAGAAATACTAGATGTTACTGAGGTGCTTTTAAAATTGAATTTTGATTACGGAATAAAACGAGCGTTTTTGTTTTAATCGTCTTGGATTCGAAATCAATTTATTTTTAAAAATGATCGGTTCTTAGCTTCATCAAATTGGTTCAAACGAGGGCAGTGACTTTTATACAGTATGTTAAGAAAACCCTGTCCGGCCCATAAGGATAATAAAGGTTACGTAAACACATGACCAAATATAATATAAAATTTTACGTAATCATCATGGTACCAATACAAATGAATTTTGAAATAATCTTTTTTTCCCGCGAATTAATTCCAACTTCCCCGAAATTTGGTAATTATTAAAAAGTGACAACACCGGTATTATTATGAGCGAATAGCGATGCGACCACGTGCCGCGTGCCCTGCCGCCCGCTGCCGCCACCGCATCTGCCGCGCGCGGAAGGGTGGATCCATTCCGCGCGCGGCAGATTTATAAAGTTACCTCTTTTAGCCAAATAATATTTTTTTTTTTTTGTGGATTTTTTTTTTAATTTAGCCCGGTTTTGTATGCATTAGTAGAATCAGTTATCGATACCTAACAACACCTTCACGGGTCGGACAGGGTTTTCTTAACATACTGTATGTACCGCTACGTAGTGCTTATCTGTTTGATTATTGAAAGTGACTTGATTTCACAAAATTTACTCTTGATTTATTGTTCTTATTTATTTTTTATTTTAATAATTATAAACTAGCGCTTGACCGCAATCCCGCCTGATGGTAAGCAGTGATGGGATCGTTGATGGTAAAGTGCGCTAGTTTATTAAGAACCTATTGATCAGATTGAGCGAATAGGAAGGAAGACGGCAGTTGAGCGAGGTGATGCAATGTTAAACCCAACAACACGACCAACGATGCTGCGCCAAAGGGAGATTGATCTGAAGACCCTCCACAACCAAACTCCCAACACAACAACATTTGGCGCATCGTACCCGGCACACATTGCAACACAACTGCTCAGACCCGTCCTCCGTACAGCTTCACCAGACATCATGCCGGAACACGACAAATCGCTTGACGGCAAGGCTATGACTGGTGGGTGGTAACTTCTGCCGGCGGCAATCTCGGCTGAATTTCTTTTTACCTATTTTATTATCATCATCATCTCAGCCACATGAAGTCCACTGCTGGACATAAGCCTCCCCCAAGGATTTCCAAAAAGAACGGTTGGACGTGGCCTGCATCCAGCGCATCCCTACGATTTTGGTCAGGTCATCCGACCAACTAGCCGGTGCGTGTCCAACGCTGCGCTTGCCGTCGATCGCAGTCGCCATTCAAGAGCCTTTCTGCCCATCGGCCATCGGCTCTACGAGCTATGTGTCCCAGTGTGTGCTATATGTCTTATTTAATATATATGTTCATTAGGTTATCGTTATATTTAAGCAAATTTCTTAGATTTATGTACCTTAGGCAATATAGGGTATATCCGGGATACCCACTTCTCTATCCTACATCATTTGTGTTGGGTATGGTAGGCTATGAAAGTTTGGAGGCTAGAAGAGAAGTGACCCTGGCCCTATATGTATTTAAAATCCTTCGAGGCATGGTTCATGATCAGGCCGTTTTGTCACTGGTAAATTTGTGTGTCCCGGATGAATACATAGGGCGACGGAGACGGCCGCCACTCCTGGTGGTGCCGCATGCGCGCACCAACTTGTTGCAACTTGCGCCACTGACACGTACGCTGCGTGTGCTCAACACGGTGTCCACTCGAGTCGATACATTTTCGTGCTCAGTTAGTGTGTTCACAAGGGCCATGTATTCTGTTGTGTTTGAATTGCATTAAGTGAGTAATCATGTGTTGCATACACATGATCAATTACTAATTTATTTTTATTTTTTTTTTGATGGGTATGTGCATATTGTAATGTATTGTATTGTATTGTATTGTATGTGTATAGTTAGTTATAAATATATTTAAGTGGTACAACCATTGCATTAGGTTAAGTTTACCTGTAATGATGGCTGTATATGTTAATAAATAAATAAATAAATAAATAAATAAATAAATTTACAGATATTATTTAGTATATTTATTTATAAGCACTACGCACTTTCGAGAATTATAATTTCGAAACAATATAATTGAAATGAAAATGCGGAAATCATTGAGAATGGTTGGTTGGTTCTTTTTTACTCTTTAATTGGATGGACGTCGACGTCTACGATAATATTGTAACATTAGAACTGATTAAAACGTTTGACTGTGTACCTACATAAAATCGGGTTGGCTAAGGTCTGCAAAAAGAAAATCCTTTCAGAATAAATAGACTGAAGATATACAAAACCAGGTACTCCGAATCACCGTTTTAAATCTGAAGCTAGAAGCAGGAGTAATTAAATCGTGCAGTGAACGGTGACCATCAGATTGTAGTAACGAGGATAGCGATATTTTATTCAAACACAAAGCTTTATAACCAACTACAAACACTGAATTCCATAAGAGTATGTCATCCAGTAAGATTAATTTATTTTTCTTACAGCGGCTTTCTTCTTTTTATAATAAACAATAAGCTCAATGTTTTTAAGTCGATTGTTGGAAGAATGTATACACAACCTTAGCCGACCATAAATTAAAAAGTTTTGTTCTTCAGTTTTCCCATGCTTGGTGCGCCACTGTTTCTTTCCTTCTCACAATTTCACTCTTAAGTTTGCTTTAAAAATCTTATGGAAAAAAAAATATTATTTAAAAAATGTATCCATGGTATATATTGTTACGGGCTAGGGGTACTTAAACGCCGGTTAAGGGTTGCGAACATTCAAGATTACGTAATAATAATAGCGCATAACTTCGAGTACATTGAGTAGGTACCTACGGTAATTCCTGGAAACGGGTTTCTAGAAATTTCGATGTTGTCACTTCGTTGATAAAATTGTTTGAGCCTGTACCATTCGATAGGCCTAGGTCTAGTAATGCGTTTTTATATTGTTCCTCTGTAATACCTAGGACTCGAGATATAGTGCTTAGAAGTTAGGTACTGCATGTCACGCAATATTGAACCTTATGCCCTCGACATAAAGTGCATTCGTAACAATATATTCAAACATATTTGTCAATTTTTAACAATAATTTTTCTTTACGCTTTGGAGGTCGCGATCCGGGACAGATGTTACGTCTTCCAGTGTAACCAGATTCAGCTGAATACTTAATTTTACTTAAACAATGAATATGTTACTTCTTCTTCTCAGCCTATAGATATCCAATGCTGGACAAAGGCCTTCCCCAAATGACCCGAAATAACCCGTCTTGTGCTGCCCGCATCCATCGGCTTCCCGCAACCTTCACCAGGTCATCGGTCCACTTTTTGGGGGCCTCCCTACGCTGCGTCTTCCGGTACGCCGCCACTACCCCATCACACATACACCTTACTACCCCATCGGTCATCGGTTCCACGAGCAATGTGCCCCACCCACTGCCATTTAATTTTAGTGACTCGTAGAGCTATGTTCGACTTTGGTTCTTCTGAAGATCTCATCATTTCTGATTCGATCGCGCTGAGAAACTCCGAACATAGTTCTTTCCATGTCCTTTTCTGTGACTTCGATATAATTAGTTACAAATCAAAAGTATACTTTGGTTCTGTCAATATGACGATATTTTATTTTATTAAATTGAAAATATGATTTCATGTTTTAAAAAAAAATAATCAGTTACGATTTGTGGCAACAAATTGTTAAAAAAACATTTTTATTAGGTTATTTTTATTATGAACATGACGACAAAAAAGAATAACAAAGCACGTCACTGAATTTTGTCGTTAGAAGGTCACATTTTATGGCTCCAGCTGACAATGGTGTGGCATGTTGGCACGTGTTCAATGCCTTTTAAATCTTTGATGAATCAATGGACGTTAAAATGCCTTGGCTCTTGTGTATAGACGCTATTGTAAATACAGTGACAATGTGATATTTGACGTACAAGATTAGTTCGTATAGCAAAATCTGTCAAATCAAAATTTTCCAAACACTAGTGTGGCTAGAATAGATTATCTTTTGTTTAGGTCTTCTAAACTTCGGTTAGTTATACTATTTACAACTCAATAATGGCTGCATCGATTTAAATGCTTTTTGATTATGAACTATTAAAATATGGAAGATTAAATCAGGAAAAAGTTATACATAATGAAGACACAAACTTAAAGTTTTTTATAAATAAACCAATTACAAGCATATTTGTATTATCAAGGAGTTGGTCAGATCCAAGAAGGTAGCTAGTTGATGATTATAAAGCTTAGATTGATTCTGAAGTGGTGCGAAGTTCAGCCGTGTCGGCTGGTTTGGAATACTTAGGTTTATACAGTATGTTAAGAAAACCCAGTCCGACCCGTGAAGGTGTTGTTAGGTATCGATAACTGATTCTACTAATGGATACAAAATCGGGCTAAACTTTAAAAAAAACCCCTAAAAAAATAAATATTATTTCGCAAAAAGAGGTAACTTAATAAATCTGCGTTAAGCACCATTCCGCGGGCGGCGGGCGGCAGGGCACGCGGCACGTGGTCGCATCGCTATTCGTTCATAATAATACCGGTGTTGTCACTTTTTAAAAATTACTAAATTTCGGGGAAGTTGGAATTAATTCGCGGGAAAAAAAAGATTTTTTCAAAATTAATTTGTATTGGTACTACGATGATTACGTAAAATTTTATATTATATTTGGTCATGTGTTTACCTAACCGTTATTATCCTTATGGGTCGGACAGGGTTTTCTTAACATATCAGCAGATTCTGGGGACCTTAATATTAATTTCTTTATAAATAGTAGTTTATGAAACTGTTACATAATGAGTGATATTATGCACGAGTGTGAGTTTAAAAAACGAGCGAAGCGAGTTTAGTATCACACGAGTATGTAATACCTAATTATGTACAGTTTCATACACTATCTATCTATTATCTTATCTCATACATTGTATTGAATATATGAAATAAAAGATAGAGATTGATCACTTGACATTTTAAGAAACAATAATTAATCAATTATGTGTCCAGCGAAACATAAAAACGACTTGCAATGCAATGAAACGTATTTGGCGCCAAAATTCTGCACCCTGCATCACCACGCACGCGCCAAAGCGCGCGCAACCACAGATAAATAATGAAATAGTGCTGTCTAAGGTTTGTAATCTGTACAGTAATGAAAAAAAAAAATATTATAACATTATTTTGTTAGAGAAATAATGTTATAATTTAATTTTATAATTTCCTTTCGATATACTATTGGTAAAGTACGTCAAAATAAACTCCTTTTTAGTTTTATATTTTTAATTTTTTGATATGAGAGTAGATAAAGTCTTTTTTGTTTCCATGCAAAGTTTATATATAGATTGAAATCTCTTTTATTCTAAATTTAAATTTAAATAATAATATGATATTATTAAAATAGTATAATATTAATTGTTAATGAAAAGTGATTAGATTTTTTCTTTTTAATTTAATGTGAAGTATCAACTTTCAGAATCATGACACAGCGTCATTTGAGTCGAGATGAAATGTTACAAGCCGTTTATAATAATAAAAAAAGAAAAACAAAACCAGTTAAGCCGTTGGTCCCGGCTGTCAGCTGTTTTTATTATGTTTGTCTATAATAAATAGTCCAACCTATCGTTTATAAAAAATACCATGGGTTTATTGTAACAAAGGAATATTGTGGGGGATTTAAACAAGGCCTCCGTTTTTGGTGGCATGATTCACTTTTTATTCACTTAAATAAATATTGGGACTTTTGTTAAAATATTTCATGCACTGGTTCATAAGTTTTGACTGAAAAAGCTTCACATAAAGAGAACCGAACACAAACGATTATTCCACAATTGTTTAAACGTTTAAATACTTTTTTTACATTTATTCTTATTTTTCTACGTAAAAATAGCTGGTTTGTTTGTAAGGTGTGTCCGGATGGTTTACCAGCGATTGTTCTTAAGGCATATGCGCCCGAGTTGCCTCATGTATTGACGCGCTTGTATCGCCTCTCATTTAGGACTGGTATAGTGCTCAAGTCCTGGAAGCTTGCCAACGTGCAGCCCGTGCCCAAAAACTGTAGTCGTGCCGATCCTACCAACTATCGGCCGATTTCAATAACCTCCATACTCTACAAGAATATGGAGCGTGTATTGAACTCGCGCCTCTTAGGCTCTCTGGAAGGTAACGATCTCCTCAGTGACCGGCAGTACGGGTTTCGACGCAATCAGTCAACTGGGGACCTACTAATTTATGCCACTCACTTGTGGGGCGAGCCCCTCGAGAAAAACAGGGAAGCGATTGCCAGTGCATATGGCACGCTGGCCTTTTGAGTATGCTTCCAGCGTACGGCATTTCTGCTGGCCTGACTGGCTGGGTTAAAGACTTCTTGACTGAACGGTCCCTCCGAGATGTTGTCGACGGATGCGACGGATCGAGGGACTGGAACAATTTGCGGGCGGCGGTGTTTCCCTCACACTACAATTTGAGTGTCTTCAAGGCTAGAGTGAATAGGCTCTTAATAAACTATCGCAATTTACCATCAACGATCGCATCACTGCTTACCATCAGGCAGGATTGGGGTCAAGTGTTAGTTTATAATTTCTATTAAAAAAAATACATAACAGAGAATTTATCAATGGTAAACGACTGTGTATTTTTAACAGCATAGTTGACACAAGAGTAAAATAATGATGATGTAGGTATCAGAATTATATGCCATTTCACATAATTTAAGACATTCAAAATCTAATCGTAATCTCATCTCAGTCACAATCAATGTCAAAGATTCCGACAAACTGAGATCCTCTTCCTTTTTTTGAAGTCGGTTAATGAAGGGATATCAGAAATATTTTGACAAATTAATACTCAGATCCGATTGTAAATGGTAAAATTTAAAAAAAATGATCCTCCGATTACCTGATTGCTTACAATATGAAAGATGCAGTCCTAAATACAATTAAATTATGGTGCACCTACCCTTAATCCACAGACGGTAGGTAAGCAAATTACCTTCATTTGTATAATTGAATATCTAATGTTTTTCATCATTAAGTACTACTGCCAGTACTCAAATTAAATCAAGAATTTTCTATTTTAGAATAGTAAGATAAAAATATACCTAACTGTGTGATTCTCAGATTAACAACTCCTCTTTTAATGTCGATTGCATCCGGTGTCGACGATATCTTCTTACTAAATTTTGGCGATATTTTTAACTATAGGTAACAATCAGATCAAAAACTCATAGAGTCAAATTACCTTATTGTAGTCCACTGCTAGGACATAGCTTCACTCATTCAGTGCTACTACTTCCTGTTCTTATGAATCCAGGCTGTTCCAGTCAACTTTTTAAGGTCATTGGTCTTTATTCCAAAGCAGTAATTTACCTAGCCTGCCCTGTCGGGAGCTTATTCTGGTGCAGGCAAATGAAGGAACACGGGTTTCCCGTCCACCCTGAAGAGGAATACGTCTCGCCGAACATGTTTGAACTCCCTTGACTACTAAACAAAGTATAAATTAGGACTTATATTAAAAAAAAATAACTTGCCCCTACTTAGGCCGGACTTGCCCACACCAAGGCCCGACTTGCCCCAACTTTGTGTGTCTGTTAAACATATACAGTATGTTAAGAAAACCCTGACCGACCCGTGAAGGTGTTGTTAGGTATCGATAACTGATTCTACTAATGCATACAAAACCGGGCTAAACTTAAAAAAAATCCCCCTAAAAAAATAAATATTATTTCGCAAAAAGAGGTAACTTAATAAATGTGCGTTAACCACCCTTCCGCGGGCGGTGGGCGGCAGGGCACGCGGCACGTGGTCGCATCGCTATTAGCTCATAATAATACCGGTGTTGACACTTTTTTAAAAATTGCCAAATTTCGGGGAAGTTGGAATTAATTCGCGGGAAAAAAAGATTATTTCAAAATTCATTTGTATTGGTACTATGATGATTACGTAAATTTTTATATTATATTTGTTCATGTGTTTACCTAACCTTTATTATCCTTATGGGTCGGACAGGGTTTTCTTAACATACTGTATATATAATAAATATACAACATTTAAAGCGAAATAATGAACTATTTTTACCCATCTATACAGGTACTATTAGTACATCACTTCTAACATTAAACGTCCTCTGCCCACTGCATTCACGTTACAATTTTAATTAGATTTACACAGTTGAGATAACACAGCTCAATTTGTCATTAGTATGATGGCAATGACCAATGGTCGCCAAATTAAGTAAATTGAACGTATCATGTGATGCTGCGCTGGACGATAAAGCGAGTTGTTTTTGATTATTGATTTTGTTTGCGTATCTAATTTGCGTTTTGTGGATAGTTGGTGTGTAGTTGCTATCCGATCGAATCGCGATGTAAAATAGTGATTGTTATACATTAAAATAAAGCCTATAATGTCCCAACAGTAAAAATGGCCACCTCGCTCAAAGAGTGGAAATAAGAATGAGGATTTTTTTTTTTGCTCAAACATGTCCATACACACAGAATTATAAACCCATGTATTGTATTTCTTATGACGTGTAAATATTTCAAGTTTATACAAAAGATTACTTTTAAATTTTACACTTATACATACATTTATGCTGTTATTTATACAGGTTGGTAGATATAACATATCGTCGTAATTTTGGCTCTAGTGCACTCCGATTTTCTCACGATATTTGATGTTTTTTTTTGTCGTTGTCCCACGCACTCACACACACACACACACACATTAACAAACATATAATAACTGACAAACACAAAGAGCCAGACCAGTAACAACTACTTGTAGGTTGTACAAACATTTGTTCCGTTCGGGGATCGAACTCGCGACACGCAGCGGAGCGTAGTAGGTAGGGATTAATGTAACTTTTCTAAATTATATGTACTTTCTAAGTATATCTTGGATACCAATGACTGAAGGTGAAGGAAAACATCTTGAGGAAACCTGGACTTTAAGTCTGAAATCGGAAACGTGGTTTCATTGCTGATTGTTTGTCGGGCGTGGATTGACGCTGCTAACTAACGGTTTTCTATGCTGGTGAGCTTTGGTTGTCCTCATGGAGGAACTTTAATGTCTACTGGTATTAGACAATTCGTGTGTTGGAAGCCATCGGACAGGTTTGTAAGTCGGCGCGTCGCGCCGGCTCTCCGGTATTTCATCCCACGACGGAACACACGGTGTCCTAAGGTAAGTTCCTTAACTTTGTTGTGTAATGTGGCGGGAACGGAGCGATAAATAAGATATACGTCTAGTCTGTTCATGAGACGTTTATTGACTAATTTACCTTACATCGATACTTACTTACTAACACCACTACATCTACGGGGTTGTATTAAAAAAAAAACATAAACAAGGTTTTTTTTTTCACATACTATTAGACAAATATTTGCCATTTATCAATCATTATGTTGATGCTTAAACTATGTAATTTTACTTCTAAGTACATTTATTTATTAACAAAGTTATGTTTATGAAATTGACACACGTATGTAATGTTATAATATTGTCCACTTGCTTATCGTACGGATATTGTTACAATGTTATTATACTTAATGCTAATACTAAACTAGTGTACATATGGTTTTGTTCGGTTTTTGTGGACAGTCTCATTTTTACCATTCTTAAGTACTATTACATTGGGCTCATTTTCACTTATTACCTGGTACGGGCCATCAAACAAATTATTCAATTTTTTACCAGACTCATTTCTTATCAATATCAAATCACCCTTTTGGTATTTAACTGGATTACTTCTGCGATCGTAATAACATTTCCTTTTTATTTTAGACGTAACTAAATTTTCTCTTGCTTCTTTATTCGCTAACTGTAATCTATATTTTAGTTCGAGTGCATAGTTATCTGGATTGTATAGAGGGTCTACTATAGTATTAGATAAATTACTCGGCAAATGGCATGGTTTTCCAAAGACTAGTTCGTAGGGTGTGTACTTAGTTTCGGTATGTACGGTGGTATTGTAGGAGAAACACCAGAACGGAAGCCACTGACTCCAAGTTTCCGAATGTCCATCACATTGGGTCCGCAAGAAAGCAGCTAAATGTTTATGCGTATTTTCTAACGCACCCAATGTCTGATGGTGATAAGCAGTAGAGTTCATCTTTTCAATTTGTAGTAACTTGCATACCTCTGTCATGGTTTCTGACATGAACTCCGTGCCACGATCTGTTGTGATAGCCTTTGGCAAACCGTACCTAAGTATAAAATTATTAATAAAAGATCGTGCTACACTCACCGTATCTTTTCGCTGAATTGGATACGCCTCGACGTACTTACTCAGCTCACATTGTAAACTTAAAATATAAACATTACCTTCTAAATCCTTATCTAGGGGCCCCACTAAATCTAAATACACCTTTTCAAAAGCGCTAGTCGCTGTAGACGTTATAACCATGGGTTCTATAATATTTTTAGAGTACTTATTCATCTGACATTTTTGGCACTTGCTAACGTACCTTCGTACATCGCTTTCTAGACCTGGCCAAAAATATTTACTTTTAATATTATTTATCATACGTCGTACTCCTGCGTGTCCACTCGTAGGCAGTACGTGATAGTCGTGTAGTATGTATGTCTTTTCTTCATTATCTAGGACTCGTTTAACTCCTCTTAAAATATTTATGTGTGGTCCGGACCACTTCTCTCTACTTTTTATCTCATTTATTAATTCTTTGATAAAATTATTATTGTATTGATTTTTTACAATGCATATTTCTTTAATATTTATATCATTACAAAAACTACTCAATTTATTCGCAAATTCGACTCGCGTAAAATGCGACATATAATTGGTGTCTATGTATAAAGTTTTCTCTGCGTCTAAATAAACAAAACATTCTTTTTCATAAGTTATAGATGCTTTTGATAATTTATCTTTTTTTATAAACTTTAATTCTACATAGTCACTCGGCTTTCTTAATATCTCTGCGAATCTTGGTTGGCCAAACCTCGGTTCTGCAGTTATATTAGAAGACCTTGTGCTTTCTTTATTTTCCTGATCGATTCTAGTCTTTTGCGCTCTAGTCATTACCATCGTTACTTTTTCATTTAATGATTTTAACTCGTCCGAACTTATGGTCACCCTACTCAAAGCATCTGCCACTACATTATCGTTTCCTTTTATATAAACAACATTGTAATCGTATTCCTCTAGTTGTAGTCTAAATTTTAAAAGTCTTGTAGAGGGATCCTTCATTCCAAATAGGTAAATAAGCGGTTTATGATCAGTCATTACGGTAAATTTTCTCCCATATAAATAGGGTCTAAAATATTTTATACTCCAAACAATTGCTAAAAGTTCCTTCTGGATAGTGGGATAATTTATTTCCGCTTTATTTAGTGGCCTACTAGCATAGGCTATCGGCCTCATGTTTTTGTTGCATAAAACAGATCCTATTGCTATATCCGATGCGTCTATCTGAAGGACAAACGTGTTACCTTTAGAGAAATCCGGATATTGTAAAATGGTAGGTGAAATTAATTGCTTTTTTAGATTTTCGAAACTTTTTTGACATTCATCAGTCCAAATAAATGGTTGATGTTTTCGACATAATTTATTTAACGGTAGTGTTATCTCTGAAAATGAAGGTATAAATTTCCTGTAATAATTACAAAATGCCACGAATCGTCTGACCTCATCCGCGTTTTTTGGTACTGGATAATTTTGCAATACTGCAACCTTATCAGGGTCAGGTAACACACCACTACCTGACACTACATGTCCTAAATATAACAGTTGCGTTTTCATGAAATCACACTTATGCGGGTTGAGTTTAAGGTTCATTTTTCTGAGCCGCTCAAATACATCTAACAAGTTTTTATTGTGAATTTCGCGATTTCTGCCAAAGACTATGAGGTCATCACAATAGACGAAACACTGCTCATAAGTAAGTCCTGACATTGCTACTGACATTAATCTGGAAAATACACTGGGACTGATTTTCAACCCCATAGGTAAACGTTTCATTTGATATTGTCCCGTACTTGTACTGAAGCTAGTAATATTTCTACACTCTGGTTTTGTGCTGACTTGGAAAAAACCTTGATACAGGTCCAAATGGGTAAAATAATTACTTCCGGAAAGCGAATCTAATATTTCGGTTATGTTGGGTAGCGGAAATTTATCATCCTGTATCGAGTCATTAACCTTCCTGTAATCAACAACTAAACGCCATTTTTTTTCACCTTCCGTTTTTTTAGGCACCAAGAGTATTGGACTATTCCACTCGCTATTTGCGGGTTCTATAATATCGTCATCGAGCATTTTTTGAACTTGTTTATTAATTTCTGACTTCAACGACTGCGGTAGCCGATAAGGCTTTACATACACGGGTTTGGTATTCGGTTTCACGGTAATGGACTGGTCAGCGACATTCGCTGTACCTAACTTATCGCCTTCTAAAAAAAAGATGTCAGCATACTTCGCGCAAATAATTTCAATTTGTTTTCTGTCATTGTTATTTAAATGATTTAATTTTAATTGTGGTAGTAACTTTTTTACACGTTCTACACCCCGTTCTGATTTATTAAATAAACATACATCATAATTTTCTAAATAGTCTAATTCGTCGTAACTTATTAAATTATTTTTATATATTTCTATTGAATTTTCACCGGTGTTTAATATTTTTATTGGGATTTTACCTCTTATTGGTTTTACAATACTTGCTGCCATGAATATATTTTCACCTAATTGTTTCGCGTATATGACACAATCTTTGTATATATTTTTATTTATGTGAATATAATGTATTGATTCACAACGTGCCGGAGCAGTTAAATAATCATCCGACTGTACTTTGTTGATATAGCTATTATGTATTAATAATGTACAAGTTCTATTATTACATTGTAATGTAAGTCGGTTCGTAGGTACATTTATGTTTGCGTTATAAGTTCTCAGAAAGTCAAGACCGATAATACCGTCCGCTGCACATGGCATTTTGTCGAATAAGCGCAACTTGTGACGAAATACGAACCCTGTCTCTGACTGTAACGGAATGTATGCGAAACACTTTGACTCTACTTTCCCACCTATTCCTTGTATAACTGTACTTTCATTATACCTAACTGTACTACTTTTAACTATATGACCATTAATTATCGATATCGAAGCGCCAGTATCTAATAAAAATTTACACATCTTATTCTCTACATATAAGTTGATGAAATCTAAACCTTTACAAGTTAACGCGTAATTAGGCTCGAAAAAACTGTTTGACATTTTCGTCATGCTGCTCACCTTTGGACTCCTGATACTTCTGACTGTCATCTTCTGATGTATAATACGTATCACGCCTTGCACCTCTGGCACCTCTGTTAAAATTATTTCTTAAATTACCTCTGTTTGACCGCGTGTAAGCACGTTGAAAACTCCTGCCGCGACTATTAAAACCATTTTCGCGACTGCCACGCGACTCAACCACATATCTTGGCTGCATCTGGTTTCCTCTAAAATGTTGCTGGGACCAGCCACGATTATAATATCCTCGACTACGGTTAACTCTACAGTTATTGTAATATTGATTTTTATTCGTACCTCGTGAATATGAATAGACAGCATCCTGTCCTGACGTCCCAGGGCGCGCGTCTTCCTCGTCTTCTGCCGCGCGTACCGCATCCTTGAGCTCCTTGTAGTCTCGGGCTGATATTACTGTACTCAGCCGCCGATTCCTCAGGCCATCTGCAAATCTTTTTATAACCATCTTCTCGTTTATAGGACTTAGTATTGCACTTGCTTTTGGATTTCCATCGGCTTGTGCTATAGTAAGCCCTATAAAGAGTTCTTCTAACTTCGCTCCATATTCTGCAATGGTCATATTACGTTGAGATAAATTATTTATTTGTGACAATAAAGAGTTGGCTGATTTTTTTGTCAATAAATACGTTTTAATATCTTTTACTAAATTGTCAACACTTTCATACTCCGATTTTAATTTCAATTTAGCTGATTTTGTTAGACGGGTTTTTAGGACAAAAGAAATCAGCAGTTTTTTACTGTCACTCGTTTGTAAACAACTATTATACATCTCTATGCCGTCGATTATCTTTTCTGTTGTTTCCTCTTTACCGTCCATTATTGGAATGAGGACACTCGCGGTTTTTAATTCAAAATTTTCCATTTTATTTCCTTCTTGAGAATCTACTTTATATCTTAAAATTTTAGAGTTCAACTCCTCTATACCTTCGCAAACTAAATCGAATAAAGATCCACATAACGCTGCAGTACGAACTTCTTCTTTGTCAAGAGACCCTAAAATTAACTTATACTCATTATATAATGCTAAAGCCTGTTCAAACTTTTGCTTTCCTAAATTTTGTTTTCGCCTCTTAGGGCCTAATTTTCCTATGCTTACACATAACTTTTTTATGTCTTCATATATACTACTTAACCTTTCCATTAAAGGTCCCAATCATTACCTTACCATTATTATTATCTTATCATATTTATTTTAAAACTAACCCTTTCGAAACGAGGGAAAAAACGCGACACTTAAACTTATAGCACTGCACTACTCACTTCACTTCACACCATTTCTTGTCCATTACTCCCGATTTCACCTTCTTGATGTCTCCTATTTCCTCTGCCAGACAACCTTGCCTGAATACGCCGCACCATTTCACGCCTCACCTCTCTTTTTATAATGCTTTGGCCATATTTTGCACATATCTTGATGAGAAAAATGATCATCAAAACGCCAACAATTCCAACGATGAATGACAGAAGGATTGTGTGCTCACGTCTGTCTGCTGATGCTCCATTCGAGCCACCTGATGCTGTTTGTGCGATCACAACCTCGTCCTTAGAGTAACTCTTCCCCATCTTTGATATGGTTTATGTATTCGAAATATTCTCCAAAATTTTCGATGCTTTTGCACGCAATATAATTATTACGGTCTTCTATCGCAATCACCTTTGATGCCATGCCACAATCCATATTCGCTTGTAGGAATATAATGCGGCGTTGCAAAACTCGCGCTACTACCTACCAAGCCGGGCTTGGCAGGGTCGCCATGTAATGTGGCGGGAACGGAGCGATAAATAAGATATACGTCTAGTCTGTTCATGAGACGTTTATTGACTAATTTACCTTACATCGATACTTACTTACTAACACCACTACAGTTGTGTAGTGTGGTCGGAGACTTGATTATTGTGTAAGCCGTGACTGATCGCGGTAAATGTACGTGCTGTACTGGGGCGCGTACATCGATGGCAAGCGTGGTGATTACGCTCAATCCTTCTCCGTATGAGAGGAGACCTGTGCTCAGGAGTGGGACGATAAAAAAAAAGGTTGATAATGAAGTACTCATTAATAAAACACCTTCTTTTTAACTGTATCTTTTATTATCAAAGTATAAATAAAACTTGAATGACCTAAATGACTTGACCACGACTATTTGGATCCGCCCTTGATGAGAGGAGGCCTGTGCCCAGCCGTGGGACGATAAAAATTGTTGATGATGATGGGGCAAACAAGGATTTATTTATTTATTTATTTAATCTTTCGCACATGAAATGTACAGAGGCGGACTTAATGCCTTAGGCATTCTCTACCAGTCAACCGTAGGTGGTGAAGGGATAAGATGGTAGGTGCTTTCGTTTGTAAAAAAAAATTGTGGGTAAGTAACAGCTGCACATACCGATCCTTCAGCTACTCTTGCCGCGGTAATACCGTGGATAGGCGACCTTCACAAGACCCCTACGTAGATAGGAAAACACATACAGCCGTTAGTTCCGCTTCCCCGATGGACTTCCAGACCGGACGACGGAAGACCGATGATGATAAGGGTGGAAAAGTAGTTAAGAACCATCTGATGGTAAGGCGCCATTTCAAATCAAATCAAAGCATTTATTTCAAATAAACCAGTTACAGGCACTTTTGAATTGTCAGAAGGTCGTCAGTCAGTAAGGTGAAGCTAGTCGCCCATTCCAAAGAGTAGGTACCTATGTAGAAGAACGGGCAAGAAACTCCATGGACACTCTTTTAAATAATCAAGCTATTGATACAAATATTTGATTACATCATTCATTTTGAAATCAATCGTGTGAGAACGATGCAGAAATATATTGTACGCTAAGAGCGTCCATTATGAAAAACACAAAAAAAAAAACAACAAAAAAAAAGACTAACCCAACAAATAGATGCTTTACAGCAAGTACATTGTGCTCACACGTTAATAACAAGGCGGCAATGTTAAGTGTAAATTGTGTAGATTCAATTTCTTAGTATTGTATAATTGCATGGCAGCAATTATACAATACTAAGAAATTGAATCTACACAATTTACACTTAACATTGTTGATTCAATTTCTTAGTATTGTATAATTGCATGGCAGCAATTATACAATACTAAGAAATTGAATCTACACAATTTACACTTAACATTGCCGCCTTGTTATAGTACAGACGATAGCACATCAAGCTAACACTGTCTGTCAGATTTCTTATTACATTTTCAGCTTTATCTCTAAAGCCTTAAGGCTTAAGGTTGATTGGGAATATTTGACAGTTTCGGGTAGCTTGTCCTGCTGTCATCCGAACAATGTTCATCGAGGAGAGATTGTGACCGATTACTCCAGGAGGTGTAGTTTGAGGTCCCGAGGGTCTTAATACACACGAGTTGGGAAACGCACTTTCTTCAGAGTGATACATAGTACTGTACAGGGTGTATCTGACATCGTAACGCAAACTTCGCGAAAAGGCTACACCGCATGCCACTAATAAAATTATGATAGTCATTTATGTCGTTAATGAACGGTTACAGAAATAACAATGTTTAAAAAAGTGTCGGCTCGGCCTTTGAACGTTGCAAGCGTGCCGCCGTGCGGGTTTGTAGGTATGACGTTGATCCCTGATGTGAACTCTATTAAATCAGCTGATAAGATAGTTTTTCGAGTTTTGTTTTCATTACGCTTTTTTGTCTAATTAGCGAATTAATTAATTTTTACTTTAAAATCTTATTGGGTTATAAAAGTATAGCAATTATGAACGGTCTAAAGTGAAAAAACTACATAAACTTATATTTTTTTATATCATGAAAAAGCCGACGAAAAATTCCACCACTGGTGGGTTCAGAATCACGTACTGTCAGATACGATGTCAGATAGTTATATATATATATATAGTAGTAGTATAGTAGTAGTAGTATATATATATATATATATATATATATAGGTATATATATACCAGCCTACGGGGGCAACATTAGTTTTTTTTATGTAGTTGATATTAATATTGTTTCAATTATTAAACTTCAGTGTAATAATTTTAAAGAAATGTATATTAATATACCTAAGTTTGTAATAGAAACTTTTCCTTTTGCCTTTATATTACATTTAATTGGGTTACCTATTGAATTGCGCTAAATAAAAAAAAAATGGTCAATGGACAAAAACACCGCAATTTATGGTTTTGGGATTTGTATCTTTACTTGTGCTACAAGGCAGCCACCGTGGCGTAGCGGTAGCGAACGCGGCCGCTGCGCAAGGAGGCGCGGGCTCAATCCCACGCAGTGCAAATATTTGTATGCATGTATATGAATATTTGGTCGTGCCTCGGAAAGCACATTAAGCCGTTGATCCCGGTTGCCATACGAACATTTAATGTCAGTCGTTAAGGGTTGTTGGAGCCCTCAAAAGTCCAACAATTGGGAGGAACTGCAATGCTTCGATATCGCCTTCGGGTTGTGGAGGTCAGACAGCAATCGCTTCACGGAAAATATTGAAGATTAGCCAAAATGAGTAGTTAGACTGATAAAGCGGACCTCAGACTCCAAAGCTGAAAAAAGCTTGGGATGCGACTGGGATTAACTCTGAGAAGATGATGATGACTACATTTAATTAGGTAACCTACTGAATTGCGCTAAATAAAAAAAAAAGATCAAGTGGATATGAACACCGCAATTTAGTTTTCAGATTTTTACTCTTAATTGTGCTACAAGGCAATGCTTCTTGTTATATTTCATGATTTTAGATCAACGGAAAGTACTCAATAGGTTTTGATTTTCGTTTATGCGGCATAAACGGAACTTAACGGCCGGTTTCTTATGATTGAGTGTGCTCTGAAGTTTTTTTTGTTAATGTTTCAAGTTATTGCAAACTTGAGTATGTAAAATTGATATTTTAATTTAATAACTAGCATTCCTGAGAATATAATGAGGATCTTGACAGACGGACAGACAGACAGACTGACTAACAGACAATAATAATGTTTTTTCCTCTCACAATGGATTTTATATAATTTATTGATCCGTATATAACAGCACAAAAAAAAGTTATCGCAGCAACGGAGCAGTTTTATTGTTTTTTAATTCTTTACATTGCTCCTGGGAAATTGTTCCAGTCCCTCGATGTATGCGGTATATAAGAGGAGGCGAAACGCTTCATCCGGATCGTCTTGGTGTTAACAACCTAAGCGTGAAAATTCGCCATACGACGGGTCGTCCGATGGTGCAACGGCGATGGGGAAATTAAATCATGCAATTTCCTCGCGCACTCACCGAAATGCATCCTATAGAACATCGAAAGGCTGTGACCTCCACCCAGCCACCACTCAGCCTCTTCGCACGTCTCTCCATTGAATCCAAATTAGCCAGGTGACATTTTGCAGCACCAGCCCTAATGTGGCTGCAGTACTCCATACACAAACGGACTTGGCTTTGTACAACATTAGAAGCTGCCATGGTGTGAAGTACCACCGGACCTTTGCGATAACGCCAAGTTTCTTAGCAGCCACCATGGCCCAACAAACCGACCAAGCAAAATCAGACCCATCGCATATGCACTGCCATCTCAGAAATTAAGCTAGAATATTTCATGTACCTATAAAGTTATCAGAATACCCTACAAACCCCAAGTAATGGCTAACATTGTCTAGTCGTCTGAAAATCCGTGTTGTGATGTTACAAGAACGAGGTTGTTATGTCACCAATTGAAAGCGATGAGTTAGTGAATGTTTCCAGAACTAAGAAGTCACATAACGTAAGTTTCAAGAGCCCTGCTTGTCGTTTTCTTAAGTGTTTTTATTCTCTCATGAGTATTTTTGATGGAAAACGTCTTTCAACTGTAGTGGTTAATGCTTGAAGTCTGGTAAACAACACTAAATGGTGGTCTCGCATTTATGGAAGTTTCAAAAATATTGTTAACAAAAGGTAATTTGTTTGAGCACGGGTTCTTCGAAAAGGATACTTTGTCTCTTGGCACGGATGACAAATGAACGAACAAGGAATACGGGTGCGTTTTAGTCAGTAAAAGTCTGACATGTTCTTGCGTTCCGCCTAAAGCAGAAGAGGTTATTTGATGATTTACCATCTTTAACCCGTAGAATATCAATTTATTAAACGATTTAAATTGATATATGACAGTTTAAAGAAGCCTACCCGGTAGTAGGCCATAACACTGGCCGCCGGCAGAAGTTACCACCCACCAGACAAAGCCTTACCGCCAAGCGATTTGTCGTGTTCCGGCATGATGTCTGGTGAAGCCGTACGGAGGACGGGTCTGAGCAGTTGTGTTGCGATGTGTGCCGGGTACGATGCGCCAAATGTTGTTGTGTTGGGAGTTTGGTCGTGGAGGGCCTTCAGATCAATCTCCCTTTGGCGCAGCATCGTTGGTCGTGTTGTTGGGTTTAACATTGCATCAACTCGATCAACTGCCGTCTTCCTTCATATTCGCTCAATATGAGTGAATAGGTTCTTAATAAACTAGCGCGCTTTACATCAACGATCGCATCACTGCTTACCATCAGGCGGGATTGCGGTTAAGCGCTAGTTTATAAATATATTAAAAAGAAAATGTGGCAAAAAGTCATAAATATTATTTTGAAGTGATGACATTTTTGCCGTACTAAAACTGTCATTGATTCAAAAGATATTTATTTATTATATACTTTATTGTACACCAAAAACATACATTGTAAATACATTCAAAATAACAAAACAACATATACAATGAGTGGCCCTATCGCTAATGCAATGTCACAACCATAAAAGGGACTGTCGTTATAAATACAATACACTTAAATAGGTACAGAGATACATCATCATCATCAACCTTTTATTGTCCCACTGCTGGACACAGGTCTCCTCTCATACAGAGAGGGATTGAGCATAATCACCACACTTGCTCAATGCTGTTGTTGGCGATTTTAAAAAGATTAACACACACAGATACATACATAAGTATGGTGGAATTCACGCCTGGTCACATAATTTGGAACCAAATTTTGTGCATATTATTCACCCAATAGTCAAAATATTAAAAAAAGAAACGTTTTCCCTTCTTTACTAAGCAAGCTTTGCTAAAGATTCAATAAAAAAAAACTTTTGTAATCATTCGTTCAGACGGTTCAAAAAGTTTCCACCCTGTCGAGAATTAAAAGAAAGTTATTTCATCTACACACAGCGACCGCAAAAAGAAAGATTCCGTTAGTAGCACGCCTAAAAAACTAAGCCTTTGAACACCTGTTGAGTTTCCTTTTGACTTTTAGTTTGTGGCGAGCCTAAGCCAAACCTGTGCTTGTGTCTTTGTACTTACCTTTTAAAAATACTGTTTTATGTCGTATCGTGTAATTTAACGTTTTTAAAACCGATTTGTAAGGATTTTTTTTTAAACGATTTGTAAGGACGCAGTTCAGTCACCGGTGTGGGCGCGGTCGCCAAGGAAGCGACTAGCCCAATGCCTGACCGCGTCCCAGAGGGTCATGGCCGTTTGGCTGATCCAGGGATACCGCACGGTCTCCGCTGAGGCGGCGAGCCTCCTTGCCGGACTGCCGCCATGGGATCTGGAGGCCAAAGCCCTCGCCCACATGTGGGAGTGACGAGAGGAGGTAAAACGCCAGGGCATAACTCCGCTGCCGCGAGAAATCGCGGTACGGCGGACAGAGCTCATGGCGATACGGAGAGTGCGATTGTCGCAACCCAGTGCTGGGCACGCCACCATAGCGGCGGTAAGTCCCCTCTTTGAGGAGTGGCTAGAGAGGCGCCACGGCACCCTCACCTTCCGCCTGACGCAGGTCCTCACCGGACACGGTTGTTTCGGGAGATTCCTGTTCCGTATTAGGCGGGAGGAAACGCCAGGATGTCACCATTGTGTGGATCGCCCTGAGGACACGATGGAGCATACAGTGGAGGTCTGCCCGGCCTGGGTAGAGCACCGCCGTGTCCTCGTAGCGGCGATCGGCGGCAATCTCTCGTGTCCGACCCTGGTCCAGGCCATGGTCCGGAGCGAGAGTGCATGGCACGCCGTCACCTCCTTCTGCGAAGCAGTGGTGCTGGCAAAGGAGGAGGCCGAGCGCGTGAAAATATGTTTCGTGAACAAGGTGAGCTCTTTTTCATAAAATGTTACTATCTATATCTATTTCAGTATTTTTTTTTTTTTAATGGGACAAACCCGCCACACTTTTCCCAACCACTGCAACTCCTGGAAGCCAGAATCAACAGTGGCGACCGCCAGAAAAACGCCGAGCAATGAAGCTCGACGAGTCCCGGAGAAACGATTCAACTGTCTTGGGTCCCGCAACGAAATTAATCAGAAAAGAATAGCGGAGGAGTAAGAAAAAAGATATTTTTTCCACTTCCCTCCATAACAAGCAGGAGACAGAACAGAACTAGGCCAAACGGCACAAAGGGACATTATTGCAACTGGGAGAAGCCCAGATTGCCAAACACCACGGAATAAAATTTGATTAAGTTAATGGGTCCTAAGTAGGTATTAGCTGTTACAATTGATTCCAATAATAGGTATGGCAAAAGCGCCCGAACGCACGGAAATTGGTTCTAGTTTCTACGTTCTAGTCCGTATAATAAACGACTCCGGATGTAACTTGTACACTATCCAACATAATATTGCGTTCATTCTGCCAAAGAACACACTCCCACAAGATGTGATGTGCGGACTGTTCAAATTCACAGTTCGATGTAGAACACTGACACAAAGGGGAAGGAACAAGTTTAAAAGAATACAGTTTACTTTTAAAGTTGCCATGACCTGTGAGAAATTGGGCAACGCAGTGGTCAACCACCAGCCACGTCTTAGCCAGCCGATCACCAACGGATGGAAAGAACAGATGGAGGCCCTTGATGGAATTATCCCACCTACTTTGCCATTCGGATAAGAGGTCCTCCCAGACTTCAGTCTGAGGTTTAAATAATCTAGAGATTTTATTAAAGTCGCGTTGTGTAACAAAATTAGTGTCCATGGCCTCCCCCCTCGCGGAGTAGTACATTGAAGCACGTCGCTGTACCTCAAGGTCGACTGGAAGTACACCAGCCAGTACCGGTAAGGCTTCAGTACTGACCGTTCTATACGCCTTGCATAAAAATATCAATGCCAAACGTTGGCTTTGAAGCAGTTTACGTCGTGCCGCTCCTATGCTGGCCCTATCGGCCCAAACAGGTGCACCGTAGCACATACATCCTAAGTAGGTAGCTCCATATATAGTTTTTAAAGTTAGGAATGATAGACCCCAAGTTGCTTTGGATATTCTAGTTAGGGCATAAAAGTTCTTTTTAGCTTTTTCACCAACTATTTTTATATGTTCGATAAATGAAAAATTCCTTTCTAAGATCATACCAAGGTAGCATACGGATTGCTGTTTTTTAATGGGAACGTTGTTAAATTTAATAGTAGGCAATGATTTAAGATTACCTTTTAGTAGAAGTTGATAGGTTTTATGTGGCGCAAATGCTAGGCGGTTACGATCACCCCACTGAGATATTAGATTTAGGCAAGTATTGGCCAAGTTCTCAAGTCCAGCTCGGGTACTTGACTGAATGAGCAGTAGGCCATCGTCCGCGTAACCAGTAAGTGAACAGCCGCAAGGAAGCGGGATCGCGAGGAAGTCATCAAAACCCAAATTCCATAAATAAGGACCGACAACTGAACCCTGAGGACATCCCATGGTTAGTGTTTTAGTACTAGAAAAATGACCGAGCTTAAGTACCGCGGAACCGTTTATAAAGTAAGAGTAAACGAGATTATATATGTTTCTATAGCAACCGCGGGTTTTTAATTTTAACAACAGCATAGGCCACCAGGCGTTATCAAAAGCCCCAGAAATATCCAGGAAGATCCCAATTACGTACTTGTTTTCAGATTGGTTAACGGTTCTTCTGACAGAAAGCGCCGCGTCGACTGTAGATTTACCTATGGTGAAGCCATATTGATTATTATGGAATTTTGGACCGTTCGGTAGTAAACGTGGAACGATGAGGCGCTCAAGAAGTTTACCCAAAGATGGTAGAAGTGTGATAGGACGATATGACTTCGGATCATCCGGTGGTTTGTCACCACACTTTGGTATTATTCGTAAGAAACCGCGTCGCCATTTACGAGGAAACACGCCTTCAGCAATGCATCGGTTATATACAGTTAAGATGGCATCACCCGCTGTTTTACACGCTTCTTTAATCATCCTATTAGATATTTTATCTTCACCTGATGATTTTTTGACCGGTAGTTTTCTAACAATATTTATAAATTCGTCATTAGATGGTACGTCTGACATTGGTGATTCAGGTGGCACAGGAGCCCACGCTCTAATCTGTTGGTGGTAGTCGCTATCGTTAGCCGGTGAATCATCAGGGATAAGTGTATTAATTAGCACTTCTGTTGTTTCCTCTATGCCTGTGGTATGCTTATCATTGACTTTAATGTTTTGAACGTATGCAAGGTCGACCGATCTGTTAGCTTTAAATTCGTGATATAAGGGAGACCACGGACCCTCCCTGTCAAGCTTATCAACAATTTTTCGCAACAAATTACCCTTAGATTTTTCCACCGATGCTTTGTAGCGTGACTTGGCAACTCTAAAAGCATTTAAAGCGAACGTAAGAAGATCTCCAGTAATCTTTCGGCTTTTGAGTTCTAGATCTATTTCAGTAGCGCGTGTTTTTTTTCTTCTTCTTCAGTCTAAAGAGGTTCACTGCTGGTCAAGACTCTCCCTCAAGGCTTTCCACGATGACCGGCCCTGTGCTGCCCGCATCCATCGTCTTCCCGCGACCTTCACCAAGTCATCGTTCACCTTTTTGGGGGCCTCCTTACGCTGCGCCTTCCGGTACATAGAGCCTTTATGCTACATCGGCCATCGGTTCTAGGAGCAATGTGCCCCGCACACTGCCACTTAATTTAAGCGACTCGAAGAGCTATGTCGGTGACTTTGATTCTTCAGCGGATCTCCTCATTTCTGACTCGATTGCGCAGAGAAACTCCGAGCATAGATCTTCCCATCGCCCTTCGCATCCTCCTCGCCCGAGATACCACAGTGTCTCAAGACCAAAGTCTTTGAACAGTGTGTGTTGCCAGTGATGACATACAGAACTGAAACGAGGTCGCTCACAATGGGGCTCATATGAAGGTCACACAAAGGGCGATGCGTGTTCATCTAGTCTAAAAATATACAATTTCATTTTCCCCCGGACAATAGTGTATTTAAATATTAATAGTATTTCTAATGTACACCTGGCCACTTTGGATTCAGTGGAGAGGCGTGCGAAGAGGCTGATTGGTGACCTTGATTTAACTCGAGTTGGTCTCCAAAGCCTAGAGCACAGGCGTAGAGTAGCCAGCCTTTCGGTGTTCTATAGAATACATTTTGGGGAGTGTGCGAGGGAATTGCACGATTTAATTCCCCCATCTCCGTTCCACCATCGGACGACCCGTCGTACGCCGAGTTTCCACCCTTATGTTGTTAACACCTCTACGATCCGGACGAAGCGTTTCGCCTCCTCCTTTATACCGCGTACATCGAAGGAGTGGAACAATCTGCAGGCGGCGGTGTTTCCGTCGGACTACAATTTGGGTTTCTTCAAGGCTGGAGTGAATAGGCTCTTAATAAACTAGTGCGCTTTACCATCAACGATTGCGTCACTGCTTACCATCAGGCGGGATTGCGGTCAAGCGCTGGTTTATAAATTAATAAAAAAAAATGATCTTCTAAACTTACTCATGCTTGAAAGTAAGAAAATACTTTCATCTGAAGCACCATTTACTTGAAACGTAAATGACCAATAATCGCATGCCATAATAAGTATAATTTATTTATTGCCATTCACCAATTGCAATGTTTTACGTATGCAAGTTCCATGCAATAGCAATAATGGAATGCTTGTTTTGCCATTGCGTTAGACTT
The DNA here is from genome assembly GCA_037179545.1 of Sesamia inferens. NCBI lineage: Eukaryota > Metazoa > Arthropoda > Insecta > Lepidoptera > Noctuidae > Sesamia > Sesamia inferens. Next base: position 26,160,505 of record CM073933.1, on the reverse strand, counting down.
CTTTTTACATCAATTATGCTGTGCAAGTTTTGTCTCATCAAACACAGCGTTGCGCGTGCTTGTAGGTCCGTTTTAGGCTCTTATAATATCGAGATAATGAAGTAGGTATTCAAAATCAAAAGTTATGCATTGAAATTAGGCTGAGAATCAGTACTTTTTGAACGTCAATATTACATAAGACAGTCCCCTCAAAAACGCCCGCCCTTTGCTACTTCCTAGTGCTTTCACTGGAAAGAAAAAGAAGGGGAACAAACTCCCCAGCAACACAGCTATCTGTTCATTTAAAAAAAACACATGACTTTATACAATATACTATGTTGGTCTAGTAATAAATACAAGAAAACACAACAACAATGAAATTATTTATCACATGCCAGCTAGCCACGTCAAAATACCAGCAAAGCAAAAACAAAAAATTAAATATCATTAAAATGGGAATGTATTTTAAAATTATAAACTAGCTCTTGACCGCAATCCCGCCTGATGGTAAGCAGTGACGCAGTCGTTGATGGTAAAGCGCACTAGTTTATTGTAGTCCGACGGAAACACCACCGCTGGCAAACGGTTACAGTCCCTCGATGTACGCGGTATAAAGGAGGAAGTGAAACGCTTCGTCCGGATCGTAATGGTGTTAACGACGTAAGGGTGGAAACTTACCGTACGACGGATCGTCCGATGGTGGAACGGAGATGGGGGAATTAAATCATGCAATTCCTTCGCACACTCCCCAAAATGCATCCTATAGAGGCTGGCTACTCTACGCCTGTGCTCTAGGCTCGGACCGGAGACCGTCTCGAGTTAAGTCAGGGTCACCATTCAACCTCTTAAATAAGTAAATAACCAAAAACTTATTACCTAAATAAAAGCCAAAGGTATAAAGGGCGTCATTCTATGTATTATTCCAGGTTATAAACTGCCTGTGTGCCAAATTATTGGGGGATTATGCTCCCCCCTTGGGGACAATATTATGGAAAACCTTGGAGGAGAACTTTGCCCAGCAGTGAACCTCTATAGGCTGAATAAGAAGGAGAAATATCAGGGCGTGATTGGGCACCCATAAAACTAAAAACTACATATGTGAACTGTGAAAGTGTGAGTGAATCCAGCACCGGCCGGCGGAGTGGTGAGTACATGCCTATAGCAAAATTCTCCTACTTTCTCTCGATTCTGCGCCTTTTTCATATCACCTTCCACAGAAAAATCTTGTCCAGACTTACAAACTGGATAGATCCGTAAACTCCTCAAATGGTCCAGGGCTTACGTTTTTTTAATTAATAATTATAAGCTAGTGCTTGACTGCAATCCCACCTGATGTAAGCAATGATGCAATCGTTGATGGCAAAGCGCGCTAGTTTATTAAAAGCCTATTCACTCGGAAAAAACTGAGCGAATAGGAAGGAAAACAGCAGTTGAGCGAGGTGGTGCAATGCTAAACCCAACAACACGACCAACGATGCTGCGCCAGAGGGAGATTGATCTGAAGACCCTCCACGATCAAACTCCCAACACAACAATATTTTGCGAATCGTACCCGACACACATCGCAACAGAACTGCTCAGACCCGTCCTCCGTACGGCTTCACCAGACATCATGCCGGAACACGACGAATCGCTTGGCGGCAAGACTTTGTCTGGTGGGTGGTAACTTCTGCCGGCGGCCGATGTTATGGCCTACCAACGCCTACAAACGCTGTTCAAGTCACGCCAGAGTCCATACTCACAAACTTTCGCATTTATAATACATCTTAGTAGGACGTTCATGCAAGAATTGAATGCGGTTATATTGTACGTGCTTTTACACTTATACCAGTTATGCACGGTAACCAACTTGCACTGTAACGTGCAACAATTCTACGTATTGTTTAGACAATGCCAGTTGTTACTTTAATTTTATGGTATACTGTATGCATTAAACTGGCACAATGTAAACGGAGCTTAGACCCAATCGAATGATTGCAGAAATATAGGTAGGTTTTATGTTTATTTCTAGAATAAAAACTATTATAATTCCCTTCTACTACTTCATGATTACTTTATTACTAGAGCACAGGCGTAGAGTAGCCAGCCTTTCGGTGTTCTATAGGATACATTCTGGGGAGTGTGCGAGGGAATTGCACGATTTAATTCCCCCATCTCCGTTCCACCATCGGACGACCCGTCGTACGGCGAGTTTCCACCCTTATGTTGTTAACACCTCTACGATCCGGACGAAGCGTTTCGCCTCGTCCTTTATGCCGCGTACATCGAGGGACTGGAACAATCTGCCGGCGGCGGTGTTTCCGTCGGACTACAATTTGAGTGTCTTCAAGGCTAGAGTGAATAGGCTCTTAATAAACTAGTGCGCTTTACCATCAACGATTGCGTCACTGCTTACCATCAGGCGGGATTGCGGTCAAGCGCTGGTTTATATTTTAATAAAAAAAATATATATATATATAAAAGTACGGTATTTATGACCTTTTTTTATTTTTGTCTGTCTTTTTTTTTTAAATTAGAAACGAGTGTCTGACCGCAACCCCGCCTGATGGTAAGCAATGATGCAATCGTTGTTGGTAAGCAGTGGTACAATCGTTATTTTTTTTTGGATTTTTTTTTTATACGATCAAATTACACAGATTGAGCTAGCCCCAAAGTAAGTTCGAGACTTGTGTTATGGGATATTAACTCAACGTTACTTACTATATTTATAACAGATACATAATTATATAGATAAACATCCAAGACCCAAGCCAATCAGGAAATCATAAAATGACCACTTCCTCTCTGAGCGGAGCGGAAGCGTGTGTCAGACTTTTACTGACTGGAACCCGACGGAAACGCCGCCGCTGGCAAATTGTTCCAGTTCCTCGATGTACGCGGTATAAAAGAAGAGGCGAAACGCTTGGTTCAGATCGTCGTGGCGTCAACAAAGTAAAGGTCGAAATCGTTTCTTATTTCAATTGATTTCTGAAACAGTTTGTCTAATTTTGACAGAGCTTTAACTGGCAGATGTATTGATTAAGAAAGTACTCTCATTTTCGAAAAAAGAATTCAGTTCAGTTAAAAAAAAAAAGAACCTTGAAATCCAATTGTTTTTTCTTTAGCACTCAAACGAATAGTTAGTCTGTTCGGCTATACATTAGGCTGTAAATAACCAGTCTAAGCTGACTTCTGATTCTAACGATAAATCTATACAATCCTAAGGCAACTAAAACTGGAAATGCATTACTTGATTTGTACCACGTTTACTCCAGGTAAAGTTATCCTTAACCTCAATTACTTTAACAGATACACGTGTATTTGATAGTGGTCTATTGTCTAACGTAAACTTAGACGTCTGGCGGCCACTTAGACCGGGTCCAGCACATTAAGAAAGCTCGTAAAGTCGTTAAGAGATGTTTATTGGTGGGACGTGCTTGTCTTTGTCCCAGTTTTGCGAATAATGTACTTAAGATACGTGTGAGAATCGTGAGTTATGTGGTGAGTATGATAGTTATGTTATGGTATATATGTCTAAGAAGAAATAAAAGACGATCTATGTTTTTAAAATATAGGAGGTATCTTGGAAAGCTTTTGTTTAGTGTGGCTACCACGAATTTTCATTACAAGATCCGATCATACGCATCGACCGTGTTTGGTACTTCACAATTACACAAAAAAAGCGCACTTAAAAAACGTCATACTTACAAACCCGCACGGCGGCACGCTTGCAACGTTCAAATGGCCGAGCCGACACTTTTTTTTAATCATTGTTATTTCTGTAACCATTCATTAACGACATAAATGCTATCATTATTATATTAGTGGCATGCGGTGTAGCCTTTTCGCGAAGTTTGTTTGTTGTTTGGTTGTCTGTAAAAGATCGCTCTTAGAGATAAGACCGCCCATTGTGTCACCCTTTGTAAAATCTTTATATTTATGTTTCTGTAATCTATATGGTGTACATAATAAAGAGTATTCTATTCTATTCTATTCTTCAACTTAATTAAAGCCATAGGCAATTAAATTGCACCGTGTAAATCAATCTTAAGGGGAGTGAGACAGCGGGATGCAGCTAGTTGTACATATAATACTAATTTCCAGCTAAACCTGCGCGATGCAGAAAATTTCGTGACGTCATTATTATGCGCATATTATTTATTTATTTATGTAGAAACAAACAATTATAGCACTATTACAGAGCATTCCGATTCAGTGCTATAAGTAAGAATAAATTATATAAAAAGAAAAAAAAAAGAAAAAACATAACATATATAAAGTCAGAATAATTAGTAAAGAAACATTTATAATATATTATCATTATACACTTAGACTATAATAAACAGGAACCATACCTACATCATTAATTATTATTTCCTATAAGTCTATACCTTGTTCTTTTAGGTTCTGTGCTGCTTGTAAGAACATAGGAAGTTTTTGGCCAAACAAGTCTACCGTATGCGCAATCACATTACTTAGACGTACAGCTCGAGACATAGGGGCAAACTTTAGTAGGTTAGTCTTAGCTGTGAGGACATTTAAAAGGCTGGGGCGACGACGTGCACTTACGTACCCGCTCGGCGCGCGCAGGCGCATCTTTTCCAGTACCTCTGGATGTTGAAGCACCCCTAATAATATAGAGACAACATACTTCACCAGCCCGTCTCTTCTCACAGCCAGCTTGATGTACCCGACCATTCCCAATATCAACAAGCTCGGGTACATCAAGGGATAAAAAGGATAAACTCCATACTGTTTGAGATATAAGAATCTTAGTAATTTATTTTGAATCTTTTCCAACATGAGGCTATACTTTGCCTCATGAGGATTCCAAATAATAGAACTTGTTTCTAGATGACTCCTATAAAGTGCATTATATAGGACTTTAAGTGCAGCTGTATCACTAAAATCCTTACACTGCCTCATAATGAATCCCAGATTTCTAAAACCCCCGCCACACACCTCCAAAATGTACTTGCGGAATGTTAACTCGGAGACCATCTGTATGCCCAAGTCTCGCACCTGAGTGACGTCAGTCACCTGAGTGAGTAGTCATGTTGTCAGGGTGCCTGAGCACGGCTGTAGGTCATTACACAACATATATTGTACATTACACGAATACATTGTTAATGGCAGAGTACGAATACATAATATACAACTAAGATCATAAAACAACATACTTGAAACGTCACTAAGAGGGCCAAACCCACCAATTATCGCTAACTGCCTTACACAGTTATACATCGTTACTCTAAAATGATCAACAATGAAACTGGATTACGTGTCTCGCATAACCCGTGTATTAACCCATGTATTTCTGGAACAGAAGCGATTGTTTCTGAATAATGTAAGATACATTTGACAGAAATTACAAAGCAAACAACTGTTAACACGAACGTGAACGGAAATTTGATCAATCATGGTACAGATATTGAAATAGCATAATGCGATTCCCTGATGAGTGTGACGTCATCGCTGACAATCATCAATCACTGTCCCCAATTAATTACGTATCTAATGTGGAACGATCGGTTTTGTTTTGATAGATGTATTGAGGGTTTGGGCCTTTGGATATCAGAGAATAGCAGGCTTATTTTATAACAAAGTCGGTGTAAGGAAAGAAAATATACGTTTAATGAAACAAAAAAAAACGGTCAAGTGTGAGCCGGACGGGTACTGAGGTTCGAAAGTTTCGTACAAATTAGTAGGTTTGTAACTATTACAAAACGGTTTTCAGGCTTTAACTCGTTACCGTGGAGGTCTGTCCGGCTTGGGTAGAGCACCGCCGTGTCCTCGTAGCGGCGATTGGCGGCGATCTCTCGCGTCCGACCCTGGTCCAGCCCAAAGTCTGGAGCGAATCCCAGCGCCTTCACGCCACTAGCCGCCGCAGGAGACGCCCTGGTCAGGAGACAACATCGAGCTCCCGGCCGCGGGCTTGTGGGCTGTGAGCAGTGGGCAGCTCGCCGCCCGGTAGGGACCAGAGCCGAGTCGACGGCGCGTTGTGTTTCACACGCGCCTCAAAAAAATGTCAGCACATCGTGACGAGGTCCACGAAGACCGATGCCTCCTAGGTCAGGGTTGCGGGCTGGTTAAAAAAAGAACCAGCAAGTGAAGAAACACGGGTGGGTTTTAGTCAGTAAAAGTCTGACACGCCCTTCCGCTCCGCCCAGAGCGGGAGAAGTCATTTGATGATTTCCCATCCCAAAAAAAGGTTTTTACTCGTGCTATACGATATTATTGCTTCTTGCCAAATTTCATAATTTTAGGTCTATGAGAAGTTTTTCATTCTCTTTCGAATGTCAAATAATAACATAAACAACCGTATTTTTTTATTTTACAACTTCAATAGAATGTTACCTTGAGTCATCATCATCATTATCAACCTTTTTTATTATCGTCCCACTGCTGGGCACAGATCTCCTCTCATACAGAGAAGGATTGAGCATCATCACCACGCTTGCTCAATGCGGGTTAGCGATTTCAGACTTATAATATATATATATCCAGGTTTCCTCAAGATGTTTCCTTCACCTTCAGTCATTGGTGTCCAAGTAATACTTAGAAAGTACATATAACTTTAGAAAAGTTAGATTGGTACTTGCCTAAGGTGGAATCGAACCTGCACACTCATACTTAAGAGGCTGGTGTTTTAATCACTAAGCTACCACGACTTTACAATCAAATACCTTGAGTATTTAATTGTAATTTTAACTTGATAACTCCACGCGTTCCTTAGAAAATCTTTACAGACAAACTTGACTAGAGAATACTTATAAGGGATCTATTTTCCTTATGAAATATGGAACCAAAAAAGAAGAACACCTGGAAATAAATTGTAATACATTCATTATTCTGGATCTACTCTCAATTTATGAAGCAATGACACTTTTTAAATCTACAGCTTCACATATATCTCGATTAAAAACGGTCCTGAAGACATTACGTATTCCGAATTTAGGTGAAATCGCATTTCATACGTCCACTGTTCCTTTTAAGAATATATTCAGATAAGAGAATTCTGGTTTCAGGAAATCTCATAATTATCTTCAAATGTCTTTCCACAGAGCGTTTGTTGAAATCAAATACTATTTTCATTCTGCAAATGTAAAAAGCAAAAAGTATTTCTAATTAATTTAGAAACAAATTAAAATACACAGGGTGTTAACGACGACATAATATTATAAATTATGCGTAAAAAATATTTGCTTTTTCCAAAAGGTTGGCAAATTCAATGTAAAAATATTTTATCAAGAGTACAAGGGTTTTTTATCGAATTAACTTTGACATAAATGGGACTCGATTAATCGTGTACCTATACGGTTTGAATTGCTAGTTTATACACAATATAGGAGATAACGTTACTAAAAATCATTCATAATATTTTTGATTTAGACTATTAATTGTAAGCTCACAATGGGCCTCATACGAAGGCTCAGAGTCACACAAAGGGCAATGGAAAGAGCTATGCTCGGAGTTTCTTTGCGTGATCGAATCAGAAATGAGGAGATCCGCAGAAGAACCAAAGTCACCGACATAGCTCTGCGAGTCGCTAAACTTAAGTGGCAGTGGGCAGGGCACATTGCTCGTAGAACCGATGGCCGATGGGGCAGTAAGGTTTTGGAGTGGTGGCCACGTACTGGAAGACGCAGCGTAGGGAGGCCCGCACAAGGTGGACCGATGACCTAGTAAAGGTCACAGGAAGCCGATGGATGCGGGCAGCACAAGACCGGTCAGCGTGGAAAGCCATGGGGGAGGCCTTTGTCCAGCAGTGGACATCCATAGGCTGAAAAAGAAGACTATTAATAGATAGAAAAAAATAAGTTCCTTTATTAGTTGTAAATAGAATGCAAAAGCTGCAAAAAGACACAAAGAAATAAGAAATGATTGATGCCAGCGCCAGATCCAAGCAAAATGTTGCTCAGCATTATGTTGCGACCCTATGCAAGACACAGCCCAGAAAGTTTAAGAAAAGACAAATAAAGCAGGCAAAACCATAGTGGTTTAAAATACTGCTGAGCAGTTTGTTGCGTTATTTTTTAAATGAGTAGGAAGTCATGCAGGACAGCCGTTTCAAGGAATTGTCTTTGATGATTTGACATTTAAAAAGAGCAGATTCTCAATCTAATTTTAATTTCTCTGCTACAATCAATTCAGAATATAACTATATACTAAGAGCTCCGATATGAGTTGCTTTCATTGTTTTTCGTGGGTATCTTTGATGATTTGACATTTAAAAAGAGCTGATTCTCAATCTAATTTTAATTTCTCTGCTACAATCAATTCAGAATATAACTATATACTAAGAGCTCCGATATGAGTTACTTTCATTGTTTTTCGTGTGTATCTATGTGATAGCCAACATTTGCTTAACTGGAAACATAGGTCTAATAACATTGTGCTTTGATTTTGGATTTTCAAGCCATAAAATAATAATTATTTACCCACTAATTAATTATTATATTATTTAGTGTTTTTATTAGTTATTTTTTGTTTATGTGAAAACAGAAACACGTGTCCAGTATTATTTAACTTTCCGGCGGTACTTCACACCAAGGCAGCTTCTAATTTTATACAAAGCACAGGTCCGCTCGTGTGTGGAGTACTGCAGCCACATTTGGGCTGGTGCTGCGAAATGTCACCTTGCCACTTTGGATTCGGTGGAGAGGCGTGCGAAGAGGCTAATTGGCGACCCAGACTTAACTCGAAACGGTCTCCAAAGCCTAGAGCACAGGCGTAGAGTAGCCAGCCTTTCGGTCTTCTATAGGATGCATTCTGGTGAGTGTGCAAGGGAATTGCATGATTTAAATCCCCCATCTCCGTTCCATCATCGGACGACCCGTCGTACGGCGAGTTTCCACCCTTACGTTGTTGACACCACTGCGATCCGGACGAAGCGTTTTGTTTCCTCCTTTATACCGCGTACATCGAGGGACTGGAACAATTTGCCAGCGTCGGTGTTTCCGTCACAATACAATTTGAGTGTCTTCAAGGCTAGAGTGAATAGGCTCTTAATAAACTAGCGCGCTTTACCATCAACGATCGCATCACTGCTTACCATCAGGCGGGATTGCGGTCAAGCGCTGGTTTATAATTTATAAAAAAAATCTATGTGCCAAATTTCAAAAAGATATGTTGAAAAATCACAAATTTATGAGCTCGTTATCTTACCTGGTTGTTCCAACAAAAATATGGTCATAGACCGCTCGCCCGCCCGCGCTTTCAGTGACACGGCGTCGTGTTGCGTTTATTGATAATAATTTTTGTTTGATTGTTTGTTATTAACTAGTAATAACATTTCCCATCACACTTGCAGGTTTTGGACAGTCGTAACGGTCAAGTGTTGGTGGACATTATTATGTACTTTACTCGTAAATTGAGCCGTAAGTAGTGAAATAAAATGGAGTAAAATTTAGTTAAAACATGTTAATTTTACTTAGAACGTATTGCACCCTTGCCTAGCACAGTGGGACAGACCACGCTCTGCCCGAGCGTGGTCTGTCCCACTGTGCTCTGTAACCACACTGCAACAATTTCTAAATGTATTTGGGAAAAAATATAACATGGTGTAAAAATGATTGGAATCTATTCAGTTGCTTATTCTGAACAAACTATATACATGCTTCGCATAAGTTTACGAAGAGAAACGAAGATGGCTACAAAAGTTAAAACTGTGGCGCACGCAGCTATCGACGCCTAGCTCAACAGTATGTTACATTAGTTACAGACTAGAAAGAAAATTTCACGTTCACCCCCGTTTTCGCAACATTTTTTGTAATTGCTCTGCTCTTATTGGTCATAGCGGGATGTCATATAGCCTATGTTCTTTCTCAGGCTCTAGACTATCTGTGTACCAAATTTCATTACAATCGGTTCAGTAGTTTTGGCGTGAAAGCTGGACAGACAGACAGACAGATTTATAATATTAGTATGGATATTAGTTTTACATTTTAAGGAAACTTACAGCTAGCATATATACAGGTAGAAGATAATTAGATAATTTATGTGCGAAAGAATAAATAAATAAATAAAAGTTTCCACAGACATTATTATGTTAGCACAAGAGACGGTAACGGGTACAGCACAGGACAGGAAAGTGAAATTAAGAACGTCAAATAACCTTCTGAGTAAGCACTCGGAGAGTATTTAGTAAAGACTGAAAATGTTTTAGTGATTAACAAAGAATTTATCACAAAGATTTATTTATTTATTTATTCTTTATTGTACACCAAACAAACATCGAACAAAATACATGGAACATAAAACATACAATGGGCGGCCTTATCGCTAATGCGATTTCTTCCAGCCAACCAAAGAATGGACAGATTCTCCTGAACCACAAATGGGACTGTCGTTGGTGCAAATATCATTGTTACAATTTACTAAATTAGATACACAAATACATACATAAATACTTTAATAGTATAAATAGCCATAAAGTGTTTATTTAACAAGATTATAACGCCAAGTAGTGTTCCCTCACCAGTCTGGTGGAGAATAAACAGAGATCATCAACCCTCTGACACAACAAATTATATGCCCTGCTAGCTCTTACCATATAAGAGTTTTGTCGATATACGTGATTCTATTGATTAGCGATTCTTTAAACATACATTATAGATGTTTGCACGTCACTTAGCTTGAATCATCGTTTATGAATAAACCCCTTAAATACTGTGCTGTTTATTCACAAAGGATGATTTAAGTGACGTTAAAAGGTAAAAAATGTACGGTTAAAGAATCGCTAATCACAAGTTAACTTTAAGCAGCGTTTATGAATAAGGGGGATATTGTTCCCACAGAACATCAAAACGTTAACGTTAAATTCTTTCTGATACGTGAAATTACAGTATTTTAAACCACGTAAATATACAATATATAAAGAAAACCCTGTCCGAAACGCGAAGGTATTGTTAGGTATCGATAACTGATTCTAGTAATGCCTACAAAGTCAGGCTAAACTTAAAAAAAATCCCCTAAAAAATAAAAATATTATATCGCAAAAGGAGGTAAATTAATACAAGTCTGGTAGGCATGTGTGGGCGAACGGGGGGCAGGGCACGCGGCAAGCGGTCGTATCGCTATTCGCTCATAATAATACCGTCAAAAATGGTGTTGAATTTTTTTTAGAAATGACCAAATTTTGGGGAAATAAGTAAAAAATATTATTTCAAAATTTATTACTACCTATTTTTACTATGATGATTATGTAATATTTCATATTTTATTTGATCATGTGTTTAATTAACCTTTATTATCCTTCTGGGTTGGACGGGGTTATCTTTACATATTGTACAACGAGTTATATTTTAAAAAGAACTAACCACGCCTCGCGGTTTCACCCTTATAAATTGCCATCCCGTGAGAATATCTGGATAAAAATGAACAAACATAGTTCTTTCCATACAAACATTCACATTTACAAATAAAATGAAACAAACATGTACATAAAAATATTCTGGCTAAAAGCGTTCACTTGTTCTACATTGATTGGCTGGGTTTGAACGACGTTCCACTATCCAGGATATGTTCGATTTCAAACGCCTGACACTTCTTAGGATTCTCCTTGTATTTTACTGTTTACGTCAGCTATTCTAGTATTCCTTTTGAGAATAAGTATGTACTGTCAATTAGACTGGGTTTTATAGTTAGGTGTATCATTTTGTCAGAGAAAAATCTTCTATATCCAAACCTAAAAAAACACTAACCCCCTTATTCATAAAAGCTGCTTAAAGTTAACTAGTGATTAGCGATTCTTTACATTTGGATAAATCCTTTAAACACTGTGGTGTTTATTCATATGGGATGATTTAAGTTAGGGGCGTTAAAAGGTCAAAAATGTGTGGTGAAACGATCGTTAATTACTAACTTTAAGCAGCGTTTATGAATAAGGCGGATAGAATAGAACCAAATACCGGTTTTTAATTTTAAAAAAGTGTGTTTTTAATTATAAATTTTGAAACGTAAAGGAAAATCATAAAAAATATTAAATGCATGAAAATAAATAACTATTACATCATATAGATTACAAATGACACATTAGCCACACAGGTCAATCTATCAGGTTAAACTACGGTCACCGCGGTTGTTCCGTGGGGGACCATCTTTACACATCAAAATCCCTCCGCGCCTTGGAAAGTACGTTAAGCCGTTGGATCCGGTAGAATTTTGGACCGTTAGAAGCCCGAAAGTCTGGCAATCTATCTTACTCAGGGGTATCGTATTATCCATTAACTGGATTGCGGAGGACCGATGCCCTATGAGGCCGATGGGTTCTCCAATGGCGACCACGCACCGGAAGATGCAGCGTGGGTAGGCCCCCGACAAGGTGGACTGATGACCTAGTGAAGGTCGCGAGAAACCGACGGACGCGGGCGGCGCTAGACTGGTCGTAGTGGAGATCCTTTGGGGAGGCCTATGTACAGGATATAGGCAGTCAGTCTGTGTACAATACTAGTATACATTTGTGTCCAGTCAGACTGGAAGCCGACCCTAACATTATGATATCATAACTATAAATGTAGTCGTTTTGTACCCCGTGTGGTACCGGGCTTAGAATAGTACCACCAACCCATTGCCTACCGTGAGTATCGTAAGAGGCGACTAAGGGAACTCTCACCATGGAAGTGGACAGCAGCGCTTCTGTGGAATATCATATTACTGGGATCCCCAACCAGCCTGACAAGCGTGGGGATTCCCCCTACCCCTATACTTCTATAGGCTGAAGAAGGAGAAGAAAGAACGTCAGTTTTTATCGCTTAAATCTAAAGTCTTTTGATGGATTAAAACGAGAAGGTGAGATATATGTACATAGCACATACGATAACATCTATGGTTTATGATCTAGTGAAACATCGTAGGCTGAAAAAATAAAATCCTTGTAGTGACATTCTAAGATCCAGAGAGATTAACTGCCATGCGCAGATGCCTACCACCAGCTCTTTTAGTTCTATGATGAAGTACACAAAATCAGTGCAGTTCGTTTTCTGCCTCGCTATAAGATCAGGTGGCAAGCCCTCAGATCACAAATCTCACCTGCAGTAATCGCACTAACTAATGAATGAGTTAAACAAAAGAGCAACAGCTCAAGGAAAGCACCTGACAAACAAATATTAATATCACTCCTTCTGGAACTTTCCCGAGCATCTGTCGCCCGGAATGGTTTCATGCATAATGCAAACGGCTGATTGTACCACATAGGGCCCTAGAGTTCTTTGCGAAAACATTCAGCCTGTATTTGCTCAGTCGCATCGCGCTGCGTTTATTTTTTTGATCGCATGTTACATAATGCCGCTGTTGTCTATTATTTTGACGTTTTATTTTCCAGATCACAGTTTAAAATTCCAGTAAATTGTGAAATATTTAAGAAGGACTCAGCTGGACTGGGCAGCGTTTGAAAATCCGGTTTTTCGCAGAGCCCAAAATCTACAATCAGTCCATCTGTGTTTATTATTTATTCTATAAACTAGTACTTAACTCCTGCCCCACTTGTAGTGCTGCGCTTCCACCAGCATTGATGCAATGGTTGATGGTACTGCGTACTAGTTTATTATGAGCCTATTCACCTTGAAGATATTTAAATTATAATCGGACGGAAAGTCCGCTGCAGGCAAATTATGCCAGTCCTTTGATATCGAAATATATGTAGATACTCACGGTACAGCTGGTCCATAAACTGAAGGTCGCTCAGCGAGCTATGCTTGGAGTTTCCGTGAGGGATAGAATTTAAAATTAGGCAAAACATAAAAGATTTTACATACATAGCTTACGTAATAAAAACATTAAGTGGCGATCGGCCGGCATTATCTGCCGTCGAATCGCTGATCATCAGACGTATTCTTGAGTGAAAAATATGAATGGGTAAAAGTCAGGTTAAATGAAGCGTCGCTTTTCGTTGGGTGGATCGTAGCAAGTACGATGACAGGTGCTGAGTGTGAAATTGGGGAGGCCTATGTTCAGCAGTGGCCTATTGTAGGCTAAAATCAATAATCTTCAATCCCGTCACCCAATAGGGATGTATCCAAGGTATGAAAATCAAAAAAATAATTAATCCGTCTTACAGATAATAAAAAAAAATAAGACCCGTATTTTTTATTTTGTCGTAATTACCAAAAATTACTGAGATATAGCGTATTAAAGTTACAGAGTTGGGGCTAATTATGTCACGCCGTTCTATATTTTGCACCATGGCGTGATTTCAAATCAATATATCTTCTTAAGTATTTGAATAAAAGAAAAAATAGAAAATACGTGTTCAATATTTTTTATAAAGCTATCTGACGGACATTAAATTATTATTTCGGATACAAGCCAATTATTTACCTATAGTTTTTTTTTGTTTGTGTGATTTTATATCCTGTTAAAAGAATGTTTAAAATATGACCTACCACCCGCATCCAACATAATCATTCTCCTGCCTAGTCCGTAACACATTTCATACCATAACTACCGATTTCCACAACTTTATCAAAAAAAACAAATGAAAAATGATGCAGTAAAAATTGGTATTTCTTATAACATAACATTGTATTCAAAATGAGCCAAGCACGTGATTTTTTGTTTTTGTAATCTCATGGTCTTTTCAATGATATATCTGTTACTTTCGTAAAAAACAGCTTTCAAAAGTACATCATTATGCTTTCTCAATGTTTATAGACTCACCAACAAAGTTGAATTACTACGATCTTTTTGCTTCAAAAACCTATCTTCTCAAACATTTACAATATCCTTAGACAATATCCCACTAAATCTTGCAAAAACTAAAAGTCGCAACACTAAAATCCTACAAAATATTAAACCCCACACGCCAAAAGGGGACTCGATTAAAAAATACTGCTGCACCGCACAGCGAAAGCACGCCCCACGAATACCAAATAAGACAATCCCTCATTTTGTTGTTACAAATCGTTCCCACAGCTGGGATAAATCACGGGATAAGGCAAAAACTGGGACCAACGATACGTGACTAATTCACTAACATGGAAAAGCTTTCACTAAACAACTATTGCTTGTGCATAAGTGTATCGAATGTATTTTATGTTCCCACTGGGGGGTTAGCAAATCCTGTGGTATATTTTCCATATTTATATTCTGGGATCTGGATAAAACTATGACGATTGAATGTATACTTAGGATTCTGTACCTGGGTTTTTACGACAATATCTACGCTACGACTTTTTTTTTTAAATAATTATAAACTAGCGCTTGACCGCAATCCCGCCTGATGGTAAACAGTGATGCGATCGTTGATGGTAAAGCGCACTAGTTTATAAAGAGCCTATTCACTCAGAAAAACTGAGCGAATAGGATGGAAGACGGCAGTTGAGCGAGGTGATGGGTTTAACATTGCGTTAAACCCAACAACACGACCAACGATGCTGTGCCAAAGGGAGATTGATCTGAAGACCCTCCACGACCAAACTCCCAACACATCGCAACACAACTGCTCAGACCCGTCCTCCGAACGGCTTCACCAGACATCATGCCGGAACACGACAAATCGCTTGGCAGCAAGACTTTGTCTGGTGGGTGGTAACTTCTGCCGGCGGCCGATGTTATGGCCTACCACCGAGAAAAGAGACTTATTTATATATTTGTGTAATTTAATACAGGAAAAGTAAGTAGCTTGCTATTCCTAGAAGATTTTTTAAGGATTTTCTTTGTTCGTAATTGACTACAATTAGGAATCCTTACAACGCTGTGGTCTTAATATAATTCTGAGATATGAGGCTTTAGATCTAGCATAAATTTTCTATTTAGATTTTCGTTTTTACTTTTTTAGGGTTCCGTAGCCAAATGGCAGAAAACGGAGCCCTTATAGAATCGTCATGTCTGTCTATCCGTCTGTCCGTCCGTACGTCACAGCCATTTTTTTCCGAAACTATAAGAGCTTTACTGTTTAAACTTGGTAAGTAGAAGTATTTCGTGAATCGCATTAAGATTTTGATGCAAAAGTAAAAAAATAGTAAAGAACTGAAACTCAAAAATATTTCTTTTATAAAACACATACGTCTGGGGTATCTATGGATAGGTCTTCAAAAATGATATCGAAATTCCTAAAATATTTTTTTTCTAAACCGAATAGTTTGCGTGACAGACGCTTCCAAAGTGGAAAAAAGTTGGTCCTCCCAATCTAACTTCTAAAATAAGAAAATGAAAAATCTAAAAAAAAGCATATGATGTACATTACTATAAAACTACCAACGAAAATTGTTCTGAACGAGATCTAGTAAGTAGTTTTTTTTAATATCTCGTAAATCGTAAACCGCTTATTACCGTGTAATCTTTCATACAAATAACTTAAATCCTTTAATTACATAAATCAATGGTACGGAACCTTTTGTGCGTGAGTCCGACACGCATTTGGCCGGTTGTTTTATTATTATATGAATTTAAGAGTACGAGTCACATACTTATCCTTCCTATCTTTACTATGCAACTAACTTAACGAAAAAAGGCCGTATGGAAAAGAACCGTCTTCCATCGTCTCAGGTGTCAATTTGCGGTGATGACCACTTACCAACATGGAAGTTATTATACAGTATGTTAAGAAAACCCTGTCCGACCCATAAGGATAATAAAGGTTAGGTAAACACATGACCAAATATAATATTAAATTTTACGAAATCATCATAGTACCAATACAAATGAATTTTGAAATAATCTTTTTTTCCCGCGAATTAATTCCAACTTCCCCGAAATTTGGTAATTTAAAAAAAAGTGACAACACCGGTATTATTATGAGCGAATAGCGATGCGACCACGTGCCGCGTGCCCTGCCGCCCGCCGCCCGCGGAAGGGTGATTAACGCACATTTATTAAGTTACCTACCTTATTGCGAATTTTTTTTTTTTAAGTTTAGCCCGGTTTTGTATCCATTAGTAGAATCAGTTATCGATACCTAACAACACCTTCACGGGTCGGACAGGGTTTTCTTAACATACTGTACGTGCCCACTCACCACAAAATTTAATAAATATGTGGTACGAGGAAATCCTGTAAAGATTTAAACAAAACATAGCCAACGCAAAATGCACCCTCTTACAGAATATTTAATAACGTGGTTATACTGTTTTTTGAATAAGCTGTGGTAAGTTCAGGTCATTTGATTATTCACCCAATTTTGGTATCAATATCTCTAAGTAATATCCCGGACAGATCACTACGAACACAGTCTGTAAAAAAACTTTTTACAAAAAAATAGAAACCGACCGTGTCTAGTGGTTTCTGTTGTTTAGCTCGCCACCGACGTCTGGAGCCATAACCGAAGTAAAATTTTTTTTTTTTTAAGTGTTTTTTTGGAGTTGGTTTCTATTTTTTTCTAAAAAGTTTTTATTTTATGCTTTTCGAAATTCGAACATTACACACATAGTCGAAAGTTACATTAATTCGAAAGTTGAACAAAACAAAAAAGAATTCAATTAATCAGCATTTTTGTCAGCAGAATATAAATAGGGATGTAAAGAAAAAAACAAAAGGATTATTTGGCCTAAGCATTACGCAAAAATAAAAAAAAGAACAAATAAAAATAACAACTTGGGGAAAATATTCGTTACATCTATACAAAACGGCAATCTCTCAGTTTGCTAAGACCTTATGTGGAACAGAGCCCCAGAGCTGGTCTTCAGAAAACAGCTGGAGGTACTGGATAGTACCTATTTGGTTAGATATATTCTATTTAAGTAAATGCTTAAGATTTATTCAAATTAGGCAGAGGTTCAGCACTCTTTGAACCTCTAAATTGCTTAAAACTATTCCCTAAAACGCAACGCAGTTTTCTTAAAATGTTTAAGTCAACGCAACGCAATATTAACGTTTTCCTGCAGCAACAATGTTTAAGAAACCTGAACAGAATTTTAGAACCTCAGCAAAATTCTTATATAAGCTTTTCAAAATTCATGGATACTTTCTCAAAATAGCTTGGTCATAATTTGATGCTCTTTTGTACAACAGTATAACGGCAACCCTGCACTTTACAGTAATGCATTAGTCTAGGCTCCTTTATACCAACCAACATCTTTATCAGCTAATTAAAATGGTGACCGTCACCAATCCAAAGTCCAAAGCATTTTAAAAAAATATGATAATGCATGGATGGATGGATATTTGTTACTCTTTCACGCAAAAACTACTGAACGGATTAGAATGAAATTTGAAGATAGTTTATTCAACATCATCATTTCATCCAAAAGCCGTCCACTGTTGGACATGAGCCTCCCCTAAGAATCTCCACGACGACCGGTCCTGCGCCTCCTGCATCCAGCGGTGTCCCGCGACCTCCAAATCGTCGGTCCACCTTGTCGGGGACCTACTCACACTGCGTCTTCCAGTGCGTGGTCACCTCTCGAGAACCCATTGGCCCCATCGGGCATCGTTCCTACGGGCAATGTGCCCGTCCACTTTAATTTTGCAATTCTTCGGGCTATGTCGGTTACTCTCGTTCTCAAGACAAAAGTCTTCGAGCATTGTGTGTTGCCAATGATGACTTATGACACTGAGACGTGGTCGCTAACAGTGGACCTTATAAGTAAGCTCAAGGTCACTCAAAGGGCAATGGACAGGGCTATGTTTGGAGTTTCACTGCGTGATCAAATCAGTAATGAGGAGATCCCCAGAAGAACGATAGTAACCGACTTAGCCCGATAGTATAAATACTAAAACTACAAGTTGAAGAATACTCGAGTGGATCCAATCGTTCTTAACTCAGAACAAAGAAACAAACAAACTTTTCAGTTGAACTTTCTTCTTCAGCCTATAGAGGTCCACTGCTGGAAAAGGCCTCTCCAAGGCTTTTCACGATGACTGGTCTTCGGCTGCTTGTGTCCAATAGCTTCTTGCGACCTTCACCAGGTCATCGGCCTACCTTGTTGCGGCCTCCCTACACTGCGTCTTTTAGTCACAATCATCATCTCAGTGTTAATCCCAGTCGCATCCTAAGCTTTCAGCTTTGGAGTCTGGGGTAACCAGCAGTTAGATTTAACTGATGGTTTTGGCTAAACTTTGATATTTTCCGTGAAGCGATTGCCGTCTGACCTCCACAACCCGAAGGCGATATCGGAGCATTGCAGTAAGATCAATTGTTGGATTTTTGTGGGTTCCAACAACCCGTAACGACTGTCATTAGATGTTCGTGTGGCAACTGGGACCAACGGCTTTACGTGCTTTCCGAGGCACGACCAGACCAGTTCAAATATTCATATTCATGCATACAAATAGTTGCACTGCGCGGGGATCGAACCCGCGCCTCGCGCCTTAGTATCATTTACAACGTATGCAGTCAGGAGACTTTTACATGTACATAACGTTTAAATTAGTATGATTAACACGTTTTGGTATATTTTGTCTAAAGTTAGAGTCCTTGTTGATAATGCTATGTAAGTAAGTAGCACAGTGAATAATATTATTATTGAGAAGCACACACATGAAATTCTATAACTACACTAAGTTGATCTGACAGCTATCACATCCTGATTCTAGCAGTCTCTGATCAGCAGGAAAACTATACCTTTACGTTTTTTTTAGTATTGAAGTTATTAGTGTATTTACATATTTTTAATTTTTTTTTATCATTTTTTCTAAAGACTAGAAATTTACAAGAAAATAATTTGTACTACTCTCACAGACACTCGACTATGTTCATGAACATCGCAATTTTTTTCACGGCTTGCTTTGCATTTTAACCTTTTTTGTATCAAAATTATAAAATGTATCGTACTTCCCCATTGTATTCACTAATCTTGACGTCACGAAAAACAAATAAAAATGACACATTTTCCTAATTTGAATTTGGAATTATGTTCTCTTTTTTAAATTTAAACTTTCAATGCTACCAAAACCAGCCCGATACAAATAGTATAGCCAAATAGATTTTATTATAAGTTCATACATACTAAAATGCGAAAAGACTTTTTCCCCAAACCTAATATGATAAAAACAATAGCTACAATAAAGGTTGCAGCATAATTCTGAGCGATAACCGTTTTGCGTTGATGTGACGGTTTATTCCCTGCACCATTTCTTTTTTTTTTTTGCAATCTTTTACGTCATACTTACGGCAACTAAACGTATTTTCTTTCTTTCTTCTATTGTCTTTAGATGTCAGCTCACCCCCATAATTGCAGAAAAAAGCATGAGTATAACATTCGTCTTGCTAAAAATACGTGGTATTTGATCGAGATAGGTTAATCTTGGTTCGCCTGGGGCTGTCGATCGTACGGCTTGGCGTCTGTTTCATCATTCTTCGAGCATTTTTCAAACATAACTATAGCGAACGTCTATTGGTCGATTGCTTTTCTCAAAGTAAATGGAATATGTATTAGATGGATGGAGATAGCGCATTTACTTTATGTTACAATAACTAAATAATAATAATAAGCATCACTTCTGTCCTATCATCTGTTCTGCTTTTTCTTATGGTACTACACACAAGAGCGCGCACACACTCAGGCACAGACACACACACGCGCGCGCACAAACGAATCCATACACACTAACAAACAATGCGCGCGCGCACACACACAGAAACACAAGACCGTACAGGTATTTAGGGGTAGATTTCTATCGGTTACTATACATCATGATGAACTAAATCATCACGATGTTACCGACTGATTTCTGACTAGTAAGCCTGTCTTCCGGTTATCCGTAAACCTTGGCAAACGCCTAAGAAAGGATGTATGGAGGGAGTACCTGCTTAAAAAAGCTTCGTTACAAAAAAAACATAATATTTATTTAAGGAAATTTTACTGAACTATTATAATGATAAATATATCTATTAGGCATGCGTATCGGGTGACCTACGTCAATTTTAACAATATAAAAAAGAAATAGGAATAGTAGAAGAGTTGGTTCAACGTTTGTTTACATTTTTATCCTTATCTCTTGGCTTATTGGCTAAATCTGACATTTACTTGTTATTTCTTATATATGTAAATAAATTAATGAATGCTCGCGCAAAAGCGTTTTTCTTGTTTCTGTCACTTGGTTATGGAGACGGTAACGATCTCCAAAGCCTGGAGCGTAGCCAGCCTGTCGGTATTCTATAGGATGCATTCTGGAGAGTGTGCGAGGGAATTGCATGATTTAATTCCCCCTTCTTCGTTTCATCATCGGAGGACCGTACGGCGCGTTTCCACCCTTACGTTGTTGACACCACTACGATCCGGACGAAGCGTTTCGCCTCGTCGATCGTACATTGAGGGACTGGAACAATTTGCCAGCGGCGGTGTTTCAGTCGGACTACAATTTGAGTGTCAATAAGGCTAGATTGTGTTAGAAATTAATGAATCCAGCATTAAGCGCATTCCCCGAGGACGTACATTATTTACTAAAATATAGATCGTATCAGCTTCACACCATTTATTTTTCATAGTTCTGTTATAACAACAGACAGCTGCATCGTGTGTTAGTTGCCACGGTACGTATACAACCTCCAACAGATTGAATAAGCTCTTAATAAACTAGCGCTTTTTACCATCAACGATTGCCTGACTGCTTACCAGGCGGAATTGCGGTCAAGAACTAGTTTATAATTTATACAAAAAAACGAGCCAAGTGCGTGTCGGACTCACGCACAAAGGTTTCCGTACCATTTATTTATGAAATTAAAAAATTTAAGTAATTTGTATGAAAGATTACGCAGTAATAAGCGGTTTACGATTTACGAGGTATTAAAAAAACTACTTACTAGATCTCGTTCAAAACAATTTTCGTTGGTAGTTTTTATAGTACTGTACATCATATGTTTTTTTTAGATTTTTCATTTTCTTATTTTAGAAGTTAGAACTTTTTTCCACTTTGGAAGCATCTGTCACGCAAACTATTGTGTAGAGAATAAAAATATATTAGAAACCTCGATATCATTTTTAAAGACCTATCCATAGATACCCCACACGTATGTGTTTGATGAAAAAAAAAATTTTGTGTTTCAGTTCTACGTATGCGGAGCCCCCAATATTTATTATTATTTTTTTTTTTGTTATTTTTGCATCAAAATCTTAATGCGGATCACAGAATACCTACCAAGTTTCAACAGTATAGCTCTTATAGTTTTGGAAAAAAATGGCTGTGACATACGGACGGACATGACGAATCTATAAGGGTTCCGTTTTATGCCATTTGGCTACGGAACCCTAAAAACCGATATTTAACTGCATTGGGTTTGCCTGGAAGTAGAACCAAAATAGTAGCGTGGATAGCCAGATGATGAGTTTGCATGAAACAAATAAACCCAATACACGACCCTCACATATTTCATATACCCTCATAGTTCACAAAACCATTCTATCAAAAGCCGCCATATTTCAATCAAGCTCAAATATAAACAATTTTGGTACCATCGACCTCATAGAACGGCAGACAAATAACTTTTAAGATACTCTTTGTTCGAAGCTAAGGTAACCCAATCGATACCGAGTAGTGATTGATGAAATACGAATTATCAATGAGTATCGAGTCGGCCTTTAAGTGGTTCTTGAAATTGCTTTTGGAGTAACCATTATGTCTGAAAACTATTATTAAAATGGAAAGCCAATCGACTTGTAGTTATGATTCTGTGAGTATGGATATTTGGATATTTCGGATGTGTAAATGTGTATTTTAAATAACGTTATTATTTGGCGTACAGTAGGGCCCCAATTATCCGGACTATATGTTGTCGGTAGGCATCCGGATAATCGAAAGTCCGGATACACCAATGTGTGAAAAAAGGCGGACTTTTTCCATACATATGGAGGACGGGTCTGAGAAGTTGTGTTGCGATGTGTGCCGGGTACGATGCGCCAAATGTTGTTGTGTCGGGAGTTTGGTCATGGAGGGTCTCCAGACCCATCTCCCTCTCAACGATTGCACCGTTGCTTACCATCAGACGGGATTGCGGTCAAGCACTAGCTGATAATTAAGCCAAAAAATGGACATATATACATATGTTTTATCAGGTGTATACAAATAAATATCAGCGAAAATCAACGTTTATTAAGAAATTGTACATAATGTATGAACATGCCGCGTGCGAAGGGCTCGGACGGCACGAGTGGCGTGGCGTAATTCATTTATAATTTAAGCTGTCTTCATGACTGACTTAGGCTTTTTATTGTGCCTGGCATGGTATTTGGAATTACAAGTCATCAGGACCATTCCACGGCTAAAATAAGCTTTTACAAATTTAAAGCAATATAGCGATGGAAAAATTAACCCTTATTCATTTATTTATTTATTACTAACTCAATCATAAGAGTTACTAATATTTTTTTGGGTCGTCATAATAATAATAATAATTGGTCTATCATTATTTTATAACAATATTAATGGTTTTACTGCCATTATTAGGAGTAGATGCGCATCCCTGATGACGCGTGTTCACCGCAGTAACAACAGTATTCTCAGTGTGTTCGCGGATCGGTGGGATTCTCCCATGTGGCAGAGGTGGATGCAGCTCCACGCTAAGTTCTAAGTTTTAAGTTAATTTTTATGTATGTGTATCTGTGTCTGTAACCTACTAATACTAGATGTTAAGTAAGATTGTTACTAACCTTATGGACTCCGGTCTGAAATAAACTATTCTATTCTATTCTATTACTGACAGAACTATTGTTGCAAATAAGCCTGATATAGTAGTGATAGATCGATAAGCGCGCCTCGCAATGATTGCCGATGTTACCATTCCACATGACGGGAATCTCGAGAAAGCTGAGAAAGAGAAACAAATTAAGTATCTCGACTTGGTGCACGAGATTGTTGACATGTGGAATGTGAACTCGGCTGTCATTGTACCGATTGTCGTATCGGCCAATGGTTTGATAGCCAAGAGCCTCGATCAACAACTATTTAGGCACTCGTTAGGCAGTTGGATCAAAGGCCTGATTCAAGGCAGTACTCCTCGATACGGCCCGTATCGTTACGAGGTTCCTGTCTCTGGAGCCCTTACCGCCGGTACCTTGGACCCTGCTCCCGTCATCGGTGGAACACTACTTTTTTTTTATATTTTTAAATGTTTTTTTTTTTATTTTTTTAAATATTTTAAATGAATATATTTAAAAATGTAACGTACCTTCTGATTTGACTCCTTTACCTTGTTTTTGTTGACGTTATTTTTGTTCACGTTGTTTTTGTTCGCGTTAGTTTTGTTCACGTTGTTTTTGTTCACCTCGTTTTTGATTACATTGATGGTTTTGTTCACGTTGTTTTGGGTATCTCAGTATCGGGAATGTAATCAACGACTTTTCATATTGCTTCAATATTTATTGACGGCACGATAGGCACAGTGGCTAAGCGATTAACTGCTGCGCGGGTTCGATTCCCGCACGGAACAAATACTTGTATGACCTACAAGTAGTTGTTCCGGGTCTGACTGTTTTGTATGTAAGTTTAAATGTTTGTAAAAGCTCCCACGATACAGATGAAATTCCAAGTGTGGGCCAAAGCTTTTTTAAAATAAAAAAATAAATAAAAAGAGACCTTCGTGCGCGATTTTGACTCGCTCGTGACCGGTTTTTATTAACTTAAACTCTTTATTAGATATTATTTGAAATAATGATATTTAAACAGTACAAAGTTAAACATTGGACGGTTTTATCGCACGGGGCGATCTTTAACATGCAAACTTTGTATTGAGCAAATGAAGGGCAGGGTACTATCGTACAGCTACACGGTCATACTCGCCAGTATAAGCTGGCTTCTGATTGTATAGAGAACCTATACAATGTGAGGTCAGCTAAAACTGGAATGTAAAAAGGCTTGATGTCGATACATCGTACTTGTCATGAGTCGTGTTCACAAAAATATCATACCTAACACTACTTAGACATCCGACATCCTACTAAGTTTATAAACGAGATTTGTAAAGATGGGTGGATGAATCATCATCAAACTTTTTATCATCCCACTACTGGGCACAGGTTTCTTCTCATACAGAGAAGGATTGAGCGTGTAGCGGTACCTATAAACGCCACATGGAAGAACGCGTCATACTGACGTCACACGAATTCTACATCTCGCAATCAGAGTTTACCGTGCAATTAGCACATACAGTATGTTAAGAAAACCCTGTCCGACCCGTGAAGGTGTTGTTAGGTATCGATAACTGATTCTACTAATGTATACAAAACCGGGCTAAACTTAAAAAAAAATCCCCCTAAAAAAATAAATATTATTTCGCAAAAGGAGGTAACTTAATAAATGTGCGTTACCACCCTTCTGCGGTCGACGGGCGGCAGGGCACGCGGCACGTGATCGCATCGCTATTCGCTCATAATAATACCGGTGTTGTCACTTTTTTAAAATTACCAAATTTCGGGGAAATTGGAATTAATTCGCGGGAAAAAAAGATTATTTCAAAATTCATTTGTATTGGTACTATGATGAATACGTAAAATTTTATATTATATTTGGTCATGTGTTTACCTAACCTTTATTATCCTTATGGGTCGGACAGGGTTTTCTTAACATACTGTATACAACTTCCCAATTTCAAGCATCGGGCAAGTGCCCACCAGACATAACACCCGTCTGGTCGGAGGATCCTCCCTTTTCTATGGAGGATGAGTGAACTTTACTCCCTGTTCCTAATACTTTCTGTAATCACCACGCTTGCTCAATGCTGGTTGGCGATTTCAGACTCAAAGTCCAGATTTCCTCAAGATGTTTTCGTTCACCTTGTAGTCATTGGTATTCAAGATATACTTAGAAAGAAAAGTTATATTGGTACTTGCCTAACCTGGAATCGAGCTCGCATATTCATTCTTGAGAGGCTGGTGTTTTAACCACTAGGCCACCGCGACTAGAGGATGAATAGATGTTTGTTATTCTTCCACGCTAAAACTACTGCACAGATTTGAATCAAATTTGGCACAAAGATAGACATTCAGGATGAATACATGTGATACAGTGATACACAAATACATATAGATGGGTGAGCAGTGGTGGTTTAGTGGTATCGGCGGCAACTTACAAGATGTAAGTCGTAGGTTCGAGCCCCAGCAGGTGCCGTACTTTGTTTAAATATTTTCATCACCACTACGCTCAATACGGTGAAGGAAAACATCGTGAAGAGACCGGTCTTGGCCTAGAAAGAAAGATTCGATGGCATATGACATCTACCATCCTGCACTAGTCCTGCGTGGTAGATTATGACCCTCTATCTCTCACCGAGAGGAAGCCGGTGTGCCAGAAGTGGGAACATTATAGACTGATTATCTATGTTTTTTTTTTTATTAATTTATAAACCAGCGCTTGACCGCAATCCCGCCTGATGGTAAGCAGTGACGCAATCGTTGATGGTAAAGCGCACTAGTTTATTAAGAGCCTATTCACTTTAGCCTTGAAGACACTCAAATTGTAGTCCGACGGAAACACCGCCGCCGGCAGATTGTTCCAGTCCCTCGATGTACGCGGTATAAAGAAGGAGGCGAAACGCTTCGTCCGGATCGTAGAGGTGTTAACAACATAAGGGTGGAAACTCGCCGTACGACGGGTCGTCCGATGGTGGAACGGAGATGGGGAAATTAAATCGTGCAATTCCCTCGCACACTCCCCAAAATATATCCTATAGAACACCGAAAGGCCACTCTACGCCTGTGCTCTAGGCTTTGGAGACCAACTCGAGTTAAATCAGGGTCACCAATCAGCCTCTTCGCACGCCTCTCCACTGAATCCAAAGCGGCCAGGTGACACTTAGCAGCACCAGGCCAAATGTGGCTGCAGTACTCCACACACGAACGGACCTGTGCTTTGTACAACATTATAAGCTGCCCTGGTGTGAAGTACTGCCGGACCTTTGCGATAACTCCAAGTTTTCTGGCAGCCACCTTGGCCTTGGACTCAATGAACCGCCCAAAGTTTAGGTTCGAGGAAATCTCAACACCCAAAAGCTGAAGGCGGTCGGTACACTCCAAGGATACATTCCG
This sequence comes from Sesamia inferens, assembly GCA_037179545.1. Taxonomy (NCBI): domain Eukaryota; kingdom Metazoa; phylum Arthropoda; class Insecta; order Lepidoptera; family Noctuidae; genus Sesamia; species Sesamia inferens. The sequence goes on along the minus strand of CM073933.1, from coordinate 26,133,650 downwards.
AAAAGTAGGAGCCAAGGTGAACGGGCTCCTTTTGGCGGTGAAAAGACACGCCTGCGTTTTGGCGGCATTGAATGCTACAAGATTGGCATTGCCCCATTCGGAGACTGCCTGAAGTGCAACACTCGTTCGCTTTACCATGGCCTCTCTTTCGTACCGGATTGATTCCCTACTAGCCCGAGTATCCGGCAGGTATCTCTCCACAACTGTGCTGTCATCTGCATACCCATAGATACCGGGCATCAGCAGATCGTTAATCTGCTGCAGAAACAGAGTTGCATAGAGAACAGACCCCTGAGGAACACCGGCATTAGTCGACATGGGCTCAGATGAGCATCCGTCGACAACAACTCGGAGGGACCGTTCAGTCAGGGAGTCTTTTACCTAGCCAGTCAGGCTAGGGGAAATGCCGTACGCTGGAAGCTTACTCAAAAGGCCAGCGCGCCATACCCGGTCGAAGGCCTTCGAGACATCAAGGGAGACAGCAATCGCTTCCCCATTTCTCTCGAGGGCCTCGCCCCACAAGTGAGTGGCATACACTAGTAGGTCCCCAGTTGACCAATTGCGACGAAACCCGTACTGTCGGTCACTGAGGAGATCGTTATCTTCCAGGTATGCCAAGAGGCGCGAGTTCAATACACGCTCCATAATTTTGCAAAGTATGGAGATGATCAAAATCGGCCGATAGTTGGTAGGATCGACACGACTACCTTTTTTGGGCACGGGCTGCACGTTGGCAAGCTTCCAGGACTTGGGCACTATACCAGTCCCAAATGAGAGAATATCCTAATATTTCCACGGGATCGAAAGTTATGCGAGTAATATATGGATCAGAAACGTGGTCCCTCACTATGGGCCTCATAAGAAAGCTCAAGGTCGCACATAGAGCCATGGAGAGGGTTATGCTAGGTGTTTCACTACGTGATCGAATCAGGAATGAGGAAATTCGTAGAGCCATGGACCGCACGACCCCCGCGTTGGGTTACTGTTCAAGGGCCTCAAGGTCAAGGAAGAAAATTTACCTAACATTACATTTACTATCTGTAACGTCAAATTGTGGCATTAATATTCAAGAAGTAATAAAACCTTTTTGGAATCATCTGGGATATAAACGAAATATTGTACGATATTTTTATTTATATTATTCCGAAAAATCCCGGATAAATCCTAAGATTTAGCGTCGAATCTTGTGATTTACTGATAGCGAACGGTAAACATTATTTAACAGCTAGGTATATATGTAGTATGATATAATAACAGCTTTCCTTTTTCGCCGCTGGGTTCAGTACTGTAGGAATGAATTTTCATATTATGGCTGCTATTTTTTTTATTCTCAAGGAGGTTACTGATGTCACAATTACACATAAATCTACTGTCATTGAAGCTACGTATCCGATACGGATGTGGTACCTTTCATATTATCGTAATTCTGCTAGGTACTCCCTCAGTATGTTTTGTAAACTAAGGGTTATTTTTGTAAGCTAGGTATTAATCAACATATACAGTATGTTAAGAAAACCCTGTCCGACCCGTGAAGGTGTTGTTAGGTATCGATAACTGATTCTACTAATGGATACAAAATCGGGAGAAACTTAAAAGAAAATCCCCCTAAAAAAATAAATATTATTACGCAAAAAGAGGTTACTTAATAAATGTGCGTTAGGCACCCTTCCGCGGGCGACGGGCGGCAGGGCACGCGGCACATGGTCGCATCGCTATTGGCTCATAATAATACTGTTGTTGTCACTTTTTTTTTAAATTAAAAAAATTCGGTGTTATTGGAATTAATTCGCGGGAAAAAAAGATTATTTCAAAATTCATTTGTATTGGTACTATGATGATTACGTAAAATTTTATATTATATTTGGTCGTGTGTTTACCTAACCTTTATTATCCTTATGGGTCGGACAGGGTTTTCTTAAAATACTGTATACTACAAATAACTTTATATCAAGAATCTGATATTCGTTGGAATCATTCCTTGTAGTACCGGGCTTTTTATAGTACCTTCCCATATCCTCCCGTGGGTGTCGTAAGAGGCGACTAAAGGAACTCTGACCAGGGAAGCGGGCAGCAGAGCTTCTCCTGTGATCCTGCGATCCCCAACCCGCCTGCCAAGTGTGGTGATTATGACAAACTCCCCCAATGCAAGAAAGCCTTGGGGGAGGCCTTTGTCCAGAAGTGGGCCTGTACAGACTGAGAGAAGAAGAGAAATATTCTTTGAAATGAAGCCAAAACACAAACTTAAATTTCCTATTTCCGCACTCATACTTTCTGTAACATAATATAACAAAATGATTAGTTAAACATCCCAACTAGATATAGCAACTATTTAGAACACATCTCCTTTGTTTGCATTCGACCAGACGAATGGGCCCATCCATCAAAGTAGGTGAGCAGAATACCGGCCGGTATTCTGCTCCTGTCATTAATAACCACGCGAAGTAATGGAGCGCAAACTTTCTGCGCACGTTTTTCATTAAATTCTCAGTGGGGAAAGCGAATTTATAAAATCAATGGGGGCCAGCAATAGAAATTAAGTCGTGAAATATTGCCGCGGTGGCAGATTTGTTGTGATACCGTTTGCAACGTTAATGGTTGGTTCTGAATTTAGTATCGGTACACTTTTTGAATGTTTATTACTTACATTTTTTGAGAGATCCTCTTATGTTTTTGGTGGACACGCTTCGGGTTTTGTTTTATTGAATTTGCGATGAGAACCCTCAAAATGTTATGATAAAACATTTGAGGAAGGTTCTCATTGCAAATTCAATAATACGAAAAGTATTTTCACTATAGAGGCCTAGTGAAAGTACTTATCGTTTATTATGCGGGACTTAAATACAATTTGGGCCTGGAATAGGTATTCCAGGCCCTATTTCTCTAAACTTATTACTCACTAACAAGGTGAGTCCTTGAACAAAAATTTCTTACTAATTTGGTAGTGTGCGTTTCTCGAAGCTACGGTAGTCAAATATTAGTTACAAGTAGCCTCCTAATAAATATTAGCCGAAATATTCCCGAGTAAATTTAATTTGGATTCATAAGAAAATATGTTAATGTTTTCATAAAGATTTGCTAGTAAAAAAGAATAATCAAAATTATTAGATTTTTTACCAAACAAAATCCCCAAACAGAATGTCTGCTTCTAATACACTTCTCAAAAGCCTTAGCAGCCTGGTACCTAAATATAATTTAATTAAATAATTTACTTTAAATAAAATAATCCAATTTGTGCAAAAAAAAAAATAAAGAAATCCAAAAGTGGCGAAAACTTTTGCTTTTTTTAGGGATCCGTATTAAACTAGGAATCCTTATATTGTTTCGCCTAGTCTTGCTTGATTTGAGTCTCGTTTTCATTGAAATTTGTTCATTGTCCATAAGGTACAACACTTGCAGGCATAATACATAGTAACCGATCCGCAGAATCGTTTGCGGATCGGCTAAATAAATGTCGCATGCCCATTGGCATGCGACATTTATTATGAAAAAAACTATAAAGATTGGAGTTGTCTTGCATAGTTATCACTCCATGTTACAATCCCTTCCAGACCCGTGGTTGGACTCAAATGACATTTTTTCCAGCCGTCCTTCGTGGCCTCCTTTTTAGAATTCTGTACTTAGTATGTCAACTCAATGTAACAAATAGCCCATTTTTTACTCTTAAGTGCGGACAATAATTATTGTGATGGACGGAAAACTACGGACCGTACACTGAGCGTGACCCGACATGGTCCTGGCCGTTTTTTTTTTATGTAAAGAGGCATGGTTAATTTATATATTCCGACAAGCCCGCCTAATAAAAACTTATTTTTATATATCTATTTTAAGCGGCATTTTAAAAAAGAGTATTAGCCTGTTACAACTACCTAGCTATTAATCCAGTAGGTACCTATTTTTGAGAAAAAAAAAAGATTAAGGTTTAAAATTTTTACAATAACACCCAAGTATATACTAGAAAACTAACAGTTTTGGGAAATAGGGCCAAGTAGGTGGTATACCTCTACCTAATCCTCCGGGAGATTACAGACATGATGTTTTATAATGTTTATTGTATACTTTACTATACTACTTACTAAAAGAAATAACCCCAGCTTTTCAGAGGCATCAGCTATTGTAATGTTCAGCAGATTGTCTAGAATTTTAATAAACTTAGAATTTTATTGTTTTTATGAATAGAATAGAATACTCTTTATTATGTATACCATAAAAATTACAGAACATATCGGTGGTGGTCGCTAAGAGCGATCTTTTACAGACAATCTTTGGATGGAATACTAAGGGGTAGGAGAGAGAAATAATGTAGGTAGTCTACAGTGTACCATTTACATAGGTTATACAATAAACATGTAAGTGTATCGTACTAGTTTAAATAATAATATACATTTAATAATTACACGAATATCATACAAGAGCAAATAAAATATAATGATATGTTTAAAGAGAGAGGAAGTGCTTTTTTTATCATGGTTTTAAAAATGGACAGAGTCTGAGCACGCTTTACGAACACGGGCAAGTCATTCCACAACCGAACTGATTGTACAGTAAAAAATTTATCACAGAATCCGATTCCTAATGTTATTTGCACATATTCAGGTTATTTAAATTTCGTATTTTATAGTATGTATTATGACATTTCGAAACGTAACATCCATAAGGCAGAAGAAACCTTGCTCAGTTCTCCTAAAAACAACAAAAACATTCAACTCTAATAATATAATATTTGAGATAAACAATCCATTCCGGCTCCCGATAACAGAACTAGTGCAACTCGGTTCAGTGTTAAAGTGTCGAACATTGCTCAGATAACTGACTACTTGATATCTCCTTTGGCCCAGAACTTTCAATATACAAGTTGGCACTCTTGTAGTTTACTGAAGTACGGTGAGTAGGTGTTGTTTTGAACAGGAATACTATGCTGTGACAAATGGAAATTTTATTCCGAATGGATACGATTTCAGCAGTCTCTGTCCTAAAAAAACTGTTTTTTTATTATAAGCTAGTGCTTGACGGCCATACCGTCTAAAGCGCACTAGTTTATTAAGAGCTTATTCACTTAGAAAACTGAGTGAATAGCAAGGAAGACGGCAGTTGAGCGAGGTGATGCAATCTTAAACTCAACAACACGACCAACGATGCTGCGCCACAGGGAGATTGATCTGGAGATCCTCCACGACCAAACTCTCGACACAACAACATTTGACGCATCATAACCGGCATAAAAAATACGCTATTATTTAATCTGGACTTCTAACTTTACGTCTACAAAATTTCAAAGCAATCGGTTCAGTAGTTACAGCATGAAAGCGGAACAAACAAACGAACTCACTTTCCGATTTATAATATTATAGAATAGATTCTTTTCCATTCTGCCATCTGGAATTCCTGAAAAAAAAAAAAGAAGGAAAGTAGCAACATACAGAATTAATTAATTATGTAAAACACTATCAGTAGCAATGGGTTTCAATTTGACAGTTCAACAATATTCAATGCGTTGTTGAAAAAAACACATTTTTATTATCATATTCTTTATTCTGGTTATAAACCATCTGTGCGTTAAAATTTCATCCATATCTGTTCAGTAGTTTAGGCGTGAAAGCTGAACATACAAACTTTCACATTTATGAGACAGGACTCAGGATTTGTGCGTGTATAACAATATAATTCTACAACATAACATATATTTTTCTCTATCTATTTTTTATCTCTCTCTCTCTACCGTTTGTATTTTGTATCTATGTATTTATAATCATTTTTTTTTGGTTCTCTTTTAACTTTAATATCTTTGCACCTACCATGTTTCGTCTCTGCATCACCTTAAGGTAGACTGGTAGAAAATGCCTAAAGCATTAAGTCCGCCATTGTGCAAGTTTTAATAAGTAAATAAATAAATATTCATTGCTGGCTACGTGTGGATGAACTATAGGAATACCTCTGCTGAATACTCTGAGGTTATAGGCATAATGATACGCTATGGCCTATGTCTCACTAGGATATCTATAAAACTAATACAAGGTCATAACTTCCAACTGAATATAACCAGTTATTTCTAAACCATGTTTATAACAGTGACACAAGTTGACCTTTCTCGGCTTATAATTATGTTTTTAAACCAATGTTTGTGATAACTTCTATCCAGTTAAAACTGCTTTTATGTCATTCCTAACAAACAAACACGCCTATCTCAAACTGGTGTGTACTGCAACTATTATATTGAGTAGCAAGTATGTTTTAAAATAGTGTGGTAAACAATAAAAAATGATTCACACGTTAGATTTTAAGTGAATTGACGGTGAGGATAAAGTAAATACAATTTTATGCACCGTTACCGTAGGACAATTTCCAATATCCACGCTGGCGCATCCATGCGCAAAAACTAGTATAAAATGTAAATAAATATTTCTATTTCAATGCTTTCAATCCGGTCTAGACCCGAACGAGACATTCCAACAAAACTCATTTGACATGAGCACCCGCTAAATGCACATACGCCATTTGTTTTCGAATTTGAATTTAGAACTCCCAATATACGAGCTGTGTCAGTGGCCAGTACCGAATATACATTTAAAGTTAGAGCCAATCAGTGGTCACTCACCCAAGAAGTCTGAGTATCGTATAACGTATTTTTTTTTTTGTTTTGTTGTAATTTTTTTTTAAAGCAGTTATAGTCTGACAACTAGTAAGGTAAGTAATTAGGTACAGCGGTAAGGGTCTACAATCATAAACAGGCCTTCCTCGGTGAGAAGGTCTATAGATCAGGTAAAGCTACCCGTGATTGGTTCAAGGGATGGGCCCCAGCTATCATTCGTAGATCTTTGAGAGTCATTACATGTCATCAGATGCCCGAAAGTCAGACTACCGGTCTTACCAAGAGATTATCGTATTATCCAGTAACTGGAGGTCAAGTGGGCAGTTGCTCCATATAAAATTCAGATATTCCACTGCATCCGGTCAGGCTGGAAGCCAACCCCAGTACAGTTGGGTAAGGCTAGGCAGATTGATAGCAGATTGAGTAAAAATCTATCATTACCATTATAATAATAATAATATAATAATAATCGTTTATTTGGAACAAATTTTAGGACATAAGTTTACAAAGAGAAACGAAGATAGCTACAAAAGTTAAAATTGTGCCGCAGCTATCGACGCCTAGCTTAAAAGTATGTTACATTAGTTCCAGACTAGTAATAAAGAAAGTTAATAATTAAACTACATCCATATGTGTGTATGTGTATGCGTGTGTGTGTATGCGTGTGTGTGTATGCGTGTGTATGTGAAGTTAGAAGTTGTAGCGTAAGCTAAAATTTTAAGAAAACAATTATTTTCACTCTCGCTGGACACCAGTTCTATATTCTTGGTTCCTATTTGCTATTTAGCTACTAGACAAAGACTACTCACTCACTGAGTCCTTACTTACATTTATGGAAAAATCTCAATAGCCTATACACTTCCCGGTACATGCTCCATACAATTTCACTAATTTATCTACCAATAAGCCCTTTCCCTGCTTACGCAGCCTTAGAAGTACACACACTCTCCCATACTCATCACTCATATACTTACAGTTACACATACTTGCAATCCCTTTCATAACTACATTCAAACACACGGTCGTTCACACCAGCACACACACATATGTCTTACATATTCTCCCTTGCGCCAAATTCCTGGGCCGTTGTTATACCTACATGACTAGTCGTCCTCTATGGTCCAAGGCTGTCTGATTAAGATCAGGATTTCCTAGTTTAAGAGACGGGGTGACATGATGTTTATAGATTCATGTAGATATTTCATATTATTTTGTACATCTGCCCTTATATATGAATCATGTGTGTTTGTCAAAATAAAGATTATAATTAATTTTCTATAGACTCATATTTGTTCACATTTTGGCGAATATATCGCAAATGCAGAATACCTAACTACCATTTAGCAAGATACATTGAAACAAATAAAAACGAAATCTTTTAACAAGATATTAGTGTCGAAGTTTTTTTTTCTTTTTTAATAATTATAAACTAGTGCTTGACTGCAATCCCGCCTGACGGCAAGCAGTGATGCGATCGCTGATGGTAAAGCGCGCTAGTTTATTAAGAGCCTATTTATTCAAAGAAACTGAGTGAATAGGAAGTAAGACGGCAGTTGAGCGAGGTAATGCAATGTTAAACCCAACAATACGACCAACTATGCTGCGCCAGACGGAGATTGATCTGAAGACCGTCCACGATCAAATTCCAAACACAACAACATTTGGCGCATCGTACCCGGCACACATCACAACACAACTGCTCCTGTTTTCCACTACCTACCACTACCACCGAGAAAGTTCAAAACTAGAATGTGTTTATGTATGATACAGATACAAGCACTTTTTAAGGGCATTTTAACAGATAGGTACTCACCCACGCCACGTTCATAATTTATTATTAATGTTAGGGTCTTACGATGTTTTCCTTCCCTTAAAGGTTGGCAATAAATAATTTAAATACAGTGCACATAACACGATGGCACGACGAAATGGCGTGCACGACCTTTTTTAAGTGAATTGGTGTCGTTTATCTATTAGTTGCCTTTTAATAAAATATAGATAAAGTACGGTGAATTTCAATAGTTTATTTTTTGCTGATACTACTAATTTTATATATAAGTTTTATAATTTCTTTATTGCACAGCAAAGCCTACCCCAAAAACGGGGAAGGATACAGTAATTGATTCTTAGGTATAACTCTCAAGTTAACTCCTTGAGACTCGAGTGGTCCTAGCCAACCCTCCGCGGGGATACCGCTCTCGCCGTCTCAGTACCATGCCGCTTTTTTTAAAATATATTTTTCTGGCTAGAAAATCATCATGAAAGTCAATCTCCTTCAAGTTCGCAGCAGGATCTGACCAACTCGTACTATCTAAATACCACCTCGGTTTTCAATCTCAAACGTACATTGTACGCTAGCTTTTTTTGTTGGGATGGAAAATCGTCATGGATCCGTCATACCAGGTTAGGGGACAGGTTCTGTCAGATTTTTACTGACGAAAAACTACCCCGATGTTCCACCTCATATCTATATCAGGGGTCGCGAAAACGAACTATGCTTCCGCAACCCCCGATTGGCGTCGGTCCGCCACTGTGGGCCTCCTCGGGTCAAGAGGGGAGTGAGGTGTTTGATTCCCCCCGCGACATCTAAGAGTTTCAGGCGCGGAACACATCGCGCCGCGAACTCAGGTGCTCATGTTAGGGGGCGACAGACTCGGGGACGTTTGTCGTTTCGTCATTTTCCTCCTCGGGTCACGGACAGAGTAAAGTGTTTGACTCCCTGCGCGACGTCAAAGAGGGGCGCGCCTAGAACACGCTCCGCGACTTCTGGTCCTAATATGTGCGGACCTAATTAGAGGGACTGGAAGAAGCGTTGTCCATCCTCCAACTAAGCCCGGTGCACCTGCTGCGGACCGGGTAACAAGATGAGATCTCCCTCTCTCTTTTTGTAGCCAAAATAAGAATAAAAACACCATGATCCAGGACTCATGGCTGCTGACTATTGACTCGCCTACTTCTGAATTGAGGTCATAGCGTGGTTTCTACCAATCGGCATTTTGGGCCAATTGCACTAGACCAGCACTCCTCTGATTCCCTAATATCTGTCACATCATCATTTTACAACAGGAAAAATTATTCTATTCTATTTTTTAAACAGACAGATTTAGAATGGAGCATTTTCTCTCCAACAGTAAATTAAAGTGTATTTGCAAGGCCATATTTCACACAAAACAATTGCCAAGGTAATATTTAGCTTGCAAATATTACGTCGGTTGCTACTTTAAATTAATATTACAGTCCACGGGTAGTCGACAACAGACTTCTCATAGTAATTAGGTATTGTGGAATACAAACAGGCGGTTGGTTAGAGATTTATGTTCGAATACCGGTCGGTTATATTTATAGAATTGTTTTCGGTCTCTCAACGTGCATTGTTTATTTTTTAAATTTCTTAGTGTTTTTTTTAATTATTATAAACTATTGCTTGACTGCAATCCCACCTGATGGTAAGCAGTGATGCAATCGTTGATGGTAAAGCGCGCTAATTTCTTAAAAGCCTATTCACTCGGAAAAACTGAGCGAATAGGAAGGAAGACGGCAGTTGAGCGAGGTGATGGAATGTTAAACCCAACAACACGACCCAACGATGCTGCGCCAAAGGAAGATCGATCTGAAGACCCTCCACGACCAAACTCCCAACACAATAATATTTGGCGAATCGTACCCGGCACACATCGCAACACAACTGCTCAGACCCGTCCTCCGTACGGCTTCACCAGACATCATGCTGGAACACGACAAATCGCTTGGCGGCAAGACTTTGTTTGGTGGGTGGTAACTTCTGCCGGCGGCCGATGTTATGGCCTGCCACCGAGAAAAGTTTAGTATTGTCTTTCTATACCTGCGCTTCGCAGTTTCTCCCGAGTTTATTTTGACCCTGTAGGAATAACAGGATAAAAATCACACCTTGTCGTAACCCTGGTTATGAACCATATGTATACTAAGTTTCATCCAAATCCATCCGGTACCTTTTGCCTAAAAGAGAGATAAACATCTATCCATCCATAGATAAATGCCTACAAATTTTCGTATTTTTGGTAGGATGGGACACTTACTCGCCAAACTTTTAGTTTGATGGCGAAATGCACACGTTTCATCTAAGAACACATAAAACTAAAATTAACTACTTTACTTAACTAAATGATAACTCTGCAGTGAGATGGCAAACAAAGTAACTAAAAATAAACAAAAAACATTGCCACCCACACAATATGTGCATAATTATATATTTTTATAATTATAAGCTAGTGCTTGACTGCAATCCCGCCTAATGATAAGCAGGGATAAGGGATGATAAGGGATGTTTCGTGGGTAAAAAAATGATTCTATTTAGTCCGTCATTCAGATTATAGAAAAAGTATTGGATACGTATATTTTATTTTATCGAATTAATAACAATTGACAAATATAAAAGGCATCAGTGGTGGCTGGTGACGTCACTGCTCGGCAAAAAGTGTAGCGTACACGTCACATGAGTTTTCAATGCACTGTGTCTTCTTCATTTTTTGTTTATATGAAAAAAGAAAACATACGTGTCTAGTATTATTTGGAAATCTGACTGACGGACTAATTAGTTTTTTTAGTCAACTACCTTATTGTTGATAGTAAAAACGCTACTTTATTAAGAGTCTATTCACTCATAAAATTGAGTGAATAGGAAGGAAGACGTAAGTTGAGCGAGGTGATGCAATGTTAAACCCAACAACACGATCAACGATGCCGAACCAGAGCAGACTCCTGACACAACAGAATTTAACGCATCGTGCCCGGCACACATCGCAACACAACTGCTCAGACCCACCTCAGTACAGACATCATGCCGGATGACGACGAATCCCTTGGCGGTTAGACTTTATCTGGTGAGTGATAACTTCTGTTAGCCTACCACCGACATTTACAGAATTCACAGAATTAGCTTCTGAACAACGACAAGCGGCTGAGGCTGCAGTTTCGTAACCTCTGAGTAATCAAACTTTTTAGTCATACCCTTAAAAGACTTACTTTTGTCCATACTTTCTTTCATATTTAAAATCTATCATCAGCCATGTCAAGTTTCGTAGATATAACATAGTTCTGTCACAGGTATTATATTTTATAATTATTATAGGTTAACATATTTTGTACTTTATAATATTTGTGTCTAATCTCATATTTAACCAAGACCCAGAGTTAACTCGAAACGGTCTCCAAAGCCTGGAGCACAGGCGTAGAGTAGCCAACCTTTCGGTCTTCTGTAGGATGCATTCTGGTGAGTGTGCAAGGGAATTGCATGATTTAATTCCCCCATCTCCGTTCCATCATCGAGCGACCCGTCGTACGGCGAGTTTCCACCCTTACGTTGTTGACACCACTGCGATCCGGACGAAGCGTTTTGCTTCTTCCTTTATACCGCGTACATCGAGGGACTGGAACAATTTGCCAGCGTCGGTATTTCCGTCACACTACAATTTGAGTGTCTTCAAGGCTAGAGTGAATAGGCTCTTCATAAACTAGCGCGTTTTACCATCAACGATCGCATCACTGCTTACCGTCAGGCGGGATTGCGGTCAAGCACTGGTTTATAATTTATAAAAAAAAAAGAATCTGTTGCATATAGGTACATATAAGGGTTAACGAACCTAATTTTGAGAATACTAAAAAAGAAAAAAGTTCATAAGTAAATAAAAGCTTTTAGACCGTATTGGGTAATTGTAATCTATTCTGATTTTTACGAATGCTCGAGTTTACTAGAGGCAACCCCTTTCCAATCCAATTCTGATACTACACCGCAAGTCCAATAAAATTTACATAAAAAATCGAAGGGTGAGTGTGGGAGTTTCATTTACTTTGATGGTTTTGTACTATTAATGTTTGCTTTCCTTCCAATAGAACAATCGATCTATAATGTAAGTCTCGCTGTGAAAACTTAGGTAAACTGAGCGGTATTTCACTAAAAATCTGTCATTTATCGTAAGCTCAAGTGGTTACCAATTCGCCTTCGTCGGAATGCTCATATTCTTTCCCTTCTATATAATGTGCTTTTTTCTCCTTTCACCCCTGTTTATCTCAAGAATCGCTTTCAATTTCTGTGCAACTCACATACTAAATCGTTAAGGTCATCAGATAACTTAAAGCTCAAAATGCCTATGCATTCCACAACGATCCTTGATAAATCTTTCACTGTTCAGGCCCCTCCTTTGTGGAATGCATTGCCAATTGAAATTAAACGCGCACAATCGTTACAGGAATTCAAGAGACTTGTGAGGGAACAGTACTTGTCGTTATGATCTTGTTAAATAAACACTTTATGGCTATTTATAGGATTAAAGTGTGTATGTATTTATGTATGTATTTGTGTATCTACTTTAGTATATTGTAATAATGATATTTGCACCAACGACAGTCCCATTTGTGGTTCAGGAGAATATGTCCATTCTTTGATTGTCTGGTAGAAATCGCATTAGCGATAAGGCCGCCCATTGTATGTTTTGTGTTCAATGTATTTTGTTCGATGTTTGATTGGTGTACAATAAAGAAGAAATAAATAAATAAATCGTCGTTTCAACCGAAAGACGTCTACTGCTGGACATAGGCCTCCTCCAACTATCTCCACGACGACCGGTCCTGCGCCTCCCGCATCCAGCGGTTTCCCGCGACCTTCACTAGGTCGTCAGTTCACCTTGTCGGGGGCCTACCCACACTGCGTCTTCCGGTGCGTGCTCGTCACTCGAGAACCCGTCGGCGTCGGCCCCATTGGGCATCGATTCTACAGGCAATGTGCCTGGCCCACTGTTTCTAATAGATTGATATTAAATTGTGATTGTAGTTAAAAAAAGTAAGAATTACCTCTCTTATGCTAGGTATTGACATTATTATTTAACCGCATAAGCTTTGAATACGACAGAACTTGTAACTATCCAAAATATAAAGAAAACCCCGTCCAACCCATAAGGATAAAGGTTAGGTTAACACATGACCAAATAAAATATGAAATTTTACATAATCATCATAATCATATACTAATGAATTTTGAAATAATCTTTTTTCCCGCGAATTAATTCCAACTTCCCCAAATTTTGTTGTTTTTAAAAAAAGTGACAACCCCATTTTCGACGTTATTATTATGAGCGATGCGACCGCGAGCCGCGTGCCTTGGCCCCCTTCGCCCTCGCATGTATTGCCTACCGCACACGTATTATGTTGCTTCCTTTTGAGAAATAATATACTTTTTTAAGGGTATTTTTTTAAGATTAGTCCGGCTTTGTAGGCATTAGTAGAATCAGTTATCGATACCTAACAATACCTTCACGAATCGGACAGGGTTTTCTTTACATATTGTATATTTTTTTACCTTTGAAAGTTTCTTGTGATTAGATTTCCACGAAGAGAAATCACGGCAAACGAAAGGTAATATTACATAAAACTCGACGAATAGGGCGCCACATACAATAAACAAATTGCCATACTGCATAATCACCTAACCGTCTCCTTGTGATACTGAATTATTTAAATTGAACAACATTATTCACTATTCTGGGAAACCAAATCAACATTTTCATTCTGATGAGGGTGAGATAAAATGCTGGATACTCTAACCACTCACACCTCACATGACACACTCACACAAATCACACACACACTCACCACACATACACACGTCACACACACACACTACATATACTCGTACCCCGCTCCGAATACATACTCATTCGTCACTCATAAAGAGCTGCTTAATTATTTTTTATTGTTATTTTGAATATATTTTCCGTGTCTTTCCTTTTTTTTTGTTTTATTTTATTTCAACTTTATCACTTCCATTGTTAAGATAGCACATAAGGGAAGAGCACAGGACTAAAAGTGATGTAGTGTAATACAACTATTTTTTCTAGACGTCTAAATATACACGATGTCACAAAAACTCTCGTATTCCTTAAGTTTATACTAGAAGTCATTAGTAACAAATTAAGTCCAGCGGACTAAGAATCAAAACAAAAATAATGCTTTATACATATACATATCTACACATTTTTAACATGGAGATTATGATAAAAAAGATTCATCAATTCTGTTATACTCTACACAATTTAAACAAGGTTGCAAATCGTAATACTGTTATCATTGCATATCATGCATATGTCTCCACAGCTCTTCGTTATGGCATAATGTTTTGGGGCAACTCTACCAACAGAGAAATGGCATTCAAAGCCCAAAAACAATGTCTCCGAGCCATATACTTGTTAAAAACCACCGAAAGCTGCAAACCATATTTTGTTAGTTTAAAAGTACTTACGCTGCCATCCCTCTATATTTATGAAACTTCAATATTTGTTAAGGAGAATGTGTCTAAATGTGAAAACTTAATATTATACGTCACCAAAACACACCGAATTTAAAAAAACACAGTACTGCACTTTTTTCAAAGAGTTCTCTCGGCATGGGTCCAAAGTTTTTTAATAAACTACCAAAAACTTTAAGAAGTGTGACTAACATGAATCGTTTTAAGTCACAACTTAAGAAATTGTTGATTTACAAAGCTTATTATTCCATCAATGAGTTTTAGATGATAACAGTATAAAATAAGAAAATGTTTACTTTAATGTCCAATATTGTTTTTAATTAATTTGTACGCCTTGTAAGGCAAAACATAGTGATACAACACAAATTTTATACCATGTACCATATTACCTATGTTTAACAAATAACATAGTTTGACTTTGACTTTGGCTTTTAAAGACCCTGTTATTTCTGAGATTATATTAGTTTTATAAGCATTTTTTTCACGGTCGCTTTAGACTCATTTTCTGTCATAATTAATAAATTATAGTTGGCAAAAATTCTAAAAAAACGAAGAAACTAAACTGCTTAGCAGTTAAATGGGCTAAATTTGTTGATACCTCTAGTATAACGCCCTTCAAGGAATACGTCGTATTTCCATGTCAACCCGTATTAAAGTTATTTAGCTCGTAATCTAACTTAGACATGCCCTCTCATCTCTGTTTTGCAATCGTTGTTTGACAGTTATACGACAGTGACACGAATACAGCTTAGCCTAAGCACGTTCTAAGTAAGGTTTAATGTCGGCCTCAGAATCAAAACAATGGCTGCCCTAAGCACGTGCGAGGGACTCTGCATGTGGCATGTGCTAAGTCAATTGAAAAGAAAAGCGAGCTTTGCCGACAGTCACGTAGGATGGTATTATAATACGTCTTATACCCTCCAAAACCAACTCAGTCATCGTTTGGTTTCTGAAAGGAGAATACTTGTAAAACTCTGCTTTACTTAAGGTATTTTGAAGGAATTACTTGCCTCGCAATCTAGTGAACAGCGCGACTGCAGAACTGCAGCCCTAGTCTCCTATTACAATGGTGTCGGAATGGTCGACAAGTGATCTCATAATGATTGATTTTCACAAGTTTCGTAATCTACTAACAAAATAGCGTCAATGACTTTCCAGTGGTCTATCACTGACACTCCACTTCTTTTTAATAAATGCTCTTCATGAGTAGTAGTGTTTAGAAAATCGTTCCTGCTAATGGGTTTTATAATAATTAAAATACGACAATGTCATTCTATCACAATTCCATTACGAGGCGACTGAGATAATTGATCAATAATTGTGAATTTAGATGATTATGAATTTTTTAAGCACAATGACAATGGAATCGTGTTGAAATGACAAATTTATTAAAATAGCAGACTAGGCTAGCAGAGTAACCCTGAGGTTGGTCATAATGTTATTAGATTCTTACCAGGAATTTCTTAATAGTTGATAACTAAGAGTTTGGATTTGTACACAGTAAATGGCTCTCCACCCATTACTTAGGACTAAAACGTTATAGTCCTAAGTCCCTTACCGTAGAAGTCTACCTTTAGCACTAAAGGTAGACTTCTATTCAACTCTTATTAGCGATTATAGAGGATTAGAAGCGAGATGTTATGTTATGCAATGCTAAAAAAGAGTTTGAAAAATTCTTCATTTTATATTCTCGATTTAAAAATCTCTGTCTCGCTTAGCACTACGCTGAGTGATGGATATTTGTATTCTTCCTCTATTCACTTTGTGTAAAACTGGTTTACATCCATCACTTCACACATGGTCCAATTGAAAACACAAGTCACCACATCAACTACTAGTTGTCATTTTTGCTGAACTGGGTATTTTTGGTGCAGCCGCAAGGCACTCTTTCGTAATATTTTCTTACATAAATAAAAATTATTTTAGATTTTTATTTTTGTTGCTATCTGATGTATATATCTGGTGTATTGTTTATCATTTCAACCGATAGACGTCCACTGCTGGACATAGGCCTCCCCAAGGATCTCCACGACGACCGGACCAGCGCCTCCCGCATCCAGCGGTTGTTGAACGAAAGAAAGAAAAGAAAGAATAAACTAAATTCTTAATAAATATAAGGGCGCGTGACTGGTTAATCTTGAATATTGTTTTCTATTTTGTCTATGTATCAATTGTTCGTAAATTACTCTAATATTTTTTTGAAGTAAGTAATCGGTCGGTATTCGGATAAATTATGATTTTTAAGAGGGCCTGTAACACTCGGGTTAGTTGCGTTTGCCATAGCGAGCAACCGATAGCGCGGACAGTCTTTGCTCAAGTTTCGAACGAGTGTTATGGTCACGCTCAAACCCAGTGCCTCTTTTCTATTTTAATCTGAGATTATCATTGTAATCCCTTAATATTAAATTGGTCTTAGTGTCTGTACAGTTAAAATAATAAGAATCCAACATCACACTATAGTTATTATTCAACGTTTTCTAGAAATACCGCCCACAATGGATGCTCATGGAATAAGAAGATACCTCAACTATCCGGAACTTCGGCCCCGCCTCCTGACGGTCCCCGTTAAATATATTTTCTTCCTTTTATTCTTTCATGGTTACCGCTTTTAAGAGACATAATTTTTCTTTGTTTTTTGTTGTTTCAAAATCACGCCCAGATTTTAAAAGTAAACTCCTTAGGTACCCACAAAAACAAAACACAAACGTCGGTCTACAACACCTAGTAAATAACAGCTTGGTAATAAACATACCACTTCAGAGCACTTGCCTGATTAGACCGAGGGAAATCATGCGAATTAACAATAATGTCGGACCAGCATCCGTCTTACATACACTGATTTAATCAAGGAAATAGGTCACGGATGAAACCGAGCGTGTTTGTAATTATTATGCTGCGAGCTAAATAGTGCGGTTTAAGATCGTGGAGAGCATCTTTAATTAGCCTTGGGATTTGCTTTTAGCGAATTAAATAAGATGCGGACGGAATGGGTCATTGCTTAGCCTGTTATCGCTTATGTCAGGTAGCATGTGCGCGCGCTATCAACGTTGCTTCCCAACATGGGGGGCCCGAGCGCCGCCTGTAGGCGGTTGTACGTGGGAATCGTGCGGTCCATGGCCCTGTATGGGGCCCCTGTGTGGGCGATGGACCTGACGGCCGGAACACTCGCCATTCTGCGCAAGCCGCAGAGGGCGATGGCCGTCAGGGTCGTCCGCGGGTATCGCACGATATCCTACGAGGCGGCTTGCGTCCTGGCCGGATCCCCGCCCTGGGACCTAGAGGCGAAAGTACTCGCGTCATTGTACCAATGGCGCGAGGAAGAGCGGACACGGGGCTCCAGTCCGGTGCAGCGACAGATCGAGCTGCGCCGAGAGGAGCTCCGTCAGGTCCTGGTGGCGGACTGGCGGCAGAGGCTTATGCGCCCTACCGCCGGCCTCGCTACCGTCGAGGCGATCCGGCCAGTACTCGACGACTGGCTCGGGAGGAGGCACGGCTCCCTGTCGTTCAGGGTGACGCAGGTACTGTCGGGGCACGGCTGCTTCGGCAAGTACCTGCGTCGCTTAGGCAGAGAGCCCGACGCTCGGTGCCACCACTGCGTCCAATGCGGGGAGGACACGGCGCAGCACACGCTCTCCGAGTGTGTAGCATGGGAGGAGCAGCGCCGTGTCCTCACAAATGAAGTAGGAGGCGACCTGACGCTGCCGGCAGTAGTGCGGAGGATGGTCGGCAGCTCAGAGTCGTGGGACGCGGTGGTGTCCTTCTGCGAGGACGTGATGTCGCAGAAGGAAGCTGCGGAACGGGAGAGGGAGATATCAACTCCCTTCCCGGGCCGCAGAAGACGCACCGGGCGCCGAGGAAGGGCGGATAACGCCCTCTTCCGCCCCCCATGAATGGGTCCAGGGGCGAGGGACATGGGGAAGTCCCCGCCCCCCCTATTGATGGACCCCGAGGCGAAGGCGCGCGCGAGTGTCGGCGAGCGCCTTTGAGGTGATGCACGGGGTAGTTTAACACCCCACTACCCCGTGCAGGAGAGGAGGCCCGGACAGACCGGGCCAGCACGAGGGTGGGGCCGTGGAAGAATTTAGACTCCCGCGGCCCCACGCGCGCTCGTGATAGAAGACACACCGGGGTGGTTTTAGTCAGTAAAAGTCTGACATACCCCGTCGCCCACCCCAGAGCGGCGGGCATCCTATGAGGATTTCCAACCCGGCAAAAAAAAAAAAAAAAAAAAGTAGCATGTGCGAGATTAAAGGTCATTTTTTGGCCACCAACTTCAAACTTGTCATCTTTTTTTATCCTAATGGATGAAATAATATATTAAATTTTTTAAAGATAGGAAATTAGATTTTGTGTATGGTGACCTAAATATTTATCTATTGGTTAATTCACTGGAAAAATATATGGTAATTCATTATTCAAATTAAATGATTTGAATACTGTTTTAAGCTATTATATATTTTTATTGTACTGTTTAATTTAAAATAGTTTAATATTGAATGTTAACCGTTTTTTGTGCATGCTGTGTTAGCCAGTAAGTAGTTATTACACTTACAAATGTATTTTTTCGTAAAATTTTATTTCATAAATGTATTAGTGTACATAACTGTTGACTAACCTAATAAATAAATAAAAAAAAAATAAAAAAAATAGCTTAAAATGTATGTTTAATGAAGCAGAAAATTCAACTATACGTATGTTATTTTTGATGCATTGAGATAGGATCTGTTGGTTTCTCACTGCTCAACTCACACTCGACCGCAAATCCAGCTCGCAATAATATCCTACAACGATATTTGTACGTCCGTGTGAGTGCGAGCTTAGGTTTATTTATTTATTTATTCTTTATTGTACACCAATCAAACATCGAACAATATACATGGAACATAAAACATACAATGGGCGGCCTTATCGCTAATGCGATTTCTTCCAGGCAACCAAAGAATGGACAGATTCTCCTGAACCACATATGGGACTGTCGTTGATGCCAAATATCATGGTTACAATTTACTAAAATAGATACACAAATACATACATAAATACATAGATACTTTAATAGTATAAATAGCCATAAAGTGTTCTAGTTCTGCTCTGTCTGACACCAAATAACTGAATTCATCATAAATCCTTATGTAACGGTACCTACAGCGCTACAAACGAACAACACGTCATACTGACGTCACACAAATCCTACACCTCGCAAGCAGAGTTTGCTGTGCAACTATCACGCATACAAGTTCGCCACATCAACCGGTGGGCAAGTACCCGCTAGACAACCAGTCTGGTCGGAGGTCTCCCTTTTATATGGACTCAACACCCTATTTCTCATACCTCCACGCTTACATATGTAGAGAGACCCGTAAAGATACTATAATTTCCAGCGTCCTGGCGCCGAGTCTTCGACACCAGTACCTACCCTAATTGAGTAACACACTATTGCTATGAATTGGAATCTCTTTGAAGCATTTTGCTAGTCTATTGCTTTATATGTTCGAAAAACGCATGTGCTCTACAACGTAAATAATGCAATGAATACTGTCGAACTGTCAAAATGAAACTCATTGCTGCTGATAGTGTGTTACAAAATTATGCTGCTGTTCTTGTAACCACCAACTAATAACGCCTTAGTTCGAAAGCAAAATCCCTCGTTTAACAAACTAATCCGAACGACACAAAAATTCTGAAAATACATTCAGAAATTCCATGAATGTTGTAATTCATATTTACGATGTTGAAAATATTTTGTAGGTTAGTCAAGAATGGCAGTTACTTATATGTATAGACTCGTCTATATATTATTTGTGCCTGCGACGTAGAGGCCCCGGGTTCGATCCCCGGCCAGGTCATGATGTAAAAACGATTTTTTCCTGATTGACCTGGGTCTTGGATGTTTATCTATGTATGTATCTATTATAAATATAGTGTCGTTGAGTTAGAATCCCATAACACAAGTCTCGAACTTACTTTGGGGCTAGCTCAATCTGTGTGATTTGTCCGTATATATTTATTTATTTACTACCAGCGCCGCGCGGTTTTACCCGCGTAGGTTTCGATATGCTTTTTGTTATATGCTCCGCTCTTATTGGTCACAGCATGATGCTATATACCCTAAAGCCTTCCTGGATTAATAGGCTATCCAACGCAAAAAGAATTTTGAAGTGAAACTTCTTTAGGCACGCTTGACTTGGGGAGTAAACTCGCGAAAGCGTTACGAAAAATGAAGCAAAAAAAATCGGGCAAGGCGAACGGAAGCAGAGTATAGTCCTATTTCGTCTGTACTACAAACAAGGAGTTGGCTCATGTAAATATTGCGTGACATGTCGTGTATGAAGTTGTGAGTTCGCATCTCGCCGAAGGCAATATATATTTTTTGGATCTTTTTAAGATTTGTTAACAATTGAGTCGAGTATGAAGTTGTGAGTTCGCATCTCGCCGAAGGCAATATATATTTTTTAATACAGTTGCTCAAAAAGTGGTGTATTACAGGGACGTATAGCGTTCGGAAAGTGGGCTATTACACACTCGTGCTTTTTCTTTACCTTTTCCGAACTAGTGCGTTCTCTTTCCCAACTGTCAAAATATTGTCCATTAAAAATAAAAAAAAATCAACCATGAAGTTTTTACTTTAAAAAAATCATAGAAGTTTTTATGATTCATGCAAATAATTCTAAAAAGAAGCTACTAATTTGTTTCAATATCAGATTTAATGATTTAATTCAATGAGTTAGGTTAGGTTTTATTTAATTTCATCTCATTTCATTTTCATTTCATATCAATAAAAAAATTCTACTGAAGACTTGGCTGTATGGGCATAGTTCCCTTTGCCTAATCGAATGGGTGAAGAAAAAAAAATCTCTGCTTATATTCTTTTACGGTTTACGCCATTTTTCAAAAATTTTCTTTGCGAGTTTATTGTGTTTTTATTATTTTAATAAATTGCTTAATTTTTTCGCAACTGTATTAAAAATAGTTGTTCAGTACACGTGCGGAACCGTCATTGCAACTTGTTCCGACTGTCAACCCTCACCTTCGGCTGCGCCTCGGCTCGGGTCGACATTTGTCGGAACTCGTTGTAATGACAGGCTTTCCGCACTTGTAATGAAATATACTATTTTGGATCTTTTTAAGATTTGTTAACAATTGATTACCTAAGAGCACAAATAATTTATAAATTTCGTTCTGTTCTGGCCTTTATATTGTTTTATATATTTTTGCTGAACATTTCTGATATAATTGAAAGTATAGAAGTTTGAAGATATCGTCACAATACGATAATTGAACACAAAGTACAAATTGCTTTCGAGCCTCATAAGCTCAATTATTAAGCTAAGTACCTTGATTGATTAAGAACTATGAATTTCTTCGAGAACATGACGCTACGACCACCCCCCGACCCCCCTCATTGATTACCTCACCCCCCCGTGGATTATCTCGGGAACCAGAGGTCGTGGACTACCCGAGTTTGGGGTCCCCTGATTCACGAGGAAGAGCCCGACCTTTTGGCCCCGAGGGAATCCACTCCCCCTCTCCCCTTCACCCCTCTCCCCCCTACCCCCGCAACCCCACGAAATCTAACCCCCCCCCCTTTAGTTACCTCACCCCCCCGTGGATTATCTCGGGAACCAGAGGTCGTGGACTACCCGAGTTTGGGGTCCCCTGATTCAGGAGGAAGAGCCCGACCTTTTGGCCCCGAGGGAATCCACTTTTTTTTTTAAATTGGAGGTCTATGCAAAAATATTAATTTATAAATGAAAGCATGAAATAAATTTAAATATTTATAGAAAATTAATATATGTATATGTGTATACATGTATATATTGTACACACATATATATATATATATACATACAGATGGTGCGAAAGAAGTTTCACTTCAGTCGTGTGGTCATAAACACACTCGTTTTTTTTTTAAATTGAACTAGTAGTTCCTGAGATTAGCGCGTTCAAACAAACAAACTCTTCAGCTTTCTATATTAGTACAGATTTATTTAATGTGCCCCGCCCACTGCCACTTAATTTTGGCGACTCGAAGAGCTATGTCGGTGACTTTAGTTCTTCTGCGGATCTCCTCATTTATGGTTCGATCGTGCAGAGAAACTCCGATCATACCTCTTTCCATCGCCCTTTTTGTGACTCTGAGCCTTCGTATGAGATCCACTGTAAGCGACCACGTTTCAATTCCGTAATGAAATGAAATGAAATCGTTTATTAAGCAAGTAGGATCACTGATCACTTTTACACGTAATTTTTTTATCTAGATGGACTAACTGACTACCTCAGAGAAGAAATATCCGAAACAAACTCAGAGATCATCGTCTTTTTTCAAGATCAGACATTAAAAATTAAAACATTTACAATCATACGTGACTTAAAAAAAAACAGTGATTAAAATGTCATAATTACGCATATTGCTTAATAACAATGCTTAGCAGAGCGAGCAGCTCAGTCCCAAGCTTTATTGTCTTCTAAATAATCAATGATTTTATAATACCCCTTTTTGCAAAGTTTGGCCTTTATATAGCTTTTAAACCGTTTATTGGGTAAGTTTCGAATGTAGATGGGAAGTGTATACATTGACCCATGAACGAGTTGCCTACTCTGTGGAGATGTACAGCAAGATTTTGTTTGTTCCTGGTATTTATATTATGACCATCGCGTACTTTCCTAAAATTCCATATATTTTTATGTATATACAAGTAAGTCATCACAATGCATCATCATCATCATTTGACGTCCACTGCTGGACATAGGCCTCCCCCAAGGTTCTCCACGACGACCGGTCCTGCGCCTCCCGCATCCAGCGGTTTTCCGCGACCTTCACCAGGTCGTCGGTCCACCTTGTCGGGGGCCTACCCACGCTACGTCTTCCGGTGCGTGGTCGCCACTCGAGAACCTGTCGGGCCCCATCGGGCATCGGTCCTACGGGCAATGAGTCCAGCCCACTGCCACTTTAGTGTTGCAATTCTTCGGGCTATGTCGGTTACTCTGGTTCTTCTGCGGATCTCCTCATTCAATGCATGAATTAAGTAAATTATAATGCAAATCAATGCGTGAAGTAAAGCTGGCATGCAGGAATATGCGAGTAATCAGTCTGTAATGTTATTATTGCTCCAACCGGGTTTCCTTTCTGTGAAACAGAGTGGGTCGTAATTTACCACGCAAAACCACAACGGATTAGTTGTTGGAATATATGTTTCTATTTCTTTGGTTCTAGGATATTCCGGTTTCTTTACAATGTTTTCTTTCACTGTTTTGAGTACGCTAGTGACATATTATTATTATATTTTTTTTTAATAATTATAAGCTAGCTATTGCTGGCGCTAGCGCAGTCAATCCCGCCTGATGGTAAGCAGTGATTCGATCGTTGATGGTAAAGCGCGCTAGTTTATTAAGAGCCTATTCACTCAGAAAAACTGAGCGAATAGGAAGGAAGACGGCAGTTGAGCGAAGTGATGCAATGTTAAACCCAACAACACGACCAACGATGCTGCGCCAAAGGGAGATTGATCTGAAGACCCTCCACGACCAAACTCCCAACACAAGAACATTTGGCGCATCGTATCCGGCACACTTCGCAACACAACTGCTCAGACCCGTCCTCCGTACGGCTTCACCAGACATCATGCCGGAATACGACAAATCGCTTGGCGGCAAGGCTTTGTCTGCACCTGAGTCGTAATTCCTGGCAGTTCCCACTTGATCGCCCTTGATCTGCTGTTAATAAAAATCCAAATTTTCAAGTGATAAGAACAAACTCTTTCACAAGATTAGTCTAAATATTCCTTTTTGGTCTCGGCGCATTTCATACGAATACTGGGTAAAACAAACCTAAACTCCAGTGTACAGAACTAGTTTTAATTAATACAGGGGCATTAGTGAGCTTTTCGGGTTATTGCATTACACTGGATGCGCTTAATGATCCATGCAATTGTGGACCAATTATGGACTCAACTGTGTGGTTATTGTGCAATGAGCCTGATCAGGTGTTGGACGCTTTTTTCTACGTAGTTGATACTGAACATATAATATGCATTACTTATTAGGACAGTCTCCGTAGCGAAGCGGTAGCGAACACGGCCGTTGCGCAAGGAGGCGCGGTTTCGATCCCCGCACAGTGCAAATATTTGTATGCATGAATATGAATATTTGCACTGGTCTGGTCGTGCCTCGGAAAGCACGTTAAGCCGTTGGTCCCGGTTGCCATACGAACATCTAGTGGCAGTCGTTACCTGTCGTTGGAGCCCTCAAAAGTCTAACAATTGGTTTAACTGCAATGCTTAGATATCGCCTTCGGATTGTGGAGATCAGACGGCAGTCGCTTCACGGAAAATATTGAAGTTTAGCCAAAATCAGCAGTTAGACTGGTAAAGCAGACCCTAGACTCCAAAGCTGAAAAGCTACAGATGCGACTGGGATTAACGCTGAGATGATGATGACTTATTACGACATACATACGAGGAAGTTTGAAAGTAGTATCGGTAACGGTTGTCATGGTATGGTAATACTCGAATACTCTTTTGAGACACTTTTTAACGAGAGAAACCGACATAGCCCGAAGAATTGCAACACTAAAACGGCAGTGGGCCGGGTACATTGCCCGTAGGACCGATGCCCGACGGGCCCGACGGGTTCGCGAGTGGCAACCACGCACCGGAAGACGCAGCGTGGCTAGGTCCCCGACAAAGTGGACCCAGGAACTGGTGAAGGTCGCGGGAAACCGCTGGATGCGGGATGCGCAGGACCGGTAGTCGTTGGAACCTTGGGGGAGGCCTATGTCCAGCAGTGGACGTCTTTCGGCTGAAATGATAATGATGATGATGAAGATTTGGTAGTATTATGGTCAGGCAAGTACCAATGTAACTTTTCTAAAGTTATATGTACTTTCTAAGCATATCTTGGACACCAATGACGTTGACTTGATGAAACCTGGACTTTTATAAGTCGGAAATCGCCAACCCGTATTGAGCAAGCGTGGTGATTACGCTCAATCTTTCTCTGTATGAGAGGAGACCTGTGCCCAGCAGTGGGACGATTAAAAGGTTGATGATGATGATGATGATAATAATAAATATTTATGCTACACTTTAGGGCAACTGTTGCACACGCCACATAACACTAAATATAGTACCTAACAACGGTGATCCAACAATTTTGTTAAGTCTTTATTAACCCTTAATTTTGTAGGTTAGTCTGCACGTGTAATTTTCTTGTTCGGTTTATTTTTTGTTTCGGTATTAAAAGTATGGAAACACGGGTTTCACACACATTTCTTGATAGCAGGGCATAGTTTTTATGTGATTTACGCACAGGTGTCGTATTACCCAGTATCTGGTTTGAAGAAGTCCACAAATAGACCTAATAGCCAGAGATGATGATGATATTTATCTCGGTGGTAGGCCATAACATTGGCTGCCAGCAGAAGTTAACCAGCCCAACCAAACGAACCACCAGACATAGCTGCCAAGCGATTCTTCGTGTTTCGGCATGATGTCTGGTGAAGCCGTACGGAGGACGTGTCTGAGCAATTGTGTTGCAGTGTATACCGGGTACGGTGCGCCAAACGTTGTTGTATCGGGAGTTTGGTCGTGGAGAGTATCCAGATCAATCTCCCTATGGCGCAGCATCGTTGAACGTAAAAATATTTTATCTTGGAGTAATTAGCTACTGTATATAACATGTAACGCGTTTAGCGTCAGTATAACTACCCCACTGAACAGACCAGGCTCAAAGGAGCGATATCAATCTCCTTCCCTTTAACCAATCGGCGAAATATGCATTTTTCTTCAATACTTCTCTATTTGACGTCAACTCCTTAATCACCCCCTTCTTAACCATAACATCTTTCTACTTAGCCTATAGAGGTTCACTGCTGGGGAAAGGCCTCCAAGGCTTCCATTCCATTGGGGGCATGCAGCCTGTGGGTTAAATTCACACAACAACCTACGTGTTCAATGTAATAACGCACTGAGGGTGCTATTAGGGCTGCTAGGCTAACATTAATGGTTTTACTGCCATTATTAGGAGTAGATTCGCATCCTTGATGACGCGTGTTCACCGCAGTAATAGCAGTATTCTCAGTGCGTTTGCGGATCGGTGGGATTCTTACTTTTGCAGAGGTGGATGCAGCTCCACGCTAAATTTTAAGTTAATTTTATGTATGTATATCTGTGTTGTGTAACCTACTAACATTAGAAGTTAAGTAAAATTGTTACTAACCTTATGGACTCCGGTCTGAAATAAAAGTATTCTAATTTATTCTATAACCCCTACCCTTGGCAGGGGGGTTGGGGATCGCAGTAATTTGTTATTGCACAGGGGGAGCGCTGCTACCCCTTTCCTGGTGAGAGTCCCCTTAGTCGCCTCTTACGACACCTACGGGAGGTGGCGACACCCATGGGTTAGTACTATTCAATGCCCGGTACCACACGGGACAATCATCATATAATCTTTGGCACCTTCCATCCATGTTATCTTTCCAATCGATTACCGTATGTGTATGGAGTACTGCAGCCATATTTGGACTGGTGCTACAAAACATGGTAACTTTGGATTCGGTGGAGAGGCGTGCGAAGAGGCTAATTGGGAACCCTGATTTGGTTAAAAAAAAATTTCAAAGCCTGCATAAATAGCACAGACGAAGAGTAGTCAGCCTGTCGGTATTCTGTAGGATGCATTTAACAGAGTGTGCGCGGAAATTGCATTATTTAATTCTCCCATCTCCGTTCCATCATCGGACGTCCCATCGTACGGCGAGTGTCCACCCTTACGTTGTTGACACCACTACGTCCGGACGTAGCATTACGCCTCGTCTTTTATACCGGTACATTGAGTGGAATAATTTGTCAGCGGCGGTGTTTCCGTCTGACTTCAATTTAAGTGTCTTCAAGGCTAGAGTGAATAGGCTTGTAATGAATTAGCGCATTTTACCATCAATGATTGCATCACTGTTAACGATCAGATGGCATGGAGGATGGGTCCGAGCAGTTGTGTTGCGATATGTACCGGTCATGATGCCCCAAACGTTGTTGTGTTGGAAGTTTGGTCGTGGAGGGTCTCCAGATCAATCTCCTTCTAGTGCAGCATAATTGGTCGTGTTATTTGGTTTAACATTACATCACGTCGCTCAACTGCCGTCTTCCTTCCTTCACTCAGTTTTTTGAGTGAAACTAGCTCGCTTAAGATCAATGATTGCATCACTGCTTACCATCAGACGGGTTGCAGTCAAGAACTAGTTTATAATTACTAAAAAATGTGGGATTGGGGCCAAGCAGTAGTTTATAATTGCATACCTACATACATATATAAAAAAATCGTATGTTATAAAAATGTGTCTGTTCAAAAAGGTGAATATTGTTGGGCTGTCAAAATGATTGCCTTTGCAATAGATAGTATGGTACACGATTACCCCGCAGACCAGCCAAAATGACAACAATCTAAATCACTAAATGTAACCTAATAGGTACAGCCTCTTCGGTGTTCCAATCAAAAATTGTTGATGAATTTATTTTTCATATATTTTATTTAGTAAAATTCTTTTTATGAAAACGGCGTCCAAATTGTCTCTCGGGTAGCAAATTGATCAAAGGCTGAAATTTGATCCAGTTAAAGATTTTGTTATCCATCAAAAAGTTAAATCAATTTACAATTCGAGCTAAAAGATTATGTTTGACACTTTTATTGTGATCACAGTTTTAAATTCAAACTTTAAATAAATATAAGTAGTAATATGATTATTTATTAACAAATTTAGCTTATTAATACATACAACATGTAATACATACATTTAACTTATTTTACAATATTTGGTGACCCATCGAGAGACGTCATAAAAAAAAATTAGGTCCGGCATTTCGTGGGGTATCCGGAACACCCCCATGTACCGCGATTTTTCATAATTTTCGAGTTATGATTTTTTTTTACTTTTCGAGGAATTTCAACCGGACAAGTAAAAAAATTGATTTTTTTTTTAAATTCTTCTACTTCTACGACTTCTTAATATTTTTTTTTTTTCGCAACAGTATATGCTGTACTTTAATACATCAAATAACTAGCTTCGTAACTTTGATGGAAGTTACGAAAATGTTGGTCAGAATTCAAAAAAATACGTTCCGCGAATTAACACTTTAATTTTCAACTTTACATTAAAA
This sequence comes from Sesamia inferens, assembly GCA_037179545.1. NCBI lineage: Eukaryota > Metazoa > Arthropoda > Insecta > Lepidoptera > Noctuidae > Sesamia > Sesamia inferens. The sequence goes on along the minus strand of CM073933.1, from coordinate 26,104,645 downwards.
ATCTAATCAAGTGTTATTTTCACTTCTCAATTACTCTCAAAAATGCGCCAGACTCTCAGCTTTCATAATCAAAAGACAGAAGTAGTGCTTTAAAACAAATTTGCTAAAACCGGTCTTCAAAAACAACAAGGTGGTATTTTTTTTTTTCAATTTCCAATTCAATCACCATTTTCGTTTTTGCGGTTATTCTCATTTAATAAGGCTATTTAATTCGTTTAATTATTAAAATAACTATAGGAAATGAAATTTAAACATTTGAATTTTTTACTTTTTTAGTTTTGAGTTTGATAAATTTGATCTTATCCGTTCTCGTCGATAATGGATAGTAAACGTGAGGACAACTTTCTACCTGCGCAAAGGCTATTGATAATGCAGGATAAGCGACCCCATTGCTATCTCTCTTACATTCGGCAGCGTGAGAAGCTATCTCTCTTACGCTCGGTGATGTGCTAGAGCAAAACAAGCTCTACCGCCGCCGATCAACCTCAGTCGTGCTCATACTTTGTTCACTACTACACGTGTCGCCATTTTGTATTTTCGCTTTGCCCTTGTACTCCGACGCTGATTACTTGTTGACTACTTCGCTCGTTAAATGGACTTTGCCTTCTGATTTGGACTTCTGTTTCAATGAGTTACACGTTAAGTGAGTATGCAGAAATGCATTATTTTTATGGAGTTGCTCGAGGAAACGGCGCTGAAGCAGCCCGGCTCTATCGCAAGCAGCTTCAACGCCGTGGCCGGCAACTGCACGATATCCTGACCATCGTGTTTTTATTAACACACATAATGCGCTAATGGAAGACCGTATTCCTGGCCAACGTGGTCCTCGTGAAGGAATTCATCTAACGGATCCAGATAGTAGAGAAACTGTGATAGAAGCTGTTAAGAGATATCCATCTAAAAGTACCAGAGTTTTGGCTCATAATCTGGACATTCCAAGCATTACAGCCTCAAGACAGTCTATTACGAATCGATTTCTGCCGACTAATGGTAAGAAAAGAGCAAGAAGATCCTAGCTTTTTCAACAAAGTTTTGTGGACAGACGAGTCAAGATTTGAGCGGACGGGAATTTTCAATATTCACAATTACCACACATGGGCGATAGAAAATCCACACGCTGCGAGACCATCCACATTTCAGTGTGAACTTGTGGTCTGGTGTTCTCAATGGCGAATTAATTGGTCCATTAGAATTGCCGAGCAGACTTGATGGACCAACTTACAAAAACTTCTTAGAGAATGACTTTAAAGATTTGCTTGAAGATGTAAATCTACAACTAAGACGCACTATGATATTTCAATGTGACGCAAGTCCTGGATTATTTGAATGAAGAATATAACAGAATATGTTATATCTTTCATCTGTCCACCGCGTCCTATCCATCTGATGGATTGGACGCGGTGGACCGATTCCTTGGCCTCCGCGCTCACCTGACCTCAACCCCATAGATTACTTTATTTGGGACTATTATAAGGAAACAGCATATGCCCGAGAGTGTTCCAGTGAACAAGAACTGAGCCAGAAGATTTTAAAAACAAAACGGGTAGTGAATGAAAACAGAGAGAGACAGAGAGGCGTTCTGTAGATTAAAATACAATTTTTTCCGCAGATGTAGAATGTGCATTGCCGCTGGCGGTGGCCACTTTGAAAATTTATTGTAAATTTAAAAAAAGATTCGTACATAAAATTCTACTTGTTTTTCCTTATCTCACTTACACAATTGGTTTTCAGCTTTCTTAATTAATAATTTGCCTCAGAAATAATAGTTAATATAAAAAAACAATTGTAATCACATAGGTAATTTTATGAATTTTGCCACCTTGTTTTTTTTTAGACCGGTTTTAGCAAACTTGCTTTAAAGCACTACTTCTATCTTCTGATTATGAAAGCTGAGAGTCTGGCGCATTTTTGAGAGTACTTAAATGAGAAGTGAAAATAACACTTGATTAGGTTTAGACTTTAATTTTCACCTTTACATTAGTAAAGTTGAAAAATAAACTTTTATTCACGGAACGTAGTTTTTTGAATTCTGAACAACATTTTCATAAGTACAGCACATGAGGATACTGTTGCAAGTAAAAAATCTTAAGAAGTCTTAATAAAAAAATAAAAAACATACAATTTTCTATACTTGTCCGGTTAAAAGTCCTCGAAAAGTAAAAAAAAAATCATAACTCGAAAACTATAAAAAATCCCGGAACATATATGGGGGTGTTTCGGATACCACACGAAATGCCGGACCTAATTTTTTTTTATGACGTCAATCGATGGGTCAGCGTGTATAAAAAATAGATAAAAACCTATTCCCAGGCCCAACGAATGTATATACGAAATGTCATTAAAGGGTCGATTTCAAATTTCGAATTAAATTTATACTTTTTTGCATGATTTCTTAAATACCCATTTTTGGGTAATTAATGGTATAAGCTCATTCTATGGGGTTATAATAACTCAAGTTAAATAAAATATTAATGATTTTTTAAATAGAACTATTGAAAAATTGAAATCAGAGTGACACGAATGAGTGATGTTGTTACACTAATGAAATTATCTAAAACACTAATGAGATTAGATGCCTACTAATGATAATATAATTAAAAATAAAACAAGTGTAATCACTCGTTGTAATAATTTTGCGATGAACTCTATATGACTAAAACTAAAAAATAAAACCAACCCAAATAGATTAAATCAGTTTATTGTCTCATAACAATCATAATAATATTATTTGGACGCACATAATTTTTCAGTCTTCTTAGAAGGAACCTTAGGAATATAATGTAATATATTCGTTTAAGAACAATCTTTAAACTTTTTTAAGTGTTCCATATTTCAATCAATATTTTTGTATTTATCTATCCATAATTTTGCTGATTTTGGCTTTGATTTCCTTTTGTTTTAATCATTATTTATATAAAATTATCTTTTTCAATGTGCTTCTGACTTCTTTAATGATTTCTTTACCAGAAATATTGTCTTAATTTTTCAATCATTCTTTGCATGTCTGTTGTTGATTCAAAAACGCAAGAAATTCTTGTTGATGTTGTTGCCCAAATCCAGACGCCATTGCTTCTGTTCGAGTTACCATGAATGACAGATTATTTCAAGAACCTTTAACTTTAGATAGTGGTGTAACATTCTTCTATTCGCGAATTCGAGGATTTGGAGCTTTATTTGGCTTATTAGCGTGTTTAATGGTGATATCGCTCAATATTTTAATTTTCTTATTAAGAGATATGATTTTAACATTACCAACTTCTGAATCAATGGCACTTTTGTATATTTTATGCAATTGCATGTGCTTGTCGTGCTTACAAATGGCGTCAACACACTCATAAAAACTCAAGATTTGAGAACTCCGATTCGTAGTTCCAAAGCACCTGGTGGACTAACATAGTTCTTTTAAAAGGAGCTATGTTTTGGGGATGATGAATTTCTTTTTCTATAATCTCATGTTCTTCTATTGATATATCTTCATAAAATTGTTCCACTATCTCTTGGATACTTTTGCCTCCTTCTAAAATCTTCTTTCGTAAACGGCTGCGTAGGTACTTCCTATAGAGGCCGTAATTCCGCCGTGGAAATACTGTATTCGACTTAATATTATCTTTTGCAGCTTCATTTAGGCCTGTTTTTTCAGTAGTCAGATTTTTTGTTTCGATTATTTTTCATAGTATTAATTTTTCGTAATTAATCGTCTCGTTTTTCGTAATTGTGACATTTCTTTCTTTTGCCAAGATATGCTTTCGTTTTAAAACTTTAATTTTGTTCAACAAGATTATGTTTTTAACTTATTTTGTCGATCTGTATCAGGCGCATCCAAAGGGTCGCCAATTTTATCATCAGCTGTAGAATCTATTTCAGTTTGTGGCACAATCACTTCTTGTATATTTTCTCTTTTAATTTATTCTCGTGATGACGTTTGGAATTTTACACCACTTTTTCCATTGTAATCTTTGCTCTCATTGAGACATTTGGTTAATATTTTACACTTTTTTCCTCTCTTTTCTATAAGATTCTTTTTTTTAGCTCTTTCAGGGCATATTTTTCGTTTTTAATTTGTTTATATTTTTCCCTCCTTGCTATTCTTCTTCTTTGTAATTCATCTTCACTCATCCTTGTCTTATTCGGCATAATGCCCTAAAAAAAATATTTTCGTAAATTAATCATCATCATCTCAGCTTTTGGAGTCTGGGGTCCGCTTTACCAGTCTAACTGCTGATTTTGGCAAACAGCAGTTAGACGTGTAAATAATAGACATTAAGTCCTAACTTAATTATACTAAGTCACATTCAATCTCAAAATATAAACACCGATAATAATTTAACAAATTTCGTAGATAATCATGTAAATATGAGTATAACTGTGGATTTTCATCATATTACACACAAAAAAAGGAGAATTATTGGCTGAAAAGCTCTTTTATTTAATTCATTATTATAATATTTCATTAGTGTTACATTCACTATCATTAGTGTTACTTGAGAAATTGACACAAATGACAGTAACACAATTGATATTTGGGACGAACTTAAAATTTTTAAGCTTGTAGACCTTTCTAGGCGGCAATCGAATACATTTAAAATATACACGTTCCTGTTAGCTCTTAGAATTACTGTTATAAATATTTGATTACAATACCTATTGCAATTACACTTTAGACATGAATGAGTCGAGTTTTGCCCAAAGCACGGAAATCGGTAGAAATATGAATATCTCGCAAAAAATATGTAACGCACCACCACTCCGAAGACACGCTGCAAGGCCAAGGACGATGTTTCGGCGTATGAGGTGAGGTGGGGTTCCAGGACCCCCATGGATTTAATATTATGACTCTATTAACTTAAGCTACACTAATGATAGTTAAACCTTGATTCATGTTTAAAGCACTAGGATAAGAGTATTCTATTATCCTCAAATGAAAAATGTATTCTACGTTTGAAGGCTTACACATTATCATGATATAAAATATTAAATATATAGAATTTCTACGATTAATTTCGTTTTTATACAATTTTATTTCAACGTAAACGGAAAATGAGCACTATCTTCTTAAGGGGCTAAATTTTAAAGTTTTAGTTTTCTCGCAAATAGGACAATTTTGGGTATTATTTTGTTTTGGAACGTAAAAAGGTAAATGAAGACTATGATATTAAAAAATAAAACAAAAACAATCGCAAAAAAAATTAAAGTTATTAGAGATGACAACATTTTTAGCTCTGTTTGAAATCGACCCTAAAATCGGTTCAACCGTTTCCGAAGAGTTAGAGGACAAACACTGTGGCCGGAGAATTTAATATGTTTTATTATTTTTATATATTATTTTATTCCTCTTTTTCGGCCTATAGAGGTACACTGCTGGGCAAAGACATCCTCCAAGGCTTCCATTGCTTTGGATGGAGGTTTGTCATAATACCCACGCTTGGCAGGCGGGTTGGGGGTCGTAGTAATTAGATAAATATGCAATTAAATTATAATTGATATTATAAATTAATGCGAATCGCTCTCGCCAAAAAACCTACACGACCTCCTAGACATGACTTACCTTGGGTAATTTGGACGCACCCAGGTTCACTGGAAAATCTGTTCAGGTTGAAACTCATAGATGACTCCGCCTGGGAGTATTAAAAATAATATGGTTATATTCCCACAAACTATGGAATAAAAATCTTAGTATAGTGCCTGCGTGTTCTGTCAGCTGTATGTTACAGGAACTGATGGATGCTGGTGATGGCGTCAAGCAAGTACCCAAACTCAGGGATGAGTTTATTTAGATTGCTATTGACACATTAAGAAGAGTGGCATTTTATACGAGCTGTTGCCCGCGAATTCGCCAAGATGGAAAGTAGCCTATGTCCTTAGCCAAGTCAAGGTGCCAAATTTCTTCCAAATTCGTTAAGCCATTTTAGCGTGTTTCTCAATTCTAGAGCTTTTTTTTATTTATCTCGACCACTATTTCCCGGGAAATCCCGGGTTGTCGAGAAATATGAAAACATGTAATTTTACAATAAAACTATGCTTCTTATGCAATATTCAACAACATTTATCAATCAAAAATATTTATTTTTAGTTTCAAGTGACTTTTACTAATTATGTATATATATAAATCTTTAATTAAGTCAAATAAACTCTCGCTAGATCTTTTGTCACAAAATATAGTCTACTTCTTTAAAAAAAACACGTAGAATATCTTCTAAAAACAATATCAACATGTCACAATAAAATTTAGTACTATACATACTAAATAATTTACTTTAGTCTCTGTCTGTACCACAAACTTTTTAATTATAACGACAGTTTTTCAATTAGGTATAAAAATAACAATCAACTAGCTTCATAATTACGAAGAACAATAAGGTACAGATAACTTAGTTCATTCCAACTTTTCACTGTTCGTTATAAATTGAGATTTTCCTTTACGTAAGTAAACATAAGAACCAAAAAAAAATATTATAATCTTAGACTAATTACAAGCATAATTTAAAATCAAAAATCAAAATCAAAAGTCATTTATTCAAATTAGGCTGAGAATCAGCACTTTTTGAACGTCAATATTACATAAGACAGTCCCCCAAAACGCCCACCCATCGACACTTCCTAGTGCTTTCGCTGGGAAGAAGAAGTGGCGGAACAAACTCCTCAGCAGCACAGCTGTCTGTTCATTTTTTAAAAAAACACATGTCTTTATACAATACTATGTATAGTGATGAACACGATAAAATAAAACAACAATGAAATTATTTACCATATGCCAGCTACCACGCCAAAATACCAGCAAAGCAAAACAATATATTTATATTCAAATAAAAGCGGAAAATTAAAGCGGAAACTGCTGCAAAGGTCATCCTATTATGTCATGGAAATAAGCATTTAGAAATACGAGGGCATTTATAGCATCATCTGACAATCGGTTTCGTGTTTTGTCACAAACTTTCCAGACAAGGAGAATACCCGTAAATTTTCTGTCGAAGTAGGCTTTACTGACATAACAGCTTTATACAAGTTTTCCAGATTTGGTGTTCTTTTGCTGGTTGATGAAACCATTATCTACTCAAACTTCTTGTCTAAATTAGAGCTGCTATTTTACAGGTTTTGTTTCGTTCAGTTTCAGAATTTCTCGATTTCTTGACCACTTTTTTCTCGTCTCGAGTAAGGCAAACTTTCCCGGGAATCATCGGTTCGAGAACTCTCGAACAGAAACCCTAAGACACAGTTACTTTCGAAAAATTGAATTACAATTGGTCTCGGTTGAAATTATACGTATAAATTAAAGTTGAATTTTCTTTTTAAAAAAAGTTTTTGTTCCAATTCGATTTTCAGTTCAAAAAGCGAATTTCAGAGTGAAAATATTCTACGACAGTTCTTTATTTAAATGTCACACTATACTTTTTTAATTCCTGGTTGTAAACATGGTGTAATGAACTGGTACAGATAAAATATTTCGGTTCGTGAGTATAAAGCAACCGATGCTTTATACTACATACACACTACACTTTTAGTTTAACTTGCATGAACAAAAGTGACTCCCCACTATAAATAGAGCCACCGTGAAGCCACACAATTTAGGGTAATCGTTTGAATAATAAATACAGTGCACACTACTGGGGTGGCGTATCAAGTGTTCCGTAGCACACACAAATCATATTATGCAACACACTCCGAACGAATGGGCTAAATGGGGGAGAATTAAGTTCCCTTGTCGGAACTGACTGGTCTGGTGGATTTTGTAGGAATAATTATACCGCGTGTTTGGTGTATCGATCACGAATTTCTACTCAAAAACGTACGTTTCAAATTATTTACAACGTTATTTTTTGTTAATACGAAACCTGAATACAGTTTGTTCAAAATAAGCAACTGAATCGATTGCAATCAGTTTTACACCATGTTATATTTTTTCCTGAAGTCATGGTGGCGTAGTGGTTAAAACACCAGCCTCTCAAGTATGAGTGCGCGGGTTCGATTCCAGGTCAGGCAAGTACTAATGTAACTTTTCTAAAGTTACGTGTACTTTCTAAGTATATCTTGGACACCAATGACTGAAGGTGAAGGAAAACATCTTGAGGAAACATAAACTTTAAGTCTGAAATCGCCAACCCGCATTGAGCAAGCGTGGTAATTACGCTCAATCCTTCTCTGTATGAGAGGAGACCTGTGCTCAGCAGTGGGAAGACAAAAGGTTGATAATGATGATGATATTTTTTCCCAAATACATTTAGAGTGACACCGCAGAGTGGTTACCGAGCGGTTACGATAGATCACAGCTGAGGCCAAAGAAACGCCCGCGCTCGCCCGCCCGTAAGGACCTTTGACCATATTTTTGTTGGGACAACCAAGTAGAATAGCAAGCTCATTACTTGGTGGTTTTTCATTATATCTTTTTGACATTTTGTAGTACATAGATTCTTTACTTAAAAATACTGGACTGTGTTTCGGCTTAACAAAAAAAAAAATGTTGTATTATCAGACTATAGTATTCCCACCATGGGGACACCGCAGGATGATTGCGCAGCACATTACCGGTAGCAATGGACTTTATTTTGACAGTTAAACAACATAAATAATAATTATTATTTTTATTATGACATCACACATGGTTCATACATAATGATTTGACATCATCCATGGCGTAGCGGTAGCGAACGCGGCCGCTGTATATTTATATGCATGAATATGAATATTTGCACTGGTCTGGTCGTGCCTCGGAAAGCACGAAAAGCCAATGGTTCCGGTTGCCATACGAACATCTAATGGCAATCGCTACGGGTTATTGGAGGCCTCAAAAGTCCAACCATTGGTCTAACTGCAATGCTTCGTTATCGCCTTCGGGTTGTGGCAGTCAGACGGCAGTCGCTTCACGGAAAATATCGAAATTTACCCAAAATTCACAGTTAGACTGGTAAAGCAGACTCCAGACTCCAAAGCTAAAAATACCTTGGAATGCGACTGGGATGTTGATGATGACATGATTTATACATAAGAGCAGATGTACAACATAATATGATAAATATCTACACGAATCCATAAAGATCATGTCACCCTGTCTCCTAAGCTAGTTATCCTGTATCTTATGAAGCAGTGTTGGGTCATAGAGGACGGCTAGTCATGTACGTATAACAACGAAACAGGAATTTGGCGCAACGGAAGATATACAACACATATGTGTGCTGGTGTGTACGTGTGTTTGAGTGTAGTATGAGAGAGAGTGTAAGTATGTGCAAGTGTATGAGTGGTGAGTATGGGAGAATGTGTATGCAGGGAAAAGACTTATTAGCAGATGAATGAGTGAACTTATATCTTGAAAATGAGTAATAGTATGTTACGCGATAATGGTTCTGGTTTCCTCTCTTTGAGGATAGCGGATAGATGTCATAATTAAAGGGTTTTTCAATAGGGACGCTCGAACTTTGACAGTGCATAGCGCCCATCTTGGTAATGCTATAGCTGTCCAATTTGGCATGAATGCATATTTAGTCGTGACATTTCACCATGGAATGCTACACGCTTCAACAATGCGTAGAAATTATTAAAATTTATTATCAAAATCAGTGCTCTATTCGCCTAACGTTCCGTGCGTTGCGTCCAATTTATGGCGTTCATGGCCGTCCTGCAGAGTCCACAATCAGTCGTTTGATAAATAAATTTGAGACAACCGGGTCGGTGATCGATGAAGTAGTTCCTGTACGTCAAAGGAACGCAAGATCGTTGGAGAATATTGTTGCCGTTAGAGACAGTGTGTGAGAAAATCCCAGACAATCCATTCCGCGTCGTGCGCAAGAACTGGGTCTTTCTGTGACATCAACATGGCGAATTTTGTGCCGAGATTTGGGTTTTCATTCATATAAAGTTCAATTAACTCAAAAGCTAAAACTCAATGACCACAGGCAGCGCCGTGTATTCGCTGATTGGGCGTTAGAAGATCTGGGAGCTGATCCTGCTTTTGCAAAAAAAATTTCACTGATGAGGCTTATTTCTGGTTAAGCGGCTCTATTAATAAACAAAATTGCCGGATTTGGTGCGATGAAAATCCGCGGGAGATTCATCAGGTCTGCCTTTACACTCCGAAAAAGTAACAGTTTGGTGTGGATTTTGGTCCGACGTTATTATCGGCCCTTATTTCTTCGAAGATGCGCAAGGAGCCGCGCTCACTGTCAATGGCGCCCGATATCGGACGACGATTACAATTTTTTTGTGGCCTAGGGTAGGTGGTATGGATCTTACAAACATGTGGTTCCAACAGGACGGTGCCACTTGCAATACAGCACGGGAAACATTAAATTTATTGAAAAACAAGTTCGAGGGCTTCGTCATCTCGCGTGGTGGCCCCCGAGATCGTGTGACTTAACACCGCTCAATTATTTTCTGTAGGCCTACGTGAAATCTCTAGTGTATGCAGATAAATCACAGCCAATTGCTGCTCTAAAGGCCAACATAACTCGCGTTCTTCGTGAAATTGAGCCCCATTTATGCGAAGACGTCCTTCAAAATTGGTCCACCCGAATACACCATCTACAGCGGAGTCGCGGTGGCCATTTGGCTAACATTATTTTCACAGATAATAGTCATTGAATATTCTTTAAACTGTAATAAAAATTGTGGTAATATCACTTATACAGATTTTTTAATTTCATTTCAATGTTCGAGCGCTCTTAATGAAAAACCCTGTATATTATAATTATTATGAAATGAAAATGGGACAGTGGATAATTAAAAACAGCTGCACAGATCGACCAATCACGTTAAGTATCGCTTACCGCGGTTGATGGTGAATGGGTGGCCATTTTTATATATTTATTTTATTTTAAAGAAGGCTTATACTTAGACTAACAATCTTTTGATATAAAGAATATAATATAAAAAAATAACTGATAACAAGCCTCCACATATAGGTACGAAAAAATAACGATTAAAAGGTGGAAAAAATATATACCTATTAACCAATACAAACAAGTAATAAAAAACAAAAAAAAAAGTTTCATACACTGGTGCAAAATAAGTCGACATTTGGTTTTAATAGGTTTCCTAGGGATCTTCCCTAGGAAACCTATTAAAACCAAATGCGCTTCTTATTGAACAAACATATACCAAGATCCTTTCGTGCCTCGGTTTGACAATCAGTAAAGGGCTTGTGGGTAAATAATTATAACTGCACGGTGTGATCGATCAGGTAAAGTTACTTACCGCGGGTGATCTATGGATACGTGACCTTTACATGCCCCCCTGGCCCCAAAAAGCACGTTAAGCCTTTTGTACTAGCTGCCATTCGTAGATATTTGACAGTAATTACGGGTAGTTAAAAAAGAAGTACAGTGCTCGAAGACTTCAGTAGAGCCTCCGAGCGAGTCGGTCTTAAAATGAACATGGACAAGAGGAAAGTCATGTCTAATGCCCATGTTGTACCGACTCCTATAAAGATTGGAGACTCTGTTCTCGAAGTTGTTGACAGTTACGTATACCTGGGACAAACTATCAAGTTAGGAAGGTTCAGCTTCGAGAAAGAGGTCAATCGTCGAATCCAACTCGGCTGGGCTGCTTTCGGGAAGCTATGTACGTAGAATCTTCTCGTCCGAAATACCGCAGCGTCTGAAGACAAAAGTCTTCGACCAGTGTGTGTTGCCAGTGATGACTTGAGAAATTGAGACGTGGTTGCTAACAATGAGCCTTATAAGAAGGCTCAAAGTCACTCAAGGGCAATGGAGAGGGCTATGCTTGGGGTTTCATTGCGCGATCGAATCAGGAATGAGGAGATCCGCAGAAGAACGAGAATAACCGACATAGCCCGAAGAATTGCAACACTAAAGTGGTAGTGGGCTGGACACATTGCCCGTAGGACCGATGCCCGATGGGGCCGACGGGTTCTCGAGTGGCGACCACGCACCGGGAGACGTAACGTGGGTAGGCCCCCGACAAGGTGGACTGACGACCTATGAAGGTCGCGGGAAACCGCTGGATGCGGGAGGCGCAGGACAAGTCGTCGTGGAAAACCTTGGGGGAGGCCTATGTCCAGCAGTGGACGTCTTTAGGCTGAAATGATGATGATGATGATGATGAAAAACGTCCCCGCTAAAAAAAATGCCCACTTGGCCCGTGACCCATCTGGTCACCATAATATCGGCTGCCGACAGAAGTTATCACCCACCAGACGAAGTCTTGCCGCAAGCGATTGGTCGTGTTCCGGCATGATGTCTGATGAAACCGATGCGCCAAATGTTGTTATGTCGGGAGTTTGGTCGTCGAGGGTCTCCAGATCAATCTCCCTCTGGAGCAGCATCGTTGGTCGTGTTATTGGGTTTAAGATTGCATCACCTCGCTCAACTGCCGTCTTCCTTCCTATTCACTAAGTTTTTTAAGTGACTAGGCTTAATAAACTAGCGCACTTTATTTTCAACGATTGCATCACTGCTTGCTAACAAGCGCAATTGCAGTCAAGCACTAGTTTATAATTATTAATTAAAAAGATCCTCCCTTTTCAATGGATAATGAGTGAAATTTACACCCTATTCCTCAGTAGCAAAGATTCTCACATTACATACATAGTTAAATTATACTTTTGAAAATGTTTACTTAAATCATTTTTTGAAGTTCACGGATATGTTTTGCATATACCAGCTGACTTCTATAATTATGTATATTAGTTTTGAAGGACACGTATTGAAATAATTTACCATTTTGAGGCTACTAAATAGCCGTCGGTTTCGCTCCCCCAACTAGTCATCAGTCACACTTCTAATGTAACTTTACCCAATAAGTCGGCCTGCCTATCTTCGTTATAAATATCGATCAAGTTCAATAAGTTTTTAGAGGATAAACGATTCTCGCTTTAAGTGACGTGAAACAGGAAATGGTGTAGACTTCAAAATCCTTTAAAGAAAACTCCATCAAAACAGATGATTTTAAATTCGAAGTACACTTGAAAAGTGTCTGGAATCGCGTTCAACAAGTACCTGTGACAAAGTTTTCAACGCCATCCCAACTTTTGATACATGAGAATCCTTTCACACTGTCTATACTCGCCTACTCAGTAATATAACAATTAATAGGTAGACTGCTCAACTTGTGTAGAAGAGTGCAAACCTAAGATGTAACTTATAAATAGTTTGGAAAAGATTTCTAAGTCGCAAGTTGCCAAGTTACTAAGATGCTCTCTCTATAGTTTAGAGTTGGAGGAGTCTGGGGAAATAAGTTAAGATTTAAGTTGTCGATGACTGGTTTTGTCTCTGATTGTACTTATTGGATCAATTTGATCATCAATATTCACAGTTTATGTGTGCACATATGCGTGTATGAATTTCGATTGCCGAGTTGCGAGTTGCTGCGATTATTACGAAAAAAAAGTTACTTTAAGAGGCGTATTACAAAAAAACATGAATGTGCATGTTTAGGTTTACTACGTTGAAAATGTATGTTTTGCATTCGTCGTATAAAATAGCAATTACGTGGTAAAAAACAGTTTGTTTTCTTTACTACAATAAGAATGAAACCGATTTTAGGTGACGTATTAAATTTTTTAGTAATAAGCTTTCCCCCGCTGCATGTTCAGGCAAAAACCTGCGGAGACATGATTACAGAGCTCTAATTTGAAGATTTTTCTGTATATCTACCACCACAAAAATTATAATTAGCTCTTAAATATCCTATACTTCAATAATAATGAAAAATATTTCAGTTGCATGTTTATTATATAAAACAAAAAATCTACAATTAGAACAAATACATTATCGGCCAAAAAGGCTTCGAAACAAGCCCCAATATCTCCAAAGAGTTATATTATTTAGGAATAAAAGTTACACAAAAATATTCATCAATATTTGCTTAAACAAGGGTATTATTTTTATTTTTTAATTCTTTACTATTAATGTTTAATTAAATAAATAAAATTACTATATATTTCGCAGCCTTGACCATCTGCGTTTAACAGCGCGCGAGCGCCTATGCCAGTTTGTTTCCCGCGCGCCTTCGTTTCGATACTATCGTCATGTGTGCCGATTGTAGATGCTGCCGCATTGCTATTGTGTGCGTGTGACGAACTAATTTTTTTATCTTCAAATTTTTCTCACTGAATGTTATTTGCTGAGTGGACTGGTATTGATTTTCCTCTAAAAGTAATAAGGATAGTCAAAGATGACATTTTTTGGCAGGAAAAGATGCTTTCTTTCTTTTTGAAAACTCGATTTTACCAAGATTTTGAATCACTCTATCTATTTACAAAAATCGCATCAAAATCAGTTGCGTATTTTTAAAAATTTAAGGATTTATAGGGATATAGGAGACGAAGCGACCTTGTTTTATACTAAATAGCGGTCGCCCGCAGCTCCGCTCGCGTGGATGTCTGTTACCGCTGCAAAACGCTTACCCAGTAAAGACACGGACGGCAAAATGATTCCCAAGTCAATTCACAGACAACGACAGTAACATCGACTACACAGTCATAATCCGCTGGCTGCATAGATTGTCTTTATGATGTTAAATAAAAATATTTAAATGTAATTAATACTAAGTTTTCACATTCGCGAATTAAATATCTTAAGATTGGTACGATGATTGATCGCAACGATAGCTCGTCTGCATCCGAAATAAAATATATTTGTAAGAATTGTGGATTTTGGCCTGATGGTGTTAAAAGGCTACCAATGAGATGATACACTTGTCCTTCAATTTTAAAAGTGGGCATAAAATTACCTACCCTAGCTCTTTTTCCGCCAAAATAATTCGTTTGAAAAAGACTATTGTATTTACGTATATTTTTAAAAAAAATTCCAGATAATGGATGGTTATTAGTTAGAAGATTTTTTATTGGTTGTGGTGCCTCCTGAAAGTTAGACAAACTGAAGCACAGCACATACCATTAGGTTCGTCCGCCCATTTCTTGGCTTCTTCTTCGATTGCGAACTCTATTTGTGGACAAATGCTGTCTCTCTGCCTAAGCTCTAAGTCGCTGCAAACGCTCGACACTCGACTCTCTTTCGAGCAACGGAGAGGTCCTTACATTTTGTTCATGAAGTCGTTGGAAACGCTCCAGCCTCCACTCTTGAGCGCGTAACTCGGAGGTTCACAGACTTTGTATGGCAAGGCGTTGCGAACGCTTGACACTTGACTCTCGTTCGCGTAAGTCAGACGTCCTTATATTTTGTTCATGAACACGCTGGAAACGCTCCAGCCTCGACTCTTGAGCGCGTAACTCAGAGGTACTCAGACTGTTCGGCAAGGCGTTGCGACCGCTCGACACTTGACTACCGTTCGCATAAGTCAGAGGTCCTTACATTTTGCTCATGAAGACGATGGAAACGCTCCAGCCTCGACTCTCGTGCACGTAACTCAAAGGTTCTCAGATTTCGTTGTGCAAGGCATTGCAAACGTTCGACACTCGACTCTTGTGTGCGTACCTGAGAGTTTCTCTGACTTTGTTCAGCAAGGCGTTGTGACCGTTCAAGTGAAGATTCTCCCATACGACGTATTCCTGCTGCCTGTGCTTGAGAACTATGTTTAGAAAGTTGAGACCTGGCTCTCTTAAGCATTTTCAAATGTTTATGAAAATGTTAATAGCGTGTAATATTCTAGATCTGAAAAGGACTGTTGGTTAGCCCTGAAAAGAACTGTTGGTTACCCCTGAAAAGAACTAATGGTTAGCCCTATAAAAACTGTTAATTAGCTATGAGAAGAACTGTTGTTTAGTTTTGAGAAGAACTTTTGCGTAGGTGTACTTTTAACAACGAAATCTAAACAAAATCGTACGAAAATTATTAGACTTCGCACACCACCGCTACGTACGGAGCCCTCTTCGTGTTTGACTTCGTGGTTCAAACACGAAGTCGGCTCCGATCTATGAGTACTCGTAGATCTAAACTTCCCGCATGCGTCGAAAGACATCGTAATATTTTAATTTCGCCATAACTTCAAAACCAAACGTCCAATTTTAATCATTCAAAGAACAAATATTATCTACATAAACTGTACCTAGTGAGGAAATAATTTATTTTGATAAGGATAAATAGCATAAGTTAAACAAGTGTAGTCCAAAAAAAAAATCAAGATATTTAAATAAAAAAATGGTTGTCGTGCCTCACTCGTCATAAATACGTATAGTATGTTGCGGACTTTTTTGTAGATATTTATAAGGTTATATCTTTTATAGTTTAGGCAGCGTACGCAAAATAAGTAACTTTTCTGGTTGATTTTTTACACCTTGTGTTCAAAAAACCCAAATACTTACGGGACCCTATTTTTTCTAAAAAAAAAAATATAGCCTATGTTACTCAGTTACAATGTAGCTTTCTAATAAAAAAGGAGTTATTAATATCGGTCCAGTACTTTTTGAGTTTATTCGTAACATACAAAAATACAAATCTTTACTCTTTATAATATTAGTGTAGATAAAAAAAGCTGTAAACATTATAAAATAGTTTCCTTCGATTGCATTGATCAGCTCTTACTGGAACCAACTATTTCGGGAAGATCGCACTAATAATAAAATTTTGTTAAACTAGGAATAATTTTTCTTTCTACAATTGTTTGTAAAATTTTTACAACTTTTTCTAAAAATTCAGGCCCTGTGTATACCGCAAACTAACAAACATTTTTGTTTGCAATATTTAGTTCGCCCTGAACTTGATAAAACCTTTCATGGTTAACATTAAAAATTACGTTATCACCATTAAATAAAGAACATTTCAATTTTTTTTTTTGACTGACTGTTGCATCTTGTTCAATTCCGCGTATAAAAATGGGAAATTTTATTTCTATAAGTCCTTCCTCACAAATTCCGTCTGGTGAAGCACCTAAGAAGCAATGGGTCTCATCAATAAAAAGACCATATTCAGCCTGAAGAATTTTATCCCTTTTCAATGAATCGTCCAAATTCATATCAGATTTTTGACATGCATTTCCGTAATCGACTTTAGCTACGGGCCCTGCGCTTAAGTTTATTTTTCGGCGAGGTATTTCGCATTTCCGATTCTGATTTATTGAAAAATCCTTGTGCTCTAAATGTTTCGGAGATTGACCTGGACTTTTCTGGTAGGCACATTTATATAGGGTAGTTTAATGTTTACCTGTGTTAAAACTAACCGCAGCGGCATGACAATGGACGGAGTGAGAATCTTTTAGGGAAATATTAATGCGTTTCTCGCATTAACGCGTTTTCTGTTCGTGGCAAAGCCGTAGAGTAGACTTCGAGAATGGTAAGCCAGCTGAGAAATATTTCAATGCAGTTTCAACAACAATGTTTTTGCTTCGAGTGTTCGGTTTGTTTCTTTTTCTCTCTCTCTCTCTCTTCAGTGCAGTAGTACAAGTCACATTCACTGTGGTCTCCAAAGATGTATTTGCCCCCTGAACTTTTATACTTAGCCGAATCAATCGTTAAGGTGTCAAAAATTTACGCGCCGACAGAGGGATAGATGTATCAGTTTCAAGAAATGAAATTTTTCCGTTGTAATTGCGGAGGAGATGGTCGGTACACTCAATTATTAGAACCAGAACGCTGGAATGAAGTCAGCTGTCTAATATATTTTTATATGTACTGGCATTACCATCAGCAATTAATACCTATATTATAAATTAATTTCCGAGTTGCAACAGAGGACTTAAATCCCTGTACCAGTACCTATTGTTCGTTCCATACTAGAAGATGATCATGAACTGACGTGATTTTTAGAGCATTTGTGAACAGCAAGTTGTTATTCCTTTTTATTTGCGCAGGCAGAAATTTCACAATACTTATTCCGGACTTCGATGTGGAGAATTTTCCCTATGTGATGTCATAGGGATAGCTGCAACACCAGACAATGCATTAAATTGATTTTATATAGGCGTTTGCTCCAGTAACAGTCTGCTTCCACTGATATCATCAGGATATCATGACTGTCACCTCGTAATCGAGCAGTAGCTATTTCCTCCTGAGCTGTGACAATAATACTTTCATTAGAGGCATTTTTACATGATCTTCACTTTATACATGACATTTACTAGAAATGAATAATGACATAACAGTTAAGTCCATCAATGCAACTACTTCATTTAAATTTGTAAGGCCTAGTCCTAAAATGATGGCTGCTGATCACGGCGCCTTCGTTGACATTTAGTTCAATTGTTTGTGTTTCGTGGTGACTACTCTTAAGCATTGTTATTAAGCAATATGCGTAATTATAAGGTAAATTATTGTAAACATTCTATTTTTTAATGTCTGGACTTGAAAAAAGACGATGATCCCTGAGTTTGTTTCGGCTATTTCTTCTCAGAGGTAGTCAGTTAGGAAATGCCGGCTTCATCTAGTTAAAAAAAAAAAAAACATGACGTGTAAAAGTGATCGGTGATCCTACTTGCTTAATAAACGATTTCATTTCATTTCATTTCATTACTCAATTTGAGTTTAAAATGGCACATATTACATTAAAAGAAGAATTTTGACAGAAATCCTATTTTATTTTCTTTTATTAGTGTAAGATTCTTCAGTGTGCGGACGACAACAGGTTAAACTACCCGAAACTGTCAAATATTCGCAATCAATCAAGCTTTAGTCCTATAGAGATAAAGTTGAAAATCTAATAAGGAAATCTGACAGATTGTGTTAGCTTGATGTGCTGTCGACTGTAGATCCAAAGGGATTGTAATGGTTCGCAATTTCAACCAACTCCTCAAAAAATGTTAAAAAGCAATGATTCTCCTTCCATTAACTTTTTTAGACTCATTAAGTGGATTCTGTAAAGAAAGTATTGAATTGTCAATTAGTTTGATTATTCCTACCAAAATATTCAAGTGTATTGCTACTTACCTCTGCAGAAGAACTTATGTAATATAATAAAATACTTTGAAACTTATACATATAATTATGTCCCAGTCAGCGACGGCCGATAGGTAGGGTCGTAGCATCTTGGTGTGGTAAGCGTCCATTTCGTAGGTGGATTTTTGAATTAAAGCACGAAGTGTAAGTATACCCTCCAATCTTGATAATAACAATTTAAATAGGCAAACTGATAGTTTCGGCTCGGAGGTGTGTCCTGGTACGCGCTTCAATCCGAAGTGTCCGTTCGACAGTCCCCACTTTCCAAAACGACTCTATCCGTGTGCCGCCATCATAAAATAACGTAACAACGTTTGCCTCACTACTATGTAAATCAAATGAGCATCTTTAATTGAAATTATTTCGACGATCCACGACTTACAGGTAAGGGACTC
The DNA here is from genome assembly GCA_037179545.1 of Sesamia inferens. Taxonomy (NCBI): domain Eukaryota; kingdom Metazoa; phylum Arthropoda; class Insecta; order Lepidoptera; family Noctuidae; genus Sesamia; species Sesamia inferens. Next base: position 26,085,475 of record CM073933.1, on the reverse strand, counting down.
AAGTGCATTGCCACTTTTGAACGTTATTGCAATAACAATAAGTGTCAAAAATGGAACTCTACTTTTGGCCCTTACTGTAAATAATCTTTGAATCATATATTATAATAAAATATTTTGAATCTTTGACTTATTTTCCTGTTCATTTCAAATTATACTTACCTACGTGACATATTCATGTTATTAATTGGTACAAAAAAGAAATAAGGCGGGATAATTAAAACGGCTCAAGATTTAAAATGTAAGCTGTATATTATGATCTAGAAGTGTAATAATATATCTATAGAAATTGACAATAAAATGTTGAAATTATAACTTCACGTGAACTAAGTCGCGGGCGGCCGCTAGTTGATAAATAATTTGGTTTTGATCCACGTTTCTATACTCAAGAAATATCGATGGTTATTTTCAGGCGTTATCTCCTCTGTAGTAGTTTGGTCAGGTGTAGTCATCTCTGGAGTAGTTGGTTCAGACGTCGTTACCTCTGTCGCAGTTGGCTTAGTCGTAATTAGCTCCGGAGTGGTTGGATCAGGTGTTGTCTTCCTCGGTGTGGTTGGATCAGAAGCTATATCTTCTGGTATGGTTGGATCAAGCGTTGTATCCCTTGACGTAGTTGGGTCTTGGGTTGTATCCTCTGACGTGTTTGGATCGAGTGTTATATCTCCAGACGTAGTTGGGTCAAGTGTAGTATGCCCCTGCGTTGCTGGGTCTTGTGTTGTATCCTGCGGCATGATTGGATCAAGCGTTGTATCCCTTGGTGTGGTTGGGTCAAGCGTCGTATCCCCTGGCGTGTTTGGGTCGAGTGTTGTGTCTTCCGACGTGGTTGGGTCTAGCGTTGTATCCTCTGGCGTACTTGGGTCAACTTCTGTATCTCCAGACGTGGTTGGGTCTAGCGTTGTATCTCCTGGCGTGTTTGGATCGAGTGTTGTGTCTCCAGATGTCGTTGGGTCTAGCGTTGTATCCTCCAGCGTGCTTGGGTCAAGTGTTGTATCCCCTGGTGTGTTTGGGTCAAGCGTTGTATCACCTGTCGTGTTTGGATCAAGTGTTGTGTCTTCAGACGTGGTTGGGTCTAGCGTTGTATCCTCTGGCGTGCTTGGATCAAGTGTTGTACCCCCCGGTGTGTTTGGGTTTAGCGTTGTATCCTCTGACGTTGTTGGGTCAAACGTTGTATCCTCTGGCGTGCTTGGGTCAAGTGTAGTATCACCTGGCGTAGTTGATTCAAGCGTAGAATCTCCTGGCGTGTTTGGATCGAGTGTTGTGTCTTCCGACGTGGTTGGGTCTAGCGTTGTATCCTCTGGCGTACTTGGGTCAACTGCTGTATCTCCAGACGTGGTTGGGTCTAGCGTTGTATCTCCTGACGTGGTTGGGTCTAGTGTTGTATCCCCTGGCGTGTTTGGATCGAGTGTTGTGTCTCCAGATGTCGTTGGGTCTAGCGTTGTATCCCCTGGCGTGGTTGGGTCGAGTGTTGTATCCTCTCCCGGCGTGGTTGGGAGAGTATCATCATATAGTTGACATTCACTTTCATCCATGCTTGGCGGTATATAACGGAATGAGTCGACTAAAACAATAGAATTTGGAGACGCTCTGCCCAAGAAGGTTAACTGAAACAAATAAAATGAGAATTTTGTAAGTTTTGTAACCTAAACCAATGTTCAAGGAGATTTGGATGCAAAATAGGCAACAGACAGATATAGAACGAAAAGTCCTCTCCATTCATCATGCGATAACCTCCCGCTCTGGCTGGCATTTAGCAACGGCTTATATTTCCTTTACATAATTTAAAGAAAAAAGAAAAAAATTAAATTTAAAAACTAAAAGTATTTTGATATTTCACTCAATTGTTTGTCGTAGAGGTTTCAAATGCGTGCATTGAAGATTTGATTAAAGAAATATAATGCCATTTTTAATTTTGTTAAATTAAATTAAAATTTTATTTTAATAGAATTTAAAAAATAAATCCGGTCCGAAAGAGAGGCTATGGTAGAGCGTACGAATATTGGTCTACAGGCAGTCTCCGAATGGGGCAAAGCCAATCTTCAGTGCCACCAAAATACAGGCGTGTCTTTTCACCGCCAAAAGGAGCCCATACACCTTGCCTCCTACTTTTCGGAATGTATCCTTAGAGTACACCGACCGCCTGTAGCTTTTGGAAGTTGAGACTTCTACGAACCTAAACTTTGGGAGGTTCATTGGGTCCAAGGCCAAGGTGGCTGCCAGGAAAGTTGGCTTCATCGCAAAGTTCCGGCGATACTTCACACCTAGGCAGCTTCTAATGTTGTACCGGAGTGCATTGTTAAGGAATCTCCATAGTCCGAGAGCTGGCACGAATTTTTGGGTAGGTATTTGAGGCAAGCTGAAAACTTGTCCTATACCTCTCCTATTATACCCCAACAGGGAACTGCAGACCTGGCTGGTGAGTAGCGGGGCTAAATTAACCCCTAAATTTTTGAAAATATTATTTTTTTATTTTGAAAAATATATTTGAGGCAATATGCAATTTTTGTATGTTGTAGTTTAATGTATAAAGAATAAAAAATAAAATAAGCCAGACGATTTGGTCGGGATTTTATAATTGCCAGACGCGTGCAAAAATATTTTGCAAAAAAATATAAAAAATATATTTGAGGCAACTTGAAATTTTAATAGAACATTATTTATAACTAAAAAATAAGATCCTCAAAAAGACAGGTCATTTCTGTGGGACTTTCTACCTGCCAGGTGATCCAACAACGTCGCTGACGACGTCTTTCGTCGACTTTCGACGCTGTTGTTCATGAAGAAAATAAAGAAAATGATATTGGAAATGTTACTGAAGGTGCGTATAAATAGTTTTTCTTTAATAACTGCTGCATTCAAAATTCAAATTTCTGTGATTAATTTAAAAAATCGATATATATTACTTTTCGCAGATGATGCAGAGGTAGCCGAATCTGATGCAGATGAATCGGAAGAAGATTCTGATAGCTCTGATGAAGGAGCATCCTCAGATGATGAATAAAAATTTATTTGTGACGTGCATTAAATTTATATTTTTGTACTCATAATTCTGCAGTTGTATAATTATTATATCTCAATAAATCTGATTTTGTGATTTTGTATTTTTGAAATCGTTACTTTTTTATTTAATACGTTAGCCATTATTAATTTCATCATGAAAAAAATATTCAATTTCTCTATAAATTTTAAATTTGAATACTATCTCAAAAAAAAAGTAATTTTTTTAATTTTAGATATCGTGGCGAAAATATGAATCCTATTAAAAAATGATTGAAACAAAAGTTTTTGGAAAATTAATTTTCTAAAGAAAATGTTTTTTATGATTTGTTGAAAAAACCATTACATTTAGATTTATATTTAAATTGACTAGATAACAAATTTTATATGATAAAAAAATATAACAAAATAAATATATCCATTTAACACGCACAAATCAACACAATCATTTTTATATGAACCGTTTTTAGTAGAAATTCACAATTTTTTTTATTTTTTACTCCGAAATTTTGAATTGGAACCTCGTGGCTATTGTAAGTCACGTGACCTCGCCAGAGCCAATAATAACGCGGCAAGCAAGAACGCAGACAGCTGCCGATAAACTCTCTCTCTCTCACTCTACAGCTTGTCTATAGCGCTACGCACTCGTACCTATACATAATTTGTTGGATCACCTGGCAGGTAGAAAGTCCCACAGAAATGACCTGTCTTTTTGAGGATCTTATTTTTTAGTTATAAATAATGTTCTATTAAAATTTTAAGTTGCCTCAAATATATTTTTTATATTTTTTTGCAAAATATTTTTGCACGCGTCTGGCAATTATAAAATCCCGACCAAATCGTCTGGCTTATTTTATTTTTTATTCTTTATACATTAAACTACAACATATAAAAATTGCATATTGCCTCAAATATATTTTTCGAAATAAAAAAATAATATTTTCAAAAATTTAGGGGTTCATTTAGCCCCGCTACTCACCAGCCAGGTCTGCAGTTCCCTGTTGGGGTATAATAGAAGAGGTATAGGACAAGTTTTCAGCTTGCCTCAAATACCTACCCAAAAATTCGTGCCAGCTCTCCTACTACATGTAGTATCTACTTTCATTTAGAAGTTGACATTTTAAAAACACCCTTAAAGAAAAAAATCATGAAACTCAGCAAGATCATACAGCACATAACGCACTCAAAATGTTGTGTACCAGGTAACTCAGAAAGTATTGCGTCAATAAGTTTTTATGCGTGAGAAACGGGCCAGTCAAAATTTATTTATAAAATATTGTAGAGGAATGAGGAACAGGGAGTAAAGTTCACTCATCCTCCATAGAAAAGGGAGGATCCTCCGACCAGACTAGTTGTCTGGCGGGTCACTTTGCCCATCGGTTTATGTGGTGAACTTGTATGCCTGCTAGTTGCACAGACAACTCTGATTGCGAGATGCAGGATTCGCGTGACGTCAGTATGACGCGTTGTTCGCATGTTGCGTTGTAGGCACCGCTACATTATTCCCCTCCGTGAGGGTTTTTGATTTTTCATCGAGATCGGACCAGGATCGGGTCGAAATCAGTATGGTTCGTCGATCGGACTGGGATCGGTTCGGGGTCGGGTCGGCATCGGTACGGGATCGGTTCTGGATCGGGTCGGAATTGGTTTGGGATCGGACTGAGATCGGTTCGGGGTCAGACTGAGACCGGGTCGGGATCGGTTCGGGATCGGATCGGTTCGGGATCGTCGGGATCAATTAGGGATCGGTTCGGTTCGTGGTGATCAATTAGGGATCGCGTCGAGATCAATTAGGGATCGTTTCGGGTCATGGTGATCAATTAGGGATCATGTTGGGATCAATTAGGGATCACGTCGGTGTCACCAGTGTAGAGGAATGAGGAACAGGGAGTAAAGTTCACTCATCCTCCATAGAAAAGGGAGGATCCTCCGACCAGACTGGTGTTATGTCTGGCGGGCCACTTTGCCCATCGGTTTATGTGGTGAACTTGTATGCCTGCTAGTTGCACAGACAACTCTGATTGCGAGATGCAGGATTCGCGTGACGTCAGTATGACGCGTTGTTCGCATGTTGCGTTGTAGGCACCGCTACAATATGATAGTCCATACTTATATTATAAATGCGAAAGTATCTCTGTCTGTCTGTCTGTCCGCCTTTCACGCCAAAACCACTGGACCGATTGTAATGAAATTTGGTACACAGATAGTCTAGAGCCTGAGAAAGGACATAGGCTATATAACATCCCGCTATGATCAATAGGAGTAGAGCAGTACCAAAAAAAAATTGCTAAAACGGGAGCAAACGCGGACTTACATATTACTCCCATTAATTTAACAGGCGCTTATTTTATATCAACTAAGCTTTTTTATTTTTTTTTCAGAATGAACATTTCCACGGAAACGGAAACTACCGCGCGTTGTAAACTGATGTCCTCCCGTACGGAGTGGCAGGCAACGGTTAGTAATATAATAAATAACTAATAATAGGTACGTTCCAAATTCAAAAATTGCCTCCGCATTTTTTGCGAGCTAATTAAAATGATCGTGTCTCTTTGAAAAACAGATTTGCATCGATACCATTTTCGCGCGAATTCAAATGTCGCCCGAAACCAGATGAATCGTACGATAGACTTCATTCACGGATGAAGGCCCTTCTAAGGCAATCGTGCATTGGTAGTGTAATGAATTTAAGCACAGTAGACTAACTTTCAGGGATGACAAATTTGAAGCAGGCTTGTTTCGGCGTGTTTACGATATCGTTGCAGGAGATGAATCTTGCATTTTTATTATTAACACGATCCAGAAAAGAATCGGCAGTCGACGTTTTGTGTGTTTCAAAACGAATCAACCCCTACCAAAGTGAAGCTATCTAGATGCGGGGGTAACATTTTGATCGCGGGCTTTTTCAGTTTCACTAGATACTTGGTTTCAGTTCCTTTACGAAACCAAAGAAGCATTAACTCTGAATGGTATACTACCAAATGCTTGACAGAAGCTTTCTCTGTTATGAGCAATAACCGACCAAACACAGAGCCACGCGGGTTAATGCTTCCCCACGACATTGCGCCCGCCCACACCGCAATCAAAACGAGGGATTTCCTGGAGAGTACACCGGTCAAACGCCTGGGTCACCCTCCTTGATTTAAGAGATCCTTGTGAGAGTTGATCCCTGTCGAATCAACAGTTTTTCAAGAAGTAAGTCACCTTGTCAACATTGGCTCCGTTTGTAATATTTTTTTTAAATAGTAAACCTGCTTCTTAATACATGAGCCACCAAAACGTGTTCATAAAATATCCTACATAACTAGTACGAGTGTTATCTCAGAACTAAATGTGACATAAGTGAAATTATAACATCAATAAACTAACAGTGCATAGAAGCTTCTTTTAGAAGAAGTTTTTTTAACCGTTGAGGTTAAAAAAACTTAAATAATATGTAGTTTAATTATTGTCAACAGTATCACACGAAATTTATTCCAGTGTTAATAAACCATAATATTATGTGAAAAGTGAACTTAACAAAAAAAATAAAAACTTAACTTGATGTTGTGCGGGTTGCAGTAAAATGTTTAAAAATTTATTGTAACGGCAACATATCGCGTTGACCGAGTAGATTATGTACTTTGGGACCACCAATTTCAAAAGTAATCCGATAGTCGAATTGGTCGAGTAGTATTGGCAACAGGTTTAAAGTTGCTACGAACAGTGCATCAGGGTGCCGATGCAGCGCATTGTCAGCAGCCACACTGAGGTGGTGAAATAGTCGAGTCGTCTCCTGGTCGCCGTTGTGCGATCGGTAGATACAGGTGTAGACAATTTTGTCCACACCAGTGTCAACCAACAGCCATAAGGACGAAAAATGAGGGTCTTCGAGGTGACGGAGACGCCGGCAACAGATGTCGATGCGAACATACCCACAGACCCCGGAACACTGCAGGAAATGATGCTCCAAAGAGTATCCCGGGTATCTGAGGTATGACGCATCAGATGGACATCTGATCTGGATCTCCGTCAAGAAATGTAGGTGGGGCTTTTCAGTTTCAAGGTGGTGATGGACTGCATCGATATTGGAGTGCAAACCTCGAATGTTTGAGAGGTGCACTTTAAACGAGAGGTCGTGCGCCCGCTGTGCACACCTACTTTTCCTTTTGAGACTTTTCATTTTATTTTATTGAGTGAATAGAAAGGAAGACGGTAGTTGAGCGAGGTGATGCGATGTTAAACCCAACAACATGACCAACAATGCCGCGCCAGAGGGAGATTGATCTGGAGACTGAGAGGACGACCGAACCTCCCCAAGGATCGCCATCGGGTCCTCTCGTCCAGTCGTCAACCGGCACAATGGAGCCACCCCGGGAATTTTCGCAGTTGGCGGGGCAGCCTTTTATATCTGGCTGGCACATTACTTGGGCTCCTACTACCTGCGGTCGGCCAACGGAGCACCGTGCTTCGGATCCGGCTACCCTCCAGGACCAAACTCCCGACACAAAAACATTTGGCGCATCGTACCCGGCACACATCGCAAATCAACTGCTCAGACCCGTCCTCCGTACGGCTTCACCAGACACCGTGCCGGAACACGACAAATCGCTTGGCGGCATGACTTTGTCTGGTGAGTGATAACTTACGCCGGCGGCCGATGTTGAGGCCTACCACCGAGAGAAGGCGTATACAAAAACATAAGAATAAATGTAAAGCTACTTAGAATGCAATATACTCAACAACAAATAATAATAATTTGTATAAAAATGACATTAATGAAATAAATTGTAATAACGTAACAATTATATGTTACGTTATTACAATTTATTTCATTCATCATCTATCTGACATCTGCAATATCTCATCTAATCACTATTTTATTAATTTGACATCGCACCAACCATTTAATTCTAATTATATTAAGCTCAATCATTAAAACATTAATATTAAAACTATTCTCCTTAATCCTGTGTATGTATGAAGTGTACAAGATTATAATGTCTCTAAATAATATTAAAACTAACGGATATGACGGCATAACCACACAAGTTTTGAAAAATTGTGCTAGTTAAATATATCATCAACTAGCACATCTTATTAACCTATCTTTTTTAGAAGATGTATTTCCGGATTAGCTCAAATTGTCTATCGTAAAACCGCTATTTAAAAAGAGAAAAAAATAGACCCGAATAACTACCAGCCTATCACAATAGTACCTATCATTTCAATTTTTACTGAGAAGGCAATGCAAATAAGGTTTAGTATTTTTTTTAAGTAAACATGACATATTATGCAAAGAGCAGTGTGGTTTCCTTAAAGGTTTTTCAACTGCTCTTGCCATCTTCAAGTTTATTAAAGTTGTAACGGAAAATATTACCAATGGCAATCCAGCTGTGTCGTTATTTTTGGATATGTATAAGGCCTTTGATTTTGTTAACCACTCGAAGTTATTAAACAAGTTAAGACTTCTACGGCAGTAGGGGCAAAGCCTATGAATTGGTGTCTAGTTATTTAAAAAATAGGAAGCAATATGCAGAGATATCCAAAGTTATAAAAAAACGTTATAAATTATATTCTAAAGAGAGTTTTAAATCAGTAGCAATAATAAATAAGTGTTGTGTGCCTCAGGGTAGCATTCCTGGTCCTTTGCTTTTCTTACTTTACATTAATGATCTTCCTGAGGTTACTCTACAAAAATGTATTTTTTGCAGATGACACCACAATTATTATAAAATGTGAGGATAACATTAATTACAAATCTGTTGCCGAAGAAAGCCTGTCAGCTATAACTAGTTGGATGGCAAATAACGACTTACATATATGGTAAGCAAAACCAAATTAATAGAATTTAACTCGTTTAATAGGGTATTTGACTAAAAAAACTAATTAGTCAAAAAGTAATAGACACGTATTTTTTACGAAAAATTGTCGCCTGTTCTGTCGCCTTCGCTGTTAAGAAAATTAGACAGATAACTGATGTGGATACAGCCAGAATTGTTTTTTTTAGGTATTTTCATAGTCTTATGACTTGTGGGATTCTTCTCTGGGGATCTTGTGCGGAAACCAATACCATCTTTGTTTTACAGAAAAGCGCTGTTCGAGCCACTTATAACCATGGTTCTAGAGATTCTTTTAGAGAAAAATTCAAAGAGGTGAACATTCTGACTGTAGCTTCACAATATATATTTGGAAATCTTATATATGTATGTACAGGACGTATATGTGACAAAATATATCGAATTTTAATAAAATAAAACCCAATCTTGCTGTACATCACACTCGTCTCCTCAAAGTTGACAACTTGTTCATGAGTCAAAGTTTTACAACAAGCTTCCCATGGACATTCGAAACTTACCCATTAAACGATTTAAAAGCAATATAGACCAAATTTTGCAAAAATAGTTATTATAAAATCACAGATTATTTAGAAGACAATAAAGCTTGGGATTGAGCTGCTCGCTCTGCTAAGCAATGTTATTACGCAATATGTGTAATTATGCTACGTCACGTAAATTATTGTCAACATTTAAATTATTTATGTCTGGACTTGATAAAAGACGACGGTCCCTGAGTTTGTTCCGGCTTTTCTTTTCAGAGGTAGTCAGTTAGGAAATGCCGGCTCCATCTAGTTTAAAAAAATTAGACGCATAAAAGTGATCAGTGATCCTACTTGCATAATAAACGATTTCATTTCATTTCATTTTCTTGCATCTCTGACCTAGCAGCGTGTGACTTCTTCTTATTCGCAAAAATAAAAAAAATGCTCAAAGGGATACAATTTTGACACAATTTTCGTCGCAGGATGATGCGCTGTCAGCGTTCGAGCAAGCTGTAAACGAGGTATCCGCGGCGAACTGGAAAAAGTGTTTCAAAAACTGGTTCAAGCGCGTGAAACTTTGCATAGAGGCTGGTGGAGAGTATTTTGAAAAGATGTAATAAAAATAATGTACCCATAAAACATTGTTTTTTACTATCGCAAAACTTTTTGAGTGTCCCACGTATATGAGTGTATACGATGTACACTGATTCTAGGATGCACTGAGTCTTTCTAAACCGTTTATGTTGATTTAACGGAAAATTCATCAAATTTCTGCAAGGCTAAAGTGCGACCAAGTAAGAGCAAGGCAATTTTGGTTTACTAACAATATTTATTTGATGATGTTTATACTAAAGACTAAGTATTTTCAATTAATAAGCAATTTTGAAAAAGGTGATTAGAGAATTTGAAACGAGGCGACAGTCTCGCACAAGTCTCTAATTTTTTTTAAATAAAGGCTTTATTATAATCTCTGTGCGTTCGCCACTGCTACGCCACGGAGGCTATCATCATTGCATCTCAGTTATTAATAATAAAATGATAACTTCAAAGTTATTAGCCACTATTAACACAACAATATAAAAACTTACATAGCCGTCGTACTTTTCTAAGCCATGTAAGGTCATCGTCAGAGTGTGCCATCCTGACACATAGTTTGGATTCCAGGACGTATGCACTTCCATTCCTGTTACCATGTCAACACCACTGATATCTAACATCATGGCTAGTACAGTGAGTTGGTCAGCTGCTTCCGTTGTATTCATATAACTGTTCACTTCTATCTTTCCACCCTGGTTCATAGTAAAATTGAATGATGACACGCAACTTATTTCTTGTAGAGGTGAAATAAATGAGGTACTGCGCTCATGTTGACCACTCAAGTCCAAATCGCTGTATTTGCCAAGAACCCAAGATGGCGAGGAAAAGCAACCGTTTACCCAATCAGTTGTCAACGATTCATTGAAAGTCTCCTCAAATGTGTACCTCACACAAACATCACTAATCACCAATGGCACCAATACGAGTACTAATAACATTAATACTTTACGAATCATTTCGTTTAGCATTTGCCAACAAGTCACTGCTTAATAAACATTTATCCTATAAACTGTTACTTTTATAATTTAATCGAAGACTTATCTTCATTATTCATAATGTTATAAATACGGTCAAGATAGTATCTGCAACTGAATAAAATAAAGTATGTTTTAGGTAATAATGTAAAATCCCGGAACTTGATGATTAAGCAGATTGAATCATGATGTCACAGCTAGTTTAGCGGTAAAGCTAATTCAAATGTGTGACTTAGGTCTGTATTCCAGAAGGAAACTCAAGCTTTGATCTCTGTTTAAGCATTACTTAAAACTAGTTTCAACCAATCAAATAGCTTGTAACGAGACTTAAGTAGAGCTTGAGTTTTGAGTGACGTTCTGTAATACGCACCTAAGTGTAAGAGTTGTAACTTGAATTTAAGTAAAAAGTTAATTAGACAGCTACACAGTTAATTTGATTATCAATCAAGGTTCCTGACTGCACATATCGCCTCTTTAAAAGAATAACGTGTTATCTTTAAAATCATAACTTTGCAGACATGAAAGTGTTGATAAATTCTAAAATATTGATAAAAAGGCCGCGTTTTTGTAGAAAATTAATTTGACACTGGCAGGTACCTAATTACATAATACACTATCAGTAATAATATGTTTCATTTTGACAGTTCTATAACATTCATTGCGTTATATATGTTGTTGAGCAGACGCATTGTCGAACACAGGGAGCAATGGATTAGCAAAATGCTTCGAAATTATTCCAACTGATAGTACTAGTGTGTTACGCAATTAGGGTGCTGGTTTAGAAAATCAAATAACAAAAGAAATATTTTTGGTGATAAGTCATGTGGTTCTTGTAAAAAGGCGATATTAAAACAAAAATGATGTTTGGCTATACTGACAGAAAGACTCCTGTAATACTTAGCTTTTTTCTTGGATTTATCGAGGGCCTTCGACCTGGTCAATTATGACCTGCTCTGGCATAAGCTCACTCACGACACTATTGTTCCGGCTGATGTTATATCACTGTTCAGTTTTTGGTATAGCAGTCAAAAGAATACGGTAAGGTGGACAGGCTCCTATTCTGAGATGTATGGGTTGGACTGTGGGGTAAGATAGGGAGATTTGAGCTCCCCCAGTCTTTTTAATCTCTACATAAATATTATAAATGCGAAATAATCATTTTTATAATAGTTCAATAGTGTTAGTCACTCACAGAAATAAATTAATATTTGATTAAAGAGAATACATTTTGTTTTGCAATAAATTGGGTTTTAAATATCACAATAAGCCAAGTTTCAAAGGTGACAATATGTTTTTTAATTAAGATATTATGTCATCAATAAGATTCATAAAATCAAATGTAATTTTTTATTCAAATTAGACTGATAATCAACACTTTTTGAACATTAGAATTACAAGAGACAGTCCTCCAAAACGCCTGCCCTTCACCACTTTCTAATGCTTTCGCTGAGGAGAAATAGGGGAACCCTCGAAACGTACTAGAAACTCAATAGCAATATCTAAATAAAGCAATATCTTCGGTTAAAAAAATCCTGATTGTATACAATACTAGAAATCAATAGTAAGTTAATTTTGGTGCTCTGATTATTACAGTTACAATATACACACATTTTGGATATAATTGGTTTGTGCTTCATTTCTGAGACAGTTAAAAATTCTTGTATTAAAGTGGGGATGTACACTGCCCAGTTTTACTAAAGATAACAGTGGCTGGAATACTCTGGATGAATTCAGAAGGCGGACAAGGTGTTCTGGCGCAGCCTGGCAGATCATATTCCCAGCAGTGTACTGCGACTACATTAATTGATTGAAACGGTCATAAGCCGCAGACGAAAGCTATTGGTATTGATAAAAAAACGTGTAATTTCATTTCCCGGAGTTGAGGTCGTTTGTCTTTTGAATGACAAAGTATTCATTTCAAATATATATCTGATTAACATTTAAAACTTATGTTAATAATTAATTGATAAATATGATTAGTTTAGCAAAATATTAGATAAATATCGCTTGTTTAGTTTATCTAATCTCCTTCACTGAATCAAACTTTTATAATGTTCATCTAAAGTAAAAATCTAATAAGGACATCAATATGCTATTGCAATTGTCGGAGATAACTATCAAAGTAATTCTACTAAAAATGTGTATTAATTACTTTACTTTTATCATTGTTATTTTATTCCATCTGTCAATATACGGTACATCCTAACTGTGATTCTGGTTTTCATTACATGAGGTGGTGCGCCCACGATTTGTCGCGCATAAGTTTTGATTCCGCGGGAATATTGGGATGAAAATTGTCCTTTATATATAAAGCTTATCCAAACTCCGGGTATGTATTATAAAGAATTAATCATAGTAATGAAAGTAACCTAGTTAGATGCGGATTGTCCTGAGGCTGTGTATTACCGCTCTACTCTTCATACACCTTTTTTTTTGTTTTTAATGTGGATGAGAAATCATCATGTGACTTCTCCCACTCTGGGCGGAGCGGAAAACTTTTACAGACTAAAACCCACCCATGTTCCTTCACGCAAGCCCGCGCCTACTGTGGCCGTGAGTTTGATGGTCTCTCCCGACCAGGGCGTCTCCTGCGGCGGTTAGAGGTGTGAGGGCGCTGAAATTCTCGCTCCCTCACGCGCTCCGCCTCCTCCTTTACCAGCATCGCTGCTTCGCAGAAGAAGCTGACGGTCTGCCATGTACTCTCGCTCCGGACCATGACCTGGACCAGTGCCAGACGCGAGAGATCGTCGCCGATCGCCCCCATGAGGACACAGCGGTGCTCAGCCCAAGCCGGACATACCTCTACTGTGTCCTGACTTATACGTAACAGGAACCTCCCGAAACAGCCATGACCGGTGAGGACCTGTATCAGGCAGGGCCAGGCAGGTAAGGGCGCCATAAAGAGGAGACTCGCTGCCGCTATTGTAGTGTGACCAGCACTAGGTTGTGACGATCGCAGTCTCCATTGCGCCATGAAATCCCACCGGAGCTCTGTCTGCTGTACCACAATTTTACGCTGCAGTGGAGGGATGCCCCGACATTTTGCCACCTCTCGCCACTCCCACATGTGGGCGAGGACTTTGGTCTCCATATCTTATGGCAGCAATCTGGCGAGGAGGCTCGCCGCCTCAGCAGAGACCGTGCGGTATTCCCGGACTAGCGGAACGGCCATGACTGTCAGGGACGATATCAGATGCCAGGCTGGTCGCAGCCTCAGGGACCGCGCCTACGCCGGTGCCCTTTAAAGGGTCATGAACCACACGACCCTCGCGTAGGCCCTCTGGCAGGTGGCGTTAGGTCTCCCTAGATTGAGGAGGAGCCACCTCAGCGCAGCCCCGGCCCGCTTCAGTGTGGGAGGCAAACGTCGGAAGTACTCCTTAAAGTTCCACCGGCTGTCGAGGACGAACCCAGGTACTTCAACGTTGACCAAACGCCGATGTAAACCCCTCCTTCCATTATGTGGAAGCTCGGCTATGGCACGTCCCAATAACCATGAAATCACATGGCCTCGGATTTATGCAGGGCCACCTCGAGCCTCGAGTCCCTATATCCGCAACTTCTCGACGATTGTTGCAAACCCGAGCGTCACTGCATCAGCCGTCACGTGGACCATCTCCCTTGCGCCAAGACCAGCGTGTCGTCAGCGAAACAAAATACGCTGACATCGATAGAGAGGCGTGCTCGATGTTCCAAGAAGCGGGCCCAGGACCGACCCCTGTGGAACAGCGCACGACATATTCTGCCGGTTACATACTCCTTGGTAACTGGGGTATATAACGGCCCTGTCCGTCAAATAAGTCTCGACCATTCGACACAGATAGGTCGGCATCCCGTGAACCCAAAATGCCTCCCTGATGCAAGTCCCGGGTAGGGTGTTGAAGGCATTGGCGATGTCTAGAGACACCGTCAAGACATTCCCACCCCAGGCGCATGGTAGCTTAGCACTTAGCACCGTAGAGCGTTCCCTACGGAAGCCAAACTGGCCCTCTGTCAAATCTGGTCCCACCCGCTCGAGTCGAACGACTCAGTGACTCCTTCATAGAGCTTGCCCACCTCGTCGAGCAGCACGAAAAACCTTTTTAAAATTCGTTTACCCTTAGGTAATTACTTAAGCCAATAGATTATAAATTTAGAACTACAATAGTAAACTGTAGCCTAACTACATTATTTCAGTTTCCTTCCTTTTAGAATTCCATCCGAAGGTTGTCTGGAAAAGATCGCTCTCAGCGATAAGACCGCCCATTGTGTCACGCTTTATAAAATCTTTTTATTTATGTTTTGTAATCTATGTGGTGTACATACTAAAGAGTATTCTATTATATTCTATTCTATTCTAAATACATTACTGAAAACTGTATTTGAACGCACTATTACTACTAGCGAAAATAAAAATTGAATATATTATACTTATATAGGGCAGAAGTAAAATGGTTACAATATTAAGTTACACGTTGCTGAACTAATTATAACCATTTGTTTTCTAAGAACGGTTCTATTATTAGCATAAACTGTTATTATGGTAATACACTTCCAAGAAACTTTATTGTGATTGTTATTGTATGAACTGTGAAACCTTAGCCTTTTTATAAGTGTACTAAATATAATTATTATTTTCACTAAATATGTAAGTTTAGCAGCGGTGGCCTAGTGATATCCGCCACACAGTGGGAACGATAAAGGCCGACTATATTATATTGTGCTATGTGTATGAAACAATAACACGGCCTTTTGTAGCAATGCACTGTTCATTTTAGTTCCTGAGACGATCGAGCGGGGGCGCTTTGAATCGGCACGAAAATAACTGTCACTTCTTATAGCATTTAGTCAAGCGTATTTCCACATCATCATCTCAGCGTTAATCCCAGTCGCATCCGAATAGTCCGAGAGCTGGCACGAATTTTTGGGTAGGTATTTGAGGCAAGCTGAAAACTTGTCCTATACCTCTCCTATTATACCCCAACAGGGAACTGCAGACCTGGCTGGTGAGTAGCGGGGCTAAATTAACCCCTAAATTTTTGAAAATATTATTTTTTTATTTTGAAAAATATATTTGAGGCAATATGCAATTTTTGTATGTTGTAGTTTAATGTATAAAGAATAAAAAATAAAATAAGCCAGACGATTTGGTCGGGATTTTATAATTGCCAGACGCGTGCAAAAATATTTTGCAAAAAAATATAAAAAATATATTTGAGGCAACTTGAAATTTTAATAGAACATTATTTATAACTAAAAAATAAGATCCTCAAAAAGACAGGTCATTTCTGTGGGACTTTCTACCTGCCAGGTGATCCAACAACGTCGCTGACGACGTCTTTCGTCGACTTTCGACGCTGTTGTTCATGAAGAAAATAAAGAAAATGATATTGGAAATGTTACTGAAGGTGCGTATAAATAGTTTTTCTTTAATAACTGCTGCATTCAAAATTCAAATTTCTGTGA
This sequence comes from Sesamia inferens, assembly GCA_037179545.1. Classification (NCBI taxonomy): domain Eukaryota; kingdom Metazoa; phylum Arthropoda; class Insecta; order Lepidoptera; family Noctuidae; genus Sesamia; species Sesamia inferens. The sequence goes on along the minus strand of CM073933.1, from coordinate 26,069,170 downwards.
TTAATTTAAAAAATCGATATATATTACTTTTCGCAGATGATGCAGAGGTAGCCGAATCTGATGCAGATGAATCGGAAGAAGATTCTGATAGCTCTGATGAAGGAGCATCCTCAGATGATGAATAAAAATTTATTTGTGACGTGCATTAAATTTATATTTTTGTACTCATAATTCTGCAGTTGTATAATTATTATATCTCAATAAATCTGATTTTGTGATTTTGTATTTTTGAAATCGTTACTTTTTTATTTAATACGTTAGCCATTATTAATTTCATCATGAAAAAAATATTCAATTTCTCTATAAATTTTAAATTTGAATACTATCTCAAAAAAAAAGTAATTTTTTTAATTTTAGATATCGTGGCGAAAATATGAATCCTATTAAAAAATGATTGAAACAAAAGTTTTTGGAAAATTAATTTTCTAAAGAAAATGTTTTTTATGATTTGTTGAAAAAACCATTACATTTAGATTTATATTTAAATTGACTAGATAACAAATTTTATATGATAAAAAAATATAACAAAATAAATATATCCATTTAACACGCACAAATCAACACAATCATTTTTATATGAACCGTTTTTAGTAGAAATTCACAATTTTTTTTATTTTTTACTCCGAAATTTTGAATTGGAACCTCGTGGCTATTGTAAGTCACGTGACCTCGCCAGAGCCAATAATAACGCGGCAAGCAAGAACGCAGACAGCTGCCGATAAACTCTCTCTCTCTCACTCTACAGCTTGTCTATAGCGCTACGCACTCGTACCTATACATAATTTGTTGGATCACCTGGCAGGTAGAAAATCCCACAGAAATGACCTGTCTTTTTGAGGATCTTATTTTTTAGTTATAAATAATGTTCTATTAAAATTTTAAGTTGCCTCAAATATATTTTTTATATTTTTTTGCAAAATATTTTTGCACGCGTCTGGCAATTATAAAATCCCGACCAAATCGTCTGGCTTATTTTATTTTTTATTCTTTATACATTAAACTACAACATATAAAAATTGCATATTGCCTCAAATATATTTTTCGAAATAAAAAAATAATATTTTCAAAAATTTAGGGGTTCATTTAGCCCCGCTACTCACCAGCCAGGTCTGCAGTTCCCTGTTGGGGTATAATAGAAGAGGTATAGGACAAGTTTTCAGCTTGCCTCAAATACCTACCCAAAAATTCGTGCCAGCTCTCCTACTAGAAGCTTTTTCGCTTTGGATTCTGGGGTTCGCTTTACCAGTCGGACTGGTGATTTTGGCTAAGCTCGATATATTCCGTGAAGCGACTGCCGTCTGACTTCCACAGCCTGAAGACGATATCGAATCATTGCATAATTACCGTAAAAGTATGTGTAAATGGAGGTATGGATGGATATTTCAAACACTCCGAAACACACACACACACACACACACGCGCGCGCGCGCACCAACATGCACGCACACCTCGCACAGGCATGCACTCAACAATGTGCAATATGATATACTCGTACCCTTTTTTTTTTCACCTTCAGGCATTTCTATGCCTAAATGGAGTCTCTTTGACTTGTAATTTAAACCAAATTTATATGAAATAAACTTATTATTATTACTTGCTACTTTATTGGCACATAGGTGGTGTATAACTAAGATTAACATAGAGAATACTTATTATCACGATATTTCCAAGGGTTCAAAGCATATGCCGGTGAAACCGCACAACTAATATATAAAGCTGAAGAGTTTGTTTTTTTGATCACGCTAATCTCAGGAACTACTGGTTCGATTTGAAAAAATCTTTTTGGGTTGGATAGTCGATTAGTTCAGAAAGGCTTTAGGCTATATAACATCATGTTGCGACCAATAGTAGCGGATCATATAAAAAAAAACGCGAACGAGGTGTGTAATATTTGTACGATTAGCCCAGTGGTCATTTGACTGCTGTACTGCGTGTCGCTTAATTAAAAAACAAAAATGTTTTTTCAAAAGTTAAAAAGGTTTATGCAATTATACGAGTATTTATAGAATGAAAGTATTTTTAAAAAAGAAAACTATCGCATTTCTATCACATTTACCAATAGTTTAGCAAGTAATGCGAAAAAAAATGTAAAGTAACTATCAAATTTATTAGTTGTAAAACTTCTGTTCTATGTATAAGAAAATTCACAATCTCGATCAAAGAAAGTACTAGTATAAACTACTGAAAATGTAGGTACCCTTAAAACTTTGTACTTTAATTCAAATATATTACAAAACTTATGGTATAAATTACAGTGTTTTCTAGCACAGTTAGTTATCGGGGACCATCTACGAATTTATGCGGAACACTTCAGAGCTATGTACACATAAAATTGCAGACTTTATTGAACTAAATGTTGAATATTTTTTTCATTTCTTGTAGTTGTGATTTTCAGTCTAAGAAAACGAAAACCATACTTGTGCCGGCTTTGATTTTCTCTATAATCTATTATGGTGACCTATGCTGTTTGGATGCGGCTTTGCTGGATAAGCTCGACAAATTTCTCAACAATGGCATCCGCTTCATATTCAAACTCAGGAAATATGACCATGTTTCAAGCTACAAATCTGAACTGAAATGAATGCCCATTCGCCAGACAGGAAGTATGCGCGCCTTAACCGCGCTTTTCTCGCTTCTTAACTCGCCCACTCCTTCTGATTTATCTTGTAACTTACTTGCAATATTTGTGCTCTTCACACATTAAGAATCTGCGTTCCTCTAACTGTTAGAGGAACGCAGATTCTTAACGTGTGAAGAGCAGAGAAGGACAGAGTAAGGGAAAGTTGTTAGAGTCTAACAACTTTCCCTTACTCTGTCCTTCACATATACCTGACTTTGTTCATTCTTCATTTCATATTCAGTCTAATTATCTGTGGAAAACACTTCCTCTTTATATCAAGATGGCTACAAATCGGTTTACATTTAAGCAGAAATTGCAGAGTTATTTTCTAAACAAATCAGTATAGTCATCGCAACACCTACCAAGTTTTAGTTTTGTATATATTTTAAGTATATATTCTGGTAATACTAATATTTGCATATAGCTTATTTTAGTATTTGTTTAACTAAAGCTACGAATTTTTTCTTATCATTGTTTTCAACTAAAGCATCTGCCATCTAATCTTTTAACCATCCATTGGTGACTGGTAGAGAATGCCTAAGGCATTTAGTCCGCCTCTGTACATTTTTTTGTGCGTAGTTATAAATAAATAAACAAATAAGTTATAAACGCCATATTGATGTATACGCGGACGCCACACCTACCAAATGCGTATGTCAATCTAAAATTGAGAAGCTCATTATAACTTTACACATGTGATAATAAGTTTGAGTTTATTAACCAGTCAAGCGACCGGGCCAACAAAGTTGCCTAAAATTTTTTGGCGTTAAGCGTTCAGGCAACTATGGTGGCCTCACCGACACGTACACTTTAAACGAATTTTTATATAAAATATGTATCAAAGAGCTTAATGAACTTCTCACTATATGGTACTGTATTAAACAACGATTCTTGGATGTATAAAACAGTGCCCCACCTGACACATAACATCGTAAAAAAAGTTTGTTTATAAACGGTGAGTGCAGTTTTGTAGAGTGGCAGTGAGTTCTGCGATTAAAATGAGAGTAATAAATTATATTTTATTAACGGACTCTTATTAGTGTGTGTTATTCTTTCAGTGATTTATTCTTTCTGAATATGTATAAATACTTAATATCCAATGTCTGATAAGTTGTCTTTAAGAGTGTTAAACTGATTGCTCATTTTGTGCCGGATTTTCGTCAAGTTTTTGTTTGATATAATATCTTAAAATATGACAATATAATCCCTGCAGGAAAAATAGTTCATATTTAGTCATTAAATAGATTTCTGCTAAAAAAATAAGAAGAAAATAACGAGGATTTTACGAGCGCTCGGGCCGGCTTGATACCGATCGCGCGCTCGGACGTACAACGCATTCTCAGTTGTCACATTGGGAGGTTCAAGTGGTTAAATTTAAAGTTAATACTGCAATTTTGAAACCTCGTTGAGTTAAGGGTTGAATTGCTCACAACTTAAGTTGATCGCGTTAAGTTTTGAGTTGAGCTTCATGTTATTTTTATATTACATTCTATGTTCTGGTGGCTCCCACACTGTACTGCATCAAGAATTGTCTAGACAGATTCGATTTCTCCAGCGAAATTGAAACACCCACGTCATCTAATTAGCTGCGGGCTAGTGTATCTAAGCAAGTGACAAACTCCGTGGCTTAGCGGTAGCGGTTCGATCCCCGCGCGGTGTCAATATTTGTATGCATGAATATGTATATTTGCATTAGTCTGGTCGTACATCGGAAATCACGTAAAGCCGTTGGTCTAAGTTGCCATATGAACATCTATTGGCAGTCGTTACGGGTTGTTGGAGCCCTCAAAAGTCCAACAATTGGTCTAACTGCACTGCTTCGATATCGCCTTCGAGTTGTGGAGGACAGACGGCAGTCGGTTCACGGAAAATATCGAAATTTAGCCAAAATCAGCAGTTAGACTGATAAAGCGGACCCCAGACTCCAAAGCTGAGAAAGCTTCTGATGCGACTGGGACTAACACTAAGATGATGGTGATGAGTGTATCTAAGCAAATCTATACTAATATACAGTATGTTAAGAAAACCCTGTCCGTCCCATAAGGACAATAAAGGTTAGGTAAACACATGACCAAATATAATATAAAATTTTATGTAATCATCATAGTACCAATACAAATGAATTTTGAAATAATCTTTTTTCCTCGCGAATTAATTCCAAGTTCCCCGAAATTTGGTAATGTTTTAAAAAAGTGACAATACCTGTATTATTATGAGCGACTAGCGATGCGACCACGTGTCCTGCCGCCAACCGCCCGCGGAAGGGTTTTAACGCACATTTATTAAGTTACCTCTTTTTGCGAAATAATATTTATTTTTATAGGGGATTTTTTTTTTAAGTTTAGCCCGGTTTTGTATGCATTAGTAGAATCAGTTATCGATACCTAACAACACCTTCATGGGTCGGACAGGGTTTTCTTAACATACTGTATAAAGCTGAAGAGTTTGTTTGTTTGTTTGAACGCGCTAATCTCAGGAGCTACTGGTCCGAATAGAAAAATTCTTTTTGCGTTGGATAGCCCATTAATCCAGGAAGAATTTAGGTTATATAACATCACGCTCCGATCAATAAGAGCGGAGCATATAAAAAACCTATCCAAACTTACGCGGGCGAAACCGCAAGGCGCAGCTAGTAAGTAGTATTTTTCTTTCGCATGCAAGCTTGAATGTTTGTTTGCAAATGTAGATAGATGTGTACTCAGGATTGTATTGTGTTTTTTTTTTCCGATTTAATTGGCCCACTCAATCATGCAAGCTTTCTTATTGTGTACGAAAAATTTTTAACGAAGTTTTTTTTATCGCCTCACATTTCCAATGTTCCGCATCTCACCTCGCCACTCAAAATTTACAATCATTTAGTTGCTTGGTCCCTTATCACGACAAAGAAAATTTTTGAAATCTTACAAATTTCACCTTAATCTATCTAAACTGCAAGCGATCTCACTGTGTATAAATAAAAGTGAATTTTATTTTACTTAAAAAAATGCATTTTTATTTTATATCATTTTAAATTAGTGCTAGACCGTAATCCCGCCTGATGATAAGCAGTGATACAATCGTTGATGGTAAAGCGCGCTAATTTATTCAGAGCCTCTAGCCGCGAGGCCGTTATTAAATCGCCGTTAGTAAATTATTACAGTCCGTCCATGTACTCAGCATAAAATATATTTATATGTAAATATTCAGAGAAAAACTTTTTCAGAATATAAGCTCTTCGAATAACAGTGTATGCTTACGCACAGATCGGTAAGCCGCAGATAATGGTGACTTTTTGAACTAAATTTCCTTTGATACGAGGTAATCAAAAAAGCATTTGGATAGAAATATTGTGAACAAACAAACAATTTTTCCATATTATAAACCAGTGCTTGACCGCAATCCCATCCGATGATAAGCAGTGATGCAATAAATAAGTAAAAGTAAAGCGTGCTAGTTTATTAAGCGCCTATTCACTCTAGCCTTGAAGACGATTACATTGTAGTCAGGCAGAAACACTACCGCTGGCAAACTATTCCAGTCCCTCAATATACGCGGTGTAAAAAACGAGGCGAAACACTTTGTCCGGATCGTAGTGGTGTCAACAACATAAGGGTGGACACTCCCCGTACGAAGGGACGTCCGATGATAGAACGGAGATGGGGGAATTAAGTCGTTCAATTCCCATACCACCTATTTCTATTAATATACCAATCATTATAAATCTTAAGGATTTGTTTGTTTGTCCATTATAAACTTGAAAAAAATATTTGTTTGAATTCTTTTTGCATTTTTTTATCATCTCATACAGAGAAGGGGATTGAGCGTAATCACCACGCTTGCGCACCAGTCCAGGTTTCCTCAAGATGGTTTCCTTCACCTTCAGTCATTGGTGTCCAAGATATACTTAGAAAGTACATATAACTTTAGAAAAGTTACATTGGTACTTGCCTGACCTGGAATCGACCCCGCGCACTCATACTTGAGAGGCTGGTGTTTTAACCACTAGGCCACAACGACATATCCCTACATCATACACCTTCCACTTTCCCTACGTGCACCTTGCCTAACATATACCTTGGTCCTTGAGGCACAGGCAAATGAAGAAACACGGATTATATGAGTTCAATCAGATCATGGGTTTTAGTCTGCAAACGTCTGATACCCTTCAGCTCCGCCCAGAACGGGAGAAGTCATTTCATGATATCCCACACAAAATAGGATTCACATATTTATTATTACATTTCAAATATCCGATATCCTTTTTTTTTTGTTTGGGATGGGTAATCATCAAATGATTTCTCCCGCTATAGGCGGAGTAGAAGGGCATGTCAGACTTTTACTGACTAAAACCCACCCGTGTTTCTTCACTTGCCTGTGCGCCAAAGCCACGGTTTCCGCCAGGGCACGGGTTCAACATCCGATATCCTTCATTGTAAATACGATGTTTTCTAAATACAAAATGATATCAACTATAAGATCAAAGTTCGTCGAACTTGCGATCGGATATCGACGATAAGTGATCAAATAAGATCGGAGAGTAAGCATTGAGCGTCGTATTGGTAGCCTGGGGCTGATCCCTTGTTTCAGTCACGTTGGGTATGTATTGAGATAAACAAAGTGCATTAGATCGACTGCACGATAAATATGGCGCTTAGTTTCAGATCATGTTTGAAGATTATAAGCATAATGTTACTAATATTACAAAAACTACGTGACGAATTTGGATGGAATTTGACACGCAGATGGTTTATTATAACGAGGAATAGTTTTAATCCGATGTTACTACGAATCGAAATTTGCGCGGCTGAAACACGGGGCGCAGGAAGCATCTTAACAAAAAGTCTTTATCATAGCCCATCTCTTTGTTAATATGTGGAAAATCTTTTGGTAATTACATCCGTGGATCTTGTTTCATACACCTTACCAATACGTGTTATATGTTAAGTAACATGGGCTGCCGGCTGAATTTACCACCCACCAGACAAATTCATGCCGCCAAGCGATTCGTCGTGTTCCGGCATGATGTCTGGTGAAGCCGTCGGAGGAGGGGTCTGAGCAGTTGTGTTGCGATGTGTGCCGGGTACGATATACGATGCGCCAAATGTTTTTGTGTCAGGCGCAGCATCGTTGGATATGTTGTTGGGTTTAACATTGCGGCACCTCGCTCAACTGCTGTCTTCCTTCCTATGCACTTAGTTCCTTTTTGAGTGAATAAGCTCTTTATAAACTAGCGCGCTATACCATTAACGATTGCATCACTGCTTACCATAAGGCGGGATTGCTTTCAAGCACTAGTTTATATCTAACAATTAAAAAAGAACACTAAGAAATATTTTTTTCCACGCTTAATATTTTGAAAACAGAAGATGGCACTCTATATAAATAACTTAATTCATCTTTTTTTCGGATAAACATCATTCATAGTAACAAACAGATAACTTATACCTATGTTAGTAAACTTATTACATACCTATTTGGAGAAAGCTGTTGTCCGAAATGCATAGAGGAAACTCACACCTTTCTGCGATGGTCTTTAAGATGAAGTTAATGTTGTCCCTCATTCTGCAGAGCTAAGAGGCAAATTTTAGCCTGACGATGGCGTGGAAGCCATCGACGTGCGCTTGTGCAAACTTATCTGCACTGTAGAAAACGTTTATTTCCTGAAGCACACAGGTTTGACCCCTACATTACTTTTAGATTGTTTCTTTCGCACAAATAAATTTACAGAGGCGGACTTAATGCCTTAGGCATCTTCTACCAGTCAACCACGGGTGGTGAAGAAATTAGATGGCAGGTAATTTAGTTGAAAATAATGATAAGGAAAAAAAAAGCTCCTAACACTAGTTAAGCATCTATTAAAATAAGCTATACACATCCATACTATTACTAAAATATATACTTAATATACTAGCGGCCGCCCGTGACATCGTACGCGTGGAGTTAGTTATTTGGTTTATTTATTTTTCCTGGAAAAATGTGCTATAGAACGCAAAAATAATTTCCCAAATTGGACTAGTGGTTCCTGAGATTAGCGCGTTTAAACAAACAAATACTCTTCAGCTTTATATATTAGTATAGATACAAAACTGAAACTTGGGACAGAGATGTTGACTAGCTTTATTGTTTAGAAAGTAACTCAGCAAATTCCGCTTGAATGCAAACCGACTGATAGTTATCCTTATATCAAGAGGACGCGCTTTCTTAAAAAGAATGGTCTGAATATCAAATGAAGGATGAAGAAATCACATACATATTTGAAGAACAGGATAAAATAAGATTGTTAGAAGAACGCATATTTTTAGTGAGCGAAGAACACAAATATTGGAGTCGAATCACAGGATAAAAAAAGGAGTGAGTGAGTTAAGAAGAAGGGAGAAAAGCGTGGTCAATAAGTACAAATTTCGTCTCTGGTGAATGAGCATCAATTTGAGTTCATACCTGTAGCTCATATTTCCTGAGATTGAATATGAACATAATATTATGTATTTAGTGTACTTTGGCTATTTCCATAGCGTAATGTCGTACGGCATTCTGTTGTGGGGAAATGCCACTGATATTCAGACAATATTTGTTTTGCAGAAACGAGCTGTTCGTGCAATTTATAAATTAAGTCCAAGACACTCTCTCAGAGAAAAATTTAAAGAAATTAATGTACTGACCGTGCCGTCTCAATATATTTATGAAAATCTTTTGTATGCTCATAAAAATATAAAATTGTATAAAAAATACAGTGATGTCCATAGTATAAATACTAGAAACAAGCACAAATTTATTGTACCTACAACAAGGCTCAAGAAAATAGGTGGCTCTTTTAGATGCCAATGTATACATTTTTACAATAGACTTCCAGAGGTGGTTCAAGATCTGAGCCTGAATAAATTCAAATGCTTCATTAAACGTAAGTTGTGTCAGAAAGCATTTTATAGTGTTAAAGATTATATTGACGACAAAAAGGCTTGGGCTTGAGCTGCGTCCGATTTCTATGCTTACACTGATTGTTCTTTGATTTTTCCTCTCGTAGTTTAAATTTGCAATTGTTTGTTTTTTCTTAACTCAAAGCCAGTATACACTATGTAGCCAGGCATATTGTACGTTACGGATTTGCATCGCTGACAGGGGTATTCGGCACTGGTGCAGCTGCACAGGAGCTAAACTTAGCATTCGGGAACACCGTTGGAGCTGCTGAACCTTGGACAAAACTGTCTTTGCATTGTGTAGATTCAATTTCTTAGTATTGTATAATTGCATGGAACACGTGTGAGCACGATCTATTTGCTGTATAGCATCTATTTGTTGGGTTAGTCGTTTATTGACTTGATAGTGCTATGGCTGTTGAGAGTATGTCATGCTCACTCAAATGTCTCGCTGATGGTGGCGTGTGTGTTGGGTCATTAGGTTCCCTTCAATATGGTTGAGCTGAATGATGCTGATCCATACGTCATGTTCGTGAACGGACGCCGTCAGAGGGGACTGGTCATCTCTTAGCTGCTACGGCGTATTTTAATTTCTGAATTGTTGTTTTTTTTTCCATAATGGACGCTCTCAGCGTACAATATATTTCTGCATCGTTCTCACACGATTGATTTCAAAATGAATGATGTAATCAAATATTTGTATCAATAGCTTGATATTTTAAAAGAGTGTCCATGGAGTTTCTTGCCCGTTCTTCTCCATAGGTACCTTCTTTTTGGAATGGGCGACTAGCTTCACCTTACTGACTGACCGAACTTCTGACAATTCAAAAGTGCCTGTAACTGGTTTATTTGAAATAAATGCTTTGATTTGATTTGATTTGATTTGATCATCATCTCAACGTTAACCCCAGTCGCATCCTAAGCTTCTTCAGCTTTGGATTCTGGGGTCCACTTTACCAGTCTAACTGCTCATTTTGCTAAACATAGATATTATCCGTGAAGCGACTGCCGTCTGACTTCCACTACCTGAAGGCGATATCGAAGCATTGCAGCTAGACCAATTGTTGGACTTTTGAGGGCTCCAAAAACCGGTAACGACTGCCACTAGATGTTCGTATGGCAACCGGGACCAACCGCTTAACGTGCTTTCCGAGGCACGACCAGACCAGTGCAAATATTCATATTCATGTATACAAATATTTGCACTGCGCAGGGATCAAACCCGCGCCTCCTTGCGGCCGCGGCCACGTTCGCTACCGCTACGCCACGGAGGCTGTCATATTATGTATTATAGTAGTAGTCTATATTATGTTAGCTTTTAAGTTATATTAATTTTTTTAATAATAATAATACTTTATTTGCCAGAATGTAGGTGTACAGAGTAGTATGATCTAATATATAAAATTCTCGTGTCACGGTGTTCGGCTTTAAACTCCTCCGAAACGGCTCGACCGATTTTCATGAAATTTTTTATGCTTATTCGGTATCTATGAGAATCGGCCAACATCTATTTTTCATCCCCCTAAATGTTAGGGGTAGTCTACCCCTAAATTTTTATTTTTATTTTTTAGACAAAATTTTTAATTTCTATTTTTTTATGATACAACATACAAAAATACATACAATCCCCAATTTTCACCCTTCTACGATCAACCCTTATTTTTTAATAGCCATTTTAGTAATTTAATCTATTATTTATATGGCAAAACAACGTTTGCCGGTCAGCTAGTCTTAATATAAATATGGCCCAATTACATTCTACCATTACATGTGGTGTGCAAATATTTAATTTCATATTAAATTATAATTTATTGAAATTTTCGATGTCATATTACATCAGTTACAATACGATTGCAAATATTAAAAAAAATATTATGAAAATGTCAGATTGTAAATAATGTCAGAAATTAAAATATTAATAATAAGTATAATATGTCATCTTGAATTTTTACAATATTCCATGTATTCATGAATGTCATAAAAGCAATTATCCAATAACCAACTTGTCAGCTTTTTCTTGAACATGGAGATAGGAAGTTCCTTAAATGTTTGTTACTTAACAAACCATAAAATTGTGATCTATGTTTCTTTTTTAAAATTTTATTTTTTACCCAATCAGTATTTGTCCAGCCGTCACAGAGAGTCGGCAAACTGCAGCGGTATTGCCAAAAAATACGCGTTTATAATAACATAGTCCAGCTTCCTTTACCGCACCAATAACTTTCATCTTGACATTTCACCAATATCCATAGAGTAATTTGCAATGTTGATCCGACAAATGTTTCAATCATGTGAAGCATTGGATTAGTTATATCCTTCAAAATGATTTAGATCGTGATTGATGATGAGTTACGCTATTGGGGTGTCTGTTCTATTAGGCTAGCATTTCATTAAGTTACATCCATTTAGTTAATGACAAATGGACGAGTAGCATCACAATTGTCCATACTCCAAATACTTTAAGTTCATATAATCGTTTTTTATGTCTATTTATTAATTATTATTAATATGTGAGCTGTCACGCCCTTTGTGTAAGTGCTTTTATTTAGGTAATAAGCATTTACTTATTTACATTTCCATTTTTATTTTTTATTTTTTTTGCTGTGTTGGTATTTTGGCGTGGCTAGCTAGCATGTGGTAAATACTTTCATTTATTGTTCTGTGATTACTTCTTTTTTAAATAATTATAAACTAGTGCTTGACTGCAATCTTGCCTGATGATAAGCAGTGAAGAAATCGTTCATGGTAAAGCGTGCTAGTTTATCAAAATCAAAATCAAAATCAAAGCATTTATTTCAAATAAACCAGTTACAGGCACTTTTGAATTGTCAGAAGGTCGGTCAGTCAGTAAGGTGAAGCTAGTCGCCCATTCCAAAGAGTAGGTACCTATGGAGAAGAACGGGCAAGAAACTCCATGGACACTCTTTTAAATTATCAAGCTGTTGATACAAATATTTGATTACATCATTCATTTTGAAACCAATCGTGTGAGAACGATGCAGAAATATATTGTACGCTGAGAGCGTCCATTATGAAAAAAAAAAAACAACAATTCAGAAATTAAAATACGCCGTAGCAGCTAAGAGATGACCAGTCCCCTCTGACGGCGTCCGTTCACGAACATGACGTATGGATCAGCATCATTCAGCTCAGCCATATTGAAGGGAACCTAATGATCCAACACACACGCCACCACCAGCGAGACATTTGAGTGAGCATGACATACTCTCAACAGCCATAGCACTATCAAGTCAATAAAAGACTAACCGAACAAATAGATGCTTTACAGCAAGTAGATCGTGCTCACACGTGTTCCAAGCCTATCCGCTTAAAAATCTTAGTGAATAGGAAGAACGATGGCAGTTGAGCGAGGTGACGCTATGTTATACCCAACAACACGACTAACGATGCTGTGCCAGAGGGAGATTGATCTGGAGACCCTCCACGACCAAACCCCCAACACAACAACATTTGACACACATAGCAACACAACTGCTCAGACCTGTCCTCCGTACTGCTTCACCAGACATCATGCCGGAACACGACGAATCGCTTGGCGGCAAGACTTTGTCTGAGAGTTGTGCTGCTGGTGAGTTCCACCTCTTCTTCTTCCCAGCGAAACCAGTAGGAAGTGGCCTAGGTCGGGCATTTTGGGGGACTGTCTTAAGTAATATTGACGTTCAAAAATTGTTGATTCTTAGCCTAATTTAAATAAATGACTTTTGATTTAACTGTGATACCAAAACCGTCTCGAAAATGTGGTATAGACCTCACTATTCAAGTCTATTACAGATCACTGCTGGTCGAAAACTATGACTGTATTTTATAATAATAGATTTCCATCGGGAATGTAAATTTTTTCTGGAACAAAAAATACCCTGTTATTTAGTTAATCCGGGCTTCTAACTTTACGTCTGCAAAATTACAAACTAATCGGTTCAGTAGTTACGGCGTGAAAGCGGAACAAACAAATAAACAAACTTACTTTCCAATTTATAATATTAGTAAGGATTAGCCCTAGGTAGATTTACGTTACCTTAGAAAAACAACTAATGAATCTAGACAAATATTTGTTTTACCTATCCTCCCCACAGTACCTGCAACATGTATCTGCATAAGATCGAAGAAATGCTAATCCACACTCGTGAAGGCAATGAACTGCAGCGGGAAATATTATGCCTGGATGAATATAACCCCACTTTGATGTTATGTGAATTATGTAAATACAGCCTTTGCACTAAAGAGATGGAGTTAAAGTCTATGAAATATACAATTATAAATGAGAATTATTTTACGTTTTGTGGCTTCTTGCCGACATGGTATTTTGTTATAAAAGTTACTTTTCTGTAGCGTAAGTATGTTTTTTTTTTTTTTTTAATATATATAAACTAGCTCTTGACCGCAATCCCGCCTGATGGTAAGCAGTAATGCGATCGTTGATGGTAAAGCGCGCTAGTTTATTAAGAGCCTATTCACTCAAAACTGAGCGAATAGGAAGGAAGACGGCAGTTGAGCAATGTGATGCAATGTTAAACCCAACAACACGACCAACGATGCTGCGCCAAAGGGAGATTGATCTGAAGACCCTCCACGACCAAACTCCCAACACAACAACATTAGGCGCATCTTACCCGGCACACATCGCAACACAACTGCTTAGACCCGTCCTCCGAACGGCTTCACCAGACATCTTGCCGGAACACGACAAATCGCTTGGCGGCAAGGCTTTGTCTGGTGGGTGGTAACTTCTGCCGGCGGCCGATGTTATGGCCTACCACCGCTATTCTTCTGATTTCATTCTAAGTACTTATTCTCTTTTCTTCTTTTCAGTCTATAGAGATCTACTGCTGGAAAAAGGCCTCCCCAAGACGTTTTACAATCACCGATCTTCCGTTGCCCGCATCCATCGGTTTCCCGTAACCTTCTTCTCACCATGGATTTATTTAATAAAGATCAATATTCAAGCATTTCCAAAGAAGCGTTCTGATTTTTTCTCCTGCTTCTTCAGCCTATAGGAGTCCACTGCTGGACAAAGGCCTCCCCCCCTTCCATAATAACCAGCCTTGTGCTACCCGCATCGATTGTGGCTTCCCGCGACCTTCACCAGGTCATCGGTCTACCTTGTTGGGAGCCTCCATACGCTGCGTCTTCGGGTACGTGGCCGCCACTCCAGTACCTTACTGCCCCATCGACCATCTGTTCTACGAGTGTGCCCGCTCACTGTCACTTAATTTTATCGACTCGAGGAGCTATGTCAGTGATTTCGCTACTAGCAAAAGGTGTGCTACGCGAGCGTAGCAAAAGCGTACTACGCGGGCTACGTCGTAGCTTGTAGCGTACCGTAATATTGCACGCACCTCAAAAACTTTCTATTGTGACTTTAACAAGTGGGTTATATCAATGACCGCAGTGTAGTTCTTATTTAATGGTTGCACTAGCAAATCGACAGTTTTATGTTTCGAAAAAAAAAATAAGGTTTTGTACTCTTCCTAAAAAAGTTTAAATTTTCAATATAAAGTTAAATGAGTTTCATACTTCATTTAACTTTATTTTCCTCTCATCAAGTAACCTTCATTAGGTAATTAATTGCCATAGTCCGAGACGAAACCTTCTTTAATATAAAAACGATCTCATTCCGGTATTGAGTTTCTAAAACTTCTCTGTTACAAATTTATTTTTAAAGAAATTTTATTTCTCGAACAAAAATTATATAAAGATTTCGCTTACGAACATTCATTTAGGAACTTGAGAACATTTTTATAATTTAGGATATAATAATACAATAACTTAGACACAAACTAAGTAGCCAATAGAGTACAATAGAATTCTATTCAATTAAAAATGAATAAAACGAAAACCCTGGCTCAAAATACCAAGTCATGTAGTGGACAATAAAAACAGTTTATTTGTGGAAAGTGTAATTAGTACATAGTTTAATTACGACCGGCGCACGGCCGGTGATTCGGTGGAAATCTTGGCTGGCTCCCTGCAATTAATGCCGGCTTTAACTGTGGCCGGTCGCACGATCCAATTACTAGGAGTTTGGCTTAAATAATGAGATGCGGTGTGGTTTGAATTATGTCAATCAATAGGTATGTTTCCTGGGTAAAAAAAATTGATTCTATTTAGTTCGTCATTCAGATTATAGATAAATATTGGATACGTATATTTTGTTTTATGAAATCAATAAAAATTGACAAATATAAAAAGTATCAAAGATCAGGAGTGGTGTAAAAAGTATCGCGTGCAATGACGTCACACGAGTTTTCAACGCACTGTGTCGTCTTAATTTTTTGTTTATATGATAAAAGAAAAAATACGTGTCTAGTATTTTTTGGAAGTCTGACTGACGGACTAATGGACTAATTATTTTTTTTTAGTCAACTACTTTATTGGAGTCTGCTGTGTATATTAAGACTTTAGTGAGGATGACTTTCCATAATGATTCTCCACGTCTTCTTCTTTCTTTCTTTCTTTTATGGCTTCGCACGGTTTGTGCATTTAGCCAATGTCACGTAATGAATTGTTCATGTCGAAAAAGACGGCGTGATACGTCTTACGATGGAGGTTTGAGACAAAGTCATGATGTGGCTATATGGCACTATGCTGCGATATTTCACTGTTCTTTATGAATTATTTACTGTACATTCAGTAAATAATTCATAAAGAACACTTTTTACTACATAAATCACGCACTTTTATTTAGTAAACAACACTATAAATAATTTTAAAAGTCCGATGAAAAATGAGCGTGACACTCAGCTTGACTTTCTCGCCAAAACTCCCTCCACGTCTTCAAATGATGATCAAATTTATGGTACTTTTAAGTACTTTCATCATAATCAGCCTATAATATTCCCACTATTGGTATCAGACCTCCTTTCGATGAGAGAAAGTGGGCCGTAATCAACCACACTGGGTCAGTATAGTGTGTTTAAGTACTATGGTCTTCCATTAAAGGGGTTTACATACAATAATCAGTATCTACTTTTAGTAGCGGACCCCGGGCTCCAAAGCCGCGGATGCAACCAGGATAAACACTATTCCCCTTATTCATAAAAGTTGCTTAAAGTTAACTAGTGATTAGCGATTCTTTAACCATTAATTTTAACGTTTGAACATCACTTAACTTTAAAAATCGTTTATGGATAAACCCCTTAAACAATGTAGTGTTTATTTATAAACTATGATTAAAGTTATGTGACGTTAAAAGGTCAAAAATGTATGGTTAAAGAATCACTAATCACTAGTTAACTTTAAGCAGCGTTTATGAGTAAGGGGGTAAGATCGTCGTCCTCCGTGGCGCAGCGGTCCACACGCCTGCCAGCGCCGTGGAGGGCCCGGGTCATGATGGAAAACGATCTTTTCCTGATGGGTCTGGGTCTTGGTTGTTTACCTATGTGTATCTATTATAAATTTACCGCCTTATTCATAAACGCTGCTTAAAGTTAACTAGTGATTAGCGATTCTTTCACCATACATTTTTGACCTTTTAGCGTCACTTAACTTAAATTATCCTTTATGAATAAACACCACAGCGTTTAAGGGGTTTATCCATAAGCGATGATTAAAGTTAAATAACGTTAAAGAATCGCTAATCACTAGTTAACTTTAAGCAGCTTTTATGAATAAGGGGGATTGTATACAGTAGTAATATAAATATAGTATCGTTGAGTTAGTATCCCATAACACAAGTCTCGAACTTACTTTGGGGCTAGCTCAATCTGTGTGATTTGTCCGTATATATTTATTTATTTATGATGACGATGATGACGACTCAGTATCTACTTTCAATTTAAAAACGTTGTTTTGTCTTCCTTCTCACAATGAATTCGGTAGATTAAAATATGCCTTGGTATTATTATACCAAGGCATATTTTGAGTTTTTTATTTTTTGAGTTTCGTCTGTACGATATCTTCTTTTTCGTTTCGTTCTTGACAGAACGGTCGTGGTCAGTATGACTGATTTCGAGACGTTGATGTTGCTCGCTGCACGATCTCTCATCACCTTTCTCTATTGGACCACAGTCTGAAACATTCATTTACATGTCCCCCCACTGCCGACTTGATTTGGTTGGTCCACCTCATTGGTGACCTTCCACGAGGCATGTTCCCTACTCTGCCCTGTATGATATAGTAACATAGTATCCACTCCAATTCCTAGGATTGACACTATTGACAGCTCATTCTAAGCTCACTTCACCTAACATTTAACGATGCGATTTTTAGACACAGAGTTGATCTGAAGGCCTTAGAAAATAATAATTTGTTGCATAAAATTAAGTAATCTATCTACCTGAATAAAGGCTTCATCCAGCTTCTACAATAAAGGGCAAAACTTTGTTTTTTCCGGCTCGTTCCGTGGTCTTCTCCGGGTCTGCCGCCTTTTTTTTTTCTACGAGCTGTGTCAGGATTCCATGTAGTGTTAATTTTAGGCATACAACTCATTATCATACGGCAAAGTTATGTAGTATAATGCAAAACTCATTGCTAAGTTCTGCTGACATAATTTAGATAACCATCAAAATGCGAAAAAAGTGTCGAGTAAACATTTTATATGGAGTGCACTTGTTCAGGTGACCTAGACATCGAGATCGGTATTTGACGCAATACGGCACAACCAAGAGACAAAGTAAATATTTAGTGTTGTCACCGGCAGAGTCCTGTCGGAACGTTTCGAGAAGTCTTGAGGAAATCATCGCGCG
Source organism: Sesamia inferens (assembly GCA_037179545.1). Taxonomy (NCBI): domain Eukaryota; kingdom Metazoa; phylum Arthropoda; class Insecta; order Lepidoptera; family Noctuidae; genus Sesamia; species Sesamia inferens. The sequence continues at coordinate 26,050,952 of CM073933.1, read as the reverse complement.
CCTGGGGCGCGTTTTGACGATTGATTTTCGGGAAATATAGTCCCGGGCCGCGGTTTTGGACAGTTCTCGCGTTTTGTTGCCCGTGTGTTTGGAATATTTACTTGGATTATAAACCGTAACAGTGCCGCCTTTAAATTGAGTTGAATTTGAATCGGAAACGTGGTTTCATTACTGATTGTTTGTCGGGCGTGGATTGACGCTGCTAAATAACGGTTTTTTATGCTGGTGAGCTTTGGTTGTCCTCATGTAGGAACTTTAATGTCTACTGGTATTGGACAATGAGTGTGTTTGAAGACATCGGACAGCTTTGTAAGTCGGCGCGCGCGCCGGCTCTCCGGTATTTCATCCCACGACGGAACACACGGTGTCCTAAGGTAAGTTCCTTAGTTTTGATGTGGAGTGTGGTCGGAGATTTCCTTATTGTGTAAGCCGTGACTGATCGCGGTAAATGTACGTGCTGTACTGGGGCGCGTACATCGATAATCGCGCGTACATCGTGTCCGAAAGTAAGTTCTTTTACTATCTACATATTCTGTCAATGAAATGAAAGAAGTATCATATAATAAATAATATACACACATCAAAAGTGTCTAGGGATCAACATATATTTTTGCAATAACTTTTCTCCTGATTGATATTAATTAAAATTTTCTTTAAGGATTCATCAAATAAAGTGTTTTCGTTTGTCACAGTAACGATAAACTAAGTCACCTTTGCATTAATAAAGAAATTTGCCATTTTCCTAATAAAGGGATAAGGGATATTTGACATTTGAACCACTAACACAAAAGTTCGAAAAAAAGACTGAAATAACAGTTTTCTCTAAAATTTTATTGGGTAACTTAAACAATTAATAATCCGTGTTTCTACCGCGAACACTAACAACACAAGAATATCGGTTTGGCATACTCAAAATGAGTTCATCCAAATCACGCTGTGGAATGGCCGCCCATGTTTGTTGCAACAACAAAAAAAGGTCTTCTTGCGACTGGATACCCTCCATATTCGGCAGAGCTCTTCTCTGTAGCATATCCCATGCATGCTCAATCGGGTTCAAGTCTGGCGACTGAGCAGGCCAGGGCAGGACATTGATGTTAGCTGCGGCGAGAGTCTGTCTTACAACTCTTGCGGTGTGCGGTCGTGCATTATCATGCATTAACTGAAATAAGGGACCGATTTGCACTTGTAAAGGAACGATGACGTCTGATACAATCGTCTCAGCATAAATTTGAGCGTTGAGGTTGCCTCTGATCCAAATCAACTCAGTTCTTCCGCCGATCCAAATACCCGCCCATACCATGATGGTTCCACCACTATAAGGATGGACTTCCTGGCAGGATTTTAATCGCTGTTGGCGTCCAGGGGTTCTCCAGTGTCGTATACGTCTTGTATCCGGTCTCATACCAAAACGAGACTCATCAGAAAAGCACACGAAACGCCATTGTTCTTCTGCCCAATTTCTGTGTTCAAGAGCCCATTGATATCGAATCCTACGATTGTGCATTGCTATAGGTGGTACCCGTAGCGGTCTTCGGGAATGAAGGTTCACTTCATGCAAGCGGTTTCTGACTGTTTGGTCGCTAATTAAGTTCCCTGAAGAGTGATGAAGCCTCACGGCTAACATCATGGCGGTTATTGTTGGAGCTCTTCGAGTTAAGATTTGAATGTATCGGTCTTGTCTCCGTGTGGTGCAGCGATACCGTCCTCCATGGCGCTCAGCCACGGTACCAGTGCTTCGGTAACGTGTCCAAAGTCGACTGATAACACTCTGACTTGTATTCAGAGCTAAAGCCACAGTACGTTGCCGGGAACCAGCTTCTATCATTCCCACGGCTCTGAGCATTTCTTCCCTGCTTAAATGACGTCGCCGCTCCATAATAACGTTGGTTTTAATCAGTAGTAGGGAAACAGTAGCACTAATAATGTCTTCAATGCGTTGTATGTTTTTATAGGGAAAATATTGACAGCTGATTTTCATCTTTTATTCGAATTTGATTCACAGTTCCTGATTCAAATTATGAAATGCACCAAAAAGGATCCATATAAATTTATAAAATCATAAATTTATTACAAAGCCACATCTCAATCTCAAGAAATCCGCATAAAAATGCTTGATCCCTAGACACTTTTGATGTGTGTATATAGTTATTTATTACACGATACTTCTTTTATTATATGTAAGAAGTATCATATAATAATGAATAACTCATAAGTATTCGAAACACAGGAAAGCCAAGATGAGTGTCACGCGCATTTTTCATTGGACTTTTAAAATTATTTATAGTGTCGTTTAAAAAGTGCATTCAGTGAATAATTCATAAAGAACATTGAAATATCGCAGCATAGTGGCCACATCACGGCTTTGCATCAAATCTCCTAGTAGGCGGCTCACGCGGCCGTTTTTTCAACTGTCATTGGCGATATCAGTCATTATTGTGAAATATTTTTTTTAAAGAATTTCTATAATTTGTTACACGTGTTATTGGCAAAATTGTGGTATCTAACCACAGGGGCCATTGAAGAGTTGAAGTAGTATTCACTCTAAAGAAAAGAAAAAAAAAAGTATTCGAAACAATAAGTACTCAAAAGTGTTTTTTTAGAAAAAGTGCATATCTCCTAGTATTATAATACCATTATTCGGACGAAATCACGACAGTATCTCGTCATATCCGGCAACAAAATGGAACCTCTAATGTCAATTCCAGCAGTTTGCGCGCTTGTATAATAAACATACCAACACATGTGTATGTGTTTGTTTAGAAAAGTATGGTATGTTGATCACAAAGTTTAGCCTTCATGAATTAGTGTGTTACTCAGCTGCATTTATCAACACCTGTCATCAGCCACATTTACGAGTTATTTTCAGTATTCGCGTCTGTGTCCTGTACCCTGAATATTTATTGACGCTCCTTCTTTACGAACTTAAAGGAGAACGTCCACTTAAGAAACCGTGGCCCTGGCGCACAGGTAAGTGAAGAAACACGGGTGGGTTTTAGTCAGTAAAACTCTGAAATGCCCTTCCGCTTCGCCCAGAGCGGTAGAGGTCATTTGATGATTTCCCATCCCAAACAAAAAAAAGAAGAACCTCCACATCAATCACCGCTTCAGCTTATAACTTGTTTCCAAACGAAAACTGGAGTTTCATGCTATTTGTGCAGCTTCATTGTGCAGGTACGTATACAGATGCATACAAAAATGGCATCTGATTGTTTCTGGCCGCTCGTTGCTGTCCAGCCGGTATTTCCCTATGGAGTAACATCACAAGTGACACACGGAATGATCGGAATGGATTTTTGCAGAAACTCTGTGTCCAATTCTAGGATGTAGGCAGTGGACTGGTAATTTAAGGATTGTGAGTATCACCTTTGCTTTTATTTTAATTTAGCAGATTATGTAAAATATTAACAACCTTTAGCTAAATGATAAGGAAGATGCAGGGACAGGGCAAGTACGTGCAAACTGAAAATATTCCGTAAAACTGGTTGATGACAGGTGGAGATGACTGCAGTAGAGTATGATACCATACTAGAAAGACAAGTGTTGATATTAAGTGTATGTATTTAGTTCTATGTTTGATATTTAAGCGCTCAAATGATTAGGCTAATGTTGATGAAATTTGGTACAAACATGAAATATAACAGGATTAACGTAGAATACTTTTTATCCCGACATAGGCTGATAGCCTCCGTGGCGTAGCTGTAGCGAACGCGGACACTGCGCAAATATTTGTATGCATGAATATGAATATTTGCACTGGTCTGGTCGTGCCTCGGAAAGCACGTTAAGCTAATGGTCCCGGTTGCCATACGAACATCTACTAGCAGTCGTTACGGGTTGTTCGAGCCCTCAAAAGTCCAGCAATTGGCCTAACTGCAATCCTTCGGTATCGCCTTCGGGTTGTGTGGCAGTCGCTTCACGGAAAATGTCGAAGTTTCGCCAAAATCAGCAGTTAAACTACTAAAGCGGACCCCAGACTCTAGAGCTGGAAAAAGGCTTCCGATTCGACTAGGATTAACGCTGAGATGACTTTTTATCCCGACATACACATAGGATCAAAGGGTATGCTGGTGACGACGCCGGGCGGCGTTATTAAGAAAATAAAGACAAGTTTTTTTTTAGAACATACTTGAAAGAAAATTTAAAACAGGAGTTTTAAAAGTAACAAAGCTACACTAAATAAATATAAAAGAAAATAATCTATGCGTGGATGTGATGCGTCTTATCTTAGTATGGTGCCGGCCCAATCGTTTTGATTCAGTTTTCTTCACTCTTCAGTGCTCATTAATGTTTTCGAATCAAGTCATTGTTTTTGAAGTGAACATTTCTTTACGAGGTTTCTACTGATACCTATTTATTCAGTTAGTCTCGTTAGATATTACGTACCGATGAAATGCCGGCGTCATGACGTGCCGCATACTGGCTGCCAACGAGATAACGGTTCATCACAACACGCTGTCGGGAAATGGTTGTGACATGCGCCCGCCACAATGGAGGCAGATATTTTAAGTTAAATTAGAGATTTACGAATACGATCTGTACTAATTTCATGAAGGGGTATTTGTTTGTTTTCTTTTTTGTTTCTTATAATTACTAATGCTTGACCATAGGTAACATAGTCAGACATAGCTCGAAAATAATTGTGGTGGCCTAGTGGTTAAAACACCAGCCTCTCAAGTATGGGCGTGCTGGTTTGATTCCAGGTCAGGCAAGTAATGTAACTTTTCTAAGTTAGATGTGCCTCGGGCCATCCCGTGGCCCCAGGCGCGTGCGCTCCATACAAGCAGAAAAGCTCTGCATACCCTAATAGTTTTCTAAAAAAATATATAATAATTTATATACTACAAACTTAAAACTGAAAGACTTTGTTAATCAGTTAGTGAGAACACTGCCATCTATTGGGCCTAGTGCTAACTACGAAATATCACTGGCCTTCGTCGCGCGGGCACGCCACTTCTCGTAGCGGCCGTAAGCACAAACAAAATGTGCCTCTTCCATATCTGTCTGTGTATAAAATTATTTGCTTGTGTGCCTAAATTGTTGTGTACGTGTGCGTGAAATTTCATTGACTTTTAAGGGCACGATAAGCACAGCTTCTAATAATGCGACGAATTTAAGAAGTTCAGAAATATAGCATGATTGTTGTTCGTTCAAATACCTTTTTATTTTAGCAGCTTATGTTGTTTCAATATTGGTTGTTTTAAGCGGAATTAAATATTCATTTATTTTAGAGTTTTTGGTTTAACACAAAAGAAAGGTTGTCTTTATAAAAAGTATTATGATAATTATATGTGGTTAGCAGGCTGTGTAGTGTGTACACACAAATAAATTGTTTTGTTTGTCGTGTAGGTATATTATTTTAAAACACGGCATTGACAGTTCGTCATTATAAAAACTTAAAAGACCTTAAGTTTTTCAACCTACTTGCTTTTGAATTTCAATACTATACTTTATTTGTAATAATTTTCCTGAAGTTTACAAATTAGCAAAATTTAATAGTTATGATTCCAATGAGTAGTGCATTACGCATATTTATGAAAGATTTGTCTATATTTCCATTTTAAAAGAACTTTTAGCGATTTCACAACGATCTTATATATATTTATTTTTTACAGAGTTATTTAAACATAGATAGGCGCGTTGATTTAATTTATAGATAGTAAAATATATTTTTTTAGTTTTTTGAGAAATAAATTATTACTTATTTACAGTTCAGTTAGTAATACCATTTCATTGTATTTTGACAGCCTCCATGGCGTAGCGGTAGCGAATGCGGCCGCTGCGTAAGGAGGCGCGGGTTCGATCCTCGCGCAGTGTAAATATTTGTATGCATGAATATGAATATTTGCACTGGTCTGGTCGTGCCTCGGAAAGCCCGTTAAGCCGTTGGTTTTGGTTGCCATACGAACATCTAGTGGCAGTCGTTACGGGTTGTTGGAGCCCACAAGTCAGACGGCAGTCGCTTCACGGAAAATGTCGAAATTTTGCCAAAATCAGCAATTAGACTGGAAAAGCGGACCCCAGATTCCAAAGCTTTGGATGCGACTGGTATTAACCCTGAGATGATGATTTCATTGTATTCATTTGGGCAAAAAAAAATACCTAACACCCCACGTATATCATTTATTTGACTTGTTCTTATCATCAATCACATACTTAGATGTTCATTGTAGCCACGAACAAACATCAATTCAATGTTGACATGCGAAAAAGTACGCGACTATGTTAAATTGAAACTACGTCTACGTTACGTTTTTTAAGTTTTACCATATATAAGCACAGAGATTTGGGTAGTAGGTATATCTATGCATACCTTCAAGAAAATCTCTGTGCACGCCCCTGCGTGGCCCTATCTAACATCGTCACTAAATATCTGTAACCTTTACAGTAACTTAATGGACCAACAATATGGACATGCACGTGCTGCAAGCACAATATAAAATTTCATTCATAAAAACAGGAGGAAATTGCTTACGGATAAAACTAAGTAAATAGTGGTTAGCATCTTGGTGTGATGGTAAAGGCTCCATTTCGTAGGTGAGTTTTGAATTCAATCACGAAGTCTAAATAGACAGACAAACCGCGGAGAAGAGCCCTGGGCCTGTAGTCAATATAACATCGCTTCGTAGCGAAGCAAAATCGAATACCAAATCTGATGTTACATTGGCTACAGGCCCAGGTCTGTGTCTATACCATCGCCTAGCTCCATAAAGAATAGAGGTAAACAAACCAATTTAGGGTTATCACAACTCACGTTTTAGAAATCTCCTGTTAAATACATGATTATCGAATTTTACATGCTATTTATTAACAATTCCTATTGCAGCATATTTCAATAGAATCACTAAAATAATATGCATAATAACTTGGTATTTCGGAAAACCATTAAAAAGTCGACATTAATTTTACATGATAGCCCTACAAAAAAAGAAAGATGGATGAAATCCCGATATTAAACACATTTTGTGGAATTCAACCAATGAATAAAGTTGAGGCATTTGTCAATAGAATTTTGCGTATTTTAATTACTTTCAAATCAACTACATAACACATGCATTGTAATATTTTCAAAAATGTACTACTTATAATATATATGTATCAAAAATTTAACCTATTAGGAAATTAGCTTACATGTAAGTCATATTTCAATCAAATTGGTTAAGCGTTCTATGCAAGTCATAAATAAACTGTTTAGATCAGTAGGAAGCAGGATTATTACTTTTATGAAAATCATTTATGTCAAAAAGGTTATTAACATCTGTCTTTTAGGCGTAAACTACTAGTTGCCTAGCAACTGTGGTTAACATCCTTCGGTACAGTAAACATTACCCCCCTTATTCAAAAAAACTGCTTAAAGTTAACGAGTGATTAGCGATTCTTTAACCATACATTTTTGACATTTTAACGACACTTAACTTAAATCATCCTTTATGAATAAACACCACAGTGTTTAGGGGGTTTATTCATAATCGATTTTTAACGTTAAGTGACCTGCAAGCGTCTAAAATGTATGTTTAAAAAATCGCTAATTACTAGTTAACTTTAAGCAGCATTTATGAATAAGGGGGTAGATGTGTTCATGTGGTGCTCATGTATTCTGATTGCATACATGCCAGCTATTTTATAAAGAATACGAGGCCGCCTTTTTGGAAAAAAATTAATGACTATAGGCCATGGACATTCAAAGTTCTTTGTGAATTTCATTGGTAGTTCCTTTGCCAATTAAAAGTTGTGAAACCTACATAAAAGAGTTTAATATCACAAAGTATTTTTCTGCTATTAAAAAATAAATTGTAGAACAAAACTGCTATTAATTTATAATCAGTTTATTTTTAAAAATTCGTTCGATTCGAACTCGAGTTTAAACGTACATTTTAAATTGAGTGAGGATTGATCGACTCAAACCACAGATAATATTATAGGAGCTATAATTTTAAATTTTTGACAGTAGGTACAAAAACAATTTTGTACCACAATTAAAAAATATTGTATCTGTCGATCGAAAAATCAGCCTTAAAAACGATGCGAAGTTTCATTACATAGGAAATTGGATATTAGTCGCACTAGATTGTCATGAAGTTTGACCACAAATTGAATTAAATTATGCTAATAAAATCCGCCGATTAGGGTTCTAGACGAATAAATATTTATTTTGCGGTATACCAACCAATTTGGATTTAATTTTACCACAATAACCGTAAAACCAATAATTCGATACAATAATGATAATTAAGCACACACCAAAACATGAGTGACGTGAGTCTTTTTGGAACCATTCCCGCCAAAGAGGTCTAGTTTCTAGAAGCTTCATTTTTTAACCGACTACATAAAAAAGGAGGTTATCTATTCGACCCGTATGTATGCAAGCCAAATTTCAAGTGTATATATGTATGTATGTTTTTATATTTGTGCGCGCATATTTCCCGAACTACAAGTCCGATTTAAGTAATTCTTTTTGTTGTACTATGTATTATTCAACTTAGGGAATACTATAATTTTCATCAAAATCGGTTGAATAGTTTTTGAGATAGCGATTTTTTCGTATTGATGAGAACTTATTCAAAAAAAAAGTAAGTAATTTTCGAATTTCGACTAAGATACGAAAAAGCATGAAATAAAAACTTTTACAAAAAAAAAATTGAAACTGACTTCAAAAAATACTGAAAAGGAAAAACGTCTCGAGGTTTCTATTTTTTAGTTCGCCACCTACTTCGTGAAAAAAGTAAAATATTTTTTTTCCGGTTTCTAGGTATTTTTTGTAAAAAGTTTTTAAAATATTTGACGTGCATCTCTTTTGTTTTTGGAGAGTTAGCTGACGGCCACCTCGGGGCTGCGCGTCATTACAATTGACAATGTGCATCATTTAGCGAATTATAAAATATATGTAGGTATGTCGTGGATGACGAGACCATTTTGGGTGATTTCAATTGCAATTCCAATTCAAAGCGCCAAATTTGAAATGGAGCCCTTACCAGCATACCATTTTGGTGATGACGCGAATTAAATCACAAAGTGTAAATATACCCTCCATTCTTGGTAATAATAACTTAAATAGGCAAACCGTACAGTTTCGAAAATCCTAAACGACTCTTTCAAGTGCCGCCATTACAAAATAACGTCACAGCGTTTGCCCCACTACTACATTAATCAAATGAACAATTCTTATCAAAACGACCCCGCCGTCCACGTCTTTCTTAATTCTGCCAATGATAAAACAACTTCTATTAATAGGATACATTTTGAAGACCGTGCGCGGGAATTCATGACTTAATTCCTTCGTGTCCTTTCCATGATCTGACGACCCGTCACTATTACGATCTGGACGAAGCGTTTTATCTTTTACACCACGTACTTGCGAGGGACTGGAACAATTTGCCAGCAGCGCTGTTTCCGTCAGAATACAATTTAGTGTCTTCAAGGCTTAAGTGAATAGGCTCATAAACTAGCGTACTTTACCATCAACGATTGCATCACTCTTTACCATCATGCGGGATTGCGGCGAAGCACTAGCTTATAATCTCAAAAAAAAGCATTTTTAGTTTTGCACCTAACACTAAAAATAGCATTTTCTGTTTTTAAATTAATGTTTTACAATTTATTAACCTTGTTTTAAAAATACGTAAGTAATTCTCTCGTATTTTCTAAACAAAAAGGAGAACATTGTGGATGTCAAGGCACATCTTGATCGCTCGGAGCGACCGTGTCTGGTGTCATCTAGTAAGGTGCGCTTTTATCAAAAGTTTCGAGTTACACCCCGAAGGCTGCGGCCGTATACCAAGGATTATATTTTACACTCTCATCCTAAAATGGCAAAGAGACCGCGGTGTGAAGGGTGGTTATATTATAGGCGAGCAGCGAGTACGGAATTCCGAAAGTTCTGGAAAACTTCTTACGTTAGTAGTATGCAGTAGTGCAACGTATACAGCAAATTCTTGTTTATATATACGCATTTACGCAGATCTACAATATGTAAAGAAAACCCTGTCCGATCCGTGAAGGTATTGTTAGGTATCGACAACTGATTCTACTAATGCCTACAAAGCCGGGCTAAACTTAAAAAAAAATCCCCCTTAAAAAATTAATATTATTTCGCGAAAAGAGGTAACTTAATACATGTGCGGTAGGCAGTACATGCACAGGCGTGGCACGTGGTCGTATTGCTCATAATAATACCGCCGAAAATGGTTTTGTAGCTTTTTTAAAAATGACCAAATTTTGGGAAAGTTGAAATTAATTCGCGGAAAAAAAAGATTACTTATTTCAAAATTCATTTGTATTGTTACTATGATAATTATGTAAAATTTCATATTTTATTTGGTCGTGTGTTTACCTAACCTTATTATCCTTATGGGTCGAACGGGGTTTTCTTCACATATTGTATAATATTCCATATTTATTTATTTATATGTATTATATCACATAGTCCTACGAAAAATTAAACTTGCTCAATTTATTGTCTTTTTCTGTAAATATTTGTTGTTCTCGTTTGTTCCTCTGCCGGTGTCTTTCTTTTCTTTCTTTCTTTTATGACTTCGCACGGTTTGTGCATTTAGCCAATGTCACGTAATGAAATCTTCATGTCGAAAAAGACGGCCGCGTCACCCGTCTTACGATGGAGGTTTGAGACAAAGTCATGATGTGGCCACTATGCTGCGATATTTCACTGTTGTTTATGAATTATTTACTGAATGCGCTTTTTACTACATAAATCACGCACTTTTATTTAGTAAACAACACTATAAATAATTTTAAAAGTCCAATGATAAATGAGCGTGACACTCAGCTAGACTTTCCCGTCAAAACCCTCCTCTGCCTCTCTGTCTGTCATTTGTGATGGCTCAGGACACTGGTCCTGAGCCATCACAAATGACAGACGAATATTTTATAAACTGTCAATGTCTAAAAGGTGTGTTGTCTTTCCCCGGGTTATGGCATCAAGAAAACATTTTTATTTTAATTCATATTTGAGTACGAGGCTTTTGAGTATATTATATTGTTTTGTCTTTTTATTACTATGTGTTTATTATTATTTTACTGTTATTATTATAATGAGTGATATTTTGTTTGCGTGGAATAAACAATTTTTCTTTCTTTCTTTTCTTTCAAATACTACACATAATAATAAGAGTAACCCACCACATTGGCCCGTTGCGGGTTAGTAAATGTCTATTTGTTTCTAGGCTAAGTCAGTTTTCTCTCGATGTTTATTTATTTTTATATATTCTTTATTGCACACCAAAAACATACACTGTTCAGACTTCGCCTTAATGCATGATCTCCTTTACAGCAATTGGTCGCCTACGCATGCGATCGACCAATAGCCACCGAGCTACGCGTTAACGGTTTTTTTGTAAAAATACGTTTCTTCTAGAACTACTACTGCATTGTATGCGCTACGTATCCCATATACTTCACACATTATTTCTTATACTCGAAATACAGACAAGTTTTAAGGAATACCTGTTGTCGCCTACTCATTTAAAACCCTCAATCTCCTAACACGCAACAGAGCTTGAGAATGAAACATACACTGATCAAAAAACATTCAACACAAAAAAAAACATACAATGGGCGCCCTAATCGCTGATGCAATCTCTTCTAGGCAACCAAAGAATGGGACAGATTCTCCCGAACCACAAATGAGACTGTCGTTGGTGCAAATATTCTTTCGTTGTTTTGAGAAACAGTAATGGTTTCGATTCGCGGTCTCCCCTCTAGAATACGTCAACTCCAACGGTCATCGTTTCTACGGCTAATATGGCCGGCCCATTGCCATTTCAGTTGCTTATTCTGTGAGCTATATTGACAAATTTAGTTCCCTGCTGGATCACCTCGTTGCGGATTCGATCACTCAATGAGACTCCAAGCATAGCCCGTTCAAGCAAATACTAACTCCCATAAGAAATCCATAATAAAGATAACCAAAATTAAAAATTATCATAGCGTTTGAGACTGGAGAAGGGAAATCAAACTCAGAAAGTCATGAAAGAAGCAAAGGAAGCGGATAATAAGTTAAAAAAGTAAATGAAGCGTGATTATACCAATACTGATTTTAACATAAACGAGAGAAGATTGAAACAAAAACACACACACAGCTACTTACAACTTAACAAAACAGAACGGCCCGCTCGCACAACAACCTTTTAACCATGACAAATATAAGTAACTTGGCTAATAAAACGCATGCTTAGTTACGAAGTTTGGAACTAATCTGGAGTTGCGCACTTATTTGGGCATTAGCCGTATTTAGGTCACGGCATTAGGAACATTAGACATTCACTTAATGGCCACCTTTTTGTCTGTCTTGATTACATCGTGTTTACAATATTGTTGATTACTTTTTCTCTTCTATAATGATGTAGTGATGACCGGGAGGTTAGGTAGCTCATTTGTTTAGTATGGTCTACAAAATTTAAGGAGCTGGCCACACATAAATAGAGCCGGGCAAAGACACGGCGCGGGCCCTCCATTCTATTCTATTATTTTTCCCAGCTAAAGCACTATAAAGTGGCGAAGGGCGAATTTTGATGCGGTTTTTTTTAAATAGATAGAGTGTTTAAAGAGGAAGGTTTATATGTATAATAACATCCATTAAATAGTGGAGAAATACTGTTATTTTTGAGGTTTCTAATGTGATCTCTTAAATAATCACATTTTTTCTGCTTATATTGCAAACGCAGGCTGAACCCTACAAGATTTATCAAAATAATGTACTAAGTATTATACACATTGTTGAGATCTGTAGAAAAATCTGCGATGGTATAAAGGGTGTCGACGCACAAACGAGTACCATGGATCCAGTATATGATTCTGAACACTCCAGTGGTGGAATTTTTCGTCGGCTTTTTCATGATTTAAAAGACATATATGTAGTTTTTTCACTTTAGACCATTCATAATTGCTATACTTTTATAACCTAATAATGTTTTAAAGTAAAAATTAATTAATTCGTTAATTACACAAAAAAAACACAATGAAAACAAAACTTGAAAAACTATTTTTCCTTATTTTTTTTCCCTGATGTGAACTATTAGTTCACATCAGGGATCAACGTCATACCTACAAACCCGCACGGCGGCACGCTTGCAACGTTCAAATGCCGAGCCGACACTTTTTTTAAACACTGTGAATTCTGTAACCGTTCATTAACGACTTATATGACTATCATAATTTTATTAGTGGTATGCGGTCTAGCCTTTTTGCGAATTTTGCTTTACGATGTCAGATACACTCTGTATGTCTATCTCTCATGGATATCCCACAATAACATTTTTTGTCATTGATTTGCTTACAGGTCGCTAGTTTATTATAAAATAGTACTTCACTACTGCTAGTATGATCTTGTACTGTTCTGTTGGATTTGTCCGTGGAAAACAACGTCCTGCGGTCAGAAGTCTTTTCCTAAGACGATCAGCAGATAAAAATTTGGTACACGCACCACTAGCGCCTTTAAGTAGACATTGCGACGCGAACCCAGTAACTGTACCATCAGCGAGTACCTCATCTTCTGACACGTAAAACTGACGTAGACTTGCGTTGAACAATGTTTACGATTTTGTGGTAAGCCCTCAGCCGTCTTATTACAAAACGAAATCTAACTTTAGTTCCAACCTTAACCTTTGAATCTGTATTTAGAACTTTATTTATATTTATGAAAATTATTTAATGCTTTAGTGACAACTTAGTACCTAAATAAGCTGTCATTTTTATATAAAGAACTGCATTTCTTTAACGGTTGAGCTTATAATTCAATAACTATTTAGGTGGTATAAGCCTGGTCTAAACAAATCTTTATTTCGTAATAAGAAAGAAAGGGTTTCATCATCTTTATAGTCTTTTTTTAAAACCTAAGTTCAGACTGAAATTAGAATTCGAACGTTTCTATAGTACGGGAATTATACCCTCAGTTTCTATAGGTGGTAGGCAATAACATCGGCTACCGGTAGAAGTTACCGCCTACCAGACAAAGTCTTGGCGCCAAGCGATTTGTCGTGTTCCGGCATGATGTCTGATGAAGCCGTACGGAGGACGGGTCTGAACCGTTTTGTTGCGATGTGTGCCGGGTACGATGCACCAAATGTTGTTGTCTCGGGAGTTTGGTCGTGGAGGGTCTCAGATCAATCTCCCTCTAGCTCAGTATCGTTGGTCGTGTTGTTCTATTTAACATTTATTTTATTTATTTATTTATTTGGCTCAGGCAACAAAGGCCCATAATAAAACTTAAAAATACTTTAAATACATATAACATAACAACTAAAACTACTGTACATGGATCATCGGCGTAGTGTTTCACTGACTGGTGTCACGCAGCCGGCCACGAAACCGGCGGTACACGACACCCTTCGGCCATAGCTCTTCTTTCAGGAACTTGTCGAGACCATGCGTACCACAAACGACTTGAACTACGTGCTGTGGCGTGGCTCCAACACCTCGACCCTCACAGTCCAATTAGACTTGACGCGCAGATACTCCACTATCTCTTCAGTCTTCGTGGAGTGATGCAGTCTGGACACGTATAGCATCGTCGTCGGTACATCTGGATGGAGCAGCATGTTCGGTCCTGTCACCGCAGTACTGCACTGGTTCCGAGAAGGAGGCTTCTTCTTCTTCTTCTCTACCTTGATAAAACCATCCTTATCGCACGTGTTCTTATCTGGACCCTGTTTATTCGAAATCAGGTTTGGTTTTGACAGGCTCTCTTTACCCCCTATCGTTTTTTCCGCTCGCAAAATAAATTGTCTTTGTCTTTGTCTTTTACCTGCTAGTTTTGTGGCTCAACAGCATCACCTCGCTCAACTGCCGTCTTCCTTCCTATACACCATTTTTTTTTTTGAGTGAACACACAAAAAAACAGCTTAAGCATAGTAGGTATTCTTTTTTATTCTGTCATCAACCTTTTTTTATCATCCCACAGCTGGGCACAGGTCTCCTCTCGTACAGAGAAAGATTGAGCGTAATCATTTTATTCTTTAATACGGCAGAAATAGGCAAGCTCATACTTCTTTATTTAGTAAAAAAACAAAATATAGGTAAACAAGCAAAAAATATCTCTTAACTGAAAAACCTGGTTACATTGAACGCTAATAGGTTCAATGAAGTGAACGTGATTCCAGCGTTACGTTCACGAACGAATGAATATCCATTCATTCGTTCATTAAATCAGTTTCATATCAAACGGTTCTGCTTTATCAGTAGTGAAAAGCGTCGAATTTAAGGCGATATCGGAATATGGTTTATTTTAAATAAAGTGATATAGTTATAACAGACCGGTTTAAATATGGAACATAATTATAATATTTGTTTTTTTTTCACAGAAATACGTGATGTGTGCAGTGGATTATTTAATAAAATAGGAAGTGTTATAACGCATCAGTAACTTACTAGTTTTTGCCACACGTAATAGATATCAGAGATCATCGGAAAACCTGGTATTAGAGATTGCATTCCACTAGTTTCTATGATAAATCCTTTACTGCACAAGCAGTTCGACTATGGAATGACATATCCATAACCGTAAGGTGTGCTCAAACTTTGTCCACTTTTAAAATAATTATAAAAAGCACTTCCTCTCTGTTTAAAGATATCATTATATTTTATTTGCTCTTGTATGAAGTTTATTAATTAGATGTTTTATTTAAACTACTATGATATAAACTAGTATAATACTACACTGTAGACTATCTTATATCTCCCTCCTTCCCCTTAGTATTCCATCCAAAGGTTGTCTGTAAAAGATTGCTCTTAGCGATAAAACCGCCCATTGTGTCACCCTTTGTAAAATCTTTATATTTATGTTCTGTAATCTATATGGTGTATATCATCATCATCAACCTTTTTTTATCGTCCCACTGCTGGGCACAGGTCTCCTCTCATACAGAGAAGGATTGAGCGTAATCACCACGCTTGCTCAATGCGGATTGGCGATTTCAGACTTATAAAGTCCAGGTTTCCTCAAGATGTTTTCCTTCACCTTCAGTCAATGGTGTCCAAGATATACTTAGAAAGTACATGTAACTTTAGAAAAGTTACATTGGTACTTGACTCACCTGGAATCGAACCCGCGCACTCATTCTTGAGAGGCTGGTGTTTTAACCACTAGGCCACCACGACTTAATGGTGTACAAAATAAAGAGTATTCTATTCTATTCATACACTCAGCTCTTAGTGAAGCTTAGAAATCAACCAATGCACATGTAAACTACCATAACTTTAAAACTTCAAACTGACATAATATTCAATTCTCCTTAAACTTGGCGTAGATACCTATATATGAAAGAAAGAGGAAATTAAATCAGTATGACTGGGGCGTCACGTGCTAAGAATTTCAATATTTTGCACGATAAAAAGTATAAAGAAAGTTCTAGTATCGAACTACAGATTCACAGTCTTTAATTAATAGTTTCGATACACTCTTGCGATACGGGTCTCGAACTGTTTCGTTTGTTCGTTTGAGAATTTGTAAAAAAAGGCAGTCTTGGGACCGACGGATAGAAGATAAAATTGAAATGAGAATTTAAATAAAAAAAAAGTTATAACGGTGACGTTATCTATATCAATTTAATTTTTTAATTTTTAATAATTATAAACTAGCACTTGACCGCAATCCCCCCTGATGGTAAGCAGTGATGCGATCGTTGATGGTAAAGCGCACTAATTTATTAAAAACCTATTCACTCAGATTGAGCGAATAGGAAGGAAGACGGCAGTTGAGCGAGGTGATGCAATGTTAAATCCAACAACACGACCAACGATGCTGCGCCAAAGGGAGATTGATCTGAAGACCCTCCACAACCAAACTCCCAACACAACAACATTTGGCGCATCGTACCCGGCACCTATCGCAACACAACTGCTCAGACCTGTCCTCCGTACGGCTTCACCAGACATCATGCACAACATATGTACATCTCGCTGTAGCGATCACGTTATCGAGTAGGTCACGCCCACGCGAATTCAGTGCTTTTTCCCATTCAACAATAGGGCTCAATGTCGCAAAGCAAAAAATACCTCGATGGTAGCCCATAATTTCGGCTGCCGGCAGAAGTTACTACCCACCAGACAAAGTCTGGCCGCCAAGCGATTCGACGTGTTCCTGCATGATGTCTGGTGAAGCCGTACGGAGGACGGGTCTGAGAAGTTCTGTTGCGATGTGTGCCGGGAATCACACCGGGTACGATGCGCCAAATGTTGTTGTGTCCGGAGTTTGGTCGGGGGAGTCTCCAGATCAATCTCCCTCTGGCCTAGCATCGTTGGTCTTGTTTTGGGTTTATTAACATTGCATCACCTCCCTCAACTGCCGTCTTCGTTCGTATTCACTCAGCTTTTTTTTAAGTGAAAAGGCTCTTGATAAATTAGCGCACTTTACCATCTACGAATGCATCACTGCTTACCATCAGGCGGGATTGCACTAGTGTATAATAGGAATGTTTCCTGGGTAAAAAAAAAATATTCTTTTTAATCCGCCATCCAGATTATAGAAAAATATTGGACACGTATATTTTTATTATCAAATCAATAAAAATTGACAAATATAAAAGGCATCAAAGAGCAGGAGTGGTGGCTGGTGATGTCACTGCTCGCTAAAAAGTGTAGCGTGCAGTGACGTCACACGAATTTTCAACGCACTGTGTCGTCTTCATTTTTTGTTCATATGAAAAAAGAAAAAATGCATGTCTAGTATTTTTGGAAATCTGACTGACGGACAAATTAGTTTTTTTAGTCAACGACCCCATTATAAAAAAAAAAACTTAAAATAAAACAAAACTGTGGGTTTTGCGCACTGTTGAGCAAACAATAAGTGTGCGTACTACTAAATAAACATAACGTTTAACATGAGAAAAAATATCTATTTCTCATAAAAAAAACTGAATAGATTGCTTGTTTGAAACAAAGAAATTTATTTTTAATGTCTTTGGTTTGAAAACACTATCAAAACCAAAAAGTTACTTCAGCATTTGACAGCCCAATTCCCAGCTAAATTATTTATTTTATTTGATAATATTTTATATAATAATGTCACGGGCAATCAAAGCATATAAGCATATATACAATATAATATATGCTTTGATTGACATTACAAACGGGCTCTAGCAGAATACCAGCGCTGCGACATTTATTTTTTTAAATATCGAAGCATCATGCTGAGATAATGTCGTGGTGGCCTAGTGGTTAAAAGACCAGCCTCTCAAGTGTGAGTGCGCGGGTTCGATTCCAGGTCAGGCAAGTACCAATGTAACTTTTCTGAAGTTATATGTACTTTCTAAGTATATCTTGGACACCAATGACTGAAGGTGACGGAAAACATCTTGAGGAAACCTGGACTTTAAGTCTGAAATCGCCAATCCGCATTGAGACAACGTGGTGATTACGCTCAATCCTTCTCTGTATGAGAGGAGACATGTGCCCAGCAGTGGGACGATTATAAAGGTCGATGATAATGCTGAGATAGGGGTCTTTTAGCCTCGAATTGGACTTTTCATTTTTGACTGTTCTTTTTTTGCATTTTTATTATTTTTATTTGTGTTTAATTTAGTTTAGTTTTACTTTCCTGTACTAGTCATAATAAATACTTTTTCTTTCTTTGAATTCTTGAGGAATAGTATAGATATAACGTAAGGACATTTAGAAGCCAATCAAAGACAATTAAAGTTTGAAAAAACGCTGAGCGAAAACTAAAGTAATATAATCTCACGCTGAGGAAATCGCATTGAGAAGCTGGTATTTTTTATAAACCTCTACGAAGTTCACTTAAGTTAAGTTCAAAGATTAACTTAATTTTTTTTCTTAATTAAGTTAGATAATAGACCGTGTTATACTACTAGTAGTATAAGAACATGTAAACCAAACTGTGATCGTCAGTCTAACACCAGAAAATCCGCCCAAAATCCAGGTTAAAACCGCAAAACAAAATTGAAAGCCGTCCCGACCCCAACTAATCATTTCCTCGCTTTCCCTTCAAACATTATTTACTTCCAACTAATAAACTCTATGAATATCCGAGCATAATACTCGTATTTTATCAAGAGGACTTGATGCTCCCATATGAAAGGATCCCAAGATATCTTTACGAAGATGCAACTCATTAATATGGTAATATATTATACCGTACTCGTAGTTTGTATGAATTCTGTTAGTGCCGTGAATGGTGGTGTACGTAAAATGCAACCTAACGATTCAGTACTAGGATATTTGACTAAAAAAAACTAATTAGTCCGTCAGTCAGATTCCCAAAAAAATACTAGACACGTATTTTTTTTTTTTTTTTATATACACAAAAAATTCAGACGACACAGTGCGTTGAAAACTCGTATGCGTCACTACACGCTACACTTTTTAGCGACCAGTGACGTCACCAGCCACCACCTGATCTTTGATGACTTTTATATTTGTCAATTTTTATTGATTTGATAAAACAAAAAATACGTGTCTATTATTTTTTTGGAAATCTGGCTGACGGACTCATTAGTTTTTTTTAGTCAAATACACTATTATTGTGTGTAGAAATATCATTTTGATGAGAATTTTATATCGAAATTGTTCACCGCTGCATTGGAGGATGTCTTCAAGGTTCTGGACTGGAAAGGACTGGGCATCAACATCAATGGCGAGTACATGACACACCTTCGGTTTGCTGATGATATCGTAGTCATGGCTGAGACCGCGGAGGACCTGAGTACAATGCTCGAAGACCTCAGCAGAGCCTCCGAGCGAGTCGGTCTTAAAATGAACATGGGCAAGACAAAAGTCATGTCTAATGCCCATGTTGTACCGACTCCTATAAAGATTGGAGACTCTGTTCTCGAAGTTGTTGACAGTTACGTGTACCTGGGACAAACTATCCAGTTAGGAAGGTCCAACTTCGAGAAAGAGGTCAATCGGCGAATCCAACTCGGCTGGGCTGCTTTCGGGAAGCTACGAATAATCTTCTCGTCCGAAATACCGCAGTGTCTCAAGACAAAAGTCTTCGACCAGTGTGTGTTGCCAGTGATGACTTATGGAATTGAGACGTGGTCGCTAACAATGGGCCTTATAAGAAGGCTTAAAGTCACTCAAAGGGCAATGGAGAGGGCTATGCTTGGGGTTTCACTGCGCGATCGAATCAGGAATGAGGAGATCCGCAGAAGAACGAGAGTAACCGACATAGCCCGAAGAATTGCAACACTAAAGTGGCAGTGGGCTGCACACATTGCCCGTAGGACCGATGCCCGATGGGGCCGACGGGTTCTCGAGTGGCGACCACGCACCGGAAGACGTAGCGTGGGTAGGCCCCCGACAAAGTGGACCGACGACCTGGTGAAGGTCGCGGGAAACCGCTGGATGCGGGAGGCGCAGAACCGGTCGTCGTGGAGAATCTTGGGGGAGGCCTATGTCCAGCAGTGGACGTCTTTCGGCTGAAATGAATGAGAATTTTATATCATCTAGTTTTTCTAGTTAATTTATTTCTATACTAACAAAAGGCTAATTTAACAAAAATATAATTGACTTTTAAAAGTGTTTATACAGGCGACAGCACATCAAGCGAATATAATATGTCAAATTTCTTTAATAAATTTTCAACTTTTTCATTAAAGCATTAAGGCTTAAAGTTGACTGGAAATATTTAACAGTATCGGGTAACTTGACCTGCTGTCGTCCTTAAATATCCACTTACTGAAATAAATCATTTATCATCCTTTTCCCAACTTTGCTAAGGTCAGCTTTTAGTCTCTCTAGAAGCAGATAACATTTAACAATATTTTACATAAAACGACGCCAATCTGACCTGCACAAACCAGTAACTTAATAATAAGATGCCACATGATATGACTTTTTGTCAGAATTTCCAGCTTTGACTCCCCGACTGTCAAAGATTGAAGAATGACAGCCAAACCAAGTCTTGAATGTAAAGATGGTTAATTAGTTACCCACCTACGGACCAACCGGGGCAAGTGTACCGTAACCCGTTAAACCCGTGTGTAAATTAAGTTCCAGTTTCACAAAACCGTGCGAGGCTGTCAAAGAGAAGAGTTGTGGGCACTGTTGGGCTGTGATCTTGATGAACAAGGTCCAGATTATTGTCTCCTAAGATACAGGTATTCCCTAGTTAAGGAGGCAGGATTTATTGTTTTGTTACATAGACATTTTTTTAAGGCATATACCTGCTAACTTTATCTATGTATGTTTTTGGTCA
Source organism: Sesamia inferens (assembly GCA_037179545.1). Lineage (NCBI taxonomy): Eukaryota > Metazoa > Arthropoda > Insecta > Lepidoptera > Noctuidae > Sesamia > Sesamia inferens. The sequence goes on along the minus strand of CM073933.1, from coordinate 26,029,786 downwards.
ATAAAGTAATTATTATTATTTATTATTAGATTCGATGAATTAGGTGGTGGCGTCGTTGTGATCTAGTGGTTAAAACACCAGCCTCTCAAGCATGACTGTGCGCGTTTGATTCCAGGTCAGGCAAGTACCAATGTAACTTTCCTAAGTTATATGTACTTTCTAAGAATATCTTGGACACCAATGATTGATTAAAAGGTGAAGGAAAACATCTTGAGGAAACCTGGACTTTACCCAGCGTGAAACTATCCTCCGCAACCGAAGATGCACGAATAGAATCTCTTGAAAGCTATCTGATACAATCTGCAGTTTATGCTGAATTTCTTGGTATGCAATTCGTCTATTGTCTTAGATCAAATTTTTCAATATTAGCACGTTTTCTTCTGTACCAGCCGTCAAAGGGCGACCATTTCTTTCTTCATCCAGGCTTTCATCATTTGAAATCTATCGTACGATTGGTCTGGTTTCAAGCGACATTTGAAATCGTGAAAAATCATAGCGCGAAAATGGTCTCGGCGCAAATCCATTTTTCAAAGAGACAATAATTTTAATTAACTCCCAAAAAATGTGGAGGGAAGTTTTGAATTTGGAACGCACCTATTATTAGTAACAAATAATCATATTTTTTAAATAAATTATAACTGGCCAGTTTCTCATACATTACAAACTTTTTGTCGCTACACTTTCTGAGTAACCTGGTATTACGGTTTGCTCCTTCAATAATATGTTTAAAAATAACAACTTAACCTTTACGAGGCGGGGTCACATGGAGCTAATATTACCTTTGAGTCGCTCTCAAAGATAATTTTAGCTCAGTGTGACCCCTGAGAATTATGAGACAGGCTGTGAAAATTCCGAGGTCGCCAAACCCTTGCACTGCACATTTTTCCTTTTCGATGGAAATGTGTGCACGACAGCAGGTCAAGTTACCCACATTTGTCAAATATTCCCAATCAACAGCCTTAATACGTTAGTTATAAAGTCGAAAATGTAATAAATAAATTTCACAGATTGTAGTAGATTGATGTGCTGTCTTCTGTAAATGAACAACAGTTTTGTCCACACTCATCTTCTGAAAAATATTAGTTGAAGTGTATGTCAAAATTAACACAACAATAACCTTATTTCGTCGTAGGTACATATTTGTACATTGATTAACTCAGAAATATATCCATAAAATATTTTTTGTGCAATTTCTATCAAAATTAAAATAAAATATGTATATTTATTCTTAGAGCGTATTTTTTAAATTTCAACCTTTCTTCTAAAATTCCATTGATTAATCACTTTAGTTGGTTTCACTTACGTCGTGATTAAGTGCATAAAAAGTGGTTAAGTGCACCACTCTATATACATATCTTCTTCCGAACGCTCGGGGAATACGACCGTTGCCGAACAGTGACGAAGATTTCTATGCGCATTATCACTTTGGGAGACCTGTACTTTCTAATTTTCTTTGATTTAATATTTTAAAAATAATAAAATTTTTTGATAAAATAAAATGTTCAAGTATCTAACTCCACGCGGACAAATTCGCGGGCGGCCGCTAGTTATGTATACAGTATGTTAAGAAAACCCTGTCCGATCCGTGAAGGTGTTGTTAGGTATCGATAACTGATTCTACTAATGGATACAAAACCGGGCTAAACTTTAAAAAAAATTCTCCCTAAAAAAATAAATATTATTTCGCAAAAAGAGGTAACTTAATAAATCTGCGTTCACCCTTCCGCGGGCGGTGGGCGGCAGGGCACGCGACACGTGGTCGCATTGCTATTCGTTTCAAAACAATACCGGTGTTGTGACTTTTTTAAAAATTACCAAATTTCGGGGAAGTTGGAATTAATTCGCGGGAAAAAAAGATTATTTCAAAATTCATTTGTATTGGTACTATGATGATTACGTAAAATTTAATATTATATTTGGTCATGTGTTTACCTAACCTTTATTATCCTTTTGGGTCGGACAGGGCTTTCTTAACATACTGTATAATATAAACAATATTATTGTTATATTGTTATAAGAACAACACAATATTGTTTTTTAGCGATTATGTTTTAATGTGGAACAAAATTATTGACGTCACGACACAAGTCTACGCATGCACACAGTCGCACACGTAAAAAGGAGTAACGTAGTCTTAGTAGGTACTTCATCCATTTTGATTGGTTTTAATTGTACGACGGATGTGTGACAGCAATTTATGAAGATTTAATTATTTTAAGATAAAAAATTAATCCCGTAAAGGATTCTGAACGAATTACTTTCACAATATACAGTAAGGGTCAAAACTGTAGGTATTACCTTTTTTGAATTTTATTACAATAACAATAAGTGTCAAAAGTGGTACTCCACTTTTGACACTTATTGTACTTAAGTATTGTATCTTACTTATTGTACTGTAAATTAATTACGCATTGTATAATATACTACATATAATGTTATATGTATACACACGTGTACAGAATTTTATGTATAAAAATTGAAAAAGGTATTGTTACGAATGCACCTTATGTCGAGGGCATAAGGTTTAATATCGCGTGACATGCAGTGCGTTACTTTTAAGCCCTATAACTCGAGACCTAGACATTGTATAGGTGTAATATAAAAACGCATTCCTAGACTTAAGGTGGCCTATCGAATGGTACAGGTTTCATCAACTTTGTCAACTAAGTGACGACATCGAAATTTCTAGAAGCCCGTTTCCGGGAATTACCGTAGGTACCTACTGAATGTACTCGAAGTTATGCGCTATTATTATTACGTCTAGACGATTCTGGAATGTTCGATCAGCTAGCCTATATATAGCGCCGTGACGCCAACGCAGAGTCAGTCTACATTCGACTAGCGATACGAAAACAAGCGATACTTAAGAAGCGATCTTTGAGAATACCTACTGCGACAACTGTAACGAGAACGTTGAGTACTACATGAAGTAACATTTGTAGTGTTATTGTGTGTTTACAATACGCACTTCGTGGACGTAAGGGAAGACTTCGGTGCAACATCAGCAACATTCTACTTGTCATTGCCTACAATCCACTGTACCTTCGTTGCCAATAAACTTCGTAACCCTTAATCGGTATTTTAGTACCCCTAGCCCGTAACAGTATCATGAAAATCACAAAGTTGTTATTCACGAGCTTGTTATGTTACCTGGTTGTCCCAACAAAAATATGGTCCACGCACCGCTCGCCCGCCCGTGCCTGAAGCGGCGCTGCGCAGGGGGACTCCTAGTACTATGATCTACCGTCAGCCGTGTTGTGTGTTCGGTAACCACACTGCAAATATATAACACGGTGAAAAAATGATTGGAATAGATTCAGTTGCTTATTCTGAACAAAGTATATTCAGGTTTCGTACAAAGAAAAATAACCACGTAATTTCTCGTAATAAAGCAATAAATGCCACGAACGAGTTATAATGAATAAAACAGCTTTCCGACTTATCATACAACTTTTAAGAGTTTCAAGGAACTATTGACCACATTAAGCCTCGTTTCATTTAATGTTAAAGAAGAGTTACTGTACTATCCCACTCGCTCCGGTGGTGTCGGTACTGTACCCGTCAATCCGGTGGTGTCGGATTGCCGACCCGGGCAAGGAGTGTAAGTGAAAAATTAGTGCAGTGTTATCTGCGTACACACTTGCACACCATAACGTCCCGCGTGTCAAAGGCTGGTCTTCATTGAGATTGGTCGCTATGACCGAAATTCCGACCAGAATTCGGTAAGGAAGACTGTATTCCAGTTGAATATTCCCATGACGTAAAAGCCTAGTAATAATAATAATAAACTTTATTTCAGAATTGCTTCCATAATTTGTTAGTAACAATCCCCCTTATTCATAAACACTGCTTAAGTTAACTAGTGATTAGCGATTCTTTAACCATATATTTTTGACCTTTTAACGTCACTTAACTTAAATCATCCTTTATGAATAAACACCACAGTTTTTAAGGGATTAAGTTAAGTGACGTTAAAAGGTCAAAAATATATGGTTAAAGAATCGCTAATCACTATGTTAACTTTAAGCAGCGTTTATGAATAAGGGGGAATATTCTTAGCCTATGTTAGTAATAGCATAATAATAAAACAAAACAATGAAAATATTTCAGGCACTAGCTTTTGCGTGTAGGCCTATACATCATCATCATCATCTCAGTGTATAATCCCGGTCGCATCCGCGGCTTTCGCGTTGGAGCCCGCGGTCCGCTTAAAGGCCTATACATACGTGTAGGCCTATACAGTGCGCTATTAATATTGAATCCCATCGGCCTGCGCACGCGGCCAGGTTGGCGTTGGGGCTGCCACGCACCCGCATCATTAAAGACGCACTTCGCTTGTGTATGACGGTAATCAAATGTACTGTATAAAAAAAAATAAACAAAATGAAAGATTTATCGAAGTTGTGGCCTAGGGGGTTCGATTCCAGGTCAGGCAAGTACCAATGTAACTTTTCTAAGTTAGATGTACTTTCTAAGAATATCTTGGACACCAAAGACTGATTAAAAGGTTAAGGAAAACATCTTGAGGAAACCAAAGTCCAAAATCGCCAACCCGCATTGAGCAATCGTGGTGATTACGCTCAATCCTTCTCTGTATGAGAGGAGACCTGTACCCAGCAGTGGAACGATTAAAAAAGATTGTACTGATTCTAGTTACACACATCACATTAGATTAATAAACTTACGATATTACATATTGTATCATCATCATCAACTTTTTTTTTATCGTCCCACTGCTGGACATAGGTCTCCTCTCATACACGGAAAGAATGAGCGTAATCACCACGCTTGCTCAATGCGGGTTGGCGATTTCAGACTTAAAGTCCAGGTTTCCTCAAGATGTTTTCCTTCACCTTCAGTTGTTGGTGTCCAAGATATACTTAGAAAGTACATATAACTTTAGAAAAGTTACATTAGTACTTGACTGACCTAGAAACGAACCCGCGTAATCATATTTGAGAGGCTGGTGTTTTAACCACTAGGCCACCACAAATTTCATATACACCACGACATATTGTAAATCTCGTTGTAGCGGTCACGATGTCGGGTTAATGCTCAACAATAATGCTCAACGTTGCTTTTTGGTATCTTAGGACATTTTAAATAATAAGTAGTGCTAATTGTATTGAGATAATTGTCGTACAAACGCGTCTTAGTCTTGTTCGGGCTTGCGTTTTGTTGGTCAACAGCCAATTTTGTTTGGAGTTGTGCGATCATTGATCAAAAGATAGAAAAATATTTTCTTACTTATTGTTTTACCCCCAAATTAATATCTTTCGAACAAAATAAGAACAAACCAACCTTGTCATCAATCATTGAATCAATAGTTCTCTCTAAGTTGCACTCTCTTCCACCTTTGTTGTTGACATGAACTTTTCAAGATGGCCGCCCTTTGATCTCTTTGGCTGAAGAATATCGTGATATTTATACTGCTTCACGATTTTTGCCAAAGAGAGATGTACAGCTAAATAATAATAGCCAGACGGGTCGATCTTCAAGATAAAGCATCACTAGCCGAGGTAAGTCCATCAATGGGTGACCACCCATTACATATGACCCCAAAATGTCTCGGTGAGCATATTAAGCCGTTGATCTTGTATATTACTTCCATCATCATCATTTCAGCCGAAAGACGCCCACAGTTGGACATAGGCCTCCCCCAAGGATATCCACGACGTATGGTCCTGCGCCTCCCGCGTCCAACTCTTTTCCGCGACCTTCACCAGGTCGTCGGTTCACCTTTCTCGGGGGGCTACCCAAGCTGCGGTGTCTTGAAAGTCGTTACCAGTAGACAAAAGCCCAAATGTCTGCCAACCTCACCAAGAATCAGTCGTACCAAGGGTTATTAGGTTACCCTGTAACTAGATTGATGAGATCATACGAGTATCATATAAAATACTAGTATCTAAATCTGTTCAATTAGTCTGGCCCGTGAGTTACAGGCCTTAGAATAGTACCAACCCATATCCTGCCGAGGGTGTCGTAAGAAGCGACTAAGGGAATTCTCACCAGGGAAGCGGCAGCAGCGCTTCTCCTGTGGAATATCGTGGGGATTATGGCAAACTAACCCTGCAATGAAACCTTGGGGGAGGAATTTGTTCAGCATTGGACGTCTACAGGCTAAAGAAGAAGAGGAGTTAGACGGGAAACAATCTCCAACATAGTTGTGACATGACTAAACAGATAAATTGACGGTCTTTGCTCAACTAAGTACCTATTAAACTTTTTTTTACTTCTCCTCAAATCGTTCTCCTCGTTACTGAGGGTAGTGATGTCCCTGGGGTTTTTTTTTCAACATCATCAACCTTTTTTATCGTCCCACTGCTGGGCACAGGTCTCCTCTCATACAGAGAAGGATTGAGCGTAATCACCACGCTTGCTCAATGCACGTTGGCGATTTCAGACATAGAGAATATGAAGAATATGTTTTTCTTCACCTTCAGTCATTGGTGTCCAAGATATACTTAGAAAGTACATATAACTTTAGAAAAGTTACATTGGTACTTGCCTGACCTGGAATCGAACCCGCGCACTCATACTTGAGAGGCTGGTGTTTTAACCACTAGGCCACCGCGACTCTCGGTTTTTTTTTTTACCGAGGTAGAAATACCTCGTCCCACCCTGAGGCGGGCGGTGGGGTCTTACAAATCTTTACTGGCTAAATTCCACCCCGTTGGCGAGGTCTGTCTGACTCTTACTGACTAAATTCCAGCACGGTACGTTGGGGATCGCAGATTTTTGTTAAGTTGCATTGCTTACCTTATGTCCAGTATGCATGTATTTATTTATGTATGTATAATCATCATCTCAGCGCTACTCCCAGTCGCGTCTGTAGCTTTTCAGCTTTGGAGTCTGGAGTCCGCTTTACCAGTCTAACTGATACTAACTGCTGATTTTGGCTAAACTTCGACATTTTTCCGTGAAGCGACTGCCGTTTGACCTCCACAACTCGAAGGCGATATCTAAGCATTGCAGTTAGACCAATTGTTAGATTTTTGAGGGCTCCAATAACCCGTAACGACTGAGATGTTCGTATGGCAATCGGGACCAACGGTTTAACGTGCTTTCCTAGGCAAAACCAGACCAGAAATATTCATATTCATGCATACAAATATTTGCACTGTGCGGGGATCGAACTCGTGCCTCCCTGCGCAACGGCCGCGTTCGCGACCGCTACGCCACGGAGGCTGACATTTATGTATGTATCATATTGGATATAATATTTGCACCAAAGACAGTCCCATTTATGATTCAAGAGAATCTGTCCATTCATTAGTTGCCTGGAAGAGATTGCATTGTACATTTTGTTGTGTTGGGTGTATTTTTAAACAATGTATGAAATGAAATCGTTTATTAAGCAAGTAGGATCACTGATCACTTTTACACGTCATATGTTTTTTTTTTTACTAGATGAAGCCGGCATTTCCTAACTGACTACCTCTGAGAAGAAATAGCCGAAACAAACTCAGAGATTATCGTCTTTTCTCAAGTCCAGACATTAAAAATAAAAATGTTTACAAAAAATTACGTTATAATTACGCATATTGCTTAACAGAGTTAGCAGCTCAGTCCCAAGCTTTTTTGTCTTCTAAATAATCTGAGATTTTATGATACCCCTTTTTGCAAATTTTGGCCTTTATATACTTTTTATATCGTTTAATGGGTATGTTTCGAATGTCCATGGGAAGCTTGTTGTAAAAGTGTATACATTGACCCATGAACGAGTTGCCTACTTTGTGGAGACGAGTGTGATGTACAGCAAGATTGTGTTTATTCCTGGTATTTATATTAAGAATATATTGCTTATATTCTTATGTTTTTGGTGTACAATAAAGTATACAACGTTATTTTTACTATAAACGAAACCTAAATATAGTTTGTTCAGAATAAGCAACTGAATGAATCCCTTTGAGCCAATTCCAATTATTTTTACACCATGTTATACTTTGTCCCAAATAAATTTAGAAATTGTTGCAGTGTAATCACACACCACCGAGCACACACACAGCTGACGGTAGGTCATAGTACTAGAAGTCCCCCAGCGCCGCGCCGCTACAGGCACGGGCCGGCGAACGGTACGTTGACCATATTTTTGTTGGGACAACCAAGTAAGATAATAAGCTCATAACATTGTGGATTTTCATGATGCCTTTTTGAAATTATGTACTTAGATTCATTACTTGAAAATACTGGATACGTGTTTCGGAGTTCGCATAAACAAAAAAGTCGTGGAGGCCTAGTGGTTGAAACACCAGCCTCTCAATTATGAGTGCGCGGGTTCGATTCCAGGTCAGGCAAGTACCAATGTAACTTTTCTAAAGTTATATGTATTTTCTAAGTATATCTTAAATATCATTGATTGAAGGTGAAGGAAAACATCTTGAGGAAACCTGGACTTTATAAGTCTGAAATCTCCAACCCGCATTGAGCAAGCGTGGTGATTACGCTCAATCCTTCTCTGTATGAGAGGAGACCTGTGCCCAGCAATGGGACGATAAAAACGTTGATGATGATGATGATGATGATAAACAAAAATAACGATTTGTATGGATAAATGCTCATGGATGTCTACCGCCCTGGGGTGGGCGGTTGCGCAACATTCATGACTAGTCCACGAGCACTTGACAGCGTAAACAACTCTGAAAATTAATTTCAATTCGTACCGCAAACAGGTAGCTAAAACAAAATATTTCAATGGCAGTAATAAAAATAAGTACAAACCCTCTAAATGTACCTTTTAGAATTACTGTGCTCGCTTTTCCTTTATTTTATTTAGGTTTAGATACTCGAAATGCGTTACGTTCGCAGAATAATAATGACCTATAAAACCAATCTTGTTTCAACGTTGAACGTTTTACTTAGTTATATCTCTGTAGGCTTTCAAATACTTTCAATTGCGGTATAAAGCGGATACGACTGTTTGTTCGTACAGTTCATTTGTACGCACCCGGATCTGTTTCTACATTTGATTCTGTAATGAAAACGGTTATCTACCTACTGTGTTTAAAATAATCATTATCGTCATTGCCAACCTTTTTATCGGCCCACTGCTGGGCACAGGTCTCCTCTCATACAGAGAAGGATTGAGCGTAATCACCACGCTTGCTCAATGCGGGTTGGCGATTTCAGACTTAAAGTCCAGGTTTTGTCACGATGTTTTCCTTCACCTTCAGTCATTGGTGTCCAAGATATACTTAGAAAGTACATATAACTTTAGAAAAATTACATTGGTACTTGCCTGACCAGGAATCGAACCCGCGCACTCGTACTTGAGAGGCTGGTATTTTAAACACTAGGCCACCACGACTTTTTTAAAATAATAAAGTGTTTTAAATAATAAAAAGTTATTTAGAGTTCTTTTTTTATTTTTTCAAGTGCTAGTTAGTTTTTTCGCTCCACAAAAATCGCTCCTGCATTGGTAAATACGGAAACAGACTTGATCGATCTTTTAAATAGAAACTTCTTTAGACATATTGAACAATTTTTGGTAGGAGTAACCCTGTACATGTTTGCGTTAGCGGCATGCTAATGTTACTAGTATATGTATACCAATAAGGTCCGTATTTCAGAAGGAAACTCAAGCATTGATCTCTGTATAAACATTACTTAAAATTAGGCTTAGGTTAGGCTAGACTCTAGCCTAACCTAAGCCTAATTTTAAGTAATGTTAACTCAAAACTCAAGCATTACTTTTAAACTCTAGCCGCTAGAGTTTAAAAGTAATGCTTGAGTTTTGAGTGAGCTTCTGAAATACGGGCCTAAGTATGTCTATTGACTATTATGTCATATTTTATATTTTCACTTCTCTTGGCATCCCATGACGGCCTTTTCTTACATAGTTTTATTTATTTATTTCTTGGATCGCTAACAGAAGCATGTTAACAAAAACACGGACATAAGAAGTTTGGCTTCCAATTATAGGAGATCATATTATCCTTCTCTTATTATTCAGGTAGGTGACATACCTAAGTGTGACTAGGAAGATAAAATCAAAACAAAATGCACAAAAAGCATAAAAAAAATATACTGGAGTCGTTACCAGTAGAATAATAATTACACTGGAATACCATTCAGGGATTTGGAGGTGCACTATACAATATGTAAGGAAAACCCTGTCCGATCCGTGAAGGTATTGTTAGGTATCGATAATTGATTCTACTAATGCCTACAAAGCCGGGAACGATATTCCTTCTAAGAAAATAATATTATTTCGCAAAAGGAGGTAACTTAATACATGTGCGGTAGGCAATACAAGCGTGGACGAGGAAGGCAGGGCACGCGGCACGTGGTCGCATCGCTCATAATAATACCGTCGAAAAGGGTGTTGTCACTTTTTAAAAATTTACAAAAGATTACTTCAAAATTCATTAGTATTGTTATTGTGATGATTATGCAAGGTTTCAAATTTTATTTGGTCATGGGATTACCTAACCTTTATTATCCTTATCGGCCGGACAGGGTTTTCTTTACATATTGTTAATATAGAGCATCTCAGCACTACATCGTAAGTTTTATTACCAAGTTGTAAACGAGCCTTCAAGAGGTTACAAGTAAGACCTTTGCGTGTTCAATCGAAGGAGTATCAAGCTTTCAATGATTCATCGTTCCATAGACAACGCGACCTTTACTACGATTCGCTTTTACGACAGCCAATAGTAGGTATCGGTTCCTATCCTATCAAGTTTTCTTGGTATTTATTTTAACTGCAGTAAAGACTTCAAGCATAATAAACTTAGTTTTATAACAATGCTACTATATCAGGCTTTGTGAAACGATATTTTTCGTTCCGTGTTTTATATAAATTAACATTTTGCTGCAAAATTACCTATACCTTATTTTTTCCTGTTTTTAACGACTGAAATACTTTGAGAAAAATATTTACTACAATTTTATTGAATCGAATAGAAAACTCTTTACTCTCTATTATGTACTTCCACGATATCTTCTGGGCTTGCTCGTTGCATCATAAACATTATACATAGTGAAAACATATTGAAAAGTGGTCAAGAGTTGGCCCTTTGTAAAAGTAACAATAAAAAAACTAAGAATTCTACCAGGTCACTCAGAAAGTATTGCGACAAAAAGTTTTTATGTATGAGAAACTAGGCAGTTATAACTATTTATAACTAATAATAGTCTAAGATCCGGCTGCAGAATCACTGTACCCATCGAGTGTTTGCTGAAAACCAAATTTTTACACATATTTATGATTAGGAGAATTTATATCCACCAGGTTGCCTATCAAAATGTGGCCGCTAGTATTTTTAATTAAATTATTAATAATTCATAATCCGTAAGAAATTTCACTGACATGTTTTTTCAATGAAATGTCGTCTATTTTACGGCAATATCTATGAAGACTCTGAAAAATCATGGTTGCCGTTGCGCACCTGGCCGCACCTCTTCGCAGCCAGGTATACACAGGTATGATTTTGTTACATTTATACACCCACAACGTACATTCATATTTTATAAATCAAATTAAAGCTAATTTTTTTCTGTTCATTATTATATACGGTTGCCTAATTAAATCTGGCCGCAAATAAGGGTTGCTGGCTGTTAAATAAAGAAAATATTAAAAGAAGAGTGAAAGAGAGCTAGCGCGTTACACTACTATTCAGACGAGGATAGCAAGTTGAGAGTGTGCTGTGTGATTCCACGAACAAGCCTTCCGATAATAACGACGATACCGACATTTGCGATGAAAGTGATAGCTGCGATGATAGTATGACTGAGAGCTCCGATGATTCAGATTTTTAAAAAAGAGTCACGGAAATATAAAATACATTTTAAAAATTTATAATTTACTTAAATTTATGAATATGTAAAATAAATCTAATACTTAAATAAAATCAAATCTTTTTCATACAGTACTTGCACAACACAATTTTTTTTACATAAATAACCTTGGTTTTATTCATCAACAATATCCATTTACGGATATTGTTGATGATTTAAATTACATTTTACGGTACGCCTCAAAATAATAAATACTCCAAGACGTTTCTTTTGGAGTATTTATTATTTTGAGAGGTACCTACTATTGTTTGAATCGGAGGTTGAGAACACTAGCATCTGACGCATGCGCAATGGCTTTAAACTGTCCGACAGCTGGCAATCGCTATCCTCGCCTGAATAGTAGTGTAACGCGCTAGCTTTCTTTCTTTTTTTTTTTTTTTTTATAAATTATAAACCAGCGCTTGACCGCAATCCCGCCTGATGGTAAGCAGTGACGCGATCGTTGATGGTAAAGCGCGCTAGTTTATTAAGAGCCTATTCACTCTAGCCTTGAAGACACTCAAATCGTAATGCGACGGAAACACCGACGCCGGCAAATTGTTCCAATCCCTCGATGTACGCGGTATAAAGGAGGAAGCAAAACGCTTCGTCCGGATCGCAGTGGTGTCAACAACGTAAGGGTGGAAACTCGCCGTACGACGGGTCGTCCGATGATGGAACGGAGATGGGGGAATTAAATCATGCAATTCCCTTGCACACTCACCAGAATGCATCCTATAGAAGACCGAAAGGCTGGCTACTCTACGCCTGTGCTCCAGGCTTTGGAGACCGTTTCGAGTTAAGTCTGGGTCGCCAATCAGCCTCTTCGCACGCCTCTCCACCGAATCCAAAGCGGCAAGGTGACACTTCGCAGCACCAGCCCAAATGTGGCTGCAGTACTCCACACACGAGCGGACCTGTGCTTTGTATAAAATTAGAAGCTGCCCTGGTGTGAAGTACCGCCGGCCTTTCGCGATGACGCCTAGTTTTCTGGCAGCCACCCCGGCCTTGGACTCAATGAACCGCCCAAAGTTAAGGCTCGAGGAAATCTCAACTCCCAAAAGCTGAAGGCGGTCGGTACACTCCAAGGATACATTCTGAAAAGTAGGAGCCAAGGTAAACGGGCTCCTTTTGGCGGTGAAAAGACACGCCTGTGTTTTGGCGGCATTGAATGCTACAAGATTGGCATTGCCCCATTCGGAGACTGCCTGCAGTGCAGCACTCACACGCTCTACCATGGCTTCTCTTTCGGACCGGATAGTTTCCTTACTAGCCCGAGCTTCCGGCAGGTATCTCTCCACAACTGTGCTGTCATCTGCATACCCATAGATACCGGGCATCAGCAGATCGTTAATATGCAGCAGGAACAGAGTTGCAGAGAGAACAGACCCCTGAGGAACACCGGCATTGGTCGACATGGGCTCAGATGAACATCCGTCGACAACAACTCGGAGGGACCGTTCAGTCAGGAAGTCTTTTACCCAGCCAGTCAGGCCAGCGGAAATGCCGTACGCTGGAAGCTTACTCAAAAGGCTAGCGTGCCATACCCGGTCGAAGGCCTTCGAGACATCAAGGGAGACGGCAATGGCTTCCCCATTTTTCTCGAGGGCCTCGCCCCACAAGTGAGTGGCATACACTAGTAGGTCCCCAGTTGACCGATTGCGTCGAAAACCGTACTGTCGGTCACTGAGGAGATCGTTACCTTCCAGGTATGCCAAGAGGCGCGAGTTCAATACACGCTCCATAATCTTGCAGAGTATGGAGGTTATTGAAATCGGCCGATAGTTGGAAGGATCGGCACGACTACCCTTTTTGGGCACGGGCTGCACGTTGGCAAGCTTCCAGGACTTGGGCACTAAACCAGTCCTAAATGAGAGGCGATACAGGCGCGTCAATACAGGAGACAACTCAGGCGCACAAGCCTTAAGAACAATCGCTGGTATACCATCTGGACCACTAGCCTTATTCACGTCCAGACGACACAATACTCTCAGAACCTCCTTGTTTCTAATGCGAACCTCCGGCATTGAAGTTCCGCAATGAGGTAAATTAGGTGGAGTAGCATTGCCAGTGTCAAGACGCGAACTATGGGCAAAGAGAGATGCAAAGAGACCTGCTTTCTCTCTCGCCGTATGGGCCAGTGCTCCATCAGGCCTAACCAGCGGAGGCAGTGAGGGCCGACAGAAGTTCGCCTCGACCGATTTGGCTAGGGACCAGAAAGATCTGCTACCGGAAGGGTGCGCAGAGAGCTTGTTACCAATGTTAGTAATGCGGTCGAAGCGAGCCTTCTTAAGCGCCTTTTTGTAGGACTTGGCAGCACGGTTAAAGGCTCTCTTCTTTGAACTTAGATCCAGAGCTCTGCGGTCACGAGCGTCAACCCAGGCGAGGAATGCCGCGTGCTTACGCTGTTCAGCTTGAACACAGTCGGCGTTAAACCATGGGCGAGCCGAGCCACCGACGGGCACGTCACTGAAGGGGATAAAATACTCCATAGCTTGACGCACCACGTCGGTTATAGCGTCCGCACAGCTCGATGGATTGCTAGAAGAGAAGCAGACCTGCTGCCAAGGATAAGATGCAAAGAAGTGGCGCATCTCATCCCAATCTGCTGACTTGTAACGCCATATTCGCCGCTCACCACGCGAGTCGCAATCAGGTGGGGAGAAGGACGTCACAGACTTCACCAGACAGTGGTCTGAAGTTCCTAATGGAGAGGAAACTGTAACAACACATCTGTCCGGATCAGTGGTCAGCAAAAGGTCCAGACAATTGGCGGTATGACCAGCCACATCAGGCACCCTAGTCGCTTCTTCCACCAGCTGGGAAAGGCCCATTGATAGCGCAAAGTTTCGCGCTTCTCTCCCAGCGTGGTCGGTCCTCTGGTATGGGAAAAGCCAGTCTTGGTGGCAGGCATTAAAGTCCCCCAGAGCGACGAACTGTGCGTCAGGGTGCTGATGCAGCACATTGTCAGCAGCCACACTGAGGTGGTCAAATAGCCGAGTTGTCTCCTGGTCACCGCTGTGCGATCGGTAGACACAGGTGTAGACAATTTTGTCCACACCAGTGTCAACCAACAGCCATAAGGACGATAGATGAGAGTCCTCGAGGTGACGGAGACGCCGGCAACAGATGTCATTGCGGACATACACACAGACCCCGGCACGCTGCAGGAAATGATGCTCCAAAGAGTATCCCGGGTAGTTGAGGTATGCCGCATCAGACGGACATCTGATCTGGGTCTCCGTCAAGAAAAGTAGGTGGGGCTTTTCAGTCTCAAGGTGGTGATGGACTGCATCGATATTGGAGTGCAGACCTCGGATGTTTGAGAGGTGCACTTTAAATGAGAGGACGTGCGCCCGCTGTGCACACCTACTTTTCTTTTTAAAACTTTTCATTTTAATGTACTGAGTGAATAGGAAGGAAGACGGCAGTTGAGCCAGGTGATGCAATGATAAACCCAACAACACGACCAACGATGCTGCGCCAGTGGGAGATTGATCTGGAGACTGCGGGGACGCCCGAACCCCCCCAGGGATCGCCATCGGGTCCTCTCGTCCGGTCGCCAACCGGCACGATGGGGCCACCCTGGGATTTTCACTCTACTTTTAATGTTTACTTTATTTAACAGCCAGCAACCCTTATTTGCGGCCAGATTTAATTAGGCAACCGTATATAATAATGAACAGAAAAAAATTAGCTTTAATTTGATTTATAAAATATGAATGTACGTTGTGGGTGTATAAATGTAACAAAATCATACCTGTGTACACCTGGCTGCGAAGAGGTGCGGCCAGGTGCGCAACGGCAACCATGATTTTTCAGAGTCTTCATAGATGTTACCGTAAAATAGACGACATTTCATTGAAAAAACATGTCAGTGAAATTTCTTACGGATTATGAATTATTAATAATTTAATTAAAAATACTAGCGGCCACATTTTGATAGGCAACCTGGTAGATATAAATTCTCCTAATCATAAATATGTGAAAAAATTTGGTTTTCAGCAAACACTCGATGCGTACACTGATTCTGCAGCCGGATCTCGTACTATAATAGGTACGTTGGGCTTTTGGCGGGAAAGTCAAGCTAAGTGTCACGCTCATTTTTCATTGGACTTTTAAAAGTATTTATAGTGTTGTTTACTAAATAAAATTGCGTGATTTATGTAGTAAAAAGTGTATTCAGTAAATAATTCATAAAGAACAGTGAAATATTGCAGCATAGTGACCACATCATGACTTTGTCTCAAACCTCCATTGTAAGACGGGTCACGCGGCCGTCATTTTCGACATTGAACAATTCATTACGTGACATTGGCTAAATGCACAAACCACGAATTACATACCAAGAAATTCAGCATAAACTGTAGATTGGATCAGGAAGCCTTCACGAGATTCTACATGTGCAACTTCTGTTGCAGAGGATAGTTTCAGGCTGGGTGCCGCACAATCTTACCGATGCACGATGCTCAGAAGCAGGCATGGGTGGAATGGTGCCATGACATGATAGATTTTGGAGCAGGCTTGTCTCGGCATGTTTACGATATCGTTAGGTACATTTGATGAATCTTGAATTTTTCAATACAATCCAGAAATGAAGCGCCAGTCGATGGTTTGGGTGTTTCAAAAAGAATCAATGCCTACCAAAGTGAAGCGATCTAGAAGCGGGGGTAAGATTTTGATCGCGAGCTTTTTCAGTTTGACAGGCTACTTGGTGTCAATTCCTTTACGAAACCAAAGAAGCGTTAATGCTGAATGGTATACTTTCAAATGTTTGACAGAAGTTTTCCCTGTTGTGAGCAGCAAGCGACCAAACACAGGGTTCCGTGGGTTACTGCTTCACCACGACAGTGCGCCCGCCGACACCGCAATTAAAACGAGGGACTTCCTGGACAATACACCGGTCAAACTCCTGGGTCACCCTCCTTACAGCCCTGACCTAGCACCGTGTGACTTCATCTTATTCCCAAAAATAAAAGATCAGCTCAAAGGGATACAATTTTTTCACCGGATGATGCGCTGTCAGCTTTCGAGCAGGCTATAAACAAGGTGTCTGCGGCGGACTGGCAAAAGTGTTTCGAAAACTGGTTCAGACGCATGAAACTTTGTATAGAGGCTGATGGAGAGTAGAATGATGAAATAAAAATATATGCAACTATTCAACATTTTTTTTTATTGGCGCTATCTTTCTGAGTTTCCCACTATGTATATATACTTACTTGAAAGTGATGCTCTTGTCCTAAATCCTTATTACGAATTTGCTGCCCGCGGTTTCCCCCGCGTAAAATTCGTGGAAATAATATGCCAAATTTCATCCAAATCCGTCCAGCAGTTTTTGCGTTTAAGAGTAACAAACAGCCATCCATTCTCACAAACTTTCACATATATTATAATAATAGGATTATACAATATTATTGTTTACTGAATCAGTTCTACAGTGTTTAGATGTTGACATACGATTCTGTTGACTTTCATCAACTGTTTATTTTAATTGGATACAAAGTCAACATCAATAAACGTTCCAACTGCAATACAAATATACAAATAGCACAGTCGAAGTCCTCGCTTAGACAAATAACTGATTGACAAACAAACAGGGAACGTGAAAAATGGCGCTAAAACTAAAAAGTTTTCAACGTATTCAAAGTAAACATAGTCACGCGCAGGCCGATAAATAAAAAAGTTGCGTAATAAAATTGTCAGAGCGCCCTGGCCGGCTAAAAAATTCTCTGTGTTGCTAAATTGAATAATAGAATTTTGTATTGCCTAGCGGTATGGCCTTGGTTAGGTTGAGCTGTACTAATTCGGTCACGAAGTGAACTGAATTTGTGGTGGCCTAGTGGTTAAAACACTAGCCTCTCTAGTATGAGTGCGGGTCGATTGCAGGTCAGGCAAGTACCAATGTAACTTTTCTGAAGTTATATGTACTTTCTAAGTATATCTTGGACACCAATGACTGAAGGTGAAAGAAAACATCTTGAGGAAACCTGGACTTTAAGTCTGAAATCTCAATCAATCCTTCTTTGTATGAGAGGAGACCTGTGTCCAGCAGTGGGATGATAAAAGGTTCATAATGATGATGATGATGATGAAGGGTCAAAAGTAGAGTACCACTTTTGAAGAAAGTACATATGGTACTTTCTAAGTATATTTTGGACACAGATGACAAATTACAAGGAGAAGGAAAACATCTTGACGAAACCTGGATTTTAAGTCTGAAATCGCCAACCCGCATAGAGTTCAATCGCTCAATCCTTCTCTGTATGAGAGGAAGCCTGTGTCCAGCAGTGGGACAATAAAAACAAGAAGTTTAATGATTATAATGAATTCGGTCATGCTGCGGACGCGAAAAAAATGTTCAGATATAAATGAATTAACGTTAGGGCGAATGTTCATGTAAATCAATAAGAATAAGAATAAGAATAAGAAATTTTATTTGCCCAAACATGTGTATACATACAGAATACAAAACTCATGCATGTAGGATCTTGAGGAAGAGTGGCTCACGACATGTCTGCCATTTCTCACGGCGTGCAAATATTTTAGGTACATACATAATTATTACAATAGAATGGATGACTTATATTAAATTTTATATTTATATAATAGATATCGATCGCAACTCAAACAAATTAATAAAATGAAATTCAAATATTTACATTAATCACACAATTACTAGAATAATTAACAAAAAATATTATTTATTTAGCACATGCTAAATATATACAATACCATGTCAATATTTCATATTATAATTATCACAATTAAGATTTACAACAATATTAAAACAATTCAAATTTTAGTAAAATTTATAATATAAGCATTTTAAGTTCCCCACTACTACAGGACCACAATTACTACAATATTAGTTATACTTTTTAATTTATAATAATTACTGAATCATTTAAAAAATCATTAATGCTATAATATGCTTTTTGTGCTAAAAACTTTTTCATTGTTGCTTTGAGTTTAGACACTGTTTGCTCTTTCCAACTTTTGGGTAATTTGTTGTAGATTATTGGTGCCATACAAAAAACACTCTTGTGCATAAGTGCAGTCTT
Organism: Sesamia inferens; assembly: GCA_037179545.1. Lineage (NCBI taxonomy): Eukaryota > Metazoa > Arthropoda > Insecta > Lepidoptera > Noctuidae > Sesamia > Sesamia inferens. Next base: position 26,010,947 of record CM073933.1, on the reverse strand, counting down.
TGAGGCGTGTAAACATATTTTGCTGTCATCACGTCTATTTCTAGGATTTTTTTCTGCCATGCGAGGAAACAAATGTGGATTTAGTTTTACAAACATTACTATTTCTATTATGTAAAGTGAAGGTAATGTTAAAATATGATATTCAATGAAATATTTTTTACAGCTATCAGTAGTTTTGAGATTAAACATGGATCTCAAGCAGAACTTTTGTCTTTTAAAGATAATATCTTTATCGGTTGAGTTACCCCAGAAGATCACACCATATCTAATGACAGATTCAACTAAACCATAGTAGGCCGTTAATATAGCTTCTATATTTAGAGTACGTGATAATTTATATAACGCGTATGCACTACTGCATATTCTTTTTGCTAGAGTCTCAATGTGCGCTTTCCAATTTAAGTTCCTGTCAATTGTTAGGCCTAAAAATTTTGTACTATTAGCTGTCAGTATTTTATTATTATTATATTTGATGTCAAGACTAGAGAATAATGATGATCGTTGGCTAAAGTGCATAATTAAAGTTTTATTTATATTAATTTTTAATTTATTACTATCCAGCCACTTTACCGCTTCAACTAATGTATTTTTTATGTCTGTTTCATATGTACTTTTATTGTGGCAATGAGGAATGGCTTAATTTTGATTCTTTCAAATGTTGTTCAGGAGCTCGAGTCTACTATTTTTATAAAGGAGGTAGGTTGATAAGAACCATTTGTTGCCCATCATACACTCGAAAAAAATTTTAGGACTCCAGCAATTTTTAAATGTATTGGAAACTTGAAAATATATGTATTTTCTTATAAGGTTAACGTGATAAATAAAATAGAAAGTCAAAGAAATTATTTAACAAAAAGACAGTGTTTTGAGTATCGTTCAAGTATTACGTAAGCACTATTGGGGGGCGGAGGGGTCTTTGTTATGTTTATTTTGGATGACATGGGGGGCAGGGGAGTCTAGATGATGATTACGTCATCGGTAGTTATTTACTATTTTACACGAAGTGCAACCCTCACATTATCTATGCTTGAAATGTTTTGTTCATAAGATTATAATATTTTTGTCCCTTACTCTATGTTGAATACTGTATAAGTTAAATCTAATATCTATCTTAAATCTATTTTCTTATTTTTAAAATTATAAATAGTATATAACATTATAATTATAAATATAAAAAGATACATTTATAATTGAAAAATGTTTACGTAAGCATAGGGAAAGGGGGTATGAGTTTTGCTTACTTCTGCTGGGATGGGGGGTATATAATTGTAATAAATCTGCCTACGTAATATTTGAACGGCCCCTTGGGTTTTTTATAGATTTAGTGGTTTCTTCAGTTTTCGAATTATTATTGTATTAAGAAGCGTCTCATGAACCATCATAATTTTGTCTGCTTATGATACTCATAAGCTTTTCTATGAGTATTATTTTACTTTGCTTCATGGAACGCTGTTATCTTTATAATGAATGATTTATCGGTTAGTTGTTTCATAATGGAATGGTGATAGACGGTTTTTTTATGATAGCTATACGGCAATATCATTATATTGCCGTATAGCTATCATAAAAAACCGTTAGTGGAACTGATTTTCTAAAAACAACTACTCAATTTATTTGAATATTTATCAATATGGAGGGGAGTCTTAGTGATTGACAACTGAAAAGTTTTAATGACGTCATTTTGTTAGTAGATTACGTAACTGGTCAATATCGATCATTATGAGATCATTGACTGACCATTCTGAGAATATTATAATAGCTGACTAGGGCCCCAGGTTATTTGTATGTAGAATACGTGGAAAAATATTACTGGATCTTTATGATTATACCGCAAGATCAAATCAAATTAAATCAAATCGTTTATTGCGATCCATAATGTACAGTTACAGGTGGTAAATATTTTATTATAATATTGGAAACAATTATGGACCCTGTTGGGCACAGCAAGTTTTAAATAAGTAGAGAGAGGAAGAGCGCTTCATGTTTCCATTTATCTATTTATTTAGTTTTATGTAATTCCTATTCATTTATTTTTATTATTTGTATTGTTATTGAGTCTTTATTCTCTTGCTATTCTTTTTATTATACATATTATATTAATTATAAAATATTCGTTTATTAACAATTTCTTTAATTATATTGAAATTATTTTTATTTGGTACTTGATTAAAATTTGTTCATTATTATAAATGTATTATATATAATTAAGTTTATTATTATATTAATTTTTATTTCGTTTTTTTTTGTTTTCCTTTAACCTTTCTTTACAATTAATAATAATTAATAATTGAATTTATCTGTTAAATATTCCTGTAATGTATAGTAGCTTTTCTTATTTAAGTATTGCTTTAATTTAGTTACAAATATACTGGTTTTATTCTGTTCTTTAATGTCTTCTGGTAATGTATTGTATATTTTTATTGACATAGAATATGGACTAGATGAGTGCAATTTTAGGTTGGATGGGGGCAAATTTAATTTGTTTTTATGACGCAACGTATAATCTGCTTGTTTATCTCCCCGTGTCTTATAGGAATCCGGATATTTGCGGACTAGTTTGCTTAATTCTAAAATGTAAATGCTAATTAAGGTAAGAATCTTGTGTTTTTGGAAGTAAGGCTTGCAACTGTCTGTTGATTCTATATTTGTAATTATTCTTACTAGCTTTTTTGCAGGGTGAATAGGGAAGGAGCGTCTGTGCTATTTCCCCATAAGATGATGCCATAGTTAAACCAAGCATGGGCGTACGCATAGTATGTACTTAGTGCGGTTTGTAGGTTTGTGGTCTTTTTTATTTCACGGAGAGCATATGAGAACTTTGAAAATTTTGATTTTATTGTCTGTATATGCGTTTTCCAGTTTATGTGTGTGTCTATTGTTAAAAGCCTAGGAGAGTGAAATTATTTACTGTTTCTAATTTATGTTGTTTAAAAATAAAGTCTATATCCATTTGTTTTTTCTGCCAGGGGTGAAAAGCTATTAATTTGGTTTTGGTGAAATTTATTTCGAGGTCTGTCATCCAGTTTGTAGTCATTTCAAGAATTGATGAAAGTCTGTCGTTCAAATTGGCATTTGTTTGGCATGGGGTCAGGATAGAGATATCGTCTGCGAAAAGTACACATTTACCGTCAATGGTTTTAGGAAGGTCGTTTATATATATGAGGAAAAGCAGGCAACCTATGACTCTTCCCTGAGGAACTGAAGCATGTACTGGTATAACATCGGATTTTATGAGTTGTGCTTCTTTTGTTTTTTTATTAAAATATTCGATCTCAAATATTTGCTCTCTACCTTTTAAATATGATATGAACCAGTCATGGGCTTTTCCACGTATTCCTATTCCGCACAGATATAAGAAGAATGTTCATGAATCCCAGAAACCTTTGAAGACTTTATAAACAAAATTAATAATTAACAACAAATTAATTTCGTTTTAATTTTCTACGTAAAATTATACGTTATTTCCAAACTTTACTTTCAAAAAATTTTCAATTACTCACAGCTAAAATGAAAAACCCTAATTGCGTAACAAACTATTACTAACAGTTGGAATCATTTTGAAGCTTATTGCTAGTCCATTGGTCCATATGTTCGAAAAATGTCTCTGCTTACTGTCTAGTCCGCAACGAAAATAATACAATGAATGTTGTTTAACTGTCAATATTAAACCCATTCTTACTGATAGTAGGTTACGTACAGAAGCGTTCGGAAGAAGATATGTATATAGAGTGGTGCACTTAAACACTTTTTATGCACTTAACCACTCTATATACATATCTTCGGTCATATTCCCCGAGCGTTCGGAATAAGATATGTATATAGAGCGGTGCACTTAACCACTTTTTATGCACTTAACCACTCTATACACATATCTTCTTCCGAACGCTCGGGGAATACGACCGTTGCCGAACAGTGACGAAGATTTTTATGCGAATTATCACTTTGGGAGACCTGTAATTACCTTACGGGATCACATTACGTATAGCTTATTTTCACACAACTTAGATACGATCAACGTCATTCCTTATAAAACGAGGCCCAAATAAACAAAACTCAAATAAAAACCATCAGACAAGACCAGCGTGTCTTCCTAACACTGATTGATGGAAGATAAATTCGTATAAAAAAAAAAACACAAGGGCTATATCAAAGCGAATCGGGAGCAGTGAGACGTACATTGGAGGTACGTATCGGGTTATCGGATCGAAAGATACATCAGTTATACTGGTTTACAGCGTACAGCGAAATGCAGTAGGACAAAAGAGAGATTATTTAATAGTAGTTAAGAAGAGTTTATTCTTTCTAATATCGGTGGTACTATCTCTCGGTGGTAGGCCACATCGGCTACCGGCAGAAGTTACGACCCACCAGACAAAGTCTTGCCGCCAAGCGATTCGTCGTGTTCCGGCATGATGTCTGGTGAAGCCGTACGGAGGACGGATCTGAGCAGTTGTGTTGCGATTTGTGCTGGGTACGATGTGTCAAATTGTGTTGTGTCTAGAGTTTGGTCGTAGAGGGTCTCCACATCAATCTCCCTCTGGTGCAGAATCGTTGGTCGTGTTGTTGGGTTTAACATTGCTCCACCTCGCTTAACTGCAGTCTTCCTTCCTATTCACTAAGTTTTTCTTTTTAAGTGAATGTGATTAATAAACTAGTGCGCTTTACCATCAACGATTGCATCACTGCTTACCATCAGGTGGGATTGCAGTCAAGCGCTAGTTTATAATTATTGAAAAAAAAAATGTAATAATAAGTTTGTTTGTATATTCATGCCTAAACTACAGAGCAGATTTGTATGAAATTTTGCACACAGATGGCTGATAACGAGGAATAACACATAGGATACTTTGTATCGTGATATTTCAAAGTGATCAAAACTTAGTTTAGAGATAAAGAGATAATATAATTGAAAAAGCTCACAAAGCACAATGATTACAAATTAAGTTAAGCAGTATGTGAGTGGCGTCCAAGGACTAGAAGAAGAAATAACAGTCATCCCGCGGCGGCGGCAAGATAGGTGGAGGACATTATTGCCAACGCGAGTAGAACTTTGGTAGCAGGCGGAGCGCGTGAGGGAGCGGGAATGCGAACGCCCTCACGCATCTAGCCGCAGCAGGAGACGTCCTGGTCGGGAGACAACATCGAACTCCCGGCCACCGTAGACACGGGCTGGCGCCTGGTGAGGACCAGGCCCTGGACGACAGCGCATTGTGTTTCACGCGTACCTCAAATAGATGTCAGCACACCGTGATGAACGAGTTGCGGGTTGGCTGAAAGAGAAACTGTGACCTTGGCATACAGGCAAGTGAAAGAACACGGGTGGGTTTTAGTCAGTAAAAGTCTGACACGCCCTTACGCTCCGCCCAGAGCTGGAGAGGTGATTTGATGATGTCTGTCATGGAGGCGTGAAGACTAGCACATGCAAAGATAGTCTCAGTAATGGATGAACTGCGACTGTGGATGATAATGATATGAAAATATGGAAACTATTGCTTTAGGCAGTACTTCGGAATAATTTTACTTATTTGATACAGGAAGTCATACAGTAACCAGTACAGGGTACTCATCATATGAGTAATTACAATTAACATAAAATCTATGTAGTAAAGCGTGATGATTAAAGTCATTTTTGGTAAAAGGTTTAGGTTGAATATTTTATCACGGTTCCTCAGAATACCTCGCTTTCGGTTCAGTTTTCTATCTGAACTAAATTCAAGGTATTTAAATAAATACCTGTCGCTGACGAGGAAGCTAATATTTTAAGTCTCGTGCAAGGGACAAATGTACATATATTAAATGCATATTAATATTAATGAAAAAAAACAACGCTACGTTAGCGTTTTTACATAGCTGCTTAATTTCTAATGAGATAAAGTATACTGGCGACTCAAAGATCGAAGGGGGTTTTTAATTTTTTTTATATTATAAGTTACGTAGTTTATGACCGCGATCTCGCCTGATGATAAGCAGTAATGCAATGGTTGATGGTAAGCCGCAGTAGTTTATTAAGACCTAATTCACTTAATTTAAAAGCAGTGCAGCATCTTCATTGCATCTTAAATGCACCCACGATATGGAAAAAAACCCAGTGCTTAAGAAAGAAGAAACACTATGGTCAGTGTTACTGAATCTCATAGAATATTATTGTATGTTAAAACGAGAAATTTCGCGTGGAAGAAAGTTGCGGGCAGAAGCCAGCAGAGAATAAAACCTTACTGCAATAGTGCACAAACAAATAACTCATCGTTTATGCGACGAAGTTATTCACTTCACAGAACAAAGTTTTACAATTTATGCGACAAAAAAGCTACTCGAACTTTTTATAGTGTTTGAGCTACGAAACTGGAATTTTTACTAAGAAACCTATTTTGACGCCATTATGTATGGATCAAACGTAAAGGTCTTTCAATAGGGACGCTCGAACTTTGACAGCGCATAGCGGCCATCTTGGTCATGCGACAGCTGTCAAATTTTCCATGAATACATATTTAGTCGTGACATTTCACCATGGAACGCTACACGCTTCAACAACGCGTAGAAATTATTAAAATTTATTATCAAAATCAGTGCTCTATTCACCTAACGTTCCGTGCGTTGCGATGGCGACCGATATCGGACGATGATAACAAATTTTTTGTGGCCTAGGGTAGGTGGTTTGGATCTTACAAACATATGGTTCCAACAGAATGGCGCCACTTGCCATACAACACTGGAAACATTAAATTTATTGAAAGAGAAGTTCGAGGGCTTCGTCATCTCGCGTGGTGGCGACATCAACTGGCCCCCGAGATCTTATGACTTAACACCGCTCGATTATTTTCTGTGGGGCTACGCGAAATATCTAGTGTCTGCATACACTATAGTTTATCCATCAATTGCTGCCCTAGAGGCCAACATAACTCGCTTTCTTCGTGAAATTGAGCCCCATATATGTGAAGACTTCCTTCAAAATTGGTCCACCAGATTACATCATCTACAGCGGAGTCGTGGTGACCATTTGGCTGATATTATTTTCCACACATAATGTCATTGAATATTCTTTAAACTGTTATAAAAATTGTGGTAATATCACTTAAACAGATTGTTTTATTTCATTTCAATGTTCGAGCGCTCTTAAAGAAAAACCCCCGTATTTGGTTGGACTGGAAGTCAACCCTGACAAAATAAGACAGGTGTTGATGATTATTCTTCGATTAAAATGTTTGGCCAAAGAAGGAAATAAAGAAAGAAAGAAAATGATGTAAACAAAGTAAAGCGCCTAATGGGGTTCAAACCTACGATCTGCAATTTGTAAGTTGCTACCAATACCACAAGGCCACCGCTACTCCCAAAACTAAACCGAAAAGTTGTGTGGAAATCGATCGACATGAGTTGAGCATGTTTTACTGCGATATGAGAATTATAATATTTTGTGAAGAAAGTTTTAAGTATGAATGTCCAAAATACTAATACAATATTGTTTTTTTTTATAATTATAAACTAGTGCTTGGCCGCAATCCCGCCTGGTGGTAAGCAGTGATGCCATCTCATCCCAACAAAAAAAGGGCTCCAAAACTTAGTTTATGTTTCGAACTAAACGAAACTTCTGCTTCTATTGCTGCACCACTACGGACTATCTCCTTTCAAAGATATATATCAGTTGCACAGCCCGGTTCATTGAACTTTACATAGACGGCCGAGGCTAATCTTTCGGTAATCACGCTCATACGATACGCTAACGCCACATTCGTCTTGTTTTACGTATGTATTTTCCATCTTCATTTCCCCATCCCCTCATCCCCCGTTGGTTTGTATAATGCCGAAGAAAATCTTGTTACAATGAGCGTGTACCTAAGCTAAAGAAGATTTATATGAAGTCTTATTTTGATGGTATGAGGAAAATTTTTGTAAATAATTTCAAAGTCATCGTCAATATTCAGTACATCGCTATGTAATGGAGGATCACATTAAAGGAATTTGAAAGTCTTTATTTTTATATAGATTTATGTAAAATTAAACTAATATAGGAGTTGAGATTTCCTCGAACCCAAATTTTGGGCGGTTCATTAAGTCCAAAGCCAGGAAACTTGGCGTTAATGCCAAGGGTCCGTCGGATGTTTATATCAGGACAGCTTCGCTTCTAATGTTATACAAAATACTTGACCGTTCGTGTATGGAGTACTGCAGCCATATTTGGCTCTTGCTGCAAAATGCCACCTAGGAATTTTGGGTTCTTTGGGGAGGCGTATGAAAAGGCTAATTGGCGACCCAGCTATGGTTGAAAACGGCCTCCAGAGCCTGGAGCACAAGCGAAGAGTAGCCAGCCCGAAGGTGTTCTATAGGATGCATTTTGGAGAGTTTGCCCTGAAATTGCATGGCTTAATTCCTCCATCTCCGCTCCACCATCGGACGACCCGGCAGCGTTTTCGTCTGACTACAATTTAAGTATGTTTCCCAGGAAACCGTTGGGTTCTGGGCGTTATTTTTGGCATTCAGCCTACGTAGTACCCGGCTGAGAAACTTTTAAACATCAATTAAACTTTCGGGAACCGTTCTTGGGTAATTAAAAAATATTTGTGGCTTGATTGTTCATATAATAATTTATTTTCTTAAGAAAATTGCACGGAGTTTTAAATTTAATTTACTACTTTCCAAAACTTGAAAAACTTTTGTTTTTGATCTCTTATGTAGTCTTAATATCCCAAAACTACCGTCATTCGATATTTTGTTGATTTATGCCATTTACAACAAAATACTGTACACCTTTGCCAGAAACATGACCATGATGAATGACTACTGTGCTACAGGTGTTTAAGCATAATTAATATCAATGCTGTTTTAGAAAATTACAATAAATAATAACGTTTATTGAAATTAAAATCACACTAATATGTAAAGGCGAATGTGTGTAAATGAGTGTTTGTTTATTTATTTCTTGTACCATATTTATATATATAATAAATATAACGAGCTGTTAAAGATATACAGTGAATGCTTAAATAAATATTATGTAATGCTAGCTGAATATTTACAGACCCTCAGTTACACGGGTACGGAAAAAATGCTAAAGTTAAAATAAAATAATTAGCTTTCTTCCTCAGTCTATCTATTAGCTTTCCACGATGACCGGTCTTGTGCTGCCCGCATCCATCGGCTTTCCGCGACCTTCACCAGGTCTTCGATCCACCTTGTTAGGGCCTCCCTACGCTGCGTCTTCCAGTACGTGGCTGCCAGTGGCGAAGAGTCCATACAAGCCGATTCCCACCGGGTTACCTTTCAAAAATCAGTTCCATATTCATACAAAAGTATTTACATTCTATTTCATTAACAAAGTATTATTAATCAAATGCCTGCGCGATTTACAATAGCAATAGTAATTCTTAGCAATACCCTAAGTATCACATTTCATTTTATAGTCGTAAATTAATCAGCGCTTCAATTTTTCGTACATTACATTGAAGGCAACTCGACGAATTACAGCTTACCTCGGTCAACGTTTTACTATGAGGCGAAAAGAGACAGAGCGTGTCAGACCATCTCTTTCTAATGCTCGCTAACCGTCGGTAAAACTTGATAAATATAGGCTAATGCCAAACGGCTTGCAGTTCTCTCCTCTCCTTTATTAGAAAGAGACAAAGAAACCACGCCACTACGAGAAAGGAAACACGACAAAATTAAAAAGAATTAGCGTTATAATAAAATCCTTCGCAAGTCATATCTTTTTATTTTGGCATATTTTCGTGTTCCATTTCGTTTAGTTCGTTCGCCGCGGCGACGGCGCCGAATAAATACTGACACGGATCCCAAAACGGCGTACAAGCGTATTTTTTCCTCGATTATAGATAAAGTCAAAGCTCAAATTACTCAAAGGTACCGATCTTTTTCTCAGCTTGTATTTATTGATTTACTTAATAAATCAAAGTATCTTCAATACAACCAATCATTTCCAACTGAAAAAGATACCTCTTTGACAGCGAACTTTCCGGGAATTTTTGATTTTACCGCGTTGAAAAATGAACTTAAAGTCTTATTTACGTCAGCGTCATTAAATAAATTGGACACCTATGATCTTTTTTTACAGCTGCAGAATACGTCTTTGAAAGTCGCATTTTCTCAAGTTTCAACTCTTTGCAGTTTAATTCTGACCCTCCCCATTTCAGTAGCTTCAGCTGAGCGGTCATTTTCTGCTTTAAAACGCATTCACACGTATGTGCGAAACTGCCAAAAAGAGCAGAGATTGTCCGATTTGGCTATCATGTCAATTGAAAAAAAATTTGCTTAATAAAATTAAAAGTAATCCGAATTTTTATAACAACATTTTAGCTCATTTTGTTAAAAAAGACAGACGCATTGCATTAGAATATAAATAACGTTGTGATTGTGTATAATTTGCTTTATTTTTGCTTAATATTTTTGTTGGTTTTGGATCGGTGTTTGTGTGGTTCGGTTTTTAACACTTTATTATTTTTGTAATTTTTTATTTTATTTTTTCTTGACTCTTATTCCCTAACAATAGGTACTTAACTTAGTACTTACTAACAAGCATGAATGTGTGGTATGGAGATGCACGTTGAAAAAGGCTTTTATCATACTGTTATCAAATCATCAGTCCTTTTTTGTATGGTGAAGGTGGGGCTTTTGATATTATTCTTATCTGAAGACCTCCTCCAAGATATCCTGCAGTAGGTAAGTGTTTAAGTGTTTATTTTTTTGGACCGGCTTCCCTTTGTCAAAATTTCACCCTTCGCCACTGGTGGCTGCCACTCCAGAATCTTACCGCCCCATCAGCCATCGGTTCTATGAGCAATGTGCCCTGCCCTCGAAGACCTATGTCCGTGACTTTGGTTCTTCTGCAGATCTTCTCATTTCTGATTCGATCACGCAGAGAAACTCCGAGCATAGCTCTTTCCATTGGCCTTTGTGTGACCCTGAGCCTTCGTATGAGGCCCTTTGTGAGCAACCACGTTTCAGTTCCGTAAGTCATCACTGGCAACACACACTGGTCAAAGATTTTAGTCTTGAGACATTGGTATCTTGGACGACGAGAAGATGTAGCGTAGCTCCTCGAACGCTGCCCAGCCGAGCTGGATTCGATGAGACTTCTCTTTCTCGAAGTTGGACCTACCTAGTTGGACTGTGTGGAAGTTATATATCTACCTAATAAATAAGTTTTTAGGACAGTTTGTCCTTGCTTAGTCTCAAATACTTATGTATGTCATATGTTTATTATTATTATATTATAGCCATCAAATATCCATCTCGATGATAGCCTGAAACACAAGTATAAATGAATCTAGTTTGGGTGGACCCAAAATTAGTTTTCGATTCCAACTTTATACATTTATATTATGTACTAGCTTTCCGCCCGCGGCTTCGGCCTCGTGTAATTCGGTTATATCGCGCTTTTAAGATTTCCCTCGGGAATATCAATTTGTTTTTCAATAAAAGGTAGCCTATGTCCTTTCTCAGGGTCTAAAGATTGTCTGTGCCAAATTTCATCAAAATCGGTTGAGAGGTTTAAGCGGGAAAGCGTAACAGACAGACAGACAAACAGAGTTACTTTCGCATTTATAATATTAGTATGGATTAGTCTACAGTAAATTAGTTGTACGATTGTTATTATTAAGATTTTTTATTACTATACAAACAGACTATTTATACATTCAATGTAGATCTACATTTTTTAATAAATTTACTCTTTATTACTTCTCCACGTTTTAAAGATTATATGTAAATGTTTGTATGAAATTTTACTATATAAATATATGAATATATACGGACAAATCACACGGATTGAGCTAGTCCCAAAGTAAGTTTCAGACTTGTGTTATGGGATACTAACTCAAGGATACTATTTTTATAATAGATACATTATATAGATAAACATCCAAGACCCAGGCCAATCAGGAAAAGATCGTTTTCCATCATAACCTGGCCGGGGATCAAACCCGGGACCTCCACGTCGCAGGCAGGCGTGTTGACCTATCCAGATGAAACCTTGGGGCACTAGTACGTTCATAAAGCGAAAACGTGAAAGGATATAAGTGTTGGTATGCTTTTTCTGTCTTATGTAAAAAGAAATGACTTATTAAAAAGTCTTAAAAAAAATTGGTTGGACAACGTCTATGCCTATGTTTCCGAGTATGCCTTCGGGCGCTCTAGGGGTGGGGGTAAAGTAGGCGTGGACTCCGTGTGGCGTCAGATTCGGCCGTTACGGTGTTTTCGAGAATGACTCCACGCCGTACCAATTTAATAGACGTTGTCACGTCAAAAAAAAAACAGCATTTTACTTTCCCAAAGCATGGCAAAGGTTTCTTCTTATACAAAGATGGCACGAGCATATTACTCACGTTTGTTCAAGACCCAAAACAAAAGAAACAAAATTTAAAAGCAAAGATAAAAACCGGCCAAGTGCGTGACGGACTCACGCACAAAGGGTTCCGTACCATTCATTTATGAAATTAAAGGATTTAAGTTATTTGTATGAAAGATTACGCGGTAATAAGCGACTTACGATTTACGAGGTATTAAAAAAAAACTACCTACTAGATCTCGTTCAAAACAATTTTTGTTGGTAGTTTTTATAATAATGTACATCATATGTTTTTTTTTTTAGATTTCTATTTTATTTATTTATTTATTTTATTATTTATGTACACACAATAAAATATATAGATACAACAAAATGAAGAACTGAGTACAAAGGTGCTGCTTATTTCTTAAGAAATTTCTTCCAGCAGACTTGCGAAAGGAGAAGTAAAACAGAAATGTAGACAATAGTGTGTAAGAACAAGGAGGAAGTTAGTGGGGGGATCAACTTTTTTCCACTTTGGAATCATCTGTCACGCAAACTATTCGGTTTATAAAAAAACCAAAGACCTATCCATAGATACCCCACACGTATGTGTTTGAAAAAAAATGTGGCTGTGACATACGGACGGACAGACGGACAGACAGACAGACATGACGAATCTATTAGAGTTCCATTTTTTGCCATTTGGCTACGGAACCCTAAAAAGTATTAACAAGCAATATTTATTAACCTTCCACAATTACATATTAATTAAAAGTTACAAAAATCTTTATTTAAAAAAAAGTTTCGAAGAAAAACACGCAGTGACAAGAAAAAGGTTCCGTTTTTTAACTAAATTAATTCATGGAGTTCGACAACTCGCTGTTTTCAGCTTTTTAATAACTTTTTTTTTAATTAGTTGGCGCTCAAAGAGTTCCCTTTATGGAGTGGGACGACGAGTCTGTTTTAAATTGTTCTTGTATTCATTAAACGACTTTGAAAATGTTGTTGACCTTTAATTTGGCCTTCTGTCGATTTTGAAATAAGTTAGCAACTGTATTTTTAATATGTTCATTATCATAGCATACTCTTTGGTAGTTATTTATATTTTCCATTTATAATTGAATATCTGATAGAGATGATCGAGCGATTTGTCGTGTTCCGGCATGATGTCTGGTGAAGCCGTACGGGGAGTGGGTCTGAGCAGTTGTGTTGCGATGTGTGCCGGGTACGATTCGCCTAATGTTGTTGTGTTAGGAGTTTGGTCGTTGAAGGTTTTCAGATCAATCTCCCTTTGGCGCAGCATCGTTGGCCGTGTTGTTGCGTTTAACATTGCTTCACCTCGCTCAACTGCCGTCTTCCTTCCTATTCCCTCAGTTTTTCTGAGTGAATAGGCTCTTAATAAACTAGCACGCTTTACTATCAACGATCGCATCACTGCTTACCATCAGGCGGGATTGCTGTCAAGCGCTAGTTTATAATTATTAAAAAAAAAAACACCAATGACTGAAGTTGAAGGAAAACATCTTGAGGAAACCTGGACTAAGGGTCTGAAATCGCCAACCTGCATTGAGCAAGCGTGGTAATTACGCTCAATCCTTCTCTGTGGAGACGAGGATTGAGCGTAATCACCACGAGAGGAGGAGACCTGTGCCCGGCAGTGGGACGATAAAAAGGTTGATGATGATGATAATCATAGATAGAGATATTAAGAAATAAATAGATTATCTTCAAAATTATATTAAATTTAAGTTTTGTATTCTCCCCAGTACTACGAAAGTCAATCAAAGAAATGGTAATGCAGTAAATAACAAACAACAAAAAATCACAATAATAATAGCTAAGCCCTTCTATAATTGTATTCATTGAAATCAGTTACACACATATTTTATACATCGTCAACAACATCATTGTCATTTTATCATCCCACTGCTGGGCACAGGTCTGCTCTCATACAGAGAAGGATAGAGCGTAATCACTACGCTTACTCAATGCGGGTTAGCGAATTCAGTCTTAAAGTCCAGGTTTCCTAAGATGTTTTCCTTCACCTTGTAATCAATCTTGTTATCATGAAGCCGTGGATATTTTATACATTCTCTTTTAATTTAACAAATATATGTACGAGAATAAAACTTTCTTTTTATAAATTCTAAACTACTACCTACTTGATCGCAATCCCGCCTGATGGTAAGACTGATGCAATCGTTGATGGTAAAGCGCGCTAGTTTATTAAGAGCCTATTCACTCTAGTCTTAATTGTAGCAAATAGTTCCATGTACGCAGTATAAAAGTCGAGGCGAAACGCTTCGTTCGGATCGTTATGGTGTCATCAACGTAAGGGTGGAAACTCGCCGCACCACGGCTCATCCAATGATGGAACGGAGATGAAGGAATTAAGTCATTTCTTCTTCTTCTTCACACTTCTTCAAATTCTTATACTAATTCAGAAAAAACATACAAATATTGGAACTGTCAAAAATAGTAGATGCAGGGTCCTAACTACCTGTAGTTATGTCCCCAGAGAGAGGACCTTCCACACAATGCGAGCCGTGTACCTGAAATCCCCCTTTCTAATTAAAACCCTTTGATCCAGATACCTAAGGATAGGCTCCTCGTATATTGGTCGAAGCCCTTGGCTGTTAACAGTCACTGTCATGACTTTGGGTACATTGATCGCTGAGTCTTCGCGGCCGAGCTACTTAATTTGCTTATCTTTCTCGGCTTTCACGAGGTTCTCATCATGCGGGGCGATTGTGTCAATAATTTATAATCATTACGTTCCGCTCTGATCGATCCATCATCACTATGTGAGGTTTATTGGCAACAATAGTCCTGTCAGTGATGATGGATCGATCACAGTACAATGGAATATTTCCATTTTCGAGAATTGGGTCGGGCACACACCTGTAGTACGGCACCTCTGATTCCACGAGGCTGTCTTATTATTAAGAAAATGGTGTTATTTGATTTTGAATCTCACTGCCTTGCAATAAAATTTCATTTTATTTGGCTCAATCGACAGTTTGTAAGGCGCAGTACCTACACTATTTTTGAAAATAACACCTGTTTTAAAAGTTACTGAAATCGATTCAGTAATCAATTTCGAACAAACTACTTTGAGGACTTGCGTTTTACGTCTTGTATAACAAAGGTGCCTGAACTGTATAAGTATGTCTTGGAGTCATGGACTTTCTTGCACGTTCTTCTCGATAGAGACCTACGCTTTGGAACGTGCAATTTAGCTTCACTTTTCTTGGACTGACCGACATTGACTATTCAAAAGCACCAACGGATGGATGGTTAATTTGATATAAACAATTTTGATTTGGACTGATTTTAAGTGTATCAATGGAAATTGGTCATTTTTGTCAATGGGAATTTCCATTTAATATAAAAGTGAACTAGCTTTTAGTCTAATGAAATACTGTCCCAACTGATGTAACAGTGGTGCCTGTATAATAGCAGCGACGTACGAGTCGTAAGAGGTTGCGAGTTCAAACCCAGATAACCACTTCACTTTGTGTAAATTGATAAAATATTTTTTTTTAAATTTCATCACCTCTACTATAAAAACAGTGAAGGTAATCATCATTAGATGTGACATATCCCAGAGCAAAAGAAAATCGAATACATGTGCCAAGTAGCAACCCGCATTGAGACGGCGTGGTGGACAGCACAACGAGAGGAGGCCTCAGTCCTAGGATGTTTCTCACTCCTGCAATCGTTGTGAACTTTATAGGCTTGGCTATGGTATTACCTCAATTTGCAAAAGCATAACATAGTAATCTCGGTTAAAATAACCACACATTTATAATAAAAACTTTTTACAAAAAAAATAGAAACAGACTTCAAAAAGACACTTCTTCTTCAGCCTATAGATATCCACTGCCTCCCACAAGGCTTTCCACGCCGACCGGTCTTATGCCGCCACCATCCATCGGCTTCCCGCGACCGGCGACCTTCACCATGTCATCGGTCCACCTTCTTAGGAGCCTCCCTACGCTGCGTCTTCCAGTACGTGGCTGCCACTCCAGAAACTTACCATCCCATCGACCATCGGTTCTATGAGCAATATGCCCTGCCCACTGCCACTTAAGTTTAGCGACTCGCAGACCTATGTCGGTGACTTTGGTTCTTCTGCGGATCTCCTCATTTCTGAGTCGATCACGCAGAGAAACTCCGAGCATAGCTCTTTCCCTTTGTGTAACTCTGAGCCTTCGTATGAGGCCCATTGTGAGCAACCACGTCTCAGTTTCGTAAGTCATCACTGGCAACATACACTGGTCAAAGACTTTAGTATTTAAATGACACTTAAAAGAAAAAAATAATTTTACTTTTGTCATGGCTCTAGAAGTCGGTGAACTTAATGTACTTAGTCACCTGGAATGGATTAGTAATTTACTTACTTGCACAAAAAATTAACGTTTCAAAGCATTAGACTAACTTATTGCATTTTTATCCAAGCTCTCTCCGCTTCAATGCAAAAGTAAACTTACGAAGAACAAAAGTTTGCACTTCAATCTGTAATTTATGAATATTTAGCGTAAGTATTGTGTTTATTCAGTGCTTTCTTTATTGTGAAAGATTTTATACGTTTCTTTATATTTCTGTTTCTAGATGAATCATGAAAATCTTTTAAATCTGCCTTCATTATCGTCATCATTTTCAGGACGAACGCTTCTGAATATTGCCACTATAAGAAACGTAAGTCATTTTTGAGGACGATATCCTCGTAGTTTTTATAAATTCTACTAGTCTACTAGTAGTCTAGTAGTAAAGTTATGTGTACTTTCTAAGTATATCTTGGACACCATTCGCTGATTACAAGGTGAAGGAAAACATCTTGAGGAAACCTGAACTTTAAGTCTGAAATCGCCAACCCGCATTAAGCAAGAGTGGTGATTACGCTCATAATCCTTCTCTGCATGAGTCCAGCGACGAAAAAAAAAAGGTTGGTGATGATGATAATAATTATTATTTTAAATCCGTCGAGATATTTCTAGGGAACTTTAGAAGGCATTCGTAGGATCCAAAACCAACTTGGAGAGGCCCGTTGGTAGGTTCTTTGAAATCATACCGTGCCGAAATTATTTTGTGAAGTGTCACTGGTTCGGACTGCACAATTTCTTCGACTTTTTGGAATAACTCATAAAATACTCGCATTTCATTTGGAACCACGCCAACAATACCTACAAATAATGTAACATTCTTTCCTAATGTCCTAAAAAAATATAACAACAGTCTACCCTCTTTTCTACTGATATTTCGTAACGGTAACCTATAATTATGGTGACGCACGTTCTAATGATCACGTTAGAGTGTTCGTGAACATATTTAACACTATTATTAAGTGTTATTTGGACTAGTTATCAAGCCACGCAGGCGGTGCCAGGGGCGATCGCTAGATCATAAAGGGGCAATAAAGTTCTTGGGTATTATTTTAGTATTCCGCAGTTAATAACACATCCGTGATAAGTTTTTGAAAGTAATTCAGAGCGCACGACATTCTATCGTTTTGAAATTAACGTTTTCAGTGTTATTTATTTAGAAAGTTTGAAAATGGTATTGATGAAAAAAAAGAAACAACAAAATACCTATAGGTTCGTGATCTTCCTTGTTATAAATTTAACTCAATCATGAAAATACATAGGATAATTGTAATTAACACTTTTTCTTGAAACTGAAAATTTTTCGGCTGCCGGCAGAGGTTACCACCCACCAGACAAAGTCTTGCTGCCAAGCGATTTGTCGTGTTCCGGCATGATATCTGGTGAAGCCGTACGGAGAACGGGTCTGAGCAGTTGTGTTGCGATGTGTGCCGGGTACGATGCGTCAAATTTTGTTGTGTCGGGAGTTTGGTCGTAGAGGATCTCCACATCAATCTCCCTCTGGCGCAGAATCGTTGGTCGTGCTGTTGGGTTTAACATTGCACCACCTCGCTTAACTGCCGTCTTCCTTCCTATTCACTAAGTTTATTTTTAAGTGAATGGGCTTAATAAACTGGTACGCTTTACCATCAACAATTGCATCACTGCTTACCAAGCGCTAGTTTATAATTATTAAAAAAAAAAATAACGGCAATTACAAACCCTGTGATGATATTGAATTTTACACATTTTTCGAAAAATAAACTAGTTTTATTTGCATTATAATTATACACACACCATGCGTGGAGAAATGGGTTATATAAGGACTTAAAAGAAATTTTATTGTTTTAAAATTTGTAGATGTTATTATAGACACTTACGTAGCTTATATCATTAATTTCATGGTGCTAATTTGTATACCTAAGCACTGCAAAAGTAATAGAACGCTTCGTAAGTTGATCTAACTCATACTTAACCGATTTTTGTACCCTTATTAACATACCTACAAAAAAAAAGAAACAATTGCTCCTAAAATTTGCTGTTATAAAACTGCAAAGAAGATAGATCCGTGAAAACTTCAACTGTTTAGCTAAAAACAGTTCATAATAAAGCCTGGAACACTGGCAAAGAGTAGTCAGCCTGTCGGTGTTCTTTGGGATGCATTTTAGAGAGTGTAATAATAATAATACATTTATTATCCAAATAATTGTCTGACAACATAATCACAGCACAACAGATCTGGAGAATAATTACAGTAATAACAAAAGTTTAAGACACAAGTAAAGTACGGTCAAAACAACTTTTTTTTTCTTTTTTTTTTACGCGTGTTTTTTTTACGTGTGCGCGGGAATTATTCGACTTGATTCCCCATCTCCGTTCCATCATAAGACAACCCGTCGTATGGCGAGTATCCATCCTTACGTTGTTAACACCAATACGATCCGGACGAAGCGTTTCGCCTCATCTTTTATACCGTGTACATTGAGGGACTGGAACAATTTGCCAACGGCGGTGTTTCCGTCTGAATGCAATTTAAGTGTCCTCAAGGCTAGAGTGAATAGGCTCTTAATAAACTAGCACGCTTTACCATACCATCAGGTGGGAATCTTGCGGTTAAGCACTAGTCGATTCATGAGATAGAGTCTGGTAATAGACAGACTGACAAACGGACATTGCAGAGTCCCGTTATCACCCTTTGGGTCCGTAATCAGCCTATATCGTATCCACTGTAGGAACACAGGCCTCACAGGCCTATTCTCAATGAGAAGGCGTGGGCCGTATTCTACCACACTGGCCTAGTGTGGGTTGGTAGATGTCGCATGTCGTCCAAATTTTTGGCTCTAGGACACGCTGGTTCCCTCACGATGTATTTCGTCATGGTATTGAGGGCAGTGATGATGAAATAATTTATACAGTATGTTAAGAAAACCCTGTCCGACCCATAAGGATAATAAAGGTTAGGTAAACACATGACCAAATATAATATAAAATTTTACGTAATCATCATAGTACCAATACAAATGAATTTTGAAATAATCTTTTTTTCCCGCGAATTAATTCCAACTTCCCCGAGATTTGGTAATTTTTAAAAGTGACAACACCGGTATTGTTATGAGCGAATAGCGATGCGACCACATGCCGCGTGCCCTGCCGCCCGCCGCCCGCGGAAGGGTGCTTACGCACATTTATTAAGTTACCTCTTTTTGCGAAATAATATTTATTTTTTTAGGGGGATTTTTTTTAAGTTTAGCCCGGTTTTGTATCCATTAGTAGAATCAGTTATCGATACCTAACAACACCTTCACGGGTCGGACAGGGTTTTCTTAACATACTGTATGTTCAAAGTTAAGCGCCTGATGGGGTTCGAACCTACCACCTACATTTGTAAGTCACAACCTATACCAAAAGGCTTACACTGCTCTCACCCTTTGGGTACGGAACGCAAATTACTTAATCAATAAACGCTGGAAGAAAAAATGTAAAGTAGAGAGAAAATGTTTTTACATAATTTCCACATCAATGACGACGTAGTTACTTAAAAACATGCCGCCACGTCAGATTTTTGCTGTTTCCTTTGATTTATTTCTTTTATAACGCTAAAAATAAAAGTTATTATGATGATATTATGTAAGATAAAGCGTTCAACATCATCTTCTTTTTATAAGAATCTGTTTCTTTCTAGACAAATTAATATAATATTATTGTAGCGGTACCTACAAACGCCACAAAATGAACGACGCGTCATACTGACGTCACACGAATTCTACATCTCGCAATCAGAGTTTACCGTGCAATTAGCATACATACAACTTGCCAATTTCAACCATCGGGCAAGTGCCCGCCAGACATAACACCCGTCTGGTTGGAGGATCCTCCCTTTTCTATGGAGGATGAGTGAGCTTTACTCCCTGTTCCTCATGCCTCCACAATTTTTTTATATATATAAATTATTAACTAGCGCTTGACCGCAATCCTACCTGATGGTAAGCAGTGACGCAGTCATTGATCTGAACATAGGTCACCTGTCCTAGTCCCATTTTTTTGAGGTTATCTATCTAGCTAGCGCCCGCCAGCAATCATATTATGTCATAATTTTTTTTTATTAATTATAAACTAGCGCTTGACCGCAATGCCGCCTGATAGTAAGCAGTGATGCGATCGTTGATGGTAAAGCGCACTAGTTTATTAAGAGCCTATTCACTCTAGCCTTGAAGACACTCAAATTGTAGTCCAAATTGTTCCAGTCCCTCGATGTACGCGGTATAAAGGAGGAGGCGAAACGTTTCGGCCGGATCGTAGAGGTATTAACAACGTAAGGGTGGAAACTCGACGTACGACGGGTTGTCTAATTGCGGTAATAGCCAGCGGGGGATTGGTAGCGCAGGCTATGCCATTTCCCAAGACCCCGCCACTAAGGCGATGTCGATGTGCCGCTGTGGTTTTAGTGGGTATTCCCGGCTTCGGCTGGGCGAGTCCCACACACGCCCGTTGCCTAACCGCGGCGGGTATAGTGCGTAAAGGCATTTCCACAGCGTCAAAAAAAAAAGGATAAGTTCAGGATAAGTTAGGATAAGTTACGAAAGAAGACAGGAATAACGAAGAAATGGCTCAAAGGTTTTAGCAACCAAACCAAAAACTCCTATAAAAAAGAAATATGATAGTTATAGTGCGTTACGCAGTTGGAGTGCTGGTCGGTCGATCAGGTTGAGATACGTCCCTCTGTCACCTCCATGTTGGAAGAAATTCATGAAGATTTCCACCACGAAACGAAAACAAAAAGGTTCAAATTACACTTGCCAATGTTGGACAATGGATAGATGAGTCCCCAGGAAAATAGATCAAGCCGTTCATCCCTGTCATTACGCACGTAACTTTTTTTACTATTGTAAACTAGTCTTCTTCTTCTTTTTCAGCCTATAGATGGCCACTGCTGGACAAAGCCAAGGCTTTCCATGCTGCCCACATCCATCGGCTTCCCGCGACCTTCACAAGGTCATCGGTCCACCATGTTGGGGGCCTCCCTACGCTGCGTCTTACAGTACGTGGCCGCCACTCCAGAACCTTACTGCCCCAATAGCCTTCGGTTCTACGAACAATGTGCCCTGCCCAGTGCCATTTAAGTTTAGTGACTCCAAGAGCTATGTCGGTGACTTTGGTTCTTCTGCGGATCTCCTCATTTCTGATTCGATCACGCCGAGAAATTCCGAGCATAGCTCCTTCCATTGCCGTTTGTGTGACTGAGCCTTCGTATGAGGCAATGGGCAATGGACCTCATAAACTAGCGCTTGACCGCAATTCCGCCTGATGGTAAGTAGTGATGTAATCGTTGATGTTAAAGCGCGCTAATTTATTAATAGTCTATTCACTAAAAAAGACGTGTGGCACTCGGGGACTGCCGCGGTAAAGCTATTGCATAGCATTTTGTATCAATTTATGCAATTATAATTATTTATTTATTTTATTTATGCAGTATTTCTTTTTCTTTGATATTAATTCAAGTTACACTTTTTGAGCGTGGTGACCGATAAGAAAACAAATTTTTCTTTTATTAAATAAATAAAAAGTTAATATTATTTAAAATATGTTTATTATTTTACAATACATGTGGGTTTTATTACCTTACAGTAGATGTTGGTTATTCAGGAATATTTATCATTGGAACTATAGGTTTATGATAACTGAAATAAGAAACATAAGTTTGCGACTTAATATCCTCTAAATACCTAGAAAATACCGCGTCAATGGTGGTCCCATATTTTGTTGTGGACTCTTGTGGATCATTATTCATTTTCAAACTCAATGTTTTTGATAGAAAAGTCGTCAACCGCTCTGATTTTTTATCAGCGAAGTTAATGTTGAAATCGCCAGCCAAGATAAGTGGAAATTTATTACCATTTGTACCAAGTATTTTCGAGCCTTCTTCAGTGTACTCCAGTAAAGTGCGATGAATAAAATGCTCTACCTCGTCCAATTTTGGATTCGGAGAAATGTAAATTGCCACCATAACTATTTGTAGGCCATTTCTAAGTTTGCATAAGCACGCACAAATATCTCCAACAACTGAGCGCCTAACATTAACATCGCTAACGTGTGCAATATTTATTTCAATATTCGGAGTCATAATATTAGTAATATGATTTTTATTTTGGTAAATAGCTACCCCACCTTTTGAAACAGTATCTCGTTTGAACTGAATAATACAATTAAAATTAGGTATTTCAATGGGATTATCATGCGTCATGCTAGTTTCGGTAAGAAGTAACACATTTGTTTGTCTCGTAACTGAATCTTGTAAAATTTATGACTATTTAGACTTTGGCAGTTGAAAGTCATTATTGAAATGCCATTTCTATTACTAATGAAATCTAATACACTTTGAGCAATCGTCTGAACACTATTTAAAGACAGTCTTTTGAATTCTTGCAACAATTGAAAAAACGGCCGCGTGAGCACTTTTTACTCTATAAAATCACGCGCTTTTATTTAGTAAACAACACTATAAATAATTTAAAAGTCCAATGAAAAATTAGCGTGACATTCATCTTAGCTTTTCCGTTAAAAAAAAGCTATTTTATAAAAGCACTACTAAATTAATTTGAATAAAAGTACTTAATAATTAATTATATGAAAAGTTTTTAAGGTAGCCATGACAACGTCGATGACGTCTATGACATATCTCTATAGAAGACCTATTTCAGAGAGAAAATTAATCGCAAGTTTAGCACATCGCGACTATCAGTAACATGGCAAGTGTGTAGAACTGAGTTCGCGCCCTGCAATATGCGTGCTCTTTTTGAAAATCTATAAATTGTTTTCAAAAGTTGTAGTTGCACGCACACAAACATACCGTGCCGAAGACTGCCGAACTGAAACGACGTTAGACGATGGGGAGTGTGAGGTTTTTTCGTTACGGAATTTCTGGATTCGGTCCCCGCGCTCAAGGCCCGCGATAGAAGCTATGCAATAGCTTAAAAAAAACTGAGTGAATAGGTAGGAAGACGGGAGTTGGGTGAGATGAATGCAATGTTAAATCCAACAATACCACCAATGATCCTGCGCCAGAGGGAGATAGATCTGGAGACCCTCCATGACCAAACTACCATCACAAGAACATTTGACGCATCGTACCTGATCTATATCGCAACACAACTGCTCAGACCCGTCCTCCGTACGGCAACAATCCGGCAAAAGGGGATTGTTGCCCGTGGCGAATTTCTGCCGGAGCGGAGGAATCGCTCCCGAGGGCTCTCTATTTGCGATCTGCAGATGGAGAGTGCATGAATAGAGAGCGAGGTGGGTAAGACCGCGGGCAGGTTTTACATTCCGCGGTCTATAAGGTCCAGGTCTGCCAGGGGCGAGGGACTTGGTCTCCGCCCCCTACTCGATGGACCCGAGGTAGAGGCGCGCGCGAGTGCCGGCGCGTGCCTCTGAGGTAATGCAGGAGACTAGGACCGGATAGACCGGGCCAGCACAAGAGTATAGGGCTATGGAAGAATATAGACTCCCGCGGCCCCAAGGGCACGTGACGGAAGAAACACTGGAGTGGTTTTTAGTCAGTAGGAGTCTGACAGAACCCGTCGCCCACCCCAGGGCGGCGAACATCCATAAGTTCAGGAGGCTAGAAGTACCACCACTCTTAGTCGTCACGAAGGGAGTCAAACACTTCACTCCCCCCTCCCTCCCGCTGACCCGACTAGACCCATATTGATGGGCCAGCACCAATCGGGGGTTGCGGAAGCAGTGTTCGTTCTGGCAACTGCGACATAGGTATGACATGGATCACCGGGGTGATTTTTAGTCTGTATGAGTCTAACAGATCAAGAGAAGTACATAAAAAAATTATTAAAATTTCATAGTCTGAAATAATAATTACCTCTGTATGTTTTCCATTCTGGTAGAGGTTCGGTACAGTGATATAATATGAACCATTCCTTGCAACGTGAGCGGATGACATTAAAAACCGCTTAGTAGAGCGCACAACGAAATACCAGCAATTTTGGTGGCCACTTAAAAATATAGAAGGCATCCGAAGGTGGGTCGCTATAGCAATTTAGTAAAGAAATATTTGTTGCCTGTGTTTTTCCGTGTTCCTTTGTTTTCATTTCTAATGATCAATTTCTGTTGATTGTACATGTGATCCATTTTCAATCACAATCTGAATGATGATTGCAGGACATTGATATAATCCATTGATTCATATGTATGTTGTAATAACTTGTCTTCTCAACAATATAATAAATCTATATCTATACTAATATATAAAGCTGAAGCTGTTTGTTTGAATGCGCTAATCTCAGGAACTACTGATCGTATTTGAAAAATTCTTTTTGCGTTGGATAGCCCATTAATCCAGAAAGACTTTAGGCTATATAACATCAAGCTGCGATTAACAGAAGTGGGTCAAATATAGCAACTAGTAACACATAATTAGCCTATAATATTCCCACTCCTGGTACACAGACTTCCTCTCAGTGAGAGGGAGTGGGCCGTAATCTACCACGCTGGCCCAGTGCGGGTTGGCAGATGTTACATGTCTTCGAAGTTTTCAGTTGTAGGAGTTTCCTCACTATGTTATTCTTCACAGTTTTGAGAGGAGTACGGAGGACGGGTCTGAGCAGTTGTGTTGGATGTGTGCCGGGTACGATGCGCCAAATGTTGTTGTGTTGGGAGTTTGGTCGTGGAGGGTCTTCAGATCAATCTCCCTTTGGCGCAGCATCGTTGGTCATGTTGTTGGGCTTAACATTGCATCACCTCGCTCAACTGCCGTCCTTCTTCCTATTCGCTCAGTTTTTCTAAGTGAATAGGCTCTTAATAAACTAGCGCGCTTTACCATCACCGATCGCATCACTGCTTACCATCAGGCGGGATTGCAGTCAAGCACTAGTAATAATAATAATATAATATTAATATTATTAAAAAAAAATTAATACGCCTTTTCGTTACTTGCGAACATGATGTTGTGATGACCGCAATCCCGCGGTCAAGCGCTAGTTTATAATTATTAAAAAATAATAATAATAATAATTTACAAAATCAAAAGTCATTTATTCAAATTAGGTTGAGAATCAGCACTTTTTGAACGTCAATTTTACATGACAGTACACAAAGTAAAGCGCCTGATGAGGTTCTAACCTACGACCTGCAACTTGTAAGACGTGGCCCATACCACTGCTCTACTGTGACTAATAATTTGAATCGCTTTGAAGCATATTGCTGATCCATTGCACATCCATCCAACAACAAACGCAATGAACATTGTTGAATAGGGATGTCTCCTGGGTAAAAAAATTTATTCCGTCATTCAGATTATACAAAAATATTGAATACGTATATTTTGTATTATCAAATCAATAAAAATTGACAAATATAAAAGGCACCAAAGATCAGGAGTGGTGGCTGGTGAAGTCACTGCTCGCTAAAAAGTATAGCGTGCAGTGAAGTCACACGAGTTTTCAACGCACTGTGTCGTCTTTATTTTTTTGTTTATATGAAAAAAGAAAAATACTTTTCTAGTATTTTTTGGAAATCGGACTGACGAACTAATTTTTTTTTTAAATAAATTATAAACCAACGCTTGACCGCAATCTCGCCTGATAGTAAGCAGTGATGCGATCGTTGATGGTAAAGCGCGCTAGTTTATTAAGAGCCTATTCACTCTAGCCTTGAAGACACTCAAATTGTAGTCAAGATGTACGCGGTATAAAGGAGGAAGCAAAACGCTTCGTCCTGATCGCAGTGGTGTCAACAACGTAAGGGTGGGAATTCGCCGTACGACGGGTCGTCGGATGATAGGATTTTTGTTTTTTTCGTCAACTACCCTATTGTCAAACTGAAACCCATTGCTACTGTGTGTTATGCAATTATCTCGTGGATAAAGCTGACTGTATTTTAACTCAGTTACTTGTTAAAACCATGTCTTTTGGTAACACTTGTTTTTGAGTTTAGATTAGTGTTATATAATAGCTAAGACAGTTCTTCTTCATCGGCCTAGAGATGTCCACTGCTGCACAAAGACCTCCCCAAGGCGTTCCACGATGACCGGTCTTTTGCTGCCCGCATCCATGGTCTTTCCGCGACCTTCACCAGGTTATCGGTCTATATCGTTGGGGGGCCTCCCTACGCTGCGTCTTCCGATAAGTGACCGCCACTCTAGAACCTTACTGCCCTATCGGCCATCGGTTCTACGAGTACTGTGCCCCGCCTAAATAATAATCCCTAAATTTTAGCAACTCGAAGAGCTATGTCGGTGACTTTGGTTCTTCTGCGGTTCTCCTCATTACGTTCCGATCGCGCAGAGACAGACTTAGACAGTAGCAAAGACAAAATATTTCATTAAATCCAAGCTAAACATGCATGTCCGCTTTCCATGGCTCTTTAATTTCACCCCCGTTTAATATATTTTACGTATAATAAAACAAGGCAATAACCGTACATCATTTTCGCCCCTTTTTTACACGCCTGAAGAAAATGCACGCGATTTCACTTGTATACTGTGGCTTGTATAATGGTTAGTTTACATTGTGTGTGCGTATGGATGGCCAGTGATAATTTATGAATGAGGTCATATTATGGAAAACTTTGACAGAAACATGTTTGGATTCCACGCAATGAGTTGAAAAGGACTTTGAAATTGGAATATTTAATTTTTTTTTTATTCAACATGATTTCATAAATAGTTTTAAAAGGAACTTCGTATAGAACGTACAAAGGTATTGAGTTTTGGCGGCAAAGTTAAGCTGAGTATCACGCTCATTTTTCATTGGACTTTTAAATTAATTAGAGTATTGTTTACTAAATAAAAGTGCGTGATTTATGTAATAAAAAGTGCGTTCAGTAAATAATGCATAAAGAACATTGAGATATCACAGCATAGTGGCCTCATCATGACTTGGGCTCAAACCTCCGTCGTAGACGGTTCACGCGGCCGTCTTTTTCGATATGAATGAAAATTCATTAAGTGACATTGGCTAAATGCATAAACCGTTCGAAGCCAAGGAAGAAAAAAATACATACATATTTAGATAGTTTATTCCAAAATATCGATCGCAATTTTATATTATTTTGTGTGTCATGTCAACTTGAATGTTGTTGAACTTTGAACAACTATTCAAAACAGTCGATTTAACAGCAGAATCACGTGTCATAAGCTTTATTCGCTTTTCAAAAACATAGTCAAATCTCTTATACAAAATTCAATTTTCATCTAAATATAAAATCTAAACAGCTTTTGAAGTTTGAATTGACATAATTATATAAACAAAATGAATGATTTTAATTACTTTAACTAAATTACTAAAAGTTTGGATGAGACGGCTGTGAAGAGACGAAAAATTATTTTTAAAAATAGAACTGTAGGACAGATTTTCAATTGTGCCGCCGACGATTGACGAAAAGCAAGTAGAGCTAGCAACTGAAAACGATTTGGCCAGATACAAGTGCGTTACGGCTTCGAGCAATGACTGGTATAAGTATGTTACAAGTACGATTGCTCGTAGAAATGATGGCCGATGGGGCAGTAAGGTTCTGGTGTGACGGCCACGTACGGGAAGCCGATTTGATAAAATGTTGTTATAATTACGCACATTAGCATCCTAGAAGCTAGTTTGTGAAGGGGCCGCGCGACCCCAGTTACGTTAGTAAATTTTACGATACCAGTCAAGGGTTAAGTTCCGTCAGCATTTTTATATGTGAAAGAGTAACATACACTCATCCATCCATCAATTAATTAATCCATTTTGATGTTTATAATATTAGAACAGAATATAATAGAATAGAACAGAACATTACAGAACAGAATAGAATAGAATACTCTTTATTATGTACACTATATAGATTTCAGAACATAAAGATTTTGCCTGTATGATTAAAGATACTTAACTTAGGTACTTAATAACTTATCATAGGTGGTAATGGACGCTGGTCATTTCAACGCCGACTCCATTTAAATTACTATCGACATGCTAAGGAGAAGAACTCTCCGACTGTCTTCATAATCATCATTTAAGCAGAAAGAAATGCACTGTTGAACTTAGGCCTTCTTCAAGCTCATCCACTTGGACTGGTTCTGTGCTTGTCAATAGGTTCCAGGAGCTTTTAAAAGGTCGTCGATGTACCTTGTGGGAAGGCCTTCCAACGCTAAGACTTTCTGAGGTGATAAACAATAACATCAATACATATTTTCTTTAGGACAAAGATATGATGGCAGCGGTTTCCTAGTGGTATCGGCCGCGATTTAAAAGTTGTAGGTCGTAGGTTCGAAGCCCGTCAGATGCTTTACTTTTTGTAAATTATTTCACCACCACTGCTCTCCAAACAGTTAGGGAAAACTAGTGACGAAACCGGCATGTCTTTAAGGCTAAAACTTTTGAAGACAAGTGACATCTACAACGGCCCACTTCCTCTTACTGAGAGGTGGCCTGTGTCCAAGGAGTCGGAACATTATAACTGATTTCATAATAATTTCCTCATGGAAGACAAAAAATGTCTCAATCTATTCAATGTACTTGACAAACTTACCCAATGCATCACGCGAAAAACATCAAAACTTTTCCCGCAAATAGATTTCAGTTGGTAAAGCTGTAAAATTTTAATTTCATAAAACCATTTGCGTAATCGATTTTAAAATCGATACGGTTTGGTGTCGAGTTTAAAAAATTATCGCCCACTTCTAGATTTATGAGAGTCTAGAGCCAGGACAGCGTGCCAAAATCACAACTAGTGGCGCAGATAGGTACTCGTTTCCTTTCAGGATGAAACAATATTTTAGGATGGCCGATTTATTGTTATGGGTGTAGTAAAAAAGGGATGCCATGTCACCATCAGTTTAGCAGCATGAGTTGTACAACGAAGCTTTATTGACTACGCCACCACCTCCTTGTCTAGCCAGCCAGATATTTTTACAATTCTTTTTTAAAGTTATAAACAAGTACCAATGTAACTTTTCTAAGTTATATATACATACTTTCTAAGTATATCTTGGATGCCAATGACTGATTAAAAGGTGAAGGAAAACATCTTGAGGAAACCTGGACTTTAAGTCTTAAATCGCCAACCCGCATTGAGCAAGCGTGGTGATTACGCTCAATCCTTTTTTTTTATAAATTATAAACTAGCGCTTGACCGCAATCCTGCCTAGTGGTAAGCAGTGATGCGTTCGTTGACGGTAAAGCGCGCTAGTTTATTAAGAGCCTATTCACTCTAGCCTGAAGACACTCAAATTCTAGTGTGACGGAAACACCTGCACCCTTCTCTGTATGAGAGGAAACCTGTGCCCAGCAGTGGAACGATAAAAAAGTGCCGATCTTAATGTACGAGTCTGCTGTGTGGGAACCCGCGGCAAAGAAGATCGGGGAATCCGCGGCAAAGAAGATCGGGGAACCCGCGGCAAAGAAGATCGGGGTACGTAAGTTGCTCAACACTGTCCAGAGAGGTTTCATTCAGAAGCTCTGCAATCTTACCGCACGGTTTCTCTACACTCCGCTCTAGTTTTAGCGGGGATACTTCCTCTGGACCTCAGGATAAAAGAAGCAGCCGCATTGTACGAGGCAAAGAGAGGGTCGCTCCGCTGGAGCTGTGCTATAGGGAGACGGAGCGTCCGGTAGGGTTTGCAGAAACTCCTCACCTGGCAGAGCATAATGGCTTTAGAATTCACCCAACTGTTAGACCAAAGCCTTGTGGACAGGTGTAATGTGCAGCATGTGCGAATCTTCACCGACGGCAGTAAGATTGATGGGAAAGTCGGAACTGCGTTATCCTTGTGGAAAGCCGAGGCCCAAGTCCGGAATAACAAGCTTTGTCTGTCCGTGTACTGCACTGTCTATCAGGCGGAGCTTCTGGCCATATGTAAAGCCACGAGCGTCATCCTCAAGGGTAAGGAGTTGGCCTATGGTCTATACAGCGACTCGAGAGCCGCTTTAAAGACGGTCGTTAACCATAGGTCACTCCAGCCACTGGCCTTGGAGATACACTACTAATTAGTTTTTTTTAGTCAAATACCCTATTGTAAGTGAATAAAATAGATGTAACTGGTGGTAGAAAGTTATTGTCAGAAGTAAAAGGTAGAAATGTAACAAAAGTAAAAAACCTAAAGGTAAATAAATAGAAGTAAGAAAAGAAGAAAGTCACTGTCATGTAAGACCAGTACCATTAGTGGATTATATAAATATGTTAATATAAAGGGTGCATCTGACGTCGACGCCCAAACCATACCATGGATCCAGTACATAATTCTGAACCCCCCAGTGGTGAAATTATGCGTCGGCTTTTTCCGGATTAAAAAAAAAATGCAGTTTTTCTCACTTTAGACCGTTCATAATTGCTAAACTTTTATAACCCAATAAGATTTTAAAGTAAAACTTAATTAATTGGTTAATTACACAAAAAATTTCAATGTGAACTATACTAGAAAAACTATCTTACTCGTATCAGCTGATTTAATAGAGTTCGCATCAGGGGTCAACGTCATACCTACAAACACGCACGGCGGCACGCTTGCAACGTTCAAAAGCCGAGCCGACACTTTTTTTAAACACTGTTATTTATGTAACCGCTCAATAGCGACATGAATGACTATCATAATTTTACTAGTGGCATGCGGTCTAGCCTTTTCGTGAAGTTTGCGTACCATGTTAGATACACCCTGTATAAGATAAATATATATGATATAAAAAAAGATATAGAAGATCGGGCTAGCTGAAAAAAAAGATGAAAAAATAAATACAGTTAGGAGATCCATCATCTCATCCCTTCCGGTAGTACTGTAATCCTGGAAGGAAATCCGGGTTCCCCAAGCTCACAATGTTCTGTGATGGCGGGTGCATCCAATCCATCCAATCTTGCTGTACATCACACTCGTCTCCACAGAGTAGGCAACTCGTTCGTGGGTCAATGTATACACTTTTACAACAAGCTTCCCATGGACATTCGAAACTTACCCATTAAATGATATAAAACCTATATAAAGGCCAAACTTTGCAAAAAGGGGTATTATAAAATCTCAGATTATTTAGAGGATAGAGAGGCTTGGGACTGAGCTGCTCGCTCTGTTAAGCATTGTTATTAAGCAATATGCGTAATTATAACGTAAATTATTGTAAACATTTTCATTTTTAATGTCTGGACTTTAAAAAAGACGATAATCCTTGAGTTTGTTTCGGCTATTTCTTCTCAGAGGTAGTCAGTTAGGAAATGCCGGCTTCATCTAGTTTAAAAAAAAAAAAAAAAAAGAAAAAAAAAACATATGACGTGTAAAAGTGATCGGTGATCCTACTTGCTTAATAATCGATTTCATTTCATTTCATTTCCATATAAAAAAAAATCATATAAAAAAAAAACGATAAAAAAGTTTATGATGATGTGCTTGACCGTGATCCCGCCTGATGGTAAGAGGTGCTGCTATCGTTGATGGTAAAGCACCTGGTTTATTAAGAGCCTCATCACTCTAGCATTGAAACACTTAAATTGTTCTCAGACGAGAAGACCGCCGCAGGCATATTGTTCCGGTCCTTCGATGTACGCGGTATAAAAGACTATTGGAACACTTCGTCTTTGTTCGTTTAGATAACACCAACAAGTTTAAGGGATGGAAATATCATCTATGGCGCTCAACTGCCGTCTTCCTTCCTATTCGCTCAGTTTTCAACGATCGCATCACTGCTTACCATCCGGCGGGATTGTGGTCAAGCGCTAGTTTATAACTACTAAAAAAATAAATATTTTAAGTCAGAAAGCATCCTGTGGAACAAGATGTACTGAAGTTAAAACAAAATGGATGTCATAATGATCAAAATTGAATGTTAATCCAGCTTATAATTGTATTAGAATTGTGTTTATTTTCACACTGTTGGGACACAGATCTTCTCACCGTGAGAAGGAGTGGGTCATAATCCACCACGCTGACCCAGTGCTGGCTTGGTGTACTTGAACGTTAATATCTCTCTCGAATCTGTGACACTTTACTGAATCAATGGCTGAAAATGCTATTTCCGAAGCACGGAGGGGCCTTGCTATGTACATGGTCACCCATCCCTATTCCAATCGCGGCAAACGTAGCTTAACTTTATTGATCGACCCCTGTTATAACTTAACCACAAACCCTTCCTTTATCAAATTGTAAAAGAATCCTATATCTTGGCGTTTAGAAGGGTGAGCCAGCGGCTTCTGTAAAGATATGTGCAAACTCGTAATTTGCAAGTTATGTCCTTATTTGTTCGCGGGAGTTTGAGAGGCAATTTGCCTAAGAAATGCCTTATTTGTGCTTGAGACACCCCATAGAGTTGTGGTACAAACATTAACGTGAGTTACTTATTGACATGATAACCGTGGTGGCCTAGTGGTTTGACAGACTGGTGTTTTAACCACTAGGCCACCACGGTTCATCATCATCATCATCATCATTTCAGCCGAAAGACGTCCACTGCTGGACATAGGCCTCCCCCAAGGTTCTCCACGACGACCGGTCCTGCGCCTCCCGCATCCAGCGGTTTCCCGCGACCTTCACCAGGTCGTCGGTCCACCTTGTCGGGGGCCTACCCACACTACGTCTTCCGGTGCGTGGTCGCCACTCGAGAACCCGTCGGCCCCATCGGGCATCGGTCGTACGGGCAATGTGTCCAGCCCATTGCCACTTCAATGTTGCAATTCTTCGGGCCATGTCGGTTACTCTCGTTCTTCTGCGGATCTCCTCATTCTTGATTCGATCGCGCAGTGAAACCCCAAGCATAGCCCTCTCCATTGCCCTTTGAGTGACTTTGAGCCTTCTTATAAGGCCCATTGTTAGCGACCACGTCTCAATTCCATAAATTATCACTAGCAACACACACTGGTCGAAGAATTTTGTCTTGAGACACTGCGGTATTTCGGACGAGAAGATTCTACGTAGCTTCCCGAAAGCAGCCCAGCCGAGTTGGATTCAACGATTGACCTCTTTCTCGAAGTTGGACCTTCCTAACTGGATAGTTTGTCCCAGGTACACGTATCGTTTGTCTCACCACGATTATCTTGTCAATAAGTAAGCTTGTTTCTGCCTTTTCAGTTCGTTAGAATTTTATGCGGGCGGGTTTTTTGTTTGTAAATAATTCACTACACCCATAACAATATATCGGGCATCCTAAAATATTGTTTCATCCTGAAAGGAAACGGGCACCCATCTCCACCACTAGTTGCGATTTTGGCACCCTGTTCTGGCTCTAGACTCTCATAAATCTCGAAGTTGGCAATATATTTTTAAACTCGACACCAAACCGTATCGATTTTAAAATCGATTACCCAAACGGTTTTATGAAATTAAAATTTTACAGGTTCACCATCTGAAATCTATTTGCGAGAAAAGTTTTTGTTTTTTCTCGTGATGCATTGGGTAAGTTAGACAAGTACATTTAATGGATTGAGGCAATTTTGGTCCTCCTAATAATAGGGATGTATCCCAAGGTATGAAAATAAAAAAAGTAATTAGTCCGTCTTATATATAACAAAAAAAATTAAGACCCGTACTTTTTGTTTTGTCGAAATTACCAAAAACTGTTGATATAGCGTATTAAAGTTACGGAGTGGGGGCTAATTACTTCACGCCGTGGTATAATTTATACCATTGAATTGATGGATGGATGAGTGTATGTTACTCTTTTACACATGAAACTTAATTTTCTCGGTGGTAGGCCATAACATCGGCCGCCGGCAGAAGTTACCATCCACCAGACAAAGCCTAGCCGCCAAGCGATTTGTCGTGTTCCGGCATGATGTCGGGTGAAGCCGTACGGAGGACGGGTCTGAGCAGTTGTGCTGCGATGTGTGCCGGATACGATGCGCCAAATGTTGTTGTGTCGGGAGTTTGGTCGTGGAGGGTCTTTAGATCAATCTCCGTTTGGCATCGTTGGTCGTGTTGTTGGGTTTAACATTGCATCACCTCGCTAAACTGCCGTCTTCCTTCCTATTCGCTCAATTCTTCTGAGTGAATAGGCTCTTAATAAACTATCGCGCTTTACCATCAATGATCGCATCACTGCTTACCATCAGGCGGGATTGTGGTCAAGCGCTAGTTTATAATTATTAAAAAAAAAAATAATAAATTGGCACACAGATAGTGTACACAGAAGTAACATAATGATATACGTTTTAAAAAGAAAACTTCTTTCAGACACGAGTCTAAAAGGCTAGTAACTATTTTACTTAACTTCCAATGTTAGTAAATTACAGATACAGATATAAGAGTAGGTACATTGTCAAAAGTCAGCGTGGAACTGTCACTACCGCAACATTGGGGAATCCCACCAATCTCACGAGATCAAAATTTATGCGGGTAAAACTACAGGCCGCAGTTAGTAATAGGCAAATAAAGTACAAATCAATAAGCTACAGAATAGCTTAAGCTGTAAATATTAATGACACAGCCGGTGCTATGCTGCCTGAATTAGAAGGTACCCTGACCTTTAAGCAGTGGTTAAAGAGAACAACAAACAGCTATGACAACTTGCCGCCATGTTGGGCTTTTAAAACTACGAACCTAGGAAGTAATTTTAATTTTTACACGTAGCCCCACACTAGGCATTTCTCCTGTATCGTGGGTGCGTTTACAAACATATAAACTCACATACACAAACATCCACACCTGGAACAACTAAGTACTTGTAGGTCATACAAATATTTGTTCCGTGCGGGAATCGAACCCGCGACACGCAGCGCAGCAGTCAATCGCTCAGCCACTACACACAACCGTACAGTACACCAACCGTGTCGTCAGATTGTATTGTGTGGGGGCAAGGCCTGTCCGACCCATAAGGATAATAAAGGTTAGGTAAACACATGACCAAATATAATATAAAATTTTACGTAATCATCATAGTACCAATACAAATGAATTTTTGAATAATCTTTTTTTCCCGCGAATTAATTCCAATTTCCCCGAAATTTGGTAATTTTTAAAAAGTGACAACACCGGTATTATTATGAGCGAATAGCGATGCGACCACGTGCCGCGTGCCCTGCCGCCCGGCCCCGGCGGGCGGCAGGCGAAGGGTGGTTAACGCGCGTTTATTAAGTTACCTCTTTTTGCGAAATAATATTTATTTTTTTAGGGGTTTTTTTTTTTAAGTTTAGCCCGGTTTTGTATGCATTAGTAGAATCAGTTATCGATACCTAACAACACCTTCACGGGTCGGACAGGGTTTTCTTAACATACTGTATGTTTAAAAGAAAACAGATATATAAACGGGCAAAAAATAGGTAATAATCCTACCTAAATTGTATTGGGTACCAACTATAGTAATTGGCGTGCGTACAATTGGCTGAAACATCATCTCGGAACAACTACTTGTAGATCATACAAATATTTGTTCCGGAAGAGAACCAAAATCAAGACACGCAGGGCAGCAGTCAATGGATTAACCAGAGCGCCAGGCACTGCTGGACAAAGGCCTCCCCCAAGGCTCTCCACGACGACCTGTCCAGCGCCTCCCGCATCCAGCGGTTTCCCGCGACCCAAGCTCACTTAACTTAAATTTTTACGGTGAGATTTGCTAAGACACAATTATAATAATTATTTATCATTAATTTGGTTATATAGCGCTTTTTAGATTTCCCTCGGGAATATATTTTTTTCCGGGATAAAAAATCCTATCATTTAATCAGGACTTCGAACTTTACGTTTGCAAATTTTCAATGCAATCGGTTCAGTAGTTACGGCGTGAAAGCGGAACAAACAAACAAAAAAACAAACTCACATTCCGATTTATAATATTATATTAAGGATGACTCCTCATTATCATTTAAGACAGACATATAAAATATAATCAGCCTTTACTATTGCCAATGCTGGGACGCAAACCATCTCTATAAGATTTGAGCTTAACCGCCGCCAAGCGGCCTCAGTGTTGGGCTGTCGCTAAAAATCAGCGCTGGGACTCTGTCTCGTTATGTTTGTGAAAACTATTGTGATTGGGAAGAAAGAAAGATTATTTCTGGTTTAAATAACAAAAAAGTATATTTTCTAAGATATCTATAGAAGCATAAGGAACAGGGTCTAAAACTCTAAAGTTTACTCATCTTTCATAGAAAAGGCAGGATCCTCCAACCAGACGCGTATTGTCTGGCGGGCTCTTGCCCAATGGTCGTTGTCATGAAGTTGTATGTGCAAGACGGTCGGTGCGTGACGTCAGTATGGTTGTGCGTTGTTCGCATGTTTTGTTGTAGACATCGCTAGATAACATTATCTGCGATATTCTCAATTTATTTGGAACAAGTGCAGAAGAAATATTCTTCTTCAGAGTTAAGTTTTTTTACTTATTCCAGTCTCCAAATAATAATATAGACATCGTGGACACCCTGTTGCAAAAAAAAAAAAAAAATTAAACCTTCACTTCCGGTCCCCGCTCACTTCATGGCCTAAAACATTGTGGTATTCACCCAACGCAGCCGAACGCTGCCATGACAGAGGTACAAAATTACTACGCACTTAGCGTAAGTAAAACTAAATTGAGTTTAGGGCCTAACTTAGGGGCCGCCTTTAGCCGGTTATGGAACGATGCCAAGTTGATAAATAAAGATGTTTTATTGCCGGACTCCTCGTTTCGGGTTTATTGAAACCTCTGTTATTGTTTGGTTGAGTATTAAATCTCATTAGGGGGTTTTCCATAATCTTTATGCTTGGCAGTCGGGTTGGACACCGCAGTAGCTTGATATTCCACAGGAGAGGCGCTGCTGCCCACTTTCCTGGTGAGAGCTCCCTTAGTCCCTCTTACGACACCCACGGGAGGACATGGGATGGTACTATTCTAAGCCCGGTACCAAACGGAATAGAAGAACCGAACTCACCGACATAGCTTCTCAAGTTGCTAAAATTAAGTGGCAGTGGGCGGGACACGTTGCTCGTAGAACCGATGGTCGATGGGGCAGTATGGTTCGGCAGTGGCGGCCACGTACCGGAAGACGCAACGTAGGTAGGCCCCCAAAAAGGTGGACCGATGACCTGGTAAAGGTCGCGGGAAGACACTTAAGTGTTGCAATTCTTCGGGCTATGTTGGTTGCTCCCGTTCCTCTGCGGATTTCTTCATTTCTTATTTGATCACGCAGTGAATCGCCAAGCCCTCTCCATTCCCCTTTGAGTGACCTTGAGCTTTATTATATTTTGATTCATTGTTGTAACACTCATAGAAGGTATCCTTTTTATCTTTTGTACGGAACCATATTATTAACCCTTTAGATATTAAATATCAGAAAGTTCAATATTGGTTCAAAAAACATATAACTACTACAAAAATATTGTACTAACTTCAATAATAACTTTAAGCAAACCAATATCTAAACTTTGAACAACACTCGACAAAATGGAAGTCAAAAACAATCCTACACAAATAATTCCTTTGCCAAAGTTGCCACAATATTTTATTATAAATTGTATATTTTTCACAGAGGGTAACAGCGTAAACAGAAAATATGGCTAAAGGTCTGAGAGAAATTAAAAAGTTTTAATTGAATATTAGCCAGCTGAGCGGTTATGGAAAGTTACTTTCTTCATTGGAGCTGTTCGCTCACTGTGTTAAAACTTGCCCAAGATTGAAGTTATATCGAAAATATACGCGTTGGTAAAAATAAATTAAATCTGAAGGATCAAAGTTCTCCCAAAGGGAAGTCTACAGAGTGGAAATGGTGTTGTTATGCAGTTTTATAGACAACAATCTTTAGATAACATAATAAAACATACAGACGCGGTTTAAAAGAAGATCATCACATTCGGCAAATTTTTCATCAATATACAAAGTTGTTTTTTGTTTATGTGAGTAGTATTGTTACATACAAAATTTCAAAAGATATCAAGGAAAACGAAAAAGTTATGAGCTTGTTATCTTACCTGATTGTCCCAACAAAAATATGGTCAACCAAAAGCTCGCCCGCCCGTGCCTGCAGCGGCGAGGCGCTGCGGCGCCATCATCCGTTTATTCATAATAATTACTGTTTGTTTGTTTGTGATTAACTAGTGATAACATTTTCCATCACACTTGCAGGCTTTGGGCTGTCAGTTTTTTTGGGACAAAACCCGCCACACTTTTTCCCACCCACTGCAACTCCTGAAAGCCAGAATCAACAGTGAAGATCACCAGAAAAACGCCGAGCAATGATTCAACTGTCTTGGGTCCTGCAACGA
The DNA here is from genome assembly GCA_037179545.1 of Sesamia inferens. NCBI lineage: Eukaryota > Metazoa > Arthropoda > Insecta > Lepidoptera > Noctuidae > Sesamia > Sesamia inferens. Next base: position 25,972,174 of record CM073933.1, on the reverse strand, counting down.
AATTAATCAGAAAAGAATAGCGGAGGAGTAAGAAAATATATTTTTCTCCACTTCCCTCCATAACAAGCAGGAGACAGAACAGAACTAGGCCAATCGGCACAAAGGGACATTATTGCAACTGGGAGAAGCCCAGATTGCCAAGCACCACGGAATAAAATTTGATTAAGTTAATGGGCCCTAAGTAGGTATGTGCTGTTACAATTGATTCCAATAATAGGTGTGGCTCAAGCGCCTGAACGCACGGAAATTGGTTCTAGTTTCTACAATATCCGTATAATAAACGACTCCGGATGTAACTTGTACACTATCCAACATAATATTGCATATATATTAAAAGTTGCCATGACCTGTGAGAAATTGGGCAACCCAGTGGTCAACCTCCAGCCATGTCTTAGCCAGCTGTCAGTTTAACGGTCAAGTGTAGGTAGATATTATTATGTACTTTACTCGTTAATTCAGCCATAAGTAGTAAAATAAAATATAGTATTATTTCACCCCTGCACAGAGGGGCGGCAGGGGCCCTTATTCACTGTGCGGTCGCTGCTAGTACTATGATCTAATGTGAACTGTGTTGTGCACTGGGCAACCATACTGCAACAATTTCTAAATGTAATAATTTGAGTTAAGCCGTTGGTCCCAGTTGCCACACGAACATCTAGCGGCAGTCGTTACGGGTTGTTGGAGCTCTCAAAAGTTCAACAATTGGTCTAACTGCAATACTGTCATATCGCCTTCGGGTTGTGCAAGTCAGACGGCAATCGCTTCATGAAAAATATCGAAGTTAGAAGGACTGGTAAAGTGGACCCCAGACTCCAAAGCTGAAAAGGCTTCGTATGCGACTGCGATATCGTACAAAGGGAGCAGATTTAATCTTTTTATAAATAAGTACACTATTATTTCCACTTGTATTTCTAACTTTTTGTACTTCAAAAGATTTTCAATAAAACATCCCAGTTTGACTACTCGTATCGACTAGCACTCAACTCGTGTCGTACTGTAAATTTAAAAATGCTGCGTATATGATTCATTAGTTCAACGAGCTAGAATTTTGTGCAATCTGGCACCCACGCCTCAATGTTTATCTTAAAACCTGACGTCACTATCATAAAAATGACCGTATCAGCTGTTATCATAAAAGTGGTCAACCACAATGCAGTTTTCGTGTGTCTTTTTCAGCCAAATGCATTTTGTATAAATACGGGCCTCCAAAGTGAATAAAAATACTCTACGAAAAAACGTGGTGCGCTTATCATTTCAAGGGAACTTCCAGATATTACGCAGGTTAGTTATGTTTATTTTTCTACCGTTAATATTGAATAAGCCATTCCTCGCTCGTAAATGTGAAGGTTCAGCAAGTCACAAAATGCAGTGCAATTTTCCGGCCATTTTAAGGCCATTTATAAAAGTAGAAATCAGTCATACTGAGCTGGATTTGTAGAAATAGCTATGTACTTATTGCACACGAGTATTTAAATACTCCAGAAATATTTAGCTTTTGTCATTTTTTTTTTTTATGAAATAGCAAGAGACTTTGTGCCCTATTAGAACTCTATTTATGAATGGATGTTTTTTTTTCCTGTCGCGCGTGTGTCCTGTGACATTATCAGAGCCCTTGTTTTACATTTTTTTTTTTTTTTCTTGCAAGCTACCTTTAACATGTTACAAGCAAGAGATTTAAGTTCGCGAAACGCATCAACAACATAACGGCAAACAACACCTATAATGTATTCTGTATTAGTTAATACTATACCTTTTTTTTTCCTTTCTTTTTTCTCTCTTTGTATTATAGTGTAATGCTTATAACTATGTGCCAATATAACGAGGTGGTCCTTATATTATTTATGGAAATCTATATCTACTTCTAATTCTTTAACCTATTTTTATTTTAACGCTATATTAATGACTATGGTACTTCGCTATATACTTACTATACAATATGTAAAGAAAACCCTGTCCGACCCGTAAGGATAATTGTATGCGCTGCTGAATGGTTCGCACACACCTTGGTTATTAACTTGAATGATAGTCACAGATAGCCAAATATGATGCTTTATTGATTATTTAACTAACTCGTAACTAACAATATATGAATGTGTAAATAAGTACAGTCTTTGAAGGCTGATCGTGTACTGTCGCCTTACACTATAATTTGTGCAAGGCGACGGAATAGTGCTGATCTATGTAGGTAATGTGCGCGTGTCATGTACGATGGCTGACTCGTACAATAATAAAGGTTAGGTAAACACTTCACCAAATATAATATAAAATTTTACGTAATCATCATAGAAACAATACTAATGAATTTTGAAATAATCTTTTTTTTTCCCGCGAATTAATTCCAACTTCCCCGAAATTTGGTAATTTTTGAAAAAGTGACAACACCTGTATTATTATGAGCGAATAGCGATGCGACCACGTGCCCCGTGCCCTGTCCCCCGCCGCCCGCGGAAAGTTGTTTACTGCAAATGTATTAAGTTACCTCTTTTTGCGAAATAATATTTATTTTTGATCTTTTTTTTAAGTTTAGTCCGGCTTTGCATCCATTAGTAGAATCAGTTATCGATACCTAACAATACCTTCACGGATCGGACAGGGTTTTCGTTACATGTTGTATATTTAGTATCATAATTTTCCTACGCTTACTTATTCCTATCAGTTACAATTTTTGCTATCCTAGAGCAATAGTTCAAAAAGGTTTCCCTTTTCTTTCCTTTTACAAGACAAGGCAAGTTTGTGCCGAGTGTGCGTTTCATCTCGTACCGCATTTTGGCGATGATCGGGCACTCCAGCAGTATGTGCAAGACGGTCTCCTTCACGTCAGTGTCACAGGCGCACGATGAGTTCTCCTTACACCCGAAACGTTTCAGGTATGCCGAGAACCCACCGTGCCCTATGAATGAATGTTAAATGATGTGACAAAAAGTAAACATAACACAAATTCCAGATGTATGAACGTAAACGAAACAAAAGAATAAGTAAGGCTCATAGTAGTTTAATCTAGCTTATAATTTCTGCCTACTCCTTTATGAAAAGGTAAGTTATTGTGTCATGTCTTTCCTATACACATGACACAATAACTCTTACTATACTACACAATGTTATTTTTCTTTATACGTAACTTGAATATAGTTTGTTCAGAATAAGCAACTCAATCGATTCCTATCATTTTTACACCATGTTATATTTTTTCCCAAATACATTTGGAAATTCTTGCAACCTGGTTACCGAGCGCGCAACACAGCTGACCGTAGATCTTAGTACTAGCACAGTGAGACCAGCCTGCCCGCGCCGCGCCGCTTCAAGCGCGGGTGGGTGAGCAGTGCGTTGACCATATTTTTGTTAGGACAACCAAGTAAGATAACAAGCTCATAACTTTGTGGTTTTTAAGGATATCTTTTTGAAATTTTGTAAATAGATTCTTTCCTTAAAAATACTGGACGCGTGTTTCGGGTTTTGAATAAACAAAAAATAACGTTGCATATAAACTATAATGAAAAAATTTACTTTTTTTATTATTCAAACAGCATAATGGCTCGAATCCTGGATGGCAAAACTTTATCCGCAACTGTGAGGAATGAAATAAAGGACAAAATTGAAACCTGGCTAAGATGTAGCAACAGAGCACCCTCTCTTCGATGTGTTTTAGTGGAAGGAGACCCGGCCAGCGAGACATACGCTAACAACATTATCAAAGCAGCAACAAGCACAGGCATCAATGCTGAAGTCATCAGATTTGACAGTAGAATAACAGAGGAACAACTTATCCGACAAATAGTAACCCTCAACGCTGATAGCACTGTCGATGGGATCCTAATTCAACTACCTGTACCTAAAACTATGAGCGAAAGGAAAGTATGTAATGCGGTAGCTCCTGAGAAAGATGTCGATGGATTTCATATTGTGAACATTGGACAGCTCTGTGTCGATATGCCATCGTTCGTGCCTGCTACTGCTTTAGGTGTTATTGAAATTCTCAAAAGGTGAGTGTTTATTTGTGAATAAAGAAGAAGAAAGAAAGAAATAATATTTATTATGACGCGTGCAGGAAAATCTTAAAATTAAACTAAGTAGATACAATTAAGTATCAAAACAAGTTATACAATATGTAAAGAAAACCCTGTCTGATCCGTGAAGGTGTTGTTAGGCATCGATAACTGATTCTACTAATGGATACCAAGACGGGCTAAAATTAAAAAAAAAATCCCGCTAAAAAAATAAATATTATTTCACAAAAAGAGGTAACTTAATACATGTGTGGTAGGCAACCAATCCGCGGGCGATGGGAGGCAAGGCACGCGGCACGTGTTCGCATCGCTTATAATAATACCGTCAAAATAGTGTTGTCACTTTTAAAAATAACCAAACTTCGGGAAAGTTGGAATTGTTTCGCGGGAAAAAAAGATTATTTCAAAATTCATTAGTATTGTTACTATGATGATTACGTAAAATTACATGTTATATTTGGTCATGTGTTTACCTAACCTTTATTATCCTTACCGTTTTCTTTACATATTGTATATAAAAAAAGTAATAATAATCTGGAAGACCCTTACGGGGCCAAAAGTCTCCTATCTCAGCATAATGCTTCGATATTTAAATACAAATGTCGCAGCGATGGTATTCTGAAAGGGCCTAAGTAAAAAAGACTAACTATTAAAACAATTATTAAAGCTGTTGTATAACCTTGATACAAATATCACAGATGTCCACACTTTCAGGTATGAGATCAAAACTTTCGGCTGCAACGCAGTAGTTGTCAGCAGATCAAAGCATATAGGTTTGCCGATTGCTATGATACTACATAGCGATAAGAGACACGAGAACGGACTTGGAATGGACGCGACTGTTACAATCTGCCATCGTTACACGCCGCCAGAGCAATTAAAACTGTTTTGTCAAAATGCTGATATTATTGTCACTGCCACAGGTAACTCCGGTGTTATATAAGTAAGTCATCCTCATGCTAGGTTGAATGTCAATTTTCGAGGATTTGATACAAATGTATAAACGGTAACCCATGCGATAACGGTAAATGTTGTTGTGTTGGGAGTTTGGTCGTGGAGGGTCTCCAGATCAATCTCCCTTTGGCGCAGCATCGTTGGTCGTATTGTTGGGCTTAACACATCGCTCAACTTCAGTCTCAGTTTTTGAATGAATAGGCTCTTAATAAACTAGGGCGCTTTACCATCAACAATGGCATCACTGCTTACCATCAGGCGGGACTGCGGTGAAGCACTGGTTTATAATTGTAAAAAAAATGGGAGTTCCGATAATAGAACGAAAAAGCGTGCTGTTGGAAGATGAGAGATGTACTCGAATATTAATAGATACACAACACATAACAAAAGTTTTATTTACTGCTTTAATAATGCTAATAACATCGGCTATTCACTAAGTTTTTTGAGTAAATAGGCTCTTAATAAACTAGCGCGCTTTACCATCAACAATTACATCACTGCTTACCATCAGGCAAGATCTCGGTCAAGCACTAGTGTGTAATTATAAAAAGAAACTAAGTCGAGATTGAAGATAAGAAATTCAAATTCAAGAGAAGAAAGACAGATTTTAAGAAAAGAGCCAAAATCCCAAACAACAGAATTTGAGAGATTTCTGGCAAATTTTCCCAAATCCCGTCGGAAGTTCAAAGTTGGTTACAAATCTTCCTGTTATTGTGTCTCAGGTATTCCAAAACTGATCAAAGCAAACATGATCAAGCCTGGCGCTACAGTCATTGATGTTGGCATGACCAGAGTTACTGATGAAATTGGAAACACCAAATTCGTTGGAGATGTTGATTATGACGGCAAGTGATTTCTTTTATTTAGCACTTTTCGCAGTCCCTGTATTATATACGCACCAAAGTTTCTAATATTAGGTTTCCTTTTGCACCCTATCTTTAAATCACTGGGGTGCCTAATTGTTGTAAATGGGGGCTGAGGTCGCATTATCGTATCTTATCGGGGCAGCTGGGCAGCGTTCGGGAAGCTCCGTAGTGTCTTCTCGTCCAAAATACCTCAGTGCCTAAAGACAAAATTCTTTAACCAATGTATGTTATCGGTGAAGACATGAATCATAAACGTGGTCCCTCACTATCGACCTCATAAGAAAGCTCAAGGACGCACAGGGAGCTATGAAGAGGGCTATGCTAAGTGCTTCTTTGCGTGATCGAATCAGGAATGAAGAGATCCGTAGAAGAACTAAAGCTGCAGACATAGCCCAGGGGATTAGCTCTATGAAGAGGCAGTGGGCGGGGCACATAGCTCATAGAGCCGATGGCTCATGGGGCAGAAAGGCTGTTGAATGGCGACCACGTACCGGCAAGCGTTGCGTCGGACGCCCACCCACCAGGTGATCGAATGATCTGACCAAAATCGTAGGGAAGCGCTGGATGCAGGCCGCGTCGAACCGTTCTTTTTGGAAATCCTTAGAGAACCTATGTCCAGCAGTGCACTTCATGTGGCTGAGATGATGATGATGATGATGATCGCATCTTAAACAGAGTACGTTGAAATATCTCTAATTGATATAATTGTATATCTGTAGTTCCCTTTCTTTTTTATCATTCTTAAGATGGTATTTATTTACTCAAAAAATTTTAATTTCTTAAATTATATCTGTCCTAACAGAGGTCGTCAAAGTCGCTGGTGCCGTGACTCCAGTTCCTGGTGGCGTAGGTCCGATGACTGTTGCTATGTTGATGTACAATACATTTCAGGCTGCAAAGCAACTGCAAGAGAAAGCACTACTAATAAAAAATAAAAATTAGAAAGGAAAATAGAAAAAATACATCATGTATACTAAATACCTACCAAACTTGTATGAAAAACAAATTTGTAAGAATACAGATGTATACAGACGTAGAGATAGAGGAGCATATGTTGTAGAAACAGTAAAATAACTGATATATGTATGTATGTCTAAGTGAAGTATTTGTTCTTATTAAGTGACAGTGAAATAAAACAAAAATAATAAATAGTGTTTTAATTTTTGTTTTATTTAATATATACAGAGTGGTGCTGATAATACGACAATAAATGAAAACACGGACTTAGTTGGTTCATAGGAATAATCCTGACCCATAAAAAAAACCTAGCATCAAAATAAAATAAAAAAAAACTTTTTCAAACAAACTAAATGGCATAAAATTGAAAATAAATAGAACATCCTTTAAAATGTTAGTTCAATTACCTCCGATCAGCGGGCGACAGCGCGGTCCTGTATCGACTTCCTTTTTGCCGCCATTATTATTAAAGTTTAGTACCGCTGGATGCGGAGGTCATCAACCTGTAAGTGCTTCCTTATCAACATGTACATCATGTAGAAAATGTGATAAATGAAAAATAATTTCCTGTGACTAAACTAATGGATACATTCATATGATTTTTTATGGGGAGGCTGAGAATGTGTTGAGGTACACGACGTTTAATTTATTGTCGTATTGTCATCATCACTTTGTATATATATATTAACATTCACACAAAGATGTACGTTATATGATTAGGGCTTTGGTAAAGGTAAATAAAGTTTAACAGGTTTTCGATGCGCGGCCTCGTTGACGGACATCAGAACAGATGCACAGATCAAATAAAAGACATTATCTATTCCGTGACAGCTTCGACTCGCCCTCTGTAGCCGAGAAGGAATGGTTGCAAAAAGGTTCGCGTTATAATATCGATTCTTATTTATCTTAAAATTAAAAATTTAATCTCGTAATGTGTGTTGCCGCCAGCCACCTTGGTCGCACCTTAGTATCCCTTTCGGCGGCAGCGGAAGACACGGGCACCTTTAGGCCTCTGCCTCTAATCTTGAGTGCAGCGGGGCGGTGGCGGTGGCGGCGCGGCAGCGGGGCGGGCATCCCGCGTCATTATAGCCGCTTAGTTGTGAAGAGATATTTGTTTATATTCGCGAAAGAAGTGTCTGAACAATGGCGGCAACATCTTTTTGACTCAAATTTATTCTTAATGCTCGATCACCGCCTGATTTAAAGTACATATACCGCTCGCTGCCCGCCCGTTGCCCGCAAGATTCGAGCGCGAGAAGTACACCGCCCGCTGCCCGCCATCGCCCTGCTGCCACGCCGCTGTTTTCGAGAACCGGTCAGTTTGATTAGCGCATAAGATCCTGCCGCTCACTCGCCGCCACCGCGCCGCCCCGCTGCCCGCAAGATTCGGGACAGAGGCCTTATAGAACTGTAGGGTAATTACGTAAATCAATTGCAATGAGTTTCATTTTGACAGTTTAACAACATTCATTGCGTTATTTACATTGTTGGGTAGACAGTAAGCAGCGACATTTTTCGAACATATTGAGCAATGGATTAGCAATATACTTCGAAATGGTTCCAACTGTAAGTAATAGTGTGTTACGGAATTAGGGTCGGATTTATGGCGGATGATTTGATAGGAATAAATTAATATTTTTCGTTAATTTAAGTGTCGCGTTTGTAGTGTCTGATTTACGTCAAAGTTCATATAATAATGTCGTGTTTAAAAGGTGTATAGTCTAAAACAGCGTTTATCAGTTATACACGCGGTTTTGTGGTAATAAGAAAAAGGTCACAAAATAAGCATTTTATGACCTTTTGACCTTTTGATAACGCAAGGTGTGTGGTTCGCAATGTGTGTCACAGTTAGATTATGACATGATAAGATATCTATAAATAGATTAGTATATATATATATATAATCGATAAATAGATAGGTTTCAACAATGACAATGATATTAGTGGATAACAAACAAGTGCTTATACAACAGTAGGGTAATTTTAGGGTAATTCTCGGTGGTAGGTCATAACATCGGCTGCCGGCAGAAGTTACCACCCACCAGACAATGCCTTGCCGCCAAGCGATTTGTCGTGTTCCGGCATGATGTCTGGTGAAGCCGCACGGAGGACGGGTCTGAGCAGTTGTGTTGCGATATGTGCCGGGTACAATGCGCCAAATGTTGTTGTGTCGGGAGTTTGGTCGGGGAGAGTCTCCAGATCAATCTCCCTCTGGCGCAGCATCGTTGGTCGTGTTGGTCTTGGGTTTAAGATTGCATCACCTCGCTCAACTGCCGTCATCCTTTCTATTGCTAAGATTTTAAATGAATAGGCTTAATAAACTAGTGCGCTTTATTATCAACGATTTCATCACTGCTTACCATCAGGCGGGATTGCAGTCAAGCAGTAGTTTATAATTACAAAAAAAATGCTTTACACGTTATCAGTAGCAATGGGTTTCAGTTTGTCAGTTCAACAACATTCATTACATTTTTAAAGCTGTTTAAAAGAGACATTTTTCGAATATATGCAGCAATGGATTAGCATTATGCTTCAAAATGATTCCATTTATTAGTAATAATATGTTACGCGCTTAGGGTGCTGATTCGGTGGTTGACTAACATTTATATATATATTTTTAATATATTATAAACTAGCGCTTGACCGCAATCCCGCCTGATGGTAAGCAGTAATGCGATCGTTGATGGCAAAGCGCGCTAGTTTATTAAGAGCCTATTATTCACTCTAGCCTTGAAGACACTCAAATTCTAGTGTGACGGAAACACTGCCGCGGGCAAATTGTTCCAGTCCCTCGATGTACGCGGTATAAAAGAAGAAGCGAAATTCTACGTCCGGATCGTAGTGTTGTCAACAACGTAAGGGTGGACACTCGCCGTACGACATGTTGTCCGATGGTGGAACGGAGATGGGGGAATTAAATCATGCAATTCCCTTGCACACTATCCTATAGAAGACCGAAAGGCTGGCTACTCTACGCCTGTGCTCCAGGCTTTGGAGACCGTTTATATACACATGGCCCATCTATTATATAAAATTCTCCTATCACAGTGTTTGTCCTCGAACTCCTCCAAAATGGTTGCAACGTTTGTAATGAAATTTCGTATATACATTAGTTAAGCATAAGAATAGGTTTTTATCTATTTGTATATTACTTCTACTTACGCGGGTGAAACCGTGGCACGCAGCTAGTTTTATTCTAAGATTTCGTTTGTTCATTTTATTTCTAACACACATACTTGTAACTTACAATGTAAAAAATGGTGGACATCTGGTATCTTGGAGCTGATCTGCTGATGGAGCTAGGAGGTGGAAAGTGTAACTCTCTAGTAATCAACTGATCAATGTTTTATATAAATTACACTATCACACCTATAAATGACACAGGGGCATTGTAGTTGTAACGACAAGGGGTGCACATATCCTGAGGTACTTATGAGGTGCGGTATTAATTAATTTATTATTAATAATCTTAGAAGTACAGGCAAGATTCCTACCAGCATACTAAAATACTTCCTTCCTCCGAGCACGTTTGCTCTAGTGAATTCCTACTTAAGCTGCCCAATAAAGGTAAGAACGGGATAGGAGTTCTGTACATCGCCATTGTTCACTCCAGCAGGCCAACAAAAGCAGGCCAGAAGCAAGAGTAAAGACTTCTCCCGGAAGATGAGGTCAATGGGGTCGCGGGCATATTATATTTATTCATTTTCATCATTACAGCCGACAGAGGTCCACTGATTAGAGGACATAGGCTTCCCCCTAGGATCTCCACTACGACCGGTCCTGCGCCTCCCGCATCCAGCGAGAGCACCAAACGCGCTCAATATCGACGATCGAGTGTCGTAATGAAAACTCATACTAGGCATACAGGTCGTCGGTCCACCTTGTCGGGGGCCTACCCACGCTGCGTCTTCCGGTGCGTAGTCACCACTCGAGAACCCGTCGGCCCCATCGGGCATCGATCCTACGGGCAATGTGCCCTGCCCACAGCCACTTAAGTGTTGCAATTCTTCGGGCTATGTCGGTTCCTGTCGTTCTTCTGCGGATCTCCATTTCTGATTTGATCACGCAGTGAAACCCCAAGCATAGCCCTCTCCGTTGCCCTTTGAGTGAACAAGGTCACTGGTCGCTAACAATGAGCTTTATAAAAAAACCTCAAGAGCTTTCTTATAAGGCCCATTGTTAGCGACCACGTCTCAGTTATATTTATTACCGGAAACTTGTTCTAAACTTGTTTTACAATTTATTTAAAGGTTAAGCCAAAATCTTTAGACTGGATAAACATGGGGCAGACCTACATATGTTTAGTTGCATAAGCTTACCATAGGCTTTTCCTTTGTTGAGCGGTGAATGCTTATGCGGATCCCGAGGCCCCCGGTCATAGACAAAGGTGGAACACGGCTATGGGTTTAGACGATAAAAGCCTATTACCTTCACGAAGGAAGGCTTCCATGAAGATTATCAACGGCAACAAAAAAAAACATTTTCCATAGCTCCAGAGTTTTCTCCTCTATAGCCAGACATTATTATATTGGTTTTCATTTGTTACTTCTTGGGCCCATCTCTCGTATGTATCCCTGACTAGTCCACCAAACGCTGACCAATAACTTTTTTCAGGTCAAATCTCGGTGGTAGGCCGTAACATCGGCCGCCGGCAGAAGTTACCACCCACCAGACAAAGCCTTGCCTGGTGAAGCCGTACGGAGGACGGGTCTGAGCAGTTATGTTACGATGTGTGCCGGGTACAATGCGCCTAATGTTGTTGTGTTGGGAGTTTGGTCGTGGAGGGTCTTCAGGTCAATCTCCCTTTGGCGCAGCATCGTTGGTCGAGTTGTTGGGTTTAACATTGCATTACCTCGCTCAACTGCCGTCTTCCTTCCTATTCGCTCAGTTTTTCTGAGTGAATAGGCTCTTAATAAACTAGCGCGCTTTACCATCAACGATCGCATTACTGCTTACCATCAGGCGGGATTGCGGTCAAGCGCTAGTTTATAATTATTAAAAAAAATCTCTTGGGGCAGAATTTGGATGGTTCACCGGGGTTTAGCCATTGCGATGTGCGCTTCCTATTGTTGTAGAGTATCCACTTTTCATCACAGGTAATGATTCGATTTAAAATCCCTTCATTATTGTGCCGATGCAATAATGTAACGCAGCAGTCGATGCGCATTTGTCGGTTTGATTCACTCAATTTATAAGGTAACCCTTCGAGCTTTCTTATCTTCCCAATTTGTTTCAAGTGAATTCAAAGAGTTTTATCACTAACACCGCAGCCTGCAGCTAACTCGGACGTAGCTGGCGATGGATCCGCTTCCACAATAGCCTTCAATTTTTCATTGTCGACTTTGGTCTCCGGCCGTCCACGGGGATTGTTCTGTAGGTTGAAATTTCCAGAACGAAAACGTTGGAACCTAAAACGCACTCTGCTTTCTCTAGCGACACCCCTGACATACACATAATTAATTCCTCGAGCCGTTTCTACAGCACTAGTGCCACGGCCGAACTCATATTCGTAAATAACGCGAAATTTTAAATTTTCCATTTTGTAAACTCAATGACGCAGAGAAAAAACCAAAAGAAATACGGTTTTCGAGATAAAAATTGGTTAGTAAATAGCTGTATAAATTTGAATTTGGAATTCTAAACCAAAGAGGAGATATTTGAAATCAAAGTGGCCAGTACGACAAAGCGTCAATTTCATATGTAGGGACCTAATATACACTGACATGCCCACTTCCATTTTAGTTTTTTGATTATGTATTGTTTTGTTGTTAATTGTATGTGTCTTTACGTAATTTGTTTTCTGTATATATATTTTATAGTTGTGCTATATGTGTAAGTTTGTTTATTGTCTAAAGATGTTTTTCTTATTATTCCTCAATTCTGCATAGTCCAACTGAAGTGTATCATTCGGCATTCAAGGTAGCCCCATAATGTTCACAGATATATATTTGTTTAATAGCCTACCACCTTGGTAAACCAGTTTTGCTAAATACGACATCCAAGTCACATACCTACCTCCATTAGAGATAAAGTTAATTAGCTACTTTATCTGTGGTTTAACGTTGCATTAAAACGCATTTTAAGTCTTAAAAAATTATCTGTATCTGTATATTTCATTATAGTACCTTAGTTGTTAATCTTGAATATTCTATTTTCAGTGTAATATTTCGGTAAACAACGCACTGAAAACATATTCAAGATGAATATTATAATAACAACTTATTTAATATTATGAAATATTACAGATCATTTTGCTCCATTATTTTTGAACACGGCAAATGTTATATTAAAATATCAGAGTATAACATACTATATGAGGCGTATAGTAACAGATACGATAACATAAGGCTTTACCCACACACAGGGTAGTAGGTTAAATTTTCTAAGAATCCAACTGAGACAGCGCTCAGTCGAAATGTCTGTTAGGTGCGTCTAAGGACGCCCTGATTTCTTAGTCAACTAATTATATAGTTTACCAATAAAGCTAACCTAATCAACTTCTCAGTTTTCGTTAGGTAAACATCCCTGTGGATGTGCTTAACGTTAAAAGACTGGGAAAATAAAAAAAAAAAACTTTTATGAATTACCATTAACAAAACCTTTCAAAAGAAAAAAGTTTTTATTAAAAATTCTTTAGTGACATTTTGGATTCTCGTGTCGTCTCAATACATTTATAGCCTAAATACACTAGAAACAAGATGTTTTTATTGCATATTACTAATTACAGTAATAAATTATCAGCAACGTCGAGACATTGACATGGCGCGTTATCTTATGACCTCTGCGTCATAGAACACACCCACGCACGTCATTTTATAGTTGTTTTTTTTTAGTTTTTAGGTATGGGAAATGATAACGGACACACCGGCCGATCGAAGGTGCAACAGCTACTCTTGGCTGCTCGACACTTAATCGTGACTATCCATTACCTATGGGGCCCATTTCAGTTGGTCTTGGGTCCGTTGCAAGCGAGTGGGGCTAAGAGGAAGGACACCTCGCTAAAAAACCGTAGGCTGCTGCGTCTTCTCGCACAAGAAGACGTACCCAGCCCGGCCCCTCCCTATGGAGGGACCACTGTGGGCCCGCCTTTTAGGTGGGAATCGCCGGCGGGGGATTGATAGCGCAGGCTCTGCTATTTCCCATGACCCCGCCACTAAGGCGATGTCGTTGTGCCGCTGTTTGATTTTAGTGGGTATTCCCGGCTTCGTCTGGGCGTGTCCCACACACGCCCTTCGGGGTATGGTGCGTAAAGGCATTTCCACAGCGTCAAGAAAAAAAAAAGAAAAGGGGCCGACAACAACATATTATGTACTTTTTCTTCTTATTCAGCCTATAGAGGTCCAGGGCAAAGGCCTCCCCCAAGATTTTCCATTAAGTACATTGGGGGAGTTTGCCATAATCCCCACGCTTGGCAGACGGGTTGGGGATCGCAGTAATTTGATATTCCACATGAGAACCGCTGCTGCCCGCTTCCCTGGTGAGAGTTCTCTTAGTCGCCTCTTACGACACATACGGGAGGATATGGGTTGGTACTATTCTAAGCCCAGAATCACACGGATGACAACATACATAGTTGTAAAAAACAAGGCAGATTGACACATAATTACTTAGGTTAGTGATTATTTATTGAATGATACGTCACATGTCTACGTCACGTCTAGGATGAACCTTCAAATTTCATTTGTATATACATATATCTCGAGTAATGTTTCTGAGGTCAAGAGCTTTTTAGGGCTTGAAGCAGGATATTTTACCAAGCCCTTAGGACTCTATTGGATACCTCCTTATGTTGCCTTGTTTAATATTACACTACAATATGAAACCATGCCCACTTATCACATACCTAGGGTTTTTTATTCATTATATTTTGTAGATGAACCTGTGTTCTTCGGTGTTCAGAATAATACTATGATTATTCTTATTAAATAGCAACCAAAAACCAATAAGGTTTAAGCTTGTGATATCATGATTCGTTAATGTCGAATAAATAAATAAATACAATTAATAACATCTTTAGATCTCTAAATAGATAACATACAGTAGAATAAAATAGAACACTCTATATTATGTACATCATAAAGATTACAGAACATAAATACATATAAAGATTTTTACAAAGGGTGACACAATGGGCGATCTTATCGCTAAGAGCGATCTTTTACGACCTACATACAATCATTCCTATATGATACTTAAGTAATATTGCTTTGATGTTTTTGTGATATATATGATTATTTTGGCTAACGTCACATTATAAAAAAACTATTCCCAAATATGACGTAGGTACAGAAAAATATTTATGTCTTCTAGGTAGGTATGACGTAGCTATTGAAAACATGTTTATGTTATCGCTTTTAAAAACAAAATATCCGTCACTTATATTTCCTCTAAACAGCTTCCTCAAAAATTACTCACGAGAAAAGTACACTTGACCATTAATAAAGATTACGCTTACAGTGGACCCAGGATCGACCCCTGTCGCACGCCGTCGCTTCGTGACTAGCACGCGTACTGTGGCTGATCCGTAAAGCTACTCCGTCCGCATAGACACATTATTCTTTGACTTCAAAGTATGATCTACAAAAAAGGCATGTGGTAGAATAGAAAACTTCAATATTTACGTGATAATTAGATGACCTATGACCTTAGGAGGCAGGATATATTGTTTTTTGTTATGTAGAATATTACTTTTGTTCTTTTTCTCTCTCCTTGTATCTTTCGTTAGTATTTTAAGTCTTGGCATGTACCTAGTATTCTAACTTTGTCTATGTAAGTTTTAGTTCAACAAACAAAAAAAAACGGGGATAGGATAATTGTACATAGGTAATGAGCATAGTGGCAAAGACAATAGAAGTTCAATTTGAAGATGTTAAATCTTTGTTATCGCACCCACGATACAGGAGAAATTCCTAGTGTGGGGAAACGTTATTCTAAAAACTGAAGTGGGAGTGGGCTGGATACGACAAGTCTCACAAATGAACCCCGAGAGATGGGCAAGGATCGTCACTCACTGGATACCTGAGGAAGGCCATCGCCGTCGTGGTAGACCACGGTAGAGATAGTACAAGACAGGTAGGTTTGGAAGAAAATAGGGAGGCCTTTTCCCAGCAGTGAGACACCAAGTAGGCTATTTCATTTTAATTATAAACTAGCGCTTGACCGCAATCCCGCCTGATGGTAAGCAGTGACGCAATCGTTGATGGTAAAGCGCACTAGTTTATTAAGAGCCTATTCACTCTAGCCTTGAAGACACTCAAATTGTAGTCCGACGGAAACACCGCCGCTGGCAAACTGTTCCAGTCCCTCGATGTACGCGGTATAAATGACGAGGCGAAACACTTCGACCGGATCGTAGTGGTGTTAACAACGTAAGGGTGGCGTATTGTTTCAAATTCAAATTTATTTATTTCTACACATAGGTGTTATCAGAGTAAGTTATTTTTTTGTGTTTGTGTGTAAAATAATAATCAATCTAAGAAACAAAGTGTGATGATGAAATTTTATTTCTGTAATATATATGATAATAATTATATTATCTCGTCCAACGAAGCGTCAGGATAAGATTAGAATACTCAGCGCGGAGCGGAAGGGCGTGTCAGACTTTTACTGACTAAAACCTACAGCTTAGCACAGAGTATGAGACACACATAACACCAGATACATACATCAGATAGCAACAAATAAAAATCAAAAGTGTAAAAACCGGTATAAGAAAATAGCAGAATGTATGTGTTTGTGTATGTGTGTGGTGTGGGCCATAAAAGCATCGCGGCTACTCCAATAAAAGTCCAGTTCAGCAAAAATAGCAGATTAGTACCTGACACCCGACATATAACTCGTAAAGGGTCGCGACACATCTAAGGAACGTACGGCGCCGAAAGCTCAGCGGCTGAAGTGTCAATTGCAATATTCAGTTGTTATGACAAACCTCGCGCTATTCCTGTTATGACAAAACCAAAGTTACGTGGCGTCATCGTCAGTCTGTCTGTGCCGACACTGTACGGTGTGCGGTTTTTGTGATGTACCTGAATTGCCCAAAAAATGGATTTAATTAGAATATTAGCCATTATAGAGGGCTTAGAAGACGTTGCCGCTCTTCGCTCCGCCACGCGCGCAATGCACAACACACGTTGAACGTTCAGCTACGCTCACCGAACTTTCGGTCGCGCAACGCTTCTCGTGATATGACGCTTGCTATGAAAAATACATTAAATTTGCGTTTTAGTTGAAAAAACCGCCTGACAAGAAAGCGCTATATCGCAATCCCCGCGCAGTGTTTGTATGCACAAATATGAATATTTGCTATGGTCTAGTCGTGCCTCGGAAAGCACGTTAAGCTGTTGGTCCCGGTTGACGTACGAACATCTATCGGCAGTCGTTACGGGTTGTTGGAGCCTTCAAGACTTCAACTATTGGTCTAGCTGCAATGCTTCGATGTCGGTTTGGGGTTGTGGAGGTCAGACGGCAGTCGCTTCACGGAAAATATCGAATTTAGCCAAAATCAGCAATTAGACTGGTAAAGCGGGCCCCAGACTCCAAAGCTGAAAAGCTTCGGATGCGGCTGGGATTGGCGCAAAGATGATGATGAGTCAGCGCCGGAAGATACCACCGAGAAATTAATTAATTTGCTGACCGGTTTGACTAACTACAGATAGATATACTATGAATTTTCTTAACTCGGTAGGAACATAATCTAAATAGGATGTTACTTAATGTACGGACGACAGCAGGTCAAACTGCCTGAAACTCTCAAATATTCCCGATAAAACTAGAAGTTTCATGCTTTACCGATAAAGTTGAAAATCTAATAAAGAATTCTGACAGAATTTAGTAGCTCGAAGTCCTGTCATCTGTACACACGATAACCTAACCTTAATCTATACACTAGGTAATATATAAAGCTGAAGAATTTGTTTGTTTGTTTGAACGCGCTAATATCAGAGTCACCTAAAACCTAAACCTAACCTAACCTAAACCTACGTGGGTGAAAATGCAGGGCGCAGCTAGTTTTTTTTTTTGAAATAATTATAAACTAGCGCCTGACCGCAATCCCGCCTGATGGTAAGCAGTGATGCGATCATTGATGATAAAGCGCGCTAGTTTATTAAGTGCCTATTCACTCAAAAAAATTGAGCAAATAGGAAGGAAAACGGCAGTTGAGCGAGGTGATGCAATGTTAAACCCAACAACACGACCAACGATGCTGCGCCAAAGGGAGATTGATCTGTAGACCCTCCACGACCAAACTCCCAACACAAAAACATTTGGCGCATCGTACCCGGCACATATCGCAACACAACTGCTCAGACACGTCCTCCGTACAGCTTCACCAGACATCATGCCGGAACAAGACAAATCGCTTGGCGGCAAGGCTTTGTCTGGTGGGTGGTAACTTCTGCCGGCGGCCGATGTTATGTTAGTTTTTATAAAATTAATAATTTCTGCCTACAACTTCGTCCATATAAAATATCTTGGCCCCGATCCATCCCGTCGCGTCGCATAGCATCGCCTCCCCGCGCTATTACGTAGCCTACTTCTTTCTTACTTTTTGTACGGCTCCTAAAATTTTAATTAACGATAGGCCCTCGTGATGTTAAATAAAAATTTATGACTTCCTCGAGAATTGAATTAATTTTTTGACTGCACGGTTAGCGTATTGGTTAAGCCATTGACTGCTGGCCTGCGTGTCGCGGGTTAGATTCCCGCACAGAACAAATATTTATATGACCTACAATACAAGTAGTTATTCAGGGTCTAGCTGTTTGTGAATGTGAGTTTATATGTATTAAAAGCACACAAGATACAGGAGAAATTCCTAGGGTTTAAAAGTCCGAAGTTTAAAAGAATAAAATCCTGAATCTCACTGGCTGTTCCACAAATTAGTGCCTTCAAACGAAAAGACAAACTCTTCAGTTTTATAAATAACTATAGATAATAAATATTCCACTTATAACAATACAGCAATACTGAACTAAGTGTTATCTACTTTTTTATAAATGGAATATTTTTATATTAATTAGTAACCTACCAACTGACAATAATTATTACTGACTGATGATAACACACACGACCAACTTATGACGTAAGTAGTCACACCCATGTCTGTGCGGTGTTATCATCTTGCGTACTTACCTACCATTTCTTTCTTTGCGAAAGCCTCTTGTAATAGGTAGGTGTGCGAAAGAACTAGACTACCAATGACGGGAGTAGAACTTAAACCTCCCTAACCATGGGATTACCCGGGAGAGGGGGGGAGGCAGTTGCCCCCTCCCCCCCCCCCCCCCCAGATCTCGCAGAACATGTATGAATGAACTCCCCTAATTACTAATTAAAGTATAAACGGGGACTTCTACAGGATCATTTGCATCTAAATATTTGCACTATAAATACCTACCAAATATTTCATTTTGATGTGCTTGTAATTTCATCATCATCTCAGCGTATAATCCCGGTCGCATCCGCGGCTTTCGCGTTGGAGCCCGGAGTCCGCTTTCCTACTATTACGCTTTCATTTCGCACGATCTCTGGCATCCCGTGGTGTGAGATTGTTGGCACGCATGTCATTTCTTACAACGTCAAGCCAGCACTTCTTTGGCCTGCGTCGGTTGTTCCGGCTCGGCGGAGGTGGCAAGACATTTATTACTTACGTAACATGCCGGGTTTATGTAAGGCGTGACCGTACCAGCGCAGGCGACTCTCTTGCAGTTTGTGTACTATGTCACGGACACGGAGACTGCCACGTGCATGTGCTTGTATAGTTTGTAAGACAAAATAGCCGAGGATGATTCGACCCTAAAAATCTGACTGGCACCCCCCCTCCAGAGTCCATCTGACACCACAACTGATTCTACTGTTAAGGTCAAACCAAATAAGCAAGTGAAACATGTATTTTTTATCGTAGGATCAACGAGATGGTTAAGTCACTTGAAGTATCAGTGCTTAGATGTTTGTATTGCGTAAACTTCTCAGAGGTGACGGCTATCATCGTACAGCGTAGCGTTTTTACTGGCGACATTAATTTAACAAACATAATATACGGTCTCGCTTTTTACTTCAGGAAATTGTTTTAATTTCATTATTTATCTATTTGCAATTTGAATAAGATGCTATTTTCAGAAATAGCATATTGCAGCAATCTGCACTTGAAAAAACTACAGCGCAGGGGTCACTTACCGGGTTACAGATCATAAAACTGCATCAATGAAATTAAAACGAAAGACGAGCAGAGTCGGTAGGTACGCAAAATGAACGTAAAAGAAGTAGTTTAAAATTAAGTTTTTTTTTCTCTCTTCTTTGGCTTCCCACGGTTTCTGCATTTAGCCAATATCATGTGTTGGGTTTGTTAAAAAGGCCAATTCGTAATGTATTGTCATTCATGTCAAAAGAGACGGCCGCGTGAACCGTCTATGAGGGAGGTTTTAGCAAAGTCATGATATCTGCGATATCTCAATGTTCTTTATGAATTACCTATTTACTGGATGCACTTTTTGTTACATAAATCACGCACTTTTATTTAGTAAACAAAACTATAAATAATTTGAAAGTACAATGAAAAATGAGCGTGACAGTCAGCTTAACTTTCCCGCCAAAACTCCATATTAAGAAATAGTTGGTGTATGTTGTTATAATTTTTATGATTAATGGTTACCAAACGCAGCAGGAGACGGCTGACTAGCTTGCTGTGTTATGTACTAATAATTAATATAACAGACGCCAGGAGATACTAGTGCTACCCGAAACGAAACTATCAAAAATTTACCAATTAACCTTGAATCTTAATGCAATGGAGATAAAGGTGAAATCATATTAAAGAAATATGACAGCATGGTGTGCAGTGGCGTCTGCAGGTACAAACCTCAGGTAAAAATCTTAGATTCATTTATTTATATATTCACAAACCCGCAACTTACAGCATACATCTTAAACGATGTCTTTTCTATAATGATAGAGATACAAGGTAGTAAGGAAATTCGTTATTTTTGCCTGATATACCTATATTATTTGACTGGTTAGCACACACATTGAAGACATGTGACTTCAACATCAACTCTTGGTCAATGGTCCCTGTGGAATAGATGCCACAATTTTGCCATAAACACTTGCAAGAAATTATGGAAATTCTTTGAAAATCTTATTTCAAAATAATGGCGGATATCGCCAATGACAGTCGAAAAAGACGGCCTCGTGACCCGTCTTATGAGTGAGGTTTGGGGCAAAGTTATGATGTGGCCACTATGCTGCGATATTTCACTTTTCTTTATGAACTATTTACTAAATGCACTTTTTACTACAGAAATCACGCACTTTTATTTAGTAAACAACACTGTAAATAATTTTAAAAGACCAATGAAAACTGAGCGTGACCCTCAGCTTGACTTTCCCGCCAAAACTCCCAATTATGGAAATTCTTTGAAAATTTTATTTAAAAATAATGGCGGATATCGCCAATGACAGTCGAAAAAGACGGCCTCGTGAACCGTCTACGAGGGAGGTTTGAGGCAAAGTCAAGATGAGGCCACTATGCTGCGATATTTCAATGTTCTTTGTGAATTATTTCCTGAATGCACTTTTTACTACATAAATCACGCGCTTTTATTTAGTAAACGATACAATAAGTAAAATAAAAGTCCAATGAAAAATGAGCCTCACACTCATCTTAGCTTTCCCGCCAAAACTTCCAACACATGTGTTCATAACATTAACAAAACGAAACAAAGTGACGTTAAATGTCAATTTCAGAACTTTCAGAAATTTTTGGCGCGTTCTAAAACTCAGAATGAGATCTATTTTTGCTAAAGCAATAGACATTAATTTAAATTTAAAACAAGTTATGTTTTGTTGATAGAAAAGTGCAGAATAAATAATACCAATAGCATATTTAACATACTGCTAGATTGTTTTGTTACTATTCTAGATTTTAGTCTCTGTACGTTTAGAAACTTCACAAGTCGTAACCCAAATACTGAATTGACACGACAGCCACCCACGTTTAACGCACATGATACGATCAGAAATTCAGAATCAGTCTGAGTATGACTGACAATACAGTGCATATAACAACATAAATTTAAATTTGATTCGGATACGGTTCGTAGAAAGGTAACCAATAAGTAGAACAAGATTGTATAACTGAAGTCATTGATAAATAAACTTTCTAGCGACAAAACTTGCAAGGTTACGTTCTTAAAGTATTTTGAAAAACGAAACTAACTTTTTGGTAAGTTGGCTATTAAAATTTCTACGCATTTTATTAAAGGCCCCATGAATTAAAATTTAAAATTAAATTGCCGTTGTATTGAAGTGATGTGGAAGTATCTGAGCAATGTAGACCAAATAAATTAGTATAACATTAAGCAATGTTTGGTCTTCTCTGACTAAACATAGGAAGTTTATAACTATTCTTCAGGGATAGTTTATTCCACACTTTGAATAAACCATTGATATCTACTACTTGTCTGCCAATATCATTGTTACTGTCGGTAGAGTTGGTCCAATAAATCTTCAAGGTAACCTAATTTTTAATAGAAAGAAAGATAAGTATTTATGGTGATCTATTTCATAGGTGACAAATTCAGCCAGTAGGTATCCAGATAAACTGTCTCAAAAATGTCCCTGAACTACTTCAATCCAGTTATGTTGATATGAACATAATAACTAGTGGTTAAAAGCAGTTTGCACCTGACCTGATGTTAAGAAATTGATTGAACTTCATAACCCGTTGATGTTCTCATTTTGATACTATAATATCTGGTTTAATTTGGCTCAGTGTCTATACTTGGAATATGAGTGTTATCTGTGTAGTAATTGTTTGGTCATGTTGACCTAATGACCTATGTACGTTGGCAGTAAGCAATGAGGCAAATCCTCCGCCTCCGAGTATTCAGTTCGCTACTGACATCCACAATGAGAAGTCACTCGTACATTGATTCTCTGGGCTCGGCCAGGTAAAATAATATTATACAGTTGTGTTGTGGCTTATAAACTACTAATTTGGTTTCACAATTTTATTTTTTTTCACCATGCACTTTTTTGTTTTCTTTGATATTTTGGGCTTATTGTGTTCTTTTAGTATTGTAGTTATTCTAATTTTGCTTTGTTGTTTTGTTTCACAATTAATATAGCATTTTCTTTCGTACATAAAAAATAAAATCCAACATCTTCTTCCACTTTCTTCACTTTTCTTCTGTTATGGTGATTTAATTGATTTACTGTGTACAATTTGTTAGTGGCATCTCAACAATTTATTTATTGAATTGGAAGCTCACTTGTGAATTTAAATGTACAGGAATTTTGTACATCATTAATATAATATATTTGTGATCTTATTTACATACTCAAAAAGAAAAAGAGATTAATACTTTTGCTCCAAAACAATTAAAATTTCCAGTTTTTTAAGTCATTGAGGTTGCTTGAATATTTAACTGAGTGATACCATAATGTTTATCAGTTCTTTTACTAAACAGGTTTATGTAGGTATCGATAAACCCAAACAACACCTTTTGTTTTAAAGTTTGCTGAATTGATGGCAGAATAGTTTATAGCTATGCAGGATCAAAAATTTTCTTCACTAGTACTTATCATTATTTTTTGTTTAAACAGCATGATGGCCCGAGTTCTAGATGGCAAAGCGCTTGCATCAACAGTCAAGGAAGAGTTGAAAGAACAAATTGCAAACTGGGTAAACCTTGGACACAGGGCACCCTCCATTAGATGTATCTTAGTAGGAAATGATCCGGCCAGCCACACATATGTCAACAACAAGATTATTGCGGCAAGATATGTAGGCATCAATGCGGAGGTGATCAAATATGAAAGCACAATAACTGAAGTCCAGCTCATCAATGCGATACAAGCCCTTAATGCTGATAATAATATTGATGGCATCCTAGTACAGTTGCCCGTACCGGAAACAATGAATGAGAGGAATGTGTGCAATGCAGTCACTCCAGAGAAGGATGTTGATGGATTCCATATTGTAAACATTGGACAGCTCTGTGCTGATATGCCAACGTTAGTGCCTGCTACGGCTTTAGCTGTTATTGAAATGCTGAAAAGGTGAGTTAGTTTTCATTAAGTCTTAGAAATTGTGTGAGTGCCCAGAATTAATCATGACTAGTGTGTTATGAAATAGATACCTACTTGTGTATATGTGTGATAAATCGTAGTAAACTAATTCCAAATATAAACACAACAGCAGAAGTGACAATTTTCTAAATTTTTAGGTTCAAAATTGACACCTTTGGACGCAACGCAGTAGTAGTTGGCCGATCAAAGAATGTGGGACTTCCGATTGCTATGATGTTACATAGTGATGGAAAACATGAAAATGAACTTGGAATGGACGCTACTGTTACTATTTGCCATCGTTTTACTCCGAAAAATCAATTGGAGGTCTTCTGCCAGAATGCCGATATAATTATCACTGCAACAGGTAATTATATATTTTAACAATGTTTCTTTAGTAGCTAATGAAAGACTATAAAATACCAGGGATGTAGTATTTATTGTTTTTATTTGTGGCCTCCCACAGGCGTTTTTCTTGTTCTGTTCTATTTTTCTCTATGGGTACTGATGTTGACAATTCAGCTAATATCAGATGTTAAATATTATAATATTTAATCATTGATAATTTTTTGGTTCAAATATATTAAAAAAAAAATATTAGTAGTCAATTATTTTCCTTATTTTCTTTCTTTCTTTAATCATTAAGCTCCGAGTTTTTTCTTTTTGTAAAGAAATATCTAACAGTTTGTGTTTGAATTGCCTTAGGTGTACCAAAACTTATCACAGCCAATATGGTCAAGCCTGGGGCTACTGTCATTGATGTTGGTATCACCAAAATTACTGATGCAAATGGAAAATCTAGACTAGTTGGAGACGTAGATTATGATGGTAAGTAAACATAACTTTTAAAACGTTTACTCTGATCTCTATGCCAATCTGTGAAAAATAACTTTATTTTCCAAAAAAAAATATTTTCGTTTTCCATGTTTCAACATTTGTTTTTTTTTTTTCTTGCCACACTTCTTTTTTGTTTACTTTTTCTTACATATATTTATTTCTCCTAACAGAGGTCGTCAAAGTCGCTGGTGCCTTGACTCCAGTTCCCGGAGGCGTGGGGCCCATGACAGTTGCTATGTTGATGCACAACACATTCCAAGCCGCTAAACATCTGCAAGAGAAGGCCCTCTTGCAGTAAACTATATTATTTTCAAGCTTAATCATGAAATATGTGGGCGTTATCTCTACAAAACCAGGAAATACTGAAGACTGTCGATAGTATACTCGACCTCGTAATTTCCTTACCATGTTAAGTTGAACATCACCTTCACATCTTTTATATATTCAAAATTGTCTAAACAATTCAAAATTGTGTAAACTTTTCTCATCTTGGAGCTGCCTTTTAATATAGGCGGGTGCGGTTGAATACGAGTATTCAACTTAAAAGCAACTGCTTCTCTGATCGCCATAACCCACTTACATGGTAATGCGATAGCCCGGTAAAACTGGTGATCAAGACTTTCCGTCTTCGGACAACACGTAACTACTGACAAAGAACCACGAATGACAACCGGGACCATCATCTTAACGCGGTTTGTGATCCACGTATCATCTTAAGTGAAGTTTTAATTTAGTGGAAATAATCCGTCAAAAGTGGTAAACCATTCACGAGGTCGACTATACCATCACTGCACAGCTTTCTAAGCACTACTTTTTACGCGTACTGCCAAGAAGGGTTGTTTTCTGCATATGAGGCCTATCTTCAGTAATAATTCTGTTATGGTTATTTTCTGGTTCGTATTAATCAACTGACTTTAAAAATAAATAGACATGTATTTAAATATGATTTGGAATTTGTAGCTCAAATGAATCTCTATATCGAAATATTTTAAATTACTAACTCAAAATTAATAATTTATGACAATATGCCTTTAAATAAATACGTCAGGTACGTATCTATCTATTAGATAAATAATTACTAGTGTTTAAGGATCATTGAGTATTATAAATATAATTAATATTATTCTGGGTATGACTTTTTCGGGTATTTTTTTTTTTTATTCGTTGTAGGTACTGTCAACGTACAGACGACAGCACAAAGCTACTACAATCTGTCACATATCTTTAAAAGATTTTCAACTTTATCTCTAAAGCATTAAGGCTCAAGGTTGATTGTTACCTGCTGTCGTCCGTACCTAAACATTGAAAATGCAGAATATATTTTTCTATACATTGACTGTATAGATATTTATATTTTCAATACATTCCATAAAAAGGATTGGTTGTTAATGACTGTACTTTTGTAAGACTCTCGAGACTAAAATAATCCGTCGAAGTGTGATGAGCAACATTGAACTTTATTGACTATGCACTTAAGTGTAATGTCATTTTAAAATTTAGTCTTCCGCTGATTGTGATTGATGTAGATTACGAATTTAACGATTAGAACTATGTAAATAAGGTTCAATTTCCTATAGTTTGCTCAGATAAAGTTCCTAAGTCTTGCACAAAACATTGTAAAATCAAATTGCCCTATTTTAGTATAATTTATTCCATTTTTAGATCTGTAAGTATTACTAAGACATACATCTACTTAATGTAAAAGTTTTTGTTGATTGCGTATTAACTGGTTTAATTATTTTGTGTTGTTAAATGCAACTATTTAATTATTTTGTGTTGTTAAATGCAACTGTTTAATTATACGTTATAATCTTCCTATTATTATGGTTTTATTTAATTTGCTAAATTTAACTAACCTGCCAAGTTTCATTCATTGTGTTCCGACATGATGTCTGGTGAAGCCGTACAGAGGACGGCTCTGAGCAGTTGTGTTGCGATGTGTGCCGGGTACGATGCTCCAAATGTTGTTGTGTCGGGAGTTTGGCCGTGTAGGGTCTCCATATCAATCTCCCCCTGACGCAGCATGGTTGGTCGGATTGTTGGGTTAAATATTGCTCTACAGCCGTCTTCCTTCCTATTCACTCTTGTTTTTTTGAGTAAATAGGCACTCAATAAACTAGCGCGCTTTATCATCAACGAGTGTTACCTTCATTGCTTACCTTCAGGCGGGACTGCCTGGTTGTACCTTAGAAATAGTATTCTAATGCGGGCTTAGTCAGACATTGGCGCTGATTCCTGGGGGATCTTATAAATTCTATTTCATAAAGAAAAGGACAAAAGACTAGTCTCAAAATTCGTTTTTATTGTCATAATAAAAACGTTTCAATTACAAAACATACTTATCTAAGTACCTAATTGATCAATTTGTTAATCTCTTAATAATCTATTATAAATAGCAGTAGGTAAAATATCTCTTTATCCATCACACCTATTCCGTATTAAAATCCTAGTTTCCCATTATTTCCAACGCAACTAATATCAAACTTATGCCAATGGCATTTAAGTTGACCTCGGAATGACTACACGTACCTACATACTATTGTAAATTTTCTTTTTTTATTCGAAGCTTAATGTAAAATCAACTTTATGTGCCGGCATTAAAGTTATTTTTCGAAAAACATGTTGGTTTACATATTAAATTCCGAACGTGATACGTAACATACCTTCCCAAATTGTAAGCCTCATTGTTACCCATACAAAATTAACTAATATCACTCTATTTCCGACCTGCCATTGTAAAGACACCACATTTGAAGACAAAGGGTGTGTAAATAATTAATTAGCAGAATTACCGTCTATGTTGCTAGCACGTGGTAACTATATATATATGTACTTATACATATATCTATGTGACACGGTTTTGTGGCACTTTGTATGAGACCGCACCTTTGTATCTACTGATCATAATATTAGACCAAGATAGTGGCTATAGTGGTAAGAAGGCTTTGATTAAATTTTGAATAGTCTGTAAGATTGAAGAGAAGTGTAACCTTGGCTGTAACTAGTAAGTACCTATACGCTACAAAAAGAGAATATAAAACATTATTTTATGTTTATGCGAAACCAGAAACACGTGTCCAGTATTTTTAAGTAAAGAATCTATGTTCAAAATTACAATAAAAACTTTTTTTACAAAAAAAATAAAAACAACCGACTTCCAAAAAAACACTACAAAGTGAAAAATAACTAATTTCGGAAGTCGGTGTCGGTTTTTGTATATTAGTTTTTGACGCCGACTTCCGAAATTAGTTATTTTTCACTTTGTAGTGTTTTTTGGAAGTCGGTTGTTTTTTTTTTTTTTGGAAAAAAAGTTTTTATTTTACACTTTTTTGTTGTGAAAGGTATTGTTCAGCTGCATCCGGTAAAGACTGGATGCTGACACTAAAATACTTAATGAAAAAACTTACAAACGCACTGGTTGCCCCTACGATTTTTAGGAAAGAAGACGACAGTTGAGCGAGGTGATGCAATGTTAAACCCAACAACACGACCAACGATGCTGCGCCAAAGGGAGATTGATCTGAAGACCCTCCACGAACAAACTCCCAACACAACAACATTAGGCGCATCGTACCCGGCACACATCGCACCACAACTGCTCAGACCCGTCCTCCGTACGGCTTCACCAGACATCATGCCGGAACACGATAAATCACTTGGCGGCAAGGATTTGTCTGGTGGGTGGTAACTTCTGCCGGCTACTAATAATAACTACTGATCTCGTTGCTATAGAACAGCACCCTAATTGCATCATCATCATCATCAAATTCCGATTTTGATATTTATTTTACTAAATGCATGTATTTAAACGCATATTTACCACACTAAATAGTTACATCCGTCAATAGTTTTCTAAAGTTCCCATGTCAATCAAATACCGAAAGATCAAGAAGCTAACAACGTCTTAATTAATGGAATTTATTACAACTAGACACTTAATTAAAGTCAGTTATCACCTCTTATCTTCGAGTCACATGTGGGAAATATTACGCAGAGTTCATCAAGGGTTCAAGATTGTAAATAGATTGCGTGTTGTACA
Source organism: Sesamia inferens (assembly GCA_037179545.1). Classification (NCBI taxonomy): domain Eukaryota; kingdom Metazoa; phylum Arthropoda; class Insecta; order Lepidoptera; family Noctuidae; genus Sesamia; species Sesamia inferens. The sequence goes on along the minus strand of CM073933.1, from coordinate 25,943,453 downwards.
GTGAAGTAGTGGTTAGGTTACGTCGAATACCCGACGCCCGAGCAAGATTATTATTAATGGCCGTGGTTACAGATAATCGATTTCTTATTGTTAACCCCTAGAACATATTATACATACTAAATGTAGATACCTATATTACATGTTCCAACACATGTACATGCCAATCTTATTGACAAACATGTGTCTTTGGTACCGATTATCTTTTTCACCAACTAATTTTAAATTAACTGCATCTTTTACTTTTTATTTCATTAAGAAAAGGATTTTAGTTTAATCCTGTCAAATTAAGATATTCCATAGACAGTTTAGACGCGATTAAAAACATGGCGACCGAAAATACATCAATTTACGTCAGGTCCGCTCGTGTGTGGAGTAGGTACTGCAGCCACATTTGAGCTGGTGCTGCGAAATGTCACCTGGCTACTTTGGATTCAGTGGAGAGGCGTGCGAAGAGGCTGATTGGCGACCCAGACTTAACTCGAAACGATCTCCAAAGCCGTAGAGTAGCCAGCCTTCCGGTCTTCTATAGGATGCATTTTGGTGTCTGGTGTGCATGATTTAATTCCCCCATCTCCGTTTCACCATCGGACGACCCGTCGTACGGCGAGTTTCCACCCTTAGGTACGTTGTTGACACCACTGCGATCCGGACGAAGCGTTTCGCTTCCTCTTTTATACCGCGTACATCGAGGGACTGGAACAATTTGCCGACGGCGGTGTATCCGTCACACTATAATTAGAGTGTCTTTTATATAGAGTGTCTTCTAAGCTAGAGTGAATAGGCTCTTAATAAACTAGCGCGCTTTACCATCAACGATCGCATCACTGCTTACCATCAGGCGGGATTGCGGTCAAGCGCTAGTTTATAATTTAAAAAAAAAAAGCGCGGATTAATTTGACAGGTCTAAACTAACATATTCCTCCTTATTCATAAACTTCATAAGATTCTTTAACCAAACATTTTTGACCTTTTAGCGTCACTTAAATCATCCGTTATGAATAAACACCACAGTGTTTAAGGGGTTTATTCATAAACGTACCTACATATCTACGTATTGTTTCAGAGGATGGGGGTATTCTACATGTCTCCTCTAAAGTGTGTTGGGAAGTGAAGTTGTGAACGAAAACCGCAAGTAAAACCCCAAATAGGGTAGTTGACTAAAAAAAACTAATTAGTTCGTCAGTCGGATTTCCAAAAAATACTAGACACGTATTTTTTCTTTTTTTTTTTTATTAATTTATAAACCAGCACTCGACCGCAGTCCCGCCTGATGGTAAGCAGTGACGTTACCGTTCATGGTAAAGCGCACTAGTTTATTAAGAGCCTATTCACTCTAGCCTTAAAGACGCTCAAATTGTAGTGCGACGGAAACACCGCCGTTGGCAAAATGTTCCAGTCCCTCGATGTACGCGGTATAAAGGAGGAGACGAAACGCTTCGGCCGGATCGTAGTGGTGTTAACAACATAAGGGTGGAAACTCGCCATACGACGGGTCGTCCGATGGTGGAACGGAGATAGGGGAATTAAATCATGCAATTCCCTCGCACACTCCCCAAAATGCATCCTATAGAACACCGGAAGGCTGGCTACTCTACGCCTGTGCTCTAGGCTTTGGAGACCAACTCGAGTTCTTTTTTCATATAAACAAAAAATGAAGACGACACAGTGCGTTGAAAACTCGTGTGACGTCAGTAGACGCTACACTTTTTAGGGACCACTGACGTCACCAGCCACCACTGAGTGAATGTTGTGACTGCATGGTTCCTGATGTAGATTTATACAGACGACGACGGCATCCAGCAATTACAATCTGTCAAATTTCTTTATTAGATTTTCAACATTATCTTTAAAGCATTATGGCTCATTGTTGATTAGGAATATTTGAGAGTTTCGGGTAGCTTGGCCTGCAGTCATCCACACAACAACCTATATTGCCGGATGATGATGTAAATTTACCTAAACTCCAATAATATTTTGTCTTATGCTTTCAACGATAACCTCAGCACAATGTTACGTCTTATCTCCTACTAGTGACACGTACACAATCCCCCGCAACGAGTCAAGTAGATATTGTAACCCCATCCTCAGGATTACCTAGTAGGTAACCGTTTTACAAGGCGAAGTACTTTTTAGGGTTCTTTGTAACTAAAAGGGTGCCAACGGACCCCTATTACAAAACCTCGGCTGCTTGTCCGTCCATCTATAGGTATGTCAGCGGGCTCTATCTCATAAACCGTAATGGGTAGACAGTTCACAGAGTGTGTATTTGTATTGCCGATAGTACCTACCACAAATAATAAAAAAACGTTGTCACACATTAGGTATTTCTCCTGTGTCGTGGGTGCGTTTACAAACATATAAAACACACATACACAAACAGCCAACCCGGAACAACTTCTTGTTGGTAATACAAACGTTTGCTCCGTGCGGGAATAGAACCCGTGACACGCAGCGCAGCAGTCAATAACTTAACCATTGCGCTAACCGAACAGTCTCAGTCAGATATTAGAGGGGACTCCCCTTAAGAATCATGAAGGGACATGTGTACGTCCCGCGTACATCGAGGGACTGGAACAATTTGCCAGCGACGGTGTTTCCGTCACACTGATTGACTGATGACCGTGATTTGAAAAATTCTTTTTGCGTAGATAGCCCATTAATTCAGGAAGCCTTTAGGCTATATAATATCACGCTGCAAAGAATACTCGTAGGAGCGGAGCATAACTAAACCACGAGAACGAAGTCCCTGGCGGCCGCTAGTAAAACAAAAAGCTGAAAACAAAAACATTTCTACGAAATAGCTACCTACATCACGAAGACGTCATCAGCTAACTTATTGGGTATTTTTAAATAATGTCTGTTGTTATTAGCGATGAGCTAAGCAAAAACACTCACCCTGGCATTCACTAAAGCGCATTTCAAAACACTTGAAACCTGTCACACAGGAATGGAAAGGAACATGCTGAAAATCAAAAAATCTGACAGAGTACGAAACACCATCGTCACCATCATCAGAAAAGGTACAAAATAGAAAAAGTTACAACGAAAATAAGGAAACTTAAGTGGCAATGGATAGGTCATATAATTAGAAGAACAAGAACATAGTGTTCTGGTACCCTCGAAACCGGAAAAGAAAACGAGGCAGACAGGTCCGAAGGTGGGATGATGGGGAATTAAGAGCAACTGCAGGGAAAACATGGACTAGGAAAGCTTTAAACAGAATGGAAGGAAATGTAGGAGCACGTTAAGCCGTTGGTCCCGGTTGCCATACGAACATCCTGGCAGTCGTTACGGGTTGTTGGAGCCCTCAAAAGTCCAACAATTGGTCTAATTGCAATGCTTAGATATCGCCTTCGGGTTGTGGAGGTCAGACGGCAGTCGCTTCAAGGAAAATATCGAAGTTTAGCCAAAATCAGCAGTTAGACTGGTAAAGCGGACCCCAGATTCCAAAGCTAAAAAGCTACGGATGCGACTGGGATAAACGCTGAGATGATGATGATGATTATTATTAAGCAAAAACAGCTGCGCAGGTTAATCGATCAGGTTAAACTTCACTTGCAGAGACCAGTCCAATGATGGGTGATCTTCACATATAGAGACCCCTGCCCCGTGACTTGGAAAACACGTTAACTTGTAGGTTCTGGCTGTCTTTCGCGGATCTTTCACAAGTCATCAGCCCAAAAGTTTGAGTACCGGTCTTACTAGGTACTTAAACTAAGAGGTGAGGAAACTCTCTCGTCACGCTTCATTCCAGCAGGCCAATAAAGGCAAGCCAGAGGTAAGGATTGTTCCTTACCTCTTTCTCGCGGGAGATAAGGTCCGTGGAGTGCTCAACAAGCTACTGTATATTTCTGTATATCTCTTGGTCTGATTCTTCAACCTAGACCTGTTTCCCTTTAAACTCCCCCGGTACAAGCCTAGGTTCGCAGCATGCAAGTCCCACCATGACGTCACCATAGAGATACAATGGTGGGTTTATTTTTTTTTTCCTTTTTTTAATGTCATTACCTGTAGTAATGAGCCCAAGTATGATAACCAGTGTTATTGAGGTGGTCGCTGCATGAAACTAATACCTATGTATATACATTATAATAGTGGTTATTTTGGTAAGGCTATGCTAGGTGTTTCTCTACGTGATGGAATCAGGAATGAGGAGATTCGTAGAAGAACGAAAGTTGGAAAGTTGTTCGGGCTATGTTGGCGACATAGCCTAGCGGATTAGCTCTTTGAAGTGGCAGTGGGCGGGGCACATAGCAGGTAGAGCCGATGGCCGATGGGGCAGAAAGGCTCTTGAATGGCGACCACGTACTGAGGGCAAGCGCAGCGTCCGACGCCCAGCGACTAGGTGATCGACAAAATCACAGGGAAGCGCCGAATTCAGGCCACGTCCAACCGGTCTTTTTGGACATCCTAGGGGGAGGCCTATGTCCAGCAGTGGACTTCCTGTAGCTGACATGGTATTGATTTACACTAGGATTATTGGGAAAACTTTAGACAGATTGATTGAATACAGATCAAACTTTTTATTATTATTCTAATATTAACAAAAATTGCGTTATGTACTCATGTACGATAAGAATCACTTGATATTCTCGTGTCCGTGTTGCGTTAGACTAAGTACGTCAATATACGTATTTTTTTAGAAAATATCTGTTTTGTTTTGGTATATTTACTTCGAGACGAGCGATAAAAATAACGAAGCGATAATAAGTCAAAGGAGGTAAATTTTGTTATTATTAGAAGACTAGTTCCGCTCCGTGGTTTCACCCGAGTAAGCTTCCATCCAGTACGAATATCGGGATAAAAGTATCCTATGTATTCCTGGTTCTAGACTATCTGTTTCCCAATTTGCTTATTGCTGTGTAGTTTATGCGTGAAAACAGAACCAACAAACAAACTCACTTTCACATTTATAATGCTAGTAATAGTCCAGTCACTTTTCACCTCGGAATTTGAGATAATAAGCTTGAAACTCGTACTTCATTTTGGCGTTGTAAATGTTATCTGAAAAGTCTCATATTATCTCGTGTCTGCGTACTCTCCGTGACAAAAAATGAAGACAACACAATGCGTTGAAAACTCGTGTGACGTCACTGCACGCTACACTTTTTAGCGAGCAGTGACGTCACCAGCCACCACTCCTGATCTTTGATTCCTTTTATATTTGTCAATTTTTATTAATTTGATAAAATATACGTGGATATCCAATATTTTTCTATAATCTGAATGACGGACTAAATAGAATCAATTTTTTTTTATCAAGGAAACATTCCTGCCGCAAAAGACCGGTCATCGTGGAACGCCTTGGGGGAGATCTTTGTCCAACAGTGGACCTCAATGGGCTGAAGAAGAAGAAGAAATGAACAAGGGAATCAGGGACAGTATTCAGCTACGTCTGGTTATATTGGAAGCGGACTCCAACATACTTGAGAAAGGCTTGACAGATGATTAATAATATCTCATCAAACTTTGACCATACAGGCATGTAAGTATGTCTAAATGATTATTTTCTAAAGGCTCGTACGTACTCAGCCAGATCCCTTTCAATGAAGGGTCAGCGTGTACCGCGTAGCTATTTCATGTAATATGATTACTACGGACTAGACTCCTTAAGGCTACACTTAGGTCATTTAGACGCTCATTTCATTAGTCTTTGGTACAGTCGGTAAAATAGTTACTTGAGTGAAGATAACTGTACGGAGTACAGTGCCTAAGCGATTGACTACTGCGTTGCGTGTTGAGTGAGTTAAAATGTTTGTTTCCTAGTGTGAGGCAGTTTTTTCTTTTTGTCTTGCTGCCCTCTCCAGCGACGCCCTAGGCCGAGGTTCGTACCCCACAGGTAGTGTCCTTAGTGCGTAGTCGCTCAGTAGTTTTAAATGCCCCTGGCTGGAGGCTTTAAATTCATTTAAGGAAACCTCAGGATAACCCGATTAAGTAGTCACGGCTTCCAAGGTCAACTACGAGATTCTATTGTAATAAACAGCGTCATCTGACGTCGGTTAGAGTCGTTGTTGCGTGTATCTTGCAGAATATAGAATATAATATAGATATTATATTGTATTATTATATTATTGTATTGTATTACAAAATCTCAGATTATTTAGAGGATAGAGAGGCTTGGGACTGAGCTGCTCGCTCTGTTAAGCATTGTTATTAAGCAATATGCGTAATTATAACGTAAATTATTGTAAATATTTTCATTTTTAATGTCTGGATTTTAAAAAAGACGATGATCTCTGAGTTTGTTACGGCTATTTCTTCTCAGAGGTAGTCAGTTAGGAAATGCCGGCTTCATCTAGTTTAAAAAAAAAAAAAAAAAAACATATGACGTGTAAAAGTGATCGGTGATCCTACTTGCTTAATAAACGATTTCATTTCATTGATACAGAATATATCACAAAGCACGTCAAAAAATATAATATTTTTTTAACACCCTGTATGATATGGTAACATTATGCATAAAGAGCATAGGATTGTCGATGGTCGTGCACAGGAATAAATCATCAAGATGCCTGACCTGTTGTTTAATTTATAACTTTACCATACTACTTTTTAACTAAAATATATTCCAAATCCCATACACACCCCGCATGTTTAAAGTATATCACCGGTATATCGGTGAAAAATATATCACCACCATAAAAAATGCCCCCTGGGCACAGAACACCATGGAATAGTATGAGGATAACCCTTTTATAGAAGCAAGATTGATCTTTTTAATAAGATAAGTGATAGGCACAATTTTAATACTAAGAATAGAAACAACTTAGATCAACCTGGGTTCAGACTGGCTAAAGTAAATAGTTCTTTTATGGGGTACTGTGTAAAATTTTATAATAAAGTACCGCTAGCGATTCAACAACTCAATGAGTCTAAATTTAAAACATGCATTAAGCTGTGTAAACAAGCATATTATTATATAACTGGAAGATTATATCCTTAATAAAAAAGCTTGGCTAAATGCCAGTCCTGCTCTACAGCCACAGACAATTTTGTAGGTTTGGAAGAGATACCATTCCCCCTTTTTGTTGATTTCCAAATATTCCTTTTTTATTTTTATTTCTTTATTTCAATTGTGCATAAGATTTGATTCCCTTCAAAATGGTTGAGCTTAGTGGGGTTGATGCGCGCTTAATGCTCGTGAACGGGGGCCGGCAGTAAAGGCTGGTCATCTCTTAGCTGTCAGTGGGCTTAATTCATTTTCTATCTTTTAATTAATTTTTATATTTATACATTGTGCTCACACGATAGAAGCAACAGAAATATGTAACGAAGAAATTAACCCATACTATGATTTTAAAAGAGTGTCCATGGAGTTTCTTGCACGTTCTTCTCCATAGAGATCTACGGTTTGGAACGTGTAATTTAGCTTCACTTTTCTTGGACTGACCGACATTGACTATTTAAAAGCACCAACGGATGGTTAATTTGAAATAAACAATTTTGATTTGATTTGATTTGCAATGTCCACGCACCTATTTAGATTTTTCTGCGGAACTCATTAAGTTCTTTGTTGCCCGTAGACCGAGCAGTTTTGCTGTGTGTACAAAAGTGTTGGATAGAATGATCTTATTAATTATTTCTATCGCATAATGGAATATTTACTTAGGTCTTAGCTTAGGTACGTTTGTTGAAGATTGATGAGTCTAGATACAAGCTTGTCATATATTATTTCAACATACGTAGTAGAGTAGGTTAGGTATTATTATATTATTAATACACTCGCAATATAATATAAGTACTCGTAATATACAACATTAATTTTTGTTAATACGAAACCATTCTTTCGGTGGTAAGCCATAACATCGGCCGCCGGCAGAAGTTACCACTCACCAGACAAAGCCTTGCCGCCAAGCAATTTGTCGTGTTCGGCCTTATTTCTGGTGAAGACGGGTCTGAGCAGTTGTGTTGCGATGTGTGCCGGGTACGAGACGCCTAATGTTGTTGTGTTGGGAGTTTAGTCGTGGAGGGTCTACAGATCAATCTCCCTTTGGCGCAGCATCGTTGGTCGTGTTGTTGGGTTTAACATTGCATCACCTCGCTCAACTGCTGTCTTCCTTCCTATTCACTAAGTTATTTAAGTGAATGGGTTTAATAAACTAGCGCGCTTTACCATCAACGATCGCATCACTGCTTACCATCAGGCGGGATTGCGGTCAAGCGCTAGTTTATAATTATTAAAAAAAAAACCTGAAAGTCGTGTCCAGTATTTTGTAAAGAATCTATCTACAAAATTTTAAAAAGATATCATAAAAAACCACAAAGTTGTGAGCTTGTTTGTCACAACATAAATATGATCACCTAAAGCTACGCGGCACGAGGAGGCGCTCCTAGTACTATGATCTACCGACAGCTGTGTTATGCGCTCATTAACCACACTGCAACAATTTCTAAATGTCTTCTTCATCTCAGCGTTAATGCCAGTCGCATCCGAAGCTTTTTTCACCTTTGGAGTCTGGGGTCCGCTTTACCAGTCTAACTGCTGATTTTGGCTAAACTTCGATATTTTCCGTGAAGCGACTGCCGTCTGACCTCGACAACCCGAAGGTGATATCGAAGCATTGCAGTTAGACCAATTGTTGGACTTTTTTGAGGGCTCCAACAACATGTAACGACTGCCATTAGATGTTCCTATGGCAACCGGGACCAACGGTTAACGTCCAGACCAATGCAAATATATATATTTATATTCATGCATACCAATATTTGCACTGCGCGGGGATCGATCGCCTCTCCGCGCGAGGCTGCAACAATTTCTAAATGTATTTGTGAAAAAATACAGCATGGTGTAAAAATGAATGGAATCGATTCAGATACATATTCTGAAGGAACTATATTCAGGTTACGTATAAAGTAAAAATAGCATTATATAATACCAGTTGTAACGAACGGTATCTACTAACGTCACATGCAAACAACGCTTTATGCTGAAGTCACGCCAATACTGCATCTCGCAATCAGAATTAACCGTGTAACTAGCATACAGGCAGTCCCCGACTTACGTCGTATCAAAATGCGTCAAACAATGTTTTGACACTATCCCTCAACATACGTCAATAGGGATGTTTCCTGGGTATAAAAATGATTCTGTTTAGTCGGTCATTCAGATTATAGAAAAATATTGGATACGTATATTTTGTTTTATCAAATCAATAAAAATTGACAAATTTAAAAGGCATCAAAGATCAGGAGTGGTGGCTGGTGACGTCACTCGTTGCTAAAAAGTGTAGCAAGGAGTGACATCACACGAGTTTTCTACTCACTGTATCGTCTTAATTTTTTGTTTATATGAAAAAAGGAAAAATACATGTCCAGTTTTTTTGGAAATCTGACTGACGGACTAATTCGTTTTTTTTAATTTACGGCATAGAAGAATTCACTTGACGCGAGATCAATGTCCGTGTGGCCGGCTATTAAGCACTTACTTTTATTAATTAAGTAAGTATCATCATCATCAACCTTTTTTAAAGTCCCACTGCTGGGCACAGGTCTCCTCTCATACAGAGAAGGATTGAGCGTAATCACCACGCTTGCTCAATGCGGGTTGGCGATTTCAGACTTAAGGTCCAGGTTTCCTCAAGATGTTTTCCTTCACCTTCAGTCATTGGTGTCCAAGATATACTTAGAAAGTACATACAACTTTAGAAAAGTTACATTGGTATTTGCCTAGCCTGAAATCGAACCCGCGCACTCATACTTGAGAGGCTGGTATTTTAACCACTAGGCCACCACGACATCAAGTAAGTATATCCATCGGTTTTTTTTTATACGTCAAGGGTTAGGACCCGCATGGGTTAACCATGCGGGTCCTAACCCTTGACGTTTACACATGAAAAAATATGTCTCGACTTACGTCGTTTGGATTTACGTCGCATATTTCGTGTATATACAACTTCCCAACATCAACCGTTAGGCAAGTGCCTGCCAGAAACATCCTGTCTAGTCGGAAGATACTACTTTTTCTATGACTAAACTTGTCACCCTAATAATCATACCTCTAAACCGACAGCCTCCATGGCATAGCGGTAGCGAACGCGGCCGCTGCGCAAGGAAGCGCTATATCGCGATCCCCGCGCAGTGTTTGTATGCATAAATATGAATATTTGCACTGGTCTGATCGTGCCTCGGAAAGCACGTTAAGCCGTTGGTCCCAGTTGCAATACGAACATTTAGTGGCAGTCGTTACTGGTTGTTGGAGCCTTTTTGGTTTTAGTTTGGGTTCTCGAGTGGCGACCACGCACCGGAAGACGTAGCGTGGGTAGGCCCCCGACAAGGTGGACCGACGACCTGGTGAAGGTCGCGGGAAACCGCTAGTGTATCCTTTTCTTTCTACTTCACTAAGAAAAGGACAGAAGATATAATATTCCTCCTGACGCATATTGACGTATTTTTAGTCGCCATGTTTATTATCGCGTCTAAACTGTCTATGGAGTATCTTAATTTGACAGGATTAATATAAAATGTTATCTTCCATCCTTTTCTAAAAAAATATTTCTTCTCGGTGGTAGACCACATCGGCTGCCGGCAGAAGTTACCACCCACCAGACAAAGTCAAGCCGCCAAGCGATTCGTCGTGTTCCGACATGATGTCTGGTGAAGCCGTACGGAGGACGGGTCTAAGCAATTATGTTGTATTTAGAGTGATTGCAGATGGTTTTTTTGGCAATTACACCGTACATTTTGTCAGTGCCTACTGCGTGGTTTATTTAAAAGTTACAAATAAATCCTCCTTTACACTTTGTTTAGTAATTAGGGCAGTTCATACATGTTCTGCGAGATTTCCAGGTGGGGGCAGCTGCTCCCCCCTACCCCCCCTGGGTACGCCTATGCTCCACGCTTACTTCACCAAAGTTTCCATGGTAAGATGGTTACAAAATCGAATTTCTGCTGCGTTAGGTTTCCAGTAAAAGATATCATCCGAGACTTCTTCTTTATAAACATGTTGGTAATGAAATTACACTAATCAGTACCCACACTCTCAAACTCTTCATTACACAACGTCAACTAATTATAAGGCTGGTTACAAACGAAGAGAATTACTCCTCAATATGTCCCTTCTGTCAGGCTTAACGAACTTAATGTAAGGATACTCAATTAGTACGCTTGGCAATCTACGTAATCTTATTGTAGGATTCGTCAGTGAATGAGGGAACGGTGTGTTGTCTAATTACTCGTGTGTGTGAGGCTCAGTCACGAGGACTTACCTTTTGGATGCTTTTGTGTTCGTGAATAGGTAAAATTGTTTTTTTTTTTTTTACATTTTTGCGCTGATTTTCTTGTTTACAAACTAAACAAATTTTAAGTTCAATGCATCTGCTTCTTACATATTTTTAAATAATTAAAAACTAGTCGTCCGTGGTACTAATATTAGCGCTAAAATTGGCGAAAATCTATAATGATACCAATATTGGACTACTTTAGTCATGCCGTATCCGTATTGTATCGTATGTAGGGCCAATTGATTTTTTTTTAATTAGAAGCTACTGCTTGACCGCAATCCCGCCTGATAGGAAGCAGTGATACAATCGTTGATGGTAAAGCGCGCTAGTATATTAAGAGTTATTTATATAAAATTTAAGAGCCTATCCACTCAAAAAAACTGAATGAATAGGAAGAAAGACGGCAGTTGAGCGAGGTGATGCAATATTAAACCCAACAACACGACCAAAGATGCTGCGCTAGAGGGAGATTGATCTGGAGACCATCCACAACCAAAGTCCCGACACAACAAAATTTGACGCATCATACCCGGCACACATCGCAACACAAATGCTCAGACCCGTCCTCCGTACGGCTTCACCAGCGATGCATCGTGTTCCATGATGATAAGAAAAGGATAGAAATAAACTTTTTGTAGTTTAATACTGTCAAATTAAGATACTCCATAGACAGTTTAGACGCGATTATAAACATGGCGATCAAAAGTACGTCACGTCAATTCACATCAAGAGCGCACTAATTTGACAGATCTAAACTGACATTTTATCTTCTGTCCTTTTCTTAATGAAAAATAAAGACAAAGATGCAATGAACTTCAATTTACTTTAGTTTGTGAATAAGGGAATTATCGGGGCCATTGTTTATTTTATAAGGTGCGCTAGTTTCTCTAGCATAAGCTTAGTCGTTATAGTTTAGTTATACTCGTATTGTATTATAAGTTCGGGAAGCTACGCTACATTTTTTCGTCGTCCAAGATACCACAGTGTCTTAGGACTAAAGTCTTTGACCAGGGTGTGTTACGGAACTGAAACGTGGTCACACAAAGGGCAACGGAAAGAGCTATTCTCAGAGTTTCTTTGAGTGATCGAATCAGAAATGAGGAGATCCGCAGAAGAAACAAAGCCACCAACATAACTCTTCGAGTCGCTACAATTAAGAGTGGAGCAGGGCACATTGCTCGTAGAACCGATGGTCGATGGGGCAGTAAGGTTCTGTAGTGGCGGCCACGTACCGGAAGACGCAGCGTAGGGAGGTCCCTAACAAGGTGGACCGATGACCTGGTGAAGGTCGCGGGAAGCCGATGGATGCGGGCAGCACAAGACCAGTCATTGTGGAATGCCTTGGGGAAGGCCTCTGTCCAGCAGTGGACATCTATAGGCTGAAGAAAAAGTACTATAAGTATACTACATGTTCTAATACTGGTTATGAACAATGTGTGTGCCAAATTCAGTTTTTGAGTTAAATAGTATCATATATTCATCCATCCATCCATCCATACAATCTTTAGCGTTTGTAAACATTAGCAGGATTGTGAAAAAGACATAAATAAAAACTTTTTACAAAAAAATAGAAACCGACGTCAAAAAAACCCTTAAAAGGAAAAAAATATTTTACTTTTGTCATGGCTCTAGAAGTCGGTGGCGAGCTAAACAACAGAAACCTCGAGAAACCGACTGATTTGAAATTTGGCTTACATATGTACATACGGGTCGAATTTATAACCTCATTTTTTTTGAAGTGCTAAGTTTGCCTTCATTGCCGGTTAGATTCCAGGTCAGGCAAGTAGCAATGTAAATTTTCTAAGTTATATGAACTCTCTAAGTATATCTTGGACACAAATGACTGATTACAAGGTGAAGAAAAACATCTTGAGGAAACCTGGATTTTATAAGTCTGAAATCGCCAACCCGCATTGAGCAAGCGCGGTGATTACGGTCAATCCTTCTCTGTATGAGAGGACACAAAAACAGCTTGATGACGATGATGATAACTTGCCAGCAATTTCATATGTTTTAAAATTTTCTAATTCTAGTCCGTCCTCTGTAGTCCCAGCTTTCTCTTAATTGTGTTGGGGTCAGAATCCAGTCTAACTGGGCGGAGCTGAATTCAGTATTTTGTACACACTCTGATCACTATACCCTATTGAGTTATGCAATACATTGGGAAGACTGGCAGAGGTTTTAGAATGAAAATAAAGAGTAATAAATGAGCTTATTCTATCAAATCAAAAGTCATTTATTCAAAGTAGCCTGAGAATCAGAACTTTTTGCAGTTCAATATTACTTTCACACTTCCTTGTGCTTCCGCTGAGAATAAGAAGTGGCGGAACATACTCTCCAACAGCACAATTATATGTTCATTTAAAAAAAAAAACACTTGACTTTACTACTTTTCTTCTCGGTGGTGGGCCATAACAACGGCCGCCGTCAGAAATTACCACCCACCAAACAAAGCCTTGCCGCCAAGCGATTTGTCGTGTTCCGGCATGATGTCTGGTGAAGCCGTACGGAGGACTGGTCTGAGCAGTTGTGTTGCGATGTGTGCCGGGTACGATGCGCCTAATGTTGTTGTGTTGGGAGTTTGGCCGTGGAGGGTCTTCAGATCAATCTCCCTTTGGCGCAGCATCGTTGGTCGTGTTGTTGGGTTTTACATTGCATCACCTCGCTCAACTGCCGTCTTCCTTCCTATTCGCTCAGTTTTTCTGAGTGAATAGGCTCTTAATAAACTAGCGCGCTTTCCCATCAACGAGCGCATCACTGTTTACCATCAGGCGGGATTGCGGTCAAGCGCTAGTTTATAATTATTAAAAAAAAAAAAAAATCCTTCAGTGTCTTATGAAATTACAACAATATCCGACGACTTCAGTTACATATCACTACATAAGACCTCCTTATACTGACACGTTTCTAACACGTTGAATGTTCAACAAACATGTAGATACCCATTTGATATGCACCCCTATCCACGTGTTCCATACACTCCACTAACGACAATAAGCTTATTAGTAAGTATCCACGTGGAAAAACCAAAAGTGGGTCATGTAAAATAGTCTTGAGTAATTCCATTTTCTTTTTTATATAATTTATAAACTAGTGCTTCACCGCAGTCAGTATACAGTGATGCAATCGTTGATGATAACGTTAGTTTATTAAGAGCCTATTCACTCTATAGTAGTGTAGCCCAAGAGCCTTGAAGACACTCAAATTGTAGTCCGACGGAAACATCGCCGCGGACAAAAGTGCATTACCAATTTTGAACTTTATTGCACTAACTATAAGTGTTAAAAGTGGTACTCCACTTTTGACACTTATTTTATTACGTACCATTTTTATGACATAACATATATTTAGAAATTACAGATTGTTTTGAACTACAGTCTTTGCATGTACCGTTAATATAAAAAACGCGAAAACCGCGTTAGACTGACGTCACGTAGATCCTGCATGTTACAAACTGAGTTTACCGTACAATTGCACGGTGAATCTGCTTCGAGAACTTCCCGACATCAACCGTCGGGCAGGTGCTCGCCAGGCCCATCACCCGAAGGATCCTCCCTTTTCCATAGAAGACGTTCCCTGTTCCTCATAACTCTATATAAGTTTTATACAGTATATATACAGTTTTAATCTGATGTAGATGAATAATATGATTTAAGTATTTATTTTTACGCTGAAATTGGTGATGAGTATTATAGTAAATCATAATACAATTAAAATACTACATCGTAAATATACACAACAAAATAAATAAAAAACTTACATAGAACAAAGACGTTCCCTGGCTGTTCAAGTTCACTATCAATGTATGTCACCCATCTTTGGAATTTGGGGCAAGTGGTGGATACCAGAGAGTCCTGGAGTGGTGTGAGCACTATTTTACACATATTACGGTACTTGGTCGTTTTGGTTGTTTGCTTCCATATAAATAAGCACTTCAAGGTTCCATCCAGCAATCATAGGCAACAAAAACGACAACACACAACTTAAATCTTCTAAACGTTTAATAAATGTACTACTGTGTTCATTCTGACCCGTTACATCAATGTTATCGTAAGTCCCAGCTTCCCAGAAAACATGGTCGGCACAAATCTCCAGATCAGTAAACTGGTCATAGAAGTTACCACCCACCAGGCAAAGTCTTGCGGCCAAGCGATTCATCGTGTTCCGGCATTATGTCTGGTGAAGCCGTACGGAGAAACGGGAAACGGGTCTGAGCAGTTGTGTTGCGATGTGTGCCGGGACCGATGCGCCAAATGTTGTTGTGTCAAGAGTTTGGTCTTGGAGGGTCTCCATATCAATCTCCCTCTGGCGCAGCATGGCTGGTCGTGTTTGTTGGGTTTAACATTGCATCACCTCGCTAAACGGACGTCTTCCTTCCTATTTACTCAGTTTTTTTAGTGAAACAGCTTCGTAAACTAGCGCGCTTTATTATCAACGAATGCATTACTGCTTAACATCAGGCGGGATTGCAGTCAAACACTAGTTTATAATTATTACAAAAAAATGCGAAAATTTGTGAGAATGTGTGTATGAATAGATGGATTTTTGTTTCTGTTTAATGGTAACTCTTGCAGGCATTTTATTTTGTGTCTATTTCATCACCACAGCTAGAAACATTGTACATTAGAAAACCGGGACGTCCTAGACCCAAAAATTCAGATACAAACATGGATTGTCCATTCTGTAAAATCTGTAATCCCATAGAAATCGGTATTGATGTAAAGTAAATACTGGGTAATAAACTATCAAGGTGCCAGTTTTCATCCGAATAGTTCAGTTGTTTTTGCGTAAAACAAGCTGAACAATCGCAGTTGTGGTCTGTTCTATGGAACACTTGTTTATCTAGTATGAGGTCTGCCAACTGCGAGTGTTCAACTTGCTTCTGCCTTTTCAGTTCGTAAAATTTTTATGCTGGTGGGTTTTTTGTTTGTAAATAATATTTTTTTTATTTCTATATGCTTATTTTTCTTATTTATTAGTATGATATATACATATTTAGAATCAGTGTTTAAAATCCTTCATTTTGATACCCCACTCGATATGCTTGGTAGATTTTTTCTTTTTTACTTCACAATATGTCGTCAAACATACACCATTTTGTTTTTTTTTTAATGTCACCTATCTAAGAACACTTGGGCTAAGACAAATCTAAGGCCATAACATCGGCCGCCGGCAGAAGTTACCACCCACCAGACAAAGCCTTGCCGCCAAGCGATTTGTCGTGTTCTGGCATGATGTCTGGTGAAGCCGTACGGAGGACGGGTCTGAGCAGTTGTGTTACGATGTGTGCCGGGTACGATGCGCCTAATGTTGTTGTGTTGGGAGTTTGGTCATGGAGGGTCTTCAGATCAATCCCCCTTTGGCGCTGCATCGTTGGTAGTGTTGTTAGGTTTAACATTGCATCACCTCGCTCAACTGCCGTCTTCCTTCCTATTCGCTTAGTTTTTCTGTGTGAATAGGCTCTTAATAAACTAGCGCGCTTTACCATCAACGATCGCATCACTTGTTACCATCAGGCGGGATTGCGGTCAAGCGCTAGTTTATAATTATTATATAAATATATATATGTTTAGCGGTTCTGGAAATATTACCTTCATAATAAAGAATATTACATACAAAATACGCGCCAAAAATCCTTCCTGGCAGTCGGCTAAAAATAGTCATAGTAGAAAGGAAGTTGGGTATAGTAAAAAGTGGGATTTGTAAAATATTTTTTCCTAAATAAAACTATTCTCTACCTTCAAAATCTAAGAAATCTCCGCTGAGCGAATACCAAGTAACTCATAAAATTATTCAGCGAAATTATTACAACTGAAACCACTTAAGTACTAAGCCTGTTAAGGTATAAAACCTGAAAAATGTGAAAACTTCTTGATATAACACCGTTTTGAAAGACATCAAAAATGAGATTTGGAAATTATTTCTTCGTAGCCTATCGCATTATTTTAAAGGTTCTTAAAAACACATTATTTTAGAGTAGCTGTTTGAAAGTAAACTGAACGAAGTATCAAAGTGTTTAACTTTCTAATAATAAAACTAAGACAGATCTGCATCGCTACATGCTTACTGCAAATCAGTGACGTCTCGCAGAAATGTATACAATAGTGAGTAAGAACAAGGAGGAATTAAAATATGAATTCTTGTTCTTTTTCAATAGCCTATAGAGGTCCACTGGTGGACAAAGGCCTCCTGCAAGGCTTTTCACAATGACCGATCTTGTACTGCCCGCATCCATCGGCTTCCTGCGTCCTTCACCAGGTCATCGAATTATATACATAATTACAATAAAAAAGAGTACCAAAAGGCTCATATCTCCACAGCATGATGCTGAGAAGGGAGCAAAAATAGAAAGGGAAGGTCCTCGCTCCGTCCTGCAGGCGTGTATTCTGTCTGGTGGACAACTGTAAACATCGTGTGGGTATTGGGTCTGGTGGACGACTGTATACAACTTGTGGGTATTGTTTGATGCACAACTGTATACAACTTGTGGGTAACCGTTTGGTGCACAACTGTGTACAACGTGTGGGTATTGTGTCTGGTGGACAACTGTACACATCATGTGGGTATTGTGTCTGGTTTACAACTGTATACATCGTGTGGGTATTGTGTCTGGTGCACAACTGTACAGGGTGTATCTGACATCGTAACACTCAGCATGACACTTATTTTTTTTAAATCAGGAAAAAACTGACGATAAATTCCACCACTGGGGAGTTCAGAATTATGTAATAGATCCATGGTACTCGTTTGTGCGTCGATGTTAGAGACACCCTTTGTACAACGTATGGGTATTGTGTCTGTTGCACAACTGTATACAACGTGTGGGTATTGTGTCAACAAGGGAATAAAATGTTCTAATTAATTTTAGGTCTTATAAATATCTACAAAAAAGTCTGCAACACACTATACCTTGCTATGTCGACAACACGTACAACGAGTTTTTTATTTAAAAATCTTGAATTTTTTTTGGACTACATTTAAACGCAATTATTTTACTCGTGCTATTAATTCTTATCAAAATAAATTATTTCATCTTTAAGTACGGTTTATGCAGATAATATTTGGTTTTTGAATGATTATAATTGAACACGCGGTTTTGAAGTTATGACGATATTAAAATATTACGATTTCTGCTGCACGGCCCGTTGCGGGAGTTTATATCTACAAGTAGGGTCCCCGCGCGGCGGTCGTGCGTGAAGTCTAATATGTAATTTTTGTTCGGTTTTTTTAGATTTCGTTCTGAAAACTACACCTACGCAAAAGTTCTTCTCAGAACTATACAACAGTTCTTCTCAGAGCAAATCAACCGTTCTTTTCAGGGCTAACCAACAATTTTTTTCAGGGCTAACCAATAGTTATTTTCAGGACTAAACAACAGTTCTTTTCAAGGCTAAACACAGTTCTTTTCAGAGTTAACCAACCGTTATTTTCAGGGCTATTCAACAGTTCTTTTCTGGCTACTAAATAACAGTTATTTTCAAGGCTAAACAATAGTTCTATTCAGGGCTAAACAACAGTCCTTTTCAAAGCTAGAATATTACACGCTATCAACATTTTTTTAAACATTTGAAAATGTCTAAGAGAGCCAAGTCTCAACTTTCTAAACTTAGTTCTCAAGCACCGGCAGCAAGAATACGTCGTAACGCCTTGCTGAACAAAATTGGAGAATTTCTCAGGTACGCACACGAGAGTCGAGTGTCGAACGTTCGCAACGCCTTACACAACAAAATCTGAGAACCTCTGAGTTACGTGCACGACAGTCGAGGCTGGGGCGTTTCCAACGTCTTCATGAACAAAACGTAAGGACCTCTCAGTTGCCGAGTGCAGCGACTTAGAGCTCAGGCCGAGAGACAGCAGTTGTCCACAACTAGAGTTCGCAATCGAATTTTAGCAAACAGCAACAGACTGGCTTTCAGATATGATCCGCAGATTGATTATGCACAACAAGCGTCAGTCCAAATCGGGGTCATGAATAAGATCTGCTCTAACTGCTCTGCCAAGAAATAGGCGGAGGAACCTAATGGTATGTGCTGTGCTTCAGGTAAAGTATGTCTTCCTTGCCTTCAGGAGCCGCCACAACCAATAAAAATCTTCTATCTAATAACCATCCATTATCTGGTCATTTTTTAACAAATATACGTAAATACAATAGTCTTTTTCAAATTACTTCTTTTGGCGCAAAAGAAATAAGGCTAGGTAATTTTATGTCCACTTTTAAAATTGAAGGACTACGTGTATCATCTCATTGTTAGCCTTTTACCACCCTCAGGCCAAAACCCATAATAGGGTAGTTGACTAAAAAAAACTAATTAGTCCGTCGGTCAGATTTCCAAAAATACTAGACACATATTTTTTCTTTTTTCATATAAACAAAAAATGAAGACGACACAGTGCGTTGCAAACTCGTGTGACGTCACTGCACGCTACACTATTTAGTGAGCAGTGACGTCCCTATTTTTACAAATATATTTTATTTCGCGTTTTGCAGCGTTAACCGACATCCACGCAGGCGGAGCTGCGGGCGACTGCTATGTAGTACAAAACAAAGTCGCTTTCTCTGTCCCTATATCCCTATGTATGCTTAAATGTTTAAAACTACGCAACCGATTTTAATGCGATTTTTTTACGATTTTAATGCGATTTTTTTAAATAGATAGAGTGATTCAAGATTAAGATGTATAATATATGCACCCGTGCGAAGCCGGGGTGAGTCGCTAGTTTTTAAATAAAAACAAAACATCGTTTAGCCACTAGAGATGAGAAACGTGAATGATTTCCCACTCAGAACAAAAAAAAGGCAATACCTGCTCATTTCAGGTGTTGATAAATGGATGCACAAGATGATATTCGAACGATCAAAAGATTGATAAATTCATCGTAAACTTCAATTTTAAGGAAGTGTTAAAATTCAAACGTCTGCCGGACCCAAACGGCGCCAGTAAAATGCAGAGATTTATGTTATGGCCATGAAATGGGCGATTTAGTACCGATACGGATGATTTACTTACGACCATGCAGATTCAAAATACCCCTTAATATTTAGGAACGCAATCTTATGGGGTTTATCTCTAAGCGTTGCTTACAGTTAAGAGATGCTTAAACATCGGCTTGATATTATGTTTATGACGTTTCAAGCCTGTCGCCAGTCGCTAATCGTTCCTTATTTTATTTTTATTTTTTTTATAATTATAAACTAGCGCTTGACCGCAGTCTGTGGCGCATCGTACCCGGCACACATCGCAACACAACTGCTCAGACCCGTCCTCCGTACGGCCTCACCAGACATCATGTCGGAACACGACAAATCGCTTGGCGGCAAGACTTTGTCTGGTGGGTGGTAACTTCTGCCGGCGGTCGAGGATCTAGAGTGATTTATGTAAAACTTTACTCACAAAACGGTGAACGAAATCATCGCAAGGAACAGACATGACATAGGGCCACAAAATCAAATACCTATGAACTCAACCAAGCTCGCATTGGGTCCACGTGATGGGTTACGACCCACTTTACACTGAGAGGAGACCTGTGTCCCGTTACTGACTAGTTGGGTGGAGAAAATAAGAACTGCCTCCATCGCATCGCATTGCCCACGTTTTCGACCTTTCCTACTTTTTTTTTATGCTCAGCTTCTAAAAGTCCTACCGTATTAGTAGCCTTAAGTCTTTTCAAGGCTTTCTTGGCTATCAAGCCCAATTCTTGGAAACTCATGGAAACAAAAAACTCGATGTAAAAATATTTTATCAAACCCGACTGATAGTAGTTCTAGAAATTACCACGTTCAAAGTAACTTTTCAACTTTATTATTAGCATAGACTGACAATATTTGTTTTTTCCCGTCTCTAATAAAGACCACAAATCCGAACCACTACCTTTTTATTAAATCCATGAGCTTTTTATAGAATCCATGATTAACGAAGACTTTAATTTCCTTAATAAAGATTTGCATTCACTACAGCTTAATTAGTAGATACCTGAACTAACAAGAAAGAATTCCAAGAATTCAAGCTCTAGCGAGTCAAAGAGTTAAAAAATAGAGGAAGTTTTACGTTTTTCCAGTCAGATCGCTTACTTAAGGGGTTTACTACGGAGTACGTTTTCTTGGCAAATCGCCGCGTTTGCAAAATGCTTAGGATTATAATTTCCGTCCGCTCGGACACTGGACAGTGTTGGAATCGTCTGAAACAATTTTTCGCTTAGTGATTGTAGATGTGTGAAAGTCTGGAAGAAAAATAAAAGAATATTCTTGTAGATGTCAATGTGACATGCCAAGTCAGATATTTCTGATCAAAATATCAACATTCATTAAAGGCAACATTTTTTTTTTATAGAATTATAAACTAGTGCTTGATCGCAATCCCGCCTGATGGTAAGCAGTGATGCAATCGTTGATCGTAAAGCGCGCTAGTTTATTAAGAGCCTATTCACTCAGAAAATCTGACCGTATAGGAAGGAAGACGGCAGTTGAGCGATGTGATGCAATGTTAAACCCAACAACACGACCAACGATGCTGCGCCAAAGGGAGATTGATCTGGAGACCCACCATGACCAAACTCCCGAGACAACAACATTTCAAACATCGTACCCGGTACACATCGCAACACAACTGCTCAGACCCGTCCTCCGTACGGCTTCACCAGACATCATGCCGGAACACGACGAAATGTTTGGCAGTAAGACTTTGTCTGGTGGGTGTTAACTTTTGCCGGCAGTCGAATGCCGTTGTTTTGGCCTACCACCGAGAACAACGCTTTTAGACAGAATTTGTCACATTCCTTTTATATTGTTACGGGCTAGGGGTACTAAAATACCGGTTAAGGGTTACGAAGTTTATTGGCATCGAAGGTACAGTCGATTGTAGGCAATGACAAGTAGAATGTTGCTGACGTCGCACCGAAGTCCTTACTTACGTCCACGAAGTCCGTAATGTAAACACGCAATAACACACATGTTACTTCACGTAGTACTCACTGTTCTTGTTACAGTTATCGCAGTAGGTATTCTCAAAGATCGCTTCTTAATTGTCGCTGTTTTCGTATCGCTAGTCTAGTGCAGACTGACTCGCGCTGGCGTCACGGCGCTATATATAGTCCAGCTGATCGAACATTCCAGAATCGTCTAGACGTAATAATAATAGCGCATACCTTCGAGTACATTCAGTAAGTACCTACGGTAATTCCCGGAAGCGGGCTTCTAGAAATTTCGATGTCGTCACTTAGTTGACAAAATTGATGAAACCTGTACCATTCGATAGGCCACCTTAAATCTAGAAATGCGTTTTTATATTGCACCTATACGATGTCTAGACCTCGAGTCATAGGGCTTAAAAGTTACACACTGCATGTCAAGCAATATTGAACCTTATGCCCTCGACATAAGGTGCATTCGTAACATTGCCCCCTTCTTAGTCGTGCTCGTCCCGAGCATGATTTGAACCATAATAGCGAGCTAGGCGGTCTACGTGTACGATCTTCAGCTTCCCTCTAGGTCCTTTCTTTATCCGGTAGGTGATATCGTTTATCCTCGTTACTATCGTGTACGGACCCTCCCATTTGGCTTGAAATTTCGGACTCTTTCCTTTTCTCCTTATGGGATTATGTAACCATACCAAAGTTCCCTCTTCAAATCCGGGCACGTTAGCCTTGCGGTCGTATCGGATCTTCATTTTCTCGCTGGTTTTCAGACCATTCTCTCTCACTAGCTCATGTATTCCATCTAGTTTACGTCGTAGGTCGGCTACATAGTCGACGGCTAGGATAGGGGTATCGGGGGGTGTTCCGGTTAGTGCATCTATGGGTAGTCTAATCTCTCGGCCGAAGTTGACTTTCGCCGGTGTACAATTTGTGCTATCATGTGTTGCAGATCGGTATGACATCAAGAAGAGTGGAATGTATTGGTCCCAGTCCCTCTGGTGTTCTTCCACTACCTTGGCCAAATGATTCTCTAGCGTCTGGTTGAATCTTTCGACCATTCCATCTGACTGAGGGTGATATGGTGTTGTACGAGTCTTATGTATCCCGAGTAGTTGGCAAACCTCTTGAAAAAGTGAAGACTCGAAGTTTCTACCCTGGTCAGAGTGTAACTCCAAGGGAACGCCAAATCGACAGAACACCTCGTGAACTAGCTTTTTGGCGACGGTATGAGCTTCTTGGTTGGGTACTGCAAAAGCTTCTGACCATTTGCTGAAATAGTCTTGCATGACGATGATATACCTATTCCCTTCTTCAGTGATAGGGAATGGCCCAGCTATATCGACAGCAACTCTTTCCCATGGTGCACCAACATTGTACACTTTCAGCCGACCTCTGGCTCTTGTCTGCGGTCCCTTTACTGAGGAGCAGGCTACACATTTCCTACACCAGTCCTCTACGTCTTCGCGGCAATGCACCCAATAGAATCTTTTTCTCACCTTCTCCAGAGTTTTCTTTACTCCTAGATGTCCTCCGGATACTTCGTCATGCACCTGTCTTAACACCGACGCGACCTTATCACAGGGGACAACTATCTGTAAGGCGACCTCCTGTCCACTAGGTGATTCCCATTTCCTCTTCAGAACTCCATTATCAATTATCAGGCTGTCCCATTGAGCCCAGTAACTTTTTGCTGTTGGGCTAAACGCTGATATTTCACTCCAAGCGGGCCTCTGGCCACGTTTCTTCCATTCGATTACTGTCTTCAAGTCACTATCTTCCTTTTGTGCATCTTTCCATGATTGATTATCCCAGTCTTCATCCAAAGCGTTCACCTGGATAATCCTTACGTTCTCTGTCTTTTCCTGTTTGCGTTCTTCACCTCGGTCCTTACTCCCTGAAGTAATCTGGCGGCGGCGGTCCTTTTGTTTTCCCTTTTTCTCAAGGCGCTTCTTCTTACGCGCCTCGTCCTCGACTTCCTTGTCCCGCCTTGCTTCCGCCGCACTCCACGATCTTCCGTACGACCGCTCTCGCTCTTGTTCTCGCTTGCCGGAACGTTCGCGTTCCCGGTCCTTGACGCGTTCACGCTCTCGTTCAGCGGGTCGCTCGCGGTACCCGCTCCGATTGCTCCGCTTGCGCCATTCGACCCGCTCGCACGGGCGCTCGGGCTCGACCTTCGCATCGCGCTTGCGCCACGCCATTACCGCGGCCTCCTCACGTGACCAAGAAGTTCTTCTTTCCTTAGCCTTCCTGGGACAATCAATTCGAATGTGCCCCTTTTCGCCACATTCATAGCAAGTTGGTCCTCGTCGGGCTTTTATTTGTGCCGTCACTTTTCGAATACGGTCGTGTTGTCGGCCATCTTGACGTACAGCTTCCACCTCCAGAGCATGTGTCAAAGCTGCCTTCAGGGTCTGATGGTGACCCAGACGTACTGCAGCTCTGACTTCTGCATCTCGAATCCCATCAGTAAAGAATCGCAGAGTAGTAGCGTCAATCAGTCCCGGTGTTGATGCATACGCCTTCCGAACAATACGTTCTATTTCCGTTGCCCACTGTTGCAAACCCACATTGCTCTTCTGTGTGCGGTCGCGGAGTTGGGCCCTGTAGACATGTTCGAGGTGTTTCTCTCCATATCTAGTCTCCAACGCTTCTAACAGACAGGCTAGGGTATTGCAATCGCCGGAAATATTCTCGAGAATTTGTACCGCATCACCACGCAGAGCAAGCGTAAGAGCGGTTAACGCTTGATCGTCGTCCCAGTTGTTGCCTTTTGCAACCTTTTCGAATTGTAAACGGAAGGCCACCCATGATGTTGTTCCGTCAAAATGAGGGACTTGGAACGTCGGCAAAGCGCTGGGTACAGGTACACCTTTAATACCACCTCTTTGTACCTTCTCATGCAAAAATTCTATTTCTTTCCCAAACTCCATGATGGTATTGTCTAGTTTCTTGAAACGCGCATCATGATTGTCTATACGAGCATCTTGCTGGTCTATGCGCGTATCTTGTTGTACTGTTCTTATTTTAAGCTCGTTGACCTCTTCTTTGGTTTTTTCCCACTTTTCGTTTAGTTCCAATACTAGTTGCTGGGATTTTGACTGGGATTCTGCTACACTTTTAATTTGTGCCGGGGTTTCTGCTTGAGATTGTTCTATTTTTGCCTGGGTTTCTGCCTGGGATTCTGCTACTATGTTTTTTATTTGTGTTAGTAACGCCGATATATCGAATCCGCTACTGCCGGGAATAGTGGTGGTAGTGGGCGCACTTACATTTGTCGGTGGTACGACGGCCGCATCTTCTACGGGTACAGGGACACCAAGCGATGCTTCCTCTTGACGCGCCAAATCCATCGCTGCTTGTCGTCGCGTGCGAACTCTTTCGTCTTCCCTTGGCGTGACCGGCATTCCGCTTCTGACACCGATTGTTACGGGCTAGGGGTACTAAAATACCGGTTAAGGGTTACGAAGTTTATTGGCAACGAAGGTACAGTCGATTGTAGGCAATGACAAGTAGAATGTTGCTGACGTCGCACCGAAGTCCTTACTTACGTCCACGAAGTCCGTAATGTAAACACGCAATAACACTACAGATGTTACTTCACGTAGTACTCACTGTTCTTGTTACAGTTATCGCAGTAGGTATTCTCAAAGATCGCTTCTTAATTGTCGCTGTTTTCGTATCGCTAGTCTAGTGCAGACTGACTCGCGCTGGCGTCACGGCGCTATATATAGTCCAGCTGATCGAACATTCCAGAATCGTCTAGACGTAATAATAATAGCGCATACCTTCGAGTACATTCAGTAAGTACCTACGGTAATTCCCGGAAGCGGGCTTCTAGAAATTTCGATGTCGTCACTTAGTTGACAAAATTGATGAAACCTGTACCATTCGATAGGCCACCTTAAATCTAGAAATGCGTTTTTATATTGCACCTATACGATGTCTAGATCTCGAGTCATAGGGCTTAAAAGTTACACACTGCATGTCAAGCGATATTGAACCTTATGCCCTCGACATAAGGTGCATTCGTAACAATATGTTTTAATATGTTTATTTTTTACTTGACAACGAATATTATAAAGCTAATAGTTTTAAAATAATGTGTACAAGTATATTAAAAGGAGGAAAAATAATAAAAGGTCGTCCGAAAGTGATCCGCTTTGCTGTTAACAGGAACAGTGCCGAAAACACAATTCTTCTCGTGACAACTAGTCACGTGAAGAATCAACTAACGCTTGGTGATAACTTGAAAAATTAAATACCCTCAGTTTTTTTTTTTTTGTTCATAACAAAACTAGACCTCGTGAAAGAACTCTCAATATCTTCTTTGAGAATTACCTCTGCGGGATGAGATGTGGAGGAATGGGGAAAAAACTCGAAGGACGGATTGTATAAAAAATTATCTCCGGGTGGCTATCATGCAACGTTTATTAAAGATGTATGGAAGAAAAGTACACGCTGCGCCGATACCAAATAATAATTTTGATAATAGGAGGTGAAAAATGAAGACCTGCTTTTTTGTACAAAAATATCAAAATCAGTTTACAAATCTTTTTTGATTTGATATTCCAAGGCCTCACAGGCGTCGCTCCATTTACACCGTAACTACAAATGCAATAGAAATTTTCTTGGTACACCAATACCATACATTTTACGAATTTCTCCTCTACAGAACATTCCTACATTCCCTCCACACAAACAATCCGTATTAAGTACGACAGAGCCTCATTTGTATTGTGAACTCCCAAAGTTTAATAGTACATCGCTCGGTTTAGCTTAAGGAACGCAATTTATACATATATTAAAGAGTACGATCGATCCTCTAGTTCGCGCGGCGACAATTCCAGATGCCAACAAATGCAGCAACTACGATGCGCCGGTATTGTGTAGTATCGCTGCCTCGGGATGTTACAGATTACGGATGAAAGGCATAAGAAGCAGCGGTAATAAAAGCTGACTATGCTTTTATGTACCAAGTTCCAAACGTCAAGGTACGAAGATGTACGAAAGTCTCCGAGTATTATGAAACATAATGAAATGAAATGAAATCGTTTATTAAGCAAGTAGGATCACCGATCACTTTTACACGTCATTATATATATATTTTTTTTTAAATTATATGAAGCCGGCATTTCCTAACTGACTACCTCTGAGAAGAAATAGCCGAAACGAACTCAGGGATCATCGTCTTTTTTCAAGTCCAGACATTAAAAATGAAAATGTTTACAATAATTTACGTTATAATTACGCATATAACAATGCTTAACAGAGCGAGCAGCTCAGTCCCAAGCTTTTATGTCTTCTAAATAATCTGTGATTTTATAATACCCCTTTTGGCAAAGTTTGGCCTTTATATAGTTTTTATATCGTTTAATGAGTAAGTAAGCTTGTTGTAAAAGTGTATACATTGACCCATGAACGAGTTGCCTACTCTGTGGAAACGTACAGCAAGATTATGTTTGTTCTTGGTATTTATATTATGAATATCGCTTATTTTCTTAAAATCCGATATATTTTTATGTACCTACATACATAAGATTTTCAAATATATACTCGTATTGTAAAGCTACAGTCACCTCTCTGAATTTTTCTCTAAGAGAATCTCTAGGACCAAGGTTGTAAATGGCTCGAACAGCCTTTTTCTGTAAAACGAAGATGGTATTGATGTCCGCACAAGTTTCCCAGAGAATAATCCCATAAGTCATACGACCATGAAAATAACTAAAATAAATAATTCTGACTGTATCCACATCAGCTATCTGTATAATTTTCTTAACAGCAAAGGTGGCAGAACTGAGTCTACCCGACAGCTTCTCAATATGAGGACCCCATTGTAACTTGGCGTCAATAGTTAATCCAAGAAAAACTGTCGAGTCGACATGGATCAATTCTAATCCATTCAGTTGAACATTGGTACTTAGCAGCCTGACATTTGGCGTAGAAAATTTAATGACTTTAGTTTTTTTTTTTAATTTAAAAGAAGGTTATTTACATGGATGGACAACTTTAGAAAGTGCATTGTTAACTTCGTCAGAATTTGCTAGCTGACGCTTGACTTTAAAAATAAGAGAAGTGTCATCAGCTTACAATACTATGTTGTGATTATCCCTCACGTGATGAGGTAAGTCATTAATATATGTAAGTAAGTGGACTTCGGCGGTTCATCTGGCAAGGCGCGGTGATGACGGCGGAATTAGGTTGTGAGTTAGAGGCGTTCAAGGACTGAAAACAAGATGTGGATTGTCCAGCGGTGATATGGTCACATGATATAGCAAAAATCAAATCCAGCCTTTGTTCAAAGGCGTATTAAGGTCATAGCACAATAAAACGACTGCAATATCGCTCCCACAAACACTGCCCTAAAATAAGGCGACTACTCGCAGTCCGGTGACAGCTAGCAGGCACCCAGCAGTCCACGCGGAGACTGCTAGCAGGCGCCCAGCTATCCACTCGTGGCCCGCTCTAGCTTTTCGCGATTGACACAGATCGCGATCGGTTTCTATTGAAGCAACTTGTCTTTTTTACAGTGTCCCGATTCACGGGAAAGTACGAGGGAGCGGATTACTTGATTGATACTGACTGACTGAGCTACAGAGTACTTGGACTGAGCGCCAAGCGGCGACCAGCGACGATGAGCAGTCTGAAGGCGGTAAGCTTGCTGACAACGTGCTGTCTACTAATTTATGATGCCAATGTAAAATATATCTAAAGTGCAATATTTAAAGCCCATATTTGAATAATATTCTTTATGGTGGGAGCAGAGTCGTTTAAGTGTGCTATGAACTTAACTATCCCTTAGTTACTCTCTCGACATTGATAAACGATCGCAATACGCTCAAAACATGTACCAAACACAACTTACTATAGAAGAGCCGATACCTAACAAGCATTACGAACGCAATTAAGCCACCGAACAGCACTTTGTAAATGTTACACCACGACTCATTGCTGTGCCCTCTCCAAGCCATACCACCATGCACATTTCACGCGGTGTACTTTCTAACATGCATAAATATTTTTATTGTGTTTTTCGTATTGAATGAATCATATATAGGTGAAACGTGCAACTTAATATTTTTTGATCGATGACACTAGGGATCCTATTGGGGTAGGCACCCCAAACTCATAAATGGCATGGGATAATTAGCCAGGAAAAGGGGAAGGGACGTAGTATGGTAACATTACTACACACTGGAATGTTATTCAAATCTTAGTTAATTATTAAGGAAAGCAATATTGGGAAGAGAGGAATAAATACATTACTTAATTATTTATTGTCGTTTTTTTTTTGAGCGCGAATCGAATGACTGCTGCTATGATATAGTATATTGTTATAATATACAAAAGCGTCGTTATTAATATACAACGTTATAATTCTATATACGAAACCAGAATACAGTTTGTTCGGAATAAGCAACTGAATCGATGCCAATCAATTTTACACCATGTTATATTTTTTCCCAAATACATTTAGAAATTGTTGCAGTGTGGTTACCGAGTGCATAACAACTGGGTCACCCCCCGTGAACTGTCACGGGGGGTGACCCCCCCCCCCTCCCACTTCTGTGCAGGGTGAGATACGTTCTAAGTAAAATTAGCATGTTTTAAGTAAACAGGGATGTATCCAAGGTATGAAAATCAAAAAATAATTAGTCCGTTTTATAGATAATAAAAGAAATTAAGACCCGTATTTTTTATTTTTTCGAAATTACCAAAAACTACTGAGATACAGCGTATTAAAGTTACGGAGTGGGGGCTAATTACGTCATGCCGTGGTATATTTTGTACCACGGCGTGACTTCATGCGACATTTCAAATCAATATAATATCTTCCTAAGTATTTAAATGAAAGAAAAAATAAAAAATACGTGTTCAATATTTTTTATCAATCTATCTGATGGACATTAAATTATTTTTTAGAATACAACCCAATTAAATTAATTGTATTTTATCACTTACAGCTGTATTTAAGAGTAAAGTACATAATAATATCTACCTACACTTGATCGTTAGGACAGTCCAAAACCAGCATATATGCATACAATAACAGAAATTATTATCAATGAACGCGCCAACAAGAAGTCGCCGCACCGCCGAAGGCTCGGGCGATAGTAACATCTAACAACCAAGCTAACTACTTTGTGATTTTTCTTCATATCTTTTTGATATGTACATAAAATCTTTACATACCTAATAAAATATTGGACACATGTGTCGGATTTCGCATTTACTTACAAAAAATGATGTTATATAGTTAGCTACAACCTCAAGACTATCGGAAATTACGAGTGATAAGCCCGATCCCCTATATTCATAAACGATGCTAAAGTTAACTAGTGATTAGCGGCTTTTTTACCAACCATTTTTGACGTTTGCACGTTACTTAACTTTAATCGTCGTTTCATCGTTATTCATAAACCATGGTTAAAGTAAAGCAACGTTTATAAATAAAGGGGTTCATGTATACCGAGAACCAGTGAGCGTTCTTTTTTGGCTGACAGAGTGTGATCGTGGAAATGGACCTACGATATCGTGTCATATAATCTGTTAAAAATATTTTGTAAATTGCTAAAATTAGTCTTGGTTCTATTGTTTATATTTTATTATGTAAAATCGATTTACAATCTTAAAAAAATATATTTAACTAAACTACGCAGTGACACTCCTGCCTGAGTGACATTCTCCACTCCTTCCATATTTCTCGAGGCCGCGCACCAGAATACCAGCACTGCGGCATTTATTTTTTTAATGTCGATAGTCGTATAGGACTTTCTGTTTTTGATAATTTGCTTTTTAATGTGTAATTTAATTTAGTTTTATTATCTTCTTGTACGAACGACAGCAGGTCAAGCCACCCCAAACTGTCAGATATTCCCAATCAACCTTGAGCCTTAATGCTTTAGATCTAAAGTTGAAAATCTAATAAGGAAATTTTACATTTTGTAGTAGCTTGATGTGCTGTCGTCTGTAGGAGTCACAACATATTATACATTTCTCCTTCAAGTTTTGATTGAAAATAAATAAAAGAACATTAAAAACAACACCGAAGCACGATATGTAGACAGTTTAGTTACAGTAAACTTTATCAATCTATTACATCAGATATTTATAAACTACTAAAACTTACTTACTAATAAAATTTGTGTCGTGTTGTTGCAATTAACTTGATAGCATCGCTGTTTTTAACCGACTTCAAAAAGGAGGAGGTTACTCAATTCGACCGGTATATATGCTTTTTTTATGTTTGTTCGCGGATAACTTCGTCGTTTATGAACCGATTTTGATCATTCTTTTTCTGTTGGAAAGAAGACATTCCCTAGGACATTATGATAAGGTCATCAAGGTTTTATGGTGGAAGACCAGAGAAATCAAAGGGAACTTTCAAAAATCGTAGAGGCAACCAGTGCGTTTGTAAGTTTTTTCATTAAGTATTTTAGTGTCAGCATCCAGTCTAACCGGATGCAGCTGAACAGTACTTTTCCCAAGTAAAAAGTGTAAAATAAAAACTTTTTTTACAAAAAAAAAAACAACTGACTTCCAAAAAACACTACAAAGTGAAAAATAACTAATTTCGGAAGTCGGTGTCAAAAACTAATATACAAAAACCAAAGACACCGACTACCGAAATAAGTTATTTTTCACTTTGTAGTACCCCTGAGGATACGGTGGAGCATACGGTGCAGGTCTGCCCGACTTGGGTAGAGTGCTCGTGACGGCGATCTCTCGCATCCGACCCGGGTCCAGGCCATGGTCCGGAGCGAGAGTGCATGGCAGGCCATCACCTCCTTCTGCGAAGCAGTGATGCTGGCAAAGGAGGAGACGGAGCGCGTGAGGGAGCGGGAATCCCAGAGCCCTCAAGCCTCAAGCCGCCGCAGGAGACGCCCTGGTCGGGAGACAACATCAAACTCCCAGCCACCGTGGGCACGGCGACGGCGAGCTGCCCATCACCCGGCAAGGGCCAGGTCCGGGTCGACGGATTGTTAAGTTTCACGCGCGCCTCAATAAGATGTCAGCACATCGTGAGGAGGTCCACGAAGTCCGATGCCTCCTGGGTCAGGGTTGAGGGCTGGTTAAAAAAGAAACCGTGGCCCTGGCGCATAGGCAAGTGAAGGAACACGGGTGGGTTTTAGTCAGTAAAAGTTTGACACGCCCTTCTGCTCCGCCAAGAGCGGGACAGGTCATTTGATCACTTCCCATCCAAAACAAAAAAAAGGGTTAAAGTTTTTAATGTAAGTAGGTAGAAACCCCCCGACCGTTAATAACTAGAGACATTTTTAAAACAAATCCTAAATCAAAATAAAACCCCATAGGTAACGGTATTATTTTTCAACTCCCTCACCCCTTGGCTTATTCCGCATATGATCCGATTCTGCATTAGTGTACGAGTATCACGATAAAAACTATTTTATATGTTAATATATATGTTCTTTATACCATCTGCAAGCCAAACATTCAAATGCGTTCTGTAGTTTTTGCGTAATAGAGTAACAAACATCAAGGTACACCAGATCATATTGATTCCTACTCAATATATTGTGTTGCACGTAACTGCAGCGGGGCGAATCGTACGTTATCGGAAACCGTTAATATAGCGACACATCGACCGGCGTCGCACAGATTATTGCGACCACTCGCTGTCTATAAATATGCCGTCGACTGTACTTGCTGTCTGATACATAGCGCTCGGTTCGAGAGATTTGTGCGAATACAATACATTATATCACCTTTTCGTGGTTACTTTATCGCGTTATTTATTTTAGTGTTGTGGAGGAATGTTTAATTGAATGTCAATTCAATAAAAAAATATATGACGACGTGAGCGACGGCCGAGCGATAGGTCGTCAACCTCTTGGTGTGGTGGTATGGGTCCATTTCGTAGGTGGAGTTTTGAATTAAAGCAGGAAGTGTAAGTATACCCTCCAATCTTGATAATAACAATTTAAATAGGCGAACCAACAGTTTCGGCCCGTAAAGGTGACCGTTCAACAATCCCCACTTTCCAAAACGACTCTGTCCAAGTGCCGCCATTACAAAATAACATCACATCGTTTGCCCCACTACTACGTCAATCAAATGAGCAACTTTCATCAAAATTACACCGCTATCCATGATATATACATGTTTGGATTTCAGAGCAGTAATAGTCCTAGACTCTTGAGTTGAAAGCTAGGCATACACTCAAAAAGGAAAAAGAAATCAAAGCATTTATTTCAAATAAACCAGCTACAAGCACTTTTGAATTGTCAGAAGGTCGGTCAGTCAGTAAGGTGAAGCTAGTCGCCCATTCCAAAGAGTAGGTACCTATGGAGAAGAACGGGCAAGAAACTCCATGGACACTCTTTTAAATTATCAAGCTATTGATACAAATATTTGATTACATCATTCATTTTGAAATCAACCATCTGAGAACGATGCAGAAATATATTGTACGCTGAGAGCGTCCATTATGGAAAACGAAAAATAAAAAAAACAACAATTCAGAAATTAAAATCGTCAACACACACGCCACCACCAGTGAGACATTTGAGTGAGCATGACATACTCTCAACAGCCATAGCACAATCAAGTCAATAAAAAAGACTAACCCAACAAATAGACGCTTTACAGCAAGTACATTATGCTCACACGTGTTCCATGCAGTACTATTTTGTGTAAATAATTTCATCTTCACTGTAAAACAGTGAAGGTTAAAATCGCGAGGAACCCGACATATCCAAGTACAATTTAATATCTACCAAACTGCACGGGTATCCAATTGTGTTGCGATGTGTGCCGGGTACGATGCACCAAATGTTATTGTGTCGGGAGTTTGGTCGTGGAGGGTCTCCAGATCAGTCTCCCTCTGGCGCAACATCTTTGGTCGTGCTGTTGGGTTTCACATTGCATCACCTCGCTCAACTGCCGTCTTCCTTCCCATTCACTAAGTTTTTTTTAAGTGAATAGGCTTAATTAGCTAGCACGCTTTACCATCAACGATTGCATTACTGCTTACCATCAGGCGGGATTGCAGTCAAGCACTAGTTTATAATGCTTAAAATTCAACAATGCAAATAAAGCAATGAATGTTATTGAACTGTCAAAATTAAATCCATTGGTGCTGAAACTTTATTACGCAATTGCGTACAAGTGTCAGGCACCCGCGGTGTAATTACCCCGCGGGTGCCTGACACTGATTTTACATGCTTTTTATTAGCTTCACTTATAAGTTTCCTTGTATGTTTGTCCATCTCCAACTCAAAAATTTTTCAACCTTACCTACCTAACATTAATTTGTGCAGGCCAAGTATTTTTTAGTTTAGATTTAGTTACTTGGGTAACGAATCATTACGAATTTCAGCACTTGCTATTCTGTCTGTTGGAGATCAAGAAAAGTTTGGTAAAAAGAAATGAGCACTACT
The DNA here is from genome assembly GCA_037179545.1 of Sesamia inferens. Classification (NCBI taxonomy): domain Eukaryota; kingdom Metazoa; phylum Arthropoda; class Insecta; order Lepidoptera; family Noctuidae; genus Sesamia; species Sesamia inferens. The sequence continues at coordinate 25,908,925 of CM073933.1, read as the reverse complement.
TACACGTTCGTGTTATCCGTATATTATTTAAAAAAAGAATTCGAACCAAAAAGTTGAAAATAAATATAGTTTAAAAATAAAAAAAAAACATGTTTTTAAAGATTATCAAACTAAAAAGTTAAAAAAAATTAATTTATGACAATAGTATATAAAAAATACTAGTAAAATGAGAAAAAGGCGTGAGGCGCTTTGTACCATAATGTTTGTATATTCACCGTGGAAAGCCGAGAGGCCTTAGTCCAGTAGATGACCTCTATAGGTTGAAGAAGTAGAAGAACAGGATGACCAAAGAAACGATAGATGAAATGTATGAATGATATTCTTAGGAAGGAATTGACTACCGAAATTACGTCTTTGATATTTGTTGACGTATTAAAGTGCGATTTTATCCTTTTATCCTTACTCGTTTTTTTACATCAGACAGCCTCCGTGGCGTAGCGGTAGCGAACACGGCCGCAGCGCAAGGAGGCGCGGGTTCGATCCCCGCGCAGTGCAAATATTTGTATGCATGAATATGAATATTTGCACTGGTCTGGTCGTGCCTCGGAAAGCACGTTAAGCCGTTGGTCCCGGTTGCCATACGATCATCTAATGGCAGTTGTTACGGGTTGTTGGAGCCCTCTAAAATCCTACAATTGGTCTAACTGCAATGCTTCGATATCGCCTTCGGGTTGTGGAGGTCAGACGGCAGTCGCTTCATGGAAAATATCGAAGTTTAGCCAAAATGAGCAGTTAGCCTGGTAAAGCGGACCCTAGACTCCAAAGCTGAAAAGCTTCGGATACGACTGGGATTAACGCGGAGATGATGATGATCCTTACTCGTTTTCTTACATAAAACGAGTAAGTCTGCATATATGCTCTACACACATTATCACCTATAGTTAACACAGATGCTCTTCTTGCGGCATATTCCCCTTATTCATATAAGACTTCGCGAGAAACGATTCTTTAACCATACATTTTAAACGTTTGCACGTTACTTAACTTTAATCTTCGTTTATGAATAAACCCCTTAAACACTGGTCTATATTCATAAAGGATGATTTAAGTTAAGTGACGTTAAAAGGTCAAAATTGAATGGTTAAAGAATCGCTAATCACTAGTTAACTTGAAGCAGCGTTTATGAATAAGGGGGATTATGGCATAGCAGAATCACAAAGCAAAACAGAGGCTCTAAAGTTTTCGCTAGGGATCTGACTATTGGGCTTAGCCGGCTTAGTGATCTGAAGACTGACGACGGCAAGAACGGAATAACGGCAGAGCTACTGAAGGCGGACGGTGAACCGATCCTTAGGGCCCTTCAGAAGTTATTTAATTCCGTCATAGTTAAGGGAAAAACGCCACAGGCATGGCACAGAAGTGTGGTGGTACTCTTTTTCAAAAAGCGTGACAACACCCTTTTGAAAAACTACAGACCCATCTCACTTCTGAGTCATGTCTATAAGTTGTTTTCAAGAGTCGTCACGAATCGTCTCGCCTGCAGGTTTGACGACTTCCAGCCTCCCGAACAAGCCGGTTTCCGAAAGGGCTTCAGCACAGTAGACCACATACATACGCTGCGGCAGGTTATACAGAAGGCCGAGGAGTACAACCTACCCCTTTGCTTGGCGCTTGTGGACTACGAAAAAGCCTTCGATTCGATCGAGACCTGGGCTGTACTGCAGTCTCTCCAGCGGTGCCAAGTAGACTATCGGTATATTGAAGCGTTGAAGGGTTTGCACGAAAACGCCACCATGTCAGTCCGAATACAGGACCAGACCTCGAAACCAATACCTCTGCAGCATGGTGTCAGTCAGGGAGATGTTATCTCCCCGAAACTATTCACCGCTGCATTGGAGGATGTCTTCAAGGTTCTGGACTGGAAAGGACTGGGCATCAACATCGATGGCGAGTACATGACACACCTTCGGTTTGCTGATGATATCGTAGTCATGGCTGAGACCGCGGAGGACCTGAGTACAATGCTCGAAGACCTCAGTAGAGCCTCCGAGCGAGTCGGTCTTAAAATGAACATGGGCAAGACGAAAGTCATGTCTAATGCCCATGTTGTACCGACTCCTATAAAGATTGGTGACTCAGTTCTCGAAGTTGTTGACAGTTACGTGTACCTGGGACAAACTGTCCAGTTAGGAAGGTCCACTTCGAGAAAGAGGTCAATCGTCGAATCCAACTCGGCTGGGCTGCTTTCGGGAAGCTACGTAGAGTTTTCTCGTCCGAAATACCGCAGTGGCTCAAGACAAAAGTCTTTGACCAGTGTGTGTTGCCAGTGATGAGGAATTGAGACGTGGTCGCTAACAATGGGCCTTATAAAAAGGCTCAAGGTCACTCAAGGGGCAATGGAGAGGGCTATGCTTGGGGTTTCACTGCGCGATCGAATCAGGAATGAGAGAAGAACGAGAGTAACCGACATAGCCCGAAGAATTGCAACACTAAAGTGGCAGTGGAGTGGACACATTGCCCGTAGGACCGATGCCCGATGGGGCCGACGGGTTCTCGAGTGGCGGCCACGCACCACGCACCTGAAGACGTAGCGTGGGTAGGCCCCCGACAAGGTGGACCGACGACCTGGTGAAGGTCGCGGGAAATCGCTGGATGCGGGAGGCGCAGGACCGGTCGTCGTGGAGAACCTTGGGGGAGGCCTATGTCCAGCAGTGGACGTCTTTCGGCTGAAATGATGATGATGATGATAATCACATTTAAGGTATGGGATCATATTTTAGGGAAACTCTACAGAAAAAGAAACTGCCTTCAAGGCGCAAAAAGATGCATTCGAGCGATGTTTAAAATAAAACCGACTGATAGTTGTAAACCATACTTTAAAAAATATAAGATATTGACATTATGTTGTCTCTATATACTAGAAGTAACTGTGTTTGTGAAGGCAAATCCGAGTCGTTTCAGATGCATAGCTGACGTTTTTCCCCGCAATAGACGCGACAATACCTTGCTATGTCAGGAACCAGCTAAGACAGCACTTATGCGCAAAAGTGTCTACTGCATGGCTCCAGTTATTTATAATAAGTTACCAAAGATCTGGAAAGAGCTTCCTTTAAAACTATTTAAAAAAAAGACTCTGCAGCCTTTTAGTCGTGAAAACGTGCTATAATATAAATGAGTACCTCACTGAAAAATATTTTTCTTTTAAGTTAGAATAATGTAGTGTTGAACTATTTTTCTAAACTGCATTTTCTAGAAGTTGAATGTTTAAAAAAAAAAAAATTGCATGCCTAAATTTCAAAACATGGCTGAACCTGTCATTATAAAAGTATACATTTATTTTTTGTCATCTTTTTTACCCATGTTTGCAAAATAAAATTATCTTTATCTTTTTTATCTTGACCTTGAAATAGGGGTTAGGTAGTTATTATTTTTGTTGTCCTATTACTGACTGCCTTTTCCGTGTAATGGACGTAAGCGATACTGCTGGAAATGAGGTCGTGAATCCAATTACTTTTTCAGCTAAAGAGTTGTTGGGTTTTTACCCGTTTCATGGTTTGTGTTTGGTTGATGATAATAAGCGTCCCATCACATAGGATTTTAAAATAAGTGGTAAAATGAGGCCTCGCCTTCTGGGGTCGTACCATTGTGCAGTTGTGAAAACGGGATAGCGCTATTCATCTTCTATAGCTCCATCTTTGTCTGACACTGAAACATTGATAGTTTGAATTTCAACATGTCATAGTGACCATGGGCGTGTCCAGCTTCTGGCATTGGAGGGGCGAGGGGGGGACAAGTCAGCCTTAGGGGGTGGCAAGTCAGGCCTTATGGAGGGGGCAAGTCAAATTTATATAATAATAGTGTTTATTTAAAAGTTACAGATACCTAAGTCCTGTGAATATATTGTTTCGTAATTAGGGGAGTTCATACATGCTCTGCGAGATTTCCAGGGGGGGCCGCTGCCCCCCTTGCACCCCCTGGTTACGCCTATGATAGTCACCCAGCTAGAAATCTATCCAAGACAACGGCAGGATCGCGGTCAAACAGAGGTGATGTTGGTTATTCTATTGCATAGCTGCAAGAAACAAATAGTTTTATTTTTACATATTGGTAACTAGTGCTTGACCGCAATCCTGCCTGATGGTAAGCAGTTATGCAATCGTTGATGGTAAAGCGCGCTAGTTTATTAAGAGCCTATTTACACTAGCCTTGAAGACACTTAAATTGTAGTCAGGCGGAAACACCGCCGCTGGCTGTAGTATAGTATTTCAATAAGAAAACATCTTTCTTTTAATATATGAGTCGGCACGTACTTGCGCGCGGACCCTTCGCATCTGTGCTGTAATACTGAACGATAATATTACGGTTTCATAAAAAGTATTTACTTGTTTCTTTTTTGGTATTTTCTTCAGCTTATGGAGGTCCACTGCTGGACAAAGGCCTCCCCCAAAGCTCACCCTAGCTCACCCCAAGCTCACCCGCCTGTCAAGCGTGGGAATTAAGGCAACCCAAAAAGCAATGAATTTTTGGGTTGCCTTAATTCCCACGCTTGACAGGCGGGTTGAGGATCGCAGTATTTGCAGTAATTTGATATTCCACTGGAGAAGCGCTGCTGCCTGCTTCCCTTAGTAAGAGTTCCCTTAGTCGCCTCTTAGGACTCCCACATATGGGTTAATTCTAAGCCCGGTACCACAAGCTTTTTTGATATACAGTACCCTAATTGCCTATTATAATATTATTATCAATTTGAAGCAATAGATTAACAATATACTTCAAGTATATTGTTAATCTATTGCTTCGTATGGATGGTGTCCCGCTGGGCATCAACATCAATGGCGAGTACATGACACACCTTCGGTTTGCTGATGATATCGTAGTCATGGCTGAGACCGCGGAGGACCGAAATATTGTATAAATAGCATTGTACTCAAATGCTCGAAGACCTCAGTAGGGCCTCCAAGCGAGTCGGTCTTTAAATGAACATGGGCAAGACGAAAGTAATGACTAATGCCCATGTTGTACCGACTCCTATAAAGATTGGAGACTCTGTTCTCGAAGTTGTTGACAGTTACGTGTACCTGAGACAAACTATGCAGTTAGGAAGGTCCAACTTCGAGAAAGAGGTCAATCGTCGAATCCAACTCGGCTGGGCTGCTTTCGGGAAGCTACGTAGAATCTTCTCGTCCGAAATACAGCAGTGTCTCAAGACAAAAGTCTTCGACCAGTGTGTGTTGCCAGTGATGACTTATCGAATTGAGACGTGGTCGCTAACAATGGGCCTTATAAGAAGGCTCAAAGTCACTCAAAGGGCAATGGAGAGGGCTATGCTTGGGGTTTTGTAGTAGTTTATGGTTATTAATTTAAAAAGAAATCCAGACTGTTGCCATATAATTGATATATGTCAATCTACTAAAAGTATTCGGTTCCATTTTATTAGTTAAATAAAACCTAATATTCGGGTTTATTCATGTATTTATTCAACAATTTATTTAACTAATATTTATACACATTCAACAAACGCAATGGAGAAATTTTTGAAGCCGGAGAGATTGGAAGCGGACCCGCTTGACAACAAAAACTCTGCGCTCTGGTTACACTGGAAGAAAACATTTATTAATTTTTTGGATGCAGTCAATGCAACGGAAGACAAAATACAACTTAAGCTGCTTACAAATCTAATATCGCCAAATATTTACGAACACATAACCCGTGAAGAAACCTTTTCTTCGGCGATCTCTTTATTAGACACTTTATTTATCAAGCCAAAAAGTGAAATATTCGCTCGCCACAATTTGGCTTCTCGTAAACAACAGCCGAACGAGACAATTGATCATTACATACAGTCTCTGAAACTTTTATCCAAAGAATGTAGTTTTTCGGCGGTAACTGCAAGTCAATACGAAAATGAATACATACGTGATTCTTTCATCTCCGGATTAGGTTCTCCTACTATTCGACAGAGACTCCTTGAAAATATGAAACTCAATCTTGACGAAGCCCACAACCAAGCTCGCTCTCTCGAATCTGCTCAGATCCAAAGTCAAAGTTTCAACAATTCACAAATTGCTTCTACAACAGATACTCCATCAATCGCTACTACTTCGAATCAAAGTCGAAAGATTGAACCTCCTAAATCACAAAGGAATGATAAATGCTATTTTTGTGGTAATTCACGTCATCCCCGTCGGTCATGTCCAGCATCTCAGGCAACCTGCCTCAAGTGTGGTAAACAAGGTCATTTTGCGAAGGTTTGCAGAAGTAGCAGTGTGAACGCTGCTATCACTTCACTTGAGGAAGATGAAGACATCACCTCTTGTTTATTGTTGGCAGCCAGTGGCATCAACAAATGCAAAACTCAAGTTGCCATCAACGGAATATCACTCCAGGCTTTGATCGACACAGGAAGTACTGGAAGTTTCATTGATGAAAATGTTGTAGAGCAGTATGATTTGAAAACCATGCCTTGGAGACAGGAAGTATCGATGGCATCTTCATCACACACATCACAAATAACTAAAGTATGTTCAGCAACACTGAAGATAAACAATCAAGTTATACCTGCAATACTATTTCGAGTCATGAAAAATCTTTGTTGCCATGTCATACTGGGACACGATATTCTCGGAAAGTACTCCGCACTAGAAATACAATTTAATGGACACCATCCTCCGCTTAGATTATTTGCATTAGATGAAGCTAACATTGAGCCTGTCAATTTATTTCCAAATATGTCATCAGAATGTAAACCTATCGTAATAAAATCACGAAGATTTGCAGGCGAGGACAGCAAATTTATACAAGAAGAAGTCAAGAAATTACTGCAAGATAATATTATAGAAGAGAGCAATTCGCCCTGGCGTGCCCAGGTCCTGATCACATCAAACACAAATCATAAAAAGAGAATGTGCATTGATTATTCACAGACTGTCAACAGATTTACTTACCTTGATACCCATTACCAAACATCGAAGAAATCGTAGCAAAGGTATCTAAATATAGAGTATTTAACAAAATTGATTTAAAATCTGCTTACCATCAAGTTCCTATTATACCAGAAAATAAACCATTTACTGCTTTCGAAGCCGCTGGAAATTTATACCAATTTCGTCGTATTCCGTTTGGTGTGACCAACGGAGTGGCTTGTTTTCAGCGCGCCATAGCGCCATCCGTATTTGGACGATATTACCGTCTACGGAAAAGATCAGAAAGATCACGATGAAAAGCTTCAAAAATTCATGGAAATTGCAGATAAATTTAGACTTACAATAAACAAGGACAAAAGTGAATTTTCTATAACTGATTTAAGGATTCTTGGGTACAATATAAACAATGGAGTTATTAAGCCAGATCCAGAACACCTACGGCCACTACGTGATTTACCAGTACCCACTAATTCAGCATCATTAAGACGAGTAATAGGATTATTCTCTCACTACTCAAAATGGGTTGCTGATTTTTCTTCCAAATTACATCCATTAACACAGGTAGAGACATACCCTTTAAACGCAGAACAAGTGAAGGTTTTTGAAGAAATAAAAAAGATCATTTTGAAATCGTCTTAAGCAGCAGTTGACCCCACAGAACCGTTCACTGTAGAAACAGATGCCTCAGATTATTCTATCGCGGCTTCTTTGACACAAAATGGTCGACCAGTAGCATTTTTTTCAAAATCTCTTAATGAAAGCGAGAAGAAATATTCTGTAATTGAAAAGGAAGCATACGCAATTATAGGAAGTCTTAAGAAATGGAGACATTACTTAATAGGTCGTCCATTTTATCTAATAACCGATCAAAAGTCAGTAGCATACATGTTCCAAGGTCATGCAAGTAAAATAAAAAACGACAAGATCCAGCGATGGCGTTTGGAATTATCAAACTATAAATTCGATGTCAAATATCGCCCTGGACATCTTAATGTTGTAGCTGATACACTATCAAGACAAGTATGTGGAGCCACAACAGAAAATCGCCTTCAAGAATTGCATAAATCTCTCTGTCACCCTGGTATAACACGACTTACACACTGGATAAGATCTAAAAACCTACCGTTTACCAGTGACGATGTCAGAAAAGTTGTAAACTCTTGTCCAACTTGTGCGGAGATAAAACCAAGGTTTAATAAAAATACTGGTCTATTAATTAAAGCAACTACGCATTTTGAGAGATTATCTTTGGATTTTAAAGGACCATTGCCATCGACAACGAACAATAAATATATTTTAACCGTAATTGATGAATATTCGAGGTTCCCATTTGCCTACGCATGCCCAGATATGAGCACGGAGACAGTTATTAAACATCTTACTGATATTTTCTCAATTTTTGGAATGCCAGCAACCATTCATACAGACCAAGGGGCGTCTTTCATGTCAGCTGGAATTAAAGAATTTCTACATTCTAAAGGAATATCTACAAGCCGATCTTCCCCTTATAACCCGCAAGGTAATGGACAGGTAGAACGCCTTAACGGAACTCTCTGGCAAACAATACGTCTTGTACTAAAAGACAAAAATCTATCAATAGCTAAGTGGGAGATAGTTATTACTCAAGCACTCCATTGCATTCGGTCACTTCTATGTACGTCAACTAATACTACTCCTCACGAAAGAATGTTGAACCATCCACGACGATCGTCTTGGGGGCAATCCATGCCGTCGTGGTTGCAACCAGGAAAGGTTCTCTTAAAGAAATTCGTTAGAGCTAGCAAATATGATCCAATGGTAGAAGAAGTTGACCTTCTGGAACCTAATCCATATTACAGTTCCATAAGACTTTCTAATGGTAGAGAATTGACAGTTTCCAATCGTCACCTTGCTCCTAGAGGCGATTTAATTCTGCCTGATCACCGACTTGCTACACCTAATATTATACCATCTGATAATGATAACAACGCAAGCCATGAAGATAAAGCAGAACAGCAAATAGAATCTACAATTACGACAGATTCGGATACGTACAATACGCCTCCTTCTTCCCCTGTTGCTGATGAATCGTACCACTCAACACCAGTAGTTGAACCGCGTCGTTCTAATCGGTTTAAGCGACCTCCAGCCTACCTGAATGACTATGTTCAAGATTAAGAAAGGGGGGAAGAATGTAGTAGTTTATGGTTATTAATTTAAAACGAAATCCAGACTGTTGTCATATAATTGATATATGTCAATCTACTAAAAGTATTCGGTTCCATTTTATTAGTTAAATAAAACCTAACATTCGGGTTTACTCATGTATTTATTCAACAGGTTTCACTGCGCGATCGAATCAGGAATGAGGAGATCCGCAGAAGAACGAGAGTAACCGACATAGCCCGAAGAAATGCTACACTAAAGTGGCAGTGGGCTGGACACATTGCCCGTAGGACCGAAGCCCGATGGGGCCGACGGGTTCTCGATTGGCGACCACACACCGGAAGACGTAGCGTGGGTAGGCCCCCGACAAGGTGGACCGACGACCTGGTGAAGGTCGCGGGAAACTGCTGGATGCGGGAGGCGCAGGACTGCTCGTCGTGGAGAACCTTGGGGGAGGCCTATGTCCAGCAGTGGAGGTCTTTCGACTGAAATGATGATGATGATTGATCCGTATATTCGAAAAATTTGGCTTCTCAACAAAGTAAATAACGTAATGAGTGTTGTTGAACTGTCAAAATGAAACCCGTTACTACTAATAGCGTGTTACGTAATTACTCAGCTTGGTGGCAGATATCGACGCTTAACTCGTTCTCATGTCATGTCATGTGTGGTTGAAAATGTCAACTCCCAGCGTTAAAGTTTTTCAGGCTTATAAAAAAAAGTCTATTTTTTTTTAATAATTATAAACTAGCGCTTGATTGCAATCCCTCCTGATGGTAAGCAGTGATGCAATCGTTGATGGTAAAGCGCGCTGGTTTATTAAACCCATTAACTTAAAAAACTTAGTGAATAGGAAGAAAGACGGCAGTTGAGCGAGGTGGTGCAATGTTAAACCCAACGATGCTGCGCCAGAGGGAGATTGATGTGGAGACCCTCCATGACCAAACTCCCGACACAACAACACTTGGCGCATCGTACCCGACACACATCGCAACACAACTGCTCAGACCCGTCCTCCGTACGGCTTCACCAGACATCATGCCGGAACACGACGAATCTATTTTATAGAAAAAGTCTATTTAAACAGCAGTTTTTATTTATAAGCGTGAACTACGTTTGTCCTTCCTGGTCAAAATGTTTATATATTTACAATTTAATACTGTTTTATTGCTGTTTTTAGGAGTAATTTCTTAGTGTTCAAAGGGTAAACACAGGACCCTATCATAAAGACTCCACCTGTCCGACTGGCCGTCTGTCCTGTCAACAGGCTGTAGGTAGGTATCTCATGAATTTAGATAATAATTAGAAACAAATATTTGTATGACCTACGTGAAGGAGAAGAAAATTTGTATGATTGCATCACTGCTTACCATCAGGCAGGATTGCGTAAACTTAATCTTACGTTTGTGGAAACAGACAGTATAGTGAATTTATTAGTGATTTTCATCACTTAACTTAATCCTATATCATACAACCCCAAACAAAACTATTAATATGGGCGGTCCAAACGAGCCCAACTAGTCGCAATCATCTGACAAAAATGTGTTCGCCGATTATGGGGCTGAAGTGTGAAGTGACAGATTTAAGGTGTATAGTAGGCTCAATGACCTTGTGCATGTGGGCGGAGCTAAACGCCGTACTCCCGAATTCGTAAAATTCGCGCGGTGGCGCGCTAAACTAAAACGACAATCAAAGAATATCCAGAGATGCAGACAAGCCGCGTGTAGGTCGCGATTTGTGCCTACGATTTCAGACGGGGGTATGGATGCAAGACCGATAAATGTATATTTTGTATTGATAAATGGTAATATCGTACTGTAATATATTTTTAGTATTCTTGATCAATGTTTGAATAAAATCAAGGAGTGCTCGTTACACAGTTTAATGATCGATCGCAGACTGACAGACATTTGTAAAACAAGTACCCACATATTATAATATATCATAACATTAATATAAAAATTAATGGTAGATGGTAGTATCTATCAATTCAACATATTTCAATTTTTTTTTTTTCACTACTTTTCAGTATGAGTATCTATAGTAAGACATGCATGTCTTTGCAGTGTCCTTGAATTAATTACTAGTAATATTACTAGTGCAAATAACATAAACGAGTTCATCGCGTTAACGTAAAACAAACTCGCATTAGGCACTTTGTGATATTTATATTTAAAAAAAAACGTTGCCCCACACTAGGAATTACTCTTATCGTGGGTGCGTTTACAAACATATAAATTCACAGACACAAACAGCCAGACCCGGAACAACTACTTGTAGGACATGTTCTGAATATTTGTTCCGCGCGGGAATCGAACCCGCGACACGCAGCGCAGCAGTCAATAGCTTAACCACTGCGCTAACCGTGCTTTATATAGATGCCTTGAGATTACAAAGCGCGTAGTTTCGGCCGTTTTCCATGAAGACATAGTACCTTATTTATACTGTGTCAGTGACGTCGGATTGAATGTACTCCGTCGTAATGAGGTTTCAAATAAAACACTAGTTATTTTAAAATCTGTAAATTTTAATTCTTCGATCCGATAAATTACATGCGAGATTATAGGCAAATCTAAAGCTGCAGAAAGTTCTTGAGTTGAGAATGGCCACAGTCTATTTCTATTGTTCCTACAACTGCACAGCTGATATTGATTTCTGTAGGATATGCAAAATGTTTCCATACACATACGGCATTTAAAAATAAATAGGGAATGTAGTCCCACTTGTCGTTCTCCAACAATATCCACTGATTCTAAACCACAGTCTATAATTCTCCGTGCTTGGCAATTTTCTTTAGTTCTGAATAAAAGTGAGCAATATTAACTATGCGTCGCCCTTTGATGAAACAGCTTGAGATTTGTTGAGGTTTTGGTGATATTTTGAGCTAAAAAAAGATATAACATACATTTTAATTAACCCTGGCAACATTGTTAGAGATTTTTGTCAAGGAATTAATAGAAAAACTAGAGGGTGCGTACACTAGGCGACCAATACCCGTATTTAAAGCGTCCAATTAGTTCTATTGCAAAATTAAGTATGTAGTAATAATAAATATTTTAAGTGAAGAAAAAATTTCGAAGTACGACTTTTTTTACATGAATCGGATATTCTTTCAACTTTTGTGATCTTGTTGAAATATTATCGACTTTTTCAAGTATTTCCATAAATGAGTCTGATCAGGGCGCCAAATCTCGTAATTTAAAACGTTCAAAATCCAGTCGCAGTCTCATCTCGGCGCCAAACAAATGTCGAAAGTTGTCAAAATACAGGGTATTTAGAAGTATTTTTTGACAGATTGATACCGAGATCAGACTGTCAACGTTCTTAAAATTAATAGAAGTAACCCCTCTGAAATGGTCCACAACATTCTAGATCAAACCTGTTTGTGGAAAGATTACTGTATGTTGTAGGTACTCTATAGTATTAGCAGAACAAAAGATTAATTTTACAGGTATATGATATGATATATTTGTAAACTAAAAATATAGGTTGTAGGACATGCAGGCATAATTTTACCTGAATGATGCTGATGGAACTTGCGTCGTCTTTTGTGCACATAGAGATATAATATTATCATTTTCTTGACGACATTCTGTATGGATGTCTGACCTGGAATCATCTGCGTTAGTGTTCGACCTAAAAAGCAAATTAAACTTTTAAGTTCTGTCGATTGGGTGCCAGAGCGTACTTGCAGATTGGTGTAAATCACGGAACAGATAAAATAAGGTTGGAACGTGGCAAGCACGCCATAGTTACGATACATTTATGGGAAGCTCAACTTGACCGAAACATTAATTCACCGCGTTTAGTATTCTTCAAACTACTAAGACGGAGCTATGGTTTAAAATGCCGTATTGTGTAATTATAACATGGAAGGCAAAAAGTCAGACCTCAAGTATAGAGCGAAGAGGTATATAATATATTTCCATATGTAAGTCGAAAAATGTTATTACAATATTATTTGTGAAAAACAGAAAATAAATAAATAAATATATACGGACAAATTACACAGATTGAGCTAGCCCCAAAGTAAGTTCGAGACTTGTGTTATGGGATACTAACTCAACGATACTACATTTATAATAGATACATATATACAATATGTAAAGAAAACCCTGTCCGATCCGTGAAGGTATTGTTAGGTATCGGTAACTGATTCTACTAACGGATACAAAGCCGGGCTAAACTTAAAAAAAAATCCCCCTAAAAAATAAATATTATTTCACAAAAAGAGGTAACTTAATACATGTGCGGTAGGCAACCCCTCCGCGGGTGGCGATGGGCAGGCGATGATCACGTGGTCGCATCGTTCTTATAATAATACCGTCAAAATGGTGTTGTCACTTTTTAATAATTACCAAATTTCGGGGAAGTTGGAATTAATTCGCGGGAAAAAAAGATTATATTTCAAAATTCATTAATATTGTTACTATGATGATTATGTAAAATTTTATATTATATTTGGTCATGTGTTTAACTAACCTTTATTATCCTTATGGGTCGGACAGGGTTTTCTTTACATATTGTATAGATAAACATCCAAGACCCAGGCCAATCAGGAAAAGATCGTCCATCATGACCTGGCCGGGAATCGAACCCGGGGCCTCTACGTCGCAGGCAGGCGTGTTGACCGCTGCGCCACGGAGGACGTTAAAAAAATTTACTGATAACTGTGACATTCCAAGCCCACCAGCCCGCGGCCATCGGCTTCAGCTACTTTATACTATTACTTATAGAAATAAAATATTTACAGGAAGAATCATTTAAAATAATCGAAGTTAAGTAAGCGTTTTTATTACACATTTTTGCTAATATCTCGAAAACTAAAAGTCCTATCAACTCAAAACTTTCTGTAAAACTGTTTTTACACCAAAACCCTTAATTGAGCCCTAATTTGTGGTTTATATCACCGTAAACAAAAAATCTCATTTTCAAGTTACGTAAATTTCATTCTCTCATTTCCAGCAGTATCGCTTACGTCCATTACACGGAAGAGGCAGTCAGTAATAGGACAACAGAAAAATAATAGCTACCTAACCCCTATTTCAGGGTCAACAAATATCATAGACGTCATTTCGGTAGTCAATCCCTTCCTAAGAATATCATTCATACGTTTCATCTATCGTTTCTCTGGTCTTCCTCTTCTTCTTTAGCCTATAGAGGTCCTGGAGTAAGCCCTCTCCAAGGCTTTCCACGGTGACCCGTTTTGTGCTGCCCGCATCCATCGGCTTCCCGCGGCACCGCTTCACCAGGTCATTAGTCCAGCTTGTTGGGGGCCTCCCTACGCTGCGTCTTCCGGTACGTTACTGCCCCATCGGTCATCGGTTGTACAAGCAATGTGCCCCGCCCACTACCATTTATTTTAGCGACTCGAAAAGCTATGTCGGTGACTTTGATTCTTCCACGGATCTCCACATTTCCTCCTCCAAACCATATAGGATATCTTGGTTCTAACACTTGAATAAAACGAGTTATAGGCTTTTTATAACTATGTATATTAATTATCAGATAATTTAAAAATTACTAGGAAAGTTATGCGTCCGTCTATACAGAAGCGCAAACAACCAAGATCAATACTGATGTTGTGGGTAGTAGAGGATTATTTATTTAATAAATAAGTACCCACAATATATTTCTTATTATAAAATCGATTAAAGATTGATTTTTGTAAATAGACAAATCAAATATATCAACAAACCACTCAATATTTGCCTCATTATTACATACCATTACAACCGACTTCCAGATAACTCTTCAGTCACATAGGTAAGCCACTTTCAGACTTTCTCTTATGGACACGTTTCTTATTCTATCCATTCAACTCCACACATCTCTCTTAGCGTTTTTATCTCAGCTGCATGTATTTGCCTTTCATTGGTCCCTTTTGTGGCCCAACATTACGCTCCATTGTATCTCTCCAAATGATCATAATATCATCTTCATAAATCAACAATGTAGCGAGATCCTCAAAATATCTATTCAAAATGATCATAATCCACACCAATGTGAACAATATGTACCAATTCCAATATTAATTCTGACAGAGCGTTTTCATACGCTACATGTCGTAACATGTTTTAAAATTATATCTTATTGTGAGTTTTCATTATCATATTTTAGCCAACCCTTTATTTTCGTTTAGGATGTGAAATCATCAAATTAGGTACGTGTTCAGCTCTGGGTGTCAGACTTTTGCTGACAACCCACTCATATTTCTTTACTTGCTTGTGCGTCAGGGCTACAGTTTCTTTTTTAACCAACCGATGCCGTCATGATGTGCTGACATCTCTTTGAGGAAACACAACGCGTCATTGACTAAGGCCTGGTACTCACCAGGCAGCGGGCTGCCCACTGCTCACCACCCGTAAGCTCGCGCCTGCGGTGGCCGAGAGTTCGATTTTGTCTCCAGATTAGGGCGTCTCCTGCGGTGGCTAGTTGCGTGGGCGCTGGAATTCCCGCTCCCTCACGCGCTCCGCCTCCTCCTTTTCCAGCATCAATGCTTCGCAAAAGGAGCTGACGGCTCGCCATGCACTCTCACTCCGGACTATAGCCTGGACCAGGGTCGAACGCGAGAGATCGCCGCCGATCGATTTTAGTCAACCCTAACCTATTAAACCCACTTTAATACCAACGAATAAAAATATTTATTTTAACTCCTCGATATATCGAACGACAACACATAACTGAAGACAGGACGACCTACTCTCAAGGATCTTTCCACTCACACTAAAATTTTCATATCCTATCATAAAATCTTTGAGACAGTCTTTCCCTCGTCTCCAAGATAATTCTCTAGAATAAAAGCCGGCAGAATCGTAAAGAACCTTTTAAAGAACGTAGTTATATGTCCCTAGGTACGTTTCAAATTGTTACATTTTAATTTTACTTCAATGATCGCACATCAACTTTCTCTTTGCCGTGAAATTAGTCGCCACAGGGGACCTTTGTAGTTTAGAACAACTTTCTAAGAGAGCTCTTGACCCAAATATTGACATGCAGGGTAATTTCGTAACACATTTCTAGAAGCAAAGAATTTTATATTGATAGTTAAACAAAATACATTGCGTTTTTACAGTATTTTCGTTATACAGGTTTTATAAATATGTGAAGCAATGGATTAGTAAAATCCTTCAAAATTATTCAGATTGATATTAGTGTGTTATGAACAAGATAAACTTAATTATCAAGAAAACAAGATACCCGACTGCAAAAATAAAATACGAACTTAAAGTAAAAAGATAACTGACGAGCGAATTTTATTAAATTTATTACAAAAATCCAAAATATGCAATAAAGTGTAGCGGTACCTACAAACGCCACATGGAACAACGCATCATGCTGACGTCACACGAATTCTACATCTTGCAATCAGAGTTTACCGTGCAACTAGCATATATACAACTTCCCTATTTCAACCGTTGGGCAAGTGCCCGCCAGACATAACACCCGTCTGGTCGGAGGATCCTCCCTTTTCTACGGAGGATGACTGAACTTTACTCCCTGTTCCTCATGCCTCCACAAAAGTATTAAAAAGAACACTAGCGCAATAACATAATAATAGTAAAATAATTTGAACCGTAAACTTTTTCTTAACTTCATTGCATTGTAACAATTGGCTTATGTAGACACAGTTACCGATTCACCCACAAATATAAATTAACTTCGTGCAAGTCGCATGCTAAATGAAAGATAATATCTTAAAGTTATATAAATTATTCGCCTATATTGTGCGATTAAATTCGTGCGAATCCATTAATAAGCCACTATTTCGAACCAATGTGTCTCGATTGGTAAGAATATTCGAAAATGATTCTGTGAATGAGCACAAATTTAAAAGTTTACCAGCATACGCGATTAGGATTGATTAATTTACCCGCAGGACCAAGCATATAAATGTTATCAGATCCCATAAAATACCCTTTAACTGGGCACGGTTCCAACTTTTAGATTTAAATGAATGCATTTTCTTCTATATATAAGTATTTGGTACACAAGGTTCCTTTTCTTTATATGAAAACTGAATTTATGTAGTTTGTTCAGAAATATCAACTCGATTCAGTTGCTACAACATCCAACCATTTACACCATGTTATATTTTTTTCCAAATACCTACATAGAAATTGTTGCAGTGCGGTTACCCAGTGCACAACACAGTTCACAGCAGTTCAGTGTGGCAATTGGCAAATGACGCGTACGCACAACGGGACAGGCACCTCCCCCGAGGCCCTCAGGGGTGCAATACATTCTAGGTAAAATAAAATTATTTTAAGTAAATTATACTACATTTTATTTTATTGCTTACGGCTGAAATACCTACCTATGCTATAAAAATATATGAACTAATATCTACCTATGCTTGTCCTGCAAGCGTGATGGAAAATGTAACAGAAATATTATTATCAATAAAAACAAGACGCAGGCGCTTGTGGCGAGCGGTGCGTAGACCATATTTTTTCATTGGGACATCCTAGATAAGATAATAAGCTCATAACTTCGTGATTTTTTATGATATCTTTTTGAAATTTTGTACATAGATTCTTTACTTAAAAATACTGGACACGTGTTTCGCGTTTCAAATTTACAAAAAAATACATTTTATATAGGTACTATCTATCTATATAGGTATACTAGTTATACATATAAGAACCAGAAAGGCAATCCTCAAAATTTTACGAAAGTTCAGTCTGATCTTGGCCTCAATGTATAGAAAAATCCACGAATTCCCTGCATTTTGACAAGTATTTGTCAACGAGATGAGATTGTGACTTAATTTTCAGCGTTTTGAATTCATTATCAGTAGACCATCTTACCATCAGGCGGGATTGCGGTCAAGCGCTAGTTTATAATTATTAAAAAAAACTGCCATTTCGTAAAGTAGATACATTTAGAACTTGTATTTTTTTTTTTTGCCTATTCACTAAAAAAACTGAGTGAATAGGAAGGAAGACGGTAGTTGAGCGAGGTGATGCAATGTTAAACCCAACAACACGAACAACGATGCTGCGCCAAAGGGAGATTGATCTGGAGACCCTCCACGACCTAACTCCCGACACAACAAACAATATTTGGCGCATCGTACCCGGCACACATCGCAACACATTGCTCAGACCCGTCTTCGGTACGGCTTTACCAGACATCATGCCGGAATACGACGAATCGATTGGCGGCTCCTACAATTAAAAAAATTCAGCTATGTACATACCTTATCATCAAATTAAAAACTTCATTCAGGATTGACAATCACTGCAGAACTTCACGAATTACCCTCAGGATTGAAAATTGCCCGCTAATAGAAATGTCAGTCGAGTATGGGGGACTAGGGAATCCCTCGTCAGGAGAACTGTCACTCTCGAAACTTCAGGATTACAAATGTAGATTATATTTTATTTAGGAAGTTATTGTGTGTGAGTTATTCGGAATTTGGATGTTATTTCCGTGCTGTCCGTGATTTTGTCAGTAATGAATCTATTCTCCCGTGTACAGTCCCTTTTCCGGGTCGGTATTTAAATTAATAGTGAAGGGGTTACGATATTATGATTTAATATTTCAGTTCGGGATTTGATTTGAACTTATATGTTATTCTTATTGTGTCATCTCTGTGTTGTAGTTGTTCTTCTGAGTGTTATTTTGTTATTATTTCTTACTAGCTTTCCGCCCGCGGCTTCGCTCGCGTGGAGATCGGTTATATCGCGCTTTTAGATTTCCCTCGTGAATATAATTTTTTTCTGGGATAAAAAAGTACCCTATTATTTAATCCGGACTTCTAACTTTA
Organism: Sesamia inferens; assembly: GCA_037179545.1. Taxonomy (NCBI): domain Eukaryota; kingdom Metazoa; phylum Arthropoda; class Insecta; order Lepidoptera; family Noctuidae; genus Sesamia; species Sesamia inferens. Next base: position 25,890,148 of record CM073933.1, on the reverse strand, counting down.
CGTCTGTAAAATTTCAAAGCAATCGGCTTAGTTGTTACGGCGTGAAAGCGGAACAAACAAACAAACAAACTCACTTTCCGATTTATAATATTAGGATATTTGGTGTACACATACAAATATTCCAGTAATCTCCCTTGGGAACTTGATGTTTTTTTTAGGACCAAAAGTAGCCTATGTTACTCTCTATCTTTTCAACTAACTGTATGCCAAAAATCAGGTCGATTGATTGCTTAGCTACGGCGTGAAGGAAGGACAAACAAACAAACAAACACACTTTCACATTTATAATATTAGTATGGATTGTTATGTGTTGTTTTCCGCTTTCTACGTAAGCATATAACTGAAAAGCTGAAAAAGCCAATCTTATAGCATTCAATGCCGCCAAAATACAGGCGTGTCTTTTCGCCGCCAATAGGAGCCCGTTCACTTTGGCTCCTACTTTTCAGAATGTATGCTTGGAGTGCACCGACCGCCTTCAGCTTTTGGGATTTGAGATTTTCTCGAACTTAAACTTTGGGCGGTTCATTGAGTCCATGGCCGAGGTGGCTGCCAGAAAACTTGGCATCATCGCAAAGGTGCGGCGGTACTTCACACCAAGGCAGGTTCTAATGTTGTACAAAGAACAGGTCCGCTCGGGTATGGAGTACTGCAGCCACATTTGGGCTGGTGCTGCGAAGTGTCACCTGGCTGCTTTGGATTCAGTGAAGAGGCGTGCGAAGAGGCTGATCGGCGACCCAGATTTAACTTGAAATGGTCTCCAAAGCCTGGAGCACAGGCGTTGGATGCATTCTGGTGAGTGTGCAAGGGAATTGGATGTCGTACGGCGACGTTACCTTACGTTATTAACACCACTACGATCCGGACGAAGCGTTTTGCCTTCTCCTTTATACCGTGTACATCGAGGGATTGGGACAATTTGCCAGCGGCTGTGTTTCCGTCACACTAGAATTTGTGTGTCTTCAAGGCTTTCTTAATCAACTAGCGCGCTTTACCATCAACGATCGCATCACTGCTTACCATCAGGCGGCATTGCGGTCAAGCGCTAGTTTATAATTAATAAAAAAAAAAATATGACATATGTGGTTGCTGGCGGACGATAGCTAGATAGACAGATAACCTCAAAAAATGGGTTTAGGACAGGTGACCTATGTTCAGATGTGAATAGTGGTAGACGAGTTGCGATAGAATAGAATAGAATACTCTTTATTATGTACACCATATAGATTACAGAACATAAATATAAAGATTTTACAAAGGGTGACACAATGGGCGGCTTATACAGATCTATTATAAATCTTATTACATCCTACATAGGTACCGTGTTTCAAGCAAATAAATGACTTTAATTTTCAGCACATACATAGTATAAAACTAAATCGCTTTCTCTGCCCCTATTTCCATGCGTATGATTAAATCTTTAAAATTTCGCAATGGACTTTGAGACGGTTTTTTTTTAATTGATAGAGTGATTAAAAAGGGAGGTTTATATGTAAAATAATATCCATTTAATGGTGGAGAAATACAATTATTTTTGAGGTTTCTAATGTGATGTCGTAAATAATTATATTTGTTCCGCGTTTGTAGTGAAACGCAGGCTGAGCCCTACGAGATTTATCAAAATAATGTACTAAATATTGGACACATTGAAAAGGTCTACAGAAAAGTCCGTGATGATGATGAAAACCCTTCTTTATTTGTTTACTTTGTATGACAAGCACAAGATCATGTCCTGTTATTTATATTTTCATTTAAGGTGTTTTCTCTGTTAGAAGTCCAAATAAAGAAATAAATGACAAATACTGGCTGTTTTACTTTATACTTAAGCCTTAATACGGGTTTCGAAGCGATTTTAACCAACACAGCATTAATCCTTATCTAATTTAATACATTAAATACATTGTTGATTTAATAGAGATCTATATCGCCCTTTGTAGCATATGATTTAAATGAATAGTTTCGAAGCTAGATTAAAAAATGGTGTGGCGTGGCGCGGCGTTTGCGGCGGTACCGACCGGCCGGGGCAGCGCGGCGGAAGCGGCGAGCCGCTCTGTGTTTTTAGAATCAGCATTGCACCCGTGCGAAGCCGGGGTGAGTCGCTAGTATAAAATAAAATAATAATGAATAAATCGGATGATGACCAATGTGAGTAATGTTTCAGTATTGCTGAAACGAGTGCCTGAAACAAGTAAATATGTTCAGTCATGGTGTACTGGAGGGCAAACGCGCTAAAATAATTCAGCCAAAATAGAATTGGATCGCAACCAAACCATAACTTTTGTTATGTTTCGTATCACGCTAACGGTTTAACCATAACTGGATCGCCATCGGATGTAACCGTTGTCAAATGACAAAGTTGAAACAAAGCTAACTTTTTCTATGTCATGTCAAACTTACGTCTAAACGATTAGATTTAATTATAATTGATTTAGTTTTAATTATTATATCTGATGAAATGTATCACTCATGCCTACATTGATTTTACTTCAACCGAAGTTGAAACTTTAGCGCGATACGAAACTAAACCATAACTTTAACTGGATTAGATACGAACAAGAGTTGAACTTCTACTATTTTATTTAGCGTGATTACCCCCCAGTTACTTGTTTCAAGCACTTACATCATAAGAGGGAATAAAATATACTCCCTGCAATCTAGCTTTAGACCACCTTTAATTTGTTTTTGTTAATACATTTTAGAATTGTTTCCGAACGACAATTTTCCCGGTGTATCCGGGATTTGACCTGCGCAAGGACGGATCAAATGCAGTGGAATCTTCTCGAGTTGGATTTTCGGAATTATTCTGAATCCCACAGTGTTGCCACTATTAAAAGGTACTTTAAAAACTGGTTGACTTCCAATTTTATAGGGATATAACGATGAACCTTCAACTACAGGCCTATTATATATATTTATATGCTTAAATGGAGACTCTTTGACATGTAATGTAAGCCAAGTTTATCTATACTATATAATAATATATAATAATAATAATAATTTATTTCAGGTAAGATACCTATAATTTCACATAAATACCTAAATACAAATACACAGCAGACATGAAACACAAACAAAAGAAAAAATAAATACTAAAAACTTTACACAATAAATTATAGTTGACATCGCATTAAATACATAAATCACAAAAATAAATCTATGGTAGAAAATGTCAAATAACAATAATAATGTCGGTGGTAGGCCATAACATCGGCCGCCGGCAGAAGTTACCACCCACCAGACAACGCCTTGCCGTCAAGCGATTTGTTGTATTCCGGCATGATGTCTGGTGAAGCCGTACGGAGGACGGGTCTGAGCAATTGTGTTGCGATGTGTGCCGGGTACGATGCGCCTAATGTTGTTGTGTTGGGAGTTTGGTCGTGGAGGGTCTTCAGATCAATCTCCCTTTGGCGCAGCATCGTTGGTCGTGTTGTTGGGTTTAACATTGCATCACCTCGCTCAGCTTCCGTCTCCTTCCTATTCGCTCAGTTTTTCTGAGTGAATAGGCTCTTAATAAACTAGCGCGGTCAAGCACTAGTTTATAATTTAAAGAAATAAACAGTATTTTACAAACAACTACAGCCTACTTGACCTCCACAATCCAGTTACTGAGTTATAAGATACCTATTGTTAAGATTTGTTGGCTGTCGGTTGTCGAACTTTCCAGCTTCTAACAACCCATAACAACTATATTTGAGCCAAATTCGACAAAGAATAAATGTAAATAAACCGTTGCTAGGCAACGAGTAGTTTACGCCTAAAAGACAGATGTTAACAACCTTTTCTACATAGATGATTTTCATAAAAGTAATAATCCTACTTCTTACTAATCTAAACAGTTTCTTTATGTTTAGATATTTATGATTTGCGTAGAACGCTTAACCTATTTGAATGAAATATGACACACATGTAATCTAATTTCCTAATAGGTTAACTTTTTTGATACATATATATTATAATTAATCCAACCTTGAAAGTATTACAATGCATGTGTTATGAAGTTGATTTGAAAGTAATTAAAATACGCAAAATTGTATTGAATTGTATTGATCCACAAAATGTGTTTAATACCTGGATTCCATCCATATTTCTTTTTTTGTAGGGCTATCACGTAAAATTAATGTCGACTTTTTAATGGTTTTTCGAAATACCAAGTTATTATGCATTTTATTTTAGTGATTCTATTGAAATATGCTGCAATAGGAATTGTTGATAAATAGTTAGCGTGTAAAAGTCGATAATCATGTAAATAACAGGAGATTTGTAAAACGAGAGTTGTGATAACCCTAAATTGGTTTGCTTACCTCTATTCTTTATGGAGCTGCCTAGATGGTGTAGCACAGAAATCCCAATCGATGCATAATAATTTGTTTTCTAATTAATTTCTCTGATTTTTTACGAAGATTATTAAAAAAAACACACGGTATTTTACTAGTTGAATTATTCTCTTAATACGAACCAACACTCTTCAAAAAATGCCAATCAAAACTTTAAATCTAGAATGCACTCCTGCAGCAGTTACGACACCAGAGACAATTTAAGTTCTATTTACATTAAATTCAAAACTGCACTAAAGTCCTTACTCCATAAACTCAGTTTTAAATGCGTTGGGACCCGTCCATAATAGAATATAAGGACAAAGTGGCATAAAACAGTACTTTACGTCCAGACTGTGACAGTTACGTTAAAATATATTTAGTTAAACTTTTGAAAATGTTACTCTGACAAATAAACTAGGGGTTGGCAAGCGAAGGCTAAAGTTTGGTTAATTGAACTCATTTTGTTTGGCTTTATCTGGAAATATAGATAAGTGGATTGCTGTACAATGTTCAAAACTTCAAACAGACAAGACGCAAGGTATAGATTACTTTCTGTTGTGTGGGCATTATATGTAAATTTCTTTGGTAAATCACGCGCCTCCAGCGCCCACCGCAATTTTCAAATGAAGTCAGTGTAGTCCTTCCTTTTTTTTTATAAATTATAAACCAGCGCTTGACCGCAATCCCGCTTGATGGTGAACAGTGATGCGATCGTTGGTGGTAAAGCGCGCTAGTTTATTAAGAGCCTATTCACCCTAGCCTTGAAGACACTCAAATTGTAGTGTGACGGAAACACCGTCACTGGCAAAATGTTCCAGTCTCTCGATGTACGCGGTATAAAAGAGGAAGCAAAACGCTTCATCCGGATGGCAGTGGTGTCAACAACGTAAGGGTGGAAACTCTCCGTACGACGGGTTGTCCTTCCAAAGTTATTCTACGTCTGACAGCAGCAACCTAAATGTAACCTTATTATTACTCGTATTACAATTAAGACCACTGTGATTTTGAGTGTAAAGTAAAATGAGAAGTAGTGTAACCGTAGAGATATGGCATATTTTTTATTTTTATTTTATTTATCCATTTATTTTAGGCATCAAGGCCCATACAAACATATACAATATCTAAAGAAAACCTCGTTCGACCCATAAGGATAATAAAGGTTAGGTAAACACATGACCAAATAAAATATGAAATTTTACATAATCATCATATGAATACTAATACTAATGAATTTTGAAATAATCTTTTTTTCCGCGAATTAATTGCAACTTCCCCAAAAAACGGTAAATTTTTAAAAAGGGACAACACCATTTTCGAAGGTATTATTGCGATACCACCGCGTGCCGCGTGCGCTGTCCCCCTTCACCGCACATGTATTAAGTTACCGCCTTTTGCGTAATACTATTTAATTTTTAGGGGATTTTTTTAAGTTTAGCCGGGCTTTGTAGGCATTAGTAAAATCAGTTATCGATACCTAACGGATCGGACAGATGGCCATAAAGTACCCTTTAGATAGTAGCGTCATTTTCATCAGCCTAAAAGATATGGTCTGCATTAAAATGTACGGCATCATTTTTTCCTAATTTATTTATGTTAATACTATTTAAAACATGGGATACAATGTAGAAAACTGCTATATTTCATTCATGTATGATATTTAAATTTCTTCAATAATTTGAAAAATTACAGTTTTTGTGTTTCTCTATAATTTTTTTCAGAACAGTTTCTTTTGAACGGCAATACTATATAACAATTGTATTTTACAATATCATGTTAAAAATAAAGTTCCCGTACAGGATCAAATGATTTTACACCTTTATAAATCAAGAATACGATAAAATTAAGATAATTATTGATATACATTCAAATGAACCATCATTTTTTGACGGCATTATTTTTAATAGTACTTTTAAGTGTCAGATAATGTTTTGGAACCAAAGCCGTACTTTTTCAAATCACCCCTTGTACCACGGAAAAGAGGGGGTTGCAACCCTCGGTTTTTTCCCCTTGTCGCATGATTTTTGTACGGCGTTGCGGAATAATGTATTAGAAGCAGTACTGAAATAGCATGAAACTGATGCCGTACAAAATTAAATGATCAAATTCACCCTGGAAATTGTCGGAAAATCAAAAAAAAAATCCGACTTTTTGGCGCACCATTTTTTTACGGCACTACGCGTTGTCTTATTATTTTTCATGGATCTATCGATAGTAAGAATGCCGTACAAAAATATATGACCAAAATATACCCACTCTACCTGTACTTTTGAATTCTCACCTGCACTCAGTTGGACAGCTTACAAGTGACGGCATAATGCTGAATCTTATTATTTTATGCTCTTATATCGTTCTACATAGGTCATCTGGTGGTTCAAATGACCCATCATTTTTTTAACACGGGCCTGTAGTCTATATGTACACCATATAGATTACAGAACACAAATATAAAGATATTACAAAGGGTGACACAATGGGCGGCTTATACAGATCTATTATAAATCTTATTACATCCTACATAGGTACCGTGTTTCAAGCAAATAAATGACTTTAATTTTCAGCACATACATAGTATAAAACAAATCGCTTTCTCTGCCCCTATTTCCATGCGAATGATTAAATCTTTAAAACTTCGCAATGGACTTTGAGACGGTTTTTTTTAATTGATAGAGTGATTAAAAAGGGAGGTTTATATGTAAAATAATATCCATTTAATGGTGGAAAAATACAATTATTTTTGAGGTTTCTAATGTGATGTCGTAAATAATTATATTTTCTCCGCGTTTACAGTGAAACGCAGCCTGAGCCCTACGAGATTTATCAAAATAATGTACTAAATATTGAACACATTGAAAAGGTCTACAGAAAAGTCCGTGATGATGATGAAAAACATTTTTTTTTTGTTTACTTTGTATGACAAGCACAAGGTCATATCCTGTTATTTATATTTTCTAGCATTTAAGGTGTTTTCTCTGTTAGAAGTCCAAATAAATAAATAAATGACAAATACTGGGTATTTTACTTTATACTTAAGGCTTTCGAAGCGATTTTAACCAACACAGCATTAATCCTTATCCAATTTAATACATTAAATACATTGTTGATTTAATAGAAATCTATATCGCCCTTTGTAGCATATGATTTAAATGAATAGTTTCGAAGCTAGATTACAAAATTGTGTGGCGTGGCGCGGCGTTTGCGGCGGAACCGACCGGCCGGGGCGGCGCGGCGGAAGCGGCGAGCCGCCCTTTTTTTTCAGAATCAGCATTGCACCCGTGCGAAGCCGGGGTGGGTCGCTAGTATAAAATAAAATAATAATGAATAAATCGGATGATGACCAATGTGAGTAATGTTTCAGTATTGCTGAAACGAGTGCCTGAAACAAGTAAAGATGTTCAGTCATGGTGTACTGGAGGGCAAACGCGCTAAAATAATTCAGCCAAAATAAAATTGGATCGCAACCAAACCATAACTTTTATTATGTTTCGTATCGCGCTAACGGTTTAACCATAACTGGATCGCCATCGGATGTAACCGTTTTCAAATGACAAAGTTGAAACAAAGCTAACTTTTTCTATGTCATGTCAAACTTACGTCTAAACGATTAGATTTAATTATAATTGATTTAGTTTTAATTATTATATCTGATGAAATGTATCACTCATGCCTACATTGATTTTACTTCAACCGAAGTTGAAACTTTAGCGCGATACGAAACTAAACCATAACTTTAACTGGATTAGATACGAACAAGAGTTGAACTTCTACTATTTTATTTAGCGTGATTACCCCCCACTTACTTGTTTCAAGCACTTACATCATAAGAGGGAATAAAATATACTCCCTGCAATCTAGCTTTAGACCACCTTTAATTTGTTTTTGTTAATACATTTTAGAATTGTTTCCGAACGACAATTTTCCCGGTGTATCCGGGATTTGACCTGCGCAAGGACGGATCAAATGCAGTGGAATCTTCTCGAGTTCGATTTTCGGAATTATTCTGAATCCCACAGTGTGGCCACTATTAAAAGCTACTTTAAAAACTGGTTGACTTCCAATTTTATAGGGATATAACGATGAACCTTCAACTACAGGCCTATTATATATATTTATATGCTTAAATGGAGACTCTTTGACATGTAATGTAAGCCAAGTTTATCTATACTCTATAATAATATATAATAATAATAATAATTTATTTCAGGTAAGATACCTATAATTTCACATAAATACCTAAATACAAATACACAGCAGACATGAAACACAAACAAAAGAAAAAATAAATACTAAAAACTTTACACAATAAATTATAGTTGACATCGCATTAAATACATAAATCACAAAAATAAATCTATGGTAGAAAATGTCAAATAACAATAATAATGTCGGTGGTAGGCCATAACATCGGCCGCCGGCAGAAGTTACCACCCACCAGACAACGCCTTGCCGTCAAGCGATTTGTCGTATTCCGGCATGATGTCTGGTGAAGCCGTACGGAGGACGGGTCTGAGCAGTTGTGTTGCGATGTGTGCCGGGTACGATGCGCCTAATGTTGTTGTGTTGGGAGTTTGGTCGTGGAGGGTCTTCAGATCAATCTCCCTTTGGCAAGGCATCGTTGGTCGTGTTGTTGGGTTTAACATTGCATCACCTCGCTCAGCTTCCGTCTCCTTCCTATTCGCTCAGTTTTTCTGAGTGAATAGGCTCTTAATAAACTAGCGCGGTCAAGCACTAGTTTATAATTTAAAGAAATAAACAGTATTTTACAAACAACTACAGCCTACTTGACCTCCACAATCTAGTTACTGAGTTATAAGATACCTATTGTTAAGATTTGTTGGCTATCGGTTGTCGAACTTTCCAGCTTCTAACAACCCATAACAACTATATTTGAGCCAAATTCGACAAAGAATTGCTGAAGAAAGCGCGCTAGTTTATTAAGAGCCTATTCACCCTAGCCTTGAAGACACTCAAATTGTAGTGTGACGGAAACACCGTCACTGGCAAAATGTTCCAGTCTCTCGATGTACGCGGTATAAAAGAGGAAGCAAAACGCTTCATCCGGATGGCAGTGGTGTCAACAACGTAAGGGTGGAAACTCTCCGTACGACGGGTTGTCCTTCCAAAGTTATTCTACGTCTGACAGCAGCAACCTAAATGTAACCTTATTATTACTCGTATTACAATTAAGACCACTGTGATTTTGAGTGTAAAGTAAAATGAGAAGTAGTGTAACCGTAGAGATATGGCATATTTTTTATTTTTATTTTATTTATCCATTTATTTTAGGCATCAAACATATACAATATCTAAAGAAAACCTCGTTCGACCCATAAGGATAATAAAGGTTAGGTAAACACATGACCAAATAAAATATGAAATTTTACATAATCATCATATGAATACTAATACTAATGAATTTTGAAATAATCTTTTTTTCCGCGAATTAATTGCAACTTCCCCAAAAAACGGTAAATTTTTAAAAAGGGACAACACCATTTTCGAAGGTATTATTGCGATACCACCGCGTGCCGCGTGCGCTGTCCCCCTTCACCGCACATGTATTAAGTTACCGCCTTTTGCGTAATACTATTTAATTTTTAGGGGATTTTTTTAAGTTTAGCCGGGCTTTGTAGGCATTAGTAGAATCAGTTATCGATACCTAACGGATCGGACAGGGTTTTCTTTATATATTGTATAATACTATATTAACATAAAATAGTACCTACCCTATATCCTCCCGTGGATGTCCTTAGGGGCGACTAAAATAGCTTTAGCACCGGAAGACAATATAGTGCACAAGTATGTACACTGAAACACAGGTGCCGTTTTTCATATGGGAAATCATCAAAAAACCGCTCTGGGCGAAGCGAGCGTGTCAGACTTTTACTGACAAAAACCCACCCGTGTTCTTTCGCTTGCCTGTGCGCCAGGGGTCGAACAACCCGCGTCACACAAGCCACGCCTTCTCACTCTCATAGGCCGATGGGGCTGCAATCCGACACGCTACGAGAGAAACGTGTGAAATTCAAAAGAGTACAAGATACTGCTTTCTTAAAACTACTAAATTCATAACCACTTGAACGTCCCGATGTGACAGCTAGGAATGCGTGGTATCAAGCCGCGCCGAGCGCTCGTAAAATCCTCGTTATTTTCTCCTTTTTTTTTAGCAGCAGTCTATTTAATTAAATAAATATGAACTATTTTTCCTGCAGAGATTATTTTGTCATATTTTAAGATATTATATCCAAAACTTGACGAAAATCCGGCAAACAATTAGCAAGGAGCATTAATTTCATCGTCCACTTTAACACTCGTAAAGACAATATATCAGACATTGGATACAAAGTATTTAAACATATTCAGAAAGAAAAAATCTCGACAATTATTTTAATATGTAGTCCGATAGTAAAAAATAATTTATTACTCTCATTTTCGAAGGTATTATTGCGATACCACCGCGTGCCGCGTGCGCTGTCCCCCTTCACCGCACATGTATTAAGTTACCGCCTTTTGCGTAATACTATTTAATTTTTAGGGGATTTTTTTAAGTTTAGCCGGGCTTTGTAGGCATTAGTAGAATCAGTTATCGATACCTAACGGATCGGACAGGGTTTTCTTTATATATTGTATAATACTATATTAACATAAAATAGTACCTACCCTATATCCTCCCGTGGATGTCCTTAGGGGCGACTAAAATAGCTTTAGCACCGGAAGACAATATAGTGCACAAGTATGTACACTGAAACACAGGTGCCGTTTTTCATATGGGAAATCATCAAAAAACCGCTCTGGGCGAAGCGAGCGTGTCAGACTTTTACTGACAAAAACCCACCCGTGTTCTTTCGCTTGCCTGTGCGCCAGGGGTCGAACAACCCGCGTCACACAAGCCACGCCTTCTCACTCTCATAGGCCGATGGGGCTGCAATCCGACACGCTACGAGAGAAACGTGTGAAATTCAAAAGAGTACAAGATACTGCTTTCTTAAAACTACTAAATTCATAACCACTTGAACGTCCCGATGTGACAGCTAGGAATGCGTGGTATCAAGCCGCGCCGAGCGCTCGTAAAATCCTCGTTATTTTCTCCTTTTTTTTTAGCAGCAGTCTATTTAATTAAATAAATATGAACTATTTTTCCTGCAGAGATTATTTTGTCATATTTTAAGATATTATATCCAAAACTTGACGAAAATCCGGCAAACAATTAGCAAGGAGCATTAATTTCATCGTCCACTTTAACACTCGTAAAGACAATATATCAGACATTGGATACAAAGTATTTAAACATATTCAGAAAGAAAAAATCTCGACAATTATTTTAATATGTAGTCCGATAGTAAAAAATAATTTATTACTCTCATTTTAATCGCAGAACTCACTGCCACTATACAAAACTGCACTCACCGTATATAAACAACTTTTTTTCCGATGTTATGTGTCAGGTGGGGCACTGTTTGATACATTAGAGAATCATTGTTTAATACAGGACCATCTAGTGAGAAGCTCTTCGATACATATCATAAATAAAAACTTGTTTAAAGTGTACATGTCGGTGAGGCCACCATGGTTGCCTTTTTTTTTGTTGGGATGGGAAATCATCAAATGACTTCTCCCGCTCTGGGCTTAGCGGAAGGGTGTGTCAGATTTTTACTGACTAAAACCCACCCGTGTTTCTTCACTTGCCTGTGCGACGGCCAGGGCCACGGTTTCTTGTTTAACCAACCCGCAACCCTGACCCAGGAGGCATCGGTCTTCGTGGACCCCGTCACGATGTGCTGACATCTATTTGAGGCGCGCGTGAAACACAACACGTCATCGACTAGGCTCGCATCGCATAGGCGAGGCTGTGCGGTAGCCCCGGATCAGCCGAACGGCCATGACCCTCTGGGACGCGGTCAGGCATCGGGCTGGTCGCTTCCTTAGCGACCGCGTCCACACCGGTGCCCCATAAAGGGCCATGGACCGCACGGCCCCCGCGTAGAGCCTCCGGCAGGAGGCGTTTGGTCCCCCTAGATTGAGGAGGAGCCGCCTCAGGGCAGCTCCGGCCCGTTCCAGTCTAGGTGCCAAACGTCGAAAGTGCTTCTCGAAGTTCCACCGGCTATCGAGGACGAGTCCCAGGTACTTCATCGTTGACCCGACACCGATGTGAACCCTTCCTACTGTTATGTGGGAACCCGACGGTGGCACATTCCGAAGTCCATGACCACCATGGTTGCCTGAACACTTAACGCCAAAAATTTTTAGGCATCTTTGTTGACCGTAGGTCAGGTTGGTTGCAGGTCTTTAGATTTTTTTCACAAAATCCAATCGACTACAATTCAAACGTACAAATTGATTTAAAAAAATAAAATAATCATCATCATCATCTCAGTGTTAATCCCAGTTCGCATCCGAAGCTTTTTCAGCTTTGGAATCTGGGGTCCGCTTTTCCAGTCTAACTGCTGACTTGGCTAAACTTCGATATTCTCCATGAAGCGACTACCGTCTAACATCAACGGCGAGTATATCACTAATCTCCGTTTTGCAGATGATATCGTGGTCATGGCGGAGACCCTGGCCAGTTGGAGGGCACGACGATTTCTTTATCGAAAAATATATCGGCAATAGGTATTGAGCATACAATTTCTTCCAAGCATTTTAGAACAGTATCCAATTCCGAATCTCTAGCCTGATAATAACATCATTTGTGCTCAACTAGACCTTAATAACAAACCTTTTTGTTTATTATAGTTAAGATTTCCCTTGAGAGCTGGATACATTAGTCTGGTGTAGGTACCACGGGACTCATTATATACACAGATTATTTGTGCCTTTAAGCTAAACAGAAAAAAATAATCTTTTTGTTTTTATTTGTTTTATTTAGGTTAGTGTGTTAAAGTTAGATTATGGGTTTCTGTTGTAGGTTTGGTAGAAAAAGTGTTCAGTTTTTAGATTCTACACCCAAAGGGTATGACGGGCAGGGGCGTGCACAGAGATTTTTTTGAGGGTATGCATAGATCATCATCATCATCACTATCAATCTTTTTACCGTCCCACTGCTGGGCACAGATCTCCTCTCATACAGAGAAGGATTGAGCGTAATCACCACGCTTGCTCAATGGGGGTTGGCGATTTCAGACTTAAAGTCCAGGTTTCCTCAAGATGTTTTCCTTCACCTTCAGTCATTGGTGTCCCAGATATACTTAAAAAGTACATATAACTTTAGAAAAGTGTATGCATACATACACAACCAAATCTCTGTGTTTATACAACGTTATTTTTTCTTTATACGAAACCTAATCGTTTCTAATCTTTTTACACTATGTATGTTATATTTTTTCACAAATACATTTAGCCATTGTTGCATCGTGGCAACAGCTGACGGAATTCAACGCCCCGCGTGCCCATAGTCTGAGCGTGGACCATATTTTTCGTTTATTAAGCGATTCGTCGAGACCACGTCATCTATTCTACCTTTTCCAAAAATTTGGTACTTTAAATAAGAATCTAAATGTTTTTCGAAGAATCGTATTTAGAGGGGGCTTTGTGAAAATTATGTAAATCTGAATATCAAAAACCCCAAACATTTTTACTATCATGTTTTGAAAATAATATACACAGGAAACAAAATAATTTGTGTGTACACAGCCTGCTAACCAGTTATAATTATCATAATACTTTTTATTAAAACAACGTGTGATATTACCTTTTTTTGAGTTACATCCAAATTGGGAACACAACGCTCTTTAATTTATATTTTTGCTCAAAACTTTACGTTGAAAAACAACTAAACCAACAAATCTCACAGGTATAATTTTGCATATTTTAGAAAGAAATACGTATTAAAGTAAATAAACTTAATTCAATTCATTTGCACTTAAAACGAAAACAAACATCACAAATCAGAACAACAAAAACATGGAGTAATTTAACATTCCAAAGCTGGTAAAATAAATAGGTATTTTAACGAAAAACAATTATGCTATTTGTCATAGCCTCTAAACTTGGTCGGTTTGCCAAATAGGCACTGCCTTTCCGGGCTTAAAAGTGAATGAAATTCTGCGGGCACACTAGAGAAAATTACTCACACCAACAAATAATTTTATATAAATACACGGCCATTCTCGCTAAAAAATAAGCAAATTTAGTTCGTGCCTACGTCGCTCTCCGCTCCGTAGCGCTAGTGACGCGTACGCACGCATATGTAATGTGTGTTAGCTAGTTTCCGCTAGCCCCAAAAGATGGCGGTATTACTGTTTTAGTGTAGTGTTTTATCAAAATGTATTGTAGTACAAAAAATATATTATAATACGATTGGGGTGTTCCGAATTGGAAAATTATTAGGGTATGCAGTGCTTAAATGCATCTATGGAGCGCACGCGCCTGATGACGGGACTGTAACAAAGACACTGGCTCAGATTGTTTTGTTTACAAACTAAACTAATTTTAAGTTATGTGCATCTTTTTCTCTCTATTTCATTAATAAAAAGATAGGAAGGCAACATTTTAGTTCAATCCTGTCAAATTAAGATACTCCATAGATTATCATATTCTATTTTTATTTAGTGAAGCCGTTGTCGACTATTCTGCCAATGTCAAAAGTCGATTGGAGAAGCAAGAGTGTACATAAACAATAATAATATTAAAACCAAAAAAATACAATGTTACATTGGACCTTTTTATAGGTATCTTGTGAAGATAATCCATAGACAGTTTGATACGATTATAAACATGACGACCAAAAATAGTTAATTTACGTCAGGAGTGGACTATGTTGACAGGTCTTAACTAACATTATTTCTTCTGTCCTTTTATTATTATTTTTTTTCATTTATAAACTAGCGCTTGACCACAGTCCCACCTGATGGTAAGCAGTGATGCGATCGTTGATGGTAAAGCGCGCTAGTTTATTAAGAGTCTATTCACTCTAGCCTTGAAGACACTAAAATTGTAGTGTGACGGAAACACCGCCGCCGGCAAATTGTTCCAGTCCCTCGATTTACGCGGTATAAAAGACGAAGCGAAACGCTTCGTCCGGATCGTTGTAGTGTTAACAACGTAAGGGTGGAAAGTCGCCGTACGGCGGGTCGTCCGATGATGGAACGGAGATGGATGAATTAAATCAGGCAATTCCTTTGCACACTCACCAGAATGCATCCAACGCCTGTGCTCCAGGCTTTGGAGACCGTTTCGAAAAAAAAATATCTACTGAACTTAAATTTCATTTAGTTTGTGATTAATGGAATCAGGACCACTGCCAGTATGCCAGTTGTTTGTCTGCCACGAGGCTGTGTCTCATCAACTGATACCTAGATAATTGTAATAGGGTATTTGACTAAAAAAAACTAATTAGTCCGTCACTCAAATTTCCAAAAAATACTAGACACCTATTTTTTGTTTTATCAAAACAATAAAAATTGACAAATATAAAAGGCATCAAAGATCAGGAGTGGTGGCTGGTGACATCACTGGTCGCTAAAAAGTATAGCGTGCAGTGACGTCACACGAGTTTTCAACGCACTGTGTCGTCTTCATTTTTTGTTTATATGAAAAAAGAAAAAAATACGTGTCTAGTATTTTTTGGAAATCTGACTGACGGACTAATTAGTTTTTTTTTTTGTTTTTGTCATATACCCTATTCTGTTGCCGATATAAAAAGAAACACTAAAATAGAACACAGTCCAACTCAGAGTTGATCGGTTTTATAATTAATGTCTTTTTATATGTGTAATTTCTGTTAGAAGAAGTTACTGAGTTTGCTTACGAACCTGAAGAACTACGATCATTCACACTAGCGATATCTATGAGTCGATGATAAAGATGAATGTATCAGCCGATAACCATCAACGACGACGTCGACGCCTCAGAGGACTGAAAGTTTATTCCTCAGTCTTTCCCGTAAAGGTCTGTGAGAGTGTCTCTTATATTTTAAGGCTCTTTTAGCGAATGTAAAAGCCTATAAAATGGCGCCATCTTATTTTTTAAAAGATACAGCGCACGAGGTTTCAATATCTACATACCTATTCGATTTATACACCAATACAAAGGACTAAAAATTATTAATAATTATCATTACAAATTATTTTTTACTTTATACAAAACCTGAACATAGTTTGTTCAGAATAAACAACTGAATTCATTCCAATCATTTTTACACCATGTTATATTTTTTCCCAAGTATATTTAAAAAATGTTGCAGTATGGTTACCGAGCACACAACGCAGTTCACAGCGGATTATCTTGTCCTGGGGCCCCAGCCGAGAGCGGTTACCATATTTTTAGTGGGACAACCAGATAAAATAACAAGCTCATAACTTTGTGATTTCTCATGATATCTTTTTGAAATTTTGTACTTAGTTTTTTTTTTACTTAAAAATTGCTGGTTTTGCATATACAAATAATAATGTTGTATAATAAAACCCTATAACACCATTTTTCTTATTGTTAAATACGGGCCACATTTTCTAGAATTAAATCGAGAATCTGTTCTTGTAGGACATGAGAAGTCCATTACAATGCGACCTCTCACTGCACTTGTTTCACTAATGGACACTACGAACTGCGACCTTTGTGCCATGGTCAAACTATGATTTATAAATTACTTTCGGATTTACGGGTCAGAGTGGCACGCGGAGGATTAACGCAAAGCAAAAAACGCCAAATAGAACATATCTTGTTCATTCCCCCTTCCTCCTCTTCTAGCTTTATTATTGTCTGTTAAAGCGGCAATAGAAACACACTGTGAAAATTTTTGTTTGATACATATCCTTCTGTCTGTAATCAGGTTGTAGATACAGTATAGATACAGGTTTTTGCCGGTGGTATGCCATAACATCGGCTGCCGGCAAAAGTTACCATCCACCAGATAAAATCTTGCCGCCAACGATTCGTCGTGTTCCTGCATGAAGTCTAGTGAAGCCGTACGGAAGACGGGTCTGAACAGTTGTGTTGCGATGTGTGCCGGGTACGTTGTACCAAATGTTGTTGTGTCGGGAGTTTAGTCGTGGATGGTCTCCAGATCAATCTCCCTCTGCCGCAGCATCGTTGGTCGTGTTGTTTAGTTTAATATTGCATCACCTCGCTTTCCTATTCACTCAGTTTTTTGGAGTGAATAGGCTCTTAATAAACTAACGCGTTACCATTAACGATCGCGTCACCGCTTGCCATCAGGCGGGATAGTGATGAAGCACTAGTTTATAATTATAAAAAAAACACAGTTATGCAAATGACAGACGCACGACAGAGGGGCAAAATATAATGTTATTTAGTTTAGGCAACGACGACCTTTTTTGTTGGAGTGGGAAATCATCAAATGACTTCTCCCACTCTGGACGGAGCGGAAGGGCGACTTTTACTGAGTAAAATCCACTGACCACAACACAACAACATTCTTCGACGACACACGACAACGATCCATAGCATATATCCTCCTTTTGATCCATATAAAGGGTGTATCTGACATCAACGCACAAACAAGTACCATGGATCCAGTACATGATTCTGAACCCTTCAGTGGTGGAAATTTTCGTCGGCGTTTTCATGATTAAAAAAAAAATTATGTAGTTTTTTTTCACTTTAGACCGTTCATAATTGCTATACTTTTGTAACCCAAAAAGATTTTCAAGTAAAAATTAATTTATTCGCTAACTACACAAAAACAAAACTCGAAAAACTATCTTATCAGCTGATTTAATAGAGTTCACATCAGGGATCAACGTCATACCTACAAACCCGCACGGCGGCACGCTTGCAACGTTCAAAGGCCGAGCCGACACTTTTTTAAAACACTGTAAATTCTGCAACCGTTCCTTAACGGCATAAATGACTATCATGATTTTATTAGTGGCATGCGGTCTAACCTTTTCGCGAAGTTTGCGTTACGATGTCAGATACACCCTGTATAGACTAACATACTGTCGCTGCTCCATTTGCAGGAAATTTCTCGCCAGACTGGTCTACTAGAGGTTCATTGATGATTTCCTATACAAAAAAGTGTCCTGCTCTGAACGGAGCGGAAGAGCGTGTAACCTCTCATACGCTCTTCCGCTGCTAACCCACCCGTTTCCCTAAACTTGTATTGCGCCATGGACCAGGGTATCTCTTTCGATCAACCCTCGTTCCTGACAAGGGCTGATCTACACTTCAGCTGGAAAAGCACCCTAATGGCGTATCAATATCATTAATCCGCCTAGTCATTTTCCAAATATGACTTTATTGAGGTCGGCTTCTAATCTAACCAGATTCAGCTGAATAAAAACTTCCTCTCTCTTTAAACATGTCATTATATTTTACTTGCTCTTATATGATGTTTATTAATTAGATGTATATATTTATTAGACTAGTATGATACACACAACGTACATATTTATTATATAATCTATTTAAATAATACACTGTTAGACTACCATTATTTCTCTCTCCTTCTCCTTAGTATTCCATCTAAAGCTTGTCTCTAAAAGATCGCTCTTAGCGATAAGACTGCCCATTGTGTCACTCTTTATAAAATCTTTATATTTATGTTCTGTAATCTATATAGTGTACATAATAAAGCGTATTCTATTCTATTCTGATATCTGTATTTTTTTTTTACTTTTAAAACCATGGTAAAAAAGCATTTCCTCTCTCTTTAAACATGTCATTATTTTTTATTTGCTCTTGTATGACGTTTATTAATTAGATGTATATATTTATTAGACTAGTATGATACAGTCAAAGTGCATATTTATTATATAAACTATGTAAATAGTACAATGCAGACAACCTACATTATTTCTCTCTCCTTCCCCTTAATATTCCATCCAAAGGTTGTCTGTAAAAGATCGCTCTTAGCGATAAGACCGCCCATTGTGTCACTCTTTGTAAAATTTTTATATTTATGTTCTGTACATAATAAAGAGTATTCTATTCTACGATACAGGGTGGGTAGGCCCCCGACAAGGTGGACCGACGACCTGGTGAAGGTCGCGGGAAATCGCTGGATGCGGGAGGCGCAGGAACGCTCGTCGCGAAGATCCTTGGGGGAGGCCTATGTCCAACAGTGAACGTCTTTCGGTTGAAATTATGATGATGATGATAACGATATAGATTGTCATGACTGGTTAGTACACTTTCGGGCTTCTGACTACGGCAGATGAACGGCGGATCTATGACATCTGAAACCATGGCTTAAAGTACTTGACGAGACACGGAGGGGTCTCAGTAGTATGTAAAGATGGTAACACATCTACAATCAACCGCGGAAAGCGTTACTTAACCTGATCCATCCACCTGTGCGGCTGATATAATGTAACCAC
Organism: Sesamia inferens; assembly: GCA_037179545.1. Taxonomy (NCBI): domain Eukaryota; kingdom Metazoa; phylum Arthropoda; class Insecta; order Lepidoptera; family Noctuidae; genus Sesamia; species Sesamia inferens. The sequence goes on along the minus strand of CM073933.1, from coordinate 25,870,563 downwards.
GAGTACACTATCAGTCTTAATCAGAATAATTTTGAAGTATATTCCTAATCCATTGCTTCATACTGTGGCGGTAACGTGCCTAACACGAAAGATTTTAAACAAGATTCAAGTGGGCTGTATTTAGGATAGCAATATATTAGAAATTATAAATAAATATGTGATGCCTTCGGAGTATATCTCTTCGATTAAAGTGCTGTAAGCGGCAAACCACTTACACCCAACCTTCAGATGCGGACTTTGTAGAACACCGGACCAGATCACGATAAGGCGCACGTCGACACAATTCACTAGCAAATTCCTTAACTTTATTAATTTTGATTTTTGAGTCCTAAATCCCCGAGAGTTACTTTAAATACTTACAAGTTTGTGACCTTTAAAGATCGTGACCATTACTCGCTAGCTTGCCAGTACGAAATGAAGTGCGTTCGCCACGCCGTTCGGTGATCGGTGGAAGAACATGGCCCACTTTGGTCACGTTCCGTTTACTTTATATTTTCGGCAGCGTTCACCGCCGTCATCATCATCATCATTTCAGCCGAAAGACGTCCACTGCTGGACATAGGCCTCCCCCAAGGTTCTCCACGACGACCGGTCCTGCGCCTCCCGCATCCAGCAGTTTCCCGCGACCTTCATCAGGTCGTCGGTCCACCTTGTCGGGGGCCTACCCACGCTACGTCTTCCGGTGCGTGGTCGCCACTCGAGAACCTGTCGGCCCAATCGGGCATCGGTCCTACGGGCAATGTGTCCAGCCCACTGCCACTTTAGTGTTGCAATTCTTCGGGCTATGTCGGTTACTCTCGTTCTTCTGCGGATCTCCTCATTCCTGATTCGATCGTGCAGTGTAACCCCAAGCAAAGCCCCCTCCATTGTCCTTTGAGTGACTTTGAGCCTTTTTATAAGGCCCATTGTTAGCGACCACGTCTCAATTCGATAAGTCATCACTGGCAACACACACTGGTCGAAAACTTTTGTCTTGAGACACTGCGGTATTTCGGATGAGAAGATTCTACGTAGCTTCCCGAAAGCAGCCCAGCCGAGTTGGATTCGACGATTGACCTCATTCTCAAAGTTGGACCTTCCTAACTGGATAGTTTGTCCCAGGTACACGTAACTGTCAACAACTTCGAGAACAGAGTCTCCATAATCTTTATAGGAATAGGTACAACATGGGTATTAGACATGACTTTCGTCTTGCCCATGTTCATTTTAAGACCGACTCGCTCGGAGGCTCTACTGGGGTCTTCGAGCATTGTACTCAGGTCCTTCGCGGTCTCAGCCATGACTACGATATCATCAGCAAACCGAAGGTGTGTCATGTACTCGATACGATCAAACCATTGATGTTGATGCCCAGTCCTTTCCAGTCCAGAACCTTGAAGACATCTTCCAATGCAGCGGTGAACAGTTTCGGGGAGATAACATCTCCCTGTCTGACACAACGCTGCAGAGGTATTGGTTTCAAGGTGTGGTCCTGTATTCGGACTGACATGGTGGCGTTTTCGTACAAACCCTTCAGCGCTTCAATATACCGATAGTCTACTTGGCACCGCTGGAGAGACTGCAGTACAGCCCAGGTCTCGATCGAATCAAAGGCTTTTTCGTAGTCCACAAACGCCAAGCAAAGGGGTAGGTTATACTCCTCGGCCTTCTGTATAACCTGCCGCAGCGTATGTATGTTCACCGCCGATAAACACAAAAATCAGAGAAGATATTCAACACATACGTATGAATAACTAAACTCAAGCTGAACAAGAACAAACCAAAACCAACCAACATAGCATCAACTATCAAAAGAAAAGCTGTAGCTGTTCTTTTGACGTCCTTTGGTCGTCTTTTGGTAATACTTAATAGTATTACCAAAAGGGCAATTTTTGGTCAAATTAATAGTATTGCCATTAAACGTGGCAAACCTGGCAGGTCTTTAGGTATGTTTCCGAATGACTGGGAAGCGAACGAATACTTGAACTCCTCTGTCCTTTGTTTTTGTATGTATAGTAAGTTAGTAATTTTTTTTTATAATTATAAACTAGCGCTTGACCGCAATCCCGCCTGATGGTAAGCAGTGATGCGATCGTTGATGGTAAAGCGTGCTAGTTTATTAAGAGCCTATTCACTCAGAAAAACTGAGCGAATAGGAAGTAAGACGGCAGTTGAGCGAGGTGATGCAATGTTAAACCCAACAAGACGACCAACGATGCTGCGCCAGTGGGAGATTGATCTGAAGACCCTCCACGACGAAACTCCCAACACAGCAACATTAGGCGCATCGTACCCGGCACACATCGCAACACAACTGCTCAGACCCGTCCTCCGTATGGCTTCACCAGACATCATGCCGGAACACGACAAATCGCTTGGCGGCAAGGCTTTGTCTGGTGGGTGGTAACGTCTGCCGTACTTCTGTCTTCTTCTTCTTCATTTAACTTATTACCTCTTATTATAACTAGTTAGTCGTCTAAACAAATAATTATAAAAACCACAAAAACATACACTCTTAATAATTTGCAAAAACCTTTAGAATTTGTACCAAAAACTACATTTTCATAACCCATTAATTTTGTATAAAAGCATAGCATGTGAAAAAGCTATCAAGTAATAACAATTTTCTTGCTAATCTCCACAATCATAGCCCAGAACGGTTCCCATTAGGCAGCAGGGGGTCTGATGCTGCTACGCATTTCTCATCTCTACTTTGGAAAGCCTGCTGAGTGGCCTAAACGATGTTTTGTTTTTATTTAAAAATAATGCGATGTTTAACATAATACCCTGTTAATATCCTTTGTTTTTTGTATGCATGGAAATCATCAAGTGACCTCTCCCGCTCTGACTGAAGAAGCAATGACGTTGGTATATGATTCCCCGTCGTACCTGCAGAGTTTAGCTAGCGAATTTAATCGTGTATTCTTAAACATGGGCTTTATATAAACTAGTTTTCGGCCGCGGCTTCGCCCGCGTGGATTTCGGTTATATCGCGCTTTTTAGATTTCCCTCGGGAATATCAAATTTTTCCGCGATAAAAAGCCTATTATTTAATCCGGACTAATAACTTTACGTCAGCAAAATTTCAAAGCAATCGGTTCAGTAGTTACGGCGTGAAAGCGGAACAAACAAACAAACAAACTCACTTTCTGATTTATAATATTAGTAAGGGTAACCTTTTTTCTTACTAGATTAGAAATCAAGCGAAAAATTTGAGTTTTCTGGTAGACGTAGGTAACAAAACTTCTCCTCATAAAATGTTGAACACTGAACGAACAGTCGTTTTCGGTCAGTCCAGGCATTGTGGTACACAAACCAGTACCTACCGTAGTACACAATAAGTACACCAAAGTGCTAATATTTCACACTCGGGCACAATGCACAGTACTATAAACAGATCCCGTTCTCCCTGAACTAGTATAAATAATAACTGCTGAATCGTATATCTCGGTAGGGTGCCCGTACTTTGGCGGTACGTTAGGACCCCTGGCTAGTTATACATTGTCTTTGTTGTTTGTGGTCACGACTTATTTATTTACTTAGTTTTGCTAAGGTCACCTTTTACCATAACGATGAAAAGTGGAGTAGCATTCACACACACGCTCATACTGCAATAGATTGACACTTGTGTAATAAGACATTAAAACATAAGTAGTAAAGACCTTCTTATAATAAATAATTGCGGTCTTTCCGACTGACTATAATTTAAGTGTCTTCAAGGCTAAAGTAAATAGGCGTGCTATAGGTATAAACTAGCGCGCTTTACGATCACCGATTGCATCACTGCTTGCCATCAGTTGGGATTGCGGTCAAGCACTATTTTATAATTATTGAAAAAGACGTCTGCTACTGGATGGGATAGGCCTTCCCAAGGACATTCACATCGACCGTTTCTATGCTCTTTTACATCCAAAGTGCTTCCACGGCCTTTGCAGCTTTACTTCAGTCCGCCGTGTCGGACACTTTCTATCACTACGTACGATACATTTCAAACTCCCGGCCACCGTAAGCACGGGCTTGCGGGTGGCGAGCAGTGGGCAACTCACAGCCCGATAAGGACCAGGCAAAGTTCGACAGCGAGTTGTGTTTCACGCACGCTTCAAAGAGATGTCAGCACATCGTGACGGGGTCCACGAAGACCGATGCCTCCTGGGTCAGGGTTGCGGATTGGTTAAAAAACCGTGGCCCTGGCGCACAAGCAAGTGAAGAAACACGGGTGGGTTTTAGTCAGTAAAAGTCTGACACGCCCTTCTGCTCCGTCCCGTCCAAAACATAAAAAAGATACAATAAGTACAATTCAAAAATAAATCAAAGCCTCAATACCCCGAATTTCAAATCTAAAAAACTGGGATATCGTACAAATACTTATTTATTTCGCTTTAAAAGCTTTCCTTTATTGGGTCTCGTTCTAATTAGAGCAGACAATTGTTTTTTTTTTTTCAATTGTTTTTTTTTTGACTGCTCACTGCCAAGCCAACTAATTAACTAACCGTTGTAAGAATTCCTAGACTTTCATATTTAGTCCTAGATTCCCAAATCCTGAGCATAATAAATAGGTCCCCCGCCAGTAACAACCCTGGAAAACCATAAATTAACAGGGTTTGTTAATTGATATTTTATGCCTACTATGGGTTGCTATCCAAGATATACTTATAAAAGCTACATTTGCAGTTGCCTGTCCTGGACATCATACTTGAGAAAAATGTGAAGGACAAAAAAAACTGATTAAATAGGTGAAGGAAAACGTCTTGAGGTAACCTGGACTTTAAGTCTGAAATCACCAACCCGCATTGAGCAAGCGTGGTGATTACGCTCAATCCTTCTCTGTATGAGAGGAGCAGTGGGACGATAAAAAGGATGATGATGATTTTGATGGGTTGATGCACCTTTGATTTAGATTTTCATACGGTTACGTAAATACGGGAACCGAATAGGATGTTCGTAGCGCAGCCGACCAAACATCAATGCACTGGGCCATTTTTTATGCTGCAGTGCGGCATATTTTCCTGATAATCTGCTCTAATACATAAAGCTGAAGAGTTTGTTTGTTTGAACGCGCTAATCTCAGGAACTACTGGTCCAATCTAAAAAATTCTTTTAGCGTTGGATAGCCCATTAATCCAGGAAGGCTTTAGGCTATATTACATCACGCTGCGACCAATAGGAGCGAAGCATAACCAACTCCACGCGAACGAAGTCGCTGGCGGCCGCTAGTTTCTTATATCAGCGGGGTAATTGCGTAATACATTATCAGTAGCAATGGGTTTCATTCTGACAGTTCAACAACATTCATTGCGTTATTTACGTTGTTGAGCAGACACATTTTTCGAAGATATGGAGCAATGGATTAGCAATGTGCTTCAAAATGAATCTTATTGATAGTAATAGTATGTTACGAAATAAGGGTGCTGGTTTTACAATGTTTATATGTTTTTTTTTTTAATAATTATAAACTAGCAGTTAACCGCATTCCCGCCTAATGGTAAGCAGTGATGCGATCGTTGATGGTAAAGCGCGCTAGTTTATTAAGAGCCTATTCACTCAGAAAAACTGAGTGAATAGGAAGGAAGACGGCAGTTGAGCGAGGTGATGCAATGTTAAACCCAACAACACGACCAACGATGCTGCGCCAAAGGGAGATTGATCTGAAGACCCTCCACGACCAAATTCCCAACACAACAACGTTAGGCGCATCGTACCCGGCACACATCGTAACACAACTGCTCAGACCCGTCCTCCGTACGGCTTCACCAGACATCATGCCGGAACACGACAAATCGCTTGGCGGCAAGGCTTTGTCTGGTGGGTGGTAACTTCTGCCGGCGGCCGATGTTATGTTCTTTCTTTCACTGCCTGTACAATGGCTAACAACTTTATTTTGACAGAACGTCTAGTTACATATTTCCGACTTAACTAGCACTGACTTTTTCTAAACAAAAGTGTTAATAAAATAAAAACCTAAAAATAAATGACAATCTCATTTCAAAATTGCCTGAATGTTTAAATGGAACCCGCGCTAAATTATACCCAGTCTGCACTACAAAGGTTGACTTATGCGGAGAACTTTTACAGAATCATGATTTATGATTATGCTATTTATATCTAGTTGACTTATAGTTAATAGAGGTTAGTAGTAACATTTATGTATATACTACTACTTACATATATTATATACATACATATTATAATATAACATATGTGTGACTACATACTTACATAGGTACCTATATTGTACCTAATACAAATATTGTAATTGATGTTGGAATATAATTAATTCTAAAGGAGACGTTTCATTTTGGGCCACCACTATGTACGCTATATAGATAAAAAGGAAAAAAATAAAAGATTTTCAAAAAAAATACTACTAAATTAATTTGAATAAAAATACAAGTATATATAATTATTTATTTGAAACGTTTTTTAGTGAGGTAACCCTTTAGTAAGGTAGCCATGACAACGGTTATGACGTTTGATTGGCGACTCTGACAGTTCTATTTTCCCGTTGTGTTCGTGTCGAGTGCTGATTTGAGTTGATTATGTTTATTTAAATAATGGGCCGTATGTTCGGAATTTATGTTTTGTTTTTTTCGCATTCATATGGTAGATATTATAGATACATGACACGTAAATCAAATGTCACTCCTTGGTAGAGTTAAATTGAATCTGTATCAAAGCTAAGCCAAAATATAGGAAATAAACATTAAAAACTGTTAGGTAACTATAGCGTAAATATACCTAGCATTAAGTGTACAATGTGTCCCAGGCAATGTGTGTGGCCCAGGGTCCATACATTTTTGAAACATCTCTTTTGATCAAGGACTTTATTAACTATATTATTTTAGGAACCCAGAATTACTAACTTTGCCAGTGAAGTTATTGTGTACGTATAAGTGTAACGGAAAGGGTATGTATATACATGTCAAGGGCACAGCTTCTTTCGTGTTCACGTGTCACTGCAATACGTGGGTCAAAATCACGATAAATCTCGTCCATAATTCTGCGCGCCTAGTAATCCTAGTAGCGTACCGCAGGTGGTGTACATTCTCATAACTACCTAACGTGATTGTAAAGATTGGATTAAATATCAGATAGGATAAAGGAAAAAATCGATAATATGGTTTTAATACACTTTGCGCATCTTGACCGTGTGGTACCTGGCATAGAATAGTACCAACCCATATCCTCCCTCGGATGTCGTAAGAGGCTACTAAGGGAACTCTCACCAGGGAAGCAGGCAGCAGCGCTTCTCCTGTGGAATAAGAAATGACTGCGATCACCAATCCGCCTGCCAAGCGTGGGGATTATTGCAATGCCCCCTAATAGAATGAAAGCCTAATAGAAAGAAAGGGGGGGGGGCTTTGTCCAACAGTGGACCTCTATAGGCTGAGAAAAAGAAGGAGTGCAGCTTGATACTTCTAGTATTATGACATCATCACACTCTTTTTTCTCTTCTGATTTTGGATAAAAATAGCAAATGTACTAATGCATATGAAATAAACTCATTAAGTTGATTAGTTAGTTTATGAGTTAATAAATATTTCAATATTCCGAGGTAGTAAGATTTTTTTTTTCATTTTAATTATAACTAACAAGCACTAGGTTTGACCGCAATCGCGCCTGATGGTAAGCAATGATGCAATCTTTGCTGGTAAAGCACGCTAGTTTATTCACAATTAAATTGTAGTCAGAGGGAAACACCACGGCTCTCGTCCCAGTCCCTTGATGTACGCGGTATAAAAGACGAGGTGAAACCCTTCGTCCGGATTAAAGTAGTGTCAACAACGTAAGGATGGATACTCGCCGTACGATGAGTTGTCCGATGATGGAAAGGAGATGGGGGAATTTAGTCCTGCAATTCCCTCGCACACTTTCCAAAATGCATCCTATAGAACACTGACAGGCTGGCTACTCTTCGCCTGAGCGCCAGGAGACCGTTTTGAACTAAATCTGAGTCGCCAATTAGCCTCTTCGCACGCCTCTCTACCAATCCAAATGCAATTTTTTTTACACGTGTAGCACGTATAGCAACGTATCATACTGACGTCACACGAATTCTAAATCTCGCAATCAAAGTTTACCGTGCAATTAGCGTACAAACAACTTGCCAATTTCAACCATCGGGCAATTGCCCGCCAGCCATAACACCCGTCTGGTCGGAGGATCCTCCCTTTTCTATGAAGGAGGAGTGAACTTTAAACATTTTTCTTTCCTCCACATTGGTGACCCCGACGTGATATGAATACATGTTTACACAATAAATCTACACTTACACACTACACATAAACAAACTTGCTTAGAGCAGGAAGCCATGCCTTTTGTCTGCTCAACAAAGTAAAGAAATGATTCCTGTTATGATTGTAGTTGAACTGTAAAAACTAAAGCCATTGTAACTATTAGTATGTTACGCCATTCGCTCGCTGAATTTAACTCACATGTCACATGCACCATGGAAAGACATATCAACTCCCCAACGCAATATTCATGTTCAAATAAGCGCAGGAGTTTCCTAACAAAAGTAACACTTGCGAAATGGGGCATAAAAATGCCTCGAAAGTGTACCGCTTTTGCGATTATGTGGTGCTATAGGAAGCCGTGTCAGCTCTTGTAGTTAAAGCCCGTCCAAATTGCGTACATAATTACAACAGTTAAGCTGAGGTATAACCGTTAATGAAACTGAAAACGAGTTAAAGTTTTAAATTCCGCCATGACTGCAAGCTGTTTCTCAATTTAGGTATATTTGACACATTTTTATGGTTGCGTTGCGCCATTTTGTTGTGGAGTGTTAAATATTTTGTGGGTTCCTACTCTTATTTCGATGTTTGTGCTGGTCTCACTTATTTTCAAGAGAAATGTAGTAGTAATCCCAGTAGGAACGCCTGAGACTTCTCAGTTGTAGGTCATTATATTACCATTGCTCATGGGCATGGTAATTTTATGATCAAAATTACTGGGAAATCGTCGTGAGGAAATCGGTATGTCTTAGACCCGAAAATTAAAAAAAACATCTACCAACACGCACTGGACCATCATGGTTGATTACAGCGCACCCCCTCTTACTGAGAGGAGGTCTGTAGCCTAGCTGTAGAAACGTAATAGGCTGATCATGCTGAGGGTTACAGTCTGTGATATTAAAAGCTTGACGCCGCTAAGATCTGCAGTTTCGAGTCGACGGGTTCGAATGCGTCACTAGCTGCCGAGAAAGCAAAATTTATAGTATTTTTGCGTTTTTATGTAAATGTAAAATATATGGGCCTTAATGCCTGATATAAATGGATAAATAAATAACAGTATGAAATACAGCAGCCCAAATAGAATAGATTAAGTTTCATCAAAACCATCGGTATAAACTCTGCAATAGGCACTGATTTCGAGAATATAATTTTTTGTTTCAATAACCTTCTTTTTTTGTTGCGGAGAAAATGACAATTACGCATCCAACGCATCCCTGGGGGGTATGTGGGACTCCCCGGGAGATAGTCTCCCGGTATACCTACTAAAAACCCCAGCGGTACTCCGGCGTCCCTTAGTGGCGGGGTCATAGGAATCCGGCGGAGCCTCAGCTATCAATCCCCCGCCGACCATGATCGCCTTAAACGGCGACCCCTCTTTCGCCCCTCCATAGGAAGGGGCCGGGCTGGGTACGTCTTCTTGTACAAGAAGACGCAACAGCCAAGGGTTTAGCGAGGTGCCCGTCCTCTTATTCCTCATAGCCCCACTCGCTTGCACGCATGCAAGCAGGGCCTCCAGCTGCTCTCAGTGACGAGCCCGGGTTGTCCGACGGCGACCCGGGGTTCGGGTCATGTCAGCTCACCTGGAGTGGTGGCTAACCCGGCGCACGCATGACCGCAGAAGCGGTCCCCGCGTCTGGCTTTGGTCCGCGCCGGAAACCGGTAACCCCCATATCTGGGGGCCGTTCCTCTATCCGCCACTTGCGGACGCGTCTGATAGCAGGCCAGAAATAACTTTTTGTATTTTTTGGGGAGATGGCCCCCCGGTATACCCACTAAAAACCACAGCGGCACACCGACGTCGCCTTAGTGGCGGGGTCATGGGAATTCGGCAGAGCCTGTGCTACCGATCCTCCGCCGGCGATGAACACCTAAAAGGCGGGCCCACAGTGGTCACTCCATAGGGAGGGGCCGGGCTAGGTACGTCTTCTAGTGCGATAAGACGCAGCAGCCAAGGGTTTTTTAACGAGGTGTCCTTCCTCTTGGCCCCACTCGCTTGCACGCAGGCAAGCGGGACCCCCAGCTCCAATCAGTGAGGAGCCCGGGTTGTCCGACGGCGCCCCGAAGTTTGGGTCGTATCATCTCATCAGGAGTGGTGGCCGACCCACCGCACGTATGACCTCAGAAGCAGTCCCCGCATCTGGCTTTGGTCCGCGCCGGTAAACCGGTAACCCCCATATCTGGGGGCCGTTCCCTTATCCGCCACCTGGGGACGCGTCCGATGGCAGGCCAGAAACTGTACACGGAAGCAGGAAATAATAGTTAGGTTCTGTTAGGTTACTAACATAACTATGTTCGGGTCAGCTTTCAATCTACCTAAATGCAACTGAATACTAATACTTTACTTATAGCGACTACATATCTGACCTCCACAATGCAGTTACTCGGTTTGCATCTCTTGATAAAACTGGCTGACAAACTAACGTTTCAATCACGCAAGTCCCCAAACAGACGTTGATGACATTCATAAGACGTTCCGACAGAAACCGCAAAAGTTATGGAACCTTTGTCAAAAACAAAGCATAAATTTCAAATAGACTCATAAAAGCCACTTTAAAACGCCAAAATGAATTAATGTTTTTAATTTCCATTAAAAAAGACTCCAGTTTCAATAAAACGAAATACTCTTTTACCAAAGAAACAGACATCAATCGAAAAAAGTAGGAAAGAAATTAAAAGTAACATCGTATTCTTCTGCATCACTTAACAGTTCGTTCTTTCAAAAGTATCGCAAGAGATCGCACACAATAGTTCGGCAATATCGTGCGAAGTTAAATTTGCTTCGTATTGATAAGGTATGACGTCACAGGGGCATTAGAAACTTTTATACGAGGATCAATCACTCGCTGTTTCAAATTGTTTTACTTTATACTACAGAGTTACGTGGTTTTGCTCGTTAATTCTTTTTTTTATAATTATAAACTAGTGCTTGACCGCAATCCTGCCTGATGGTACGCAGTGATGCAATCGTTGATGGTAAAGCGTGTTAGTTTATTAAGAGCCTATTTACTCAATAAAACTGAGTGGATAGGAAGGAAGGCAGCAGTTGAGCGAGGTGATGCAATGTTCCACTGCGTCCAATGCGAGGAGGACACGGCGCAGCACACGCTCTCCGAGTGTGTAGCTTGAGAGGAGCAGCGCCATGTCCTCACAAACGAAGTAGGAGGCGACCTGACGCTACCGGCAGTAGTGCGGAGGATGGTCAGTAGTGCAGAGTCGTGGGACTCGGTGGTGTCCTTCTGCGAGGACGTGATGTCGCAAAAGGAAGCTGCGGAACGGGAAAGGGAGATCTCAACTCCCTTCCCGGGCCGCAGAAGACGCACCGGGCTCCAAGGAACTCAATCGATGGACCCCGAGGTGGAGGTGCGCGCCAGTGTTGGTGCGCGCCAGTGTTGGCACGCGCCTCTGCGCCTATACACGAGGTAGAAACGAGGCCCGGACGGTCCGGGCCAGCACGAGGGTGTGGGGCTGTGGAAGAATTTAGACTCCCGCGGCCCCACACGCACTCATGATAGTAGAGACACCGGGGTGGTTTTAGTCAGTAAAAGTCTGACAGACCCCGTCGCCCACCCCAGGGTGGCGGCCATCCATAAGGTGATGGAATGTTAAAACCTACAACTCGATCAACGTTGCTGCGCCAGGCGCAGATTGATTTGGAGATCCTCCACGACCAAAATCCCGACACAACAACATTTGGCGTATCGTACCCGGCACACAACGCGACACAACTGCTCAGACCCGTCCTCCGTACGGCTTCGTCAGACATCATGGCGGAGCACGACGAATCGCCGGGCGGCAAGACTTTGTCTAGTGGGTGGTAACTTCTGCCGGCAGCTGATGTTATGGCCTACCACCGAGATCGTTTTACTTTATTTTGACTAATTGTTCGTCTCGCTAGCATAATATTGTGTACAAATGTTATTGGCCTAAAAAACTTCGGCGATGGCGTCGTCGGTGGTAACACAGAACATAAGTCAAGGTTTTCAGTGTAGTTATTATTATCTACCTACGCTGAAAACCTTTACTTGTGTACTCAAAATTGATTAGCACGATGATGTTAAAATCATAGTTGATAGCCTGTGTCTCTTAAATTCATTTTAAGGCTAATAAAATCTGGCCTTACGTGCCTTGGATAGTACATTAAGCCGGCTTTCATTCGTGGGTGTCTATGATAGACATTACGCGTAGCCAAAAGCCAGAAAGTCTGTTAATCGGTCATACCCGGTATCAATTACCGATTAATAGGGTTGTGGAGGACATATAGGTACCAGTCCTTGTAAACTACTGGCATCCAACTCCATAAGTTAAACAGGAAGGTGATCCCGACATAATTGGGATAAAGCTAGGCAAAATATGAGGTAATACAATCGAACTTAAAATTGGTTTCAACTTTTGGCATTAAGTCTATATCAAAATAATTATGTCATAGATATCCAACCAAAAGCACGTTAAGCCGATGGTCGCGATTGCCATACGAACATATAATGGCAGTCATTACGGGTTGATGGAGCCCTCAAAATTCCAACAATTGGTCTAACTGCAATACATCGATATCGCTTTCGGGTTGTGAAGGTCAGACGGCAGCCGCTTCACGGAAAATATCGAAGTTTAGCCAAAACCAGCAGTTAGACTGATAAAGCGGACCCCAGACTCCAAAGCTGAAAAGCTTCGGATGCGACTGGAATTAACACTGAGATGATGATGAGATATCCAACCAATAAACATTCAAATAAAACAAAGTTCAGTCCGCCACATTTATTATGCTCTTACAATTTATTCGTCACCAAACATTGTTAAGGCTCTCGAATCGGCAAAAGCATAAAATGTTTATCATGCTAACTTTTACGCCACAACTTTTCTTATTGCTGATATCGAAAAACAGACCGAAATGGGGCCTAATAACAAATAAACAAAGCGTTGACGTTATTTACAAAGAAACAACACTGATTTATAAACTAATACAACCTTCTTCTTGATTGCTAACACTATTATTATCAAATTCAATAATTTTAAAGCAAATTTGCAAAGCAAATCCATTGCTGATGTTTGAAAAATGTTCCACAAGTATCGGCGACATGTCAAGCGAAGCCGGCCGATTTCGCGTGACAAATATGGCGACAACTTATATCCGCAGCGACGTCAGATGAAGTCGTGCGACTTCGCGAAACTTCGCCTGACGTATCTGGCGACTTGTGTCGCGCGCGGAGGGAGGATCCTCCGGCCAGACTGGATGTCTGGCGGGCCACTTGCCCACCGGTTGATGTCGCGAACTTGTATGCGCGCTAGTTGCACAGTAAACTCTGCTTGCGAGATGTAGGATTTGGGTGACGTCAGTAAGACGCGTTGTTCGAAAGTAGTAATTTTGTGTTACGCAATTACCCTTGCTTTATGGTATTGAGCAGTGTGAGAGTTTTGATATCGGCATTAAAGGTAGACCCCTATTTTTTAAGCGTTGTTTAAAATTAAGTTTTTCAATACCCGTGATATACTTGTATATATTGCCATTGGAAAGCAAATAAAGAAAGAAAAGTTGTTTATTCCGCACAAACAAAACGCACGTTACAAGTAAATAATAATAAAAAAGACATAAAATACAATATAGTCAAAAGCCTCGTACTCAAACATGAAAACAATGTTGTACGTGAATACGAGGCTTTTGACTAAATTGTATTTTATGTCTTTTTTATTATTATTTACTTGTAATATGAGGTTTCTTTATGCGGAATAAACACTTTTACTTTCTTTATTAGCTTTCCAATAACAATATTATATTTTATGTACGAGGCTTTGGACTATATTGTATTTTATGTCTTTTTTATTATTATTTACTTGTAATATGAGGTTTCTTTATGCGGAATAAACACTTTTACTTTCTTTATTAGCTTTCCAATAACAATATTTTATTTTATGTACGAGGCTTTGGACTATATTGTACTTTATGTCTTTTTTATTATTATTTACTTGTAATATGAGGTTTCTTTGTGCGGAATAAACACTTTTACTTTCTTTATTAGCTTTCCAATAACAATATTTTATTTTATGTACGAGGCTTTTGACTATATTGTACTTTATGTCTTTTTTATTATTATTTACATGTAATATGAGTTTCCTTTGTGCGGAATAAACACTTTTACTTTCTTTATTTGCTTTCCAATAACAATATTTTCAAGTATATCACTGGCATTGAAATACTTAATTTTAAACAACGCTTATAAAAATGGGGGCCTCGAACTCAACATTAAAACAATGTTGGATTGATGTCAGGACCAGGGTTAATGACAACACACATTGAAAAATAAGTGATTGGGAGACTTCACTTACGGAGGACGGGTCTGAGCAGTTGTGTTGCGATGTGTGCCGGGTACGATGTGCCCAATGTTGTTGTGTTGGGAGTTTGGTCGTGGAGGGTCTTCAGCTCAATCTCCCTTTGGCGCAGCATCGTTGGTTGTGTTGTTGGGTTTAACATTGCATCACCTCGCTCAACTGCCGTCTTCCTTCCTATTCGCTCAGTTTTTCTGAGTGAATAGGCTCTTAATAAACTAGCGCGCTTTACCATCAACGATCGCATCACTGCTTACCATCAGGCAGGATTGCGGTCAAGCGCTAGTTTATAATTATTAAAAAAAAGTAGTTTGCTGTACTATCTTCGCTGTCCTATTTTTCACACTGGCCCCGATTCCTTTGTCCAAAAACTAAATTAAATTTAAGTTCAATCCATGTCTTTCTTTCTATTCCATTAAAAAAGACAGAAGATAAAATGTTAGTTTAGACCTGTCAAATTAGTCTGCGCCTGACGTAAATTATTTTTAGTCGCCATGTTTTTAGTTGCGTCTAAGCTGTCTATGGTGTATATTAATTTGACAGGATTAAACTGAAATGTTATCTTCTATCCTTTTCTAAACGAAATGGAAAGAAAAAGATACACTTAACTTAAAATTAGTTTAGTTTATGAACAAGCGAATTGGCGCCACTGTCTACTTATTTGTATACCTATTGTCCTATTACCGGAATTCTTGAAGTAATTTCTTATGAAATAAGCATTAGGTACCTCTGCACTTTTTTTACATGCGTTTTATTAGCTTCACTTGTATGTTTGCTTGTTTGTTTGTCCGTTTCTAACTCAAAATTTTTTTCAACCTTACCTTACATTAATTTGTGCAGACAAAGTATTTTTTAGTTTAGATTTAGTTACTTGGATAAAGCATCATTACGAATTTTAGCACTTGCTATTCTGTCTGCTGGAGATCAAGAAAAGTTTGATAAAAACAAATGAGCACCACTTAAGCGTTCGTGTTATCCGTATATTATTAAAAAAATATAATATCGAACTAAAAAGTTGAAAATAAATATAATTAAAAAAACTAAAAATACATGCTTTTAAAGAAAATCAAACTAAAAAGTTAAAAAACAATACTAGTGAAAATGAGAAAAAAAGCGTAAGGCGCTTAATAAACAAAAATTATGGCACAAAGCGCCTCAACCTTTTTTCCCGTTTATACTAGTATTGTTTATATACTTTTGTCATAAATTAAATTTTAAAATTATTTTTAACTTTTTAGTTTCATATTCTTTAAAAGCATGTTTTTTTTTTAGTTTTTTAAACTATATTTATTTTCTTACTGTTTCTGTGTATGCATGAGTGTAAATAAATGATTACAAAATCTTTCTTTATTTCGCCAAATTTCTGCCAGACGATTAGTCAGTCTATTTCCTTCCTATACCAACTTAAACATAAAATAAGATACACACAGCCGTACAAAGTAACAAACCTTATGTATAGAGATATTTCCGCGAAGAATCAAACGATTTTGAGCTGTTCCGGGACGAGAAACTTTGAATGAGATTGTATTGGCTGCGTCCCAAGTTGGGAACTGTCGGTGGGGTCCATCTTGAGACCAAAATAGACCCCAGACTTGATGTAATGGTTTGAACTGATATGAAGTATTCTTGACCAATTTTTGACGGAGATTGGTTTGAGATTGTGCTAAAGTATTTTGTTACGAGTTCAGTGAAGTCATTATATTTAGAGACTGGAGGCGATTCGGAATTGTTGTTTGATCGAACTTTTATCCGCTATTAAACCTCTTTAGAGCATGAATTTCAAATTTTAATAAAGCTTGTTCTACTTATTGTAAGGACTAATTGTACGAAATTGGAGGCTAGAACCAGCGGCTTAGGGTGTTGCTGGAAAAAAAATCCAAATTCACTCATTTCTGTCGGAGTATTCGAATATTTTTAGTACAACGAACTTACGAATGTAGATAAAAAAAATATATATTTGGAGATTTTTCCTAGGCTAGATTTTTATGAAGTAAGTAGAAGATCTCTTGGCTTTCAAAGCTGGCTTCTTCGTGTTTGGTGATCCGGAGCCGTAGGTAAACTTCAGTATCAAGGGTAAGTATATTATGTTAGATATTAGATTATTATTTTTAAAATATTGGCGCCAATTCCTTTGTTGACAAAATAAACTTAATTTTATTGCATCTTTTTATTTTTATTTATTTTTATTACATTAATTAAAGGACAGAAGATAAATTATCTGTTATTTTAAAATACTCCATTGACAGTTTAGATGCGATTAAAAACATGGCTATAAATCAGGCGCGGACTAATTTGACAGGACAAAACTAATTTTTATTTTCTGTCCTTTTCTTAAAGGAATAGAAAGAAAAATATGCAGCGAACTTAAATTGAATTTAGTTTCTGAACGCGAAATTTGGGGCCAATAATTAAGTGGCGTTTATCAAATTTGTCGGTGAACACTGAACGAAAGACTTTAGAACTTTTATTGTTATCGGTTGGGGGTGTTTAGTGTCCCGCGAATTGCAAATAAATAATTAATGTTATTAGGACGATGGGGGACCCGACCTTTTATAAACGTACGGGGCCCGAACCCATCTTTCAGAGGCCCATTAGAAGCTTTTAACGAAATAACGCATTATTATTATTGGATAAATGAAACCGACTCGAGAGAAAAATATTGAGGTCTATAGCAAAACAAAAATACATCATGAAATAAATTCAACACAAATTAACAACAACAATAAACAACACTCAATTCGACCCGTAAAAGCAAATGCTTGCAACGTTTATTAATAAATAACTTGAAGTAAAATGCGAAAACGCGTACTTGAAATTATTGGCGCAACAATTTCATTACTGGTACGTTAATGAAATCGGTAGACGTTGTGTATTTTCATTGCAAAAATATATATCTCAGTACCTATAAATATTTTTGAAAGTAAAACGTCTGGAAAAAATAATACAATAAATATATTAACCTAACACGCAGCCTATCTCAAAAATAGAGCCTTTCGAGTGTACGTAATGTCAGTAGGGCAAATTTAATTATTTTATTTATTTATGTTAACTCGGCTTACAAAATCCAATTACATTAACAATACAACATAAAATGATACAAATACATAGTAAAATTCAAATAATAAAAGTAATCAAAACATAAACAGAAGAAAAAAAGACAGCAGAGTAACAATATAAACAAAAATAAAATAAAACGTTGTTTTCGCAAAACGCTAAGCAAGCGCGAATTAAAATTTTGAATTCTTCTGCGAGTATATCACAATTCGAGTTAGCTTCAATGAGGCTATTCAGTACGGAAAGAACGCGAGGAATAGGGGATGACGCATGGGCCACTGTGCGACATGTAGGCACAGCTAGCAAGCGGTGTCTGCGGCCGCGGAGATAGTTACCAAAATGCATAGGTCTTCTAAGGTTCACATCATTTTCATCTACTCAAACCATAGACACATACTGCTGTATATAAAACATTCCAAGCATCACCAGAACAAAAGAAGAAAAGAAGCCCGTTCACCTTGGCTCCTACTTTTCAGAATGTATCCTTGGAGTGCACCGACCGCCTTCAGCTTTTGGGAGTTGAAATTTCCTCGAACCTTAACTTTGGGCGGTTCATTGAGTCCAAGGGCAAGGTGGCTGCCAGAAAACTTGGCGTCATCGCGAAAGTCCGGCGGTACTTCACACCAAGGCAGCTTCTAATGTTGTACAAAGCACAGGTCCGCTCGTGTGTGGAGTACTGCAGCCACATTTGGGCTGGTGCTGCGAAATGTCATATTGCTACTTTGGATTCCGTGGAGAGGCATGCGAAGAGGCTGATTGGCGACCCAGACTTAATTCGAAACGGTCTCCAAAGCCTGGAGCACAGGCGTAGAGTAGCCAGCCTTTTGGTCTTTTATAGGATGCATTCTGATGAGTGTGCAAGGGAATTGCATGATTTAATTCCCCCATCCATCATCGGACGACCCGTCGTACGGCGAGTTTCCACCCTTACGTTGTTGACACCACTGCGATCGGGACGAAGCGTTTTGCTTGCTCTTTTATACCGCGTACATCGAGGGACTGGAACAATTTACCAGCGACGGTGTTTCCGTCGGACTACAATTTGAGTGTCTTCAAGGCTAGAGTGAATAGGCTCTTAATAAACTAGCACGCTTTACCATCAACGATCACATCACTGCTTACCATCAGGCGAGATTGCGGTCAAGCGCTGGTTTATAATTGATATTAAAAAAAGAACAACCAATCTTATGCTGAATGCATCTCCCATGGATCTCCTAGCTTACCTATGCTGCATTTTTTTGCGGATAGGAAATCAACAAATGTCCTCTCTCGCTCTGGGCGCAGTGAAAAGGCTTGTCAGGCTTTTACTGACAAAAAAAACCCATCCGTCTTCCTCCACTTGCCTGTACGCCAGGTGACACACATATCTCTTTCGAAACCTACGCTATACCTTTCGCTAAATACAGTCCCCACTTGAGAATCAACATCATCATCATCAACCTTTTTTTTTTTATCGTCCCACTGCTAGCCACAGGTCTCCTCTCATGCAGAGAAGGATTGTGCGTAATCACCACGCTTGCTCAATGCGGGTTGGCGATTTCAGACTTAAAGTCCAGGTTTCCTCAAAATGTTTTCCTACACCTTCAGTCATTGGTGTCCAATATATACTTAGAAAGTACATACAGTATGTTAAGAAAACCCTGTCTGACCCATAAGGATAATAAAGGTTAGGTAAACACATGACCAAATAAAATATAAAATTTTACGTAATCATCATAGCACCAATACAAATGAATTCTGAAACAATCTTTTTTTCCCGCAAATTAGTTCCAACTTCCCCGAAATTTTGTAATTTAAAAAAAAAGTGACAACACCGGTATTATTTTGAGCGAATAGCGATGCGACCACGTACCGCGTGCCCTGCCGCCCGCCACCCGCGGAAGGGTGCTTAACGCAGATTTATTAAGTTACCTCTTTTTGCGAAATAATATTTATTTTTTAGCGGGATTTTTTTTAAGTTTAGCCAGGTTTTGTATTCATTAGTAGAATCAGTTATCGATACCTAACAACACCTTCACGGGTCGGACAGGGTTTTCTTAACATACTGTATAACTTTAGAAGAGTTATATTGGTACTTGCCTGACCTGGAATCGAACCCGCGCACTCATACTTGAGAGGCTGGTATTATAACACTAGGTCACCATGACATCAACATCATCATTTCATCACTTAAGAATGCTTCAATATAATCGACTATCATTTTTCTTCAGCCTATAGAGATCCACTGCTGCACAAAGTCCTCCCCCAAGGATTTCCACGATGACCGGTCTTGTGCTGCCCTCATCCATCAACCTTCACCAGGCTATCATTGCAGAGAGCATTACTATACATCATTGCAGCCTTATTCTGCCCACAGCTGAGCATAGCTGCTAACCCAGCACAAATTGCGTATCACACATCATCATCTACTAAGCTGGGGTCAGCTTCCAGTCTAACCCGATTCAGCTGGATACCAGAATAGGGTAGTTAACTAAAAAAACTAATTAGTCTGTCAGTCAGATTTCCAAAAAATACTAGACACGTATTTTTTTTTCTTTTTTCATATAAACAAAAAATGAAGACGACACAGTGCGTTGAAAACTCGTGTATGTATGTCGTAGTATGAGTTTTCATTACGAAACTCGTTCCATCGTATCGAGCGCGTTTGACTCAGCGATTGGCCCGCTTCAAGGTCGTAAGAACTCTCAACCAATGAGAGCGCCAAACGCGCTCGATATTGCCGATCGAGTTTCGTATTGAAAACTCATACTAGGCCTAATGATCTTTGATGCCTCTTATATTTGTCAATTTTTATTGATTTGATGAAGCAAAATATACGTATCCAATATTTTTCAATAATCTGAATGACGGATTAAATAGAATCAATTTTTATTTCACGTGAAGTGACTGCTTATCTGACCTGTACAACCCAGTTACTGGGTAATACGATACACTTGGTAAGCCTGGTGGCTGGATTTTCGGACTTCTGACGACCAATACAAAGAATTTAACGCACAGAGGGGTTTCTGTATGTTAGGATGGTCACCAATCCACAGACCAACCGCGGCAAGCGTTGGTTAACCTGACCAATCGACATGCGTGGCTTTTATTATTTACAAATACTTCAGAGGGTTTAGAAGTTTTGATAATTTTGGAAATATCGTTTTCTCAAGAACGGAACGTAAGTATCGCGTGAACGTGTCTTTTGTATAGTTATAGACTAGTGCTTGACTGTAATCCCGTCTAAGTAAACAAAAAGCAGTGATGCAATCGTTGATGGTAAAGCGCGCTAGTTTAGTAACAGCCAATTTACTCAAAAAAACTAAGTCAATAGGAAGGACGACGGCAGTTGAGCGAGGTGATGCAATGTTAAACCTAACAACACGACCAAAGCCTAACAAACTCCCGACACAACAACATTTGGCGCATCGTTCATTCCTACCCAGCACACATCGCAACACAACTGCTCAGACCCGCCCTCCGTACGACTTCACCAGACACCATGCCGGAACACGACGAATCGCTTGGCAGCAAGGTCTGGTGGGTGGTAACTTCTGTCCGCAGCCGATGTTATGGCCTACCACGAGAGTCTGGACTGTCAAATTGAAAGTTATTGCGTTGGATTGCCATTGTATGTCACGCTATTACCCCACTGGTCTTCCCCGATGCGATGCATAAAGTTAATAGCATAATAAACTGGAAGCCAAATCAATTGCTTCCATTTCCTCAAACGCAATAACTTCGTATTTATCTACGTTATCAGGGTAGTCTATAAAATAATTTGCGTCGGGACTTCACGCCTTCTTACAGGGAGTCACTGCAGCCGATCCTTCAGTAACGAACTCTGAAATTTATTCATAGCTTCCTCGGCTCTTGTAAATACGACGCGGGAACACAATTGGGATTTCGTTTTGATTTTATAACTAATCTGCGGGTACGACGTGTCATAGTGAAATGAGTTTCCAATTACGTTGGTACGTAGATCTCTGAAGGCGTTTTCAAAGGGAAATTAGGTTTGAGATCGGGACTGCTGACTCTGTCGTGGAAATAATTTACATAGATATCTACGAGTTATCATCATCTTTTGCCCAACTGAGCCGGGGTCAGTTTCCAGTCTAACCATAATTTATTTAAGAATACCAATATTTTTATTTTATTTTCATTTATTTATTCATTAAGTACTTTTACTATATTTATTAATTTTATTCAACATATTGATATATACAAACTTATAAAACTAAATAAATACAAATTACTAAATAAAGCTATTACCCTAATTAAAAATTATAAAATTAAAAATTTATTCATAAACAATTTAAGTTGTGTTGAACAATAGACATTACAGAAAATTATGACAAGCAGAAACAATATACATACATAAAATTAACGTTAGAATATAGGTAGAAGTTTAATGGAGTGTCAAACCACTGTAGTTTTTTAGACATAGGTAAGTATGAGTTGAGTTCGCTCAATCCTTCTCTATATGAGAGGAGAACTGTGCCCAGCAGTGGGATGATAAAAGGTTGATGGTGATGACTGTGAAGTATGAGTATTATTAGTTATAAAAAAAAAACAACTAACAAGTAGAACAGAACAACAATAGAACAGTCAGTACTGAAGCCTTACCGGTACTGGCAGGTGTACTTCCAGTCGATCTTGAGGTACAGCGACGTGCTTCAATGTACTACTCCGCGAGGGGGGAGGCCATGGACACTAATTTTGTTACACAACGCGACTTTAATAAAATTTCTAGATTATTTAAACCTCAGACTGAAATCTGGGAGGACCTTTTATCCGAATAGCAAAGTAGATGGGATAATTCTATCAACCTCCATCTATTCTTTCCATCTTTGGCGATCAGCTGGCTAAGACATGGCTGGAGGTTGACAACTGCGTTACTCAATTTCTCACAGGTCATGGCAACTTTAAAAGTAAACTGTATTCTTTTAAACTTGTTCCTTCGCCTTTGTGTCAATGCTCTACATCGAACTGTGAATTTGAACAGTCCGCACATCACATCTTGTGGGAGTGTATTCTTTGGCAGAATGAACGCAATATTATGTTGGATAGTGTACAGATTACATCCGGAGTCGTTTATTATACGGACCTTGTAGAAACTAGAACCAATTTCCGTGCGTTCAGGCGCTTTTGCCATACCTATTATTGAAATCAATTCTAACAGCACATACCTACTTAGGACCCATTAACTTAATCAAATTTTATTCCGTGATGCTTGGCAATCTGGGCTTCTCCCAGTTGCAATAATGTCCCTTTGTGCTGATTGACCTAGTTCTGTTCTGTCTCCTGCTTGTGATGGAGGGAAGTGGAAAAAATATCTTTTTTCTTACTCCTCCGCTATTCTATTCTGATTAATTTCGTTGCTGGATCTAAGACAGGTGAATCGTTTCTCCAGGACTCGTCAAGCTTCATTGTTCGGCGTTTTTCTGGCGGTCTCCACTGTTGATTCTGGCTTTCAGGAGTTGCAGTGGGTGGGAAGTGTGGCGGGTTTTGTTTTAACAAACAGAAGTATAAATAAAAACAAAGATAATCATGTTATTAATCTACACTAATATTATAAAGAGGAAAACTTTGTTTGTTTGTCTGTTTGATTCTAACAAATAGGGTCAAAAACTACTGGACTATTTTCAGAAATTCTTTCACCATTTGAAAGCTACATTATCCACGAGTAACATAGACTAAATTTTATTTTGGAAAAAGATAGGGGTTTCGTAAGATACTTGGGTTTTTTGAACACAAGGTGTAAAAAATCAACCAGAAAAGTTACTTATTTTGCGTACGCTGCCTAAACTATAAAAGATAGAACTATAAAAATTTTAAATTAATTTTAGATCTTATAAATATATACAAAAAAGTCCCCGACACACTATACATCTATGTCGAGTGAGGCACAACAACCATTTTTTTATACCTTCATACGTTCCTCAAAGTTACCGACGTAAACGGGCTTTGGGTCTTATTTGACCCAGTGCCATGTTGCCTTAATTTACACTCAATAATTGCATAGTAAATATCATTGATGTTAATAATTTAATATGAATAACTTATTAATAAAAAAAACTGTTAGTTTTAGTAAGTTTTTATTAATATCAAGTAACGAACATAGAACAAATTTTGTGCAATAATAACAAAATCCTATTATTATATCCATAACATCAAGTAATTATTACTTATCACATTTAGTACATAGAGTAATAGTTTTAGAGTGCTTTTTACATACAAACTTTTTGTACGTAAGGCAAACTAATCCCGTTTTACTATCTGTTTTTGGACATAATTGGCATCTACTTCTCTTGGTCGTTGTTTTCCCTGTATTGTTTTCAGACTGGACTGAAGATGATGGCTGTGGATCGTCTTGCGTTGAATCGCGTATATTTTTTGCAATTTCCAGTGAAAATGGTGCTCGAGGAAAAGTTTTCCGGGTTAAATATTCCAAACATAACTTGTTGCAGAATCACATAGCACCCAAAACTTTATGCCATGTTTTGCCAGTTTTGATGGCATATATTGTCGGAATGGGCACTTTCCCCTGAATGCGACTAATTGTTCATCGACTGTCACATTTTCGGAAGGATTTTAAATCTTCGGTAATATCTCAATCCACTGATTCCACAGCTTACGAATGGGAGCAAAATATACCGATAGTCGCCGTTCACTTCGAGTTAGTCTACTATCAAACCTTATAACTCTTGATATTTTGTTGAATGATTTTTGTGACATAGTTACTCCGAATATAGGTCTACCTTTTTTAGAATCCCATAAACTTTCAGTACTTTCGTTATTTGATCGAAAAACACCAGCTGACAGGAGTAAACCTATGAATGCAAATAAATCCGTATTATCAATATCAGTCCATTCTTTATCAAATACATGTCTTCAAATATTGAGGATATTTGTGTAATATAAAATAGTGTGTATCAATGTAAGCGTAAAAAATAATTCAAAACTTGATCTTTCTTCTTCTGTGACTCTTGAAGAAGAATCCTGAATCTAGAATGTAGTCAATCCTGGCAACGTGCTGATGATATTTTCCTTAGCGGCTCTTCCTTGACTGCTTCCAAGCGGTTTTTTGGAATAAGTTATTTGGCCATTCTTTGATGTCATTCTTTCAGAAGGATCAAATGTACTTACAATCTCACTAAAACTAGCCTGAATAAGCAGCATTCTCCACATGATCCCCCAACTCTGAACACGGTTGTTCTTCATCGGATACTTCGTTCAAAAAGCTCTCAATTACGTTCTGTGTACTCAAAACTATGATACTGCTTCAGCAGTATAACTACAAAATGGAGGGTAATCCAATAACAAAAGTGAAAGATAAGAGTTCTGTTCGTAAACACATAATTCAGAGGAACTACAATCTTTTAATACGTATGGTCAATTTTGACCCGAGGACCATAAGAGTATAAAAAATTGTAAATTAAATATTACAACATAATTTTATAAAACAATCAAATATTTAAATTGATCTCAAAACTTCAGAAAAAGTCATTAAATATCAAGTGTTAAATAAATATATTAAAAGAGAAAACTTAGTCTCTTTCCTAAAATGGGTTTAAATAGACCCGAAGACCGTATAAAGGTTAAAAATCTTGAATGTTTTCTGGATTACATTTAAACGCATTTATTTTACTCATGCTATTAATCCTTGTCAAAATAAATTCAATTTCATCATTAAGTACAGTTTATGTAGATAATATTTGGTCTTTGAATGACTATAATTGAACATTTGGTTTTGAAATTATGGCGAAATTAAAATATTACTATTTCTGCTGCACGGCGCGTCGCGGGAGTTTATATCTATGAGTAAGATCCCTCGGCGCGCGGCTCAGACGCAAGGTCGGCTCCCTACGCAGCTGTCGTGCGCCTAATATGTCATATATAAGTACATATAAGTCTGAATGTAATTTTTTTTAGATTTCGTTCTTAAAACTATACCTACGCAAAAGTTCTTCTCAGAACTATATAACAGTTCTTCTCAAAGCTAATCAACAGTTCTTTTCAGCGCTAACCAACAGTTATTTTCAAGACTAAACAACAGTTCTTTTCAGGGCTAACCAATTTTTCGTTTCAGGGCTAAACAACAATTCTTTTCAAGGCTAAACAACAGTCCCTTTCAGAGCTAGAATATTACACGCTGTTAACATTTTCTTAAACATTTGAAAATGTCTAAGAGAGCCGGAGATCATAGTTCTCAAGCACGGGCAGCAAGAATACGTCGTATGGGAGAATCTTCACCTGAACCTTCACAACGCCTTGCTGAACAAAATTGGAGAAACTCTCAGGTACGCACACGAAAGTCGAGTGTCGAACATTCGCAACGCCTTGCACAACAAAATCTGAGAACCTCTGAGTTACGTGCACGAGAGTCGAGGCTGGGGCGTTTCCCACGTTTTCATGAACAAAACGTAAGGACCTCTCAGTTGCCGAGCGTTTGCAGCGACTTAGAGCTCAGGCAGAGAAACAGCAGTTGTCCACAAATAGAGTTCGCAATCGAATTTTAGCAAACAGCAACAGACTGTCTTTCAGATATGATCCGCATATTGATTAAGCACAATAAGTGTCAGTCCAAATCGGAGTCATGAATAAGATCTGCTCTAACTGCTCTGCCAAGAAATGGGCGGACGAACCTAATGGTATGTGCTGTGCTTCAGGTAAAGTTTGTCTTCGTAACCTTCAGGAGCCGCCACAACCAATAAAAAATCTTCTAACTAATACTTATCCATTATCTGGTCTTTTTTTTTAACAAATAGACGTAAATACAATAGTCTTTTTCAAATTACTTCTTTTGGCGCAAAAGTAATAAGGCTAAGTAATTTTATGCCCACTATTAAAATTAAAGGACTACGTGTCCAAAACCCACAATTCTTACAAATATATTTTATATCGCGTTTTGCAGCGGTAACCGACATCCACGCGAGCGGAGCTGCGGGCGACCGCTATGTAGTATAAAACAAAGTCGCTTTTTCTGTCCCTATATCCCCATGTATGCTTAAATCTTTAAAATTACGCAACCGATTTTAAAGAAATTTATTTAAATAAATAGAGTAATTCAAGAGGAAGGTTTATATGTATAATACATGCACCCGGGTGAAACCTTGGTGGGTCGCCAGTTATTCATAAAACTAGTTTTTTACAACGTCATGTATCAGCTATGTATTCATTGATACTGTAATATAGCCTTTTCCATCATTTTATGATCACTCATCATCATGAGGTTTTGTCCTAGTGTCTGAGTACTAATTTTCACACACATTTCAACGGAGTACAGATCAACTCAGTTGTGCGCGCGGCCCTATGAATGTATGTATGTACGCGTAGATTACTACGCGTCACTGCCACACGAATGAAAGTTGTATAATTACAAGCCCATGCACACATAGGGCCGCGCGCATAATTAAGTTGAACTATCTGTAATTACTTAAGTAACACACTATTAGGAACTATCATTTTGACAGCTCAAATTGCGTTGTTGAGGGGGTATTTTTTTTTTTAATATGATTGGTGTAGCAACATTCATCTAAGGGTTGATTTTATTCATCGTCAAAAACTTTTATTCGAAGTTTAAATGACATATTTGACAGTTTCTGTATGAAATTACTGTCAACATTTTAAAATTATTCCTCGAATAACTAGATTATTGTAAAATCAGTCCTAAACGATTTAAAATAGGAGATAGATTACAGTGCTGCAGCAGTGTAATTGCTTAGCCGCCACAGGAGACGTCCTGATTCCCATGTGATCAACATCTCATCTGACAACACGGACTCTTGGCCACCGCAGGCGGGGAACAGTGGGGAGCTCGCCGCCCGGTAAGGACCCTCAGCCTAATCGGCGAACACACTTTTGTCAAATAATTGCAACTAGTTGGGATCGTTTGGACCGTAGTTGATATTATTTTACACTAAAATTATATCAATCATGTCGACGGCGCCTTGTGTTTCACGCGCGCTTCAAAGAGATATCAGCACAGAGTGACGGGCTCCACGAAGACCCATGCCTGAGTCGGGTTGAGGGTTGATCAAAAGAAAAACTGTGCTCCTGGCGCACAGGCAGTGAAGCAATACGGGTGGATTTTAGTCAGTAAGAGTCTGACACGCCCTTTCGCTCCATCCAGAGCAGGACAAGTCATTTGAAGATTTCTCATCCACACTAAAAAAACAACAATATTCATTGCGTTATCGTTGTGGAGCAGATACATTTTTGGAATAGCCAATTTTGCAATGGATGAGAAACATCCTTCAAAATAATTTAGATCGGAATGATAGTGGTTGCATAGGTTTCTAACCCGTGGGAATATTGGGATAAGAATAACCTATATATTCTGGTTATAAACTATCTGTGTACCAAATCACATCCAAAATTGTTTAGTAGTTTTTGCGTGAAGAAATAAAAACTTACATGCAAACATGCGTTTATAACATTTTAAACAAATAATTCAAACCGCATCAACACCTAGCTTGAGTTTTAACTGAATCTAAAACTCTTTCTACAGCGACATCTACCCCAAGTCAGACTCATGTCCAACCAAAATTGCACGAAAACGTCTAAAACAATACCTAGAAATAGATTGATTTTCTCGGTGGTAGGCTATAACATCGGCCGCCGGCAGAAGTTACCACCCACCAGACAAACCCTTGCCGCCAAGCGACTTGTCGTGTTCCGGCATGATGTCTGGTGAAGCCGTACGGAGGACGGGTCTGAGCAGTTGGGTTGCGATGTGTGCCGGGTACGATGCGCCTAATGTTGTTGTGTTGGGAGTTTGGTCGTGGAGGGTCTTTAGATCATCCATTTGGCGCAGCATCGTTGGTCGTGTTGTTAGGTTTAACATTGCATCACCTCGCACAACTGCCGTCTTCCTTCCTATTCGCTCAGTTTTTCTGAGTGAATAGGCTCTTAATAAACTAGCGCGCTTTACCATCAACGATCGCATTACTGCTTACCGTCAGGCGGGATTGCGGTCAAGCGCTAGTTTACAATTATTAAAAAAAATAATAATAATCTAATTTTAACTTTTCACTTGGAGAAGTTACGATATTCATTCTTGTTTCTATTGTTAACTCTTAAAAGATCCATTATAGATAAAACATTAATATATTACTGTGATTATGACTATAGTAAGTGCTAAATATATAATAAATACTAAGTATTTTAGTCATCATGTTTCTAATCACATCTTAACTATCTATAGAGTATCTTAATTTGTCAGAAGTAAATTAATACTTATTTTCTTTTCTTTTCTTAACAAATAAATATAAACTGAATTCAAATTTAGTTAAATTTGATGTCAATTCTCTTGTTGCCCTTTCTCTTTCCTTGTTGTCTTTTCTATAGGTGTCGATTCCCTTAACGACTACACGTTGATTTAATCAGACACTAATTTTACAGCGAAAATCGACCCGTGTGTAGTTTCCATAACTTTTACATCCGGGAAACTGAATTATGAATAAAAGTAATATTCATTTTGTTCTCTTTTTTAAGCAAAATGTCTGTAATTATTCAAAAAGATGAATGCTGTTTAAGATAATTCGGGTCACGTAAGAACTTATCTGTTTGACAAATTGCCGGTGAACGAAACGTTGTTTGAGGATCTTAATAATAGTATCTTTCGTTTGGAGGTCAAAAGGACATGGAAAGAGACCTGTTGAGACTTGGAATTGGCAAATTAAAGATTCTGTTTCCTTTCTTACAGGGCTTAAACGTAGATTACGTTTGACTTAGTTTCACAGAATATTTAAAGCGAAGCAGAACAATATCGTAAAAGCGACTGATGATAAAAGCGAAGCTGTACATTGACGCCGATTTCTTCGTTGTTTCAACTGAACTAAATTTAGGTTCATTGCATTTTTTTCATTAAGAAAAGGACAAAAGATAAATTATTGTTTGGTCCTATCAAATTATGATGACCGTATACCGTTTAGACAAGATTAAAAGTATGGCGCATAAAAATACATGGATAAACCTCCGGGGTCTGCCTAATTTGACAGAACTAAAGTAATCCATACTAATATTATAATTGCGAAAGTGTCTCTGTCTGTCTGTCTGTGTGTCCAGCTTTCACGCCAAAACTACTGAACCGATTGTAATGAAATTTGGTACACAGATAGCCTAAAGCCTAAGAAATATTACCATATTGTTGTGGTATTGATACGAGTTTATATACGTCATAACTTTCTCTGTTGACCAGTGGTATTCGAATTTCAAATATGAGGTACTCGTGCGTTATCCGTGTTTTAACCTTTAGAAGGTGGTAAATTTTTGGAAGTTCATTCTGTATGTTTTCTATCGGCAAGGATAGTTCTCGCGATAATTGTCCTGAGATTATGCTGATTTGAACTCGTAGTTACTTCGGCGATAGTAAGTGGGCGCTGAACATGTAGCCTTACACTATAATTTGTGCATGGCGACGGAATAGTGCTGATCTATGTAGGTAATGTGCGCGTGTCATGTACGATGGCTGACTCGTACACTAATATTATAAATGCGAAAGTATCTCTGTCTGTGTGTCTGTCTGTCTGTCCGGCTTTCACCGGAACCGATTGTAATGAAATTTGGTACACAGATAGCCTAAAGCCTAAGAAAGGACATAGGCTATATAACATCCCGCTATGACCAATCGGAGCAGAGCAGTAACAAAAAATGTTACGAAAACGGGAGCAGACGCGGACGTACAAATTGCTCCCATTATTTTAACAGGCGCTTTTTTTATATCAACTGAGCTTTTTTTTTTTTGAATGGACATTCCCGTGGTAACGGAAACCAACGCCTGCTGTAAACTGAAGTCCACGCGGACGGAGTCGCGAGCAACAGCTAGTATTAAATAAAATAGATAGAAAAAGATGCACGTAAATTTAATTTAGGTTAGAAACCGCTATATTTACGCCGATTCTTTTTTTTTTGTGAATAAAGGTAAACGGCGGTAATATGGCGGTTTGATATTTTATACAACAGCTGTCTAACTTTCCTAGGAATTTTAATATTTCGAAAGTTCTTCCATATAAGAACTGTCAGAAGGCAATTTTATTCCACGAATAGAAATGATCTATTGATGGAAAAATTAGCCCTGGCAGAAATAAGCAGTAAATTAAATTACAGATTCTTTTAAATATGAGTAGCAATTTCTTTTGAGCCTTTCAGAAGACTTCTGCGAAGAATACATATGGTATTATTCACCGCCTTTTGATATTAAAATGTTGCCAGCTTATAAATATTTAATGCAATCTCATTTTAAGTACCGAGTGTAATGTAACTCATTGCTAAACCCAAGAGTGTTTTAACCGACTGCGTAGGAAGGTGAGTTATGAACTTTGTATTGACATCTCTTGTTTACAGTTCCATACTTCAAAATTGAAAATGGATCCCTTATAACTTCGTTGTCATACTGTATGTTCTTCTGTCAAGTTTTCGAAAAAGGTCTCGGAAAGTCTTGTTAGCTCATAGTGACGTAGCAACGTATCCTGACATGCTTATGAGGAGTGGAAAACTATCGCAGAGCCCGGAAGATGGTCAAGATCCCTGTGAGTTCTTACTGGAATACATCCTTACCCCGAGCATGTTTGCTCTTGCCAATATTGACACAAGCCAGTCAGTAGGCGAGGAAAGAATGACATGGGAGTTCTGTTCTCCGTAATTGTTCTATCCAGCCCGCCACAAAAAGCGATTCGTCATGTTTTGACTTAATGTCTGGTGAAGCCGTACGGAGTACTGGTCTGGGCAGTAGTTTCGATGTGTGTCAAGTACGATGCGCCAATGTTGTTGTGCCGGGAGTTTGGTCGTGGAGGGTCTCCAGATCAATCTCCCTTTGCCGCTACACCGTTGGTCGTGTTGTTGGGTTCAACATTGAACACCTCGCTCAATTGCCGTCTTCATTCCTATTCACTCAGTTTCTTTTTATTTATTTTTTTGAGTGAATAGGCCCTTAATAAACTAGCG
This sequence comes from Sesamia inferens, assembly GCA_037179545.1. Taxonomy (NCBI): domain Eukaryota; kingdom Metazoa; phylum Arthropoda; class Insecta; order Lepidoptera; family Noctuidae; genus Sesamia; species Sesamia inferens. The sequence goes on along the minus strand of CM073933.1, from coordinate 25,839,052 downwards.
CGCTTCACCATCAACGATTGCATCTCTGCTTGCCATCAGATGGGATTGCTGTCATGCACTAGTTATAAACTCATTCTTCATCATTAAAAAAGAACAAAAATATTAATAAAAACTTTCACGTTTATGATATTAGAAGGGTCCATGTTCTCAGCAATATTTTCTCACAACAAAAGAGATTGGGACCATTAGAATGAACTACTCTACTTTGTTTTTCATAACGCCGCCAAGCAACTAAGCTACACACCAAATGACATGGTCACAAACCTAAAGGCGCTTTACCATCAATTTTTGCATCACTGCTTCCCATCAGGCAGGATTGGAAGCCTAGTTCTTTACCTCCAGCTCTATTTATAAATAAATAAATATATCACACAGATTGAGCTAGCCCCAAAGTAAGTTCGAGACTTGTGTTATGGGACACTAACTCAACGATACTATATTTATAATAGATACATATATAGATAAACATAACAGACCCAGGTTAATCAAGAAAAGATCGTTTTCTATCATGACTTGGCCGGGGATCGAACCTGGGGCCTCCACGTCGCAGGCAGGCGTGTTGACCACTGCGCCACAGAGACCGACAATTTTATATATAAATATTAATTAATTATTTTATTTATTATTATTTTAACATACAATATTTTCTTTGTTCTTTTAGATAAACTAGTGAGTTTATCTAAAAGAAAAAAGTGCTGCCGGTAAAAAACTAGGCTTCTCCCAGGAAAAAGGGTCCGTGGGATCGCTACTGCCCAACAGCTTGCAACATGCTTTCCTGCAGGTTTTACCTCTCTCGATTTGGCTTCCCGTCCTAGACCTAGTCACAGTTAAGTAAACTCTTCTTATTGTTACTTCCTCGCAACAAAATCTTTTTTTTTTTTTTTTGTAATTTATACGAATTAAATGCTCCATACTTATCGACAGAGTATAGTATACATGCTCCGTTCCCCGGATCCAGCCGAGTTATCTCACAGTATTTATTCTGGTCTGTCTGAGTGCAGCGATTGGACCGCGTGACTGGACTGCTAATGTTCGGATTGAGCTGCCTTCGTCTTTGACTAGGCTAGCATCCATTAGACTATTTGGACAGATTTTTAAACTTTCTTTCAAATGTTTGCATTTACGTTCTAATATATGTCATGGATCGTCGAAATTATTTAAAGATGAGTTGCTCATTTGAGTTACAAAGTAGTGCGGTAGACTATGGGTAGACGCTATAACGTTATTTTGTAATGGAGGCACGTGAACGGAGTCGGTTTGGAAAGTGAGTGGTCGGACGGTCACTTCGGATTGAGACGCGGACCAAGGCACTACTCCGGGGCGAAACTGTAGGTTTGCCTATTTAAATTATTATTATCAAGATTGGAGGGTATATTTACACGTCTTGTTTTAATTCAACACTCACCTACGAAATGGATCACCTATACCACTGCACCAAGATGCTGTCGACCCTACCGCTCCGCCGTGGCTGACTTCGTCATATATTTATAATTTCTATTCGTATAGTGTAGTTAAAAAAACTATTCTTTGGATTTCTGTCTAGCCCCGCACCTTAATTGCGTAAAACACCATTACAATCAGATGGAATCATTTTGAAGCTTATTGTTATTCCATTGCTCCCTATGTTCAAACATGTGTCTGCTGAAGAAAATAAATAACGCAATGAATGCCGTTGAACTGTCAAAATTATACCCATTGCTACTGATAATGTATTACATAATTACCTTGCTGGTTTACTATTTAATGAGGCTAATTTTCTAAATGAATAAACCCGTTTTAAGCAAGTGTGGTGATCATTGCTCGGTTCTCTCTGAAGCGAGCATATTCTCCTAATGGATGCGGGCCTATGGAAGACAACACAAGCTACTGCCCGTGAAATAACTTGTATACTGCGATCGTATTGCCCCCATTCTTAGATACACGCCGCGCAGAACTTAATGCTGAAAGATAATAACACAAATACCTTGTAATAACGTGTTGCCATTACTAGTGAGGAAAAGTTACGGTAATAGCAGTTCGGCAAAAGATAAAGACGGCAGTGCAGAGTAACACATTTCTTATATAAACTATGACGGTGTGGTTTCTATGTGGACAATGCTTTTTCTTATCATCACATCTATGTATTGTTGACCTATAGATACTTAGGTGTTCAAAACTGTATTATGACACTCCTGTGTGGTACCGGGCTTAGAATAGTACCAACCCATATCCTTCCGTGGGTGTTGTAAGAGGCGACTAAGAGAACTCTCACCAGGGAATCAGGCAGCAGCGCTTCTACTGTGGAATATCAATTACTGAGATCCCCAACCTGCCTCCCAACCGTGGGGATTATGGCAAACCCTCCCAATGTAATGAAAGCCTCGGGGGAGGCTTTCGTCCAGCAGTGAACCTCTAAAGGTTGATGAATAAGAAGAGATTATGACCCTGAATACTTATGTGAAGAGAGCTTAGAGTGAGCTGTCAAAGGGGAGTTTTTTTTTTGTTTTCGGGGGATACCTTCAAAAGGAATCCAACCTCCGGGGAATGAGGTCTTGAAGTGTGGGAGTTTTATCTCACTGAAACCACATCATGATCAAAATCTGCACATAAGGGTGGTTTCACTTAAAGTACCAATTCCGGAACGCCTGTAAGGCATGTGCCTTAGGGATATCCCTGGGAAGACTCTAAGAGGGCCTCCCCTAAACCTCTTATGCCTCTCGATCGTTTCGTCGTCGAGTTTTTTAAGATACACCATCACCATTTGAGCTGAAAGACGTCCATTGCTGTACATAGGTCCCTCCCAAGGACCTCCACGACCACCGGTACTGCGCCTCCCGCATCCAGCGGTTTCCTGTGACCTTCACCAGATCGACGGTCTACCTTGTCGGGATCCTACACGTCGCCACTCGAGAACCAGTCGGCCCCGGCCCACTGATAATTTTAGAAACATCTAATGCTCAATATTTGTTTCTGCTAATCACCTGTAAACTCAGGATAGCTGATAGGATTCGATGCCTGAAAGTAAGATGTGTTCAACATTTTAGTATTGATTTTTAAAAAAATCATCTCATTTGTACAGCCCCTAAGTACTGCCTTACTTTAAACAACGTTTTTAATAAAGCGTTAGCTTTCATCACAAATGAATAAGTAAGCACTAAATAACCACTTCAAAAATAAATGCAATTTCCCAAATTCCTGATCACCAAACAAAGGAAACCTGATTGTAATGCCCGCGATAATAACCGGCCGGACACGGAAACATGTCAGATATTCCAACCGGGCCGGTTTTAATACGGGCCACAATCGAAAACAATGGTAATGTGCGTACATTGTTTTGCGACATATGTACCATTTATTTATTAAAAGGGGACGTTTTTAAAACGCTTTTTATTACGGACGCTTTAACATGAGAGGGTTTTTTGTTTAGAGCGTCGTTTTAGAAGTTGATTTTCGTTTCGTTTTGAATATTGAATGGAGTTTTTGAAGTTGTGACAGGAAGACACTGCTTTGAAAGGTATAGTAAAATATTGTTTGTAACCGGCATAGTCTAGAAGCCAAAATTTAAAGGTGTGTAACTTCTACCAACCCACTGTGTGTTTGTGCTCTGAGTTTATTTCTGAGAGGGGGTCTGTGTGCCAACAATGGCAACATTATATTCTGATTTACTTAATTAAAAATAAAACTGAACGAGTTTCTTATTGTAAAGTCCTCAATAAACTTATTTGGAGACATCTTCGTCTATTTTAAAGAATATAATTAGAATTTCAATAAAATTTGTTTATGTAAACTTTTAACAAGTTTACAATAAAGTTTCGGCGAACAATTATAAGTTTTAACATTCAAACTTATAAGTACCTTCTTTTTAGGAGGGTAATGTATATATGTATGTATAAATGATACAAACTAGTGCTTGACTGCGATCCTGCCTGGTGGTAAGCAGTGGTGTAATCGTTGATTGTACACGGCACTAGTTTATTATGAGCTTATTCGCTCTAACCTCTGTGGAGGGTCTCCAGATCAATCTCCCTCTGGCGCAACTTGGTTGGTCGTATTGTTGGGTTTAACATTGCATCACCTCGCTCAACTGTCGTCTTCCTTAATATTTACTCAGGTTTATTGAGCGAATGTGTTCTTAATAAACTAGCGCGCTTTACCATCAATGATTGCATCACTGCTCACCATCAGGCGGGATGGCGATGGAATTCCCGCTGCCTCACGCGCTTCGCCTCTTCCTGCATCACTGCTTCGCAGAAGGAGGTGACGGCCTGCCATCCACTCTCGCTCCGGACCATGGGCAGGACCAGGGTCGGATGCAAGAGATCTCTGCATGGTGCTCTACCCAAGTCAGGCAGATCTTCACCGTATGCTCCATCATGTTTTCAGAGTGATCCGCACAATAACTGCACATGTCTCTGTTGCGAGATGTGTCGTCTCGCCCATATGTACTCGTATGTACACTTCATCACTATAATAATTGACACACCTAGTCATATCCTGCATGGGTTTTGTGTCAATAAGGCCCATGTTTTATACTTCTAGCTGAAAGGAAAATAAAATTCATTTTAAAAAATATTTTATTACAGTTGCTGGAAAAATACACGTGTAAGCAATACAATTCCTATAGTATAAAGTGCCTTCGTTAGATTGGTTGCGAACTGTCGTTAACCACGGTTTATGCTTGTTTGTTTCATATTTATTGGAAGCAACTGACGTGTTATTAAAAAAGTTGTTCCTAATTTCTTTTTTATTACTCGTAGATACGGTATATTCTGTTAGTAGGTAATAAAAATGTCTGCCTTTTGTAACTTGGCCGTATCGTAAGCCCCATTTAGACGATGTGAATTTCTTGCATTTCTATAGTCAAATTGACGCAAATATTGACTTACAGCTTGGAAACACTAATTAACTTTAGACGTTGCAAGCACCTTTACCCCCTTATTTCAAGATATGGATTTTATTAGATCAGCAGGGTAATTACGTAACACAATTTCAGTTGCAAGGGGTTTCAGTTTGACAGTTTAACACCATTCATTGTATTATTTACCTCGTTGAATAGATACATTTTCGAGCATAGGGAGCAATGGAATAGTAATAAGTTTCCAAATGATACTAAATGATTGTAATAGTGTGTTACGCACAGCATTCTAATTGTGTAACAAACATGGAATCATTTTAAAGCATATTGAAAGAAAGAAAGAAAAGAAAGAAAAAATTTTATTCTGCACAAACAAAACGCACCTTACAACTAAATACAATAAAAACCAAACAAAATACAGGAAAAAAAAAGTAATAATAATAATATCATCAAAAATCTCCTATACTAACATGCAAAACTATAAACAGTTTTTTTTTTTTTTTTTTTTTTTTTTTTTATAATTTGGCTCGCACGGTTTGTGCATTTGCCACTACAAGTATAAAGGTAGGGAAACCAAATAAATTCATTGAAATGCGTAGGAACGGATTACGAAATTTTGGAACAAAGGATAATAGGATCAGGTTTGGTGGTAATATAATAAATAAATAAAGATATACCAAACATATATATTAAATAGAAATTAAAATTGGGAGTTGGGAAATAAAAAAACTTATACTTTAATATTATTAATAGTTATAAAGGTAGATATTAAATTATAAATATCAAAATTTAAGGAGCTTAACAATGTAGGGATTGATGTAGGAAGAGGGACAGAGAGTTCATTAAGGGAGTTAATGAATGAAGAAGAGTCACGGTTGGGGCATGCAAAAAATATATGATTCAAATCTTCCACACAACCACAACAACATAAATTATTGTGAATAATCCCAAGTCTAGCAAGGTGAGAGGCTGTGCAAACATGACCCAAGCGCATTCGTATCAAACTGGAGGTTGCAAGCTTGGAAAGTTTTAATTTGGAAAACCATACTTTGAGAGGTATTCTTTGTTGTATGCGTTTATAATATTGACCTTTACGACTACTTGAAATATTCCATAAATTTTCCCAGGCTTCATACAGATGATCTTTAGGAAGAGAGTGAAGGTCAGATACAACATTATTATATGGAAACTTATCACCATCATCTACAGCGTCTTTAGCAAATTTGTCTGCTATCTCATTGCCGCGAATATTGTGATGGCCAGGTATCCACACCAAAAAAACATCAAGATTTTTAAATTTGCAATTTAGTAGGAGCTGTCTGGACTCTATAACATAGGGATGATTTGAACCTGACCAAGGAAACTTTTGCAGTGCTTGTAAAGCACACTTCGAGTCAGTGAAAATAATAGACTTGCTGAGTTTCGCAAGAAGTACGTATTCTAGGGACTTTAAAATTCCAAAACATTCTCCAGAAAAAACTGATGTTTCAGAAGGTAATTTTATTTTTTGATGAATGTTATATTGTTCATGATATACAGCTACCCCAATCGTGCCTGAAACTGGGTGCTTGGAAGCATCACAGTAAATGTAATGCCTATCAGCCCAGTCTCTTTCGACTATGAAGTTTAAGTTGGAGTTAGCATAACGATCATTCTTTAGCGATATAAAGTTATAGTTTATTTGAGGGGAAAAAATAAGAGCTTCGTAACAGACAGAAAAAATTGGAAGATACTGAGAGCGGTGTGTGGGAGCTTGAAGTGAAGTAAATTTACGGAAACTTATAATAGAGCATGGAAGAGATTTATTAGACGAATAAGACGAACATTCAATTTTTTCTGAAAGATACAAAAGTTTTTGATAAAGTGGGTGGTTGGAAAATTGAAGAGTTCTGAGAATGAATTTATCACATAAATACTGTCTACGAAGTTTTAAAGGAGGGTCCAAAGATTCCACTTGGAGTGCGTTAATTGGGCTAGACCTCATGGCTCCAGTTATAATACGCAAGGCTTTTGATTGAATTGAGTCTAACTTTGTCAGACCTACAGCACTACAAGGTTCTAAGAAATATGTCCCATAGTCTAAGATACTTCTAATAATAGCGTTATACAATAATTTTAACACGAATGGATGGGAACCCCACCAAACTCCAGAAAGACAGCGCATGATATTTAATAAACGTTCACATCTAGCCAATACATAATAACAGTGTGGTAAACCTGTAAGTTTACCGTCTAGAAGGATACCCAAAAATTTTACTTCGCTATTTTCAGGTATTTGTTGATTATCATACACAACTGAATATGGAGGAGGAAAAGCATTCTAGAAAATAAAACAGCGCTACTTTTGTTAACACTAAGACACAAAGAATTATTGTCCAACCATGATTTAAGAAATTTTAGAGCGACGTTTAGAGAGGAACTTAGTTGTTCAACAGAGCGTCCTGATACATAAAGAACTAGATCGTCTGCATACTGTAAAATATTGGCTTTACCAGAAATATGGAATTCTAAATCAGAGGTATATATATTATAAAGAAGTGGGCTCAACACCGAACCCTGAGGCAGTCCTTTCCAGGTTAATCTTGTTTTCATTTCGGATTCACCTATGTCAACTTGTAATTGTCTGCCTGAGAGAAGATTAAGAATGAAATTGCAGAATATGGGAGGTACTTTTAGTTTATAAAGTTTAGTATTCAAAACATTTAAATCAACATTGTCGTATGCAGAAGAAATATCTAGGAAAACAGCAAGCATGGATTCATTATTTGAAAAAGCCAATCTCGCATCTGTAATGAAAATCCCTAGACTGTCCATGGTACTTTTTCCTTTCCTAAATCCATATTGACTCAGAGATAGTAAACCTTTACTTTCTACATACCATTCTAAACGGTTTTTAACTAAATGTTCAGCTAGTTTTGAAAACACAGTGGCAAGGGCTATCGGTCTGTAAGAGTTAGGATCTAACGGTGGTTTATTTGGTTTTAGAATGGGGATGACTTCGTATATTTTCCATGAGGGAGGGATTATACCAGAACTTATTGTGGAGTTGATTATGTTTAAAAAGTAAATTAGACTTGAGTCGCTTAAATTTGCAAGGAATGAGTAAGGAATACCATCATGACCTGGAGCAGAATCTTTTACGTAGGATAAAATACCTTTCAATTCTTTAAGGCTAAAAGGACTGTCAAGGCCCGTTACATCCTCTACGGGAGATTGGAAAGGGAGATGAGATGAAATGATGGGCATTTGTGGAACAAAAGGAGGAGCTATCTTGTCTAAAAATTTATCTGCAACGGATTCATCTAGATAGTGAGGTATTGTTTCCTTAAATGCTGATCTGAATCGACGTATATTTTGCCATATTAATGACGGAGAAACGTCAGGCGATAGCGAAGTGCAGAAACGACGCCAACCATTCCATTTCTTCCTTTTAAATAATTTACGAGTATTGTTCATAATTAATGTGAGGTTATTAAAATTTTCTAATGTTGTACACTGTTTATATTTTACTTCAGCCTCTTTCCGTTGGCGCACTGCTAAAGAACATTCATTGTCCCACCATGGGGGCGACGGAATATTATTATTACATCGTTTAGTTGGGAATGTTTCATTAGCAGCGTCCAACAAGAGTGATGCAAAAGAATCAGCCCGAATTGTCGATGAATTTAATGCATTTTCAGGAAGGTTGGATAGTCTCTGCTCAACTCGCTCACTAAACGTTCTCCATCTGTCACTGTCAATACTGTCATTAGAAGTTTTAATTTTGTATGCTAATCTTGGTGGGCGTCTGGATAGAGATTTGATAAATTTTGTCATAGTTATTATTACGGGATAATGATCGCTATCAAAAGTCGAAGGCAGGGTATTCCAGGTCACTGTAGGCGCAAGACTAGGACTGGCTATCGTGAGGTCTGGGGCACTGATCCCTTCATTAGGTTTAGTGAGACGTGTTGCAAGACCTGTATTCAAGATACAGAGGTTATTAGAATCCAAAATGTCTAATATCCTTGACCCGTAATAACTAGAGTTGGAGCTACCCCAAGCCTGGTGCTGAGCGTTGAAGTCACCCATAATTAAAAATGGTTTAGGTAATTTTGCTACTATGGTTTCTATTTCGTTGTATAATGATGATGAAGGGTGGGGAACATAAACAGATACAAAACATATTTTATTGATAGATACAGCTATTATAGAAAAATCAACACTATGATTTGCAATGGGAATGTGGTGAAAAGGTATTGTGTCATGAATTAACAGAGCAACACCAGCATAGCCATCTGTTCTATCTTCTCTTAAACATAAATATTGGGAGACTTTAAAGTTATAACCTGGCTTCAACCAGGTTTCTTGCAATGCGACAACAACAGGTTTATACACATTAATAAGATGTAGTAAATCGCTTTTTTTAGAGTTAACACTGCGACAATTCCACTGAAGGATTGTTGACAGCTGATCCATTATTGATATTATTAAAAAGTTGACTAATACTTTGTATAGCAGCGTTGGACGGTTCAGACATATTCTTTGTTAGCAAATTAATTAAAATGATAATTAAATCTCTAGTTGACTTATTATTTATAGAATTATTACTGTCAATATTTGTACCAATGGATGGTAATGGAATATCATAATCTTTTGTTAGGGCAGAATGAGTATATTTGTCATATCCTGTACTATGTTTAGGAGAATTATTGGGTTTATTAAAAAATACAGTTTTTTTTATATGAACTTGTTTGTTTGTTTCTAGTACCTTTGGAGGAGGAGTCAAATGTTTGCCTTAAAGGTGGTGTAGGAACTGCAACAGAAGTTAAAACTTCTGAATATGCTTTGTTAACAGGAGGATGCAACTTAACTGCTTCTGCATATGAAATGCAATTGTTAGCCATAGTTTCCTTAATGGCTTTTTGGCGACTAAACTCTGGGCATTTCCTATTTGTGGCAAAGTGGGATCCGGAACAAAGAAAGCATACAGCCTCATCCTCATCTACATTGCAACTGTCCCCAGTATGGTTATTACCGCATTTAAAACACCGTGGAGCTGAGCGGCACTGTGATTTGATGTGTCCATATCGACAGCAGTTGAAACACTGGACTGTTGGGAATATATAAAGCTCAACAGGAAGAGAGTTGTAACATAAGAATATTCTTTTGGGTAACACCTGGCCGTCAAATGTTATTACAACAGTTTCAACAGGAATGTAGTTTGGTTTACCATCCACAATATGTTTTCTATTGATGCGTCGTACTTTTAAAATTTTTCCACATCCAATAGGTACAGATATGTTATTCAGTATATCCTCCTCAGACCAATCCTTAGGGACTCCTCTAACCACACCCATCCGGGTGACTGATGAGGAGGGTATAAAGGCCTTATAGTTGTATTGTTCCAATGTTTTATTTTCTAGAAAAGAATTTGCATCTGTGAAATTGGTAAATGAGATTAAAACCCTGTTTCTGCCTATTTTTTTCAGACTACCATTTACTATATTTTTAATGCAATTCTTTTTTAGAAAATGACCAAAAGAGACTGGGTGAATAAAAACATTATCATTTGGACTTGTTTGTATCTTTTGGATGTGGATTGTGTAAGGAGCTGAATCATTCGCCTCATATAGTTTTCTACCTACCAATGTGCTTGGGTCAGATGATTGTTTATGAGCATTGGGTTGTTGGGAGGATTGTGGTTGTGAAGTGATAGTTGAATTAGGGGGTATAAATTCGGATTGAGCATTCTTAGAAGCACATTGACAGTCATTTTCACATATTGTTTCAGAGGATTTATGGCGCCTGCGTTTTTATTACAGTGCCTGCATATTTTACGAGAGGAAATACGTTTTCTTTTATTATTGCTTTTGGTCTCGGAAGCATCTGTATCTAGAAGGGAGCCCTCTGTATCCATTTCTGAATGTGGAACCGTGACTACAAGCGAAACCTCCGGAGGCGAGCCTCCACCAGGGTCGTCTGGGTCGTCGTCCATCACGATGAGAAAAAGAAAAAACTTACCTAAATCAGCAATATACTATTAATCTATATATGTAAAATTAAAATTAATTATATATATACAACCACCTAAATGATACTATTATTTACACTTTGAATAAAAACTTAAAGAAGCAGAAAAAACTCGCCCGCCACGTTCAAGGTTTCCCGCGCTTTTTTCCTATAAACAGTTAATTTGATGTCAGAGCCAGAGCCATAGACCTTTTTTTTTTCCCTGGCTCTCCTCTCTCCGTTCAGAGGAACGGAAAAGGCAAAGGCACAGCACGCCATACAGCCTAGTCTTAAGTAACTTTTTTTCTTTTATTGCTAATCCATTGCTCCATTGTGCGATAAATGTGACTGCTTAACAATCTATATAACGCAATGCATGTTGTTGAACTGTCAAAATGAAACTCATTGCTACTGATAGTACTTTACGCAATTACCCCGCTCAGATCTAAATCGCATAATTGTTATTGAATAATGCACCTAACCTTTATAGAAATGCAATTCTTTATATAAAAATTACAGCTTAGTTAAGTACTAAGTTGTCACTTTTGTCTAAAGGACTTTGACTTCATCTCAATAAAGTTCAAAATACAAATACTGACTCAAATGTTAAGTCTGGAACTGAAGTTAGATTTCGTTTTGTAATTAAGGGGTTAGATTTATTGATATACTGTACTGTTTATTATTCAAAATCAAAATATTTTGTATAGAAAAAAAGAAAGAAAAAACGTTTATTTGCGTTAAACATGACATAAAACTATAAAAGTGTACAAAAACAATTGAGTGATAATATTTGACATGCGTCACATCCACTCAAAACGGCTATCGCTCAGCATTAGCATTATGCTGCGACCCTATGTGAAACAGAGTCCAGCGCTGGTTTTCGGCGACAGCCGGTGCCGACGTAAAGACGTCATCCGGTGCAGCAAACAATCACAACTGACACCGAACCGATAAAAAAAAAAATGCAATAATAATAATAATAACAAAAAACTACAATAAAAATCGAAATATACAGAGAACAGTTTAAAAAAAACACAAACAGGAATATAAAAAAAAAAAACAAATTATATCACATAAACCTATTTACGTAATAATCGTGAAACATATTTTTTTTTTTTTATAATTATAAACTAGTGCTTGACCTCAATCCCACCTGATGGTAAGCAGTGATGCAGTAGTTGATAGTAAAACGTGATCGTTTATTAAGAGTTTATTAATCCTAACCTTGAAGACACTTAAATTGTAGTCAGACGGAAACACCGCTGCTGGCAAATTGTTCCAATCCCTCGATATACGCGGTATAAAAGACTAGGCGAAGCGCTAGGTGCACAGTTCCAATTCATAATCAGCCTATAATGTTCCCACCGTTGGGACACAGACCTCCTCTCGATGAGACGGAGTGGGCCATAATCTACCACGCTGGCCCAGTGTGGGTTAGAGTTAGTTACAATTGGTCGCTTCATATTACATACATCCTTTTCACCGACTTCAAAAGGTTCATAACTCTTTTGTTGGGCTTGGTATAGCTTTTTATAACAAGATACCCTCTGCTTTGCTAGACTTGCCCTACAATGCATTTAAGGCACAAATTAAATCCAAGCTTTGTTCAAAGGCATATTATTCTGTGAATGATTATTTAAATGATAAGAATAGCTGGTCGCTCTGATTAACTCAGGACAATGTTTGTGTTCTTTCTCAGGAATTAGCTTATTGATACGTTATATGAGTTCATATAATTTACTTTTTTACATTACATAAATATGTAAGCTGTCACGCCCTTTATGCCTGGGGCTTCTTAGTTAAGTAATAAGTTTTAGTTAATTACATTTTCATTTAAATATAAATATATTGTTTTACTTTGCTGGTATTTTGGCGTGGAAGCTAGCATATGGTAAATAATTTTATTGTTGTTGTATTTTATCGTGTTCATCACTATACATATTATTGTATAAAGGCATGTGTTTTTTTTTTAATGTACAGACAGCTGTGCTGCTGGGGAGTTTCTTCCGCCACTTCTTCTTCCCACCGAAAGCACTCGGAAGTGTCGATGGGTGGGCATTTTGGGGGACTGTCTTGTGTAATATTGACGTTCAAAAAGTGCTGATTCTCAGCCTAATTTGAATAAATGACTTTTGATTTTGATTGATAGATAATCGTTGGAATTCGGTGGTTAGTTTGACAGTAGCTTATAAAGCGTGTATCTGACATCGACGCACAAACGAGTACCACGGATCCAGTACATGATTCTGAACCCCCCAGTAGTGAAATATTTCGTCGGCTCTTTTATCATTTAAAAAAATATACATGTGGTTTTTTTTCACTTTAGACCATTCATAATTGCTATATTTTTATAAACCAGTAAGATTTTAAAGTAAAAATTAATTAATTCGCTAATTACATAAAAAAAGCGCAATGAAAACAAAACTAAAACTATCTTATCAGCTGATTTAATAGAGTTCACATCAGGGATCAACGTCATACCTACAAACCCGCACGGCGGCACACTTGCAACGTTCAAAGGCAGAGCCGACACTTTTTTTAAACATTGTTATTTCTGTAACCGTTCATTAACGACATAAATGACTATCATAATTTTATTAGTGGCATGCGGTCTAGCCTTTTCGCGAAGTTTGCGTTACGATGTCAGATACAGCCTGTATTACGCCGAGCAAAAACTGTCTTTTCTCATTGCTACCACTTAACTTATGGTACATCAACAGACCGCGTAAATCAAGCTTAAAATACTATAAAATTTGCTGAAACAAATTACTGAACACGGTGGTGTGAATAAGATAAATTAAAATTGAATGTCTCACTTTAAATGTATGGAAAATAAATTGACTGAAAAGCTTTCTAATAACCAGAATCTCAGAAGGCTACTGCAGAAAAACTCAACGTAAAATGTTTAAAATATGCAAAATGATTAAGAATTGAAAGGATTAAAAACGGATTTCGAACCTGGCGCGCTAACGATAATTGCTACCAAATGGTCTTTTAAAAATCTCCATCGTCCAAAGGAAGGAATGATTCCCGTTTTAGGCCTGCAATTTGGTACTGTTTGGCACTAAAACGAGTTAATTCCTTACTACGGACATTTTAAAAGAGAACATTGGAAGGTTTTAATCGTAGCTTGATGCCCGCAGCAAACTTTATCGCCGAATTACATAGCATTCGGGCGCCATGTTTATTTTTTGTTCATTTTGTTTTATTCTTTGTTTTTGTAATTTGTTTCTTTTCGCTGTTTGTGCATGTGGCCTGCGTTGTGAGTTATAGTGATACAGAAAATTAAAAGTGTGTGGAAACGGGGCGTGTTTTGTGTATTCTTTACTGCACAGTTTGTGATAATTAAAACCAGGGAAAATTGGCTTTTAGGTACTCGAATTTTTTTCTTTTTTTTTTTAATTTAATGTTTTACCTTTTAAAACCATAACAACAAAATTAAACAAAATCCCTAATATAATTTTTGCGGTACGTTTCACCCAAATAATTAATGTTATCTAATCTTTATGTGTTTTATTATGTGTACGTAAGTAATAAAATAAATAAATAAGTCTCGAACCCGTCATATCGCGTTAAGAAGTATTATATCCTGTGTTCTAATTCAGGTCTTCTGATTTGTGTGTTTGATACATGGAGAAGACCTGATTTCAGCAATATCTATTTGGCCGTTTTGGGTTTAACAAATAAAAATTAATTTCTCATATTTTTATCTTAACTAAACGATTAATAGTGATATCTAGAGTTTAGAATAGAATAGAATAGAATACTATTTATTATGTACACCATAAAGATTACAGAACATAAATATAAAGATTTTACAAAGGGTGGCACAACGGGCGGTCTTATCGCTAAGAGCGATCTTTTACAGACAACCTTTGGATGTAATACTAAGGGGAAGGAGAGAGAAATAGTGTAGGTAGTCTACAGTGTACTATTTACATAGAGTATACAATAAATATGTACGTTAAATGTATCATACTAGTTTAACTAAATATATACATCTAATTAATAAACATTATACGAGAGCAGATAAAATATAATGACATGTTTAAAGAGAGAGGAAGTACTTTCTTATCATAGTTTTAAATGTGGACAGAGTTTGAGCACGCCTTATGGACACGGGCAAGTCATTCTATAGCCGAACTGTTTGTACAGTGAAGGATTTATCGTAGAAACTAACTACCGCCTCTTCCCAGCCCACCTGGTCCTCCTCTTGACCACCATCCTCAATGGTGCAATGGGGAATAACATTTTCCCACAAACGTGGAAATAAGCCACAGTTATAGGCATTCCCAAGCCCGGTAAGCCTAAAGCCGAACCATCCAGCTACTATCCCATCAGCTTACTAAAAGTTCTCGGCAAAATCTACGAGAGGCTTATATATAAGCGTCTCAGAGCCTACGCCGAGAACAAGGGCCTCATCCCAAATGAACAGTTCGGGTTCC
The DNA here is from genome assembly GCA_037179545.1 of Sesamia inferens. Lineage (NCBI taxonomy): Eukaryota > Metazoa > Arthropoda > Insecta > Lepidoptera > Noctuidae > Sesamia > Sesamia inferens. Next base: position 25,823,782 of record CM073933.1, on the reverse strand, counting down.
GTACCCAACACCCCTGTCCGCAACAAATCCTACGCATCACTGAACATATACACGCAGGATTCCTGCGTTATAATTATACAGGCGTAGTCTACTTCAGTGGCGTAGCGTAGTGGGGGCGGCAGGGGCGGCCCGCCCCGGGCGGCACATTTTAGGGGGCGGCAAAATTTCACAATAAATAATAAAAATATTTGAACCATTTCATATTTTTAACGCAACCTACAAAGGACCGATTGAAAAGAGCATGGAATTTTTCATTACTTATTCTGTAACGGATTCGGGGAATCCCCTTTCTTTGAATGATATTTTGTAGCGACTGCTGGCAGCACCGTCTACGACTTGCGGGGATTCCCCGTATTTTATTTAATGCGTTTTATATTCAATTCTCATATTATTTAATTTTGTCAATCTGACAATCGACAGCTGTACCTAATCTGCGGTGATAGGTATTGTACAGTCGAGCTCACATCAAGCTATACACTCGCAGTTCAAGTTTCGATCTTATGCGTTTGTTAATAAGAATGGTGCAAAGTCCATAGGTTGACACGTTCTTGAGTGTACCTGTTATAAAAATGTATCAATGTATAATAAAGATGATTGTAAAACTTAGATAAACTTTTTTATTTAAATGTATGTTATGTAATGTATAGTATACATTAAATTGAAATATCTAAATAAGAGGGCGGCAAAATTGTCTTCCGCCCCGGGCGGCCGACACCCACGCTACGCCGCTGGTCTACTTCGACATAGCGAAAGCGTTTGACAAAGTCTGGCACAACGGCTTAATCTATAAGCTGTACTAACTCGGAGTGCCTGATCGTCTCGTCCTCGTCTTACGGGACATTCTGTCAAACTGCACCTTCCGCTATAAAATCGAAGGAGCGCTCTCCTCCCCCCGCCCCTGAACTTCTGGTACAGTGAAGGATTTATCGTAGAAACTAGTGGAATACTACTACTAATATCAGGTTTTCCGATGACCTCAGACATCTATTATGTGTGTCATGAAGGAACTTAAAACGTTCTTTAAGATAAGGGGGTTTTAGGATTAAACAAAATGCTGTAGAGCTGAAATAGGATATGAGAATTCCGGCGAAGACGAATGAGAAGCCACTTAAGCTTTGTACGAAATTCAGATATGTGATCATATTTGCGCAGGCCAAACATAAATCTTATGCAAAAGTTTTGAAGTCGCTCAAGTTTATCTAGTATATACCGAATCGTGCCGTCCTTATTTACAAAAAATAGAGAAATCACAACATATGTTAAGAAAACTGGCGTTTACTCCCAACTGTATGTTGAAAATCACTACACTAAGTATAATATTTAAAGTTTTGTTGGTAAATATTTTTTATGACGTGTGACTATTGCCTAGTGACGGATCCATGTCAAACTATACAACGTTATATTTACTTTTGGCGAAACCTGAATAAAGTTTGTTCAGAATAAGCAAATGAATCGATTCCAATCATTTTTAAACCATATTATATTTTTTCTCAAATACATTTAGAAGTTGTTGCAGTGTGGTTACCGGGCGCACACAGCTGACGGTAGATCACATACTAAGAGCACAGTGAAACAGAGTCTCCCCGCGCCGCGCCGCGCCGCCACAGGCGCGTGCGTTCGAGCGGTGCATTGACCATATTTTTGTTGGGACAACCAAGTAAGATAACAAGCTCATAACTTTGTGATTTTTCATGACATCTTTTTGAAATTTTGAACATAGATTCTTTACTTAAAAATACTGGACACGTGTTTTGGGTTTCACATATACATAAAGTATTACATTGTATAGTAGCTATGTGTAGCGCGTAGATAATTATGTATATCGATAAATGTTAGCTTTTTCCAAATACCAAATTATTACTTAATTAATAAATAATTGATTTTCATCAGTTTGAACAAGATCCGATGGGTAATCATATAATTCAACCTTTGAGCATGCGTGTAATGAGATAGTACAAAAGTGTTACGCTTATTTTTTCGTGTGAGTGCCGATAAGCCGCCTCTTTTGATCATGTGTACGGTATCCATTTCTTTTATTTTGTGCGAGTGTTGGGAGCGAGGAAAAAGTGACTACACGTAAAATTGAACATAAATGAAGTAATTTAATGCATCACATAGAAAATTAATGAATTATGTTTTTCTTTGAGCATTCTAGTTACTAACTTAAAAGCTATTAATAAGTGAATCGTTATATATATTATGTATACTCAAACTAAAAGGGGTCACTAATTGCAAAATTAATTACTACTGGGTTGAAATGATAAATAAATGTACGGGAAATGGCAGAGAACCCATAATTTGTTCTAATTGGGTACAAGAATTATAGTTACCCTTTAAATGAAAGGCTCTCAGGTGAACCGGTGTGTCTTTAACGATGCCATGAGCAAAACAAATGCTTGGACTTTCTATTTGTCCAATATTGGCCTTTAGGTTGGTGACCACGTCATTTGGTGTGTAGTTTAGTTGCTTGGCGGCGTTATGAAAAACAAAGTAGAGTAGTTCATTCTAATGGTCCCAATCTCTTTTGTTGCGAGAAAATATTGCTGGTAACATGGACCCTTCTAATATCATAAACGTGGAGATTTTTTTTAATGTTTTTTTTTTCTTTTTAATGATGGAGACTGAGTTTATAACTAGTGCCTGACAGCAATCCCATCTGATGGCAAGCATGACGCAATCGTTGATGATAAAGTGCGCTAGTTTATTAAGGGCCTATTAACTCAAAAAAAAACTGGGTGAATAAGAAGGAAGACGGCAGTTGAGCGAAGTGAAATCCAACAACACGACCATCGAAGCTGCGCCAACGACTGCCGTCTTCCTTCGTATTCAATAATTAAAAAAAAAAAAAAGATTTATACAAAAAAGACAATGATGAATTTATTAATTTCAATGAGACTAATGTTCTGTATTCATTGGGAAACTATTAGTGGTTCTGTATATTGTAACCTAGAATTAGAAAACAATTACTAGTGAAGCACTCCTAATTTATTAGCCACTCAATTAAGCTACCTAATACCGGCCAATCTTAGCTCATATAACCTACATAATAAAGATCATTATTACAAAACCTGATCCCCTAGTTAGCCATAATTGTAATATCACGGTACAACATTTCAAGTAATTAAATAGCCAATGCTCCGTGTAACCAAACGCTTGTAATTAGGTAGATATTTGTTTTTGCTGCCAATTTTCAATTATCCAGCTTTGATTTATTATAAGCGTAGTATCTCTGGTATCTGTTTTGTAATTGATAACAAACCTCAAATGTATGATATTGTGTATTTTGGTTGTGAGAATAACGCTGTTTTATGATACTGGACTCAGTACGGGTTGGTTCTACGGCATACATATTTCATCACGATGTTTCCTTCATCTTAGCCAACTCGTGATTGGTTGAATAGCGTAAAGGACGACGAGCCTTTATCCGTGAATTGACTGTGCAATTTTTCTCCTAAATGAACATATCAAAATCATTGATCGTTCACCACAATATTACAGCAAGTGTGGGAAGACAGATAACCAGCAAACCAACCAGCATATTTTACATAAACTCTATCAACACAAATAATTCTTTTTCAATAACAGAGCCATACTCAAAAACAATAACTTAACTGTCCAGCAATAAATGCCGTAAGTTCTCGAATTCAGTTTTTAAATAATAAAGTCGCAGAGAGTGTTCGCGCCCGATTCTGTCACCTCGAGCTGGATGAGTCTGCCAAGAGATTTATTTCGCACACAGGAGTACCACATGCTGCGCAGTGAGTGTTCCACTTACAGATGTACCATGCTTAGTTTAAAAGTGATGTTAAATAGTTTTCTTACTCTAAAATAGTTTTTAGCGAAACGGAGATGAAATTCTGCGGTGGATGTGTGGAATTACGCGGAAAGACCGCATCAGGAACTCTCGCATCCGTGGCAGTCTTCGTGTCCGTGACGTAGCAGACAAACTGCAAGAGGGTCACCTACTCTGGTACGGTCACGGCTTACGAAAACCGGTATGTTACGTGGGTAACAAATGTCTTACCATGGCGCCTCTGCCGGACCGGAACAAGCGAGGTAGACCAAAAAAGTGCTGGATTGACGTTGTAAGAGATGACTTGAAAACATAAACCAACTTAAAAATACCTTTCCAAAAGGCTGTCTAAAATTATACAACATTATTTTTTGTTAATGTGAAACCCGAAACACGTGTCCTTCAGTATCTTTAAGTAAAGAATCTATGTACAAAATTTCAAAAAGATATAATGAAAAGCCACAAAATTATGAGATTACTATTCTACTTGGTTGTCCCAATAAAAATATTTTTAAAGCTTCGAGCGCGGTGCGTTGACCTCTGACGTCAGCTGAGGTGCACGCGCAAGTACTATAATCTACCGTAACTTCTCGGTAACTACTCTGCAACAATTTCCAAATGTATTTGGGAAATAATATAACATGACGTAAAAAAGCTTATTCTGAACAAGCTATACTCAGGTTTCACATAAACAAAACATAACGTTGTACATTAACCGACTTTAAAAGAATAATTTCAAACAATACTTTTCTAGCTTTCAATGGACTTAAACCTCTAGTGGGCGGTAAGTGGACGCTCCTGGTCACAGTTGATAAGTGGTTGTGTTCCCGCGCCTTTTCACCCCTCAACACCCCATTCTTTTGTTATACACACCACGTTTCAGCAGCAACTTGCATGATTGTGTGTGATGTATTATGTCGTTTAGATGCAGTTTTGTGTTCTGCTTTTAGAATTATGTTTAGGGGATGGTAAGGGTTCATTTGTACAGTTAAGCTGAAGGTTTGGATTTTTTATGCAATATTAAATCTAAACTTTTAAAATATGTAACTTGTTACTTACAGTACTGGGAATTCAATGTTACAACATCAATTTGAATTTGAAAATCAGCTTCAGGCACCAGTTGTCTGTTATTTTTGCTGTGCTTACTTTCCCTTTTTGGTACAGCCGCGAGGCACACTTTGCCATATTTTACTTCAGGTTTTATACTTTATATTTGATTTTTATTGGTTGCTACCTGATGTATGTTTATTTTAGGTGCATTGTGTATATTTTAATATGTGCTAAATAAACATATTTTCATTTTTTCTTTCTATATCAATTCACCGACACATGTGAATGGACCTTCATATTAATGCTAAGATGTTCATCTCACAACAATTTCTGTTGAGTGCTTGTGATTATAAATGTATTATATAGCATAGCTTTTATTTTTCCTGTCATTTTTTTTATACTTGTTGAAGTCCTGGAATTCAGGGCTTTTGGAAGGCGTACAGAGTCCATTAATTTCTTGTTTTTAATTAAATGCGGTTCCGATCGGCGATTATCCACGTTCACAGCATGCAAATGCACTCAAAGATAACCACGTGTTGAAAGTAGGACTATTACAGGGAATGGGATGATAATTATTAAATATATACAGAGATTTTTTTTCCAGTGCGAGAAAAAAATGCGTGGCTCATAATCAAGAACAAATCTGCATCATTAGTTTTAAAAAAATCACGTTTTGTCCGCCCTAAAATCAGCTAATGATGGACACCAATTATTGTTATCAATATCGTAGTATTAGCATATGCTCGTACAGCGCGTTGCCGCCGCCCATACCCCACGCGCCATCCTAGGGCCAGTTGGCCATAGCTCGTTGCGACACCGCACGACAGGGACTCACGTGCGCGCTGACCTGACGGTGTGTTTCAATATTTCGCGCGCAATCTTTGACTGAATTACTTACTGAATCTCTAAAAACTTGTGATTTTTTATTTGTGGGGTGAAATCAAACGTCGGGTGTATGTGGAAGAGGCTCAAAACCTAGGTCCTAGGTGACCTAAAATCTAACATTATAAACGCTTTTTACGAAGTAAAAATGACACCAGTGTTTTAAATAATCTAAATGACATTTTTTTTATAAATTATAAACTAGCGCTTGACCCCAATCCCACCTGATGGTAAGCAGTGACGCAATCGTTGATGGTAAAACGCACTAGTTTATTAAGAGCCTATTCACTCTAGCCTTGAAGACACTCAAATTGTAGTCCGACGGAAACACCGCCGCTGGCAAATTGTTTCAGTCCCTCGATGTACGCGGATACAATTATTCAATTACAGTGATTGATTTAAGATTATTTGACATTATTTAGAGGTAAGGTTTTCTTTACTGTTTTAGATTGAACATTATTGTACATAAGATGTTGATTCCAATTTTTTATATACGCCTTAATGCAGAAGTATGGACGGCAGCAAGTCAATCTACCCGAAACTTTCAAACTTTCCCAATCAAACTTAAACCATAATGCTTTAGCGATAAAGTTGAAATTCTATTAAAGAAATCTGACAGATTGTAGTAGCTTGATGTGAGGCGAATGTACCTACGTATTGACTTGATTCCAATAATTTGAATTCATTACGTTTTTATTAAAAGTGCACTAACTCATTTTTTCGATAAACGCCAATCCTTAACGAAATGTTCATAAGACATAGTTTTTAAAATATATTGTAGTCTCTAATTTTGTATTCATTAAATTGTGCCTTATGAGCTACACTTTAAGGAAAAAAAAATAGATTAGAATTGCATAAATGGAGGTCTGAATTACTCAGCCGTTTTTTATCTGATTTGTTTATTGTCAATAGAAGCTTTATTTTGTGCATTTCGATGATCCCAAGCCCATAAAAGCATAAAGGAAAAATTGGAATTACTCAGCAAATAACAGCTAATTCGAACCTTATGAATTATCAATCTCTTGAATGAAAAATAAAGGACGTTGACCTAAGGTAATAGGCCGCGTACTGAACATGCGGGCGGCGCGGGCGCGCGGAGGCTGCCTGTAATGTTCTCGCCGTCCGCACTCCGCCGAACATGAATGACAGCGCGTGCGGTGACCATAACATTGATTTCATAATAAACATGTTTCGTTATAAATAACTATTATTTTTTTTTGTACTAAAACATTCATCATTATTATCAACCTTTTAATCATCCCACTGCCGGGCACAGGTATCCTTTCATACAGAGAAAGATTGAGCGTAATCACCACGCTTGCTCAATGCGGGTTGGCAATTTCAGACTTAAAAGTCCAGGTTTCCTCAAGATGTTTTCCTTCAGCTTCAGTCATTCAAGATATACTTAGAAAGTACATATAACTTTAGAAAAGTTACATTGGTACTTGCCTGACCTGGAATCGAACCAGCGCACTCATGCTTGTAAGGCTGGTGTTTTAAGCACTAGGCCACCACGACATTGGAGAGTTTTAGTAATGGGTTCAAACTAAGGCAAGCACTTTGCTTTGTGTAAATTATTTCATCACTACTACACTACTAGGAACGACTGTAAAAGTATATGAGAATCGATAAATTTACATTGGAATAACTAATATAACTTCTATTTTAATTAAAACCTTCCGTTTGGAACCTACACTACCTCGCTTATGAGAGGCGAGGCCTTAACCACTGGGCCATAAAGAAAGAAAGAAAGAAAGAAAGAATCTGGAGAATCTGGAGGTGGAGAAAAAAACCCATAAACTGATAACTGAATACCATTTCTCATAATTAAAAATGGTAAAATGTAGTCCAAATCTCGTCTCAGTGACCATCAATGTAAAAACTAAAGGTATTTTTATAGGTACTCGGTGGTAGGCCATAACATCGGCCGCCGGCAGAAGTTACTACCCATCAGACAAAGTCTTGCCGCCAAGCGATTTCTTGTGTTCCGGCATGATGTCTGATGAAGCCGTACGGAGGACGGGTCTGAACATTTGTGTTGCGATGTGTGCCGGGTACGATGCGCCAAATGTTGTTGTGTTGGGAGTTTGGTCATGGAAGGTCTTCAGATCAATCTTCCTTTGGCGCAGCATCGTTGGTCGTGTTGTTGGGTTTTACATTGCATCACCTCGCTCAACTGCCGCCTTCCTTCCTATTCGCTCAGTTATTCTGAGTGAATAGGCTCTTAATAAACTAGCGCGCTTTACCATCAACGATCGCATCGCTGCTTACCATCAGGCGGGATTGCGGTCAAGCGCTAGTTTATAATTATTAAAAAAAAAAAATTTTTTTTGACACTTTAAGATCAGACTGTGAAAGATCTAGAAATAAGGAAAACGAAATAGATAAACATCTCTTTCGTAGAGGTCATTATATTTCTAGAAGCGATAAATAAGTTCCATTTAGTTCCTTAATTGTTATCAGTTCAACCGAAATCCATTTTAACTACCGATTTACGACAGCTAAGACATCCAACTAACCGATTTATCAGGAGTATACTCCTGATAAATCGGTTATCGGTATACCGAGACTTAGAAACTAATTCTTTTTACTATATCACTAAAGTTAAGTTCATCTATCATCTAACTTATTTACTACAACTTCTGCAAAATCGAAATGTACTGCTAATATTAAAAATGGGACGGGAGGCAGCTTGTAAAAATGCTTCGCCATGAATTCAGGCACGTCGTCCGGGTCGGTCTCCTTCAACAACGTCACGATGTCCTAAAGACTCTTCTCTGTATCATCCCTTCGACGAGACGGTATCTGGCTAACTTTGCCGAGCGTCGTGAACAGCAGCAACTTGGCACTGGCTTAAAAGATGACTTGCAGATCTGCAGGATGCTGATCTCGTCAATGTAGTCGATGGCATGTTTGATGAATGCTAGTACTTCATTGGCATGAGAGTTTGAGAACTCATAAGGGTAACCAGGCAGCGCCTAAAGCCATGCAATTCCTCATGAAAAATGATGAAATTGGGCACAAAGATGGTTTAAAACTAGGAAAAACATATACGAAACTTTTTATCCCGCCGTTCCAAAGGTATCGGAACTTACGCAGGTGAAACCGCGAAACGCAGTTAGTGTTATATCAAAATAAATCAATACTGATAATTACCGACAGCTGATTCTTAGAAATGTTGACAACTGGATAGTAATAATAAAGAAGTAATGGAATAATGATATCGAAAGCTTGTTTAATGTTTCGAAATCGCTGACAGCTTTTCAGAGGAAGTTTTTATGAAAAGTCCTCGCTACCAATTTGTAAGGGAAGTTTTATAAATAAATTTCTTTTTACACAGAATTTGTTTTTTTAAATACACTTCTGATTATTTGAAAGCTACACATAAATAAAATAAAAACATAACAGAAAATAAATTTAACAGCCTCCGTGGCGTAGCGGTAGCGAACGCGGCCGTTGCGCAAGGAGGCCCGGGTTCGATCCCCGCACAGTGCAAATATTTGTATGCATCATCATCATTATCAACCTTTTTATCGTCCCACTGCTGGGCACAAGTCTCCTCTCCTTTGGAGAAGGATTGAGCGCAATCACCACGCTTGCTCAATGCGGGTTGGCGAATTCAGACTTAAAGTCCAGGTTTCCTCAAGATGTTTTCCTTCATCTTCAGTCATTGTGTCCAACATATACTTAGAAAGTACATATAATTTTAGAAAAGTTACATTGGTACTTGCCTGACCTGACTTTTCTAAAGTTATACGAGTATGTACCTTACATACTCGTATAACTTTAGAAAAGTTACATTGGTACTTGCCTGACCTGGAATCGAACCTGCACATTCATACTTGAGAGGCTGGTGTTTTAACCACTAGGCCACCACAACATTGGAGAGTTTTAGTTGTGGGTTCGACGTGGGCACCACGACTTGAATAAATGAATATTTGCACTGGTCTGGTCGTGCCTCGGAAAGCACGTTAAGCCGTTGATCCCGGCTGCCATACGAACATCTAGTGGCAGTCATTACGGGTTGTTGGAGCCCTCAAAAGTCTAACAATTGGTCTAACTGCAATGCTTAGATATCGCCTTCGGGTTGTGGAGGTCAGACGGCAATCGCTTCACGAAAAATATCGAAGTTTAGCCAAAATCAGCAGTTGGACTGTAAAGCGGACCTCAGACTCCAAAGCTGGAAAAGCTTCGGGTGCAACTGGGATTAACGCTGAGATGATGATGAGAAAATAAAGCCATAACAGTGGGGAGGGATCAGTAATGAATATTATTTACGGAAATCCCATGACTATGTCTCAGCAGTGGGAATAAATAAATAAATCATTTTTATTTCGGACATAAAAATCCATAAGAGTGTTAGTAACATACAAAGAAAACAAAAACTTATTGCCTTTTTTTATTGGGACAAACCCGCCACACTTTTCCCAACCACTGCAACTCCTGAAAGCCAGAATCAACAGTGGCGACCGCCAGAAAAACGCCAAGCAATGAAGCTCGACGAGTCCCGGAGAAACGATTCAACTGTCTTGGGTCCTGCAACGAAATTAATCAGAAAAGAATAGCGGAGGAGTAAGAAAAAAGATATTTTTTCCACTTCCCCCCATAACAAGCAGGAGACAGAACAGAACTAGGCCAAACGGCACAAAGGGACATTATTGCAACTGGGAGAAGCCCAGATTGCCAAACACCACGGAATAAAATTTGATTAAGTTAATGGGTCCTAAGTAGGTATTAGCTGTTACAATTGATTCCAATAATAGGTATGGCAAAAGCGCCTGAACGCACGGAAATTGGTTCTAGTTTCTACAAGGTCCGTATAATAAACGACTCCGGATGTAACTTGTACACTATCCAACATAATATTGCGTTCATTCTGCCAAAGAACACACTCCCACAAGATGTGATGTGCGGACTGTTCAAATTCACAGTTCGATGTAGAACACTGACACAAAGGGGAAGGAACAAGTTTAAAAGAATACAGTTTACTTTTAAAGTTGCCATGACCTGTGAGAAATTGGGCAACGCAGTGGTCAACCACCAGCCATGTCTTAGCCAGCCGATCGCCAACGGATGGAAAGAACAGATGGAGGTGCCGGCTCTTGATGGAATTATCCCACCTACTTTGCCATTCGGATAAGAGGTCCTCCCAGACTTCAGTCTGAGGTTTAAATAATCTAGAGATTTTATTAAAGTCGCGTTGTGTAACAAAATTAGTGTCCATGGCCTCCCCCCTCGCGGAGTAGTACATTGAAGCACGTCGCTGTACCTCAAGGTCGACTGGAAGCACACCTGCCAGCACCGGTAAGGCTTCAGTACTGACCGTTCTATACGCCTTGCATAAAAATATCAATGCCAAACGTTGGCTTTGAAGCAGTTTACGTCGTGCCGCTCCTATGCTGGCCCTATCGGCCCAAACAGGTGCACCGTAGCACATACATCCTAAGTAGGTAGCTCCATATATAGTTTTTAAAGTTAGGAATGATAGACCCCAAGTTGCTTTGGATATTCTAGTTAGGGCATAAAAGTTCTTTTTAGCTTTTTCACCAACTATTTTTATATGTTCGATAAATGAAAAATTCCTTTCTAAGATCATACCAAGGTAGCATACGGATTGCTGTTTTTTAATGGGAACGTTGTTAAATTTAATAGTAGGCAATGATTTTAGTAGAAGTTGATAGGTTTTATGTGGCGCAAATGCTAGGCGGTTACGATCACCCCACTGAGATATTACATTTAGGCAAGTATTGGCCAAGTTCTCAAGTCCAGCTCGGGTACTTGACTGAATGAGCAGTAGGCCATCGTCCGCGTAACCAGTAAGTGAACAGCCGCAAGGAAGCGGGATCGCGAGGAAGTCATCAAAACCCAAATTCCATAAATAAGGACCGACAACTGAACCCTGAGGACATCCCATGGTTAGTGTTTTAGTACTAGAAAAATGACCGAGCTTAAGTACCGCGGAACCGTTTATAAAGTAAGAGTAAACGAGATTATATATGTTTCTATAGCAACCGCGGGTTTTTAATTTTAACAACAGCATAGGCCACCAGGCGTTATCAAAAGCCCCAGAAATATCCAGGAAGATCCCAATTACGTACTTGTTTTCAGATTGGTTAACGGTTCTTCTGACAGAAAGCGCCGCGTCGACTGTAGATTTACCTATGGTGAAGCCATATTGATTATTATGGAATTTTGGACCGTTCGGTAGTAAACGTGGAACGATGAGGCGCTCAAGAAGTTTACCCAAAGATGGTAGAAGTGTGATAGGACGATATGACTTCGGATCATCCGGTGGTTTATCACCACACTTTGGTATTATTCGTAAGAAACCGCGTCGCCATTTACGAGGAAAAACGCCTTCAGCAATGCATCGGTTATATACAGTTAAGATGGCATCACCCGCTGTTTTACACGCTTCTTTAATCATCCTATTAGATATTTTATCTTCACCTGATGATTTGTTGACCGGTAGTTTTCTAACAATATTTATAAATTCGTCATTAGATGGTACGTCTGACATTGGTGATTCAGGTGGCACAGGAGCCCACGCTCTAATCTGTTGGTGGTAGTCGCTATCGTTAGCCGGTGAATCATCAGGGATAAGTGTATTAATTAGCACTTCTGTTGTTTCCTCTATGCCTGTGGTATGCTTATCATTGACTTTAATGTTTTGAACGTATGCAAGGTCGACCGATCTGTTAGCTTTAAATTCGTGATATAAGGGAGACCACGGACCCTCCCTGTCAAGCTTATCAACAATTTTTCGCAACAAATTACCCTTAGATTTTTCCACCGATGCTTTGTAGCGTGACTTGGCAACTCTAAAAGCATTTAAAGCGAACGTAAGAAGATCTCCAGTAATCTTTCGGCTCTTGAGTTTATTTAACTGTCTACGCGCTCTGCGATATCTTTTACGCTGTTCAACTAAGTAATCACTCCACCAGTCACATCTACGAATATTGGTCATAGATCCGCGACCAATGGCAATGTCAGCACAGTAGGTAAAGGTTTCCGACATAATGTCAGCACTTTCTTCGGCTGACAGCCCGTCCCGAGTGAATTCTTTGGCGTGACACGCAAAAAGCGAGCCGAAAAATTCCCAGTTTGCGCCTTTACATCTATATCTGAAATTACCGGGAATATGAGACGGACCCTGAATATAACCAGGAACAAATTCGTACACGATCAGGCGATTATCACTACAAGACGCGTCCGGTAGGACACGCCACCTATCCAAACGTACGTCCGCACTTGAAAGTGTGACGTCAATACAAGATTCGCCCATTTGGCTGCAGAAAGTAGGTGGTGCATCAGGGGAATTATGAATCGATAGGTTCATCTCAGCAATGAAATCCTCAACAGCGCAGCGTCGTTCGGTATCGGTGGCCCGAACCTTGCCATACCACAGAGACGATGACGCGTTGACATCCGCGCCAACGATAACTTTGCAGCCCGCGAGTGACCGCAAGACATGACGGAGATTATGTATATGAGGAGTAACAGGATCTGAATATTGAAAGTAACAGCTTACAACGAATACTTTAAACGAAGCTGATGATACTTCGGCAACCGCACAGTGTGGCGTCATGAGGTCACGTAAAGACGTTACCGTAAAGTTAGAAGACCGCGTAACATAAATTCCGGCTCGTGCCCTGCAATCCAGTTGCACAACCCTGTGACGTAAACGTGAGTTTTGATATTGTTCTTGAATGAGTACAAGGTCTAAGTTGTAGTCAATAATTAATTTATCTAACTCTGAAGTCGCCACCTTATCGTTGTGAAGGTTTAATTGCCCTATGTTTAACCTATCCATCTTAATTAGTAATTAGTATGCAGGATAAGTTGTTCGAGTTTTAATTTATAGGTACCGCACTGTTCAGATCCGCAACGATGCTCATAGGGCTTTTTATAACGTTTACACGCCGCGCAAACCGGGGTAAAATTTGAATCGCCCTTATGCGGGCAAACATTGGTTTCGTGAGCCTCGGAACAGACAGCGCAGGTTAGTGATTTATTAGCGCAATGCTTTTTAACATGACCGAATTGTTGACAATACGCGCAACGAACTACCTCGATATCATCAACAAAACGGCAAGTGGCCCAGTCAATAAATAATTTATCCTTGGTAGTCACAAGATGTTTACGTACCGCAGGTTCAATTTCTATGCCTATCCACTTCCGACCGGTATCGGTAGAACGCCTACGGACTATTTTTGTGGATTTAATAAAATCGTCTTCTTTTATTGGCAACTCATTTTTAATGTTTTGGCGGTATATAGCTTGCAAAAAATTTTTGTCTTCCATTGAAGCGGGAATGTCCTTAACTAATAGACGGGGGCGGCGACCCTTTGGTTTTTCTAAGCGGAGACCGGCAGACTTTATAGCATCTACCGATTCTAATCTTTTTAATTGGTTTTCATTAGCCACACGTAGAACAACCCCCGCTTTGGCGGTTTTTTTAATACCGACTATTTGAAATCCATCGTCACTCGGTCTAATCGCCTTCATAAGAGCTTGTTTAGTGGCGGACGATGACGCATAGTCAGCTGATCGCTCCTGGGTCGGATAGGCGACGACACAAGGCAGAGGCACTCTAGATTCAATAGCCGGGGCTACTTTAGGCAACCGCAGTTTCAAAGAATCTGCGTACGACATTTTATTGTCCTCATTAACGGTTTTAACGCCGGATTTTAATTTGATCATTTCTAATTCGCGCTCGGTATTAGCAAGCTTTGTTTCGTTACACGAAGATTTTAAAGCTAACAAAGACACGATACTTGTAACTCGTTGAGTCATATCCATAATAGATGATTTATTCGCGACATTTATACGAGAACCGCCTCATCAGTCCTTTACAGTCTGGTTTCAGACCTGGGCACAGCACAGCCTCCGCTCTCCTTAAAGTGACTGGTGACATTAGAGAAGCTATGGAGAATACCAAAGTTACCGTTTTGGTATTAATTGATTTCTCCAATGCCTTTAAAAAAAATAAAATAAAATAAAATTTGTTTATTTCAGGTTTCCCCATATTTTGTTAGTAACATTATGACTTAAAACAACTATGTTAGTATCTAAACAGAATAAAACAAGTAATGCAAATAGAAAATACAAAAACAAAATAGAACATTTAAAAAAAAACCTAATTCATGAACCTGCCACCTTCAGGGGCACCTGGTACAAGCACATGCGATCGTACCCAATGCCGCTGAATGGGGCAGTCTGGCTTGTCAGCAATGACAGACAGGATGGTGTTGGTGCTCCCCCTGACCCTGCGCATGAGCGAGGCCACGCGGCGCCTCACTGTCGCCCCGAACCCTTCCGTACGGGCGTGTGCAAACATGGCCGATGCGCTGCAGTACCGTGGAAGCCCCAGCATCACCCTGAATGCATTGTTGTATTGTACTCGGAGCGCGTTGAAGGCCCGTAGCGTATAGTTGACCCACAGACTGCACGTGTACAAGTTTTGACAGTATGCTTTGAAAAGCGTTATTTTTACTTCCACGTTGCACCGCGCGAATCTGCGAGCCAGCATGTTGCAGCGGACCGTCAGCGCCCTCCTTTCCCTTTCCATGTCTTTGTCATCCTTCAAATCCTCGGTAATCACATGGCCGAGGTATTTGAATTCCTTAACTCTATTAAGTGCGACACCGTTAAGCAGTACAGGGGGTGTACATAAAACATTTCGACCCCGGGACCTAAATATTAGTAACTCACTCTTTTTATCATTATATAGAAGTCCATGTGTTTTCGCATAATCCATACATACATTTAACAACTTCCTAAGTGCAGAGATTGATGGACTGAGCAGCACCATGTCGTCCGCGTAGCTTATACTGTTGACCATGTAACCGTCAATCGAGCAACCAACCCCGGTACCACTCAGCTCAACAATCAGCTGGTTAATGTACAGGTTGAATAGTGTAGGTGATGTAAGTCCACCCTGTCTCACCCCACATTCCAACCCATACTCGTCCGAAAGCTCTCCAAGCCATTTGACTTGGTTAGTTTGGTGGCCGTACCAGTACTTAAATAGGTTAACTAGTTCCCCAGGCACACCCGCTTCAGTTAATTTAGACCACATAATATCATACCTAACCAAATCAAATGCCCTGGAAAGATCTAGAAAAGCAGCATAGACTGGCGTACCCCTGTCAGTGTAGTACCTAACCGTATGTTTGAGAGACATAATAGCACATTCAGTCGACAGTCCGGTTCGGAAACCGAACTGAGCGTCGTGCAGCTTGAGGTGATTTTTAAGCTGTCTCTCCAAAGCACAGTCCAGAACCTTCGCCGCAGTAGTCGCCAATGAGATTGGTCGGTAATTGCATTTGTCCGCGAGATCCCCAGTTTTATTTTTAATGATAGGTACCACGACCGTTTTCATCAATGCCTTCGGTAAGTATGAATGTCTCATACAAAATGTGAATAGCATTCCCAAAACTCTAGGCAGGTGCTGCCCAGCATACTGAAAGTGCTCGATGCTGAGACCGTCGTGTCCGGGTGACTTACCCCTTGTCATACCTTTAATTATCAAAGCAATATACTTTGCGGTAATTCGCTCCGGCACCCCCGACACCACCGCCTCGACATCGTTATGCACTCCTTTGAGTGGGGATTCCACCTGAAAGTGTAGCCGGAACATGTTCGCTATACTTTCAGGATCACTTATTCCCTCCACGCTCACCGGTACGCTAGACTTAGGGTTTAACTTTCTTGTTTCTTGCCAAAAGCCTTTAAAATCTTTATTTTTGTGCTTTGTAGCTAAATTAATCATTTTAATTAAATCTTGGTTATTTTGACAATATTTCAGTTTCTTTTTAAACTCTTTCCTAGACTCGTACATGTCATTATAGATACTCCCGGAAATCGGACGGCCGTAAAATACCCAGGTTTTAAACTTTTGTCTAGCGTCCCAGTGAGCATCTCGGACATATTTATTCCAACCAGCGATTGAACGGCCACGTTTGGGCTTTCCAGCTTGGTCCCTACCCTCAAAACTGAGCACAGCGGCCTCTTGCATTGCAGTTATAATTTTTGTGTACAAAGTATCAATTACCATAGTGTGATCTAAGCCCCTATTATTACACATACTGTCACAACAATTCATAAATTCTTGAGGAAACTCAATATTGCGCAATTTATTGTTACAAAATTCAGTATACCTATCAGTTTGGTCCAAGCTCCTTTCACCCCACAGGACTTTATTTGTTTTAGCGCGCGGCAGTACAGTGGTTTGGCATACCGATTTAAAGTCACAAAGAATTTCTAAGGGGCAGTGGTCCGACCAATAAATATCATTATGCACCTTTACTGATATTACCGACTTCATGCCTGACTTAGTGACCAAGCAATGGTCAAGCCACCTACGACTGCCGTGCGCTTCACTAACAAAAGTGTACGTACCTGAGTTCACACCAAAGTATTTGAAATCAGCACATACCAAATTCTGTTCGTCACAAAAACCTAACAACTCGTTTCCAAACCTCTCCCCAGGATGAGCATTAAAGTCACCTAATATGTAAGCGCTCTCTACGTCATTATTCTCAATTATAGCTACTATTTCACTAAGGCACTGTATATATTCAACTAGGTTATCTGGTGAGTCTGTAGGCATGTAAACAGAAAAATATAAAATTGACCTGTCTGAGGCACACACCTTAATCGCAATTAATCGGTCACTATCACACTTTATGACTGATACACAATTAAACCTACTGGTTCTCCACAAAAGTGCCACTCCACCATAGGGCCGCCCCCTCAATATTCCACTCGAGACATCCACAGCTGATTTTCCACAGTAACTAAATTCACTGTTAATTTCGTCTAGCTTTGGGATCTCGTGAGGCAGCATCCAGGTTTCTTGCAACGCAATGAGATCTGCCTTTTGACTAAGCGTTTTGACACATTCCTTAGATCTCTCGAAGGATTTACAATTAAAACTAATCAAGGTGACGGTATTAGTTGACTTATCCATTAATTAATTTTTAAAGAGCAGCATCAGATGTTACTCTGTCTATTTCTCGCTTACGGAATTCTATGAAACGTCGGAAAGTTATACCGTCCGGCCACAGACTCGAATTCATAAATAAACTCAGCTTATGTTTTGGTACAAAAACTTTATATGAGTTGTATTCCTTTGGGTGTTTGGGTTTCATTTGGTGCAAGGTGACGTCCACATTAATTTTATTCTTTATGTAGGATACTATGTCACTTTCACTCGTCTCCTTGTGTACATAATTTATAAATAGAGGTATACTAGTGTCGGCAGCCTTGAATCTCCCATCCGTGTCTTGACACGTTCCATGTTCACCTATAAAACGATTTTTCAGCCTTCTTCTTTGTACAACATGCCATTCATCGTCCTTTTGTCTATTATCTGTCCGCGGCGACGAACATAATTCTGTAGTCTTAGTATTGACACGACTCGCTACCGCTTTATAACTAGCCGCTTGCTTCGGTGAGTCATCTCGATGTTGTACAGCGCATCTATTGTCCGCGGTGAGCAATGTGAGTGCGACGCCGTCAGCCACGATATTCTCCTTGCTATTCTTTCTCACCTTATGGTTTCGTCCGAGACACTGGAATGGTTCACTTCTTATCTTCGGGGACGTCGGCAGTCGGTTCGCGTCGATGAGAGCTCATCGAGTTGGCGTGACCTGGATGCTGGTGTTCCACAGGGCGGTATTCTATCTCCATTATTATTCTCCATTTTCATTAATTTCATAACTCACTGTCTTCGGTGTTCGTATCATCTATACGCTGATGATCTTCAATTATATGCAGCTGAGCGGGTGGAAGGTGTGTCGAACGCTATAGCGGGGGTAAACCAAGACTTGGAGGCTATCAAAGACTGGTCTGATAGGTTTGGGGTGTCAGTAAACCCCTTAAAGTGTCAGGCCATTATTATTGGAAGCTCACGCATGATGAGTAAGATAACTCTTAGCTCTCTCCCTCCTCTTATCTTCAATGGTACCGTCATACCCATTACCCCTAATGTCAAAGATCTCGGTTTGTATATTGACTCGACGCTTAGCTGGCAACGTCAGGTCTCCTACGTTAGTCAAAGGGTCCACGGTACCCTGCGTTCCCTGTATCGTCTGAGGAACTTTTTACCCGTTAAAACGAAAACCATGCTTGTGCAGACTTTGATTTTCCCTATAATCGACTATGGTGACGTGTGCTACTTTGACCTGAATGCGGCTTTGCTGGATAAGCTTGATAGGTTGCTCAACAATGGGATCCGGTTCATATTTAATCTAAAGAAATATGACCATGTGTCGAGCTACAGGTCTGAATTGAAATGGATGCCCATTCGTCAGAGAAGAAATTTGCGCGCCTTGACCACGCTTTTCTCCCTTCTTAAATCACCCACTCCTCCTTCTTATCTTGTGACTCACTTCCAATATTTATGTTCCTCTCACACTAAGAATCTGCGCTCTTCTAACAATCTCCTCTTACTCTGTCCTTCGCATTCGTCTGACTTTGTTCATTCTTCATTTCATATTCAATCCATTCTTCTGTGGAATGCGCTTCCTCTCGATATCAGGATGGCCGCCAGTCGGTTTGCATTTAAGCGGAAATTGCAGAGTTATTTTCGCAACAATTAGGTTAGAGTTATTGCTACACCTCTCTCCCAAATTTTTGTTATGTATGTATATATTATAAGTATATATTTTGGTAATAGTATGTATATATATTTAGCTTATTTAAGTATTTTTTTTTTAATAGTATTAAGAAGTTTTTTTTATCTTTCTTTACATTTTTTTTTTTTTTGCAAACGAAAGCACCTACCATCTTATCTCTTCACCACCTATGGTTGACTGGTAGAGAATGCCTAAGGCATTAAGTCCGCCTCTGTACATTTCATGTGCGAAAGATTAAATAAATAAATAAATAAATAACCGTTATCGTTAACCAGTTCGTTGATTTTGGACAGGTACACAGACGCCTCCGAAACCAAATCGTAATAATTATCACAGTTACTATTGGACATATTTAATGTAGGCGAGGACTTTTCTGGAGAACTGTGTGCTATTTGTAGGCGTTTCGACCTATCATCTACTAATTTGTCGGTCGGAGACATTTCACAAAATAGACGCTTAGCGGAGGTCTGCGTTGGCGACCTAAGTGTTTTATTATTTCTACGGAATATATCTCCACCACGATCAGGCGGGTCATCATTATAAGTTGACATAACTAATTAATAAACAAGAAAACAAATCTAACTTAACGAAACGAAAATAAAACTAGTGAGAAAAAAAATAAAATTACGTTACCCTCACAAAAAAGAAAATAAATGTACTCACCGAGATTGATTGATTTACAGTAATTACAAAAACAAACACTAAAAATAAACTTACGATACCAAAACTAGACACAAATTTAACAGCCTAGAAAGAAAAACACCAGCCGGAACTGATTAACGGAACACGATATTCGTAAATATAACCGGAGCGTATTAACTTCACACCACACGGCGCGGGGGCCCGAAGGGAAGTGAAACTTATTGCCTAGTGTTAGTAATTATTAAAGTTTGAACAAATTTTTTAATTGTTGGAGAGCCGAAGCTCTCAGCTACAGTTTTCAGGATGCTGTTCCGACTGTCCCTCACTCTTCTCAGCAACGACGCGGTCTTTTTGCGTATGATTACTTGAAAACCGTCGGTACGGGCTTGCGCAAACATTTCCGATGCACTACAGTAACGAGGTAGTCTCAACAACATCCTGAAAGCATTATTATATTGGACACGCAGGACGTCCAGCGATCTTTTAGTACAATTGAGCCACAGACTGCCCGTGTACAGACTTTGACAATAAGCCTTGAATAGTGTTATTTTTACTTGGTCTGTACACCTGGCAAATCTACGGGACAACATAATTATTACTCCGGACCGCAAGTGCC
The DNA here is from genome assembly GCA_037179545.1 of Sesamia inferens. Classification (NCBI taxonomy): domain Eukaryota; kingdom Metazoa; phylum Arthropoda; class Insecta; order Lepidoptera; family Noctuidae; genus Sesamia; species Sesamia inferens. The sequence continues at coordinate 25,803,156 of CM073933.1, read as the reverse complement.
CTGCGCTCCCTTTCAATATCTGCATCGTCCTTGAGATCAGCGGTAAGAAGATGCCCTAGGTATTTCAAAGTTGTAACCCTAATTATTGATGACCCGTTCAGCAGCAACTCCGGTCCTTCTCCACGGCATATAATAGGCTGATTATGTTACGCAAATTATTTAAGCTGGAGACCCTCTACGACCAAACTCCCGACACAACTACATTTGGTGCATAATACTCGGCACACATCTGCTCAGACGCGTCCTCCGTACGGCTTCACCAGACGAATCGCTTGGCGGTAAGACTGTCTGATGGGTGGCAACTGCCGATGTTATGGCCTACCACCGAGAAAATTATGTAAGAATTACAATCTTCTTCAGCCTATGGATGTCCACTGCTGGACAAAGGCCTCCCCCAAGGCTTTCCACGCTGACCGGCCTTGCGCTGCCCGCATCCATCGGCTTCCCGTGACCTTCACCAGGTCATCGGTCCACCTTGTTGCGGGCCTCCCCACGCTGCGTCTTCCAGTACGTGGCCGCCACTCCAAACCTTATTGCCCCATAGGCCATCAGTTCTACGAGCAATGTGCCCTGCCCACTGCCACTTCAGTTTAGCGACTCGCAGAGCTATGTCGGTGACTTTGGTTCTTCTGCGGATCTCCTCATTTCTGATTCGATCACGCAGATAAACTCCTAGCATAGCTCTTTCCATTGCCCTTTGTATGACTCTGAGCCTTCGTATGAGGCCCATTGTGAGCGATTGAGAATTGCAATGTATTGCAGAAACAACATTTATTTATATTTTTGCCGGATACGTCGCAATATTATTTTACCTATACGGCTGAAACTGAGAACAATTTAAGAACAATAAGACCAGTAACATTTCCCACTGACTAAATTTATTAGAACCTTGCAATGGTACACTCATTTATCTGCAGTTTCCGAGTACTTTTCAACTAGCTCGTGATTTATACGCTCATGTTTTGAAATATCTAACCTACTATGTTCCTTATCTTTCTACACCTTTGCTTTTGAAAGCGGTGGAGCAGAAACATGGCTGGAATGTAAACGGGAATTATGATGTAATGAATGGGTTCATGTTTTGTTGTTTTTGTTCAGGGACTGTTACTCTGTAAGCTACCCTAGCCTTCAATTATAAGAATAAAGGAAATATTATATTCGGGACACGCACAGGAAATATAAACAAAAAAATCTAATAAAAGGGGGTTAATAAAAAAGGACTTTTAATTTAACAAAATTATGAAAATAGTAAATAAAAGTTATATTTATTTTAACATTTTGTTAGTACTAGCTACGCCACGTGGTTTCACTCGCTTAAGTTTTGGGTTTTTTTTTTTTTGTAATTATCCTATATTACTTCTAATAATCTGTATACAAAGTTTCATGATGATTGGTTACGTAGTTTTCAAGTGAAAGCGTATCAAACAAACTTCTATTCACATTTAAAATACCTACTATGAATACTATGAATGTAAGTTCATTTAAAAAATAAAAAGTGAAAACAAAATGTTTTTAAAATATAATACCGCTCCAGTAATCTAATAAAATACACGAATATCAACGAGTATATAGAAGAAAATAAAAAACACAGTGAATCTGTGAAAAATGGAAGCAGCTCAATCCCAAGCCGGTAAATAGTAATGATGGCAATAAAGATATTAAAAATCCAAAATCTGTCACGCAATATGAAAGATTACAAGCAAACACTCCTAGTCAGATATAGGTTTGTGGTTCATATCAAAGACGCCAGCGATTTTATTAGAATAGCTGTTGTTTTCATAAATATACTTCAATACCAGTCATACCCAGTTCATCAAAAATAAGGGTAAAGTTCTTTTGAGTTCCGTACCTTCGAAAAGAACACATAAAATTTTTTAGGATCAATTCGTTGTCCATCTGTCTTTCTTTTCTTTTTTTTTTTTTTTTGTTGCGATGGGAAATCGTCAAATGACGTCCAGAGCGGGAGAAGTCATTTTCAGACTTTAACTGACTAAAACCCACCCGTGTTTGTTCACTTGCCTGTGTCACGGCCAGGGCCACGGTTTCTTGTTTAACCAACCCGCAACCCTGACCCAGGCGGCATCGGGCTTCGCGGACCCCGTCACGATGTGCTGACATCTTCTTACCGAGCGACGAACTACCCACTGCTCACGGCCCGCAGGCCTGCGCTCCATCTTATTGTCTGGCAGCTTATCAAGACCCAGGATCAAATTACGCCCAATTTTGATACAGGCGCCAATCCCCCTTGTCCAAAAACTAAACTAAATTTAAGTGCAGTGTTCTTCCATTCTGAGGAAAATGAAAGGTCGTGTCAGACTTTTACTGACTTATACCCACCCGTGTTCCTTCATTTGCCTGTGCGCTAGGGTCCATAGTATCTCTCTCGAACAACCCGCGGCCCTGGATGGCATCGGTCTTTGTGGACTCTGTCGCGAGGTGCTCACATCTCTTTGAGGCGCAGGCGGAACACAACACGCCATCGATCAGGGCCTGGTAGCGAGCTGCCCACTGCTCGCCTCCAGCAAGCCCGCGTCTACAGTGACCGCGAGTTAAATGCCGTCTTCTGACGACCAGGTCTCCTGCGGTGACTAGGGGAGTGAGGGCGCAGAAATTGCCTGTCCCTCATGTACTCTGCCTCTTCCTTTACGAGTATTATTGCTTCACAGAAGGAGGTGAAGTCCTGCCATGCACTGCAGCTATGGCCTAGACCAGTGCCGGACGCGAGAGAGCGCCGCTCCGAATGCCACCGCAAGGAAATGGCGGTGCTCCGCAAAAGCCGGCTGAACCTCCACTCCGACTTGTCTTTAGGGCGATCTCCACAGTGAGTCCGATTTTTTTTAATATTTCCATATCCTACAATAACCTTTTTTTTACATCAACCAGGAGTTGTTCTTAATTACTCCTCACAGGGGTAATCGGCCTGTGAAAGTTAGCTCCGGCCCTCGTCTTTACAAAGGAATGGGATTCCAGGGCCTCAAGATATGTAAGAATAATTAGTATTATACTTTTATTTGTTCTTCCGCCTTTAGCATTCGGTTTGTCCTAGACATCGCCTTAAAGTCGAAAAAGAATAGCCCTACAAGTAAAGAGGTAGGCCCTGTAAGAAAACATTATTCCCAAAAATGGAAACAAAAAATTAATAAATCTCAACCGTGAATCTTTCACAACTTTGCCCAACTTTACGCCTTCAGAGAAGAGAAACTGTTCAATTCAGAGAACACATGTGCTTGTCAAACTGAATATGATGGATGATCATGCGTCCCCCGCCCCCCCTCTAATTCTCCCTCACAAGCGTTCTGTTCCCCGCTAAGAAAATTGACTACGTGTCACGTGTCTAAAAAATATTTTCCTTTTTTGAAATTGAACTATCGAAGGCGTCCCAGGGTAGGGCTTAGCTGTTTAATGATAGAATAGTGTAATGGAAAAGTGGTGAATAACAAAGTTTTGAAGTTATGAACTTTTTATTTTTTAGGTAGGAAAAGATCGTGTTGAAATCGGCTGTTCCCACAGCCCAAAGGTTATAAATGAACGCAATATTATGTCGGATAGTCTACAAGTTACATCCGAAGTCGTTTATTATACGGACCTTGTAGAAACTAGAACCAATTTCCGTGCGTTCACGCGCTTTTGCCATACCTATTATTGGAATCAATTGTACAACATCACACACCTACTTAGGACCCATTAACTTAATCAAATTTTATTCCGTGGTGCTTGACAATCTGGGTTTCTCCCAGTTGCAATAGTATCCCTTTGTGCCGATTGGCCTAGTTCTGTTCTGTCTCCTGCTTGTTATGAAGGGAAGTGCAAAAAACATATTTTTTCTTACTCCTCCGCTATTCTTTTCTGATTAATTTCGTTGCGGGACAGTTGAATCGTTTCTCCGGGACTCGTCGAGCTTCATTGCTCGGCGTTTTTCGGGCGGTCTCCATTGTTGGTTCTGGCTTTCAGGAGTTGCAGTGGGTGGGAAAAAGTGTAGCGGGTTTTGTCGCAAAGCCCATAGGTTACGAAGACGTGTGATATCCATCAACCCGCACTGGGATGACCGCGTAGTAGACTATTGTCCACCCTCTTTTTTTTCTTTTTTTGGCTTCGCACGGTTCGTTATATCCAGCCAATGTCACGTGTTGGTCCACCCCCTTTCATAAAAGAGAAGGAGTTCCCGTGTATCCTAGCTGTAAGGATGTCATAGACTAATTATGATTATGATCAGTGGCTGAGCGATCGACTGCTACGCGTGTCGCGGATTCGATTCCTGAGCGGAACAAATATTTGTATGGCCTACAGGTAGTTATTCCGGGTCTGGCTGTTTGTGTATGTAAGTTTAAATGTTTGTAAACACACCCACAATACAGGAGAAATTCCTAGAGTGGTACAACGTTTTTTATTTAAATAAAAAAGAATCCCTACTCTATTGGAGTCGGTTTCAAGTTTTACCTGATACATCTAAATACCAATATCTTTATCACCCAGTTACTAGGTAATACGATACCTCTGTGTAAAACAAGTTGTCAGACTTCGTTTTTTAAAAATTAATGCTATGTACTACTATTTTTATTTTTAAAATAAATTTAATCTCACGTCAATACAGCGATACAGTAATACGATTCTGTAATCATGGAGTGAGCTAGGGATTCACAGCGCGGGCTTGCGGGCGGCGGGCAGTGGACAGCTCGCCGGTCGCCGGTCGGTAGTTTGTTTCACGCGCGCCTCAAAGAGATGTCAGCACACGTGACGGGGTCCACGAAGACCGATGCCTAGGTCAACGTTGCGAGTTGGTTGAAAGATAAACTGTGACCCTGGTACATACGTAAAAGAAGGAACACGGGTGGGTTTTAGTCAGTAAAAGTCTGACACGCCCTTCTGCTCCGCCCAGGGCGGGAGAAAAAAAAATGGGATTCACACTATTGATAGCTAACTCTAAGCTCACTATACCAAATAAGGCAATAGGAACTGAAGTTTTGTATATTTACTTCAAAAGGACGTGCTCACTTTTACGAATGTATAACATAACTGCTGTGCATTTCTGTAACCATCACACCACGAATACTTAAGTGAAGTCAGTGCGGATTGAGCTGTCATTCTAACTGTTGACAGGCAATGACACTGTTAACAGGCAATGGTACTGTTGACAGGCAATGGCACTGTTGACAGGCAATGGCACCGTTGACAGGCAATGGCACTGTTGACAGGCAATGGCACAGTTGGCAGCTCACTCTGAGCTCACTTCAAGTAACTTTTCACTGTGAGATCGTTACATAATTGATCTGCTGTTTTTATACTTTTGCGTCAACTCTTTGTCGGTCTCTGTGGCGCAGCGGTCAACACGCCTGCCTGCGACGTGGAGGCCCCGGGTTCGATCCCCGGCCAGGTCGTGATGGAAAACGATCTTTTCCTGATTGGCCTGGGTCTTGGATGTTTATCTATATATGTATCTATTATAAAATATAGTATCGTTGAGTTAGTATCCCATAACACAAGTCTCGAACTTACTTTGGGGCTAGCTCAATCTGTGTGATTAGTATGTATATGTATATGTATATATATGTATAGTAGTATAGAACGTTATTTTTACTTTATACAAAACCAGAATAACGGCAGAGCTACTGAAGGCGGGTGGTGAACCGATCTTTAGGGCCCTTCAGAAGTTTTTTAATTCCGTCATAGTCAAGGGAAGAATGCCACAGGCATGGCACAGAAGTGTGGTGATACTCATTTTCAAAAAGGGTGACAACACCCTTTTGAAAAACTACAGACCCATCTCACTTCTGAGTCATGTCCATAAGTTGTTTTCGAGAGTCCTCACGAATCGTCTCGCCTGCAGGTTTGACGACTTCCCGCCGCCGCAGCTGCCCGAACAAGCCGGTTTCCGAAAAGACTTCAGCACAGTAGACCACATACATACGCTGCGGCAGGTTATACAGAAGGCCGAGGAGTATAACCTACCCCTTTGCTTGGCGTTTGTGAACTACGAAAAAGCCTTTGATTCCGAGACCTGGGCTGTACTGCAGTCTCTCCAGCGGTGATAAGTAGACTATCGGTATACTAAGCGCTGAAGGGTTTGTACGAAAATACCACCATGTCAGTCCGAATACAGGACCAGACCTCGAAACCAATACCTCTGCAGCGTGGTGTCAGACAGGGAGATGTTATCTCCCCGAAACTGTTCACCGCTGCATTGGAGGATGTCTTCAATGTTCTGGACTGGAAAGGACTGGGCATCAACATCAATGGCGAGTACATGATACACCTTCGGTTTGCTGATGATATCGTAGTCATGGCTGAGACCGCGGAGGACCTGAGTACAATGCTCGAAGACCTCAGTAGAGCCTCCGAGCGAGTCGGTCTTAAAATAAACATAGGGAGACGAAAGTCATATCTAATGCCCGTGTTGTACCGACTCCTATAAAGATTGGAGACTCTGTTCTCGAAGTTGTTGACGTTACTTGTACCTGGAACAAACTATCCAGTTAGGAAGGTCCAACTTCGAGAAAGAGGTCAATCGTCGAATCCAACTCGGCTGGGCTGTTTTCAGGAAGCTACGTAGAATCTTCTCGCCCGAAATACCGCAGTGTCTCAAGACAAAAGTCTTCGACCAGTGTATGTTGCCAGTGATGACGTATGGAATTGAGACGTGGTCGCTAACAATGGGCCTTATAAGAAGGCTCAAAGTCACTCAAAGGGCAATGGAGAGGGCTATGCTTGAGGTTTCACTGCGCGATCGAATCAGGAATGAGGAGATCCGCAGAAGAACGAGAGTAACCGACATAGCCCGAAGAATTGCAACACTAAAGTGGCAGTGGGCTGGACACATTGCCCGTGGGACCGATGCCCGATGGGGCCGACGGGTTCTCGAGTGGCGACCACGCACCGGAAGACGTAGCGTGGGTAGGCGCCCGACAAGGTGGACCGACGACCTGATGAAGGTCACGGGAAACCGCTGGATGCGGGTGGCGCAGGATCGGTCGACGTGGAGAACCTAGGGGGAGGGCTATATCCATCAGTGGACGTCTTTCGGCTGAAATGATGATGAAGCAACTGAATCAAAATTCTCGGTGGTAGGCCTCACCATCGGCCGCCGGCGTAGTTACCACCCACCAGACAAAGTCATGCCGCCAAGCGATTCGTCGTGTTCCGGCATGATGTCTGGTGAAGCCGTTTGGAGGGCGGGTCTGAGCAGTTGTGTTGCGATGTATGCCGGGTACGATGCGCCGAGTGTTGTCGTGTCGGGAGTTTGGTCGTGGAGGGTAGCGGGATCCGAAGCACGGTGCTCCGCTGGCCGACCGCAGGTAGTTGGGGGCCCAAGTAGTGTGCCAGCCACATACGAAAGGCTGCCCCGCCAACTGCGAAAAATCCCAGGGTGGCCCCATCGTGCCGGTTGGCGACCGGACGAGAGGACCCGATGGCGATCCCTGGGGGGGTTCGGGCGTCCCCGCAGTCTCCAGATCAATCTCCCTCTGGCCCGGCATCGTTGGTCGCATTGTTGGGATTAACATTGCATCACCTCACTCAACTGCCGTCTTCCTTCCTATTCACTCAATTTTTTTTTTTTAAATGAAAAGGTCCAAAAAGAAAAGTAGGTGTGTACAGCGGGCGCACGTCCTCTCTTTCAAAGTGCACCTCTCTAATATTCGAGGTCTGCACTCCAATCTCATTGCAGTACATCACCACCTTGAGACTGAGAAGCCCCATCTACTTTTCTTGACGGAGACCCAGATCAGATGTCCGTCTGATGCGGCATACCTCAGCTACCCGGGATACGCATTGGAACACCATTTCCTGCAGCGTGCTGGGGTCTGTGTGTATGTCCGCAATGACATTTGTTGCCGGCGCCTCCGTCACCTCGAAGACCCTCATTTCTCTTCCCTATGGCTGTTGGTTGACACTGGTGTGGACAAAATTGTTTACACTTGTGTCTACCGATCGCACAGCGGTGATCAGGAGACAACTCGTTTATTTGACCACCTCAGTGAGGCTGCTGACAATGCACTGCAGCGGCACCCTGACGCACACTTCGTCGCTCTGGGGGATTTCAATGCCTGCCATCAGGACTGGCTTTTCCCGTACCAGAAGACCGACCACGCTGGGAGAGAAGCGCGACACTTCGCGCTTTCAATGGGCCTTTCCCAGCTGGTAAAGCAAGCGACTAGGGTGCCTGATGTAGTCGGACATACTGCCAATTGTCTGGACCTTCTGCTGACCACTGATCCGGACAGGTGTGTTGTAACAGTTTCCTCACCGTTGGGAACTTCAGACCACTGTCTGGTGAAGTCTGTGTCGACCTTCTCCCCACCAGATCACGACTCTCGTGGTGAACGGCGAATGTGGCGATACAGGTCAGCAGACTGGGATGAGATGCGCCATTTCTTTGCGTCTTATCCTTGGCAGCAGGTCTGCTTCTCTTCTAGCAATCCGTCGAGCTGTGCGGATGCTATAACCGATGTGGTGCGTCAAGCTATGGAATATTTTATTCCCTATAATGACGTGCCCGTCGGTGGCTCGGCTCGCCCATGGTTCAATGCCGATTGTGCCCAAGCTGAACAGCGTAAGCACACAGCATTTCTCACCTGGGTTGACGCTCGTGACCGCGGAGCTCCGGATCTAAGCTCAAAGAAGAGAGCCTTTAACCGTGCTGCCAAGTCCTACAAAAAGGCGCTAAAGAAGGCTCGCTTTGACCGTATTACCCATATTGGCAACAAGTTATCTGCGCAGCCTTCCGGTAGCAGATCTTTTTGGTCCCTTGCCAAATCGGTCGAGGCGAACTTCTGTCGGCCCTCACTGCCTCCGCTGGTTAGGCCTGATGGAACACTGGCTCATACGGCGAGAGAGAAAGCAGGTCTCTTTGCATCTCTCTTTGCCCATAATTCACGTCTTGATACTGGCAGTGCTACTCCACCTATTTTACCCCACTGCGGTACTTCAATGCCTGAGGTTCGCATTCGGAACAAGGAGGTTCTGAGAGCACTGTGTCGTCTGGACGTGAATAAGGCTAGTGGTCCGGATGGTATACCAGCGATTGTTCTAAAAGCATGTGCGCCCGAGTTGTCTCCTGTATTGACACGCTTGTATCGCCTCTCATTTGGGACTGGTATAGTGCCCAAGTCCTGGAAGCTTGCCAACGTGCAGCCCGTGCCCAAAAAGGGTAGTCGTGCCGATCCTAACAACTATCGGCCGATTTCGATCACCTCCATACTTTGCAAAATTATGGAGCGTGTATTGAACTCGCGCCTCTTGGCATACCTGGAAGGTAACGATCTCCTCAGTGACCGACAGTACGGATTTCGCCGCAATCGGTCAACTGGGGACCTACTAGTGTATGCCACTCACTTGTGGGGCGAGGCACTCGAGAGGAATGGGGAAGCAATTGCTGTCTCCCTTGATGTCTCGAAGGCCTTCGACCGGGTATGGCACGCTGGCCTTTTGAGTAAGCTTCCAGCGTACGGCATTTCCCCTAGCCTGACTGGCTGGGTAAAAGACTTCCTGACTGAACGGTCCCTCCGAGTTGTTGTCGACGGTTGCTCATCTGAGCCCATGTCGACTAATGCCGGTGTTCCTCAGGGGTCTGTTCTCTCTGCAACTCTGTTTCTGCTACATATTAACGATCTGCTGATGCCCGGTATCTATGGGTATGCAGATGACAGCACAGTTGTGGAGAGATACCTGCCGGATGCTCGGGCTAGTAGGGAATCAATCCGGTCCGAAAGAGAGGCCATGGTAGAGCGAACGAGTGTTGCACTTCAGGCAGTCTCCGAATGGGGCAATGCCAATCTTGTAGCATTCAATGCCGCCAAAACGCAGGCGTGTCTTTTCACCGCCAAAAGGAGCCCGTTCACCTTGGCTCCTACTTTTCGGAATGTATCCTTGGAGTGTACCGACCGCCTTCAGCTTTTGGGTATTGAGATTTCCTCGAACCTAAACTTTGGGCGGTTCATTGAGTCCAAGGCCAAGGTGGCTGCCAGAAAACTTGGTGTAATCGCAAAGGTCCGGCGGTACTTCACACCAGGGCAGCTTCTAATGTTGTACAAAGCACAGGTCCGTTCGTGTGTGGAGTACTGCAGCCACATTTGGGCTGGTGCTGCTAAGTGTCACCTGGCCACTTTGGATTCAGTGGAGAGGCGCGCGAAGAGGCTGATTGGTGACCCTGATTTAACTCGAGTTGGTCTCCAAAGCCTAGAGCACAGGCGTAGAGTAGCCAGCCTTGCGGTGTTCTATAGGATACATTCTGGGGAGTGTGCGAGGGAATTGCACGATTTAATTCCCCCATCCCCGTTCCACCATCGGACGACCCGTCGTACGGCAAGTTTCCACCCTTATGTTGTTAACACCTCTACGATCCGGACGAAGCGTTTCGCCTCCTCCTTTATACCGCGTACATCGAGGGACTGGAACAATCTGCCGGCGGCGGTGTTTCCGTCGGACTACAATTTGAGTGTCTTCAAGGCTAGAGTGAATAGGCTCTTAATAAACTAGTGCGCTTTACCATCAACGATTGCGTCACTGCTTACCATCAGGCAGGATTGCGGTCAAGCGCTGGTTTATACATTAATAAAAAAAAAAAAAAAAAAAATCGATTCCAATCATTTTTGCACCATGTTATATTTTTCCCATACACATTTAGAAATTATTTCAGTGTGGTTACCGATCGCACATAGCTGACGGTAGATGGTCCCACCGCGCTGCTAGGTGCGGGCGGGCTAGCAATGCGTTGACGATATTTTTATTGCGTTGGGACAACCAAGTAAGATAATATGCTCATAACTTTGTAATTATGTCAACAAAAAATACTATTCAGGAAGCTTAGTAACGGTGCTGACTGCCGGATAGCATCTGACGTAACTTACGACCTTAGACGCAGCACAAATATGGCACTAATAACTTAATGAAACGCCACGATTCTATAATAAACCAAAGTTAAATCAATACCCTCAAACACCGCAACCAAATAAATTAAGACGTTTCGCAATAAAACCGTAAAATCTCGGCTCGAGTTAATATTAATGGTGCCAGCATCACACGCGTCACCAATAATGTTTCACAAACGTAGCACGTCAAACCGACCTCAGAGCATTAACTTGAGAATTTCATGAGTTTATACGATAATTTCTTAGGACGGGTGCACATTTTCGGCTCTTTAGCAATTTTTGCTATTGTTACGATTTTGCAGTAGAAAGGAAAAGTTTTAAAACTAAACTATAAATATAAATAATAGGTGAACAAATAAGTTTCCGCCGTTTTATGAACATGCGAACGAGCATTATCATGTAGGAGGAAAATTTTGTCATGTCTAGAGTAGTAATGGGCGCGTTTTTCCTCTTCCTTCTATTTCCTCTAATAATGCTTCAAATTCCGTGTCTTCGTACGATTTCGGTCTTCCACTATATTGTTTGTCTTCACAGTTTCTAAACTTTTAAAATCACTTTCAACAACTTTTCTCGCTTAAAGCTGCTTCGCCATAAGCTTCTACAAGCAATCAATGGGCCTCAGCAGCAGATGTCTTCAAATTCTCTGTCAAATGTCTGGTGAAGCCGTACGGAGGACGGATCTGAGCAGTTGTGTTGCGATGTGTGCCGAGTTCGATTCGCCAAATATTGTTGTGTTGGGAGTTTGGTCGTGGAGGGTCTTCAAATCAATCTCCCTCTTTCGCAGCATCGTTAGGTCGTGTTGTTGGGTTTAACATTGCATCACCTCGCTCAACTGCCGTCTTCCTTCCTATTCGCTCAATCTGAGTGAATATGTTCTTAATAAACTAGCGCGCTTTACCATCAACGATCGCATCACTGCTTACCATCAGGCGAGATTGCGGTCAAGCGCTAGTTTATAATGATTTAAAAAAAAAATTAAAGAGGTAACAAAAGTTCCCGCAAATGACTCTTATTCGGCACAAAACTTGTCATTTTTGCACCAAAATAAATATGTGATACTGATACAGAGTCACTAATACTAGATGTCCGAACTTACGATATCACATTTTATATCTGACAATAGGGTAGTTGACTAAAAAAAACTAATTAGTCCGTCAGTCAGATTTCCAAAAAATACTAGACACGTATTCATTCTTTTTTCATATAAACAAAAAATGAAGACGACACAGTGCGTTGAAAACTCGTGTGACGTCTCTGCACGTTACACTTTTTAGCGACCAGTGACGTCACCAGCCACCACTCCGGATCTTTGATGCCTTTTATATTTGTCAATTGTTATTGATTTGATCAAACAAAATATACGTATCCAATATTTTTCTATATCTGAATGACGGACTAAATAGAATCACTCCGGCATTGCCATAGTGGCGGGGGAGTGGGAAACTAGCGGAGCCTGACCTACCACTCCTCCGCCGGCGAAACCCGCCTAGTAAGGCGGGCCCTCATTTGCCTTTCCTAGGGAGGGGCCGTGGCTCCCACATGGTGAGCGGGCAAGGCGGGCGCGGGCACCCCCGTGCCTCACGCCCGCCGCTCACCTCAGGGAAGGAGAAGCGGGCGAAGTCCCGCCTTCTCCTACCCCTACGCCGCCTGCGGAGCGCCGGAGCGAGGGATCCTCCTCTCGCTCCCGCTCTCCGAAGTTCTCCCTCCTGTGGGGCGAGTCCTCCCAAATTGGGGCCCCATAAAGGGCCATACTCCTCAGTATGCCGGCGTATAACCGCCGGCACCGAGTGCTCGGCCCTCCCATGTTCAGCATGAGAAATGAGAGGGCGTCCGCAGCCTTCAGCAGGAGCGTCGACAGCCCGCTGAAGTGCGGGCCGAGGCGCCACCTGCTGTCCAGCATGAGGCCCAGATACTTCATTTGGGCCTCAACCCCGACCCTCACCCCCTCCACATAAATGTGGGTCCCAGGAAACATCCCTATCTCAACCTCTTAGTGAGGAAATAATTTGTTAAACGACGGAAACTTATTTGTACACTTAATAATATAATTTATACAGTATAGAATATTCTAGTTTTATTGCTAGTGTACATAAAATAAACTACGACCTTATTTGATGTACCCTGGCAATAAAAATTGCACTATTCATATAGTACGCTAGTTTAAAATAGAGACGAAAAAAAGCATTATTTTTATACATAAATAACGCTTCATTTTCAGCTGTAGATATTACGAGAGTCATATAAATATATATATTTCATCAATAACACAGTGTACTCGCATGCATTAGCAGACTAATACCCTAAAGACCTCCAAATTCCCGAGTACTTTTCTCATAAATAATTCTTCAATATTCATAAATCACAACGTACATACTTTATTCAATATCATTTCGTATGACAAATACAGTCCAAACATGGGAAATGCCGAAACGTGTTAACCAAAAACAAGATTAATAAATTGTGACAAGTGTCATGGCGTCCCACATTTGTAAACTACACTAACTATTGTGATGCAAACAACTTTTATTTATGTAAAATGACACGAGAAATATACACGCATTTCAACAACAGGAAAACATCTATTTGTGACAGATATGCCACACGCCGTGACATAAATGTCACGTTAATAAAACGGCGTGTCGCTTGTCACGATTTCGGAACATCCGCATGTGTGTAACCATTCTTACAACTCGCTCTTATTAAAAGGTGTTGTGTTCATAATTCGACTAATGTATAGAACGCGAAGTTACCGTGACGGTTTTCAACAGTGAAAATGCATTAATTTAACAGTAATACTAGGCTATAAAGCCTAGTAGGTTATTAGGAGCCTTTGTAGTGAATACAACAGATGTTCATTAGAAAATTTTCATCTCACATGCTCGGCTTTGTGCTAGAATGTAATTAATTCTTAAACGCCATATAATATTCCGTCTTTTAATAATCAAAGCGTTTTAAGCATTATTGTAATAAAGACGGTGAAACGTTTGACTTTCGTGCGGAGTGAGACCACGTTCGCACATCGTGGTGGTATTTTATTACGCACTTGATTTTCAACTTTCGGTTTTACGGCGAGCATTGAGAATCCAACAGCGGGCATCACAGCGCAAAAAAGCACGCTGTTGGATTTTCTACTCTCGGCGCCAAGAAGAGCGCTGCAAATCCAGTGTGCGAAAATAAAATCGCCGCGGGAATAAATTCGGCGATGCGTACCTGAGCTTATAATATTACGTGTTCGTATCTAAGATACGTAAAAATATACTTCAATATGTAAGGAGTTTCTTCAGTACATTTCTTTGAAAATATTTATTACTTGCTACGGCGTAGCACTACTAAGACGACTACGGCGCTACGCTGTCGCAATTTGCTACGACAATCGTAGCAAATTCTCACATCACCTCTTCACTGATGTTAACAGCAGGTATGAAATTCTACAGAAAAGAAATGGTACGCAATACATTCTTCGCACGTACTACCGATTTTCAAGTGTCTCTTGTCTCCCAAAATTCTTATTTCATTCAGATTTAAGTTGCTACGACACATGTCATGTTTTTTGGGTCTGAGGAATTTTCTTCACCCTTTTGTGTGGAATTATTTACTTGCTAAACATAGTTGTTTCGCACATTCGGATCACGTAGAGGTAGAGGAGAGGGTGAGGGCGAATTCATGACGTCATAAGCAGGTGGAGCGTGCAACGTGATATATTTCATAGTTGCTTTTTGTTTTTGTTTTTGAGTAGGAGTGGTAATCATTTCTGAATTAAAATGTTCCAAATATTGTTTAACTTTCTCGGTGGTAGGCCATAACATCGGCCGCCGGCAGAAGTTACCACCCACCAGACAAAGCCTTGCCGCCAAGCGATTTGTCGTGTTCCGGCATGTTGTCTGATGAAGCCGTACGGAGGACGTGTCTGAGCAGTTGTGTTGCGATGTGTGCCGGGTACGATGCGCCAAATGTTGTTGAGTTGGGAGTTTGGTCGTGGAGGATCTTCAGGGTCTTCGGATCAATCTCCCTTTGGCGCAGCATTGTTGGTCGTGTTGTTGGGTTTAACATTGCATTACCTCGCTCAACAGCCGTCTTCCTTCCTATTCGCTCAGTTTTTCTGAGTGAATCGGCTCTTAATAAACTAGCGCGCTTTACCATCAACGATCGCATCACTGCTTATCATCAGGCGGGATTGCGGTCAAGCGCTTTCTTCTTAGACTTAAGTTTCTTTAGACTTTTAAATGGCCGTAGGGTATATAGTTAAAATATTAAATTATATTGAAACAGTTGTTACATTTAAATAATTCAGTACGACAAGAATACAAGATTGTAGAATATGGCGGTTTATTAACTGTATTTTATAAGCTGGTGCTGCAAAATGTCACCTGACTACTTTGGATTCAATGGAAAGGCATGCCATGAAGGCTGGTTGTCTACCCATATTTAACTCAAAACGGTCTCCAAAGCCTGCAGCACGGCTAGATTAGCCAGCCTTTAGGTGTTCTATAGGATGCATTTTGGTGAGTGTGCGAGGAAATTGCATGTTTTAATTCCCCAACCTACGTTCCACCATCGGACGACCCGTCGTACGGCGAATTTCCACCCTTGCGTTATTAATACCACTACGATCCGGATAAAGCGTTTCGCCTCCTCTTTTATACCGCATACATCGAGGGAATGGAACAATTTACCAGTTTGAGTGTCTTCAGAAAAGGCTCTTAATAAACTAGCGCGCTTTACCATCAACGATTGCATTACTGCTTACCATCAGGCGGGATTGCGGTCAAGCCCTAGTTTATAATTTATAATGTTTTTTTAAATGTACTTTCGGCACCCTCTGTGCTGAGTTTTGCATAATGTTCCTTATTAAAACTCACAGCTTTAATATCTACTGGAGCTTAGTCTAGTTTTTGCTAGAACGTTTGCATGGCTTAGGTGGAGCATCGCCGTGTTCTCGTGGCGGCGATTGGCCGCTGTGATCTCTCCTTTGCAAGCATAACCACTTGCAAAGTAATAATGCTTGCAAAGGAGGAGGCGGGAAGCTTAAAGGAGGCAATCTTTGTACGCCCTCAATCGCCGTAGGATTTACCCTGGACGTTGAGAGCCAGCAAACGACTTCCAGCCATCGTCCAAGTGCTTCAGGAGTCAACGGCCAAGCGCGGGCTGATACTAGGAAGAACTAGGCTAGTAAAAGTCTGACACACCCTTCCGGTCCGCCCAGATCAGGAGAATATATCGATAAACACCCAAAAAAAAAACTAACGAACTTCCTATGATCTGAATGGAGAAAATGCTTTTGTAAAACAATTTTCATTAGTCCAAAATAACTGTAGTAATCCACTAGAGTAATAATACACCTTTTATTCAAATACATGATCAGCAGGGGTGATCAAATCATGAGTATAATGCGCTGCAAATTTATACCATTAAATTTAATAATTAATTCCATTTTGCTCAAATTATCGGCCGCATACAATTTGTAAAATACGAACCCACTCTTTTTACAAATATTATTAACTAACGTGCAGTATGTTTTAATGTTATCAAACAAGGGCACGCTCAGACACAACCGACTAAAAGCCTGTTTACAGATATTTACTAGACTCAGGACTGTATACTGTTCAGAGCTCAAATTTTTTGCAAAAAAAAAAAAGTTAAAAAAACAAACTCAATGCCTTAAAATTACATATACATCATTTTTTTTTTTATTTTATTACGCCTCCGCTATTCTCTTCTGATTAATTTCGTTGCGGGACCCAAGATAGTTGCATCGTTTCTCCGGGACTCGTCGAGCTTCATTGCTCGGCGTTTTTCTGGCGGTCTCCGCTGTTGATTCTGGCTTTTAGGAGTTGCAGTGGGTGGGAAAAAGTGTGGCTGGTTTTGTCCCAATAAAAAAAAATACATCACTTTCTTAAGATACGATTCGTCTATTCTGGAAACTAGAATGAAGTGGCCTTAGAATGAGTTGTCAACATTGTCAATCCATAAGATTAGTTGGAATCACTCAATCACTTTTGACATTCAATTAGTAACTGTTTGTGACTTTGTATTTGAAATTGGTTGATATTATATTTAAAACTGTTTGACACTATAAAGAACTTAGAATTATTCATTTAAAGGGCTTTTGGGCAGTCTCACATAACGTCTTCATGATACACTGCCTTCCATCGTAACCCATACTGAAATAGATATTAAATAAATAATCGCTTATAATGCATGAAAATGAAAAATTCTTAGTTCTTTATATTTGTGTATAGGTCGCATATTTAGGTATTCAACACAGTGTAAATTGTTTTATGAATGAAATAAATGAAATGAAATGAAACTCACTTCACCTAAGTTTCCAAGATAAAATCGTCACAGAATAGCACTGCTAGTTACCCTAGTTGAAGGCAGTCGGGGCTTACCAGTCAGCCACTCCAGTACAGACCTTGCAGTAAAAAAATTAATATGTATGCTACGAAAATATACAATCTCTGTATTCTTTTGAGAAATAAAGTCTATTATAAACCGGTACCTACTTGCTAATGTGAAGACCTCCTTGATCTGAATACGATATTGTTGTGATAGTTGGCGATATTATTGTTACAGCTGTCGGCCAAAAAACAAACCGAATAAAAATCGTGTATGTGTTACGCCTAAGCCAGCAATCGATATTAAAACACAAGTATCAATTCAACCAAATTGGGTTCATAACTGGGGTTTTAACAACTTTATCCATTAGGTAATCCATGGATATACATTTAAATCTATTCATCCGTAAGTCTTATTTGCGTTAAAACTTTGGTGATAACGTTCCGAGCGTTTATTGTACAAACAATTTAATGTGTATGTTGGACGTGAATCATTTTTGTTACCAAAATCAAACATTTGTGTTTAAAATTGTTTGATAAAACAAGAAAATAAAACTTTTTGATTTATTTTTAGTATGCCTTCTTCACGGCCTAAAGTCGACAGATATGACCAGCCCACTGCCACTTCTGTTTTCTTACTCTGCATGGTATGTCGGCGACGTATATATGACAGGTCCTTTTTTTGTTTCATCAGTAAATGACCTCTCCCGTCCGGGCAGAGCAGAAGTGCGTATCAAAGTTTTATTGACTAAAACCTACGCGAGTAGTGTCCGTCACTTGCCTGTGCGCCAGGGTCACCGTTTCTCTTTTAACCAACCCGCAACTCTGGCCCAGGAGGCATCGGTCTTCGTGGACTTCGCCACGATGTGTTGACATCTCTCCTGCACTGGAATGTCGATGTCCTGGAGTGGAGACCGTGTATCAACAAGCGTAGTGTGCATTCCAAGCACGATCATATAAACCGACGGCCTAAAAAAATGGGATGGAGTGGACTGGATGTGGATGACAGGGTTGTGATGCAATCTGGGAGAAGCCTATTACCAACAGTGGATTGGGATAGATTGAGTTGCTTTTGTCTCAAGACAAAAGTCGTCGACCAGTGTGTGTTGTCAGTGATGACATATGGAACTGAGACGTGGTCGCTAACAAAGGGCCTTACAATAAAGCTCAAGATTACTAAAAGAGCAATGGAGAGGGCCATGCTGAGGGTTTCACTGCGTGTTTAAGTCAGAAATAAGGAGATCCCCGCAGAAGAACGAGAGTAACCGACATAGCCCGAAGAATTGCAACACTTAAGTGGCAGTGGGCTGGGCATATTGCCCGTAGACTAATGCCCGATGACCATGCATCGGAAGACGCAGCGTGGGTAGGCCCCAGACAAAGTGGGCCGATGACCTGGTGAAGGTCGCGGGAAACCGCTGGATGTGAGAGGCGCAGGACCGGTTATCGTGGAGATCGTTCAGGGAGGCCTATGTCCAGGAGTGGACGTCTTTCGGCTGAAATGATGATGAGTTGCTTGAATGTTAAATTCAGGCTTTAGAAGAAAAACAAAGCATTAGCAAGAACATTCACAAGACTCTTGTCCGATTGTCATAGGGATTGTTTACATTTCTACGTCAGTAATACTGTAGAATCATGAGCGGTAAAGTTTCATTAGCGTAATGGCTTTTAACTTAGCCAGAAACTAAGTATTATAGTGATTAAGTGTAATCACAACATCTTTTTCTATAATTCTAAACTAGTGTTTGACCACAATCCTACCAAAGTGAAAACAATGAAGCAATCGTTGATGGTAATGCGCGCTAGTTTATTAAGAGCTTGTTCACTCTAGCTTTGAAGACACTTAAATTGTAATATACCTACCTATGCAAAATACCTACGAAATGAAATAAATACCTATGAGATTAAAAAAAAAAATAAAATTATGCCCATAAGGATCCAAATAAAATCAAAAATAAAATCTACTATTCCAACCAAATTATTTGGTACACATCAACTTCTATTTATTTATTTATTTAATCATACACTTACTACCATTACAGGTTGCTTAACCTAATGCGACAGAAAGGATACATTTAACGACATACATTTTGGAAACTTACACACATAATAAATAAAATTTAATTTAAAAAAAAATCTAATAAAATTTAAACAATAAAATAAAAAACTAAAAAATAATATTAAAACCTAAAACAACACTATTCGATACAAAGTTTGTTGAGCAAACATATTTCGAAACATTTGGAGGAATAGATTAGCAGTTATTTTCAAAATGATTCCAACTAACTGCAACAGAGCGAAACGCCACTAGGATGTTGGATAGCACAGTGTCATTAAAAGAACTCTTGCGAACTCACCAAAGTGACATGTCCATATATCAAGCCTCGTATGGAGCAGGTTTATGGTGGCCATCGCTCCTAGCAAGTAAATTGGTCCTGGCTGTTGGCGTGGCTAGTAGTGGTGGGCGTCGACGCCTCCAAATATATTTGTCCGCAGCAAATATTCCTATGCGACCTAAACCCCAGGGTTATCTTCCAAGCCCCGCAGTAACTTGACCAAATACGTTACCAGAGCGAAGTCCCGCCTCACCCTTAACTCATTATATCCTACCATGCCCAGCACGAATAACTTGATGTGGAGGTCCCAGACAGTTCATATATTGTAAAATTACTTAATAAATTAGCCTATGTACTCAACAAATTATTAAAATTGGTGAGCCTAGAATCTGTACTAACAGCCTATTCCTGCCATATTGTATCATCACTTAGATATGGCGTAATATACTAGGACAATTCAGTAGATAGAGAACTCGCTTTCAAAGTCCAAAAAGATGTTTCAGAACTATGCTTGGCCTACAAAGCCATCGTTATAATAGATAGGAAAACCAAGGTAAGAAACCAAGTGTGTTTGTACTTCACCGCAACCCCACCTGGTGGTAAATAGTGAAGCAATCGTTGATGGTAAAACACGCTAGTTTGTTAAGAGCCTATTCACTCAAAAAAACTGAATAAATAGGAAGGAAGACGGCAGTTGAGTGACGTGATGCAATGTTAAACTCAACAACATGGCCAACGATGCCAAAGGGAGATTGATCTGGAGACCCTCCATGACCAAATTCCAGAGACAACAATATTCGTCTCATCGTACCTAGCATACATTGCAACACAACTGCTCAGACCCGTCCTCCGTACGGCTTCACCAGACATCATACCGGAACATTATGTTAAATCTAATATTTCACTATAGGTACAAAATAAAGCCATAACGAAAACTGACTTATTGCACAACTAGACCAATGAAAAAGATAATATTCTGTATGGCCAAAAAAAAAATATATTAATTTCCTCCGACAATAAAAACATTAAACTGGACAATATTTCGATTTTTTTTTTTCATATTTCATCACATGATACGTAACTGAAACTGTTTGACATTTATATAAATTGTTTTTTTTTAATTTGTAATGTTATGCAGATACCTATAAATTTTTATTTTGGTAATCATTTATTTATAATACATTAGAAGAATTCTAGTTAAATAAAAGGAAGAAAAGGACGATTTGGTGTTTGGATTTTGAAATTGGTTAATATGACATGTAACTGAATCTACACTTCTCATCAGAAAAATCTAAACACTTTCCTTTTTATGGTTTCTATCGTAATTTTACACAAAAGAGTATTTATTCCATAAAAAAAAACACATCATGTAGGTATAGTTGACAGTTTGGCCATTAAAAAGGTAAGCGAAAATTTTAAATTCAAAATTAGAATTTCATTTGTTTATCTACAAACGAAATGTATCACTGTTTTGAAACAAATGTGTTTAGAGTTAGAGTAGGTACATTTCACCTTTGTAAACTAAAAATTTGCGTTTATCTTGAAAGTTTTTGGTCTTTTTTGTTTGCTTCGGCTTCGGCACGTCTGAAAAAGTTTTTGATTTCGTCACCGGCAGAGGCCGCCCAAGTGGTGGCATTACTGGATTTTGGACTTAGTCAGCGTGTTATCGCTGAAAGATTACATCTAAGCCTGTCATCTGTTCATAGAGTCTACAAACGCTATCGGGAGACTGGTTTGTTCACGCGCCGTTTAGGATCTGGCAAGAATAACGTTACTTCGGAGCGAGATGATCGATTTATTGTAACAACTTCTTTACCAAATCGACACCTTAACGCTTTTCAACTACAGTAGTAGCTTCATGTTGAACGTGATGTGGCTGTAAGTGACTCTACATTTTGGATGAGGTTGAAAGAACGTGAATTGGTACCTCACAAACTAGCAAACGGGCCGAAATTAACTGCAGACCATCGGAGAGCATGGCTTAGATTTGCACGTGAGCACCTAAATTGGTCATACGTCCAATGGAGCAAAGTCCTCTTTTCTGATGAGTGTAAAATTATGCTATATGGTAACGATGGAAGGAACAAGGTCAATTGAAGAGATGGAGAACGCTTTACACAATACTGTATTTTTTTATTTTATTTTAGTAATTATAAACTAGCGCTTGACTGCAATCCCGCCTGATGGTAAGCAGTGATGCAATCGGTGATGGTAAAGCGCGTTAGTTTATTAAACCCATTCACTTAAAAAAAAAACTTAGTGAATAGAAACTAAGACGGCAGTTGAGCGAGATGGTGCAATGTTAAACCCAACAACACGACAACGATGCTGCGCCAGAGGGAGATTGATGTGGAGCCCCCTACGACCAAACTCCCGACACAACAACATTTGACGCATCGTACCCGGCACGCATCACAACACAACTGCTCAGACCTGTCCTACGTACGGCTTCACCAGACATCATGCCGGAACACGACGAATCGCTTGGCAGAAAGACTTTGTCTGAAAAGGTCAGCTATGGTGGCGGTTCGTGGACGGTTTGGGGAGGAATCAGCGCCGAAAGTAAGACGGAGCTAGTGTTCGTGTCTGGGCCACGTCTGCCTGCACTAAACTGTGATCGGTACGTCGAACAGTGTCTTAACCCTCACAATACCCTATGCACATTTTATTGGCAACGGCTTCATATTAATGCACGTTAATGCTAGGGTGCACACCGCGGGCATCGTACGAGATTATCTTGCCGAAGTCGGTATACCCATTTTGGAATGGCCAGCAAGAAGCCCGGACATGATTTTTTTTTTATAAATTATAAACCAGTGCTTGACCGCAATCCCGCCTGATGGTAAGCAGTGATGCCATCGTTGATGGTAAAACGCGCTAGTTTATTAAGAGCCTATTCACTCAAGCCTTGAAGACACTCAAATTATAGTCTGACGGAAACACCGACGTTGTCAAATTATTCCAGTCCCTCGATGTACGCAGTATAAAGGAAGAAGCAAAACGCCTCATCCGGATCGCAGTGGTGTCAACAACGTAAAGGTGGAAACTCGCCGTACGACGGGTCGTCCGATGATGGAACGGAGATGGGGGAATTAAATCATGCAATTCCCTTGCACACTCACCAGAATGCATACTATAGAAGACCGAAAGGCTGACTACGCCTGTGCTCCAGGCTTTGGAGACCGTTTCGAGTTAAGTCTGAGTCGCCAATCAGCCTCTTCGCACGCCTCTCTACCGAATCCAAAGTGGCAAGGTGACATTTCGCAGCACCAGCCCAAATGTGGCTGCAGTGCAATCATTTATGGGATGAGTTAAAGTGAGGTGTTCGTGCTAGAAATCCGGCCTCGGAATCACTCAGCTAGCTGCAGCATGCGATCCAAGAATAATGGAATGAAATGCCTCAACATTTGATTGTTACTCTCATCCGATCCATGAAGAACCGCATGGAAGCAGTCATAAGAGCGCGGGGAGGGAATACCAGTTACTAAATAAACTGTTGACAGCTTTTTTTTTTCATTTACATGTATTGTTTAATTCATATCCTTCATACTCCATACAGGGCAAAAATTACGTACTCGTTACCAAATACGAATCCTATGAAAATTTAATTTGAATTTAGAACATTAACATTAGGATTTTAAACCCTCTTTTTATTTACTATTAAACGACATAATGACATATATTTCTAAATATGTATATTCTTTTTGATAATCCTTACATTACATAAACTCGTAAGCTGTTTCGATTTTTTTTATGAGAAGTGTATTAGACACTTACTGAAATTGATTTGATTTTAATATTACAATGATATCTTGATTTTTTGACATTCAATAATGTGACATGTAACTGAATCCATTTGACATTTATTGAAATTGATTTTAAAAAATTTATAATGATATCTTGATAAGTTTTTGTCGGCCTCCGTGGCGCAGTGGTCAACACGCCTGTCTGCGACGTGGAGGCCCCGGGTTCGATCCCCGGCTAGGTCATGATAGAAAACGATCTTTTCCTGATTGGCCTGGGTCTTGGATGTTTATGTATATATGTATCTATTATAAATATAATATCGTTGAGTTAGTATCCCATAACACAAGTCTCAAACTTACTTTGGGGCTAGCTCAATCTGTGTGATTTGTCCGTGTATATTTATATTTATTTATTTTACTTTGGTATATATTTCACTTGACATGTAACTGAAGCTATAACAATTGACATCTATTGAAATTTGTTTTTTGTTTTAATTTGTAAAATTATGCAGATGCTTACCTATTAGTAGTGATTTTATTAATGATGTGAAAGTTTATAAACGATCTTAAAGGTTAAACGCGTGTTAAAATATACAATTTGCATGTTACATATGTTTGTACGCCTTTGGGGTAAACATAGTACTTACTCGTATTACCAAAAAAACAGTGTTTATCAATGTTTAAGCTTTTCAACCCCTTTTCACACGACATACATTTTTAAATGGACTGTGACGTAACAGTGACATTAAGCACATGTTTAAAAAGTGTTTAAGTTGTTGTGGTAGTACTCAGAGGATCTACCTGTCTATAACACATCACACTCTGTTGTAATTTGACGTATGCTCACAACTAAAACATTCTGATAGTATACAACTTGGCATTACCACCAACTTCTAGGGAATATTAGCAGTAGACAGCAACGCGGAGAAATTGTTCGACGCCATATTCTAGTTTGAGTTAGGTTAGAATGCAAGCGATGGTCGGTAGCGCAGAGTCGTGGGACGCGGTGGTGTCCTTCTGCGAGGACGTGATGTCGCAGAAGGAAGCTGCGGAACGGGAGAGGGAGATCTCAACTCCCTTCCCGGGCCGCAGGAGACGCACCGGGCGCCGAGGAAGGGCGGATTACGCCCTCTTCTGCCCCCCATGAATGAGTCAAGGGGCGAGTAACATGGGTCCCCGACCCCTATCGATGGACCCCGAGGCGGAGGCGCGCGCCTCTGAGGCGATGCACGGGGTAGTTTAACACCCCACTGCTCCGTGCAGGAGATGAGGTCCGGACAGACCGGGCCAGCACGAGGGCGTGGGGCCGTGGAAGAATTTAGACTCCCGCAGCCCCACGCGCACTCGCGATAGAAGAGACACCGGGGTGGTTTTAGTCAGTAAAAGTCTGACAGACTCCGTCGCCCGCAGTAGGGCGGCGGACATCCTATGAGGATTTCCACCCCGGAAAAAAAATGGTTAGAATGCAATCGTCTTGAGGAAACCTGGCCTTTTAAGTCGGAAATCGCCAACCCGCATTGAGACGATAAAAAGGTTGATCGTCCCGTCCCGTCCCGTCGTACGGAGGGTCTAGCTGCAATGCTTCGATATCGCCTTCGGGTTGTGGAGGTCAGACGGCAGTCGCTTCACAGAAAATATCGAAGTTTCGCCAAAATCAGCTGTTAGACTGCTAAAGTGGACCCTAGACTCCAAAGCTGGAAAAAGGCTTCGGATGCGACTGGAATTAACGCTGAGATGATGATGATACACATGACCAAGAAAAATCGAAACTTTACCATAATCATCATAGCAACAATACTAATGAATTTTGAACTTCCCCGAAATTAGGTAATTTTCAATGCAGCAGTCAATAGATTGACCACTGCGCTAACTGTGTTTGGAAAGTATCGAAGTGAAGAAGAAGAAATGTCATCTATACTAATATACAGGACGTATCTGACATCGTAACGCAAACTTCACGAGAAGCTACACCGCATGCCACTAATAAAATTATTTACAGAAATGTGTTTAATAAAATGTGTCGGCTCGGCCTTTGAACGTTGCAAGCGTGCCGCCGTTCGTGTTTGTAGGTATGACGTTAACCCCAGGTGGGAACTCTTTGAAATCAGCTGATAGGATAGTTTTTCGAGTTTTGTTCACATTGCGCTTTTTGTGTATTTAGCGAAATAATTATTTTTTACCAAAATGTTATTGGGTTATAAAAGTATAGCAATTACAAAAAAATCCACCTGTGGGGGGTTCAGAATCATGTACTGGATCTATGGCACTCGTTTGTGCGTCGATGTCAGAGACACCCTTTATATAACTGAAGAGTTTGTTTGTTTGTTGATTAGAATCATTCATTTTTTGTTTGATAGCCCATCAATCCAGGAATACATAATAACATCTCGCTGTGACCTATAGGAGCGGAGCATAACAAAAAATTAAATAGTATACTGTATATTTTGGGGTTGAAACAAAATATTCAAATAACTAACTCAACGCGAACGAAGTCGCGAACGGCCGCTAGTCCATACTAATATTATAAATGTGAAAGTGTGTTTGTTTGTTTGTTTGTCCTTCCTTCACGCCGTAGCTAAGCAATCAACCGACCTGATTTTTGGCATACAGTTAGTTGAAAAGATGGAGAGTAACATAGGCTACTTTTGGTCCTGAAAAACCATCAAGTTCCCAAGGGAGATTATTGGAATATTTGTATGTGTACACCAAACATATCCTTACTAATATTATACATCGGAAAGTGAGTTTGTTTGTACCACCTTCACGCCGTAACTCCTGAAGCGATTGCTTTGAAATTTTGCAGACGTAAAGTTAGAAGTCCGATATAGGGTACTTTTTATCCCGAAAAAATTTGATATTCCCGGGAGAAATCTAAAAAGCGCGATATAACAGAAGTTAACGCGGGCAAAGCCGCGGGCGGAAAGCTAGTTTTCTATAAAATATTCAACATAAGCTATTCACTACGCAAGGGGGTGTGTATAGTGAATAGCTTATGTTGAATATATTCACTACTTCACACTTTCCCTTGCGTAGTGATTAGCTTATGTTGAATATATTCACAACTGCACCTTAACCACATCATAACATGTAGTATAAAAATAATATACCTCCAACCAAACTATCTTAGAACCAAGTTATAATATGAAAGAAGGAGTGTTGCTTAATAACACGAGGTGATTTATTAAGAGGAACGCATCGGACGGATGCCGGTAATCGCTCCGAGAGTTCCCCCCGGCGAACTTTGTATGAAATTATATCGGATACCTGGATACAAAGATGTTTAGAAACTGGATGTGAATTATTAATTTATTTAAATATAGAGCTATACACCTCTTTCTAAGTCAAGTCGCTAAAATTAAGTAGCAGTGGGCGGGGCACATTGCTCGTAGAACCGATGGCTGATGAAGCAGTATGGTTCTACGAGCGCTTACTGTACAACTGTAATCCTTTACTGCTTGTACAGAGCAGTTCGGCTATGGAATGACTTGCCCGTACCCATAAGGCGTGCTTAAACTCTGTCCACTTTTAAAATTATGATAAGATAGCACTTCCTCTCTCTTTAAACATTTCATTATATTTTATCTGCTCTTGTATAATATTTATTAATTAGATGTATATATTTAGTTAAACTAGTATGATACATTTAACGTACATATTTATTGTATACTCTATGTAAATAGTACACTGTAGACTACCTACACTATTTCTCTCTCCTTCCCCTTAGTATTCCATCCAAAGGTTGTCTGTAGAAGATCGTTCTTAGCGATAAGACCGCCCATTGTATCACCCTTTGTAAAATCTTTATATTTATGTTTCTGTAATATATTAGGTGTACATAATAAAGAGTATTCTATTCTATTTTATGGTTCTGGAGTGGCGGCCACGTACCGGAAGACGCAGCGTAGACAGGCTCCCAACAAGATGGACCAATGACCTGGTGAGGGTCGCAGGCAGCCGATGGTTGCGGGGAATCCAAGACTGGTCATTGTGGAAAGCTTTGGGCAAGGCCTTTATCTAGCAGTGTATCTCTGTAAGCCGAAGCTATATATCTTTTAGCCTTTTTTGAAGACAGCGTATCAGATACGACTGGTCGACACCAAAAGCAAAGTTGTGTTTTTCGTCTGTATCTATTTTCTTCACGGAGCGACTATCTTTATCTATCAGCCTAGGCTTTTATCAACTACGTGTATTGGAGTACATCTTTAGTTGAACCGGGTGCAGCTGAATTTGATGTGGAGCCTACCAGACCTTCAAAACCTAGTTAGTGGGTAATACGATACCCACTGGGAAGACTTCCAATTGCCTTCATTCAAATGAAAGGAAGAAATTGAGTCAATAAGGTCAAACCTGTATAGTGGGCAGATACGACCTGGAGGTAAGTACTGGAAGAACTCTGACTGAAATAACTATCTGTGACCTAATGGCCGATAAACACTCCAGGCCGTATCTGGAGCGGTCCTGCCTCAAAATCGCAAAAATCTGTATTGACCGGAACCGCACAAGATGAGCAGCACAGCCAGCAAGGCCGTCGGCAAGGATAAATGTATGTAATAATTATAAGTGACCTGTATTAGAAAATGTAACAAAAACAAGATATAAAATTGTAATATAAATGCTAAGAAGACTAATGTAAACGGAAATGACTGTAGTAAAGTAGTGAATAGAGATTAAGAAATTGTTTAAAATAAGACGAGATGAAAAGTATACGGGGAAAAGAGCAACCCCAAAAAATCACAAGCCTATAACAGCTCACTGAAGACAAACAAAAAAGAAATAAAGAAATACATAAAACGATAAAAAAAAGATTCTTGCCATGCAAGAAGAATAAAAGACGGCTAAAAAAAAAACTGTATAGTTGTACCTAAAACGCTACATGCGAACAACGCGTCATACTGACGTCACGAAAATCCTGAATCTCGCAAGCAAAGTTCACTGTGCAACTAGCACGCATACAAGCTCACGACATCAACCAGTGGGCAAGTGCCCGCCAGACAATACCAGTATTGTTGAAGGTTCTCTATGGAGGATGAGTGATCTTTACACCCTATTTCTCCAGCCACTAAACCTTATTAACTCCATTTTACGCAGGTGTAGAGTAACTAGCCTTTCGGTGTTCGGATGCATTTCGGTGAGTGTACGAGGGAATTGCATGATTTAATTCCCCCATCTCCGTTCCACCATCGGACGACCCGTCGTACGGCGAGTTTCTACCCTTACGCATTTAACACCACTACGATCCGGACGAAACGTTTCGCCTCTTCCTTTATACCGCGTACATCGAGGGACTGGAACAATTTGCCAGCGGCGGTGTTTCCGTCGGACTACAATTTGATTGTCTTCATGGCTAGAGTGAATAGGCTCTTAATAGGCTTTACCATCAAGCGCTAGTTTATTAGTTAATTAGCTAGTTTAAAAAAAAAAAGAATTTTCAACTTAAAAAAATAGCAAGCACCCTGTGCTTGTCCATAATCTAGGTAATACAAGCTTCATAAGCGAGCTTTTGTAAGAAATGCAGTAGGTGTAGGTGCCTATGCATGTCTTAGATATATCTTTAAAGACAGTCCAACTCTCCCTCCTCAAAGTCAGACCATCAAAGTCACAGTCAACATCTAGTACCCGTGAAAACTCAGAACATTTAGCTAAGTAAATATTGGACATCAAAGTAAGCCGCCAGATGCCATACTACCATACTGAAACTTGCCAAACCGTAGACACTGGCCAACTATTTAAACTACCAAAACTTTAACTACTTGATCTACTGATCGGCTTCCAATAGAAGCAATATAAGACCATGCAATCAAGTACGTAACCCCTATACATTCTTTTGAGTTTACCCCATAATGGCAAGGTGAACTTAATTTTGTAAACTTTTGAACATAACATAATCAGCTTATAAATTTCCACTACTGGGACACCGGCCTCCTCTCACTGAGATTGAGTGGGCAGTTCGCTGGCCGTGCGGATTGGTAGATGACACATATTGTCGAAGTTTGTTAGCTCTAGGATAGGCTTTTTCCTCTTGATATTTTCCTTCATCGTTTTGAGAGAAATATTTAATCATACACTAGATTGTTATTTGCATTTATATCTGTAATCCGTACGGCTTACATAGTAAAACGTTATATTTTTTTGGAGTAAAGAAGCCCTTTCTCAAACATGAGTAGGCGTTTTCAGTCTTAACAGAACTCTGCCGAACAGAAATGTTTTACATAGAACGACTGTCTATTTAACCGTTACAATACAGTTCAGTAACTGGATTGTGAAAGTCAAACTACCCGTCTTACCAAGAGATATCGTATTACGCACTGGGTAATACGGGTATTAAGACTTTCGGGGATCTGAAGATCCGTAACATGTTTTCCGAGACAAGAAGAGTTCTTTTTCGTTTATTGGGGTGAAGATGGACACCCATCAACATATCAAACACAGCAAGCATAGTTTAACCAGATCGTTCGACCCACGCCGTTGTTTGCTTTACCCATTTGCTGCAGCGATAAAAAATTACACTTATTAGACAAGTGGAAGACTTGGGCTAAATGTTCAATCTCGACTGATGACCTCTTGAAGGTCGCCGCAAGTATATGGATGCGGGCAGTACAAGACCGGTCATCGTGGAACGTCTAGAGGGAGGGCTTTGTCCTGCAGTAGACTACTATAAGCTGAAAAAGAAGACAAGTACGGTGTTTTCAGCTCAAGCCCCGATGGGCGACATCTCATAAAGATGCCAAAATTAATCATTTTTCCGATAAAATCTTACAAAAACTAATATAAGATTTGTAAACAATTTTAAACTGCCAACTGTTAAGTATCTTGCCATCTCTATCATTTTAAGCTGCATTGTAGTGACAGAAACACTTCTAAGTGCGTTTAAAAGTGCCATTTAAGTTTTAGAGTGTAGTCTTGTTCTTATTTATTCATGTGCTAACTTTAGTAAGTACGTACTTTATACAGCATTTTTAAATCGGGCGATATTTCATTGCTGTAACATTTCTTTGCGAAATCCAATCGAATTGTGAATAAAAAGGATCGAAGTCAACTTTTCATAGAATAGCACATATACAATATGTAAAGAAAACCCTATCCGACCCATAAGGGTAATAAAGGTTAGGTAAATACATGACTATAATATAGAATTTTACGTAATCATCATAGTAACAATTCTAATGAATTTTGAAATAATCTCTTTTTCCCGCGAATTAATTTCAACTTCCCCGAAATTTGGTAATTTTTAAAAAAGTGACAATACCATTTTGACCGTATTATTATAAGCGATGCGACCACGTGACGCGTGCCCTGCCCCCCGTTGCCCGCGTATGGATTGCCTACCGCACATGTATTAAGTTACCTCTTTTTGCGAAATAATATTTATTTTTTTAGGGGATTATTTTTTCAAGTATAGTCTGGCTTTGTAGGCATTAGTAGAATCAGTTATCGATACCTAATAATACCTTCACGGATCGGACAGGGTTTTCTTTAATATTGTATATATAATAAGCTTATATTTACGTTATGTTCTATTATATATATTATATTATTGAATAACCCTATCTTGTATTACTATCCTATGTTCCCACTCCTGGAACTCAGCCCTCCTCTCGATGCGAGAGCTCTGTAATCGTGTTCCGGCATGATGTCTGGTGAAGCTGCACGAAAGTCTGAACAGTTGTATTGCAATGTACCCGGGACTGTATGATGCGCTAAATGTTGTTGTATCAGGAATTTAGTCGTCAAGGGTCTCCAGGTCAATCTCCCTCGCGCGCAGCATCGTTGTTCGTGCTGAGGGGTTTAACATTGCATCACCTAGCTCAACTGCCGTCTTCCATCCTATTCACTCAGTTTTTTTTTGTGAATAGGCTCTTTATAGGCGCTTTATCATCAATGATTGCATCATTACTTACCATGAGGTGGCATTGCGGTCAAGCATTAGTTTATATTTAAAAAAAAAAATACTCTGCCACGTGAACCGTGTGCGGGTTAGTATCAAAATAGTACTCATTAGTAATTTAATTCATTCAAATATGCACTTAGAGTTGTTTCGGCTTTAATGACGACGTGTGTTTATTTTTATTAATAGCATAAACATAATCAGATTATTTTTATTTATTTATTTATTTATTTATTTAATCACACACTTTCTACCATTACAGGTTGCTTAACCTAATGCGGCAGAAAGGATACATTAAACATACCTTGTGGAAACTTACACATATAATAAATAAAATTAACTTAAAACAAAACTAATAAAATTTAAACAACAGAATAAAAAACTAAAAAATAATATTAAATCTAAAACAGCACTATTCCATACAAATTTGTTCAGTAAACATATTTCCGAACATTTGGAGGAATATATTAGCAGCTATTTTCAAAATGATTCTGACTGCAACAGAGTGAAACGCCACTAAGATGCTGGATAGCACAGTGTCATTAAAAGAACTCTTGCGAACTCACTAAAGTGACATGTCCATATATCAAGCCTCGTATGGAGAAGGTTTATGGTGGCCATCGCTCTAACGAGAGGCGTCCTGGCAAGTAAATTGGTCCTGGCTGTTGGCGTGGCTAGTAGTGGTGGGCGTCGCCGCCTCCAAATATATTTGTCCGGAACAAATATGCCTATGCGACCTAAAACCCCAGGGTTATCTTCCAGGCCTCGCAGTAACTTGACCAAATACGTTACCAGAGCGAAGTCCCGCCTCACCCTTAACTCATTATATCCTACCATGCCCAGCACGAATAACGTGGGGTACATTAGCGGGTAAAATGGATACACCCCGTATAATTTCAGATATAGATATCGTGTAAATTTATTTTGAATACGCTCTAACATTACCGCGTATTTTGCCTCATGTGGAGCCCATATGACAGCGTTGTGTTCTAAGTGACTCCTAACAAGCGCATCGTAAAGGACCTTAATTGCTGAGATGTTGGTGAACTGCCGAGTCTGTCTCATTATAAATCCTAAATTTCTGAAGGCCTTTTTACAGATCTTTGTAATATGCTCTCGAAATGATAGGTCAGGAGTCAGAGAGACGCCTAAATCACGCACCTGTGTGACTCGCTGTATCAGAACGTCTTCCATCACGTACGCATAAGATAGCGGTGAACGCGAGCGGGTGAAACTCATCACCGAGCACTTCGATACGTTAAAATACAGCTTGTTCATATGGCTCCATTCCACTATCCTATCTATATCATCCTGCAAACGTACGCAGTCCGACTCTTCCTTCACTTCTAATAACAACTTGAGGTCATCAGCAAATAATAAACAGGTACCATGTTTGACGACCTTCAGCAAATCGTTTATCATTACTAGGAACTCGAGAGGCCCCAAATTGCTACCCTGACTTACCCCGGACCAGGTATAATATGTGTCAGACTCACACCCCTTGAAGTCAACATACTGCTGCCGGTCCCGCATGTAGCTAGCAAAGAATTGCAACAGATGTGGTGAGCCTCCAATTTCTGCCAGCCTACATAGAAGCAGGTCATTGTCTACAGTGTCAAATGCCTTTTTAAAGTCGAAATAGGCAACATCCACCTGCATACCGGCATCTACCACTGGCACAACTTTCCCCATAAAGTTCAGCAAATTTGTGGCTGTGCTGTGTCTAGGTCTGAATCCGTGTTGGGCATCCGATAGTTGCACATTGACCTGCCTCAGCATGCAACGCTGAATAGCAGATTCAAACACCTTAGCCGGTGTTGACAGCACTGCCACCGGTCTATAGCCGCTAATGTCAGACCCTGCTTTACTTTTGGGCACAGGAATGACCCGCGTAATTTTCCACTGAGTGGGGAACGTAGCTGTCTTGAGACATATATTAAAGATATAATGTAGTGGTTCTATTAGTACCCTACAACAATCTCTAAACAGGAATGCTGGTATACCATCAGGACCTGCAGAGCGCTTTGGTTTTAAGCGTTCGAGTGCCTCTTTTACGACGTCCATACTAAGCGAGCTAACCTGAACGTGAGCACTACTCCCTGCCCTGATCCTTGCCGCCTGCTGCGGGTCTAGTCGTGGCTGTTCCTGATTGTACACCGAGTGGAAATATGTTGCGAATTGATCAGCACACTCTTGGTCCGAAAGATGCTGACTATCCCGCACAATGGTCTGCTTACCAGTTATATTTCTTTTCGATCGTATATATTGCCAAAATGACTTAGGGTCTTTTGCAAACTGACGCTGGATTGTGTTCTGATGTTGAGCGTGAGCAGTTTGAATGGATTTTTTTAATCGCGCCCTACAATCCGAAAAAGCGTGATAATCCTCCTTATTATTAGTAGTTTTAAATTTTTTATGCAGTCTAGCTTTCATTTTTAAGTCTTTTATTAATTTGGCTGTATACCAGTGTGGAAAAATATTAGGTGGTTGTATACCTTTTCTCTTCCTAGGGACACATTCATTTAAAATATTATTTAATATGGTATAAAAACAGGGTAAAATATTTTCCACATCCTGTATTTCGTATAAACTAGTCCAGTCCGTTGAAGCAAGCATGGAGTACAGTCGCTCGTAATCCGCTTTATAAAAATCCCAACGCGTACTACGTGCGCCTGTACAGCGTGTGCGCGAGCCATCGTCGCCAGCGGCGGGCGCAGCACGGGCCGGGCCGAGCGCCGGCGCGAGGGGCACGCTCACCGCGAGCGGCGGGTGATGCGCATCGACCGGGACTAGGGGCTCGTCCGCTAGTGCCACCGATACCTCTTCTCGAAAACCTGTGTTTAACACCAAGTCAAGCTGCCGACCCAAGCTATTAGAAACATGATTACTTTGAGTGAATTCGCAGTAGGACATAAAACATTCGTAATAATTATTTACATTTATGGAACTTGAATATAAATTAAAATCGCCTAATACTACAATTTCCTTATATCTAGTACAAAAATTTTCTATTATTCTAAATAGTATTAAAAAATCATTTTCTGTACTACTGGGCGGTATATAAACAACACAGCACAAAAATAAAAATTTGTTTTTTAAGTGAACGGTAGCACATACCATTTCAAATACGCAGGTATCTAATGATGCTTCGGTAACGCTTACTCGTCGTAGCTCAAAGCGGTGTGTGGCCACTAAACACGTACCACCTTGCTTCCGACCATCCGCTCGATCACAGCGAAGTATTTGGTATCCAGGAGGGATTATTTCAGCATCATCGATTGATCCATTACAGCCAGTCTCCGTAATTGCATGTAAGTCCGAGTTCAAACATTGTATCTTATCTCTGAAATCATCCAACTTTGTTCGAAGACCCCTAACATTCTGATAGAATATTTCAATGTTATGAATTTGACGTTTTCTTTTGGGTTGATCTCCGAAACCAAATCCACTCATTAAATTCCGTATTTATGGGCCATACGTTCGCCACATTCAATTTGTCGTACCATTTTTCAGGGACGCCTACAATAAACGAAGAATAATCTCGCTCAGTCTTATGACATTATAACATTATAACATGCTCACTACTGAGACATAGGCCTCTTCCCT
The DNA here is from genome assembly GCA_037179545.1 of Sesamia inferens. Classification (NCBI taxonomy): domain Eukaryota; kingdom Metazoa; phylum Arthropoda; class Insecta; order Lepidoptera; family Noctuidae; genus Sesamia; species Sesamia inferens. The sequence goes on along the minus strand of CM073933.1, from coordinate 25,768,386 downwards.
GTTCCTAATTAACATAACATAATATTACGCCTGTAATCCCTGTTGGCTTAGGCAGAGTTGTACCTTATAGTACATACACATTTCGTCCATTGTGTACTAGTGCCACGTAATACGGTGCGGTCCTATAGCCATAAATCGGGCACAATTCTACTCCTAGGGCGACTACAGAGATATTCCTAAGGAAAACCCAGCACCGCGTTGTCTGACCTGGGAAATGAAACCCCAGACCTCATGCTCAGGAGTAACTTGCGGCTACTAAACCAACGAGGCAATCACGGCAGAGAAACTGGAATAATTTGCCAGCGGCGGTGTTTCCGTCGAACTACAATTTAAGTGTCTTCAAGGCTAGAGTGAATAAGCTCTTAATAAACTAGCACGCTTTACCATCAACGATTGAATCACTGCTTACCATCAGGCGGGATTGCGATCAAGCAATAGTTTATAATTTATTAAATTAAAAAAGATTTCTAATTATACATATTATAGTTCAAAGTCGCAATTCAAGGCCACGTCTAGTTTAACAGCAGATCATAATAGGGAACACGTATTATGAAATCTTGCAACCCTAGCAGTATCGAACACGATAATATCTCAGTTTCCTGAGACAGCTAACTAACAAGCCACTCAGGTATTATTATAATGAGCAAACTTGACTTTCCGCATCAAAAACCGAATCAGCAAGGAAATATTATAATAACATTTGATAATCTTCTTGATTCAGGGATCTTAAGTGTAATTGCTAGCCATTTTCAAGTATGCTTAGAAACTTAATACTATTATGATTTAATATGACTTCTTCAATTAAGAGTTAGGTATTTGGAGATTTCTTTAGCCCCTATTTATCTTTAAAACGACCGTTCATATTTCATAGTGAAAATGGTTGAACCGTAGAGAGGAACTACACGAAACTGAGTGAGGACTGAGTTCGAATTGCAGTTCGAAAAATTCGAAAAAGAACCGTGGGGTCTGGCGCTCACGCAAGTAAAGTAATTGCGAGTGGGTTTTAATCAGTAAAAGTCGGACAAGCAGAGCGGGAGAGGTAATTTGATTTTGAAAGAAAGGACTAAGTTAAAAAAACAGTCTAGAATGGAAGGAAAGGCGTTGAAGAACTTTTTATGGGGGCTTAACATACCTACTCGCCGGCATTTTGAATATTTCATGCAGAGCGTTTATTTCAAACATAGAATCTATGCAACAAGATACAAGTTTTAGGCGAGAATAGAAAACTTTTACATTAAATATTTTTTGTTTTAGGGATTTTTTTTTATAATTACGTACTAATTAGGAAAAACAACATGAGTTCTGCAAGTGTTGAAGATATGAGCTGCACCCCCGCAGCTCATATCTTCAATGAAAACGGAAGCTGAAGCAGCAATTAACAATATTTTGCCTGAAAATTGTAAAAAGAGATATTTGAAAACTTGTAAAAATAAAATGTTTTATTCTTGTAATGCCGGTTTTTTTTTCTACTTACCTCACAATAGAGATGGAAAGCAGAGTAGTTAGCTCGGGTGTAAGCATCAATTGCACCCTCGAACTATAGGCCATCGCTGCGCTCGCGCGCCTAAATACCTCAGGCTGCAATTGATGCCTTACAGCCCTTGGCTACTAATCTACTATTTATGTTAAGAAGTCTATCTTTTATTGTTGATGTGTGTATTTAATACCTTTTTTTTACGAGTGGAAATGCCTTTACGCACCGTTCCCGCCGCTAGCTAGGCGACGGGCGTGTGTGGGACTCGCCCAGCCAAAGCCGGGAATACCCACTAAAACCACTCGGTTACCCTCGAGCCCTGCGTTGAGAGTGTCACCGGATCGGCCCGAAGGTCTAATCACCGTGCCACTCTCAGGGCTTACCGGCCTTGTTAAGGCCGCATTTCCGCGCCAATGGAGGATTACCCGGGTACCGGAGTAATCCCCAGACGTGGTGAACAGTGCAATGCGCGTGCGGGAGCTACCCACACAGCTGGTCACACTCCGGGGCTACAGGAGACGGGGGTTCGTCCCCCGCCTTCTTCACCCCGCCCGTCTACGCCGGAGGGGAGCGACAAGAGCACCTTCTTCCCGCTCCCTCTCCGCTGCCTCCTTCTGCAAGAGGACGGTCTCGCCGAAGAAGGCGGCAGTCTCCCATGCACTCTCGCTTTCAACCATGGCTCGTATATTTAATACCTACATGTACCTAGTATACATGTGATAATAACATACAGTAATATATGTACAAATGACGTAGTTGACTAAATCAACAAAGGATCATAAATAATTTTAATAAACAAAATATAATGACAACCCGTGGACTGTGTTTTAAATCAATCATGCATTATTAGCAAAATAAAACTATTATTAACATTGTTTTCATAATGTAACTGGTTGGTGTTTTCTTTGTTCAAAATAAAATTAAATAATTAACTTAAAAAAGATTACAATAAAGCTCCATCTCTGTATGAGAGGAGACCTGTGCCCAGCAGTGGGACGATAAAATGTTGATGATGATGATGATGAAAGCGTTTTGGAGGCATGAGGAACAGAGAGTAAAGTTCACAGAAAAGGGAGGATCCTCCGACCAGACGGGTGTTATATCTGGCCGGCACTTGCCCAATGCTTGAAATTGGGAAGCTGTATACAGTATGTTAAGAAAACCCTGTCCGACCCATAAGGATAATAAAGGTTAGGTAAACACATGACCAAATATAATATAAAATTTTACGTAATCATCATAGTACCAATACAAATGAATTTGGAAATAATCTTTTTTTCCCGCGAATTAATTCCAACTTCCCCGAAATTTGGTAATTTTTAAAAAGTGACAACACCGGTATTATTATGAGCGAATAGCGATGCGACCACGTGCCGCGTGCCCTGCCGCCCGCCGCCCGCGGAAGGGTGTTAACGCACATTTATTAAGTTACCTCTTTTTGCGAAATAATATTTATGTTTTTAGGGGGATTGTTTTTTAAGTTTAGCCCGGTTTTGTATCCATTAGTAGAATCAGTTATCGATACCTAACAACACCTTCACGGGTCGGACAGGGTTTTCTTAACATACTGTATATGCTAGTTGCACGGTAAACTCTGATTGCGAAATGTAGCATTCGTGTGACGTCACTATGACGCGTTGTTCCCTGTGGCGTTTGACCTACAAATTGTTAGTCGCGGCTCATATCATTCTATCGCATATTTTCTTATAAGTTCTAATATATTGCTATCCTAAAATACAGTCTACTTGAATCTTGTTTAAAATCATTCGTGGTAGAAACGTTGCCACCACACATGTCATGTTATAAAGTAGGTATACGGGGTATATTTATAAAAGTAATGTTGTTTAAGTACATTACAAGCGATATATCTCGCGGCTCAAGATATCGGTACCTATTACTTTAAATATAATATACACATTTTAAGCAATTCAATCTCCGAGTGTACATATATGTATATATATATCGTCATGTCAGCCACATGAAGTCCGCTGCTGGACATAGGCCTCCCCCAAGGATGTCCAAAAAGAACGGTTGGACGCGGCCTGCATCCAGTGCTTCCCTGCGATTTTGGTCAGATCATCTGACCACAAATGATTAATGGTACTATTGCGACCAAAAGACGAGTTACAATCTCACAAAGCTATGGCCAAGCAATACTAGTTGTAGTTACGACCTTCGTCTATAATAAAGTTTGATACACACTCACACACTCTGAAAACTTGCTGCCCGCATATGATTGTTAGGTACTACTTACTAATTTCAACATTCACAGTAACTGTCTCCATGGCTAAGCGGTCCCCGCCGTGATAGGCATTCAAGGTGGTTCGAGTTCAAATTTAATAACTTATAATTCTTTTTTTAAATGTTTATTGGCGAGTTATGAATGCCGACAAAAAAAATATTTAAATATACCGATCCGCAACTTAACGATGATACTTTCTTTTAAGATTTTTTCTATATTAGAGTCATTATAAATAGATGAGGCTAGATTTGAAACAAAGTGAATCACTAGTTCACGTAAAATATTCCACTACCTATTAGCTACAATAACTCAAATAATATTACTTAGCTGTTGTTGGTTGGTGAACATATATGTAGTTACAAGTTTGTGTTATTAGTTTTACTTTTAAAAAAGTAAAACTATTAACACAAACTTGATTAAAATCAATATACAGGCTAATACATTACGAATGGACTCAATATATCTCAAATATCATATGAAACTGGCTTTTGTGTAAGTTGTTTTTATTATTATTTGGGTAACGCGCAAACCAATCGCTTGTTGCAAGTGTGTAATAAAATTGTTATTGTTTTAGAGAAATAGTGTAAGCCGTTGAGTCAAGAGGTTGGAGGACGAAGGTAGCTTAAAGTGTCGAGGGAAGTGGAATGAAACGACAGTATTTACCATTGAATAAACCTTTAAATCGTGGGAAGAAGGGAGGTTGCATTTGTGGTTTAAAAATAAACTGGCGAGACTAGACGAGATTTAACGAGCTAAACAAAAAAAAAACAATTTATAACAATCACAGTGCAGAAGTGTCCTACAGAGAAGTTAAAATATAAGTGGTTGTAAGGTCAAACCTCCATAACAACAAAATACTTTTCGTAAATTATAAAAAATATAATTTCGGATTTCGAAAAGAAATAAGTTCGTTAATTATTGAACTAAGAAAGCGCTTGAACATTATAATCTCATGCCATCAAACTCCGAAAAAAGTCACTGCAAGATGGCAGCACTAGTAACATGCACAAGAAAAGTTGTAAATCTAAAAAGTACTGTTTTGTGTTCTATAGATTATTTTATGATTGTAATAATATCCAGGTTAAGCTTCAATCCTCTTTTCTTTAAAAAAATGAATAATTAAGCTATAACCTCTTTATTGCTATCATATAATATTATCATTTTCATACCTAAAAAATAAAAATGTTTTTTATATTTTTTACCATAAAAATATCATAAGTTTGTTAGGGATTACTTTCATATAAAATATTACAATGCTGCCATATCAACGTTTGATTTTTTTAGTTTCATTTATTAGTATAAGTATATCTACACCTAATAATATACAACTTTATAATATATTGCATAATAATATGTTTAATTTTTGTTATTATATTACATCTATATTAAACTAAAACATATAATAAAAACCTTTTTTGGTAAATAAATATTAAATAAATAATATTGAATAAATTTTCCTATTAGTTTAAATATTATTTGCAAACATTTTTACTTTAACATACAAATCAATTATCATAATTTTAAATTATATGAAACAACAAAAAGATTTTGTCTTAATTAGGATTCGAACCCACAATCGCACGCATTTCATAGCACCATTGTTAAGTGCGGCCAGTAACTTAACTTCAACTTATATAACGAAATTTTGCATTACTTTAAAGAAAGACGAAGACTACGATAAAAAAACGGTTTGCTTATATTATTTTCCATGTCTAGCATGGACTACTTCTTTAATTCTTCGTATAGATACTACACAGCATGCGGTTGATTGGTTGGAATATGACACACACGGATATAAAATAATGTGTTAGTGTGCGTGGCCGGTTTAGTGCAGGCGACAGTAGTCTTTAAGGTGGAAGGGGACTTCTACATGTGATAGTAAATTGGTGTTCTCCGCAGACTGGTATTATCTGACAATACCAGTCTGGTCGGAGGATCCTCCCTTTTCTATGGAGGATGGGTGAACTTTACTTTAATTTACGCTGTTCCTCATACGTCCTCACTGGTGACCCTGATGATCCCGAACCGGGGTTGCCCGAATGGGTTGGGTTAACCGAATGTGAGATTGTGCATGGTAAAAATTATACTCGCACCTATTACATCAATATTTGAATTCACTGCGTAAGTAACCCCTGCCTAATCCGAAAAGAAAATGGTGTAATATTGTGTTATGCGGTGACAGTATCCGTGGCATAGCGGTAGCGAACGCGGCCGCTGCGCAAGGAGGCGCGGGTTTGATCCCCGCGTAGTGCAAATATTTGTTTGCATAAATATGAATATTTGCACAGGTCTGGTCGTACTTCGGAAAGCACGTTAAGCCGTTGGTTCCGGTTGCCATACGAACACTTAATGGCAGTTGTTACGGGTTGTTGGAGCCTTCAAAAGTTCAACAGTTGGTCTAACTACAAAGCTTCAATATCGCCTTCGAGTTGTGCAGGTCAGACGGCAGTCGCGTAATCTTTCGTACAAATAACTTAAATCCTTTAATTTCATAAAGCAATGGTACGGAACCCTTTATGCGTGAGTCCGACACGCGCTTAGCCGGTTTTTTTTCATTACATCCTTTAGGGAAGTGTGGACTTCAGTCGGATTTATAATATAAATCCCAGCCACAATATTAGATACGTTATTTCTACTCTGCACAAAGATATACACTCTCTGTCTATTCATTCATAGTATACTCGTAAATATGTATAATGATTTCTTCCGTCTGCATTTCGAGTGACATCTATAATACAGGTCAATAATGAACATCGCCTCGCAAACAATAGCCATGAAAAAAGAAGTTGCTGGCCCATACATTTTGACGGAAAAAATTCAGTTTTGTTTCGATAAGCGACACTCCGTGTGGTGCCGGTCTTAGAATAGTACCAACCTTTATCCTCCCGTGGGTGTTATAAGAGGAGACTAACTCTCACCAGGGAAGCGTGCAACAGCGCTTCTCCTGTGGTATATCAAATTACTGCGATCTCCAACTCACTGCCATGCGTGGGGATTATTACAAACCCCTCCAAAGCAATGAAAGCCTTGGGAGAGGCTTTTAGTCAGCAGTGGCAAGCGACAAAAAATTTATATACTTGGTTCAACCACGTTCTGAATCCTTACTTAACAGCAGTGTAATTCTGTTACTATCTCATCGGTGAACTTTCAACTTAGGTAAAGTGCTATCATTTCAAATAATGAATATACAGTTTACTCTAAGCTCACTTCACACCTAACTCCGTGAGAGTTTCATGGAATTGATCGGCAGGCCGCACACTTCTTTTTAATTTTGTTTTTTTTTTTTGTTTTATCAGAGACTGAATTACACTGAACTGACTGATTAGACTGAACATTGTAGATCATTGGACTTGAGATCTTCAGTACTGAAACCGTACGGAGGACAGGTCTGAGCAGTTGTGTTGTTATGTGTGCCAGGTACGATGCGCCGATTACCATCAACGATTGCATCACTGGTAAGCCCATTAGGCGGGATTGCGGACAAGCACGAGCTTAAAACTATTTAAAAAAATCTTCTATTAAAAATAAACGTATACTGCCTGATATTCCCGTCACATCCAGTAGGTACTTGTTTCCACGCGTCAAGTTAAGTCAGTAAAGAATTAAAGTTTTCTACTCCTTAACTACTTAGTACTTATACTCCAATCAATAGTCTTGTAACTTACATACTTTGAAAGTACCTCTGCGATTAGTTTACGATCAACTCGCGTTCAAGTGACGACAGTTTAATTAATTGACGATTCGCTTCTGCTTTAGCAAGATCCCTACCTACCTATAGTGTAAAGATGTGTGTTTTCAACTTTAGGGATGTTCTGCTTGAATTATTAAGCAGATTATTTAAACATTTGTGTTCAATTTTAAATGTACCTATGCTAAATATTTGTTGGGTTTTAAAAGTAGATATGTTTTGTTCAAAAGTCTGATAGAATTGTTATAAAACATAGGTTTTAAGTCAGGTTAGTTAAAGGTAAATCGCTCAACTGGGCCCGGATAACTGTCGAGTCTACCATGAAGTATCTGGGACTGGTGCTTGATAGCCATGGGGAATTCGGGCCCCGCTCCCGGCAGCTGGCGCCGCAGCGGTCGCGCTGTCACCGTTACTTCCCAACATGGGGGGCCCGAGCGCCGCCTGTAGGCGGTTGTACGTGGGAATCGTGCGTTCCATGGCCCTGTACGGGGCCCCTGTGTGGGCGATAGACCTGACGGCCCGCACTCTCGCCATTCTGCACAAACCGCAGAGGACGATGGCCGTCAGAGTCGTCCGCAGGTATTGCACAATTTTCTACGCGGCGGCTTGCGTCCTGGCCGGATGCTCCGCCCTGAGACCTAAAGGTGAAAGTATTCCTACTGCCTCCATGATAATGGCTGACGGGCCAAGGACCCGGGGAGTCCAACGTACGACACATGGCTATAGTTGACGTTGTGACGCGTTAGTACACGCCACTCAGGTGAGGAGAGCGGCCACTGAGGACTGCTCGCGCGAGGAGAGACCTGCCGAACTCGCGACGAGAGTTGGGAGGACTCGGTACCCCGGAAAGGTAGATGATGAACGCATAGGTGATTTTTTAACCGGTAAGAATCAGGCACACCTCTCCGCGTCCCCGAGCGGAGCATAGTACATGAGGATTTTTCCACCTGCCAAAAAAAAAACAGTCGAGAAACCTAGACACATATTTAATTTTGATAAAATAAAAAAATAAAACACTTTTTTTTAATAATTTAAAAATAAACCAGTGCTTGACCGCAGTCCCGCCTGATGGTAAGCAGTAACGCAATCGTTGAAGACACTCATATTGTAGTCCGACGGAAACACCGCCGCTGGCAAATTGTTCCAGTCCCTCGATGTACGCGGTATAAAGGAGGAGGCGAAACGCTTCGTCCGGATCGTAGTGGTGTTAACAACATAAGGGTGGAAACTCTCCGTACGACGGGTCGTCCGATGGTGGAACGGAGATGGGGGAATTAAATCATGCAATTCCCTCGCACACTTCCCAAAATGTATCCTATAGAACACCGAAAGGCTGGCTAATCTACGCCTGTGCTCTAGGCTTTGGAGACCAACTCACATTAAATCAGGGTCACCAATCAGCCTCTTCGCACGCCACGTTATCATTTTTACCGATATTCATTAAAATCAAAAAGAAACAGCAAAACATGTATAACATAATTCCTCCTGTTATTAGGTACCTACGAACCTAATCCAAAGTAATAAAAAAATATTACAAGAAATTCAATCTCGAAGATATCTTCCTTTAAATATTCGTTCACGTAAATAGCGTAATCAAATCTCAATAAATTTCTTTTAGGAATAAACTCAAAGGGAAATTACGCGACATAGGTGAGATTCCCAGACGATGTAGCTTCGTGATGTTTCAATATACTCGATAAATAATTCGGCATCAACCCGGTTTGTTTATTTGCGAAGACAAAGATTTATGTAGTTAATATTCTAAAGATTTTTCTCGGAGTCGAAATCGGAGTAGAGTAGTTGTAGTTTCCCGGTGGTAGGCCATAACATCGGCTGCCGGCAGAAGTTACCACCCACCAGACAAAGCCTTGCCGCCAAGCGATTTGTCGTGTTCCGGCATGATGTCTGGTGAAGCTGTACGGAGGACGGGTCTGAGCAGTTGTGTTGCGATGTGTGCCGGGTACGATGCGCCAAATGTTGTTGTGTCGGGAGTTTGGTCGTGGAGAATCTCCAGATCAATCTCCCTTTGGCGCAGCATCGTTGGTCGTGTTGTTGGGTTTAACATTATACCACCTCGTTCAACTGCCGTCATCCTTCCTATTCCTAAGTTTTTTTACTACTAGTGCGCTTTACCATCAACGACTGCATCACTGCTTATCATCAGGCGGGATTGCAGTCAAGCACTAGTAAATAATTATTTAAAAAAAAGACAGAATTGCTTTAAGTTACCTTTATTACTTTAATTTAGTAAATGGATTGAGGATTGTCACTCATTTTAAGTTTCAAGGCGGCATTTTTGTATCGTTTTGTGTACTTAGTGTAGTTTTTTTCCCAGTGTAGTTTTTTAATCATTATTTCAACGTTATTTTTTGCATATACGAAACCGAAAACACGTGTTCAGTATTTTATGTAAAAAAAAAATGTATACAAAATATGTTACCTGATTGTCCCTACAAAAATATGGTCAAAGCGCTGATCGCCCGCTCACGCCTGAAGCGGCGGGGCGCGACGGGGGCCCTAGGACACGTGTACGCTCGCTAACCACACTGCAAATTTTTTTAAATATACATATTTGGGAAAAAACATACCATGGTGTAAGAATTATTGGAAGCAATTCAGTTGCTAATTCTGGACAAACTGTATTCAGGTTTCGTATAAAGGAAAAATAGCATTGTATATAAACTTCGTTACATCATTATGGTCAGTATTTATAGTACCTACTTGCTCTTTAGGTATCTCGATAAAGTATTAAGGTTTTGAACAAGGAAGAAAAAGCTAAAATAAACACACATTAAAATACAAAATCTAAAAAGTTTGCCTTTTTGTTATTTCACATTAATATTAGATACAAAATATTATAAATTAATCATAAAATATAATTTAATTAGAAACACATTCGGACCGCCTAACTGTAAGGACCATACAAAAAAAAAACACAAACCTTTAAATAAGTAGGTACCTACCTACATTTATCACTGAACGAATTTTAAACGTCGTTCTAATTCTGTCAATCGTTTGGAGTTAAAAGCTTTCTTTTGTTCTCTAATGACGTTTTAATTAATTTAACACTGAAATGTATTTAATACTTCGTAACGCAAGCGGGTATAACTATTATTTATTGAAGTACGGCCGACGAGAAACCGCGTTCTTACACCCCGGTCAGTTCCGTACAAACAATAAGAATAAGAAATTGGTTGTGGAGGGTCTCCAGATCAATCTCCCTCTAGCGCAGCATCGTTGGTCATGTTGTTGGGTTTAACATTGCATCACCTTTTTTTTTTCTTGACGTTTTGGAAATGCCTTTACGCACCATACCCCGAAGGGCGTGAGTGGGACTCGCCCAGCCGAAGCCGGGAATATCCACTTTTTTTTTATTATTAATTTATAAACCAGCGCTTGACCGCAATCCCGCCTGATGGTAAGCAGTGACGCAATCGTTGATGGTAAAGCGCACTAGTTTATTAAGAGCCTGTTCACTCTAGCCTTGAAGACACTCAAATTGTAGTCCGACGGAAACACTGCCGCTGGCAGATTGTTCCAGTCCCTCGATGTACGCGGTATAAAGGAGGAGGCGAAACGCCTCGTCCGGATCGTAGAGGTGTTAACAACATAAGGGTGGAAACTCGCCGTACGACGGGTCGTCCGATGGTGGAACGGAGATGGGGGAATTAAATCATGCAATTCCCTCGCACACTCCCCAAAATGTATCCTATAGAACACCGAAAGGCTGGCTACTCTACGCCTGTGCTCTAGGCTTTACCAACTTTACCTCTAGGCTAGACCAACTCGAGTTAAATCAGGGTCACCAATCAGCATCTTCGCACGCCTCTCCACTGAATCCAAAGTGGCCAGGTGACACTTAGCAGCACCAGCCCAAATGCGGCACACCGACATCGCCTTAGTGGCGGGGTCATGGGAAATAGCAGAGCCTTTCTACCAATCCCCCGCCGGCGATTCCCGCCAAGAGGCGGGCCCATAGTGGGCCCTCCATAGGGTGGGGCCCGGCTGGGTATGTCTTCTTGTGCGAGAAGACGCAGCAGCCAAGGGTTTTTAGCGAGGTGTCCTTCCTCTTAGCCCCACTCGTTTGCCCGGAAGCAAACGGGGCCCCCAGCTCCTCTCAGTGAGGAGACCAGGTTGCCCGACGGTGACCCGGGGTTCGGGTCACGTCAGTCAACTGGAGTGGTGGCCGACCTGCCGCACGTGTGACCGCCGCAGCGGTCCCCACTTCTGGTTTTGGTCCGCGCCGGTAAACCGGTAACCCCCATATCTAGGGGCCGTTCCCCTATCCGCCACCGGGGGACGCGTCCGATGGCAGGCCAGAAACTGCACACGGAAACATTGCATCACCTCGCTCATCTGCAGTCTTCCTTCCTATTTACCAAGTTTTTTAAGTGAATAGGCTTAATAAACTAACGCACTTTACCATCAACGATACATCACTGCTTGCCTTCAGTACTAGTTTATAATTATAAACAAAAAAAACAAAAACAAAACATGTGAACAAATTTGTCATCTTTTGCGAATCTAAGGGTCAAATCTCGTAATTAATAACTTTCAAATCTAGTACAAGTCTCATCTTGGCGACAAACAGACTGACTGAAACTGAACTGACTTCAGAATTTCGAAAATTGGGGAAATTTTGACAAATTACGACTGATATCTGGAGGCAAATTCCTTAAATTAAAAACATTCAAATTTTGGCAGCAGTTTCATCTAGGCGACAAACGAGTGTCAAAAACTTGTGAAAATGTAGGGAAATTAGACTTCTTTCTGATAGACTGAAAGGGAGATCAGACTTCGGAGACTTGAAACATCAGCCTCTCAAGTATGAGTGTGTGGGTTCGATTCCAGATCAGGCAAGTATCAATGTATGTACTTTCTAAGTATATTTTTGACTGATTATAAGGTGAAGGTAAAACATCTTGAGGAAACCTGGACGCCAACCCGCATTGAGCAAGCGTGGTGATTACGCTCAATCCTTCTCTGTATGAGAGGAGACCTGTGCCAAGCAGTGGGTAAATAAAAAATTTGATGATAATACTTGTTACAGTAACAGGTATTCGGAACGCATTTCTTCTACGGCCGTGCTGTAAATCGAAAGGCAATTACAGTCCATAAATTCAAAATCAAAAGTCATTTATTCAAATTAGGCTGAGAATCAGCACTTTTTGAACGACAATATTACGTAAGACAATCCTCCAAAACGCCCGCCTTTCGCCACTTCCAAGTGCGTTCGCTGGGAAGAAGCTCCCTGCTCCCCAGCAGCACAGCTGTCTGTTCATTTAAAAAACACATGACTTTATACAATACTAACACAGAATATTAAATGAAACTATCGATAATATGCCAGCTACCCACGACAAAATACCAGCGAAGCAACAAAATCATTAAAAATGGAAATGCAAATAAGTTAAAACTTATTACCTAAATAAAAGCCAAAGGCATAGAGGGCGTAACAGCTCACATCTACATCAATTAAACCTTAATCAGCTTTTATGTATTCGGGGCTTAATTAAATTGAGTGTTTGCATGGAATTAGTATGTACTGTATACGTTATTAAATGTTTAGTGCATAAAGATTCTATTCTGATAATGAATTAATGAATTGAGTTATAGAACACTGCATAAAAGATATCTACGTTTCATAAAAATTTTGCAAGGATTACACATTTTACAACTTACGCAAACCTTTTTACCAACCTTCTGCGAATGCACAAATATTTCATTTAATTATTTATTAAAGTGAAACTTTTATTACATCGTCTCAAACTTTTTCGTCTGTGTGTTACATGTCGCCTGACGGTCGGCCGCGGAGTAGGGATAAAGGGAAAGGCGCCCGAAAAAAGTTTCAGTTTTACCGTGATTTCATAAATCGACGCAATCCTTTTTTATTACTATGTACATTAATATTTATTTCTATCGAAAAAGTTCACCTAAAGGTGAGAGCAACAATTGAATCCCGTTTCAGTTTTCGGCCGATTAAAACGTCACGACAAATATAACTTGAAAATAACGGATTATTTAACTGACAGGTACATTACAAAGAGCGGTACAGGCGGGATAACAATTAATGTCATCAGTATACCTACATGCGGCTACCGTCCAGCGTTGCAAATAAAGGGGATCACTCATCACATTCATTTAATGTTTCCATATGCATATAAATAATCATATTTTCTAAATAAATTATAACCGACCAGTTTCTTATACCTACATAAAAACTTTTTGTCGTAATATTTTCTGACTGACCTGGTACAAGACATAGGCACACTAAGGGGTATTACAAAATACTAAGCTTTACTTAAGTCTTGTTTGAAGCCTTTTGATTGGTTGAAACTAGTTTCAAGTAATGCTTAAACAGAGATCAATGGTTGAGTTTCCTTCTGGAATACGGACCTTAGTGCTCATTTTTCTATCGCCATATTATTTTTTTTCCCGAGGAATACAATATACGTTTTTCAGTTTTTCTATGAAAAAACTATCGAAACTTCAAAATTATTCCTCGAATAAAGTTATCATATGTTTGAAAAAATAACCTTTATAATAACAACGTTAATTTTTCAATCATGTGATCAAAATTTCAAAATTTCTCCTCGAATTAAGTTATCAATTTAATTAAACAATCATTTTTTTTTTCATTACATATCAAAAGACAGAAATGTCAAATATCGATTGCTATTCTTGTGCCAACTAAGTTGAATGAAGCTTTATAGGTAAATCATTCATAAACCTATTGACAGCACGATTTTTGAAGAATGTAGATTTTATGAAATGATTTAATTAAATTCTATGATTCTATTCTATTATTTGTATGAGAAACAGTGAATAAAATTAATTCATCTTCCAAAGAAAATCCTCCGACCAGACGGGTGTCGTATCTGGTGGGCAACCGCCCGACATTTGATGTCGGGACGTTGCGTATATGCTACTCGTGTAGTAAACTCTGCTTGAGTGGTGTAGGATTTAACATGACACAGTGTGATGCGCAATGCGCATGAGGCTATATACAACGTTTTTTTTTTCCTTATACAAAACCTGAATAGGTTTTTCAGAATAAGCAACTGAATCTATTCCAATCATTTTTACACCATGTTATATCTAAATACATTTAGAAGTTGTTGCAGTGTGGTTACCAAACGCACAACACAGTTGACGGTAATCATAGTGAGATAGGGACCCGCGCCGCGCCGCTACAGGCGCGGGCGGGTGAGAGTGGTGCGTTGTCCATGTTTTTATTGGGACAACCAAGTAAGATAACAAGCTCATAACTTTGTGGTTTTACATGAAATCTTTTTGAAATTTTGTACGTAGATTTTTTACTTATAAATACTAGACACGTGTTTCGGGTTTAGCATAAAAAAATAACGTTGTAGTTACTACATAAGTATAATAATAAAATAATTAGGCTTTCCATTAAAACATAATTATTTCTGATTTTCATCAAAATTTACAAACTTTTTAAACCATCATCGGCTACCTTTCCCAAATATTTCGGATTTCAGTCAAACTGGGTGCAACAGAATACTAGCATTTTTCATGCTTCTACTGATTGTCTGATCTCCAGAACCCAGCTACTAGGTGTAGCTACTGGGTGTAGAGTTTACCGTAATAATAATAAAGTTTTATTGACATAAAAAGGAGTTAAACTTAATTTGTAGCCCTGACTCCCGTGCTAGGTGGTACCTATGTTACAGGAGTCAGTGTCTTCATTCGTTTTTTGGACAAATAACTTTCATGCTAGTATTAAAAAAACATATGCAGATAAAATTAAATGAATTGCATGCTCGTGTGTGGTGTGTAGGTAGTGTGTGGTGTGCGGTGTGCAGTGTGTGGTGCGTATGTGTATGTGTGTGTGTGTGTGTGTGTATATGTATATTGTTACGGGCTAGGGGTACTAAAATACCGGTTAAGGGTTACGAAATTTATTAGCAACGAAAGTACAGTCGATTGTAGGCAATGACAAGTAGAATGTTGTTGACGTTGCACCGAAGTCTTCACTTACGTCCACGAAGTCCGTATTGTAAACACACAATAACACTACAGATGTTACTTCACGTAGTACTCACAGTTCTCGTTACAGTTGTCGCAGTAGGTATTCTCAAAGATCGCTTCTTAAGTATCGCTGTTTCGTCTCGGTAGTCAAGTGTAGACTGACTCGGCGTCGGCGTCACGGCGCTATATATAGGCCAGCTGATCGAACATTCCAGAATCGTCTAGACGTAATAATAATAGCGCATAACTTCGAGTACATTCAGTAGGTACCTACGGTAATTCCCGGAAACGGGTTTCTAGAAATTTCGATGTCGTCACTTTGTTGACAAAATTGATAAAACCTGTATCATTCAATAGGCCACCTTAAGTCTAGGAATGCGTTTTTATATTACACCTAGACAATGTCTAGATCTCGAGTTATAGAGCCTAAAAGTTACGCACTGCATGTCACGCGATATTGAACCTTATGCCCTCGACATAAGGTGCATTCGTAACATTGCCCCCTTCTTAGTCGTGCTCGTCCCGAGCATGATTTGAACCATAATAGCGAGCTAGGCGGTCTACGTGTACGATCTTCAGCTTCCCCTTAGGTCCTTTCCTTATCCGGTAGGTGACGTCGTTTATCCTGGTTACTATCGTGTACGGACCCTCCCATTTGGCTTGAAATTTCGGACTCTTTCCTTTTCTCCTAATGGGATTATGTAACCATACCAAAGTTCCCTCTTCAAATCCGGGCACGTTAGCTTTGCGGTCGTATCGGATCTTCATTTTCTCGCTGGTTTTCAGACCATTCTCTCTCACTAGCTCATGTATTCCATCTAGTTTACGTCGTAGGTCGGCCACATAGTCGACGGCTAGGATAGGGGTATCGGGGGGTGTTCCGGTAAGTGCATCTATGGGTAATCTAATTTCTCGGCCGAAGTTGACTTTCGCCGGTGTACAATTTGTGCTATCATGTGTTGCAGAGCGGTATGACATTAAGAAGAGTGGAATGTATTGGTCCCAATCCCTCTGGTGTTCTTCCACTACTTTGGCCAAATGATTCTCTAGCGTCTGGTTGAATCTTTCGACCATTCCATCTGACTGAGGGTGATATGGTGTTGTACGAGTCTTATGTATCCCGAGTAGTTGGCAAACCTCTTGAAATAGTGAAGACTCGAAGTTTCTACCCTGGTCAGAGTGCAACTCCAAGGGGACGCCAAATCGACAGAACACCTCGTGAACTAGCTTTTTGGCAACGATATGAGCTTCTTGGTTGGGTACTGCAAAAGCTTCTGGCCATTTGCTGAAATAGTCTTGGATGACGATGACATACCTATTCCCTTCTTCAGTAATAGGGAATGGCCCAGCTATATCGACAGCAACTCTTTCCCATGGTGCACCAACATTGTACACTTTCAGCCGACCTCTGGCCCTCGTTTGCGGTCCCTTTACTGAGGAGCAGGCTACACATTTCCTACACCAGTCCTCTACGTCTTCGCGGCAATGCACCCAATAGAACCTTTTTCTCACCTTCTCCAGAGTTTTCTTTACTCCTAGATGTCCTCCGGATACTCCGTCGTGCACCTGTCTTAGCACCGACGCGACCTTCTCACAGGGGACAACTATCTGTAAGGCGACCTCCTGTCCACTAGGTGATTCCCATTTCCTCTTCAGAACTCCATTATCAATTATCAGGCTGTCCCATTGAGCCCAGTAACTTTTTGCTGTTGGGCTAAGCGCTGATATTTCACTCCAAGGGGGCCGCTGGCCACGTTTCTTCCATTCGATTACTGTCTTCAAGTCACTATCTTCCTTTTGTGCGTCTTCCAATGATCGATTATCCCAGTCTTCATCCAAAGCATTCACCTGGATAATCCTTACGTTCTCTTTCTTTTCCTGCTTGGAACAATGTCGGCAAGATTCTTCGCAAGGCCGTCTAGATAAAGCATCAGCATTATTGTGTGACTTGCCTTTTCGATGTTCAGTGACAAAGTCAAATTCTTGCAGCTGCTCTATCCACCTTGCTACTTGTCCTTCTGGGTCTTTGAACTGAAGCAACCACTGTAAGGCAGCGTGATCGGTGCGAAGTGTAAACTGTCTCCCAATCAAATATTTCTTGAAGTGTTGTAAGGTCTTAACAACGGCTAGAAGTTCTCGACGGGTAACACAGTAATTTCTTTCTGGCTTGGAAAGACATTTGCTGAAATAGGCAATAACGACCTGCCGATCTCCTTGTGTTTGAGAGAGAACTCCTTCAATGCCAACATTGCTGGCATCCGTGTCCACCAGAAATCGGCCTTCCCGACTAGGGTAACCTAATACAGGAGCCCCACACAAGTGAGTTTTGAGTAGCGCAAATGCCTGTTCGCAGTCAGGATTCCATTCAAATTGACACTTTTCCTCTGTTAAACGATGCAACGGTTTCGCTAACTCGGAGAAGTTCTTCACAAACCGACGGTAATATGCACACAGACCCAAGAAAGAGCGTACCTCAGTTTTGTTACGAGGGGTAGGCCACTTCGACACGGCTTTTATTTTTTCAGGGTCTGTTCGAATTCCTTGCGCCGAAATAATGTGTCCTAAGTATCCAACCTCTTTCTGGAATAGTGTACACTTACTAGGACTGAGTTTTAAATTCGCTTCACGCAGTTTTTGGAACACTTTCTCCAAATTGCGTAGGTGCTCTTCGAAGCTTCGTCCCATAATGATGATGTCATCCAAATAGACCAGGCATGCATCACCAAGCAACCCCACCAAAATGCGCTCCATTAAGCGTTCGAATGTAGCTGGAGCATTGCACAGTCCAAAAGGCATGACATTGAATTGCCAGAGACCGTTCCCAGGACCAGTGGAGAAAGCGGTCTTTTCTTTATCCTGCTGACAGATTTCCACCTGCCAGTATCCACTTTTGAGGTCAACTGTGGAGAACCATTTCATGCCACTTAGCAAGTCCAAAGTGTCATCTATACGTGGCAGAGGATAACTGTCCTTTTTCGTGGCATCATTCAACATCCTGTAGTCAACGCAAAACCTTGTACTGCCATCCTTTTTCTTGACTAGGACAACTGGAGATGACCAAGGGCTGGTGGATGCTTCTATAATCCGGTTTCTCTCCATATCTCTTAACATTTCCGTGACTTCCTGTTCTCTTGCAAAGGGAATACGACGTGGTCTCTGTCTTATCGGCTGTGTATCACCCGTATCTATATGGTGTTTAACTAGCCCGGTCCTTCCCACGTCACCGTCGGTCTTCGCAAAGATGTCATGGAAGTTATGCAACAGTTGCTTAACTTTGTGACTTTCGAACTTGTTTAAATTGCCCTTACAACTTTCAAGTAGTGTCGATACATGTTCCTGCCACTTCTTATCACTTTCCTTTTCGTGCACCTCTGTTTTTCTCAAAGATGCTACATTATCGCACACACCCACCATGTGATTCTTTTCCAGAATTATTTCTTTGTTACTAACGTTGATTATGCGTATTTTTGGTTTATCGGAAATCATCATCAGTGTCCTTGCCGTTATCCAGTCTGGGTGATCTCCAGAATCCTCTATTATAATGCAACGTTTGCGGCGTCCAATTGGTGAAAATCTAATATCTACTAAAGTTTCTGATCTTGGCGGTAATACAGTTTTCCTTAAACAGTACACTGACCCTTGTTTTGCACCTTGCAGAAATACTTCTTGTTCGGGAAAACTCAATACTCCTTTTGCTACATTAAGGACGCATTGTTGTTTCTTCAAAAAGTCCAGTCCTATAATGCAATCATCTGTAATATTCGCTACTAAAACAGGATGCGTAAATGTCTTATCACCCATTTTCAAAGTCACATTTGTTTCACCAAGGACGAGTACTGGTTGGCCGGTGGCGGTTTGTAATCGGCATTGTGAATACCCTCTTTTCCATGCTATGGTCCGAGGAAATAGCTCCGGTCGTGCAATAGTTCTTGATGCACCAGTATCCAATGTGAAACTGCATGACTTACCATTCAGTTCTCCTTCTATAATAAGACTGTTTCCGTCACCCACTTGTGATACTGTTATAATCGGGGCTTCACGTCGACCAGCCAGTACTCGCCCCACAGCCCTGGCTGTCCCTAGTTTAAATCCAATGCTTCCACCTGTGTCCCAGAAGTACTTCTTCCCTTAGACTTCCTGGGACAATTGATTCGAATATGCCCCTTTTCGCCGCACTCATAGCAGGTTGGTCCTTGCCGAGTTTTTATTATTGGGGTTACCTCACGAATGCGGTGGTGTTGCCGGCTATCTTGACGTACTGCTTCCACCTCCAGAGCGTGTGTCAAGGCTGCCTTCAGAGTCTGATGGTGGCCCAGACGAACTGCAGCCCTTACTTCCGCATCTCGAATCCCATCAGTAAAGGCTTGCACAGTAGTAGCGTCAATTAATGCTGGTGTTGATGCATACGCCCTTCGAACAATGCGTTCTATTTCCGTAGCCCATTGTTGCAACCCTTCACTGCTCTTCTGTGTACGGTCGCGGAGTTGAGCCCTGAAGACATGTTCGAGGTGTTTCTCCCCGTATCTGGACTCTAACGCTTCTAACAGACAGGCTAGGGTATTGCAATCGCCGGGAATATTTTCAAGGATTTGTACCGCATCACCACGCAGAGCAAGCGTAAGAGCGGTTACCGCTTGGTCGTCGTCCCAGTTGTTGCCTTTTACGACCTTTTCGAATTGAAGTCGGAAGGCAACCCATGACGTTGTTCCGTCAAAGTGAGGTACTTTGAACGTCGGCAAAGCACTGGGTACAGGCATCACACCTTTAATACCTTCTTTTTGTACTTTTTCTATTTCTTTCCCAAACTCCATGATGGTATTGTCCAGTTTCTCGAAACGCGCATCATGATTGTCTATACGTGCATCTTGCTGGTCTATGCGCGTATCTTGCTGGTCCATACGCGCATCTTGTTGTTCTGTTTTCATTTTAAGCTCGTTGACCTCTTCTTTGGTTTTATTCCACTTTTCATTCAGTTCTAATACCAGTTGTCGGGATTTATCTATTTTTGCCTGGGTTTCTGCCTGGGATTGTTTTATTTGTGCCTGGATCTCTGCCTGAGATTTTGCCTGGGATTCTGCTACACTTTTGATTTGTGCCTGGATTTCTGCCTGGGATTTTGCCTGGGATTCTGCCATACCTTTTATTTGAACCGTCAAGTGAGCCAGCAACGCCGACAAATCGCATCCACTGCTTCCGGGAATAGTTGTGGTAGTAGGCGCACTTATAGGTGTTACGACGGCCGTTTCTGTTTCGGGTGCAGGGACACCGAGCGATTCTTCCTCTTGACGCGCCAAATCCATCGCTGCTTGTCGTCGCGTGCGAACTCTTTCTTCTTCCCTTGGCGTGACCGGCATTCCGCTTCTGACACCAATTGTTACGGGCTAGGGGTACTAAAATACCGGTTAAGGGTTACGAAATTTATTAGCAACGAAAGTACAGTCGATTGTAGGCAATGACAAGTAGAATGTTGTTGACGTTGCACCGAAGTCTTCACTTACGTCCACGAAGTCCGTATTGTAAACACACAATAACACTACAGATGTTACTTCACGTAGTACTCACAGTTCTCGTTACAGTTGTCGCAGTAGGTATTCTCAAAGATCGCTTCTTAAGTATCGCTGTTTCGTCTCGGTAGTCAAGTGTAGACTGACTCGGCGTCGGCGTCACGGCGCTATATATAGGCCAGCTGATCGAACATTCCAGAATCGTCTAGACGTAATAATAATAGCGCATAACTTCGAGTACATTCAGTAGGTACCTACGGTAATTCCCGGAAACGGGTTTCTAGAAATTTCGATGTCGTCACTTTGTTGACAAAATTGATAAAACCTGTACCATTCAATAGGCCACCTTAAGTCTAGGAATGCGTTTTTATATTACACCTAGACAATGTCTAGATCTCGAGTTATAGAGCCTAAAAGTTACGCACTGCATGTCACGCGATATTGAACCTTATGCCCTCGACATAAGGTGCATTCGTAACAATATATTTCTTACATTAGATACTATTGGGTTTTCTCGCTTATACTTGCAATTAGCATACATAGAACCAGGGGCGTGCACAGTGATTTTGTTGAGGGTATGCATACATACACTACCCAAATCGCAGTGCTTATATATGGTAAAACTTAAAAAACGTAACGTAGATGTAGTTTCAATTTAGCATAGACGTATAATTTATTTCTCAAAAATCAAAAAAAAATATTTTACTATCTATAAATTAAATCAACGCTTTCTTTTTTTAAATAACTCTAAAAATTAAATATATATAAGATCGTTTTAAAATCGCTAAAAGTTATTTTTCAATGGAAATATAGACAAATCTGTGAGTCTGCTTTGGCCTTGTGTGTTTCATAAATATGCGTGATGTGCTACTCATTGGAATCATAACTATTAAACTTTGCTAATTTGTAAACTTCAGGAAAATTATACAATATAAAGTATAGTGTTGAAATTCAAAAACAAGTAGGTTGAAAAAGTTAAGGTCTTTTAAGTTTTTATAACGACGAATTGTCAATACCGCGTTTTAAAATAATGTACTTACACGAGAAACAAAACAATTTATTTGTGTGTACACACTACACAGCCTGCTAACCATATATAATTATCATAATACTTTTTATTAAGACAACCTTTCTTTTGAGTTTAACCAAAAACTCCAAAATAAATGACCATTCAATTCCGCTTAAAAAAAACCAATATAGGTACATATTTAACCAAATACACCAATAACGAAAAAACATAAGCTGATAAAACAAAAAGGTATTTGAACGAACAATAATCATGCTATATTTGTGAACTTCTTAAATTCGTCGCATTATTAGAAGCTGTGCTTATTCGGTCTTAGAAACTCAATGAAATTACACGCCCACGTACGCAAAGTTTACGCACACAACCAAATAATTTTATTCACAGTATGACAGAGGCACATTTAGTAACTGCTTACGCCGCTACGCGAAATGGCGCGAGCGTCGCGACGAAGCCGAGTTGCGCGGGCTGCATTGAAATGTGTGTTAGTAGTTTGCAATAGCCCCAATAGATGGCAGTGTTATCACTAACTAATTAACAAAGTCTTTTAGTTTTAAGTTTGTAGTATATAAATTATTTTACTGTAGTATATTATAAATTATTATATTTTTATGCCTCTTTTTTTTTGCCTCTATGGAGCGCACGCGCCTACATAGAACTTCCCAACTTTAACCGTTGGGCAAGTGCCCGCCAGCCATAACACCCGTCTGGTCCGAGGATCCTCCCTGTTCTACGGAGAATGATTGAACTTTACACACTGTTCCTCATGCCTCCACACTGGGTAATGCGCAAACTTACTTACTGAGTAGTTAAGCACACTTTCGGATTGCTGACCACCGGAAACAAATGTAATGAATTCATGAATGCCAGCCAGGAGCGCTGGCTTAACTTCCTTTCTTTTTTTTTTTAATAATTATAAACTAGTGCTTGACTGCAATCCCGCCTGATGATAAGCAGTGATGCAATCGTTGATGGTAAAGCACACTAGTTTATTGAACCTATTAACTTAGGAAACATAGTGAATAAGAAGGAAGACGGCAGTTGAGCGAGGTGATGCAATGTTAAACCCATGCCATGGCGCCTCCGCCGGGCCGAAACAAGCGAGGCAGGCCAAAGAAGTGCTGGCTTGACGTTGTAAGAGATGACATGCGTGCCAACAATCTCACACCACAGGATGCCAGAGATCGTGCGAAATGGAGGCGTAATAGTAGGAAAGCGGACCCCGGGCTCCGGCTTAATCTTAAACCCAACAACACGACCAACGATGCTGCGCCAGAGAAAGATTAATCTGGAGACCCTCCACGATCAAACCCCCGACATAACAACATTTGGTGCATCGTACCCGGCACACATCGCAACACAACTGTTCAGACCCGTTCTCCGTACGGCATCACCAGACATCATGACGGAACACGACGAATCGCTTGGCGGCAAGACTTTATCTGGTGGGTGGTAACTTCTGCCGGCAGCCGATATCATGGCCTACTACCGAGGTATATAGGTCGGCGGATAGGTCATCTTTACTTACCAAGACCTCTCCGTCTTGGTAAGTAAAGATGACCTATCCGCCGTCCAAACAAGGCAGTGCTTTAGATACCCATTGAAAAATAACTTTTTATTCCATTTATTTTATTTACATTTTCTTAACAATGAATAATATGGTTTTAATCTCTACTTTAAATAGCGCTATCTTAATATTCTTTGCGACATATTCGTCGACAAAATGTGGCCATTGCGCACTAATCCTAAGTGGATCCCGACTGACAAAGTTGCCCGCTGAAAAATAAAATGCAGCATAGATGAATGAGGGCGACGGGAATTGCATGATAAATATTTGAAGCGAACGTGATTGTGGCTGGCAACTCCGGCCCTGCCTTGTATTTGTGCCTTGCTTGAGAATTGCTACTCTAGACGATAACTTTTTTGAGTAAAATATACTTGCGGCCTGCCAAAAAATGTAGTCGCTATATATGGCTAAGTAAACATGTTTTAATGTAGCGTTCTTCCTGTTTTTGTTTTAGAGGCCAGATGTGGTAAACGTCGTCCTCCGTGGCGCAGCGGTCAACACGCCTGCCTGCGACGTGGAGGCCCCGGGTTCGATCCCCGGCCAGGTCATAATGGAAAACGATCTTTTCCTGATTGGCCTGGGTCTTGGATGTTTATCTATACGAGTATATGTATCTATTATAAATATAGTATCGTAGAGTTAGTATCCCATAACACAAGTCTCGAGCTTACTTTGGGGCTAGCTCAATCTGTGTGATTTGTACGTATAAAAAAAAACGAAATGTAAGAGAAAATTCCTGAATAAGTCATTCGCTTTAAAGTGCCTTTTTTGCCAGAAGTCACAGAAGTAGCTGTGCTTCACGGTAACTCCCCTTCCTCCTTTATCTTGATCGCGTGATAACAAAGAAGCCCTAATTCAAGTCATGATCTACCAATGTCCCAATTTCAACTAACTCCGTTCAACTGTTTTTGCCTGAAAGCATAACATTTTTCTATAAACTAGAGCTTCCCACAATCCCGCCTGATGGTAAGCAGTGACGAAATCGTTGATGGTAAAGCGCACTAGTTTATTAAGAGCCTATTTTTTCGCGTCGACATTTTTTATTTATATAAACACAATAAAATACACAAGGATATGACAAAATTAATATCTGAGTATAAAGAAGCTGCTTATTTCATTAGAAAATTCTTCCAGCAGATCTGCCAATAGAGAAGTAAAACAGAGATGTAGACATCATTGTGTAAGAACAAAAACTGACTGTGTTAAGTCTAAAACCAATATTAAGGTCGGTGCTCGGTTGTAGGCCCTAACATCGGCTGCCATCCACCAGACAAAGTCTTGCCAAGCGATTCGTCGTATTTCGGCATGATAACTGGTGAAGCCGTACGGAGGACGGGTCTGAGTAGGTTTGTTGCGATGTGTGCCGGGTACGATGCGCCACTTGTTGTTTTGTCGGGGGTTTGGTCGTGGAGGGTCTACAGATCAATCTCCCTCTGGTGCAGCATCGTTGCTCATGTTGTTGGGTTTAACATTGCATCACCTCGCTCAACTGCCCTCTTCTTGCCTGTTGATTCCGTTTATTTTAACTGAATAGGCGCATATAAACTAGTGCGCTTTACCATCAACGATTGTATCACTGCATAGGTACTATCAGGCGGGATTGCGGTCAAGAACAATATATTTTTTTTTGTTTTTTAAATTATAAACTAGCGCTTGACCGCAATCCCGCCTGATGGTAAGCAGTGATGCGATCGTTGATGATAAAGCGCGCTAGTTTATTAAGAGCCTATTCACTCTAGCCTTGATTATAATAAAAAAAATAACGATGAATATAATTTAAAAATAATTCCATAAGTATACTTAAATAATAAAAAATATTAACAGAGTCGATCAGCTGTTGATAAAGTCAAATTATATCAGAGCCAAAACATCTCTATTTCTACCTCGAAATTGTGTTAATATTCACATCAACCTAAAGGGGTAAATAATAATAAAATAATCATATTCTTAAATTCAAAAATCTACGTAAACGCGATATTAAATTACATCAGTACATAATGCAGGTGACGCAAGCCGGCTAATCTACAGAGGAGACGCGCTTCGTAATCCTCAGGAGTTTAAAGCAAATTAGTGCGGACGGTAGGTACTCTTGAAGATTTCCTTATCTTAAGGCAGACGACACCCTCTGGAAATTGGTCCTCTGAGGTACTAAGTACTTGTTGTCTGTGATTAATGAGCGCCGTTTTATATTTTTCTTTGTTTACATTTTTAATTTATTAAATTAGGCAGGATTATTTTTTATCTGGAAGTCTGGATTTCAGAAGAAAGAATGGAAAGATATTTGGTGGCCTACCTTTTTTATTTGTACATCCTCTTGATGGAATATTTTATATTTTGTAAATGAACTTTTAGCCTTTGTGGACTTTAGGTCTGTAGGTATTTTCATTATTGTATTAAGAACTGGATACTTATCTACTACTGAAAACATTGTAATCGTAGAGATTCTTGCCAGTTTTTAATCATAAGAAGCTACCAATTGGAACCACGCACTGAGTTTCTCACGTTCTATACGTGGACATGTGGTTTATGTAAAATAAAATATTAAGATTTAAATCTTTGCTCTTTCTCTGCGTAACAGGGTATTAAGCTCAATTTCAATCATTCTGAAACATATTGCTAATCCATTGCTCCAAATATTCTAAAAAAGTGTTTGTTCAACCTTGTAAACAACGCAATGAATGTTGTTGCACTGTCAATATGAAACCCATTGCTAAAGGATTGTAGCAATGGTGTTCATTTTAGGATTACGCAATTCCCCTTCAGAATAATTCATAATTTTCTTGACCGCTGAAAATGTAGTCGTCGTGTGCAGTCGCCGTTTTTCTAAGAAACTGTAGTTGTAAACACAGCCAATGTAAGTAAAGACACTATATTCAATTTGTTTGAACTTCACTACTAGGATTCAGCAGTTCGATCCCTTAACCCCGGGACTTTACACTTCAGCTCAGTCAAAGACACTAATCGCATAGATTTAAAACTGCATCCGCTTGATGAAAGAAATGATTTTTCCCAATGAGCTGGTATACGTGGTCTCGTCGAAGTAAATATGATGGATGTAACTGTACTACGTACCGAAAGACGCGGCGTAGGGAGGCCCCCAACAAAGTGGACCGGTGACCTGGTGAAGGCCGCGGGAAGCCGATGGACGCGTGCAGCATAAAATCGGTCATTGTGAAAAGCCTTGGAGGAGGCCTTTGTCCAGCAGTGGATAGATGTCTGCTGGACAAAGGCCGCCTCCAAGGCTTTTCCAAGGCCTCCAAGGCCTCAAGGCTGAAGAAGAAAGAAGAACATACATCGGTTTAGGTAGTTAATTAAATGTAAACAAATTACCACGTGACTTAGTTATCCAACACACTACAATAGCAGTGCAGCCATTGAAACACAATATAGACAAAAAAAAAAAAATAAGCCAGAAACTCTATTATCTGTTTTGGGATCGATTTTTAGTCTTAATTGGATGACTTGGAGCGACAGTTAAGTGGTCTACCTGATTTCCATAATCGACTTTATTGGCAACACGACAACCCTCGGTAAGACTGATTGAGAGACTTTCAGACTTCTAACAAAAAATAGTTTTAAATCTTTTATATTCGATAAGTAGGTCCTTATTACCCCTAAATGGGGCTTGTAGCTGACCAATTAGCGCTCTAGGATAATAATGTAGCTAGAAAAGCCCTAGCGCGGAAAGTAATTTAAAAAAAAACTTCACTCTTTCAAAAAGGTCGCGTACACCTAACCATCATACTGGGGGGAGGAGAACGAGACGGCACAAAAGAAAAAAAAAACATCATACTGGGATCATGGATTCAGCCTAATCACCAAAGAGCCTACCTATTCAGCCTTATCTTCATATGAATATACATAATAGTCATCAGTTTTAAATTTCGAACTTCGAAGCTCAATTACGTTTTTAAAAAAAATATTAAAATTCTTGTAATGCCGGTTTTTTTCTACTCACTCTCACATTCGAAATGAAAAACAGAGTAGTTAGCTTAGGTGTAAAAATCAATTGCACCTTCGATCTAAAGGCGCGCGAGCGCACGTGCTACAATTAATGCCCTACAGCCCTTGGCTACTAATCTACTATTATTAATCTAGAAGGAAACAAACAGACAAAATCATGAACAGTGTATTTTCCAACATTCAATGCTAAGCCTGTTTAAACAAATAAAGCTTTGAGTAGGCGAAGTTAACGAGATATGGAATTCCACATGTAGCACTACACCTACAGACCACAGTAATATGTACATATTGTGTGTTAGTCCTTTTCGTTAAGGTTTGTATTGCATTTCGCATAAGAGAATACAACCCACGTATTACTACAACAAGTGGTTAAAACACCAGCCTCTCAAGTATAAGTCTGTGGGTTCGATTCCAAGTCACGCAAGTACCAATGTAACTTTTCTAAATTATATGTACTTTCTAAATAAGAATATCTTGGACACCAAAGACTGATTAAAAGGTGAATGACAAAATTTTGAGGAAACCTGGACTTTCAGTTTGAAATCGCCAACTCGCATTGAGCAGTTGTAGTGATAACGCTCAATCCTTTCCTGTATAAGAGGAGACCTGTGCCCAGTAGTGGGACGATAAAAAGGATGATTAAAAATACCTATTAACCTAAATTAACTTATTTTAAAGTTACTTTGAAAAAACATCCATAGGTTAACAGCAACGATTAGTGTATTTCTTTTTATTTACATACAGTAAAATACATAGGTATATGGCAAAATTAAAATCTAAATACAAAAGAACTGTTATTTTTTTGCAAAAGGAGAAGTAAAACAGAAATGTATACAATAGTGTGTAAAAACAAGAAAAGAAATATATGAATGTTGTGAGGAAATTAGCGTAATTAAAATAAAAAGGCAGCAAGCATGTGTAATCTGTATGACTTTTTAATAATTGTTATAATGAAACATTTAATGATGTACATATAAGCATATAAAAAAAAGAAACATACATCGACAACATACAACTTAAAGCTAAGATTAATTGCTCAGGCACTCTAACGAATGAGTCTTTAGTTTTGCTAAAAATATTAAATAGATAACCTACATTTAGGTATATAATCCAAAATTAATTAAATAAGTACCAATACTTAAATAAATACATACGAACACCTAATGGCATTACGGGTTGTTGAAGCCCTCAAAAGTCCAACAATTGATCCAACTGCAATGGTTTGATATCGCTTTCGGGTCGTGAAGGTCTGACGCCAGTCGCATCACGGAAAAATATCGAAGTTTAGCCAAAATCAAAATAAATACATAACACTAAAACATATAAATAACAAGTTACCACACGCCACACAAAGTCTTGCAGCGATTCGTGTTCCGGCATCATGTCTGGCATGTACGTTCGGCGCAGCATCTCTGGTCGTGTTGTTGGATTTAACATTGCATCACCTCGCTAAACTGCCATCTTCCTTCCTATTAACTCAGTTTTTTTGAGTGGATTGACTCTTAATAAACTAAAGTGCGTTATCATCAACGATTGCATCACTGCTTACCATCAGGCAGAATTGCGGTCAAGCCCTAGTTTATAATTACTAAAAAAAACTTGTAGCACCCTTAAATCTTTTGAGAGTTGCTTCTACGCTTATATGGCTGCAAAAACATAACAGTATCTATTATTTCAATTCTATATTTTCAGGCGCAAATGCTACATAACTGTCTACTACTGAGTAGTCATGACAAACTGAAAGATGGCGGCGAAAGAACTTTAAAATTTCTGTGTTAAAATGTTACGTCATAAAAAGAAAATTTACATGCATTTACGTGGTGTTTTGCGAAAGTTTAAAAACTTTTTAAACAATAACTTGTCCCTAAACATCAACCACAATTTGCCTACGAAGGTCTATCCGATTGGTTAAGGTCATAGCACACTTAAACGACTCTGTGCCCGGGGCACATAACTCGTAGAGCCGATGGCCGATGGAGCAGAAAGGCTCTTGAATGGCGAACACGTACCGGCAAGCGCAGCTTCGGACGCTCATCGACTAAGTGGTCGGATGATCTGACCAAAATCGCAGGGAAGCGCTGGATGCAGGCCGCGTCCAACCATTCTTTTGGAAATCCTTGGGGAAGGCCTATGTCCTGCAGTGGACTTCGTGTGGCTAAGATGATGATGATGACATTACATAAATAGCAGAAGAAAGCATGTATAACCACCACGCGGTAGAAAGGGATAGGAATATTACTTCTTTTCCTATGACACGCGGTCTTCTCTCTCTCTCCGTCTTACGAATTTTCGATCAGCCCACGTGTCCTGATGCGTATTTAACATGTTTTACCAATCCCAACGCCGTTACAGAAGTTTTTACTACAATATGAAATATCTCATAGAACTTACATTACACAGGTGCATATTTATTTCATTGGAAACATCTTTGCTGTCATTTGCCTTTTCGATCATACAAAAAACTACATTAGGCGTCCGCCCAAACTTTTATTTTCGTACATAAAACAAACCCTCTTTTTCTATTTCATTATGTCGGGTGAATTCGTCTTTGTCCATAAAAAGTCCTTTGTCAAAACTTTTGTTGTAAATGTGTTTGGAAGTATTTTCTCTCTTGACGGTTATTCTGGAAAATGTGGACTACTAGGCGTAGATACTCAGTCTTAAAAGCCCTTTATGTTGGCTACCTTTAAAAATAAAAAAATTGGAAAGTTGATAATTTGTTAGTTTAATAAGTTGATGTGCATCAAGATCGCTAAAATTAAGTGGCAGTGTGCAGGGCACATTGCTCGTAGAACCGATGGTTAGGTAAGGTTCTGGAGTCGCGGCCACGTACTGGAAGACGCAGCGTAGGCAGGCCCCCAACAAGGTGGACCGGTGACCTGGTGAAGGTCGCGGGAAATCTATGGATGCGGGCAGCACAAGACCAGTCAACGTGGAAAGCCTTGAGGGAAGTTTTTGTTCAGCAATGGACTTTTATAGGTTGAAGAAGGAGAAGAATCACGGTTATTTACCTCTAAACATTTTAGCCCTTAAAATTAATATGAATGATTGCACTGGTCTGGTCGTGCCTCGGAAAGCACGTTAAGCCATTGGTCCCGGTTGTCATACGAACATCTAGTGGCAGTCGTTACGGGTTGTTGGAGCCCTCAAAAATCTAACAATTGGTCTAACTGCAATGCTTAGATATCGCCTTCGGGTTGTGGAGGTCAGACGGCAGTCGCTTCACGGAAAATATCGAAGTTTGGCCAAAATCAGCAGTTAGACTGGTAAAGCGGACCCAAGACTCCAAAGCTGAAAAGCTACGGATGCGACTGGGATTAATGCTGAGATGATGATAGTGATTTTAGCCCTTAAAATGTTAAAACTTTTTCATAAAAAAAACAGCACATTTCCAAAAATCACTATAGAGTTTTTATTTTGATTTTACTTTTGTATTTTCGCAATAATATTAGTTCATTTATAAACAACGGTGTTCTGGGGTAACAAACATTTAAAAAAATTACAACCAAATTCACAACCTTCTCCTTTTTTGACGTCGATTACAAAAACGTTTGAATCAAACGGCAGTCATATTCAAAATTTCGTAGCATTTCGTAGCCAAATAGCTGCTACGCCGTAGCAACAAAATTAATAGTAGATCTACGCTGGAGTTCAAAGACAGTTCGTGTAGCCTACTTTTAATTTGCCTCGTAACAAATCCTTTTATTACCTGGAGACCTTTATAAGGAAATATATAATATAATTAGTACCAGCCCAGCAGTCCGCGTGTGTCTCAGTCATACAGTAGTAAACGGCTCATGTTGTTTGCATTGGAAGCGTAAATATTGGCGTAATTATAAATTTTCTCTATAATTAATATACGCTGCTCACTTCACAGGCGCTCTTTAATAAAACCCATTGTGCTGTATAATTAGAAGGTACATTCATTATTCTAATTACCTGTCAACCGCGTCACAGTGTCGGTGCAGTAAATCAAGTTCGTACAAAGAATTACAGATTTTAGATTCTAACAGAAATATAAAAGCATATGCGATCGCTATGTCTAGAAATATGGAGCACTTAGGTGGCAAGATGGTTAAGTTGTACTTGTAATAAATCATTCAATAACTAATATGATATCTAGCTCCAGTGCTGTGCACGTATGTATGTTTGAGAAAAGATGTCCGCTAAACAATGTAATAAATATTATTTAACTATAAAAATGAAAGCCATTGTTACTGGTGGTATGTTAAAAAAAGTACCGCGCTGTTTAATTTAGGTAAGAAGAACCATCGTATTTTTCGATTATAGTTGCCAGCGTAATATTTAGAACATAACCTCGGGTATTTCATATTATAAACATATTTTTCTCTAGATTGCTTCGCTGTTCTCCCGGTACTGTGGCCTTGCTTACTCGTCTAATATCGGGCGGGAAATTGAACATGTTTCAACGATATCGCTTCAGTAAATCTTTGAGATTTTAATGAATTTCGCGAACAACTTAATGCCTGGCATGAACAGAAAATTGTTAATGTCAGTCACTCAGAGGTTTTTTAATTAGAAAAATCATTCATGTTCTTGTTATTTAGTCGTGTGTACGTTTCTGTTAATATATATTATGATATTTGATAATATTATAAATAATATCTACTGAAAGTGACGAGTGTGTCGTGGTGGCCTAGTGGTTAAAACACCAGCCTCTCAAGTATGAGTGCGGGTTCGATTCCAGGTCAGGCAAGTACCAATGCAACTTTGCTAAAGTTATATATACTTTCTAAGTATTTCTTGGACACCAATGATTGAAGGTGAAGGAAAACATCTTGAGGAAACCTGGACTGCAAGTCTAAAATCGCCAATCCGCATTGAGCAAGCGTGATGATTATGCTCAATCCTTCTCTGTATGAGAGGAGACCTGTGCCCAGCAGTGGGACGATAAAAAAGGTTGGTGATAATAAAAGTGATGACATGACAACATATGACAGTGACATTTGACATATGATTGTACAATTGCCAGCCTGTCTGTGTTCTATAGGATGCATTTGGAGAGTGTGCGAGGGAATTGTATGATTTAATTTCCTCATCACCGTTCCATCATAGGACAACCCGTGGTAAGACGAGTATCCACCCTTGCGTTATTAACACTACTACGATCCGGACGAAGCGTTTCGCCTCGTCTTTTATACCGCGTTCATTGAGAGACTGGAACAATTTGCCAGCGGCGGTGTTTCTGTCTGACTACAAGTTAAGTACCTTCAAGGCTATAGGATTAAGTCGCAGTGAGCTTACCAACAGGCGGGATTGGGGTGAAGCACTAGTTTATAAATAAAAGAAAAACGTCAATTTTCTAATGGTTCATCATGATTACGTCCATCCATGTCATATGATTATGAAATCAATACATGATAGTCGGGTCCCAAGGCCTAACGTGTTTTGTGAGGCGCAGTGGAGTCTCGGCGCACTCATCCACGGGCGGTTAACCGATGCGGTGATTATTAAAGCTACATTAAAAACTTAAAAAAAAAAAAAAAACAAAAGACTTCCATAAACCAAAATAATTAATTTTGAAAGTTGGTGCCTTTGCTTTTTGTACATTCGTTTTTGACACCGACTTCCGAAATTAATTATTTTTCACTTTGTAGTGGTTTTTGGAAGTCGGTTGTTTTTTTTTTTTGTAAAAAAGTTTTTATTTTACACTTTTTAGTTGTGAAAAGTATTATGTATTCAGTTGCATCCTCTCAGACTGGAAGCTGACGCAAATATAATTGGGAATCGACGTAATTTTGTTTACTTAAATTTTTACACGCAAATTTGAAGAATTCCCTCGACTGCCTATGGTCTTCATCACCAGATTTACTGCAGACCATTATTTTTAGAATTAAGTCCAAACACAAAGTAGCTACTGTAAACCGATGAGGAGTACAGTCACAACCCATCTAGGTGTAAAGTTCTTATCAATACAAATTAATCAAGCCCAAAAACAAGGTAGCTGCTGTGAATTGTTGAAGAGTTCCTTCGACTGTCTCCCAGCTCCATCAGCAGATCTACTCCAGACCTTTATTAAATTGTAGTGCTTTAAAATACTTAATGAAAATACTAAGAAATGCCCTAGTCGCCCCTACGATTTTTGAAAGTTCCCCTTGATTTCTCTGGTCTTCCATCATCAGATCCTAATGTCCTTATTATGAGACTACCTTGAACATATCTTCTTTCCAACAAAAAAAATAATGATCAAAATCGGTTCATAAACGACGAAGTTATCCGCGAACAACATAAAAAATAAAAGCTTATATACGGTCGAATTGAGTAACCTCCTCCTTTTAGAAATCGTTAAAAAACTAACAGTATTCCATCATCATCATCTCACCGTTGATCCAAGTCGCATCCGAAGTTTTTCCAGCTTTGGAAACCAGGCTCCGCTTTACCAGTCTAACTGCTGATTGGCTAAACTTCGATATTTTCCGTGAAGCGACTGCCATCTGACCTCCACAACCCGAAGGCGATGTCGAAGCATTGCAGTTAGACCAATTGCTGGACTTTTGAGGGCTCCAACAACGCTTGGACCAATGGCTTAACATGCTTTAAAAGGCACGACCAGACCAGTATAAATATTTATATTCATGTTTACAAAATTTTTGCACTGCACGTCCTTATAAAAGCGACTGCGTTATAAAAAACGAACATTATTAAAACATAGTATTTTCACTGACAAGAATATTATCTGTGAAAATAGTATATTTAGACAGCAACATACTCGTCGTTTCAGAGCTTGCATTCCAAGTTTTAAACACATCGTAAAGGATAACATGTTCAGACTCGACCTGCACACTCACCCTCTTATGATCTACCATTACTAGGAATGGCCACAACAATTAAGACAGCACCCTTGAAGTTACTAGTCACTTTAATTGGAGTTGAATTTCATCATTTCGGATAGCCCTATACCTACGTATGGCCAGTAATTAGTGCGGGACGAATTTATCTTGTTTTAAGATAATTTCAGCGGCTTTAAATGTGATTTATTGCAAATTATGGGATTAGGGCGTCTGTAAACTTTGGTATATCGTAGGAGGAAATTAGGTTTCAGTTTGTTTTAGGTTATTTTTTGACACGTGTCAGTTTTGTTGTTAATTAAAAGTAATTATAAACAAAGTCACGGCTTTCGTACACTTTTTGAATTAATGATTATAATTTGTTCCTATTATATTAGACTAGCTGTTGCCCACGACTACACCCGCATCAATTTCTGTTATTATGACCGCGATTAAGAAGATTTATATCATACTAGCGGCCGCCAGCGACTTCGTTCGCGTGGAGTTAGTTATGCTCCGCTCCTATTGGTCGCAGCGTGATGTTATATAGCCTAAAGCCTTCCTGGATTAATAGGATATCCAAAGCAAAAAGAATTTTCCATATCGGACTCGTAGTTCCAGAGATTAGCGAAGTCGCTGGCGGCCGCTAGTAATATATATATTACTAGCGGCCGCCAGCGACTTCGTTCGCGTGGTTTAGTTATGCTCCGCTCCTATTGGTCGTAGCGCGATGTTATATAACCTAAAACCTTCCGGGATTAATGGGCTATCCAACGCAAGAAGAATTTTTCAAATCGGACCAGTAGTTCCTGAGATTAGCGCGTTCAAACAATCAAACAAACTCTTCAGCGCTATATATTAGTATATAGAGTTTTTGCTCAATAACACCATTGACTGCCCACAATTGGTATGTATGTTCAACTTCAAAGTACCACGTAGTCTTTGCCATACAGTGTTTGGTGCTAATTCACCTGTACCTCGCATGTGCAAACTGGTAAACGAACGCAGCGACCTGGTTGACGTGCACGCTGACTCAATAACGACATTTGTCAGACGTCATTAGTATATCATTTATTACGAATCCAGTGTAGTTAGAATATAACCACACATTGATAAAACTACAAAGAGCACTCAGCATGCGGTGTTTGCCTGTAATTGGTTGTGCAGTTAGATTTAAGACAATAATTTGTATGTATTCATAAAGTTTAAAATATCTGTAGCAAATTAACTTGTACCGTTTACACAGCGCATACAATGGAAGCCCTCAAATAAATACTTTCCCCCTTTTTATCCACTGATTCCTATTGGTCGCAGCGTGATGTTATATAGCCTAAAGCCTTCCTCAATAAATGGGCAATCCAACATAATTAGAATCAAAGAAAGGCCTCACCCAAGGCTTTCCACGCTGACCGGTCTTGTGCTGCCCGCATCCATCGGCTTCCCGCGACCTTCACCAGATCATCGGTCCACCTTGTTGGGGGCCTCCCTACGCTGCGTCTTCCGATACGTGGCCGCCGCTCCAGAGCCTTACTGCCCCATCGGCCATCGGTTCTACGAGCAATTGTGTGTAGGTTACTTCTTTAAAACCTACTCATCATAAACTACGTTAAGGTATCTTGGGGTCGGCTTCCAGTGTAAGGGGGAACAATTGAATACCGGTATTTTATATGGAGTGAGAGTCGTAGTGGCCTCGTGGTAAGTCGTGGTGGCCTAGTGGCTCAAGTATGAGTGTGCGGGTTCGATTCCAGGTCAGGCGAGTACCAATGTAACTTTTTTAAGATAAATGTACTTTCTAAGTATATCTTGGACACCAATGACTGATTATAAGGTAAAGGAAAACATCTTGAGGAAACCTGGACTTTAAGTCTGAAATCGCCAACATGCATTGAGCAAGCGTAGTGATTACGCTCAATCCTTCTCTGTATGAGAAGAGACCTGTGCCCAGCAGTGGGACAGTAAAAAGGTTGATAATGATGATGATGATGATATGGAGTGACTGCCTATTTAAACTCCACAACCAAGTCACTGGGTAATACTGGGAATTTCGGCCTTCTGACTACCCGAAATTACCGTCAAAGGTCTATGAATTGTCACACTATCTTTTAATTTCATAGTTGATGCTTGTTCATTAAAGAAATAAATATTAATAAAGGTATTGGTCAGCCATTCAAGTTTCATCCATCGTTTGGCGGCTGTAATTATTTAGCCATTAGGGCCTAATATAATCCCACAGTAAAGCAATGATGTTGGTATAAACGCTACATTCTAGAATCTAGTACATAAGTACAACTGAGTTACACCGCAGTGTAGTTAACTGCCGGTCGCACGGGAACAACTAACTCTTTGCTAACTTAACGAACGATTCTTTGAGTTGCACTGGGATTCCCGTGCGAATGCTGACTTACGTGTTTATTGGATAATGTGCTTGTGAATTATTGTCTGCTTTTTTAAAATATATTTTTATTTACTGGTTTGTGGTGCAGTGGAGCCCAGCGAGCAGTAGTAGATTACTGACACGTTATATGAGTTCATATAATTTGCTTTTTTACAATACATAGCTTCACTTTGTTTTCGCTTAGCGCCCTGTCTGACTTTATCCTATTTTACATGTGACACGCTCTATCTCTCATAGATAATTAAGGGTACATCTCGCATGGAGTCAAAACGTAGCAAGCCATCGGATCCCCTGAAGATCACGACGCATACATGGTTGTAAAACGTGCCACTAAAAGAGCTGTAACCAGAGCCAGATGACACCACTTGCAACCGCTCTACGAGAAGTTGGAATCGCCTGAGGGGCAAAAGCTCATTTACAAGTTGGCACGTTCCAGGGTCAAAGCGGCACAGGATATATCCAAGTGCCGCTGTGTAAAAAACCCTGTTGGCAACCAACTATGCGACGACCTCCGGTGAAGAAGAAATGGCGCTCGTACTTCCACTAGCTGCTGAATAAGCAGCACCAAGAGGTGCAGACACCGGAACTCCTTCCAAATCTTGGATTAGTGCTCCTGATAACGCCTGAGGAAGTCTATACGACTCTTCGTCGCATCGCGAATCGGAAATCTGTCGGAGCTGACGGAGTCCCCATTGAAGCCTGGAAGGCGATGGGTCCTCGCGGTGTGGGCATGTTAACTAGCTTTTTGAACTCCGTGCTCCTGACCGGCAAAATCCCGAACCCATGGAGACTGAGTATTATTACTCCAGTCTTCAAAGGCAACGGCTCGGTACAGGAGTGTGGCAACTATCGCGGTATAAAGGTCATGGTCAACACCATGAAGATCTTTGAAAGGATTATAGACTCCCAGATCCGGCAGGAATGTGCTGTCTCGGAGTGTCAATATGGGTTTCGTCCAAGGTACGGAACCATGGATCCTATCTTCGCACTAAGGATCGCCATGGAGAGATACAGATCGAAGAACACACCTCTGCATATGCTCTTTCTTGATATGCAGAAGGCCTTCGACTGTGTCCCTCGGGGGGTGATCTGGTGGGCACGGAAGTCCAAAGGGGTACCAGAAGCCTATGTTGACATAATTCGAGATATGTACCTCAATTCCGATACCGTTGTTAGGATCGCTGTTAGTGACACTATACCCTTCCCGTCACCGTCGGAGTCCACCAAGGTTCCGTCCTTAGTCCGTTTCTGTTCAGCGTGATATTAGACGTCTTGTCGGATAGCACCAGGGCAACTCATGAGCAACCTCCTTGGTTGCTTATGTATGCTGACGATATCGCGCTGGCGGACGCGGACAGGGATCGGTTGATGTGGCGTGTGAATGTGTGGAAGGACTCGCTCGAGAACGGAGGTCTAAAATTCAATGTGGCTATATGGCTAGCAACACGACAGACCCCATTTCTGTGTGATAGGCGGTGACATGGTCGAGTGCACACACCAGTTTAAATACTTGGGGTCTGTACTCCACGCGTCCGGCGACATTGATTGCGCCGTCAGGGCACGTATTTCCGCAGCTTGGGCAAAAAGGCGTGAGGTGACGGGTGTCATTTGTGACCCCAAAATCCCGTTAAGCTTAAGGGGCAAGTCTATTAGACCATTATTAGACCTGTTCTCCTGTATGGCAGTGAGGCGTGGCCTGCGTTTGAGCGACACAAGCAGGAGTGTCGCCTACGTTGATACGGTCACGTCTTACGAAAACCGTCATGTAACGTGGGTCACAAATGTCTTGCCATGGCGGCTCCGCCGGGCCGGAACAAGCGGGGTAGACCAAAAAAGTGTTGGCTTGACGTTGTAAGAGATGACATGCGTGCCAACAATCTCACACCACAGGATGCCAAAAATCGCGCGAAATGGAGGAAATTGAGCAAGAAAGCGAACTCCGGGCTCCAACGCGAAAGCCGCTGTTGCAACCGGGATAAACGCTAAGATGATGATGATGACGTCTCGCATGAAATAAATATTAACTTTTTATTTTATAACACTTTTCGTATATACAGGGAAAATTTATTCCTAGTGCGCAAAAAAAATGAATGTGGCTCAGAATCAATAACAGAACAAATCTGCATCATTAGTTGAAAAAAAATCATGTTTTTATCCGCCCTAAAATCAGCAAATGATAGACACCAAATATTTCTTATGAATATCATAGTATTAGCGCCGCGTGCGGGAGCCCGTTTTGATTATTAGTGTGCACTGTATTACACATACACACACACATATGCTCGTACTGCGCGCTCCTAGAGCCCGTAGGCTATAGCTCGTTGCGAAACCGCATGACAATGACTCACGCGCGCGCTGGCCTGACGGTAAGTTACAATATTTCGCGCGCAAACTTCGCTGCCACAGTTAACGGGCGACGTTTACGAATTGTGAATCTCTTTAAAACTTAAAAACACATCGGTCACTATACCAGACTACATGAACCGCGAGTTTTTCGAAATGTTGCGAGTGTGCTTACAAAGTGGTGAAAGTTTACGTGTGGCCCGGAGACTATACGCGTCGGAGAGCATAGCTACGATACGAGCTCTAGGAATTGCAAACTCCAGTGTCCGAAATGCATGAACTATTTTAGCAGTTACCCAAAGGTTGCTCGACCATGGACAGTTTCGCAACCCGAGCCACGCACAAGGGTCTGGCAGACCACGACTGGCGGTCGAAGACCAAATTATGGAACTTTTCGAGCGAGATACCAGATTCAGTACTCACAATGCGGCACGTCACTTTGGTGTTAGTCAGAATGCAGTATGGAAGCTGCTTAACACTTCTGGACTACACTCATACCACTACCAGCCCGTTCAGAAACTCCATGACCCTGATCCAGTATCACGTCGAGACTTATGCGAGTGGCTTTTAAGTCATCGCGACGCCAACATTTTGTGGACGGATGAAGCGTTGTTCACTGGTGTAGGCCTCTACAACGTGCACAACGATCATTGGTGTTCTTTTCATAACCCACATTTGGTGCGAGAGACGCATCACCAAGTGCGTTTTAGTGCCAATGTGTGGGCAATAATTAAAAATAAAATAATAGGGCCTATTTTCATTGAAGATGCCTTGACCGGGTCAAAGTACCTCGAAATGTTGGAAAACATAATAGAGGAGTTAGTTGAAGAAGTTCCGGTGTGCCATTGTGACAACTTCTACTACTAACACGATTGCGCTCCACCTCACTACGCTGTAATAATAATAATAATAAAGACTTTTATTCCATATTTTACAATGTTGTATGTTGTAGTTTCGTGTTAGTATATGATTTGTATTGCTATTGTGACTTATAAATAATGTTAGTGTTAAGCAATATGGACCCCTGTTTGGGTATAGGCCTCCTCCATCCTCTTCCACGACTCCCTGTCCTTGCCTGATTTTATCCAGTCATTTCCTGCTATATAAGTTATTTCATCAGTCCACCGTTTTTTTTTTGTGTGCCCACACTCCTTTTTCCGTCTGGTCCTTTCCATCTCGTAGCTTCAATAGTCCATCTTCT
The DNA here is from genome assembly GCA_037179545.1 of Sesamia inferens. Lineage (NCBI taxonomy): Eukaryota > Metazoa > Arthropoda > Insecta > Lepidoptera > Noctuidae > Sesamia > Sesamia inferens. Next base: position 25,728,205 of record CM073933.1, on the reverse strand, counting down.
ATCTGTGTAGCGTGAGATATGTCCGGCCCATCTCCACTTTAGTTTGAGTGCGTGCCTCAAAGCGTCGGTCAGTTTCGTTTTTTGACGAATGCTTTCGCTCTTAACTTTTTGTATTCTTCTAATTTTCATCATACTTCTTTCCATTGATGTTTGGCTGCATTTGATTCTCTGTTTTATTTTACTAGTAAATACCCAAGTTTGGCAACCATACAGTAAGCAGGGTAACAAACATGTATCATAAATAGTCTTCTTCATATGTAAGCTGTAGTTCCCTTTTAGGATTTCTTTTGAAGCCCAGAATTTTCTCCAAGTTGCGTTAATTCTTCTTGTTACTTCATCTTCGTTATTCGACGTTTTTAATGAAATTTGCTTCCCCAAGTAGATGTATTCGTTGACGAATTCTATTTTGTTATTTTGTATCACAATTGGCCGTTCACGACTGTTGGTTAATATCTTAGTTTTGTTTGAATTCATTTCTAATCCGATTTTGGAGCTTTCTAAGTCAAGTGATCTCATCATCTCTTCTAGATCTTTAGCAGTTTCGGCCATTATGACAATATCATCAGCGAACCTCAAATGGTTCAAATAATTTCCATTTATATATATTCCCTTGTTTTTCCAGTCTAGTTTTTGAAATATATTTTTGAGTACACATATAAATAACTTCGGGGATAGGGGGTCCCCCTGCCTAACTCTTCGTTCTATGTTTATTTTGTCTCCTCTTATTTCCAATTTAACTCTGCTTGTACTTTGTGTATAAATATATTTCAAGATGTTAATGTATTTGTAGTGGATATTTGATTGTTGCAGTGCGTTCCAGATTGAACGATGACTAATCGTGTCAAAAGCCTTGCTGTAGTCAATAAAGGCCACATACAGAGGTCTATTGTATTCTTTATATTTTTCTATGACTTGTTCTAGCGTCTGTATATGGTCCAATGTGTTAAAGCCTGTTCTGAATCCCGCTTGTTCTTTAGGTTGCTGTTTATCAATGTCGTCAGATATTCTCTTTAGAATTATGGATGAGAACAGTTTGTATGTACTTGCTAGCAGGCTTATGGGTCTATAATTCCCTATGTCCAAAGGGTTTCCTTTTTTAAAGAGCAAAATTATGTCCGATGTACACCATTCTTTTGGTACTTTTTCTACGTCTAGTATCATATTAAACAATTACGTAAAATGGTGAGTTAAGATAGGTGCTCCTATTTTAATCGCTTCGTTGCATAGTCCATCTGGTCCGGGACTCTTCTCAGTTTTTAGCTTTTTTATGTGTTCATAAACCTCGGGATTATCGATTGGTTTAATGTAGTCTGTCGGGTACATGTATGTTGTTTCCAATTTTATATCAGTGTTATTTTGTTGCTTGTAAAGATTTTTGTAGAAGTTTGTTGCGTGTTTTATTACATCTTTTCTTGATTTTGTTTCCTGTGAGTTGTGTTTGAGTTTTTGAATCCATGACTTGTGTGTGGCTAATTCTCTAAAAGCTCTGTTAGCGCTTCTAAAATTGCTGATGTTTCTAGAAATAGTCTCATATCTGTGATTGCTATAGTCTTTTCGGATAGATCTATTAGTCTCTTTCAATAATCTACTAAGTTCTTCTTTCATTTCTTTTGTTTTGTTCCTTGCGTTTAGTAGTTCCGTGCGCCTTTCTATAAGTTGGATGGTGTCTTTAGAGAAAATATTATGTTGGTGTGAATCTGTAGTATTTTTGCATTTTAAGCTCTCTGTTATTCCTTTTTCTAAGATACTATAGTATGTTTGGACATCAATACTATCTGTCTCGATATTCTCTGTGTGTGCTCGTAGATTTCTGATGTAGCTTTTGATTTTTGCTTCTGTCTTGGGAATATTAGATGGTGTTGTGTAGGTTTTCCTGTTCTTTATTGGGCGACTTAAAAGTAGCGTTGCTCTCATCAATCTGTGGTCTGAAGGGAATTTGAATTTGTTGAGTACCTCTATATTAGTAATAACTTTACAGTAATTTATCATTATATAATCTATTTCGTTTTTAGTGAATTGATCGGGTGATAACCACGTCCATCTGCACCTCTCTTTCTTTTTGAAAAAGGAGTTCATGATTGACAATTTATGTTCATAAGCAAAGCTTAAAAGCCGTTCACCTCTTTCATTGCACACTCCGTAGCCATATTTTCCCATTACTGGATAGTAGTCTGTTTTTGGGCAACCTATTTTGGCGTTGAAATCTCCCATTACTACAATCTTTCCTTCAGCCATGGTATGAGCATATTCGATATCCTTATAAAATTTGTCAATCTCTTCTTCTGTTGAACTTTCAGTAGGTGAATATGCTTGAATTATAGATAAGCAGAAGCATTCAAATTCCACTTGTAAAAGCGCTACTCTCTCTGAGATTCCTATAAAATTAGTAATGTTGTTCTTGTATTTTTTCTTTATGAGAAAGCCTACTCCATATTAATCCTTTAGTTTCACCGATGTAGCAAAAAATAAGATCGCTGTACTCCTCAATATTACACCCCATTCTTCGGACTTCTGCGAGGCCCAGAATGTCCCAATTAATGTATTTTAGAGCATTAGTTAGTTCAAGAAATTTTTCTGTCGATGCAAGCGTTCGTACATTGTAAGTGCATATCTTCAGGGTTGGTTTTGTTTCTTTGTTTGTTTTCGTATTTGGTGAAGGGTTATAGTCTAATTCCCCACGATGACAAATCGGGTTGGGGAATGTTTTGTTCATTTTATTTTTGGGTTCTTGTTTACTTGATGTTTCGGTTCGGTGGCTGATGGCAATATCCTATATATTCTGGACAGTTGGCAAATCAGAAGACGGCAGAGAGTTACTTCTATTTCTCAAAACATCAAATGCATTTAAGCGGTGTTTTTTAGTAGTCGATTGTTGCTTGCAGGGGTTTTCTTTTGCATTTGGTGAAGTTGACATTTTCCTTTTGGATCCTATATTATCAGGGTTACCATGTTTGATGACTAGCTTGTCGTAATTTAAATATGCATAATTGCCTTTCTTCCTTTCTTCTTCCATTTTTGGCTGTAGTTTTTTCCTTGCCTCAATGATTTCTTTAGGGTAGTCTTCAGACACATACACGTCTTTCAGTTTCTTTTTATTTATCATTATCTCGTTTTTCTTCCAGAGGTTAACAAGTGCCAGGAGGATTGGCCTTTCTTTTCCATTTTTTGTGTTATTTTTGCCAATTCTGTAAATCGAGTTCACGTCCTTGTCTTCAACAGTAATGTTTAGATCCTCTTTAAATTTCTTTTTAACTATTTCAATTAGATTGGTGGTCGGATTTTCAGTTTCTTATATTTCATATAAAATTAAGTTATTTATTCTTCTATTTTTTTCAAGATTGTATATCTTTTCCTTTAATTTCTCATTTTCTGACCTTAATTCCTGTAATTCTAGTCTAAAAGGAATTAATTTTTCATCAATTCGTTTCATAATGTCGTTAGTTTGCTTCGACATTTCTATTTTCATTTGGTCGAAAAAAGATTGAAGGTTCTCCATTTTTAAGTTGCAATGCACCGCGCTGTACAAGTAAGCAATTACCTGAACGGAAAATACAGGCAAAATTGGATCGGTCATAGTGACCCTATACTGTGGCCTGCCAGATCACCGGATGATTACCCCTTGTGATTTTTATTTGTTGGGTGAAGTCAAACGTCGGGTATATGTGGAAGAGGCTCAAAGCCTAGGTGACCTAAATCTAGGATTATAAACGCTTTTGACGAAGTGAAAAATGACACTAGTGTTTTAAATAAACTAAATGACAATTTATTTAAACGTGCACGTTTATGCCTACAAAGAGGTCGACTACATTTTGAACAATTATTAAAATAAAGTGATTGCTTTAAGATTGATTGACATTATTTAGGAGTAAGGATTTTGTTTTTACTGTTTTTGATTGAACATTATTGTACATAAGTAGTTGATACCAATTTTTTAAATACGCCTTAATGCAGAAGTATGGACGACAGCAGGTCACCCTACCCGAAACTGTCAAAGTTTCCCAATCAAACTTGAACAATAATGCTTTAGCGATAAAGTTGAAAATCTATTAAAGAAATCTGACAGATTGTAGTAGCTTGATGTGCGGCGACTGCAATGCGTTGACGTGATGCCAATAATAGGGATGTATCCAAGGTATGAAAATCAAAAAAATAATTAGTCCGTCTTATAGATAATAAAAAAAATTAAGACCCGTATTTTTTATTTTGTCGAAATTACCAAAAACTACTGAGATGTATTAAAGTTACGAAGTGGGGGTTAATTACGTTACGCCGTGGTATATTTCGTACCACGGCGTGACGTCATGCGATATTTCAAATCAATATATCTTCCTAAGTATTTGAATGAAAGAAAAAATAAAAAATACGTGTTCAATATTTTTTATAAATCTATCTGATAGACATTAAATATTTTTTTAGGATACAACCCAATTTGAATTCATTACGTTTTTATCAAAAGTGCACCAACTCATTTTTTCCATAAACGCCAATCCTTAACGCGTTGTTCATAAGACATAGTTTTTAAAATACATTGTAGTCTCTACTTTTGTATTCATAAAATTGTGCCTGAGCTACACTTTAAGGAAAAAAATTAGATTAGAATTGCGTAAATTGAGCTCTGAGTTGCTCAGCCGTTTTTTATATGTTTTGCACTTTGCTCAGATAGGAGCCTTTTGACCTCGTAAGGGACTTTCTAATTATTGTTACTTTTTTATGTATAACTTGTTTTTATATTTAATTGTAATTATTATACTTAGTTTAGTTTTAAGATTTTCCTGTGTGTATCTTCCTTTCTATGTTTTTTTTTTATTACTTATGAACTAGCGCTTGACCGCAATCCCGCCTGATGATAAGCAGTGATGCGATCGTTGATGGTAAAGCGCGCTAGTTTATTAAGAGCTTATTCACTCAGAAAAACTAAACGAATAGGAAGGAAGACGGTAGTTGAGCGAGGTGATGCAATGTTAAACTCAACAACACGACCAACGATGCTGCACCAAAGCGAGATTGATCAGAAGACCCTCCACGACCAAACTCCCAACACAACAACATTTGGCGCATTGTACCCGGCACACATCGCAACATAACTTCTCAGACCAGTCCTCCGTACGGCTTCACCAGACATCATGCCGGAACACGACAAATCGCTTGGCGGCAAGAATTTGTCTGGTGGGTGGTAACTTTAGCCGGCGGCCGATGTTATGGCCTCGTCATCAACCATTTATCGTTCCACTGCTGGGCACAGGTCTCCTCTCATACAGAGAAGGATTGATCGTAATCACCACGCTTGCTCAATGCGGGTTGGCGATATCAGACTTATAAAGTCCAGGTTTCCTCAAGATGTTTTCCTTCACCTTCAGTCAATGGTGTCCAAGATATACTTAGAAAGTACATATAACTTTAGAAAAGTTACATTGGTACTTGCCTGACCTGGAATCGAACCCGCGCACTCATACTTGAGAGGCTGGTGTTTTAACCACTAGGCCACCACTACGTTATGGCCTACCACCGAGAAAATGTATGAGGAAAAGGATGTACAGTTCACTCATCCTTCATAGAAAAGGGAGGATCCTCCGACCAGACCGACATCTGTCGGGCACTTGCCCAATGCTTGATATCGTGAAGTTATATGCGTGCTAGTTGCACAGTAAAGTCTGCTTGCGAGATACAGAATTTTCGTGACGTCGTCGTTCTAAGACGCGTTGTCCGCTTGTGGCGTTGTAGGCCGCTACACTATGTGGGCGGCTCCTTAGGGTCGAGGCGTGATTTCAAAATAGCCTGCCTATATTATTCCTCGAGAATAAGACCAGTTCCAGAGATTACAAACTTTTCACCTTCATTATTAGAACAGAGGCAGTTAGTGATAACAGAGACTGTTTTTGAACACAAATAAATATCAGTTGTAACTTGTTCGAGTTCTTGTTACTCTCGGGTATGGATAGCAAACAATTGAACTTTTAATAAGGTACCAGTCATACGGTAGAATTGATTGTTTTTAGTCAATTTGTTGATTAAGCTACTATTAAGCAAATATTAAGTCTTAATACAAGTTGGTTGTATTTTTTTTTTTTTTTTTGGGACAAAACCCGCCACACTTTTCCTAACCACTGCAACTTCTGAAAGCCAGAATCAACAGTGGAGACCGCCAGAAAAACGCCGAGCAATGAAGCTAGACGAGTCCCGGAGAAACGATTCAACTGTCTTGGGTCCCGCAACGAAATTAATCAGAAAAGAATAGCGGAGGAGTAAGAAAAAAGATATTTTTTTCCACTTCCCTCCATAACAAGCAGGAGACAGAACAGAACTAGGCCAATCGGCACAAAGGGACATTATTACAACTGAGAGAAGCCCAGACTGCCAAACACCAAGGAATAAAATTTGATTAAGTTAATGGGTCCTAAGTAGGTATTAGCTGTTACAATTGATTCCAATAATAGGTATGGCAAAAGCGCAGGTCCGTATAATAAACGACTCCGGATGTAACTTGTACACTATCCAACATAATATTGCGTTCATTCTGTCAAAGAATACACTCCCACAAGATGTGATGTGCGGACTGTTCAAATTCACAGTTCGATGTAGAACACTGACACAAAGGCGAAGGAACAAGTTTAAAAGAATACAGTTTACTTTTAAAGTTGCCATGACCTGTGAGAAATTGGGCAACGCAGTGGTCAACCTCCAGCCATGTCCAAGTTGGTTGTATTATGAGAACAGCGATGGCCTAGTGGTTATAGGCAGTAGGTTTGAACCCTTTAGGGCGTTTTACTTTATGTAAATTATTTCATCACCACTGCTTTCAAAACGGTGAAGGAAAACATCGTGAGGGAATCATGCATGTCCTAGAGGCAAAACTTCGAAAACATGTGACATTTACCAACCCACATTGAGCCCGCGTGGTAAACTACAGCCCACACTATCTCACCGAAAGGAACGCAGGCCGTGTTCCAGAAGTGGGACGAATAAAGGCTGATTATGTTACGAATAGATTCAGTTAAGGTTCGATTTTGCTTGCAACTTATTATTTATCCAACCATAGTGTGACCGAAAAAAGAATACGTTTTTAACAGCTCTCGCTTTTGCAAACGAATGATTTTTGAAACAAGTGATTTGCGAATCTGATCTTTATTAGCTACGAGGATTGTGGCACTGTCTCGGATACTATTTTCTAACATTAAAAACTAGTGCTTGACCGCGTTCACTATCAAGTGAGTAGTGATGCAATCGTTGATGGTAAAGCGCACTAATTTATTAAATGGCTATTCACTCTAGTCTTGAGGACAGTTACATTGTAGTCACACGGAAAGACTGCCGCTGGTAAATTATTCCAGTCCTTCAATGTACGCGGTATAAAAGACGAGGCGAAATGCAAAATGCGAAATGCTTCGTCCAGATCGTAACGATGTGAACAACGCAAGGGTGGATACTCGCAGTACGACTTGTCGTGCGATGAGGGAACGGAGATGGCAGAATTAAGTCATACAATTCCCGCGTACACTTTCCAAAATGCATCCTATACAATACCGACAGGCTGGCTCTTATTCTGTACCTCGTGATGTATCTCATGTAAGACGATCATGAGCCTATAGTAAATAGTTCCTTTGCTTGGACTCAAGCCTCCTTTCTATGAGAGGGCGTGAGCCATGATCTCTCTACTCCGGCCCAGTGCGGGTTGGTTAGTTCTCATATGTCTTCGTATTTCTGGCTCCAGAAAATCACCTGCCAGTGTTCAAACCCACAATGTAGGAGACGTAAGACACGCAAGTCACATAAGTCGAAGCCACTGCAGCTGCTCTCACTGAATGGCTTACCTTACCACTCTAGACAATAATAATATTCCTGAATAGACGACATAATACTGAGATAGTCTACCATCTTACTTAAAGCACTAAAAAGTGCCACAGACTAATGAAATGCAGCAGACGGGCAGTAATCCGTGCACCATTCCGAGTTCTTGCCTACTTCTTGTGAATCGCAAAGGAATATGTAGATACGTGCATTATAATGTTACGGGCGGTTGAAAAGGCATTGAAGTGTAATTTTATGAAAGTTGGTTTGATAAAGTTGTAACACGGATAAATAAATTTAAAAAAAAACTTAGAACTGCTTCCGTTTTGGTTACTTTTGTAGTTTTAACACAAACACATTTGTTAGGGATATTTATTTATTTTATTATTTATGTTAACACAATAAAATACAAAGTTATAAGACAAAATTAAGTCTGAGTAAAAAGGTGCTGCTTATTTATTAAGAAATTTCTTCCAGCAAACCTGCGAAAGGAGAAGTAAATAAAACAAAATATGAACATGATAAGTATAAAAGTAATAATATTATATAAATAACTAGCGGCCCAATACGTGCTTCGCTACGTATAAAGTGAAATAATAAAAATAAATTTATTGGATAATCAAAATTATTTATTCAAACATAAAATATTGTTTTAATTGGTAGAAGCACGTATAAAGTGAAATAATAAAAACAAATTTATTGGATCGTCAAAATTATTTATTCAAATATAAAATATATTTTTTTATTACTAGCAATATCAAAACTTAATCCAAAACATTTAGATAAACAATATTCTTTGTTTTTCTATTTCTAGCATGTATAAATAAATGACTGGGGGTACCGACTTTTGAACAGGCAACATAAAGTTAGGCTTTGTTGATGGACATAGCAAATGATAAACGTACAGGATATTGTAATCGTTTGAACCCAAACGGCATACCAATTGGGATCGTAGGGATACGCGGTAACAAACCATCTCTTTTTGATTTGCCAGTTAAAATCGTACCTTCAATTAAAGGCAAAAAGTTTTTCACTGCCAATCTGGTGCCATTACACAGTTTTGGTGGAATATAAAATTACAAAGAAAGTGGCATCGATTTTTATATATATAGAAAATGAGATGATGATCCACTGTTCATTGAATTCATTTGTTACAAAAAATGTGATAAATGAAGAACCGCTCGGCCGATTTTGTTCAAACTTCACATAAACTATATACTAATTAATCACAACAAAGCCTAAACATTTGGTTTGGATAGGTGAGTCCGTTCTTGAGTTATAAAATTACAAAGAAAGTGGAATCGTTTTTTATATATATAGATAAGATGATGATCCACCGTTCATTGAATTCATTTGTTACAAAAAAGTGATAAATGAAGAACCGCTCAACCGATCTTATTCAAACTTCACAAACACCATCTACTAATTAGTCACAACATAGCCTAAACATTTGGTTTGAATAGGTGAGTCCGTTCTTGAGTTATAAAATTACAAAGAAAGTGGCATTGATTTTTATATATATAGATAAATATAAGTAAACTTATAATCCAAAATCAATAATATAGGTAATACATACATAATACTAAAATATATAAATATGTATATATATATATATAATAAACAAACTCTCACAGTATAGAAGAAAAGTAGATAATGCTCTTTTAATCGACGTTTAAATATACTAGAAGTGGTGATATGTGGAGTTTATGTTTAAAAAGGGAAGCTAAAAGTTACAAAACAAAATCAAGTAACATAAAAATATTAATAACATTTCGCTAGTTTTGTTGTAACTTCGTGTTTAATTTTATATTCCATTTTTTTTCTATAACTTTCATAATATCACAATTGTATTATTAAGTTTTAATATTAATGAACCTACAAGGACATTAAGATTTGTTGGTTTATAATTCCTACACAGTGCCACTTTTGTCGCTCACACAACCTTAGAGTCCCTGTCTACAATTTGAAACAAATCTACTATTCTAAGACGACGATATTAATTAGTTCTAAGATCTCCACTGCAGCAACTGGGCACCTTATGCCATCAAACATCGTTTATATTCCACTAAGAAATTATAGTGCCAACAGTAAGTGCTGGTAGTAGATAGGTGAGAACAGTAGGTTAATTCCATACGAAATCGCATATTACATTCTTATTCATACCAACTTATAATGTTTACTTATAATAATACCAACTTAAGAAATAAAGTACAGAAACACCCTACGAGAAAAAATTAAAAATTGTGGAATATTATATGTTACGACGTCAGCGACGGCGGAGCGAGAGGGTCGCCATCTTGGTGTGGTGGTAAGGATACATTCGGTGGAATTTTGAGTTTAAGCACGAATTCTAAATACATGGGGGTACCAATATGAAATTACCGTTTTTTAAGGAAAATAAAACGCTTATTTTAAAGAAAACAGACAAAAAAAGTGTATTCAAAGTATTTGCCATTGCTAGCTACACATTTTTCCCATCTTTTTATTAAGTTGTGGATGCCCTGCCAAAAAAACTGCTCTTGTTTTGATAAAAACCATTCAGAGACCCAATTTTCCAGTTCTTCAGATGTTTTGAAGTGCTGCTTAGCCAGTGCGTGTCCCATCGATGAAAACAAATGGTAGTCGGAAGGTGCCAAGTCTGGTGAATACGGCGGGTGGGGTAACACTTCCCACTTAAGTGCATTTATCGTTTCTTTAACTTGTTTTGCTGTATGTGATGGAGCATTGTCGTGAAGCAAAATTACCTTTCCGTGTCTTGTGGCCCATTCTGGTCGTTTTTCGGTCAATGCATGGTTCAAATTGATCATTTGTTGTCGGTAGCGATCAGTATTGACAGTTTCACCAGGTTTTAATAGCTCATGATACACCACACCCTTCTGGTCCCACCAAACACAGAGCATTCTCTTCTTTCCGAAGCGATTTGGTTTTGCGGTCGATGTTGATGGTTCATGTTTTTTTCTGAAAGAGCATGATCACCATAAGCTTCGATAAGCATTCTGTGAGCATCAGCTGCATTTTTCCTTAAAAAAAAATAATGCAATAAAACTTCCCGCATATGATGATTTTCTGGTACAAAATTTTCCATTTTTAACTAAAAAAAAATACAATCTTGGTTCCACTATGACTTGCAGTATACTAAATATATTCCACAGATGTCATACCAACAAAATAAAAAAAAAAGGCTCGTTCACAATAATCATTAGCTACACAGCTAAATCTGTGTTACCGGTAATTTCATATTGGTAGACCTGGTATACCCCCTCCAATCTTGACAATAACAATTTAAATAAGCAAACTGACAGTTTCGCCCCGGAGTAGTGCCCTAGTCCGCGTCTCAAAGCCAAATCACCGTTCAACAATCCCCACTTTTCAAAACGACTCTGTCCACGTGCCGCTATTACAAAATAAAGTCACAGCGTTTGCCCTACTACTACGTAAATCACATGAGGAATTTCTATCAAAATGATACGGCAATCCACGACCTATAAATATCATAAATGAATATTATAAACTTTTTTTATTATGTTTACATGCCCATTTTATGTTAGAAGAAATGACGCGTATACTAAAATTGGGGCTTTCATGTTTTAAACTTGTTTATACAGTATGTTAAGAAAACCCTGTCCGACCCGTGAAGGTGTTGTTAGGTATCGATAACTGATTCTACTAATGGATACAAAACCGGGCCAAACTTTAAAAAAAAATCCCCTTAAAAAAATAAATATTATTTCGCAAAAAGTGGTAACTTAATAAATGTGCGTTCACCCTTCCGCGGGCGGCGGGCGGCAGGGCACGCGGCACGTGGTCGCATCGCTATTCGCTCATAATAATACCGGTGTTGTCACTTTTTTAAAAATTACCAAATTTCGGGGAAGTTGGAATTAATTCGCGGGAAAAAAAGATTATTTCAAAATTCATTTATTTGTATTGGTACTCTGATGATTACGTAAAATTTTACATTATATTTGGTCATGTGTTTACCTAACCTTTATTATCCTTATGGGTCGGACAGGGTTTTCTTAACATACTGTATTTATTAAGACAGACAGAATGTAGAAATATCTATGCTGGCATGTTTTAATATTTTATTATAAAAAAAATAAATATCTACCGATTTTTTATACTGATACAGGTTTAAAAAAAATCGCTCAATTTACAGGGCAGGCTGTGCAGGTGTGTGGACTTAATGAAAAAAAATCTCAACTTCTACTCTTGATCAATGAATGGCCCTTGTGGAAAAGACACTACAATTTTGCCAATAACACGTGCGAACTGTTAGTAAACCATCAAACGCTGGAGGGTATTAATTGATACTAAAAATATATCTTTGTATATAAATTAAAACTAAAACAATAAAAATCGACATATGGTGTCTTGGCGACGGCGTACGGTAGATGTTCAATCGAGGAAAAAAAAACAAAACAAAATCTCATTACTTATGTATGTCTTACAAATCTATCTATAATCTATACTAATATATAAAGCTGAAGAGTTTGTCTGTTTGTTTGAACGCGATAATCTCAGGAACAACAGGCACGATTTGAAAAATTCTTTTTGCGTTGGATAGCCCATTAATCCAGGAAGGCTTTAGGCTATATAACATCACGCTGCGACCAATACAAGCGGAGCATAACTACCTCCACGCGAACGAAGTCACTGGCGGCCGCTAGTGTCAAGATAATACAGGCTGGCGCAATAGAACGTGCATTTTTAAAATAATTATTAATAAATAAATACAAAAGGTATAGTTAAAATAAAACTAAGCAATTATTAAGTGATAACTGAAGTTTATTTTTTAAAAATAACATCATCTAAATGATGACCCTCTCTACGTTGGCACTCCTCTAACCGCAAACGGAAATTACCGAAAACTTTCTTAAGTAGTGCTGGTATGATTGCTGCCATTTCACCACGAATATTCTCCTTGAGCTGACTGATGTTTCTCGGATTATTGGTGTAGACTTTGTGTTTGAGGTATCCCCACAAAAAAAAGTCAGGAGGCGCCAAGTCTGGACTGCGCGGAGGCCATGGGATATCACCTCTTTTCGAAATCAGTTTGCCAGGGAACATCTGCTTCACAACCGCCATGGAGTCATTTGATGTGTGACTGGTAGCTCCGTCTTGTTGGAACCAAGTCCTAGAGTTCTTTATTCTTGAATTTTCAAGTTCTGGGGCCAAAAAACCTTCCAACATCGCAACATAGCGTTCGGTATTAACAGTGATGTTTTGCCCCCGTGCGTTTTCAAAAAAATAAGGACCAATTATTCCTTTGGCAGAGATTGCGGCCCAAACTGTCACTTTAGGGCTATGTAACGGTTTTTGATGTTTGAGTCTGGGATTCTCACTATTCCAATTACGACAATTTTGGCGGTTTACGAACCCATTCATATGAAAATGTGCCTCAACAGAGAAAAGGATGTTTTCAAAATTTGAAAACCGATTGAGCATTTCATTAGCAAATGTGAGCCGTGCTATGAAGTCAGAGTCTTTCAATTCTTGAGTTAATTGCAGTTTGTATGGATGCAATTTAAGATCCAAGTTTAAAATTCGTTGCAAACTTCGTCGCGATATGTTTAGGACAGACGATCTCTTGCGAGTAGACATTTGTGGATCTTCTCGTACCGACTGCTTAACACTCTCAATATTGTCTTCGGTCCTAGATGTGCGTGGACGACCTTTTGCGTGTGGTTTAAACGTCGATCCAGTCTCTTCAAACCGCTTTATCCAGATTTTAATTAAATTAGCACTCGGAGCCTCCCTAATTTGCCGTACACCATACTCAGAACAAAATAGTCGCCTGACAACTACGTACGAACGAGAGTTTTCGTAAAATGCGCGCACGCAAAATGCGCGACGCTTCCCGTCGAAGCGACTCATAGTGACTAAAACTTCATGAACCGCGCTACCCAACGATATCGGTCTCCCCTCGCCCACGCCCCTTCTACCCCGCAAAAAAAGATGATGCAATATGCACGTTCTATTGCGCCACCCTGTATTAAGTCTTCTAAAGTTTTTAATTAATCCCACTCTTACATTACAGTTAGGTACGGGGATAGGTTAGGTACTATGTTTTTCTAATAGAAAATTCTCAATAGCAGGTCGGTGTCCAGATTTGTACCTGGTTCACACTTCTGTATAATGCTCCAGGGATTACAGACGTGAACTTATATTACATAATCAGCTTTTAATGTTCCCACTGTTGAGGCCCAGACCTCCACTCGGCGAGATGGAGTGTGCCGTATACCACGCTGGCCCAGGTCGTGTTGGTAGATGCCACATGTCTTTGAAATTTCTGCTCAAGGACATGACAGTTTCCTCACGTTGTTTTCCTTTGCCGTTTTGGGAGTAGTGTTGATTAAATAATTTACACAAAGTAATGCGCCTGATGGGGTTCGAACCTAGACTTACAACTAGTAAGTCGCAGCAGTTACCACTAGGCCACCGCTGCTTTCCATCTTATAGTATGTAACTGGTCATTTCAGCCGAAAGACGTCCACTGCTGGACATAGGCCTCCCCCAAGGTTCTCCACGACGACCGGTCCTGCGCTTCCCGCATCCAGCGGTTTCCCGCGACCTTCACCAGGTAGTCGGTCCACCTTGTCGGGGGCCTACCCACGCTACGTCTTCCGGTGCGTGGTCGCCACTCGAGAACCTGTCGGCCCCATCGGGCATCGGTCCTACGGGCAATGTGTCCAGCCCGTTGCCACTTTAGTGTTGCAATTCTTCGGGCTATGTCGGTTACTCTCGTTCTTCTGCGGATCTCCTCATTCCTGATTCGATCGCGCAGTGAAACCCCATGTAACTGATAAACAATAAATTAAGAATATGAACTCGTGGTGGCCTATTGGCTAAAACACCACCCTCTCAAGTATGAGTGTGCGAGTTCGATTCCAGTTCAGGCAAGTATCAATGTAACTTTTCTAAGTTATATGTACTTTCTAAGTATGTCTTGGACACCAATGACTGATTACAAGGTGAAGGAAAACATCTTGAGGAATCTTAGTCTGAAATCGCAAAACCCGTATTGAGCAAGCGTGGTGATTACGCTCAATCCTTCTCTGTATGAGAGGAGACCTGTGCCCAGCAGTGGGACGATAAAAAGGTTGATGATGATGATTAAAGCGCCGGATGGGGTTCGAACCACTAGGCCACCGCTACTCTCCATCTTATCTTATGTGACTACTAAACAATAAATTAGCATTCGACTGCATCCACAATTTCGATCTCATTAATCAATCCCCAAGCAAAGGATTTACTGTATTTACGTATACTGTGGTGTTAACATGAACTAATAATCTGCGACCATCTTGATATTATGACGTCAGAGCCCAGGTGCACACCGGGATACCGCAGTGTTATTGCATAACGACGCTTCGTCTACAAAACAGTCCGATGCGGCGCTTTGAGAATGGATGCAATGTTACGTTATACAATTTTATGTTTCACTAATTGTGTTTATGAATTTATTTTGAAAAGGCAAACAACAATTAATTAGTAACGTACGGATTTAGAATGAAGAGGAAATAAATTTAATAAAATAATGCAATATAAACACGTGTATACTTAAAGGAAGAAATTTTGATAGCAGCTACTATCAACGCCCCTCTTAAAATTATGAAAAAATATTTTCCAGACATAATAATCAAAAGGCATCAATCTCTCTATCTACAGGAAATTTGTCCCGAAGGCTAGCTGCACTGCCACATTGTATGGTAATAATGATTCTATAACCTAAAATATAAAATAATAGGCAAGCTTTCTCTGATACGTGAACGTCGGTGGTAGGCCATAACATCGGCCGCCGGCAGAAGTTACCACCCACCAGACAAAGTCTAGCCGCCAAGCGGTTTGTCGTGTTTCGGCATGATGTCTGGTGAAGCCGTACGGAGGACAGGTCTGAGCAGTTGTGTTGCGATGTGTGCCGGGTACGATGCGCCAAATGTTGTTGTGTTGGGAGTTTGGTCGTGGAGGGTCTTCAGATCAATCTCCCTTTGGCGCAGCATCGTTGGTCGTGGTGTTGGATTTAACATTGCATCACCTCGCTCAACTGCCGTCTTCCTTCCTATTCGCTCAGTTTTTCTGAATGAATAGACTCTTAGTAAACTAGCGCGTTTTACCACCAACGATCGCATCACTGCTTACCATCAGGCGGGGTTACGGTTAAGCGCTAGTTTATAATTATTAAAAAGAAGAAAGAAAAAAAATTCAACCAACCACATGGCGATGTCTTGAAAAACCAAGTGGGTACCTGATACATTTCTGCTATTGTATTACGTCTTTGCCCGCGTAGAGGTCGTAAATTATCCTGCAAGGACGAAAAACAGTAGTAACGTCTTAGCCTACAGGCCATGGTCTACGTGTTCCCATCCAAAGCTGTTCAGCTACGAGTATATAGTGCGAAAGGTAATATAGACTGGCGAAATTTATTTGGTATTTGTCATTAACTAATAGTACTATGTAAGCAATTCGATACTAATAATACCGCTGTATACTTCCGTTGTGTCCTAGACTTTTTTTTTTTTTTGATATGGCATCTCGTAGTTGACCTTGAGAGGCCGTGACTACTTAACCGGACTTTCCTGTGGATGCCTTAAATGAATTTAAAGCCTCCAGCCAGGGCTATTAAAAACTAAGCGACTGCGCTAAGGGCACCCCCTGTGGGGTACGAACCTCGGCTTAGGGCGTCGCTGGAGAGAGCAGCAAGGGATGGCTGGATCGAATTTTTATTTTTATTTTGGTTTGATGACCGCGGCGTTTCCTAGTACTAGCTCTGAGAAGAAACGTCCGAAACAAACTCAGAGGTCATAGTTGGGAAAGTGTATTTAGTGGCTCAGCTGTGGCGCGGGCTGGCCTTCATCGGACAAGGGAGTCCTAGACGGCTCTTTGCATCTATGTACGAGTATGTCATGCGTGTCGCTATTCACGGACATAATCTTGTTTACTTGTAATAACTATTATTTTTTTTGGATCATCTAAATTTCCATTCATGTATGCAATATGTGTGGCAAGTACCAATTTAACTTTTCTAAACTTGTATGTACTTTCTAAGTATATCTTGGACACCAATGACTGAAGGTGAAGGAAAACATCTTGAGGAAACCTGGACTTTAAGTCTGAAATCGCCAACCCGCATTGAGCAAGCGTGATGATTACGCTCAATCCATCTCTGTATGAGAGGAGACCTGTGCCCAGCAGTGGGACGATAAAATAGGTTGATGATGATGATGATGCAATATGTATTTGATCACATTAATGAACACGCATTCATAGTCTTCAGTACATTGGATTTTACCAAAATTTTTACGTACTACTTTTATTGTTAATTTATTGCAAAATAAAAATGTATAATCAGCAGTGGTTAAAACACCAGCCTCTCAAGTATGAGTGCGCGGGTTCGATTCCAGGTCAGGCAAGTACCAATGTAACTTTTCTAAAGTTGTATGTACTTTCTAAGTATATCTTGGACACCAATGACTGAAGGTGAAGGAAAACATCTTGAGGAAACCTGGACTTTAAGTCTGAAATCGCCAACCCGCATTGAGCAAACATGGTGATTACGCTCAATCCTTCTCTGTATGAGAGGAGACTTGTGCCCAGCAGTGGGACGATAAAAATGGTTGATGATGATGATGCAATATGTATTTGATCACATTACTGAACACGCATTCGTAGTCTTCAGTACATTGGATTTTACCTAAATTTTTACGTACTACTTTTATTGTTAATTTATTGCAAAATAAAAATGTATAATCAGCAGTCGTGGTGGCCTAGTGGTTAAAACACCAGCCTCTCAAGTATGAGTGCGCGGGTCCGATTCCAGGTCAGGCAAGTACCAATGTAACTTTTCTAAAGTTATATGTACTTTCTAAGTATATCTTGGACATCAATGACTGAAGGTGAAGGAAAACATCTTGAGGAAACCTGGACTTTAAGTCTGAAATCGCCAACCCGCATTGAGCAAACATGGTGATTACGCTCAATCCTTCTCTGTATGAGAGGAGACTTGTGCCCAGCAGTGGGACGATAAAAAGGTTGACAATAATGATGATGAATCAGCACTGTTACGCGTAAAGCACAGGTTCTACCTAGTCCAGGCAAATTATACATCAGTGCTATTTAGAATTAAGAAAAATATTATAAAAATTATATACAAAGCTAAGAAGAAATAATTGAACATTTGACTTTGATGCGTATAACGCCACATGCGAACTACACATACGGTCTGACGTCATGCGAAAAACTTGCATCTGGCAAGCAGGGACAAGGCTGTTTACGAGCGATGGCGCTTCTCCAACGTCTGTGGAGCGCAATCATCGTGCAGACGCAACGTTAACGTCACAAGTTTCTTGCGTATTTAAGTAACAGGTACAAACTTCTTCACTTCGAGATCTTCACTCTCTAGTAATTAATTGACCGTGAAGAATTTTCCGAAAATTTACTATAAGGCTTTACGCAGGATGCCCGGCCAACCGGTGTGGGCGCGGTCACTAAAGAAGCGACCAGCCCGATGCCTTACCGCATCCTAGAGGGTCATGGCCGTTCGGCTGATTCCTGACCCTGGGCCCTGTTGCACAGGCGAGTGCAGAAACACGGGTTAGTTTTAGTTAATAAAAGTTTGACACGCCCTTCCGCTCCGCTCAGGGCTGAAGAGGTCATTTGATGATTTCCTATAACAAAAAGGCTTCATTTTTCTGTACTTAACATAATTTTCGTCGAAGTAGTAGATCGCCAAGAAAGATTAGATATTTCTCAACGGAATCCACTTTGTCTGTGATTATAGACCTCAAAACGCAGTATGTTTGCTGTAACGCTTGCCCCAAGAGAATCTCGACAACATTGGCGCTGCCCAGACAGTTATATCCCTAAAAAAACGGTAATCTTGGAGAAGCGTCAACGCTCGTAAAAAGCTAGTGAGATAGACTTTACAACGAGCCATCATAAATGATTGTTTGACAGATGATCTTGAAATCATTGCTTGATACGGCAGACACAACGCCCGTCTGGTCGGAGGGTTCACCCTTTTCCATGAACGATGAGTTAACTTAATACCCTGTTTCTCTTACCTCTTTACTGTTGACCATGATACGACTTCTATAAGATATTCGGTGGCTACTCTTTTCACAGATTTTCCTTCCTTCTTTGCTTCAGCCAACGTAGGATGAAGAATCATACTAGACTGTAGCGTGTACCTTTATTCGCCAACAACCCCCATTTAGGCGACAAAAAAATGTCGTTAGGTATTCGGTTTCCGAATTTCTACTTTTATCTTCATGATTTCTGGCCAGTTATTAAGGTTGTAAGTTGTCTGTCAAACGGAAATCTTGATCAAATAAATCCAAAACTTATGTTCCTATAGTAAATTACAAAGCAATCCTAACCCTTAGGTAACTGGGTAAAGTTTCATTAGTTGCCATCAAAATGACATCAGGCAAAGACCTCCATCAGCCCGACAGTCGCAAATTAATATTTAATACAGTTATCGGTAGCATAGTACTGTATACCGCTGAGGATTGTGACTACTCGCAAACTATGATAGGTACTGGCTCTGAGGTCAATGACTCTGTTCTAGTATTTAGACACTCGCCAAATGTTGTTGTGTCGGGAATTTGGACTTGGAGGGCCTCCAGATCAATCTCCCTCTGGCGCACTACTGCTTGACTGCAATCCTGCCTGATGGTAAGCAGCGATGCAGTCGTTGATGGTAAAGCACGCTAGTTTGTTAAGCCTATTCTCTTAAAAAACTTAGTGAATAGGAAGGAAGACGGCAGTTGAGCGAGGCTGCGCCTGAGGGAGATTGATCTGGAGACCCTCCCCTCCACCAGCAAAATCCCGACACAACAACATTTGGCACATCGTACCCGGCACACATCGCATCACAACTGCTCAGATCCGTCCTCCGTACGCCTTCACCAGACATTATGGAGGAACACGACGAATCGCTTGGCGGCAAGACTTTGTCTGATGGTTAACTGTCAAGTTTTTCCAATCAAGCGTGAATCTTAATGCTTTAGCGATAAAGTTGGAAATCCATTTTAATACTTACAGATAGCTTCATGTGCTGGCATCTGTACCTGTAAAATTAAAGGCATTGATTCCACATAAACTAGGTCGTGGTGGCTTAGTGGTTAAAACACCAGCCTCTGAAGTATGAGTGTGCGGGTTCGATTCCAGGTCAGGTACCAATGCACCTTTTCTTTTATATGTACTCTCTAAGTATATCCTGTACATCAATGACTGATTTAAAGGCGAATGAAAACATCTTGAGGAAACCTGGACTTTAAGTCTAAAATCGCTAAGCCGCTTTGAGCAAGCGTGGGCAATCCTTCTCTGTATGAGAGGAGACCTGTGCTCAGCAGTGGGACGATAAAAGGTTGATAATGATAATGATGAAACTAGGTCGTAACAGAATCACAGTCTGGTTCAATCTCCGACACAAATAATCACCTAGGTTTTGGTAGTATACGTCCATACAGCATCTATGTATTGGCAGTAAAGATCAACGGGTAGTCCCATGGATATTGACAATTACCACGACCCTTGTTATTTCAATTTATACAATTTCCATTTCGTATCCGAACTCAATAATATCACCCGTTTTAACATACATTTGATCAACCGTCTCATTAACATATAGATAACGTCCCGAAAAATTCGCTATCCAAATTGTACCTTCCTTTTTGTCCCTCCAGGCTCTTTCAAAGATAAATTAGGACCTTTTTTTGTTGGTCCTGTGACCACTGGGGCGGATTCGAGACATTCATTTGGTCCTGTTTACATTACACGAAGGTATTGAAGATTCTGAGTAGCTCAGGTTAATTATTTCGTTGGGAACTTGATTAGCCCTTGTAATAGAGTTCCACTTTTTGTTTTGCGGTTTGCGTACGTTCATACTTTGTTAATTAAACTTTGTTTTACAACGGTTTAGAATGTTTCTGAATGGTCAACTTTTAAACAGTATTTATGTTGCATTTAATATATTAATTACTTAGTATTTCTGTTTTTGTTTTTATTTATTTTACTATGTCCGAGTTACTTGCGTGTAATTTGAGTTCCTGTGTTCTATTTTCTGGATTAGTTTATTTATTTTTAAGGTATACTTATCTGACTTATTTGTTTATAAAATGAATACATTTAATATTTAGTTTAATTTTTGACTAATTATAATATAAAATACATACACACACATTTATGTATGTTACAACATTTTTATTTGTTTCTGTGGAGCTTTTCTATCATGTGTTTTAGTATTATTATGTAACTATGTCACTTTATAATCTTTATTTTATAGTTTTATGTTTTTCTTTTGCTGTAATGTCAATAAACGCATTTTTCTATCTTTGCGCTTAACTATTCGGAACGCGACAGCTACTTGTCAAGCGCCATGTCGTTCCGCTCACACCGCTTTTCAAGATGTTTGAACATTGTACAAAACAGATTACCTACAGTTCTTGATTAGGTAGTGTGACTAACTTGTTCGTAAATTATCATTAAATTTCATTTAAATAAGCCGTTTTTCTATCGTGTCATAACCAACACTACCCACAGGACGCCTACAGTAAAATTTGCCTGATGATAACGAGAAACGACAATATACAATATATACATGTCCAGTATTTTTAAGTAAAGAAACTTTGTACAAAATTTCAAAAAGATATAATGAAAAACCACAAAGTTATGAGGTTGCTATTCTACTTGGTTGCCCCAACAAAAATATGGTCAAAGCTCCGCACTGGCGGATGAGCGCGGTGCGTTGACCTCTAGCGTCAGCTGTAGCGCGCGCGGAATTACTATGACCTATCGTAAGCTGCGTGTTGCAACCACATTGCAACCATTTCTAGATGTATTTGGGAAAAAATATAAAATGGTGTAAAAATGATTAGAATCGATTCAGTTGCTTATTCTGAACAAACTATATTCAGGTTTCGTATAAACAATAACTTTGTAGAGACACCACCTTGCTTTTTTAAGACCATTGTGTATTATCAGCAGCTACGTTACTTTAGGAGGGCGATAATTTTCGCTTACATGCATTAACGTTGTTTCAAATCAAATCATAATTGTTTATTTCAAATTAACCATCCGTTGGTGCTTTCGAATAGTCAAAAGTCCAAGTAAAGTGAAGCTAAATTGCGCGTTCCAAAGCGTAGATCTCTATAGAGAAGAACGTGCAAGAAACTCCATGAACACTCTTTTAAAATCATAGTATGGGTTACAATTCTTCGTTACATATTTCTGTTGCTTCTAATGCAATCCAGTTCAATCCAGACAGTGCAACCATTTATTTATTTAAAGTGTCATCTATTTATTACCCTTTCCACCACAATACTATTGACAAAGAACCCATGAGGTTCAATTCAAAATATTCCTGAATATGAATTCCCTAAACAATTCATTTCCAATACCGCGTGAACGCACGAACAAATAGTCGAATACTTCCCTCAATTAATAATGATATAATGCCATAACAAAAACGCTTGGAACATCACGACACTAAACTAAACAATACCACTAGGTACTTTATGTTCGTACCATTTTGAATAAATACGAAAATTAACTAACTCCACTGAAATTGGATCCGCGATTCAATAACGGCCAAATTTATTCAATTAATAACCCCAAACACTGGAATAAAGTGGATAAATGTCATATAAATTAGTTTGTGGAGTAGCTGTCGATAATATAACGTGTTCAACTGTTTATGGTGGAATATTAAGGTTGGGTAATAATGTGGACGGTTTGTTATGAACTGGTTAAATGTATCTGCACGAAGGATAATATTTAAATTATTATACTTTTCGTAGAGAATAAAAAGGATGTAGAAAAGGAAGAATACAGCAATAATATCAAGGAAACGATTTATAAAGGGTGTATCTGACATCGACGGACAAACGAGTACCATGGATCCAGTACAAGATTTTGAAGCGCCCAGTCGTGGAATTTTTCGTCGGCTTTTTCATGATTTAAAAAAAAATATGTAGTTTTTTTCACTTTAGACCGTTTATAATTGCTATAGTTTTATAACCTAATAAGATTTTAAAGTTAAAATGTAACTAATTCGCTAATTGCACAAAAAAGCGCAATTAAAACAAAATTCAAAAAACTATCTTATCAGCTGATTTAATAGAGTTCACATTAGGTATCAACGTCATGCCTACAAACCCGCACAGCGGCATGCTTGCAAAGTTCAAAGGCCGAGCCGACACTTTTTTAAACACTGTGAATTCTGTAACCGTTCATTAATGACATAAATGACTATTATAATTTTATTAGTGGCAAGCGGTCTAGCATTTTCGCGAAGTTTGCGTTACGATGTCAGATACATCCTGTATATATCCAATAATATCGCTACAGGTACATTTTTTTTTTTTTAAAAAAAAACGTTGTAGGTACTACACTAGGATTTTTTGCTGTAATGTGGGTACGTTTACAAACATATAACTCACATTCGAAAACAAACCACACCCGGAATAACTACTTGTAGGTCATATAAATATTTGTTCCGTGCAGGAATCGAACCAGCGACACGCAGTGCAGCAGTCAATAGCTTAACCACTGCAGTATCCGTATAGTCAACATTAATAGAGAAGTACACAGATCGCAGAACAGGCGGCCAATGAAGCCGAAAGATTTTGGAGAGGCGAGCGCGAACTGGATTACGTAGCGTTCGAAGACTTTCCACAAGGTGGACCGACTAACTTATGAAGGCAACAGGAAATTCGTTGAAAGCGGGAAGCAGAAAACCAGTCGAATTCAACCAGTGCTTGGGGGAATCTTGGTCCTCCAAGCACTGCTACTTCGACCGGTTGCCCAGCAGTAGATGTCTTTTGACTGAAATGATGTTGATAGATAGGACTTTGCTTGAGTCCACTAAAAATTCCTTTACCAGCCAACCACTTAAACAATCAATCATTTCAAACTTTCTCAGTTCCCTGTCAGACGCCGAACCCACAACATGTTAATACCCTATTTTTCGGACTCGATAAACACAAAAGTTTCCCTAGTATACCACACACCCAAACCTTTTATATAACGAAAACTATTACTTATTACTTCACAAAGACATCACCCAGGAACCAAATGATTGTCCCAAAAAAATAATAATAAATCGAAAGCGGGATCCGTCCATCAGAGCGAATCCGTAAACTGTCGGGCGATATAGCAAAACTTCTGTAAAAGAAATATTCTTTCCGGGAATACATACATTATTTATATTCGGTGTGATATTGTGCTATATCCTTTGTTTACCAAGACTGGTACTGTCCTGAGGGATACGTAGTGTCAATGTACTCGCGTATATTGAATTATCGAACCCACCGAGCGATGGTTGACATCGTCGTGTCCAGGGGACCAAGTTATTGAATATATTGAATATATTTACATAAGCGAAAAAAAGGTTTCCGAACAAAAAGTACGGGTTATCATATATCATGTCAACACGAGTTAGGTTGGTCCGCGTGTCATTCGATTTTTCGTGCGATACGTGTGGAAAAGTCTCGTCATTAATATGTATTTATGGAACGTCGGCTTAATCAATATCGAGACTTCTAAACGATGTGGTATACGTTTTACCTACGTGGTGGTAATACGTTTGTGTGTTAATGTAAACTACATTAGCATAATAAAAGCACAAATGTTGATAGATCATGCATGATGTCGGTAAGCAACTCTAGCTTTTTAATGCATCATATAAAGACACCTATTTTGTGGAGTGACTTGTTAAAAATTACCTGAATTAACTCGGCATGTTAGCGAGCATTCGACAGCATTGTTAGCGCAGTGGTTAAGCTATTGACTGCTGCGCTGCGTGTCGCGGGTTCGACTCCTGCACGGAACAAATATTTGTATAACCTACAAATACTTGCTCCGGGTCTGGGTGTTTGTGTAAGTGATTTATATTTTATATGTTTGTAATCGAATCTACGATACAGATGAAATTCCTAGTGTAAGGCAATGATTATTAAAAAAAAATGTTGCAGTCCACTGTAAAACACAGTCTACACGGCTATGACCTCGTGTCTACAACAGCTGTTGTAGTGTAGCAGACAAATGTCGGTATTAATTTCCAATTATTTTCCGATAATGGAATTCCCAATTCTTTCTTTTAAAGAACTAAAATGATTAAAATAATTTCTTTATCTCTACCTACTAAGTCCTATTTCCTCAACAGCTTCAAATACACCGGCCTTTACACTTTTTTATTTGTTTATTAGCTGCACCCCGCGGTTTCACCTGTCCAAATTTCGATCCCGTCGGAATATCGGGATAAAAAGTACCCTATGTGTTATTACATCCAAATCCGTTCCGGGGTGTATCCATTTATTTCAGGCCTCAAGGCCCATTCGTGTTTCGCTGACTGGTGTCACGTCATCATCATCATCATTATCAACCAATTTCAAACAATTTCGCTATCATATTTTTTTTCTATTACAGCCAAGAATTTGGCTAAACAAATTGCTTCTTTTGAGCAATGCAATGACATTTTAATTAATTCTGCCAATAATTTGGTCTCAGTTGACATTATTAATAATTTAAATTAGAAATTAAGACAATAGAGCCAACCTATAGCTATAATAATATACAGGATTGCAAAGGCAACTCGGGAGGAAATTTAAGGTCAATAAATAATATTAATTTGGTGCATCAAAATATTCAAGGATTTATGAACAAAGATTTAGAGGTAGATTTATTGATGAACCATTATGGTATTGATATTCTTTGCATAACCGAACATTGGCTAAAAAGTCACCAGTTCTTGTTCAATTTAAAGAATCACCAGGTTGGTAGTTCGTTTAGCAGAATAAATGCTATACATGGTGGCTCATTAATTTTAGTTAGTAACCTGCTCAAATTTAAAAATCGTAAAGACATTGTGAGCCTGTCTGTTGAACGAACAGCTGAAATTGCCTGTATAGAGTTGGAGGGCTTCGTTGTATTAAGTGTGTACAGACCCCCTTCAGGATTGTATGACTGCTTTGAAAAGGTAATGGATGAAGTTTTACACAAGATTTGTGTTTCGAACAAAGCCATTATCGTTTGCGGTGATTTTAATGTTAATTTATTAGAGAACTCAGGTTATTGTAATAAAATTATAAGTCTATTTCAGTCCTACAATCTTGTAAACCTATTTTTGGAGCCCACAAGAATAACACCTACTTGTGCCACATGCCTAGATAATATTTTTACTAACATAATACCAAGCCGCAAAGAAGTTGTAAGTTTATTTGATTCTGATCACTGCGGACAAAGGATTACTATTCCAAACAATAGTAAAAAAGTGGCCAAAAAGGATATCACTGTTAACCCCAAAACTGAAAGCCGCTTGGAGGTTTTTAGATTTAATCTCATCAATAAAGTGCCAGTCTTATCCAGTTATGTTAATGCTGATCCTAATCATCTCTATGATAATTTTTTTAATATATATTGTAAGCAATTTGATTCCACCTTTGTTCCCAAGGCTATCTCTATTAATAGTAATGCATCTTTCTCTGATTGGGCTACCATAGGTATTCATAAAAGTAGAACTCGGCTTTATGAACTGTACAATGAGAGGACTTATATTAACACTGTTGAATTTAATTTGTATGTTAGAAAATACTCAAAATTATTTAAACAAGTTTGCTATATGGCCAAGTCACGTTACTTGAGTTCAAAGATAAAAAACAGTAGTAATGTAATTAAAACGACTTGGAAAATTATTAATAGTGAAACGGGAAGGTCCAGTGATAGAAATACTGACTATAGCCTGACTGTTAATGGCAACATAATAAAATCAGACTCGCAAGTCGCTGAGGTGTTTGAAAATTTCTTTTCGGATATTCCAGTTTTAACTACTAAATCCCTAAACTCATCACCTTCTGTTGCTGAGTCTTTGCTTAAAGAAAATAAATGTTAATGTTTGTAATTCGGAATTTAATTTTGAATATGTTACCAGTAAAGATATAATTAAAATCTTTCACACTCTCAATATAAAAAAGACTGCTGACCTATGGGGTCATTCGGTGGAAGTTGCGAAGTCTATTATTGATATTGTGGCACCCACTCTAGCGGTTATCTTTAATACTTGTATTGACTGTGGAGAGTTTCCTGATCTCATGAAAAATAGTAAGATAATACCTTTGTTTAAATCAGGCAGTACATCAGACCCCACAAATTATAGACCTATTTCTGTACTACCTACCTTTAGTAAAATTTTTGAGAAATTAATTTTAAACCAAATGCTAAGTTTTTTTAATAAACATAAATTATTACATAGCAAACAGTTCGGTTTTACAAGGGGTCGTTCAACTACTGATGCCGGTGTTGAACTTCTATATCATATCTACAATGCATGGGAGGATAAATGCGATGCCTTGGGCATTTTTTGTGATTTGTCCAAGGCATTCGATTGCGTTCTTCACGAGACGTTAATCAGGAAACTCCGCCACTACGGGATCAGGAACTCTGCATTGGATCTTATTACATCCTACTTGAGTGGTAGGATTCAAAGCGTTGACGTTAATGGAAAAAGATCTTCCGGATCTTTAGTAACAATGGGAGTCCCACAGGGGTCAATTCTTGGTCCCTTTTTGTTTCTTATTTACATTAATGACCTGCCGTACCTCATAAAGGATAATCACGATATAGTGTTGTTTGCAGATGACACTTCACTTTTATTTAAACTTAAACGTCAGCAGCAGGTCACTGATGATGTAAATAGCGCGATCTCCAAAGTAGTCCACTGGTTTAATGTTAATAATTTACTCTTAAACGAGAAAAAAACCAAATGCATTAAGTTTACTCTTCCTCACGTTAGGCAGGTGAAAACTAAAGTGTTGATAAAGGGCGAAGAATTGGAATCTAAAAACAACACAGTGTTCTTGGGTATAACTCTGGATGCTAAGCTTCAATGGGGTTCCCATATAGAAAAATTGTCAAAAAAACTAAGTTCTGCTGCATACGCAGTTAGAACAATTCGTAATTTGACTGATATTGAGACGGCCCGTTTAGTGTACTTTGGCTATTTACATAGCGTAATGTCGTACGGCATTCTGTTGTGGGGAAATGCCACTGATATTCAGACAATATTTGTTTTATAAATTAAGTCCAAGACACTCTCTCAGAGAAAAATTTAAAGAAATTAATGTACTGACCGTGCCGTCTCAATATATTTATGAAAATCTTTTGTATGCTCATAAAAATATAAAATTGTATAAAAAGTACAGTGATGTCCATAATATAAATACTAGAAATAAGCACAAATTTATTGTACCTACAACAAGGCTCAAGAAAATAGGTGGCTCTTTTAGATGCCAATGTATACATTTTTACAATAGGCTTCCAGAGGTGGTTCAAGATCTGAGCCTGAATAAATTCAAATCCTTCATTAAACGTAAGTTGTGTCAGAAAGCATTTTATAGTGTTAAAGATTATATTGACGACAAAAAGGCTTGGGCTTGAGCTGCGTCCATTTCTATGCTTACACTGATTGTTCTTTGATTTTTCCTCTTGTAGTTTAAATTTGCAATTGTTTGTTTTTTTTTTAACTCAAAGCCAGTACACACTATGTAGCCAGGCATTATACGTTACGGATTTGCATCGCTGACAGGGGTATTCGGCACTGGTGCAGCTACACAGGAGCTAAACTTAGCATTCGGGAACACCGTTGGAGCTGCTGAACCTTGGACAAAACTGTCTTTGCATTGTGTAGATTCAATTTCCTAGTATTGTATAATTGCATGGAACACGTGTGAGCACGATCTACTTGCTGTAAAGCATCTATTTGTTGGGTTAGTCGTTTATTGACTTGATAGTGCTATGGCTGTTGAGAGTATGTCATGCTCACTCAAATGTCTCGCTGGTGGTGGCGTGTGTGTTGGGTCATTAGGTTCCCTTCAATATGGTTGAGCTGAATGATGCTGATCCATACGTCATGTTCGTGAACGGACGCCGTCAGAGGGGACTGGTCATCTCTTAGCTGCTACGGCGTATTTTAAATTCTGAATTGTTGTTTTTTTTTCCATAATGGACGCTCTCAGCGTACAATATATTTCTGCATCGTTCTCACACGATTGATTTCAAAATGAATGATGTAATCAAATATTTGTATCAATAGCTTGATAATTTAAAAGAGTGTCCATGGAGTTTCTTGCCCGTTCTTCTCCATAGGTACCTACTCTTTGGAATGGGCGACTAGCTTCACCTTACTGACTGACCGACCTTCTGACAATTCAAAAGTGCCTGTAACTGGTTTATTTGAAATAAATGCTTTGATTTTGTTTTTTTTTATTTTGAACCTTTTTATCGTCCCACTGCTGGGCACAGGTCTCCTCTCATACAGAAAAGGATTGAGCGTAATCACCACGCTTGCTCAATGCGGGTTGGCGATTGCGAGCCATTGGTGTCCAAGATATACTTAGAAAGTACATATAACTTTAGAAAAGTTACATAGGTACACGTAGCTGGACATGAAACCGGCGGTTCACCTTTCGGCCAGAACTCTTCTTTGAGGATCTTCTCGAGATGACGTGTCGAAACGCGCACCACGAACGACTTGAAATTCGTGTTGTGACGCGGCTCCAACCTCTCGACCCTCAAAGTCCAGTTGGTCTCGACGAACAGATACTCCACGACCTCCTAAATCTTCGTGGAGTGGTGCATTCTGGACACATACAGCAGCGTTATCAGTACTGCTGGACTTGGGGCTTATGGGCTTAGGCGTGAAAGTGTAACAAACAAACAAACTCACTTTCACTTATTATAATACTAGCTTTCCGCCCGCGGCTTCGCCCGCGTGATATTCGGTTATATTGCGCTTTTTAGATTTCCCTCGAGAATATCAAATTTTTTCGGGATAAAAAAGTACCCTATAATTTAATCCAGACTTCTAACTGTACGTCTGCAATTTCAAAGCAATCGGTTCAGTAGTTAAGGCGTGACAGCGGAACAAACAAACAAACAAACTGACTTTCCAGTTTCTAATATTAAGAAAAAAGATATCCAATGTAGTATAATTTTGGTCTGTGCATTTTCTTTCCTACTTTCTCCAACAATTAATATAACAATGACTTGAAGCATCCATCACACCATTCGCTGAAAACAGTGTAATGATTGATGGGTCGCAAATTCAATTGTAAATATTTTTAATACGGAATCTCTAACCTAATTATAATCATCATCATCATCATCATCTCAGCGTTCATCCCAGTCACATCCGAAGCTTTTTCAGCTTTGGAGTCTGGGGTCCGCTTTACCGGTCTAACTGTTGGTTTGGCTAAACTCCGATATTTTACGTGCAGTGACTGCCGTCTGACGTTCATAACCCGAAGGCTATATCGAAGCCATTCATTATTTTAGACCAATTTGACTTTTGAGGGCTCCAACAACCCGTAACGACTGCCACTGGATGTTCGTATGGCAACCGGGACCAACGGCTTAACGTGCTTTCCGAGGCACGACCAGACCAATGCAAATATTCATATTAATGCATACAAATATTTGCACTGCGCGGGGACCGAACCCGCGCCTCCTTACGCAGCGGCCGCGTTTGCTACCGCTACGTCACGGAGGCTGTCGATTTGACATAAAAACACTCATCATCATCATCATAGCATTTATCCCGGTTGCAACCGCGGCTTTAGTCAAGCCAGCACTTCTTTGGTCTACCCCGCTAGTTCCGGCCCGGCGGAGGCGCCATGGCAAGACATTTGTGACCCACGTAACATGCCAGTTTTCGTAAGACGTGACCGTACCAACGTAGGCGACCCTCCTGCAGTTTGTCCACTATGTCACGGACATGAAGACTGCCACGGATGCGGTCCTTCCGCGTAATTCCACACATCTACCGCAGCATATTCATCTCCGTGACACGCAGCTCCTGCTTGTGTCGCTCAAGCACAGGCCACGCCTCACTGCCATACAGGAGAACAGGTCTAATGATGGTCTTTAGACCTGCATCTGAAGCTTAATCGGCATTTTGGGGTCACAAATGACAACTGTCACCTTACGCCATTTTGCCCAAGCTGCGGAAATGCGTGCCCTGACGTCGCAATCAATGTCGCCGGACGTGTGGAGTACAGACCACAAGTATTTAAACTGGTCTGTGCTCTCGACCATGTCTCCGCCTATGCGCAGAGTCATGGGGTCTGTCGTGTTGCTAACTATATACACGGCCTTGACACACATTGAGTTTCAGACCTCCGTTCTTGAGCGAGTCCTTCCACACATTCACACGCCGCACCAATCGATCCCTGTCCGCGTCCGCCAGCACGATATCGTCAGCATACATGAGCAACCATGCTATCTGATGTATATATCTGGTGTTTTGTGCGTCTTATACTCTGTGCTAAGCTGTAGGTTTCACTCAGTAAAAGTCTGACACGCCCTTCCGCTCCGCGCAGAGTAGGTATTCTAATCTTATTCTGACGTTTCATTGGACGAGATATAATTATTATCGTAGGTATATAAACTGTGTATCTGAGATCGACGCACAAACGAGTACCATGGATCCAGTACATGATTTTGAACCCCCCAGTGGTGTTATTTTGCGTCAGCTTTTTCCCGATTTTATTTAATAAAAATGATATGCATTTTTTTTCACTTTAGACCGTTCATAATTGCTATACTTTTATAACCCAATAAGATTTTAAAGTAAAAATTAATTAATTCGTTAATTACACAAAAAGCGCAATGTAAACAATACTAGAAAAACTATCCTATCAGATGATTTAATAGACTTGCATCAGGGGTCAACGTCATACCTACAGACACGCACGGCAGCACGCTTACAACGTTCGAAGGCCGAGCCGATACTTTTTTTTAAAGACTGTTATTTCGGTAACCGCTCATTAACGACATAAATGACTATCATAATTTTGTTAGTGGCATGCGGTGTAGCCTTTTCGCAAAGTTTGCGTTACGATGTCAGATACAGCCAATTTTATTTCAGAAATAAAATTTCAACATCACACTTTGTTTTATAGATTGATTATTATTTTACTGTATTAACAAATAACTTACTCTGATAACAACTTTGTATACAAATAAATAAATTTGAATTTTGAATTTTTATTTGAAACAATACGCTTTTGATAAGGATAACAACACTAATATAGTTTTTCATAAAAAATATTTTTAGCCTACTTGGTGTTTCACTGCTAGGCAAAGGGTTCCCCTTTTTTCTTCCAAATCTTACTGTCTTGAGCTATCTCTGGCCATGTTGGTCCTGTGAACGTTACCAGATCGTCACACCGGCAAAGGCGCCGTGGCCGACCACGACGGCGATGACCTTCCTCAGGTATCCAGTGAGAGTACTTGCCCATCTCTCTGTGCATTTGCGAGACGTGTCGTGTTCCACTCCCACTTCAGTTTTTAGAAAAACCATGCCCCACACTGGGAATTCCTTCTGAATCGTGGGTGCGTTTACAAACATTTAACATCTTGAAATTAAACTTCTATTGTCTTTGCCACTATGCTCATTAACCCTAGAACTCTAATGTGAGACAAAATGACTAACACCGCGTGCGCGATCGCGCGCCCCCTCCACCTGCGTCGCTCTATCCTCACCACCGCCCGGCAGTGCTATCCCCAAGCCTGTCCGCCAGGAGGCGAGGAGGTAACATCAGATGCTCCCGCGCTGCGCTCCCAGGTGAGTTTTTCGAAAAGCTAGTGAGTCAAATATTAATCACTATCGACCAACATTAGGGATCTAGGGTTAACTACCTATAATTTTCCCTTTCCCGTTTTTTTTGTTTATTGAACCAAAACATAGGTATAGGTATAGGTACATGCCAAGACTTACATACTTTGTTGTAATTATAATGTTTAGTATATAAACTTTATAATTACAACAAAACAGCTAAAATTATGCCATGTAAGTTGACAAATGATACGTAGATACCTATGTTCAGTGTATATTCAAGATGGCGCCAATACCCGATGGCTGAAAGCCATCACGACAAGCGACAATTAATAACCACCCTGCCATCATTTCTGCGATCCACCACCGCTTACCTTTATTATTCGATATTTTATGCTTTTATGAAGGGTTTCGGGCCTTTCATTAGGATATGGCTCTTTATCTTGTAAATGGTAATTAATGATCGGCGGAAAGGTATTTCTGTATCTAATTGTTTTAAAATACCTGTTTTAGGTAACATTTAAAACAAGATTAAGGTGTATTTTTAAGCGAATGTAGATATAATTTTATCGTTGTAACCTGAATTGAGCAATGAAAAATTGAAATTGCAAATGTGTGTGCGTAAAAACACACTCCGTGTTAGGTGCATCATTACCGTGAGCCAGTTTGGCTTCCACAGGGGTCGCTCTACGGTGGACGCCATCATGCACGTGCGAGCCCTCACGACAGGGGATGCTGTGGCCCGGGGTTGTGTTGCCTTGGCGGTGTCTCGAAAGACTAATTTGTATAGATTTAATTGGCGTCATGGCTCTGTTTCTTTTTACTTTGGGGACACTCCCAACTCTTGGTGTCAATGCTATACCTAGGTACGTCCGTGCAGATAGATCGTCACACAGTGGGAGACCGCAGACGGGCGTACTCACCGAGACCAGCCCTGGCCTGATGATTTGACCTCATTCCTAACCTATAGATTGAAAAATAAAAGAAGAAAATGAGGAAGACCCTTGCCCAGCAATGGAACAATTTAGGTTGACTGAAAAAACTCTTGAAACCTACATAATTCCCATAAAACTTTTTTTTGGTCAAGAAACAAAGTACAACCTCACAGATTATAAAATCGATTGCAACACTTAAAACCTTCCATTATTATCGCTATGGAATTAATAAACTACTTGGGCATCTCACCTATGTAGGTAAATTATAGCCTATGGTACTATGACCCCATTACATGAACGTATGGAATAATATATCGTGTCCTCTGACCATTAGGTAAGTAATTCACCTTTACTTTGAATCAAGCCGATTGAATGAAGCTACATTAAAAATAGGTTAAGGGTTATATACGGGGTGCTTAGTTACTTGTAGTAATGGCATAAACTATGAGGTTTATCATTTGTCCACTATCGTTGATGAATATATGTAGGGGAACATTTAAATACACTCTCTTTCTCACACCTATCTGTCCCCCTCTGTTATTTTTCTTGGCTGTTTCCTCTGGTTTGAAAAGCAGTGAATTATTGGGTCATCCGGAAATTTCGTTCTGCGTTCGGAGCCGCTCGGAAGTTGTCGTATTTAAAACATTTTTTTTTTTTTGTAAATAACGACGAATTATTATAAAGAACATGTACAAGGCGATATAAGTTTTTAAAAATCTTAAACCCAGTTAATAGAAGTGAAACTAATAAGTTAGTAAAACGATGGGAGCAAGTGATTGAACAAAATTGACAATTATAATAGATTACAATATAAATAAGATTTGTAATATTTCAGTAGTTTAATTTACATCAAATAACGACACCAACTTTCCGGACGATATAATATGATAAAAAATACCTGCTACAGTTCAAGTTATATTAAGAATGTTCAAATTAAAATTTTTATTGTATTCCATAATATGTGTTTCACAAATGGTATTACAAGGTAAGATATCAATATCAATATGCTCCTTATTTTCCTGTCGAGCACAGCAAAATAAGAGGAGAGGAGGAGAGCTTAGTGGCAATTCAAACAATTAAATTTACCATACAGTAATAGATTAGATTATGTACTGGCACAGTATATTATTTTCTTTTATGTAGTGCGTAAGAACAGTCTGTCAAGACTAACTCTAATTTTCCTATATTTTTTTAAGCTATTGCATAGCTTCTATCGCGGGCCTTGAGCGCGGGGACCGAATCCAGAAATTCCGTAACGAAAAAACCTCACGCTCCCCATCGTCTAACGTCGTTTCAGTTCGGCAGTCTTCGGCACGGTATGTTTGTGTGCGTGCGACTACATCTTTTGAAAACAATTTATAGATTTTCAAAAAGAGCATGCATATTGCAGGGCGCGAACTCAGTCCTACACACTTGCCATGTTACTGATAGTCGCGATGTGCTAAACTTGCGATTAATTTTCTCTCTGAAATAGGTCTTCTATAGAGATATGTCATAGACGTCATCGACGTTGTCATGGCTACCTTAAAAACTTTTCATATAATTAATTATTAAGTACTTTTATTCAAATTAATTTAGTAGTGTTTTTATAAAATAGCTTTTTTTTTAACGGAAAAGCTAAGATGAATGTCATGCTAATTTTTCATTGGACTTTTAAATTATTTATAGTGTTGTTTACTAAATAAAAGCGCGTGATTTTATAAAAAGTATAGTAAAAAGTGCTCACGCGACCGTTTTTTCAATTGTTGCAAGAATTCAAAAGACTGTCTTTAAATAGTGTTCAGACGAATGCTCAAAGTGTATTAGATTTCATTAGTAATAGAAATGGCATTTCAATATTGACTTTCAACTGCCAGTCTAAATAGTCATAAATACAATTTACAAGATTCAGTTACGAGACAAACAAATGTGTTACTTCTTACCGAAACTTGCATGACGCATGATAATCCAATTGAAATACCTAATTTTAATTGTATTGTTCAGTTCAAACGAGATACTGTTTCAAAAGGTGGGGGTAGCTATTTACCAAAATAAAAATGATATTACTAATATTATGACTCCGAATATTGAAATAAATATTGCACACGTTAGCGATGTTAATGTTAGGCGCTCAGTTGTTGGAGATATTTGTGCGTGCTTATGCAAACTTAGAAATGGCCAACAAATAGTTATGGTAGCAATTTACATTTCTCCGAATCCAAAATTGGACGAGGTAGAGCATTTTATTCATCGCACTTTACTGGAGTAACTCGAGTGGCTCGAAAATACTTGAAACAAATGGTAATAAATTTCCACTTATCTTGGCTGGCGATTTCAACATTAACTTCGCTGATAAAAAATCAGAGCGGTGGACAACTTTTCTATCAAAAACATTGAATTTGAAAATGAATAATGATC
Organism: Sesamia inferens; assembly: GCA_037179545.1. Classification (NCBI taxonomy): domain Eukaryota; kingdom Metazoa; phylum Arthropoda; class Insecta; order Lepidoptera; family Noctuidae; genus Sesamia; species Sesamia inferens. The sequence goes on along the minus strand of CM073933.1, from coordinate 25,692,475 downwards.
CACAAAAGTCCACAACAAAATATGGGACCACCATTGACGCGGTATTTTCTAGGTATTTAGAGGATATTAAGTCGCAAACTTATGTTTCTTATTTCAGTTATCATAAACCTATAGTTTCAATGATAAATATTCCTGAATAACCAACAGCTACTGTAAGGTAATAAAACCCACATGTATTGTAAAATATTTTAAATAATATTAACTTTTTATTTATTTAATAAAAGAAAAATTTGTTTTCTTACCGGTCACCACGCTCAAAAAGTGTAACTTGAATTAATATCAAAGAAAAAAAATACTGCATAAATAAAATAAATAAATAATTATAATTGCATAAATTGATACAAAATGCTATGCAATAGCTTTACCGCGGCAGTCCCCGAGTGCCACACGTCTTTTTTTTACATTGTTCATCGCTGAGATGACATTAGATTTTGAGCGTTTGTAATTACAGTAATTGACGAACAAGTGGGTTAATTGGTTGCATACATGAACTAACGCATTCTACTTCACAGCCGATGGTCTGACCACGTACGGAATACTGAAGTGCTGCGAAGGCCCAATGTAGGTGGCATTGAGTCGTATGTCATGCGGCGTCAGCTTTGGTGGTGCAGACATGTGACGCGTATGACGGAGGAAACAATAGCTTAGCGCATCTTTTACTCAGAACTTGAGGAGGGCAAGCGTAAGAATGGCGGACAACTCGTCAGGTACAAATATGGGCTGAAGCGACACATGAAGCAGTGCGACATCAATCCTTCGCTGTAGGAGCAGCAGGCTGCCAGATGGCTGGACTGGAGAGCTCTCTTGTGAAAGCTAGCGTCAAAGCCTATGAAAACCGGGAGTTCCTTGAGCTAGATGCAAGATGCGACGAGCTGAAAGCCCGACCACCTGCGGCTATTAGTTTTAGTTATGTGAAAGGTATGGTCTCATGCCCCCAATATGCGAGGATTTTTATAAACAAAATTGGCTACATAAGCCACATGAGAGCACATCAACGGCAAAATCGGAGTCGAAGATGGTCGCTGTGTCCGAAATTGGTCGGATTACATCATTTATTCATTCAACGCATTTTTTGCACAGGGATAGGAAGATACTTTTAAAAAATCAGCAACTACTTTAACAAGCACCACATATTTTTAGTGACCAATCCAGAGAAAACGGTCTATGTTAATCCGCAATGTCCGCACATTACAGGCTGACTTGGACCGTTGTCTCTAGAGATCACAGTCTGCTGAAGTTCATTAAACTCCTCACCAACTACAGCACCAACAACGATAACAACATAATAAATTGCTACTTAAAACTAGGAAACAGTAACCAAACTATCACAATTATCATTTCGTACGCGGGGAGGTTTGGTACAACGTAGAACAGTGCATGAATGCGACACACAGTATCACAAATAACCAGTGCACTAACTCGCGTTCATAACTCACGAGTCACAGTTAGTTTTAATCAGTCGTTAGCCGGTTACTCCCCCAAGGATCGTTAACAAATGGCCCCGCGCCACTCCGCGACGCAATCCAGATGCGTTTAATAGCTTTTTAACCCAATTACGAACGCAACTTCATGGAACATTTTGAGACATTGAAATGTTTATTATTATATACTATGTACTTATAAGTCATCAAGTTTTGCGAGGCGGCGAATGTGCAGAGAGAAAAGAAGTTTAAATTTTCAAAATAAAGAAAATTAAAAAGTTTTCAGAGTTTTTTTTTTATAATTATAAAATAGTGCTTGACCGCAATCTCGCCTGATGGTAGGCAATGATGCATTCGTTGATGGTAAAGCGCGCTAATTTATTAAGAGGGTCTTAATAAATTATTCACTGAAAAAAAAAACTGAGTAAATAGAAAGGAAGACGGCAGTTGAGCGAGAACAACACGAACAACGTTGCTGCGCCAGAGGCCAGGAGACCCTCCACGACTAAACTCCCGAGAAAACAACATTTGTCATTCAAAACTGGTTCGGAGTAGTTTCTGTTAGCATTTCTGGTATAGTACTTGTAATTCATATTTATTGCGATATTTTATATTTAAATAGTATTCTTAATGTCTGTGTTCTACTAGAGGATTTGACTCAAGTTGACATGAACGTCCGTTTGCGAAAGTTGGTAGGAAACGGTAGAATGAAAAGTGTACGCATAAATGTACGCAGGAACATGGGCATTCGGGTTTTGGCAGCACATCGAAGAAGTTGGAAAAATTGTAAAAGCAAAGTCAATAAACGTGAATATCCTGACGAATTAGTATTCTCATTTTTTGACCTGTTAAAAGTACCTACTAATATAGATCTTAAGATTTTTTTTTATTTTAACGCAGGTGTGTGTGAATTCTTGGATGTATGATAGGTATATATTTCTGCATCGTTCTCACACGGGTGATTTCAACATGAATGTTGTAATCAAATAATTGTATCAATACCTTGATAATTTAAAAGAGTGTCCATGGAGTTTCTTGCCAGTTCTTCTCCATAGGTACCTACTCTTTGGAATGGGCGACTAGCTTCACCTTACTGACTGACCGACCTTCTGACAATTCAAAAGTGCCTGTAACTGGTTTATTTGAAAGAAATGCTTTGATTTTGATGTTTACCTATCATACATCCAAGAATTGACACACACATCTATGAATTCTATTCAAAATAAAACGACACACGACCTACCTACGGGTGAACTTACATCAAAAGTCCCACGTTCGGTTCAAGTTCTTACCGACAGTCTATTTCCGCCCTCCATTGTTCTACTGCCCTTTCACTCACACTGCGCCTACCCTTATGACCCGCCCATATACGTTGTTAACGCTTTACTTATGAAGGTTTTACGGCCAAAAAACTTTATATCAGTCCCATACATTTTATAACAATGAACTTCATCGTATTATGTTTCCTTGGTACAATTACCTAATTTACTTTTGTAAGGTCGTTTAACGCATAATTTCCGGTTGTCTTCTTATTATTAATGTTAGTTACATACAAAATAGCATCAGCAAAGTGGTAGTTAAATCTATACTACAATTCTTCAGCTTTATATAATTGGAACCAGTAAGTTAGTACTTCCTAAGATTTCAGGTACGGTTCGAATTGAAAAGTTATTTTTATTTTAGATACTACATTTGTCGAGAAAGGCTTTGGCATCATGCTACGACCAGTATGAGCGAAGAATTAGATGAAAATATGGTAAAAATGGATTATTTGATTGAATGGGGATTATTCATCTTTCATCTTTATCAAATACGATTTAAAACTTCTTAATCACGATCATAATAATAGATATTGACGCGGGCAAAGTCGTGAGCAACAGTTAGTTGATTTTATATACAATATCGGCGGATGTGTGTTTAGCAAAAGCAAAAATAGTCTAAAATTGTTTAATTCGCGATATTTTAAAAACAAAATTTGAAGTCGATAACCAATTAAGTTGCCAGAGCTTTTACGGTCAAGTCTGCCGTAGTCAAATCAATCCACACTGACAGCAATGGTGGACCAAAGGTAAAGGACCGACGGACCGACAGACGCTCAGACAGACAGATGGGCGGACTTACGCGTATAATACCTATATTTTGCTTTAGTTGAGGGTAGATAGGTAAGGCTGAGGTACCTCAGGCTTTTCTTGGTGTAAATAATGTCATAACCACTCCTTTCAAAGAGCTGTGACTGAGTTTTTTAATAAATTTTAGTTAGTAAAGGTCACTAATGGCTGTTTTTTTTAAACTAAGGTACCTGCGCCAAAGATGGCCCTGTTCCTAAGATGGCCCGCTTTCGTAAATTCATATTAATTGAAGTTCGACTGTGCTAAAATTTCGTACCTACGTTTGGTTTGTTCCATAAACAAAACTGCAACTTCATGTTATAAGAAGGGTTCCGCCATTTTCGCAGTGGTTGAAAGTTTGTCACTGACATTGCAAATGACTAGCGTTTAGTAATCCCATATGCTTAAACTGTGTACTATTACTTAGAAAAAACAAATAATTTCAACGTTTTTTTACAAATTAAAGGTTACCTAGTTTAATTGGCAGTTCGGAGAAAGTAAGTATTGCTTGTATTGTCTGATATTTTTAATTTAAAAGAAGTTGATCCTATTGCCGGGTAAAGTCCCTTTTAAGGCCCACCACAAGGGTTACGAAGATGGCCCGGGCCTTATCAGGACTATTGTATATCTTACTTTTTTGTTTATTATATGATAAAATTAGTATTTGTATTACTTTTTTATAAAATAATATTAGTATTCTATCGGATCAAAACATTGGAACTTATTTTAAACGTAGATACCTAGGTACTTAAAGCATTTATAAATTCCAACCTCATTCAGTGTCTTAACTAAACTTTTTAAGTTTAATTTATTTTCAGATTTTACAAAATGGTAACAACCAAAAAGCTCAACAGTTTGAAGAAAAGAAGTCAAAAATATCAAAACCCAACCAAAAAAACACAGAAAATCAAAGAAATAGCAAACGAATAAAAATGATAAAGGGGAGATAACATCGCCGAACAGAAACCTAAACGAAAAAAGGATAAATTTAAAAACCAAAGTAAAACACAAAAGATAATCAGATTGAAACCTGGTATTGCCAAGCTTGTAAAGCAGAACGCATTGCAGATATGTGAGAATGTATTACTTGTTATGTATTAATTACCACGAAGAGTGAAAATAAGAAACACGGAGACTTATGTCCAATGTGACTAGAAATCTTTAAAGCTTTTGGTTTTTTACACTCAAATTTAATTGTTTTTTTTATTGCCTAATAAGGCCCACCAAAGTTGTTTACAATTTTTTTTATCAATATTCTAATACATTTTTTATTTTTAAGAAATATAATTATCAGGAGATCATGACGAAATTGTTTTATATTGAATTTATTGAAAGATTTTGGTTTTATAGATAGATTAAATTTCGTTAAGCCTAACATGGCCCACAGCTCATTAATGACCACGAAAACTATTATAACAGACTGATTACTTAAGAATCTTTTATGTTAGGTTAAGTTTAACGTATTTATATATTTTTTGTTTTGATAGAGTCTATAAATTATGTGATGAAAGTCGGGCCATGATAAGTACCCATGTTCTTAAAAAGGCCCACTTTAGAGGTTTTTAAAAACATTTTTTTGTTAATGAAATTTTATAAAACATGTTAATTTATATGTTGATTTTATTCGCAAATAAATTATTCATATTGTGGAAATATTTATTTATATTATTAACTTAAATATTTTTATTTATTTCAATATTGCAAAAAATGGGCCTTACAAGGCGCAGGTACCTTAGTATTTAATTATTTCACTGTTCTTAATGATATTATTATATATTATTAGACTGCCTCACTGGTGAGCTAGTCTCTCTTACCGGCTAACACTCACTCCTGCCTTTCTAAGTGTCCCCCTGACGTAGTCAGAGACCTTTTCTGTAATGTATCTTTTTGTTTGCATTGTAATTCTATTGACTTTACTGATTTATATTAAGGGTTATAATATTGTTTTATTTTTGCTTGCGTTATTCATTTACTTTTAATATTTGTATTCAGTTTTTTTGAAATTTAATTCACTGTTTTTATAATCTATATATTTGTTTTATGCTTTGTCTGTATATACATGTACCTATATATTAAAAGCATCCCGTGGGTGTCGTAAGGGAACTCTCACCAGGGAAGTGGACAGCAGTGCTTCTCCTGTGGAATATCAAATTACTGCGATCCCCAAGCCGTCTGCCAAGCGTGGGGATTATGGCAAACCCCCAATGGAATGAAAGCCTCCTTAATTTTGATATATCCTTGTGTATTTTATTGTGTGTACATAAATAATAAAACAAAATAAATAAATAAGAAACAAATATTCATCTTCCGACCTTTTCTTAATGAAATAGAAAGAGATGCAATGACCATTCATCATCATCATCATCATCAACCTTTTATCGTCCCACTGCTGGGCACAGGTCTCCTCTCACACAGAGAAGGACTGAGCGTAATCACCACGCTTGCTCAATGCGGGTTGGCGATTTCAGACTTATAAAGTCCAGGTTTCCTCAAGATGTTTTCCTTCACCTTCAGTCAATGGTGTCCAAGATATACTAAGAAAGTACATATAACTTTAGAAAAGTAACATTGGTACTTGCCTGACCTGGAATCGAATCTGCGCACTCATACTTGAGAGGCTGGTGTTTTAACCACTAGGCAATTTTCCTAATTTCTACTCCTAATATTATAAATGCGAAAGTTTGTGAAAAAGTATGTATGACTATCAGTGGCGAAGGGTGAAATTTTGACAAAGGGAAGCCGGTCAAAAAAAAAAAAAAAAAAACCCACTTAAACACTTACCTACTGCAGGATATCTTGGAGGAGGTCTTCAGATAAGAATAATATGAAAAGCCCCACCTTCACCTTACAAAAAAGGACTGATGATTTGATAACAATGTCTTTCAAGTATGATAAAAGCGGCTTTGTGAAAAGCCTTTTTCGACGTGCATCTCTATACCACACATGCATGCTTGTTAGTAAGTACTAAGTTAAGTACCTATTGTTAGGGAATAAGAGTCAAGAAAAAATAAAATAAAAAATTATAAAAATAATAAAGTGTTAAAAACCGAACCACACAGACACCGATCCAAAACCAACAAAAATATTAAGCAAAAATAAAGCAAATTATACACAATCACAACGTTATTTATATTCTAATGCAATGCGTCTGTTTTTTTTTTAACAAAATGAGCTAAAATGTTGTTATAAAAATTCGGATTACTTTTAATTTTATTAAGCAAATTTTTTTCAATTGACATGATAGCCAAATCGGACACTCTCTGCTCTTTTTGGCAGTTTCGCACTTACGTGTGAATGCGTTTTAAAGCAGAAAATTACCGCTCAGCTGAAGCTACTGAAATGGGGAGGGTCAGAATTAAACTGCAAAGAGTCGAAACTTGAGAAAATGCGTCTTTCAAAGACGAATTAACAGTAACAGCACTCTATATGAATTAAAGCCATAATAACAAACAAAATTAACAGTATTTAACCAAATCTGCGATTAAATTACCTTACAGAATCCGTCACAGTTTAAATAACACAAATATTAAAAACAAACGAAAAACTCACGCACCATAGGTAGGTATAGAACGCTATCTCGTAGTAGCGTGGTTTCTGTCTCTTTCTAATAGAGGAGAGGAGAGAAATACAAGCCGCTCGCGGGCGGCTTATATTTATCAAGTTTTACCGCGACGGTTAGCGAGAATTAGAAAGAGATGGACTGACACGCTCTCTCTTTTCGCGGCATAGTAAACCGTTGACATAGGTAAGCTGAAATTCGACGGCTTCCTTCAAGAGAACTACGAAAAGAATTACGAAAAATTGAAGCGCTGATTAATTTACGACTATAAAATGAAATGTGATACTTAGGGTATTGCTAAAAATTGCGATTGCTATTGTAAATCGCGCCGGTATTTGATTAATAATACTTTGTTAATGAAATAGAATGTAAATACTTTTGTATGAATATGGAACTGATTTTTGAAAGGTAACCCGGTGGGAATCGGCTTGTATGGACCCTTCGCCACTGATTGACTATGTATGGATGTTTGTTACCATTTCACGCAAAAACTTCTGCACAGATATGGATGAAATTTGGCACACGCATAGTTTATAACAAGGAAGAACACAAAGAATACTATTTATTACGATATTCCGACGAGATCTAAACTTACGCGAGTGAAACCAGGGTATTGGTATAGTTCCAATAAAGAATTGTGATACATAATATTTGCGTTCCAAATCCTATTATATGCAGGTACGTATTGGCATCTGCTTTCTAGGGATCGGTGTGTAGTCTAAATGTTAATGCGTGGACCACGGGACAATACTATGCAAATATCATCCCCTATATTGGGCCAGTAATGTATGCGAGGGGATGACACGGACCTTCCACCGCCCAAACTAATACTACGATACCTGTGTACAAATATTTTCTGCTAGTATCGATGGGGGAGAATTTTCGAGGTTGTCTTTTGGCATATGCTTGTTAGGTTCTCTTTGAAGCATATTTACCTTTATTGGAAAACTTGGGATCACCTTTTTTGAGTCTTCGAAATTTTCTCAGAAGTTAGAAGTTACCACCCACCAGACAAAGTCTTGCCGCCAAGCGATTCGTCGTGTTCCGGCATGATGTCTGGTGAAGCCGTACGGAGGAGGGGTCTGAGCAGTTGTGTTGCAATGTGTGCCGGGTACGATGCGCCAAGTGTTGGTGTGTCGGGAGTTTGGTCGTGGAGGGTCTCCACATAAATCTCCCTGTGGCGCAGCATCGTTGGTCGTGTTGTTGGGTTTGTTTTGCAGAAACGAGCTGTTCGTGCAATTTATAAATTAAGTCCAAGACACTCTCTCAGAGAAAAATTTAAAGAAATTAATGTACTGACCGTGCCGTCTCAATATATTTATGAAAATCTTTTGTATGCTCATAAAAATATAAAATTGTATAAAAAGTACAGTGATGTCCATAATATAAATACTAGAAACAAGCACAAATTTATTGTACCTACAACAAGGCTCAAGAAAATAGGTGGCTCTTTTAGATGCCAATGTATACATTTTTACAATAGGCTTCCAGAGGTGGTTCAAGATCTGAGCCTGAATAAATTTAAATCCTTCATTAAACGTAAGTTGTGTCAGAAAGCATTTTATAGTGTTAAAGATTATATTGACGACAAAAAGGCTTGGGCTTGAGCTGCGTCCGATTTCTATGCTTACACTGATTGTTTTTTGATTTTTCCTCTTGTAGTTTAAATTTGCAATTGTTTTTTTTTTTTTTTAACTCAAAGCCAGTACACACTATGTAGCCAGGCATTATACGTTACGGAATTGCATCGCTGACAGGGGTATTCGGCACTGGTGCAGCTACACAGGAGCTAAACTTAGCATTCGGGAACACCGTTGGAGCTGCTGAACCTTGGACAAAACTGTCTTTGCATTGTGTAGATTCAATTTCCTAGTATTGTATAATTGCATGGAACACGTGTGAGCACGATCTACTTGCTGTAAAGCATCTATTTGTTGGGTTAGTCGTTTATTGACTTGATAGTGCTATGGCTGTTGAGAGTATGTCATGCTCACTCAAATGTCTCGCTGGTGGTGGCGTGTGTGTTGGGTCATTAGGTTCCCTTCAATATGGTTGAGCTGAATGATGCTGATCCATACGTCATGTTCGTGAACGGACGCCGTCAGAGGGGACTGGTCATCTCTTAGCTGCTACGGCGTATTTTAAATTCTGAATTGTTGTTTTTTTTTTTTTTCATAATGGACGCTCTCAGCGTACAATATATTTCTGCATCGTTCTCACACGATTGATTTCAAAATGAATGATGTAATCAAATATTTGTATCAATAGCTTGATAATTTAAAAGAGTGTCCATGGAGTTTCTTGCCCGTTCTTCTCCATAGGTACCTACTCTTTGGAATGGGCGACTAGCTTCACCTTACTGACTGACCGACCTTCTGACAATTCAAAAGTGCCTGTAACTGGTTTATTTGAAATAAATGCTTTGATTTTGATTTTTTTGAACGTTGCACCACCTCGCTCAACTGCCGTTTTCCTTCCTATTCACTACGTTTTATAAGTGAATGGGTTTAATAAACTAGCGCGCTTTACCATTATTATTCAACGATTGCATCACTGCTTACCATCAGGCGGGATTGCAGTCAAGCGCTAGTTTATGATTAATAAAAAAAAAATGAAATTAAATCATCCGTGCTTTAACCCCCCCCCCCCCCCCCTCCGATATTTGTATAGGGATTCATGGATGACCTTTTCGACCTTGACCGTGACCTTTATATTTCCTAGAACAGTTTTCTCATTCGGTCACTGAATTTGTTGCTCTATGAATTCAGTACGTGTAATTCGTAAGTGGCGTGTTTTTTTTTTTTATAAATTATAAACTAGTCCTTGACTCAATCCCGCATGATGGTAAGCAGTGATGCACTCGTAAATGCTAAAGCGAGCCTATTCACTCTAGCCTTGAAGCCACTTAAATTGTAGTCCGACGGAAACACCGTCGCTGGCAAATTGTTCCGGTCCCTCGATGTACGCGGTATAAAAGACGGGACGAAACGCTTCGTCCGGATCGTAGTGGTGTCCATAATTTTAATGTCCTTTTTTATTTTCAGTACAGTACATAAACAGAATATAAAATTATTTTACTAAATATTCATAAGCCCGGCTCATCGTGAAGTCAGCTCCCTAATTGCGTAATGGAGTTTCAATCAGGATCCGAGAGTTTGAAGGATATTTCTAATCGATTGTTGGTGTAATAAATTCAACGTAAATAACGCAATTAACGTGGGTGAACAGTCAAAATGAATGTAATTGCGATCAATTGTATTTTATTTGTGTTACGTTATTACCCAGTTAAAATCAAAAGTCATTTATTCAAATTAGGCTGAGAATCAGCACTTTTTGAACGTCAATATTACATAAGACAGTCTCCTCAAAACGCCCACCCATCGACACTTCCTAGTGTTTTCGCTGGGAAGAAGTGGCGGAACAAACTCCCCAGCAGCACATCATAACAGGCACAACATCGGCCGCCGGCAGAAGAAACCACCCACCAGACAAAGTCTTGCCGCCAAGCGATTTGTCGTGTTCCGGCATGATGTCTGGTGAAGCCGTACGGAAGACGGGTCTGAGCAGTTGTGTTGCAATGTGTGCCGGGTACGATGCGCCAAATGTTGTTGTGTTGGGAGTTTGGTCGTGAAGGGTCTTCAGATCTATCTCCCTTTGGCGCAGCATCGTTGGTCGTGTTGTTGGGTTTAACATTGCATCACCTCGCTCAACGGCCGTCTTCTTTCCTATTCGCTCAGTTTTTCTGAGTGAATAGGCTCTTAATCTTAGCGCGCTTTACCATCAACGATCGCATCACTATTAAAAAAAAATAACTTTATACATTACTATGTCTAGTGATAAGCAACAATGAAATTATTTACCATATGCCAGCTACCACGCCAAAATACCAGCAAAGCAAAACAAAAAGTTATATATGTATCATTAAAATGGAAATATAAAAAAGTAAAAACTTATTACCTAAATAAAAGCCCCAGGCATAAAGGGCGTGACAGCTCACATATTTATGCATTGTAAAAAAGTAAATTATATGAAGTCATATAACGTTGGTTTCAAAACAGTAAACGCTTGTGGTTGGTGTAAGAAATTAAATAAAAAACTTGCATCGTTGACACAGACTTCCCTTTTATTACAAATATTAATTGCACATAAGAACATTTCATACAAAAATATATTCTTAATTTAAAAGGTTCCCACTAAAACAAACTAAAAAAAATATAGGTAGATCGAAACCCACGGAAGCACAAACACAATAATCAGAAAATTTCGATTACAATTATTTATTTTACGCAATCTTAGTGGAAAAGCAAAACATATATTATGAAATCAGATGTCAAGGGTTTTAGATATAAAATAGAAATTAAAACATTTAATATTATAATAATTTGTTTCCTAATAACTTATTTTTAGTACATTTTAATTGACAAAATTCCAAGCCAAAGCAAATCGGGACATTAATTCAAATTTAGAATACCATAAGAATTTATTGACAATATAATTATATATATATATATATTTTTTAATAATTCAAAAATCTAGCTAACATTATATTCAGTTGTGATGGTAAAAGGTAACATTTCATCTTTGACTCTATTATATTTGTCTATGACCACCGCCGTCAAATCGCACGACGTAACAGTCGTGTAGGTATCATACCACAGTAAGTATATCACATTATTTATATTTATTAACATACCTGTCGAATATAAAACATGTTTATAAGACTTTATACATTTAAGGTTGAAATTTGTGACAATTTTATTATTTAAATATAAAAATCTAACTTCTAAAAATATATCTAGGGTCGCGGCAGAAATAAATGAATGTTTATCTTTTAACTAATTACAATTAAAACTAAAAAGCTTTACTACTTACAAAATAATATTAAAATTATGACGAGTCAAGATATATTTAGGATTATGTAAAAAAAAAATCCTAAGAGAATCAAGATTTTAAACTAATTTTTCGTCAACTTGAATAGGTTCAAAAGTAAAAATTGTACAATTTTTAAAACGCTATGGTAACTTTGGGCCTATGAACTAAATTATAATTAAAATACATTTAATTACAGTTAAGGGTCTTAACGCCATACAAAGAGAGCTCACCAGATCTTAAACCAGAAAGATTACTATTACATTAGATATACTGTATTTGTGGCATGTCTTATGGCTTATATTATTTCAATGACTTTTAATGGTATCATGTCTGCTGATCGCGGTCTGATCTGTTAATTTGATCGATCGTAAATATTTTTTATTTAAATGTCAAATTTTTGTAAGCAACAGCAAGAAATCATTTTAGGCTGTCTCAGAACAATGTAGGAACATTAGTAGAAACTTTATAGCCACTTAATTTTAATATAACTGCCTATAGATAACTTTCTATGGACCGTCAAGCCAAAATAACAGATAAACAATCATGCATCAAGACAGCCCAATTTAATTTGAAAAGGGAACAAACAATGGACGGTTGATGACGCCATCGGCAGCCAGTTATTTGTGCGACAGAGATAGAACATACCATAGGTGTAATGCAAATTACCTCAGCGACTAACATCAAAGCTAGGTTTGATTAAGTCGATTGAGCGCTAAGTCAAGATGTACCAGCAAACATGGGACCACTAATAAGGACTTGTGTTCCTAAACATAGCTACGTAACTTAGTGCGAAGCAATGTCTTAATCCAAAAGTCTTAATCGATTACGTTTCGATTATCAATTAAATGTTAATCGATTTAAATAATTTTCCTGGACGTTATTTTGTATATTCGAGTAGTTCGTAAGTTTCTGCGGAATGTAAAATCTATCTTCAACTGAATGTATGATATGGAATTGATTCTTTCACTAACTTCCGAGAGAACAACGAAAGATCATTATTGAGAGTTATATCGTCCAAGTTATCACAATGCAAAAGTGTGGCGTCAAAACCATCGCTACACGAACTCTTTGTTCAACTTACAATTTTATATCTAGCTATATTACATACATACATAGTTATATTAATTACGAGACTTTAGTACTTCGACTGGTTATGCAATTTTTTATCGATACATAATACAGACAAACGGTAGAGTCCATTTTTCTTCACAGTGTAACTACTGAGGAAAAATCTAGCGCAAATGTTTAGATATTCCGTTACGGAAAATAACATGTCAAGTCGAATATTTTTTACGTTATTATAAACATGATATCAAAAATGGAAAAAATCTACTCTGAAATATTCTTCGTCGTCTGTCAATATTATACTCGAATTTTGGGTAAAAGGTGGAGATGTCGATGACTGTAACAGCCTCCTCCATTCTCCCCAAACATTATGCAAATGCGGTAACAGCTAACTACAGTCGAAAAACTTTTATCGATAATCGATAGGTGTCTTTCATCGATTTTTTCTGTAACTAGTAAGCACGGACTTTTATCGATTGATAGATAATTGTCGGGTAAATAAATAATTAACGGAAGTAACTATACCATATTGACTTTATCGATAAAAAGCCCGCACGTTACATAATTCCTATTTTCATTAGCTTTTACAAAGCTTTAGGTAAATGTCTTATAACAACATCCAACATGATTATAATGGTCCTCTTTCAAAACACAGTAAAGAAATGAACAGTAGTCGAACTTTTATTGACATCCGTGTCAAAGTGTAACAAACTAGCGAAGTTGACTTACTGCTTACGTTCATATGGTGTAAAACATCGAATTGAACAACTAAAATTTTCAATAACTAGGAAGTTGTGACCGTCCATCACTTACCTATTGCTAGTCGCGGATCACTTGACTGATGACGTCATGACTTACATCTACGATCACAGCGCGCGCTATGTGGAATGTTCGAGTAGTCGTTCGTGTTCGCACTCGGGTCGCTTTGTCTCGCTTTCTCTTGAGGGGAAGTTTATGCGCGATGTGAGAACGGCGACGTCACCGTCGTCGGTGCACGCGAGTGGTGAGTACACGACGCCGCGAGTACGTGAGCGCTTCTGCTTCTTCTCGCGTGGACTGTGCGCCTGCAAACAGAAAGGATGGTTAAGATTTTTGTGGTCACAAAATTTCCTCTACCGCCTCCGTTTCAGACGAAAGACGTCCACTGCTGTACATAGGCCTCCCACAAAGATCTCCACGACGATCGGTCCTACGCCTCCCGCGACCTTCTCCCAGTCGTCGGTCCACCTTATCAGAGGCCTACCCACACTGCATCTTCCGATACGTAGTCGCTACTCGAGAACCCGTCGGCCCCATCGAGCATCATTTCTCTACCTCTAATACGTATATGCTTCCTCAGAACATTCATACAGGGTGTATCTGACATCGTAACGCAAACTTCGCGAAAAGGCTACACCGCATGCAACTAACAAAATTATGATAATCATTTATGTCGTTAATGAGCGGTTACAGAAATAACAGTGTATAAAAAAATGAGTCGGCTCGGCCTTTGAACGTTGCAAGCGTGCCGCCGCGCCTGTTTTTGGGTATGATGTTGACCCCTGATGTGAACTCTATTAAATCAGCTGATAGGATAGTTTTCCGAGTTTTGTTAACATTGCGCTTTTTTGTGTAATTAACGAATTAATTAATTTTTCCTTTAAAATCTTATTGGGTTATAAAAGTATAGTTTAAAGTGAAAAAAATTGCATTTTATTTTTTAATAAACAGGAAAAATCCGGCGATATATTCCACCAGTGGGGGGTTCAGAATCATGTACTGGATCCATGGCACTCGTTTGTGCGTCGATGTCAGATACACCCTTTATATGCAATTGTGTGAATATTTCAATGTTTGCCACGATTCGATAGCAAATAGAAAAAAAAAAACAAAGCGTGATACTGTTCGATTCTTGTATCTGTTATTTTTTTCAAACACATTGCTTCATATCAGCTTCAGTGAGCTGAAAACATTGTGGAGATTATCGCTGACCTATTTGTTGTATAAGGTCCCAAAATAATCCTAACATTGTTCTATAGAAACAGAAACAATAAGTTCTAGAACTTTCCTACGTTTCTTTAGATTTTATTCTTCTTCTTCTTCAGCCTTGGAAAAATGCCTCCCCCAAGGCAATTAAAGCAAGTTTTCCATAATCCCCACACTTAGCAGGCGGGTTGAGGATGGCAGTAATTTGGTATTCCACAGTAGATTTGCTGCTGCCTCTTCCCTGGTGAGAGTTCCCTTAGTCGCCTCTTACGACACCTACTCTAGATCAGAATAAACATAAAGTTGACGTCTCCCCGGTTGATATTGTAACAAAAATAAAAATGACTATTTATGCGACGTAAAACGTCTTCATTTCTTATGCGGCTATTAAGAAAATGTAGATGACGAGATTAATGAGGTTATTCACATTAAAGAATGAATGTTTGTTTATGGATACATAGATCGTAATATAGTTTACTAGCTGCCGCCAGCGACTTCGTTCACATGGAGTTAGTTATGCTCCACTCCTAATGGTCGCAGCGTGATGTTATATTCCCTAAAGCCTTCCTGGATTAATGAGCTTCCAACACAAAAAGAATTTTACAAATCGGACCAGTAGTTCCTGAGATTAGCGCGTTCAAATAAACAAACAAACTCTTCAGCTTTATATATTAGTATAGATTAGTATTGTGGTGAGAAATATGTACAGACGACACCACATCAAGCTAATACGATCTGTAAAATTTCTTTATTAAATTTTCAAGTCTATCACTAAAGATTTAAGGCTCAATGTTAATTGGGAGTATTTGACAGTTTCGGTTAGCTTGGTGCCTGCTGTCATTCGTACATTGTTTGACATATCCAGCTGATAATACGTTTGATAGTAGCCTCCGCCGCTCAAGACAGTACTTCAATGAAACCATTAATTTTATTCGGTTACAAGCCACAACTTATACAGACCCAGGCAGTCTCTTAGATGTTCCATGTCTTGCCATGTTTAAACCAAAAGTGGATAATCAAAAGCACTTTTAAAAAAAAGAGGATACTACGATATTAATTTTTTAAATATCAGATTATGCTCTTTTGACCGAGCACGGAAATATTTCTTATTTTTTTTTTATTTGCTTCCTATGCGTGTCATAGAGAAAATATTTATTTCTACTTTTAGATACCTGTAAGACCATCAGTACAGCGATGAATAGTACTACGGCAGCCGCGCACACCGCAAGCGTAACGACCGCAACGCTGGGCGCGGTGTTCGCATTCGGTGCAGTGTGTAGAGCGCCCCACTCTGCAATGCGCCGCTTGCCCGCTACTGACGAGTTTATGCACTCACCTGGTGGAAATGACAACGGTTAGAACAGAATAGAATAGAATAAAATCACTTTATTATGTACGGACGACAGCAGGTCAATCTACCCAAAACTGCCAAATACTCCTTATCAATCTTGTGTCTTAATGCTTCAGAGATAAAGTTGAAAATCTAATAAAGAAATCTGACAGATTGTAGTAGCTTGATGTGTTGTCATCTGTACACCATATAGATACTCTTCTTCTTCTTCAGCCTATGTCCACTGCTGGACAAAGGCCTCCCCCAAGGCTTTCCACGCTGACCGGTCTTGTGCTGCCCGCATCCGACGGCTTCCCGCGACCTTCACTAGGTCATCGGTCCACCTTGTTGGGGGCCTCCCTACGCTGCGTCTTCCAGTATGTGGCCGCCACTCCAGAACCTTACTGCCCCATCGGCCATCGGTTCTACGAGCAATGTGCCCTGCCCACTGTCACTTAAGTTTAGCGACTCGCAAAGCTATGTCGGTGACTTTGGTTTTTCTGCGGATCTCCTCATTTCTGATTCGATCACGCAGAGAAACTCCGAGCATAGCTCTTTTCATTGGCCTTTGTGTGACTCTGAGCCTTCGTATGAGGCCCATTGTGGGCGACCACGTTTTAGTTCCATAAGTCATCACTGCCAACATACACTGGTAGCTGCCCGAACGCTGCCCAGCCGAGCTAGATTCGACGAGACACCTCTTTCTCGAAGTTGGACCTACCTAGTTGGACACACCATATAGATTTTATAACCATAAATATAAAGATTTTACAAAGGTTGATACAATGGACCGTCTTAGCGCTAAGAGATATCTTTTACAGACAACCTTTGGATGGAATACTAAGGGGAAGGAGAGAGAAATAACGTAGGTAGTCTACAGTGTACTGTGTGTATGTTTTGTGAGAATAATATCCAATTAAACTCTTAGCTGAAATAACTCAATTTTACGGTCACCAAAAGGAAGAATTAGCCAGGGTCGTCGGAAATTTGAAGTTTATTCAGAAAACATCCATCGATTTCTTACTTAACTGTAACTATAACCGACGAACCTGGTTACGTATGTCCTTTGGTGACTGTACATTACAATGTGTGACTAAGTAGTCCATTATAGCACGGTTCGCCCGGGCGCTAAACGCCGTACATTAATATTACTTAAGCCGCACGTGTCGTATACTATTTTGTAGCACGTGTGACCTAAACGCATACTAAGTCGCGCTTTTATGTGTAAAAATGGATTACCAAAGTCTGACCCACTCCACCCAATCTGATTGTTTATAGGTATATCTACAGGTTTCAATAAGCCAAGCCACGGTAACGAGACGGGTGCCCCAACACATCATACGGTAAGCAACAGTGGGCCGGTATTTTGATCCGTCGAAATAATAACAATAATAATTGTCTTCTTGTCGTCCAAAACATCATCACAATGTCTCAAGACTAAAGTCTTTGACCAGTGTGCGGTGCCAATGATGACATACGGAACTGAAACGTGGTCGCTCACAATGGGCCTCATACGAAGGCTCAAAGTCACACAAGGGGCAATGGAAAGAGCTATGCTCGGAGTTCCTCTGCGTGATCGCATCAAAAATGAGGAGACCTGCAGAAGAATCAAAGTCACCGAAATAGCTCTTCGAGTCGCTAAAATTCAGTGCACACTGCTCCTACAGCACATTGCTACTAGAACCGATGGTCGATGACGCAGCATAGGGAGGCCCCCGTGTGTGTGACACACACACACGCACACACAAGTAACGAATCACTAAGTAGTCACAGTGAATTAAGAACCCGAACTACAGTACGATTCTGCAACCATTTTTATTTTGCATGCTTGGGATGGGATATCATCAAATGACCTCTCCCGCTCTGGACGGAGCGGAAGGGCGTGTCAGACTTTTCGGCACGGTTTCTTGTTTAACCAACCCGCAACCCTGACCCAGAAGGCATCGGTCTTCGTGGACCCCGTCACTATGTGCTGACATCTCTTTTAGGCGCGCGTAAAAAACAACGCGTCGTCGACTCGGGCCTGGTCCTTACCCGGCGGCGAGCTGCTCACTGCTCACCGCCCGCAAGCCCGCGCTTACGGTGGCCGGGAGTTCAATGGTGTCTCCCGACCAGGGTGTCTCAGATCGCCGCTACGTGGACACGGCGGTGCAATACCCAAGCCGGGTAGACCTCCACCGTGTCCTCAGGGATAGTGACACCCTGGCGTTTCCTCCCGCCTTATCCGGAACAGGAACCTCCCGAAACAACCGTCCCCGGCGAGGACCTACGTCAGGCGGAAGGTGAGGGCGCCGTGGCGCCTTGCTAGCCACTCCTCAAAGAGGGGACTTACCGCCGCTATTGTGGCGTGGAGTAAGCTACAACTATTGACAGCATACTTACGCAAATTATATGAGTTCATATAATATGCTTTTTTACAATGCATAAATAAGTGAGCTGTCACGCCCTTTATGCCCTGGGGCTTTTATTTGGGTAATAGGTTAAATATACATTTCTATTTTAAAGATATTTTATTATTTTGTTCCTTTCCTGGTATTTTGGCGTCGCTAGCTGGAATATATTGTATAAAGTCACGTGTTTTCTTTTTAATAAAGAGACAGCAGTGCTGCTGATGAGTTAGTACCTCCATTTCTTCTTCCCAGTGAAAGCACTAGGACATGGCGGGTGTTTTGGGGGACTATCTTATGTAATATTGACGTTTAAAAAGTGCTGATTCTCAGCCTAATTAATAACTGACGTTTGGTTTGATTTGATTTGACTCAAATCTCACTTCACCTAACTTTTTACGGTAAGACTTTTACAGAACCAATCAGCTGATACCTTATTAATTAATCTTGAAAACCAACATGGAATTAAAAATTACACAGATGTGAATTGCTTGAACTCAAAAGTAATTGAGGTTATATGCAGTTATAGCAGCGAGTAAATAGGTAGGTAGTACTATTGAGCTTAGCAATGTTCCCAAAATGATACAATGAAAGAACATAATAAAAGTCGCCATTATAATGAAGCTTGATATTGGCTCCAAAAAATTTTCTTTATTCGCTTGGTTTCTTTTGATCATGAATAAAAATAGGTTAATAACATTAACGTACCAGTATCAGGGTTACAATGACAGCAGTCAGTGGCCGGCGTGGAGTTGGTGGCGCCCCGCTCTGAACAGCACGGAACGCATTGGTTGTTTAACCTGTTATGGAATAAAATGTTATAGTGAGTAATGTTAACAGATTTATTCTATATTAAGGGCTGA
This sequence comes from Sesamia inferens, assembly GCA_037179545.1. Lineage (NCBI taxonomy): Eukaryota > Metazoa > Arthropoda > Insecta > Lepidoptera > Noctuidae > Sesamia > Sesamia inferens. The sequence continues at coordinate 25,672,905 of CM073933.1, read as the reverse complement.
GTTTTCAATCATCTAATGAATTTATTCGAGATATATTTGTGACATAACAGAGATGGCTAAACGGCTGCCCCATCTCGGTTAAACGAATAGGAATTTCACACTAACACGTCATATTTAAATTGATATATTATGTACGTGAATTGTTTAGTGTATAAAAATTTCTTGTAACTTTCGTGAACTAATAAACATAAAAAAGCTCAATTGTTTTTATGCATTATTTGGGTTTGACATGACAAGATCAACGAGTATCGTAGACCCGTTGCGTCAAGTTCTTTTGTACATATTTACTTCAAATACATTAGCGCACAATCACCAGTGAAAAACACAATTATCAATAAAAATTGTCGCAACTTTTATTGACAATTTTTATTGATAATTGTGAAACCGCCTAGGTACTTACTTACTACGATACTTTGTACTTTATCGTAGGAGTTACGCGATATAATTTTTAAGATTGTGCAGATATGAAAAGATCTCAAACATTTTTAATAACTTTCGTGAACTAATAAACATAAAAAAGTTTCTCAATTGTTTTTATGCATTATTTGGGTTTGACATGACATCTTGTCATGTCAAACCCAAATAATGTCTATGGAATATCTGAATTTGACAGGTTTAAATTAAAATGTTATCATCGGTCCTTTTCGTAACGAAATGGAAAGAAAAAGAAGCACATAACTTAAAATTAGTTTAGTTTGTGAATAACAGAATCGGCGTCGATATTAACGTATCGTAACGTTTTACGAGACCCCCTCACAAACCATGCGAAGCCAAAGAAGAAAGAAATAAATAGTTCCTAATAATCCCAACACGTGACATTGGGTAAACGCGTATACCGTGCGAGGACAAAGAAAAAAAAAAAGATACGTCCCAAATTCAAAACTACCCTCCACGTTTTTTGCGAGCTAATTAAAATCATGGTGTCTCTTTAAAAAATGGGTTTGCGTCGAGGCCATTTTCGCGCTATGATTTTTTACGATTTCAAATGTCGCATGAAACCAGACGAATCGTACGAGAGACGTCAAATGGAATTCATGGATGAAGGCCTTTTTACGGCAACCGTGTATTGGTGGTATAATGAATTTAAGCGTGGTCAACTAACTTTGAGGTTTGTGGTCGCCCCTTGATGGCTGTTACAGAAGAAAACGTGCTAGCAGTGAAAAGTTTGATCCAAGACAATAGACGAATTACATACCAAGAAATTCAGTATAAACTGCAGATTAGACCAAGAAGTATTCCCGAGATTCTACACGTGTATCTTCGGTTGCGGAGGATAGTTTCACGCTGGGTGGCGCACAATCTCACCGATGCTCAGAAGCAGCCACGGGTGGAATGGTGCCATGATATGATAGACAAATTTGAAGCAGGCTTGTCTCGGCGTGTTTACAACATCGTTACAGATGATGAATCTTGGATTTTTCAATACGTTCCAGAAACGAAGCGCCAGTTGACAGTTTGGGTGTTTCAAAATAAATCAACGCTTCCCAAAGTGAAGCGATCTAGAAGCGGGGGTAAGATTTTGATCGCGAGTTTTTTCAGTATGAGTGGCTACTTGGTGTCAATTACTTTACGAAACCAAAGAATCATTAGCGCTGAATGGTAAACTACCAAATGCTCGACAGAAGTTTTCTCTGTTATGAGCAACAAGCGACCAAAGACAGGGCTCTTTGGATTACTGCTTCACCACAATGCGCACGCCCACACCGCAATCAAAACGAGGGACACTCCTGAACAGTACACCGGTCCAACTTCAATAACTTCACCGGGAATAAGAAGTCACACGATGGTAGGTCACCCTCCTTACAGCCCTGACCTACCATCGTGTGACTTCTTATTCCCAAAAATAAAAGATCAGCTCAAAGGGATACAATTTTCGTCGCCGGATGCTGCATTGTCAGCGTTCGAGCAGGCTATAAACGAGGTGTTTGCGGCAGACTGGAAAAATTTCGAAAATTGGTTCAGACGCATGAAACATTATATAGAGGCTGGCGGAGAGTACTTTGAAAAGATTTAATAAAAATTTATGTACCAATAGATCATTATTTTTTTTTAATATCGCAAAACTTTCTAAGTTTCCCAAGTACACATAAGAGTTTGTTAATCCAATGCTTATCGCTTTAGTCTTAGTTTTATTAGGTACATAAAATTAAAACAGTATCAATTGCCTAATATATAGTTTTAAAGTTGACAATCAATGAGCTGCTATTTAACGCATACCGTACATCTCATATCCCAGACAATTTGTAGCTATTTAGTACCTACCGTCTAGGCAGCTCAAATGAATAGATAATAATATCTATAATACGCGTTATATTTAGCGAGTCCTGGAATTTATCGAGATCGAGTTTCTAGTTAGGTACGCGATATTGGAATAACTTGTATAGGATAATTAAACTGTATTGGAATCGTTTGAGTTCAATTCGAATGGTTTTACGCTATTAAACAGATGACTGAACAAAATTTGAATCTAAATCTGGATATATGATTGTTGGAGGTACCCTGCATAGATAGTCACTGGAGCAGGGAAAATATCATGCTCTTAATGACAAAAAGCAAAAATTTAAGTGACACACGACTTTGATCCATGAGAGTGGCAACTATTAGGGTAAAACTCTGCGTTAAACAAGACGCAAAAAAGAACAAGTTGGTGGAAAATATGCGTCACATCAACGCACTATGACCACTTGACTCTGGACTTCAACTATGCCCATGCCTTATCATGATTAGGTGATACCAGTGAGAATTGTATTTAAAAGTCTCTCTCTCTCTCCGTATGTCACAAAATTAGGTAATTACCTAACTTTTTTATTTTATTTTATTTCGCAATATAAATTGACGTGGAATCCCTCCATCACTGGTTGACACAGAGGTTGACTCTTACCGGCTGAAACCGTAAATAAACGTCATTTCACATCTACCTGTGGCATTCTCCGTTCCCCCAACAGGCATTCATTACACCCTGAGGCCTCTTGCCTACTCCTAAATTTGCAAATTGGTTAATTTCAAACGACCAGTCTTGATTTGACTACGGCATGACACGGCAACCATTTTTTTTTTTTAATAATTGTAAACTAGCGCTTGACCGCAATCCCGCCTGACGGTAAGCAGTGATGCGATCGTTGATGGTAAAGCGAGCTAGTTTATTAAGAGCCTATTCACTCAGAAAAACTGGGCGAATAGGAAGGAAGACGGCAGTTGAGCGAGGTGATGCAATGTTAGACCCAATAACATGACCAACGATGCTGCGCCAAAGGGAGATTGATCTGAAGACCCTCCACGACCAAACTCCCAACACAACAACATTTGGCGTATCGTACCCGGCACACATCGCAACACAACTGCTCAGACCCGTCCTCCGTACGGCTTCACCAGACATCATGCTGGAACACGACAAATCGTTTGGCGGCAAGGCTTTGTCTGGTGGGTGGTAACTTCTGCCGGCTGCCGATGTTATGACCTAATTGGTAAAGAATTACAACCATTTCGATAGTCTGACTAGAGAAAAGAGACTTTAAACCAAGGATAGAACAGAATAATCATCATCTCAGCGTTAATCTTAGTCGCCTCCGAAGCTTTTTTAGCTTTGGAGTCTGGGGTCCACTTTACCAGTCTAACTGCTGATTTTGGATAAACTTCGACATTTTCCGTGAAGCGACTGCCGCCTGACCTCCACAACTCGAAGGCGATAACGAAGCATTGCAGTTAGACCAATTGTTGGTATTTTGAGGGCTTCAACAACCCGCAACGACTGCCATTAGATGTTCGTATAGCAACCAGGACCAATGGCTTACCGCGCTATCCGAAGCACGACCAAACCAGTGCAAATATACTTATTCATGCTTTCAAATATTAGCCTCCTTGCGTAGCGACCGCATTCGCTACCGCTGCGCCACGAAAGCTGTCTACACCATATAGATTCCAGAAGACAAATAATAAATAAATAAAAAGCCTTTTATTTCTTGCTTTCCATAGTACAATAAATATCAATAACAGTGTGCATGCAAAAATTAAAAGAAATTTCAAATTAATATGATTATGATAAAAAAGAATTATAAATAAGAATAATTAATTATTGCTGTATTTGATGTTGCTATTTAAAATGACATTATAATAATATTTAATAATTTAGCAAGAACCCTCTCCATGAAAGGTAAAGGCCTCCTCCAGAGAAGACCAGTACTCTCTGTTCTCAGCCGCTCGTGACCAATGTGTACCTGCTACTTTTACGATATCGTCAGAAGACAAATATTAAGATTTTACAAAGGCTGACACAATGGGCGGTCTTATCCGTAAGAGCGATCTTTTACAGACAACCTTTGGATGAAATACTAAGGAGAAGGAGAGAGAAATAATGTAGGAGAATATATTAATGAAACTGTGCGAATTGCATTCAATTTCATTAGTAAAATTACCCTACAAGTAACAACATATTTAACGGTTAATTTAACACAAAATAAATGAAGCACTCATCAAACGCTTCTTAGGTAAAGGTGAGTGTCCACTAGCTTAAGCGTAAGATGTTACAAGTGTTTCTGGCCGACGCGTAGTTCGTGTGTCAGTGTCCTTCAATTACTAAGGACCCTTAAGTCTCGCCACCTTTGCTCAAAGACGTGGAAACTTCAGTGAAACATTTCACCCGACACTACCACTTGAACATTAGCACTTGGACACTACCACTGGAGTACTTGGTAGAGTCGGGTGAAATGTTTCACTGGAATGGAAACGATTCAAAAATATATAATGTTTGCATTTAAATACAGGTATTTTATTTGTTTTAATATAACGAAGCAATTCTTTTTTTATTCTTATATTATCATTAAGAATAGCTCAAAAAATTATAACTGAATATCTTTAGTTTATATTCAAATTAGCAAGTACTTAAGGGAAACACAAAAATGAGGGAAAAGCGAAGGCCAAGTGTTGTTGTGTCGGGAGTTTGGTCATGGAGGGTCTACACATCAATCTCCCTGTGGCGCAGCATCGTTGGTCGTGTTGTTGGGTTTAACATTGCATCACCTCGCTCAACTGCCGTCTTCCTTCCTATTCACTAAGTTTTTTAAGTGAATGGGTTTTTTTTTAATAATTATAAACTAGCGCTTGACCGCTATCCCCCCTGGTGGTAAGCAGTGATGCGATCGTGGATGGTAAAGCGCGCTAGTTTATTAAGAGCCTATTCACTCAGAAAAACTGAGCGAATAGGAAAGCAGACGGCAGTTGAGCGAGGTGATGCAAAGTTAAACCCAACAACATGACCAACGATGCTAACGCCTTAATAAACTAGCGCGCTTTACCGTCAACGAGTCCATCACTGCTTACCATCAGGCGGGATTGCAGTCAAGCGCTAGTTTATAATTATTAAAAAAAAAAAAACTATATGAATGTCGAAGTTCTCAAAGTAGATGTGGAAGATGACGCACAGAACCGAAATAAATAACATCACATGATTGGGAAAGCCGACCCTGCGTAACGAGAAAACGCGAAGTCAAAGAAAGAAAGAGACACTTAGACAGATAATTTGTTCTTTTTCTATCTTGAAGGTTAATTATTAATTCAGTAATACATAATTAGCCTATAATGTTCCCACTGTTGGGACACGGACTTCCTCTCGATGAGAAGGAGTGGGCCGAAATCTACCACGCTAGCCCAATGCGGGTTGGTAAAATCAAAATCAAAGCATTTATTTCAAATAAACCAGTTACAGACACTTTTGAATTGTCAGAAGGTCGGTCAGTCAGTAAGGTGAAGCTAGTCGTCCATTCCAAAAAGTAGGTACCTATGGAGAAGAACGGACAAGAAACTCTATGGACACTCTTTTAAATTATCAAGCTATTGATACAAATATTTGATTAGATCATTCATTTTAAAATCAATCGTGTGAGAACGATGCAGAAATATATTGTACGCTGAGAGCGTCCATTATGAAAAAAAGTCTCGGTGGTATAACATCGGCCGCCGGCAGAAGTTACCACCCACCAGACAAAGTCTTGCCGCCAAGCGATTTGTCGTGTTCCGGCATGATGTCTGGTGAAGCCGTACGGAGGACGGGTCTGAGCAGTTGTGTTGCAATGTGTGCCGGGTACGATACGCCAAATGTTGTGTTGGGAGTTTGGTCGTGAAGGGTCTTAAGATCAATCTCCCTTTGGCGCAGCATCGTTGGTCGTGTTGTTAGGTTTAACATTGCATCACCTCGCTCAACTGCCGTCTTCCTTCCTATTCGCTCAGTTTTTCTGAGTTAATAGGCTCTTAATAAACTAGCGCGCTTTACCATCAACGATCGCATCACTGCTTACCATCAGGCGGGATTGCGGTCAAGCGCTAGTTTATAACTATTAAAAAAAAAAAAACAACAATTCAGAAATTAAAATACGCCGTAGCAGCTAAGAGATGACCAGTCCCCTCTGACGGCGTCCGTTCACGAACATGACGTATGGATCAGCATCATTCAGCTCAAAATTGATAGAGTTAGATGTCACATGTCCTCACTATGTTTTCCTTCACCGTTTTGAGAGTAGTGGCGATGAAATGATATACACAAAGTAAAGCGCCTAATGGGGTTTGAACCTACGGCCTACAATTTGTAAGTTACGGCCGATACCACATTACGATTAAGAATTCAAAATCCAAATTTCAACACAGGCAGTTCAAAGTCAAAATTTAGAACAAGATTTGTATTGTTTATATCCAATACAGGGTGTATCTGACATCGTAACGCAAACTTCGCGAAAAGGCTACACCGCATGCCGCTACTAAAATTATGACAGTCATTTATGTCGTTAATGAACGGTTACAGAAATAACAATGTTTAAAAAAAAAGGCGTGTGGCACTCGGAGACTGCCGCGGTAAAGCTATTGCATAGCCTTTTTGTTTATCAACTATAACTTGCAATTATAATTATTTATTTATTTTATTTATACAGTAATTTTTCCTTTGTTTTTTTTTTTTCCTTAATATCAATTCAAGTTTTCTTTCTGTTTTGTAATTTATTTATTTTTTACCAGCAACGTCATCAAAAGAGTGCGAAAAATGGTGACGATTAAGCGACTAAACTATATTCAATGTTTTCTGTTCGACTTTGATAAAGAGATAGAAAGAAGCTAAGCAATAGCTTAAAAATGACGTCATGTTCGTTATCACACCCATGTCAGAATGTCATGAAATATGATGTCGGCCATCTTGGATTTCAAAAATGAAATCATTTTCGTGATCAGCACCCTGAGTTTTGGCGGGAAAGTCAAGCTGAGTGTCACGCTCGTTTTTCATTGGACTTTTAAAATTATTTATAGTGTTGTTTACTAAATAAAAGTGCGTGATTTATGTAGTAAAAAGTGCATTTAGTAAATAGTTCATAAAGAACAGTGAAATATCGCTGCATAGTGGCCACATCATGACTTTGTCCCAAACCTCACTCGTAAGACGGGTCACGCGGCCGTCTTTTTCGACATGAATAATTCATAATTACGTGGCATTGGCTAAATGCACAAACCGTGCGAAGCCAAAAAATAAAGAAATAAAGAAAAAACCCATGAAATCTATTATATTATCACTCGAGTCAGTAAGCATGTAAAATGAGAAAACTAACATAGAACGATCCGTGTGAGAACTAAACGATCACTATTACACAACAACACTGATACCTTTGAGAAAGCGGACTTCCTCTACAATAGGGCAATTCCTCCGTAAGGTCTGTCTATGCTATTACTTATAATCTCTGTCATTGTGTGCTGTTTCGGTGCAATCGCAAGACCGGCCGGGCACTGAGGGGCAGGCAAGACAGCTATAGTATCCTTATGACTCCACCAACTGGTATTTCGTTGACTCGGAAACGGCGCACAGGGAGCACCACAAAATATACTCAAAGACTCCGAGGTTCTTTTTCAATATACCCCACTGTTTTGTCGTGGTGGCCTAGTGGTTAAAACACCAGCCTCTCAAGTATGAGTGCGCGGGTTCGATTCCAGGTCAGGCAAGTACCAATGTAACTTTTCTAAAGTTATATGTACTTTCTAAGTATATCTTGGACACCAATGACTGAAGGCGAAGGAAAACATCTTGAGGAAACCTGGGCTTTATAAGTCTGAAATCGCCAACCCGCATTGAGCAAGCGTGGTGATTACGCTCAATCCTTCTCTGTATGAGAGGAGATCTGTGCCCAGCAGTGGGACGATAAAAAGGTTGTTGATGATGAACGGCGTCGGTGTCGAATTATTTGTCATCAATTTAATATTTTCGAGTTGATCTTTAGTAACATAATCACTTCTGATTGCGTTAACATCTGACCGTAGAATTAATAAATCCTTCATCAACTTCTTTACGTACGTTCTACGTAGTCAAAGCAAACTGGTGGCAATTTGTGAAGGTCATATGCCACAAAAACTGGGATTGTTCGGGATCCGTGATTTTAAACACCGTAATCGTATATTTTAGGTCTTTCTGCTTTTTGTTCTTACGCCTCGATACATGTTTTTGTCTTGTCTTCGTAGAAACAAACAATAACTTTTTTGCCTCATCAATGTCTTCCTCAGAAAAAGCCGACGAGCATATTTTTATTAAACTTTCGTTGTTTCGTTTCGGAGATAACAATATTACAACTCGTACACTTAAATGTACTCGTATTAACATTGTTCACCGACATCTTTCTGTAATATTTTATTTAATAAAAACTTCAACTTCAACTCTTGATCTGGTCCCTGTGGATAGATACCACAATTTTGCCAATAACACGTGTAACAAATTATAGAAATTCTTTAAAAAAATATTTCACAATAATGGCGGATATCGCCAATAACAGTTGAAAAAACGGCCGCGTGAGCACTTTTTACTCTATAAAATCACGCGCTTTTATTTAGTAAACAACACTATAAATAATTTAAAAGTCCAATGAAAAATTAGCGTGACATTCATCTTAGCTTTTCCGTAAAAAAAAAAGCTATTTTATAAAAACACTACTAAATTAATTTGAATAAAAGTACTTAATAATTAATTATATGAAAAGTTTTTAAGGTAGCCATGACAACGTCGATGACGTCTATGACATATCTCTATAGAAGATCTATTTCAGAGAGAAAATTAATCGCAAGTTTAGCACATCGCGACTATCAGTAACATGGCAAGTGTGTAGAACTGAGTTCGCGCCCTGCAATATGCATGCTCTTTTTGAAAATCTATAAATTGTTTTCAAAAGATGTAGTCGCACGCACACAAACATACCGTGCCGAAGACTGCCGAACTGAAACGACGTTAGACGATGTACGGCATTCAAGCCACACCTCCGTGCCCGTCGGAGTGGGGAGCGTGAGGTTTTTTCGTTACGGAATTTCTGGATTCGATCCCCGCGCTCAAGGCCCGCGATAGAAGCTATGCAATAGCTTAAAAAGTGTCGGCTCGGCCTTTGAACGTTGCAAGCGTGCCGCCGTGCTGGTTTGTAGGTATGACGTTGATTCCTGATATGAACTCTATTAAATCAGCTGATAAGATAGTTTTTCGAGTTTTGTTTTCTTTGCTCTTTTTTGTGTAATTAGCGAATTAATTAATTTTTACTTTAAAATCTTATTGGGTTACAAAAGTATAGCAATTATGAACGGTCTAAAGTGAAAAAACTAAGTATATATATTTTTTTAAATCATGAAAACGCCGACGAAAAGCTCCACCACTGTGGGGTTCAGAATCAAGTACTGGATCCATGGTACTCGTTTGTGCGTCGATTTCAGATACATCCTTTATAATTCTATCTACCAACCCACATTGAGCAAGCGTGGTGATTACGCTCAATCCTTCTCTGTATGAGATGAGACCTGTGCCCAGCAGTGGGACGATAAAAGGTTAATGATGATGAATTCTATCTAGCTGTTTGTGTATGTGAGTTTAAATGTTTGTAAACGCATCCACGATGCAGGAGTAATTTCTAGTGTGGGGAAAAGTATAAAAAAAAATCTGCACCTATCTTTCTTTCTTTATTTTTTGGCTTCGCACGGTTTGTGCATTTAGCCAATGTCACGTAATTATGAATTATTCATGTCGAAAAAGACGGCCGCGTGACCCGTCTTACGAGTGAGGTTTGGGGCAAAGTCATGATGTGGCTATGCTGCGATATTTCACTGTTCTTTATGAACTATTTACTAAATTTTTTTTTGAGTGGTGGTAGGCCATAACATCGGCCGCCGGCAGAAGTTACCACCCACCAGACAAAGCCTTGCCGCCAAGCGATTTGTCGTGTTCCGGCATGATGTCTGGTGAAGCCGTACGGAGGACGGGTCTGAGTAGTTGTGTTGCGATGTGTGCCGGGTGCGATGCGCCTAATGTTGCTGTGTTGGGAGTTTGGTCGTGGAGGGTCTTCAGATCAATCTCCCTTTGGCGCAGCATCGTTGGTCGTGTTGTTGGGTTTAACATTGCATCACCTCGCTCAACTGCCGTCTTCCTTCCTATTCGCTCAGTTTTTCAGAGTGGATAGGCTCTTAATAAACTATCGCGCTTTACCATCAACGATCGCATCACTGCTTACCATCAGGCGGGATTGCGGTCAAGCGCTAGTTTATAATCATTAAAAAAAAAAAATGCACTTTTTACTACATAAATCACGCACTTTTATTTAGTAAACAACACTACAAATAATTTTAAAAGTCCAATGAAAAACGAGCGTGACACTCAGCTTGACTTCCCCCAAAACTCCCAATCTGCACCTACACAAGTGACCAGTGTGGCTACCATGAATTTCCATTACGAGACTCGATCATACGCTTCGAACGCGTTTGGCGCCCTCATTGGTCGAGAGTTCTTTCAACCTTAAAGCGCACCAATCTATGAGCCAAACGCGGTCGATATCGACGGTCGAGTCTTCGTAATGAAAACTCATAGTAGCCCCACTGAAAACACAATATTACCGTGAGCAGAAAACTGACGGCTTTCAACACGTGCACTGGACATTACTCGCCGTCTGCTATTTCCACGACCCGTTCAACTAGACTGTTTCACTCGCTATGTCATACATAACCGGCGTACTAAAGCCTCTAAACGTATGGCCCACCTGTCGAGTCAACATGAGACGTGGGGAAATTGACCCATCCCACACACAGACACAAAAACCGGCCAAGTGCGTGTCGGACTCACGCACAAAGGGTTTTATGAAATTAAATGATTTATTTGTATGAAAGATTACGCGGTAATAAGCGGTTTACGATTTACGACGTATTAAAAAAAAACTACGTACTAGATCTCTTTCAAAACAATTTTCGTTGGTAGTTTTTATAGTAATGTACATCATATGGTTTTTTATTATTTTTATATTTTCTTATTTTAGAAGTTAGAGGGACCCCTCCCTCTAACTGGAAAAAAGTTAAAGTGGAAAAAAGTTAGTCCCCCCGGACCAACTTTTTTCCACTTTGGAAGCGTCTGTCACGCAAACTATTCGGTTTAGAAAAAAAATATTTTAGAAACCTCAATATCATTATTGAAGACCTATCCATAGATACCCCACAAGCATGTGTTTAATGAAAAAAAAATTGAGTTTGAGTTCTAAGTATGGGGAGCCCCAATATTTATTATTATTTATTATATGTTTGCATCAAAATCTTAATGCGGTTCGTAAAATTCATCTACCTACCAAGTTTCAACAGTATAGCTCTTATAGTTTCGGAAAAAAATGGCTGACACATACGGACGGACTGACGGACAGACAGACATGACGAATCTATAAGGGTTCCGTTTTTTGCCATTTGGCTCCGGAACCCTAAAAAACATTGTAAGTTTATTTTATTTTCTAAAATACAGAATTAATCAGCGTATCGTAATATGGCTTGAATAGAATAAAATACTCTTTATTATGTACTCCGTATAATGTAAATTACAAAATATAAATATTATTATACGTTATTAATTAAATTAAACATTTATAGAAAGGGTGACACAATGGATGTTATCGTTAAGAGCGACCTTTGGACATAATATTTGTTTGATTATTATTTTGTAAATTTAATATTAAAAAAAATATGAGACTAAAAGTTATTTATTTTTTTAATTAAAAAAACTAGTAATTTTTAAATAATAGATTACGCCTGTTATTTTAATAAACAAGTGATTTCCATTCTGGATAAGCACCGTCAGACTGTTTTCCAAGGCCCTAAGATCAAGAAACCGTGGCCCTGCCCGTCGCACAGGCAAGTGAAGAAACACTGGTGGGTTTAAGTCAGTAGGAGTCTGACACGCCCTTCCGCTCCGCCCAGAGCAGGAGAAGGCATTTGATTTCCCATCCCAAAAAAAAGCCCTAAGACCAAACATGTATTATTACTGCGGGCTCTCGGGCTCGTTCCCCTGCTAGCGTAGTAGTAGAGCTCCTCAAACAAACCTATACATTACCGATCTTGTGAAACACAAACTACACTAATATCCACTAACCTGTCTAATCTCTTGAGTCTAGAACACGTGGTACAACTAAACTGAACAACTCCCGACCACCTTCGACAAGTTGCGTCACACAAGTTCCACTGCTCGCGCCGTACCTACTTCTACTTACTTCTCCCTCCTCATACCATCGATACATAACCTAACTTGTATATTGAAGTATTTAGATATCCGTATTACTATCAAGTCTTAGCGGTCCCGAGTACGTGGTACAGCTACGCTGTCTCGGTCCGAAAATAAGTTGTACGAAGACACGTACCATTGTTCACGCCGTAGTACTTCCTCTCATATCATTTGATACATAACCCACCATGTATAGTAACTACAGCAATATCCACATACCTATCAAGTCTTAGTGGTCTGGAACACGTGGTGCAGCTAAACTGCCCTGGTCCCGAACACGTTCGACAAGTCGCATCACATCCACGACACGTTCCACTGCTGGCGTCGTAGTACTGCGAGCCGAGACATTCCATACACAGCCCGCCGTCTAGCATGAATCGGGGTGGGCAGGACTTGCAGTGGAGCGGTCCTGAGCCATCGCACTCACGGCAGTAGTGGTGGCAGTGCCGGCAGCCGCCGAGGGTTTGGTAGAAACCTGGAGGAAAACACATACGTTGAATTTAATGGAATAAAGATTTAAGATTCACAGTATTCAAATGAAACTTATGCGGAATTGTTAAGAGTTGTTACTAATTACATGTACAATATGTAAAGATAATCCTGTCCGATCCGTGAAGGTATTGTTAGGTATCGATAACTGATTCTACTAATGCCTACAAAACCGGGCTAAACTTAAAAAAAATCCCCCTAAAAAAATAAATATAGTTTCGCAAAAGGAGGTAAATTAATAAATGTGCGGTGCCCACACATGGCAATACATGCGCGGGTGAAAGGGAGCAGGGCACGCGGCACGCGGTTGCATCGCTATTTGCTCATAATAATACCGCCAAAAATGGTGTTGTCACTTATTAAAAAATTTCAAAATTTTGGGGAAGTTGGAATTAATTCGCGGAAAAAAGATTATTTCAAAAATCATTAGTATTGTTACTATGATGATTATTGATTATGTAAAATTCATATTTTGTTTGGTGTTTACGGACGGGGTTTTCTTTACATATTGTATAAATGCAACTATGTATAAAATTTCATCTATTTCATTATCATCACAAATAATGTTGGTCTAGTAAATTCTTAAACAGTGCAAAGAACCATTAACAGTATTAGGTGCGGAAATCCAATTCACGTAATATTTTGGTATTTTGTTAATTGAACTATCTAGCATTATCTTAATAATTAATCTTCGACTGTCAATAGAATACTTTTAATTTTATTATTCCTTTCATAGTCGCCCTCCACTAATTGGGTTGTATCCTAAAAAATAATTTAATGTCCATCAGATAGATTTATAAAAAATATAGAACACGTATTTTTTATTTCATTCAAATACTTAAGAAGATAATTATATTGAATTGAAATGTCGCATGACAAAATATACCTCGGCGTGACGTAATTAGCCCCCACTCCGTAACTTTAATACGCTATATGTCAGTAGTTTTTGGTAATTTCAACAAAATAAAAAATACTGGTCTTAATTTTTTTTATTGTTTATAAGACTGACTAATATTTTTTTTTTTATTTTCATACCTAAGATACATCCCTATTATAGCATTACAAGATCAGATCTTCTTTAACCACTTCTGGAATTACCAAGACACCATTTCTGAGGGAAAATCCTCAAAACCCACTTGAAATTTGAGTAAGTTCACGTGCTCACCGCAAACTGAATTCAGTAGAGACTCTTTAGTAGCTAGCTAGCTACTCGAGGCCGCAAGATGCTTACAGTGATAAATCTCTTTCAGTTAAACTAAACGTAAACCTCTAGGCGATAAAATAGCAATAAATTACGACTTTATTCGTATGGAGTTAAATCTTACTTTTTATATAATTTCAAACTTTATTTTAAACGCAAGATGTTCTGAATTCGATCTATGCGTCTCGTTAGTGTGTTTACTGTAGTTTTGTTAGGTTTATTACATTGAGATTTTTGGTTGTCACTTTTTTTAGCACTTACAATAATTATATCCAAACAAGCTAAATTAAATCCGATTAATACATTGTGTTTTCGTAAAAAACGAAATACACGTGAAGGAATTGACAATGTTATATTCCTTTGTGTTTTAACAGCAGTCCGTCCTCTTTTATAAGGAGTATTCTTAACAAACAAAAAATCAGGTAGCCTTAACTTAGCTAACGCCAAATTTTTTTTTTTTTATTAATTTATAAACCAGCGCTTGACCGCAATCCCGCCTGATGGTAAGCAGTGACGCAATCGTTGATGGTAAAGCGCACTAGTTTATTAAGAGCCTATTCACTCTAGCCTTGGAGACACTCAAATTGTAGTCCGACGGAAACACCGGCGCTGGCAAATTGTTCCAGTCCCTCGGTGTAAAGGAGGAGGCGAAACGCTTCGTCCGGATCGTAGTGGTGTTAACAACATAAGGGTGGAAACTCGCCGTACAACGGATCGTCCGATGGTGGAATGGAGATGGGGGAATTAAATCATGCAATTTCCTCGCACACTCACAAAAATGTATCCTTTAGAACACCAAAAGGCTCCCTTATTTACACACCGGTAGTCTACATCATGTCCCGTTATTCGTATGTCGTGAACCAAAAAAAATCTTCACATCATAATATCAAATTCCCGGAAATCCTCGCGTGCCTACTACATCCCGTCCACTAATACAACAACATTATAATCCGCTTTGTTACCCCTCAGCGAAACATCCTCATTAATCTCATCCATTGTATTATCAATACTAATCAATTCTCGGAATAAACATATTTTGTTATTTTCCCATCCGCTTACCTCACACGATTCATTAGAAGGAATACTAGTGTAATCAGTAACATTCGACTGTTATCTTCATTTTCATTGTTATTAGTTTCTTGGTAGTGGACGAATAAAGTAAATAGAACAGGTAATAAATCCGTGATATATTTTGACACAATGAACCAGGATTTATCGATAATAGGTTGATGAAAGGATGTCTGATGAAGCCGTGCGGAGGACGGGTCTGAGCAGTTGTGTTGCGATGTGTGCCGGGTACGATGCGCCTAATGTTGTTGTGTTGGGAGTTTGGTCGTGGAGGGTCTTCAGATCAATCTCCCTTTGGCGCAGCATCGTTGGTCGTGTTGTTGGGTTTTACATTGCATCACCTCGCTAACTGCCGTCTTCCTTGCTATTCGCTCAGTTTTTCTGAGTGAATAGGCTCTTAATAAACTAGCGCGCTTTACCATCAACAATCGCATCACTGCTTACCATCAGGCGGGATTGCAATCAAGCGCTAGTTTATAATTATTTAAAAAAAAAATCGGTTCGAAATAGTGGGAAATTCAAGATACTGGCGCCTATCCTCTAGTTTACAAACTAAACTAATTGTAAGTGCATGTTTTTCTTTGTACATATTTCATCAAGAAATAAGAAGGATATAAGATAACATTTTAGTTTAATTCTGTCAAATTATTATCTTCTCAAATACTATGAGTACATACAAATCTTTAATTTTTGAAAACTTTAATGACATAATGGTGTGGACATGCGCAAGAATCGTAGTAACGTTTGTATGAACTATAAATATTTAATGTAATTCATTGTCAAACAATTAATTTTAAGTTTAATATAATTTTGTATTATTGTAATTCCATTGTCTATTGTAAATTTATTTGATTGTTTTACTTTCTTCTCGATTTATCTAATGTTAACCTTATTTCATTATAATGAAAATGCTTGTTACTGTTTCTTTTTTTTTAACAAATGTTATTATTGTGTCTTGGTGGAATTTTTCGTTTAATATTATTTTGTTGTCATTGTCTTAAAATTTAGTTTAATATAACATTGTTTTAAAATTTAATTAATATGGCATTGCTTTAAAATCTAATTTCATATAAATTTCTTTTAAAAATTAATTTGATACAACGTTAACAATTTATATTCATGCTGTTACCTATATTATTATTTGCATGCTGTGACTTCTTGTAAGTGGAGAAGCACAAGGTCATATCTATATTTTCTAGTATTTAAGGTGTTTTCTCTGTTAGAAGTCCAAATAAATAAATAAATTAAGATAATCCATAGACAGTATAGCCGCGATTCTAAATATGGCGACCAAAAATACATCAATTTACGTCAGGCTAATTTGCCAGGTCTAACCTAACATATTTTCTTCTGTCCTTTTCTTAATTAAATATAAAGAAAAAAAAACACTGAACTTTTTAGTTTAGTTTGTGAACAAGGAAATCCAAGCCAATTATTATATTTGTACTAAAAGGGAAAACATTAAAGATATAAATTGAATGTTATACTACACCCCCACCCTATTTCAAGTTAAACAAATAATGTTTTATTTCAGTGACAATTGAGTTGGATTTTAGAGAGACTGAACTTTATAGTGTAGGAATTAAAGTTACTTTTCTATAACCACATATAATTGTTTACATATTTTAATTATGATAAGCTGCTGGGAACCAGTAACTCCCTCTTGGAAATGAAATGAAATGAAATGAAATGAAATGAAATGAAATGAAATGAAATGAAATGAAATCGTTTATTAAGCAAGTAGGATCACCGATCACTTTTACACGTCATGTTTTTTTTTTTTTTTTCTTTTTTTTTTTTTTTAAACTAGATGAAGCCGGCATTTCCTAACTGACTACCTCTGAGAAGAAATAGCCGAAACAAACTCAGGGATCATCGTCTTTTTTAAAGTCCAGACATTAAAAATGAAAATGTTTACAATAATTTACGTTATAATTACGCATATTGCTTAATAACAATGCTTAACAGAGCGAGCAGCTCAGTCCCAAGCCTCTCTATCCTCTAAATAATCTGAGATTTTATAATACCCCTTTTTGCAAAGTTTGGCCTTTATATAGGTTTTATATCGTTTAATGGGTAAGTTCATGGGAAGCTTGTTGTAAAAGTGTATACATTGACCCATGAACGAGTTGCCTACTCTGTGGAGACGAGTGTGATGTACAGCAAGATTGTGTTTGTTCCTGGTATTTATATTATGAACTTCGCTTATTTTCTTAAAATTAGATATATTTTTATGTACATACATAAGATTTTCAAATATATATTGCGAAGCTACAGTCAGAATGTTCACCTCTCTGAATTTTTCTCTAAGAGAATCTCTAGGACCAAGGTTGTAAATTGGAGAGAGAGACTGTATGCATACATAGAAGTGATAACAATGTACTTATACAACGTTAGTTTTTATTTAAGTATACCAAACCTGAATACAGTTTTTTCAGACTAAGCAACTGAATCAATTCCAATTCCATTTAGAAATTGTTGCAGTGTGGTTATCAAGTACGCAACACAGCTGATGGTAGATCATAGTACTAGGCACATGAGACAGGACCCACGCGTCTCGCTGCTGCAGGAGCAGGCAGGCGAGCAATGCCATAGTTTTGTTGGGATAACCAAGTAAGATAACAAGCTCATAACTTTGTAGTTTTTCATTATATCTTTTTAAAATTTTGTACATATATTCTTTACTTAAAAAAACTGAACACGTGTTTCGGGTTTCGCAAAAACAGAAAATAACGTTATTAATAATTTTATTTCCACTGCTCTTAAACCAGTGAACGACAACATCGTAAGGGAACCGGCAGGGGACGATGATGAGGAAATTCACTGAAATATTCTTCATACCTTGTGGGCATTCCGGATGACATTCTCCCGCAGCCAACCTCCAGCCCTCAGGACACGACGCACACTGGTCTCTTCTCGGCCCGATACATGTGCGACACGATAGGTAGCACTTCGAACATATACCTCGATCTGCGTAATACCTGCGACAGTAACAGATACTGTTAATAACTTGAAAAACATTGGAGAGTGCTTTAATTTATAATGTGAACAGGGTGTATGGGATCTTTCTTTTTTATATAATTATAAACTAGTGCTGACTACAATCCCGCCTTATGATAAGTAGTGATGCAATCATTTATGGTAAAGCGCGCTAGTTTATTAAGAGACTACTCATTAACATAAACTGAGCGAATAGAAAGTAAGACGGCAGTTGAGCGAGGTGAGGCAAAGTTAAACCCAACAACACGACCAATGATACTGCGCCAGAGGGAGTTTGATCTGGAAACCCTCCACGACCAAACTCCCGACACAACAACATTTGGCGCATCGCACCCGGCACACATCGCAACACAACTGCTCAGACAGGCAGGGTAAATACGTAACACACTATGAGTAGCAATGGGTTTGATTATGACAGTTCAACATCATTCATTGCGTTGTCTACGTGGTTGGGCAAATACATTTTTAGAACATATGGAGCAATGAATTGGCCATAAGCTTCAAAATCATTACAATTGATAGTTATAATCATCATCATCTCGGTGTTAATCCCAGTCGCATCCGTAGCTGTCAGCTTTGGAGTCTGGGGTCCGCTTTACCAGCCTAACTGCTGATTTTTGGCTAAACTTTGATATTTTCCGTGAAGCGACTGCCGTCTGACCTCCACAACCCGAAGGCGATATCTAAGTATTGCAGTTAGACCAACAACCCGTAACGACTGTCACTAGATGTTCGTATGGCAACCGGGACCAACGGCTTAACGTGCTTTCCGAGGCACGACCAGACCAATGCAAATATTCTTATTCATGTATACAAATAATTGCACTGCGCGGGCATCGAACGCGCGGCTCCTTGCGCAGCGGCCGCGTTCGCTACCGCTACGCCACGAAGGCTGTCAATTGATAATTATAGTCTGTTACGTAATTAGGGTGCCGTCCTCCGTACGGCTTCACCAGACATCACGCCGGAACACGACGAATCGCTTGGCGGCAAGACTTTCATAATAGGCCTATAATGTTCCCACTGTTGGGACATAAGCCTCCTCTCAGTAAGAGGAAGTGGGCAGTAATCAAATCAAACAAATTCAAACAAAATCTTGCCAACCCGCACTGGGCCAGTGTAGTAGACACTGGCCCAGTGCGGGTTGGCAAGATTTTCAGTAAGTTTATTTCGTTTTTTTTTATAAATTATAAACTAGCGCTTGACTGCAATCCCGCCTGATGGTAAGCAGTGACGTAATCGTTGATGGTAAAGCGCTCTAGTTTATTATGAGCCCACACTCACACATTCACTCTAGCCTTGAAGACACTCAAATTGTAGTCCGACGGAAACACCGACGCTGGCAAATTGTTCCAGTCCCTCGATGTACGCGGTATAAAGGAGGAGGCGAAACGCTTCGTCCGGATCGTAGTGGTGTTAACAACGTATGGGTGGAAACTCGTCGTACGACGGGTCTTCCGATGGTGGAACGGAGATGGGAGAATTAAATCATGCAATTCTATCTATATCGGTGTTTTCTATGCAACATTAAATGAATTAAAGAGATGAACATACCCGTCAGCACAAGCTGTCCTGCAAGCGCCTGACTGTAGCCTCAACGCGCTGACACACGACGTGCAGTTTAGTCGCGACACGCATTCTGAGCAGCCGTGCATGCAGGGTGCACAACGACCCGCCTCCGGGTAGAACCCTCGACTGCATTCTGATACACATCTATTAGAAATAGGGATGGGTTAGATACGCTAAAAGAACGCTATACGTTAAAATTTGAAAAAATTGCGTCAGAAACTTTCTAAAACACAAATCCTTAAAAACAACCAAGTCTGAGTCTATTTTATAGGGGGCGACCCTAAGGCAATCATACGGAAGATGGCCAAACTGAGAAATTCTTACAGGAAACTCAACAACACTGCTAGACACACGGGACTGCACTGGGAATCGAAACAAGAAGCAGTCGCACTTTTTTTTTGCATGGGAAATCATCAAATGACCTTTCCGCTCTGGGCAGAGCGTGTCAGACTTTTACTGACTAAAATCCACCCCAGTTCCTTCGCTTGCCTGTGCGCCAGGGCCATGGTTCTTTTTTAACCAACCCGCAACCCTGACCCAGGAAGCAGCGGTCCTCGTGGACCCCGTCACGTTGTGCTTACATCTCTTTAAGGCGCGTGTGGAACACAACTCGCCGTCGACCCGGGCCTGGTCCTTATCGGGCAACGAGCTGCCCATCGCTCGCCACCCGCAAACCCACGTAGTAGCACTTACCGCCACTAGTCCAACGAGGAACACTCGCAAAATCATTCGTGCATGTTAAAGAACTAGACAAAGTTCTAATTTACATATAAGTATTTATGTCTTTATTTGCTTAAACCATACAAAAATGGTGTAACAGAATATTTAATAAAAACAAAATGAGAGGAATGCATAATTGTATCTGAAAAAATACATATACCTGTAAATATCCCAAGGTAACATAATTATTAATGTTGGCCTTACTCATTAGCTTAGAATAAACATGAACCCATGTCACGACCACGTGCAAGTGAACCGCGGTTCGTTAAGGTTTCCGCGTGAAAATTGTATATAAAATCTAAAGGGCTTTAATACGGCATTAAACTCTTCACAGAAATTCCGCTATAATGATTTGTCGAGACGACTTGCCATTAGGCTTATCCGAAATAGAACTCAGTACACAAAAGACAGCGTTAATTAACAAATTGTAATGTTACTTACCTGTAATCCTGAATTAGGTTCGGATTCTGACATGTAAGACAATCTCCATCGTTTTCTCCGTAGCATGAGTCGCAAGCTTCATTGCATCTCTTGCATTTCTGGCCATCAGCAAATTCGCTTGAACTGCACTTCTCAGTTCCTACAGGCATACATTTTCCCTTTTTATTCAGTTCCCAGTTTGGTTCACACGAGAGGCAGAACGCGCTTGTGCATGTTGAACAACCGACGGGACACCTAAAAAAAAAAGAAACATCAAAACGAGGCCACATCAAAGCTTATATTAAACTATCACGGAGATACGAACCTCATACATTCTTTTCTCTTTTTGTCAGCGTAATATGCTGGAGGACATGACGTCACACAACGCCCGTCTATAGCATAAGTTGACGGATGACATGTCACGCACTGCGCTTCTCCAGGCCCTTGGCAAGTATCGCAAGATTCGTGACATTTTGCGCACATATAATCTTCAGTTTCATAGTGAGAAGGCGGACATGACGCCAGACATGTTCCGTCATGAAGAACTAGATGGTGTTCACAAGATGTGCAACCGTCAGCCCGTTCGGAACAGGTGGCACAGTGAGCAGCACATGGCCGGCAAACCGAAGATTCACTATCTTCCCAATAACCATCTGGGCATTGTTGCAGACACACGGCTAGGTCTGCAACTAGTAAGTGAGCTGGCGCACATGTCAAACACGAGTCCTGACCCGGACCAACGCAAGTCTCACAAGACTCGTGGCACGGCCAGCATACTCCACCTTGATTCGCGTAACTTCTTGGAGGACACCGGGAAACACAAGAGTCATCCAGACGATAGTGTTTGCACGCGATGCATTGAATCGGTCCTTTTCCATAGCATCCTTGAGAATCGCATTCGGGATCACAGTCATGCATGACACGCTTGTCGTTACTATCAGCGAGGACATTCTCCCCATGCGGAGAAGGGACGTTATGTCCATCGAGCAGAGCTACCGCCTTCTCTGGATTGGACCCGGCGGCGAATAGATTTGGAAAATTTTGATAGTTGGCAAACGCGTCAGTGTTGTAAAAAGAATCCCCGATAGTTTCATAGCCATCCGCGGCGGTGGGGAATGCAAAAGGCGGTGCTACAGGAGACGGCCTTTTTGATCTTAATCTTACTGGATCAACTGACGTTCCATAAAATATAAGTTGCCACTTCTTCAGTATACCAGCCTGGTTAACGTGTCTGTTGCCGGCATTAACTATTTGTAGTTTCCATCTGCCTTCAGCGTGTTCACCCCAGAAGTGAACACTCAAGAAAGGCCAGTCATCAAAGTTAGAACTAACCACATCACGCGGTCTTTCAAACAACAACGTTGAGACTGTGCCCATGGGAGATGTCAAAAGTATACGTAGATTACCTCTAGGGAAAAATCTTAACGATATTTTACATTGAACATGTTCAAGATAACGCACTTCGTTTACTGTGGAGCTGCACCCATTAACATCCATATGCGCCGTTAAGGTGTAGCCAAATTTTGATTCTATCTGCTTATCTTCGTTTATTTCTTGCGATTTGCAAATATGTTGTGGTGGGACGGTAACCCATTGCTCTGCTAAGCTGACCATTTCAGATGCATCCATAAGACCGTATCCGAATTTGTGACTTACTTTCCTCTTTACTCCGTTTATAATCCAGCCTCCCTCTTTTTCGAGAGGCTGTGGTCGCGAAGTCATTACAACTAAGTATTGCATGTCTCTCCATGTGAGATCTGCGTTTGCTTCAAGGGCTAACGCACATATACCTGCCGCGAGGGGAGCGGAAGCCGAAGTTCCCGTGTGTTCTACTGTACAAATATGATCAGCCCGCAACCGGCCGTCCATGTCAACAGTGGCGACACTCTTGTCATGTCCTGGGGTGCCGGAACTGTATGTAGTAGCTAAAGTTGAAGAGCATTCTTCCAGGTACCAAGGCTTGTAACCACCTTGCGTTGCACTAGAAATTGACAAAGTGAAAATACTGTTCGTATAGCCGTCACAGTTACAAGAGTCTGTATGTCTTCCACCATTCCCAGAAGCCCAAACAAAAATGGATCCTTTACCACGACGACCACTTGTGACGCCGTATATGAACGCCCTGAAAAATATAAGCGAGGATTAAACTTCTTCATTTTTTTCATTTTAATTTTTAACTACACAATCTACTATAGTAATATGCTACCTTCTAGCAAGAGGTCCTGGACCATCAACAGTTTTGCCGTCATCCTCAGGTCCCCAGGAAGCACTGTAGATATCGATGTGGTCTGGGTTCAGACCCAAGGCTCTAGCCTCGACAGCATCATTGACCACTCCGTCCAACATCCTCACGCCACCAATACTAGCATTATAGGCGATACCTACGCCGCAGTATTGGTTGTACGCGACTCCGGCAACTTCGCCGGCACAACGTGTGCCGTGCTTATTATCGCCGTTGTCTTGAGGCATCGGGTCATCATCATTGCCGTTAATATCTGTCGACGCGTTGGGATCCTACACAAATGTAAAATAATTAAAACGACCAGAAACTCAGTCAATGGTTTTCATTATATTAAAACAAAACATAAATTGTGTTTCAAAAATCTTATTTGCTCGTGGATTGTACTAATGAATTTACAAAATGTAAGGTAATTTTGGTAAATTTAATTAATTTTGATATTGATACATTTACACTGTGAGTAATTTGGCACGTTTTGATAATAATTTTAAATTCATAAATTTCGACCCTCTCCAACTCATACTTTGCAATTTTCCTTAATTGAATGAGTACCATTCAAGGTAATAACGTTCGCGAATCTTGCTGAGCTTCGCCATCATGGCAATGAAATTGCTCATTTACAAAACTTGGTAACATTGCAGCAATTGGAACAATTGTATAACATCTAATTCAGATAGAAGTAGGTACTAATATTTTGCTCATATTTATCCACGTGTTTTATTGTCCTACGTATACTAGATAGATATTAATTTGTAATTAATAAAAAAAAATCTAACATTCCAGATACAACTGCTATAAATCATATCTAATCGAGAGCAAATAGTATTGTAAACCAACTAATTGCCTACATCAAACCAAACAAGTAAGGGG
This sequence comes from Sesamia inferens, assembly GCA_037179545.1. Classification (NCBI taxonomy): domain Eukaryota; kingdom Metazoa; phylum Arthropoda; class Insecta; order Lepidoptera; family Noctuidae; genus Sesamia; species Sesamia inferens. The sequence continues at coordinate 25,648,812 of CM073933.1, read as the reverse complement.
AATGGAATCCGTCCGAGATTAATTAAGGGCCCAGTCTAGATAGTTCCAGAGACAAGTTATAGATATGGTTTTTCAAGAACATGAGTACCACTTAACTCGGTTCGAAAGCCCAACTTCGTAAGTTAATATGCGGGCAGCTTATCTTTAGAGCCAGATCTTACAGCAGCAGTTAATCAAACTATTAGTAGGTATTATTTATCAGCCCATTTTAACGGCCGTCTATGGAGCTAGTTTATATTGTGTAACTTATCGATATCTTTCAGATACAGCTCTGAAATAGTGTCACTTTTTAATTATGAGATATACATAAATATCTATGCGTTTCCCTGTATATTCTGTAATAACCATAGGTCGGAATAGGTAGAGTGATTTTTGGTACTTGTATCATAAATGTTCACAGAAAGAATAACGTGGATAAGCCATTTTCCCGGAATGTAATTCCGGATCCAAGTAAATATTGTTAATGTTGGTAGTGACATTATTACTACTCAATTTATTTAAAGGAAGGTAACAAAACTAAACTAAATTATTATTAACTTGTTGAAAAATAAAAACAATCAAATTCCGATCGAAGCATTAATGCATTTCAATATTTTATTTTTAGCCTCTAATGAAGGATATGGCCAAATCAAACGGTTTTACGACTTGACCCATTCCTCCCCACTGTCCTATTTTTAGGACACTATATTCAACATTTTTTTTTTCTATGTTAGGGTTATTATTTTTATTGGTTTTGATGAAATTCGTATTTTCACACTATTTTCCCAATAAAATATATTTTTTTCGCTCTTAAAAAAGTTATCGTATTTATAATATACATATTTTTAAATTGAGGAAATTCGTCAGCTTAAAAAGAGTATTATGATTTGATTATAAAAAACCGAAAATAAAAAGTTATCAGCTTCAAAGTCCATCAAATAGATTTTTAGATCTCTACTGAATCTATTATAATTAAAAACTAAATAAAATATTATTTGGAAGCTTGTGATACTAATTCAAAAAAAGGCGTACTATAAATATGACACTGGGAACATGTCTTTACAAGTAGCCGTGAAAGCGTGTTCGATCCTGTTACGCTCGCTATAAGTTCAAACGTGTCTATTGTTTTGTTTCTTGCAAGTGTTTCGTAAACTTTACTTTAGTCGATAAGTCTTCGTCAAGCACAACACATCTCGTAATATAAAAAATTGTGATTTTTTTATAAGATTGAGGAAAGCAAAGGAGGTAAGCAAAAATATTAGATTTTGTTTCTTATCAAGTGGTTAACGATATATTTGTTTAGTTTGGGATGGTATATGTATATATATATTTATATATATATAATATAATTTTTATACTTACTATATATGTATAATTATTGTTTATAGATCATGGATGCAGTGAGAAGAAAATATAAAAAAGCATTGATGGTGTCTGAAATCACCGAGTATCTTCAAGATATTGAAGATTGTAGTGACGAGGAGTTCAATGACTTGGAAGTTGCGATATTGCCCCCGGATGAAGTGGATGAAATGACTGATATAGAAGAAGGTAATGACGACGATATGGGAGTTCTGCCAGTGTCAGATGTGGCTGGTCAAGTGGAATTTTCATGTACAATTGATAACGTCGAGGAAGATCTTCCTACTCAAACCACATCTCGGACCAACAAGACAGTCATTTGGCGTAAGTGTGAACCTGTATATTCTGAAATTCAGCCGGAATCTAATACTGCTAAACAATATTTAGAAAATATGATTACGGAATTGGAAGGAAAATCTGCGGTAGAAATATTCGAACACTTGTTATGTGACCAGATTCTAGAATATATAGTGCATGAAACAGTAACCTATGCCAAAAATTATAAAAATGATTTGAACTTCAATCTTACCGTGAATGAGCTAAAAGTATTCATAGGAATTTTGTTTTTCTCTTCGTATCTCCACTTGCCTCAAAGCAAACTATATTGGTGCAGAGATGATGATGTACACATTCCATTTGTTGAACGAGCGATGTCTCGGAATCGTTTTGATAAAATTAAATCATATTTACATTTCAATGACAATTCAAGAATTGATAATAGTGACAAAGCTTTCAAAATTCGCCCATTTATCGATAAAGCTAATAAATCATTCCAAAAGTTTGGTGTTTTTGAATCCAACTTAGCTGTTGATGAAATGATCGTCAAATACTTTGGTCACCATGGTATCAAACAGTTTATAAAAGGTAAACCAGTAAGATTTGGATACAAGCTTTGGGCACTGTGTGGAGTAAGCGGATATTGTTATAACTTTTCGCTTTATACAGGAAAGGATCCTCAAATATCTTGTAATACTGGTGATGGCTTGGGTTCAAGAGTGGTAAAAAAGTTGCTTACAGTATGTACTGATCCTAGTGCACATGTAGTCTACTTCGATAACTTCTTCAGCAGTATGCAATTGTTGATTGACTTGAAATCTGAAGGGTTCAGAGCTACAGGGACAGTCAGAGACAATAGGACTAAGAAATGTCCAATCATGACCAAACAAGAAATGAAGAAGCAAGAACGTGGTTATTCCGATCATCGTTTCGATAAAAATAATGAAATATTATGCGTGAAATGGCATGATAACAATGTAGTATGTCTCTTAACTAATTTTGATACTGTTGAACCTTTTGTAAAAACTAATAGGTACTCAAAGGTAGAAAAGGCCAAAGTTGCTGTGAATCAGCCAAAGCTTATTCATAATTATAATAAAAACATGGGAGGAGTGGATAAACATGATTGGCTTATTTCTAAGTATCCAATCCGCTTTAGAGGTAAAAAATGGTATTGGCCTCTAGTAATCCGTGTTTTGGACATGACTCTAGTCAATGCATGGATTATTTATAACCAGGTAAATAAAGATGAGACCATACTTCTGCTTGATTTCAGAAGAAGGGTATGTTTTTCTTGGATGAAAAAATCGGAAGGCAAAGTAAATAAGCTTACATCAGGTACTTCAGAAGTTCTTTTACAACCTATAAGATTTGACAACTATGGTCACTATATGACCAAGAGGGACAAACAAAGACGTTGCCAAGGACAAGGCTGTAAAAAAAGCCTTTAACATTTTGTTCTAAATGTGAAAAAACACTCTGCAGTGATTGTTTCATACCTTATCATACAAAATAAGCTTTTATTACATTATTTCTGATACTGTTACTGGTCCTATTTTTAAATAAAGCTGATTTCCATATAATTCTTATCTTTACTTTTTCCTGACCATATGTTCCCACTGTCCTATTTATAGGACATGCTGAGTCAGCGAAACCGTTTTTTTTTAATTTATTTTTTTGCCATATTATTTTTTCTTAACATATTAAGAGCCCTAATACAAGATTTCATCAAAAAAATCCAATATTTTCAATGCTTGGGAAGTAATGGGTTAATTTAATTTATACATATTTTTTTAAATAATTAACCAATTCCGTAAATCCGGAGGAATGTCCATATTAATATATACGTTTCCGATCAATGACCCCAATTCACTCTACCTATCCGACCTATGGTAATAACCTATTATTGTGGGCCTCCGCTAACGATTGTCGAAATATTCTGAAAGTTCCCAGAATATTTCAACAATAATTTAGCCGAGGTCTGATTTTAGTTTGTAACATTTCTTCAATATTTAAGAAATGTATATTTTATTTACTATTAATTCAAATGCTCATACAAAATTACTATAGGACGTTAAAACTGAATAAAGAAATATAGTCAAATAATTATTATCTGTATATCACTTTTAAGGGTTTTTATTAGTTATGATTTTATGGAAACGCGTATTAAATTCAAACAACGTCAAATCTGCATTCTATATGGTAGTTTATTGGTCTCCACAAAAGTATAATCGTAAACCGATGGCAATAGAAAGATTAAAGCACTAGGAAGTGTCGATGGGTGGGCGTTTTGAGGAGACTGTCTTATGTAATATTGACGTTCAAAAAGTGCTGATTCTCAACCTAATTTGAATAAATGACTTTTGATTTTGATTTTGAAAAACAGAGTAATTTTTTATTGATTCTCATCCTTTATTTCTGTGCATGTGAGCCTTTTAGCTGTGTCTTATTGAATATATTTATTGGAACGTTTCATAGTAGTAAAAGGTTATTTAATAGCTTAAAACCGAATCTCGTAATTGGATAAAACGTGGTTTATGGACACTTATTTTTCTGTAAAATATAAAGACAGCTAAAGGCCACGATATGAGCAGCGCTTCTCATGTGGAATATCAAATTACTGCGATCTCCAACCCGCCTGCAAAGCATGGAGATAGCAAACCCCACCAAGCTTGTGGGAGGCTTTTGTCCAGCAGTGGACAACTATTGGCTGAAGAAGAAGAAAAGGGACAATGAAACTTTTTGTTGGCTAGAACCTCCTCCCCATGTTCACTCCCCTTTGGTAGAACATGCCACTGACCGCCTCTTCAACAAGTCAAAACAGAACTCAAAGCCTTCATTCCCAGATTTATTATTAACTCGATCATAAAATAAATGTCAAAATTCTACTTACATAGTTCTGTGCCAAATCTGGGTGGTTGGTCTGTATACCATCATCAAGAATGGACACGACTATACCCTTGCCGGTATAGCCTTTCTGCCATGCAGGTGCCACGTTCATGTCCAGACCGTCTTTGGCACCTCCATTCTAAACATAACGTTAAGTATAAAATCTTAAACATTTTCACAACGGGAGCCAGGAGACGGGAAAGCTTTAGAAGTGGGTATTTTACAGTTATTTTTATCACCAGTTTACGGTGATGCTACAGCTAAGTAACTTTTAAGATTTTAAATGCATAAATACAGGGTATATCTGACATCGTAACGCAAACTTCGCAAAAAGGCTATACCGCATGCCACTAATAAAATTATGATAGTCATTTATGTCGTTAATGGACTGTTACAGAAATAACAATGTTTAAAAATAAGTGTCGGCTCGGCCTTTGAACGTTGCAAGCGTGCCGCCGTGCGGGTTTGTAGGTATGACGTTGATCCCTGATGTGAACTCTATTATATCAGCTGATAAGATAATTTTTCGAGTTTTGTTTTCATTGCGCTTTTTTAAATCATGAAAAAACCGACGAAAAATTCCACCACTGGGGGGTTCAGAATCGTGTACTGGATCCATGGTACTCGTTTGTGCGTCGATGTCAGATACACTCTTTATATGGGTTACATAACATTGGTTTTTCTCCCAGGGTTAGAATTACGTTTTGTATAACTAGCATTATTGGAGAAATAAGTACTGAACATAAAAATAAAGAGCAGATATTTATATCACATGAAGCTCTTACCGTTTTATTAACAGATGTTTTGTTTTGCTTATCCGCTAGGACAAAATATAAGCATTTAACTATAGAAAGATGACAAAATAAACAACGTTTTGAGTTATCTTGAGATACAATTATACTTACGTTGAACTAAATTAAATATCTAGTGAAAAAGAAAAACAACTTTAAGTAAATATTATTTAAAAAATATAAATAATACGTACTGTGTGTATCTGTATAGTAAACAGAAGTTATATGGTATTTACCTACTGATTTTTATACCAAACTGATATGAATATTCAGGCTGTTTTGCTTAAATGTATAATGCCAGATTTTATTTTGTCATTTTGTAAGCTTTTTTAATGCACTACTGACATATTTCAACTCGGGGCTAAGAGTAAATAGCCTTTTAAGCCATCTAAGCATAATAATATACTGCTTATCTCAAAAACTTAGATGGACATGTCATAAATTACCAGGATCTTAAAGTCAGCCTCTTCATCTGTATAATTCTTTAGAAACGCCTATCACTGTGGACCTACTACATCCTTAACAAACGCTCCAAAAGATACGTACCAAGTACCATTGCTCCTTGAACAGCGGGTCGGGGAAGAAAGGCGAAGAGGTGAGCGCGCGATAGTGCGGCCGATGGGGTTGTAACCGGCGCGAGAGTTGCGAGAACGCGGCGCGGTCATACGGTGAGTAGTCACGCTTCATACGCCGCTTCTCACGTTGTTGCTCGAACCATCGGACCTGGGTGCAAAGATCGTGGAGAACAATTAATTTCCGTATTATTTGAATTACGGTTGTTTTTTAATCAATTTATTTTCATTATTTAAGTTTGGCGTTTTTATTCCTCTAGTACTTATAAAGTTTTCTTCAACCATGTAGTATTATATTTATCGCTACATTTCTTCAAATATTAGAAGTGCAATTTGACGTTTCATACTTTAAAGGAAGACACAACTTTGTACATGCGTAACTAAAAAATTTACATTTATTTCTTCCGCAAAACCACGTAATTTTAAAATTATTTTTATCACAAATTGACCAGTTCTTAATCACTTAAATTACATTTTTTTTTAAACAAAACAATATAACCAATGTAGACAATAAATAGTATTTTTCTCGACGTCATGTCAAAGTCACGTAATAAGGTACTATACCGGAGTGTTGTGACTCTTCAAATTCACTTGTATACTAATAATATAATCGTTAAAAATGACCGAACAATCGTTTTCAATGAAAGCGTCCTTTATTATTTAAGTACTTTTTCATTTATTTACCCTCAAAACACTTATATATCGAACAGAGAACGAAAAATTTTAATATAATGTCATCTCTGTTAAAATTACGAAACTCAAAATTAATAATGTATAAAGCAAAATTTATAATATGTAACTTTGTGTATGTAATACAATGTTGCTTTGGTTTGGATGAAACTAAAGATTTTGAGAATTTCTTTCATCTAAAACTCAGACACTTACAATCATAAAATAAATAAATCTGTAACTTTAATCGATTAGCAATTACAAAGAAATGAAATCAATATCTCGTATAAATCGGATATTGTAGTAATCGATTTTTTTTTAACCCAATCCCTATTTTTCAGTAAGTTAGAAGTGTCAAATTGCACTTCTTATATTTGAAGAACTGTAGATCAATTTCGCTGTATGACAGCCTCCGGGGCGTAGCGGTAGCGAACGCGGCCGCTGCGCAAGGAGGCGCGGTTTCGATCCCCGCGCATTGCAAACATTTGTATGCATGAATATGAATATTTACACTGGTCTGGTCGTGCCTCGGAGAGCACGTTAAGCCGTAGGTCACGGTTGCCATATGAACATCTAAAGGTCGTCAGTCGTTACGGGATGTGCAGTGTGAGCCCTCAAAAGTCCAACAATTGGTCTAACTGAAATTCTTCGATATCACCTTCAGTTTGTGGAGGCTAGACGGCAGTCGCTTCACGGAAAATATCGAAATTTAGCCAAAATCAGCAGTTAGCCTGATAAAGCGGACCCCAGACTCCAAAAACTGAAAAGCTTCGGATGCGACGTTGAGATGATGATGATGATCAATTTCGCTGTATGTGATAGAAAATATACAATAAATAAGCTATTACAATATAATATTTTCCTTGTTATAAGCTTTACTCCTTTTTTCTATTATATCCATTTTGTTTTCAAGACCAAAAAAGAAATCTTATCCAATATGCTTTCTTTTATTTAAACTTTACGCACAAAAAAAGGTATAAAGGAGAACTAACTAACAAAACCCAATCGCTTTTCCATTCTTTTAAAACGCAAGTTGTAACAAAACAGCAACAACTGCGAAACATTGCAAGACCTAGTTTGTAAACACATTAAATACTTTTCTGGAGAAACGTTGAGAGATTGGAGCTTAAGCAATCTCTTTCACGGTTGTTAAGACGTGTTAGATTGGATACGTAACATTTAGCGAGCCATAAGACGTAATTACAACGCTCTTAGCTCTGGAAGGAGGCCAAGCAAAAAGACAAAGGGCCGACAAACATATTCTAGGTTTAGACTTTTATAGCGAATTAATTGTGAAAGACGAGAAAACTGTTTGCCAAAACTAATTTATAGATATGTAAGTTTACTGGAGCTGCCTCAATTTATGTATGACACAATGTTTGGATGTCATGTTCCGGCATGATGTCTCTTGAAGCCGTACGGAGGACGGGTCTGAGCAGTTGTGCCGGGTACGATGCGCCTAATGTTGTTGTGTTGGGAGTTTGGTCGTGGAGGGTCTTCAGATCAATCTCCCTTTGGCGCAGCATCGTTGGTCGTGTTGTTGGGCTTAACATTGCATCACCTCGCTCAACTGCCGTCTTCCTTCCTATTCGCTCAGTTTCCGAGTGAATAGGCTCTTAATAAACTAGCGCGCTTTACCATCAACGATCGCATTACTGCTTACCATCAGTCGGGATAGCGGTCAAGCGCTAGTTTATATTTATTAAAAAAAAAATATATATATATTTTTGAATTTTTTCTATTTTAAGTTTAAAGGGGAAAATATGTGCTCTTTAGCAGTACTATAAACATGTTAAACAGAAGTGCACATTGATAGAGTATAAGTGATTTCAAGTTATGTTTAAGTTCTTATATGTTTGTGAACGCACCCACGGTATAGGAGAAATTCCTAGTGTGGGGTAAAATTAAAAAAAAAATATATCTGTACCTTTAGTAGCTAGGCACGTTCGAAGTACCTTGGGCTTTCTTTTTAGTATAAATAAATATCCCAACCTTATTGACTTCCAGCCAGCATGATTTTCTAGTATTTTACGAAATGCGAAAACATACAAAGAAATTTATCTATTCGTAACAAAGGACAACGCTAATTAAATCACCCTAATCTAATAAATAAAGAAAGCAAATAGAAAAATAATTAGATCTGGACTGTTATTAGATTTTATTATTAGTGTCGGAGGCGACCTGTGGTTTCTGCGTCCAAACTAATTAATGAATGAGAAACACTATACTTGGTCGTGTGGTTGCGATGCTGAAGGAGACTGATTACCGGATCCGGATTATTGGACGGAGAAAATCTGACGGGAAAAATCGGAGAGAAATAACTAATGATAATAATTCAGTTATTTTCAGATAAAAAAAGATCCATATAAGTTATATATTTTCTACCAACAAAAAAACAAATATGTTAGTAACATAAAATAATTGAAAACTAAGTTAGTTCACACACATTAACACACACAATTTTTGAAGAACGGACAGTCATACCTGTCCGCTATCACACTCAGGATGCCATTGCTATTCACACGCACTGTATGGAGCAGTGACGCCGTTTTCATATGCAAGATCGCCGTGAAACTAATCAATGTCAAAAACTTGCCGTAAATGTAGCGCAATCAGAGGTATCTTGACAGATTGAGACTAACATCTGAAGGGTAGGCGCACAGACAAGTGAAGGAACAAGGGTGGGTTTTAGTCAGTAAAAGTCTGACATTCCTTTCACGCCTCCTCCCAGAGCGGAAGAGCTCATTTGATGATTTACCATCTACACCAAAAAGGGGGTAATTCTACTAATTTTAAGAACGTTAGCAATCTGATATCAGTCTCAATATGTCAAAAAAAACTTTAACATTTTCACAAGTTTTTGATATTTATTTGTCACCGAGATGTGACTGCAACTAGATTTTGAACGGTTTAAATTAGGGGAATTTGATCCCAGACTGGAAACGTTCTTAAAATTATTGAAATTGCTCGCTGTCTGTTCAACTCCACGACGAAGATTTTACTACAACATCTATTTATTAGTTTTTATTGTCATGAGTTCCTGAGGAAGGCCTTTTTCCAGCAGTGGGACAGTTATGGCTGACCAAAAAAAAACATGTATTGGCAGAAATGCCCCAGAACCAAAAATTTTCCCATGCAGATCACGGCCCTCTCGAAAAGAGATCAGAGTCCCAGCAGTGAAATATTATTGGCTAATATGCTTCATATCAAAAACTAAGAATCTCTGTAAGTGCCCGTTGGAAGTGCTCAAAACAGAGATTCTAAAAAAACCAAAGCTAAAAAACTCTTTTAAAATGCTAACTGTCCGACAAAATAGTGGATATCCAAATCTACCATTTAGAAGGTGCAATTTCACAGTTGTTGGAACGCAACGGACAGGGGAGGGTGGGACGTCTAGCACCAGCGTAGTGTATTAGCATGAGAAAGCCCGGGGCGCCGGGACCGGATTTCATTGCTTTTTCACAAGTGCCGAGGTCAAGACGAAACGACACAATTCGTCTGACGCGAAACTTAACAGCAAAAAAGTCGAACAAAATTTACCTTTTTAAAAATATTCTCCGCTGTTGTAAATTGTGTTGTCTTAGCTGCGGTACTCTAATTTCATTAGCAACTGTGGTGAGAGCAAACGTTGAAGAAGCGGCCATAAGCCACGTAATAGTTGGGGGAAATGGAATTACTTACGCAAGGAAAAAATTCAAATTCAAAGGAAATTTCGTTTATTTTTCTGAAATTTCTTTAAATGCAGCTTATAAACTTTGCGGAGGTCCTTTTATGCCTCAGATATAACTTAATCCAGAATATTATGAATAAGAAAATCTCTATAATCTCTCCAGTCTCTAGATTTCATAGACAGACATATATTCTTTGTAAGGTTTTTACCTTGATAGGAACCATTCACACCTGCATAATAAAAAAGACAGTCGTAAATAAACCCATTATAAGGGATACATGTACATCCATAATGACAATTTTAATATTTACACTCTTGTTTATTACTTCGAACAAAATACAAGGATAAAACATTTGCACACAATTGAAATGGCACAAAAAGCATTACGTGGTTCGTGGCTGGAGCTGGGAGAGTGTGGGGCGAAATGTCACACGTATTTTATTGGCGCGGTCGCCGCAGCATATGAACGACTCAGGAGCAAACGTCCTCTGTTTGTCACAGCACCGCAGCTCGAATAATTTAATAAAAATCCCCGCTCTAGTCTTTTTATAACACATGATTATGTTACACGGAACAACGGGATAACGTTTTTGTGGTGTTAACTGCAGCGTTTTTATGTTTGCGTAAAATTTTAAATGCCCTGTTTTGGGGGAGACAGTATTTGCTGAGGAAGAAAACAAGCACTTATTTTTATAATCTTATCTCAGCCGTCCATAGTCACATTGGAATGGGCTCTAAATCTAATAAGAAAAGTTTGTATTTTTGTTCTTTCACTCATTGAACTATATTTAGTAGTAATACCTCAGTGCTTTCACTACGTTTAGTTAAGTTTTTATCTTCTTAACAACACGTTACAGTAATATGAGATGTCTACGTAGGCACGAAAACTCCTTGTCGTGAAGTAAACAATACTTTTATTCGGCTGACGTTGATAAAAATCATTTTTTGCTTCATCCAAACATTCGTATCTGGCATATTGTTTTTTGCGCGCACATTGAGCTGAACAAACAGCAGATGTCGCGCAAACCAAACATAGTTATCCTTCAACTTGGGACGGGCAAAAAGTCGGCACGAGAGCCGAACATACCGAATGAGGTTTAATAAAGCTCCTTTGTAGTAACATACCGTAACGTAATAGGGTCCTAAACTAATAGTCCAAAGGGGTATATTACGAACGCCGCAAGTCTACGGCACGGACGGGTTTAAACAGATTTGAGCGTAAAAGAAACGCACTTCATCTACGCGGTTGACCCTTGTCTTTTGTTGCGCGACCCAATTTGTACTCCGGTGAACGTATTTGTTTTCAGACTAATTAAAATTCTTTCTTGCAGTTCATTATGATGTAGACAGGCATTATGAAAAAGCTTTTTTGTTTTATAATGTAAGCGGAAGGCCGGTGTGGCCGGTGCGGTGTATGCCCAGAGGACTCGTATTTCGAGAACGGTTATGGTTTAACTCATTATTATCAGTGAATATTTTATTATACACATAAACTTTTCAGCTCGGTCCCTCCCTCTCTTCGCCTCACTTCAAGCCAAAGCGTGAGTCATTACAGAAAATGTGAATCACTTTATGTAACCGCATCACGCTGACAAATCATAATAAAAAAATTGTCATCTACATCTAAACGCGGTTACCCTTATAATTAAAGGCCTCGCGATAAAAAAAAAATCTGGAACAAAAGGCCAAGTGCCGAAAATAAAGAGGTCCAATTTTAATTAACCGCAAACCAAATATTTAAAGACGACAATAATTACCAAGAAAAACATGGCTTCTTATTTCGAAAAAATTCACCAACTATATTGATAAGAGACGTTATGTAGGTTATCTATGTTGGTGTTGGTCTCATCAACATGAGAAAGGCCGGTTCTGGGGCCGGCACGCCCCAGAGTTTTATTAGTCCACGCTCCACTCCGCCCAAGTCGACCCCAACTCCGCTTGTTACGGCCACAAAGACACAAAACCGTTACGCTACGTTGCTGGTGGAAACTTTAGTTGACAATAAATATGACCAGTGATACAAATATCCCAGGCAAATATTTGCCCCATTTAAATGGCACAGCTGGTCACGCATCCGGCACATACTAAGTTAATATTTAAATAAATGCTTTGTAATACAGACATTTGGGCCTATTGATTTGTGTTTGGCGACCATGTGGGTAGAAACAGTTATCATAGCAAAAATTTATACTTTTCCAAGTAAGCAACTTCTCTTGCTTGTTACTTCTTTTCTGATAAAAGATAATATAAAACTATGCTAAAAATACATCTAAAGAGTTTCTTTGTTTCAACGCGCTAATCTCTGAAACTAATGGTTGAGTAGAAAAATAGTTTTGCTTTTAATAAAAAATCAAATCGTTCTTCAATTCTTGAAGAAGGCTTTGGGCTACTTAACATGCTTTTAGGGCCCCGCTGTCCCTAGGTGAGCAAAAACAAAAAATGTTTGAAAGAACACAACATAAATTAAATAATAAAACGACGCGACAGGGGAACGAAATAAAGAAATTTCGCGCGATTCGTAGCGGCCAGAGGCCAGCGATAGAGTAAACGGTAGGTAAACGTATTTATCTATAAAACCAAGATGTAAGGCTAGACCGAAATATATGTCTCGGTATTCTCGGCTATAAATCCAACCCAGAAATTTGTCTCGGTTCTCGGCTATTTATAACCGAGATTCTCGGTCATGACCGAAACTGTAAGTAGCTTTCTTAGAGAGCCAAAATTGCAAAGAAATACTAATATTTTTGAGTATTGGATTCTTCGCCTTATAAAGTGCTTAGGCATGCAGCAAGTAAGTTATTATGTGCGTCGCCTCCTAGCATAGCAAGTGCACAACTGTTTAGCAAAGCTGTACAATTATTGTATGACGAGAAGCGACACTCTTTGAAGGATGATAATGCCCTTTTTTTGTTATACTTAATATGTTATTTAACTTCGAATATTAAAACAGTTAATTTCGTTAAACAGTAGGTACTGTTTTAAAAAGTTAACAACATTGAATTTTTTTTTCACGCTTTTTCTATTCTCAGTATCGGTCTCGGTCTCGGCCGAGAACGAAAAACCAATCTCGGTCGATCCTTACTAAGATGTGATGTAGAACCAGTATGTACCTACAATATGCTAAAAAAAAGCTTCAAAAAAAAATTTTGTAATTTTATTTTGAAGGGAAACCAACGTTGACAGTGTGGAATGTGCAGTCTCCAATAAGTTTATTAATTTGATCATAATTAACCTTTTATCGTCCCACAGCTGGGCACAGGCCTCCTCTCATACAGAGAAGGATTTTTAGTTATTTCGGTAATCTGAGGGAAATTCAACATAAATAACTAGCATTGACTCTTGACTCCAGTGAAACAAAAAAATAAAATAAATAAACGATATCCTCGTATTCCCGCTGATAAGGTTAAAATAAATAAAACATAAGAAAACAAATGAAAATAACATCGTTTAGAAGTTGCTCCATGCGCATATTGCCAAAAATGAAAATGACATGTGGGTATAATTTCAACAGATTCACGGGCAAAACATACAGAGGCTTATAACAATATAAGCCATCAGACGGAATGATGTCATTTCCCCCAGAAAAAGGTTAAAAGGGCCATTCCCGAAGAGAAATCTCGTTATTATTGCAGCTCGTTCAGCGTAAGCTAAATATGATACTGAAAATGATGTCCCACGTGTGATTGTCTAACGTTTATGTTAATACTTTATACTTTCATCAAATGGCGCGAAGAACTAAAGTATCAAGATCTATCGAGACAATGTGCTGAACTTTACTTGTAATAAAAGGTAAATGCTCGCGATACATGCATAGAAATAGTCGAGATTTGCCTTCATATTAAGATCACAGATGGTTGGTTTCGCTGTTAGGTTTGTATTGGAGAACAGAGATTCTATTGAACCCAAAGCCATCTATATTTTCCTACTACGTGTTCTATACCGTGTTATGAATGTAATCGTTTTAGCGTAAATTGATCCTAAACTGTTCCTCAGAACCGAAAGTTATAAAATTTTGATTCAGAGTGGTTAGTGGAGGTTGCGGCTGTTGGAATCAGTGCTCTACCTGAAAATATATCATTTTTCTTTTGTAGGTAAATAATACTTACTTGGGCTAAGCGTTCTGTGATAAGAAAAAATCGCAAATATTAATATTTTTTTAGCGATAGAATCTCGCAGTGCGCGGACTATAATATTTCTACTGTACATAAGATTAGATTAGCGATTATTATTATCCGCAACGATTAATAGTTACACGCTTAACCCTAAATGTGCAGATTTTGGAAATCAATATAATTAAATTGTAAAAAAAAATGTAATTTTCATACGCTATGAACCGTATCTTAAGTATGTAATATTTTTGTTAAAGTATAGGTATTGTAAACAGTAAGTAATCAATCAAAAAACGGACACGGTAAGAATAAAACAAAAAGGCCTGAAAGAATCGTAACCCCTCCTCTTAAAGCTTCGAATATAAATAGCTACAATGTCTTTACTTTTGCAGAAGGCGTTCTGCGCTTCACTGTACTAACAAGGGATTGCATTAGTATTCCTGCCGCACAACCTTAAGGATAACCCCAGTTACGGTGTAAAGTCGCAACGTACGATATGTAAAAATTTCACATATTATACTTATGTGGGCGAAGAAAAGTACGTGTCTACCGTTTCAGTGAATGTTTTCACTTTGCGAAAGTTCAATAGCCTTTGTTTTGACGTGTTACACTGAGTACCTGTCCACGTTTATCAAGGGTCGGTACAACAGGAGCTCGCATAAAAAAAGCCCTAAAGGTATTGATTCCGTTTCTAATACCTTCATGGTCGTGAGCCCGGGACTAGACGAGTTCACCGTCTCATTTCGGCTAATACTTTCGTATCCCCCGCATCTAACACTATCTTAATAAAAAAGAAAATAGACGTCCTTTTGTTTCGCTTTATTAGGTAGGTAGTGTTATGAGGAAAAGTTACTTTCCGGTCGAAAGGTCATCTTTTCTTATCAATGTAAAGTTGAGTGCACACAGTTTGGTATATTTGCCACCCCGATACGCTGCAGGTTATGTATAACGTACGTACGTTGGAACGTGTCTCTATGAAGAGGTATAGATAAGATTTATAATAGATATTATGATAAACAGATTAGTTTTACGAAAACAGCGTGGTTTCGTGTTTTCAGAAAAAGAAAATACGAAATTTGGTACTAGGAATAACAGAATGATGAATAAAGGACCACCGTAGTACAGATTCTTAAAAAGGTATCATAAAATAAAGAACTTGACATTTGTTGTAAATGTAATGCCGTTAGCAACAAAAGCGGGCATTTTTCTAAGCAGCGTTGTATTTTCTGTTGAACATAGATTAATTATATACAGCTGAAAAATGCTCAACTCTATTGCAGAGAGTCCAGACACGAAAAGGCGCCACATGCTCAAGGATATTTCGTTCAAGACATTCTTGAATACAGCTTGCATATTCTCGGAGTACTGGCGGCAAAATTATAACTGTAATAAATGTCACATTTTTTATATGACCTTGAGAGCAAAATTTCACGAATCTCGTAGCTATGATTCACTCGCAATGAGCAGTGTCTCTAGAAGAAAAACACAGAAGCCCAGTGAAGTGTGCCACCCGCGACTAATGTAGATGGATGATATGCTGGCCCTCTTTGCTTTGTCACGCACTACGGGACTACATCAAAGAAAAAAGGCCTATAATCCGAATGGGACTAAGTAATAAGTTTTTGATGCGTTATCTTCGCAATCCACAAGTTTATCTGTTTCATTTTTGGGCCAATAAAGCTTTTGGCAACTTTTGCTGAGAAAAAGGAAAAATATCTGATATCAGGGGTAAAATTGACGTTAATTGGTGATAGTTCTTAAATCTATCTGGGCAAACTTCAGAAGGTAAATTAATAGAGGAGCAGTTTATACCCTCGAGGTCCTGGCGTGGAACAATTCCAGATAGAGGAATATTCGAAATAGATTACGTAAGCGTCGGAAAGCTTCCAAAACAGTTTAAAATTTAAATGTAGTATCCATTTCACTGAATGTAAAATTTAAGTAGTTCAGATGAAAAGTAACTTTCTACTAAAGAGAGTCCGGTACGAAACGATCATAGACACGGCATAAACACAAGCAATAAGTTTGTTTAATTTCGCTCAAGGAATTAATTTGTTAAACGAGACTAAAATAAAATACAAAACGTAATTTCAGCGATCTTTTACACAAAGGATGTTTTGATTAATGTTAAAAGGTATCAAATATAAATAAAGGTTGTTGATAAATACACGAATGTAATTCTGCGTATTACGTGATTTTATGTTCTAAAATTGGTAATAACAAGACGGTTGAACACGTCGAACATCCAAATAAAATTATGTAAGTAAGTACTTACTTTTTATAACGTACCATGACAGGAATGCGACAGCTTAAACCCTTGTTCTTGGATAAAAAGTAAAAACCCGAGAAAAACAGAGTTGTCTTTCACAAAGCAAATCATAAAAAACGTTACGACCGTACTGAGGACTTTGTGACTTTCACATTGTCGTCTAGAAATTGTATTACAAATCGTTTGAATAATATGAAGATTTTGTTTAGATAATATGGAGATGCTTCAAATTCCTTGGACAGCATTCCGCACAAATCAGTGAATCCTTCGAAAGCTGGGTGTCACAATAAGACTCTCCTTTGTCTCCTCCGAAGAATTTAGGAATATTTTGGCCATATTGCCAGAAAGGATGGAGACAACCTCGAACATCTGATGGTTACTGGGAAGGTGGATGGACAACATTCTAGAGGTCGCAGTCCAATAAGGTGAACTGGCCAAATTCGTTCATCTCTGGACACCGGCCTGCATAATGCTATACTCGCGGCCAGGGATCGTAATAGGTGCCGAACTATTGTAAAAGAGAAGTTAATTCGATAGGAACATCACGACCATCAGTAATGAGGAGAACGACTTTAGGAGGAGGACATAGATGATCCCTATAAGGATGATATGCTTAATAAAATTCTTCAATCCATTCATTTAGTAGCACACTACACAACCTATATCGCATTATATTAAGACCAAGTGTTCCTTATACAACGCAAATTTACAAAGGATTTCTGAAAGCATCCCATAAAGTGGCTAAATAAAGGATGTTTGTATGTACGTAATTTTTCAATAGAAAATTCATCGGGCACTCGGCTTGTATAGAAAAAGAATGAGGGGAAACGGATAAATTGTGTGAGAGAAGCAAGAAAAAAAGAATTCAGAAGGTACATGTTTGTAGGTACAAAAATTAAGTGGTGACGCAGATTATCTGAAGGATAAGGTTTTAAACTTTCTATGATGCTCCTATCCTTGTCAAACTAGATTATTCTAGAAATTTTAGGATACTAGTTGTTGCCCGCGGCTTCGTATGCAATCAAGGATGAAAAGTAGCCTTTGTCCATACCCAGGTTTATCTGTGTGTTAAAAATTAATTAAAATCATTTCAGCCGGTTTAACGTGAGAGTAACAAACATCTCATTTAAAATAATCGTTAGAATAATACTCTAGACGGGCAAGAGTTGAATAAATACCTACCAGAAAGTATTCTATAGTTGGACCTATTCACTGTTTTCTATAGGATTTGGGTCGAATAAGTTGGCTAGGTAGGTTATACCTACATCCAAATAAATTAATTCTTTAGCAAGGTCATTGAACATATCTGACGCACTTTGCGAAGAGTGGCGAATATTGGCTCCGATTCCCTTGCTTCCCGAACTAAACTAAATTTAAGTGTGTCTTTTTCCTTCTATTTCATTAAGAAAAGGACACTAAGATAAAATGTTAGTTCAGACCGGTCGTAGTATTTTTGGTCGTCATGTTTATAATCGCCTCTAAACTGTCGTTGGAGTATCTTAATTTGACAGGATAAAACTAATGTGCTATCTTCTATCCATTTCTTAATGAAATAGTAAGAAAATGCTGCACATAACTTAAAATGAGTTTGTGGGTAAAAGAATCGGCGCCATGAACCAAAATAGTTTTAAACTAAAGAGAATAACGTTATGTGTGGTACCGGACATAAACATATACTAATGGAAATGCCTTAGAAATGATAATGGTGGCACTCCGAAAAAAAAACAGGAAATGAAGTTTAGGTCTTTCTTTATCTCTCTCAAAATCATCAATGATCTACAGAGAAAGTGCTAGACTGAAAGCATAGGCCATCTCACTCACTCTTTTGAAACCAAAAAATTACTGCAGATTATACGCGTACGGCATGTCGATGGTACCAAACCATATTCTCCCGTGGCGTGGGTGTCGTGAGAGGCGACTAAGGAAAATCTTACCCGGGAAGCGGGCAGCAGCGTTTCTCTTGTGGAATAACAAATTCCTGCGATCCCCAACCCGCCTACCAAGCGTGGGTATTATGGCAATGCCCCCCAATGGAATGAAAGCCTTGAGGAGGCCTTTGTCCAGCAGTGGACCTCTATAGGCTGAGAAAAAGAGGAAAGAGAATAATGTGACCTCTCATTGTATGTAATTACTAGCTGACCGGCAAACGTTGTTTTGCCATATAAATAATAGATTAAATTACTAAAATGGCTATTAAAAAATAAGGGTTGATCGTAGAAGGGTGAAAATTGGGGATTGTATGTATTTTTGTATGTCGTATCATAAAAAAATAGAAATTAAAAATTTTGTCTAAAAAATAAAAAATAAAAATTTAGGGGTGGACTACCCCTAACATTTAGGGGGATGAAAAATAGATGTTGGCCGATTCTCATAGATACCGGATAAGCACAAAAAATTTCATCAAAATCGGTCGAGCCGTTTCGGAGGAGTTTAAATCCGAACACCGTGACACGAGAATTTTATATATTAGATTAGTGGCCCGATACGTGCTGCGCTACGTATAAAGTGAAATAATAAAAACAAATTAATTGGATCACCAAAATTATGTCTTCAAACATAATTTTTTTTTTTAATTGTTAGCAATTTATAACTTAATCCAAAACATTAAGATAAACAATATTCTTTGTTTTTCCATTTCTGGCATGTATAAACTAACGACTGGGGGTACCGACTCTTGAACAGGCAACATAAAGTTGGCCATGTGAAAAACATGATTCCTCCAAATTCACACCACAAACGTGAAATGTTTGCCCTTAGGCTTTGTTGATGGACATAGCAAATGATATACGGACAGGATATTGTAATCGTTTGAACTCAAATGGCATATCGGTTGGGATCATAGGGATAAGCGGTATCAAACAGACTTCTCCTTTTGATTTACCAGTTAAAATCGTAGCTTCAATTAAATTTGGCTATAAGTTTCTCACTGCCAATCTGATATAATAGTTATAATATGATATAATATTATAATGTATAAAATGATATAATATTACATAGTTTTGGTGGATTATAAAATTACAAAAAAAGTGGCATTGATTTTATGTCACCGTTTATTGAATTCATTTGTTACAAAAAATGTGTTAAATGAAGAACCGCTCTATCGATTTTGTTCAAACTTATCATAAACCATCTACTAATTAGTTACAACAAAGCCTAAACATTTGGTCTGGATAGGTGAGTCCGTTTTGGAGTCATAAAATTACAAAGAAAGTGATAGAATAGATATAGATTATATCGGGAAAATGTATCAAAACGTTTTAAAAACGGGGAGATTGCTTTGGTTCAAGCTGAAGAATAACAATATTATTATGAATTAGCGTGTTGTGCATCATCTTCCTTATTTCATTTATTTACTTGAACCACAGAAACTTATAAGTTATAACATTTAAAATCATTTATACGTTACGTACGTACATACAATTTGTATATACGTTGCTACATAGTACAATATTATATATACGAATATTTTATATTTGTTTCTAGATATCCGTGACTGAAATTAATGCCACAGTAAATCAAAGCCATATATCAATACATTCTGCTATATTTCGTTTGTGTCAGCAACGGTTTCCATACTAATTTTTCGATTCGATGTGCCATGTTATAATAACATTTTCATCGAAGTATCATCAAATGATAGTTGCGATATAAATATGTGATCAACTTTAAGTTAGTTGTTAATATACTTACAACTTAACAATTAATTAACATCAATGTTTTTTCCGACGTTTTAATGTCATATTTGCGGATAATGGTGGATTGAACGGTATTATTTAAATGTTGTAGTTGTTTATTATCCCTTAGTAAATAAAATAAAGTAAAAAAAGGAAATTAAGATTTTTTTAAGTTATGTCATAAAGTGAAAGAGGGAAAGTTGTTTATTTTCAAACTTGCCTAAGTGTATAAAAATACAACTTTTTAACATCTCAATTCGACAATTTCCAGAGACAAGAGAATTAAATAATACATTCTGTATAATTTACAAATTCGAGTAACAATGTCGCGAGCCTGTCACCAAGATTGCTCAATAAAGAAAAATCCGGATTAACACGTAAAAGGAAATGAATACTTAACAAGCAGCGTGAAAGGAGCTTTCAAGGCTCAGGTAGAGAATATTGTATGAGTTGTGGAAATAATTATGTGTTAATACTAAAGGTGAATGATGAAGGTGAAAATGTGCATTTCCTAGATAGTGAAAAAACGTTAAGACCTACAATCAAGCTAGGACAAAAACATATTCACAATGATGCAATATTATTCGTGTTTTTTTAAAATAGCGTCCTGTAACTTACACGTAGGAACATTTGATAGTAAAACATTATACAAATACGAACTGTTTCTTCATTTTACTACATGGATAATACGTGGTATCGTGGTATCCATAAAAAGGAACTATTGTTCACCAGGTGAGTATTATAACACATAAAAGACAATTGATCGGAATGGGTATCACACTGCTGGCAAGTTCAGCCACTTTCATTACGTTATTTGTGTTGTTCACCAGCTGAACTTGTCAAGCCCTTGGATTGTGGTTGAAAGTACGTTACGCTATTAGGGATACTGGTTATTGCAGTTGACTGGAATTTTGTAGTTAAAAGTTTTGTCTCCTCACCTGTGGTTCATCGTTTAACTTTTTATGGTGCTCGTGGCTCGGCTCTGTAGACCGCTTCCGAACATCGTGGTGAGACAACAAATAGTAGTGCTTTAGAGAACCAATCTGAAACAAAAAGAATGAAAATAAATTAGATTCAAGCATACGAAACAAAATAAATACTTTCACAAAAAGAAGTTTTAGGTGATGGCTGGTATATATGGCAAAAAAGGTATTCCATAATATTCGGAAAATGTATTCTATTTCCGCTAGCCCTTTAGTATTTAAATGGCTATTTTCCACACGGCATCAACTGTACCCCGCCCTAACGACACTTATACCAAGGCTATTGGAGTTCCCTAACGGGCTAGCCCAACTATCCCGAGCTTATCGGCGACTTTATTTTCTTCACAACAATCAGAGGCCGTTCAAAATGTTCTCGATTACGTACTATAAAAACATTAGCTACAGTAATTTATTCCTATTGCTTTCCGTATGGAATTAGTACGTTGGCTCGAACTATTTTTTTAGTATATTTCGGGGGCTTGAGCTCTAATAAATCGAGAACACGCGATATGTTCCGCCCTGCCCTCGCCCAACTGTTAAATTATAAAAATTGTAGTTGCGGCATCTATTATTACAAATTTCGGTATATTTTATTCGAAATATAAAATCTTTCAAATAAATTATTCGCATCAGCGACTAGGGATTTTGATACGCGTTCATTTTTTTCAATTCATTGTTACTCTGTGAAAAACGTTAGATTTATTTTCCTTATTCTTTATTCAGCTTCATTTATCTACTTATTCTGTGTAATAAACATGATTACGTTCAGCAAGGCAGCGACAACCTGAACAAAAATCACTCAATTCTAAAACCCAATCAATCTCTCAGAAGCTCTGATACCAACTTATTTTACATATTATTTAGATTGAGGCAGAATCTATAAGCAGTACCTGGGCGAAATAGATGTGAGATTAAATTATTTAGTAGCTCACGTGCTGGTGGTTTACGAGGTCGAGGGTGGCGCTGCGTCTAACGTTCACTTTTAACTGTCACAGAGAGTTAACATTCTCGTCTTTAGATTTCACTAGCGGCCGCCAGCGACTTCGTTCGGGTGGAGTTAGTTATGCTCCGCTCCTATTGGTCGCAGTGTGATGTTATATAACCTAAAGCCTTTCTGGATTAATGGGCTATCCAACGCCAAAAGAATTTTTCAATTCAGATCCGTACTTTCTGAGATTAGCGCGTTCAAACAAACAAACAAACTCTTCAGCTTTATATATTAATATAGATATAGATTTAGATTGAGGCAGTCTATAAGCAGTACCTGGGTGAAATAGATGTGAGATTAAACTATTTAGTAGCTCACGTGCTGGTGGTTTACGAGGTCGAGGGTGGCGCTGCGTCTAACGTTCTCCCTTTTAACTGTCACAGAGAGTTAACATTCTCGTCTTTAGATTTAATTTGCTGTGATTCGTCTAAGGAACGAATTTGTGATCCAAAGTTACCATCCACCTTTGTTTTAACATATTCCCACTTCTAGGACACAGGCCTCCTCTGGGGGAAAGGGAGTGGAGTGGGGAGTGGCTTCGTTGTTTTGCAATATAAATTTTGCTTTATATTTTTTTTAATTATAAACTAGCGCTTGGCCGCAATCCCGCCTGATGGTAAGCAGTGACGCAATAGTTTATTAGGAGCCTATTCCCTCTAGCCTTGAAGACACTCAAATTGTTGTCCGACGGAAACACCGCCGCTGGTAAATTGTTCCAGTCCCTCGATGTACGCGGTATAAAGGAGGAGGCGAAACGCTTCGTCCGGATCGTAGAGGTGATAACAACGTAAGGGTGGAAACTCGCCGTACGACGGGTTGTCCGATGGTGGAACGGAGATGGGGGAATTAAATCATGCAATTCCCTCGCACACTCCCCAAAATTCATCCTATAGAACACCGAAAGGCTGGCTACTCTACGCCTGACTAGGCTTTGGAGACCATCTCGAGTTAAAACAGGGTCACCAACCAACTGTAATGTCAATAAACGTATTTTTCTTTCTTTCTTTGCCAAGATATGTCCGTTATAACCACCGTTGTAATTAACTAATAGTTAATTATTTGACCATTAGGTAAACTAAAAATTGATCAAAAAACACATATGACAAAAAAGTAACGATTATAACTTCGGTTCAAAAAAACCAGCCTTTAGTATCTTGATAGATTTTGTTTGGAGGTCTCACCTGGCTTTAGGAAATTATATTTCCTTTCACAAGCATTTCAGTAACACGCAAGAATAGAAACAATAGAAGCAAGCAAGCTTCTCTTTAGAGACCCAGAAACTAACGCATTCATAATATATCCTCTGCGATTTCTCTTTTATGTAACATAAAAACAAAAATGCCAACGCAAACATAACATAACAATAATTACCCATGACACATGTGTCCGGCCTTACCGCACTCGCGGGCTTTGCCGTTTATTACGGCATTAAACTGCTTACATTATATGCGACGGGATTTTTAATCCTGCCGACATTAACCATAAGTACCATTTACAACACGTTCTTAATGGCAGTAACCATAAACCTTTACTTGCACTAATAAAAAGATAACTCGTATTGGATGGAGGGGCTGGTGTATTACATAGCCCACTAGCTAAGTAATATAGCCACACGGATAGATCTATCATATATCAAGGTTTTTTTTATAATTATAAACTAGTGCTTGATCGTAATCCCGCCTGATGGTAAGCAGTGATGCAATCGTTGATGGTAAAGCGCGCTAGTTTATGAAGAGCCTATTTTGAGTGAATAGGCTCTTCATAAATTAGCGCGCTTATTCAGGAAGAAAGACGGAAATTGAGCGAGGTGATGCAATGTTAAACCCAACAACACGACCAAAGATGCTGCGCCAGAGGGAGATTAGTCCGGAGCAACCAGAGTCCCGACCCAAGAACATTTGGCTCCATCCCAGACCCGTCCACCGTACGGTTTCACCAGACAGCATGCCGGGAACACGACGAATCGCTTGGCGGCAAGACTATCCGGTGGGTAGTATCTTCTGCCGGCAGCCGATATTATGGCCTGTCACTGAGAACGGGTATGCTTCCGCAGTTGGTTAGTTGATGGGTGACCATCTTTACATACCAAAACCCTTCCGCGCCTCGGATAGCACGTTAAGCCGTTGGTCCAGGTTGTCATCGCCTTTAATATGGTCGCCATCATTATCCATTACCTTTAGCGATCGTTACGTGTCGTCAAAAGAAAAAAATCTGACAACCAGTCTTACCAAGGGTTATTGTATTACCCAGTAACTGGGTCGTGGAGCACAGAAGCGCAGACGCTATATGTCAATTCATCATCATCATCAGCCTCTCCTCGTCCACTGCTGGACATAGACCTCTTCCATGGCACGCCAACAAGCTCGATCCTGAGCAGTTCTCCGCCAGCCACTACCAGCCACCTTTTTGATGTCGTCGCTCCATCTCGCCCACGGGCGTCCTACGCTACGCTTGCCGAGACGCGGTGTCCACTCAATTACGGGTATACAACTAGTTGTATACCCGTAATTGAGTGGACACCGCGTCCGTATGTTACGTTTGGTTTCCAGTGTAAATGGATCTAGTCCATTTACACTGGAAACCAAACGTAACATAGTCCGTAAGAGACAGATGACGAAATAATGAATTACATAGGGAACAATATAAAAGTTGCATCAACATTTTCTTCCTCAGGCTATCAGAGGTCCACTACTGGACAAAGGCCTCCCCCAAGGCTTTCCTGGCATCAACATCACTGACATCTTATCTCTTCTATCATATAAACTTATTAAATTATATAATAATTCTTTTCCACAAGTAGGTGTCGGTAGCTCCATTCGTCTCACGGAATATTACAATTATCATTTTACAAAGTTGTAATTTTTAAAACAGTTCGTGACAATATACTAGTATATAATATGTCGTATATTGTGTAATCCAGGCCGGATTACACAATAGATAGAAGAAGCAGTCTAACCATTATCCTCCAATATTTGCCGAGATCCTTATTAATTGATGAAGACACTAACATACTACTACTAACCAAGTTTCAGAAAACAACAAACCTTGAAATATTAGTTTTCCTGGTCAGATTTTGGTTCAGGCTTGAAATATTTTGTACACAAGTCTCTTTGCCCACTCTCATGATCGGGATGGACGGCAATCCAATACAAAAGACAAACATGAAGCACAAAACCAACGCACATGAAATTCTTAGTTATTATTTAGATACATTTAGGTGCGCAATTTTTCGCGTGGAAACAAAGTGTTGAATTACCTTTATTGGGCCATAACTATGACTATAAAGTCGACGTTTAGACGCGTGCCGTGTATTGCAATTTCTTTTTTATTTCGTTTATGAATATACAAGGGTATTGCAGGTAATATAGAGGCATTTTGTATGTAGTCATTTGTTACTTTTAATATAAGCAGAGCGTAGCTAATAAAGACTGTATCCGATGAAATGTATGTAAAACATTTTCATAAAATTATATGAGTTAATAAAACTAAAATGGAACTCTTTCTTAGAAAACATTTACACTCATAAACCTCTTCTTTCAGGCGGGTAAATCTCAAGGGATTCGGCCCAGATTTCTGATGTGTTTTCCCCATTACCAGCGTCTGTCAGTTTCTGTAATGTGCAGCTGAAAGGAGACACAGGGCATGGTACTACATTTGGATGCAGTTGAGCTAAAAAGGACCACAGTAAATTACATATCGTTCGAGACTTTTCTGTTTGACTGCGCCCATTTATACTCCAAGGCGGAGTCAATAACGCAATGAACATTACACATTTCTAATAAAATTCATGAGAGAGAAAACCAATAAAACGAAACAAATATATATTGCTGATATCGAGAATTTAATATCATAGGATTGAAGAAACACCTATGCAAAATTAGCTCTATCTCTTGCAAGAGAAAAATACGCTGAAATGTATTTCCGACGCCCGACTGAACCGACAAGGAAAACGTGTGGAAAATAAACGGTATTGATGATACGAAATATGAGGGCATAAATTCTTATTGAACTGAATATACCGGCAGGATTCCAATATCTTCTGCGAATGCGCGAAACAAGGTCCCGGTTACCTTTTTACATGTCATTGCGTTTTTAGTTCGTATCCCGTTGACGGTAGTTGTAGAAATAAGGTAGTGGAGTGTGAAACGTGCTTTTTACTTTTTGTGTTGCATAGTTTCGAAGTAGCAGAGGTAGGACATAGTGTTCAAGAGAGTCCGCCCGCCACGTGTTGCCAGCAAGTACGCGTTCAATTTTCTTTGATGTATCATCGGCAATGAAAACAATCGTAGAATTGCCGTATCACTTTCATTTTCTAATACTTAAGTGGCTGCGCTGCAATACTAAAAAAATTGAATAGAATACTCTTTATTATGTACACCATATAGATTACAGAACATAAATATAAAGATTTTACTAAGGGTGACACAATGGGCGGTCTTATCGCTAAGAGCGATCTTTTACAGACAACCTTTGGATGGAATACTAAGGGGAAGGAGAGAGAAATAGTGTAGGTAGTCTACAGTGTACTATTTACTTATAAAATATATACATCTAATTAATAAACATCATACAAGAGCAAATAAAAAATCATGACATGATTAAAGAGAGACTTAAATTTTATGTTATTTTATAATTCTAGAATGCCCTACACAGACAAAGCAGAAATGTTTTTTTTTTATAAATTATAAACTAGCGCTCGACCGCAATCCCGCCTGATGGTAAGCAGTGACGCAATCGTTGATGGTAAAGCGCACTAGTTTATTAAGAGGCTATTCACTCTAGCCTTGAAGACACTCAAATTGTAGTCCGACGGAAACACCGCCACTGGCAAATTGTACCAGTCCCTCGATGTACGCGGTATAAAGGAGGAGGCGAAACGCTTCGTCCAGATCGTAGTGGTGTTAACAACGTAAGGGTGGAAACTCGCCGTACGACGGGTCGTCCGATGGTGGAACGAGGATGGGGGAATTAAATCATGCAATTCCCTCGCACACTCTCCAAAATGCATCCTATAGAACACCGAAAGGCTGGCTACTCTACGCCTGTGCTTTAGGCTTTGGAGGCAGTCTTGAGCTAAATCAGGGTCGACAACCAGCCTCTTCGCACGCCTCTCCACTGAATCCAAAGTGGTCAGGTGATGTGTTGATGGGTATAATTTATTCATTTACTACAACCAGCAAGAATATTACGTAAAATACTATCAGTAGCAATGAGTTTCATTTTGACAGTTCAACAACGTTCATTGCGTTATATATACGTTGTTGAGCAGACATATCGAACACATGGAGCAATTGATTAGCAATATGGTTTGAAATTATTCCAACTGATAGTTATTATTTGTTGGAATCTATCTATACTAATATATAAAGCTGAAGAGTTTGTTTGAACGCGCTAACCTCAGGAACTACTGGTCCAATTTGATAAATTCTTTTTGCGTTGGAGCCCACTAATCCAGGAAGGCTTGAAGATATGAGTATAATACAATTATTATAATACAATTCTACTGGTACTATTCGTATGGTAAAAATTTCAAAACTCCTTTGACTTAAAATTCAGCCACGCCAACTCAGCAAGAGAATTGAAACGATGAGATTCATTCAAAGCAACCTCCGTATATTGTTCTATAAACATAAATCGCGCGCTCCTAGTCAACAATGAAAAGAAACTATCTAAGTGCTGCAGCTGCTTACAATTCCGCGCAAGTCGATACGGTTCATGTAATAGCGTCGGGAGCTACGATCTAGCAAACTGTCACTACTAACACACTACTGCAATTGTTCAGCCCTACACTGTGTTTAGAATACAGTCTAACGTTACTTATAGGGGAGTGTGTTACGAATACGATGAACCAATTTTATTTTTATGATGATAAACTGGTGCTTGAACAATCGCGCCTGGTTGTAAGTAAAGATGCAACCGTTGATAGTAAAACGCGCTAGTTTATTAAAAGCCTATTCACTCAAGCTTTGAAGACACTTAAATTGTAGTCAGACGGAAACATCATCACTAGCAAATTGTTCCAGTCCCTCGATGTACGCGGTATAAAAGACGAGGCGAAACGCTTCGTCCGGATCGTAATAGTGGGGGATTTATGTCATGCAATTCCCAAACACACTCTCAGGCAGGCTTACAACGTTTACATGAAGTAATATACTATCGAATGATTAATAATAAGGATAAGGATATTTTAAAAAAATCTCGACATAATGTAGAACAAGAAGTATTATTGTAAGTACTAATAATACTATTTTATAGAAAACTCAAGATATTTGCCTAGTCTTATTGAGAACTAAAGTTTTACAATGAAGTAGACTAGGCTTTCGACTTCGATTTTCGTTCCATCATACTGATTTTGCTATAAATGCGCCTTAATTCATACTGCAAATCTCAAATCCCACTGCATAGGCAGCTTGCTGAAAAGGCACATGTCTCGATCATTACAAGGGTGTTAATCTCCTAGAAGTTTGTTCAAGAGTAAGCGACACATATGAACAAATCTCTGACCTGTACATTGTTATTTTCGACAGATTCTTTTTTAATTATTATAAACTAGTGCTTGAATGCAATCCCGCCTGATGGTAAGCAGTGATGCAATCGTTGATGGTGAAGCGCACTAGTTTATTAAGCCTATTCACTTAAAAAACTTAGGAATAGGAAGGATGACGGCAGTTGAGCGAGATAAACCCAAGACCGAACAACACGACCAACGATGCTGCGCCAGAGGGAGATGGATCTGGAGACCCTCCACGACCAAACTCCCGACGCAACAACATTTATTTATTTTATTTTAATAATTATAAACTAGCGCTTGACCGCAATCCCGCCTGATGGTAAGCACTGATGCGATCGTTGATGGTAAAGCGCGCTAGTTTATTAAGAACCTATTCACTCAGATTGAGCGAATAGGAAAGAAGACGGCAGTTGAGCGAGGTGATGCAATGTTAAACCCAACAACACAACCAATGATGCTGCGCCAAAGGGAGATTGATCTGAAGACCCTCCACGACCAAACTCACAATACAACAACATTTGGCGCATCGTACCCAGCACAGATCGCAACACAACTGCTCAGACCCGCCCTCCGTACGGCTTCACCAGACATCATGCCGGAACATGACGAATCGCTTGGCGGCAAGACCAGTAGGCCTAGTATGAGTTTTCATTACGAAACTCGATCGTCAATGTCGAGCGCGTTTGACTCATCGATTGGTCCGCTTCAAGGTTGTAAGAACTCTCAACCAATGAGAGCGCCGAACGCGCTCGATATCGACGATCGAGTCTCGTAATGAAAACTCATACTAGGCACACTTATCTGGTGGTTGGTAACTTCTGCCGGCTGCCGATGTTATGGCCTACCACCGAGGAAAGTATTAGTAGTTATTCGAAGTTATTCATATATTTATCAAAGTGTTATTATACGACGTAACATTATGTCAGGAAACGAAGCTATAACGAGCACGTCCACTTATAGATTGCTCTGGAGACAAAATTTTATGTTAACCACACAAAGATATCACAATTTTACGATTCATATTCAAACGTTTATTACAAGAAGGAAGATTCGAGCGATGTTTAATATGGAACGTAACAACCATTGTTGATATACTTTATATACTAATAAAGTTTATGTTGGAGTTGTTAGCCAACTTAAACCAATTTAATGTGAGCAGTAAACCTAGGTACAATAGCTTCATGAATAAATTCGTTATTCCAAACAAATCCTTGCACAATACACAACCTGAAGTAAAAGAAAAGCATTATGTCTTTCAATCAATCAAATTCCCTTCTCGTGGTCCACTGTTAAAAACAGCTCGCCAAAATGTAACGAGCAATGAAAATAAAAATGCTAATATGTGTTCCGAGCTGAAACTGCTGGAAACCTCGCATCGATTCGTCTGCGTGCATCGTAAAGTATTGAATACGCTTGGGTCTCAAAGAGAGGAGGTTATCTAATCGTATTAAAACCTACTAAATATAAAATAGTTCCCGGACTAGTTTACCTGTAAAATTTAAGATCATATATTCGTGCCGGCTCCACGCGCCGCCAGCGCCACCGCAGTCAGGTCTATTTTTCACATCGCCCACAATTTATGTAGCTGGTTTGAAAACGCTGCAGCGAATGTATGATGCAAAATTAACTTACTATCTGCTTAAAGCCGCTGTTACGTTGTCATCCTTTCCGTGCTTAAGCGCTACTAAACTTTGATTACAGTTAAACCTTCCACATAGAGATTATTCAGCGAATATGTAAGATGGAATACAGCCAGAAACGACTTGCGGCGCCGTTATGCGACCTGTTTTTATAAAAATATGCTTTATCAAGAGAGTGGGTATACGGCTCTTACGTTGCTAGTGATATACATTTTGTGCCGCGTCCAGGAGAGCTTTAAAGCTAAAATTGCGTCCTGCTGAATACAAAAAGCGAGTCAATTTACACTGCATTAACTAATAGGTCTTTGCAGCATTTGTTGGTGGTTTACGATGAAACATTAAACTATTTTCTTCTCTTTCGCCAGTTTTATTATAATAAACTGTAGAATTTTGAAGGGAGATCGATTTCAGTAATTACTGAACCATCTGGCGAGAGGTTAAAAGCTAATTAAAATCGTGGAGACCTTATAACTGTGATCGATAAACTGGAACCATATCTGAAGTGATCGTTTCATAGCTCAAGCACCCTCTCGTTTTAACTTGTGATCAAAATTAGAAATTAATATCAACTGTATTGAGCTGAAATACT
Source organism: Sesamia inferens (assembly GCA_037179545.1). Classification (NCBI taxonomy): domain Eukaryota; kingdom Metazoa; phylum Arthropoda; class Insecta; order Lepidoptera; family Noctuidae; genus Sesamia; species Sesamia inferens. The sequence continues at coordinate 25,617,841 of CM073933.1, read as the reverse complement.
GAGATATTGGTCCTTTGAACTTTTGGAAGTATTTGCTACAAGGGCTAGTGTATTTATCGTAAATAATTCGCAAATAAATGGACTGTTCAAACGTTTGATTGGCATAGGAATATCGATTTTGGGGGAATTGTTTAGTATTTAGATTATATGTTTGATAAATTGGTGCTTGTGTGTAATGCTGTAATTTTATTTTTATTTACTCTAAGCTTAGCCTTACTTTCAATTATGTACGAGAACGTAGGTACCGTACGGAGGACGGGTTTGAGCAGTTGTGTTGCAATGTGTGCCGGGTACGATGCGCCTAATGTTGTTGTGTTGGGAGTTTGGTCGTGGAGGCGCTCTTCTCTTGTAATGTTCCCCTCGTAAATATGTCAGAGAAATAAATCGTAGATAGTTGGCAGTGTAAGCCATCAGTCACAAGTCAAGGGGCGGGGCTATTCTTAAAACTTTTAATTAATTGTCTAAGTTTGAGACTGAAGTAGAGGGGCATTCCCATTACATTCCAAGAATTCCAAGTCACTGGGCATAACTAAAATTGTTCGCTAGCAAAACAACGCGAACTTTGTAGAAGTTGGATGTTTGATTTAAAGAAATTATATTTGAATTAAAATGGAATATCTGACTTTGTTTTGAATAATTCTAGGATTGAGTTTTTGGGATTGAAAACAATCTGTATTCATGTTATATAGTGGCAGGTTCTGTTGGCTTTTTATGAAAGTATTTTAATTATTCATAAGCATAGGTTTTTGGCACATATCATGTACACACGGTTGCACATCAAGCCATTCCAGTTTGAACTGAGCTCGTTTTTAGGGTTCCGTAGCCAAATGGCAAAAAACGGAACCCTTATAGATTCGTCATATATGTCTGTCCGTCCGTATGTCACAGCCATTTTTTTCAAAACTATAAGAGTAACTATACTGTTGAAACTTGGTCGGTAGATGTATTCTGTGAACCGCATTAAGATTTTGATGCAAAAATAAAAGAATAATAATAAATATTAGGGCTCCCCATACTTAGAATTGAAACTCAGTTTTTTTTTTATCAAACACATACGTGTGGGGGGTATCTATGAATAGGTCTTCAAAAATGACATCGAGATTTCCAATTTTTTTTTTCTAAACCGAGTATATAGTTTGCGTGACAGACGCTTCCAAAGTGGAAAAAAGTTGGTCCCCTCTAACTTCTAAAATAAGAAAATGAAAAATCTAAAAAAAACATGTGATTAAATCGTAAACCGCTTATTACCGCGTAATCTTTCATTCAAATTCAATTTCATCAATGGTAAGGAACCCTTTGTGCGCGAGTCCGACACGCACTTGGCCGGTTTTTTTCATCACTCGGTTTTTCGTACGCTCAGAAGATTTTTTCATCACTCGGTTTTTCGTACGCTCAGAAGTCTACTATGCTAATTATTTATCTACGGGTTGATGTGTACTAAGTAGCAAGACGTACTTCTTTTTCGGTGGGAACCTTAAAAGGCAGGTCTTTGGGGAAAAAAACATAAAAAGCAAATTTAATTTAAGCACTTCAATGAAACTCACAAAACAATATCACCATAAATTCTGCCGTTCCCTGTCCCTTTCGTAAAAATATCCGCCGCCATTCTAGTTCATTATTTCCATTAAGAAAAAAAGCACAACATAATTTAAATAAATGGATGCATCGGGCCCCCTTAATGATGGCATCACTATCAGACTATCTAGGGTCATAATAACCACGATAGGAAAACATTGTCAATCAGAAAGCTGAAACTGAGATATTGAGATTTAAGTAGGCTGAAAGACGATTATTACCTGAAAATCTCAACATTCGGTATCTAAACATACTTAGGTACAACATAATTTAAATAAATGGATGCACCGAGCCCCCTTAATGACTCTATTTAGGGGCATATAATAACCACGATAGGAAAATATTGTCAATCAGAAAGCTGCAACTGAGATATTGAGATTTAAGTAGGCTTGAAAGATGAATATTCCCTGAAAATCTCAACACTCGGTATCTACACATACCTAAGTGTAAAATAATTTAAATAAATGGATGCGCCGGGCCCCATTAATGACACTGTCTAGGGGCATATAATAACCACGATAGCAAAATATTGTCAATCAGGAAGCTGCAACAGAGATATTGAGATTTAAGTAAGCTGAAAGACGAATATTCTCTGAAAATCTCAACACTCGATGTCTGAACATACCTACACGTTTCCTTACGGGGAACACATTTACCCTTCTTAACGTTTAATCCCACACACGTCGTAGTTAAAGGACAGCCAGCGGAAATTATTACTCGTTCATGTTACAAATTATCCTTCCCTATGTGGACTCCGGGGTAACTCGGTTACACGAACTCGCGACCGTTAATTTACAGCGCGCCCAACAAATTAATATCTCTGATTTGGACCCTTGTCAGCGGGGGCCAACGACGAAGACCCTACCCGTGTTTGGGGGATGCCGCAAGGTGCGAGCGTCATGCCTCATGCTATAATGTGCTCCAAGATCGTGGGGAGAGCTTTTAGTACAATCCCGAAATTGTGAAGAGTTATGAAACAAACCCAGCAATAGGACACAACGTTATTTTTTGTTTATACGAAACCTGAATATAGTTTGTTCAGAATGAGCAACTGAATCGATTCCAATAATTTTACACCATGTTATATTTTTCGTGGTTACCGAACGATTACGATGGATGATAGTAGTTGCGCGTGCGCCACAGCTGACGCCAGAGGTCAATGGACCGCGCTCACCCGCCCGAACGGACTTTGAGCATATTTTTGTTGGGACGACCAAGTAGAATAGCAAGCTCATAACTTTGTGGTTTTCCATTATAACTTTTTGAAATTTTCTACATAGATTCTTTACTTAAAAATACTGGACACGCGTTTCGGATTTCGCAAAAACAAAAAATAATGTTGTATAAGAGTATATTTTTGTCTTAGACAGGAGTGATGGGTAATCTGTTCCTGTCATCTATATGTGGAGGCCTGAGGAACAGGGAGTAAAGCTCACTCATCCTCCATAGAAAAGGGAGGATCCTCCAACCAGACGGGTGTTATGTCTGGCGGGCACTTGCCCAATGGTTGAAATTCGCAAGTTGTATGTATGCTAATTGCACGGTAAACTCTGATTGCGAGATGTAGAATTCGTGTGACGTCAGTATGACGCGTTGTTCATTTTGTGGCGTTTGTAGGTACCGCTACATACATACATTGTTAACTGGCTAAACTTGACTGAAATACCTGGAATTTTTTCATTAGGGAATCAGATGAATCAAATTATTAACCCCGCTTGCCGCCAACACACGACTTATAAAATTAGCAAACAGACGATTAATAAAAACTAAGAAAACAGATTATTTAGCTCAACTGTTATCTCGAGGTATCAGCGCAAAATTACCTAAATTCTACAATCAATAGGTACTCATCCTTATCAACACAAAATTCACATACAACGCCATCTTATCTCAACCGCCGACGCTTATACCATATTCCCTATACACTTGGCGCGTCGCATTCGTAAAGTACCAGTGACGATATATATCTCTGCTGGGATGTTCTAGCTTTAATATTTAGCCTGTGACGTATGGCACGCGCGCTTGCTACAAGACAAATATCAACGAATCGCAAGTAATAACACTGCTATTACACTGAGATAACTTGATATAAAGTAGAAAAAAGATATAGAGCGCAACTGAATGGAAGAAAACACCACAGAACACAGTAATATCGCGCTTGTATTGTAATCCTCGAAGGGTTAAGAGTACCAAGTCACAGGTCATATTTAAGTACAATGTAAGAGGCCAATAGGCCTCTTTATGGCAATAGCCACAGGAAGCAAATTTGAACTCCAGGCTACTACTGAGGTGGCGGCGACCGGCGGCGATCTCTCATGTCCGACCCTGGTCCGGAGCGAGACTGCATGGCAGTCCGTCACCTCCTTCTGCGAAGCAGTGATGCTGCAATGGGCTCCTCCTTTGCAGCATCACTGCTGCGGAGCGCGTGAGGGAGCGGGAATCATAGCGCACTCAGGCCACTAGCCGCCGCAGGAGACGCCCTGATCGGAAGACAACATCAAGCTCCCGGCCACCGTAGGCGCGAGCCTATGGGCGGTGAGTAGTGGGCAGCTCGCCGTCCGGTAAGGACCAGGCCCAAGTCGAAGGCGTGTTGTGTTTCATGCGCGCCTCAAAGAGATGTCAGTACATCGTGACGGGGCCCACGACGACCGATGCCTCCTGAGTCAGGGTTGCGGGTTGGTTCAAAAAGAAACCGTGGCCCTGGCCGTCGCGCAGGCAAGTGAAGAAACACGGGTGGGTTTTAGTCAGTAAAAGGCTCACACGCCCTTCCGCTCCGCCCAGAGCAAAAGAAGTCATTTGATGATTTCACATCCCAACAAAAAAAGGCTACTACTGAGCAATTCTCATAAGATCTTACGATTCGATTCATTCCATTGGAATTTCTACTCAATTTTAGCTTTAGAGTAGCGCTTGTGACCATTAGATCAACATGGCATAGAGAGGAAAATAGTTTATTTTACACAAATGAAATAGTTTATTTCAATCTATTTCAAGGCACGGTCCCCTCAGCATCGAAAAATATATTCTGACCCTCTTTCCTACGCTGCATTTTACACGAAATTTCAGTGTTTCCCACAATTTTAATGAAATGTGCCCTCAATGAGATATTTTGGCTTAACTGTATCTATAATTACGAATATCTTATAGCAGAAGATATCGATTAAGTACTATACTGTGCTATCACGTCACAAACTGAGAAAATAATTTTTGTTATTAATAAATGTTTACTTATTTTTATTCCTTTTACCAGTTTTCCCGCTAATTAATTAAGAAATAGGACATCTTTCCCGTGTTTTATTTATTTATTTTACATTATTCTACTCGGAAAGTTAAAGCTAAGGTCCTGTACCTTAGCTGTAACTTTACTAAAACAAAAAATAATAGGTCGTTCAATATATAAGGACTTATTCAAACAGTCCATCACCATATTTACATTTCAGTACACAAACCCTTTATTTTCTTTTTGGTGTAGATGGGCAATCTTCCACCTCTCCCGCTCTGGCCAGAGCGGAAGGGCGTGTCAGACTTTTACTGACTATTTAAAACTAAACCCACCCGTGTTTCTTGACTTAACTGTGCGTCAGGGTCACGGTTTCTCTTTCGATCAACCAGCAACCCTGACCCAAGTACACAAACACTTAGAGGTAGTCTCATTTATACTCACTCGTAATATTTGAAAGGAATCTTGCATTTCGTACGTGTCTGTCGAGGAAGCACGCTCGTTTTGTTCATGTTTTCTCAGTTATCGCTAGAGTTTATAGCGTCAGTGTTGAATATAGCAAGAACTAACGAAGAGGATGACATCATAAATGTGTTGAAACAGCTGGGTACATACCGACGAGATTGTCTTCTGTTTGTTCCAAATAATGTCCGAAACGGCTGGGCCGATTTAGATAGAAGTTTAACTGGCAGTAAACAGATATTGTAAGGAGTGAAGGCATTCTTATAGAAAAAAATTAGGGTATTATCCAAAAAAAATCTTCGTTGTTATTCAATAATAATTAATATGTTATTTAGAGAAGATGTGAACCTTCTCTACTTGACACATTAATTTATTATTGATACCCGACATCGACACGTACAGAGTCGCGGGCACAATTAGTCGATAATAAAGTTATAACTGAAAATGCGGAAATGTTATTTTTCTTTTTCTAATTGTGTAGAACAGCAAAATCAATAAAAAGATTTCCAATCGATTACGCCTGCAAATAATTCAGACTCGGCAATATTTGCATTACGGAATTGCTTTTATCAACATTTTAACGGAGCATCTGTAATTTCTATTAATTGACTGAATTCTCTGAAAATTAAAACTGAAACTGCTGATGATGATGTGAGTAATCATGTTATTCAGATATGTTTGTATGAGCATCGGTGGTTCAGTGGTAGAATGCTCGCCTGCCACGCGGGCGGCCCGGGTTCGATTCCCGGCCGATGCAATCACTTTTTGCTTTTCTTCCCAAACGATTCATTAAAAATTTATTGAAATACCCTACAAAAATCATAATCAAACAAATTCTGAACTAAATTCTAAATTTATAAATATTTTAAGACAAAAATATATAACAAAAGCAAAGCATTATCATGAACTTTAAAAAAAATTACGCAACTAACACAGTTTCGTATAGTCAACATAGAGATCTAAGTAAACACGAACCATTTCTATAAAAAGTATGCTCATACAAGAAACGGCGATAAAATCCCGACTGTATTTGTTCAGATATCGCAACTAGTACAAATACACAACATATTCAAGCACGATGGTACTTCGGTACGAGAGATAGTAACTATAACTAGTGAAATTTATATATCCAGACTGAATTTGTGGTACTTTCAGTTCATAAAATGATTTGGTGAACACGCTCTTGTTTAGAACTGTACAGCCATTAACAAAGTTCTGAGAAAGTTGAAGTAGTCCATGGTTGCTTATTGAAAATCTCCTTAGCTTTTTTTTTAATAAACATAAACTAGTGCTTGACCGCAATCCCGCCTGATGGTAAGGAGTGATGCGATCGTTGATGGTAAAGCGTGCTAGTTTATTAAGAGCCTATTCACTCAGAAAAACTGAGCGAATAGGAAGGAAGACGGCAGTTCAGCGAGGTGATGCAATGTTAAACCCAACAACACGACCAACGATGCTGCGCCAAAGGGAGATTGATCTGAAGACCCTCCGCGACCAAACTCCCAAAACAACAACATTAGGCGCATCGTACCCGGTACACATCGCAACACAGCTGCTCAGACCCATCCTCCGTACGGCTTCACCATACATCATACCGGAACACGACGAATCGCTTACGCTACGCTATTTAAATACTACTTTTAGATCTGCAAGTTTCACTCAAAATTTAAAGTACGTAAATTATGCACACTTAGTCCACGTGAGGTCTATTTTCCCAATTTTTTTTCAAAGTTTCATACTAGGATGTCTTCTTTTCAACATCTTACACAACCCGTCTTATCCTTCCTACCTACGTGAGCGTTTTTCTTACGCGCGCTCTAGCGACGCATCCTGTAGATCACACCTAAGATCCATCCTTAAATCTCATCCTCATAAAACGATTTACTATTCCTATTCCTTCTCTGTACATGCTGTAAGATTGTGGAACTCACTCCCGCCTAACATTCGTGATTTAAACACTATTTCTAAATTTAAACGCCGATTAAAAGAGCATTATCTTTCCTCTATATTGTGAGAATTTGTTTATTATTTATACATATTTATATATTATTACTTTAATAGTTATAATATTTATATTTCATTTCCTCCTTGTTCTTACACACTATTGTCTACATTTCTGTTCTACTTCTCCTTTCGCAGGTCTGCTGGAACAAATTTCTTAAGAAATAAGCAGCACCTTTGTACTCAGATCTTAATTTTGACGTATCTTTATGTATTTTATTGTGTGTACATAAATAATAAAATGAAATAAAAATAAATAAATAAAATAAAGTTTATTATAGGACAATTTAATCATTTAATTTTACTACAGTAGTGAAGTTACTGGAGTGTCCTAAGTACCCTTTCACCTTATGATGTAAACTAAAGACTACCACCAACGTCACTATCGACGTGGCTACCTACTGGGATACTATAAGAAAAGTATCGTTGAAATAAAAAGCGTCAGAACCGGACCGCAAAACACCATTCGTCTCCGCACCCACTTCAGAAAACATTTCCGCGCGAAACGGCATTATCATCCCGTTTTCGTATTCCAACGGCGCATTCACTTACTGGCTCAGGTGAGTGACGCAACGGGCGTGGGCGACTAAAATAAAGAGCATGTAACCACATCCATATGTATGCAACTCGCTCGTTTGCATCATCGTAAGGCGACGCGCTTGCAATACTTGTAAGATCGCAATACTTGATGCAGACAATGGAGTAACAAGTGATATACCTAAGCGTCTACGGTAGGTAACTGAACGAATCATAGCGAACAATATAGACCTAGGGAAAAATGTGGACATTCTTACAGGCATCGTTTCCTGAAATCAAACAAAGGAAAAGTTCTGGTAATAGCAATGCTACTATAAATAGAAAGAGTTTCGAATCATGCAGAACACATAGGATAGGATGAGTAGTTTGTGACGTGAATGTTCTTTCAGATCAAATCATCAAGATAACCTTACACATGGATTACATAAATCTTCTTTTTAATAAGCATACATATATTTTGAGATAAACAGCATCCTAATTGCGTAACACGCTCTCAATTTGATGTAGCTTCATTGATAATGCGCTTTGAATAGTTATTGCTAATCAATTGCCTCATATGTTCGAAAAATCTGTCTGCTCATCAACGTAGGTAAATAAAGCAATGACTGTTATCAGACTGCCAAAATAAAATTCTGTTAGTGATTGTGTGTTAAGTAATTTTTTAATTATAAACTAGTGCTTGACCGCAATCCCGCCTAATGGTAAGCAGTGATGCAATCGTTGATGGTAAAGCGCGCTAGTTTATTTAGCCTATTCACTAAAAAAACTTAGTGAATTGGAAGGAAGACGGCAGTTGAGTCAGGTGATGCAATGTTAAACTCAACAACACGTCCAATGATGCTGCGCCACAAGGAGATTGGTCTGGAGATCAACCACGACCAAACTCCCGACACAACTACATTTGGCGCGTCATACCCGGCACACATCGCAACACAACTGCTCAGACCCGTCCTCTGTACGGCTTCACGAGACATCATGCTGGAACACGACGAAGCAAGACTTTGTCTGATGGGTGGTAACTCCTGCCGGCAGCCGATGTTATGGCCTTCCACCGAGCAATTTCCTGCAGGACCAATGAAACCGCTAAGTTCAAATTACCGAGATCATAATTATGCTTTTTTAACCATCCAGATACTAGCCAGCTTCTGACCACGCGTCAAATCACTACATATTATAATAACACATTAATACAAATTTGACAGTTGATTGGATGTCAAATTACCGCTGTATAATAATAGCAGCTGTCAAATTACAGTCTGCTATAACACCCAAATCACGTCAAGAGTTAGACTAATTTATGTGAGAATGTCCAAACTCTCTTTAGCTCTAACCCTCATGTTACGTATCAAATGTCGACCTATCGAGAACTTTAAGGGATTATCGCCAGGTTAGTCAGCTTTTTTTGCAATTTGCAAGTCAGTATAAGGTTGTGTGTTAGTTAAAATATAACTCGTGCCTTAAAAAATATATACCGCAGAATTCTTCTTCAGCCTCTAGTGGTTCACTGCTGGAAAATGGATTCGGGCAGCACAAGACTTGGGGCCTCCCCAAGTCTTGTGCTGCCCGAATCCATTATAATCATAAAATAGTTATGAAGGTTTAGAATTTGATAAGATATAAATATTGTCTAACGTCATTTTAAACATTCAGGCAGAGATAAGGGAAATTGATTCTAGTTTAATTGGAATAACACTAAAGTACCTATTTCAGGTCCTCCCAAGTATTGCAATCACTCAAGACTTCCGTACTGTACACCATACAAAATGCAATTAAAATCGATTTTTGTTCGCAGATCCTTGGTACTGGCACTCGATCCGATGAATAAATTACTGTATGACGCATCGCCCGATGTCGGAAACCGCTCCGCGTATCCGACAACATTTTATTTCCGATATCTGAACTCGATCAATGCTCAGCTCGACGTGATAGAGGTGATACCTAACATGTCCATTAGATCGCGCGGCGTTAATAAACTACTTCAAAAGCAGTCCAAAATAAGCTTTTCCTTATGGACATGCACTACGAGTAGGTACACATTTTCCATTTCAAAATAGAACCGTAGAACTACACACATCAAAAGTGTCTAGGGATCAAGCATTTTTATGTGGATTTCTTGAGATTGAGATGTGGCTTTGTAATAAATTTATGATTTTATAAATTTATATGGATCCTTTTTGGTGCATTTCATAATTTGAATCAGGAACTGTGAATCAAATTCGAGTAAAAGATGAAAATCAGCTGTCAATATTTTCCCTATAAAAACATACAACGCATTGAAGACATTATTAGTGCTACTGTTTCCCTACTACTGATTAAAACCAACGTTATTATGGAGCGGCGACGTCATTTAAGCAGGGAAGAAATGCTCAGAGCCGTGGGAATGATAGAAGCTGGTTCCCGGCAACGTACTGTGGCTTTAGCTCTGAATACAAGTCAGAGTGTTATCAGTCGACTTTGGACACGTTACCGAAGCACTGGTACCGTGGCTGAGCGCCATGGAGGACGGTATCGCTGCACCACACGGAGACAAGACCGATACATTCAAATCTTAACTCGAAGAGCTCCAACAATAACCGCCATGATGTTAGCCGTGAGGCTTCATCACTCTTCAGGGAACTTAATTAGCGACCAAACAGTCAGAAACCGCTTGCATGAAGTGAACCTTCATTCCGAAGACCGCTACGGGTACCACCTATAGCAATGCACAATCGTAGGATTCGATATCAATGGGCTCTTGAACACAGAAATTGGGCAGAAGAACAATGGCGTTTCGTGTGCTTTTCTGATGAGTCTCGTTTTGGTATGAGACCGGATACAAGACGTATACGACACTGGAGAACCCCTGAACGCCAACAGCGATTAAAATCCTGCCAGGAAGTCCATCCTTATAGTGGTGGAACCATCATGGTATGGGCGGGTATTTGGATCGGCGGAAGAACTGAGTTGATTTGGATCAGAGGCAACCTTAACGCTCAAATTTATGCTGAGACGATTGTATCAGACGTCATCGTTCCTCTACAAGTGCAAATCGGTCCCTTATTTCAGTTAATGCATGATAATGCACGACCGCACACCGCAAGAGTTGTAAGACAGACTCTCGCCGCAGCTAACATCAATGTCCTGCCCTGGCCTGCTCAGTCGCCAGACTTGAACCCGATTGAGCATGCATGGGATATGCTACAGAGAAGAGCTCTGCCGAATATGGAGGGTATCCAGTCGCAAGAAGACCTTTTTTTGTTGTTGCAACGAACATGGGCGGCCATTCCACAGCGTGATTTGGATGAACTCATTTTGAGTATGCCAAACCGATGTTCTTGTGTTGTTAGTGTTCGCGGTAGAAACACGGATTATTAATTGTTTAAGTTACCCAATAAAATTTTAGAGAAAACTGTTATTTCAGTCTTTTTTTCGAACTTTTGTGTTAGTGGTTCAAATGTCAAATATCCCTTTATTAGGAAAATGGCAAATTTCTTTATTAATGCAAAGGTGACTTGGTTTATCGTTACTGTGACAAACGAAAACACTTTATTTGATGAATCCTTAAAGAAAATTTTAATTAATATCAATCAGGAGAAAAGTTATTGCAAAAATATATGTTGATCCCTAGACACTTTTGATGTGTGTATATCGAAATCGAGAGCCTTTTCCTGCAAAGTGCTTGCATAGTGCTAGATTCTTAAATTCCATCTTCTAAAAGGATCTGTCTTTTCTATTACGCCACTTTATGCACATGATTTATCTCCTTGAAAATTGCTTACATTTTTCAACAAGAATTTTACTAAAAGGACGTCAAGTACGTAGCAGCTAGTCATAGCGCATCGTAGATCCTTCGCAAACTACATAGTATTAAACATATTTATTGAGAAAATAAATGTTAAGTAGCCCAACAAAACAGGAAAAACCTTTTTGAAGAGATCACCGGAAGCATGAAATAAGAACGTAGGTAAGTAATATTTGGGGTATCGCAATATTGGCATGGGATTGAAGTAAAGCAAGGTGGCTGATCCCAAGATGCGTGGAAAAAGCCAGCTGTCAATAAATAAAACGTATATATGGAATCCAACGTTTATTCCATTCAGCAGTGTTGGCGACACGAGTGGTATTGACAAGCGATTCTTTAATATAAACATTACTTGGCACCCAATGACGAATTTATATTGAAAATATCGTGTATTCAAAACGCATTCGAGATGTTGATTGATATATTTCTACTCTTTTTGGAAATTTCGATCGTTATGATATTTAAGACAGATAAACAAATCTTTTAAAAGGATTTTGCTACGAATTCAACTGATGAAAAGGCTGCAATCCAATTTGCAAAGATACTAATTAGCAAAAAGAAAAATTAAAAATTAAATCGCCACTCAAAATAACGATGCACTTAAAGTCGCCGTGCCGTCGGGTGCCATTTGAACAGGTGATTGAGCCAATCAAGCTATTGAGGGAGGTGACGAAAATAGGTCGCTTGGCCCCGACCCGTGTGAATGCAGCAAGGCCTAGGCTGCACAACGTCATTTACTTTATAGTAGCAAAGAGGCCGTGAAAGAGACGAATTCAAAGGCACCCTCGCGAGGAGAGCTCTTCGCATTAGCCGGCATTGCGATGAATAACTGAAGCCATGAGGAATAAGAAAGGTAAAAAGACTAGCGACTTTTGATACTGGATTTTTTACGCAGTTCTTTTGGAATCAGCTCACTTCTAGGTTAAATGAAATTAATTTTGAATAAAAGTGAAACCGTTTGGAAAATGCATTGATGATTTAAACGAATGAACGTCTTGTACTGCAGGGTAATTGCGTAACAGACTAGCAGTAGTAATGGGTTTCATTTTGACAATTGAGCAACATTCAATGCGTCATTTACATTATTGAGAATACAGAATTTCGAACACATGGAGCAATGGATTAGCAATACGCTTCGAAATGATTCCAACTGATAATAATAATGTGTTACGTAATTGGACTGCAGAACTAGGTTAAGTTCGAGAATCCTGCTAATAGTTTGTAGGGAAAATCAATAGATGGTTGTTCGTTACTATTTCACGCAAAAACTACCAAACGGACTTGGATAAAAGTTGGCACAACATAAACAGTATGTTAAAAAAACCCTGTCCGACCCGTGAAGGTGTTGTTAGGTATCGATAACTGATTCTACTAATGCATACAAAACCGGGCTAAACTTAAAAAAAAATCCCCCTAAAAAAAAAATATTATTTCGCAAAAGGAACAGGTAACTTAATAAATGTGTGTTGACCACCCTTCGCCGGCCGCCAGCGGGGGGCGGGCGGCAGGACACGCGGCACGTGGTCGCATCGCTATTCGCTCATAATAATACCGGTGTTGTCACTTTTTAAAAATTACCAAATTTCGGGGAAATTGGAATTAATTCGCGGGAAAAAAAGATTATTTCAAAATTCATTTGTATTGGTACTATGATGAATACGTAAAATTTTATATTATATTTGGTCATGTGTTCACCTAACCTTTATTATCCTTATGGGTCGGACAGGGTTTTCTTAACATACTGAATAATGTATGACCTGGATTAGTATTACCTTCCTATAGGATAACTTTCTACTTACACGAGGGCAGAACCGTTGGCAAATCCTAGTTAAATTACATAGGTGAAGCAAATAAGGGACTCGTTTGTCAAAAGCTGAAATGGCTGGGTAAAAATGGAATCAAATAGACATTTATGTCAGAAATTTATACAGGGATTAGAATTCTAAAAATTTTCCTCAATTCCACTTTCCACCTCAAAAACCAGGTGCGACATGAAGCTGGGAAAATTCGTGATATTGTAAAATTTGTACGCGGCGCGCGCGTAGCGAAATCCGATAGTATTGGCCATAAACAGAAATAAAAGAGCAAGCTTCTCGCGTTTTATACCTAAAATCGTTAAAGCCGCTTTTTTGTCCGACAGTAACGTTGGTACCAAAGTTTTTTTTTTTTTTTTTTTGATCGAAGGCTGAAGGTGAAATGTTACTGTATTTCGCTACTGCCAGAGTCCATTTTAAATCCGCACGAATATTGAGGAAATAGTGACACTTTTACTTTTCAGGGGTAACGTTTATTCTGCATTTACAGAATAATGAATGTAAAATTTTATTTTAATTGGCGCCAAGTTCAGGAAGTTTTAATTAGTTGGCATCTACCTAAGTATATCTTTTATACATATATTGTATATTAGCTACCTATAAACAAAAACATTGAAGGAAAGCCTCTTGAGTAGTCAGGGAAGTAAATGCAGCTTTTCTTGCCAAAATATATATTAAATATGGTTTACAAGTCAACTGTATACAAAGAAATCGCGCGCGTCTGTCGTCTTTTTTTTATAAGAGTTTTTGGCTTGGTTGACCTTAACTTGGTTGACTTGAATGACCTTTGAGTCATTTCTTCGTTATTCTTGTTTTCTTTCGTAACTTACCCTAACTTATCCTAAACTTATCCTAACTAAACTTAATTTAACCTATCTCCTTTCGTTTCCCGCGTGAGCCGACTAGGAGGGGTTTGGGTAAAGTCATGATGTGGCAATGCTACAATATTTCAATGTTCTTCATAAATTATTCACTGAATGCACTTTTTACTACATAAATCACGCGCTTTATTTAGTAAACAACACTATAAATAATTTTAAAAGTCCAATGAAAAATGAGCGTGACACTCAGCTTGACTTTCCCCGCGTCTGTCATCTGGTAGGCTTTTTGATCTAATGGGAGGCGCTCGCGCGGCTCGGCGCGGCGGGCGCTCGGCGATTGTCGGGAGCGGTCGTGATGCCCCCCTCAGTCCGCAGGCCACTGACGCAGACAAAGGCTTTGCCTGTTCTGACAGCGCACCCCTCAACTGCTGATTAGGTAAGTAATAAAATTTATGAGAAATTCATAAACCCTAAAATTAAGGGTTTAGGTACTTCCCTAAACGAGAAACCATCAAAGAATAATGAATTCCAATAAACTGGTAAAATCATAGGCGTTCATATTCATATAATCAGTGGACCCTCGTAAATACGCCGATTTGCATAATTACGAATTTATTCACGGCTAAACACATATTCTGGCGTCCAAGCAAAACCTGCCTTGTTATTCAAAACCGGTAATAAATACGGTTATATCAATTTACTCAGCACGTTAGGTATGTTATGTAATGATTGAAGTACATACATGAAATCAATCTCTACGATAAATTCGATTAAAAGTATATAAGCATCGATGGTTCAGTGGTAGAATGCTCGCCTGCCACGCGGGCGGCCCGGGTTCGATTCCCGGTCGATGCATCTCTTTTTTTTTGTTGATGATTATTTTATTTTAAATTATCATTATATTTTGAATTGAGTATTGTGTGTTTATTTAAGTATACTTGTGTAATTATTTTTGGATTATATGTTTAAGTTTATTAAACTTCTATACTTATCACATTCATATTTTTGACTTTGTTTATACACTATTGCCTACATTTCTTAGTAAAACACTACTTCTCCTTTCGCAGGTCTGCTGGAAGAAATTTCTTATAAAAATAAGCAGTACCTTTGTACTTATATCTTAATTTTGACATAGCCTTACGTATTTTATGGTGTACATAAATAATAAAATAAAATAAATTAATCAATTTCAATTATTAAGTTAATAAAATAATCAGGTAAAAATATTTTAGGAATATCAATTTTAAAAAACTCGAAAATACAGCACTATGTATCGATTTGCTGAATTCTTTCCAAGATGTGGATCGTCTTCACTTCCACCTCTAATCCACTAATCCTCACCTGGCACGACATTAACAGGGCTGCCACCATTCACAGCAATAAATAAAACAATTTACTATCGTTCATTTCAGGTCAAAAATCCTTTTTTGACCTAATTAATGTATCAAACAGCCCCCTAATCGGCGAACACATTTTTGTCAAATGATTTCGACTAGTTGGGATCGTTTCGACCAAACGGACCAATGAGCGGTCCGAACGATCCCAACTGATACCAACTAGTCGCAATCAATTGACAAAAATATGTTCGCCGATTAGGGGGCTGGTCTCTATACTTTTCGTACATTCGACGTCACCCAAAGTATTTGGTGCTCTCTACGTTCAGATTTTTGACATCGTACATGGCATACATTTTTATCCCAATGGTTGGCATTCCGCAAGAATTTCTCGCTTGCTGCACACGCCCTCTGATCTCGTAGTTAAACCGCAGGCACGGCAACGGGGTCGCAGGACACAAAGTGCATTCCAGACCGCTCAACCTTTATTTCACTACAATTTTGATTGCCCGGCGACAAAAAGGCAGAGATAAAATGGTATGTGTACAGCTACCGGGAAACATGCTCATTATCATGACTTAATGGACCAAAATTTTCCCAAATCATTTTTAATTCATAGGCAGATGATAGTGATGATATTTTGTACAATATTAACATAGGGTTCTGAAAACAAGTCACAGTCTTGTGTTTATTATTTCCCAGAACTTCATTTATCTCTCATGAAGTAAACTAAATGACAAACTTAATTTCCATTATTAATATCCTTGCTAGTGAGCATAGATAATTTAAATACCGAATTCTACTGTAAATTATGGGAGTACTCCTCTACCATACCGTGGGTAGTCTCCGAATGCGGTATTCTTTTTTTCCTAGTATGTCGTCAAAAGAATTTTTCGCCGTCGTTTGCCATTGTGTGATCGCAGCTAACCGCAGCGCTATGAAGTGACTGATAAATGGCATAAAGTACACCTTGCAAAGTATGCTCTTTATTTTCTATTAGCCGTTACCGAAAAGCTCTGAATTGTACATTGTTAGCTGAATAGCATAAACAGTGTTCGCTTTAAGCTGTAAAAGCTTTGGCCTGTTTTAAGGACCTTGTGTTGTCGATTCCACGTTAGTCAAAATTAGGTGCGATGCATTGAATTTGATATGATACCGTCATCTATGCCCAAATATGTTTGAAAGTACTGATTCCTCTTCAAAAATGGTGTTAAGGGCAACCCTAAGAACTATTGGAACAGCGAGACTTTAGGGCTTTGCCCAGATAATCTGCAGGCTTAATGTTGGAGGGCATTAGCGAACATTCCGCAGCGGCCCGCGACAATATCGCCACAAATTGCGCTTGTACCGAGTTGTGTGCACTACTTGTGTTAATGGTGTGGCACTTTTGTTAATACGCTTTTTAAGGCCGCTTTAAAAATTCTAAAGCAAAACGTTCTGGGCGGTGAACCGCAGACGCTACTTAGGTTTGTTTCTAGTTAGTAAGGAATTTTGGGTCGGAATGAAGATTTTTAACGCATAATAAATGAACTTACTGGTGAAAACAGAAAATGCAGTCGAAACGAATCAGGTCGAGTTATAATTAAAGAGTAACAAAATTAAATAACATCAGCTCGCAGGATAACTTATACATAGCGCTAATTCTGTCACATACTTAATTACAAGGCAGATATTATATTTGCATAGAGTGAATTAATTTCTACCCATATTTTAGCACTCATTTTGTTATTTACCTCAGTAAAACAAAAAGGGTTGTTTGTATGACAAATATTATTTAAATTTCATGCGAAAATAGGATTTTGGACAGTGAACTTTTACGTCGGTTCGTATAAATTCGTAAAATACTTTTCTGGTCGCTGGAGCTCGGGTTCAGATGTACGTAATTATGTGATATAACAGGGAAACTGTAAATAAAAGTTCCTACAAGTTAATTACACATTTTGGTGTGTTTTAAAAATATGAGCGTGAATCAGAGAATGGGAATGTATTTATACATTGCCAGGTATCAGCTACTATTAGTTTACTTTCAGGAATAAAAAATTCTCATCAACTCTATGGTGCCCGTTATACTGGCGCGTTAATTTCACAACATCCGCATTGTATTATTTCTAAACGAAAGACACCATTTTAAAAAAGGAAGACAATGGTGCCTTAGTGTGTGGTGATATGGTATTATGTAATGGTATATAATAATGGTGATTTAGTCCTTTCAAATTAGTCAGTGCTTAACGTAATTTGACGTATTTTAGGTCGCCATGTCTAAATTTGACAAGCCTAAACTAATATTTTATCTTTTGTCTTTTTCTTAATGGCATAGAAATTCAGATTCAAAAACAAAGTGCAGCTTCAGCAGCTCAGCTTACACACAAAATGTTCAACAAGGCGCATACGTTTTTATTTTTTCCAAAAGGAAAAAGAAAACTTGATGTTCAATTCGCTTTTTCCCTTCTGATCATAAGAAGAGAAAAAATCCAAATAACGTCATTTCGGATGCAGCGTTCGCATACATACATACACACGAATGGTAATTTGGACTCAGACCCGCACTAACGCTGTGCCGAGTGGACGTCTTTCGTCGCTTGTACCATCTGTGTTCAACTGTGCTCCAACCACCTAGTGTATTACGTAAAAAATGTATGAAAAAGAAAATTTAATTAGGTATGTCTGTTGAAAAATATCCATGCATGTGGGATATTAATAATTGCAGAACATCACAGCAAAGGCGTAAAGGATTTGGCTTGGCAGAATTGCAAAGAGGTTTTAGGGACAATTCCTTTTATTTTTATGAAGCGCCAGTAAAAGTGTAATAACAATAAATTCGCCCTCATTGTCTACTAACATATAAGTACTGTTCATAGAGTATAACAATATAATATGGTACTGTTGGTATAAAATTCATAATTTAAAAAAAAACAGACGTTTGCGCCAGGCACACGGAATTCCTTGTCAGGTAACCGAGTCCGGAAACCGCACGTTTGTAGCCAGCGTAAAAATACACGATTACATCTGAAAACACTTTTCAGTCCAAAACAGAGATATGAACAAAATTAAAGTAACGAGCGGCTAGAAAGGTACACAGTAGGTGATGATTGTATGAATTAAAATACAGAATTTTTAAAGTATATACATACACGAGAGAACAGCAGAAGCCAGACGCCGAAACAAAATATATTTCAGTCCGATTTCTAAAATAAAGTGCAATAATTAAATTAATGAACGCGGTGCAAACAAAGCGGGCTGCAGTGCTGAGTGATATCATGTTTGCTCGTCGCTCTGAGCCCGCACATACCATATTCATTTATTTACTGTTTGCAAGTAATAACTATATGCTCAGTGTTGCTATATTCTGCAGGCTGCTAGTTAACGCCAGTACTTACTGGAATGAAAACTATAACGATCCCGCAAATTGCCAACGCTAATATCCTAAAACGGGCTTAGCAACAATACGTGAACTAAAACTTGAACAATATAAAACGATGTAAACATTGCGATGGAATAAATAACTGTTATTGCGATACGGAGTGGTTAGTAAAAATGATGCTCGGAATATAAACTACAGTATTAAAGCTAATATGGAGAAGCTGAGTTTTTGGTTATGTTATGTGCTGCGTGCGCGTCAAGATTAAAAC
This sequence comes from Sesamia inferens, assembly GCA_037179545.1. NCBI lineage: Eukaryota > Metazoa > Arthropoda > Insecta > Lepidoptera > Noctuidae > Sesamia > Sesamia inferens. The sequence goes on along the minus strand of CM073933.1, from coordinate 25,598,667 downwards.
AAATCTTAGATTAAAACAAAGTGGATTACGAAACTGAATGGATACAATTTTGATGCAGTTTGTTTAAAATCTACGTGATGATTTTAAATTCGGTATACGACATACATGACTAAGGATGACCTGAGACTTTTTTTTTTTTAATAATTATAAACTAGCGCTTGACCGCAGTCCCGCCTGATGGTAAGCAGTGATGCGATCGTTGATGGTAAAGCGCGCTAGTTTATTAAGAGCCTATTCACTCAGAAACACTGAGCGAATAGGAAGGAAGACGTCAGTTGAGCGAGGTGATGCAATGTTAAACCCAACAACACGATCAACGATGCTGCGCCAAAGGGAGATTGATCTGAAGACCCTCCAGGACCAAACTCCCAACACAACCACATTTAGCGCATCGTACCCGGCACACACCGCAACACAACTTCTAAGACCCGTCCTCCGTACAGCTTCACCAGACATCATGCCGGAACACGATAAATCGCTTGGCGGCAAGACTTTATCTGGTGGGTGGTAACTTCTGCCGGCGGCCGATGTTATGGCTACAACCGAGAAATTCTTCAAGACTTCTTTAAATTGTATCAAAAAATACCACAACCACGTTATTTATCAACCGTAAACTCGTACCTTAGTCTGCACGACTACACACCATTAATACCAAAACAAAACCAGTTTAAGCTGGCTTTTGATTGTACGAAAAACATACAATTTCAGTTCAGCTGGAAGGGATATAGATGCTTGATATGTAACCATGTGTAATAATACAAAAGAATATTTATCAGTTGCTTAGACTAAACACCTTTTGTACCGTAGAATTGGGAGGACCCGGTACCCCGGAAAGACAGGTGATGAACGCTTAGGTGGTTGTTTAGCCGACAAGAGTCCGGCACACCTCTCCGTGTCCCCGAGCGGAGGATGTCCATGAGGATTTTTCCACCTTCGGAAAAAAAAAAGCTGAACACCTATTAAACACGACAGCGGTAGCGAACGCGGCCGCTGCGCAAGGAGGCGCTGTGCAAACATTTGTATGCATGAATATGAATATTTGCACTGGTCTGGTCGTGCCTCGGAAAGCAGACGGAAGTGGAGGTCAGACGGCAGTCGCTTCACGGAAAATATCGATGTTTAGCCAAAACCAGCAGTGAGACTGATAAAGCGGACCCCAGACTCCGAAGCTGAAAAAGCTTCGGATGCGACTGGGATTAACGCTGAGATGATGATGATGACCTATTAAACACGACATAACTATATAGACTTTGACGTAACACTGACAGAATGTTAAAAAAGTGTTTAAGTTTTTAACGTTCACATCAAAATTAAACGTGCTATGCAAAAGCCTCACTTTGAAGCCGCATAGTAGGTAAAAAGAAACAACACTTTGCCTATCACGTTTTCCAGGTTTCCATTCCCATGTAAACCGCTTATTAAATTTTCAATAAAATCACTCATTTGCATACAGTGAACACGCGTCATTCGCAGAAGCGAGGCGCGGCGTCGCGACGCTGTGTCCCCAATTGGCTAGCTGCCAATGGCTTTCATGGATGTCAGAATTCAATCAAAACGCCCTCTAACATAGCCGCCATTTACATTTGTTAATAATTTTTCTGAAGTTCGCTGATATAGGTTAAAGAATAATCTATCTATAAATATTGTAAGTAAACTAAAGACGCTTTACGTGTCTGTCTGTTTTATCGCGTTATCATTTTCAACTGCGCATCATTTTTAAATACTGTTTTCACCTTCATTAACAGAATTTATACCAGAAGGTTTATGTGTGTGTAACTTTATTTAAAAATCAGGAAATAAAGAAATCAATCTCAAGAAATATCTTTATCAAGTTCTACAAACCTTACGAAGCAGGTGCGGGATAATATTTAATTATAAAATGTTTTCGGGTATTTTCGAAGCTGGTAAAGACCTCCTAAGTAATGAAAAAGCTCTGGGCTAGTGTACAAAGTTTTTTTAAATAAAATATTGTCTGGCTTATCCTAACACAGTGTGTAACTAGCCTTACCGAAAAAATCCGCTGGGGTTACCATTCGTAAATTATTTATTTGGACAAAAAGCTGACGTAGTAACGACCTATGTAATATATTCGTTTGTTTTCCCCTCATATGTTTGTATTCAATGAGCATTAGTGTAGTGGAATACTGAGCTGAAATAAAATGGTTGAACGATATTTTGTATAAACTGGCCTTTGCCAGCGACTTCGTACGCGTTAAATTCCTTATATCACGTTCGCCTGCCCTTTATACTTCGTTTACTATTATTTACTTACGATTTTGCTTGGCGAACTTTTTTTTCGGTTCGCTCCTAAGTGTCTTACCATAATACTTAATGCCTCCCTCAAAAATCAGGCAAATGCAAAAAAAAACAAATCCAACTGACAGTTGTAGAAATCAACACGTTAAACCCATGTTGAACCAAACAAACTCTTAATACTTATTTGCAATCGTAGATTCGGATTCTCGCGACAGTACCTACACATGCCAATCATGTACTACATTGGATGTGAAATTTAACAGTGAATAAATAGAATATCTATATAAATAAAAATGAATCGCCGTTCGTTAGTCTGGCTAAAACTCGAGAACTGCTGGGCCGATTGAGCTGATTTTGGTTTTAAAATGTTTGTCGTAGTCCAGGGTAGGTCTAAAAGGTGAGCCATTAAGGAAAAATTGCGAAGAAGATAGAGTATAACAACAATTCGATTTTCCCATATAAGTTGCCATTTACCTACTTTCTGTCAAACATTTGACTGTATTTGTACTCTCGGTTTCACTCGAATTGAAGAACGCATTAAAATAAGAGTTTTGAGTCGACAACATAATATCCACTTTGCTCTGATCATCGAATATTTGAATATAAAAAATTCACAATAATGAGTTGACATGTTTGATGGTTGTATTTTGGTTGTCATTGTTTGTGCGTTCAGAAAACATAACATCAACTGGTTGTCATTGTTTGTGCGTTCAGAAAATATAATGTCAACTTTTATCATAGTAATCTTTGGTTGGTTTAATGAACATTTACTACATCAAAAACACTATAGAAGATATTTAAAGGGAAAGAAGAAAGAAGAAAAATTGAAAAGGATAAATATATTAAAGGCCAGGCTGTATGGCGTATCATGCCTCTGCCTTTTCCGTTCGGAAGTACGGAAAGAAGAACACCAAAAAAAAAATCTTTAAAGGGAAAGAAGAAAAATTGAAAAGGATACATATACTAAAGTCCAGGCTGTATGGCGTATCATGCCTTTGCCTTTTCCGTTCGGAAGTACGGAAAGAAGAACACCAAAAAAAAAATCTTTGGTTGTCATTGTTTGTGCATTCAAAATTTCGTGACTAAAATTGTATTGGGACTTTGCCTACTGAACTTTTATCTACTTTTCTGATTTAAATTATTTATTTATAAGCAAACATAATATCAACTTTTATCATAGTAATCTTTGGTTGGTTTAATCAACATTTACTACATCAAAAACACTATAGAAGATATTTAAAGGGAAAGAAGAAAAATTGAAAAGGATAAATATACTAAAGTCCAGGCTGTATGGCGTATCATGCCTTTGCCTTTTCCGTTCGGAAGTACGGAAAGAAGAACACCAAAAAAAAAAAATCTTTAAAGGGAAAGAAGAAAAAAGAATAATTGAAAAGGATAAATATACTAAAGTCCAGGCTGTATGGCGTATCATGCCTTTGCCTTTTCCGTTCGGAAGTACGGAAAGAAGAACACCAAAAAAAAAAAATCTTTGGTTGTCATTGTTTGTGCATTCAAAATTTCGTGACTAAAATTGTATTGGGACTTTGCCTACTGAACTTTTATCTACTTTTCTGATTTAAATTATTTATTTTTCTGATTTAAATTATTTATTTATAAGCCAAAATCTCGAGTTGACGCGAGTTAGGTACTCGAGTTGACCATCACTATTCTGAGTGTAGTATAGCTACTTTTGCAGCGTAGTTTTGCGGCATAGTATCTTTGTTTTGACTTTTGCGGGTGCCATACATATAAACGAAAGAAAGAAGAAAACATTATTATCTGACGCCGCTTTACAATGCCAAGGAGAAAACGACCTGACATAGATCGTCGAAGTCGTTCAAATGTGCAACGAGCTACCTTACGCTCTGACCGCACTGATGACCAGCGAGAGGCTGATAATGATAATAGTCGTGTCTATATAAATAAAAATGAATCGTTAGTCTGGCTAAAACTCGAGAACTGCTGGGCCGATTGAGCTGATTTTGGTTTTAAAATGTTTGTCATCATCGAAGCTAAAATAATCAAAGGGAAATACAAAGGAGAGGATGTCTTAATCCCACGTATACCTATGATTCCAACGGATTTGCCATTCGATTTTAAAAGGTTGCAATTTCCCGTACGACTAGCTTTTGCGATGACCATAAATAAATCGCAAGGTCAATCATTTCAAGTTTGCGGTATTAACTTGGAGTTTCCCTGTTTCTCGCATGGGCAATCATATGTTGCATGTTCGCGCGTCGGAAAACCTACATCTTTATTTATATACGCACCACAAAAGCAAACTAAAAATATTGTCTATCAGAAAGCATTACAATAATTAACGCCCATATTCACTAAAATATTTTAAGCAATTGTTTATCTAAACTATGTTTTGAGCCTTTCTATGGAATTAAATCTTTTCAGTAACAGACAAAAGACTAAACAATTGTTTAAAACATTTTATTTATTTATTTTTATTTTACTTTATTTTGGCATCAAACAGTGATATACAAACAATATGTTATAATTACAGTTGGTTTCTTATAATAGACCTATAGTGCCGACAATGTTACATAAGTAATTGTTAAAATAATGCAAAACTTCTTATAAGGAAAGACGACGGTTGGACGTAAATATGTTTAGGTACATAATATTTTTGCATCAATGCATAATGTTTTATGAATAACTGTATATATGTACAGCAGTTGTCATTTATTGGCCGATATCGTGATGATGATAACTGTATTTAATTTAAGCAAAGATTTGTTTATCACTCTCATAGTCCAGAAACAAGCACATCCAAGAAAGTTTAAAAATTGTGTATATTAGTGTAAATTCATATATAATAAAACCAATTTCATATAACTCTATTTTTTTAATTTCAAAATATACTAATCAGTCTTTAGGAACCACTTAAATGTAAATGTATCAGGAGGGATGACCCCAAGTAGAGAAAAAGCTCGATTGATTGATTCTTTAGGAACCACTTGGCTCGCCCTGACTTGGTAACATAGCAGAAGTAGGTACTAGGCGACTCGCATAAGTGTTGTTCAACTAGAACATTGTTGGTGTTGAGCTGCTGGCTGTCTTCAATGATATCAATATCTTTTATGTCTAACAGAACATTTTTGATGTTGCGCTGCTGTTGCGGTTCTATATCGTCAATATCTTTCATCATAAATAAATTTGGTTTGGCTAAATAGATAAGTGATACGAAGTTCACCGGGTCATCTAGTTATTTTATAAATCTGTGGCTGTACTATTTTATGGTAGCCACAGATTATTAATACGTGGCTTCAGTATGTTTATTTAGTGTGGCTACACATTACTTTTCAGGATATCTTGCTACTGTTATAACCAGGTAATCAATATTTTCAGGTATACATCATTATAAATATTTTACTTGATCTTCTAAGCTCGTGCCTCTACGGGAGGTACTTACCTATGATCAACATGTGAGCTGATGTAAAACCAGTACGTGTATATATTACCATACAAAAATGAAAGAACTTAGATATAAATATTATAATGAACATTTATTAGTCGCAAATATAACAACCGTTTATTCAGCACATAAATGTTTACTACATAAATAAAGACACCGCTTTTGTAGAAGGGTACCTACACGAAACACCCGTAAATTTAATGGTAATAAAATCAACATATGCAAAGAACACAATAATAAATATAATAACACCGCATTTCATCAATCATACTTTTCCCGTGAAACATACAAAGGAAGTGTCCAAACGTGAACGACACACATCACTACAGCGCTAACATGCGCAAATTATTTCCAAGTTCTGACACGTGTATATAATAAAAACATCATCCCGAGTTTTGGAGGCAGAAGGGAAAAAATATATAAACGTGATAAGTTCCCAACGTGTACTATTCGGCATTCCCTCACAATATACATAGAATGAGTACAATAAATATAACACAGGGGGAGAACAGCAGGTGCGTCGAAGAACCGGTCCGCGGCCTAAGAAAACCGTGAAAAACTCATTCGTAAACAACAAAAGGAGAACCGACGTTATAACTCAAGCGGAGGGGGGCGTCAGGTGCGGAGTTGAGATAAAGTACTGACGTTATGCTCTATCCTGTGATTTAGATATGACCTTCTGAACACAATCTGCATTAGTAACAACCCAGGGGGCTGGAGGTCGCCACCCCCTACTGTGTTTTATTGGAACTTAACACCTGCGTGATATGAAAAAGGATAAATGTGTGGAGAATTGTTTAGCAGAACCCCCCTCGACAACATTAAATTTAATGTTCCATTGTTACAAAAATAACAATACATTCACGCAACAATGTTTAAAACGTAATGTTCAAAGTCTGTCTTGTAAACCAAGCATATTACTTCCAATTCCTTTGGAATTATACCTAACCAGAATCTATGGCAAGAACGTTGCTTCTGCCAGGTAGGATAATGGGCATCCCTAAGGTGTCGTATGACAAGTGGCCTCGACAATAACAGTCTCGATAGGCGGCACCAATATTAATGTGGAGCCCTCTGAGCTAGCTCACTGGCATAACAACATTACGAGTCCTAACACTATAATTACATTTGACGTCGGAAAAGCAGAGTTATGTTCTAAAAGCTTGCACTATATTTCACGGCGTTGGTGGTCGTAAATCATTATAAAAGTGCTGTGATGCGTCTTCACACACTTACTTATCTAGGAGCGAGCATTCAACAATAAGGTAAACTTTTAAAAGCGATTTTCTCGGCCTCGGTGAGATTACTTTCGCATCGGCGGCGGTGTGTCGCGTTGTGTCGCCCTGAACTAAGTTTTAATGGTGGTTGGCACTTGTCGGCTCACAAAGTTACCTGGTTTTCAAGCACTGGGAGTGACCGACCTTGCACTTTTATTACTTGAAATTGCGTTATTAAAGACTGTTGCACGCTCGGCGGAAGTTTTCGTACAATGTTGTATTGATATTTCCTGAAGTTTAACGCAAGCCTATAAATTTGTTTTAATCGTTTATTTTGTAATTTAAAAACGGCACTTTGCTCTACGTAAACAGTCTCTAATATATAACCTCACTCCACGCATCTCCACAAACAAGTGCGTTGTACTCACAACCATGCCTACTTTCATGGAAAGAGGGTTGAGTTCATATATGGGTGTTTAGGTATACAAAATATGGATAACTCGATGTCATAAGTGAATAAAACAATGATGTATGTATGTGTCCATACACAATACCATCAACCAATAAGCTGCATCATTCACTCTCCGAGTTCACATCGTTGTGTATTAAACCTCAGGCTACGCTGGTCTAAGTTGACCTACTAATTAAGCCGCAATAACACAAACAGACCGATATAATCGGCTGCGGGCATACCGAACACCGTGATAATCAATGAGGCCGGTAGACCCAGACCGAACAGAAGATTATCTTAATGGTGACGACGCTGAACACGAATTATGTATGCGTGAGGCACAATCGAGCCAAATGAGAGGCCAATCAGCCGCCATCCGTGCACATGTAAACGGCACATTGACAGACGTGACGGCAAACGGAATCGATAATTTGCACACATGACCAGACCACGCTGATTATCATGTCGGACACGTTGGAATGCTCAACTCACCTTTTAACATCCTAAACGCGAGAGGTGATTCAAGGTGAGTTGATATGGGAGGTCACGTAAGAGCAATAGATACTTAAATGTAGAATTCATCAATATAATCATGATGATTTATCATAATTAAGCATTTATGTACAATTGATTAACTATTAACATACCAACTCTTATCATTCTGCATTCCTCAGTGAATTTTCCTTATCAGCATTCCACAATAAAAATAATTACACAAAATAAATCAATAGTCCATTCGTTATTGTTATGATTAACTTGAGAGCACTCAAATACATTTTAATTAAGTACATTAAACTTACCGAATTTCGATATTTCAAAAGTACTTTTATCATTAAACGAGTACCAAAATAACTTAAACATAACAAATGATTCGGCCATTTCAATCATTTAATGTAAATTATTCAATAATGTTTCACGAGCAATTTATATTTATGAGCTGCCTCTTCAGATAATGTATAAAAATGTGGTGTAAAATGCCGCAACCAAAAGTTATACCAGTCATAAGCAGAATTAAATGAAAAAGTGTGAATATTTTCTTTGGGTCAACCAAACACCGAAAACACAGACCACAAACTAAATGTTGTACAAATAAATTTATAGTTTTTTTGTAAAAAGTCCAACAATATTAAGTTATGTTTTCGTTTTAACAATCTCATGTGAGTGAATTATTGTATTGAATGTATTTTCTTATAAGAATTACTGCAAACCTCGGACCGAAAAGTAATAAAAGCAGGGTAAAAAGACCTCCACGTATGCAAATGTGGACGATGACATATCAAGCTAAACATTTCCAGTTTTAGCTGACCCCGTATTCGACATCTAGCCGGCAAAATGTAGGTACCACTTGATATGTCATAGTGCGTGATTATTATCGTTAGAAAAGTTGACGATCAAGTAAGCATAACTACAATCAAGAAACAGCTAAAACAAGAATTCCCTATATCGAGACGCGAAAAACAGCAGCAAGGAAAGAGACCAAGAAAACTCACGGCACACTTATTTTCTGCGACATAAAAATGATAATAGTATGCTACACATACACAGCGTAAGAAAACAAATGCGTTGTTAGAACTGTTTATGTTAAGTCGGGTCCCGCACGCGGACGTCAATATGTCGGCAGTAACAACAAGCAAGCCTCCAAAGGAAAACATTGGAAGAACACCAATATTTTGCTAGGCTTAAAAAGTTTTAATAGAAGCCATGGAAATAAACATTACTCTTTGTTTATAGAGCAAAAGCGCTATGGCTGTCTTGGAGAGTTAAACGTGCATTATAATGCGTATTGTCGTATAACATTGAATATATTGATAAACTTTGGACTAAGCTTTAGGTGGCTTGTAACAGAATATCTCTTCAGGGAACCATGTTTAATGTTACACCATTCCCTGAAGAGATACAATGTTTAAATAATTTATGTAATGTATATTTAAAACGATACCTTATTGGCTTGCTCTTTAAATATAAACAGAACTCAGTTACATAACGCTGCGGGTTCAGTAGATATTTTCTAATATTATCTATCAGCAATCGGAAGCCCAATTCCAATAATTAAAACGTTTAATTTAGTTGCAATCGTGTTAAAATCGTGTCAACGACAATCGATGTTAAAAATGTAGAGGAACTACTTTGTTACAGATTGAGAACGAGATCAGGCTGTTCAATAACGTAACAACGTTCTTATTTATAGGAGGTAGCTAAAAAAATGAAATTGAAAAATAAAAATAAATGATTACGACGAAGTGAGAACCTCTTCCTTTTTTAAGTCGGTTAAAAAAGATTGTTTATACGCAAAGGAAGCATGGAACAAATGTAGTATTGAACTTAATCTAATTTTCATTCAGGGTTAACCAGAAGGCATCATATATTAAAGCCCTGCAACGTTTCGCTTGAAATTTCCAAGTCGTAATAGAAATAATTCAGTTGCTCCGTCTCAATCCTATTAATCAATAATGCACAGGTACTTTGATGAAAACCTACGTGTGTGTACGGTCTTTTTGCGATCCAGACGATCTGTTCTGTAATAAATATCACCGTAAAAGTTAAGATAAACTGAGATGGAAGTAACCTGTCAATAGTGTCAATTCCTCTAGCACCAGTTGAAATATCAGCTCACTTCACCAAGTTATCTCGGTGAGATATTTACAGAAAATTACTACAGATACATCGGCATCGATATCTTTTGCAAGTAAGCTGCACATTTCGTGGTATCGACCACGAAAGCAGCACACGTGCCAAACATGCTTCACAAAATAATAGGAATGAAGTTTCATATCTTCCGAGCTTCAAAGAAACTAAAGTTTCAAGAAATCTGCAGGTATCCAGCAACCCAGACTTCGTGCTAGCAGCCTGTCACGACTAGCACTGCACAGACTTTGAACACGATACCTTTTACCTGCACGTGACTTCAAAAGCTTCGAATATGCGTCCTACATGCTTGAAGCTTTTCTTACTTGGAAACCATTAAACGATAGAAGTTTGACACGAAGCGCCACTCACGTGCGGCCCGTGTCTCGGAAATTCCTTTACAAAGCCTTGGATACACTTGAACAGTCAAAAAAATGAATAATTCTGAATGAACAAGCAGACTGCAACGATGTCGATGAAATTCCCGATTCATTAGCGACGCGTCAGCTCATTCCAATTCCGAAGAAATGTAGTAATTATTCAAGAGCGGAGTAGGGCACACAATGTAAGTTTTAATGAAAGAAAGTACAGGTCAATTACGAATGGAATATTCATTTTCTACTGGCAGCCCTGCCCTGTGCGAATAATAATGATATCCAGTTATAGCTTCTGTGTAAGCTGAATTAATTCTACGAGCACAATTTGCTACATAGGTCGGCGCTGTGACGTTTAAGTTATAATACTTAATGAGCGGCGGCCATAATGTCGGACAGAACGTCTACGAAAGGTCAAATCTCGTACTTATAAAACGTTCAAATTCAAGACGCAATGTCATCTCAGCAAATATTACTGCAAAAGTTTTTGTCAGATTGTCAAACGTTCAAAATCTAGTCGCAGACTCATCTTGGCGACTAACAATGACAAATATTTGTCAAAATAAAGGTAACATTGAGGATTTTTTGAGATCGAGATAAAACTGTGAACGTTCTTAAATTTACGAGGAATCTCAGTCTCAATACTCAGATAGCTTCTTAAACAAAATGTAGTAGATTATAAGCTTATATAACGAGCTACGGTATACCTTAATTTTATTGGGATAGGAAATCATCAATTAATGACCTCTCCCGCTCTGGGTGTGTCAGATTTTTACTTAATAAAACCCACCCGTGTTCCTTCATTTGCCTGTGCGTCAGGGTCACGATTTCTCTTTTGACCAACCCGCAACTCTGACCCATCGTTCTTCGTGGACTCCGTCACGATGTGCCAAAATCTCTTTAAAGCGGGCGTGAAACACAACGTGCCGTCGACCCAGACCTGGTGCTTACCAGCCGGCGAGCTCCCCGCAAGCCCGCTGCTACGGTGGCCGGGAGTTCCCTGTTGTCTCTATACCTTGGTTATTGAGGTGATACACGAACGATTTTTGGTCACGACTAGTCAGAGCTCATTCGCTGGCATAGCTGGAATCTTCTGTCAGTCTATTCATGTTTTGCCTTGATTAACTATCAATTTATCGTGATGAATATCGTGGGGACGTGTTGATATGACATGAGACATTCATCAATCAAAGTGCACGCTTTTTTCTTACAATTCCTTCTATTTGCTCTCAAATTACCAACTTCAATGTGAAATACGTTAGCGTCCCTGTACGGTGTTGTATTATATGCTTCTGTAAGTTCTCAAAAGTAAATAATACAAAGAACAAGCTAAGTTAAATCGGTCCAGGTGCATTCGGTATTTGACCGAGCGCTTCAGGCAAATCCTTCGGCTTTATGCCCGGGTTTAGTTGCGAGGGACACTAGTGGCCCCATTGGGGACGGGCCGTGTTAGTGTCGTTCACTGGAGCGACGGTAAGTGAACACAGGCGGAGCGTTACCGTTGTCTTATTGACATACCATTTTGGAACGGGCACGTGGCTTTTGTTTGGTTTAGCCTAATTGAACTTAAAGGTCAGTTCGAGAGCGCTTTGCTAGTTAGGTTCAGATTTTTCTATTTTCGTCGATGGTGAATCGTTTACAAAGGTTATAAAGCAGTTGTGCAGAATGAGAGTTCAAGTATGTTCCCATTAGTGCAGATGAGATGCATTATTGAAAATGGGTTTACGGTAAATGGGCGACAACTCGTAACAAATTAAACAGATTTCAATAATAGAAATTGAAAAATACATTTTTTTTTTTTTATAAATTATAAACCGGCGCTTGACCGCAATCCCGCCTGATGGTAATCAGTGATGCGATCGTTGATGGTAAAGCGCGCTAGTTTACTAAGAGCCTATTCACTCTAGCCTTGAAGACACTCAAATTGTATTGTGACGGAAACACCGACGCTGGCAAATTGTTCCAGTCCCTCGATGTACGCGGTATAAAGGAGGAAGCAAAACGCTTCGTCCGGATCGCAGTGGTATCAACAACGTAAGGGTGAAAACACGCCGTACGACGGGTCGTCCGTTGATGGAACGGAGATGGGGGAATTAAATCATGCAATTCCCTTGCACACTCACCAGAATGCATCCTATAGAAGACAATTCCATAGCCAGCTTATTAATTAGTAAAAAAAACATGACATTATTTCATTGTTAGAGTTGTTTTGACCGTTCTTAATTACTCCTATACGGTATTAGTATTGTCAGTGTTTACATTACTGCCATATTGTCACATTCTCTACATTGGATAAAACGATACGAAAAAATGAACATAAAATATCTACGTACAAAGGTTATGCTTGATATAAATTTAGGTATTAGCAATTTTACTTCGGCTAGTAGGCAATAAATCAAGTCAGCAGTAGCTAGTTTATGTAAACACAAATAGAAGAAAAAACAAGTTTATACTATCACAAATCACATCATTCTTATGTACTATTTAAATATTTACTACGGTTCAAAGACCTTTCTAATGATCATTTAAAAACCTATAAAAACTGTATTTATATATTAAACAATCTGTGATTATCTAAGCTTTATATAAATAACTATAACTAAACAACTACATACATATTTAACCATCAATACAGTGTTTTCATGTTTCCCGCGGTATTCGTTACCTTAAAACTTAGTTAATTACTAGTTGGAAACAACAACTCGAATAAATTACAGCGTAAGTAAACTCCGCAAAACAACAGCTGCATATCATGGTGTTTTCAATGGATTATGAAAAAAGTTGTACCGTCGACCAAAGTAACTGAGTGCACAGATATTATTGCTAAGTCACAATAGAAAGGAGGCCGCTATTTCACCGCCGTCATTCACGACGAGGTGGCCGAGAGGTTAAGGCGTTGGACTGCTAATCCAATGTGCTCTGCACGCGTGGGTTCGAATCCCATCCTCGTCGGACTTTTTTTTAAAGATAAAATATTTATTCCGACAACACTCACTGTTCTTTCCGTTCCCTCAAGTTATCCGAGCGCGACCTTAATTAAGGCTCTGAAAATGGAATTCGTAATTAATAAATTAAGCTTCACAACCTAGATTACGGCAAGAAACGCCTAATATTTTTTCATCAGGCAAGTTAATGATTCACAATTTTTACTTAGAGAAGCGTTAAAAAATAGAGTCAGATTCACTTCAGTGAGACTCACCTATAAACAGAATTTTCTAATGAAAATTGAAGACTGACTAGCGTGAATTGGCTGAACTCCGCGCATTGTTCCAAATTAGATAAATTATACCACAAAAAGATTCACACAAAGGAAGCCCGCAAATGGGATGGCAATAAACATTGAGAATGTCAAATTCAGTCAGAATGCTAAATCGACACGTCTTAGACAGGGCATCCCTCTGTGGGAGATTTTACGAAAACAGGGCGAGCGACTTTTAACGTTCTAATGTAAAAAATACGCATCTCACATAATCTTTTGTATTTACGCCATATATTCTTTTTTATACGCTTCTGTGCTGAGCATTATAGCTTTGTGTTGATTTCTTCCCATTGTACGGCAGTGTTCGAATGTATAAATAAGAACAAAAATATGGCAGAGTTAAAAGCTTTTGTTATGAGAATCAAATAAGGTCTTTCTGAGATGGAAATAATCTAATATTTGTGATGTATCTCTGAAGATTGTCATTTTGTATTTTTCCTATTTACAAGTAGGAATTGACAGTAGATACCAAAATGCATTCGACAACCGAAAATTTAGGTGCGGAATATATTAATTGAATGAGTTTAAAATCTTTAGCAAGACTCAACTAAAAGATTACGCCGGGTAAAAATTCACAGTTATTATAATCTTGTTGCGAAATTGAATACATTTAAAAATGAGTAAAGCCTGCACAGAAATCGGCTTTCCATAAAAACTGCTCTTCACAGTTTCTCTCCATCTTTGAACAAAAACTAGCTGCAGCACATTTTCTCTTTAAATAAAACGCAATTAACTCGTAGAACTAATTTAAACAACAGTTGTGAATTCAAAATAAATTTAAAACGGTTACTTATTATTAAATCTCTGACCTCTACATTGCCTGCGGGTAATATTTGAAGAAATAAGGCACATAAGCCAATTAGCTTAAACCCAAACCCGTCAAAAGCAAACAAAGAAAAAAGGCGACAAGAATAGCGTGATTTAATAATGTGTCGTGTCAGCCGTCAGTGTCGGGTACAGAGACGGACGCAGCCGGGGCACGGGCGGGAGCGAGCCCCTCTATATGAGTAGCACGACGTACGTGGCCACATATCTAGTGGCCACACGAACACGGATTGGCGACGTCTAGGAAATGGCTTTGTTTCCTCCGTCGAGCCACAGGCGTGCGCCCGTCCGCCGGGAAATAAAATAAATGAATATCACATTATAAGAACTGAAGGGAGGGGATTGAAAATAAAAATAACCTTCTCAGATGCCAGACTCTATGGAAGTCTTGTTTCTTCTGAAATTAGATTGAATTGTTTCCTAAGTGGGTACGTTCCGGGGATAGTGAAATTGTCTAAATCTTTGAAGAAGAGAACGTATTTTCGTTAAAGGTAATTTTTCTCCTCTTACGGCTATGGCTTCCTCGGAAGTTTACGAATTACATAACATTTTGCAAATACTGACCTACAAACGTAAAACCACAATTTTCTATTTGTTTAAAATATTCTAGTTGTAAAATTACTATTTTATTGCAAAAAACAGTATAAAATAAAGTGGCTCCTCTAGAATGCCGAGCGCCTTACGTAAAACGCACAACAGAGAGTTGCCTGTCGTTGTAAATGTAATTTGTACTAGAGTAGCATAAATAGTAGGAGCAAATCAAACGGGCGGATATCGTATCCCGAATGTTTTTGTAGGGCAATCGTATGGCTTCGTGAGACTATATACAAAAGCCTGAGTAGCACTTTACAGGATGCTCAATCTAACGTTTCAATGTAGTGTAGGCTGGTGAAGCCGTACGGAGGACGGGTCTGAGCAGTTGTGTTGCGATGTGTGCCGGGTAAGATGCGCCAAATGTTGTTGTGTCGGGAGTTTGGTTGTGGAGGGTCTCCAGATCAATCTCCCTCTGGGTTAAACATTGCAACATTGCCGGTTTCGTTCCTATTTACTCAGTTTTTTGAGTGAATGGCCTTATTAAACTAGCGTGCTTTACCATCAACGATTCCATCATTGCTTACTATCATCAGGCGGGATTGCGATCAAGCACTAGTTTATAATTATTAAAAAAAACACATTATGTGATTACACTGCAAATACGGATCGGTAACGAGTCAATTTCGTATTTAATACAGGTACACACAGAAAAAACTACAACTCTCTTATTTCCCGAGCGGCTTGTTACATACGCTACCTTATATAATCCCAAAAGTACACTTCAGGCCAAACATATCAATACAGGATGGGTTATGTGAATATTCATTGGATAGTAGGGGTGGCATTTTTTGCAACGGTAACCCAGCAGCGCTTCACGGAAAAACCGATCACTTTCTTTTCAAAAGTGTTGCTTGCGTACGTGATGGAAACATGGTGTACTTACAATGTCGACCAAAACTCCATGAGTATATCACAAAGCGATAGCTAAACGTTTTTAATCTGACTATGTTCTACTTTCAAGGAAATATATGCACATGTATCCTTGTCGTGAACAAGACCGCCGTGTCGTGGCCTAAAAGTTTAACAGTTTTAACAAAAGCAGTTTTAACATCGTAATATTGTATTCCACTGCAGTATCATTCGACATCTCATCTCAAACGGTTCACCGTATCCTGCTGAAGGCTTGCATAGAAGACCATCTAAAAAGCCCAGGCTAAGCAAAATCGATAACGTTTCGCACGGGATTATTTACATTTTGACTGGAATGCTACCATATTTTCTGACGGAAAAACATTCAAATGTAGTCAAAAGGGTAGGCTTTATTTATGACGCAAGGAAAACACTTGCTGGGAATAACGTTATCCCTAACACAGACTCCAGAAGACCTAACACCTAAAGAATACGCAAGGATGAATGAGTGCAGTAGGGCCAGGAGAACTAGTTTCAATTTCTTCCAGCAGTTCTACTTATTTAGATTATTAGACAATGTCTTGCTACTGTAATAAATAAATAAATAATTATAATAATATTTATTTCCAATTTCACAACAATTTGTATGGTTATAAATAATAATTTGGACTATTTAAAATATGAGGTTTATCATAAATTAACAATACATAGGTACTCTGACTCCTAAACTGGGTGAGACCTGTAACTCAGAAGTCAGTGATTCTCCGGAAGATACAAAGCCATAATTCTAGTACAATCGGGACGGTTTAACAATGAGCAAATTCGCGGAAAAGAACAGTGAAACTAATTAATAAAATAAAAGCAAATAAATAAGAAGAGATTAACTAGGTGGTATTTTACCCAGCTGATGACTCGACATACTCAACCATACCTCTTGCGGTACAACCATTTTATTCTGTGACATAACTTTACTGATTTCTACGAGAAAATAAGTAACAGTCTACCTCACTTGAGATTGATATTTCAACCTGACAAAATGGATGGATGTTTTGGCAAGTTGGCACCTATTAGGAAGTCAACACTTGCTAACAACGAAAAAATGAAAACTTAAAGAACGAATGCAGACGACACAGACGTTTGAGGCAAGCTGAAGAATAGCGCTTGAAGCAAAAAGCAGAAATATATAAAGACACAACCCTATGACGGCTGCACATTCGACCAATCCGTCGTGCGTGCAATGTAAACAGCAAACATACCAGTAAAAATACAGACCGTATCCTACAGTAAAAATAACGGTACGAATCGCGGATGAGTGCAGCCTCTCAATACATTGATTACGATTTCCGTGTTGGGAAGCCGTGCAGTTTACCGTTATGATGTTGGGAAAAAAGTAAATACATTTGAGGGTAACATTTCCTTCTTTTTACGATGCAGTCGTGAGTTTTTTCTTTTTTTATTATTTTATCTGTATCTGAAATTTTAAAGCTCGTCAGCATACGAATTTTTGAAATGCATTAATATTTCCTACAGTAAGCTGTAGGAATTACAGCTACTTAGTGCATTTATTTATTATAGTCTCTGCTGTTTTGTATACAAAGTATATATATAACAGCATGGTAACTTGAGATTTAGTAAAAAGAAAAGCAGCCAAAAATATCACTTAAGAGTTAGCCGACCTAATAACAGTTGAGTTTGAGCTGCATATGCATTGAAAGGCGAGGTTCACTCAATCTGTAGTTTTTCCTCAAAAGACAATTTCAAATACCAATCTACACGGCCTACACATGTGAAGAATCTGACTAAGATTATATCTGTGTCAAAGATTGTATCTGTGTGTTTGCTTAGACTTTTTAGCTTTCTTTTCAGAGCAGTCAGTAAGGAAGCGGCGATCTCATCTAGTTTCTAAAATATGATTGACACGTGTGTTTGTGTTTGAAAAAGTGTTTGTAAAAACCTAGTTACATACCTACAGCATTAAAATAATTTATCAGTGCAATGAATGTATGAATATTTTAATACACGAGGGTTTAATTTAACTATCAGTACAGTAAAGATCAGTGTTCAGTGGCGGATATTTACCGAAGTCCGTGTCAAATGGTTTGGGTCACGGAACATTATTTTAGGCACGCGACTTTTGTTGGTCCCGAACGACATGAAATATAATGCAGGATTGATATTATGGTATTATTTAATGTATAATTAAATCAATTGTTGTGTGTTCTTTGGTATGGACCCTATTCCAAGTTTTGACCTTTCTTGTTTTTACCTTCCAAACAGACAGAGACATTTTTACTTCAGTAAGAATAAAAAAAAAAAATTATATTACTAAAATATTCCATAGATTTTTTTGATTTCGATTTTTGAAAATCACTCACAAGCCAACTTATAAATTGTCTATAGAAATAAATACAAAAACAAAAGGACACTCTATACACGTTGAAATACTGGCAGCAATGCCACGTTTAATGGCAATGATGCTAATTCTTTCGCCAAAAAACGACCCAGCACACGTGACTGCCGACCTCGAGTGGATCGTCGACCCCGACCTCGAGTGGATCGTCGACCATTCAACAAGAACGTATTTACATAAAACCTAGTGTAAATAGTTAGTTTTATTATATTAATACCTGTGCCCAGCAAACGGGACGATAAAAAGAAAAGGTTGACGATGAATATTGAAAAAGTTACTAGCTTTAAAATATACTTTTCACTCGCTACGAGCATCAAATAGAACTGCAGTTATACCTATAAGTGACACAAAAAACAGCTTAAAAATACCGCTTTATCATCCAAATAGAGTGTTATCAAGCAATCAATGGATCCGTTTGCAACTAACAGCTCATTACTAGTGATCATTGGAACATTAATCTATGTAACCATGACTCGCCTTGTATTGGATTGTGTTTCAATAAGTAGATATTATTAGTGATAATAACAGACATTGTGTAATCACCAATACCGCCGAGCGATTCGTCTGAGCTGAGCAGTTGTGTTGCGTTGTGTCAGGAGTTTGGTCGTGAAGGGTCTCCAGATCAATCTCCCTCTGGCGCAGCATCATTGGTTGAGTTGTTGGGTTTAACATTGCATCACCTCATTCAACTGCCGTCTTCTTTCCTATTCACTCAGATTTTTTGAGTGAATAGGTTTAATAAACTAGCGTGCTTTACTATCAGCGATTGGATCTCTGCTTACCACCAGGCGGAATTGCGGTCAAGCCCTAGTTTATAGTTTAAAAAAAACTGAAATTGATTAAGGTAAACGAAACGTAATCCAACATAGTTTGGAAAAGTTTCTGCAGATGATGATGATGATGATACAACGTCATATACAGTAATTTGTATCCAAAACACGCTATTTAATTGAGGGAATTAGTAAAAGACCATTGTGTCATAATGGTTCATTCACTTCGAAGTCACAGTCTTCAATTAAAAAGTCGCAAATAAATTGAGTTTGCTTGATAATACTACACTCGTACAAGAGAAGGCCATGGTAGGAGATATACCATCAGAGCTTTGATATCAAAGGCACAACCGAACGGCACCTAAGTTTTTCCATTAACCGCACTGAAACTAAAGTACTTAATTATGCACCTCTATCTTCTTCTAGAAGGAGTAATGGCATGCTGTTATGTTTTAAAGGCTTTA
Organism: Sesamia inferens; assembly: GCA_037179545.1. Taxonomy (NCBI): domain Eukaryota; kingdom Metazoa; phylum Arthropoda; class Insecta; order Lepidoptera; family Noctuidae; genus Sesamia; species Sesamia inferens. The sequence goes on along the minus strand of CM073933.1, from coordinate 25,579,149 downwards.
GAAATGTATGGATCGTTGTTTCGACACACGACAATACAACTAAACATTACAGTTTTCAATATAAAGCTTATTATGGCGATTCTATAGTCAATAGTATAAGGCACTGATTTTATCAATGTTGGGTTTTATCGCCGTCGTTCCTGGTAAAGAATGAGCCATTCTCTTCCATCTCATGAGCGTCGTAAAGACAACTAAAGTACCGTAAATATCCGTAATGTCAACGCGGGTGAAGAAGGCTGTTCTTATTGTAAGGATCGCGAATATGGTCGCGAAGCGATGGTCTGATCTAATACAGTTTTGTCGACTACTTCCCGGGTCTTCACTATAACAAACTTGAAACTACCTAAACAAAAGGGGCGTTTTGTAACTACATATTTTGATTTTCATGCATTCGTTTTAGTTATTTGAACTGTGCAGCCTGTTGTTTGTGTTCATGGGAAATCATCGAATTCCTCCCTCCTGATCTCTCCCGCTCTGATCGGAACGGAAAGGCATGTCACACTTTTACAGACTGAAACCCACTAGTATTCCTTCACTTGCCTGCGCACCAGGGCCACGCTTTCTATTTTAACCAACCCGCAACCCTGACCTAGGTAGCGGTCTTCTTGGACCCCATCACAATGTGCTGACATCTCTTTGAGGTGCGCGACTCCCGACAACAACGCGCCGTCAACACGGACCTGGTCTTGTCTTTCTGTCAGTGTTCAAGGCTGTATACGCTACAGCCTCGAATACTGAAAGAAGTAGAGAAAATGTTGTTTATTGTGACTCGTAGACGATGATCACAACATATACTCAAAGCATTTACTTCAAATAAACCAATAGCAGGTAATTTTGAATTGTCTAAGTATCGGTCTGTCAGAAAAATGAAGCTACACATTTGCCCATTTCAAAGAGTACGGACACTCTTTTAAATAATAAAATTGTTATTAAATATTTGATCACATAATTCGTGTTGAAACGATCCATGTGAGAACGACGCAAAAAGATATGCACGTAAAAAGCGTCCGTTATAGAAAACACAAAAAGTCACGCTTGACAAATTCCTTTTTTGTATTCCGTGTTTTTGTGTTCCATTTTTGCTTAATGGCTAATCATTTTCCAACGTCAATACATAATGGGACCCACGGTATAGAGAAGATACTTTTCATCTGTTCTGTGATGGGACCTGCGGGGTAATTGTGGAACAGACTATTACTAGCAATGGGTTTCACTTTGACAGTTCAATAACATTCATTGCGTTATTTACATAAACAAGCAGACACAGTTTTCGAACATATGGAGCAATGAATTAGCAATATCTTCTTTCTTCTTCTTCTTCAACCTATGGATGTCCACTGCTGGACAAAGGCCTCCCCCAAGGCTTTCCACGCTGAAATTCAAGCGTGGGGATTATGGCACCCCCCCCCCCCCCCAAATGATGCACAATTAGCAATATGCTTGGAAATTATTCCAATTCATAGTAATAGTGTGTTACGTAATTAGGGTGCTGGAATAGCGTGCTTATGTACTTTTAGATACACATACCTACAACATAGAGTATAAGGACCAGCTGTTCGTTCACACGACGCGACGGTAGCTGCTGGCTATGTATTCTATTATTCTGGGTAATACAGTTTTCAATAAGTTCCTATATAAGCGGACTATATTATGCCCTCATTGGTATACATTACAAAACCCTTTCAATTTGAGTGTTGAATGATTCGAGAGCTATTTTGTAGGTCGCATCTAACATAGGAATCTATTAGGTATTTATAGTTTAATTCGTGTGGTTTTATGGAATTAGGTTACGGATTTTCTTTCACCTTTATGAGAATTTAAAGAGAACGTTTGATCTTGATTTCTACGTGTGGCTGATCTTTCGTAAAGTCATGTCGTAACTATAACATCACATTACGAAACTGCCTTCTAGAACTGGAATGGTGAAATTCTGTCACTAGAATTAATCCTATGTTAACAAGCAAGCCGCGGAGTTTCTGTTTGAATTCAATTTAAGTGTTTTCTAGGCTAGAGTGAATAGGCTCTTAATAAACTAGCGCCCTTTGCCATCAATGATTGCATCACTGCTTACCATCAGGCATGATTGCGGTAAATCACTAGTTTATAATCATATACATATATAAAAAACGTAGTCATTTTCACGTTACTTAGTGTAATAAATACTCTACTACGTACTTAGAATTAATCACCTAATGAAAACATTTTATAGCTGTTAGCATATAATGACATGTATGCTATCAATAAATCATGAGTAACGCATAACAACTCGAAGAAGAGCGTATCGACTGCTCCCCAAAGCCTCTTGAGTCACTCCACATACCAATAAGATTCCCCACTTATTAGGATACTAATCACAAAGCCGTGTTCCACATGACGTTGAACACACGTCTCATCAGACCAGTTATCTCGGCAAAGAAGGTCAAAGGGAAATAAGGTCAATTTAATTTTCGATAAACCTGAAGGAATTATTTACATATTCTCAAAGCATATTCTTTTCCTTCCCATGCGTTCTATTTTTAAATATGATTTCCGTGGAAAAGTGTTTATACAAACGTTCTTACAGAAATAAAAACATTTTATTTACAATCCTAATGAGCTATTTAACCTACCGTTTGTATGCTGATTTAAAACTTAACGGTCGATTGAAACTAGGTCAAGACTAGGTACAAGACTAGGTAGAGTCGTAGTGTCAATCTAAACGATAACATAATAAGTTCACCTTTCGTTTTTTGTTGTGGATGGCCTGGATGGGAAACCATCAATTGACCTCTCCCGGTCTGGGCGAAGCGGAAGGGGGTCAGACTTTTACTGACTAAAACCTAACCGTGTTTCTTCACTTGCCTGTATACCAGAGCCACGGTTCCTTTTTTAACCAACCCGCAGCACTGACCCAGGAGGCATCGGATTTCGTGGACCCCGTCATGATGGGCTGACATCTATTTGAGGCGCGCGTGAAACACAACGCGCCGTCAACTCGGGTCTGGTCTTAATGGGCAGCGAGCTCCTCGCTGCTCACTGCCCGCATGCCCGCGCCTACGATGGCCGGGACTTCGGTGTTGTCTCCCCACCAGGGTGTCTCCGGCGGCGGCTAGAGGCGTGAGAGCGCTAGGATTCCCGCTCACCTACCTCACCGGTCCTTAGCTAGCATCACTGCCTCACAGAAGGAGGTGACGGCGTGCCATGCACTTTCGCTCCGGACCATGGCCTGCACCAGGGTCGGACGCGAGAGATCGCCGCCACGAGGACATGGCAGTGCAGTAAGTTCACCCTTACTTCTACAAAATAACGCGTGTCCAATATCCAGTCGCACGCAGATGCGCTTGTTTCATAGTAGACATCTTTTTATCTGAATAGAAATTAAAGCATTATGGCACAGGGATAAGGCTGAATTTACTATTACTAATTTAGGTTGACGTTTTGTTGGATTTTGACTATAAGGCTTTGCTCACACTAGCATAACATAGTAAATAATTCCTTGAGTGAAAAACTTGAAGTAGGTATATAGGTACATTATTTACCGTTTCAAATTGTTAGAGCATTTCCGTAAACTATGCATCAATCACCTAAGTTTCACTTCTTAATCGTGTTAAGAAAGCGATGAAGATTTTTTATAATTTAATATATAAATTGAATGTCGCATTTAGTACTTAGGTAAGTTTTTATTACTCATTTTATTCTAATTTGGATTTTGCAGTTATAACACTAAATAATTCTATATTATGGCTAATTCTAAACTCTGTCCGAGTATTCAATAAACGACAAATAATTTTTGTTCCCTCACAGTTCTAGAAGTTAAATGACGCAATAACTGGTTTCAATACGAGAATTTCGTAAGTTGAGCGAAGAGAAAGGCCTATTAGGTTAAGATTTCGGTATAAGTTTGGAACCTCTCACTTTCAAGATACCGACTTCGACCAAACTTTAGCGAAACTTTAAGTTTACCCCTAAAAATCGCACAGCTTTAATACCCTAGACGTACAGGCTCTATCTTCATCAATCAATATAAATAACCGCGCGACCAATCCAGGAAAAATGGCTCCGTGATCGCAATAAGTCTTCGTTCCAACCAGTGCCTATCCCATACGGTAATAAATGGGTTTTTTTTTCGCCCAGGGATGTCGAGGGCCGCCTCGGAACAGAAGGGTCTCCTAATTCAATTAGTCACTAGTTTTGTACGTAAGCGATCGACTACTAGTTATTCTTGTTAGTCGTTTGAAAAGGTGCGTGTTATGGTGTGTAAACCGATCACAGTTCGTGTTTTGAGTGAATTTCTTGCTATAAAACAGCCAGATTACTTCCTTCTGGATGTTGAAATATGTGATACGCAATTACACCGCAGCTATTCTATGTAGGTGTTCAATACAACGTTTGAGCCCAAGCAATCCCTAGTTAAACAATGTGGTAAATAGAACACAGTATTGTATCTATAATTTATCAGTTATTATTGACTTTGAACAGTTGGAGCAATGCCCTGGGTACGTTAATAGTTCTAATAACAAAGTTTAACAAGAAAAAGTTTCACTCAGTCGATTACAGTTTCAGGAAACTTTGTAGGCATTGAGTAAATATATACCTATATACGTTATGTAATATTATGACTGTGTTGTTATTAAACAATGTTTATTTACGTGTATCCCATTTTCGCAAATAGATTCCATTAGCAATCTAACAACAACACTTCACAATGATAAGTTCACAGTTCAGCTACGATCATTGCAATATTTAGGCTGTTGAGTACACTATTTTTTCAAACCTATGAAGTAGTGGATTTGTTTCTATAATTATAAACTAGTGCTAGATTATAACACCTATCACCTATAGCCTATTCACTCAAAAGAACTGAGTCAATAGGAAGGAAGATGGCAGTTGAGCGAGGTGATGCAATTTTAAACCCAACAACACAACCAACGATGCTGCAACAGAGGGAGATTGATCTGGAGACCCTCCACGACCAAACTCCCGACAGAACAACATTTGGCGCATCGTACCCGACACACATCGCAACATAACTGCTTAGACCCGTTCTCCGCACGGCTTCACCAGACATGATGCCGGAATACGACGCCGTAACTTCTGCCGGTAGCCGATGTTATGGTCTACTGCCGAGACTGTCAAATTAAATTAAATTAGGAGGATGTCAAAATTAAAAGTATTGCATACTTTCGCCATTATCAGTGTGTTACGAATCCTAAGCCAATATAAATCTTCCATGATCAGATCATTATACCCTTAAGAATGAAAGACCTACAAGTGTGCCAATTCCTGCGTAAATTGTAAGGATCAAATAGAGGGTTCCTCTCAATTCTTCACTTACAAAAGGGTTCTCCTTTGATTTAGGTAAAACTTGTACGGTGCTCCTCAATATTGTCCGCACTTGTTGGTAATGCCTTCTTGGGTTTTACTAAACCCGAGAGGGAAATGATTACCTATACGATAATACTTGAGCAATTTATAAATAGGTTTTTTATATTTCCAGTAACGTAATCGCCATAAGCCGCTTTTCACATGTTCAAGATTCTGTCTCGCCAAGTACCGACAGCGTATATGTAAGTATATGGGAAACCTGGCTGATGTCTGCTAGTAGGTGTGAAAGCTCGTATACATATGCACCATACCCCATTATTGAATGTAACGTACAAAAGTGGGATCATAGCCATATTGCTAATAAGTTTACTTTAAATATGTTCAAAACAATGTCACTTGAGCTCACATCGCTCAAAATTCGGAACGAAAATCCTGAAAATATTATAAATGCGAAAGTTTCTGAGGATGTATGAATGTGTGGATGGATGTATGAAAGTTTGTTACTCTTTCACGTAAAAAGTACTGAACAGATTTCTATGAAATTTGATGCTCACATAGTTTATAAACAGGAACGCGGGACGCAGTTGGATCAAAAGAAAATCATTACAATAAACACCAACTGTTTGCGAGAACCATAGTATTTGTACCATAGAATCTAATTTTCAAGCAAACATGTTTGGTTTTATAACAATATACGCTCTTAACTAAACTGACATACATGGAAACTTTTGGCTGTAACTAGGCATATAGTACAGTATAATTACAACTCACATAAAGGTCTGATGATCTGGTATTTTCTTTAGATAGCGAGTGCCAACTGTTCGCCAGTGTTACACGTTTGAGCACAGTATGTCTGCGACACCATCCGAATATCACGTTCATTGATATTAAATTAATTTAGGTATGCTTCCGCAGAGTGAATGCGATACAAGTACCTACCTATTCGCTTTTATAAGGATTTCTCATTCAATATTTAGGACATCCTTTATTGTCAGTAAGTTTTGTTTGGGGAAAGGTTCTATTAACGCCACGAATCTGTACCACAATGCTTCGTCAAAAGTAACTCAGCAACAGTAACATTAGAGCCCCGAATAAGTTAGTTCCAAACAATTGAATTATATAATTTTTAACGAAGGCCCCGTATTGTCATTTGGGTGGTCGAATATTAAGCGTATTCGTGGCGATATACCGGCGGTCCCTGTCCCACAGGAAAGGTCGAAGCTTCCTTCCGTCCCACCCTGGGACCGCCTTTATTACGACTTTATTGCGTACAATGAAAATCATATTTACTGAGATAGAAGAAGTCATAATAAACACATGCGCGTGAAGTATGGAGGGTACGTTTCTCTACTATATGAAATTTTTGGGACAGCCCTCTCGCTCTTTCTCCCGAGCATTCGACGTACGTCTGAAGCTTATTACGAACACAAAGAATCTCAAAACTGTATACGGTGTTCTGGCGCGCCTCGTCGCGTCGCGGCGCGTCTCTGTGCGACGCGTTGACAAGTTCTTGCATTATGTAATTCAGCTGAGAGCTGGGCGCATTTTTCATAGCGAGATTTCAAGTGTACGCTCGGCACACCTGTCGCAGTTCCCTTTTCAGAAAGTAATATTACATTACGTCTTTCAAAGGAGCGTCGGAGATGCGACGGCGCGGCTGCGAGCCGACGCAAACGACGCTGTCGCGTTCCACAAGTCGCGCTGTCAAAGCGTCGATTGCGATGATATGCCCGCTGCGCTGCTTGGGTAATGTTAACGGTAAAATGCAGATAATATCACATAATAGGACATTGTGTGTGCATAGCTTGAACCATGACACGTTGTGTCAATTATGTGTGTTTTTTTTTATAACAATTACAACTTGCGCAAACTAAAAATTATATTGGGGTTCTCTTTGTTATACATGAAATCATGTAATTATTTTGTAGTTGCCTGACAAATGACATCCATTAACAAACAGAGAAAGCTGCAATTTACATAACAATAATTTAGTTAATAATGACGTTTCCAAAACCACACGAAAGTTCGGCTAAATACGCTCGCAGTGTACCTATTTCAAGTACTCTATGACACATCAGGCACAATTACGCAGCGTTCGGCGTAGGGCCTAACCTTCCTTCGGGCGGAGCCGATGCGTTGCGCGACCAAAAGCTCGGCGGGCGTAGCTAAACGTTCGGCGTGTGTTGTGCATCGCGCGCATGGCGGTAACGAGGAGCGGCAACGTCTTCTAAGCCCTCTATAATAGTTAATATTCTAATTAAATCCATTTTTCTGGGCAATTCAGGTACGTCACAAGAACCGCACACCATAAAGTATCGACACAGACAGACTGACGATGACGCCACGTAACTTACCGTCGCGTAACGCGCTGTACAAGGCGCCCCGTTTGGTTTGTCATAATAACTGAATATTGCGACTGACACTTCAGCCACTGAGCTTTCGGCGCCGTAGTTTCCGCAGATGCGTTACTACACTTATGTATTTATGACGCTAACAGAAAAAAAAAAACATGGCAACCCCCTTAAAAAGTGATGAAAGCCATGGGGGAGGCCTTTGTCCAGGAGTGGGCCTCTATAGGCTGTAAAAGAAGCGCAGAGTTATACCAAAAGCACTTACAATACAAATATCTTAAACTGCAGCCATTTACGACACAATAGTGGTACATTATAATGTAATTATCGCGGCAACAGCCGAGGCTAAGAGTCACTAAATGTTACTTCAAATTAAGGCGACGCCACAACGACGACGATTCTTCGTACCTCCATTATAATTAATACCGCACACATTGTTTTTCTGAAAATAAAAATAAATACCAACTTTGTTCACGCTGTATTTGCTGGGTAAATATTGTTACTTGAGAAAAGTAGTAATGTTAACAGTTTCTCTGTATTTTAACCATATCCTAGTAGTAACTTATTATTAATGTGAAGGTTTCGATGTTTGGAGGATTGTGTAGTGCTACTTCTTCTCGCTAGGAAAGCAAATGGAATTGGTAAATTGCCTTATGTACTTAATTTTGTCGTTCGAGGTCAATGGGTTTAGATAATTAAGCAGGCATATAGTTTTTAACCTGAATTATGGAGGTAAATGCCGCGATGTGCTGCTGTTACATAATTAACGCACGCCTTTTTCCTTGCAGCGGGTAGGCAGAAACTATAAAAAGACACTTGATACTAGTGATGTAACGTAGATAGTTATATCGGAACCGAAACCGGAGTCGGAATTTTTAAATTTGATTTATCGGAGTCGGAACCGGAGGCGGAGGCAGGGTTAGAAGTGGTGGCAGGAGCGAGACTTTTTATTTAAATACAAAAAACATTATTCAGTCAATGTTTTATTTATTTTTTTATTCGTAAAATTAAACACAAACGGTGAAAGAAAAATCAAAACAAATAACAAGTGAAAAAATAATTGACTATGCAGTATGTTAACAAAACCCTGTCCGACCCATAAGGATAATAAAGGTTAGATAAACACATGACCAAATATAATATAAAATTTTACATAATCATCATAGTACCAATACAAATGAATTTTGAAATAATCTTTTTTTTCCCGCGAATTAATTTCAACTTCCCCGAAATTTGGTAATTTTTAAAAAAGTGGCAACACCGGTATTATTATGAGCGAATAGCGATGCAATCACGTGCCGCGTGGCCTGCCGCCCGCCGCCCGCGGCAGGGTGCTTAACGCACATTAATTAAGTTACCTCTTTTTGCGAAATAATATTTATTTTTTTAGGGGGATTTTTTTTAAGTTTAGCCCGGTTTTGTATCCATTATTAGAATCAGTTATCGATACCTAACAACACCTTCACGGGTCGGACAGGGTTTTCTTAACATACTGTAGAGTGCACGTAATAAGTAGCAGCAGTCAGAGGATTCCGCAAGCGATATGTATGAACAGTCGACAGGCCGCCATCGTTATGTTATGCTTTAATAACCTCCGATTTTAAAGTATCGGAACCGAAGGTATCATAATAATCAGAAGTTCCGAATTAACGGACTCAAAATCGAAGCTCCGTAACATCCCTGCTTGATACGATCCACTTTTAAACCAAATATTATCTACATATAAGCATAAAGGAAAATACGTACAAGTGGCCATGTGATAAATGGATAAAATCTGGCCGTAACAAACAGAAATAATGACCCTATTTATAAAATAGGATATTTTTTTTTTACAAAATACTGATATTTAAGACAAATTAGGGTACTTTAGCAGACTTTCATGGGACCAGATGTGACTGAAGTTCCACTAAGTTATTATATTTATACATACGACAAGAATATCATGTTATCACATATCAAACAATCCGCGAGTCCGCGTGGTAGATTCCGGACCACTCCCACAGACCGAGAGCAGACCTGAGTTCCAGCAGTGAGAATATTTTAGGCTGATTACGCAATAATATTTTTTTTTAATAGTTATAAACTGGGACTTGACCGCATTCCCGCCTGATGGTAGACAGTGATGCGATCGTTGATGGTAAAGCGCGCTAGTTTATTAAGAGCCTATTCACTCAGAAAAACTGAGCGAATAGGAAGGAAGACGGCAGTTGAGCGAGGTGATGCAATGTTAAACCCAACAACACGGCCAACGATGCTGCGCCAAAGGGAGATTGATCTGAAGACCCTCCACGACCAAACTCCCAACACAACAACATTAGGCGCATCGTACCCGGCACATATTGCAACACAACTGCTCAGACCCGTCCTCCGAACGGCTTCACCAGACATCATGCCGGAACACGACAAATCGCTTGGCGGCAAGGCTTTGTCTGGTGGGTGGTAACTTCTGCCGGCGGCCGATGTTATGGCCTATCAAGCCAAACTAAAACCCAATGAAAATGTTAAAGCCAACAATAGTTTATTTGCGAACTCCTATCGATCGCGCAAGTTAACCACTACATAAATAACATAAACAACACATTAGCCCCAAGTTTTGAACGCAATTAGCGAGTATAATTAATAACTTCATAGCTTTACACTTTAGTGCGCCAAGTAATAAACCAGTCATGTTGTAGCGATAGTGTGAATAAGTTATTTACCTAAAAGTTTTTGAACGACCTTGTAATCTACAAGATGCTATTCTAAAATAGATTATATTCCAACATTTCCAATCACCGGAGGACGCTGCGTGGGTAGGCCTCCGACAAGGTGGACCGTTGGCCTGGTGACTACAAGACGACCAGAACCGGTTGGCGTGGAGATCGTTGCGGGAGGCCTATGTCCAGCAGTGGACGTCTTTCGGCTGAAATGATCAGATGATGATTTCCAATGAACATTTCTCTGAGGTAATATTCCCAATTTTACTCGTAAATAATTTGTAAGTGTTGAGGTAATGTGAAGAGCGTGAGCAGTGCCACCTATGAGAAGTAATTCGAAAATGTTAGTTGTTTGGTTCTGTGTTGGCGCAGCTAACATCGATGTAATCATTATCCTTATTAAATATAGTTCATTACTGTAAAAGGTGTTTTTTATCCCATATCCATTCAGTAAGTACGAACCCCGAGTAGCAGTACCTATTATTCTGATAAAATTGTACAGGACATTTTTAACAGAAGGTATAATATTGTTTTTTTAATTGTCTAATTTTTCGGGCCGGATGAAATAGTATTACATCAGGTTTCCCGACCAAGTTTTCAGAAAACGTAAGTTGCAAAGAGCAAAAAGCGAGCCTAAATCAATTTAAGCCTTTTCTCCAACTTTCAAAGTGATAAAATCAGATTGAAAAAAGTATGTGCGTGACCATTTTCATATCAAGATTACTTTGGTTAGATGGTATTATGGACATTTATTTGAATCGAATAAAATTATCATTTGTTGAAGGGATTGAAACACTACGTTTAAATGTTCTCTACGTTTAAGTTAAGCATCTAATATTGTACATCCTCTTTTAGGTGACATTTTGAGTAAATAATGTAATGTATACAAAAAACAAAAAAACAAGTCTTTTTTATCTGTTTTGTGCCAAATTTCACAAAAGACTTTGTCTCTGTTCTGACAAAAAAATCACTGACGCACATGCATGCTCTTTTAAAACTGCCCCTGACCGCAATAATGTATATTAGTTGGAATTTCCATGCAGTATACTGTTGTATCATACATCACTACTCTGTAGTCGAGTAACTAATACCATCTCTATGTATTAGTGTCTATGAATATAGTCTATAGTCTTGTCATTGTAACTTAGGATCTGACCTAGAAGATGTCGATTATAATGTAATAATTATACAAGTGAAATAAACCAGTCTAATTATCTAAAGTCTTTAATATTTACCAACGCAACAATCATACATGGTGTCAGAAGAGTGAAAAAACCTAATACGAAGAAAGAAAATTCAAAAAATGCAAAAGTCGGATGGCGTCGGTGGCGGCCATGACACCGGGGCTACAATGAACAGTGGCTTGAAGGCGCTTAAAATATCGTCAGATGCAACAAACAACAATTACGAAACCTGGAAGCGCTGGTGGCAACAGTTCGAATTATACTTGTTGGCAACGGGTTTAGACAAGTCCGGTGAGAAACGCAAGATCGCCATTTTATTACATCACATTGGTGAAAAATGCTTAAATATTTTCAACACATTCAACATAAATATTGGAGAAAGCACATTACATGACGTCAAAGCCAAATTCGACGAATTTTTTCAACCCAGAAAAAATATTACCATGTATCGTTACATGTTTTTTACCACACGTCAACAGAAATCGGAAAGCGTTGAGGATGTCAATGGAGTTAGGTATAGGAGGAATAGGGTTCATTTAAGACACAAATATTCTCCTATGCTATCCAATTCGTCGCAGGGGAGAGAGGAAGGTAACAGGCAGGAGTCTAGACCTCAAGAGCTCTCATCTCAATCCTCAGTCAGTCAACATGTAACTCGTTCTGGAAGAGTTGTAAAGCCAACCAGAAGGCTAATTGATGAAATAGATTAAGTAGAACATTGTATACTAGATTAAGACCTAACTATAGTCTTAAGTCATTGTCTAAATTGTAACTAAGTCAGGTCTCTATAATATTGTTTGTCAAGGGTTAATTTAAACTTAAACAGGGGGGATGTTGTATCATACATCACTACTCTGTAGTCGAGTAACTAATACCATCTCTATGTATTAGTGTCTATGAATATAGTCTATAGTCTTGTCATTGTAACTTAGGATCTGACCTAGAAGATGTCGATTATAATGTAATAATTATACAAGTGAAATAAACCAGTCTAATTATCTAAAGTCTTTAATATTTACCAACGCAACAATCATACATATACTTGGTATTATTAAGGAAAACTACTAGTATTATCTAACAGATGATGACGAAATCTACAATATAACTTATTGAATCACCTAGTTACCTACTATTAAATAACCATAAAGCATTATCAGCCTGTAATGTGCCCACTGCTGGGACGCAGACCCTTTACTCTGTGAGAAGGAGTGGACTCTAATCCATCACGGGGGCCCGATGCGGATTGGTGAACGTTAGGTCTTCGATTTTTTGGTTCGTGGACATTTGGTTTCCTCATGATGTTTTTCTTCACTGTTTTAGGAACAACTGTGTTAAAAGAACTACATCAAGTACAACCGCTACCTGGAATCGCAACCACGTCTCTGTGCCGCCACCACTCTTTACCACTCTAAATAGAGAGAGAAAAGACGGTAATTCAAAAGTTCTACTTCTATTTAATAAGTAAACTTCGGCTAATGGAACCTTATCATAAATAAAGGCGAAATTTCTAAGGCAGTAATTAAGGATACAAAACTGGCAATTACAAGGAATTTGACTTAATAATAAAACAGTCGGCAAGTACTTAGGTGAGAATCGATGTCGATAAAGCAGGTCAATAACACCTGACATCGATCGTTGCATTACCGACCTGATAATTGTCTTGGAAGTGTATGCCTTACTTTCGAGGAAATCGACAACAGTATCACGACAGGCTGCATATATTTCATCAATGAACATAAGTAAAAATGAAATAAGTTGTAAACAAATAGAACTGAAAACTTTGTGGTTAAACTAGTTCCAAATGCAGCTTATAAGTTTACCCGTAAGAACGAAAAAACCAAGTGGTTCAAGGTCAAAGAATTTGGAGCATTCGACCCTAGCGAATAAAGCCGTACATCTGTCACAACCCAGTATCTATATAAGAGTAAAAGGGGTCAACTCGATACAGACCCTCGAGAGCATACGTTCGCTAAACCAAGTGTTTATCGGTACGGGGAGCTTCTTTAGTAAAATCTTGCAATATTTCGTACGGGATTAACAATTTACCTTACTTACCGGCTGTTTTTGTGTATATAATGAAATGTTGTAACACGAACATCCAAATCTTCTAGTGGGACAAGGGACGGGATAGTGAGACCACCGAGCATCAATACAGAGCCTTATAAACAGAAATTACAGCGACAAAAACAAATATATTTAGTTACTATAATTTTCTAAACTTCTTTTTGTTGCTTAGGTTACATGAAACTTCAGTATAACATGATGTTACAACTCCAGTTTTTCCTAAATGGCTCGCTCACGACAAAAAAGACATAAAAAATTATCTCAAGCCACAATCTCCAAAACGAACATTGTAGACACGTCTGAAGCGTCGAGTAAACAACCAATCGAGTCACGAACGACAGCGAATACGTACAAACTGTGAACACTATTGAATACTTATAAAACGAATGGGAAGAATGGGCCCCCTCTGAGAGCCATCGACGAGGAGTACGTGACGCGAAACGTAAAGTTAACTGAACGCGCGACGTTTAGCGGCGGTTTTGGGTTATGGTACGAGTTTAGGGGCAAGTAGAAGAATTTGGGGTCGGAATTAAGTCATCCATTTTTCTTTTGTGAAAATCTGCTGGATTGTATCACAGAGGAATAAAAATATATCGAGAGAACTCAATTTAGTAAGTGAGTCGTTTTAGCGTTTCATATTTACCATACTGAAATTCATTTTTTTTTTATTTACTTCTTGAGTCGCTAAATTATATCTACCGACCTACGTATTATCGAATGGGCTTAGTCTGATCGAGTGAATTTAGAATAATCTAAATGCTGGTGTAGGTATAGTAAAAAGAGAAGTGAAAAAAAAAACCCGGAAGGAGCTAGAAATATTTACCAATCTTTTATAACTTAAACCAAACACTACTAACGTTACTGGAACTTTATATGATCTAACCTTCAAATGAACAAATGTGCATAATAACAAACAGTGGAAAAAATAAGCTTGTTTTTGCAATTTTGGTGGCTCCACTTTTTACGACGCCGTTTTAGTGTTTGGCAATATTGCCCCACCATTTGAATGGCAAATGGACAGACTTACAAAAAAACATGAATATTAATGATACAATTTAGTTTTTGTAGATAGGTTTTGAAAGGGTAACCGACCGCGTATATAATTAAGTAAAAAAAATAAACACGACTCTTCATATAACGACTATCATTAGGAAGCAGCAGACTTTGAATTTATAATTTAAATAAATTACTTCCTGAAGCATGAAGCAAACTCAATGACATACAATATTCCGATCATAAACTAAACACTTGTCTAACAATAATTTGATCAGAACCTCCTTAATCATTCCTTAACTTATGACGTGTACGCGCACACGTTCCCAAGTATTCCAACTACGTAACTAAATTACGTGTTGCTTAAAAATTACGTTAGTGATGGATGACACATTACGACACAGAGTCGTGGTGTGTCGTGAATGTAGTCGCACATACGTCGAGGGCTCTTGTGGGTCGATTTGGTGGAGCATGTCAAACACAGGCGGTTCAGGACGTCTTGCGGAATAGAGCGAGTGTTTGGCGACACTTACTCGACAATGACAGCACACTCGAGTGTTTGTGCACGCCAGACCGCGTCGAGTTTACACACACACTTCCCTCACTAAGATTTACTCCCATAACACTGGTCTTAGCTCTTACTAAAAGAGTGAGTTTGGGTAAGGTAAAGTTAAATGTTTCCCAAAAGTGAAATAACACTCAAAAAGTGTGCGAATGATATACTTGAAATGCGAATGGTATATAATGATCTTTGTCATTAAGTCCATGTACTGCACTTGGCGTACTAAACTGTCGGGCAATTCAATTTAACAACTCCGACACCAACGCAAAAAGATAGCCTCATCGTCACATTTCAGCGCGGGCGCTAATAAAAAAGCGACTAAGTGAAAACTATTATTTTCGCATCATGGACACTTTTTACGATCCAAATTAAAGTTTCTACAGAGTTTTTCCTTCGCTAACGACTTGTTCGAGTTAAGAGAGACAAGAAACGCTTTTGTGTCTAGAGTAAATTAGATATCCACTTACGAATCTTTTTGCTTGCCACAAAGGGGATTAGCTCCTCGACCCTCCTGAATATTAGTTAGGCTATAAATACTATGTTATATACACGGGACAAAGTATAACAAACAGTTACTTTGTTTCACAAAAATAGACTTATCAGCTTCTTTTGTATACATAATATTATCTTTCTTAACATGGGCATGATCTGGTTCTAAAAATTAAAGATTATTCAAGTAAGAAATGGAAACGTTTCATTCCTATACTCCACACGTGGGAAGATATAAGGCGAAACTCATAAAGTGGGGGTAACCTTGACGAAACAGCAGTAGGGTATTGATGTGGAGCAGTGTCACAAGCTGTGCTCCACCTTTTTTTCCCAAAACCAAATGGATGACGTTCCTACCGAAGTGACTCCTGCGCTGCCACTGATAGCGCTGCGGAAGTGGCAAAACTTAGCTAACCAAATTTAAACAGCTATAGTATGAGCGCCGCTAAGAATATTGGTTTCGTATTGTTTCATTTCGTGCTTAGTGAAAACGAAAGCAAAGATACATAAGCATGTACCTATATGAATGCTTTTATACACATCAAGAAACTGTCAGAGCGTCATGAAATAGCACATTAGGCAATCCGTTTCCTTGTTAAGGTACTAGCCGGAAATTAATAATGCACGATACCGGAAGTCAGAACCTTCAATAAAGGTCTACATCGTTTTCCCCAGACATGTTCTGCGTATCTTTTTATACGAGTTTCTCATATGAGTCAAACATTCGATAATGCGACGGGAAATGTTTCAATGTGTTTCATGGAACAGTCGTCGGTTATTCCCAGCTGAGTCCGGAGTAAGCACTCAACCTGCTCCACGATACGTTTCCCGGTTTCGAATTCAATTCCATTCGTTCCGATCATCGGCTCGCATTGGAGATAAAAATCTAATTTGGGAAATCGTTGGCGTCAACAGTTTTTAGACAGCGCATGACATTTGAGATCGGTCGGCGCGATCGCAGCGGTGTAGCGCTTAAAGATTGAAACGAGTATGGACATTGAAATGGGTATACCTACGGAAAAGTTAGTAAAGCGTCCGGCTGTCATAAAAAGTTACACGATACTGTTCATGTTGCACGAGACACGAATGAATACTTTAAATCTCCGCGGAGTTTCTTTTCATACGGACAAGACAAACATCGAGAAGACTTTCGTGTATACCCTCAACTTCCAAGCAGTGGGATTCAAGTTCTGTGAATAACGGAGAGAATCTTCCAATAACCTAAATACATAGCAAACTGTCTAATTTTCAGCTCTCGCCCAGCAGTTTGAAGGCCCTTGTCGCAATAAATCATTAACAGATTGTCGGAATCGTGTTCGAGTCAAAATTAATTGATGGATATTACCGACGTAAACTGTGTCCTTCGAGCTCGACTTTTAGCAAACTGTGTTAGATAATGTTGCTTCAGGAAATTATGTAGTTATACAAGGTGTTCCTATTATTATATCACATAACTCTAGGGTATTAAAAAAACCATATAAAATCATCAGTTGCAGTTGCATGTGAATTATTTTTCAAGTATATTTTTTTTTGTTTTTTTTTTTCATTGCATATCCATACTAATATTATAAATGCGAAAGTAACTCTGTCTGTTACGCTGTCCAACATAAACGTCTCGACAGATTTTGATGAAATTTGGCACAGACAATCTTTAGACCCTGAGAAATAACATAGGCTACCTTTTATTGAAAAAAATGATATTCCTGAGGGAAAACTAAAAAGCGCGATATAACCGAATTCCACGCGGGCGAAGCCGCGGGCAGAAAGCTAGTATAAAATAATTCGACCAAGTCACGGTTCTAAACCGTTACGAGAAATATTCATTTTTAACATTTCGTATGACGATTGGTTTGCATGAAATGTATTAATCGTATTTATCAATGAGACTTAGAAACACATATCTGATATCAACTAAACTATGCGTTCCTGGACCACATATTTAAGAGGGGACTCTAGTGCCGCGGAATTTGGAAAATAGGTATTTGAAGAAACTATTGCCGTCGCGCTGCTTCCAACCTCTCCCGGTAAAGTGCGAAAAGGACAGTTGCAGCTCAGACTAATTTTACCTACAAAAACGTTGACCAAAAGACGTTTCGTATTCCGCTGTTTTCTTTTTCAAAACATGACAGATCTCAATTATTTTTCTATTATTTTCATTTTTGTCAAAAACTTATCACGTTTGTCTAATAGTTATCTGAACATCATGGTAAAAATGGGTTGTTTTTCGCGATTTTGAAGTATCGTATTTCTTTTATTAAGTTTCGGAAAAAAACAAATGATAGGGGCACGTATAAACATGTGCTTGACCGAAGCAAGTTTGAATAATATTTGACTCGCAGGTGGTTTATGATTAAGATCACTATACAGTATGTTAAGAAAACCCTGTCCGACCCGTGAAGGTGTTGTTAGGTATCGATAACTGATTCTACTAATGCATAAAAAACCGGGCTAAACTTAAAAAAAAATCCCCCTAAAAAATAAATATTATTTCGCAAAAAGAGGTAACTTAATAAATGTGCGCTAACCACCCTTCGCCTGCCGCCCGCGGGGGGCGGGCGGCAGGGCACGCGGCACGTGGTCGCATCGCTATTCGCTCATAATAATACCGGTGTTGTCACTTTTTAAAAATTACCAAATTTCGGGGAAATTGGAACTAATTCGGGGGAAAAAAAGATTATTTCAAAATTCATTTGTATTGGTACTATGATGAATACGTAAAATTTTATATTATATTTGGTCATGTGTTTACCTAACCTTTATTATCCTTATGGGTCGGACAGGGTTTTCTTAACATACTGTATAAGAAAGTTTATATATCCCCAAGAAGATCAAAACATATAGAGGTGTAACAGAGGGGCGTAAAGTAGCTAGTTTAGCATAACTTCCACAAAACACTGCACAAGAAATTCTATTCCCTTTCATTACAGCCGTACTTCTGCAATTTATCTTGCAATACCTGGCTAATTTCGTCACCTCCTTTGTCACCGACTAGATTTAGAACACACCTAAATTTGTGTCTAATTGAAACCTTACCCTGTACCGAACTGATAAATGAGCAGTCGGTGGGTAGAGAAAAACATAATTAACAGGATAATGGTGGTAACAACGCCTTAAATACAACCCAACACAATATTAGAATATTACCTATCTTGTATTAGTTTACGTCCAACCTGAAATACTATTTATTATTAAAGTTAAGATATTATTGTCCTCCTCCGTGGCGCAGCGGCCAACACGTGCCTGCGACGTGGAGGCCCCGAGTTTGATCCCCGGCCAGGTCATGACGGAAAAACGATATTTTCCTGATTGATTGAATTAGTCTTGGATGTTTATCTAGATATGCATCTATTATAAATATAGTATCGTTGAGTTAGTATCTCATAACACAAGTCTCGAGCTTACTTTGGGGCTAGCTCAATCTGTGTGATTTGTCCGTGTATATATTTATTGTATTTCATACCTAATATAACTAATATTATGACTAGAATAACTGCCACAAGTGCCACCTGTTTAGACAACATTTTTACTAACTTAAGACCTTCTGACCATTTAATTATAAATGAGTTAGACTCTGATCACTGTGGCCAGTTAGTTACTTTTCCTCAGAAAAGTGAAGTCAGAGCTCAAAGAAAACTTGTGAGTTTTGTTCCTGTAAATGAAAATCGTTTAGGACAATTTAAAAATAATTTAATTGAAAAGTTACCGGGCTTGCCTCATCACAACAACCCGGATCATGCGTATAGTGAACTATTTAACCTGATTCATTGTGAATTTATGAAAGTTTTCACAAAAAAAACATTGTCTGTTAGCGACCGCCTTATATTTAGTGACTGGGCAACCCCAGGTATTTATAAAAGCCGGGAAAAAATGTATGAATTGTATCAGGAAAAAACATATAACCATGATGAAACTTTTCAAGAATTTGTTAAATATTATTCAAAAACGTTTAAAAGAGCCTGTTCCTCAGCAAAAGCCATACACATTAAAAATAAAATAAAATCTTCTGGAAATAAAATCAAAACAACTTGGCAAATTATAAATTCTGAAACTGGAAGAACCAAAGCACAAAATCGCGATTTCCATCTTAAAATTAACGATGTAGATATAAAGGCGGACTTGGAGGTAGCAACTGAGTTTGAGAATTTTTTTACTAATATTCCAATAATAACTACAAAAACTTTGTCTTCTTGCTCCACTTCTGCTTACGCCATACTAAAAGAATGTGTTCCAGAATGTGACGAGCACTTTGAGTTTGCGTTTGTGACTGCTAAAGATATTATAGAATCTTTTAAGGATCTTGATGTAAAAAAAACTGCTGATCATTGGGGTTTGTCAGTATACACTGTAGCTTCGATAATAGATGTTATCGCACCTTTCTTGGCAATTGTTTTTAATTCTTGTGTCACATCTGGTATATTTCCTGATTTGATGAAACTTAGCAAAGTAATTCCACTGTTCAAATCTGGTAGTTCAACTGATCCCACGAATTTTCGGCCAATTTCGATATTACCAACTTTGAGCAAAATTTTTGAAAAATTAATTTTGAAACAGTTGTTAAGGCATTTTAACTTACATAATTTATTGCACGTGAAACAATTTGGTTTTACAAAGGGTCGTTCAACTACAGATGCGGCCGTGGCGTTGCTAAAGAACATATTTGGGGCCTGGGAGGAATCGCAAGATGCTCTTGGTATTTTTTGTGATTTGTCCAAGGCCTTTGATTGCGTACATCATGATACTCTTATTAGGAAATTGTACCATTATGGTTTAAGGGACAGAGCTCTCGACCTTCTGACTTCTTATCTGAATAATCGAATTCAGAGGGTTGATGTTAATGGCAAGAGATCTGCGGGATCTGTGGTCACCGTGGGCGTTCCGCAGGGCTCAATTCTGGGTCCATTCTTGTTTTTGATCTATATTAATGACTTACCTCATCACGTGAGGGATAATCACAACATTGTATTGTTCGCGGATGACACTTCTCTTATTTTTAAAGTCAAGCGTCAGCTAGCCAATTTTGACGAAGTTAACAATGCACTTTCTAAAGTTGTCCATTGGTTTAATGTAAATAACCTTCTTTTAAATGAAAAAAAAACTAAAGTCATTAAATTTTCTACGCCAAATGTCAGGCAGCTAAGTACCAATGTTCAACTGAATGGAGTAGAGTTGATCCCTGTCGAGTCGACAGTTTTTCTTGGATTGACTATTGACGCCAAGTTGCAATGGGGTCCTCACGTTGAGAAGCTGTCGGGTAGACTCAGTTCCGCCGCCTTTGCTGTTAAGAAAATTAGACAGATAACTGATGTGGATACAGCCAGAATTGTTTATTTTAGTTATTTTCATAGTCTAATGACTTATGGGATTCTTCTCTGGGGAACTTGTGCGGACATCAATACCATCTTTGTTTTACAGAAAAGGGCTGTTCGAGCCATTTACAACCTTGGTCCTAGAGATTCTCTTAGAGAAAAATTCAGAGAGGTGGACATTCTGACTGTAGCTTCACAGTATATATTTGAAAATCTTATGTACGTACATAAAAATATATCGGATTTTAAGAAAATAAGCGATATTCATAATATAAATACCAGGAACAAACACAATCTTGCTGTACATCACACTCGTCTCCACAGAGTAGGCAACTCGTTCATGGGTCAATGTATACACTTTTACAACAAGCTTCCCATGGACATTCGAAACTTACCCATTAAACGATATAAAACCTATATAAAGGCCAAACTTTGCAAAAAGGGGTATTATAAAATCTCAGATTATTTAGAGGATAGAGAGGCTTGGGACTGAGCTGCTCGCTCTGATAAGCATTGTTATTAGCAATATACGTAATTATAAGGTAAATTATTGTAAACATTCTCATTTTTAATGTCTGGACTTGAAAAAAGACGATGATCCCTGAGTTTGTTTCGGCTATTTCTTCTCAGAGGTAGTCAGTTAGGAAATGCCGGCTTCATCTAGTTAAAAAAATATATATATGACGTGTAAAAGTGATCGGTGATCCTACTTGCTTAATAAACGATTTCATTTCATTTCATTTCATTTCATTATGAATTTTTGATCGGCCACCGTAAGCGCAAGCTTACAGCAATGGATAGCTCATCGCCCGGTAAGGTGCAAGGTGTGTTTCCTGGGTAACAAAAAAAAATTGATTCTATTTAGTCCGTCATTCAGATTATAGAAAAATATTGGATACATATATTTTGTTTTATCAAATCAATAAAAATTTACAATTATAAAAGGCATCAAAGATCAGAAGTGGTGGCTGGTGACGTCACTGCTCGCTAAAAAGTGTCGCATGCAGTGACGTCACACGAGTTTTCAACGCACTGTGTCCTCATCCTATTTTGGTACGCAAACATTTGAACACAAACACCTGTGAACGCTTTGATGTGCGCTCGAAACCGACAACGAATGGCAAAGTACAAATGTTTTAACAAAGCTTTGAACAAATACTCAAATACCTGAGCACACATGTGTCCAAACAAGTGTTAAAATAAGTGATCAAATATTTGAACTAGGTCTGGCGCCGGCTTTACACGCGCGCCTCAAAGATATGTCAGCAAAGTGTGCGGGGTCCACTAAGACCGTCCCTGCCAAAAATAACTAGAATAAGAACGAATATTATAAACTCGAAAGTAAGCTTGTGAGGTTGGATGTATGTTTGTTTGTAACTCGTTCGCGTAAAAATTACTGAACAGATTTTGATAAAATATCACAGTAACATAACTTATACATCAGAATAAGGTATAGGATACTTTTTTTCAGCGATGGGAAATCATCAAATGACCTCTCCCGCTCTGGGCGGAGCGGAATGTCAGACTTTTACTGACTAAACCCACTCGCGTTTCTTCACTTGCCTAAGCGCCAAGGCCACGGTTTCTTTTTTAACCAACCCGCAACCCTTTTTTTCCGGGGTGGAAACCCTCATAGGACGTCCGCCGCCCTGAGGTGGGCGACGGGGTCTGTCAGACTTTTACTGACTAAAACCACCCCGGTGTCTCTTCTATCACGAGCGCGCGTGGGACCGCGGGAGTCTAAACTCTTCCACGGCCCCACACTCTCGTGCTGGCCCGGTCTGTCCAGGCCTCGCACCTGCACGGGGTAGTGGGGTGTTAAACTACCCCGTGCATCGCCCCAGAGGCGCGCGCCGGCGCTCGCACGCGCCTCCGCCTCGGGGTCCATCGATAGAGGGCGGGGACTTCTCCATGTCCCTCGCCCCTGGACCCATTCATGGGGGGTGAAAGAGGGCGTTAACCGCCCTTCCTCGGCGCCCGGTGCGTCTTCTGCGGCCCGAGAAGGGAGTTGAGATCTCCATCTCCCGTTCCGCAGCTTCCTTCTGCGACATCACATCCTCGCAGAAGGACACCAACCACCCCGTCCCACGACTCTGCGCTACCGACCATCCTCCGCACTACTGCCGGCAGCGTCAGGTCGCCTCCTACTTCATTTATGAGGACACGGCGCTGCTCCTCCCAAGCTACACACTCGGAGAGCGTGTACTGCGCCGTGTCCTCCCCGCATTGGACAGCAGTGGTGGCACCGAGCGTTCGGCTCCCTGCCTAAGCGACACGGGTACTTGCCGAAGCAGCCGTGCTCCGACAGTACCTGCGTCACCCTGAACGACAGGGAGCCGTGCTTCCTCCCGAGCCAGTCGTCGAGTACTGGCCGGATCGCCTCGACGGTACCTGAACCAGGAGGTATCGATCTTCGTGGACCCCGTCATGATGTGCTGACGTGAACCACAACGCGACGTCGACTTGGGCCTGGTCTTTACCGGGCGAAACGATATAATTATTACCAACATCAACCAATTAAGTAGTCAAACTACAAAAACCTAATGAAGCGCCAGCCAATCTATCTTCCAGTAATTAAACAGGACGCTGACACGTTCGTAACACAATATAAAAACTTGGAACGTAGACTGGGGCAAAACGGTTGGACATTACATAAAACCTTATAGAGTTAGGAGCCATTAATCACTGGAGAAAACTTAATTGGACGGCCGCGCGACAGACAGCCACGCGAAGAACTTGGATGTAATAAGGGTAATATAAACACACCTACACAGGATTGTTAGGGTACAAAATTTTCATCTTAACCATGCTTGTCGTGAATTTTTTTATTAAGGCACACCAACTCGTAATAATCACAAAGATCTTAAAATCATTAAATCATCAACATTCAAGATTTTTATCACGGGCATTGACCCCGGCGACCGAATCAAGAAATTGTGTAACGAAAAAAACCTAACACCCCCCACTCCGAATGGCACACGGCGCGGTGTTGAAAGCCGTGCGGGGTCTGACGTCGTTTCTGTTAGGCAGACTTCGGCACGATGATTCTGTGCGAGCGATTAGACGTATGCGTGTAGACTAGCTGCTAACTGCTCATAACTGATTCTATCTCTTTTAGACACAATGCTAGATGAGATAGTGTGCTTTTTAGCCGCGTTCACGAGTTTATTTTCTTATCGGTCACTACGCTGAAAAAATGTAACTTGAATTAACATCAAAGAAAAAAAATACTGCATAAATAAAAAAATAATAAATAATTATAAATATATCAGTTGTAAAAATGCTATGCAATAGCTTTACCACGGCAGTCCCCAACTGTCACACGTTCTATTTTTCCACTAGCGGCCGCTCGCGACTCAGCTCCTATTGGTAGCAGCGATGTTAATAGCCTAAAGATTTCCTGAATTAATGAGCTATCAAACGCAAAAATATTTTTTCAAATCGGACCAGTAGTTCCTTATATTAGCGCGTTCAAGCAAACAAACTCTTCAGCTTAATATGACACAATGCAGATTACATGAATTGTGCGCGGATAATTGTAATAAAAAATCAAAAGGCGAGTCTACACAAAGGTCTCTTTTTACCTCTTTATAAGATTACGAACAGAAAAACACTACAAAAATAAAGACTCAACTGTCTACGTTCCATCGTTTTTCATTTCAGCGCTTTTAGATTTAGCCGTATAAAGCAAACATCACTAATTGGTTTAATACTAATGAATTAATTGATATAACAACATCATAAAAATAATTGTTTTAGAGTCCATTAATTTTATTGTTTCTTGGGGTTGTTAATGTGTTATTGTTTTGTTATGTTAACTGATTATGAGATGATATAAATCGGATTAAGCATATTGTTTAAAGTTTAACTACCTTATTGGTCTAGTAGTTGCGAGCGCTTTTGCTGAGCATGAGGTTCGGGGTTCGATTCCCCAGGTCGAGCAAATAATATTGTTTTTTTTTTCATATGAGTAGCAAGTTGGAGTCTGGATTTGTGACTGGCGACGGCAATTGGCTCGCCCCCTTACGCTTAAGAGTGAACATAATTAGCAAAATCTTTTCTCCAAAACTTCGGGTTTAGTGTTTTCATGATATCACAAAAAGTATTTTCGTTTTAAACTTAATTAGCAATTTGGTTTACTCTTGAGACCAAAACAGTCTCCAGACTAGACTACGCCAAACAGTTAATTATAAAATACGTAACGAAGACAAAACTAATTATAATGAATGGTTTTTGCAACGCAGCGCTCCGTAGCGTAAGAAACTTCATGTCACCTAAATCTTGTCGCTACAATAAAAACGAAAATGCTCGAAAAGAAACGTAATTGCGTTCTAATTTGTTACGCTCGGAAAATTTGGCATAATGTTCCTTATTTAACTACATAAGAGCATATAATACATACTTGGCTGCCCAGCATGACGTTTACGGAACTACGCACATTACCTACCACTTTAGGGACAGTGCTTTTAAGTGTAAGCCGCTAAACAGCCTGTTGAGCCACAAAACTCGCAGGTAAAACGAGCGAATAAAACGGTAGGGGATAAACAGAGCCTGTCGAAACCAAACCTGGTTTCGAATAAACAGGGTCCAGACAAGGACACGTGCGATAAGAATGGTTTCATCAAGGTAGAGAAGAAGAAGAAAGAAGCCTCCTTGTCGGAACCAGTGCGTATTTGCGCAGGGTATTGACGGAAAAGTAAGGTTGTTAACATACCTGTCCATGGTTGACGAAGCCATGCCTCCTGGCGATGTCATCGACATGTTCGGGCCCGGCGGGCACATGCACCGCGAACTGATCGTGGTACACCGGCTTGGGGAGAGCGGCGCATGCGCACAGCGTCGCCAGCAGCGCCAGCACGCGCCATGACGTCACCATGACAATAAGCACAACACTGCACAATCACAACCGCATCTGCGACCCACCCACACAGTACGAACTAAGCGTTTCAACTGATAATAGCCCTGGACATAAGGACTACTCACACACTTTTCTCAAGCACACTCTAACTAATATTTCCCGGGCGCCAATGTTGACCCGTTCAAACACTTTGTCATCCCACCTCGTACTACCTGCAACAAAAACGGTTAAATTAGGCTTTGCCGACGAAGGACTTAATTAAAAGATTCTCTGTAATTGTAACGTGTACCCGGTCTCGAACGCAAAAGGTGCTTGAGAGATATTAAATTTTAATAAAGAGTAACTCCCTCGGCGGAGGCTCCGCTCTTCATTTAGCATTATTTTTTACGTTCGAACGAACTCTATAAACATAAAGGGGAATTTAGGGTGCGATAAACATATTTGGCGGAGCGCGGGCGGCACCGCGGCAAATCACGCGCCAGATAAACCGCAATAAGCGGACGCACAAACGCGAACAAGTTAAAAAAAACCGTGGGAAATCCTCAGATAATCCAGATAAGCCACGCGGGCAAAGTATGAAAAGCCTGACCGTGAATATATCAAAAATATTTATGAAATTTTATTTGGAAATTTATCTGACGTCCGCCGCGACTGAAAACCTTTGAACAAAATTCTTCGTGTCCCCCGCTTGCGTCGGTTTGGCTTTGTCAGCATGTCTTTTTATTTTATAGCAGTCTTTATGAATACATTAAAGGGCAAGATAAAACCGAGAACCGGTTATTCGTTTAACAGACGTTAAATAAACGCCTTATTAGAGCAATTAGTTAATCTGATACGACAGCTTGTTATGGTTATAAGTACGTCCTAGTAACAGACACTCACTATTCCAGAAATACTGCTAATAACAAGACCGCGCCAACTCAGTAATAGCTATGTGAGGCAACAAGTAATTCCACTCAGAACTAGACAAGCTTTTTCTCACGTGTGTTTTCACACTTGCCCGAGGGTGCAATAAAAACAATTTAACTTGTTTGCCTCCCGACTTCGTAGCAGGCTAAAAACTGTCTCGTGAGACAATACTTGTTTTAAAATGTTCACTAAAATTATATTTAATGTAAAGTTTTTGTTTGAAGTGGGTGCTCTAAACTAAATGTTTTAAATTAGTTAGTTTTAGCGTGCTTTTTAATTAGCGTGTTTAGTTATCACGACAATTCTTTGGATAACTCTGCTTAATTAGAAATTGTTGATTAGTTAGTGTATGTTAGTTAATAACATTGGTATCCGGTTTTACGTAGACGACAAGTTGTATAACATATCTATAGAAATTTTATAAAGTAAAATTAGTTCGTTTGTTTGTATGTATGTGATAATCTCTGGACCGCCGGTCGGATTTTATTATTGCCCAATACTCCACTAGGACCTTTACGAGTCAGATTAAAATTGCAAAAAAGAACGTTGCGACGGGGTGGTGGGAGCACAAGAACGTCCTTTCTAATTTGATCTCCCGTCCCTATTCTTGTCTACACAAAACGCAAAGTAGTACGTAAAATTTTCAACAAAATCACCGAGTCCATCAATCAGCCAATTGACATAAGATAAATCAATAACAGGTAGTTGGGACTGTATTTTGATATCATACAACCGTTATGAAACATGCAAGTTATTCGCGGATCACAGCTCCGTGCACAGTAATATGTGTCTCTTTATTTATACATAACATGGACGCCTGCTATGTTTTAATGTAATGAAATTTGTTACGTTTGACGTGAAACGTTTCAATTTGTTAAAATTATCATTAATTGTGAAACATTTTTAAACAACCTGAATTCAGTGCTTGATAACGTGGGTTCAACGATAACAATTTTCAATTAAGTATAGAAATAATTTATGAAGCGCTTACGGGGAATGAGAAAATACCATAATCGGTAAAAAAAAGTTGCAGCCAGAAGAAATTCTTGTGTTAAAAATATTGTAGTCTTATATCTTGTAACACTTATATTTGTTACCATACTAGCCTAAGTGCATAACGATAATGTGTTATGCAAGCTGCATGAAAGCTCAAAAGGTAATATAATCAGAGTAAACTTGTACATATTTATACACCTTTTACTAGCAAAAGTATCGTTCGAAAAGTTCGTATCGATCTGGTTTCACGGAAAAATAGTACCTAATAAAGATATTATCGTGAAGTTTACAATGATATGCTCGAACAGGATATTATAACCTATCGTGTCTTAGGCGATACCAGCATAATATCATCATGTGGCTGCAGGAAAATATGCACGACTGTAATGGAATCTTCTTCTAGAATGTGTGAATCCAGAAACATACGGATACACAGACTATAGATAGATCTGTTTACATTTTCCTGTCGTCAAACCTAAAAGGTAAAATTGTATGCAATCTCCGTCAACATCAGGCAGAGTAAGATTCTTTTATGAGGATGTCATGTCTGCAAAGGAGGCAAAGAGAAGTCGAATCCTTTCTGTACTCCCGCAGGATTCACACCAAGAAGAAGGATGGATTCCGATTTGCGCCCTCCATGAGACGTAACCTATAGACGGCAGAATGGGAGCATCTGTCGCCCGACCAGGCTAGAGTTGGCGCCTCTGTTCACCACTCGAGTGGTTGCTACCATTGTGGGAATGGCCGCACGAGGAAGTGGAACCCGCTGAGTGGGTCGAGGCTCAGGGGAGCAGTGAACGGTTATGCGAATCACGCAACCCCAGCCATACCACTATAGCCCAAACGATGGAGAAAGTCCAAGAGGATTTCCGCCACAATAAGGAACAAATTTTCTTACGCAACCTTGCACTCACACGCTCGCGTATACCTATAATATAAAGTACACAGACAAATAATTCAATTTAATATACTCGTTTTTAATACCTACAGAGCAATTATTAGTTCTCACAAAGTTGTGCCTTCTTGGTTTTTATTTAGCCTCGGTATCGGCTTTAACCCCTCAAAAATTATAAAACTTATCTCTATCTCTCTTTATATTAAAAACTAGCTTTCCGCCCGCGGCTTCGCCCGCGTGGAGTTCGGTTATATCGCGTTTCCAAGAGAACTTTTCAAAAATCGGGAATCAAAAGTATACTATGTTATTTATCAAGGTCAACTCTATCTTTGTACCAATTTTCAATAAAATCAGTTCAGTGGTTTAGACGTGAAAGCGTAACAGACAGACAGACAGACAGTGTTACTTTCGCATTTATAATATTAGTAGGGATTTAAAAAAAGAGACAGAGAGGTGTCACACACTCACAGAGAGAGAGAGAGAGAGAGAGAGAGAGAGAGAGAGAGAGAGAGAGAGAGAGAGAGAAACGAAGGAGGTGTTTAAAGCTTTTAGTTTACACAATGTGAAGATTTCTCCCATTGGTTTCTACTCCGAGCTGCGTTAGTAAAGAACCACGTTGCAAAAATGAAACACGACCTGTGTGGTGCTGCTGAATCGAACGTCAAAGGAGTAAAGGCTATTTAGGTCAGATTTCGATCCACAAAATTTTGAAATCCACATCAACACATCACTGGAAGGGTGTTGTTAAGTTGTATTTTTATTGCGTCACGCGTTCACCCTTTGGGGCAATATTTAAAAGGTCTCGAGGTCGTTCGAATTAATTTCGGCTATAGTCAGGATAATTTCATTAGCCTACGTAATCGGAACAATTCGGGTCGCGGAGAACCCTGATATATACGATTTAATATTGCACGGACATATTTATTCAGATAATAGATTCTATTTTATATGTTTTGTTTGAGCACCAAACATTTTCTTACGAGTTTTGGCACATTTTGTGATGTGACCCCCAGTTGCCTATAACATTATCCTTTTCATCCCATTTTCGTGAAACTCATCTGGCCATCTCATCTGCCATAATGACTAGTGCCATCAAGTAACGTTAACTGCGCCAAAAAGCTGTAGGAGCATACTTATGCAATGCCATAACGCTGATATTTACCATTAAAAGCAAATTGCCTGATACGAAATTGTTTAACGTAACTAATTTTGTTTAATAGGTTTATGCTTTCACGGTTTCTAACTCTAAATAATAAAAGTAGAAAACGGAATTAAGTTTCACCATTTTCCTTAACCAGGAAAGTCGTTCGTTTCTTAACCAGAAACGTCCACTCGTTTTTTGTGATCTAATTTTTCCTGCTGTATTTTTCGGGAAACCCAGTTCGGATCAAAACAAAAATTAGCGAAACAACCAGCGATACGTATCTGCACTCCCGCCATCCATTAGCGTTAACAGAAATCAGATAAGTCAAAAACATTACCATAATCAACTCAGAGAGTAGCAATTCCTTGAGTACATTTCGCGTTTTATTAATGTGACACGTGAAGCGGCACATTCATAATAAGCTGTGCCGATAGATTCCTCCGGGCGCCTATATCTTGCCGGTGAACACCTCAATAATTAGCCGATTATTCGCAGCATTCGAGCATCGCGGCATGAATAAAACATCGTTTGCGAAACACAAGTGCCATTATAACGTCCTTTCTAACTTGATCTCCCGCCTCCATTCTTGTGTACACGATGTAGAACACGTGAAGAGTAGGCGGGGTAATATTGGCAGGTCAGGTTAATTTGGTCTAGATTTTCGGAGCCTTGGAGTGCACGGGCCAAATCAAACAGGCACCGTGCAAATAAACAGTGACGTGGCTAACATCAACCGCTATTACTGATAATGGGATTAATTACAATGCATTGCTCGTTTGTATAGCTACTAAGTCGCAGTTAAAGGCATAATTTTCAATGCAATGATGATAGAATATTCTTCGCTTTTGGGCAACTTAATGTGCTAGAAAACAGGTGTGAACAGGACTGCATATGTGTCCAGCTCTAAACATGGGACTCAACGGTCCATAACCAAGATGATATAATAAAATCTCGTTGTACATAAAACGATAAGGTACATTCATAAGTTCAGATTTTATTGCATTAATGGTTTAGCTAAACCCAATATTCGTGTGCACTAATTGCAAACTTCTCATTCAGTTGGTAGTACGTAAAAGCGCAGTATATTATCGATAAAGTTCCGCTGTATCGGCGCTTTCAGAGGCGAATGCATCGAGCTCTGGAATGAACGTGAAATACCTGCTTTTGTATATGTAGTATGTACCAAGTAGTATAAACTATGCAACTTAGGCGGATGAAACTGTAATTCGTCTGTGAATTAGAACAGTTCTTTTAGTACCTACCGTTAAAAAAAGCTTCAACCAACTTAAACCCACGGCATCTACCAATGGCAGAAACTACAGAACACTACCTGCTATGACCCTTACATCATTCTCCTTATGCCACGTTTACGTTCATACATGCAAGCCGGTTGGGAAGTACTACGCACCCGACCTTCTTTCTCAAAACGAAGTCAAGCATACTGGAAATTATCACATGCGTTGCCAAAAAGATTCTTACATATAAAGCTTGGTATCATATGTCAACCCAAAGCTTCTAAGGTCGAGATATAATCCTCATGAAAACCGTGAGAAGCCGGGCAAGCATATAGCCCAATGGATAAATCTCTTTCATTACTTACTACACTTATTAACAGTTATAAACAACAAACATAATCAACTTACACTAACATTTGTTCATTACTCAATATTAACACATTAAAAGCGTGCCTTTCTGAGCATAAATGTGAATAACAAATTAAAAGAACCTAGTTCGGTATAAACAATAGACATTATCAAGTGGGTTTATTATGCCGAGGCACGTGGCACGAAGTGCGGTCGACGTAGCACAATATGCTACGAACCGGCTACGAGGCGCTACGCTCAGTTAACGCTACGGACTTCAGACTACGACGTTCAGAAGCTCTACGAAACTTTGATTCCACAACAATAAAGGTAAACGGTTTGCTTTCGATTAATTTCTATGCAAAATGGCCGAGATACTTAATTCTATTATTAATATATTGTGGAAATTTAATATAATCAGGGTGTCCACATTCTGGAAAGTCAGGGAAAAGTCAGGGAAGCTTAAAGCAGTCAGGGAAAGTCAGTGAAATAGAGGGGTCATCTGGAAAGTCAGGGAGAAATTGAGATTTTGTCACCCAAAACACTGTTTGTCTCCTAAAATTTCCCAGTGACTGTAAAATGTGGGATATAATTAATTTATGCTCTGGTAGACCCTTAATCTTGACTATCGAATCATTTTTTTTTCAGGTTTGGAGTGATCTCCGTTATGACTTCGTTTTTAGTCATAATTAACTTACTCCTTTTTAGTTTTCTTACTAATGGAGTGAAGTCTGCTACATTATGACATCATTTTGTTCAAAGATAGATTACTTTCATAACTAGATTACTCCTTTTTGTTTTAATAGTTGTACTTTTTTGCTTCAGTAAAATATGTAATATATTTTCTAATGTGAATGTGAAAGTGCAAATTATAAGTTATCTTTATTTGTATTTTTTTATAATTATTTATTGATTTGATTATAGAGTGCAGACTAGTGAGCAGTTCACTGTGAATGCTATTAATATACTTAATATAGTAAACGGGCAATACCTCTAATTTTTTTTTTTTTTAATAATTATAAACTAGTACTTGACCGCAATCCCGCCTGATGGTAAGCAGTGACGCGATCGTTGATGGTAAAGCGCGCTAGTTTATTAAAGCCTATTCGCTCAGAAAAACTGAGCGAATAGGAAGGAAGACGGCAGTTGAGCGAGGTGATGCAATGTTAAAGCCAACAACTCGACCAACGATGCTGCGCCAAAGGGAGATTGATCTGAAGACCCTCCACGATGAGTGCTAAAAATGTACATTAAATAAAGTGTGGCTAGATCCTAAACTCGTTCAGAATTTTTAGATTGTTTAAATGATATCCCAGATAAACCAGCATACTGTAAAGTATGTTGCAAATAATTTAAACTAAGTAATATGGGTAGACAAGCTCTAGTTTCACATATCAAGGGATCTAAACATATTAAAAATATTGAGTTGAAAAAGTTTAACCTGACATTTCTTAATTTTCGCAAAAGTTTACCAAATCTGAAACTACAACTTCAACAACAGTCAGCATAGAATTCCCTCCAAGTACCAAAATTGGTGATAATCAACCAAAAACCGAAGAACCAAGAAATATACAACACCATGCATACATTGATGATGACGTCACGTCGGCCGAGATACTTTGGACTTTACAAATTGTATTCGATAAAAAGTCACTAAATTCCAGCGACATAAGCACTATTGTCTTTAAAATAATGTTTCCAGATAGCAAAATAGCCTTAAATTTTTCATTGGCAAAAACAAAAGCGTCATAATGTGATTAGTCACGGAATTGCTCCATATGTTAGATCATCTTTGTAAACAGAGCTTAAAGATTGTCTATTTTACGTCATTTCTTTTGATGAATCTCTAAATAAAATCTCACAAAAATGCTAAGTGGACATGGTCATAAGATTTTGGGATAAAAATACCGACAGGGTTGAGAACAGATATTGGACAAGCATTTTTCTAGGGAATTCAACTGCTAATAATCTATTGAATGGATTTTTGGAGGGTTTGTCAAATCTAGACCGAGACAAGTTGTTGCAAATTTCAATGGACGGACCGAACGTGAATCTTAGCTTTCTTCAAAAGTTAAAGACTGAATTCGCCACGGAAAATTCAAAAACTCCACTGATAGACATCGGGATTTGTGGTTTGCACACCGTGAATGGTGCTGTTAAGACTGGACATAAATAAACTGGTTGGGAAATATACAAACTTTTAATAACAATGTATGATTTCTTTAAAGACTCGCCAGCTCCTCGAGCTTTGTATACAGCAATTACTGGAGCTGGAACTATCAGCTATAAGGTCGACTATATCTAACTGCGAACCTTTTTTAAAACGATTTGAAAGCGAGAAACCACTCACACCATTTTTCTACACTGCCATCGTGGAGTTAATTAGAACCCTAATGGTAAAGAAAGTGAAGCCAACAACAAAACTTGAGGACGATCCTAGTCAAAATATTATTGATCTGATTTGAAGAACACGGAAAATTTATTATCATCGGAAAATGTCCACATTGGGTAGAGGCAAAGCGTCTCTTAACAGAAGCAAATTAATGTACTGACAAAGACAAAATTTTGTTCAAAGGCGCTTCCGAAAATTTAATATAGCTTTGATCCAGAAATAGTTGGAAAAAAGCCCTATTAAGTATCGTTTTGTACGCGGTTTAACATGTTTTGGTTCAAAAGTCATAAAGCATCAACCTGAGATAGCCAATAAACGCACACAAAACATCTACATGTATTATTGGAAATTATGCACGAAATGGACAATATGAAAGGGCATTTGGCTGACAGTGCGAAAAGGCAATATCAAAAAATGGTTTTCGAAGCGAGGAGGAGTTTTAGTAATGATGACAAAATCGGTGTCGATGACTTTTGCCATTCACCATAAATTGTCAATATATACTAGAAAACACTGATCTCAAATTCTCATTATTTATATCTTCTTCTTCTTCTTCAGCCTATAGATTTCCACTGCTGGACAAGGCCTCCCCCAAGGTTTTCCACGATGACCGGTCTTGTGCTGCCCGCATCCATAAAAGATACAAAATATAACTTTGCATCAGAAAATCTCCAGCCTTTCCAGCTTAATTTGTTTGGTCGTCAAACTGGCCATATCAACCACGAAAGATCATACCACAGCAGCAATAAAGAGGAGCGTTAAAAATTAATAGTTGGGTCAAATATTAATGTGTGGTAAAGCACTACTAACATACATACATAGATTATGTGACCCAATTGTGGGCAAGCACGGGTTTCGTCCTGACGCGGGCTTGCGGAGAGAATCATGTTGATACTAGCTGCCCGCCCGCGGCTTCGCCCGCGTGGAATTCGGTTATTTCGCGCTTTTTAGATTCCTCATTTTCGGGGATTAATTATCGTATCATTTAGCATCTAAGTTGACATGTGCATATTCGTTTACAATATATTATATTGTTTTAAACGACACACAGCGCCATTTATCACCGAACTGGTATGAAGCTAAAAATATTTTTGTGTTCCCTGGGGAATATCAAATTTTTCCCGGATAAAAGGTACCCTATTATTTAATCGGGACTTCTAACTTAACGTCCGCGAAATTTCAAAGAAATCGGTTCAGTACTTACGGCGTGAAAGCGGAACCAACAAACAAACAAACTCGCTTTCCGATTTATAATATTAAATAATAATAATTAATACTAATATAATAATAATAATAATTACGTATTACTATTATATTGTTATTATACTGATTTTAGACTTACATCGACTTTGGTACACCCCTGAGATGCAAGCCGTTCAGCAGGTAACAGAATACCTAATCGAAATATAAATGGAAACAAGAGTTGTGATGAAAACGGGAAAAGGTGACAGATAGTTTGTTCGGATTAATCTCGTTTTAAAATGTTATTTTTTTGGAACGCGCGTTGAATTTGTATTTAAATGATTTTTTAAAAGCTATAAGGATAATTAAAAGAACAAGACTAAGTCAAACTTCACCGATTTAGTATTTCCTACTTTACAGCTTTGCAATACATGAGGACAATAAAATATTCAGAAAAATATATAAGGACAGGTAATTAATATCAACCCCAACGTAATTATGAACATGAGAGAGTTATACGAGTAAATATACGAGTAATGAATATAAATGAAGAATTCTTGTTATAAATGTATAAGGTTTCCATGAATACTCTCTAATAATTATTAACAATTTTCCTGCTAACTCTAACAAACTATTCGAATAATTTACGGAATAAACCCTTGCCGATTTCTAAGCACGCTCAATTAATTACTTACTTAGTAATTATTTCATTTAATCATCATAATTGATTACGTAAGTAGGTAATTGATACTTTAATTATGCTGGTTTTGCTTTTTTAATAAATTAATTATCTCATCAAAATAGAGCGTTAAGAAGTAAAAAAACACACTCACAAACTTTCGCTTTTATAAGTGTGAAAACATTATAGTAATTCATGACCAGAGTTCATGAGAAAAGCCTTAAAGCCGCTGCCTCGAATCTTGCGGGCAGCGGGGCGGCGGCGGCCTCACTGCTTACCATCAGGCGGGATTGCAGTCAAGCACTAGTTTATAATTATTAAAAAAAAAAAACAGATAGATTTTGTTTTTTTTTCGCCTTATAGCCTAATAGCCTTTCTCCATCTATGTTTTGATCGTCTTACAGCCTAATCGCATGCAGTTTAATACTAATTTTAAACAGAAGTTAACCACCAGATAAAGTCTTGCCGCCAAGCAATTCGTGTCCCGGCATGATGTCTGGTGAAGCCGTACGGAAGTCGGGTCTGAGAGTTGTGTAGCGATGTGTGCCGGGTACGATGCGTCAAATGTTGTTGTGTCGGGGGTTGCCCAGATTGCTAAGCACCACGGAATAAAATTTGATTAAGGTAGTAGTAGGTATGTGCTGTTACAATTGATTCCAAAAATAGGTATGGCAAAAGCGCCTGAATGCACGGACATTGGTTCTAGTTTAATAGTTTGTGCAATTTAATCATGCAACCGTTTTTCTATTGAAGAGCATGATTGCTATGAAAATTAATGTTATACAGTTGATGAGAAACACCTAAAGTCAATATTTAAATCAAACACGGGTTATTTTTATAGCAAAATATAATATTGCATTCAATATACTAATTACTTACATAAAACCAGTCTCAGTAACAAACTGTTTCAATAAAATACTCCTTTATCAACTTACTTTCAAATATCAATTTGATACTGCTGTCTGACTATTAATTCAAGTTAAAAATGGAATAGTATAAATGATTACTGCTTTGTTATGAAATGATAGTTTTGTTTAGATTAGCAGTTTATTATTTAATAATTGGGTTTTTTTTATGAATTATATACTAGCGCTTGACCGCAATCCCGCCTGATGGTAAGCAGTGACGCAATCGTTGATGGTAAAGCGCACTAGTTTACTAAGAGTCTATTCACTCTAGCCTTGAAGACACTCAAATTGTAATCCGAAGGAAACACCGCCGCTGGCAAATTGTTCCAGTCTCTCGATGTACACGATATAAAAAAGGAGGCGAAACGCTTCGTCCCGATCGTACTAGTGTTAACAACGTAAGGGTGGAAACTCGCCATACAACGGGTCGGCCGATGGTGGAAGAGAGATAGGGGAATTAAATCATGCAATTTCGTCGCACACTCACCAAAATGCATCCTGTAGAACATCGAAAGGCTGGCTACTCTACGCCTATGCTCTAGGCTTTGGAGACCGTTTTGAGTTAAATCTGGTTCGCCAATCAGCCTCTTCGCACGCCTCTCCACAGAATCCAAAGGTTAGAATCATACATATGTCGACGTACTTGGTATGGACAAATTGTTTATATTTGTGTGTTTGAAGTGTATCGTAACCACAAATTACATCTCCGGTACTTACGCACAAAGAGAGATAGACAGTACAGACACACATCAGCAAGCTAACCATAAAGTCGTTATTAATCGAATATCGATCTCAGGTCAACCAATGAACGGAGCTATATCACGCGTGATAGACCACAACTGCGGAGTGGGTCGTCAGTCGAGGGCCCCCATTGTATCGGCTTAAGGGGCCCCCTCTACATTCATGCAAGTGCCTGCAGGGCCCTTACATCGCCTTCCGCATATAATACATACCTGTAATGGAGGGTGGCTATGACGTGTATGTAGGTATTTATATCAGTGGGGCCTAAGCCTTTAGTGATCTGGGTCAAACACCTAGAATACCCTTTTCTAAGTATGTACAGTCGTGGTGGCCAAGTGGTGAAAACACCAGCCTCTCAAGTATGAATGTGCGGGTTCGATTCCAGGTCAGGCAAGTACCAATGTAACTTTTCTAAAAAGTTATATGTATTTTCTAAGTACATCTTGGAAACCAATGACTGAAGGTGAAGGAAAACATCTTGAGGAAACCTGGACTTTTTAAGTCTGAAATCGCCAACCCGCATTGAGCAAGCGTGGTGAGTACGCTCAATCCTATTCCGTATGAGAGAAGACCTCTGCCCAGCAGTGGGACGATAAAAAAAATGATAATGATGAAGTATGTACAGGTACATGTTCTTGTGAGCACAATGTACTTGCTGTAAAGCATCTATTTGTTGGGTTAGTCTTTTTTTGTTGTAGTTTTTTTGTTTGTGTGTTTTCCATAATGGACGCTCTTAGCGTACAATATATTTCTGCATCGTTCTCACACGGTTGACTTCAAAATGAATGGTGTAATCAAATATTTGTATCAATAGCTTGATAATTTAAAAGAGTGTCCATGGAGTTTCTTGCCCGTTCTTCTCCGTAGGTACTTACTCTTTGGAATGGGCGACTAGCTTCACCTTACTGACTGACCGACCTTCTGACAATTCAAAAGCGCCAGTAACTGGTTTATTTGAAATAAATGCTTTGATTTTGATATTTTTGCATGAAATTTCTTGTCTCGACCCACCCCGTCGTCGCAACTTATCACCCGCCCGCGCTATAATTTCCTTTTAGTATTCTTTCAGATTTTTTTTACTTTTTGCTCAGCACGTTAGGGTCATATCGTGATGATAAATGGCCTAAAGCCTTCCTCAAGAATCGGGATATTAGAAAGAGGAATTGATAGGAAACAGATTTTTTAAGCTAGTTCTAGTCATTAACGCGTCCACAAACTATTGAGATGTATTGTTAGATGATAATAATAATATTTGGACCCAGTAAGCTAATAAAAAATTATTGCCTCAATGTATTAAGCTTGTGTAGCTCAGAACCAACTCAGTATTTTATGTAAATGAATAGGAATAAAAAAGAAAAGAAAATAATTGCCCGTTCTTGAGACTCTTGACAGGCCGTATAATTGAAGAACGAAATTTTTAATCACGTTTCGTTTTAATAAAATTCTATTAAAATGGAGTACCTACCTATCCTAAAATTAAAACGTTTACTTTTTAAGTACCTCATAGATACGCTGAAGTTTAATTAATGGCTTAGGTATTATAAATTCTGTTTTTTTCAACGATAAACTTTGTTTGCGGTGACATTTGTCAGTCCTAAAGCCCTTGGGGTTTAGTTCTAATCATTTTGGTACTCCAATCAAACTCGTTTGAAACTTTGGAATGTCATTTACAAAGAGTTTTCAAAACGGCCATGATTCTGTTTATTTGATTTAAGAACTTCTAGCAAGGTATTAAAAGACTTTTTCGTAAATTTGGTAAACAAAGAACAGATCCCAAGTAATTGCTTTTAATTCCTTGATGTTTTAATAATTTGTAGTTTTTTTACCCAGGAGCTCCAAATTACTTACTTATTAGTAAAAGATTTGTACTTGCAGGCGGTGAGCAGAGGGACCAGGCCCGAGTCGACAGCGCGTTTTGTTCTACGCGCGCCTCAAAGAGATGTCAGCACATCGTGACGGCGTCCACGAAACTAATGCCTGACAAAGCTGCGAGTTCTTCGAAATAGATGCCGTGGCCTTGACGGACAGGCAAGTGGAGGAACATGGGTAGTACAAGCCTGATGCGCCTTTCCGCTTCGGCTAGAGCTGGAGAGATCATTTAATAATTTCCGATCCTCAAAAGTCGTGAGTCATGTTGGCCTAGTGATTAAAACACCAGCCTCTCAAGTATGGGTGTGCGGGTTCGATTCCAAGTCAGGCAAGTACCAATGTAACTTTTCTAAAAAGTTATATGTATTTTCTAAGTATATCTTGGACACCAATGACTGATTACAAGGAAGGAAAATATCTTGAGGAAACCTGGACTTTAAGTCTGAAATCACCAACACGTATTGAGCAAGCGTGGTGCGCAATCCTTCTGAGAAGAGACCTGTGCCCAGCAGTGGGACGATAAAAAGGTTGATGATGACGATGATGATGATGATTCTCAAAAAAAATGTAAGTACTTGCAACCGATATGAGTGTATGACCAGATGGTTGAACGCAAACGAAGCAAATGGAGTATGTACCTAGTAAGAATAGTAACAGGTGGACTTTTGTAATTTCTGCCTACCCCCATTGGAAGCAGGCGTTAACTTATTTATTTCTATTAGTATAAATATGTATAACTTCCAATTTATTTAGAATAAGACGAGTTTAACAAAGTGTACACACAACACGCAGATCCTTCATGACCATGTATGTAATACTATACGCTGAAGTTAAATTATTTGTCAATAATCAAATACTTTACACCCACGTCCACAAAAAATAAATTCGAAACAAAATTCAATAAGCACAGGCTCAAACAAACCAGTTTAAAACGTAAACAAGCGAGCGTTATAACTTTCGTCAATAGATATTATTCGCATTGTTTGAACAAGTTTGAATTTTTTTAAACGCTTCTATTTTGTTTCGCATTTGTTGATTAAAAAAAAACATAGTGCATTTATTTAGTAAAGCTTCAACCTGATGTGTTGGTTTTGGTGTGAGATTTGCATTTTTGTATATTAGCGAGATTTTTCCGTACATTTTTTGGCAATATTTATTTATGTAAAGTTTATTTAGATGCGAACCACAGATAAATACTGTGGTTCGGCTAGTTTGCATAGTAATTGTCGTGTTTGTATTAAGGACAGTACGGCTCTATGACAGTAGGTTATATTTTAGGATAAACGAAGTAGGTAAGCTAAAAATAAAGCAGATAGATAAAAAAATAAAGGTGTCTCTGACATCGACGCACAAACGAATACCATGGATCCAGTACATAATTATGAACCCAGGTGGAATTGTTCGTCGGTTATTTCCTGATTAAAAAAAAATATGCAGTTTTTTTTTCACTTTAAACCGTTCATAATTGCTATACTTTTATAACCCAATAAGATTTTAAAGTAAAAATAAATTAATTCGCTAATTACACAAAAAAGCGCAATGAAAACAAAACTCGAAAAACTATCTTATCAGCTGATTTAATAGAGTTCATATCACGGATCAACTTCATACCTACAAACCCGCACGGCGGCACGCTTGCAACGTTCAAAGGTCGAGCCGACACATTTTTTTAAACACTGTTATTAAACATTGCTATTTTATTAGTGGCATGTGGTGTAGCCTTCTCGCGAAGTTTGCGTTACGATGTCAGATACACCCTATATTTGAAAAAACGCAGGCACTACGTTATATTAAAAACTAATTCAGCTTCAAACGTAAAAGAAACACTGCGAAATTGATATTGAAGAAAAAACTCATCAAACTGAATACATACTAACACTCGAATAACAGTAGATAAAAAAATTGTACGGTGACCATTTTTTTAAACGACCAGTGTAAAAATACAACGGCGACGTGATCTTTTCGCAAATTGCTGCGATTACACCGTAATGTTCGAGCAGCGCCTTAATTTGTCTCGGGGAGACTCGATATAAGCGCTCCGCTTGACAAAATACCTGTCAGATAAAGTTTGTACAAGAAAAAAATACATTCCCTTTACAAATTACCATTTAAAAGGCTAATATAAATCAATGGAGTCTCTACTAACGCATGATTGAAGGAACCAGTCCTTCAATCATGCGTTAGTAGAGATGTTCTCTGTAGAAATAACATTGTAGTGCAGCAATATTGCAGCCCACAGCAGCACGTAGCTACAATAAACAGTCTTCTGAGGTCTGAGGACATGAGATACTATAAATAGGAATGGAACAAAAACACATCTAACTCACAACAGGGTTTAAATAGGTATGGAATTCATTTTATTCTCAGAGCACTTTCTTGAACGGCACCAGTACACTCCTACTAACCGCACTCACCATCATCTTAGCGTTTATTCAGGTTGCGTCCACGTCTTTCGCGTTGGAGCCAAAATTGCAAGATTTATTCTATCAATTAACGAAACAATTAATTCAATATATCTGTTATTAAGATTACTAGTTTAATTACTATTTGTGAGAGTACATTATGAATATTATTGCGAATAATAGTTTTTTTTTTTTCAATAGACAATAAAGTCAAGATGGTACGTCATGGCGACATTTTTTTTTTATTACACCTAGATGTACAGAGGTTGGACATTCCTGTCCTAATGATAACCAGCCCATAGTTGGGTCAAAATACACTGAAGTCCATCTATGTAAACCCTAATTGGATAAGATTTTCAGTATCTAATTTTCCTTCAAAATCGTTTTGTTTAAGAAATACACCCACAAATTAATACACTTTCCTTGTTTAATTTTCATTGAGGTTAAAATAATGGAATTAAAATTTCTCTTCGTTTTTATTTTTTAAATTAAGGTAGGTATGTTTCTAAAGGGCAAAAAATAATTAATTTTAGTATCGAATATTACTAAGTATAATAATCACCCCTAGTGCAAACGGGGCTTACGACTGTGAATTGTTTGGTCCTTGGCTACTAAATTGGTTAGGAATGTTAATTAGGCGGAAATCCCAGTTAATACCAGAATGGCCTGCACGATAATAGGTCTTCCATGAATGAATTTCATAGAGTGATTTCTATTCTTCTTATTTTAGGTCTTTGTTTTCTAACAAACAATTAAGGGACAAAGGTGGATGAATGGCATCCAATTAAATCAGATGAGAAAGATGTTTGTTGACGTTGGTCTGTTAGAAAGTGCGAGTAATCACGAGTGAACGAGTCCCAGAACAAAGTAGGAAATTTTGATTTAGGCATCCATCTGTTCATTCGGAAATCATTTATAACTTCTAGTATTATTTTGAAGCAAATAAAAGCATAAAAACAACGGAATCTTGCATAAATATGTCAAAATCATCTCCTTCAGTGTTGAGACGAACCGGTACATAATTAGATCTAAGTCCTACACTGAAGCACTATGCATTAGCATCATGCTGACGTGTCTGATGTCTTAGTCGAATGTGGACGGCTGTGTCTGCACTTACCGATCAATTCGAATTAGACGCTCCAACAGGACGCAGGTAACCGTACCGCCTTTGAATACAGCCTTAAACCACTCCGCAGATAGACGGTAATTGAGTTAGCTTGACTCTCGGTACCGCAAGGGGTTTTCTCAATAGATTGAAAATGTAGTTAAAGGATGTCGATATTAGTGTTACGATACATACCAAAGTTAAACCTTTCCATTGAGGTTCCATATTAGATTGGAGGCCACTCCCAGCATAATAGAATGTTAGGCAAATGTTAATGTACACAACCACTCAAAAAAAACTCAAATACTCCCAACGTACCGAGATCATTAAAGCCATTTAATAAAGCTTCGAAAATGATGTTAGTCAAAATCCAGAATAATGGAGAAGAAATGAGGGGGATCCTCCGCAAATCCTATTTCTTTACTTCGGTTACGCGAAATGGG
This sequence comes from Sesamia inferens, assembly GCA_037179545.1. Taxonomy (NCBI): domain Eukaryota; kingdom Metazoa; phylum Arthropoda; class Insecta; order Lepidoptera; family Noctuidae; genus Sesamia; species Sesamia inferens. Next base: position 25,536,094 of record CM073933.1, on the reverse strand, counting down.
GAGAATTTCTTACAAATTGGACAGTGGAAAAGTTGTTACCTCACTCGCGTGAACTACACTGAAGCCAATTTTCATTCTTCAGCGTTAAACTTTGAATATAATTTACTGAATAGACTTTAAGCTTTTATTTGCAAAATTTCTGAGAAATAGACGAAAAGTGGTCCCAAATTCAGAATACATTTCGTGGAGCGAGGAGAATTCTTGTCGCAGCTATTCACGTCCGCTCATGTATCGGCTCAGTTTGTGTAATGTATGCAAAGCGAGCTAATAAAACGCGAGTCGCCCCGGTGGCGTAGTAAATTCGAGAACAGTTGACATTTATCCAAAGTTACATCCGTTACAATAACAGTCGCAGTTACGATATCCGAGCGCGCTCTGGCGTCCATTTGTTCTAGTTCCGGAGGCAGTGCGCTGCAGGCAGCTCACTCTAATGTAATGGAAAACTTTACACAAACACGTTCCGAAGCTCCCGCGGATTAGATGTATGAATCGCGCGCCTCACCATCGGTCCGCTACGTCGCCTGAGCGCCGGCGCTCGTCTTAAAACACCATTAAAATTCAGAGCGCAACTACCGCCTTTATCTTAAGGGATACAAAAATATTTACCATCACAACGTATCCGAAGCGAGCGGCTAATCAAGTTTACCTGCACACTGCAGGGAGCGAGTTCATGTGCCAAATTATTTTAATTAAGCCTTCCACAACCGCAATTTATTAGCTATTCTCTCTAGGTGGCTGTTTAATGTAGGTGTCAACAGGCACGAGATACTTGAGTATGCTCCGCTAATCAACGCTTTCAAGCTTCGCGTTGCTTGGGACCCAGCAGCTGAATAGATCAACGTCACACACATTATTCCTCTTACACTACTCAAAGGATTATAGAGCTTTTGAAACCTTAGTGGAAAATGTTTACATTGGTATGATATCGATTGTAATTTATTATTTGGTCCACCGTGACAAACGGAAGTGCCCGTCGGCGGATAAATCTGATATATTACTACTGTCTATTTTAAGCAGCATAAAAATATGGCCCAATAAACGTGTAAACGGAGTGTCAGGTGAGAGATATATAGCTTCATTTCAAAGTCACGCTGTACCGTACAGCCTTTTTTGTCACGAGGGATCGAGCTTTATATGTCTAAGTAACGGTTGGTGCTGCCCGGAGGAAATGAGAAAGTTATCGGTATCTAAATCCTCGCCCGGGGGACGGTTGAGCGTTTTCCTAATAGATATAAAATCCGGGGCTTCGTATAATTCAATTTCGGTGTGTGGAATAGTAGGTAATGGTGCGAGGCCGGTGTACGATTTATGTGTGGTCACGTTGACGGTGTGAGATGCAATCTGACGAGCGTGGCGAACCGCCGCGTCGCGCGTCGTCGCCCCGTGTCGTGTGCGACTCGCCTGTCACCGTGACGTCTGCGGTCAGCTGCGGACGCCATATCTAGCCAATATTTACAATGCTTGGCATCGTGAATCGTTTTCAACCGTGTCTAAACCAGATTTTAGCTGACTGTAGTTTTTTTTTTTTTGACACCCGTTGAAGGCTTCGCCGGCAAAAGAATAACATTACCATCTTGTCTCTTTAAATAGCTTTTTGCTACAAAAGAACAGTTGACAAAATTACTATTTATTAGCATTAATATGATGTTTTAGTATTAGACTGTTTTCCAAGCTAGTAGCAGTGATGGTTTTAGCTTAAAACAGCCTTGAACAAGCTTTTAACGCGAATTTTATTGTAAACTAACCAGAACTAGCAAACCAAAGAGAATACTTAAGCATGTAGATCGCTATATTGTTTGTTTATTTTTAAGCTCTCTAGTAAATACTCATTATGAATTTACTAGCTTCTGCCCGCGACTTCACTCGAATGAAGCGTCTTTGTGACGAATAATAAATTCGTCTCTTAAGAATCATAGCGTAATTTTAAATATCTCAAGAACCGGGCTACAAAATCCGACTCGTAGTTCCAAAGACAAACAAACTCTTCAGCTTTATTATAAGTATAGATTAATGCCATTTCAAACTCTATAAAAGCAACTCAAGGAGTTCGAAGACGAGAAAATGATGCATAAATATTGAGTTAATCAAGTAGAACGACCGTCCAAATAAGTCGCCGTCAAAGTTCAACATAAATCGGGTCGAGACATAATGTGAGGCGATAAACCGTGCAGTTAACATCATAAATTATAACATCAGAGGTCGAACGGCCGCAGGTCATATCCTTAACATTAATGTTATCTGCAGTAATAAACTATCCGGGGTTTCCGCTTTCATTTGTCGTAATATTCACCGGACGAAGCGCACGTGACTGGAACAAGAGCGATCCTGATTATATATAACTGAATTATACTAATACAAGTGCTTATATCAAATAAGGGTGCCTATCTACTAAATACTACCGTTGTGACCCAGAAAATGAAAAACCACCCCATCTTTACTTGTTATTGGCTTTAGAAATAAATACCTACACAACAATTTAGAAGATTAGCAGCAATGTTTTCCTTTAGATCTTTCCTTCTGGTCTCTTGTCACCACACAAATGTTGTCGTGTCGGGAGTTTCGTCGTGGAGCGTCTCCGCATCAATCTCTCTCTAGCACAGCATCATTGGTCGTGTTATTAGGTTTTACCATTGCACCACCTCGCTCAACTGCCGTCTTCCTTCCTATTCACTAAGTTTTTTTTAAGTGAATGGGATTAATAAACTAGCGCGCTTTACCATCAACGATTGCATCACTGCTTACCATCAGGCGGGATTGCAGTCAAGCACTAGTTTATAATTATTAAAAAAAAAATCAACGGGTCATGCTGACCATTCCATACAATATTGATCAATTGAACCGCAGATTTGTGGTAAAATTACTCTCACATGAATCTGTACAGCGGAACTATGGTGGCTTATGTCCATTATCTGACATTTACATTCTAATCATGAACGGAGATATTTAAGTAACAAAAAAGCGACAAATCCACTAAATAATCCTGGCTAATACAGCGGTTTATTAGGCTAATAGTTTTGGTAACTGTTTATATCTTTTAAAAGGAAAGTAAACTTTTGTTCAGCATTTTTAATTTACGCTGGCCCAGAATGAGCAAACTCGATTTTAAGTACCAAACACGCCTGCGATTCCGACCAACTTTTAATTTCACAACTACAGTGCCTAGATGAAACAAAAGCCATGAAAATTATAGCGCTTTATGAAAGGGAAAATCATACTCAACTTAATTTTTTAGAATTGTTTTCACGCAATTATTAGATTGAGGGCGTATTTCACGAAACCTTTAAGTTTTATACCTGGGAAAACTATTATCTTACTTTGAATTTTTGTAAGTTTTTTATAATAAACGTCGCACAATTTTATTTCACAATCACAATATAAATATTTCTGACTTTTTTTTTTAATCAGACCTTAAAATGTTAACCCACCTAAACTCGCTTGGCTGCCAGTTTCAGTGCAAGGCGTCATTCGAAAGCTTTAGCCATGTTGTGAAAATCTTACCCCTATTAAACGCCTAATCAAGCCTCGTCCATCAGTAATTCTGCCCAAATTTTATTTGGTAGACCAAACTGATAATATCTAGGTATGTAGATACCAATAGATATCGGCTCCAGTGACACTTTTTGTTGCTACCCTATTTAATCGTTAATGGTCGCTGCACAGTGCGGAAACGTTAATGGATTTGTACGATGAAGGCTGTGTGTGTGTGTGTGTGTGTGTGTGAGAGAGAGATATCTCGAAAGTAGGCAGGATTATCTCAAGTTCTTGCAGTAGAAAGTAGTTACTTTCTACTACCTTCCGCTGGTCTTTTAAGCCATATACATTACACATTTTAATTTGCCAAATTTTTTATCCCCCTCATAATACCATTGAGTTTAAAACAACAATAAATCATGTAAGTTGCTGTGAGACCAAATTCAAAATGATTTCAGAAATAATGTCGGGAATTTAATCACTTCTCCAGCAAAGTTAATGTCGCCAACGCAACAAAGTAAATGTTACTTTGTGAAAGAAGCTAAATGCTAGTGTTACGTGTGAGGAGTTTTTTCTATTCTGTCGGTACTTAGCCATCGTGGTGGACAGTGCGCGTCGTATGTCACAAAGAGAAAAGTATTTCTCATTTGCCCGAGAGGAAAAACAACGAAAATACCGCACATCCCGCCCTCAATCTCTTTTGGCTCGGAGACAAAGGAATATTATTTCAATTAAGACCCACTAAACTAACACAAAGTCCGAGTACTTGTTCGAGATAGCCGCTATGTTGTTTAATTGATGTAACTTGAAAATAGAATTTATTTTCTTTTCAGTTTCCTCGATGACGTAAATAAATGATTAAGATTAGGTCACACTGACGAAAGTCTTCTTTTTCTTCAGCTTATAGAAATCCACTGTTGGACAAAGGCCTCCCCAAGGCTTACCACGATGACTGGTCTTGTGCTGCCCGCATCCATCGGCTTCCCGCGACCTTCACCAGGTCATCGGTTCACGTTTTTGGGGGCCTCCCTATGCTGCGTCTTCCGGTACGTGGCCGCCACTCCAGAACCTTACTGCCCTTCGGCCATAGGTTCTGCGAGCAATGTGCCCAACGACGAAACGAAACTATGAGACCAAGATGACCTTCATTATCAGTTCGATAAAATGAAAGTGCACCTCCTAATCACTGTTTGTATCAAAATTCATGTAATCAATGTTAATTTAGATACTGGTTACGTTATATTGAATACAGTACACACAGACACTAATTATACACGTGTTCAACATTAGTCTAATATTTCTTAAGGCGTGTCGAGTTATATAGAACTCCTGAAGCTTAAATTGTGAAGCGTCGATCTAAAAGACTCTTTTATTTCTGGCAATTAGGCGATTTTAAGACTTCTAATTGAAACAGGCAGCAAGTTTGATTTAATTAATTAAACAATCAAATCCCATTTATTTAATTTCCATCCGCTTAATTATTTATGTAAACACTTTGTAGCGGTGCCTACAACGCAACATGCGAACAACGCGTCATACTGATGTCACGCGAATCCTGCATCTCGCAATCAGAGTTTTCTGTGCAACTAGCACGCTTACAAGTTCACCACATAAACCGGCGGGCAAAGTGGCCCGCCAGACAACTAGTCTGGTCGGAGGATCCTCCCTTTTCTATGGAGGATGAGTGAACTTTACTCCTTGTTCCTCATTCCTCTACAACTTTAATGACAACTCAAAATATCAATAACACCAAGTAATTGGTTGGATCTTCACATAGGGTGGCCTATTTTGGGATTGCCGCCAGCCTTTTACACACGTTTCCTTTTGACAGAGATGCGATCGAATCATCTGATGATTCCATCATCATCATTTCGGCCGAAAGACGTCCACTGCTGGACATAGGTCTCCCCCAAACATCTCCACAGCGACCGGTCCTTCACCTCCCGCATCCAGCGGTTTCCCGCGACCTTCACCAGGTCGTTGGTCCACCTTGTCGGGGGCCTACCCACGCTGCGTTTTCCGGTGCGACCCTTTAATATACATGTAATTAGATATTATTTTACGACTAAAGCATTTTAAATGAGGTAAATATACAGAAATTGAAAAGGTTTAAAAAATAAATAATAGGATATAATGTAATATAAGTCGTGGTGGCCTAGTGGTTAAAATACTAGCCTCTCAAGTATGAGTGTGCTGGTTCGATTTCAGGTCAGGCCAGTTTAACTTTTCTAAGTTATATGTACTTTCTAAGTATACCTTGGACACCAATGACTGTTTAAAAAGGTGAAGGAAAACATCTTGAGGAAACCTAGACTTTCTGAAATAGCAATCGTGGTGATTAAGCTCAATCCTTCTCAGTATGAGAGGAGCCTGTGCCCAGCAGTGGGACGATAAAAGGTTGATGATGACGAACTAATTTGATCTAACAGCAAACTAAACCATTACAGAATAAATGCAGTCAGGCCATCCATAAAACTCCTCTATTTTCTAGGTTCAAAATAAACCCACGACTGCATTCAAGTAAGCTGGTAACGTACGTAACAGTGTAATACTGACAAGCAGAACAAACACAAACACGCCATATTTCAATAAAGCTTTTACACTGAGCAAAACTACAGGAATTCAGTTTTGGTTTATCTTTGAAACAACTGTACCCTTCTATTATCTGACGCATTTGAATTTTGCATCTGATAAAACGTTCTTTAACTAACACTAAATGTTGGCAGGAAATCTGGCGTTATTTGTAAGTCATTCACATGATAGCCCAGTTAAGTAGCCGAAAAACTTTTAAGTTGGAACTGCGAGATGCCCATTAATCAATCTGCCTAATCATTTCTACCATTTTCGGATCGACTTCCAATATAGCCGAAATGAATAAAATTGAATATTAGTATGTTATGAGGACCAAAAAACACTTCTACTAGTAACCTGTTTTACTAGTAACCTACTGCAAAAAAAATTGTTTTAAATGCATCGGTTGTATCATAGTTTTTTTTTTTTTTGCAGTGTACATAAGTAGGCACTACATTACACCCAACTGCAAGTAGTTCCAGCAATCCTCCACAATTCACAGTAAAGTACTGCCCCATAATTTCCTTAGCAACAATACACACGTCCTCAGTCGCCGCAGTCCGTATCGGTTAGTCGTTGTCTGTAACTAAAACTAGCTGAATACCAAGTGAAAACTTAGTCGGATTGTGACACCAGTACAATATTAGATATTACGCTAAGTTCCGCCTGGCGCCACGGTAATCTCAAATGTAGCTTTTATGAACACTAGCGTCGCAACGCGTCACTAATATTTTAAGATAAGTCCTGGATATTAAAATATTCTCAACTTTGTTGAATCTCTGCGCGAGTGTATGTGGAGAGTGAAATATTGTGTCTTGGCTGCTCATTACCCAGCGCACGTTATCATGTCGCCTCAGGAAGGGGATTACAATGGTTATGAGTGTCAGGAAGTGCACTTTAAGTCGAAGTTCAAATGGATATGAAGAAATATGAGAGGATATATAACCCATAAAAGTATAATGTTAGAATCGGTCGACTATCAGTGGACATTTTTGCTGAACAACGTGTGCGCACCCTTAGGCCAGTAATCTGCCATTATTCATAACATAAGTCACGGTGAACTTTACACCCGCCACTATTATTTCAGTGCGTGACTTCTATCTCGTTTTGATCCGCGTGCGGTTAGCATTGTGGAAAACCGCAAGCTAATGCATTATAATTCTTATAAATACACGACCACAGCTCGTATCAAGGTACAGTTTTTATTATAAATAGGAATTTGCAAATGTAGGTACATGTTTCATATTAATTGAATTACATTCACCTGCTCGATTGCCTCACAGGGCCTTGGACAACATAACTTATGGACGGCTTGTTGACTTGACTTGATCGTATAATGTTTGACTACGGTATGAAGCAAACAGCTTAATTAGATCCCGTATAATGGAATGGCAAATCCTTAATTAACAAATTATGCCTACACGAAAAGAAATTCACCTGCTAAAAAGAAAAACGAAATTGGGGCTGTGGACAAATCATTAATTGTCGACACTCTGCTCCGGCACCCACTTTTGTTTTTCTTTCAATGTCCTTTATTGCAGTCCCAGTAAAAAAATATATCGCCAGTTTACTCTGAACCTTTGCTCAAGATAAATTTGTCGAATATTTGTCTTTGTCAGCGCGACTTTGCCGTCTCCCTATTCTAAGCGACATCTTCTCGGCTGATTAAGAGAAGTTGGAGGTTGGAGCATTCCACGCCACTTGCAATATTAGCGGCTCGGCGCATCGCATCCGACTTACACAGAACCTACTTTTGAACTGTGATGTTTGTATTCAAAACTATTTAACAAGCGAGATAAAATTTAACAAAGGAATATCGCAAGTTTCCCAAATATAACCAAAGAAACTGGTATTATTTTGAACGTCTTTGTTTTTTCATTTTTCATTGTGCTTGCGGATAAAATTTACACAATAAGGTCTTCCTTTATGTAAGAACCTTCAGAATTTGGTAGTAGATACGCATCGCGATTGCAATATTCCCCCTTGACAAAACAACAATTCCAACCACGTATCTAACTCTTATAAATCTGATGTCATGATTATAAACATTGGACATGATCCAAGCACGAAGCACTTAGCCCTCTGCGTTCCCATCACACATGCAATTTAAGCAACCATCTTCACATTTGACAAGTCTCGAACGCTTTAACCACTCACATTCACTTGCGAAACGCATCGCGTCCTTGCAAACTGATTTGATTAACATTTGCAACGTGTAACGTTCATATGAAATTAGTTTCCGAAGTCGAGCTTAGAATGAGAATTCCATTTTGTGTATAAATAAAACGCTTGTTTTGAGAAATGGTTGCACCAACAGATTGTTTTTCAGACCAGTTAGAATTTGCTGCATGAGAAAACTCCTTAATGTAAAAAGTGTCTTTTTAAAGTGTACCTACAGTGCATGTTACAGTGCACTGATAAAGGTTTACGTACCGAGACAAAATTGTTATGACCACGTTATTAAAGTCACCAAATAAGTGAAGCACACAAACAAAAAACCCGGCCAAGTGCGAGTTGGAGTCGACGAAGGGTTCCGTACCATTATCTTTAAAAACGGCAAAAAAATCATGTTTAATGTGTGGGAGCCCCCTTTAATATTTATTTAATTTTAATTTAATTATTTATTTTAGATTTTAATATATAACCAAATAAGCTGTGAACATTTCAAGCGTGTATCTATTTCCGTTATTCATATGGAGCAAAAAACGGCAACAAAAATACATCATCTCTGAAAATTTCAACTGTCTAGCTATTACGGTTCATGAGATACAGCCTGGGGACAGACGGACGGACAGATGGACTGACGGACAGACGGACGGCCAAGTCTCATGAATAGGGCTCAGTTTTACCTTTTAGGTTCGGAACCCTAAAAGCGACTTTTTACTATAGTAAAGTTTAAAAACAGAACTATAAAATGTTTACAAAAAAAAAACCATACGTTTTGCAAACATATTGCATATTAATTCAGCCTATCGATTCTGTAAAATACTCACCGTAAAGTTGAGCGAAGTGTGTTTAGAGTGAGCTCTCAATAGTGCCAATGACCAGTTTCCTGGTGGTAGGCCATAACATCGGCTGCCGGCAGAAGTTACCACCCACCAGACAAGGTCTTGCCGCCAAGCGATTCGTCGTGTTCCGGCATGATGTCTGGTGAAGCCGTACGACGAGCAGAGGTGTTACGATGTGTGCCGGGTACGATGCGCCTAATGTTGTTGTGTCCGGAGTTTGCTCGTGGAGAGTCTCCAGAACAATCTCCCTCTGGCGCAGCATCGTTGGTCGTGTTGGTCTTGGGTTTAACATTGCATCACCTCGCTTAACTGCCGTCATCCTTCCTATTCCTAAGCTTTTTAAGTGAATAGGCTTAATAAACTAGTGCGTTTTACCATCAACGATTGCATCACTGCTTACCAGGCGGGACTGCAGTCAAGCACTAGTTTATAATTATTTAAAAAAAAAAACCTTTTTATGACTAGATAGCGCAGCCAGCACTTTTGGCAATAGAAGAGCGTTGTTTGCACATTTTTTTTTATTTGTTTAAATCAATGAAAATATTACTTACGACATTCTATCACTGTCAATTCTTTCTTACCACAGACGAAATTAACCGTAACAAATAAAAAACAATATCAGAAGTCATTTATTCAAATTAGGCCGAGAATCAGTACTTTTTGTTCGTCAATATTACCTATGATAGTCCCCCAAAACGCCCGCCCTTCGCCAGTTCCTAGTGCTTTCGCAAATAAAAAAGTTGTAGTTCGCAAAACGTTATGGTAGCGCCATCTCTTGACGACTTTTGAAACTAACCTATCGGAAAACTGCTCATTGGCATTAGTTGAAATGTCTGCTTACACCACGCTTACTTCACCACCCACCAGACAAAGCCTTGCCGCCAAGCGATTTGTCGTGTTCCGGCATGATGTCTGGTGAAGCCGTTCGGAGGACGGGTCTGAGCAGTTGTGTTGCGATGTGTGCCGGGTACGTTGCGCCTAATGTTGTGTTGGGAGTTTGGTCGTGGAGGGTCTTCAGATCAATCTCTCTTTGGCGCAGCATCGTTGGTCGTGTTGTTGGGTTTAACATTGCATCACCTCGCTCAACTACCGTCTTCCTTCCTATTCGCTCAGTTTTCCTGAGAGAATAGGCTCTTAATAAACTAGCGCGCTTTACCATCAACGATCGCATCACTGCTTACCATCAGACGGGAATGCCGTCAAGTGCTAGTTTATAATTATTAAAAAAAAAAAAAAACATCGAACAGCAGTTACAGTTACAGCAAACTCTTCACATAGTCTGTAAATAGGAACGTCCAAATTACGGTCATAAAGCCATAACTTTTCCGTCCGCATCCAGAATCCATGAGCATAATGAGCCTGATAAAATAGCTCTCTACAAACTCGAACAGGCGTGCACTCTGTATTCTCTTTCAATACTAATGAACCGAACACGTTGCGCAACGTACGGTTCGTTCAGACGCAATGAAAACTTCAATAATTCGCGCATCAACGTGTCTGTGAACGTGTTACTGTAACGGGCTCCAATTAAGCTGTAAACACTAATGAGTATGCACAGAATTCATGTTGAAATATTACCGCCATGATGGGACACGAATGACAAATTAATTGTGATACGCTTTATGACAAATATTTCTTGCACACATTTATGCAGAAATCTGAAAAGGTATGGAATTGAGCCTTTTTTTTAATAACGCAACGTATCAACTTTAATAGAATGAAGTCATAAATTGTATTTGTTATCTGACACATTTCCAATTTTTCAGGGACTACAGAAATAAAAATCAATTGGCACCACCATTCAGCCATTGAAACTGCTTTATAACAAATTTCAAAACCGCAATAGCTGTGCCAACAAAACCGTCAAAGTCCTTGGCTTCATTTCTGGAAGAAAGAAAGAGGCAAAAGGAAATAGCAAGCCCACAAATCATAAACACAAGCTCGAGCTAACACAACAAAGAGAACTGTAAGGTTGCCAGTACCTACTTAGTAGCTGCTTAATCTATTAAACCTCTGATATTACTCGCAACGAATTCCCTCGTCGCCGCCGCCGGCGCAACTCCGGCCCCGGTATTAATTAAAAATAACCACAAACTTTCCGTTCCATACTAATGGAATGGATGCTGTCCACTGCCAACTTTTCGAACAAACAAAACTTCATATTGTTCGGCACAAAAGGAAATGTAAATGTAGCCGATACGTAAGTTCGAAATCGGAACGATTTTCCATAGACTATTTATAAATAGATCGGTTTAAAGTAGTATGAAAATTTATGCTATTATGAAAAAAAACAAATGTTATTTAAAACTAGTAGTAATTAAAACTTTATAGAACATTATTAATGATCTGCTTGCTTCATTTTTGTTTAAAAAATAATATAACAAACTTGTGGATGGAAAAACTAAAAATTCATTATTTTTAAGTGGAGATTAATATGTATGAAACTGGGTCTCGCAGTTTAATATTTACGGGTAACCTCTGTTTTTCTAGAACTTATTATGCTTATCAAGAGCTGTAAATAAATACTGTTTACATTCGCTGCTGGGAAACAACCACAATAAATTGCTTGTAAAAATTCTAAAGAGAGAAATAGCAGGAGTTCCAACGAGTTAATCTAAAGTGATGGTGACGGTCGTCGCACGATCCTTAATGAGAAAGCTATTAAGGTTAAAAACCACAAACCGCACTTTAACTAAACATCGCCTTTAATGCTCTTAACCACTCTTACAAGTCGAATGAACTTAATTGAGTGCTGGTCAGCCAACTTTGGGTGAATTATAACAGCTTTACAAAAAAAAGTAATCTATTCGGACTTTCAAACTAGTTTTATGTCCATTGCAACTTTTCCACTTTAGTAATATAAATCTTGCAATACATAGCAGCAATGTGCGTGGTACGTTTGAACTGGCATGTAAAAGTGAACTCTCGCCGTGGTATGGGTGTCGAGTGAAACCTCTAACTTTAAATCAAAATTTTGGCGTATATTCTCTAAGCAAACTTTTAATTGCGGCTCCCGGTTATACAGTTCATACTGTGCGAACATTCGTGTTAGAGTTAAATGAATTTTCGCACTGAAAATTATAGGATAGCCGGAAACGTGTATGCTCAATGCTTCCCATTGAGTGCTTCATTCAAATGAGCACTATAATACTGATGGCCAAATATTTTAGTTGATGGAACTGGTGACTTCGAAAATGTAGCCACACGAGCTTTTAGATATGTAGATAGACATATTATAGAAGCTCATCAATTAAGCAACTTATTGTTCTCATTAATAGCTATGGTCTCTATACAAATATAAGAAGTATGATAAATAGACCTGAAATTCACGTAAACTTTCAGTGATAATATGATAAGGTATCCCTATCATGAAATTGGTACCGGCCCGTAGACATTTGGAGATAGCGACAAAAGGGTTATATTAGAAGGTTTATTTATTAGAAGCATAGGGAAAGTAAAGTTTACCGAAAAGGGTACGTCTAAGCCTAAAAGTGAGGACAAAAAAAGACCGGTGATATTATTAAAGGCAGAAACAGAATTTACGAGGCCGTGAGCCCCAAATCTGCTTTTTCGACAGGCTGAAATTTTAAAATATTGGAAATAAAGTGAACTAAGTAGAATAGCAGAATAGAAATTGCTACTGCTGGGAACGGCAGGTTCATTTTCCATTTGTTCAATTTGAATACTTAGTTCAAATTTCTGGTGTTCACGTGAACATGTTTTTAAATTGAATTGTTTTACTTGCACAGGAATGGAGTTGTTTTCTAAAAGAATGCTAGTGCGCAAAGGACGAAACTACTTTTTAAATGAACAAGCTGTAATGCATAAACAGAGATGGCCCAGAGCTTCAAGCATGCACTTTACTGTATAAATTATTTCATCAGTTATTTCGGTGGTAGGCCATAACATCGGCCGCCGGCAGAAGTTACCACCCACCAGACAAAGCCTTGCCGCCAAGCGATTTGTTGTGTTCCGGCATGATGTCTGGTGAAGCCGTACGGAGGACGGGTTTTAGCAGTTGTGTTGCGATGTGCACCGGGTACGATGCGCCTAATGTTGTTGTGTTGGGAGTTTGGTCGTGGAAGGTCTTCAGATCAATCTCCTTTTGGCGCAGCATCGTTGGTCGTGTTGTTGGGTTTGGCATTGCATCACCTCGCTCAACTGCCCTCTTCCTTTCTATTCGCTCAGTTTTTCTGAGTGAATAGGCTCTTAATAAACTAGCGCGCTTTACCATCAACGATCGCATCACTGCTTACCATCAGGCGAGATTGTGGTCAAGCGCTAGTTTATAATTATTAAAAAAAAACCTCTGCTCTCAAGATGGTGAAAGAAAACATCGTGAGGAAACCAGCATGTCTTGTCAAAATAAGAGTAATGAAACATCTATGAAACCGTACCGGGTTCTTGTGGTAGATTATGGCCTACTTCCTCTCACGGAGGAAGTCTGTATCCCAGCAGTAACAATATACAATATGTAAAGAAAACCCTGTCCGATCCATAAGGATAATAAAGGTTTGGTAAACACTTGACCAAATATAATATAAAATTCTACGTAATCATCATAGAAACAATACTAATGCATTTTGAAATAATCTTTTTTTCCCGCGAATTAATTCCAACTTCCCCGAAATTTGGTAATTTTTAAAAAAGTGACAACACCGGTATTATTATGAGCGAAAAGCGATGCAACCACGTGCCGCGTGCCCTGTCCCCCGCCGCCCGCGGAAGGGTTGCTTACCGCACATGTATTAAGTTACCTCTTCTTGCGAAATAATATATATTTTTTTAGGGGGATGTTTTTTTTTTAAATTTAGCCCGACTTTGTATCCATTAGTAGAATCAGTTATCGATACCTAGCAATACCTTCACGGATCGGACAGGGTTTTCTTTACATATTATATACATTGAGCAGCGGTGGCTTAGTGGTATCGGCCGCAAGTTTTAGGTCGTAGGTTCGAACCCCATCAGGGGTTTTACTTTTTGAAGTGAAACTTCTTTACGCACGCTTGACTTGGGGAGTAAGCTGGCGAACGCGTGACGTAAGCGTTACAAAAAGTGATCGGGCAAGGCGAACGGAAGTTAAGTGGGCGATATAAGCACAGAGGCGCTCGTGGCGCGAGCTTGGTACTACAAGGTCTACAACGAGTTTATTATTTTTTTTTCACTTAAAATAGTAGATCTATGCAAAAATATTAATTTACCAATGAAACCATGAAATAAATTTAAATATTTATAGAAAATTAATATATGTATATGTGTATACATGTATATATTGTACACACATTTATATATATATACATACAGATGGAGCGAAAGAAGTTTCACTTCAGTCGTGTGGTCATAAGCACACTCGTTTTTTTTTGTAAATTACTTCATCACCACGGCTTTCAAAACGGTGAAAGAAAACATCGAGAGGAAACCGGCATGTCTTAGACGCAACTTCGAACTAGAACTTCGAAGATATGTGACATCTATCACCCGCACCGCCGAGAGGCGCGGTCCGTGTTCTAGGGTGGAAACATTGAAGACTGATTATGTTATACAAAGTATAAACAGGCAGAACGTGTACCAACTATATCTGCATATTCACGTTCTATGAAGCATAATCAGTAACATTCCTGATAAATTATTGGCATCAGAGTCGGACACAATCAAGTGTCGTTGAGCGCACGATGCGGATACAGTGTGATTTAATACAACATGGCCGACAAAATCAGTAATTATGTCAGCTACATGTGTCACATTACACATGCAGGCCGATAACAATGAAATGTCTGGAGATGGCAACATTAGTGCGGGCGGTTGAATAATAATAGAGTGGAAGCGATACTACCCACATTGTATGTTAATACGTCACATAATCGATAATGTACGTCGTTCTCATAGCTGTGAAGCTAAAACTAACATGACAAAGGAAGCTGTGTAGGTCACAAAACTATTAGCAGATGAACATGTATCTGTCATGATATTGGTATTACTAAGAGAAAATCAGTGTTTAGGATTTAAAGTTATATCATACATACAAAAAATATAGTTTAAAAAACTAAAAAAACATGCTTTTAAAGAATATCAAATCAAAAATAGTTTTAAAATTTAATTTATGACAATAGTATTATAAACAATACTTGTAAAATGAGAAAAAAGCGTGAGGCGCTTTGTGTCATAATTTTTGTATATTAAGCGCCTCACGCTTTTTTTAAACTATATTCATTTTCAACTTTTTAATCCGATAATCTTTTTTTTAATAATATACGGATAACACGAACGCTTAAGTGACCTGGTGCTCATTTTTTTTACTAAAACTTTTCTTGATCTCCAACAGACGGAATAGCAACTGCTAAAATTCGTAATGATCCGTTACCCAAGTAACTAAATATAAAACTTAATCTAAACTAAATACTTTGCCTGCACAAATTAATACCGCTCGGCCAACGAACGTATTGAAAACGGTGGGACATTTTACAGTAATGAGCCGCTCACTCGTAGTCTAAAGAGTTCGAGATGGACAAACAAACAAACAAGCAAGCAAGCAAACATACAAGTGAAGCTAATAAAAACCATGTGAAAAGAAAATCCACATAGCTGCGCCCGTGTCTTCGTTCACGTGCACGTTGAAAATTAAATTAGATTTTCAGCTATCTGCCAGTTAAAGTCTCATTGAAATAATTTAAGCCGTTTCGGAGATTAACTAGAACAGACTGAATAACATATTTTTTTTTTTTTGTTGTAATTGTCGTTATAATATTACATTGAATGCTGTTATTCTGACGATACGGTGACAGTGGTTTGTCACCATTATCATCTATGTATATACTATTTTTAATATCATAGAAACATATCTACATGTATGCTTATAGCTGTTTTTCTAATATCAAAACATTTACATGCCTTTTACAATTTACTCACAGTGAGATTACAGAGTCAAAGTATTAAAAAAAAGGCAACAGAAAATGTTTCCGTTAAAAATGAGGTACGTGTATAAACACAGGCCACAAAAGAATTCGTTTGGGGTCCTAAATTAACCTCAATGGGCCTATTTATTTAGTCGTGTACCCGTGACAAATTTTCTCAGTTTCTTTTATTTCTGAACATTAATTGTATTTAAGCTCCCAAAAGGCAATTTTCTATTTAGTTAGTTAAATATAAATAATTCCAGTACTACTAATTACTTTCAGCGTTTTACAAGAAATGCTGGATAAAATAAGTTCTTCTCTGAAAACCATTAAACGTTATTTACATCTGGCTAGATTTGAAGCCTGTTCACAGTTAATTTGATTCCGAACTTCGTTTAGTTTGAATGACTGAATGTGTTCAGAGATCCAACTCAAAGCTCTAGAATTATTCACGTTCATATGTGGAAGTACGTTTATTTTACCTCTGACAATAGTACTTGCTAGTGGCAGAAAGCCAATAACACACATATTAAAATGAGAATAAAGATCACGATGATTGGGACAGTGCTGCAAAGTCAGAAGTAGCTACGGACTTTAGAATTTATTTTGATACAACAGTATTCAGCTTAACCAACATACTTCACGTTTTCAAATTTTTACCTGACTGTTACTCGGATATCTGGGTTACATTTGAAATATTAAACGGTCACATGAACGTCATTCCGTATGCACCGGGGACTCAAATCGACCAATTAAGATTGACACATGAGCATAAAAGGAAACACCCCGCCTCGATTTGTGCTTCAATATTTCGGCGGAGGAGGCAAGGTTCGAAGAATGCTGGTCCACTCACTGAGAGCAATGCATTCCGCATCAATACAAGCGCTACTACAGTTAGTGACATATGAGTATTGCAATTTCCGAATGCGGGGTCGTTAGTTGGTACAGAACGAGATAGCAGACTCGTCGGACTGACTAGAGGAATGATTTACGGACCATTTGCACATCCGAAGCTCGCGATGTTAGAACTAACATTGGTTCGGTTCAATTAAAAAGTTCGAATGAACGTTGACTCCCAGTTAGGCTTTTGTTTCGCGTTGTATCCATTGTACGCAACTGGTATGAATTGTTTACTTCTTTTTTGTCGGAACAGGCTGTCAGAGCGCTTTGGCGAGGGGCAAACTAAAGTCGACTCTATTGGAAATTTTATATGGCGCGTATACGTTATAGGAGATGATTGACTTCGATAGAAATGTACTAAAAACAGCTGCCTCTAGAGTCAAGAATAATCTTTACAAATCTCTGGTTATGGTCGTAGGTTCAAATACATAATATACCAAGTTAAAATGATATAACTAAACTATTTAAAAAACAGAGTACCTACACAAGTTAAGCAACAATTACAACGAAACAAATTCTAGAATAATGCAGGTAAAGCTGCAGCGAATGAATAAGGACAAGCACATTGTATTTTTATTAAGGTTAACAATTAGATATGGCGACAAGTCAATTACGTGTTGCGGATAGTCGTTTGTTTCGTTTTCGTGTCGAAATAGAGTCGCGATAACATCTCTGTAATTGTTGCCGGTAAAAATGTCGACTGAGAACTGTAATTGTATTGTTTGCTGCAACACACATTTAAACATGCGAAATTGCTAGGTATTGTGGTCGATAATCCTATTTACATTAATTATACGTATAATAATGTTGGCTCTCTATCTTCACCTTCTATACGAATTCAATCAGGCAGTAGATGAGTTCAGATAACAGCGTCTGAGAGCACATTAAGGGCTCAATAAGCTTCTAATTTTCCTCCAATATATACCTACATTGTGAACAAAATCTTGTTATAGAAATACGATAATAGGTATATTGTAAATGTGTGTTGACAGTATCGTAGCTCTAAGCACAAATTGCCAAAAGCAACGTCGTTACGATAAACAAGAAAATAACTACTTTTCCAACTTCATGAAAATGGGAAAATCGTAATCTGAGAACATCGAATCTCGCAGCAAACCCAATGTACCTCATTATTTACGACAATGTTCTAACGAACTGGGGTTCGTGAAAAAAGTTGCGTAAGTGTAATGGCAAAACACGAGTAAACGAAATGCGATAAGAAAACTCGGAACAGAATGAGCGTTGTCGTCCAACATTAATTACTATGGCGCCCACAAAAGGAACTTGGCTTGTCAAAGAACAACTTGCACGAGTACTGGCCGAGGCAAGATTGAGCACCGGGAAGGTAGTTTTTATGTTAACGCCTCCCACGACTTTGAAAGTACCTGTATTATAATTTATAATCCGACTCGAAACTAGCACAAAAACTCGCCAAGCGAGAGTTTATTTAGCGCTTTTGAGTCTTTGTTCTAGCGGTCTGTATAGTTGCCAACTACCGTGTTCCAAACAATGCAAAAGTTTCGACGAAAGTTGAGATTGAAAACGAGACGAAATTACGCGCAAATTAAGACTGTTCAAGATGGAATTTCGTAATTAAACATTTAATTTATTTATTCGAAACGTGAGTTGCGAACTTAACATATAAATATCACTTTCTATTGTTTCCGCAATGTGAATAGTAAACCACTATTAATGAAAAGTATGTGCGTAATGGTGAGCGTAAATGTACCTAATATTTACTACCGGATAATACACGTGCGTAAGTAAACGGGTGGCAAACCGGTTCTTAAAGCGCTTCAGAAGCTATTTAATTCCGTCATTCTTAAAGGCGATACGCCTAAGGCGTGGCACAGGAGCGTGGTGTTTTTCAAAAAAGGTGTCAATACCCTCCTGAAAAACTACAGACCAATCCCTCTTGAGCCATGTCTATAAGCTGTTTTCTAGGGTCATCACGAATCGTTTCGCTCGCAGGTTCCACGACTTTCAGCCTCCCGAACAAGCAGGCTTCCGAAAAGGCTTTAGCACCATAGACCACATACATACGCTGCGGCAAGTTATACAGAAGTCAGAAGAGTATAACAAACCACTATGCTTGGCGTTGGTGGACTATGAGAAGACCTTCCATTCGATCGAGACTTTGATCGTGGTCATGGCGGAGACCCTGGAAGAATTGAGCAAAATGCTCAATGACCTCAGCAGAGCTTCCCAACAAGTGGGTCTAAGGATGAACATGGATAAGACGAAGATCATGTCGAACTCTCATGTCGCACCCACTCCAATTCTAGTTGGTTGCTCTGCACTCGAAGTTGTTAACGAGTATATATACCCGGGACAAACAGTTCAACTAGGTAGGTCCAACTTCGAGAAAGAGGTGTCTCGTCGAATCCAGCTCGACTGGGCAGCGTTCGGGAAGTTACGCTACATCTTCTCGTCGTCTAAGATACCACAGTGTCTCAAGACTAAAGTCTTTGATCAGTGTGTGTTGCCAGTGATGACTTACGGAACTGAAACGTGGTCGCTCACAATGGGCCTCATACGAAGGCTCAGAGTTACACAAAGAGCAATGGAAAGAGCTATGCTCGGAGTTTCTCTGCGTGATCGAATCAGAAATGAGGAGATCCGCAGAAGAACCAAAGTCACCGACATAGCTCTTCGAATCGCTAAACTTAAGTGGCAGTGGGCAGGGCACATTGCTCGAAGAACAGATGACCGATGGGGTAGTAAGGTTCTGGAGTGGCGGCCACGTACTGGAAGACGCAGCGTAGGGAGGCCCCCAACAAAGCGGACCGATGATCTGGTGAAGGTCGCGGGAAGCCGATGGATGCGGGCAGCATAAGACCGGTCATGGTGGAAAGCCTTGGGTGAGGCCTTTGTCCAGCGGTGGACATCTATAGGCTGAAGAAGAATACACGTGCTTCTGGGAGTAATGCTTGAAATATAACTCACTATGTTGTCCTGAACTTTGAACATAACAAAACGCTATCAATGAACGAGCACATTAATCAACTGAATTTAGTGCGAAGATCTTTTGGTTATAATTAAATTATAGTACAAGGAAACGAAGAGGGACAGAGGCGAATATCTCTTTTAATCCAATAACAATACACTCTAAGGAGTCGTTATCTTGTGAGACATTTCCCAAAATCAGCGTTTCATTAATTGCTAGACAGCTTTATCTCGAGCCTTGCGAACTCTGTCACTGACCCTAATGTTACATTGACGTTGATCCGAAGCCAGATTAATTTATTAGCCGGTACCCGAATAGCCGGCTCTACTAGAAATTGGCTTAGTTATTAATGTCATATTTTCCTCGACAGATGTCCGAAATGTGGCGAGGGTTTATCCACTATCGTTAATAACAACGGTTATCGAATGAACTACAACTAAATTCTGTTGTTTTATCTTTTTACTAAGTACTTGTAAACGTTTCATGTTATACTATCCAAAAATACCTATAGAATTTAATCAGTCAACTCAAAACGAATTCACCCATTTCTCAATAAAATTAACTCAATACCTAATCCATCGGACCCAACAAAGATCGGCGAATAAAAAAATCAGCGCTAAACTGTTTATGGGGACGTGATCGAATGTAATCTCGAGCGGCGCGGTACCATTTCCGGCCAATTACGTGACTTAGGGACTTGGGAGTCCAGAATACTGCCCCAAATAGAATACTGGCTGGCTGTTCTATACAACAGTGAGAGATAATTATTTCGTTATTGAGGAAAGGTAGGAAAACTCTTCGACATTTATTAGTGAAGAGTGTATTTTAGATAAGGTATCATCACAAAGGTATTAAGGAGCAATACGTAATTTGGGAAGAAATAAAATTAATATTAATATTTATAACTCTTTGGGGAGTTACAGGAACTTGCAGTAAAGGAGTAGTTGTGAACAAACCCATAAAATTTACATCAGCACTCTGTATCTGACGAGTTATACCGAAAGTGCTTTCGCGCGTTTCTGTGTCATCAAAGGCGCTCGTTGCATCTATTCAAAACTATCTTGCACTACAAACTAATAATAATTTAACTTTGAAATCTGAAATAGTAAACAGCACACAATGTCGCTGAGATGTACAATAAACTGTGTATTCAAAACAAGAGCAGTCATGAATCAGGCTGCTCTGAGCGCACATGCACTGTTTATGAGTGCAGTTGATGTCTCTTCGAAGCATAAATCTTCACGGCTAGTGCCAAAAACAACCTGACCTCTATAATTCTCCGGGTTTGGGTTAGTTTCGGGGCTTGTCCAAACATATACCGTAAAATAGAACGGAGAAGTTTGTGCAAACACGTTTCATGCGCTGATCATTCGCATCGATGTGGTATACAAACGTTAGTTACAAATCCAGAAAAATATTGGTGCTACAATGTATTTTTACTTAATTGGGTGTAAATGGGAGCGAATATATATAATAATCATTAATTTTTCAAATCGGACCAGTAATTCCTGAGATAGCGCGTTCAAACAAACTCTTCAGCTTTATATATTAGTGTATATAGCTTACTTCTTCCTTGTTCTAACTTATTTTAACGATCTCTTAATGTACTTGTCTATCAGTGAACGTTACTTCTTACTTCTAGTTGTTACATATTAGTTGCTACATTTTCATTACCATTATACTAAACAATCTACTTTATTAACTACTTATTCTAACAATTTAATTTTTCTACTTCATCTATCCTATTTACTACTACTTACTATAACTTATTTCTACACGCTTATTCTCAACTTAATTATTAATCTAATGACAACACTTTGTTAACTTATATATATTCAAAAATATAGTTTATATTCGAATACATAAATAAACTCCGAACCAAATGAAAATTGAAAAGGGCATTTAAAATATTCCTAATACTATATAAAATGCAGCGAATACTGACAAAAACTTTAGGACAAAAATTTACCAGAGCAATTTGAGAGCGTACAATCTCAGAGGCCTTCTCCATCAGCGTTCGCTAAAAGGGCCCGGTCCACCTGTAGCAGAATCGGAATACAGCCAGCTCGGAACGTGCCAGAACACAAAGCGTACCTTTTTACAGAAACTAAGACTGAAAATTCGTGAGTATTTCCTTGCGCGACAGCAAAGACGCCGCAAAAATGCGAAGAGTGGAAACAACCCCGGGCTGAGCCCGACCCACACTCAACCCGTACCAAAATAATGCCGGCATTTATTATTCCTGCGCGGTGTCTCACATGTAGACGTGTTAGTAGAAAATTTTGATGTACAAATCCATTATTAGCTACCACAAAACACTGCGTAGGAATATTAAATTTAATTGCTATTTTGCTATGTCTATATCTGTGAATATTTTTTTAACTTTTATCTGATAGCTAAGTACCAACACAAATATGACAATATTGTGTCGTATAAAGTAACCTAAAATAATTACGCTACAAGAGATATTTTCTTTAAAATAATGCAGTAAAACCGAATAACTTCGTTTAGCGGTTTGGGATTTCGTGAACGGTACATGAGAAGAATGTTTGTTCCTTTCAGGTGCTAAGTTTTAATGAGAGAAGTTTAAGGTGGAACTAGCCGGCAACTTTTAATTATGGCTTCTAACCGCTAGGGCATCACTGTTGAGGAACTTCTGAACTTTGATAATGATGATATGCGAGAAATGGAAACTCGCGCGGAAACATTACGGCGCACAAAAATGTATAAATAGAACTTTAGCTAACTATTAAGAAACACAAAATAAAATATATACCAACCTAATGGCGATATTTGTAAACACACGCGATCATTCAATTACTGGGTAGGGGTACCTAATATGTATCGTATTACCCAGTATGTACCTAATATGTATCGTATTACCCAGTATCTGGGTTATGGAGGTCAGATAAACAATCACTCCATGTAAAATACTGATATTTAGTCGCATCAGGTTGTTATTTAGGTTTGACTAAAAGTTGACTCCTTCATCTATAACTAAAAATATATAAAGCTGAAGAGTTTCTTTGTTTGTTTGAACGCGCTAATCTCAGCAACTACTGGTCCGATTTGAAAAATTCTTTTTGCGTTGGATAGCCCATTAATCCAGGAAGGCTTTGGGCTATATAACATTACGCTGCAACCAATAGGAGCGGAGCATAACTAACTCCACGCGAACAAAGTCGATGGCGGCTGCTAGTAGTAAATAAAAAGCTAGGCATATAATGGCACGCGATCATTCTATATAGGGAATGCATGCATATATCGTTAAAGTAAATGCTTGCGTTAAAATTCGAATAAATATAGATGACCTAAGTAAAAAAGTAAATAGATCATCGTACGCATTTTTCCAAATTGCTAGAAAAATAAATATCGATGCGCTACTAGTTGCATATCTTGGCTTAGTAGCGTCAATTTTGCGATATGGCGTTATTTTTTGGGGAAACTCTACTGATAAAAATGTCATAATTAAGGCACAAAAAGGTGCATAAGATGTGGTCTGAAAATTGACGATAGCTGTGTATCATTTTTTAAGTCGCTGAAAATTGACGATAGCTGTGTAGCATTTTTTAAGTCGCTGAAAATTTTAACCTTACAATCATTGTACATTTATAAAATTAGTGTTTCTGTCAAAACAAACATAAGATTGTTAGAAACAGTGTTAACGTTACGAGCTGTTACTATGCAAATGCTTTAAAAAAAACAGCGTTACAAATACTGCTTTAGTAAAAAAGAGTGTTTTAGGAATGGCACCGCGCATCTACAACAAATTACCAGTTGGCATAAAAAAATAAATGTTATAATATTCAAGACAAAATTAAAATATTTATTAAATGAGAAATGTTATTATACAACTGATGAATTCCTAAATGACAAATTAATGTAGACTTGTTTATTTTGACTAGCGAAATTATTACGTATTGTGACATTGTTTTTACTCATTTATCATTATTTAGTTTCATTTTGACATTATATAATTAAGAACTTGTTTTTTTTTTTTTGGATTTAGCATGATTGACTAAAAGCGTATTTGTACGCTTCTTAGCATAACATAGCGACCTGTAAACATAAATTTAAGAACTGTATTCACTACCTATGTTATAAAAATAAAATTGATTTTGATTTTGAAACTTTTTTCACATGGTTTCTATGTTGTTTTTCTTTTAAAAAATGTGAAACATTTAAATACCTGTTGAGCTTCAATTGTTTTTATTATTCAACTTAGACAACAAAGATGGATAGTGCAAAAATTCGAGTGATTTTTTAATATGAGTTTCGATGCGGAAGTAATGCGGCAGAAACAAGCTCGCAATATCAATGTTGCATTTGGAGAGGGGTTAAAACGCTTTCGTGATGGAAACTTCGACTTAAAGAATGAGCCACGAGGAAGACTGCCTACACAGGTGAATAAGACAGATGGTGGAAGCCGATCCTAGTCAAACTACTCGGGAATTAGCGGCATGGTTTAAAGTTACTTACCTCATGATTTGACTGATTTTCAAAAAGAAACGCGTGTTGAAACTTTTGTTGCCTTGTTGAATCGGTGCAGAAATAAAGGAATATTGGATCGAATTGTGACCTATGATGAAAAATGGATTCTTTATGATAACCGTAAAAGATAAATGCAACTGCTGACCCCAGGTCAAATGCCACAACAGTATCCTAAAGCAAAACTTACCAATAAAAGGTAATAATGGTAACTGTTTGGTGGTCTCAGGGTGATGTTCTTCATTATAGTTTTCTCTGATCTGGTCAAGCAGTAACGGCAGATATCTATTGTGTCGAACGACTCATGAATCGACCTTCACCATTATTGCTTCATGACAACGCGAGACCTCATACAACACGTCAAACCATTTTGACTCTTCAGGAACTACAGTTAGAAATCATTCGACAACCTCCGTATTCGCCAGAGCTTGCTCCAACGGACTACCATTATTTTCGTGATTTGGACAATTATCTACATGATAATAAGTTTTCTTCCAAGGAGGCAGTACAAAATGCTTTCACACAGTTTGTGCAGTCTAGATCATCAAAGTTCTATCGCAAAGGCATAAATGACCTTCCTATAAGATGGTAGCATTGTGTACATTAGTCGTGGCCTAGTGGTTAAAACACCAGCCTCTCAAGTATGAGTGCGCGGGTTCGATTCCAGGTCAAGCAAGTACCAATGTAACTTTTCTAAAGTTATATGTACTTTCCAAGTATATCTTGGACACCAATGACTGAGGGTGAAGGAAAACATCTTGAGTAAACCTGGACTTTAACGGGTATAGTAGCCTCAATGACCTTGTGCATGTGGGCGGAGCTTTTCTAAAGTTATATGTACTTACTAAGTCTATCTTGGACACCAATAACTGAAGGTGAAGGAAAACATCTTGAGGAAACCTGGACTTTTAGTCTGAAATCGCCAACCCGCATTGAGCAAGCGTGGTGATTACGCCCAATCCTTCTCTGTATATGAGGAGACCTGTACCCAGCAGTGGGACGATAAAAAGGTTGATGATGATGATGAGGATAATTGTATACATATACAGATAATATTGGTAACTATTTTGATTAAATAAATTAGTTAAAAATATAAATTAAACCATTTAGATTTTCAGTACAAATCAGAACTTTCTTACTTTAATCCCTATTATTACTCACTGAAGCACAGATGTATAACTCGACAAGCTAAATATTGAAAACTGATCCTGAACGGGTCGAATTCGAAATTCTTCTCGCACTTTTAGTTTCTCGACACCAAACTACGAAGCTTTCAACACGTTAGGATACACGTCAGTTTATACATTACTTCTCTTCCTATGCCCAGATATATCCACCATTTTTAGGTCAGCAGCCTTTTAGTTATTGCATGCTTTCAATACTTTTCGTAGCATATTAGATACAGCTTTTCTGGCAACGCAGCCGAAGGAAATACCTGAAATATTTTCTGTAACCGCGGTAACCACTTATAATGTAAGTAACCTAAAATTTCGAAATATAGGTTCATAATAAATGCTTACAACCGAACCGTATTGGCACAAAAAGAACTATCTCAACCTGCAACAATGGAATATATTCCAAGAAGAGAATTCTTGTATTGAAATCAGCATAAAGGATTGATATCAAATACACCCTTTTCTGAGGATAAACAATATATAGATACCTATAGGTAGGTATGTATTTTTACATAGTATCGTCTGGAGTAATGTTGGCAGACAATTTTTTGCGATATAATATGGAAAAGTGCCGATACATATGCTAATATTAAAAAGTATTGCTTTCTTCTTTTATTTAGCGTTACTGTTATCCTTTAAAAGCGTAAGATATACATACTCAAATTACATGCGAAGATATTAAAGTTGTTGGTTGAAGCTATTTTTTTTTCATTGTTAGGTAACAATGAAAAAAAAATCTTGTAGCTTTTTAGGGTACGCATTTCTGGTACTTACTAACGCCCATTGATATTACAACCGTAACATCTCACCTAGAACATTCCAAAGATTCGAAGTGGTCCAAATTCGTACTTAAATATTTAGAGCAACTGTGAGTAACTTCGGCAACCCTCGGTAAAGGTACACAAGTTTGTTTATCTTCGGCATACATTTGACTTGTACCAAGTGCTACCGAGGTCCGTAGACTCATAAATAAAACGATACTCAAATCTTGAACATTGTCGCACGTAGAATTTAAGGAAGAAACTACAATGTAGGTGGAAGAAAATAAAAGTGCGACATGTTCAGTAAAAGTGTTGAGGGATCCCATTTTCGTACCGACGTAGGCAAACAACCGTCACACTTGGATATTCGATTTAGGGAAATAGCAGACTCGTGCTTACATGCGTCAGTAAATATAAGAAACAACTGCGCGTATAAAATGTGCGGTATTTACCTCCTAATACGTTTGCTACAGAAAAAGTTGAAATGTGCAGATTTAATGGGTAATCAGGGCGGAACATTGTTTAATTTTACTGCAATGGAAGGTGCAAACTCTCGACTATGAAGGATATAAATGAAACAATGTTGTGCAAGCAAATACGTACAAGTTTGTAGAATTTATTGACAGAGTTAGATGTAGCTAACAACTGGGTGAGAGAGCATTGACAGCCCAGTGGCATCGTACCTGAACTAAAAGTTGTAAATCGTGAGTTTGAAACCAGGCAGGACAGGCTTGTTTTTAATTTCATCGTTTTCTTCAGCGTATAGAGGTCCACTGCTGGACAAAAGCCTCCCCCAGGGCTTTCCACAATGACCAATTTTATGCTGCCCGCATCCTTCGGCTTCCTGCGACCTTCACCAGGTCATCGGTCTACCTTGTTGGAGTCCTTACGCTGCGTCTTCCGGTACGTGGCGGACACTCCAGAACCTTACTGTCCTATCGGTCATCGGTTCTACGAGCAATCTGCCCCGCCCACTGCCGCTTAATGTTAGCGACTGGAAAACCTATGTCGGTGACTTTGGTTCTTCTGCGGATCTCCTCATTTCAGATTCGATGGCGCAGAGAAACTCCGAACATAGCTCTTTCCATCGCTCTTTGACATCGAAATGAAATGAAATGAAATGAAATGAAATCGTTTATTAAGCAAGCAGGATCACCGATCACTTTTACACGTCATATGTTTTTTTTTTTATTTTTTTTTAAACTAGATGAAGCCGGCATTTCCTAACTGACTACCTCTGAGAAGAAATAGCCGAAACAAACTCAGGGATCATCGTCTTTTTTAAAGTCCAGACATTAAAAATGAAAATGTTTACAATAATTTACGTTATAATTACGCATATTGCTTAATAACAATGCTTAACAGAGCGAGCAGCTCAGTCCCAAGCCTCTCTATCCTCTAAATAATCTGAGATTTTATAATACCCCTTTTTGCAAAGTTCGGCCTTTATATAGGTTTTATATCGTTTAATGGGTAAGTTTCGAATGTCCATGGGAAGCTTGTTGTAAAAGTGTATACATTGACCCATGAACGAGTTGCCTACTCTGTGGAGACGAGTGTGATGTACAGCAAGATTGTGTTTGTTCCTGGTATTCACATTATGAATATCGCTCACTTTCTTAAAATTAGATATATTTTTATGTACATACATAAGATTTTCAAATATATATTGCGAAGCTACAGTCAGAATGTTCACCTCTCTGAATTTTTCTCTAAGAGAATCTCTAGGACCAAGGTTGTAAATGGCTCGAACAGCCCTTTTCTGTAAAACAAAGATGGTATTGATGTCCGCACAAGTTCCCCAGAGAAGAATCCCATAAGTCATAAGACTATGAAAATAACTAAAATAAACAATTCTGGCTGTATTCACATCAGTTATCTGTCTAATTTTCTTAACAGCATAAGCGGCAGAACTGAGTCTACCCGACAGCTTCTCAATGTGAGGACCCCATTGTAACTTGGAGTCAATAGTCAATCCAAGAAAAACCGTCGACTCGACAGGGATCAACTCTACTCCATTCAGTTGAACATTGGTACTTAGCTGCCTGACATTTGGCGTAGAAAATTTAATGAATTTAGTTTTTTTTTCATTCAAAAGAAGGTTATTTACATTAAACCAATGGACAACCTTCGAAAGTGCATTGTTAACTTCGTCAAAATTTGCTAGCTGACGCTTGACTTTAAAAATAAGAGAAGTGTCATCCGCGAACAATCAAAAAAACAAATCACCATCAGTGTCCTCAAATTGTTGTTTTTTATGATATTTACCACATTGTGAAAAATACATATTATGACATCTACCAACCCGTACTGATTATAGTAGTCCACTGCCTCTCACAGAGAGGTTGTCATAGCAGTAAGTATATTTTATGCTGTATATAAGGTGTAACCTTTATTCACACAAACAAAGCGATCAAAACATCAAAGCGATATCCTTCAAATACATACCTTTTTAAATATCCCAAAATACCGAGCTTAATAGGATTCTGAATTCAAAGAAACACCTATAACAAATTCATGACCATCAAACATTCAACACATCTTCAGCAGTCCAATTTATTTTACACAAAGGGCCATCAGAAACACTAAATACAAATGATGCATACAAAACTTTCAGTTCACAACTGAAAATTTACAAACATGCAACGGGGAACAGCGAGCATTGCACGAGGGAACATTAAAACTAGTTCAGGGAATGCATAGTTATAAAACAAATGCAAGACCATGATTATTTAAAAATTTTAACATCAAAACTTTGTCCGCTGAGCATTCTGGACTTGTTTGAAAGACAAAGCAAAAAAAACATTTCTTCGTCCTAATACAGAACATCATTCAATAATAGTTGTCAGTGCAAAAAGATGTATGTGATCTGTTTTCATCAGCGTTGTTCATTCATGTTGTATCAATATCAATTGTCTAAATTACTCTACTATTTTTTGAAGTCGATCAATCGATCGGTAGTCGTATAAATTATTATAATATATATATATATAATTTTTTATTAAGAGCGGGTAATACCGACTGGACTTGCGTTTGCCATAACGAGCAACCGTTAGCGCGGGCATTCTTTGCTCAAGCTTCGATCGAGTGTGTTGGTGATACTCGAACCCAGTGGCTACTATCTGTTCTAATCTGAGATTTTCATTGTAATCCCATAATATTAAATTGATCTAAATGTCTTTACAATTAAAATAATAATAATCGAACGTCACACTCTATTGTTCAACGTTTTCTCGAAATACCGCCCACGATGGACGCTCATGTGGATGAGAACACCCCTCAGCTGTCCGGAATTTCGGCCCCGCGTCCTGACGTCCCCGCATACTCGTATGTATATTTTTTTTTTATGGATGGGATATCATCAAATGACCTCTCCTCTGGGCGGAGCGGATTTCACTTGCTTGTGTGCCAGGCCACGGTATCTCTTTTAAGCAAGCTGCAACCCTGGCAGGATGCAAAAAATATCCTTAGAATATTGGAAAGCGAAATATCATGGACAAACATCACAATGTTTTTGGAAGTATGAAGAAAAAACGGCAACACTTGTACGGAGGACAGCAGGTCAAGCTACCCGAATCTGCCAAATATTTTCAATCAACCTTGAGCCTTAATTTTTTTTTTTTATAAATTATAAACCAGCGCTTGACCGCAATCCCGCCTGATGGTGAGCAGCGATGCGATCGTTAGTGGTAAAGCGCGCTAGTTTATTAAGAGCCATAGATGGATGTAGAGGGCGAAGGCGAACTTGTTAAAAGAGGTCTAAGAACAATTATCAAGTCTATTTCCCTATCCTACTTTCTACTTTAATAAAAACGCGAAAGTTTGTGACGATGAATTGATGGATGGATGTATGTTTATTACTCTTTTACGCAAAAACTACTTAACCGCTTTAGATGAAAGGCACACAGATAGTTCATAAACAGCATTAACTCGTGGCATAATATCTTATCCCGTTATTCAGATGGAATCGAAACTAGTCACTACCTTAAAGCTTACATGGTAAAATTACAGTACCTAGTTGTAGCGACTATATTCGGAAGTCACTCTTCTAAAAATACGTTTAGAGATACTCGTTTTTCAGAAATATCAGGGATATTTAATAGAGCAATCATGAATCCGAACGAAGCCTAAAAAAAGATCTATTGCATAAATACAGGTGCTTCATGAAAAATTATACCGATATTCAATCTGGCCAAACTGCCGACCCTTGAAGCGGAACTGGAACGAATATCGCTTATAAATATGCACTTATATCTGAATAGGCCTTAACGCGAACATTGCGAACAGCTATTGTTTACGCGGCCCGTTCGCCCGTGACGCCCCGAATGAGAATTGACGGCGCGCGTGTGACGTAAGCAAATGACGTTGTATTCGTTCAGCGTTTGGTCGGACGTAATTACGTTTGTTTTCCAATAAGCTGCACTCTGATATGTTACGATTGGATGGAATTGAAAGTCAAATACGTTCTGAGTGGAGTCCGGGATGTGCTCTTGTATAATTCTGTTTGGTTCGTATATGATACGTTTCCTCGACATGTATGCTTATTTGCATGTGAAGTTGAATGAACTAAGTTAGTTGTGACACTGGTAATTAGAGATTGTATCTAACAAGTGTCTACCGTATCGCGAAGTTTGTCGGCAAGCTTTTTCAACATAAACCGCCGGGGTTGTCGGCGGGCTGTGCCGCCGGGCACTTTAAGATACCTGATCGACACCAACGATGAATAGTCTAGTTATAAATGATTTTTTTATGTCAGAAAACCTGAAAAAGTCCGTAGGTGCATATATTAACAGTTGATTGTTAACTGTTCACAACGCCGACGAGTACTCGTTTCTCGCAGGCTATCAAAGAAAGTACTCGCTCAACGACGTTCGCTTGGCGTGCAGGATAGTTATATTTCTATGGTACAGGTCAAGCTACCTAAAACTGTAAAATTTTCCCAATCAACCTTAAACTTTCATGAAATTTGACAGATAGTAGCTTCATGAATTGCTGTTTGTATTGTATACACATAGCAGCGTATAATAAATAGCACGCCGCTATCTCTCATTCACTGCTTATTACTCGCCAAGTCGTTTTTAGTTGCCAGTTCTATTAATTTCTAGCCATCGCCGACAAAGGCTTAAGCGCTTAATGTTCGACTATATTAATAACGATAGAAATGTTTTTTTTTAATTGCAATTTCTATATCTTGAAATCAATCAACGTATTTTGTGTATGTGAAAGACCTAGATGACTAATCAATTTGACACGACTATACATTTTTAGCTATTTTTGTATATGTATATGCGAAACCCGAAACACGTGTCCAGTATTTTTAACTAAAGAGTCGTGTCATCAACCTTTTTATCGTCCCACTGCTGGGCACAAGTCTCCTCTCATACAGAGAAGGATTGAGCGGAATCACCACGCTTGCTCAATGCGGGTTGGTGATTTCAGACTTAAAGTCCAGGTTTCCTCAAGATGTTTTTCCTTCACCTTCAGTCATTGGTGTCTAAGATATACTTAGAAAGTACATATAACTTTAGAAAAGTTACATTGGTACTTGCCTGACGTGGAATCAAACCTGCGCACTCATACTTGAGAGACTGGTGTTTTAACCACTAGACCACCACGACTTTTATAATACATATAAGTAAATACTTATTTTTATATTATATTTATAAATATTTACTTCCTCGAGAATTGGGCTGACACTTGTTTTTTTTTAATTAATCTTTGTAGTATTTCCAGAGATTAGCTCATTCCATCAAACAAACTCTTCTGCTTTATTGCTAGAATAAAAATAATTTGTGAAAGTTATATTACATTTGCATTTATAAATACAATGGAAGTGAAATCACAGGGGATTTGTATCAGTTGTTTTTTTACACATGACATGATTTCATGGCCCACTCCATCACCCGATACTCTGGTGGCGTCACATATCGACTATGATTAGTTCAAACATGGGTAGGACAAGAAAAATATGACCTTACTTCGGCCTATTTTATTATATTTGGCATGTTCCAATTACGACAGCAATCATATGGGTCTACGAGAAAAAGATACTCTTACTTTAGTGTGTGTAATGTGTATCCCTTTGTACTAAATAAGAGGATCGCATGTGGTCCGTATGGGTTACGGAACGGTACAATGTTCGGACAAGAAATGTTTCATAAATCGGCATTCACATGGTTTATTATCGGAATAAATACACAGATCTAGGAATGAAACAATTCATGAGAAAAATGAAAACAAATTCGCCATCGTGGGGTTTTTTTTTAAACAAAGCCTAACCTGTCAAAGAAAGTCCCGGTAGAATCAGTCTAACCGTTTCGTAGACGTCAACTTTCGTTTTGCATTCAGCAACACTCTTTTTGTTTTATTATATTCACTTGTTAGATAAATCTAATTACCAGTGTCACAACTAACTTAGTTCATTCAACTTCACATGCAAATAAGCATACATGTCGAGGAAACGTATCATATACGAACCAAACAGAATTATACAAGAGCACATCCCGTACTCCACTCAGAACGTATTTGACTTTCAATTCCATCCAATCGTAACGTATCAGAGTGCAGCTTATTGGAAAACAAACGTAATTACGTCCGACCAAACGCTGAACGAATACAACGTCATTTGCTTACGTCACACGCGCGCCGTCAATTCTCATTCGGGGCGTCACGGGCGAACGGGCCGCGTAAACAATAGCTGTTCGCAATGTTCGCGTTAAGGCCTATTCAGATATAAGTGCATATTTATAAGCGATATTCGTTCCAGTTCCGCTTCAAGGGTCGGCAGTTTGGCCAGATTGAATATGGTACAATTTTTCATGAAAAACCTGTATTTTCGCAATAGATCCTTTTTTAGGCTTCGGATTCATGATTGCTCTATTAAATATCACTGATATTTCTGAAAAACGAGTATCTTTAAACGTGCATTTAGAAGAGTGACTTCCGAATATAGTCGCTACAACTAGGTACTGTAATTTTACCATGTAAGCTTTATGATAGTGACTAGTTTCGATTCCATCTGAATAACGGGATAAGATATTATGCTACGAGTTAATGCTGGTTATGAACTATCTGTGTGCCTTTCATCTAAATCGGTTAAGTAGTTTTTGAGTAAAAGAGTAATAAACATACATCCATCCATCAATTCATCGTCACAAACTTTCGCGTTTTTATTAAAGTAGAAAGTAGGATAGGGAAATAGACTTGATAATTGTTCTTAGACCTCTTTTAACAAGTTCGCCTCCGCCCTTCTACACTCACCTACCATATGAAATGTGAGTAAGTATATAATTATTTGGTAACAAGTACAGGTCGGATGTGCCTTGTACATTGTCACGCGATGTGGCGTGTCGTCCCAGTCGCATTAATGAAAATGTAATTACTTCTACTCCGCTGATTGCGGTGATCAGGGCTGGCTATAAACTGTTTACTTATTCTAATGTTATAACAGCAATAGCAGTAGTATTTTACGAAATTTCCTTTTCTGGCACATTAACTGAAAAAAGTTCGTAAAACAATAAAAGGTCATCAATTATGTATACAAGAAAATTCAAGCTTCTCGCGGGAAATTAAAACCATTTCAGTACTGAACGAAGGTGATTGACTTCTCAGTTGATTCTGCATAGTTTTGAACAAAGGGTAGTTCTTGTTTGTAATATTTCCTGTAATTCCTTGTTTCGTGATGACGTGCAGCCCTAGGTGTGAACGTATTGCGTATAATACACACCATATTAATTTACCAGCGTTATACAGATGCTCAAGTACTATATTACCGTTGACTAGTAATTAACATAACAACAAGTGTCGAGTAATTGGTTTCGATGTCGCCTCGTATAGGCACGCACTGAATTACTCTTAGAACAGATTGCAACCACTTGTCTCAATCACACGTGATTTATATCGCACATTGACTTGTGTACCGCTTTAAATAGCTTGGTAATTGCTGGAAAATTAGACCTTCCTTATTTTTTGGTTGACATCGTATTGCATAATGATCGCTATTTTGATTTAATTATAAACTAGTGATAAGCAGTGACGCAATCGTAGATAGTAAAGCGCGCTAGTTTATTAAGAACCTATTCTCTCAAAAAAACTGAGTGAATAGGAAGAAGACGGCAGTTGAGCGAGGTAATGCAATGTTAAACCCAACAACACGACCAAAGATACTGCGCCAGAGGGAGATTGATCTGGACACCCTCCATGACCAAACTCCCGACACAACATTTGGCGCATCGTACCCGGCACACATCGCAACATAACTGCTCAGAACCGTCCTCCATACGGCTTTACCAGACATGACATGCCGGAACACGACGGTTCGCTTGGTGGCAAGACTTTGTTTAGTGGGTGGTAATTTCTGCCGGCAGCCGATATTATGGCCTACCACCGAGGAAATCACTTTATATGAAAGTGCCATTAATTACCGTAAGTCGTTGGTATAATATGTTCTGTGTCATAATATGTTCTAACATACTTGTAGTTATCCTAGAAGTATGTTAGAACATATCATGACCCCCGCTGACAGATGCAAAGCGACTGTAGTAGAAAAAATTCTATAAAAATTTCGTAGAAATTATTTTACCAGGATTGCGTCTCCCCGTAACATTATATTATAACAATAAAATAATTGACAAACTCTTTGGTTTAGTGATCACAAGCACTATTGCTACGCATGAGATCCTTGTATTGGTCAGGTAATGTTATTGAGTTTTTCTGTCTGGTTTTTGTCAGTATCAACCCGGAGACTGGACTTGTGCCCAGAGATGCCAATAGAAAGAAAGAATACAAGAGGGAAAAAAATGGTCCGGACGCTAAAGATCGCGCGAAACGGAGGAGAACGAGCAGGAAAGCGGACCCCTGGCTCCAACGCGAAAGCCGCGGATGCAACCGGGATAAACGCTATTATGATGATGATGACATGGCACTAAAACATGATTGGTGAAATGTGTGTGTACTATAGGCAATGGAAAAACAAGGGAAACAAGGCGTGATGTCATTGCTTGAATTTCATAGGCATATCAACTACGGTGATGTAATCTATTTATTAGTCCAAATCGATTATGAATTAACACAATATCGATTTATGATTACAAGAGGCATTGTATCGAGTTATATAATCATAACATAATTTGATTGAAACGCGTGTGATTTAGAGACGTGTGTGCGAATGACGAAGAAACGAGTCCTGACGTTTGTACGGACGACAGCAGGTCAAGCTGCCCGAAACTACCAAATATCTGCAATCAATCTTGAACCTTAAAGATTCAGCAATAAAATTGAATATCTAATAAAGTAATTTGACAGAGTATAGTAGCTTGATGTGCTATCGTTTGTACCAGTGTACCACATACAGACGATATTACCTATAATAATCAATATTTCCATTATGCTACACTAATTTATATTGTTTGGTTAATTTATGCATACAAAATGAATTTGGTGTGCATTCGGTTAGCATGTGAATATATTAACGGTTGATGTGCGATTTCCAACTAGTTACAGGAAGTTGAAGAGCAAGCAGATAAGTCAGAAGAGATCGTGTTAACAACAAACGAGGAATTTCACTCAAAGCAATGATATGAACAGTACTTACGCGAACCGCACTGAAACATAATTTCATAACAGTTAGTTCGGAGGTACAGTTTCATCAGCAGTCCATAATGTTCCCACTGTTGGGACACAGGCCTCCTCTCAGTGAGAGGGAGTGGGCCGTAATCTACCACGCTGGCCCAGTGCCGGTTGTTACCTAGATGTCACATGTCTTAGATTTTTTTTAGCTCGAGGACATGCCGCTTTCCTCACCGTTTCCTTCACCGTTTTAAGAGCAGTGATGTTGAAATAATTTACACAAAGTAAAGCGCCTTCTAAGTATATCTTGGACACCAATGACACAAGGTGGAGGAAGAAGAAAACATCTTGAGGAAACCTGGACTTCAAGTCTGAAATCGCCAGCCCGCATTGAGCAAGCGTGGTGATTGCGCTCAATCCCTCTCTGTATGAGAGGAGACCTGTGCTCAGCAGTGGGATGATAAAAAGGTTGATGATAATGATGAAAGCGCCTGATGGGGTTCGAACCTACGACCTACAACTTGTAAGTCGCGGCCGATACCACTAGGCCACCGTTTACTGTTACTGTTTTCAGTTCCCAGTGATTTTGTAGTTCCAAATGATTATAATTATTATTGTATTGAGGAGCTCGTGAGTAAGTCCTAAAAGCCGTACGAGTTCGTCGATTAGTTTATACAGTATGTTAAGAAAATCCCGTCCGACCCATAAGGATAATAAAGGTTAGGTAAACACATGACCAAATATAATATAAAATTTTACGTAATCATCATAGTACCAATACAAATGAATTTTGAAATAATCTTTTTCTCCCGCGAATTAATTCCAACTTCCCCGAAATTTGGTAATTTTTAAAAAAAGTGACAACACCGGTATTTTTATGATCGAATAGCGATGCGACCACGTGCCGCGTGCCCTGCCGCCCGCCGCCCGCGGAAGGGTGCTCAACGCACATTTATTAAGTTACCTCTTTTTGCGAAATAATATTTATTTTTTTAGGGGGATTTTTTGTTCAAGTTTAGCCCGGTTTTGTATCCATTAGTAGAATCAGTTATCGATACCTAACAACATCTTCACGGGTCGGCCAGGGTTTTCTTAACATACTGTATACGCTAGCCGCAGTCACTTCGTAGATGGCTAACCAGATGGTTGGTTAAGTCATTGGTCCCGGTATACCTACTAATACTCAGTAAATTTCATTAATTAGTAAAGTGCGAAATAATCTTTACACGCAGTTGCTCTTATTCAAAGCATGTAAGCACTCGTGTACAATACCGTATCCAATAACCTCAGAACATTCTGCACGGTACATGTACACCAATCGGTATATTCGGAGAGGGTCCGATAAATCCCGGGGAAACCTGACGTCGTTCAATATGCACATGATAGTAATATAGCCTCAATACAACCGGCCGAGATTAGAGTCCATGCCAACCGACACAGGATCGGATTGCCTCGGAACGTACGAGAAGCGTCGAGATGAACGTGCAAAGTAAGCTACCAATACATGGTTTATTTCCATATAAATTGTGCTATATTGTATTTCATCGTAAACCCTCTTTTCCCTTTTGATATAAACAAAAAGAAATCGAAATATTTTGTAATATACACACATAAGGGAAGATATTACGATTGTTTTGACGATGTCCTTTAAAATTGACTGGATACTTACTGCATATAGATATCAAAGGGGGTTCGGGAAATAGGAAATTAAGGTTTCGAATTAGATTCATCCTATTTGCATTGAAATTAGGAAATTCCATTCGTCCTTCATTCATATCTAATTACCGTACGGTCAAACAGGCTACTCGCTAATTCCATTAATTTGGAGCCACTTCAGTTCACTGGCACTGAAATAAAGGGAATATCATACCGACAGTGGTACGTATTGGATTAATGCTGTAGCTCGTCAAATCCCCATGTCACTTCACATCAGATATAGGCAGAAATTGGATGGTAGTGTGGCTGTGTCAAACTCACACCTTTTATGTTGTGTCGGACATCTATGAGTGCGACTGACGCTTGCCGTGCAATGATTTTGGAAAAATTCGGTTCCAATTTATCTAATTTTATATGGATTTGTTTTTCGTAGAATTACTCTTATCTGACGTCAGTAAGCGAAAATTCTAAGTAATTTTAAACCAGATCAAATTACAGTGGTATTTCGTACGAAACGTACGCCTCTTCAAAGTTAATGAATGTAATTCCTATTGTCCTTGCCACCTCCGCACTTATGATCATTAATCTAGTCGTAGGTGCTCTTCGATTCTATCTCATATGACCGCTATAGGTATGTATGATGGTACATAATTAATTGTGTACAATTAATCAACTTAATGGATTTATATCTACAAACGTTGAGGTCAGTATTAGTAAGTGTGCTAACCACATAGACACTAATGTTTTTAGTGGTCTTCCTGTGGTGGTGACATTAAAACAGAATATTTTTTTTTCTAATAAAATTTGGATTTGATGCTCAAATAGAGGACGGTGTGTCCGTGTTGTGCTCTGTAGCCACGCCACCGTATATTTTATTACTATTATAGGTATAACCCATTTATTTGTACGGTTGACGGTTATGCCGTGCATACATTTGTGTGCATACAATGTATAACTTTTAAATTAAAAGAATAAAGTAAATTAACGTGGTGTTGCTGTGAAATCTCTATAGCCACCTGTAATCAGCATTTGTAGGAGTATATACAATTTCAACAATTTTTAGAAATTAAGTACATAACGTACAAACGCTGTGTGTATGGTAATTTAAGTTTCAAGTCTAAATTAAGGATGTATAAGCGTTAGAAAATTGTCACTTGACATTGTATCAGTAAATCATAGAAAGCTGTGTATGTATATCTTCTCCTTAAGTGCATTATTATTAAATGATATGTTATTTTTTAAATTAATGGTTTTATTTGATATACTCCACTGTGTCTACAGGGCAATCCACACAGTAGAGACAGCTTGGAGATTCAACGAGTCTCTTATCTCGAACAAAAACCTCCCGAAACAACCGTGTCCGGTGAGGACATGGGTTAGGCGGAGGGTGAGGGCGCTGTGGCGCTTCTCCAGCCACTCTTCATATAGGGGGATTTATTGTTGCAATTGTGGGGTTCCCAACACTGGATTGCGACAATAAAACTCTTAATGCAGCCATGAGATCCCCCGCCGGAGCTCTGTCAGCTGTACCTTGATGTTTCGCGGCAGTGAGTTAAGCCCCGACATTTTGCCTCCTCTCAATACTCCCATATATGGGCGAGGACTTTTGCCTACAGATCCCATGGCGGAGAATCATATACATACATATTTAGCTATTTATTTATAAAGCTGAAGTGTTTTGTTTGTTTGATTAAACGCGCTAATATCAGGATCTACCAGTCGGATTTGAAAAATTCTTTTTTATATAGATATATCTGCATATTCTTGAGGTAAGGTTAGAGGTTAAACCATTTAGCAACACGGTATGACTTAGGTCGTGTAAACAGGAGTACAGAGAGAAGAATTCTAAGCGAAAATTAAGTTAAAACAGCGTGAAATGGCGGTGCGAGTTAATTTAGACCAGTCGCTGTTTGTTTTCTCCAGATCGATCCACTATCACACACACGAAAAAACAATTTAGACTTAAACAGTTAAGTATTTTTTTTATTTTTAATATAAATATTACACCATATCGTAAAACTAAACAACTAGGTTACTGTTCGTACTATTAACAATAGTAATAGTCAATTATCGTCTTGTTACTGGACCATTATTTTTTTATACATTCCGCATATTTTGTAACACCGTTAAAATTGTGAAGTTACGCTCAGGGTAATAAAAACCGAGGTAATAACAATAAAACGAACTAAATAAAAATAAAAGCACGTGTTTCAAGAATTCATTTCATGAATCCATGCATCCATCCATGTATTAATATATATTGATTTGGTGTTAACGTCTTTAAGCCGGCGCCAGACATAGTTCAAATATTTGATCACTTATTTGATCATTTGTTTGGACACACGTGTAGCACGGGCATTTGAGTATTTGTCGGTTTCGAGCGCACATCAAAGCGTTCAAAGGTGTCTGTGTTCAAATGTTTGCGTAGCCTGCTACACACGCGCAAATACTTCTACAAAGATTAATACAAATGTTTGTCTGTGTCTAACGGCTTTAGAGAATGCATATTGCATACAATAATTATCGTAGACGACAAGACTGTGATTCTCTGTCTCTTTCCCCCTTATTCATAAACGATGTTTAAAGTTAACTATTGTTTAGCGATTCTTTAACCATACATTTTAGACTCTAATGAAGGGTATGGCCAAATCAAACGGTTTGAAGACTTAATACAATTTACACATATTTTTTTTTAAATAATCAACCAATTCCGTAAATCCGGAGGACTGTCCATATTAAAATATACGTTTCCGATCAATGACCCCAATTCACTCTACCTATTCCGAACTATGCTAATCACTAGTTAACTTTAAGCAAACTTCATGTTAGTCTGTCCCTCTATGTTTACGTCGAATGAATGAAACGCCCCGATGCCAGCGTGGTTAATCCAAACTCGATTAAATGAATGTACCCCAAGATTCGCACTCGCCCCTGTAGTATCATGTTTGATGGTGCTACAGAGGCATATTAAGGAGGAGACTGGGGCGAGCCGTATTTGTAGGGAAGACGTGCCCTTAGGACAGGAAATGATTTAAGAGCCATACCGGATATGCATCCTTGAGTAAGTATTCTGTGTCTATATGTCTCTATCCAAATATAATTATGTAGTAACTTATTCGTAAGAGACTAATTCCTAGCATCCATTCTAGGTATTAGAATAATAGTAAGACTTGGTTGTGTTGTATTGCCCAGCAGGTTTAACCTATTGGTTAGGCAAATAAAATATATAAAGGGTGGATATGACATCGACGCACAAACGAGTATCATGGATACAGTACATGATTCTGAACCCCCCAGTGGTGGAATTTTGCGTCGGCTTTTTCCGATAAAAAAATAATAATATGCAGTTTCTCTCACTTTAGACCGTTCATATTTGCTATACTTTTATAACCCAATAAGATTTTAAAGTAAAAATTAATTAATTCGTTAAATACACAAAAAATCCCAATGTGAACAATACTAGAAAAACTATCGTATCAGCTGATTTAATAGAGTTCGCATCAGGGGTCAACGTCATGCCTACAAACACGCACGGCGGCACGCTTGCAACATCAAAAGCCGAGCCGACTCTATTTTTTAAACACTGTTATTTATGTAATCGTTCATTAACGACATAAATGACTATCATACTTTTTTTTTGGTGGAATGCGGTCTAACCTTTTCGCGAAGTTTGCGTTACGATGTCACCCTGTATATCTGCAGGTCCTAATCAATACTAATAATAAACCTGAAGAGTTTCATTGTTAGCACTCGTTAATCTCTGGAACTATTAGCTTTTACGTTTCCCTATTCTTGAGAATGAGTACTGGTTTATGATCATCACACGAGGATTTTAGGAGCCGAGTAATAAGAAAATTCTAAATTCTAAACAAAAAATAACTTATAGCGTAGCGTAGGTTGGGTGGTAGAAAAGATAAATGTTAGTATAAAAAGGCTAAGCATTATTTATTTATTTTATTATTTATGTACAGACAATAAAAACATAAGTATAAGACAAAAATAAGATCTAAGTACAGAGGTGCTGCTAATTTGTTAAGAAATTTCTTGCAGCAGATTTGCGAAAGGAATTTAATGAATAATCTTTGACTGCATTTCCACTTGGCAAATAATACACTACACTAATACAGTTAATTTAGTTACGTTAGGTTTATTCTTGTAAGAATATTATCACTGGCAGTCAGGAAAAAACCGAGCGACATTCATTATTACAGATTCGATGAGAATGACAGACGCTTTAGTTAGAGGAGCAGAACGCTTCATTTATGTAATACTAGCTCCGAGGCTCGTTCAGACGTCTGCATTCTCTCTCTATAAAAAGGTAGGTGACCTATAACTAATGGAAAAGCCAGGCTACAAATAAAAGAAAATGTCTGAGGTTTCAAAGGATAATGGACTCTAAAAATCCTACGCTCTTATAATGTAGCTCATACGATATGACTTTAATTTATGTTCAAATAATATGGAAGAAACAAAGGAGAATTTCTAATAAAAAGTTCAATTTGGAAAG
Source organism: Sesamia inferens (assembly GCA_037179545.1). Classification (NCBI taxonomy): domain Eukaryota; kingdom Metazoa; phylum Arthropoda; class Insecta; order Lepidoptera; family Noctuidae; genus Sesamia; species Sesamia inferens. The sequence goes on along the minus strand of CM073933.1, from coordinate 25,494,150 downwards.
CTGAAATTGAATTTCTCTTGAGCTTGCATGTGCGCGTTTTCATTAGAGCGTGCACTGACACTAGTTTTTGCATTTCTTTAAGAATATAACATCATACTGATAGCTATAGACATTGTTTAACATCCTAATTTGAATTGAAATTTATATAAAGGCGATGTCAGATACACTGACATCGACTCACAAACGATTGCCATTCTGAGTGTCTATCCAGTACATGATTCTGAAACCCCTAGAGGTGGAATTTTTCGTCGGCTTTTTCATGATTAAAAAAAAAACATATGTCGTTTTTTTCACTTTAGACCGTTCATAATTGCTATACTTTTATAACCCAATAAGATTTTAAAGTAAAAAATAATTAATTTGCTAATTACACAAAAAAGCGGAATGAAAACAAAACTCGAAAAACTATCTTATCAGCTGATTTAATAGAGTTCACATCAGGGATCGACGTCATACCTACAAACTCGCACGGCGGCACGCTTACAACGTTCAAAGGCCGAGCCGACACTTTTTTAAACATTGTTATTTCTGTAACCGTTCATTAACGACATAAATGACTATCATAATTTTATTAGTGGCATGCGGTCTAGCCTGATGTCAGATAAACCCTGTATGATCATCATAATTAGTCTATACTTTACCACTCGGATCGAGTGCGGGTAGATATATAGATATGTCTTCAAAATTTTCGTGTCTGGACATGGCGATTTTTGCACGTTGTTTTCCTTCACCATATTTAATTACTCCCACCGAAAAATCTGAGAAGAATAAGTGTAAGTACGTAAAAATGAGAGATCTGTGCTCTGCAGTAACACAAAATAGAAAATACTAAGCTAATGCCCACGATATCATACGCGTGAAATGCCTTGTTACTCGGAGCCATTCTGTTCTGGCATCGCATACCCGAATTTTCATTTCATTTCCTCTTTTTTTTTTTTTATTCTTATTTCCTAAAAGTCCTAGTTAGATGTTAAATAGCCGATAGCGATCCTCAAGAATTCATCTGTCAATGCAAAAAGATAATCTGAATGGTTGTTAAAAGCAAAGAAACTTTTCAACATTATTATTAATAAAGGTATAGATTTCCACTTGAAGCCAACAGAAATAATACCTACATTTTTAAAATACAGCACATCAGATGAAGACTGCAAAGCTGCATCCAAGCTTCAAGGAGAAGGAGACAAAGCAGTCCTGATAACAGGGGATCTGAATAAAACGGGAATACAAGAACGTCTCACGAGTTGCATGTTATTACGAGCGCACAATCCCGCGGCTACCAAACGTGATGTATGAACACTTGAATATGTATGGGCACGCAATTGCATCGCAGAAACCTACAGATTGACTTAAGTTTTGCTCAGTAACAGTGAATGGTTTATGGAAAACTGTATACGATTTATGCAATGCCGTTGTTATTCTAACAAACACGTTTGTAGTTTATGTCGATGATAAAATTTGTGCAAGGCTTGTTTTCTTACAGTAAAACGGGCTATCTGGTAAAACGCTAACGAAATACTTCTGTTAATAAACGAAGAAGTTTAGTTAAGAATTTACAAGTCTTGTCGAACTACCTACAAAATGTTCTTGGAGCAGATTATTAGCAAACTATTGTCAGCATCGTGGAGTCTAGCTATTATATTGCAGCTTGAATAGGAAGCTCCTGAAGTAGTCTGACAATAAGGGAAGTCGTGATCGTGAACCTCCGTGGAAGTATCGACGTCGGTTATAATGACAGAGCACATTACAATAAACAATGAGACCCGACCTCGATCACAGCACGCTGTTGTCGTTGAACAAGCAATTTTAATTATAATTGCCCCCTGACGTGCCTGCTGTAGACACGTGCAGGATATACCAACGATAATAGCATCGTAAACAATAGTTAAGGTAAATATAGGATAGTTTTCAATTGCGAGAAATATGTATTCGTGTTTATGTCGCGACCAATTGGTTCAATTAGTTGTTTAATTAGTCACCAGCCTTTTAGCGAACCGGCAGTCGTTCAACTATAGGTTCAGGTTATAACTATGACCAATCACGTGAAAGCCGAAATGGTCAACAGACCAGGGCACCCCGACCAAATGAGTTAGGTTAGAAATGTGACCAAACGTGTGCGAGTCGCGAGTGTGAAACTATGTCTAAAGGCGATTGACTAAACGGCTCATTTGACCAAGTGGCTGCGATATTAGTTTTCTGATATTGTAAAATGTTTTTTTTAACTATTGATATTGAACTTTTAAGAACTTTGCACGTAGTATTGTATTCGACGCACATTTTCAATTCATTAATAATTTTCTTATGGTAATGTAGGTTATTATCACGGCTTTTCTACACTGTCAATTTTGAACATGTGTGGAAATTGCTTAAGGGGATAATCCCGTACGAGTCGTTAATCGTAACTATACAGAATGGAAACTTTCAGTGGGGCAGAAAGGGGAAGTACCTGCCATATCCGTTGGAACTACAAGAAAATGGTCTTAGGAGACTATACATATTTTTATATGGAATTTTGATCAATATTCACAGATTTAAAATAATTGAATAGAAAATAGTTATTGAAAATATGTAGCTGCAACTGATAATACGGGAAATACTGCCCCACTGAAAGTTTTCCTTGTTCGACCTCGACTATTTCTGGGTTCATGCATGTGTGTAAGGAAAAAAAAAAGCCACAATTTAAAGGAACACTGTTCAGTTAGGCTGACAAATCCTCTTGTCATGTCTCAAAAGGAGGGGTAAAATATCGAACCCTATTAAAATCCTTGGCTTAATCTTATAATTAGTACAAGAAAATGGAGCTCTAAGATACCAAGATAACCAAATCACCGTGTTAACTAAAAAGATCAGTAGAACACTGTGTCTCTGCCTTGGGATCTTGTACACAGTCTGCTGTCAAAGCAGACTGAGTGCAAGATCCTAAGATCTAAACTTCAAACGGTCCTAAGTTAAATATTTGTTTAGGTAAATCAACAGTAATTTCCCACGTGGGTTTGCGGCTATCGTAGCCGCCAATTTTAATGTAATTCAGGTAACTTGAAACTCGGAAACTGGCTGTAGGTATACTGATGGAAGCCACGAGCGTTAGTTCTAAATATAGAGAATTATATATAACAAATGGCATATTTATTTACTTACATACATAAGTAAATGCATTAGCATTAAATGCAGATAGTATCGAGTTAATGATGGCCATAAAGCATTTTTCGCGTGCACGGCCCAACCGTAGGGAATAATGCGTACTATAACGTTATCAATGAATATTCAACAACCTAGGCTAATAATAAATGTAAATTACATCCGCAGTGACAGCGAAATATATCTAATTTCAAAGGTAATTTAAGATCCTACAGTAAATTAACTTGATGTTCACATTTGAATATGGAGATTTTAAGGAATAGTGCTGCTAATGTGGCGTTCGAAGATGCCAAGAAAGTTATTCGTAGAAACATTTTAATATTAAAAATAAATTAGAAGTAAATACTGAATTGCTAACCCAAATTGGACAACCAGCATTAAGATTTAGATTATTCACCCTCATCACTTACATTTGAATTTGCTTTCAAGAAAAGCAATAACATAAGTACCTACCCACCTACCGAAATTCCAACAAATTGTGAGTATCCTTAATTATCTAGGAAATCTTGCGTAATGATGGATGAACAAGATAACAGCTGCGACGCGCTCGTTTAACCAAGAATTTCGATTAGACAGACGAGAAAATCCCTCTAATACTGCTAATGTCCGTCTACACTGCCGCAGTGGTGTGACAGTGGAAAAATTCATCCAGGCAGACCAGTAATCAGTCAAGTTTTAGCTCCGCATTACTGTAATGGGACTCCCAAAGCGAATGCCGCTTTGTCTCCGTACACAGCGGTTTATGTAAAGGAGGCCACGCAGTCAGCTTTCGTAAACCGAGTAATGCATGTTATGTGTGAAATTGCTTCCGTTGCCTCTAATCCAATTTGGTAACAGCGGGGTGTGTAAACTGAGGCGTGATTTGAGTGCAACATTTTCGTTAAATTGATGATTAGTCTATCTGTGTAAGTGATGTGTTTACTGCAGTATACAGGTAAAGATAAAAAAATTACACCAAATGCTGCAAGCACATCAAGCATATTTTGGTTTTATATTATTGTGAACGAATCTGTTTTTGAATAGCTCACTGATGCTAGATGTGATGAAAGAGGTATATGATGAAACGATTTTTATTTTACTGCATTTGCTTCCAAATTGAAATAAATGTTACCAGAGAACAATGTTAAATTGAGAAACACATTAAAAAGTTCTACTGCATCGCTACGTAAATCGCTAACTTCATAGCTTGAAGCTAAGCCGTCGTCCACGCTTTTTGCCATCAGATAATTCAACGCTATTTCACGACGCACTTTTTCGTCCTAAAGTGATCACTACACAAGGATTTACACGGATTCACTCAGAGTGCCAACAGGCCTTTAATGATTGTACCCATTAGGAGCAAAGCTGCAAATACCGCGCACGTATACGCTAAAGCTAAAAATAATTAGAAGGATATTGATTGGCTCACATTCTGAAAATCCTCGAGTATATAGAATAAAAATAACGAGTTACTTTCCCGCAAAACGTAAGCTTACTCGGCGAAGTAATTTTGAGAGTAATGCAATGTAATTGAACAGATTTACTCGTCGGGGGAAAAAATATTGGAGGATGTATTTCGTTCAAATAACGAGGGATTTGTAGCGCAGCTTTGACATCAATAGGTTTGTTTGTAAGAGAAAACTTACTGTGGATAATGATTCCGCTTCTATGAAATGAAACGTCGCACTAACGACTGCGCTGCTTACCTGAAATGAGAAATGTCTGTTAATGAAGAAAAACACAGTAATTGTTACAATGCTTAGAAGGATTTCAAATACCGTCAACAGATGAGTTTGTAATACAGGCATGAATTAAATACGCAGACATAATTACTCTGTGAAATAAAAACTTATTCGTTGTTGTAGTTAATACCTACTCCACCCATCTCTCACATTGACGGTAATTTAGCGTCTTCGACATTATCAATCTCTCCTAAGCCAAATTGAACACACAAAATACATTTCAGTACGACCCAGGCTTTCCCGGAAACCAAATATTTCGCATAAGTAACTGCTAGCATGATATTAATTCAAAGGTGAATTTTAATGCTATCACCCAAAGTTAGTACATAAAATTTGATTTTCAGTATTATTATTGTAGCGGTGTCTACGTCACATACGAACAACGCGTCATATTGACGTCACAGGAATTCTAGATCTCGCAAGCAGAGTCTACCGTGCAACTAGCATACATACAACTTCCCAACAGTTGGGCAAGTGCCCACCAAACTCAACACCTGTCTGGTCAGAGGATCCTCCCTTTTCCATAGAAAAGCTCCTCCGTCCTCCGAAATCCTCCGACCAGACAGGTATGCATAGAGGATGAGTGAACTTTGCTCCCTGTTCCTCATGCCTCGACAATTATAACCAGTAAAAGACTGATTTGTCGCTAAAATATTTTGACAATCAAGGAATAAGTGAACTGTTTAAAATCCTGGCTGACATTTATGAACAGCTAAACAAAGCAAAACAGCTTATGCAAAACAAGGTTATAATGCTTTATCATAATTGAGACAAGATTTTTTTTTTTTTTAATCAAAAACTACATCCCTAAAAGAAGGCAGTTTGGAAATATTAGTTAGATTTAAAGCTATGTAACCATTCGTATGGGGATTTGTATTGTTGAAAATTGTGGATCCGGTTAGGGCCTGCGCAAACGACGGAGTTTTCTCCGCGGCGGAGAAAAAAGTACGATCCGCGAATAAAAGGTCCTCCGCGGATTTAACGTAAAGTCAACGCACACTGCTTGCGGTCATATGTTGAAAAGAAATGTAGAGGAGCACACAACGCGGACTAAACTCCGCCCGTGCGTTGCTTCGTCGTGTCACACGAGTTCTATTTTATTCGGGGATTCCCCCGTACTTTTGTCCGGTCTGCTCTCTGCATGTTCTCGGTAATTCGGGGAACTTTTTGTATGCGTTACTCGATACAATTGTAAGCGACCTATTTTAGCGGACAAAACAGTCCGCGGACAAAAATCCCTCGTCTGCGCAAGCTCTCAAACTGTTAGTTTATTCGGGCCTGTCTGGAACAGTAAGAGACAAGAAACCAGATAAAGTTGTTGAAGAGCAACAGTGTAGTGTGTTATCAGTATATCAGTGATTATAATCTCGGGTGGATGGACACATGTCGTCCCTCTTCTCAAATATTTTCAGGATCCACCGCTCGGGACAAAGACATGTGTATAAAGCTATATACGTGCAAACTAGATCGTTACTGACTATTTACATAAAGGTAAAATAAACATAACAAGCAAACTTGTTAGCGGGTATTGCTCGTGAGTTCCATATAATAGGTATCTGGAATTTTTTGCGGTTAACAGCCTACAAAACCTCATAATGATATTTGCATAATGATGTGTTTTCTCAGAGCAAATTAATTTGACAGTCGGACTTTCTTTTGACCATTTCATTAAATATAGGTATGCATTTGGGAGATTCAAATATGCCTGCATCATTTATAGTGTCGTAAACGTACTACGTCCCAAATATCTATAAAGAAGACCGATTGTCAAATTAATTTTTATTTATTTATTTATTTAAACTTTATGCACAAACATTACACACAACACATCATTACGCAAATATCGTTATGGGTTTATCGTTATGGGTTTATTATCAGAATGATATCTGATAATGGACTACTTCAATTGAGTCAAAAATGACACGTCTCTGAAAAAAGACTGTCTGCCCTTAACGTGAAAAAAAGAACACTGTTGGAGACAAACCGTAGCCCGTAGCACCGCTGCCGGACCGTACGACCACAGGAGGACGACAGCGGCGAGCTGGGACCGGGAGACGAGGGATCGGTTTCGCCGGTGGCCGCCGCCCGCCTGCAGCGCATAACTCGCCAAAAAATCCACGGACCAAGCGCGCGTTCTAATAGCTGTCCTATATACCTAGGCCGTATTTGACATCGTAATGCAATCTTTGTGAGAAGGCTACACCTCATGCCACTAATAAAATTATGATTATGCACTGTTACTTTACCTTTTGAATGTATTATTTGATTGTTGCTGTGTAATCAATTGTTGGTGAACCTAATAAAATAAAATAAAATAAAATAAAATATCGTTAATGAGCGGTTACAGAAATAACAGTGTTTAAAAAAATGTGTCGGCTCGACCTTTGAAAGTTGCAAGCGTGCCGCCGCGCGTGTTTGTGGCTTTGACGTTGACCCCTGATGTGAGCTCTATTAAATCAGCTGATAGGATAGTGTTTCGAGTTTTGTTCACATTGCGCTTTTTTGTGTAATTAGCGAATTAATTATTTTTTACATTAAAATCTTATTGGCTTATAAAAGTATAGCAATTATGAACGGTTTAAAGTGAAAAAACTGCATACTATTTTTTTTTAATCAGGAAAAAACCGACTAAAAATTCCACCTGTGGGGGGTTCAGAATCATGTACTGGATCCATGGTACTAGTTTGTGCGTCGATTTCAGAGACACCCTTTATAATTACAAGCACCTATTTATACAGTCCGCTATTTTATTTATACCATCGAGAAACCCCAACAAACACCTATAGGTAAAAAACCATTTTCTAACAGGGCTTGTGACACACATAAAACCAAAACAAAAACACCATAGTTGTATCACATCCCACTAATTCTAGTAATTATCATAAATGCGAATGTTTAGTGATGATCCATCCTCACAAAATTTGTTATTAAACTACTCAAAGGATTTGAATTACAATTTTTCCGTACGGAGGACGGGTCTGAGCAGTTGTGTATGTGTGCCGGGTACGATGCGCCAAGTGTTGTTGTGTCGGGAGTTTGGTCGTGGAGGGTCTCCAGATCAATCTCCCTCTGGTTTACCATTGCATCACCTCGCTCAACTGCCGTCTTCCTTTCTATTCACTAAGTTTTTTAAGTGAATGGGTTTAATAAACTAGCGCGCTTTACCATCAACGATTGCATCACTGCTTACCATCAGGCGGGATTGCAGTCAAGCGCTAGTTTATAATTATTTAAAAAAAAAAAAGAATTAAATTTGTCACACATGTGGTTTATAATCGAGGTTACCACATAGGAATTATTTCACCCCAACATTAACACAAGATCGAAAGTTACACGGATGTAACAGCGGGACGCAACTAAGCTTGAGTAATGTACATGCATCTCCTTACTCAATCTGTTTATATTCAATACACGCAAATGGGATCTTGTCTAATTAATAACGTCTGTGTATCTGTTTCAAGTGCTCCTATCTAAATGGTAATTAATTTTAGAAGCTAAGATAGTAGCATCTTGTGGAGAGTCCGAACGGATACTTGAGGCGTCACTCTGAGTGCTGAGCAACTTGTACTGCTATTTCCAAAGCAGGCTCTCGCTTGATTGTATAAAAAAATATACGTACTTCTTATAAAGACTTTGTATTTATTGCACCGAATATCCATGTATATTATGAATATTTGAGTTTCAGGATTACTTCTTTTATCTCAGTAACGGTTTGGTCGAATCCTCACATCAATTACGAATGGCATGAATACGCAAATAGCAGATCCATTGTAATTGCGTAAATCACTATCAGTATCAATGTATTTCATTTTGACATTTCAACAACATTCATTGCGTTATTTTATGCTGCTGAATAAACACATTTTCCGAACATATGGAGCAATTGATTAGGAATATAGTTGAAAATTATTCAAATCGAGAGTACATACTAGAACCTTGTTTTTTTTTTTACTAATTATAAATTAGCGCTTGACCGCAATCCCGCCTGATGGTAAGCAGTGATGCAATCGTTGAAGGTAAAGCGCGCTAGTTTATTAAGAGCCTATTCACTCAGAAAAACTGAACGAATAGGAAGGAAGACGGCAGTTGAGCGAGGTGATGCAATGTTAAACCCAACAACACGACCAAAGATGCTGCGCCAAAGGGAGATTGATCTGAAGACCCTCCATGACCAAACTCCCAATACAACAACATTAGGCGCATCGTACCCGGCACACATCGCAACACAACTGCTCAGACCCGTCCTCCGTACGGCTTCACCAGACATCATGCCGGAACACGACAAATCGCTTGGCGGCAAGGCTTTGTCTGGCGGGTGGTAACTTCTGCCGGCGGCCGATGTTATGATGTTTGCACTTCACTATTATTTGAATTCAAGCAAAGCTGTTAATAGGTACGGACGACAGCTCGTCCTAACCGTAACTATCAAATATTCCCAATCAACATTGAGCCTTAATGCTTAAGGGGTAAAGTTGAAAATCTAATAAAGAAATCTGACAGATTGAAGTAGCTTGATGTGCTGTCCTATGTACATAAATGACAACATAGCGCCGAACTAAGTTGATATTTTTGTATAAAGAACTGTGTTTTTGTAAAAGTTAGGTTCACAATTCAATAACTGGCTCGGTGAAATAACTTTAGTAAGACAAGGTAATGTTATCTGTACAGTCCGTGCCATTGAATCAAGAAATTGCGAAAGTTATTTTTGTTTCACAAAACGTATTCACATAGTCATGTCAATATTTTGATATTCTCAATACACGTGCCGGTCCTACAAATAAAAAGTAAACAAAGAATACAATCGAACTGTAGGTGGCATATGTACATCCTTGTTCTAAAATTTGGTAAAAAAAAAATACGTAACACTTGGAATTATTCTTTCCATACAGTGAACCACCTTCTTTCCGCGATTTCTTCTGCGTGAAATTCCTTGTTCCTGCTTCCATCTCCGTCGCATCGCATCACATGCACTAATCCTACTTGCTTTTTTTTTAATAATTATAAACTAGCGCTTGACCGTAATCCTGCCTGATGGTAGGCAGTGATACAATCGGTTATGGTAAAGCGCGCTAGTTTATTAAGAGCCTATTCACTCAAAAAACTGAGTGAATAGGAAGGAAGACGGCAGTTGAGCGCGGTGATTATGTTACACCCAACAACACGACTAACGATGCTCCGCCAGAGGGAGATTGATTTTGAGACGCTCCACGACCAAACTCCCGACATAACAACATTTGGCGCATCGTACCCGGCATCGCACATCCCGACATCGCAACACAACTGCTGCAACAATAAACTTTCAAGTTTGTATGTATAAATGTTAGATGATATTTGGCACATATATTTTTATAAACAGCATTAACATATATAGGAATTAATATACATTAATATAGGTACCTAAGATTTTTGTCCGGATTATCTTACAGGACCGTTTGATACTGTTAACTTCCAGTTTCCATAATTTCTGTTTACCTATTAATTGTAAGTAATCTACGAGTCACAAACGTAAAAATATCAGGGTGGAATTTTATCGTTTGGGATATTCAACTGTCGGTCATTTGTAAGGTTCTTTATACAGAATTCGTAAAAAAAATATATAATATAGGAAGTGTTACTTGATCAGAGCCTCGAGAACTGCTTTGAGACGGAACTCTCAGAGCACGAGCCTGTTCGTATACCGGATTTTTTTAACCCAATAATAATGATTCTGGACTGAATCCGCGCCATGTAATTTCAATCCGAGTTAGCATAAGGGCTCTTTGCGTATGACAGTTCGCATACTAGGTTTGAGCTCTGTCCGTCCGAATTTAGAACTTTCCCAAATGGAAAAGAAATGGTAGTGCAGTGGTAACGCCCGAGACTTATGAATTTGTGAGTTCCAAACCCAGGTAGGCACTTTGTTTAGAGTGAACAATTGCATCACCACTGGTCTCAAAACGGTGAAACACAACATCATGAATAAACCAGCATGTCCTTGAACCAAAAATTCATAGACGTAGGTATGAAATCTTCCATTTAGCTTTGGATAGGTTATGCCAACTACCTCTCAATAAGAGGAGGCCTGTATCCCTTGAGTGGGATAACATTATGGGCTGATTATGCAAATCGGATACAAATCTTATGTACTGCAGAACTCGGTGGTAGGCCATAACATCGGCCGCCGGCAGAAGTTACCACCCACCAGACAAAGCCTTGCCGCCAAGCGATTTATCGTGTTCCGGCATGATGTCTGGTGAAGCCGTACGGAGGACGGGTGAACGGGTCTGAGCAGTTGTGTTGCGATGTGTGCCGGGTACGATGCGCCTAATGTTGTTGTGTAGAGAGTTTGGTCGTGGAGGGTCTTCAGATCAATCTCCCTTTGGCGCAGCATTGTTGGTCGTGTTGTTGGGTTTAACATTGCATCACCTCGCTCAACTGCCGTCTTCCTTGCTATTCGCTCAGTTAGAGTGAATAGGCTCTTAATAAACTAGCGCGCTTTACCATCAACGATAGCAGCACTGCTTACCATCAGGCGGGATTGCGGTCAAACGCTAGTTTATCATTATTAAAAAACAAAGTGCCGAAATGCAATAAAAAAAAATCTGTTAAAAATAATTCAACTACCCACTCGGTCATTAATAGAATATGAAAATTAATTATTTTAATAAACTAATTGGAGAGCAATGCTATGTTGGTACATTGGCTAAAGCCAATACATTTAATTTGTAATATATTATAATAACGAATAAATAATTTCTATACCAAACACGCATTACGTACTTTCTCTCATAATTGGGTTTGAAACTAATTCTTAAACATAATGTTATCATAATTACGTAAAATTTTCCATATTGACGTCACAGAGTAATTTATTCAAATTAGGCCAAGAATCATCACTTTTTGGAACGTCAATACAAAAGAAAGTCCCCCAAAACGCCCGCTTTTCACCACTTCCTAGTACTTCCGCTGGGTAGATGAAATACTCGGGAACCGATCAAAGCACATAACCCATACACATAACCTGTTATAGAAAATATATTACATGATATAAAATCCCGCCTTGTTTTCACGAAAGTTGGAGCCGAGGTCAGCCCTATGGTCCATACTCATTTCACCAGTTATATTTAAGTGTCATGTATAGCCGATTGCCATCAAGCAGGCACAAATTCAGACTCCGGATTGCAACTGAGAAATTTCCAGATAGAAAGACCCTATAAGAGTGTTCATCGAACTTAGGACTTCACTAGAACGCCGTCACTAAACCAGGTAAAAAATATGTATCATACAGCATTTTATTAAAATATAGTTATTTTCAAAATCAAACCCAAGATCTACAGCAGTCATAAAGGCGAGAAAAGACCTACAAAAGATGTATCTCCACAATAGTAAAGTGATGGTGCACAGAATGCACGTCAAAACCACTGAAGACTAGATGAAGTACTCTTTGTATTGAGAAATGGAATGGTCGTGTCACCATGTGGGAAATATAAAGAATATTTCTTCATTGCACAACAATAAGAACGGTCTATCTACGTTTTATTTCTGCTTTACGAGAGAGACTTCTGACCTTAAATGGGGCCTTGGAGTATTAAACTTCGCTCTATTAAACTTAGCCTCGTCCACGTTCACTACTCATTTTGCATTACTATTTTGTACCCATTGAAATTCTACGCAAACACAATCGAAATCTACGTATACACCAGTCTACGCACACATTGAAAGGCCTCCTAGACCCTAATTAGTAACAAGACTCAGTTAATAAACGCGCATGTCCCGGATTGGGAGATCGGGCCTTCGGGCCGCTTGATCCTACATACATACACCAACCAACCGAACTAATTGTACACGTCGTCGCGTTGACCCCCAACTGATGGCACACCCGTATGCAAATGAATAACTTGGGTAGTATAGTGGTGTAATGTAGGAAAGGATGCATAATTAAAAGGTAACTTAATTGTGCGATGTTCTCAGCGGTTAGTTACCCAGTAATTTGTAACATTATGAATGGTCTCTTTGCTAACCCAATTTATTACACTGAGAGGTCATTATTTATATTATTAAGTCATTTTGTTTTAACAAAAACCCAAAGGAGTATTTATGGAAACTTCAGACGCCAGCAGGTCAAGCTACCCGAAACTGCCAATTTATGCCAATTAAACTTAATAATTTAATAATTTTGGGATAAAGTTGCCCCTTATTAAAAGAAATTTGACAGATTATAAGAAGTAGCATAGTGATAGAAATACTAAATAAATCCAATCTCAACGTAAATCAAAAACGAATGGTTTGCTTCATTGGCGCCATTTCATTGGCGTTTATTTTAAATACACAAAGTTATTTAGATTGCAGAAGTTACTGAGAATGTTAAAGTTTTGTAAAATTGTTCCGCGAAATATATCAAATTACATGACGAAAGAGTTTTTTTTTTTTTTCATATTTGTAGCCTGATCATTAAAGTTCATTCAACTTCAACCTAAATAGCACAGTACGGAGGGGATTTAATCACGGTCGCGGGCATTGGTAGTGTTTCATAAAATTCAACGTTCGCCTCGTTTCGCTTATAACGCGGGATCCACTGAACCGATTCTGATCGGTTTTTTAATATACCCGAATGCAGCTATTGCTTATAGACCATTTACCTTTACACTGAACGAGGTACACGACGAATTGGTACACCAGAGAGGAGAAATAGTTCAGTATTTTGGAGAGTTTTAAGTCGTCACTTCAACTAACAATACAGAATAGAGAAGCCAGGATGATGCCTCTTTAAACCAGGAAGCTTTAGCCATAAACTGGGGAATCTCTTAAATAAGGAAATTTCGAGATAATGTTTTAAGATCCAGTTACTCTCCCAGTAGCACGTTTCCTTGAAATATTATTAGTGAAATGCGAGGTAGACGAGTGCTGTGTTAAAAATCCCTTTCTTGTTAACTATATCTAAAGCTGAGATGCTCAAGAAGATAAATAGATAACATGGTCCACTCAGGAAAAAACACGAGAAAAACTCGTGAACAGAAAAACGTTAACAGAAATGTTAAGAACATAAAAAAGATATATTCGTTGCTCCCGTCATTCAGGGTGCGAATAGTCAGAATTATCTCCACAGTCGAATGGATGAATGGGTACTCAAGTGGCAGGGACGCTCAAGGGCCATAAGCCAAGCATCTCTGAACATACTAATTGAAAACGTGACAAGTACAACGAGTCTGATTCATGTACAGGGTTGGCAGAGAAATGTCGACAAGCATTTCTATGTTGGAAAATATCGAAACTTAACATTATTAATGTACAATATTATTGAAGAAAGGCAAGTTTTATTATTAATTAGTATTGGTTAAGATATCAGATCCATGAGGGGCTGGAGTAATATGAGCATATCGTGAGAATAAAACTCAAAATTCAGCTGCAACTAACTTGCATTATATCAAATATTATTGTCATAATATATAACATTTCTAGCTTGCAATTTATTGGGTTGATCTTTCTAAATAATGTTCTCCTAGCGTAACTTATGTCGGTACTTTGTTCTGGAATTTTCATATGTGCTTCAAGTACCAAATAAAAGACAGACGCCATCCTAAATACAAACTTACAGCCAACGAATGCATTTGAATTTCAAAATCTTCAACTTATACGGTTGTATAAAATAACAAACTGAATTTATAATTTCTGTTTAAGTGTAATATTAGATATAATTAATGATAATCAAAATGTTGCCAAGAAAACAAAAATACATAAACAAGTTGTTTACAAAAATATTCACAAAGTCAACAGGAATAACAAGAAAAGAAGAAAAAAAAAAACAATTTCAGAGGGCTGGCCTATTTTTAGCCCAAGGAATCAGCATTGCCAACCAACGTGTTAATGCTGCCAACCTTTTGGGCACTTATTCCATTGACAGCAACGCGAATGTTGAGACCATCACTCTCAACATCGCCGCGCTTTGTCAACACGAAGTTGTATAGTGTGGCAGTATAGTAGATCACCATTTCGCTCAAGAGCGTCCTACGCTACGTTTGCCGAGACGCGGTCTCCACTCGAGGACTCGTTTACCCCAACGGTTGTCGGTCCTGCGGCATAAGTGATCAACCCATTGCCACTTCCGCTTGCTAATCCTCTCATGACGGGTAGTACGCGTGGTTGAAGAATTTAGTCTTCAAACATTAGGGTATGGGCGACGAAAATACCCGACGAAGTTTAACAAATACTGCCCAAGATGGAGCGACGACATCAAAAAGGTGGCTGATAGTGGGTGGCGGAGAACTGCTCAGGATCGAAATTGTTGGCGTGCCATGGAAGAGGCCTATGTCCAGCAGTGGACGAGTACAGGCTGGTGATGATGATGATGATAGTGGAGCAGTAAGTTCAGCCAATTCCATGTTATTTATTAATCTGTACAAAAATAAATGAAAGTGGCAACTTTACTACGTAACAGCCCTGAGACGCAGTCTATATTATTGATTCCAATGTAATACTATTGCTGGAGGAAGTCCTCGGCTGTAATGAAAATGTTGCCTTTTCCATGACTAGAAGTTATTAATTTGTGCAATTCCAAGTATTCAACATTACGTTTACTTATTCAGTGACACCGAATGTACCTGGAATTTAATAAAGGATCAGGGATTATAGTCTCGCAAGACTTTCAAAAGTATTTGTAAAAGGTAAGATTATTCGATCGTTTGGAAAATGTATCACGAAGTGAGTCTATACACAATAGCCGTCCCACTTGTGGGTTGAGGTGATTAATTTCTCCTCAGCTCACGTAACGCTTAGTTAATTTGTTAAACATAAGTTTATATGTAGGTATATGTCGTTCTTAATATACCTAGAGATGAAGTCCTCATATAAATAGACAAGAAAGGAACAGACAATTACGCACAAAGCTGCTGCTTCTACATGTTAGGCAACCTTTTATGTAAAGTTTTCTGCCGCCATTTTGTTTTGACGGCAAATATGGCAGATATTTTTAGTTTTCACGAAAAATTGTTTTTTTTTTTTTTTGTACATAACGCAAAGTTGTGAAGTATATTATTACTGAACGACGTGTTTTAATTATAAAACACTGCGAACACATTGCGAACTCACAAAGAGAATTGCAGTCAATATTCGATAGGTGGTCAATCACTTACTTTCGCGGCTAACAATAATGAACTCGTAATGAATTTGATACTATAGCATTGTAACGGATAAAGCAGTCTTGTTACATCAAGTAAATCAATTAGGCATAGTAAACATTTTTGGCTTCACAAAGATGGGGTCACATGTCATACAGCACGAAAAATAATCAAGACATTGAAAAGACCGTTTCTTGTTCGGCTAATTTCGAGAAATGGTGACATTGCTTGGCCCCAAAACTCCCAAATTCAACAGCTCCTGACTTTTTCCATGGGTCTATCAAAAGAAAGGTGACAATGCTTACAGGCCAATGAACCAACAACAAGTAAACAGTCTCTGAAATAACACAGTAAATTAATGTATGAAAATATCATGAAAAACACAATGAAAAAGGTCACATCTGCCCGAGGTGGAGATTAGTCTGAGATTGTTTTCCATACTTTAACGACGGCTCTAAATACCATAATAAAAAAGGAATATTATTATATTTCATACATTAAAAAATAAAGTGCTATTATTAATATACCTGTTATTTTCTCAACCTGTATTTAAAGAAACATTACATTTCAGCGTAACTACCTTAACGTAACATTATGACAGTAAATTACTCACGATACGTGTAATGGGTTTATTGATTTGTGTCTGATTGAATTGTCAAGGAACAAATAGATCAAACATATAATTTAAACACTACCCTTTCTTCAAACAATACGAATAAATACCATTAAGGTAAATTATTCAAAATTCACTTATTTAATTCCTTACATTAATGATTGTCATTCTACATTCTGGCCCAAATGTATTAATAACATTAAGGCTGTAACTATGAAAGGTCGTAATGACTGAACGTATTAGAAGTTGTCGGAATTAAGCAGAACATGTCTCCAAATGTCTGAGGTTATTACTTTAAAGACCCACGTTAGCTGGCGGGATCACGAAATCTGTTAACATTAAGATCTAACTGACATGATCCGGCTTCCTTATTTGCTATAAGCAATGACCATTTCCCCTGCGGCGCATCGTAGCCTGGAAGTAATTTGAACAGAAAACATTAAGACATTAAAGAGCACAGTGACGATGTTTACTTGATGTCTGGCTTCAATTAATGACTTCCAGCACGAACAGTAAACATCAAAGTCTTGTCTGATACAAAAGGACATCACAAGTTTACTTAATGCGGCTTTGTATCAATGAATTAGGTTAATGCTTTAGCGAATAGCGGTTGAAACATAAATCACAATAGAATTAAAACTGGCCCGTGAGATAGACGCTACATATCAAATAAATAGACTTTATTAAAGAGCTGTTGTAATATAATCTAGAAAATCCTGTGCGCGATCCATCATAGGCACGTCAACAGAAACAAAACGTCATACCGACACGTGTCGCAGTTTGCGCCGAACGAAACAAACACACGAAGAGCAAAAACGAACCGACGCGACGCGATTAAATATGATGGACGACCGATGGTAAATAACGAAACGACCTAACCGTTCCACTAACGATCCCGATACGAGCCATCACATGTTTCATACGCTGAATTTTATTGAGCAGATAAGTGTTGAAAATTATGTTTCGAAAAACGAAACGATGACAAACAGAATTCTCCTGAGGATAAAGTTTAACAAAACTTTGCCAAGGAAGTCGTTCGATCGTATCAATCACTTTGTAATCGGTACGAAAAAGCAACAATCGAAATAAACAACGATCGAAGGGTACGAATAAACAAAAAAACGTCGGAAATCAAGAAACTGTATCACAATAGCACAAAGGAAAAGGAGAAGACGTTGGAACGAAAGAAAAACATGACGGTGGAAACATCAACGGGAACATTTTTCTTCTCAACATTAAACTTCTTAATGAGGTTGGGAAAATAATTGCTGTAACACAAGGAAGGTACGTGGAATGGGTAGCATTAATTAAAACCAGCACCGCAGTCGAGAGGCTGCGGTCAGACGAAAATGTAACATAAATAATAACACAAGGCCAAAACAGAGTAGAATGTATAAAATGTAAAAGGGCGGACGCTACTAAAACTTTTGGATCTCCCTTTCATAACTTTTTCGAGGAACCTTTTTTCCTACCATTATTTTATTATGCCTCATTTGACTAAAAGAAAGTCCGGACGAAGCGTCCGTGTTATATGTCGGTCCCTTCATTTAAAATATGTATGTGCATACGCCACACCACACCCAAACAACACTGAAGTTGAGTTTGTGTCCACAAAGTGGATTGATTCACACAAATTGAATTCTGCATGAGGCCATTTACATAAAACCATTTTATATGTTGCCGATCGTTAGTGCGTCAAAGTGTTGCGGTCTGTTTTTGTCGCTGAAATTCAATAATGTAAATCAAATATTCCTAAATCTGATAAAAAATACTCTGAAGCAAACCTTCCTTCTTAAGCTGAAGTCAAATTACAAAGATAATTCATAAGCGGGAAGTTTTTCCTCGCGGCTTTCGGGATCCTTTATCTCGATCACTTTTCCGAGGTGAACAACCGCGTCCCGTCTGTCTTGAGCTTTTTAGTTAAGATAAAAGTAACAGGCGTTCCTGGAAGCGTCAACGGTACGACTGTATCCATCAAGTTTAGTCCGGCATTACCGTAACGAGCGCTGCGGGGCAACCGCCGTTCTTAACATCCCGGCTTTGGCACTAGATTCTGTTTGCTATTAAACTCTTCGTGTGCTAGTGCAGTTACTGCAATTCAAATTCACATATTTTCTGTATAACCTTACATGTCCAAATACATTTTGAATGCGTTCCAGATCAAGGCTTTCATTAACTCAAAAAACAAATTTCTTTTTTTGCACAAAAACATGATGAGTGGTTTCATATGGGTACTTATTTTATATCGTCCCTTACCGTGGCTGTGTGTGATTTCACATTTTATTTTTATACTTTTATTGATATTAACCGGCACGTTTTCATCCAGGAAAAAAAATATTTCTAGAATCATTTGCTTAAAGTCGTTAGCGATGTGGAATAAATGATCATTACCGCCACAAAGTATTCGGGCTACCAAATTTACATGTAGTAATAGTTTTATTAAAAAATAAATGGAGCTAGGTTTTATTGCCACTATCATTAACTATGAGTGCAGTACAACATACACAGTACTGGTACCACCAGTACGTATTTAATTTCATCACCACTGCACCCAAGACGGTAAAGGAAATCAACGTGTGGAGGCATTAGGAACAGGGAGTAAAGTTCACTCATCCTCAATAGAAAAGGAAGGATCTTCCGACCAAACGGGGTGTTATGTCTGGCGAGCACTTGCCCAACAGTTGATTTTTGGGAAGTTGTATGTATGTTAATTGCACGGTAAACTCTGCTTGCGAGATGTACAATTTATGTGACGTCAGTATGACGCGTTGTTCCATGTGGCGTTTGTAGGTACCGCTACAAAGGCAAGGAAACCAACATATCCAAGAAACATAAAAATCGAAAACAAAACATCGGCCGTAATTCGGCCAGCAGAAGGAATGTG
The DNA here is from genome assembly GCA_037179545.1 of Sesamia inferens. Lineage (NCBI taxonomy): Eukaryota > Metazoa > Arthropoda > Insecta > Lepidoptera > Noctuidae > Sesamia > Sesamia inferens. The sequence continues at coordinate 25,474,704 of CM073933.1, read as the reverse complement.
TGATTATGCTGTCATTAACTAACAAGTGATAACCCGGAAACGCGAGTCTGAATTGTTAACGTGAAAGACACTTTAATTAACGGGAGTATAAGAACTATAACTATTATTAATTACTTATAAGGAACACGTCTTAGGAAATAGGTGTTTGATGTTTTTTTAGGTTCCCATACCCGCTTACCTTTACATCAAGATTAGGGTGAGTAAAAGATAAATTAGTGAAGCTTTAATCCGGTAAATATAGACATCGGGTAAAGAAGCAAGTCACCCGAGTTCTAGAATGTTTCATGTCCTAAGTAACCCGATGGCGGTCAATTTATAAAGCTTCTTAGACTGGATTCAAGTAATGGAGTGTGTCGGGATCTGGATTAGTAATAGCCGCAAACGACTGGCGCCGTGGGGTTTTAGAACAAACATATGCGATTTCACCCGCGTAAGTAGTAGTAATATAAAAAAAATGATAAAAACCTATTCTCATGCCTAACGAATACCTATATATACGAAATTTCATTAAAATCCGTTCAGCAGTTTTGAAGGAGCTCGAGGACAAACACTGTGACAGAAGAATATTATATGATAGACTAGCTGCGGCCCGCGTTTCGCCCTCGTAAGTAGTAGTAATAGAAAAGTAGATAAAATCTACTCTGATGCCCAAAAAATATATATACCAAATTTCATTAAAATCGATTCAGCCGTTTTGGATGAGTTCGAGGGCAAACACTGTGACAGGAGAATTGTATATAATAGATTAAATGTGCTGCGTATGAGTTCATATATCTAAACATTATCGTAAGGCGCACTACACACCAAAGCCGCACAGCCCGCCGACACAACTCGGCGGCTTATGTTGAAAGAAGCATGTCGGCAACCTTCGCCCGCGCTTTATGCCTGCCGACATGTTGTCGGCTTGCCGGCGGCTAGATTACGCAAGCGCTTGGTTGCCCGGCGACATTTCAGCTGCAGTGACGTGCTTGTATTTTAACTGCCAAATAAGTTTCTGATGTCGAGCCGCCGACATGCCCCGGCAAAGTTTTACGACTTGCAATGACTGAAGCCGCCAGCCTAGCCCGCCGGCAAAATGTTGCCGACATATGCCGTTTTGGCGTGTTGAGCGCTTTATATTATAAAGAGATACGAATTCATTTATTTTTAATTCATTTGTTACGCTAAAACGGTTGCACGAAGCTGGATCAAATCTGTCACAAAGGTAGACCGTGATCTCGGTTAAGACCAGAGGAGAGGAGAATTTTTATTCCGATATCCTTTGGCGATTGGAGCGAGGACCAATGAGATGAAGCCGTAAGCAGTCAATCTTTCAAAATCGAAATCAAAGCATTTATTTCAAAAATAAACCAGTTACAGGCACTTTTGAATTGTCAGAAGGTCGGTCAGTCAGTAAGGTAAAGCTAGTAGGTACCTATGGAGAAGAACGGGCAAGAAACTCCATGGACACTCTTTTAAATTATCAAGCTATTGATACAAATATTTGATTACATCATTCATTCTGAAATCAATCGTGTGAGAACAATGCAGAAATATATTGTACGCTAGCGTCCATTATGGAAAACACACAAAAAAAAAACAACAACAAAAAAAGACTCAACCCAACAAATAGATGCTTTACAGAAAGTACATTGTGCTCACACCTTTAATAAGGTTTATTATTAACTTTTGTAAAAAGCATTTATTATGTGATTAGAAACTTACAATAATATTTTTTCTAAGCATTTGTGTGATCAACCACATTTTGGTTAGGTTATTTAAAAGACTTTTAAAGGTCATAAGCCCCTTTATGGGCGACTAAGTAAATTAGAAAGTTGACCTCATAAATAAATGGTTATAGAGAGACTAATTTGAAAGACTTAAAACTAGTCTGGTCAATATAATGTCTTTTGCAATTCTTAAATTTAATTAAAGTAGATTTATTCAAATAAATCTCAAAGTTCAAATAAAATAAATTCTCTGAGGAATAAATATAACGAGTGTTCTTTTCGAGTGTTTTATATTATTCTACACAAAAGCTGTCAGCTTTTATAAAGAAAATATGTCAAACTGTCATTTTCACTCCTTAGATTTTCTTTGTTAATTTTAATTTTAGTTCTAGTTTTGCACCTAAACAGAACCCAATTATTTTAATTAAATTGCTTTGTTTTTAACGTTCAACTTACTATAACTTAACTCATCTAGATTATGGAAATTATTCAAATAAGTAAAAACCATCGTTTACATGTTGTCGATTATTGGTTACCATTGTTATTAAAAGTGGGCGCCATATTTACAAGATATTTAATAAATTATCTTAGTTTAGGCTACAAATTAAAACTTACCTGAGACCATTTTAATTTTCTATTGTAAACCAATTCTTTATTTTTACTTTAAGGTGCTAATATACCTTTTTTTTGGCGAGCTGATTTTTCAATAGTCACTTTTTTTTATACGTAGCCCCACACTAGGAATTTCTCCTGTATCGTGGGTGCGTTTACAAACATATAAACTCACATACACAAACAGCCAGACCCCGAACTACCTGTAGGCCATACAAATATTTGTTCCGTGCGGGGATCGATCCCGCGACACGCAGTTCAGTATTCGATCACTCAACCATTGCACCACCGTGTCGTCAACATTAAGTTAAGTGACTATTGAAAAAGCAGTCCTTCGTACCCTATAACCTCCAAAATAACAATATTTTTTTTCGTGCAAAGACAATTTACTAATTTCCTTTCTTTAAAAAAGTTTCTATGCATTAACGGACAAAATAATCGTAGAAAGGAGAATATATTTTTTCAAAAAAACCTACATTTATTTCAGTTTACTCATGCATAATCCCGTCTTACTAATCCTTACTATTATATAAATCGTAAAGTAAGTTTGTTTGTTTGTTTGTTGCGCTGTCACGCCGTAACTATTAAACCGATTGCTTTGAAATTTTGTAGACGTAAAGTTAGAAGACCTGATTAAATAATAGGGTACTTTTTATCGCGAAAAATTTGATATTCCCGAAGGAAAATAAAAATACCGAATTCCACGCAGGCGAAGCTGCGGGCAGAATGCTAGTAGCTTATAAAAGCGAAAGTTTGTGAAGATGTACAGACGTTTGTTACTCTTTCACGCAAAAACTACTGAACCGATTTGTATGAAATTTGGCATAGAGATGGTTTATAATCAGGATTAACACATGTGATACTTTTTATTCCGATATTCCCACGGGATCGAAAATTATGTGAGTGAAACTTTGGGGCGGAGCTAGTAAAGCCCACAGTCTATTGCCACTTTCAGTAGAGTAAATAGTAAAGGGGACGAGCGTAAGTGAATCATTGGTGTGGTTTGAAAAATGTGGTCCCCAGGTTAGGCGGATAAATTTGTTTTAGCCAGATCAAGTAAAACGAATGGGAGAATTGAAAAAAAAAAATGAGGTGATTCACGACTAGGGTTGAAGTGTTGGGAATTGTTACTGAGAATTGTGAATAGAACCCTATTTGAATTGCCTGCGCCTTGCAAAAAAGACTGATTAATTAACGTTAGTCTATCTTGTCCTTTGGGTTCAAATCAAACACCGAATGCAGTTGATTAATGTATATCGATCCCGAGGGAATAACGAAATAAAAATTATCCTATTTTTTATTCCTGGTTATTAAACTATCTTTGTGCCGAATAGAGTACTTGACAAAAAAAAAAAAAACAAATTAGTCCGTCAGTCAGATTTCCAAAAAATACTAGGATACGTATTTTTTTCTTTTTTCATATAAACAAAAAATGAAGACGACACAGTGCGTTGAAAACTCGTGTAACGTCACGCTACACTTTTAAGCGAGCAGTGACGTCACCAGCCACCACTCCTTATCTTTAATGCCTTTTATATTTGTAATTTTTTATTGATTTGATAAAACAAAATATACGTATCCAATATTTTTCTATAATCTGAATGACGGACTAAATAGAATCATTTTTTTTTTAACCCAGGAAACACCCATATTTCCTCCATTTCGCGCGATCTTTGACATCCTGTAGTGTGAGATTGTTGGCACGCATGTCATCTCTTACAACGCCAAGCCAGCACTTCTTTAGTCTACCCCGCTTGTTCCGGCCCATAAAATTTGACATAAAAACACTATACTAAGTACCTAAATATATTAGGTTATAAGTACGAAAAATAAGGTAGATCTATGAATAAGAACGCTAAAACAATGTCTTTTATCTTTTTACCTGGATTTTTGACAAACCAAAGAAGTAATTTAGGCATTTTAATAGGTAGCTAGAGCGTAAAAGATTTGTTCTCGTCGACATCAAAAATGTTTATATTTTATAATGTAAATGGGTAATTTTAAAGAGAATAAAAACATTATCTGAGAGATTATGGGCACTGCATTATTGTTTTTTTTTACCTTCCATTATTTATTTCTACTGTCTGTTACACGCTCGCATCACTATCAAATTGCGTAAGATATATATTCAAACGTGATTAAAATTCAGTGCCATTGGCTCATCCTTTCACTTTCAAACAACATTCCTAAAGAGACATCCAAAGAAATGGCTCCTAAAGCCAAGCTTATTTTACGAAAGACATTTTGTACCGACTACTTAAACTGTAATAACAGCAATTTTAAACCTAATGACAGTTGGTGAAACTAGTTAAAGAGCCCACACTATATTTATGCAAATTTTAAACGAAACTTAATTTTGGTTTGTATGTATTCAAGCGTTTCGGGCGTAAATGTACTGTGATTTTAACCTCGATAAGTTTATTTAGCTAATTAATAAAAAGAAAGAAAAATATTTATTATAGACACAAATATAAAAACAAGTTATACGTTTAAAAAAGTAACAATAATTGGAAAGTCCATTACGAGGCCAAAAGGCTCCTATCTCAGCAAAGTGCTTCGGCATTTGTGAGTAAATGTCGGAGCGCTGGTATTCTGATAGGACCTAGTGTGATGTCACGGGCAACAGAATAATATGTATGTACAACTTTACTACTTACAACATAATAAACTTTTTGTTTTTTCCTTACTGTTCAAGTAAATTGATTTCACAAGACAGGAAGTTCAGATCAATGAATATTCAAAGCCTAGACTATATCAACTACCTATTGAATCGTAAATTCAAACAATGACTTATCTAATCTTGAATCCTCATTCAAGCATCTCAATAGATAATAACCCCGTTAAATCCTGCAGCGCTAACAGGTCAAGTCGACCGTTCAACAATGGCGGTACATTATACGCTAACAGACAGGTAGGACCTAAATTTAGTCCAGGTACCCGATATTCATTGCTTACTACATGACCTGTCCATTTCTGCTATATGTGCACCATGAACTAATTAGGACACCGGCTGGCACAATGCATTATGGAAGGCCGCTTTCATAATGTAGCCCTAAGCATTTGTATTTATATATATACAATACGTATGACATGCACATACATATGACAAAAAAGTCGTGGTGGCCTAGTGGTTAAAACTCCAGCTTCTCAAGTATGACAAGTATGAGTGCGCGGGTTCGATTCCAGGTCAGGCAAGTACCAATGTAACTTTTCTAGAGTTATATTTACTTTCTAAGTATATCTTGGACACCAATGACTGAAGGTGAAGGAAAACATCTTGAGGAAACCTGGACTTTATAAGTCTGAAATCGCCAACCCGCATTGAACAAGCGTGGTGATTACGCTCAATCCTTCTCTGTATGAGAGGAGACCTGTGCCCAGCAGTACCTATACTCAGTCTCCAGCCAGGGGCGATAACCTATAAACCTAAGCGATTACTAAGGGCAACCCCTGTCCCTAGTCCCTGTGTGAACCGAACCTTTTTTTGGGGGGTGGAAAATCTTCATGGATGTCCACCGTCCTGGGGTGGGCGGCGGTATCTGTCAGACTCTTACTGGCTAAAGATCACCCCGGTATTCCATCTCACACCTACAACGGCGGTTGCGAGAACGAACACTGCTTCCACAACCCCCGATTGGTGCCGGCCACTGTGGGCCTCCTCCAGTCAGAGGGAGGAGGGAGTGAGGTGTATCACTCCGTCCTAGGCTAAGGGCGTTGGTGGAGAGGTCAACAAGATGGGACACGCTGAATCGAAATTTATTATTTTAGTTTGATGACTATGTTGCTTCCTAGGGCTATCTCTGAGAAGAAAGGCCGAAATAAACTTCACAGGCTCATAGGTGACTGGCTCAGCTGCGGCGCTGGTTGATACTTCATCAGGCCAAGGACGCGACAACTTTTTTGGGGACGTCGCGAAGACAAGACTGAGTATTCCATAATACAATCACACTGCTAACCTAATATCATGAAGGCGTTGACAGAAGTTAGTCGTTTGTTTGCACTGCGTGAGTTGGGCCTCGCGTTTGTTTTTTATCGCTTGGCAATTGAGCATTTGCACGCGATTGCAATAAAAGAAGTTGTTCGTTTAGTTCAGATAGTTCTTTCTGCTTCAACATTTCGCTTGTTGTGGGATCGAATGGCAAATCGGTTTTAGAGCATGTGAAACAATGGCAAAATCAAGCTTAACTAAACGTTGTGTTGGAAGTTTATCCACTCCAACTTTAACATAGCGCGATGTTTGAGGCAACACTGTAGTAATATAAAACTCCGACGTCCAACTAACATTAAGGTCTTCAGAAAACATGAAGGATTATATTACGGCTATAAAATTAAATTAGTCGGACGCTACGTGTTGAAGTAACTTCTTCGGCTTCTAGGGTTGAAAGGTGAGATTCTTGCTCACTCGAAATTCGGTTCTGAATTCATTTTAAACGTGTGGAACTGTTAAACCCAGATTTAATACCAATTCTTTTTAAATGTCAGAGGATTGAAAGGTGAGACCAAAATACTGCGCTATGTTCTACGAAGCAAAAATACGTGCAGACTGCACGTATTTTTTACAGAGTGCATAAACATTTTATTCACATATATCAAATAATCATAAAGGATTTTATTCAAAAAATAACGGTGCTCATTTATCTGCGGTAACCGCAATGAATTAGAGTGTGTAACACGTTTTAGAGCTAGCTCACGGAGACAGCAACAGAGATCCAACTGATCAAAACAGCAGGTCAACGATTTTCGGAGAGCGCGGGATCATCAATCAAGTTTAGTCTCGCATTAACGTAATGACCGTCGGCCCAGGCGGATGTCGCCTTATTTTCCCTTTTTTCAGAGCTTCCTCCGAGGCAATTTAGTACACGATACTTTAGCACGGACGTTTCCGCCCTGATGGAAATCTATGAAGGATAACCACTCCTATAACTTTTTAGAAATCTTACCATTTCCATTTCCACTAGGTTATCAATCTTCGTACTATCTTGAAACGACTCGAAAGAAATTTATTTCCTTAGAGGCATTTAACAGGTACTCTTTGCTGAGCTTAAATAGATTAAGATAGATAAAGCTTGGGCAATGAAGGTAAGCTTCACAAACAGTTGCTTAAGTCCTTACTAAGTCTCGAGGAACAAGTTCTAATTAAATAGGAATGCATTGATTTAACCCAAACGCTGCAATCGCTTCTTTTGAAATGGTTTTCTAAATAGTTTGAAATCTAAATCGTGATTCCAAACACTGGTAGATACTTGGGAAATATTATCGTGAGTTTTTCTGTTTCGAAATAGTCATTACATAAATAAGTAGGTGACTGGTGGACAATCACAAGCGTCATGTGAACACGTCCCAAGAAAGCAAGTCAAGAAGCTTCGAAGACTAAATTCCTCCGTGGAACGTGAATTCCACTGATGTTTGGCCCATGTAATAAGCGTAGTTATAACAATCAATGTACATGGTGGTTACGCTTAACTTTGAACTCTAAATTACCCCATCTTCAAAGGAAAATAAATTGCTCATTCGCCTTGTGATGTTGATATTAGAATTTCGGCCTATTTCGAAGCACACTTCTAAATTAAGACGATATTCTCATGTGGGTTTAATTGGATAGGTGCCGAAAACTTGAAACAACAACTTCTCTAATGTACGAAAATCGATTACATGCCATTACAGTTTGCTCTACCCATATGAATTTATTACTAATCACTGAATACTACAAGTAATAGAGAGAGAAAAAACAAAAAGATTGAGTGTATTGTGGCAGCGAACGAAATAAATAATATGAACATCAGAATATGAGCGTGTTAGGTTGGACGCATCACTTCGTTCGCTAGTTTGATCTATCCATTGAAGGATTGGTAATACAATTTGCTGGCAATTCGATTAGGGAGCGCTCTAGCCACAACTGAGTGCGAGCGAACCGCGCCCGCTCGCACAGTAGATTCGCCTATGCTCAGGTGAGCTTTATCTCTCTCTCCCCGGGCCACCGACCATTTTCACTCGCAACGAGGAAATTTCAACCGGGAATTCATTGCATAATTTACTGCTATATTATAAATTAGGTTTACCCGGTCCCGAGGCGTATTTTAAACTGTTAGCCCAGCAGCTCTGTTTGTTAAAGACCAATTTGTGAAATTTTAAGTAAAGCCGATGAAGAAAGACTGCTCATAATGTTGTATTGCGAAGTACTTTCGAGATTTTATAGCAGATTTTATTGCTAATAAATTTTCTAAGTTATGACGGCTATTCTATGCCTAGATAGATATGATTAAATATAGCTTATTAATTAAAAAAAGTAAGAAGTTTGAAGAAATAACGGTTTATACAAAGAATCTAAGTTTTCAATCCAATTCATCATAATAAAATCAAAATCAAATCATTTATTTCAAATAATCCAGTTACAGGCACTTTGAATTGTCAGAAGGTCGGTCAGTCAGTAAGGTGAAGCTAGTCGCCCATTCCAAAGAGTAGGTACCTATGGAGAAGAACGGACATGGACACTCTTTTAAACTATCAATCTATTGATACAAATATTTGATTACATCATTCATGTTGAAATCAACCGTGTGAGAACGATGCAGAAATATATTGTACGCTAAGAGCGTTCATTATGGAAAACACACAAAAAAAAAAAAAAAACAATTAAGAAATCAATAAAAATGACTAACCCAACATACAGATGCTTTGCAGCAAGTACATTGTGCTCACACGTTTGCCATGCAATTATACAATATTAAGAAATTGAATCTACACAATGCAAAGATAGTTTTGTCCAAGGTTCATCAGCTCCAACAGTGTTCCCGAATACTAAGTTTAGCTCCTGTGTAGCTGTACCAGTGCCGAACACAACTGTCAGCGATGCAATTCCGTAACGTACAATATGCTTGGCTACATAGTTTGAACTGACACCGAACACAACTGTCAGTGATGCAATTCCGTAACGTACAACATGCTTGGCTACATAGTGTGTACTGACACCGAACACAACTGTCAGCGATGCAATTCCGTAACGTACAATATGCTTGGCTACATAGTGTGTACTGACACACTATGTAGCCAAGCATATTGTACGTTGTAAATTACACTTAAACTACAAGAGGAAAATCAAAGAACAATCAGTGTACAGAAATCGGACGCAGCTCAAGCCCAAGCCTTTTTGTCCTCAATATAATCCTTAACACTATAAAATGCTTTCTGACACAACTTACGTTTAATGAAGGATTTGAATTTATTCAGGTTCAGATCTTGAACCACCTCTGGAAGTCTATTGTAAAAATGTATACATTGGCATCTAAAAGAGCCACCTATCTTCTTGAGCCGTGTTGTAGGCACAATAAATTTGTGCCTGTTCCGAGTATTTATATTATGGACATCACTGTATTTTTTAAACAATTTTATATAATATCATCTGTAGTTGAGGTATTGTAATGAAAATCCCGCATACATCGAGGGACTGGAACAATTTGCCAGCGGAGGTGTTTCCGTCTGACTACAATTTAAGTGTCTTCAACGCTAGAGTGAATAGGCTCTTAATAAACTAGCGCGCTTTACCACCAACGATTGCATCACTGCTTACCATCAGGTGTGATGGCGGTCAAGCACTAGTTCATAATTACAAAATCTATGTGTCAAGTGACGTCGAATAATGTAAATAGGTAAAAGATTTACATAACGACATATAATTTTGCTAACAGCACTATTTACTGTGAGTTCAGCTTAAATGTTGGACTACGTCAACAAACAAACAGTATCAAATACAACCACATTTTGTAATTACCGTAGTCACGCGCTAACAAACAAATAACCGGGACGATCGCAATGCATTACGCCAATAATTATGGATTAGGCTACTGAAACAACTCTCATGTATTGTGGTCATATTAATGTCATGACATTAATTAATGAATCAAAATTGTCGCGGATAGGAATATATCCGGGAAATGTTTTGGACGATAACAACTGGAAACAGTCAAAATATGACTTTCTGCGTTATACTAACAATATTTATTTTATTTCAAATATTATTTTAAAAAAACACTAACGAAAATGACGCACGCTCAGCTGAAAACACAATGGCGTAACGTTATCCGACGAATAAAAATAAAAAATCACAAATAAAAAAGCGAACCGCGTGCGTTGTCACACATAACGTATTATTTATTTAGAATCTGCCATACGTCATAATACAGATACAGAAAAATTGACACGCACACAAGAACATAACACTGGAAACTCGATTCGCTGTCAGTGGTGACACATTTCCGAAAACCGGGACATGACCAGTCATGCAGTTATGCAATGCAACCGACAAAATCAAGCCCACCAGTTTAAACTTGCTATCGACTATACTCAAAACTGCGTAGATATGAACATCGCCAACCGACAATATTTTGCAATATTTGAGTGTGGACATAGCCTTAAAAGGATTTATGTAAAGGTAACCAACTGTAAGTCTACCTGGTATTGATAAACTCGCAGACGTCTCACAAAATAGAAATCTGTACGAAATCTAGTTCACACACGATATAGAATAAGAAATCATACTACTACATTTTATGAAAATTAATTTGTATTGTAGTATTCAATATACATTATTATCCTACGATATGACACAAGAGTGAGATGTGATACACAAGTTTGTGTCATTTGTGCCTATTCCAAGGCAGGTTTTCCTTTCAAACATAACTTCAAACGTTCTAAGGGAAACCGACGACGGCGCTTCATTACCAGCCTGCATGTAATGCTACAAAATCACAAACGGAAAATCGGACTACGTTCAACATTCTATAGGATTTCGTCAACGAGAGATACGCAATCGTTCGTCGATCACGTCGTATGTATAATACAACCTTATTTTTCCTTTATACAAAGCCTAAATATACACTTCTCATCAAAAAAATCGAAACAGCTTACGAGTTTATGTAATGTAAGGATTATCAGAAAGAATATACATATTTAGAAATATATGTCATTATGTCGTTTAATAGTGAATAAAAAGAGGTTTTAAAATCCTAATGTTAATGTTCTAAATTCAAATTAAATTTTCATAGGATTCGTATTTGGTAACGAATAGGAAATTTTTGCCCTGTATGGAGTATGAAGGATATGAATTAAACAATACATGTAAATGAAAAAAGAAGCTAGGAAAAGTTAATTTAGTAATTGGTATTCCCTCCCCGAGCTCTTATGACTGCTTCCATGCGATTCTTCATGGATCGGATGAGAGTGAAAATCAAATGCTGAGGCATTTCATTCCTTTCTTCTTGGATCGCATGCTGCAGCTGGCCGAGTGAATCCGAGACCAGATTTCTAGCACGATTCATGTCCGGGCTTCTTGCTGGCCATTCCATAATGGGGTACCGACTTCGGCAAGATAATCTCGTACGACGCCCGCGGTGTACGCCCTAGTATTGTCGTGCATGAATATGAAGCCGTTGCCAATAAAATGTGCATAGGGCATCACGTGAGGCTCAAGACATTGTTCGACGTACCGATGACAGTTTAGTGCAGGCAGACGTGGCCCAGACACGAGCACAAGCTCTGTCTTACTTTCGGCGCTGATTCCTCCCAAACCGTGCTCGAACCGCCACCGTAGCTGACCTTTTCTTCAATACAGCATTGTGCAAAGCGTTCTCCATCTCTTCAATAGACCTTGTTCCTTCCGTCGATTTCAATTTTACACTCATCAGAAAAGAGGACTTTGCTCCATTACACGTATGACCAATATAGGTGCTCACGTGCAAAACTAAGCCGTGGTCTCCAGTGGTCTGCAGTTAATTTCGGCACGTTTGCTGGTTTGGGTTTCGCTTCGGGTTTCGTGTATACAAAAAATAACGTTGTTTGTATATATGCTATGGACAACGGAAGAACGAAGTCAGAAACTTGGTTAAGTGACACACCACTGCTTATATTAAAAGCTCTGCTTTTAATGCAGTACTCGCGTGTCGCTGTTATTATTCCTTTACCATAGTGCGCTAGATTTAGTACAAGGACTTGCGCGCAAAGTAATGTCCTCGTATTGTCGTTGCGCTAATTCAGATGGATTTATACCAGTAGAGCGTAACCGAGTGCAGCCAACCGTTAGCGTTAATGCCTTGTGTTAATAAAAACTTTACAACAAACATACATTGGTTTGTCGAGCCTGAAATATTCATGCCGCTTAGATTTAATGGTCCGTCGCTTGATAGATAGGCTGTAATCCGGAACATATTCGACAATGAAAAATAAATTATATTTTTCATAATTTACTGACGCATTCATTTTCTAACGCGGGTTCGATGAACATTTATAATATAAGAGTACAAGTCCTTACTTGTCAAGTAGGTGGGATAATTCCATCAAGGGCCGTTTTGATGGAATTATTACCTCCATCTATTCTTTCCATCCGTTGGCGATCGGCTGGCTAGGACATGGCTGGAGGTTGACCACTGCGTTGCCCAATTTCTCACAGGTCAACTGTATTCTATTAAACTTGTTCCTTCGCCTTTGTGTCAATGTTCTACATCGAACTGTGAATTTGAACAGTCCGCACATCACATCTTGTGGGAGTGTATTCTTTGGCAGAATGAACGCAATATTATGTTGGATAGTGTACAAGTTACATCCGGAGTCGTTTATTATACGGACCTTGTAGAAACTAGAACCAATTTCCGTGCGTTCAGGCGCTTTTGCTATACCTATTATTAGAATCAATTGTAACAGCACATACCTACTTAGGACCCATTAACTTAATCAAATTTTATTCTGTGGTGCTTGGCAATCTGGGCTTCTCCCAGTTGCAATAATGTCCCTTTGTGCCGATTGGCCTAGTTCTGATCTGTCTCCTGCTTGTTATGGAGGGAAGTGGAAAAAATATCTTTTTTCTTACTCCTCCGCTATTTTTTTCTGGTTAATTTCGTTACGGGACCCAAGACAGTTGAATCGTTTCTCCGGGACTCGTCGAGCTTCATTGCTCGGCGTTTTTCTGGCGGTCTCCACTGTTGATTCTGGCTTTCAGGAGTTGCAGTGGGTGGGAAAAAGTGTGGCGGATTTTGTCACATTAAAAAAATATATAAGAGTACATCATGAATATTTCAAAAATGGATTTTGATTTCATTCGGTTTGTAGCGACGGATTGATATTCGGACACATCATTTATGTGGCAACAATAAAAAGATAACGCATTGTGACGAACCTCCACTAAATCGGTTAAAATAAAACACAACACATTGTATAGAATTGCCGGCATAGGTATCCACGTTCGGCCCAATAAAGCGTTTGCATTATTCAAAAGGCCGGATGAATTTCGCAAGTTACGGGCCGTGTTTAATTTCACTCGTAATTCACCCATGGCCAGCTCCAGAGATACGATTGTATAATAAGAAAAAACACTAACCTAGAACTATCGGTAACAAGCCGATTAGGTCGATTAACGTTCATATAGATCTCATCTACGAATGTATAACAAAAACTCTACTCATGTCTTATTTACTGTTACCAAAGCATTTTCGAATCCTGTAACTCGTATTTCCAACACGCCAAATAAATAGAGTCACTATTAAATTATCTACACACTCGCCACTGAACCTAAAGGCCTGCCAATCTAATTATCCCACACAATATCACCTTACACACTATCACACATGATACAGGAGCTAGTATGGGCAAGGCTTCAATTTTCAAAGGAGACCGGTAACGAAAGACTCCATATCGTGTGATACAGTAGCTGTACCTACGTATAGTATTTGCGTAACTTGTGAATTCCGGTGCGACCGCTTGCCCAAGCCTAACCACTGAGCTGATTAACGCGCACGATCTCTCCGGGACATTCGCTTATTGCGAAACTTACACCCCAATTTATTCTCTACTGTTATTGCTGACTGTGAGCATCTTTGTTTATAAATACCTCGTTACCGTTTATGAGGACGGTTATGCTTTGTTTTTCCGAATGACATCTTTCTTATTGCAATAGCCGTTTTATTCTACCAATCATAAAAGCAATACAAATAAAGAATGCAGAGCTACTCGAAGATTCAATATCAATCCGCTTTGTAGCAGCAATAAATAAGTTAGTGTAAAATTGGCTGGAAATACATCACACGATTTATTTCTCCTTTTCGAATTGTTTGATGTCAAGTTAAATAAAATCTAGTAAATACAACCTTAGATTAAAAATCTAAGAACGTGGTCCGTTATTGCACAACACAAGCAACGAAAGAGAAATGCATCGCTTCTAATTGCATTTCTCGTATAAAAATGGCGCACATTTCTTTGTTAAGGTGCCATTGAGAGCGCAAGATCGCGGGTGGGGTTGGGCCAATTGACATTGAGCGATTGAAGCCGCTCGCGCCGGTCGAGCTCGTCCGAGCGTGAATTATAGACTGGAGAATGGCATGTTTTAGACAGCTTCCCCTACATACACGCGACTACACACGACATCGGGGGAATATATTTCCGAACCGAACGCAAGCTGAGTGTGTGAACCCGTCCACCATTTCGTGGTAACGATCCCTCACAAAAATTGGGTCCCTTTTTGAAATCTGAACTGTTGATCCCCATTCGAATTTGCGTACTTATAATAATCTATACTCAGTAGACGATATACGGAATTTCAATTAAGTAGGTGTCCCATTTGTCCGTCCGACATTGAATGAGACATGTTTGAAACAGAATCCAGACGACCCATCTCAACACAATGAAGGCAAGATTCAAAAGGGCGACCTCTCTAACAAGGTGTCAGCTACCTGACACTATTGTGTGATATCCTGCTTTGAAGGATGAATATTCCTGTCTCAATAAACGCGGAGGCACAAGACTAGAGGCTCAAACGGTATCAACCTGAAGGGATCTATTTATTCGACACCAGTACAGTAAATAGTTAGATTGTATTACATTATCCTTGGGAAATCTACCGTGATTCGAACACAACCCCAACACACGTAACAGGCGACACAATCACACAGTGAACATAAATAATATATAATGTATATATTACGGTTACGACTGGATGCTCCACTTTATATTCAATGTTACGAAGGAAAACCTTGACTTTCTTGAAGTAACTTCCACCAAAAAAAAAAAAAAACAAATTAAAAACAAGAATGATAATTAATTTGTTAAGGCCTTCGACTAAAACCAGCGGGACAATAATTGTGTAACGCGCGTAGTGGGCGAGTTATTTTTTTGACAGCACAACAATATGATTGCGTTATCTTATTAACGTTGTTGAGCAGACAATTTTTTCGAACACATAAAGCGATGTATTAGCATATATCATACAAAATTGTTTACCGTAATTTTGTTAGTCAGAGATCATATTATTTAATAAATTAGTTTTTTTTTTTTAATTGTAAACATTTTAATTTTGCATGCCTTCTTCGTCAGCCTATGGATGTCCACTGCTGGACAAAGGCTTCCCCCAAGGCTTTCCACGCTGACCGGTCTTGTGCTGCCCGCATCCATCGGTTTCCCGCGACCTTCACCAGATCATCGGTCCACCTTGTTGGGGGCCTCCCTACGCTGCGTCTTCCAGTAGGTACGTAGCTGCCACTCCAGAACCTTACTGCCCCATCGGCCAACGGTTCTACGAGCAATGTGCCCTGCCCACTGCCACTTAAGTTGCATGACTTATACAGTATGTTAAGAAAACCCTGTCCGACCCGTGAAGGTGTTGTTACGTATCGATAACTGATTCTACTAATGCAAAACCGGGCTAAACTTAAACAAAAAATCCCCCTAAAAAAATAAATATTATTTCGCAAAAAGAGGTAACTTAATAAATGTGCATTATGCACCCTTCCGCGGGCGGCGGGCGGCAGGGCACGCGGTACGTGGTCGCTATTCGCTCATAATAAACCGATGTTGTCACTTTTTAAAAATTACCAAATTTCGGAGAAGTTGGAATTAATTCGCAGGAAAAAAAGATTATTTCAAAATTCATTTGTATTGGTACTATGATGATTACGTAAAATTTTATATTATATTTGGTCATGTGTTTGCCTAACCTTTATTATCCTTATGGGTCGGACAGGGTTTTCTTAACATACTGTACCTATATGGCGAAATATGGCTGTTTCTGTATTTATACTACATAATAATGTGGACACCTACTACCATGATTTATACCCATATTTGCAAAATAAAATATCTTTTATATAATCTTTATCAAAATTGCAATAGATAGTATTTAACGCAATTATATGTAAACAATTACATATATAGTTTTAGCCAACAATCTCAACACAGGATGCTAAAGATCGCGCGAAATGGAGGAGAATATGCAGGAAAGCGAACCCCGGGCTCCAACGCGAAGGTCGCGGATGCAACCGGAATGAACGCCGAGATGATGATGATGTTGATGATGAGTGTTTTACGCCATTAGAGTGGTCACCGAATTACTAATTCTTTGCAATATTATCAAGCCTGTAGTTATATTAAACACAAAATAGAAATGAAACAGTAACCTTTATCGCCGGAGCGACATCAGAAACATTATTAAAATTGAGACATTCAAACTATGTATTTGTATTTAAACTTTATGAAGATTAGAGGCAAATTTCATCGTGACTAGTCTCAAATGCCAACACTGTATTGCAAAGTCCTCGCAAACACCTATAGTTATAGTTCCCAGCACATCTAAACTTTGTAGACATTCTCTTATGCAAATCGCAATTAAAGGTTATTTATTGTGTATTGTAAACATAAAAGACTTGCGACATAGAAAGATGAAAATAACTCTAGTACAAAACAATACATGAATTACAACGTAAATAATTACCAAAACGCATAACGTTACATAAACCCATTAAATGGGCTCATTATTTCCGAACTGACGGAGACCACCAATTCGTCAAAGCAGAAATGTACACTGGCGTGTCATGCAGACCACAGAAGCTATTACAAAATCATTATTACCTATTCCAACAATAGGTCATGGAAATACAATATAATTATTTTAATTGATTCGCCATTACAAATGCAGTGAGCGGATGTCAATAGTATTGACATTATGACTCAAGTACACCGTGAACTGAGTTGACTAACATTTTTAATCTTTTGAAAAAGTACAATAACAAGGAGAGCATTGGTGGCCCGGCGATATTGGCTGCGATATAGGAGTTGTAGGTCGTAGGTTCAAGCCGTGTGAGGCACTTTCATCATCATCATCATTATTATAATCATCAACCTTTTTATCGATCCACTGCTGGGCACAGGTCTCCTCTCATACAGAGAAGTAGTGAGGCACTTTAATTTCTGTAAATTACTTCTTCTCCACTGTTCACAAAACGATGAAGGAAAACATGGTGAGGAAACCGGCAAATACTAAAATTAAAAATCTAAAAAAAATTGTGATATGTATACATATATCTGATAACCAACCAGCACTGAGCCCACTGAAAGGCTTATTTCCCAGCAGTGGGAATATTATAGACTGCTGATAACTACGCATTAGTAACAATTTTAAGGTTCTCACCTGAAATTAAACCATAAAGCACTAACAAAGCTAACACTCTCAGAACACAGCTTGCCCTATTAACACTTACTCGGATTATACAAGTTCAACACTGTCCTCGGTCGGGTCAACTTATCACAGAATCTGCAATTCATATAAGCACCGCATACAGAGTTAACTAATTTTCTCACTAAGTTCCGCAAGAACTACATCACTCACCCTCCGGTCTTCGTCGTCGCCTCTTTCCCGGTGGTAATTGCCCACAAAACGAAACGTCAAAAACAAACGAAGCCGGTAAGCTAATAAGATAACACTAACAACAGGCCTTTGTCGCAGTGAAAGTGAACGGGCGGCCAGTTTGGTCGGACTCTCGATTTCGTACGCGCCGAGGCCCGAGGTTTCGTGCAGAGCTATTAAGGCAGTGCGTGTATTTTATTTAGTAATACGTGTAACGGACTGAGAAATTAAAAAAAAATCCTCACGTACAATCTCCGAATGTTTTATAACACTATCATTAGTAAGAAAAACAGGTTTTACGACGCGGTTAAGTATGAAGAAAAGCGTGAGCACAATTACGACTTTTTAAAATCTGTGTTAATATTCAAATGATATTACTTGGCTGTGCGTAGCAACTGGTTTATAGCATTGATAAACAGAATGCAAACTGGCATTTACTAGGACTCCTTCACTTGCATATTATTACCTTGGTTCTCTTGCCTGTCCATTATAACACAAACACGCCTTAAGACGTAACTGACGCCAATGGCTTCTAATCCGTTCCATGCTCCACCGCGGATATACAAGTTATGGAAATCAATGTAAAATTAAATCACTATTCGACATCATGGCTCTCTTATAATAAACCGGCTGCCAACAGTTTTTTTTTTATTAATCTACAGTCTACAAATAGCAAAGTATCTTTCCGTAAACAGTCATAAGACCCATAACAGTATTAATTGATCCCAGTAATCATTCGGGATCAATGTGTGAGGATTTAATGGAATTAAAACGTCCAGGAAATAAAGCGAGCACACATCGGTATGTAACGTCACAGGCCAGCACGGTTTAATTTACGATCACGGTAACGTACTCCGTGTAAATAATGTTTATATCACGTACGTAATTATGTAAACCTTACGTTAACACGTTCACACAACATCTCAATACTTGAATGTGTTACATTTTTGCAAACGCGCCGCGTTTCTAAATTGCATACAAAGCTGTATGTGACGAATAGTTATTTTGCTGCATCAATACATTGACATTCCTCCGATTCTATTATTTGTAAGACCCAAATATTGCTCTCTTTTGTATCTTATTCTATGCAATCAAGTTCGATTAGGATATTCAGAAAAGAGGTCGTTATAAATCCATCAAGCTTATTTATTAATTACTGTTCATTCGCTTTCTTATTTAGCGAACTCTTTTTACTGTATATTCATAAAACCCACTTCCCAAACAAATTAGAAATACGAAAGGCCTTTCAGAAATATAGTCTTTGAAGGCGCTCACTTTCATAATCAAATTAATATAAATTCTTTAACGTGTTCATCGATAACCTTTCTTTTGTAAACGGTTCTCGCGATTTTAAGAGAGCTAATGGAATAGGGAAACCATAATAAAAAAGCAATTCGACTGCGCCACAGACGGGGCTTTCGTGTCGTGCGAGACCTCTCGAGTCTCGATCTCGAACGTCAGAGGTAGAGCCGGCGACTTTTTCCAAAGCCAATTGACTTTCTATTTTATTGTGTTGGCGCTAACGCGACATTGATGGCGGCACTTATTGCACTTCGCGCGACTTTTTATTCGAGGTTGGTGCCGACGGAATTGCCCGCATCTTTGTCCGACAAAATTGAATGCCGATCTGCGGTGACAACTCAGACGTAATACTTTACCAGCGAAAGAAGTCGATTTGTTCGGTGGCTTTTATACGTACCTGAAAAAAGAGAAAACAAATAAAAATACACGTTTCAAACAGATTACACAGGGTTTCACGGTATTACATATTACGCAAATCACAAACATAAACATCCGGACACGGAACCAATATCGGTAGGTTATGCAGATACGCAACCCCACATACAGCAAGCGAATACAAACTCTACGACATCCGGGTCGCCAAAAATAAAATAAAGGCCCAAAGCATTTAAATGGCAAAAGCGGAAAACGTTAACAGCTGACATTTGCAAACGTAACATCGATACCATTTACGACGAAAATTCTGTTTATTGCCAATCATTGTAACGAATCATTGAAATGAGATTCAGAGAGCCAGCCAGCTAACACCCTACGCGAACCGTGGAGATTCAATCTAAACAAACAAATCAACACAAAACGGTCGTATTCTGTATTGAAACGTCGAGTAAATAGCTCCGGTCCGGTCCGGCGGAGATGACGCGACAGTTGATACGTTTAATCGAAAAACAAACAGACCATAAATATTGTCGTGGACGTGTATAGAGGTATTGTCAATTAACTTTGAATGTCGAAGCTTCCAATTTCAAAATGGTTATACGTTCGAGTTCCTATTGAATAGATTTCGCTACAATTATTTAGTATGGGCACAGCATCAGTATGTTTGCTGATGTATTCAATATGCTCACAAAATTCTTCATAAAACCTCAGGTTTTGTCTGTAAAGACGCACCACCGAAGTTGCTAATGGATGTTAAATAAATTAAGGAACCTATTTCAAACAAAAGCTTTCTATAAGTTTCAGGTTAATGTTTATGTTTACTAACACTTTCTTTTAGAATTTATTTACATATACATTTAATACAACGCGTAATATTTTGGAAAGTTACCAGTTTTGTTTTCAGTAAAGCTCGTTAATATTCACTGAAATAAGTAACTTTCTCCTCGCTGGAGGATAATAGGCTGGCAACATTCGCGTTTCACTAGCAGGCCAAGGCTGTTTCTTAATGGCGATATGCATTAAAGTTAATTAACGATATAGCAGACAACTGGAGCCTTGAGCTGAGAATTACGGCGGCTAGTTGAGCTCGCGACGAAATAGAGTAGAATTTTCATAGTTTTCTATGTTTACAGACAACATAAAAACCTTTTTTTTTGTTTGGTGTGGAGGCATGAGGAACAGGGAGTAAAGTTCACTCATCCTCTATAGAAAAGGGTGGATCCTCCGACCAGACGGGTGTGATGTCTGGCGGGCACTTGCGCAATGGTTGAAATTGGGAAGTTGTATATATGCTAGTTGCACGGCAAACTCTGATTGCGAGATGTAGAATTCGTGTGACGTCAGTATGACGCGTTGTTTCTTTGTGGCGTTTGTAGGTACGGCTATATTTGGGATGGGAAATCATCGAATGACCTCTCCCCCTCTGGGTGGAGCAGAAGGGCATGTCAGACTTTTAGTAACTAAAACCCACCCGTGTTTCTTCACTTGTCTGTGCGCCAGGGCCACTTTTTCTTTTCTAACCACCCCGCAACCTTGACCCAAACAACTTAAGAACCTTTTTTTTTTTCCGGGGTAGAAATCCTCATAGGATGTCCGCCGCCCTGAGGTGGGCGACGGGGTCTGTCAGACTTTTACTGACTAAAACCACCCCGATGTCTCTTCTATCACGAGCGAACGCGTGGGGCCGCGGGAGTCTAAATTCTTCCACGGCCCCACACCCTCGTGCTGACCCGGTCTGTCCGGGCCTCGTTCCCTGCACGGGGTAGTGGGGTGTAAACTACCCCGCGCATCACCTCAGAGGCGCGCGCCTTCACCTCGGGGTCCATCAATAGGGGGCGGGGACTTCCCCATGTCCCTCGCCCCTAGACCCATTCGTGGGGGGCGGAAGAGGGCGTTATCCGCCCTTCCTCGGCGCTCGGTGCATCTTCTGCGGCCCGGGAAGGGAGTTGAGATCTCCCTCTCCCGTTCCGCAGCTTCCTTCTGCCACATCACGTCCTCGCAGAAGGACACCACCGCAAACAACTTAAGAACCTGAACTGACACTACATAAACAATGTAAGACATCTAGCTGTAAGTAAAACACATAGATTAGCGAAATCTACAATCGCGACTCATTTCCCTGAAACATAAACAAATATAGGTAAGTTTGTGGAAAAATAACTTAACTAACTCCTACATAATAAAATTCAGTTTACGCTACAACTTCAAACATTTTCATGAGTGCTAGTCACTCAAAAATCAACTTAATGTTTAATGCAATAAAGGAGATATTTGTTCGACTTGAAACAACATCAATTTGAAACATTTGGAATAGACTTTACCTTAACATCAATCACTTTCGTTTTCTCAATTTAACTGCTACGCTACTTTTATAGATGCGATGTCGCAACCACCAATACAATGAACGATTTTATTTTTATTTTGTAGTCGATGGCTAAAGTAAAATTATTATCCCCCTTATTCATAAACTCTGCTTAGTTAACTAGTGATTAGCGATTCTTTAACCATACATTTTGACCTTATAACGTCACGTAACTTAAATCATCCTTTATGAATAAACACCACAGTGTTTAAGGGGTTTATTGATAAACGATGATTAAAGTTAGGTGACGTAAAAAGGTCAAACATGTATGGTTAGAAAATCGCTAATCACTAGTTAACTTTAAGCAGCGTTTATGAATAAGGGGGTATATTACTAGTCAAACCACACCAATGATTTACTTAGTTACGTTCGTCCCCTTTACTATTTACTGTGCTGGAAGTAGCTTAATAGACTATAGGTTTCGACCTCATGGCAATATCGTAATAAAAAGTGTCATCATCATCATCATCAACCTTTTATCGTCCCACTGCTGGGCACAGGTCTCCTCTCATACAGAGAAGGATTGAGCGTAATCACCACGTTTGCTCAAAGCGGGTTGGCGATTTCAGACTTAAAGTCCAGGTTTCTTCAAGATGTTTTCCTTCACCTTTTTAATCAGTCATTGGTGTCCAAGATATATTTAGAAAGTACATAACAACTTAGTAAAGTTATATTGGGACTTGCCTGTCCTGGAATCAAACCTGCACACTCATACTTAAGAGGCGGGTGTTTTAACCACTAGGCCATCACCACATAAAAATAAAATGTCTTAATTCTGGTTCCAAACCATCTGTTCACAAAATTTCATCCAAAACCGTTTAGTAGTATTGAGTCTAAGAGTAACATACATACCTACATACATCCACAGATGGATGTACTTATGTATGATGGATGATATACCTATGTATATATGTACACCCTTACAAACTTTCACATTAATAGTATTATTAGGATATTAAATTAGTAGTTTAGGAAAAGATGTTAATTATGGATGGTTGTGTTGTATATTTGTACCGTCCCGTTAAAATTAAAGCGACTGTCATTAAAATTATCCGACGTAACATGATCGAAGTTGCAGTTGCTGTACTTTGTTTTAGCTTAGCATTCTTTGTCCCATTTATCCTTCCAGGGTTGATATGATTTAAATCACTTGATTTAAATCAGTGATTTTAATCGTGATTTTAATCAAGTGATTGTTTTTTTTAAAATCAATGATTTAAATCATTAAATTTTTACTGCAACCAAGTCGTCCAAAAATTGTCTAGGGATATCGTTCGACATAGATTACAGCGCGCACACGAGCAACTGCTGAGTACAGTTGTTTCTTCGGCTGGGGTCGAAAGAATATTTTCGGCATTCAATTTAGTGCACAGCAAAATAAGAAACAGATTAGGCACCGAGAAGGCAGCCGAATTAGTTTTCCTTTTGAAGGAACTCAAGAATGATAAATTTTACTAAGTTTATTAATACTTAGTATTTGTTCGTGTTTCTTTTTTAGTTCGTAAGTTATTACTTTCCTTGTAATTTTTTCAACGTTACTGTTTTTAAATAGTTGATTTTATTAGTAGAACTTGTTTAATTACCTTAATATTAATTGTATTGATAATAAAATTAAACCAATATATGTGGTGGCTTATACATATGTAGATAGGTACCAACATAAGTGAGATGAGAGACTGAGGAAGTTCTAAGCGACAGATTAACGTATTCAAAGTAAATACAACTAACATTAGTCACAACTTGTCATTAAGTTGCCGCGAAATTAACTTACGTCAGACAAGAGGATTCAATGTCAAAGTTTGTAACATCGTTACGTCGTAATTAATGCTATTAAATAATTGTCTATCACGAACTTTACTAACAACACAGGTGAAGATAATGTGTTAGTTAAAAGCAACATTTAGCAAAACAATACTGGAACGGAATGTCACCTGGCTAGTTTAGATTCAGTAGGCCTAGTATGAGTTTTCAATACGAAACACGATCGTTGATATCGAGCGCGTTTGGCGGTCTCATTGGTTGAGAGTTCTTACGACCTTGAAGCGGGCCAATCGCTGAGTCAAACGCACTCGATATCGACGAACGAGTTTCGTAATGAAAACTCATACTAGGCCTACAGTGAAGAGGCGTGCGAAGAGGTTGATTGGCGACCTAGATTTAATTCAAAACAACAGGCGTACACACACACACACACAGACGTAGAATAGCCAGCCTTTCGGTGTTTTATAGGATGCATTTTGGTGAGTGTGCAAAGGAATTTCATGATTTAATTCCCCATCCCCGTTCCACCATCGGACGACCGGTCTTATGGCGAGTTTACACCCTTACGTTGTTAACACCACTACGATCCGGACCCTAATTACACAAACTATTATGTTGGAATAATTTCGAGGCATATTGCTAATGCATTGCTCCATATGTTCGAAAACGTGTCTGCTCAACAACGTAAATAAAGCAATGAACACTTATTGACACTTATTGCTACTGATAGAGTGTTACGTAATTAGATACCCTGCCGGACGAAGCGTTTCGCCTCCTCTTTTATAACGTGTACATCGAGGGACTGGAACAATTTGCCAGCGGCGGTGTTTCCGTCGGATTACAATTTCAGTGTCTTCAAGGCTAGAGTGAATAGGCTCTTAATAAACTAGCGCGCTTTACCATCAACAATTGCATCACTGCTTACCATCAGGTAGGATTACGATCAGGCACTAGTTTATAATTTATAAAAAATAAAAACGCCATACAATTAAGAGTCCGCGAGTGGGCACCGCGTCTCGGCAAACGTAGCGTAGGACGCCCTTGGGCGAGATGGAGCGACGACATCAAAAAGGTGGCTGGCGGAGAACTGCTCAGGATCGAGCTTGTTGGCGTGCCATGGAAGAGGCCTATGTCCAGCAGTGGACGAGTAGAGGCTGATGATGATGATGAAGATGATGATGCAAATAATAATATCTATTCTCTGCCTAGCTTTTTGCCAACTGTTTCCAGTATAACCGTATTTATATAACTGTGCGCCTGTTATTTACTGGCCACAAGCTCCTCAGCAATCACACTCATCATCATCATCAACCTTTTATCGTCCCACTGCTGGGCGCAGGTCTGCTCTCATACAGAGAAGGATTGAGCGTAATCACCACGCTTGTTCAATGCGGGTTGGCGATTTCAGACTTGAAGTCCAGGCTTCCTCAAGATGTTTTCCTTCACCTTGTATTCTGTCATTACTTACACTAATGGAGCAAAAATCAATTCATATGCTGGTTTCCATCTATCCTGTGTACGGTAAACGCGCATGCTCATACAGCATTATAACTTTACTAAAAACAACACGATAGTGCAGATACTATTCTCTCTTGTTTGAATAAGTATCCAGTTCGTTTACCCAACGTTCCAAAAATTTATCAATAGGTACCTATGTCCAAAAAAATTGTCAGCCTTCTCAATCATAAATGTAAATTTTGACGAACCCAAATATGTATCGATGGAATTGTTTAATTATAAATTCATTTATGCGACGTCAATAATTTTATTCATGGCTTTCATGGGATAGTTATTAGTAGTAAAGCAGAGTCGGCATGGATTGCATCGGAATGCAAAGAGCGCTTCGCTTCGCGTTGCAACCTCATTCGAGCTACTCAGTATATATTTGATCAAAGCAGGGAACTCACAATGCAGTAAATTCAAATCTTAGTTGCGCCGATGGCACAATATGCCTTTGTAATGCGCATATCGCGGTATGTTACCAGAACCACAAGCATCATCATTACGTCGTAGGCGGTACTCTAAAGCCACGCACAAACTTGATACTCACATGCATTTAGCATTTACTGTATTTTATTAAAATTATTATAAACGGCCGACACAGATTCAGTGCACGAAAACGGTTTTATGACGTCATTGGAATACGCATGACTGGAACCGGACGCATTTTACATTAGGCATTCTAATCTTGGCGCCCGTGAACGTAGCTAGAAACTAATAATTTTTTCAGGAATTTCAGTTGATCACGTTTTCTCGTTCGCACAGAGCGCTTTGTCCCGTCTGTGGGAACGGTATAAGTTGATTATGTTATTTTGTCGTCGAAAATGGACCTATGCAAAGAAGCTAACCTAGTTTCTTTTTTCTAATAATCGATTTCTATAAAATTCCGCCAAACGCAAGTAATACAGCCAACAGTTTTCTGCTTCCAGGAAGACAGAAATGCTGAGCATTGCAAAATACAAATGTTATTTTAAAACATTCTACACGCTAATGGAGATTTCTGCATAAAATAATGGTACGGTACGATTACCTACAATAAAAAATTGTGTTTAGTATTTGTTGTCATGGCTATAGCAGCAATAAAAAAATATAATCTGTGATTGTTTCAACAATCTAGCTATCAACCTGGTGACAGATAGATGGTGGATTCTTAGTAACAGAGTCCCATTTATGCAGTGACCTTTTTCAAAAATTTCAATGCCTTGATGAAAGAAAAACTATTTGACCTACACTTTTAGTAATGTTATTTCAAAAAATGTTAATGCTTGTTCTAATGTAAGGAAAACTAGTGGAAATAAACCTATAAAACGGTAGTACTGCTTTCATCTGAACGTTATTTAATTTACCACAGCCATGTAATAAACAAACGGCTTGCAAACATTTCGTAGCTAGTAAATATTAGCAGGAAACCCTCTGGATCGTATATCAACAGTAGTTCATGAACATCAAATTGGATTAAAGCCGCAATCTAACTAGTCAGAACTCTGATCGCAAGTTACTGCGGCCGGGGGCCGTGCCTTCGAATCAAGCTGCCGTTTCGTCACTCACATATATTCCAAGAACCAACCGCTGTATTGCCCTGTAAAGGTCACTAAACATTACACGACGATAAATTGCCAGACGGGTTTGTAGATTATCTTCGAAATACGTGTAATTTGTGTGATTCTTTTAGCAGAACATCAATATTGTTACTAAAACGACTTCACATTTTGTAAACACTATTTTCGCCTAACATATGGTTCACAGAGACCACTTCCTTGCTTACGCATTACATACTTTATTACTGATTCACATCACTTCACTGTGTACACCAGAAAGTTCCCTAGTTTTCCACAAAATACTTTGTGAACAACATAAAATATTTCTGAACGGAACGCCTGAGCCCACATTAGTCTCTAGACGTATTTGTCTCACAAAACATGCCATCGATACGTCAAAAAGTTTTTAAATTGACCCAGTGATTCCGCAGGAAATTCCGCACGAACTTTGCTTATAGATTCGGGTATACGCCATAACAGTATCTAGATAGTTGTGAACACACCTTTCCACGTTCAGAAAGTAAAGCGTGTACGCGAATAAGTTTCTTATATATTTCCTGTATTCACAACGAATATCGAAGAAGAACATGATTTTTGGCGACAATTCCAGGTATTGGCTAAGTTACAGAACAAGATCAGGACAGGAATCGAATATATTTGATGTAACTTAAATTGAAACAGTATTTTTCATTCTGATAATTCTAACTTCTCGTGGGCGACATGTAGAAAAAATACGATACAAGCAACCTTGTAGTGGTTATGTTATTTCCAACACGTACATGGTACAATATCCGGGCGATTGTCCAGACTTTTGTGCCCATATACGAGTCAAATTCTTACTACCGTCCATTCAACGAACACAGATTTATACGCATGCTATCGTTATAGGTACTAAGCTACCTTCGTTTTTACTTTGTTAAGAACAGTAGTGTTGAATTGTTTCTGTACTTTGTTACATCATTTTAGTAATGAATAAAATAACCACACAATTCTCCATTAGAATACTCGTATACTCTCGTATACTCTACTACTAGTAATATTAGTATCCTACTACTGGTAATACTAGTATTAATATTTTCTACTACTACTAATATTTATTTGTTTTTTTTTTAAATAATAATTATAAACTAGTACTTGATCGCAATCCCGCCTGATGCTGAGCAGTGATGCAATTGTTGATGGTAAAGCGCGCTAGTTTAATAAGCCCATTCACTCAAAAAACTGAGTGAATATGAAGGAAGACGGCAGTTGAGCGAGGTGATGCAATGTTTAACCCAGAGGGAGATTGATCTGGAGACCCTCCACGATAAACTACCGATACAACAACACTTGACGCATCGTACCCGGCACACATTGCTACACAACTGCAACCCGTCGTCCGTCGGCCTATGTCCAGCAGTGGACGTCTTTCGGCTGAAATGATGATGACGATGATGATGAAAGCGCGGAATCCCTTATTCGAACCTACGACCTTTTTTGTCATAGCGGCAACATAAATACATCATCTGCCAAAATTTCAATTATTTATTTATCACGTTTTATAAGACATCCTTCTCTGTATGAGAGGAGACCCGTGCCCAGCAGTGGGACGATAAAAAGGTTGATAATGATGATGATAAGACACAGCCTGTTGACAGACAACCAGTAACGTTTTATCCATCAATCACGGAACCCTAAAATGATTTGATATGTACGGACGACAGCAGGTCAAGCTACCTGAAACTGTCAAATATTTCCAATCATCCTTGAGCCTTAATGTTCTGGAAACAAAGTTGAAAATCTAATAAAGAAATCTGTCAGATTTTAGTAGCTTGATATGCTGTCGTCTGTACGAAGTAGGAAATAAATTACTAACAAACATAGATGTATTTTCGTATCTTTTACTAATCCAATGCTCTACATGTTTGTAAAAGTGTGCTCCACAACGTAAATACCACAATAAATGTTGTTGAACTATCAAAACCCAAGCCCACTGATAGTGGGTTACGAAATCATCCCGCCGTTTAATTATATAACTGTTCTCGTTTGTTTCAGAATATATCAAAATACTAAACTACTAGCCATTCTAAGTCCTACATAACTGCCGACTGTAGCCTTTCGGATAAAAGACATTCACGCCTTTCGAAATCGAGGTACTAAATATCAAATGAACTAAGATGTAGTACGAGGGCGACAACGCAACGCAACCGCTTATTGTGTAAACGAATAAATATTGAGATGTCAAAACTGCAAGTACTATCTGCAATATTTATCTACACATGTTATGGAAGTATATACCAATCTAAATAAAGGGTGTATCTGACATCGACGCACAAACGAGTACCATGGATCCAGTACATGATTCTGAACCCCCTAGTGGTGGAATTTTTCGTCGGCTTTTTCATGATTTAAAAAAATATATATGTAGTTTTTTTTCACTTTAGACCGTTCATAATTGCTATACTTTTATAACCCAGTAAGATTTTAGAGGAAAAATTAATTAATTCGCTAATTACATAAAAAAGCGCAATGAAAACAAAACTCGAAATACTATCTTATCAGCTGATTTAATAGAGTTCACATCAGGGATCAACGTCATACCTACAAACCCGCACGGCGGCACGCTTGCAACGTTCAAAGGCCGAGCCGACACTTTTTTTTAAACACTGTGAAATCTGTAACCGTTCATTAACGACATAAATGACTATCATAATTTTGTTAATGGCATACGGTGTAGCCTTTACGCGAAGTTTGCGTTACGATATCAGATACACCCTGTCTAAAGAAGAATGCGACGACACGGTTGTCGCAGAGCTGAGCGATTGACTGCTACGCTGCGAGTCGCAGGTTCGATAACCGCATGGAACAAATATTTGTATGCCATACAAATAGTTGTTCGGGTACTGGTTGTTCGTATATGTAAGTTTATATGTTTGCAAACGCACCCTATACAGGGGAAATTCCTAGTGCGGGGTAAGTTTGAAAAAAATGCGAGTGATAGATACAGGATTAAATTATCAAAGATCAGCCAAATTTTCGGGTGTCACAATTAAATTTTCAACTTTCTTCATAGAAACAATATCGTAATAGCGAACTGTCACATAGAAAACAAAACGAATGAGATGACTGAATTTTATTCGCGATTACAATACCTGTCATCATCATCTCAGCGTTAATCCCTGTCGCTTCCGAAGCTTTTTTCAGCTTTGGAGTCTGGGGTCCGCTTTACTAGTCTAACTGCTGATTTTGGCTAAACTTCGATATTTTCCGTGAAGCATTGCAGCTAGACCAATTGTTGGACTAAAAATGTGGAACGCTTCACGATTTTGCTATTGGTCCTATGGAGAAAATTGTTCATTCTGATGGTCTGTAGCTGTACCACACACTTAAATTTGGCTGGTCTTTGAAAACTAGCCTGGTATGCAGGCTGGCAAGGACGCGGAAACCGTAACCATGAGTTTATCTCATGGTTCTTATTGTTCTAGAAGACAATATTTTTTGACGGTTAATCAATTAGGTAACATTTCCATATTCCACCTAGCACGGGAGTCAGGGCTTCAAACTAAATGTAATTCTTTTTTATGTAAATAAAACTTTTATTATTATCATACTTATATGCATTTTTTTTATGAATAATAAATAAAAAAGACAGCTACAACGCGTGCGCGTCGTGTCTCTTAGGGGTCAAAATTTATGGAACTCCAATAAAAAATAATCAACGAAAAATGTCTAGACACGGAACAGAATAATGTAACTGGTTGCACGCCGATTTCACTGCCACCCAATAAAAGTATATCGAGTTCTAATCTTGAAAGACCTAATTTCACACTTGAAATAAGAAATGCAGTTTAATAACAAATGCCTATAGTTTTTTTGCTATAAAATTCTACTTACATATAGTCTAATAGAATGTAAAGCTTTCGAATAACTGAATTAAACTTTGAATAATATGTGTGACCAACAAACCCACTCCATTTAATCGATTCGTATTAAACCAATCAAATTAAGTGATACGCTTTGATCGATTGATAACAATCAAATTAAATGGAGTACGACAAATTAACGATACAATAAATAGGTAAAGTAAAGCGGACTGCTTCCAATAGTCACGCGATCAGAACTTTTTATTTGTACAGTCCCAGAGGCTTTATAGTAGAACGCACACGCAATTCGAAAACTCCCAAATATCTACTGGTGTGGACAAGGATAACTGATTGAACTGAAGTGTTAAGTAACATGGATGCAGGTTGAGCAAACTTTGCATAATTATTTATGCCTAGATGTTTCCATTCACTTTTTTTTTATAATAACGTTGCCCCACACTAGGAATTTCTCCTGTATCGTGGGTGCATTTAGAATAGGGTATTTGACTAAAAAAAAACTAATTAGTTCGTCAGTCAGATTTCCAAAAAAATACTTGACTCGTATTTTTTCTTTTTTCATATAAACAAAAAATGAAGACGACACAGTGCGATGAAAACTCGTGTGACGTCACTGCACGCTACACTTTTTAGTGACCAGTGACGTCCCCAGCCACCACTCCTGATCTTTGATGCCTTTTATATTTGTAAATTTTTATTGTTTTGGTAAAACAATAAAAATTAAAAATACAAATACGTGTCTAGAATCTTTTGGAAATTTAGTCAAATACCCTATTATACATATATATAAACTCACATACACAAACAGCCAAACCCGGAACAAGTAATTGTAGATCATATTACAGGCTCTTAATAAACTAGGGCGGGATTGCCTACTGCGCCAATAGTGCCATGTTAATTCAGGCTTAACAGAAGCAATTTAAAGTTTAAACTTAAAAAAAATATTTACCGTGCCATGAAACGATTGCAAACACTGCAATCGTTTCATGGCATGGTAAATAAAATTTTTAAGAATTCCCATTTTGCTGTCCTAAAAATATTATTGAACACGCTGAATAATTTAATGATTGACCTCTCCGTACTTCGTGAAGTCCGTTAAGCCGCTGTATCGAGTTCTCTATCTTTGACAGTTGCTACGGCTCTTCAGTAGTCTGAAAGTTTGACACCACTTTTACCAAGGTTCAGTTTTATTGTATTATCCCGTAATTTAGGCTGATGATGAAACCAATATACCTAATATTTCCGCAACTTTTTAGAACCACAGTTAATTCCCATTTTGGAGACTTAAAAAACTTTTTGCTGAGTTTACATTTAATCTAAGGAGATCATGCATTCTGGCCCAAAAAATAATTGCGCGGCCACACCTAGGATTATTTCCAATATCTAGAACATATTAAGACCTTTAAAAAATATATGACTTAACCCTACAGCTGCATATTCTGACCAGTTATGGTACGTTCCATACATTGTTGGTCCAAAAAAAATATTCCGTGGTCAGACATAGAAATAAAACCTTAAATTGTTGAAAGACACAATAGGGTATTCGACTAAAAAAACTAATTAGTCCGTCATTCAGATTATTGAAAAATATTGGATACGTATATTTTGTTTTATCAAATCAGTAAAGATTGACAAATATAAAAGGCATCAAAGATCAGGAGTGTTGACTGGTGACGTCACTGTTCGCTAAAAAGTTTAGCCTCCAGTGACGTCACACGAGTTTTTAACGCACTGTGTCGTCTTCATTTTTTGTTTATATGAAAAAGAAAAATACGTGTCTAGTATTTTTTGGAAATCTGACTGACGGAGTAATTAGTTTTTTTAGTCAAATACCCTATTACAACAGAAGACGAGCACAATTCAGACTTATGTCAGTAGATATGCCAGAGTTTGAGGACTTAAAGACTTTTATATTTTTTTCTTAACTAAATACCTACTCAGAAAATGCAGCTACAGGGTTAAGTCATAGGTATATATTTTTAAAGGTCTTAATATGACCTAGATGTTGGAAATAATTCAGGGTCGGACCGCGCACTTTTTTTTATTTTTTCTTTAAATTCACAAATTTGATCAATTCAATTAAAGAATCAATTGGCCTGATGGTCGTATTTAAATAAAATTCACTTACATCATATGCGTTGTAACCTAGAATAAGCCTGAGAATACTTTGAAAATTTGAGTTCTTTCATACTAGAACTAAGTACTATATAAGATGTTAATTTAATTCCACAGATAAAAGATATCTGATACTAGCAAAATCAGTCCTAAGTAGGATAAGTTTTTAGAGGTTCAAAACAAATGCCTACCATTAGAAGGTCGAGAAATTCTTCAGAGGATAAGTTAAATATTTGCCTAGTTTTATTGTGCCATTTTATCCTTTACTAGGTACCAAATATCTTTATGGTAATGTCTGAATAACATTTATTTACGATGTATGGATAAGATTGCGGCAGTAAAGTTGATGCGTCTATTCAGGAGGGATCGTGATGAACGCAACCTAAATCGAAGACATGTGATTGACAATGAACTGCCTTCATATGATGTGAGCACGCAACTTATATCTTAAAGGTCATATACCTTACATAACAACCAAACCTGCCAAGAGTTTTATTGGTAGTTACTTCTTATAGCCTGCTTAGATGGTTAGGACTTGCGTTTTACAGGTTTATAAAAACTATTGTATGACTTAGTATGTTATAACTGGCGACGTATGGCTGTACACCACTGCCATATTTTTGTGGGAATTAAGGCGTGACGTTATGTATGTACAATTAAGTAAAAACAAACTAGAAAAATGTTTTTTTTTTTATAATTGTAAACTAGTGCTTGAGCGCAATTCCGCCTGATGGTAAGCTGTGATACAAACGTTGATGGTAAAGCGCGCTAGTTTATTAAGAGCCTTTTCGCTAAAAAGAATACAAGAGTGAATAGGAAGGAAGACGGCAGTTGAACAAGGTGATGCAATGTTAAACCCAACAACACCACCAACGATGCTGCGCCAGAGGGAGATTGATCTGAAGACCCTCCACGACCAAACTCCCGACACAACAACATTTGGTGCATCGTACCCGGCACACATCGCAACGCAACTGCTCAGACCCGTCCTCCGTACAGCTTCACCTGACATCATGCCGGAACACGACGAATCGGTTAGCGTCAAGACTTTGGTGGGTGGTAACTTCTGCCACCAGCCGATGACATAACATCGGTAGGTCATAGACCTACCACCGAGAAAGCAAAAGAAGTATGGGACTATCAATATAATCGATATTACGTTACATAGAGTAAGATTCGCCAACATAATTTCCACATTGATGTTAATTAAACCCTGTCTCAACAATCCTGGACATGACAGTATGATTATAATACATCCAGTACAATAAGCGTGACAGCTAATGCCAGATACAGCGAGTTTAACATGTGAATGGTATTATTAGTTACACAGAGTAAATAACAAATGGAAAGCACGAAAAGCTTCTACGCTAAAACTACATAGAAATTACTCGGAAATCAATGCATCCATACAGCAAAAGATCATGGTAAATATGTCTTTCCTATGACTCCGTTTTTTACTTATACTTATTCGTACTTTAGTGATGAAGATTTGTTAGGCTAGTATGTATGAGCAGTCCATTTACTATTTGGGACCGTTTAATGACCACACAGACGGCACCACTCAATCACGCGTAATTGGAACTTGGCACAACGCCTTTGATGATCAAATTGTTCAAAGGCCAAGCGTTCAGCATCCAGCGATTTTCCGCCTAATCGCGGTTTGATATTACTTCACAGACGCACAGCATTAACACATCCGGCGTAAAAGCTTATTGATTGGTCACCAGTAATTCCACAGTAATTATGTAGTGCGATGAGTGGACAAGTGGTAAATAAAAAAAGGTTTTTTATTACGATCTCTTTGACGACTTGACTACTTGCCTGATTACCAATTTCGTAGGTTTACTGTTGTCATTCGTTGATGATATTTATTGATGAACAGATACCCGAAAGTCGATCAGTCTTACGAAGGTATATTGTAGTACCTAGTTACCGGGTTGTGGAGGTTATATAGGTAGTCGCCCTCCCCATGGATGTTGTGCCTTTACAGGCATTGCAAAGGGGCGGTTCCGGAATTGGTCTTTTAAGAGGAACTGAGACCACCCATATGTGCGGATGGTGATTACCGGGATGGTTTTATTGAGGTAAAAATTCCACACTCTCCGACCCGTGAAAAAAAAAAAACAAAAAATAGATAATCGCTACAGGTATAGTACTGGTATCAGGTGCATCCGGTTAGAATGGCAGCCGACCTCGGTATTGTAGGAAAAGGTGAGGTAGATTGATAGAAAAAGAGGTTTATTTCTTTTAAAATTGTTTCTTTAAAAATAAACAATTATGGCAATGCCAAGAGCAGTGCTAACGCATGATCTAACGGCCATGAACGCGGTAATGACATTAATTACAACATAGTAATAAGCTAACAAAAAAATTACAACTTTTTTATGAATACTTAAATTTTATAGTGATTGCAAATTGTACAATAAAAATACATTAGTTGTTGTTGTGTGCCATGAATTCTTTTTAGTTACAATTGTATTAAAGTTATAATTGAGGTAATATGCTTCATTTGATGATGATATAAATTACTTCAAATGATAATAAATTACTTATTTAATGCAATATCCTATTTGCAATATAATACTTTATGAAGGCAACGTCAGAAATAAGTAAATCAGGGACCGATATAAAAAATGTAAGTCGTGGTGTCCTAGTGGTTAAAACACCAGCCTCTCAAGTATGAGTGTGCGGGTTCGATTCCAGGTCAGGCAAGTACCAATGTAACTTTTGTAAAGTTATAC
Source organism: Sesamia inferens (assembly GCA_037179545.1). Taxonomy (NCBI): domain Eukaryota; kingdom Metazoa; phylum Arthropoda; class Insecta; order Lepidoptera; family Noctuidae; genus Sesamia; species Sesamia inferens. The sequence goes on along the minus strand of CM073933.1, from coordinate 25,439,171 downwards.
CAATGTAACTTTTGTAAAGTTATATGTACTTTCCAAGTATATCTTGGACACCAATGACTGAGGGTGAAGGAAAACATCTTGAGGAAACCTGGACTTTTAGTTTGAAATCGCCAACCCGCATTGAGCAAGCGTGGTGATTACGCTCAATCCTTCTCTAAATGAAAGGAGACTTGTGCCCAGCAGTGGGACGATAAAAAGGTTGATAATGATAAATATAATACTTTATGAAGGCAACGTCAGATATAAGTAAATCAGTGGCCGATATAAAAAATGTTTTTAAAGAGCCTTTGAATACAAATGAAAACAACAGAAAATGTCAAAAAAATCTGCGATATTCGTATGATACATGTATTTATTTATATGAAAAAACACCAAATACAATATCCTTAAAACTCTGATTCCAAAAGCTTTCACTCGATTAGTTGAAAAAGGAAAAGTAACCATCTAACAATCCATTTGACTGTTATCGAAAACCGAAAGCAAAACGACAAATAGGAATACATCGCTTGGAACGTTTAACGTTTGTTCAGGGAGGGTAATTGCATAAATGACACAATACGATTTTAAATTTTTAGAAGTATTTTCGAAATAAAAACCTAACCACCGAAGGATTTTGCTATGATGGTACTTACATCATAGCAAAATCCCAATTCTAGTACACCACTTACTAGCATCATTTAGAATTGAGATTCGGGTACGAATACGAATGAATAAGTTGAAAATTATGTCTCAGTATTGTGAATTGTCCAGCAATTACTAGGTAAGGGAAATTATTCTGCAGCCATCAGAAATATTGATACATTCTGTGTACCTTATATTTAGTGATTCTTCGAATAGATACAATTCTGAGACACCATCGTTGATCTATTCTGCAAAGATCAAGATCACCAACGAAATCAATCTCCATACATTTCACCGTTGAGTGAATGATAAAAGGGGATGAGACCGAACGGCTCCTTACAATGGCACCCACTGTGTAATTGCCGGGGTACAATGCATTGTCATAATACAATTGACGTCTATTGGCACAGATATTTCTTCCAAGAAGGTCTACTCTAGTTATTAATCTCTTACAGTCGGTCGAACAACTACGGTGTCCGAGTTGTTGATTGCGATTATCCAATTGATATTTCCACTATTTCATTTGTTTCAGCTCTAGGTATTTATTTAATGAACATTGGTGAAGCTGCCATCTATTGTGTGTTCCAGAACGAATAAAGTTTGAAACTTTTAATCTAGATTATTTTAGGGTTTAAAATCCTTTTTTTTTGTAAGGCCTGTTTGTATAGCAGCTGTTTTTCATGTGTCCTGTTATATTAATTACCAAAGTTACGACGTGTTTGTATAACAATTATGTAACTAAAGACTGATTTACACGGTGCAATTAAATTGTCTATGGTTTCGCACAAGTTGAGGCAACAATAAAAGTTGCATTGTCTAAACACCATTTATACGATGCAAGTCATTTGTTGCATCAATTTTATTGTATGCCATAAGCAATTAAATTGCACCGTGTAAATCAGTTTTTATGCTGTCTGAAGCCGGTTGCACTAACTATTTATACATTCGTTATTACACAGTAAAAAAACGCTACCAACAAGTAAAATTCAGAATTAAACTCAGCGTCACAACCCACGAATCTGCAGGAGAAAGTGTGCATTAAAAGTATGGCGTCATACGCGTCATCGCTGCTTAGCAGTTCGATAATCGAAATAAGGAAATAAACAACAACAATGTTTTTTAAAATACCTAAGCTGCGGTCAGCAATATAATGATACTTAATTGTGAATCACGACACAATGCAATGCCAATGATTAATGTACATTTACTAAGAATAATATAAAATAAACAAAGTGAAGTGGCAATGAGCCAGCCGTAGAACCGATGACCGTTACTCTACCGATACCGTAGTAGCCGGGACGTGTTCTTCAGTAGATACCGCGAATTGGCAAGTAAACGATAGGTGGGACACCCACGTGGAGCGAGGATCTTCGCAGGATTGCTGATAGTAGCTGGATGAGACAGAAAATCGAGTTGAAGGGCGTACAATAGGAGAGGCCTATGTTCAGCAATGGATGCTTTTAGCTGATGATGATTTTAATGACTAAGAATAAAACACCCACAACTTAAAACGTCAACTTCACGTACCTACCATCATCACGTATCTACTGTAATTACATCACTTGATCGTACTTACAACAATAGGTAATGTATAATATGCTTATTTTTGCGCTGATTTTAGCAGTGAGGTATCTTTTATCCATGTAATAAAATTGACAACAAACAGCTCCAGTATGGAAAACTCAAAAATTCAAAATTTATTCTCGGTATAAAACTTACTCTAGGTATAAAAGATTGGTGAAATTTGCCTTTAGGCCCTTATTAAATAAATTTTAATCTGATGAAACAGCGCCGTACACAAATGATTGTACACATACAAGGTATGCCGATGTTTGTGATAACACGACTAGCTAATTAATACTCAGAGCGTACTCCTAAAACAGTTAACCCAATTGGCACCAAAATTAACAAGCTTCAGAGAGATTACCAAATGTGAAATTAATAGAATATTCATAGGAAGTCAAAGTGTTTTAAAGACATCACGTCTTCGGGAAACCAAATTGAATAGGGTTGTAAGGAAATTATGTGTCTATGTCGGCTTGTATTATATTAAAGACGAAGGTGTGGAAGCTAAAGATGAATATGATTTATTTAGCACATTGCCTTTCCAGAAACATGATTTGAATCTAAATCGGTTCACAGTATAAGTTCAATATATTACTTATATTTATTTATTTTCACACATTAATAATCTTCACCAAAATTACACAAAATATGAATCAAGAAGCAATTCAATTGAAAGTTCAAGCTACACAAAGCAAATTAAACAAACGTGCACGCGTAAACTTATGACATACATACAATGCAAAATTAGCAAATTCAGTTATGAAGAAGTCTCTACATCTTGCTCACGAAAGTGCATCTATTGTAATGCAACACGGTACAATAAAGTTACTTGTGAAGTGAATAAGGCAGAAGCTGAGAACTGTCATTGACACTCTAAACAAGTTCCGCCCTAACTTGGAACACTACTCTGCTGCACACTTGCCGAGTTATTCAAGCGTGGGACAACTTAAATGAGACAATAGGTAACTAACTAATTGTTACCGACTTCATGTACGTAGATAGTGCAAAGGAAAACTTTGTTCGTAAACAATGGGAATTTGGTGACAAGAAGGTGGCGGTGACGCATTACCGCTATCGCACGAAACTCAATTAAATAAAGTAATTGAGTAAACATTAATTATTCAGTTTATTTTATAATATTTTTCGTATATATTATGTCATAATGCCGTGTTCCGGCATGATGTCTGGTGAACGGGTCTGAGCAGTTGTATTGCGATGTGTGCCGGGTACGATGCGCCAAATGTTGTTGTGTCGGGAGTTTGGTCGTGGAGGATCTCCAGATCTATCTCCCTCTGGGTTAAACATTGCATCACCTCGCTCAACTGCCGTCTTCCTTCTTATTTACTCAGCTTTTTGAGTGAATGGGCTTATTAAACTAGCGCACTTTACCATCAACGATTGCATCACTGCTTACCATCAGGCGGGATTGCGATCAAGCACCAGTTTATAATTATACAAAAAAAAAAATTACTCTGTGGCCCGTGACATCACTAGTTCCTATCAGAATACCAGCGCTCCGACATTTACTCTCAAATGTCGAAGCACTTTACTGAGATAGATGCCTTTTGGCCTCGTAAGGGACTTTCTAATTATTGTTATTGTTTTACGTATAACTTGTTTATATATTTAATTGTGTCTACTTACTTTAGTTTTAAGATTTTCCTGTACCTACGAGTCACAATATATATTTTTCTTTCTTTTTTTTTCAAATTTCAAAATGATTTGATACCAATTTTAAAAGTGTCAAAGTAATTACAGCTTTCACTCATATAATAATTACACGAATGACGCCATATTTGGAAATAGTACCCAAGAATGCTCGATAAAAAAGAACAAAAGATAATCACACTATTATTATCACAGTAATGGTGAAATACGCTTCTAAATGGTTCGACTATAATATTACAAAATATCAGGCTAAGTAAAACATGGCGCATTTGTTTTGGGCCAATTCGTTGCTAGGAAGCTTTCCGGTTTCAAGGTTAAAAATAGAGGATGACTGGCCAAGCGGACAATGGGCGCCTTCCGAGCATTCTCATAGTCTTCCAGACGTGACGTTGACAAACGACGCTTCAGAGCTTGAGACACTTGGACAGGTGATCCGACGCGAACTGTCCATTCATTGTCTTCCTAGATATTTGGGTCCAAGGAAAGTTGGGTAGATGAACTCAACTAATCTTTTATCTATTTCAATATTACCATTTTATGCGAAACTTAAATTTCGATATCTTTCGATATTTTGACTTAAGTGTTTAAATAATGATAGCAATAAATCTACCTGTTATTATTTCCAAACTGAAGACAAAGAAAACCTCGGCTATCCGTAAATAACGTTTTTTTTTTTTACAAAACGTTGCCGCACACTAGGAATTACTCCTGTATCGTGGGTGCGTTTACAAACATATAAAACTCACATAAGCCAAACCCTGAATAACTACCACCACATACACTTACAAAAACTAGTCCATAAAAATATTTGTTCCTTGTGGAAATTGAACCCACGACATCGCGCAGCAGTCCATCGCTCAGCCACGTCACCAACTGTGTCGTCAATAACAAGAATATAAAAAATACATATTTAATAATTTACCATGATTGAAAAAACAATTCGCCCACAGGTAAAAAACACTTCGCTACAACTAAAGTTTGTAACGATAAAAGCACTATTTGTTGTCAAAAAATATTTTATATTATTGATGTTATCCCGAATTTAGTCAGAAAAACGTTCAATTCTACCGCGGAACAATCTCGAACAGATTCGCAGACGATAGCAGTTTCGCCAGTGTTTACATAATAGCCACACGCGAGGAGAAAGCGAATCAGACTCGACTCGTGATCAGATTTTATAGAATGTCAAGTCAATAAGCACCTAACTGACATTCGGGGTTAAGTAACAGAGAAATTTTATCATCCTTTTGAGTACTGTAGAAAAATCACGTATTATATTGTGCTAAGCTTAGCTGTTTTTCCATTTGTATCACTCACTTCTTTAAATATTTGTATCTAAAGAGAATAGTTGTACAATGATCACGCTCAAAACTTGTTTTGAAGTCACGAACAGCATGCCATTACTTCAAGGTAAAATTGTTGAATCGCATAAATTTTTATTCAACTGTAACTTTTGCATTTTTTAGATTTGGTTGCCGTCAGTTTCATGATCAACCAAATGGCTACCAGTCAATGTACGTGCATTGAAGCCGATTTTCTTGGGCACAAATTAAACTAATTTTAAGTTAAGTGCATCTATTTCTTTCTATTTCATAAGGATAGCAAAAAATGACATTTTAATTGAATCCTGTCAAATTAAGATATTCCATAGACAGTTTAGACGCAATTATAAACATGGCGTCCAAAAACTCGTCAATTTACGTGCAGGAGACGAGGCCCGGACAGACCGGGCCAGCACGAGGGTGTGGGGCCGTGGAACAATTTAGACTCCCGCGGCCCCACTCTCGTGATAGAAGAGACACCGGGGTGGTTTTAGTCAGTAAAAGTCTGACAGACCCCGTCGCCCACCCCAGGGCAGCGGACATCCTATGAGGATTTCCACCCCGGGAACAAAAAAAAAGGAGCGGACTAATTTGACAGCTCTAAACTAACATTTTATCTTCTGTCCTTTTCTTAATGAAATATAAAGAAAAAGATGCACTAATCTTAAATTTAGTTTGCGAACGAATGGAATCTGGGCTAATATCTAATAATTAAGACAGGTATATTTGAACTTTACAAGTAGCCACATCTAAGCCGTAAATTAAATTTCTTGTCAGCTTTTGCGTCCATTATTTGAAAATCTCTTGGCAATTCTGTGCACATTCGTATTACTCGCACCTCAGACAAGGCGAAATATTTCTTATCACTATTCACTGGTAACTTGCTAACCTTGTGCGGCAGTGTGCGTGAACTATTCAAAGGATAGAACAACTTCGCCGCATTACTCGATAATTAATAAAGTTTAACACATAGCGGTGTGGAGTCGTGGAGCAAATATTGGTAAAACTGTTGGCCGCAGTCGGTAGCCACGTTTGACTTCCAACAGAGTTAAACGAGCTTAATGGCTCGCCCTACAGATTGCTGATTAAACATTGGCTATTACAAATTGTTCGACTAAATGTGCTGAAGTAAATTATGTATGAGGTAGTCTGCTTTTCAGCGAGTAGATATTAAATGCCAATGTAAGTAACGATTGATTTCGCGTTAGATGCTCGAGACGTCTATGTTTTTTTATTTTTTATTATTAATTTATAAACCAGCGCTTGACCGCAATCCCACCTGATGGTAAGCAGTGACGCAATCGTTGATGGTAAAGCGCACTAGTTTATTAAGAGCCTATTCACTCTAGCCTTGAAGACACCCAAATTGTAGTCCGACGGAAACACCGCCGCCGGCAGATTGTTCCAGTCCCTCGATGTACGCGGTATAAAAGAGGAGGCGAAACGCTTCGTCCGGATCGTAGAGGTGTTAACAACATAAGAGTTATAAAACTGTGGCGTCGTTATCCTTACTAATATTATAAATCGCAATGTGAGTTTGTTTGTTTGTTTGTTCCGCTTTCACGCCGTAACTACTGAACAGATTACTTTGAAATTTTGCAGACATAAAGTTAGAAGTCCGGATTGAATAATAGGGTACTTTTTATCCTGGAAAAATTTTGATATTCCCCAGGGAAATCTATAAAGCGTGATATAACTGCGGGCGTAAAGCTAGTTATTAATAATTTGAATTGTACTGCGATTAATTAATGATTCTCTTACTTTAAATACCTACTTTGTCTACCAAAAGACTCCCACTTCACTCATATAATCGTAACTTCTAATTAAAACCAAAATTCTTTCAAATATTTGATATCTAACATTTGCAATTCTCAGGACAGAATTAACTTTTATGATATTCGCTTCTCTAACAACGTGATTCTACATTATACGCTTCCAAAACATTTTCCTTATATCCACAACCTTTATAGACTTTGAAGCCTGTGACCTTAATCACCGAAACATCGCGCTTGCCAAGTACCTACATATAGGATCAAATGTCAACTGTAATTTACAACCACCTATGTAACACAAGGTAACTTCTAAGTTGAGTTAATGTTAAGTCAACCTTCAACCGCAGCTTCGCACAGCACCCTAATTGCGTTACTCACTATTACTGACAGTTGGAATCATTTCGAAGCTTATTGCTAGTAAATTGGTCCATACGTTCGAAAAATGTCTCTGCCTACTGTCTAGTCGGCTGTGTAAATAACGCAATGAATGTTGTTTAACTGTCAAAATGAAACCCATTGCTACTGATAATGTGTTACATAATTACCCTACAGGTCTTTAAACAGGCAGACATTTATTTTAAAATTTCCAGACGACGAGCGTCTAGGTAATAATCAATAGCGTTCAACTTTATATTCTATATTATATCTTGGATTCGGTTCAAATTTACGCTTTATGTAAATTACGATTTTAAAGTCACTCCCTAAATTATTTTATGCTGTGCAGCCAACTTACGAAACCCCATTGTATTCAAAACGACGACGTTACTTGTTTTTTTTTTTTTTTAATAATTATAAACTAGTGCTTCAGTACAATCCCGCCTGATGGTAAGCAGTGATGCAATCGTTAATGATAAAACGCGCTTGTTAATAAGCTTATTCACTCAAAAAAATTGAGTGAATAGGAAGGAAGACGGCAGTTGAGCGAGATGTTGCAATGACCCTCCACGACCAAACTCCCGACACAACATTTTGCGCATCGCACCCAGCACACATCGCAACACAACTGCTCAGACCTGTCCTCCATACGGCTTCACCAAACATCATGCCGGAACACGACGAATCGCTTGGCGGCAAGACTTTGTCTGGTGGGTGGTAACTTCTGACGAAAGCTGATGTTAAGGCCTACCACCGAGAAAACCCTTTGATCCTCTCTCTCTCGTTCTGCACCAACACACTTCGAAACGTTGTCGTGTTACTATGGAAGTACGTCTATCTTTAGCATTACTTTAAAACCAGCAGCAGATTTACATGACAACCAATGTCCACCGACCACTGACCAATCGACCTTGAACGGTTGCGTGGTGATCACGCTCCAGTTACCAGTAGCGGGCACGCGAGTCGCGTCGCCGTCGTCACGTGCGCTCTGAGCAAGCCAACGACCATAGTCGTTGGCGCATGCACACACGTGACAATCGCTTGTAAACTCACAAACAACACGTACCTGTGTGACAGTATCTTACATTGGTCTGCAGGTAGGTATTGGAGGTACGTTGGCTCATATGTAAAGTGCTGATCAAAGCCGATTATCAGGGAGCAGTGTACAGCGATTGACTGAAAGGAACGATTTATATAATGGCGGTTTGGCAATTCAGGCCAAAAAAAACTGCGCTATCCTGTAAAAATCCTACTGTGAAAATTTTGCGTCAATCCCTAGCATCAGGTGGAATAATGACATCTAGTTTCAAGCTTACCTACTTCATTTAAATTTTCAAAGATTTTTTTTCAGAATATTTGAGCTTTTTTTTTTGATAATTATAAAGTAGCGCTTGACCGCAATCCCGCGTGATGGTAAGCAGTGATGCGATCGTTGATGGTAAAGCGCGCTAGTTTATTAAGAGCCTCACTCAGAAAAACTGAGTGAATAGGAAGGAAGACGGCAGTTGAGCGAGGTGATGCAATGTTAAACCCAACAACAAGACCAACGATGCTGCGCCAAAGGGAGATTGATCTGAAGACCCTCCACGACCAAACTCCCAACACAACAACATTTGGCGCATCGTACCCGGCACACAAACCAACTGCTCAGACCCCTCCTCCGTACGACTTCACCAGACATCATGCCGGAACACGACAAATCTCTTGGCGGCAAGACTTTGTCTGGTGGGTATTAACTTCTGCCGGCGGCCGATGTTATGGCTTTTTGACTGCTGAAGTGGATCAAAGCTCTAAAGTAAATCATGTAATTTAACCTGACTAATATTCCTACAGCCGTTTAATTCTTGACAACATTAACGGGAAGTAAACTACAGTTATAAACCACAATGGGAGTAATAAAAGGAAATAAATAAACAAGGTAAATTAAGAAAAAGAACATCGCATTTCCACGTCATTGAACAATCGAGTTTAAATTTCCTGCTCTAATAATGTTCTATCGCTTAATCACAGTTATTTTCACTACCTAAAAGCATGTTTGAAAGTTGAATGTGTTTCTTTAATGAATTTGGCTTGATGCCAACCATGTTAAAACTTTACTATCTCAGACTTCCCTCATGATCTATACATTTCTGGGTGATATTCCGATTATAGCCCTGTATGGCTTTTCAAATTTCTTACACACATTACGATTTATATTACTGAAATATGTTATGTACATAGAACAAATTGGACGACATTCTACGACTCGATTTATACATTACCTAGGAAAATAGCTTGTAAACAAACTATCCTGTAAATACGGAACGAGTAAGTATTTCCCAGTATTTTCTTGCATAAAATTACCAATCATTTTTATGCCAACGCGAATACAATAAACAATAATCCCTGATAAAAAAGTGTGCTAAAGCATTATCACACAATCAAAGGCTACTGTTCGGTATAAATAATACTTGCGCTTACTAATTATTATTCAATGGGTGTCAAGAACACAAAGACAGCCTTGAAATCTTCGATTTCAACAGTTACCGAGCGATTACCGACGCAGCCAGACAAGCATTTTTATATTCTTTAGTCATAGATTTAACGTTTCAATTCACAGGCGCCATTCGGTCTCCCTCCACTCAATGATTTATTGGTAAACTGTAATTTCATTAATTACGAACTTGTTTTTTAGAAACTTATTAGACGGAACTAGAACAATCTAAGTATCAGCCAGATCCCGTCTGGTAATTCTAAAAATTTTAGTAATAACTAATACTACTTTATAGTATCTCGAAAATTTCAAGCTTTATTTAGATCGGTATACAAACATTACGAGAAAGTCCAATGAAATTGTATCTACATTTAATTGTCCTAATTAAAATTTCGTCACTCGCAGCGCTGTCACCCATTACAAAGTGTGAGAAGTCTGAAACACACCGACTAAAAGTACACACGGACATAAAACAAAATAAACACTGAGTCAATCACGACTGTGGTGCAACCAGCCTTTGTCACTTCAGGACATGACTAACTATTAGGAACAATTATTCACACTTCTTATAAACATTACGAGATAACACAACTTAAAATCTCTGTTGTGGTCAGATTATTACGTAAAGAAGGGAAAATCTGGTAAAAAAAAAAGTATCTTTATCGATAGTCAACTGAGTCATGACTTCATGCATAAAAGCGTATTAATACAACACTTACATCATTGTACACACATGTTAAATCATTTTACCATACATAATAGTGAAATCATAAAACTTAGCAACGTCATAGATTGATGACCGGAGATCAGTTCATGTACAGGCGACAGCACAACAAGCTACTGCAATCTGTCAGATTTCTTTATTACATTTTCAATTTTATTTCTAAAGCATTAAGGCTCAAGGTTGATTATTTGAGTTTCGGGTAGCTTGACCTACTGTCGTCCGTACAAAAAATTACTGGAAATATTCTCAACTTCTTTGTCCGCAAAAGTTTCTAAGACTTTTTGTTCGAGTTTGGACATCAAACGAAAATGAATGGTTTAGTAAGTAAGTATCTGTTTTGTAAAAAGACACAGAAAATAACAACATGATTAGATTTTAGACATCATACGTTATGGCCGTGGGTTATGTTCAACGTGTGTAAATGCACACGAAAACAACCCTTAAAGATAACGTATCATATATGATAACCCTACGGAAGTGGATGAAATGTGCCGTGGGGAGAGCAGCTCTATTGACGACATTAATAATTTAGTAACATGGCAGGCCCACAGTGCACTGACTACTGGCAAAACTCCAACGATAACCGCTTCAGTCCACGTCGATCCCACATTCCACTGAAATTTATTCCAACGTTTGATAAGAAACAATGTCTTCCACGTGCCTTTTTCACTTTGATCCAAAGAGGATATGAGAATGTCAATAACGTCGTTTAGCCATTATATGAAGGCTACTAAAAGGACGCTGCAAAAATGCTTTGATATTTTTACCTGTGCTATGTTATACATCTATTTATGTAGGTACTCCATTCGCGAACGCGACAGCATTAGATTAAAAAAGGTTACCTCCTCCTTCCTCTCAGCCTATAGAGGTCCACTGTTGGACAAAGGCCTCTCCCAAGTCTTTCAATCCAATGCCATAATCCCCACGCTTGACAGGCGGGTTGGGAATCACAGTAATTTGGTATTCCACAGGAGAAACGCTGCTGCCCGCTTCCCTGGTGAGAGTTCCCTTTTTACTTTTATTCTGGATGGAAAATCATCAAATGACCTCTCCCGCTCTGGACTGGCGAGTCAGACTTTAACCTATCAGTTCAGTGTACCCATCAGTTTCTTCACTTGCCTGTGCGCCAGGGCCACGGTTTCTTTTTTAACCAACCCGCAAGGTGAGAGTTCCCTTAGTCGACTCTTACGACACCCAGAAGAAGATATGGATGGAACTATTCTAAGCCAGGTATCACACGGGATTATAGTCAACTCATATATGTACCATTTTTATAATTAAATCAACTTATTTGGACGATATATCCTCTGAATTTATGAAGCTTGTAATTAAATATTTATTTTTTACGTACACTACTAGTGATCAAGTTAAAAACCTATTAGAATCAGGGTTTATTAGTACTTGTAACGCTTAGATTCATTTGGCAGACTATAAGTCTACCAAATCTGAAATGTTTCCTAATCCAGTCATACGTAGTGGAAGTGTTATTGTTTTGATTTCGTTGCCGTTATTAACATGATTCGAGTACATATTAAAACTATTTAATTTATTGTATTGAAACCATAATTTACAAAAAAAAATTGAACTCATCTTGAACATTAAATGTTCTGCATCTCTGCTTCTGTGAACTTCTTTTGTCTAAGCCTAAGGCGTGAAATGCATGGAGATGCCAATGGAATATTGTACTACATACTTAGAAACTTAAAAGCATCCCATAATTGATTTTGATTCAACTGCCATTTTCAGTACATAGGCAGAAAAACAGTTTCTTGAAAATATGTGTAGGTAAATATTTTAGGGAAAAAAAAACATTATTAAAATAACGCTAAAGCTCTTTAAAGGCAACTCTAGACGATTACTAAACCCCCGTATCGACATCGAATTAACTTTCTTTCGAATAATTCGGAGTAGACAACAAGGAAGTTACGCTAGATACAGGTAAAACACGTTTCACTTAGCCAACATTTCTAAGGAGTTAGGAGATAACTATTGGAGTAAACGACAACAATTGGCGAGCGTTTCATAATCTGTGTTGGTAGGTGCAACGTAACCATGCAGCGAAACCAATTTGCAATTTATATTAAGTTGGACGTTTGCATCGTCTTGAGAAGTTGAGACATCTCGTGGAAAATGTTGTATACAATGTTTTTGTCAGCATGATTTACTGTTCGGTTGGCTCGGCAACTCTGCGTATAAGCTGTGGCGCATGAGCATGTCATCACGAGACTGCTTGCGTAACCTGCACTGAACCGTGACCTTTGTTGCAATGTGTTACAAACGCATAACTGCTAGTTAGTCATACCGAGTTTCAATATTGGCTTGGTAATTACTAGTTCAATTATGCAGACTTTTAGTTCTTAGTGCTATAGGGCTTCCTTCGGCCCATTTACATGACAAATAATCGGCGTAAGTATATAAAACACTGCCATTGCATTTATAATACTGCGAATTTATTAATAAAGTATTGCATAAAACTTGGTCTGATCCTTCGTTTCCTATTGGAGTAAAACAAAGTTTAGGTCTTCATCAGATATAGATACAAAGTGTCAAGGGTTCGAAGTTTTACAGCATGATCGGTTACAACGAGCCGCGCTAAGTGCCAATATCAATTTAATGTGTGGGAGACGTCATCAGGAAACGTTGGCCAAGTGCCAAGTCCCAGAGGAGCCAAGTAGAGATGGCCAGGAAAACAAGTCCAGCTTGCTACATCCAGCGGGCAAATCATTTCTCGACGAGTAATCTAAAGGCGATTGCCCGGTGTAACCAAGATTTAGAAAGTAAAAATGTTTATATACAATAAAGAAACAAGAAAGTTTCAATAAATAATGTGCAACAACGAAATCCTTGGTCAGTTGTCGTGTTGCCGAGTACATTTAAACTAGGTTATAACATTACATGTGTAACCGGTTTATGAGAAACGCGCCTTCATACTGATTTTACTGCAGTTTTCTCATAAAAATAGTTCTACAAACTTTTTGCACAACGCCCGAGATCTCTTGATTAAATTAGGACTCCACCACAAAGTGATCCTGTAGCGAGATGGAAGTGAGTCTACTCGAAAGTGGCAGTGCCAGTGGCAGAGGCTTTTTGGTTCGGGTATTTTATTGTTATCGCAGCTTTAAAATTTGGTAACTCAAGGATCTTTTTGTAGTTAACTAATGATGGAAAGTGATTTCCACACATCACTCAATCAATCCAACATGGTGAGATAATATAACAGTTACATACAATTTGGGCTATTGATGTGTATTGTATTGTATGGGACGTTCTCTGGATTAGAAATCCTTACTATCCAAAAAACAAGAGTTTTAATTTGATTCTAGTAGAACAGTATGTAACACTAGACTGCGATGTTCTGAGTTGATTGAAGTTACCGATACCACTGTTTCAATCAATCAAACACGATTGAACGCATGTACACTCTCGTTTCCACGAGGTCTATCGAGCCACGCTCCCCTTAACATTTCTATTTTCACGAAACAAAATATCTATGACAAATTTTCAAAAGCAGTTATAACGCCTATCTTGGCGGCGTCATAAATTCGCGATAATAAAGTTAACAACTTCTAATTATAACTTATCTTACAGGCGAAATTCAAAGTAGGTTTAATTCCCGACAAACGAGAAGTAATCATGTTGTAGCTCGCATTCCGTCTGAGCACTAACGTGATTATATTGGTCTTAATTAAAACATGTGGAAGGTTCCGACCTCAATAGGTACCTACTACTGTTGAAAGAGAAATTCGCACATGTGAACTTTAATTCCTCGGATTTCTAACCGAGTAATAGCTTACTCAAATGGAAATAGGATTTCCGTAAAGATGATTATAGTTTAGGGTTGGGTTAGAAGTTAGGATAATAGAGTTTGATGTTCTGTTTAGGAAGTACTTAAATGGTACTGAGAATACTAAATGCCTGAGGCAATGATGAAGTCTTGGCGAAAGTTTCCCACCAATAAGCCGTTAAATGTCAGTAAACAAACGAATATTCCGGACTCTTAATTAGTACGATTTACATGTAATGCATCTACGTCTAATTAAAAGGAAAGTAGGTTTGTTCACTAACGGTTATAACAAACTAGCTACTAGCTACTAACTATACAAGCTAACAAACTGAGCACTTTTTTTTTTCATTTTAAAGACGAAAATGGCATTATTCTCTAGAACACAGCATCGCCAGTAGCAGTGCACCCGTGATGAATGAACGTTGAAATTATCCTTACTATATTTCGTGATTAAACTGTCGACTTCATAAACGATATCGTCGAAATGCAGATAATATTTTATGGAGGAGCGACAGTAAGTAGCTTAAATTTTACACTTGGACCCATTATCCAGATGATCGAGCACGGTCATTATTGACGTTGGAGGAAAATTACTTCCGACTCGCCACACGCAAATCTGCGGCCACGAAAGCATTCAATATAATGCTATACATTATAAACCTAAGACCTTTGTAGAGTACTTATTAGATTAGACTAAATCAAGATTGATTGGATTCGATCCTAAAGAAGTTGCAAAAAGGCTAGGTAGATGATTCCAACTCCTCTGGGATCGTTTTCTAGTCTAACCAGACGCAGCTGAATACTGGCACTTATATGGAGTGACAGCTTCTTTGACCTCCACAACTAAGTCACTGGGTAACACAATACCCCTTGGTAAGAAAGGTTGCCAGAATTTTGTTGTTACCGTATAAAGACTATCAAAAATTTACGAGGCAGACACGGAGGTGTCTCGATATTTCATGGATGTCAACTAGAGTCCGACCGAATGTTTGGTTTCGTTTACGGTTTAGTTTCGGCAAAAACACGAGTTTCCGTTAAGTTTCGTTATCGGCCGAAAGCATGCCGAAACTACGACCTAAACCGAATGTGCATTCGGGAGTTTTCGCGCTGTGATCGGTCATGTTCGGCGCATTGAATGAATGAATGTATCCCATCGGAGTCTATGTCGTGATTCGCTTGTTGTTGGCTGTTCGTTTTGTTTTGTTGTGGTGGCGAGTTTTCGAGTGATTGAGAGCCTATCCACTCAAATGAATACCTATTGTGAGTATTTTTGAGGCGCAGCCAATATTTTTTTTTTTAAATAAAGTTTCGTATGTTGATTATTAATAAATGAAAATGTCGATTACTGCTTATCATTGTAATTTGAAGAGAAAACAATAACGACTGCCTGATTATAACAAGTATTCTTTATTTTTCCCTCAAAATATGATCCTTGTCAGCCGAAACCGAAACAGAGGCCATTGCCGAAATTCGTTTTCGGTTTCGGTCGGACACTAATGTCAACTACCTACGGACTGACTTTGGCACAAAATCAAAGTTATTTATTAAAATTAGGCCGAGAAACAGCACTTTTTGAACGTCAATATTACATAAGACAGTCTCCCCAAAACGCCGCCCTTTGCTTCTTCCTAGTGCTTTCGCTGGAAAGAAGCACACATGGTTACATAGTTTCGATTAACCCGAGCGGCTGTGATTATTTAGGCACAAAACCGTGTATTAGATAAATCTGTTCCACAAATTAAAACATGTGGCCAGATAACACTGGTCAACAAAATTCAAACTTTTTCGTGCCACACGGACTTTTTTGATATTTTTTACTTTAATTGGTGATTGTAAGAAAAAATAAACAGTTAAAAAAATTTTGCTAGCCAAGGATTTTATTCTATTGAGTAATTTAAAATATTAAGAAAAAATACAGATCTCGTAAATCAAACGTTTTTTTTTTATAAATTTTATAATTTTTTTTATAAATTACTTAATAATTTAAGATTTTCTTGAATGTTTAGCTTCTGGTTGGTCCCTTTTAATTGTCCAGCAGTAATCCGCTAACATATTTGGGCTCCATTTGCCCTGGTACCGCTTTTCCATACTAGAAATGTCCTGGTGGAACCTCTCGCCGTGCTCGTCACTGACAGCCCCTAAATTGTCAGGAAAAAAATCCAGGTGCGAGTCTAAAAAATGGATCTTGAGTGACATGTTGCAACCCAATGCTTGATATGACAATAAGAGCTCGCTAACCAACTCTCTGTAGCTGTCACTCTTGTGGTTGCCCAAAAAATTTGCAACAACATTTTTAAATGCGTTCCATGCACATTTTTCTAAACTGCTTAATTTTTCTTCAAATGTTGAATCTTTTATTAACTCCCTGATTTGAGGACCAACAAAAATACTCTCTTGAAGTAGACGGTTGTGAATGGTCGTTATCAACAGACGTTGTTGCAACTGGTATTAGTTCTGGCATTTTTTTACAATGAGAGACTGGTCTTATAGCAGAAGATACGTTAGGGTAGATAACTGTGTTTTTTTTCTTGTAATTTATACCTTTTATGTCAGTGAGACAAAAATAGCAATCCGAAACGTGATCTCGCTGTTCAGTCCATATCATGGGTACAGCAAACGGCATAGCTCGTGCACCTTTCTTCCAGTCGGTTAAATTTTTCACACACGTTATGCAACAGACATGAGGGGCCCAGAATTTGTATTGATGGGCGACAGAAAAACCAAAACATTGGTGATAACACTCCAGCACAAGATTCGTAAAATTTCGTCGTTGTTTTTTGAATGTAAGTTCTCCGCAGACATAACAAAAAGAGTTAGGGTTATTTTTACACTTCCTCGACATGTTCACAGGATTAATAAATCACAAAAAATATTCAAATTCAACTACAAATACTTTTATGACGATTTACTTGTGAGCGTTTCTGTTAATTTACCGCCGTAGTACTAGTTATGAGTATTACCGTATCACAACAAATATGAGGCTAACTGACAGATGACAACTGTGATTTAATGATGAGGGTAGATTGATAAAACAAAATTAGCTATCAAAGTTCGTGTGGCAAAATCAGTGTTGACCAGTGTAATTAACGCTCTATGTATCTG
Organism: Sesamia inferens; assembly: GCA_037179545.1. Lineage (NCBI taxonomy): Eukaryota > Metazoa > Arthropoda > Insecta > Lepidoptera > Noctuidae > Sesamia > Sesamia inferens. The sequence continues at coordinate 25,421,764 of CM073933.1, read as the reverse complement.
ACTGCTGAAACTGCTGAATGGATACCGCGATGAATATGTATTTTAAACATTATTAACTCTAATTAACCTCACCAAAATTATAAAATAATACTGAATAGTGCCGGGTAATACAATTAGTTGTTATTAATTATGCCATGTAATGAACGTACATACCGAAATTATGTACTAATTATTGTGTTATACATAGTTCGATCACATAGCATTAGCAAAAGTAAATACGTAATAACCTAAATGACTAGGATGACTTATAGATTCTGTACACCTAAGATTTCGTAAAAAGCTAATTGTAAGATGGTTCCATCAAGAAAACATTAAACACTTGTAAAGATTTTTTCGAACTTGAATTACGAGATTTCAACTTCAACGCCGCAAACGGCTAACTAATCTATTTACTGCTGGTCCATAAGACAAATGACGAGACAATATAACATAATATGCATATGAGATACGTGTCTATGCCTACAATTCATAGCTTTAAGTAGCTAGAAACAAACACAACCTACAATCTGGAGAATGTGTGACATATTACTGAAATAGAAATTATTATTTTTTTATTAATCTTTATTTAGAGAGCTTTGTCAGAAAACATTAAATTAAACTTTACAGAGACACAAGCACGCGCAGGCACACGCATACGTACACGCAGACGCCCACGCACACACTCAAATCGACCTTGGCAGATTTTCCTACTCTGTATCTCTATATCAGACGGTCCTGAAAAAAAAAATATGATTAATGAACTAGGCTAAACTGGCAGACTTCATATTGAGTTTCGTGTTAATCTAGTTTGGCCTAGGTCGAACTAGGTCGTCGGAGAATCGGATTTTCCCAAATCATATTAAACACTTACTTATTCGTATCATATATTATGGTTAATAAGCAACAACTTGTCCTTGTTTATTATCACTGTGGTGTTCTCATTTTAGCGGAAAATACAAAAGTATGTATTTATGTAAAGCCAGGTTCTATTATTATTCTGTGGAACTGTCTACAACTGCCTGCTCTTATTTGAAAATAATGGACTTCGCTAATTTTATGCGAAGTATGGAGGATCAATATACGAAACAAAGTTTTAATTAAAAGTTTTAAGTTCTTATTAAGCTATTGCATAGCTTCTATCGCGGGCCTTGAGCGCGGGGACCGAATCCAGAAATTCCGTAACGAAAAAACCTCACGCTCCCCACTCCGACGGGCACGGAGGTGTGGCTTGAAGGCCGTACATCGTCTAATGTCGTTTCAGTTCGGCAGTCTTCGGCACGGTATGTTTGTGTGCGTGCGACTACATATTTTGAAAACAATTTATAGATTTTCAAAAAGAGCATGCATATTGCAGGGCGCGAACTCAGTTCTACACACTTGCCATGTTACTGATAGTCGCGATGTGCTAAACTTGCGATTAATTTTCTCTCTGAAATAGGTCTTCTATAGAGATATGTCATAGAAGTCATCGACGTTGTCATGGCTACCTTAAAAACTTTTCATATAATTAATTATTAAGTACTTTTATTCAAATTAATTTAGTAGTGTTTTTATAAAATAGCTTTTTTTTAACGGAAAAGCTAAGATGAATGTCACGCTAATTTTTCATTGGACTTTTAAATTATTTATAGTGTTGTTTACTAAATAAAAGCGCGTGATTTTATAGAGTAAAAAGTGCTCACGCGGCCGTTTTTTCAACTGTTATTGGCGATATCCGCCATTATTGTGAAATATTTTTTTAAAGAATTTCTATAATTTGTTACACGTGTTATTGGCAAAACTGTGGTATCTATCCACAGGGACCAGATCAAGAGTTGAAGTTGAAGTTTTTATTAAATAAAATATTACAGAAAGATGTCGGTGAACAATGTTAATACGAGTACATTTAAGTGTACGAGTTGTAATATTGTTATCTCCGAAACGAAACAACGAAAGTTTAATAAAAATATGCTCGTCGGCTTTTTCTGAGGAAGACATTGATGAGGCAAAAAAGTTATTGTTTGTTTCTACGAAGACAAGACAAAAACATGTATGGAGGCGTAAGAACAAAAAGCAGAAAGACCTAAAGTATACGATTACGGTGTTTAAAATCACGGATCCCGAACAATCCCAGTTTTTGTGGCATATGACCTTCACAAATTGTTACCAGTTTGCTTTGACTACGTAGAACGTACGTAAAGAAGTTGATGAAGGATTTATTAATTCTACGGTCAGATGTTAACGCAATCAGAAGTGATTATATTACTAAAGATCAGCTCGAAAATATTAAATTGATAACAAATAATTCGACACCGACGCCGTTCATCATCAACAACCTTTTTATCGTCCCACTGCTGGGCACAGATCTCCTCTCATACAGAGAAGGATTGAGCGTAATCACCACGCTTGCTCAATGCGGGTTGGCGATTTCAGACTTATAAAGCCCAGGTTTCCTCAAGATGTTTTCCTTCGCCTTCAGTCATTGGTGTCCAAGATATACTTAGAAAGTACATATAACTTTAGAAAAGTTACATTGGTACTTGCCTGACCTGGAATCGAACCCGCGCACTCATACTTGAGAGGCTGGTGTTTTAACCACTAGGCCACCACGACAAAACAGTGGGGTATATTTTATTTATTTAATAAAAGAAAATTTTGTTTTCTTATCGGTCACCACGCTCAAAAAGTGTAACATGAATTAATATCAAAAAAAAAGAAATACTGCATAAATAAAATAAATAAATAATTATAATTGCATAAATTGATACAAAATGCTATGCAATAGCTTTCCCGCGGCAGTCCCCGAGTGCCACACGTCTTTTTTTGTACTTGTACTAAGTGTACGTTTCTATAACGTGAATTGTATGTTGTATACGTAGGTAGGCACTTATGAAACTGACATTTTAACAATTGCCTAAACACGTACCACAGCATCTCACAAAAACCAATTACCGAACTTGTGTTAGCCAACAAATGCTAACAACGCAAACCATTATATTGCAATAAAACCTTAACACCTCGAACTATTTCTAAACACTCGTCAATTAACTTGGCCATATCCAATAATAATTACTTGCAGACTTTGCAGTATGAAGTATTCTCTAGAGGAGGACAGATCCCATTTCGAAGCGCAATATCTACTCCCCCAGGCGGCAGGCGGCCTGGCGAGCAAGCGGGCAGGCCGTCCTCAATTGTTTAATCGGCGAAGTTCCTCGATACAGGCCCGGCGACGCGGAAAGTTCAGCTACAGATGATAGGGCATGCTCGTTTCGCTTTAATGTTCTACGTTCCTGCAGTGCACTCCCGTGTAATTACTGTACGTGTACACACTTAAGACTTAATTACAACAATGGCACCGGTACTTCTCACGGATTTGTTCGATTGTAGGTGCGGCACCCAGGCAGGTCATATCCGCGTGCCATGAAATGCACAGTTATGTGTGCACAGGCATGAGGCATGTCGACTTGAAACACTTAACCGATATAGGTTTACTTAATTGATTACTAGTCGATTAATTTAATATCTTGTAATCCTGAACTTTTGTAAAACTATAAAACTGAGCTCAGAAAACTTACTCAAAACTGCCGCGATGACGTCAACCGCAACAGAGATGCAGCCGGATTTAATCCACAAAAATAAACTAAAATTGTTTGGGCATCTCCCAAACAATTTAAGTTTATTTGTTCATTTACAGAAACGCATCAATCTGCTCCGTGTTGTATTCCTAAGCTAGTTATTTACAAAACAGGAAGACTCGACAAATCATAAATTGAATAGGTAAAAATAGTTTTCGTAGAAAATCGTCATATTTAAGACAACAGCACTCAGTAGTCGCAGTGATTACTTTATTATTAATTTAAATTATGATATTATCAATACTACCGTATTGAAATCAATAGTAATAATAGGAACAGCAAACAAGTCGATCAAGATATAGATAGACGAACAATAGAATAAACAACAATGGGGTGCCTAGATTTAAGATGCTTGTTAGCAACCGGTGCACCATGTCCTGCTGCGCGACGTACGTCAGTGCAAACAAAGGCTACGTCTAAACAACATGGTGCGTAATCGACACTAGTTACAATTGCGCCAACTAGCTAATATTATCAAAACACAGGATTATGGACTCTAGTGTTTATTAGCTAAGAGTAACTAGTACAGCAGCTGTGGCCGGTAAAGCTCGGTGAATGGAACGCGGCGCTGCGACGGGTGCACGCTTCCGACGACGGTGACGGCCGCCATGGCTGGCGAAGACGTTAGTATCGGTGACAAGTTGTCAGAGCAAACGAGCTGCTTATCTTTCGTCCTCAGTGATACAGTAATCTGTTAGGATAAGTTGTATTTTAATAACCCAAAAGAACCAGTTAATAGGGTTTCTTTCATCATTAATCTGAAGACACTACCAAACTGCGGTACTAGATCAAACATTACAATCATAGTCGTATTTCCGAAGCGCCCAGTGGATTCAAACAGACGTGTAAAAGTGCCAATTGTGGGCCATTTCCGTAACGAATCCAATTTCAGTTGATTGCTCTTCCAAATTGATGAATCGTAAAGAACAAAAACAATTTCGTAAAATATCAAATCAAAGAAAATACGACTGTGTATTGCGAAATTGTGAAAGAGCAGACCTTACTGGACAGGTTTCTTGAAAAGCAATCCTATTTAAAGAGAATTAACGTCATAAAACAAGCTGCAATAAACGTTTGATCTGAGGACGGATATAAAACAGAGACTAAATCATTGAGACTGCGACAGATTCGTCACTAAGTTTCTCTGGGATTTTTATTACTTTACATTGCCTTGCAGTATATTACTGACATCGAAATTTCAAGAAAGAGTTAGTAGTATGTCGACGTAGCGATGGACCTGCATAATAACGTCAACAACATATAGGGCATATCCGATGCGATGTCAAACACGTTTCCGGTACTTCCGCAATTGAAATTACGTATTTATGTAAACTATCCTTCAGTATGCATACCTAATTATTACCAAAATGTGTATTATTATTCACGTTGGCAACAACGTCCATTATTATCGTTATAATTATGAATGGTAGGTGCATGTAAAAGGTATATTTTGTTTCCATAATAAAAATATTCCAACGTATGTGTATCTTGTTCGTCAGTTGTATTGTTATGTAAGGAAACTTAAGAGGGAACTCTAGTGGTACTTTCTCTACACAAACGTATTCCGCTGTTTTCTTCGTGGATAATGCTTTTGGAGCAATTTTTTTTTCTACAATTTTACACCGTGATTACCCCTATCATTGTTTTCGAAACTTAATTAATAAAAGAAATACAATACTTCAAAATCACGAAAAATAACCCATTTTTACCGTGGTGTTCAGATTTATTAGACAAACGTGATAAGTTTTTGACAAAAAATAAAATCATAGAAGCTTAGGTATACTTTTCCTCTAAATTTTGATAATAAAATAATTGAGATCTGTCGTGTTTTGAAAAAGACAACAGCGGAATACGAAACGTCTTTAGGACAACGTTTTGTAGGTAAAATCAGCCTGAGTTGCAACTGTCCTTTTCGCACTTTACCGGGAAGAAGCTTAGTTGAAAGCAGCGCGACGGCAATAGTTTCTTCAATTACCTATTTTCTAAATTCCTCGGCACTAGAGTCACCTCTTAACATGTCACTAATTTTGTATGAAAATACTCATTTACAGTACCTAGTATAATTTAACTGCACTTTTATATTTTAGGTTCATCCTTATCTTCTTCGCTTTTTTTTTTTTTTATCAAAATTGATATTAGAGTAAGTACCTTTAATTTGCCTCACGTATTCCTAATGGATTTCAAAAAGTTCCTACAATGAAATGTCATGAATTTCATTCCAATAATATATTCAGGGGAGCTGTGGCAACGACTGCTTATGAATTGAAGGCATAAGATTCAAATCCAGACAGACATTTGGAGACATTCAGTCTATAATGATACCACTGATACACCAGCATTCATCTCTTTGAGGGGCTAAGCGCTTTAATATTTAAATTATTTTGTTTAAATTATTTTTAACTACTATGAAAACGGCAAAGAAAAAACATCGTGAAGACACCACCACTGCATAAAACCAAAAAAAGCAATCCAAAGATATGTGACGTCACCCAAATCGCACTGGGCCAGCGTGGAGGTTTACACCCTACTCACTGGAGGAGGCCTATATTGTAGGATTACGAATATTACAGGCTGATTACGTTTACTATATCGTAAACGTAATTGAGTTGATTGATGAATCGTACAGAACAAAAACAATTTCAACAATTTTTGTATACAATATGTACAGAAAACCCCGTCAGGCCCATAAGGATAATAAGGGTTAGGTAAACACGTGACCAAATAAAATATGAAATTTTACATAATCATTATAGTAACAATACTAATGAATTATGAAATAATCTCTTTTTCAGTGAATTAATTCAAACTTCCCCAAAATTTCGTAAAAGTTATTATTTTTAAAAAAAGTGACAACACCATTTTAGACGGTATTATTATGAGCGATGCGACCACGTGCCACGTACCTTGCTCCACTTCGCCCGCGCATGTATTGCCTACTGCACATGTATTAAATTACCTCCTTTTTACGAATTAATATTTTTTTGGGGATTTTTTTTAAGTTTAGCCCGGCTTTGTAGGCATTAGTAGAATCAATTATCGATACCTAACAATACCTTCACGGAACGGACAGGGTTTTCTTTACATTGTATACAACTGTGTATTGTGAAAATGTGAAAGAGCAGACTTTACTGGACAGGTTTCTTGAAAAGCAATTCGTGATTATAGGCACATTATAGGCTACGCTTTAAATCACGACGCATCCATATACAGGTGCATCGTACAGATCTTTGCACTATGGCACAATGGCTGCAGTTGTGAACAGTGAAAATTCTCACGGCTCATTTCTCATCTAACAGACCATTATAAAGGGTGTATCTGACATCGACGCACAAACGAGTATCATGGATCCAGTACATGTTTCTGAACGCCTAGTGGTGGAATTTTGCGTCGGTTTTTCCCGATAATAAAAAATAATATGCAGTTTTTTTTTCACTTTAGACCGTTCATAATTGCTATACTTTTATAACCCAGTAAGCTTTTAGAGCAAAAATTAATTAATTCGCTAATTACATAAAAAAGCGCAATGAAAACAAAACTCGAAATACTATCTTATCAGCTGATTTAATAGAGTTCACATCGGGGATCAACGTCATACCTACAAACCCGCACGGCGGCACGCTTGCAACGTTCAAAGGCCGAGCCGACACTTGTTTTAAACACTGTTATTTCTGTAACCGCTCATTAATGACATAAATTACTATCATAATTTTGTTAGTGGCATGCGGTGTAGCCTTTTCGCGAAATTTGCGTTACGATGTCAGATACACCCTGTATACAAACACAGTTTATCATATCAACCTCATTTACTTTGACAATACAGTCGAGCGGTGACCTCGTGGTGGGAAATGTGACGTACCTGTAACAAAAATAATAGATCTATTAAAGATATGTTATTTTTCTGAAGAGACAAGAGGGTTTCAGTTATTTTTTTGCGGAAAATAAATATGGATGTTAACGTAGTTACTAAAATAAGATTGAAATATCAAACGATCTTCAATAAGTATTGCGCAAACCCAAAGTTCCATGATACTGAGCTTTGGGTTTAATATTGGAATAATATTGCGACATACTCCTACAGTTAAGATTACCAAAACCTTGAACATCATTGCATTGATTCAATTCTACTTCTGAACCCAACAACACAAAATACGGTTATTTCCGTCGAATGGGATAAAGAGTTTTTTAGCCACTTAGGTGTAAATATAAGTCAAAGGAAATTTTATGCTTTTCACTTTCAGCAACACCAATTTTACTTTTCCTCATATTTTTCATCACGTGTTAAGATAAAAAAACACGTGCCTGAATATATTATCATAAAACAGGGGTACTAAATGTTATACTGTCAGGAAGCCGATCATAAAGATAAAGCGGTGGTCCCGCGAATAACAACACAGGCCGCGCCGTCCACGCAGTGCCCACGTACACGTCATCAAGCCAATCTGACAACTTTATCACCTCGTAAACCGACCGGGATACGTCACGTGTAATTACCGTATTTCAAGCTAAATGTACGAATTAATTTAATATTCATTGAGTCCCATATCCGTGCCTATCAAATCCCGGCGCAGTTACCAATGCACTGGTATCATTAAAGTGATAATCACAACCGCAGACACGTTTAAACTCTAACGTCGCTTAATTGTAATTACTATACAAGCTCAGCGAAATTCAAAACAAATACTAATTCCACTACCACTAGTTCCCACTTCCAGTTCCAATGGATTAAATTCACCTGAAATATCTTTAAGCAAACAAGCTCCCCAAAATCCGTCACAAGATAATATTCAAATGTTATTGATATGGCAGGGTGACATCCCTATGTAAGTGGTATTTATGTAAATATGTCAGAGTAGACTAGACTCGCAGCGTCATGTGATTAACGATGTTCACGTCTCGGGCGACGGGCAACGCTCACCATGATGCTACAAATATATTAAACGTTCATTTCATTATCAAGAATAGCTGACTACTGCATGTGCATTGGGATTACAACTGCTTTCACTCTATAAAACATTTTTGGAAACAGACAAAGAAACAACAGTATTTTTAATCACAGATGAGAAAACATGTACGATTTAACGTGAGATAAAAGTTATCGTAGTGCTATACAGTTTCGATATAAAATTTGAGTCTATCGCTCATTCTATTTTAGAATCTTCAAACGTTCTTAACCACTGGTTGAACCGTCCAGTTCTGGTAACGGTTTTTAAATGTTTTGTAATATCGCTCTCAGCTTGTCTCACCACGCTCTCAAAGAATAGAGAGTGAATATTTTGTGCGATTCTGTTTAGGCCAAACGCATTACAATGCGTTCTAATTAAATACGAACAGTTGGATTTTACGGTACTGGGAGCTAAATAAAAGAGTTAAATACTGCTATAATGAGACACACAGTATTCTATTGTAGTTCGCGTCATCGTTACACAATGCGGGCTCATCTAATCCACAGCTTATTATTGCTACTCCGCTAGTGCTTAAGCTCTTAATAATCGCGTGACGTTACATCTAAGACGTTCTTCGTCTTAAGCAAGAAATTATAGGATGAGTCTGCAGTAACGTAGAACTACACTACCAGGGATGCAAATGGTGAAGCTTAATGAAAACAAATTACCTACTACCCACTTTACAATTACCGCTGTTGTGTTTAAGGCCCCTTGGGAGTTACCGATTAGACAAAGGATATATTTATAAAGTGGGTAATTTATGATATTCATCAGTTCAGTTTTCTCGGTGGTAGGCCATAACATCGGCCGCCGGCAGAAGTTACCACTCACCAGACAAAGCCTTGCCGCCAGCGATTTGTCGTGTTCCGGCATGATGTCTGGTGAAGCCGTACGGAGGACGGGTATGAGCAGTTGTGTTGCGATGTGTGCCGGGTACGATGCGCCTAATGTTGTTGTGTTGGGAGTTTGGTCGTGGAGGTTCTTCAGATCAGTCTCCCTTTGGCGCAGCATCGTTGGTCGTGTTGTTGGGTTTAACATTGCATCACTGCTTACCATCAGGCGGGATTGCGGTCAAGCGCTAGTTTATAAATATTTAAAAAAAAAAAAACCAGGTTTAGTTTGACTGCTGAAGTATGCGCTAAAAGATAAATACGCATCGATAAGTAGTAGTAGTAGTATCTCAATTATTTTTGTCCTTTAAAGCCAAGAAAGATAAGGCTTAGATACTTATCTAATATATATCATAATTTAGGCTTAACTAAACTGGAAATGATATCCATATAGGCAACTTGAGAAGGGGCTGCGGGATAAGAAAGTAAAATACAGGGAGTTCTGTCGAAATTGCCGCATCCTATCCACTTTATAGGTCATTTCATTCATTCCATTCACTTATTTCCTTCGATGGGATCTCTGTTACGACCGAATGGGTTTCACAAATAAACCTAATTCTATCAGAACAATACGATGTTTCTTTTCAATTTAACAAATTAAACGCTTGGGCCGAAGAACCCGGATAATCCGTGAAAGATGGCGTACCGAAGAAAAAAAGTATGCATTTGACAGCTAAAACTTTGTGAGTTCGTATTCTGATCATGGTTATTTTCACTTAATTTTGTATTCCGCAAATAATTACCCGGTATTTTGGATCCTATAGTCATTTCGAACGTGATTATTTTAGCATACTAAGTGCTATAGGTACGTTGTTATACAAGCTAGTCGTTTGAACGTGACGTTAAGCAAAACCACGGCTTTATTCAATATACAGGTAGCAGTCATAATTTAAATTTATTGAAATTATCACGGGAATCAAACGAATGACGTGTTTAATATTCTCTGTACTGCATTTAAACTCAAATATTTGGTAAGTCAACATTTCCCGGCACATTTACCGCTCACTTTATGAAGTTCCGCGTGAAAGACCATGATTACAGCGCGCCCTCATTATCGGCGCCATTTTATTAAATATATTTTGATTTAAATAAAAGTTGCGCAGTCGTATTTAACGAACACCTTAAGAGTAGGTAATTGAAGTGCATTTAATTTTATTTTAAATGGACTCCTCATGCCCGCAAGCATTTCTCTAGCTGGAACCTAATCGTAGAATGGATTTAATTTATCGAATTACAGTTCCTAAGTAGAAAAGACTGCTGTGATGATTATCAATAATAAATCATAATGAATCAACCGCTGCAACAAACTGTGTTATGTAATTAATTTCATTGCTAATATTCAACTGGTGACCCAAATAGGTAATATGACATGACAAGTTGCACAACTACCAATAGATGCTTCCAAAATATCTAAGAACGAGAATATGGTACAGCATAAACACCAGTTAAAAATTATATAAAGAGCACACTTAGGTATTAACTTTTGATAAACGCTTTCTACATTATTATTAATTACTTAAGTACTCAATTGATTGATCAAACAAGTAGGTACTTTATAGGCACACCCACGTACATTTTAGAATGCTCATTAAACTGTCTCATCGTGTGGCTTTAGTGATTTCCCAGCGAACCAAATAACACGCGTATTAACAATTACAATACGTTTCGACTTCAATATACTTGCTTAATTAGTCACAGCCATCGATAAACAAACCGAATAATAAATCATTTGGCAGTCAATTAACGATAATTTGGGTTTTGTGACACGGCGTCAACAGATTTGTACGTATACTGTTATCATTTAAGTATATACTCGTACACATGTCATGAAAGTTCTCATGCGTTAAAAACATTATTTCAATTAACTAGATTAACATATTGCTAACGAAATAATGGCAAAATTATTATAATTGTTATAACTTTGCTCCTCAAATGTTATTCAAAACTTCATAATTACTCTATGTTTTCCAAGACCTCAAAACGTCTAAGTACGCGCAGAATATAAACCATATTTCGCGAATAATGTACGAAGTTTGTGAAAATAAGCCAAGCTTCAAAAAGTCCAAAGGGTGTGCTGCTAGGGGATTGAAAACATTAAGTTAATACTCGTTCAAGTATCTCAACTTAAAAACAACATTTAAGAACCGAGACTATATAAAGTATTATAATCACTAACGAGGGTATATAATCACTGATGTCAGGTGGTAAAACACATGGCTGCCGGCAGAAGTTACCACCAACCAGACAAAGTCTTGCCGCTAAGCGATTCGTTGTAAGGTGTTAGCATGATGTCTGTATGCCTAGTATGAGTTTTCATTTCGAGACTCGATCGTCGATATCGAGTGCGTTTGGCGCTCTCTTGAGAGTTCTCACAACCTTGAAGCGGCCCAATTGACGAGTCAAACGTGTTCGATATCGACGATCGAATTTCGTAATGAAAACTCATACGAGGCCTACTGGTGAAGCCGTACGGAGGACGGGTATGAGCAGTTGTGTTGCGATGTGTGCCGGGTACGATGCGCCAAATGTTGTGTCGGAAGATTGGACGGGGAGGGTCTCCAGATCAATCTCTCTCTAGCGCAGCATCGTTGGTCGTGGTGTTTAATATTGCAGTACCTCGCTCGACTGCCGTCTTCCTAGTTAAAAAAACCGAGTGAATAGGATTCACTCGGTTTTTTAAGTTAATATGTTCTTAATAAACGAGCGCGTTTTACATCAATGATTGCATGACTGCTTACCATCAAGCGGGAGTATGGTCAAGCACTAGTTTATAATTATAAAAAAAGATCAGCGCAACCTGGCTCGTGGCCGGTAGCTGTTGCTACTAACTTCAACGTAAGTAGTCTAGAATTTTTCCTCAACAACCTACATTCTATGCACTTAAGAAACCATATTCAGTACGTAGACATTTCTATCATTTACCAACTGTAGAGTAGTAAGCGAATATTAAAAAATACAACTTTCGAGTGATACAATCAATGTTACGATTTCTATTTCAAAATATATATTGCATCACATGGGAAATTACATGATTCCTATGGTTTTACATTCACAATGGCTAACATCTGACCACATAATAGATACTCAATATCGACGTACCTACTGAATAAAACTTGGAAAGTGTCATTGTGTAATTTGTATGCAGAGGATATGGCGCTAGCGTCATAAAGAGAGGACTCTTACTGCATTGTAAACGTTACCTCAGGAGCTAGAAATTGTTTTATTGTTAAGTTTAGGAAACAGTTGGGGCCGGAGCAAGAGTGACGGCGCTTCGCCTTCATCAACGAAGTTGCATAAATTGTTTTACGACTTCGCATTCAAATTAAATACCTGCTACTTGGATTATAATTTCACTTCAAATTAAAGAAAGTCTTCCATCTTTATAAAAGATACAAGAAAGCGTGATAAATAAAACAAACACAAAAAAAAACTTAGACGGGTCACAGTTAGTCGTTAGCGTATCGCAAAACAAAAGAGAACAGCTGCCGGAACAAGAAACAGAAAGTTCCTTTGCTTTAATAATTACTGCATTTATCCACAAACGGTGATAACGAACACTACGACAGCGACTTACTTTTACAAATGAACCAAGTTCCTTTTTCCGACGTGCAAACTACAGTGTTAAGTTGGAGCGTCCTGTTTCTAAAAGAAAAGTTTTGAAATAATCAACGTGAGACGAGAGAACTTCTGACTTAACGGGTATAGTAGCCTCAATGACCTTGTGCATGTGGGCGGAGCTAAACGCCGTACTCCCGAATTCGTAAAATGCGCGCGGTGGCGCGCTAAACTAAAACGACAATCAAAGAATATCCAGAGATGCAGACAAGCCGCGTGTAGGTCGCGATTTGTGCCTACGATTTCAGACGGGGGTATGGATGCAAGACGATAAATGTATATTTTGCATTAATAAATGGTAATATCGTACTATAATATATTTTTAGTATTCTTGATCAATGTTTAAATAAAATCAAGGAGTGCTCGTTACACAGTTTAATGGCCGATCGCAGACTGACAGACATTTGTAAAACAAGTACCCACACATTATAATATATCATAACATTCACATAAAAAATAATGGTAGATGGTAATATCTACCGATTCAACATATTTGAATTTTTTTTTCACTACTTTTCAGTATATGAGTATCATGTCTTTGCAGTGTCCTTGAATTAATTACTAATGCGAATAACATAAACGAGTTCATCGCGTTAACGTAAACCAAACGCGCACTAGGCACTTTGTGATATTTTTATTAAAAAAAAAAACGTTGAACCACACTAGAAATTACTTTTATCGTGGGTGCATTTTTAAACATATAAATTCACAGACACAAACAGCCAGACCCGGAACAACTACTTGTAGGACATGTTCTGAATATTTGTTCCGCGCGGGAATTGAACCCGCGACAAGCAGCGCAGCAGTCAATAGCTTAACCGCTGCGCTAACCGTGCTTTATATAGATGCCTTGAGATTACAAAGCGCGTAGTTTCGGCCGTTTTCCATAAAGAGATAGTACCCTATTTATACTGTGTCAGTGACGTCGGATTGAATGTACTTCGTCGTAATGAGGTTTCAAATAAAACACGAGTTATTTTAAAATCTGTAAATTTTAATTCTTCGATCCAATAAATAACATGCGAGATTATAGGCATATCTAAAGCTGCAGAAATTTCTTGCAGTTGAGAATGGCCACAGTCTATTTCTATTGTTCCTACAACTGCACAGCTGATATTGATTTCTGTAGGATGTGCAAAATGTTTCCATACACATACGGCATTTAAAAATAAATAGGGAATGTAGTCCCACTTGTCGTTCTCCAACAATATCCACAGATCCTAAACCACAGTCTATAATTCTCCGTGCTTAGCAATTTTCTTTAGTTCTGAATAAAAGTAAGCAATATTAATTATGCGTCGCCCTTCGATGAAACAAGCTTGAGATTTGTTGAGGTTTTGGTGATATTTTGAGCTAAAAAAAGATATAACATACATTTTAATTAACCCTTGCAACACTGTTAGAGATTTATGTCAAGGAATTAAGAATTTATCAAGAAAAATTAATTAAGAATTAACAAAAAAATAATTTTACAGGTATATGATATATTTGTAAACTAAAAATATAGGTTGTAGGACATGCAGGCCTAATGTTACCTGAATGATGATGATGGAACTTGCGTCGTTTTTTTGTGCACATAGAGATATATAATATTATCATTTTCTTGACGACATTCTGTATGGATGTCTGACCTAGAATCAACTGCGTTAGTGTTCGACCTAAAAAGCAAATTAAACTTTTAAGTTCTGTCGATTGGTTTCTTTCTCTTCTTTTCTGTAAGTCGAAAAATGTTATTACAATATTATTTATTATTAATTAATATTATTTATTTATTTATCCTACAGTATGTTAAGAAAACCCTGTCCGACCCGTGAAGGTGTTGTTAGGTATCGATAACTGATTCTACTAATGCATACAAAACCAGGATAACTTAAAAAAAAATCACCCTAAAAAAATAAATATTATTTCGCAAAAAGAGGTAACTTAATAAATATGCGTTAAGCATCCTTCCGCGGGCGGCGGGCGGCAGGGCACGCGGCACGTGGTCGCATGGTCATGTGTTTACTTAACCTTTATTATCCTTACGGGTCGGACAGGGTTTTCTTAACATACTGTATATATACGGACAAATCACACAGATTGAGCTAGCCCCAAAGTAAGTTCGAGACTTGTGTTATGGGATACTAACTCAACGATACTATATTTATAATAGATACATATATAGATAAACATCCAAGACCCAGGCCAATCAGGAAAAGATCGTTTTCCATCATGACTTGGCCGGGAATCGAACCCGCGGCCTCCACGTCGCAGGCAGGCGTGTTGACCGCTGCACCACGGAGGACGTCAAAAAAATTTACTGATAACTGTGACATTCCAAGCCCGCCAGCCCGCGTCCATCGGCTTCGGCTACTTTAAACAATTACATATAGAAATAAAATATTTACAGGAAGAATCATTTAAAATAATCAAAGTAAGAGTTTTTATTACACATTTTTGCTAATATCGCAAAAACTAAAAGTCCTATCAACTCAAAACTTTTTGTAAAACTGTTTTTACACCAAAACCTTTAATTGAGTCCTAATTTTTGGTTTATATCACCATAAACAAAAAATCACATTTTCAAGTTACAAACCTATAAATTATAATCTAAGTGCGAGTGTTTACTTACCTGAATAGATTCTTCTATATTATCAGCGGATGTAGTTAGTCGGATTATTGCCTTTCAAGTCTAAAGATTTCTTTCTAGATTTCCTGGAACAATTCGTAATTGTTTAACTTCAATTGTAAAAGAAAAATGGTTACAAAAGCTAATAGTAATTATAAAGAAAAATACAGTAATATGTAGGTATAAATACAAGAGTATAGGTAGATAGATACTTACGCCACCAGACGCATCTTCAATTCTCATTTGCGAGCTAATCTATGAACGTACACTGACACGATTCGCTCGTAAATATTTGCACTCACACAGACAACCACGCGTAGTCGGCGATAGCCGGAGCAGAGCAGCAAGCGACACAACCCTCCCGTCTGAATGCTAACGCACGACTGCCGCCCGCGCCCGCGCAGAGCACCTCTAAACCTATGTTTCAAAATAAGGATATTTTCTTGGCAAATGTTGATGGATTTAAATATGCTCTTGCATATCTGTAGTACTTCTAACCGCGAATTTTTCAGTGTAAAAATATTTCCACACATCAATGCCGTTTAGAAGTAATAACGAATATTAGCCAAAAATAGCGTTTTGGTAACTATTTTTTTAAGGCAAAAGGCAAAATCCTACGAAAAAATCATCTTTAGTAAATGTTGTACATGAATCAATAGACAAGATATATTTTTTTCAAATCTCAAAACCAAGCCGTTAATTAGAAATTAGCTTCCTAAAGTGACCATTTTACGCTACTAAATGAGACTAAGGCCCTTAACAGCAACTGTTGCCAAAAATGTTGCAACGACATCTGATTCCTTGTCCTCACACTCTTGCGCGGTAAATAATATTTCAGGTGGTTAAGACATTCATGCTTTCACTACTATTACTCGAATTTCAGTGTTTTCTTCAAAAATGAGTAACAAGTGCCACAAGTTTAAAAGTATGACTCAGTCTACCAAGAAAAATCACAAGCAACTTACTCTTTTACTTCCGAACAACATTAAATTTGCTTATAAAAGTATACTTTCAATCAAACCTACCTCAAATTTTTTAAAGTGTAAATAAGTCCCAACACGAACCGGCACCAAGTCTTAAATAAAAGACAGACGCATTGAGAAGCACTTACAACTACAACACAAACTATAAAGGTCACACAGTTGCATAAGAGACGTCGGACGGCCGCCACGTGTGTTAGTTTCCTGACCACGGAAAAACAGTCGGGCGGTCGCCGTGACAGCTTCGAACGTGCCGCGCCTTCTAACAAGGTAGCTCTCGCCGACATCGCAAACTGCCTAGCTGACTGACTTTAATGAAGTTTGACTCGGCACTGCCGTTGTATGGTGGGCAAAAGAGATAAGTGTGCAAGTGCAACTTTGCCTGAATTTTTTACAGAGTTCTGCGTGGTGTATGCGGTTTTTGTAAATGCTTGTCTGAGCATGATTTTTGGACATAATTGGTTTTGATGGATGGACGTTACCTGCATTAACGTAGGTGCCACAAAATTTTCTCGGTTTCCAGACTACTTGACTATTCCCCCTATTATAGTGTATAGTATAGATAAGTACTTACAGTTGGCAAAAAAGCCTCTTCAAAGCGACTTTGACGTAATTAAAGTTTCGTCAAGATATATATTACTTTAAAAAGCTATAGTCGCTTTTAACATTATACAAACTTTCAATTTCTGGCTGAAGATAATATTTAATAATTCATTCATTTCAGACGGACTGTTCTAGCAGACCGAAACAGGAAAATCGCTATTACAATTATGAGTTTCCTTACGAATTAATCTTAAAATACCCTTGAATTTCGTGAATTTGAGACAGGCACTTACCTAATCATCAATTAAAACAATCCACTGGCTCTCGTTTTTTCTGAAGAAACACAAATTAAATCGTAAAAAAATAAACTATACCTGGTTTCAAATTGCACACAAAAACATAAGCTAAGTTTATAACTAGTGCTAAAGTCGTAGTTCTCGATGCAATGACGCAGTTTTAATTAAATATGAAGAAGATATTATTCTGACAACTCTCCAAGTTAACCCATGAATATCTGCTGTGGTAGCTTCGTGAACTAGAGCGCAGCTTCCAAAACCGCACCATTATTATTACGCAATTTACAACCTGAGTCGGTAAACAAAGGAAGGTGCCGCGTATTTACAGAGGAAGTTTCTGAACGGATAGCTACCGCCGAGAATACACGAATTCTCAAGGTAAATACATGAGTCTTTCCGATTTCACGATAAAGGGCACACGACGATTGTTGATTGTTTATCGAGAATTCCGCGCTAATAGAAAATAGCTAAGTTTGTTCCGTACCATTTCACATACGAGGCGACACACCCCCGTTTCAAAGAACTTCTTTCAAGTCGCAAAGGAACTGACAGGAATGCTTCGACAGTCTTTATATTGTTCTTTACCTAGGGGGTAGAATATTTATTTATAAATTGTTTAGATTGAACAAAGTAGACTAGATCACGTGCACACTTAGACATTTAAAATAAACGGTCCGTGTCCCACATTAAGATACATTTTTTGTAAAATCTCATAAATATGTAAGGAGTTAAGTTGTGGACTGGCGCTCGCCGTCCGCCTCGCAGTACGACGGGCGCTGGCTACTGTTTTTCTCATACAATTTACAACCGTTAAACTGGCAAACAAAATGCCGGCAGCTTATTTACACGGCGCCGCCAAAAGGAAGTCCGTACGAACGGATGCTATGCTAGTAAAGGAAACAGACATAAATCACCGAATTTACGACAAATTCCTGAAATGTTATTATTATTTAAAAAGAATAACAGGTTTTACCAAACAAGCGGGTCGCGCCTCGAAAGGTTCCCTCCCTAATAGGCAATTTGGAAAATTACGCTTTGTTTACGAAACAAACGCCCCGAACTTTTAACTCGAAAAACGTCGGCGTCGAAGCTATATTGGAATAACAAACGATAAGTAACAAATGTTGTCTTTGACTCATATTGTGCCAATAAGCAAATTACTTTAGCAGAACACAAAAACCGCGAGAGAGGCCGGAATCCGAAGAGATCCCGTGTTTATGTTGACCTAGCAACTTAGGAGTTGTGTAATTCGACAATTTGCCGTTCCTAACTCGCTAACACAACAAAACAAAGCGAACATATTCCCAGAGCTGAAAGGAAGTTCACTCGAAAAGGCAACTAGCTGCGGGGAAACCTTATATTGTTAAATTTATGATACGTTCCTACGCTGCGTTCCAGTTTCTGGGGTCATTCGCACTACTATCTCCGTGATATTTCGTTGAAAATAATAACAATACGGATGCGGCCGGATCACGACATAACGGGACCTATCTCGGATGCAATTTCATATCTCCCACGTCCGCAAATAAGTTCCAATGGATATATAAACTGATTGGGATTATAGGCCAATAACTCTGAGTTGTTCGCTATTTGGCTCCGAGCAGCAATGAGGACGGGACGGAATGTCCCAGATAAGTGTTTATGAGTCAATTAGTGGGAAACGAAATGAGGCCTATCGGGCTCAGCGTAAACCTGATAATGGGTAAGATACTATCACGCGCCGAGAGTGTACTAACTACGTACACACTATTAAAGAGACATTTCCAAAGCAACCAATCATCCACGTTATTTATTAGTTTAAACTAGTTACATTACACTAATTTGTGATTAATGACTTAGTATCGTTGCGATATCAGTTCATATTGACTTAGGTATAGTATACCCGCAATCGGTGATTACTTACAAAACTAAGTAATTAGAACGATTTAATAAAAACTGTATCATTATAATGCTCCAATGTCCTCTATCTACTTTCTATTTAATAAACGAAAGTGAAAACTATCCAATAAGCGGTATACGCCAGTATGACACGTCCACTGGCGAGCACAATACATGATACATATAAATATTAGAATGACCCTTTCCATTGTGACAAACGTAAATAATGTTTTTAGACACAATATCAAACAAACACAAACAACCACCAAGATATGTGGTAAAGAGTAATTTAATATTGAGACGAAATTGTGTAAATGTCGCCTGAATAGTGAGAATAACTAGATCGCGTGGCGTCCTCAAGCCGTGATTGCAAGTTGTTAACTAGGTAAGTTGTTAGATTACTCGTGATCAATTTACAGTGCTCTACTATACTTGACGGATACAGTTACGACCGAGTTAAGTAATTGTAACTTAGACTTCATCTATTTCGAATTCAGGGACTATAGGCAACATCGACATTAAGGGAGAGATTCATTATAATATTTGATGAGCTATAGACAGTGCTTCTGCTCGTTTGTAAGTATCTATTTTTATTTTTTAATGCAAACTTTCCAGATTTTGATCTCGACCTCGTCTGGTGGAAAGCGATAGATAAGATAATGTATCGGGCAAGCGCATAATTTGCCAATGATGTTTATTTCTGCTATATTGCATTGTCGTTTTCCCTATGGTGAATACCGTGGTAACAGCAAAAGACATATACGGACAGAGAAATGCTGCCCCGACCCTTTATGCTTCTCATGTTATTCAACTTTGCCAAATCTTTAAATTAGCTTAGTATTTACACATTAAGACGAAGCCAAGCGACAGCAGCTGTGCTCGATTTAAACTGTATTTAGCCTAGTATATGTATTGTATAGACGACTAAGCACCACATCCTTAATTCATTTTCTACGCAACGACATCACACAAAAATCCGGAAGAGTGAGTTCGGCCTGGTATGATTAATTTTCTGGTAGCTGTCAAAGCTAATCTATGGATCTAGCAACCTTATAAAGGTGTAATGAAGGGGCCTTGCAATTTCAGGAGCTTTAAGATATGGGATATCTTTTCGAAAGAACTTATGGCAGATATGAGTTAAAGTGGAAATGTTTCATTAGCGTCATCAGATGTGGAATGTTCTTTATTCAAGAGTTCTTATACGTAATTACTCATTTCTTTAGAAATATAATATAGTTCGATCACTTTAGACAATTGAAATAAAAAAAAACCGCAATAACCAAATTTTGGTGTAGCTAAAAATAACCATCAATCCCATACGAGCTTAGAAAGTTATTCGGGGTCAAAGGTCAAAATTTCGAGTGTTTTGGATTTTAATTTTTCTCAGAAACGGCAAGTTTTAACACAAAAATACATCAGACTAAATTTGTAGATTTCTAATTTTTTTACAAAATGGTTATTATGATTTTTCCCCAAGTATTACCGTTCCTGAGATATCGTGATTATAAGAGTCACGTTCTCCATAATATGCACACATTTCCACACCACCTGTGATGTAGTGTACTCGGCCCGGTTTTTTAACATGATTTTTTTTTATACTTTAATCTGGTCCATACTCTTCATAGTCAAATTCAACGATCATGACTTCTTCTTCTTCCTCTTATCTACTGGATATATAAATTGTTCAAATAATCCAACAAATTAGTTGTTTCTTCATCAAAATCACATGTCAATTGAACATAAGATTACAAAACTGGCAGTTGGTACTTACATGCTTAGGAAGTGTTAAGAAGTTTTTCCAGAACGGGGTGGGGGGCGTAAAGTTTGAATCTCTGTATATTTGCCTCCCTTTGTAAAATAATATTTTGGAACTGATTCAAATTCATAAATGATATTAACATTTATTATCTTCCAATGACCGTCTTCAGGGGTTAGTTGATTGCCTAGCTTATACGTACGTATACTCGTTACAAGTACTGAATAGCAGATACCGCGATGTTGAAGGAAAACAAGATAGTTGTATGTACTTACTTCTTGTTTCGTGTATTTTTAACAAAAGTTAAATATCTGTACTTATCAATGCATTCTATTTCTTTGGAGCTCCATAAACAGCAAGAAAAAAAACGAATTCCTTTCATAATAATAATTAATGTTTGAAGTGAGAAATCAATTTTTTTGAGAAGGCATTTTTGTAGTACTGATCAGCACAAATTCTAATAGAAGATGCTTGTAATAAATAAATACGCATATCCACTCGAATAGAACGTTTAACACTAAAAGAATTAGGTTATAAGAACAACACCACATGGACAATAGAACAGATATTATTCAAGGCCATGCGGGTAGAGAGGATTCTGTAAGGGAGTGACTTTTTTTAATGTACCTATATCTTGTCAATATAGGAGTTTGTACATAAAAGAGACACAAATATGTATTATTATATAATATTATTTATGAGGCAAACTTTTGCCCCATATACATATGTATGTATATGCATATTATGTAAAACATGATTCTTACACTTGTGTACTTAGAGAACACAGTGCTACTTAGAGAAACAATCAGTGAATATACAGTTTTGTTAAAAATTTTGAGATCCACAAATTTAGAGTAAATTAAGCTTACCGTTTTTAACAAAAATCCAATTAAACCTGAATTTTTGACCTTTGAACTCGAGTAACTTTCTAAGCTCGCATGGGATTGACGGGGACTTTTAAATTTTTATTTTATAGGGTAAACCCAAGGTCTCCACCAAAATTCTCTGGCTCTGTCGGAATTTTTGTTATTTAATCACTATTTTATGTCTAAATTGGCCGGTCTAATAATTGTTAAACATTATTGTATGTAAAACAATGGCTGTTTGTGTTCAGTGCCAAAACGCAATGTTGTGGTTTACTGCGGCATTCATGTTTTCATATCGTACGTCGCACCCTTAGTTAGATTTATTAAAAGGCACTTTGATGTGTTCGTTATTCTGAACATAAGACTTACTGGAAATGTTGTAGTCAGTCTATTTTTAAAAGCTATTTCAAGTGCAAAGTGTTGGTCATCTTATGTTTCTTTTTGATGTTGTAATGTTTGAATATTTGAAACCAGGGCCCCGAGTCTGCTATTGCAATAGTGTCAAAATTGTCGACTTTTAATGTCATAATGACCGATTTTGACAAAATCCGTAATCTACTAACACAATGGCGTCCCAAGTGGTCAATCACTGAACAAAATGGCATAAAACGGTAATCTTGTCCAAAATGACAAATCAATGACTGACATATGCGGTAATCTGCTAAAATTTTGACAGTTCATTTGATCATTGAACTGTTATGATGCTGTCTTTGTACAAACATTGCTTTTCGAAGCAAGGCAGCTCGATGGTGGTGGTGGTTTTGTACAAAAAGTGTGATATCTATTGTGTTTGTGGAATATTTGAGAATGTTTTCATTACTAGCCAACTCAGTGGATGCTAGAGAAGGAAGATAATATGCAGGAGACGTCGAACAC
Source organism: Sesamia inferens (assembly GCA_037179545.1). Taxonomy (NCBI): domain Eukaryota; kingdom Metazoa; phylum Arthropoda; class Insecta; order Lepidoptera; family Noctuidae; genus Sesamia; species Sesamia inferens. The sequence goes on along the minus strand of CM073933.1, from coordinate 25,398,920 downwards.
ATCGCTTGACGAGTTTGAATATAGATCCCTTTATTAATGTTCCCAAAGCGGAATTTCTGAAAACGTTTTGCCTTGAATATGTCTCAGTAAGAGGGTTAATTGAAGAACTCATTCTCCTTATGACCAGACTGCGTCGAATTGATAGCGTATGGGCAGAAATTAAGGTGAGGAAACGTAATTTGACAATTGATGTATTAATTTATTGTAATCTATAGCTACAAACACGAAATAGGTTGATTAATGTTATATTTTTATTGCAGATTCTAATAGTACTTGCATTTTATGCATCAGAGTCCTAAGAGAATTTTATTGGACAAGGACATTGCCCTCCTTAAAGTTTCACAAATTACTGTGTCTAGTGCAATCAATGAAGGAACAAAGACTTTGAAACTAAAAAATAAACCACAAATATTGCAAACATGCCAATAGCATTATTGCCACCTGATGAGGATTATGCAGAAGTACTGCGACAGGTATGAATTTCTTTTAACTATGTTGGTAAAGGTACATAATAGTTGGACTTCTATCAGTTATTTATTTATTGTTAACTAAAACAGTACACTAATTACATTAATTAACTTAAAAACAACTACTAAAACTAACATGGAACAGCGGACTCTCTCGCATACTTTCTTTCAAAGAAGGCCAAACATACACCCATAAGCTTATTCAGCACCTTTATAGTATGACAGACCGGAGATCTGATTTCTGTTTTTGCTGTTAGTAACATAAATGAAACTACTATACCTATTAAAAATCAACGTTTATTTATAACTCTAATATATTCGTAGGTTAAAATTTGTAAAAATTTTTTCAATAAAACATTTTTATTATTTATAACTATATATCTATTTTCTCATAAACTAAATATCTACTTTACATTAAGTCAAAAAAAATTATTATACAAAACAAAAAGACATTTTGTCATTTAAATAATAAAACAAATCCTAGGTACAACACCTAATGTAATAATATTAACACATCAATAATCAGTCTTTTAATTTCCAGTGCAGTATGAACCGGGATCTTCTTGAAGGTTGAGCACTGCACCAGGCTTTTGTTGACTATCTGTGGAAAAATGCATACAATAAATTAGCAGGTATGTAGTGTAAACCCTTCTCAATATTCTAGGAAATTATGAAAACGCTCTATTTTTTATTAAAATGATTTAACTCTTTGTTACAGATCCACCGCAGTCATGCACAAAACAAAGATTTAAAATAAATTATTAATCTTTTTATAAACACTGTTTCATTTACTTATTACATCCATTTGTAACCCATACCGCTAGACATATTCCCCCTTATTCATAAACGCTGCTTAAAGTTAACTAGTGATTAGCGATTTTTTAAATATACATTTTAGAAGCTTGCACGTCACTTAACTTTAATAATCGATTATGAATAAACCCCTTAAACACTGTGGTGTTTATTCATAAAGGACGATTTAAGTTAAGTGACATTAAAGGTCAAAAATGTATGGTTAAAGAATCGCTAATCACTAGTTAACTTTAAGCAGTTTTTATGAATAAGGGGGTTTATCTTCTATGGACTATTATTATATGAACAAACTATAACCTACTAAGTATATGGACATACTTAGTAGGTTATAGTTTGTTTAATATTTTAGGAGATCTCTCCTAAAATATATTTCATTAAACTAGCTTTTAATAAATTGTCAAATTTACCTCTTGCATTCTCCAGAAATCTGACTCAGAATCTGATGACATTATAGGTAATTCTGCAGAGTTCCTGTAAAATAAAATTGACTTTAATAAATAGTTCTTATACCTATCTAATATGGTTTGGTACCTAGCGCTTAGTATGTAGTTGCAATAAATAATTTAAATTCTGGCCAATGTACTACTACTGATGTAAACTTACATCTAACACAAGCTTAGCTGGGGGGTTATATTTAATTTTATGATATTGTTTTCAAAGCTACTTAATTCTTATTGTGGGTATGTTTGTAGAACACCCAATGAGTGGAAGTTCTGATTTAGGATAATTAGGTTTATTCTACTAAACTTTCATAAAGATGAATTACGTATAATTATGTATATAATCAGTGCGTAATTACCTTTTTTGACACGGATATCTCGATGACCTTGAACCATTTTTGCTGTGATGGAGCTCTGTCGATTAATGACCGCAGTCAACTTGTTGATCTTCGCCATATCTTGGCCGAAATTTGCCGATTGTTTTTCTTTACGTAGTAATTATAATTTTAATAATATTAACAAAAATAAATACAACAAAACACCAGCTGTTAAAGGAAACATAAACGTCAGTCAGTCTGTATTAATGTCACATTGACTTTAACAGATAACAAAATATCTAGTTTTATAGTTTTACAATAATGTTTTTTGCTATTTAAGAACTATTTACTATTCCAGACTGCTTATAAAAATTTAATTAATATATAAAAATATATATTAATAAAATCTTGCATTACGAAATGTTCAAATTGAGTAGTAGTTTTTGGAAACTCATTTCTACTAACGAGTTTCATAATAATGGCAATACAGCAATGATCATTCCGTTAGGTACGAGATCAATGACCGATCTTTATGTTCTTAGCAGATTACGGGATAAAACCAAAATGACAATGGTAACGTGCTGGAATGACAAAATGATATAAAATAGCAGACTCGGCCCCCAGGCTTCTAATAACTTGGGTAGTCATCATTTGATTACAAAAGTAATTTAGGATATACTTACTTAACGTTTCACTTCAACGAGATCCGATATTTATAAAGCATCACATCACTAGTTTAGAAGTACTAAACATAAATTACATTTGAATAAAAGCTCACTATCATTGCAAACAAGTTGAATAAAGACTTAATTAATCTGACTCGGGAGCGGTAAGCCGCGACCCGCAAGCACACAGTTGTGTATTCATTAGCATTAAGGACGGTTTCATGGCAACTAAGGTTAGTTGAATCAAAGCAGACATTCAAATTAGATTACACTTAAAGTTCATTGCAGGCGTAATGGACGTAGATAACTTAGGCGGTGCCGGTGACTCAGCTACGACGACTGCAGAATCAGCCGCAACGGAGAACTTCATAATCCCTCCAAGCTAAAGCAAATTGATATCCTAAAAACAACATAATGACGGACACTTCCTTACTAATGCTAAGCATTGGTTCGCGTGCTCGCCTTCTATATTTATGACTCGTTCACAACTAAGAGTTAAAGACAAGATCAGTGTTTTCTAAAACGAAGTAACCATTAAGCGATGATATTTTGCGAAACAAACACAAACAGCAAAGATGGTAGCCTGGTTAACAGTGGAGCTTTGTCAGTATTTAACAGTCACTCTTTATAACAGAGCTATTTATTTAGAGATAGCTTTGGCTAAGTTTCTCTCTTTGAAGTCTCTTCATTGTCTTCATGAGATCTCAAGTTTTCACGAGTTTACACTCCATGATCTAGTTTCGTTCATGAAACGTTTCATCTTTAAAATAATTGACTAATATGTCGTAAATTAAACGTTTCTAGAATGTTGTAAAACAATAGGTAATTAAAAATCCCAAACATAAGGAAATATGGTAGTCAAAAAAAAGCCATTGTAATTTTTCCGGTGATTTTTTGTAGTGATCTCACAGGAAGGTCGCGTTTAGCATGCAACGACCTTCGTGACACGCGTCCAAATTACGGGTTTAGCATAATTTAGCGCAGATTAAGACTGTTCCGTTAGATAATTGCTACGTACGTCGTCGGTAAATCGAAAATACAGACATAACTCGACTAATAATTAAAGAACGACACACGCTGGCGAAATAAAAATCAAACGACCAGACCACACTAATCAATGTCTTGTCGGCTTACATTGTGAATATCATGATTTGGCCAATTCGATTGTGTTTCGAAAAACACTGATATGATTTTAAATAATTTTATTAACATTTAAATAGCACTTCCTAGCCACGGAGGTGAATCTTATTTACGAAAAAGTGGAATAAACTACCAAAATAGAAGCCACACAAATAACTTTTATTGGGCCATTTGTAACGAAGTTATGTCATCAGAAAACTCCATAAATCGGTGAGAGAAACGTAAACGGCCAACGATTACCGACCGGTAGACATCCACCGAGACAATAAAACCAAAATATGACAGCTGACAATTTATCACCATTACGATGTAATACTTACTTCAGCAGAGAATTTATTATCCGTTGAAGAGCTGAGGAGATTTGTGGAAGCAGATATTACTCAATGTCAAGGCTCTATTCTGATAATAACAAGCTCTTTGTCCACTGACATCAAAGATATGATCTTTCAATGAAACCATTTGAACAGTGAGTTCTTTGTAGACATTTTTATATAACGTACTTAAGTTAATATTAACTATGGAGAAGGACAGAGTTGAGCTTGTATTGGTCGAATCTATTTTATCTGATACTAACGGCCGCTCGCGACTTCGTTCGCGTAGAGTTGTTTTTATTGTATATGCTCCGCTCCTATTGGTCGCAGCATGATGTTATAAAGCCTAAAGCCTTCCTGGATTAATAGGCTATCCAACGCAAAAAGATTTTTTCAAATCGGACCAGTAGTTCCTGAGATTAGCGCGATCAAACAAACTCTTCAGCTTTATAATATTAACTATAGATTATTCGTTTTTGGATCTGTCTGCCAAATTTCCTTAACAGGTTTTCAACTTTATCGGTAAAGCATTATGGTTCAAGGATGATTGCGAAAATTTGACAAATTTGGTCTTCAGATCAATCTCCCTCTGGCGCAGCATCGTTGGTCGTGTTGTTGGGTTTAAATTGCATCACCTCGCTCAACTGCCGTCTTCCTTTCTATTAGCGAATAGGTTCTTAACAAACTAGTGCGCTTTACCATCAACGATCGCATCACTGCTTACCATCAGGCGGGATTGCGGTCAAGCGCTAGTTTATAATTATTAAAAATAAAATAAATAAAATAAAATTTGGGGATCTTGACCTGCTGGCAACTGTACAAGTACACAAAGCTAATAAGTATTAGATTAAGCAAACTACTTACCACGTTTAAATATCTTGTTTGTGAGGTCAACTACCTAAAGGCTATCCATCCATAATTGTTAAGTATTTGACCATCGTGACTTTGAATTCCCTCATTTTATACATATGTATGCTAGCTGTGCCCGCGGCTTCCGTCGTCCGTATGTCAGATTTAATTGTGCGATAAAACGAAACCCAACTTCATCCTTTGTAAATTTTTCATATTTATGTTCTGTAATTTATATGGTATACTCGTACCTACATTCTATCTACCAACGCGATGGAGAAACAAGGATAAGTACCATTTCTCCAATGAAAAAGAAGAATCTCTTTTTAAGATTTTTTGCGTGGAACCCTAATTCTGTTTCTGTATTAAGTTAAAGTAAGTTAACTTCCCCTTATAACATCAGATATCTGCCTTTGAAAATCCAATCAGTTCAGCCGTTTGGGAGATTGGCTGAAACGAATAGCCACAAAAATTATAAATTAAATTGATTAAAAATGTTAATCTTGTTAAATACCTCATAATAACTAATTAATAGTACTAACTTCAATTCTATTCAAGTAAGTATTTGTATAGATTAATTACAGTTCTAAGTATGTAGTAACAAAAAAAAAAACCGGCCAAGTGCGTGTCGGACTCACGCACAAAGGGTTCCGTACCATTGATTTATGAAATTAAAGGATTTTTAAGTTATTTGTATGAAAGATTGCGCGGTAATAAGCGGTTTACGATTTACGAGGTATTAAAAAACTACCTACGTACTAGATCACGTTCAAAACAATTTTCGTTGGTAGTTTTTATAGTAATGTACATCATTGTTTTTTTTTTTATTATTTTTCATTTTCTTATTTTAGAAGTTAGAGGGGAGGGGACCAACTTTTTTCCACTTTGAAAGCGACTGTCACGCAACTATTCGGTTTAGAAAAAAAAAATATTTTAGAAACTTATATCATTTTTGAAGACCTATCCATAGATACCCCACACGCATGGGTTTGATGAAAAAAAAATTTTTGAGTTTCAGTTTTAAGGATGGGGAGCCCGCCCCCAATATTTATTTTATTTATTATTATTTTTTTTATTTTTGCATCAAAATCTTAATGCAGTTCATAGAATACATCTACCTACCAAGTTTCAACAGTATGGCTCTTATAGTTTCGGAAAAAAACTGTGGCTATTATATGGCTGTGACATACGGACGGACAGACAGACATGACGAATCTATAAGGGTTCCGTTTTTTTCCATCTAGCTACGGAACCCTAAAAATCAGTCGTTTGTGTTTCTGAAATCAGTACCGATAGGTAGATCCATAATATGCAGTCAACGGGTTTTTGCAATTAGGTACTTACTACGGAAATTCCCGCAGATAAGGCAATAACAGTCAAGTATTTGATAATAAACACTAAATTAATCGTCCGAAAAGCCAGTCATAAATACTTAATTATGAACTTAAAAAACTCTTAAATAGTAAAGTTTGACGATTTTGTTATGAACAGTAGGCCTAGTATGAGTTTTCAATACGAAATTCGTTCGATCGTATCGAGCGCGTTTGACTCAGCGATTGGCCCGCTTCAAGGTCGTAAGAAGTCTCAACCAATGAGAGCGCCAAACGCGCTCGATACGATCGAACGAGTTTCGTATTGAAAACTCATACTAGGCCTACTGTAAAGACGAAACGTGGACATTCACGGTACGGACATAAATTAGACCACATACTTAAGGTCGCTCAGCGATAAATGGCACGGGTTACATTTGGAATCTCTCTGAAGAATGAAATCTGAAACAAGGTAGTCAGGCAGAGACCCAAAGGCGGCATAACGCAAGCTGATGCGGCAATGGAACGGTCATATTAGCCGTAGAACCGATAATTGAAGACGTATTCTTGAGTGAAGACCGCGAAACAGAAAACGTAAGGTAGGATCGCTTCAAGGTAAGAGGAGCGACAATCTTCGTAGGGTGACTATTGGATGAGAATAGTCGAAAGTGGACCTCTAAATGACGTGCAATTGGAGCTTTTTTTTTTTGTTTGGGATGGGAAATCATCAAATGACTTCTCCCGCTCTGGGCGGAGCGAAAAGGCATGTCAGACTTTTACTGACTAAAACCCACCCGTGTTTCTTCACTTGCCTGTGCGACGGCCAGGGCCACGGTTTCTTTTTTAACCAACCCACAACCCTGACCCGGGACACATTGGTTTTCATGGACCCCGTCACGATGTACTGACATCTCTTTGAGGCGCGCATTTTATTTTTTTATATTTATAAACGAGTGCTTAACTGCCATCCTGCCAGATGGTAAGCAGTGATGCAATCGATGATGGTAAAGCGCGCTAGTTTATTAAGCCTATTCATTGAATTAAACTTAGTGAATAGGAAGGAAGACGGCAGTTGAGCGAGGTGATGCAATGTTAAACACAACAACACAACCAACGATGCTGCGCCAGAGGGAGAGTGATCTGGAGACCCTACACGACCAAACTCCCGACACAACAACATTTGGCTCATCGTACCCGGTACACGCCCATACTCCAATGTTCGGCCATACCCCGATGTTTGAAGATTAAAATCTTCAACCAGTGCGTCCTACCCGTCATGACTTACGGAGTCGAGATGTGGTCACTAACGGTCAGACTAGTCCATAAGTTTAAAGCCCCTCAGCGAGCTATGGAGCGGGCTATGTTGGGCGTCTCTCTGAAGAACCGCATCAGTAATGAGGTGATCCGATAGAGGACCAAAGTCACCGACATAGCTGAGAGGATTAGCCTGGCCCTTACCGGGCGGCGAGCTGCCCACTGCTCACCGCCCGCAAGCCTGCCCCTACGTTGGCCGGGAATTCGATGTCATCTCCCGACTAGGGCGTCTCCTGCGGTGGCTAGTGGCGTGAGGGCACTGGGAATCCTGCTGCCTCACGGGCTCCGCCTCCTTGCCAGCATCACTGCTTCGCAGAAGGAGGTTACCTGCCATGCACTCTCGCTCCGGACCATGGCCTGGACCAGGGTCGGAAGCGAGATATCGCCGCCGATCGTCCGATATCGGTGGTGCTCTATCCAAGCCGGGCAGACCTCCATCGTATTGGAGCTATGTCCAGCGATGGCTTACTGTAGGTTGATGACCGATACTGTTTCCAGAAAGGCTATCAAGTTGACATCAGCATAGAATACGTAATTGATATCAATGATACAAGGTCAATCACCATTGCAAAAACCGTTTAAGCAATTTAAGATCACGTTTCTCTATTTATCAATGAATCTATTTACAAATGATTAAACTGTATTAGTTCATGTAGGCACATAGCCATTATTTTTATCGTAGGAACCATTCCTCTGTAATAGGTAGGTATCATTTATTACATATAGGTAATGCGAGACTTGAACATTACTAATAATACTGTTTGATATATTAACCAGTAAAAAGATGGCATTTGGAGATCAGACTTCCAAAAACTAGTAGGCATATAACTGTTTCGTAAAGTTTTCCTGTTATTCGTACCTATTTCATACCGCCTAAAACTACTTACAGTTTAAAAGACTTTCAGATTTCCTACCTGATATCAAGACGGATTTAATATCGAGGTCAAAACTATAAGGACAAAATAGAGTATTTATATAGATACACAAAAAAAAACATGAATTATATACTGTATATTATTATATTCTAATTGTAAGTGAGTGGCTGACAAGCTAAGGCCACCCGTTCACTATTTATTTATTAAGCACGTTGATGTTTTTTCTTCCGCCTTTTTGTTTTCTACTAGCCAAATCAGAAAATGAAAATGTTGTGTCATACTAGTCATATTATAACATCGATTTCTAATGTACCAAACGCCCCAAAATCTGAAAGATTTTGGAGTAGTCTCCCTAAAAAGATTACACTTAAAATGTCACGTTATAACGCGGGGATTTCTCTGAGAAATGTAATTCACATCGAGATTGGACATTCGACAGCGTCAGGATGACGGCGGACCGGACCGTTTATCGACAAAGTTTGGCTATACAAGTGCACCCGCCCAGAAAGTTCGAGCTTCTTTTACGTAATGCGGCCCACATTACGCATTTTCGCATCGATTCATTACGCCCCAGCCGACCGTAAAACTGACCTCTTCCAAATTGTGATCGTCTTCCACGAGCACAAGTATTTGTTTCTTAGGATTTTCTTTTTTTTTTTTTTTGATTGTAGTTATGGATGAACACCTAGTTCGCACCACCAACTTTTTAGGGTTCCGTACTCAAGTCGGAACCCTTACAGTCTCGCCAATTTTGTCTGTCTCTCCGCGGATAATCTTAGTGACTGTTAGCACTAGAGGGCTGAAATTCAGTACAAATATGTTACATGTCACTCCTACAAAGTTCATTAATAAAAAGTGGAAAAATATTTTTTATAATAGGAATATAAATATTCTTTGAAATAAAAATAAAAGGAATTATTAAAATCGGTTCACGCAATCTAAAATTCCCGTCTACTTTGTATAAATTAGTAACCCAATTCCCCGAGAGATGGCGCTGTTACCTTGCGTTACTTCGTGAGCTGTTAAGATTTTTTCTGAGTTCCAAACCCGTCCCGATCCCATGGGACCAGTATGAGCTATTAAACTGTCGATTTGTCAGTTGGTCTCTCGTTGTCATTGAAATTTGTTCATTGTACTTATATAATGTACAGTATTTACGTAATTCGTTAACACTTGCAGGATATAATAACTGATTCGCAGACAATGGGCGCATGCGAAATTTATTTAGCCGTAGAAACTTGGAGTTGCCTTGCCTGGTTATCACTTCATGTTACATACAACCCCTACCCACTACTCGCGGTGGGACTCGAATAACAATATTTTTTATTTTTTCGAGCTTGCTATAGGTACTAAAAATCTATAGTCTCTTTATTTAGTTATCATCGTCCTTCGTGGCCAGTTTATAGGATTCTGTACTTAGTATGTCAACTCAAAGTAATACATAACCCATTTTTACACACGAAAGTGAGAACAATTATAATTGTGTTGGACGGGACACTCCGGAACCGTACACTGAACGTGACCCGACACGCTCTTGGCTGGTTTTGTCTTTTTTTTCGTATTCATTACAGCTAAGGATTTCCAGCTAAAAGTAAATAGTTATTTCAATTTGAGATACATAGTACTTAGTAAGTACCTATTTTTTTTTTTGTTTCTACGAGTAAAAAATAAGACCGTAGTAGGTACATCATTGTTGCGAATTTGAGAGTAGGTACTTAATGAAAAGCTAACATGTCGACTCAGACAGGATAAGGAGAAAAAGACGCACAAGATTTACAAGTATTTGTGTCCTTAATTAAAAAAGCAAGGTAGTGACATTCTAAAAACATAGGTTTAGGAAGGGTGTTTAGGATAGGTTTGTGAAATTCTCAGTAGGTTATAATACCTAGTTCGTACCTAGGCTACGTTGGTGATAAATAAAGCAGCCACGTGTCATTAATCAAAAGTTATATATACGCAATACCGGGGTAATTTGATAATGCTAAAAATGCAACAAAACCCGTCCCTGACGAATGTTTGGGCATGTAGAAACGACATGTAGAATGACCGTATATCGCCACTCACTGATAACACCACAGATAAACCTGTTACGAAAACATTTACTCGTGGGATCTCACTATGAAAATAAACATGGTTTGTCCTTTTTAGGGTTCCGTAGCCAAATGGCAAAAAACGGAACCCTTATAGATTCGTTATGTCTGTCTGTCCGTCTGTCCGTCCGTATGTCACAGCCATTTTCTTCCGAAACTATAAGAACTATACTGTTGAAACTTGGTAGGTAGATGTATTCTATAAACCGCATTAAGATTTTGATGCAAAAATAAAAAATAAATGATAAATATTGGGGGTTCCCCATACTTATATCTATGGATAGGTCTTCAAAAATGATAACGAGGTTTCCTAAATATTAACTTATTACCGTGTAATCTTTCATACAAATAACTTAATATCCTTTAATTTCATAAATCAATGGTACGGAACCCTTTGTGCATGAATCCGACACGCACTTGGCCGGTTTTTACTTAACGCGTCTAAGAATAAAACAATCTCCGAATTTCTTAGTGTAAAGAAATATTTTCGAAAGTTTACTTGTTCGTTAATAGACTGACATAATATATAAGGGGTCCAATTCCCGTCTAGATCCGATAAATCAACGGTAAGTAGTTTTTTACAAAAAAGAAAAAAACAACTAACTTCGGAAGTCGGTGGCATGAAACGAAATACTTATTTCAAATTTAAGACTTATATATACGGTTTTTAGAAGCCATTGTCAAATCTGGACCAAATGAAATGGGACCACACGGAAAACGCAAGCTTTCAAATGAAAAAGAATCATTAAAATACGTTCAACCAGTAAAAAGTAGCAAGGTACAAACAAAAAAAAATACAGTCGACTTGAGATCCTCCTTTTTTAAGAGCTCATCGGAGAGTGATCCGACAAAACTAGTGTATAACTTTTTTTGCCGTTCATGTTTAGTTCTCGAGCCCTAAACTAACCGTAATAATAATGTTCGTAAGTGATTTGTGGTAAGAAACGCTCTTAAATGAATCTACGAATACCATTTGGAGTAGATCTGACCGCAAAATTCAAGGTAAGTAGATACCTACATACATATTTAAAGCGATCGTATGGTGAAAGGTCAGCTCTGTAACTGCGTAACATACTATATAACTATCAATTTGAATAAATTCGAAGCATGTTGCCAATCCATTGCTCCATATGTTCAAAAAATGTTTTCTATTCACCAACGTAAATAACGCAATATAAAATATTTTTAAACTCACAAAATGAAAACGTACGTAATTCTAATTACCCAGCCGCAGGGTACGCGCGTAACACACTCTCAGTAGCGATGGGTTTAAGTTTGACAGTTCGATAACATTCATTGCGTTATTTAAGTTGTTGAGCCGACACATTTTCAAACATATGGAGCAATGGATTAGCAATATGTTTCGAAATTATTCCAACTGTTAGTAATAGTGTGTTACGAAATTAGGGTGCTGGTCACTGGTCAGTCGTGCCGACCATAGTTTGAAAACGTTTCGACACGTTCCACAGGTCAAAAATGTTAGTCTGAGTCTACCTTTCTTTTTAAGTCAAAAAGCAATAACCTTCCGTGCTGTGGAATATCGAATAAAGTTTGTGGAATTCGACACGTTTTTGACGACACGGTTGGTGCAGTGGCTGAGCCATCAACTGCTGCGCTGCGCTGCGCACGGAAAAAATATTTGTTTTTTTTTTTAACTTTGCCCCACACTAGAAATTTCTCCTGTATCGTGCGTACAAACATTACAAAACTCACATATACAAACATCCAGATCTGGAACAACTACTTATAGACTATACAAATATTTGTTCCGTGCGGGAATCGAACCCGCGACACGCAGCGCCACCGTCAATAGCTTGAATACTTCGCTAACCATACAAGTAGCTGTTCCGGGTCTGGATGTTTGTGCATGTAAGTTTTAAATGTTTGTAAGCGCACTCCACGATACAGGAGTCATTCCTAGTGTGGGACAAAGTTTAAAAAAAATATATAAATTCTGGATATTTATTTGATAGAAGTGCTCTCGGAATAATAGACGACGAAATTCATTGCGTGCAAATTTTTAAATCTAGTAAGTAGTTACGATGTCTATGTATTAGCATGTAATTACTGTAGAAAAAAGTCGAAGATTTGAATAATTAATTAATACCCTTAATTAATTAGTCACTAATGGTTTCAGTTCAAAATTCTATCAATAAGGTATTTTCCATAATATTTCCAAAAATTACGTAAGTACACACCATCTGTATTTGCCGAATTTATTAAAATAATTATCCATAATTATAATATTTAGTTACTAAAAGTTATGAATATTCATAGCATGATAAAAATATATATATATATATATATATATATCTGCAGTGGTTTACTCAGTGTTCATATACTTCTGGACACATCTATTGGCTCACCTTGCAGTTTCAATTTTGTTTGGTCCTAGCTAAAATTTTATATTAGGTCGAGCAAAAAGTTTTATGCAGTTTTGAACCTGGCACATTCACAATTTCATTCAATAGTCTTTTTTTGAATTTCGAACACAGAATTTAAAGAAACAAAAGACAAATTGGAGCCTATTTGTTGATATCAAACAAGCGAATACTAAGAAAACTTGATTTTATTGGTTTACTTGGATTTAATTCTTGAAAAAAGTGATTGATATCTTTGGTTTTGCAACAAACATTACTTATTCTTAACATTAAGGTGAGGTATCAATAATCTATGGATACTTCACCTGAAGTCGCCGCCCAAGCTGTGGCACTTATTCAGGCCGGACACGGCCAAAGAAATGTGAGTGCTCAACTTAATTTAAGTCGATCTGCGGTCCCAAAATGTTTATCGGAGGTACCTAGAGACTGACGGCTTTGTTCGTCGCCAAGGAAGGCCACGATCTCAGGTCACAACTGAAAGGCAGGATCGATTTATCGTGACGAACAGCTTGAGAAATAGTCACTATACCTCCATTGAGATACAAAACCAACTTCGCGACTTCCACGGAGTATCTGTGAGCGCTCGAACTGTTCGGAGAACGTTAAAAGAACGCGATATGGTCACACATATATCACACAAGCCAGCTAATGGGCCCAAACTAACGCGAGCCCACCGAACAGCGCATTCATTTCGCACGCACTCATTTAAATTGGACACAGCAAGATTGGAGCCGTGTACTCTTTTCTGATGAGTCTAAAATTGTGTTACATGGCAATGATGGAAGGAAGAAGGTCTACCGACGTAAGGGAGAGCGTTTCGCACAATGCTGCTTTGAAGAGAGGGTTGCTTATGGCGGTGGCTCATAGACTGTCTGGGGCGGTATATCCGCGAGCGGCAAAACTCAACTTGAGGTTGTTACAGGAACACGGCTGCCAACATCAAATGCTGAAAGGTACATTCGTGAGTGTTTAGAACCTCACGTGATACCATACGCGGACTGTGTGGGCCCAAATTTCCTTTTTATGCATGATAATGCAAGAGCCCATACGGCCGGCATCGTCAGGGAATATCTTCGGGATGTGAACAGTTATGGACTGGCCAGCCAGAAGCCCAGACATGAACCCCATTGAGCACATGTGGGACGAGCTTAAAAGACGTATTAGGGCTCGTCAGCCAGTTGCCCAGACGATGCAGGAGTTGAAAACTGCCATAGAAGACAAATGGGAGATGATCCCTCAAAATTTCATAGAGCGGTTGATAAACTCTATGCCTAATAATCGTATGAGAGCTGTGGTATATGTCTATGGAGGCAACATGCGCTATTAAATTAAACATTTATTTGATAAAACATGATTTTTATTCAAAAATCAATTGCCTTTAATAAGGCGCATATCTGACTTGTTTGGCATAGCTCCATGTCGTATGGTATTCTAACTTCAAATTTAAGTAAAACAATATGATCGAAAAAGATGGTAAAATGTATCAGGTTTAAAACTGCATCAATAGTTTTTGTTCAATCTAGCAATCATATTTCGGTAGGGGCCATCGAAACCTAAACTCTAAGGTCGGCCAACAGATGTGTCCAGAAGGGTATGTATTTAAATAAAACAAATAGGTAATGTTATGAGAATCTAACTAAGTCATCAGGGCATAATCCAAGACTAGACTTTGCTTCTATATATTCTATTCTATACCCAGTGCATTCTTCATGTCCATTTATTTAAAGCCTTAATACAATTCTTATCTCTGAGCAGTAAAGGTCAATATCAAATGTCACAGAGATTAACTAGGATGGTGCACTAGATATTTTGTTTTTGCACACACGCCTGTGTTTTGATTAGCATGTGAACTGTTGAATAGTTGCAGATAGCATGCTAGCTTGCAACACACATTGTTTCATTGATGTGAAAATCACAGCATCCATTGAATTATTTTCTGCCATTAACCTACTTAGTGACCAGTAACTTTATAGATATGTAATGAAAAACTATTTTTTTTTTAATCGGAATTTTAAATACAACACACAGTATTATGTATATAATTTTTTTTAAACATTATTCTATGAGTTATTGGATTGTCTTCTCCGATATTCCTTCAATTATATTTATTGAGTAATTAAATTAGCATTGTAAAATAAACCACCAAACAGTATATGAGATATTTCTTAAGATAGCCTAACAAGTTTGAGGTCACTTTTATTCTTAATTAGTTCTAGTACAGGGAACAGCAGATCAACATACCCAAAACTGTCAAATATACCCAATCTACTTTGAGGCAACACTCAATTCTTTATTGTATTCCAAAATACAAAATTTATTGAGAATTGAGTCTCAAAGCCTTAGCGATAAAGTTGAACTAATAAAGAATTCTGACAGACTGTAATCGCTGCCGTCTGTACAAACCTTGTAACCAACAAACATAATAAAAAAATATTTATTTATTACAAAATGAGAGCAATGGCACTGGGTTTATTTATTATTTCATATCAATAATAATTAGTCATTGAACTGTATTTCTATATAATTAACTAACATTCAATATTCTATGAAACTGGGGTTTGCGTAAAACATTGATAATTAGATATGTTGTACTGGCCTTTGACATTACTATCAGTAGCTAGCGTTGCTACTCTATCCTCATTGAAGAGAATGAAATAAAATATTATTGTCATCTTTTATTGCTGCATAAATATGATTTATTATTTTATGTTTACTACCAGCATCAATGAGAAATAATAATGAGCATTTTATAGTGGCACCTCTTGTCTGTGATACTTATGAATAAAAGAAAGGAAATGGTATTATGTATGCTGTTGTAAGACCGGTATTCTGTTACTCTGGCGATACTTCCTAGATACCAAGAGCAAACAACTTTCGCTGCGTAGAGCTGCGCGCGCGCCGCTGCCTGTTCTGGCTGGCGCACGCGCCTCCTTACGCACCTAGTCAGTCTAACTACTTCCCAAATGTACCTCCAGCAAGTCAATTACACCTACTGCAACATTACGCAAGCCTTACACTACCAGAACACGGTCAATCATTCAAACCAGCCTACCCTTCGACAACACTGTACACGTAACACCTGAAACATTTCCCTGTTTACGAGTACCTTGTACATGAATAAAAGAGGAAATACTCACCGATATGTTTATCGCTCCAAATCCCAAACAATATAAAAACTGTCACTCACACGTTAGAACACAAAACACAGACTATTCACCTCTTGACATCTGACATTGTTCATAAAACGCAAAGAAATATCACATATATATTTCACCATAAACACGTAGGGATAAAGCGTTATCATAAAAACAATAAGATATAACAAAAGTTGTGCAAAACGATCGCAAAATAACCGATACAAAACGTAAACAGCTCCTACTTTGACAGAATCATCCGATAAACTGACACTTGTTATACAGTTGCCAACTGCAAAACCACTTTCGCCTTCTATAAATGCGAAGTGACCAACATTCAGACATTAAAATTATGCAAAAAATATTTTTCTTTACGTTACGTTATGTAAAAAGTTTATATTTAGAAAGTGTTAATTTCTAAATACAAACTCACAAACTTAAAGTAGCCTAGAGTACGAGAATCAAGCATCGTTACTACAACTAATCCATTCGAACATCTCAGTTGAGTCTGTCCTAATGAATTAATATTAATACAAAAATAATGGAGTGCAAAAGTAAGGTGTATACTTAAAGACAATGTTTTAACACTCAGAAATGATTTTGCTGTCCACAATTCGGCACAAAAACAAAGTAAAATAAAATTTATATTCTTATTGGGGAAGAGGTCGATTTTTAATACCGTTAACCCTTCCATATTTCGATGTTGTCGACTAGCAGCTGTTTGGCAACCCTGTCATATCAGCTGTCATTTTCGTCGTCATCAGCAATCTGTCATTTTGGTTGACTGTTATCTCTATTTTGTGCTAAAAATATTTAATTAGGAGTGTGAAAAACTTTCCTTTGTGTTTACAGTACATAACAAATTCTAAGGTGGCGTGAATAAGTTCACTACAATGTCTAAATTCGAGGATAATCCATTTAGTGATCCAACCATAGACAACCCATTTGCAGTATGTAGCCCTTCGTTGATACGATAAATATGTTGTTTTTATAATTTCGATGATATATTGTGGCTTTGTTCCAGGATCCTGCAGTCCAACAAGTTGCTAGAAGTACTAATAATGCCACACGAGGGCTCGACGATTATAATCCCTTCGATGGGCAACAAAATGCAAATCAACCTACGGTAATATGTTCATATTAGTCATTAGTAGCATTTTTATAGGTGTCAGTAAGACCAACGGTATCTTTGATAGATATCGGTGTAGCGTAACGAACTTGCGTTAATGAATGGTTTATGTGTCATATTTGCCTTTATCTTTTCTGTATATTGCTATGCTTTTGTGGAGTTCCAGCTATAATAAACTATTTCCTAAAAACAAACCTATTTTTAAACTCCATAATATATATTTAAATTCACTTAATATCAAAAACATTAAATCCTGAGATAAAAAATTAGAAACAATTAAAAACTAATAAATTATTTGTTTATAGGTACAGTCTCCTCCTCAGCAGCCATCGCAGCCAGCAATCATGCAGGCTGTATCACCCCCGGTGAGTGGGGAAGGGCAGTACACACGCCCTGCTCAACCTCAGCCGCAAACCCAGCCACCACAAAACTTTACCACAGCTGACTTTCAGGTACATATAAAGGCACATTGCAATAATATTATAAAGAGGTATAGTTTTATTAAAACTTATTTTACCAATAGAAAGCCACATTATTTGTAAGTGTTATATTGACTAAGTGTTACATTGTGTTATAGACTATGTTATATTGACTTTTTGAACTCCATGCCAAAATGCTATCTCCGTGCCCTGTACACCAAGCCTGAAAATCACCTATGTAAAATATAGGAATTCCAATGTAGTATTGATAACCACTATAATTACATTTTTTGACAACACTTCTAGCCCAAAAATAATATTAAATCTTTCATGACTTTTGACTTGTTTTCTGTCGAGAATAGACGACTGTGGCGCATAGGGCATGCTTGCCATTGTCCAATATAGCCGACATTGTTATTCAAAAGTTTAACATGGTAATAGGGTTCGAAAATATCTGGTATTTGTAATAAATATCAAAATATCAGATATTTATGATAAATATCCCATATACAAAATCTGATATATATCCGATATTTATATCCATTTCTTGAAACTGTCATTATATTATCTTATAACTAAACGATTTGCATAGGCACATGACAATTTATTATTATGAATTATTACAATATGAAAACAACATATTTTTAGTTTTTATTTAACAAAATAAACATATAATCTTATAATTCACAAAAATCAAGATCTTTTCTTAGAAAACAAAGTCTTATATATTAGGGAAACAAAATTAAATTGTCTTAAAAATCCTAATATTTGTACTCAGTCGAGTTATAATCAATTAATAACAAATTAGTCTTTTTCTAGTCAGCTAGAACTGTCAAATCGCCTGTTTCAAAGGATTAACACTTCACTTCATTCTTAAGGAGTATGTTTATACATGATGGAATTGAAAATTATTTTGGCTCTTTTGTGCTGGACTATTATTATTAATCGCAGTATCTACTTGGTAAATTCGAATTATTACTCTCTGAAGACGGAAAAACGACAAACATGCCAGCAGCGCGTCAGTTAAATTACTAAAATGCAATATTATAGTAAATTTTGATTTATATCACAAAAAATCGTTTGATATATATCGGATATACAGTATGTTAAGAAAACCCTGTCCGACCCATGAAGGAGTTGTTAGGTATCGATAACTGATTCTACCAATGCATACAAAACCGGGCTAAACTTAAAAAATTAAAACCCCCTAAAAAATAAATATTATTTCCCAAAAAGAGGTAACTTAATAAATGTGCGTTAACCACCCTTCCGCGGACGGCGGGCGGCAGGGCACGCGGCACGTGGTCGCATCGCTATTCGCTCATAATAATACCGGTGTTGTCACTTTTTTAAAAATTACCAAATTTCGGGGAAGTTGGAATTAATTCGCGGGAAAAAAAGATTATTTCAAAATTCATTTGTATTGGTACTATGATGATTACGTAAAATTTTATTTATTTATTTATTTTATTATTTATGTACACACAATAAAATACAAATAGATACAACAAAATGAAGATCTGAGTACAAAGGTACTGCTTATTTCTTAAGAAATTTCTTCCAGCAGACCTGCGAAAGGAGAAGTAAAACAGAAATGTAGACAAAAGTGTGTAAGAACAAGGAGGAAATAAAATATGAATATGATAACTATTAAAGTAATAATATTAAATATACCTAAACATATAAACCTAAAATAATTATATATGCCAAACCAATAAAACCAAAAATAAGTATACTACTTAAATAAATACATAATACTAAAATATATAAATATGTATAAATAATAAACAAATTCTCACAATATAGAGGAAAGGTAATGCTCTTTTAATCGACGCTTAAAATTAAAAATACTGTTTAAATCACGAATGTTAGGCGGGAGTGAGTTCCACAATCTTACAGCATGTACAGAGAAGGAATAGGAATAGTAAATCGTTTTATGAGGATGAGATTTAAGGATGGATCTTAGGTGTGATCTACAGGGTGCGTCGCTAGAGCGCGCGTAAGAAAAACGCTCACGCAGGTAGGAAGGATAAGACGGGTTGTGTAAGATGTTGAAAAGGAGACATAAAATCCTAGTATTCCTGCGAAGGCGAATTGGGAGCCACTTGAGTTCCTTGCGAAGGTGAGAAACATGGTCATACTTACGAAGACCGAAAACAAAGCGAATGCACAGGTTTTGCAAGCGCTCAAGCTTGTTTAACAGCTCCTCAGTAGCATCCAGGTAACAGGCATCGGCATAATCTATAATCGGCTGAATAAGGGTTTGTGCTAAAGAAATTTTAGTCTTCAAGGGCAGAAGACCCTGAAGGCATTTCAGTGAATGAAAAGAAAAATGTACCTTTCGACTGACCTCACTGACCTGAGCACGCCACGATAGATTGGAGTCTATAACTACACCCAGATCTTTGGCAGTTTCAGTAAAGTCAATTCGTACACCATCAAGATATAAAGGCAGGAGGGATGTAATATTGGCTGCATTGCGAACGAATCTGCTGCCTATGATCATAGCCTGGGATTTAGTTGGGTTAATTTGTAAGCCAAATGACTTAGCCCAAGCGCTAACACTAGCCAGGTCATGATTCATTGCGGCAATTGCAGAGAAATTTATATTATTTTTGGTCATGTGTTTACCTAACCTTTATTATCCTTATGGGTCGGACAGGGTTTTCTTAACATACTGTATATCCTTCGAACCCTGCATGGAAAATTAAGAAAATTTTTGTGGTAGTCAGATTTCACCATAAATAAAAATGTTTACAGCCCAGCAAAATGGGCACAGGAAGTTCATCAAAATAAAATTGAGAAATTTGAAATAGTTATATTCTCCCCACATGCCCCATTGTATCACCTGCATAAGTTTAGATCCCTTCGGAATATTCAAATTAAAAGTATACTATATGCAGTAATAAACCACAAATGAAAATAAAAATGTGCCAAATATCCAAATCCAGTCAGTTGTTATTGTGTGAAAGAGTAACAAGTGGTTGTAACAAACATGCATCCAAACTTTGACATTACCTTAATGTGGGTATTTTGTTATGTACAGAAAAGCATTTTGGCATTCGTAGCATTATATTTCAATTAAAAATAATGTAATTACAATGGGGTTGTAAACTAAAAGTACTAAAACATAATTTAATGTCCATCAGATAGATTTTAAAAAATATTGAACGCGTATTTTTGATTTTTTCTTTCATTCAAATACTTAGGAAGATATATTAATTTGAAATGTCGCATGACGTCACGCCGTGGCACAAAATATGCGGCGTGACGTAATTAGCCCCCACTCCGTAACGTATTTATTACGCTATATCTCAGTAGTTTTTGGTAATTTCGACAAAATAAAAAATACGGGACTTAATTTTTTTTATTATCTATAAGACGGACTAATTATTTTTTTTTTATTTTCGTACCTTGGATACATCCCTATTGTCAATATTCAATAGTAATTGTCCCAATGCAGGAAAGAATGAACGAATAAGCATACAGAAATGTGTTCAAGGCAAAATATTATATTTACATATTACTTATCTATACTAATAAATAAAGCTGAAGAGTTTGTTTGTTTGTTTGAACGCGCTAATCTTAGGAACTACTGGCCCGATTTGAAAAAATATTTTTGCGTTGAATAGCCCATTATTCTAGGAAGGCTTTGGGCTATTATATACAGTATGTTAAGAAAACCCTGTCCGTTCCATAAGGATAATAAAGGTTAGGTAAACACATGACCAAATATACTATAAAATTTTACGTAATCATCATAGTACCAATACAAATGAATTTTGAAATAATCTTTTATTTCCCACGAATTAATTCCAACTTCCCCGAAATTTGGTAATTAAAAAAAAAGTGACAACACCGGTATTATTATGAGCGAATAGCGATGCGACCACGTGCCGCGTGCCCTGCCGCCCGCCGCCCGCGGAAGGGTGATCGCACATTTATTAAGTTACCACTTTTTGCGAAATAATATTTATTTTTTTAGGGGGATTTTTTTTTTAAGTTTAACCCGGTATTGTATCCATTAGTAGAATCAGTTATCGATACCTAACAACACCTTCACGGGTCGGACAGGGTTTTCTTAACATACTGTATAACATCACGCTGCAACCAATAGGTGCGGAGCATAACTAACTCCACGCGAACGAAGTCGTTGGCGGCCGCTAGTATTCTATTAAAAAATAACATAGATAGGTGAAAGAAAGTGGGGATGACTTTTTTCAACAGTGGCGCAGTATAGGCTTAAGAGAAAAAAATAACATGTGAAACCATCCCTAGTTTCACAATAATATATCATCTGTCATGTGATGCTTTTGGCAAAATCACATTTTATTCACTCATCACATTTCTACATTTTGAAGCTGTATCAAATGTGTGCTATAAATGTATAGCTGTGTGCTATCACGTACATTTAAATCGTAAAAAACTAACTTCAAAATTTCTGCTACGCTTGCTAATCAAAAATGGTGCTTCATACTCGTATGTCAATGTGAATCTACTTATTAAATTTTATTATTTAGTATTTTATTTTCCAATATTTTTGTATATAAAGAATTTAATCTAACTGTGTTCAATGCATTTTCCAATATAACCTGAGCCCTGAAATCCTCAAAGAATACTTAACTACATTTTTTTTTCGATCGTCGCGTCATATGGCATTTTTCGTTTGAAAACTGCAGGGTAATCGCGAAACAGTAGCAATGGTTTCATTTTACCAGTTCAACCACATTCATTACGTCTTTTACGATGTTGAACTGACTGTATTTTCTAACATATTAGCAATAAGCATCGAAATGATTCCAACTGATAGTAATAATATGTTATGCGATTAGGGTGCTGTGTGATTACCATAAGTTTTCATTACGAGACTCGATCGTCAAAATTGACGCTGTCATTGGTTGAGAGTTCTTACAACCTTGAAGCGGCCCAATCGGTGAGTCCAACGCGGTCGATATCGACGATCGAGTCTTGTAACGAAAACTCATGGTAGCCGCACTGCTAGGCGTCTGTCTGCGCGAAATGCGACCACACGTTCTATGTAGTTCGCCGAGCAAACAGTGCCATATGAACGTGACGATCGCTTTTGGTTAGGACGCTGCCTAAGATTTAACGTCGACACAATATTGGCTTGTGTTTGAGAATTCGACAGATAGTGTGTAGAAAACACCAGCCCAAGTACATTAAACGTAATTAATGCATGTCGTCTAATACGCACTTTATTTTTTACAAAACGCACAAAAGGAGTTGAAGGTAAAAACGCTTAAGTATTAACACTTTCAATAATTTTAGTAATATTATCTGTAATCACTTTATCAGAATGAGTCAATAATTTCATTTATATTTGGTATACTAAACAGTTCCTGCCTACTTACTTTGTACAGCTTAAATAGTCACTCGGCTTGATAGACGTATCATAATTTTGTATTACATCTTATTACGTCACCAATGTAGAAATACTGGCTCTGTAATGGCGCAGTTTACGTCTTTTCTGGACGGGCTTTTATATAACACATTAATAGTACTTAGACTAAGCAGTTAGATGCGAAGACATCTCGCCTTGACAATATAAAATATTCATGTCAATAATCAAAATTGCCTTTTGATAAACGTGTAGCTATTAGATTAGCCATTACTATTCAAACTGTAGTAACAAAAACAATGATCCGCTCATCTCATTTAAAAATAGAAACAGTTGTGCACATTTTAAAATTGCTCAATTAACTGACCACAACTCGCACTAAATGCGATTGAAACACCCACACGCTCATAAACTCCAAATTGCAAATGTAGGCGTAACTTTCCGCTTTAGATTAAATGTAAACTCAGATCTGTTTGAAGTTTTGTGTTCTGTGCGTAATACTAACGTGATGAGTATGGATGATCTGCAGAGAAGACAGGAGGAGTTGGAACGCAAGGCGGAGGAATTAGCGCGAAGGGAAGCGGAGTTGCGGGCTGGCTCGGCCGGGCGGCGGAACAACTGGCCCCCGCTGCCGGCCTTCTGTCCTATACAACCGTGTTTCTACCAAGACATCAATGTCGACATACCGCTCGAGTTCCAGAGGATCGTTCGTCACCTATACCACTTGTGGATGTGTAAGTATTCGTGATTATGTCATTTCACATATCTGCATTACTTAAGACCTGTATTATGTACAAACCTATGATCCACAATAAAGAAAGATTTGATTTGCATCTATTAATATTGATATTACTACACTAAAATATCCGTTTGACACAGTGATAACAAATGGATAATATTATGTTTTTAATCTATGTCAATTTTTAGTAAGGTCTGCCCCCATTATTTTTCAATTGAAATAACTAATGTGGGATATTAAAAAAAAGTATTATGTTATTTACATGCATTTATTTATTTCCAGTCCACGCCCTGGTACTATCCCTTAACATAATCGGAGCTATGTCGCTGATGTTCTCTGGCAACGGTTTCACGACTTTTGGCCTGTCAATCCTGTACTTCTTACTACTGACGCCCTTCAGCTTCGTCTGCTGGTACCGGCCCATCTACAAGGCTTTTAGAAGCGACTCTTCGTTTAACTTTATGGTGTTTTTCTTCATATTTCTGTTCCAAATCATCATAACTGTCGTGCAGTCAGTTGGATTCAGCGGCGGAGGTTCCTGGTGAGTTGATTGCAGCATTATTATTAAAAAATAGTAAATCAGTTAGAATAGCCATGATCACTTTTACTCTAAGAATTTCATTTATTTTTTATTTTGCCTATATTTTGTGCCATTGCTTTTCTCTCCAAACCTTCCTCCTGTCTTGAGCAATCCCTAACCATTTTGGCTCTCCGCGAACGTCATTAGATCATCAAACTACAGAAGTGGTCTGCCTCGACAGCAATGTCCTCTTTCAGTCGTCCAGTGAGTGACGATCTTATCAAATTTATCTATAACAAAGAAAAGATAACAGAAATACACAAAGTGCTATTAAGGGTTTTGTATGTATACAGAGTGGTACTGATAATACGACAATAAATGAAAACACGGACAATGCTAGTTCATAGGAATAATCATGGACGTACCCAGCTTCTGGCCTAGGGGTGGCTAGTCAGGCCTAGGGGAAGGCAAGTCAGGCCTAGAGGGGCGAGTCAAATTTATAGAGTGGCTAATCTGTGTGCGCTATAGTCACACGCAGTTTTCTGGCAATTACACCGTACATTTTGTTATTGTGTACTGCGTGGTTTATTTAAAAGTTAGAGATAAGTCCTCGTTTATACATTGTTTAGTAATTAGGGGAGTTCATACATGTTCTGCGAGACTTCCCTGCAGCCGCCCCCTGCCCTCACCCCTCGATACGCCCATGGAAATAATCCTAAACCAGGGGTCACCAAATGGCGGACCGCGGTCCGCATCCGGACCGCCAACCCATTTAGTGCGGACCGCAAGAACACAGCAACTTGCACTACAGAGCACGAAATTTAATAAAAATGTATCTCCCGCACTATCTTTGTTAACGTCAATTCGACCAATTTCGACAAACATGCAAGTTCGCGGATTTTTAACGATAGAAATGATCTATTTCCAAGAAAACACAGTTTTAAAACACAAACATGCAGAAGTTTCCTGTGAAGAATTCTGGATAAAATTTGTGTGTGGTAATAAATATCCAGAACTAAAAAAAATAGCTATGAAACTTCTTACTTTGTTTGGGTCAACATATATTTGTGAAGCAGCATTTTCAAAGATGAATTTCATTAAGAATAAATTTCGATCTCAACTTACTAATGAACATCTCCAGGATTTAATGACAATAGCGTGCACCAATTATACTCCAAACTTCAGACAGATAGTCCACAACAGAAAAAAACATTTTTCCCATTGAAAAGTAAAAAATTATCTTTGTTATTTCCGTAACTACATTTCTTTAATATTTTTTTTTTCTATAAAATGTGCGGACCGCGATGGTCATTTCATTTCTTAAAACGGACCCCGAGCATAACTAATTGGTGACCCCTGTCCTAAACCATAAAAAAAAATCACACAAACTAAATCGCATAAAATTGTAAACGGAATAGAACATCCTTTAAAATATTGGTTCACTTCTCCGATCGGCGACCGCGCGGCCCTGTATCGACTTGATTTTTCGTGCCATTATTTTAGTAGTTAAGTTTAGTACCGCTGGATGCGGCGGTCATCAACCTGTAAGCGCTTCCATGTCAACATGTACATCATGTAGAAAATGTTAAAAATGAAAAATAATTTCTGTTACTAAATTAATGAATATATTTATATGATTTTTATGGGTAGACTGAGAATGTGTTGAGTTACATGATGTTTAATTTATTGTCGTATTGTCATCAACACGTTGTATATGTTATCTACATCAGTTAATGATTTTTGGATCAAATATTGAATGATTTATGTATAAATAAATTCAAACTTAATCAATAAAATGAAAATTACTATAACCATCGAACAATATACTATGATAAAACAGTTAAAAAACTAATTTGATTGTAATTGCAGCGGACTGATCACCAGCATTGGTGCATTCAAGACGAACATTGCAGTTGGCATCATCACTTTGATGGTCACGATTGGATTCATCATGTGTGTTGTCGTTGATGTCATGTTAATGGCAAAGGTGAGGAAATTATAATTAAACTAGTTTAATAAAAATGGCCGGACAA
Source organism: Sesamia inferens (assembly GCA_037179545.1). NCBI lineage: Eukaryota > Metazoa > Arthropoda > Insecta > Lepidoptera > Noctuidae > Sesamia > Sesamia inferens. The sequence continues at coordinate 25,372,615 of CM073933.1, read as the reverse complement.
TGATGATTCGGCTCCTAATCGTGGCATTTCGACTATCATTATAGTTTAGAAAATGTCAGTATATGTTACAATACTTACGTTTCTATCAGATCTTACAAAATTATAATTTGTAGCCCCAAACAATTTATAATACCCTAATGTGATTTGAATGGGGAAGTCTGACACATAATAGCTTGTTTACATGTATAATAATAATAAAGCTGAAAAGTTTCTTTGAACGCACTAAACTTTAGAATGACTGTCGATATTTTTTTTTGTGCATTTGTTAGGCCATTTCTTAAGGAACGTTATTTAGGCTGCTTATTATCATGCTAGGACCTATAGGAGCCTAATAGAAACAACCAGAACGCTAAGTAAATACGAAGTATTAACGAATAGGCAATGCGGTGCGACTGGGTGAGTCGCGGGCAAGACTTTTACGTAGATGTCGCTGCGGGCAGTAACTATATTTGAGCGAAACTCAATAAAGAATGAGGTAAACAAACCGTTGCTAGGCAACGACTTGTTTACAGCTACAACCTTTCCTAGATAGATGATTTTCATACAAGTAATAATCCTACTTCCTACTATTGTAAACAGTTTATTCATGTTTAGATATTTATGATTTGCATAGAACGCTTAACCGATTTGAATGAAATACACACTTGTAAGCTAATTTCCTTAAAAGTTAAAATGTTGATACATTAATATATTATACTTAGGCCTACTTGAAAGTATTATAATGCATGTGTTATGCAGTTGATTTGAAAAGTAGTTAAAATACGCAAAATTGTGTTCACAAATGCCTCAACTTTATTCGTTAATATTAGTCAGTTTTAATTGCAAGTTAATATGCATATTATTTTAGTGATTCTATTGAAATATGGTGCAATAAGAATTGTCAATAAATAGTTAGCATATAAAAGTTGGTAATCGTTTAAATTATAGGAGACTAGCTGTTGTTCGCGACTCCGTCCGCATGAACTTCAGTTTATAAGCGCCTGTTAAAATAATGGGAGCAATATGTACGTCCGCGTTTGCTCGCGTTTACGCAATATTTTTTATTTACTGCTCTGCTCCTATTGGTCATAGCGGGATGTTATATAGCCTATGTCCTTTCGCAGACTCTAGACAATCTGTGTACCAAATTTCATTAAAATGGGTTCAGTAGTTTTGGCGTGAAAGCTGGACAGACACACAGAGATACTTTCGCATTTATAATATGATAATCAAATTAGTATGCATTTGTAAAACGTGAGTTGTGATAACCCTAAATTGGTTTGTATACCTCTATTCCTTATCGAACTTGGCCGAAGTATAGTTTATTGTCTAAATTAATACAACGTAACGTAATTTACGGTACGGTCTATTTGCTCTGTACGCCTAGTATGAGTTTTCATTACGAAACACGATCGTCGATATCGAGCGCGTTTGACTCATCGATTGGCCCGCTTCAAGGTTGTAAGAACTCTCAACCAATGAGAGCGCCAAACGTGCTCGATTTCGACGATCGAGTCTCGTAATGAAAACTGATACTAGGCATACTGAGCGCTTCATGGATCAGTTAAAATGCAACAGACGGTCAAGCGAAAATAGTTTTATTCTGATAGTTATCATGCTATATTGGTAGTTAGTCAGTCCTAATTATTTAAGTCATTATATTCTTTTATGCACAACTGTTTTTATTTTATGAGAACTAGTCATTTATTTAAGATAAATAAGATCATTAGCTAATAATTTTGTCGTCCTCCGTGGCGCAGCGGTCAACACGCCTGCCTGCGATGTGGAAGCCCCGGACTCGATCCCCGGCCAGGTCATGATGGAAAACGATCTTTTCCTGTTTGGCCTGGGTCTTGGATGTTTATTTATATATGTATTTATTATAAATATAGTATCGTTGAGTTAATATCCCATAACACAAGTCTCGAATTTACTTTGGGGCTAGCTCAATCTGTGCGAGTTCTCATCATGTCTGACTGTCGTGGTGGCCTAGTGGTTAAAACACCAGCCTCTCAAGTATGAGAGCGCGGGTTCGATTCCAGGTCAGGCAAGTACCAATGTAACTTTTCTAAAGTTATATAGAGTGGTGCTGACAATACGACAATAAATGAAAACACGAAAAATGCTGGTTCATAGGAATAACCCTAAACCATAGAAAAAAACCTAGCATCAAAAAATTCAAATTTCAAACAAACTAAATCGCATATAATTGCAAACGGAATAGAACGTCCTTTAAAAATATTCAGGTTCACTGACCTCCGATCGGCGACAGCGCGATCCTGTATCGACTTGCTATTTTCGCGCCATTATTATTAAAGTTTGGTACCGCAGGATGCGACGGTCATAACCTGTAAGCGCTTCCTTACCAACATGTACATCGTGTAGAAAATGTGAAAAATGAAAAATAATTTCCTGTGACTAAACTAATGGACATTTTTATATTATTTTTTATGGGTAGATTGAGAATGTGTTGAGGTAAACGATGTTTAATTTATTGTCGTATTGTCTGCACCACTCTGTATGTACTTTCTAAGCATATCTTGGACACCAATGACTGTAGGTGAAGGAAACCTGAACTTTAAGTCTGAAATCGCAAACCCGCATTGAGCCAGCGTGATGATTACGCTCAATCCTTCTCTATATGTGAGGAGACCTGTGCCCAGCAGTGGTACGATAAAAAAGGTTGATAAAGAATCGACATCATATGTATAAAATAAATGGGATCAAATCTTTTTGTCATCTATACTAATATATAAAGCTGAAGAGTTTGTTTGTTTGAACGCGGTAATCTCAAGAACTGCTGGTCTGGTTTAAAAAATTATTTTTGCGTTGGATAGCCCATTAATTCAGGAAGGCTTTAGGCTATATAACATCACGTGTGGCAAACACACAAGCTGAGCATAACAAAAAATTATAATGTATGCTGTATATTTTGAGGTTAAAATAAAATGTTCAAATAACTAACTCAACGCGACCGAAGTCGCGGTCGACTGCTTGTTTTATATACGATGCCAACCTCGTCTAGTTTTTAAAACATAAATGACATGTAAGGCACTGGTAACACAGTAAAGACATAAGACAGAAAAGAGACGCGAACAATTGGGTTGTATCCAAAAAAATAATTTAATGTCCATCAGATAGATTTATAAAAAATATTGAACACGTATTTTTTTTCTTTCATTCAAATAGGTACTTAGGAGGATATATTGATTTGAAATGTCGCATAACTTCCGTCTCCAAACTCCGTCAGTCAGATTTCCAAAAAAATACTAGACACGTATTTTTACTTTTTTCATATAAACAAAAAATGAAGACGACACCGTGAATTGAAAACTCGTGTGACGTCACAGTACGCTATACTTTTTAGCGCGCAGTGACGTCACCAGCCACCTGATCTTTGATGCCTTTTATATTTGTCAATTTCTATTGATTTGATATAACAAAATATACGTATCCAATATTTTTATACAATCTGAATGATGGACTAAATAGAATCAATTTTTTTTACCCAGGAAACATCTCCATTTATAAAAGGTCGACGTCTAAATTAAAAGTAAATTGCCGGTAGCTTTGACAATGATATTGAATTATAGTGATAAGAAGATTCACCTATAACGTTATTATTGTTAAAACTTCTGCATTTGTTTCTAAATGATACTGCATTTTTAATTTGAATGAATTCTAACTTAATAGTACAAGGTAATTCCTATCCGCATATTATGTATAACTTATTTCAAAACTTTCCTGTACTCTATAGGTCCACCGTATCTACCGGTCAACGGGCGCGTCTATGGCTAAGGCTCAAGCTGAGTTCACGACGGAAATCCTTCGCAACCAACATGTCCAGACCGCAGCGTCCAGCGCCGCCGCCGCCGCGGTCAACGCTCAGATCGCCAACGCTAACCGGTATTAGAAAATGTACACAGCATGTGAGTACACTTACAGAGATCCTTCGCAACCAATATCTACAGGCCGCTACATGTAATGTACACAACACGTAAGTACACTCAATAGTTCACGACAGAGACTAAGGAGGGACTAATTGGAACTGATTGGAACACTTTTTTTCTTAAATGTATGTAATAATTATCTGTTTTTGATATATGGCTCCCGTTATTAGATCTAGAGATATATTTTTTGAAATTTCCATTCTGATTATCGCAACAATGGGGCTATAAAAAAAAAAAAAATGCAATGTACTCAGATACCAATCTGAGTACATTGCATTTTTTTTTTGTTATATATTTTTGGGCTATATTTGAAAGTGAAGAGAGAATGTCTAAACGATATCTGAAAATTTCCTTAAGAGATACAAAAGAGCAAATATAATATATCATACATATCTCTCTAGATTTTTAGTTCTCGGCCAAAGTTTTACTACCTCGAAAGACACCAAAATTTCAAGGTTTGTTAAAAAATAAAATTCACAACGTTTGCCACAGATGTTCTTAATTTTTTTTCTGTAAAATGGATGTTGAATGGTAGATGTCTCTCTATGTGGTGTAATATACTTTCTAGTATCAATAGATAAAAAAATATAATTGATCAAAACTTTTATTTTGCCAGTTTCAAATAACCCCGTGATTTCCAATTAGACCAACTTTACGGTACATTAATGAAAGGAGAGACATGTCCCAGCCAGATTCAGTTTACAGTCAGGGAAGGCACCTCGACGATATTAACATACAGCCTTGGCCAAAAGTATTGAGCACCCTAAAAATTTCGGCGATGTACAGACAGCAAGTATGCTAAAAAAACAGGTATTGTTTAAGGATTCTATTGTCGACATCTAAAAAGGATTAGAAATAATCACTTGTTCAGCAACAAGCTTTATAACACCTGGGTTCCATATTTGAGAAACTGCATTGAATTGATAATGTTTAAAAAAAATTTGAAAATCATTGTTCCAGCAAGAAAAAAATAACAGCTGATCACATGGATATGCTATCATTACCTACAGATATCTAATTATCGTTATAAATAAGATACCCTCTGCATTGCTAGTCTTACCTTATAATGCCTTTAAAGCACAATTAAAATCCAACCTCCGTTCAAAGACATACTATTCTGTCTATGACTATTTAAATGATAAGAATAGCTGGTAGCTCTGATTAACTTAAGATAATGTTTGTGTTCTTTCTCCAGAATTACTGACAGTTTATATGAGTTCATATATTTTTTTTTTTTTTTTTTTTTACAATGTATACATATGTGATCTGTCACACCCTTTATGCCTGGAGGCTTATATTTGGTAAAAAAATTATACTTCCTTACATTTCTAGTTTTAATGATTTTTTTTTTCTTTCTGTACCAGATATTGACTTAGCTAGCTGGCATATGGTAGTTAAAGTTAATTTTCTGTGTTGTATTGTATAAAGTTCTGTGTTATATTGTATAAAATTATGTGTTTTTGTTGTGCTGCTGTTCCGCCACTTCTTCCCACCGAAACCACTGACTGTCTTATACATTATTTTTGTTTATGCAAAACCTGAAACACGTGTCTAGTATTTTTAAGCATAAAATGTATGTACAAAATTTCAAAAAGATATAATTAAAAACCACGAAGTTATGAGCTTCTTATCTTACCTGGTCGTCCCAAAAAACCGCTCGAGCCGGCGAGCGCGGTGCGTTGATCTCTGGCGTCAGCTGTGGCGCGCTCGCAAGTACTATGATCTATCGTAACCACTCGTTAACCACACTGAATTTCTAAATGTATTTGGGGAAAAATATAACATGCTGTAAAAATTATTGAAATCGATTCAGTTGCTTATTCTGAACAAACTATATTCAGCCACCTAATTGGCGAACACATTTTTGTCAAATGATTGCGACTAGTTAGGATCGTTTGGACCGCCCATTGGTCCGTTCGGTCCAAACGATCCCAACTAGTCGCAATCATTTGACAAAAATATGTTCGCCGATTAGGCAGCAGGTTTCGCATAAACAAAAAATAACCTTATATAACAATGACGTTGAAAAAGTGCTGATTCTCAGCCTAATTTGAATAAATTGATTTTGAAATAATGATAATTACACCTTAACAAAACTAACTGTTAATTAACGTTTTACTTTTTGTTTACAGAAGTGACCGTATGAACTAAAGGTGTAGCTCTGAGTGTGCATATCGGGAAGTACGCAAATAACTCCTTCAATCAAGATACCGAACGGCATTCTCATTTTAAAATGGATATGTTAACATTTTTCTCACGAATTATTGTTATGTCGATCGCGTTTTTATCATATACATGTATTCCTCGAGTATGATCACACTAAACGATAGCTTGGGGAATAGAAACTGTTCTCGTTACTTATCTAACGATTACTCGCATTATCAATTACTTAACATAACATAATTGTATCAAATATGGTGTGATTTTGTTGTAAGCTTGATTCATTTATCATAATATCCTATATTTAATCATTTTAACGTGATGCTGAACAAAGCGCTGCCTAATGCTGTTGCACAATTTCGCGTTAAAGTGAATAAGTAGCTGTTGTAACAGCCAAAATGTCATATGGCTGTGTATGAAATGTAATTTAACAATTAATTGAAGTTATTTATGTAAGTTTTGGCGTTTCAATTAATAAATAAAATGTATAGTGCAACACATAATAGAGTCATTCAAAGTTTTATATAGCAAGCAGTTTTTTTTTTTTGTGAAGGCATGATATTTTTCAACTGATTTTCACTATTACTACTACTTTCCATCTCTATTTTTTGTCGCACTGTACTTATTAAACAGCTTCTGAGTATTTCATTAAAATAATGACCACGATAGTTATGGAATTAAAATATATTACGCCACAACTTAGTTCTTTTGCTAGCTGTAACGATTATTTTTAATCGACATGAGCTTACAAACGCTTTAAGATCTACGTACCTACTAAAATTGTGGAGTCTTCATATAATTAAATTGTATTTTACAAGGGTTTTATTATTGCACTAAATGTTCTATTATTTATGAAGCGGTTTATATTTTTATAGAACAAGTATTGATTTTTTTCAAATTAGCAATTTTTTCGTAGAGAAAACGTATCTTAGTGTCGATGTATCAATGAATCCTATTAATCTCAACATCGGGTGATCACTCAAAATTTTCGTTTGGTTGCAGATAACCTATGATTTTTTTTTTTAATAGTTTTGAATTTATAATCGTTTTAACATTCCAATAATAAGTGTAAATATCCTATAAATGTTTAAATTTGAAAGCTATTACAATTTTAATATCTGTTTAAAATTTTATGAATACTTAAAACTTCATGTTAGATCTTTAACAAATGTATGTGTTTGGACGATTTCTTTAATCGTTGCTATTTCCAAGTGTGACTCCCTCTTGCCCTGCGTTGAGACTATCTATTAGATGCACAAGACTTCGATTTTAGTATTTATCGTTGTATAAATAAAATAGTGTATGTTGATAAACATTTAAGCATATTATAACTAGTCATTGGACTAAACAGCTTCGGAAACTGACTAAACAAATACATAGACCGCTTACGAAATTGTATCTAAACTAATACGCGAAGCGCCTGGTACCGGTGCGCGAACAATACGCAGGTAAGTTATATATAATCTGGGCCTAGCATAATGTAAATTATTTACCAGACCGTCCTTACCCCAGATAAATGGTAAGCAAAGGCCGTGTAGATTTATCTAAATGTTTAAACTGTTTTGTAACGATTAAGTCATGTTATAAACTTATGATTAATAATAAATATAGTTTCAGACATTAATCTTTTATTTATGTTCGAATCAATTGCCTATACACATTATTCAATTCAATCAGTACCCTACGCCGGCCAGCCGCCGCCGCCGCCGTAGTGGTGCAGGTTGAAGATGTCTGCATCTGTAAACAAATTCATTTATTTAGGACAGACTCACGAATACACTACACTTCAGATCAAATCAAATAGCTAATAAAAGCCGGTACGGCCGTACGGCTAGGAAGTAAACGGTGATTCCCAAAGAAGAGATGAAACATATTAGAATGGAATTACTACGGGATTTGTATTAGAACGCATATCGCCTTGTAGCGCGTAGGTCGTGTCGCGTAATTGAAACTCGGATAAATCGAACTTTGTGTATTGCACGAATGTAAAAGGGTACAATGTATTTGACGTGTACAATGACGTGATGTAAGATAATTATATACCTACAAGAGTGTGAACAGGAATGGACTGTAATGTAATGTTGTTAATAATGGAATGGAATATGATGTCTCTTACAAGCTATGCACTCACTTAAATACTAGCTATCTCTAAACAATAGTGGGGTAACCAATAGCAAATCAGCTTGCTGTCCTGCGGATCTCCACGCGGTGTCGAGTGCGTTCTTGATGTTGATTCGTTGATCGAGGCAGGGCGCGGCTTGTGATTGGTTGGTGTAGAAAGCGCGCCAACTTACTCTTCACGTAAAAGATAACTCGCTATGGTTCTCGCGGCATCGACGATGGTCAACAGATGTCTTCCTGGGTAAGGTTTATAGGAACCCTTGCCCCGGGCGTCAGGAAGCAGCGACGCGCGCCATTCCGCGGTCCTAGTGTGATTTATATGAACCCTTCACAGCGGGATAGAATATGAATACCCACTAAAACCACCCGGTTACCGTCGGGCCCTGTTTTGAGAGTGTCACGGGGCCGGCCCGAAGGCCTAGGCGCCGTGCCACTCTCAGGGCTTACCGGCCCTGTTAGGGCCGGTTTCCGCGCCAAAGGGGGATTACTCGGTAACGGAGTAATCCTCAGACGTGGTGACCGTTGTGCAATGCGCGTGTAGGAGCTACCCACACGCGCTGGTCACACCCTGGGGCTAAAGGAGACGGGGGTTCGTCCCCCGCCTTCTTCGCCCCACCCGTCTACGCCGGAGGGGAGCGGCAAGTACGTCCTCTTCCCGCTCCCTCTCCGCAGCCTCCTTCTGCAAGAGGACGGTCTCGCAGAAGGAGGCGGCAGCCTCTCATGCACTCTCGCTTTCAACCATGGCTCGCACCATGGTTGCCAGGGAGAGGCGTCCGCCTCCGACCGCCGCAACGAGGTCGCGGCGCTCGTTTCGCCAGGCCGGGCACTCCACGAGGGTGTGCTCGGCCATGTCGTCGGGGGAGTCGCAGTGATGGCACCGCGGTGACTCCTCCCGACGGGTGACCCGGTGCAGGTAGTGACCGAAGCAGCCATGTCCGGTCAGTACCTGCACCAAGCGGAAGGTAAGGCTGCCGTGCCGGCGCCCAACCCATCCCTCCAACACCGGACGAATCGCTCCAATCGTCCGGATGTGTAGCATCTGCTACAGCCTCTTGTCTCCCCTGTTAACCTTTTGAACGCCAATCACTTCTATACAAGTTCGAGATTTTCGTGCCCTCAGCGCCACTACTTGGTTAGAAGTAATCACAGTATAAAATAAATTTACGACTTTTACAAGACCTTTTATTTTGTTTTTATGGAAAATTGCCCTCTCTTCAACCATATTTTTAGTTTTTTTCACACATAATAAGTTCATAATTGTTTTATTTTCAATAGAAACAAAAACGCCAGAACCTATTTTAATGCCCCCATCGCCAATTACTTGATATCAAGTAAGCCAGTGATGGGACACGATGAAGACCTCGCTATATTTCATCTCGTCGAAATGGTCATAACATTATTATTGCAAGAAAATGACGTGAATAATATTTTTAAATATTGTAAACTATAAACTAGGTTTTATTCGCCTTAATCATGAATAAATAGGTTTTCTAATCATTGTCAATAGTGAAACACCGTTTGAAAAACCCATCCCTACAAAATTAGTTATTTGTCACTCCGCACAGGCCACCAACTTGTATAGAAGTAAATCTATGACGTCATAAGCGGACAGGTTTCAAAATCATAGTGACTGTACATTTTAGTGTAGTGCAATGTTTACATCTTAAGTTGACGCATGTGTTTTTGCAAAAAAAAAACTGTAACATCTGTGTAAAACCTACGCTCAATTTAAAAAAAAAACTTAGAAAACCACGTATTTAGCTTCTATTAATTGTATTTGTTGTAAGTAAATGAAACAAATTATCCAGGAATCGGTTGTGTTTATGCACGTGTAACTCGACCATAGTGAATTAGACATGGTCGTTATTTCACGTAACCAGTTACAATAACCAGTGACGCGATGTGTAACTGAATAGCTAGTTATGACTCAAATTGAAAACAGTTATTTTTGTAAATGCGATATTTCATACACACGTTATGCCATAGCCGTATCAAGCATCACACCAGCATATTTTATTGATTTAACTGTATAGCTACACACTCAAGAAAGTGATTTAATTTAGTTTCGTTTCGTTTCGTAACTGTATAGTTGGTGGACGTATAATTATGTAAACAATCACAGTAGCTGAATGAAAATAACCAGCTACAAAAATAACTAGTTTTATAACAGAACACACTCAAGACAGTGATTTAATTTAGTTTCGTTTCGTGAAAAACTGTATAGTTGGTGCACGTATAATTATGTAAACAATCACTGTAGCTGAATGAAAATAACTAGTGTAATGTAATGATTCTTTCTAAGATATTAAGAACATTTATTAGTATTTTAATGATCAGTTTTTGTTTAAATTTCATAATATTGTTATCTTGAAAGAGCGAAACCGGAAATTACGCCAACTCTCTAGTACCCTCATTTAATTCGTCAAAGTGGTGGCGGGAATGAAATTAGAAATAAGCATTTTTAGAGCCAGTACGCTCAGTTCTTGGTTCTCAACCGAATCACTCGGAATAGTTTAGAAATATTGGAGTCCGTCCGTTATGTATTCGATTTAAGTATAATATATTGGCTGTTACCTGTAGTGAAGAATAAAATTATTATATGGATCTGTCCAAGTTGCAGTTTTATTGAAATCTCAGAAGTGAGAGAGGATTCAGCCCATAAAATAAAGGTATGTATAGGCAATATTCATTTCTTGATTATAAATAAAATAATTATTTATCGTTATTTCAAACCATGCCATGTAGTATTTAAAATATTAATTTTACGTAAACCAAATCGAATCGGTGGTTTTATTGTCGTTGATTCATCTGGTGAGGGCAACTCCCTCATGGTGTTTTGGTGATAATATACCAACGTTGAAGTTTTGAATGTATAAGTTCGTACAGTTTCTAATCGTGAATGGGCAGCGTTCGGTCAGGGCAACTCCTTGACAATGCTATTTATTCACATGTTGTGGATTATCGCGGCGAACATTTGGTTAAGGCTACTCCTTAATATTGTTGTTCGTGATAACTACAGGAAACTGTATGTAATTTGGGTACCTAGATGTTTAGTGAATATTTTTATGAACATAATAATTATGAGGGTGTGGTTTGAAAAGATATTTTTATACACAGATCAGATAGGTACAGTAACTATGTATGTTCACTGGATTATTGTTAAGATTGCGTGGACTATGCTGGTTCTCTGATTATTGTCAGGTTTGAGTGGACTATGCTTGTTCACTGGATTGTATTATTGCTAGGATAGGGATAAGGTATGAAAAAAAATATATTAATAAGTTTAAACAAACAAAAAAAAGAGCAGGAAAAAAAAGAAGTATCTGATGAATCGAACACTAATTATTTTAAGTCATCATCCCAATTGCGTGGACTAGGTTTGTCCACTGGATTAATGTCAGGATTGCGTGGACTAGGTTTGTCCACAGGATTAATGTCAGGATTGCGTGGGCTAGGTTTGTCCACAGGTCTAATGTCGGGATTACGCGGACTAGGTTTGTCCACGGGATTAATGTCAGGATTGCGTGGACTAGGTTTGTCCACGGGATTAATGTCGGGATTGCGTGGACTAGGTTTGTCCACGGGATTAATGTCAGGATTGCGTGGACTAGGTTTGTCCACGGGATTAATGTCAGGATTGCGTGGACTAGGTTTGTCCACGGGATTAATGTCTGGATTGCGTGGACTAGGTTTGTCCACGGGATTAATGTCAGGATTGCGTGGACTAGGTTTGTCCACGGGATTAATGTCAGGATTGCGTGGACTAGGTTTGTCCACGGGATTAATGTCAGGATTGCGTGGACTAGGTTTGTCCACGGGATTAATGTCTGGATTGCGTGGACTAGGTTTGTCCACTGGATTAATGTCAGGATTGCGTGGACTAGGTTTGTCCACTGGATTAATGTCAGGATTGCGTGGACTAGGTTTGTCCACCGGATTAATGTCTGTATTGCGTAGACTATGCCTGTTCACTGGAGTATTGCTAGAACTGAGTGGACTATGGATGTTCACTGGATTATTATTAGGATTGAGTGGACTATGTTTGTCCACTAGATTATTGTGAGGACTGAGTGGATTATGTTGGGTAGTTGCTTGGATAAAATTAATGGCTTAAAGCTTATAAAACTATTAGCAATGAATATTTTTGTACTGATTTGGATAATCGGGGTATGGATTTCTACTCGGCTCCATTTATCTTCAGCCATGGTACCAAGCGAGGATGATAAAAAGGAAGGGCACCTCCAACTACGCCGCCTAGGAGGCAATCAAAGAATAAAAGGAGAACGACTTCTACTTCTAGCGGAGAGGCCACACCCAGGCAGGCTCGTAGGACATCGAGTCTGTTGGCCGCAAAAGACTTGTTGAAGCTGCTCCCCGACTTCAAAGGAGAACCAAGTAGAAGTTCATTTCAATTTTAAAAATTTAAAATAATGTAGTTCCCGAATTCGACCCGGCCTATAGGGCTCAAACCATTGACAGCTGGCTTAGGAAAGTGAACGAGTGCGCAGGCATTTATGGCTGGGATGAAAAACAAATAGTCCATTTTTCCTTTCAAAAACTTGCGGAACTAGCTAAAAGATGGTTTGAGACCTTGCCGACAGTAGTATATACATGGGACGAATGGCAAGCAAGGCTTCGAAAGGAGTTTTCTAGTGAAGAGAACTTTGGACGCCTTTTAAGAGAGATGCTTAATAGGACTTCACGAAATGAATAAGTCTTCGCGACTATTTTTACGATAAATTAAGTTGGTAAGAAATAGGTAGACTGTATTGTTCATGGGTTGACTGATAGGTCGGTAGATTAGGAATGGCGCTTAAACTCTTAATTGTTCTGAACTTGAAGATCTTTTAAATTTTCTGTGCTCTCAATGTTCGCAGACTAGTTTTCCTATTCAACCAAAGTTCCGTGATCGTAATGCTCGTAGATTTAGCAATTCAAATAATGTAACTACCACGGGTCAGGGTAGTACTAATTTAAATGTCAAAAACCTATAGTTAGATGTAAAGACATAGGGTTGGGCATGACAACAATGCATGACAAGCCATAGGGTTGGGCATGACAACAATTACTGCAAACTGCTACCATTACGATCTCGCGCGTCTTCCGTATTAGGGACAGGTAACTTAGCTGAAAGGAAAACTTAAATGTTTCTGTTGATGATAAAGATTTCAAAGCATATATTGACTACGGGAGTCAGTGTAGTCTTCTACGTAAGAACGATGCTATTATCTCACAACTTGTTAAAAATTATGATAAAATTCCAATAGTACGGAGTTTTGGTAACTCTGCTATACAGCCTTTATTTAAATCATCTGTGACTCTGAAGGTTGACGAAATTGAGGCTTCTATCGATGTGTTAATAGTCAACGTTGAATTCATGCATACTCCATTGATCATTGGGCAGAATTTTACGGAGCTGCCTTTTGCGATTGCACTGAAGGATAGTTGCAGACTAACATTTTTTTAGGAGTCCTACTTACGATACCTTTGACACGGAGTCTTCACAAATGAAACTGTATACTACGGTTCCCACTAAGTTTATACAAACGTGTTGTACCAATTCATGCCAGGGATTGAAACTTCACGAGCAATATTTATATAGAAGGTTACTACTCTGTTGAGCCTAAAAGGAAATTTAGTTTACTACAAGGTATTTATCGGTCATCTAATGGGAAGGGTAATATTATTGTTACTAATTTAGCAATAAACCACAGCACGTTAGAATCTGATATTTTGTTAGCGAGGGCATTGCCAGTTAATGAGCTAGAATTCTGTTGCGTTAGAAAAATTAATACCAACGTTGCTACTATATAACCACTAGACCAAATCAGACAAAAAGAAAGGCATGACGCTGACCGGGTGCCGGCTCGTAAATATGATGTTGGGGATCTAGTTAAACTTTCGCGAAATAACAATGTTAACGACTGGGAAAGCTCAAACTCTTATCAGAATTATTCATTCTCTTATTCGTATTAGATTGTAGAGACCCTTGGAAACTACCGATAGGTATATAATAACTATGTCCCAAGTTTTCAAAAGAAAGTCAAACCTTATGACTATGTCGTAGCCACGGATAGGATTAGGACCTTGGATTCATGTAAAAGCATTAGAAATTCATGAGTGACTCAAGCAGTTCGGGTAGTGAAAACGAGAATGACGAGGCAAACTAGTTGTCATTATTTCATTATTTTTATTATTTCATTTTCGTCAATTACCCAATTGAACAATAGTCTATTCATCATCATCATTTATTTATTCATAACACACATGCAGCTAAAAAATTTAAAAATGTCGATTTGAATATTTTATTGTGTACATAAATAATAAAATAAATAAATAAACACAGACAAACAAAACAAGTCAATCAATTATACTAGACATCCTTATATCAGAAAGGATTTTGCCGTGCCTCGAGCGCCAACGACTTGATATGAAGTAGGACTACATTTGGGGACAAATAGGGATGTGCCTTTTAGAACACTTTTTTTTTATAATAATTATAAACTCTCGTTTGACCGCAGTCACGCCTGATGGTAAGCAGTGATGCGATCATTGATAGTAAAGCGCGCTAGTTTATTAAGAGCCTATTCACTCAGAAAAACTGAGCTAATAGGATGGAAGACGGCAGTTGAGGGAGGTGATGCAATTTTAACACCCAACAATACGACCAACGATGCTGGGCCAAAGAAAGTCAATAAATTTAGAATTCTTTTCTTTATTATGGGGAATATATCCAGCATTTCTCGTTAGTCTGAAAATTAAGTAGAGGTCTTTATTAGCGACTGAGGCCTCGTAACACATTACAATATGACTAAAATATCGTCGGTACATACCACTCGAATGTAGGGGTTATCATCAAGACACGTTTGACATAAAACTGGAAAGTCCCGAAGGAAAACGAAACCAAGTATTAAAGAAATGAAAAGCATTTTTATTAAAAATAGTATGTTTTTGCAACTGCTCTTACCAAATCTTCCCAGTTTTGATGAGTGTTTGTTGATTTTGAAACAACCATCGTAAATCAACAAGATTTACCTACCAGTGCCAAACGATAATAAGCTAGGTATGCAATGCAAATGGCGTTTGCTGGAACAAGACGTCATCGTTTAATTAGGGATGTGAGAAAATAATCGATTAAAATCGATACCGATTATTTTTAAAGAAAAAATAATTGAATACCGATTTTTATTCTGTTATCCCCAACGTTAAGTTTACATACGTTAATGCTGTTGTACAACCTCGCGTTAAAGTGAATAGGTAGCTCTTAGATTAATAACACCTAGGTGGTCGATGGGTGGGCGTTTTGGGGGACTGTCTTATGTAATATTGACGTTCAAAAAGTGCTGATTCTCAGCCTAATTTGAATAAATGACTTTTGATTGATTTTGATTTTGGATAGTTCGGTACTCAGAGCAATGTTAAAAGTGAAGCAAAAATTACACCACTGTGTGAAGTCGGTTACACGCAACACACGCACACTACTATAAAATGATGTTCCCAGTAAAAAGTTCATTTCCCAAAAAATGGGAGACTATTTTTTCATTTCCCTATTTTTAACAGACTTCAAAAAGGAGGATGTTACTTAATTCGACCATATACATGTATTTTTAATGTTTGTTCGCGCATAGCTTCGTAGTTTATGAATCGATTTTGATTAAACTTTTTTTTTGTTAAAAAGAAGACATTCTCAAGGTGGTCCCATGATAAGGACATCAGGGTTTGATGGTGGAAGACCAGAGAAATCAAGGGGAACTTTCCAAAATTGTAGGGACGGCTAGTGTATTTGTAAGTTTATTCGTTAGGTTATTTAAAGCACTAAAATTTAATGAGGGTCTCGAGTAGATCTGATGATGGAACCAGGAGACAGGCGAGGGAACTCCTCAACGATTCACAGCAGCAACCTTCTGTTTGTGCTTGAATAATTTGTAATGATAAGAACCTTACACCTAGATGGGTGGTGACTGTCATTAGGGAGCTATGATGAAAACAAAGGTCAGTTCAGGGAATTCCTCAACGATTTACAGTAGTTACCTTGTGTTTGGACTCAATTCATTTATATTGAATCTATGTGGGTTATAACGAAAGTCTGCAGTAGATCTGATAATAAAGACCATAGAGAGTCGAGGGAAGTCCTCAACAATTTACAGTATTGAAGTTTAAAGTAGGACAACCACTAGCCACTGCTACTCGTCATGCTGATGCGACAATCAAAAAAATCAAGAGACTAAAATTAAGTCGCGCAGTCGTGTCATCTCTAGCAAAGCTCATACGTTCAGTCCGGTCCCAGAGAAATTTTATAAAAATCAGTTCAGTAGTTTGGTATTTAAACCAACATTACGGGTCAAAATTCAAATAAAAATAAGGTGTCATTTGCTTGCTAGTCTATTCCCAACTATGTTGGCGGCAGCATATGTTTATGCGTGTGTGTCTTGCGGCGATATTTTGCGTCGGCTATGTTGATAACTTAAGGAGAGATGACCGCGGGAGGTAAATTGAATAAAAACATGATCATTTTTGAATATACCTATATTAATAAAAGATATTTACAGCAACGTCAAACCTAGATTCTAGGTTTGTGGTTGATTAGCGTGTGCGTGTGCACCCAGCCGGGCGGGGTCCTGACTCGGGTAGTGCAGCGCGAGCGGCGCCGGGGGCGGCGGCACGCCCGGCACGCCGGGGACGCCACTACCCCACGCCGGCCAGCCGCCGCCGCCGTAGTGGTGCAGGTTGAAGAAATCGTTTGGCCGGTTCGGTGGTGGCGGCATCTGTAAACAAAAACAATTAAATTCATTTATTTAGGACAGACTAACAGATACACTACACTTTAGATCAAATCAAATAGGTAATAAAGTGTAACCGTAAAGCCTCTTCTAAAAAATAAGCAGGAAACTATAGCTCACGGCTGGGCCAAAAACGGCACCTTCAGCAAAAAAATTCTAGACTTGAAGTAGTTTTTGAGATCAGCATAAGTATATTGGTCTAGCCTTTCATTCACATTTTTAGGGTTAGTTGAAATTTGATACCAAAGTGTACACTAAACACGACAACAAATTGCTAAAATAAAAAGTGGGGAGTGATTTTTTTATTCATTTCCAACCTAATGTGTAATATATTATTGGATACGTATTTAAAACAAAACTATTTTTGGATAAGTATTGTTAATATTTTCGGAAATAATTGCTTCAAAAGGAAAAAATGGAGCCCTTTTGAACTATAAGTTTAAAAAATATGAAAAAAAAAAAAAGAAAACACAATAGTAGAACTTTATAAAGACATAATTCTAGGAAAATTATTTTGAACCTGATAGGTTAATTTTTGAAAAATTGTACAAAATAATTTCTGAACTAAGTTTGCAATTTAACCTTATATGCAAGCGTTTTGTTATCTTCGTTTGCATATTCTATTATCAAGAACGTATTCTTTGAAATAATAAAGTAATTATTAAAATCGGTTTTAGACATTCCAAAATTACCACCGAAAATCCGACATAATATAATAACCCGTCTAGTTTGTAATTAGTAACCCGATTTACCGAGAGTTGGCTCTGTACTTTGGGTTAGTTCGCGGTTTTAGGATTTTTTTCGAATACCAAGCCAACAATGTATCACACGTTACGGTTGGAAAGAAATAAATCTCCCAATTTATAATTGTATTTACATTATTTATTTTACCACTGTGCCGGCGTAATTAATTTACATACTGGTATCAAATTTCAGCTTTCTAGTGTTAACAGTCACTGAGACTATCCGCAGGCGGACAGACAGACACACTTGACGAAACTATATACAGTATGTTGTTAAGAAAACCCTGTCCGACCCGTAAAGGTGTTGTTAGGTATCGATAACTGATTCTACTAATGGATAAAAAACCGGGCTAAACTTAAAAAAAAAATATCCCCCTAAAAAAATAAATATTATTTCGCAAAAAGAGGTAACTTGCGTTGAGCACCCTTCTGCGGGCGGCGGGCGGCAGGGCACGCGGCACGTGGTCGCATCGCTATTCGCTCATAATAATACCGGTATTGTCACTTAAAAAAACAGCAGGAGAACAGTATTTATGGTGCAAATATCCAAAAAATGCTGAATGAACAAAACGACAAGTGAAATTACATACCTGTGGTGTAGTGGGTGCAAGTAAGCAGGTGGATGTGGCAATGTTCCTGGGAGCCCAGGTACTGGTTCCAACACATGAGCTGGCATGGAAGCAGCATGACGCATCAACTTCTCAGCTACTGGATCATTTACACCATAATATCTGGGAATTCATCAAAATAAAAATGTTTAGCCTATATCATAGTCAGTTGTACAATTTCACAAAATGTATGATGTCTATTAATTTGCCACCTGAAGGTAGAAATAGTGCTGATAGTGCCGAGTAAGAAATATATGGTTAAATTATAGCTAATCATTACCTATTCTTAAAAAATGTTTATGAATGAAGCCCTAAAGTTTTTTAGGACACCTGAAAATGCACTTATCGAATTCTGTTCCTTTGGCTGGTTCAGAATGTCTTTTCTTATTACTTTTATCATGAACTGAAGATTGATTCATCCAGAATTGAACTTGGTCTGGTGCAAATTTGAGTATGCCACTTCTCTCATCAGACAGCTTTGCAGGCTTTTCTCTTTTCCGTATTGATATAGTCCCACAGGTCATATAGGCAAACAGATTTATCATCTGAGCAACAGGATTTTGAGTTGATCCTTTGTGAATAAGGTCCTGTGCACCTGAAATCATGATAAGAAATTAAAGAAAAACAAGGCTGTTTATTAATAATTGTTTTTTAAGATTAAAAAATTGTCTAAACTTCAAAAATCTATGGTTAAATTAAAGATAATCATTACCTATTCTTAAAAACCTTTATGAATAAAGCCCTAAAAGCTTTTAGGACAGCTGAAACTGCTTTCGAGAACTCCATCTTTCTGAGGAACTTATCCACAATTAACATTGAACATGGTCTGGTGCAAATTTCAGTATGCCACTTCTCTCATCAGACAACTTTGCAGGCTTTTCCCTTTTCCGTATTGATATGATGCCATCAATAATTCCAACTGCTAGGATATCATCATGTTTGGATATAGCCTTGCTCAATACTGCATTAGGGAAATCAATGTTATGTACAACTTGGAAAGTGAAGATATCATAAATCTTGACATGTCTGTCAAATGAGCTGGACATCAATCTGCTGTTGTTACCGGCCAGTCTCAAAGTAGTTACAGTTTTATGACGTTGAGAAATATTGGCTAATTGTTTTCCTCCATTGAAGATGTCCTATAGGACATGATAGGACTGGCAGCTCCTGCTCTTAGATAGTCAGAGTACTCGGTAAAACTGGCAATCTTTTCCTCTGTTGCTATGTCTCATAGGCAGGTTTAACAACATTTAAACATCTATAACAATATCCTTCATTGCTTTAATGGATGGCACTATGCTATAATTTAATTCCACTGTGTCGGTGCTACTGCTTATTTGTGCTCCAGACATCAAAAGGCTTATAGCACCTTCTAACTCGCTCTCTCTCTGAGAAACCTCTATTTCATTTGCCATCTCTTTCATTAACGAAGTGTACAGCCACAAATTGAGTTCAGAAAAGAATTTTACTTCACTTTCAAATACATCTACAAATACATTTGCAGCATCTACCATCATCCTGGTAAACCGTGTCTCCCTTAAATTTTTCTTGAAATATTTGAGTAACATGCCAATATCTTTTTCATTTAATCCATACATTGCTACACGGAGAACCTTTCTTCTTAACATCTCCTGAATTAAAGCAGCAGTCTTATCTGGAAACTTAGTAGCTGTAGGTATTTGTTTTTAGGACAGCTGAAAGTGCCTTGGAGAACTCCATCTTCCTGAGGAACTTATCAAAAGTTGGTCCTTTTGGCTGGTTTGGAACGTCTTTTCTTATCATGAACTTCCTGCACAATTAAAGATTGAACATGGTCTGGTGCAAATTTGAGTATGCCACTTCTCTCATCAGACAACTTTGCAGGCTTTTCCCTTTTCCGTATTGATATGATGCCATCAATCATTCCAACTGCTAGGGTATCATCATGTTTGGATATAGCCTTGCTCAATACTGCATTAAGGAAATCAATGTTATGTACAACTTTGAAAGTGAAGATATCAAAAATCTTGACATGTCTGTCAAATGAGCTGGACATCAATCTGCTGTTGTTACCGGCCAGTCTCAAAGTAGTTACAGTTTTATGATGTTGAGAAATATTGGCTAATTGTTTTCCTCCATTGAAGATGTCCTATAGGACATGATAGGACTGGCAGCTCCTGCTCTTAGATAGTCAGAGTACTCAGTAAAACTGGCAATCTTTCCTCTGTTGCTATGTCCCATAGGCAGGTTTAACAACATTTAAACATCTATAACAATGTCCTTCATTGCTTTAACGGATGGCACTATGCTATCGCTTAATTCTACTGTGTCGGTGCTACTGCTTATTTGTGCTCCAGACATCAAAAGGCTTATAGCACCTTCTAACTCACTCTCTCTCTGAGAAACCTCTATTTCATTTGCCATCTCTTTCATTAACGAAGTGTACAGCCACAAATTGAGTTCAGAAAAGAATTTTACTTCACTTTCAAACACATTTGCAGCATCTACCATCACCTTGGTAAACCGTGTCTCCCTTAGATTTTTCTTGAAATATTTGAGTAACATGCCAATATCTATTTCATTTAATCCATACATTGCTACACAGAGAACCTTTCTTCTTAACATCTCTTGAATTAAAGTAGCAATCCTATCTGGAAACTTAGTAGCTGTATATGTTATTAGGACAGCTCAAAGTGCCTTGGAGATCTCCATCTTTCTGAGGAACTTACCAAAAGTTGGTCCTTTGGCTTGTTCGGAATGTCTTTTCTTATCATGAATTTCGTCCACAATTGAAGATTAAACATGGTCTGGTGCAAATTTGAGTATGCCACTTCTCTCATCAGACAACTTTTCAGGCTTTTCCCTTTTCCGCAATGATATGATGCCATCAATCATTCCAACTGCTAGGGTATCATCATGTTTGGATATAGCCTTGCTCAATACTGCATTTGGGAAATCAATGTCATGTACAACCTTGAAAGTTTAGATATAAATCTTGACATGTCTGTCTAATGAGGCGGACATCAATCTGCTGTTGTTACTGTCCAGTCCTAATGTAGTTACAGTTTTATGATGTTGAGAAATATTGGCTAATTGTTTTCCTCCATTGAAGATGTCCCACACTTTGATTTCTGTACCACCAGCACTTACGAATATGCCACCTGAAGGTAGAAATAAAGCTGATTCTACCAGACTGTCATGGTTGATAGAAAGTACTCCCTCATTAGACCTGCAATCATACAGTGTAACTGCATGATCATAACCTCCAAATTACAAGAGAATAATAATATCTGGGGAGATAGGACTGGCAGCTCCTGCTCTTAGATAGTCAGAGTACTCAGTAATCCTGGCAATCTTTTCCTCTGTTGCTATGTCCCATAGGCAGGTTTAACAACATTTAAACATCTATAACAATATCCTTCATTGCTTTAACGGATGGCACTATGCTGTCATTTAATTCCACTGTGTCGGTGCTACTGCTTATTTGTGCTCCAGACATCAAAAGGCTTATAGCACCTTCTAACTCACTCTCTCTGAGAAACCTCTATTTCATTTGCCATCTCTTTCATTAACGAAGTGTACAGCCACAAATTGAGTTCAGAAAAGAACTTCACTTTCAAATATATTTGCAGCATCTACCATCATCCTGGTAAACCGTGTCTCCCTTAGATTTTTCTTGAAAAATTTGAGTAACATGCCAATATCTTTTCATTTAATCCATACATTGCTACGCGGAGAACCTTTCTTCTTAACATCTCCTGAATTAAAGCAGCAGTCTTATCTGGAAACTTAGTAGCTGTAGGTATTTGTTTTTAGGACAGCTGAAAGTGCCTTGCAGAACTCCATCTTCCTGAGGAACTTATCAAAAATTGGTCCTTTTGGCTGGTTCGGAACGTCTTTTCTTATCATGAACTTCCTCCACAATTGAAGATTGAACATGGTCGGGTGCAAATTTGAGTATGCCACTTCTCTCATCAGACAACTTTGCAGGCTTTTCCCTTTTCCGTATTGATATGATGCCATCAATCATTCCAACTGCTAGGGTATCATCATGTTTGGATATGGCCTTGCTCAATACTGCATTAAGGAAATCAATGTTATGTACAAGTTTGAAAGTGAAGATATCATAAATCTTGACATGTCTGTCCAATGAGGTGGACATCAATCTGCTGTTGTTACCGGCCAGTCTCAAAGTAGTTACAGTTTTATGATGTTGAGAAATATTGTCTAATTGTTTTCCTCCACTGAAGATGTCCTATAGGACATGATAGGACTGGCAGCTCCTGCTCTTAGATAGTCAGAGTACTCAGTAAAACTGGCAATCTTTTCCTCTGTTGCTATGTCCCATAGGCAGGTTTAACAACATTTAAACATCTATAACAATATCCTTCATTGCTTTAACGGATGGCACTATGCTATCGCTTAATTCCACTGTGTCGGTGCTACTGCTTATTTGTGCTCCAGACATCAAAAGGCTTATAGCACCTTCTAACTCACTCTCTCTCTGAGAAACCTCTATTTCATTTGCCATCTCTTTCATTAACGAAGTGTACAGCCACAAATTGAGTTCAGAAAAGAATTTTACTTCACTTTCAAACACATTTGCAGCATCTACCATCACCCTGGTAAACCGTGTCTGCCTTAGATTTTTCTTGAAATATTTGAGTAACATGCCAATATCTTTTTCATTTAATCCATACATTGCTACACAGAGAACCTTTCTTCTTAACATCTCTTGAATTAAAGCAGCAGTCTTATCTGGAAACTTAGTAGCTGTATATGTTTTTAGGACAGCTGAAAGTGCCTTGGAGATCTCCATCTTTCTGAGGAACTTACCAAAAGTTGGTCCTTTGGCTTGTTCGGAATGTCTTTTCTTATCATGAACTTCGTCCACAATTGAAGATTGAACATGGTCTGGTACAAATTTGAGTATGCCTCTTTTCTCATCAGACAACTTTGCAGGCTTTTCCCTTTTCCGCATTGATATGATGCCATCAATCATTCCAACTGCTAGGATATCATCATGTTTGGATATAGCCATGCTCAATACTGAATTTGGGAAATCAATGTCATGTACAACTTTGAAAGTGAAGATATCATAAATCTTGACATGTCTGTCAAATGAGGTGGACATCAATCTGCTGTTGTTACCGGCCAGTCTCAAAGTAGTTACAGTTTTATGACGTTGAGAAATATTGGCTAATTGTTTTCCTCCATTGAAGATGTCATATAGGACATGATAGGACTGGCAGCTCCTGCTCTTAGATAGTCAGAGTACTCAGTAAAACTGGCAATCTTTTCCTCTGTTGCTATGTCCCATAGGCAGGTTTAACAACATTTAAACATCTATAACAATATCCTTCATTGCTTTAACGGATGGCACTATGCTATCGCTTAATTCCACTGTGTCGGTGCTACTGCTTATTTGTGCTCCAGACATCAAAAGGCTTATAGCACCTTCTAACTCACAAACTCTCTGAGAAACTTCTATTTCATTTGCCATCTCTTTCATTAACGAAGTGTACAGCCACAAATTGAGTTCAGAAAAGAATTTTAATTCTCCTTTAAAAACATCTACAAATACATTCGCAGCATCTATTACCACCCTGGTAAACCTTGTTTCTCCTATATTTTTCTTAAAATATTTGAGTAACATGCCAATATCTTTTTCATTTAATCCATATATAGCTACATGGAGAACCTTTCTTCTTAACATCTCCTGAATTAAAGCAGCAGTCCTATCTGGAAACTTAGTGGCTGTATATGTTTTTAGGACAGCTGAAAGTGCCTTGGAGAACTCCATCTTTCTGAGGAACTTATCAAAAGTTGGTCCTTTGGCTGGTTCGGAATGTCTTTTCTTATTATGAACTTCCTCCACAATTGGAGATTGAACATGGTCTGGTGCAAATTTGAGTATGCCACTTCTCTCATCAGACAACTTTGCAGGCTTTTCCCTTTTCCGTATTGATATGATGCCATCAATCATTCCAACTGCTACGGTATCATCATGTTTGGATATAGCCATGCTCAATACTGAATTTGGGAACTGAATGTCATGTACAACCTTGAAAGTAGAGATATCATAAATTTTGACATGTCTGTCTAATGAGGCGGACATCAATCTGCTGTTGTTACTAGCCAGTCCTAATGTAGTTACAGTTTTGTGGTGTTGTGACAAATTTGCTAATTCTTTTCCTCCATTGAAGATGTCCCATACTTTTATTTCTGTACCACCAGCACTTATGAATATGCCCCCTGAAGGTAGTAATAGTGCTGATTCAACCGGACTGCCATGGTTGACAGAAAGTACTACCTCATTAGACCTGCAATCATACAGTTTAACTGCATGATCATAACCTCCAGATAGAATAATATCTGGAGAGATAGGACTGGCAGCTCCTGCTCTTACATAATCGGAGTGCTCAGTAAAACTGGCAATCTTGTTCTCTGTTGCTATGTCCCATAGGCAAACAGATTTATCATCTGAGCAACTGAGGATTTTTAGTTGATCCTTTGTGAAGAAGGTCCTGTGCACCTGAAATCATGAAAAGAAATTAATGAAACCCTAGGCTGTTTATTTATACCAGTTTTTTTTAAAAAAAAAAACATGATTAAACATCAAAAAATGGCCTAATGAAAAATAAAATTTATGGTGGTTAGTAGCTAATTATGGTGGTATAAATTATGGTCAAATTAGTGCGCTCCGGAGGTAAACTAGCGTATTTAGTCTTCATGTTTTTAATCGCGTCTAAACTGTCTATGGAGTATCTTAATTTGACAGTATTGAACGTACATGTTATCTTCTATCCTTTTCTTAACGAAACGGAAAGAAAAGGATGCAGTTAACTTAAAATTTGGTTAGTTTCTGAACAAGAGAATCATCACCATTGGTATGTAAAGATGGTCACTAAAAAAAGAGTGTTTGTAAGAATATTATTTAGTATTATTATATAGCTTAGTTAGGTTACTGTTCTTAAAAATTTATGAACTAGTTTGGGACTATTATATTACATTTAATAGTTTCATATCATCACGCCTGTGTCAAGCAAAGGTGGACCTAATACAACTTGACGGCATGGTTTATATTTTTGTAAACACACCCACAATAGAGGAGAAATTTCTAGTATGGGCATAGTTTACTATAAAAAAAACAATGCCAGGGATCATATACTACTAATACTAGGAATTTCTAAAATTTCATTATGTAAAATAAAATAGAGAATGCAACCACAAGACCCAAAAATCTAAGAGTAGAGTAAATATTTTCTTACAGGAGCAGTATGTCCAGTAAACACTCTGAGCACATTCTTCGACTGTACATCAAACAGCTTGACAGCTGCCTCTTCACTGCCTGCCACCAGGAGTCTGCCATCACCTCTGAAAGAAGCACCATAAGCTGCTTCTCTAAACTTTGAGATGTTCTTTGTTACAACTTTCGTGATAGGATCATAAATCTAAAATGAAGATAACATTATCAATATAAACAGTGTATTTAGTTTTATTAAGAAAACTATAAGTAAATCTACACATTTCTTATACTCTTTACAATTTAGCTTCATTTATACTATACTATGTTACTAAGATTAATAGATTTAAATAATTTATAGTAAAATAATAAATAGACATCAAAACAATCAGTAGATTGTTTCCCAATCAATGTTTTATCAAAATCATCATTTCAGCTGCAAGATGTCTACTGCTGAACATAGGCCTCCCCCAAGATTTCCATGATAACTGGTAAAAAAAGAGCTAATAAAATGCCAAATACATCTCCATTTACCAAGCATTATTCCAAACCAGAGACAAAAATATTTTTTTATAATACCTGCACTCTGACTGAGCATGTTGCTGCGAAATAATAAGGTTCTAGAGGGCTGAAATCCAAATAGTCTATAGCACCAAACTCCTTCACTAGCACTGGGGACTGAAAATTAAATAAAATTAGTACAATTTCTTATTAATTTGCTTGAAAGCTATTAAATTTTGGTGCACTTACTCCTAATTTTTTCCAGTATATAGTATCCTCTGTAACTACAGAAGCCGGTTTCTGATACGCCGCCTTACTTGTTTTCTTGAAAGGATAGGAAATATGTGCCATGTTTGTCTTAGTTTTATTTCCAAGTTTTCTTTTTACCGTTTTTTTGCAACTAAGCCGGTTCCAACTGTTCTGCCAGTGTCACGTGGTGATGGCAGCAAACACACGCAGGTTGGCGAACTTTTCACTATGTAGTAGGTGTTAATGTAGCTGCATGGACAAACACATTAGTTAGTAAAAAAAAATATCTAATTTACAGGGACACATTATCTAAACTAGTTTATACTATATTTAATTGGTGCCTAATTTGTGTGTAAATAGTCTGTAACTATTTACACACAAATTAGGCACCAATTAAAATTTTATCTCGTTTCCGTTCAGGAATTTGGCTAAAAGATTTATAAATTTGAAAAGTACAATGTGTCCAGGAGAATGATGAAATAAGTTTTTGTGCATGAAGTTGTTGGGGTATATGGTAGTGAGTGCAATCTAGTGGTTATGGTAAAAGTTTTTACGATGTCTCCAGAAACTCCAGACTGTGGCCGTTTACGGTATTCTTTGATATGAAGTAAAAGGATTACATTTGGAGACAAATAGGGATGTGTCTTCTAGAACACACGTCTAATACATTTACAATTCTTTTCTTTACTATGGGAAATATATCCAGGTTTACATTGTTTTTTTTTTATGAAATAAAATATGAAAATACGGTTACAGTTTTTATTTAGCTTAGTGAATTGGTGAATAAACATTAATTTAAATGTATAATATTATTTGTCGATAGGACATTAATCCCATCCCTACGTTTTACTATAGATATGTTACACATTTGTAGCATGGCGCAGGAGGACACATCACATATTATATAGATGGGTGTTCAAAATGTTATTAAACAATTTATTATTATTAATATTGAGCCCATAACTCCTTGGTAGAATTGATTTACTATATTAATGTCCACTTAACTATAACATCTCTCAAATTAATAAATAATATTACCTCCTTTGTTCACCTGCGACACATTTGGCAAAACTTGCGAAAAAGACCATAATTTCTAAATCTATTTGAATTTAATTGTGCCAAGCGGCTAGGTTGTACTGCGGGGCCGCGCAGGTCAGAACTCACATGCTTACGTAAAAATAGAAAATTATGTCTGTTGGCCACCTAGAGGCTTCTGAAGTGATCGGGAGCATGCGGACACACGGTGTCCGACGCGGCGACTTGGACTCTGCATACTGGCGGGCACGTGGTGCCCGCGAGGCTCACTTGCCTAAACACGGTTTTTTATTGTGGCGAGAGACCGGGGGCGAACTAGCGGCCCTCTTAAGACGAAGTGTGTCCGTATCCATAATAGGGTCCTTTGAGGTTATTTCGATGTCACGTGGGAGGGTAATTGTTATTCCAGGAGAGAGATCAAATAATTCATCTGGGGATCAGGGTCAGGGGGCTTTTTAGACGCCGTTGTGGAATATAATAAAATAAGCGATACAAAAGGACGATTACAACAGAAAAACAAACCTTACACCAAGTACACAAACACAAGGAACACTTTCGATTGAGTTTCACGACAAAAAAATTCACTGCAATCGAAAATATTCGTAGCACTGACAAAAGCACGTGTTAAGCCTTCACCACTACCCAGCCCAGAGTACTAGAAGTTAAAAGGATATCCTTGCTCAAATATTGTTACAAAATGTAAATTGTGTTACATACACACTTTTTTCTCATGTAGGTAAGCAGGCGAAACCACAGAATGCCTCCTGGATAAAATCTTTACTATACCTTCTTTAACCTCATTTACTTTCATACATCTTTATAAATTTGTAATTATTACAGATATTAACTTACCACTAGGAGCACAGTTAAATGCACATAGCCTAGGCAATTTCAAAAGAAATGTTTATAAAACAACAACACAAATTACAGTATAGCGTCCTTTCACGATATTCTATTACGGGGCGAAGTGACCACGGTAAGGCAGAGGATTTACTTACTCTTTGTACTCGACGCACTTCCTAGCAGAATTTACAACCAAAACACATACAATAAATAATGGAAAAGAATTGAAACTTTGAAAGAATCTACAAGTATAACGCAGGTACTCTGTGAATCTACAACACTTAGAGAGGTCAGTGATCTACAATATAACTAATTATATACTTACTAGTAAAACGGGGTGTATAGAAATTGCGGGGTGAATAGAAAAAAAACCAGGAAAGTTTTTAATGTTAATATTTCAGTAGTTTTCGTTGAAGAATTTTAGTGGAATTTTAAATTTGAATACAGCAATATTTTTTCTTTGCGTTAGCAACAATTTTTAATTGTCAAAATTGAAATTTATCCTTTAAATTAAATTCAAAGTCGACCATCTGTGAACGTGTTTTTTTCAACTGCCGAAACTCTAGATTTTAGGTCTGAAAAAGTTGTGATTTGTGCTGTTTAATGTGTTTATCTCATTAGGTGTACGATAAATTATAAAAATACAGTGAAGGTAAGTGAGAATCCGTTATTAAACTTCAAAAAATTGTTAAAATCACAGCATATGTAAATTTATTGTTTAAAAGGGGTCAATAGAATCTATTGAAGGGTGAATAGAACTCTAGTATGGGTTTAATAGACACCTAGTAGGGAATAATAGAAACGACTAATGTTTGAATAGCAACTAATGAGGGGTCAATAGAAATAAATAAATAGGGTTGTCAAAAACTGTTAATAGAACTTAATACTACTAATAATGTATGGAGCTATAGATTTAGTGATTGATAAATAAATAATATTTTTAACGTGATTATTTTCATTTACAGATACATACCGCCGTATTCAACATGCCGCGTGTATATAAACCCAATCCTACAAAAAAAGGTTTAAAAAATATAACATGGAGATTATAAAAAAAGCTATGGAAGAGTATGCATCTTCCCGAAATGTAAAATTAGAAGAAGCTGCAAAAAAATATGGTATACACAAATCGGTGTTATATCGTCATTGTACGCGGGATATGAAGCAACATGGAGGCCAAAGAGCTTTATCTGAACAAACCGAAATGTTCTTAATAGAAAACATAAACAAATGCGCAAAATGGGGTTATCCCCTAGATACCTACTTTGGATCTCAGGTACATAGTAAAAATGTATCTTGATAAGATAGGTATAATTCATAAAAGATTTAAAGACAATTTTCCAGGACCAGATTTTGTACAGAGCTTCCTATTAAGACACAAAAATGAGATTTCTTAAAGAGTTTGAGAATCAAGCGTGTGAGAGCTAAGGTATCTCCAGGTGCGATTAAAGAATATTTCATAGAACTTGAGAAGTCTTTAAATAGTGTACCTGCTTCTAACATCTTAAATTACGATGAAACAAATTTGACGGACGACCCTGGGCGAAAACATATCTAATTATTTATGTTAACAAAAACAAATAAATAGTTTAAATCACAAATTTTGAATTTCATTTACCATTTACATACAAAAAAAAAAATTTTAAATACACGACCTTTCATTTTTGCATGTTGGTTAAGTAATTTTTGGCAGCCCTAACAGTTTTTCGATTCACCCCTTTATGCATTTCTATTGACCCCAGTCGTCGGGTGAATAGAAATTATACATATTTTATTAAAAATCAGAAAAACATTTGCTTATAGTTAAACAAATATTGTTTTAGCTGTTTCTTTGTGGTACCGGACATGATATTAAAATAACCTGTGGTTAAAAAAAAAGTAAAAGACAACAAATTCTTAGGACAAAGTTGAAAATCATTGCTATTCACCCCGTTTTACGGTACTCTTTGAATATAACACTGAGCAAGTAATCACGTGGTAAGGTAATCACTTTTTTTTAATTTATTTCTGACCTGGATTCAAAGTCTTTTAGCCTTATATACATATAATATAAAAACTAACACAAAAGCAACTAAAAATGGATTCAAACGAACTGTACAGGGGAGTTTGGCGGGAAAGCCAAAATAATAATAATAATAATGTTTATTGGTGCAAAACCTTACAGAGAAGCTTAATATCTAGCTAAAATTAAAGGCGCACAAAAGTTGAAAATGAGTGTCATGCTCATTTTTCATTGGACTTTTAAATTATTTAGTGTCGTTTACTAAATAAAAACGCGTGGTTTATGTAGTAAAAAGTGCATTCAGTGAATAATTCATAAAGAACAGTGAAATATTGTAGCATAGTGGTCACATCATGTCTTTAACCCAAACCCCTCCTGGTCTGGCCTCACGTGGAAAATGAAAGGAGATAGGTAAAGTTTAGTTAAACTAGGATAAGGTAGGATAAATTAGGATATAAACTGAAGAAAAAAAGTTACTTAAGACTAGGCTGTATGGCGTACTATGCCTTTGCCTTAAAGAAGTAAACAAAAAAAAAGAACTATTGAGACAATTTTTTTTCTTTATGGCTCAACAATACCTATAGTAAGATTACGGGATCGGGAATTTAGGGTGAAAGGATTCGTAGGTACATACATTGGAAAGTTCAAGAATAATTTAAAGTCTTAAATTATTAATATGTACAAACTGAATTAATAACTTATTTACATCTAGATTACATAAACTTAACAAACAAGTAATAGAAGTAGGAAATTGAATAGATATCAGATTCGAAATGAACTGTGTTCTATCATATCAAGCTTCAATGGGGTCCACATATAGAAAAATTGACAAAAAAACTAAGTTCTGCTGCATACGCAGTTAGAACAATTCGTAATTTGACTGATATTGAGACGGCCCGTTTAGTGTACTTTGGCTATTTCCATAGCGTAATGTCATACGGCATTCTGTTGTGGGGAAAAGCCACTGATATTCAAACAATATTTGTTTTGCAGAAACGAGCTGTTCGTGCAATTTATAAATGAAGTCCGAGACACTCTCAGAGAAAAATTTAAAGAGATTAATGTACTGACCGTGCCGTCTCAATATATTTATGAAAATCTTTTGTATGCTCATAAAAATATAAAATTGTTTAAAAAATACATAGATATCCATAATATAAACACTAGGAACAGGCACAAATTTATCGTACCTACAACAAGGCTCAAGAAAATAGGTGGCTCTTTAGATGCCAATGTATACATTTTTACAATGGACTTCCAGAGGTGGTTCAAGATCTGAGCCTGAATAAATTCAAATCCTTCATTAAACGTAAGTTGTGTCAGAAAGCATTTTATAGCGTTAAGGATTAAATTGAGGACAAAAAAGCTTGGGCTTGAGCTGCGTCCGATTTCTATACTTACACTGATTGTTCTTTGATTTTTCCTCTTGTAGTTTTAATTTGTAATTGTTTGTTTTTTTTTTTTTTAACTCAATGCCAGTACACACTATGTAGCCAGGCATATTGTACGTTGCGGAATTGCATCGCTGACAGGGGTATTCGGCACTGGTGCAGCTACACAGAAGCTAAACTTAGCCTTCGGGAACACCTTTGGAGCTGCTAAACCTTGGACAGAACTGTCTTTGCATTGTGTAGATTCAATTTCTTAGTATTGTATAATTGCATGGAACACGTGTGAGCACGATCTACTTGCTGTAAAGCATCTATTTGTTGGGTTAGTCTTTTATTGACATTATTATGCTATGGCTGTTGAGAGTATGTCATGCTCACTCAAATGTCTCGCTGGTGGTGGCGTGTGTGTTGGGTCATTAGGTTCCCTTCAATATGGTTGAGCTGAATGATGCTGATCTATACGTCATGTTCGTGAACGGACGCCGTCAGAGGGGACTGGTCATCTCTTAGCTGCTACGGCGTATTTTAATTTCTGAATTGTTGTTTTTTTCCATAATGGACGCTCTCAGCGTACAATATATTTTTGCATCGTTCTCACACGATTGATTTCAAAATGAATGATGTAATCAAATATTTGTATCAATAGCTTGATAATTTAAAAGAGTGTCCATGGAGTTTCTTGCCCGTTCTTCTCCATAGGTACCTACTCTTTGGAATGGGCGACTAGCTTCACCTTACTGACTGACCGACCTTCTGACAAATCAAAAGTGCCTGTAACTGGTTTATTTGAAATAAATGCTTTGATTTTGATACAAAGTACAGGAAAAGAAAACATGGTTACTGTCAACGTACTCTACACATGGACACGATGTGATCTGTTAAAGTGTTAATTTTGTTCAGATGAGCTGGAGTCGACACATGACCTTAACGTAATCGGCATAAAATCGATGTTGACTTTTTATCAAAGTTTAACCTGGAAAACCAAGGTTTATATGAGATATCATCCTGCACAAACCTATAGTATTTGCCCTTTAGCTGGCAATTATCCTTCCACAATCGATCCCAACATTTTTTAAAATTTTTTTGGGCAAGTTAATTAAGTCATGGCAGTAATTTACAAAAGGGAACAAATCACCATCACAAATTGCTTCATTTGCTAACCGGTCAACTCTTTCATTGCCCAATATGCCAACATGACTCGGAATCCAGGCTAAAACAATGCGAAATCCCTTTAAAAGCACTGAAATAAGAGGTTTCTAAATTTAAAGTTATTTGTATGAAAGATTACGCGATAATAAGGGGTTTACGATTTACGAGGCATTAAAAAAAACTACTTACTAGATCTCGTTCAAAACAATTTTCGTTAGTAGTTTTTATAGTATGTTTTTCTAGATTTTTCATTTTCTTATTGTAGAAGTTAGAGGGAGGGGGGGGACCAACTATTTTCCACTTTGGAAGCATCTGTCACGCAAACTATTCGGTTTAGACAAAAAATTTTTTAGAAACTCGATATCATTTTTGAAGACCTATCCATACCTACCCCAAACGTATGTGCGTTAACGTAAATTTAAAAAAAAAAATTAGAGTTTCAGTTCTAAGTATGGGGAGACCGCAATATTTATTATTATTTTTTTATTTTTGCATCAATACCTTAATACGGTAAGTTTCAACAGTATAGCTCTTATAGTTTCGGAAAAAAATGGCTGTGACATACGGACGGACAGACAGACATGACGAATCTATAAGGGTTCCGTTTTTTGCCATATGGCTACGGAACCCTAAAAAAATGTAGAAAACCACGTATTTAGCTTCTATCAATTGTATTTGTTGTAACTAAACGAAATAAATTATGCAGGAATCGTTTGAGTTTATTTACGTGTAACTCGACCACAATGAATATAAAAATAATTACCATAGAAATATAGACATCCTTATATCAGAAAGAGGTGCCTCGAGCGCCAACGACTTGATATGAAGTAAAAAATTTACATTTATTACTGTTCTTATCCATGGTGAAACATGTAAGATTAATAAAATTATTCCAATGATGACAAAATATAAGGGGTGAATAAGTTAGACTAGAATATCCCCCCAGAACTCTTGAATCAAAGACAAGGGAAGTTTGACATTCGGATTGTAGCAAAAAAAAAAAAGATCTTTCATATCGTATTTACGTTTTATCAAAGAGTATAGTAAGTATTTAACGTTTTATGTTTCATATAAAACGTAGTGATTACTTGCTCTGTGTTTCAGTAAACGAACCAAGCCCCGATCCCTGAAACTGGTGCACTTCAATGCCGATGGCATTAGAGATCAGAAATTAGAGATCTCAACATTCCTACGTGAGCACCAGGTAGACATCTTCCTCGCTCAAGAGACCTTCCTCAAGCCTAGCCACCGCACACCTCTGATCGCGAACTACCGCGTAGTTCGCAACGACAGGTTGCGTTGTCACAAAGGCGGAACCCTTATTTATTTCAAAAGGGCTCTACATTGCATCCCAATGGACCCCCCACCCCTCTCACGACTCGAAGTGTCAATGTGCCGCCTCGGCATGACAGGCCACCAACCTATCATATTAGTGTCGGCCTACCTCCCTCCCAGTTCCTCTGCAGAGAATCATCAACTCATAGCAGACGACATCGCCCTTCTTCTGGGGTTGAGCGACTCCGTGATAATAGCGGGCGACCTCAACGCCAAACACACCGCCTGGAATAGCACCAGGACCAACTCCAGAGGCAGACTCTTGTTTGACCTCTCTACCCGAATGAACTTCGACGTCGTGGGACCTATGACCCCCACCCATTTCCCCTACGACCCCGATCACACCCCGGACGTCCTTGACGTGGCGCTCCTAAAGAACGTCAACCTACGGTTAGACTCTATAGAAGCGCTACCAGAGCTATCGTCCGACCATCGACCAGTCGTTATCAGACTGGCTCCCCGCACTGGCCTCCCTGACCCCGGTCAAGAACCCCTCACGAAGGTGGTAACGGACTGGAGGAAAGTAAGCGATCAGCTGAAATCCTCCACATCCCCCCACCTGGACTCCATACCTGCACGCCTGGACTCTATCGCGGACACGACGACCGCGATCGACTCGTTCACGGACCACGTACAGTCAGTCCTGAACGACTGTTCAAGGGAGGTAACAGCGACAGAAGACTGTCGCTGGAAACTTCCCTCTGACTTGCGTGAACTTCTGACCGAGAAGAACGCGGCTGTCCGTGCCTACAGCAGCTTCCCCTGCGCGGCCAACAAAGCCCATATGCGCTATTTACAGAGAACTGTAAAAAGACGCATATCGGAGTGGCGTGAAGCCGGCTGGGATAAGATGCTGGACGAGTTAGAGCCCACCCATCTAGCCTTCTGGGAACTTCAGAGGAAGTTAAAATCCAAAGAAGTTGTCACCATGCCTCCGCTGGTTCGCCCCGACAATACCATCGCCTTCGATGACGATGAAAAGGCTGAATGCCTTGCCTCCTGCCTCGAAGCCCAGTGCTCCCCCAGCCTCCTACCAGTAGACCAAGCCCACCTCCTAGAGGTCGACGCTGAAGTTGAACGTAGGACCTCCCTCCCGCCCGTTGACGACCCGGATGATCCCCTGCCTCCCATCACTCCAGATGAAGTGCAGGACATCATCAAAGGCCTTCAACCCAAAAAGGCACCCGGATCAGACGGCATCACCAACAGAGTGGTCCGTCTCTTCCCAGCCCACCTAGTCCTCCTCTTGACCACCATCTTCAATGGTGCAATGGGGAATAACATTTTCCCACAAACGTGGAAAGAAGCCACAGTGATTGGCATTCCCAAGCCCGGCAAGCCCAAAGCCGAACCCACCAGTTACCGTCCCATCAGCTTGCTGAAAGTTCTCGGCAAAATCTATGAGAGGCTTATTTATAAGCGTCTCAGAGCTTACGCCGAGAACAAGGGCCTCATTCCCAACGAGCAGTTCGGGTTCCGATCCCAACACTCTTGTCCACAACAAATCCTACGCATCACTGAACATATCCACGCAGGGTTCATGCGTGGGATGTACACAGGCGTAGTCTACTTCGATATAGCGAAAGCGTTTGACAAAGTCTGGCACAACGGCTTAATCTATAAGCTGTACAAACTCGGAGTGCCCGACCGTCTCGTCCTCATCTTACGGGACTTCTTGTCAAACCGCACCTTCCGCTACAAAATCGAAGGAGCACACTCCTCCCCCCGCCCCATCCGTGCAGGTGTTCCCCAGGGCTCCGTGCTAGCCCCCCTTATTTTCACGCTGTACACAAGCGATATCCCGAAAGGTGGTAAGGCCCAAGTCGCACTGTTCGCAGACGACACCGCCATCTACTGCTCGGGACTCAGCCCTGACCGAATTCGACACCATCTCCAAACCGCAGTCAACAAATTGGCTGACTGGTTCAAGAAATGGAGGATCGAAGTTAACCCCCAGAAAAGTCAAGCGGTACTCCACACAAAGCCGCGACAAAACGTCCCCACCCCACGACCCATCTCCATGTCTGGCGAGCTGATCCCCTGGGGGAAGCAAGCCAAATATCTAGGTGTGATCCTCGACCGCAACCTCAACTTCTCAGAGCACATTAAGGCGGTCCGCTCACGTGCCGCCTACGCTCTGGGTCGACTCCACCCCGTCCTCAACCCGCGCAGCAAACTGTCGCTCAAGTGCAAAATGCGCTTGTACACAGCGTGCATACGCCCGATTATGACGTACGCTTGTCCTGTCTTCGCACACGCCAAGCCGCGTCATATCCATAGGATGCAAGTAGTCCAAAACCGTTTCTTGCGTAAAGCCACAAACGCCCCTTGGTTCGTCCGTAATGAGATCCTCCACCTAGATCTCAAAATCCCCACCATACAACAGTTCATGAAGCGTCTTTCCAAACGCTTCTTTGACACTGCCTCCAAGCATCGCAATCCCCTGATAGTAGCGGCTGCTAACTACACCCCCTCCACCATCTCCAAGCTTCGCCGCCCAAGGCACGCTCTCACAGACCCCGATGACCCCATTACTCTCCTCCAAGAGGCCAATAGGGCCACCAGCACAACACACAAAGCTAGACCGACCTACCGACCTCGCCGCCGAGGTCCATCGCGACGCGTTCAACGTAGTAATCGCCCTCCCCGTCCCTTGTCCGTTGAAGGCCAGCCCGCGCCGCAGCTGAGCCAGTAAATATAAACTCCCGACTATGACCTCTGAGTTTGTTTCGGCCGTTTCTTCTCAGAGCTAGTACTAGGAAACGCCGTGGTCATCAAACCGAAATAAAAATAAAATAATTCGATCCAGCCGTCCCTTGCTGTTTTCTCCAGCGACGCCCTAAGCCGAGGTTCGTACCCCACAGGGGGTGCCCTTAGTGCGCAGTCGCTTAGTTTTTAATAGCCCTGGCTGGAGGCTTTAAATTCATTTAAGGCATCCACAGGAAAGTCCGGTTAAGTAGTCACGGCCTCTCAAGGTCAACTACGAGATGCCATATCAAAAAAAAAAAAAAAAAAAAAAAAAAAAAAAAGCTCTGTGTTTCATATTATTTAAACGTAGATTAAAACGTAGTGATTACTTGCTCTGTGATTATATCTTCGTTTGAAGTAATTGTGTTCTGTTGTGATCTGTCAGTCACAGCTGTGTCCACAGAGTACATTATACTATAGGGCTGTGTCAGTGAAGTGAAGATTGCTGCAGTCTTTCAACCATGGTAAATACTTAATTATTTTGTCCTAAATCTTGAAAAATCTTTGTGATCATGTGAAAATGTAGTGCATAAGTTTTGCTATAATGTTTCCATATAGTGAACAATTATTTAAGAAGCTTATTTACTAATAACCTCTACGATTACAGGGTCGTGTCAGAACCAAAACGGTCAAGAAGGCGGCGAAAATAATAATCGAGAAGTACTACACCAGATTAACTCTGGACTTCGACACAAATAAAAAGTTATGCGAGGAAATCGCTATCATTCCCACCAAGCCCCTTCGTAACAAAATCGCTGGGTGTGTATTTATTTATTTTAATATTTTTGTGTAATCCTAATGTAACATGTATTTCAACATCAGGCCTTCACATTATGTTCATTTTATTTTGGTTCAATGTGTTCTAGTTTCACAATGATCAATTAAGACATACAAAGTAGGTCAAAAGTCAAAACTTTATACAACTCACTGAGTAAATTCACCCTTACCTTAATGACTAGTAATATAATATCATACTGTTTTCATACTAAGAACCAGTGTTGCCAACTCTGATTTTGAAAAAGGCGTAGACCTGTTGAGAAAATTACGTAGATTTAGTAAAAATGACTTACTAAAAGTTCGTAGATCTATGTATTTTTTTTTTCAAGGTAAAATGAAGAAGTTTGGGTAGGTGAAATTAAATAAAACGAGTATTTTGATATACCTTCACCTTGTAATCAGTCATTGGTGATATACTTAGAAAGTACATAAGTAATTAAGAAAAGTTACATTGGTACTTGCCTGACCTGGAATCAAACCCGCACACTCATACTTAACCCTTTAACCGCCAACGCCATAATATTACGTGTTGTAAGAACATTACATCAGGCGCCACCTCAGAATATTGTGTAGAAAGTCCTGTCATTTAAAAAATGTACAATAAATGTTGAATTTGCTTACTGAATCTTAATATATTTCGTGTAATTACTTTATTTTTAACAGTATTAAATACATATTTTAGCTAATTGATTGAAATAATTACATGTTCTCAGTTCGTGATACGTCTAAATATCAACCTACTTCGCCGAACCCATAATTTCATGTAGACTAGTGTTGTACCGCATATGAAACTCCTGATAGTAAATTAATAAAAAACATCCTATTTTTTACAAAACTATCAAGTAAACATTAATCAAAATTTCATAGTTTATTAAACATTTATTTATTTATTCAAAATTCAATAAGCTTTAGTGAAGTAATATGTAGAAATCAACAAATAAGTATAGGTAAATATTAAGTACAAACTAACTCCAGAACGTCACTAGTACAGGCTATCCGCGAACGCCGTCGCCGTAATTTTATGTGCGGCTCAAGGTCAACTAGTCATATTTTGAATAAAAGTCAGCGCCATCGCCATGATAACATGTGCTCACATTATTATTACATCTAAGCTAGTGTCGAGAAGTTATCGATGATGTTATACGACGAAGAAGAACTATTAAATATATTGCAGCAAGCAAACAATGATATTTATAGTAGTAGCAGTTCAACGGATAGTGATAATAATTCGGTAAATAACTCTTGTTTTCAAGTCTGTTTATTTATCCTCAGTCAAAGGGACAGCTAAATAATAATATGTGTACTTATTTACCCATTTATTTTGTTTTAAAGAAAATACAGTTTATTTAGTTATTTTATTTGTTGTTATTTATTATTATTTGTATCCTAATATTTTAAACGCGTATCATTTTTTTTACATAAATGTCATACCGTCTTTTTGTCCGCGGGATAGTAAACGGACTAAATAAGTTTACTGTTTTTTTAATTTGTTATCTATGTTTCATATAATACTAATCTCATTTTAAATTGCTACAGGAGAAGCTTTATCGCTCAGTGCAACTAGTGTTGTAGGCCTTTTTCGTGTTTCGTGAAGACGAAGAGTTATTAAATATTTTGTAATCATGAATTGCGAAGCGACGACAATTCTCAACATAGAAGTGATGTTGATTTGATAAGTTTAATTTATTTTTTAAATCGATATTTTAATTTGACAAGTAATTGTGTTTGTTTGTAACATACCTACTAAGGTTCATCATGGATACTAACCAAAATTTAAATGATACATTCATAGGCTGGAATTATTTAATATTAACCCATTACTTCCCAAGCATTGAAAATATTGGATTTTTTTGATGAAATCTTGTATTAGGGCTCTTAATATGTTAAGAAAAAAT
This sequence comes from Sesamia inferens, assembly GCA_037179545.1. NCBI lineage: Eukaryota > Metazoa > Arthropoda > Insecta > Lepidoptera > Noctuidae > Sesamia > Sesamia inferens. The sequence goes on along the minus strand of CM073933.1, from coordinate 25,333,124 downwards.
AATATGGCAAAAAAATAAATTAAAAAAAAACGGTTTCGCTGACTCAGCATGTCCTATAAATAGGACAGTGGGAACATATGGTCAGGAAAAAGTAAAGATAAGAATTATATGGAAATCAGCTTTATTTAAAAATAGGACCAGTAACAGTATCAGAAATAATGTAATAAAAGCTTATTTTGTATGATAAGGTATGAAACAATCACTGCAGAGTGTTTTTTCACATTTAGAACAAAATGTTAAAGGCTTTTTTTTACAGCCTTGTCCTTGGCAACGTCTTTGTTTGTCCCTCTTGGTCATATAGTGACCATAGTTGTCAAATCTTATAGGTTGTAAAAGAACTTCTGAAGTACCTGATGTAAGCTTATTTACTTTGCCTTCCGATTTTTTCATCCAAGAAAAACATACCCTTCTTCTGAAATCAAGCAGAGGTATGGTCTCATCTTTATTTACCTGGTTATAAATAATCCATGCATTGACTAGAGTCATGTCCAAAACACGGATTACTAGAGGCCAATACCATTTTTTACCTCTAAAGCGGATTGGATACTTAGAAATAAGCCAATCATGTTTATCCACTCCTCCCATGTTTTTATTATAATTATGAATAAGCTTTGGCTGATTCACAGCAACTTTGGCCTTTTCTACCTTTGAGTACCTATTAGTTTTTACAAAAGGTTCAACAGTATCAAAATTAGTTAAGAGACATACTACATTGTTATCATGCCATTTCACGCATAATATTTCATTATTTTTATCGAAACGATGATCGGAATAACCACGTTCTTGCTTCTTCATTTCTTGTTTGGTCATGATTGGACATTTCTTAGTCCTATTGTCTCTGACTGTCCCTGTAGCTCTGAACCCTTCAGATTTCAAGTCAATCAACAATTGCATACTGCTGAAGAAGTTATCGAAGTAGACTACATGTGCACTAGGATCAGTACATACTGTAAGCAACTTTTTTACCACTCTTGAACCCAAGCCATCACCAGTATTACAAGATATTTGAGGATCCTTTCCTGTATAAAGCGAAAAGTTATAACAATATCCGCTTACTCCACACAGTGCCCAAAGCTTGTATCCAAATCTTACTGGTTTACCTTTTATAAACTGTTTGATACCATGGTGACCAAAGTATTTGACGATCATTTCATCAACAGCTAAGTTGGATTCAAAAACACCAAACTTTTGGAATGATTTATTAGCTTTATCGATAAATGGGCGAATTTTGAAAGCTTTGTCACTATTATCAATTCTTGAATTGTCATTGAAATGTAAATATGATTTAATTTTATCAAAACGATTCCGAGACATCGCTCGTTCAACAAATGGAATGTGTACATCATCATCTCTGCACCAATATAGTTTGCTTTGAGGCAAGTGGAGATACGAAGAGAAAAACAAAATTCCTATGAATACTTTTAGCTCATTCACGGTAAGATTGAAGTTCAAATCATTTTTATAATTTTTGGCATAGGTTACTGTTTCATGCACTATATATTCTAGAATCTGGTCACATAACAAGTGTTCGAATATTTCTACCGCAGATTTTCCTTCCAATTCCGTAATCATATTTTCTAAACATTGTTTAGCAGTATTAGATTCCGGCTGAATTTCAGAATATACAGGTTCACACTTACGCCAAATGACTGTCTTGGTGGTCCGAGATGTGGTTTGAGTAGGAAGATCTTCCTCGACGTTATCAATTGTACATGAAAATTCCACTTGACCAGCCACATCTGACACTGGCAGAACTCCCATATCGTCGTCATTACCTTCTTCTATATCAGTCATTTCATCCACTTCATCCGGGGGCAATATCGCAACTTCCAAGTCATTGAACTCCTCGTTACTACAATCTTCAATATCTTGAAGATACTCGGTGATTTCAGACACCATCAATGCTTTTTTATATTTTCTTCTCACTGCATCCATGATCTATAAAAAATAATTATACATATATAGTAAGTATAAAAATTATATTATATATATATAAATATATATATACATATACCATCCCAAACTAAACAAATATATCGTTAACCACTTGATAAGAAACAAAATCTAATATTTTTGCTTACCTCCTTTGCTTTCCTCAATCTTATAAAAAAATCACAATTTTTTATATTACGAGATGTGTTGTGCTTGACGAAGACTTATCGACTAAAGTAAAGTTTACGAAACACTTGCAAGAAACAAAACAATAGACACGTTTGAACTTATAGCGAGCGTAACAGGATCGAACACGCTTTCACGGCTACTTGTAAAGACATGTTCCCAGTGTCATATTTATAGTACGCCTTTTTTTGAATTAGTATCACAAGCTTCCAAATAATATTTTGTTTTAGTTTTTAATTATAATAGATTCAGTAGAGATCTAAAAATCTATTTGATGGACTTTGAAGCTGATAACTTTTTATTTTCGGTTTTTTATAATCAAATCATAATACTCTTTTTAAGCTGACGAATTTCCTCAATTTAAAAATATGTATATTATAAATACGATAACTTTTTTAAGAGCGAAAAAAATATATTTTATTGGGAAAATAGTGTGAAAATACGAATTTCATCAAAACCAATAAAAATAATAACCCTAACATAGAAAAAAAAATGTTGAATATAGTGTCCTAAAAATAGGACAGTGGGGAGGAATGGGTTAAGAAGGTACATCGGTAGGTAGGGTAAGAACAGATTTTGTAGTGTTATTAAGTTTAGGTATATGCTTACCTATATTTTTATAATAATGCCTCTATATACAGTATGTTAAGAAAACCCTGTCCGACCCGTGAAGGTGTTGTTAGGTATCGATAACTGATTCTACTAATGCATACAAAACCGGGCTAAACTAAAAAAAAAATCCCTCTAAAAAAAATAAATATTATTTCGCAAAAGGAGGTAACTTAATAAATGTGCGTTGACCACCCTTCGCCTGCCGCTCGCGGGGGCGGGCGGCAGGGCACGCGGCACGTGGTCGCATCGCTATTCGCTCATAACAAAACCGGTGTTGTCACTTTTTAAAAATTACCAAATTTCGGGGAAATTGGAATTAATTCGCGGAAAAAAAGATTATTTCAAAATTCATTTGTATTGGTACTATGATGAATACGTAAAATTTTATATTATATGTGTTTACCTAACCTTTATTATCCTTATGGGTCGGACAGGGTTTTCTTAACATACTGTATGTATGAGCAGTATAAAAGTAAATATTCTCGAAAGGTTAATATTGTGAATAAATAAATGCATCGATATTGAGTATTCGCAACACTGTTCCAACTTATACCTAAAGTGTCGTGGCGCTGGAGGTTCGTCAAAGGGATCAGTGCCGTGGCGGTTAAAGGGTTAAGAAGGTGGTGTTTTAACCACTGGGTCACCACGACAATTTATACACATTTTTGTTAAAATATTCTATGTGTTCGTGAGTAGGCTCAATGTTTCTTTTCAGGTCACTTTTGGACAGAAAAGTAAGTCTGTTAGCGTGTTAGTAGTAAGTCTGTTTCTGATGTCATTTTTCATTACATTGATCGACTGAAATCATTACAGGCACTGACGATCCTATCCTTATCCTTAATCCTTTTTTTATATACCTAATTAAAATATCTGTGCCAAGAAGAAGCGCTCTTCGTTATCAAAAATATATTGTCACAAAAAATAGAACCGAATCCATCAGTTTAGTTACTTTGCATACTTTTACAAATTGACTAAAAGTACGTAGATTCTGGGACTGAAAGTCGTAGGTTTTCAGGAAAGACCTAAAATACGTAGATCTATGTAAAAATACGTAGAGTTGGCAACGCTGCTAAGAACTACCACAGTATTTATTATGGCATGGTCTTAATGAGTGCATTGACCTGTATTAGTTTTGTGGATGTAAACAAACTGAATATTCATTATCTAAATAATAAGATCCTCAGATGACACTGTCCTGCCAGTAAGCAAACATTCCAGCTAAAAGTATTTTTAAAATAATAAACAATTTTTTTTTCAGATTTGCTACCCATTTGATGAGGCGTCTCAGGCACTCTCAGGTCAGAGGAATTTCCATCAAACTGCAAGAAGAGGAGCGTGAGAGGCGCGACAACTACGTGCCTGAGGTATCTGCCCTGGAGCATGACATCATTGAAGTTGACCCTGACACCAAGGACATGTTGAAGATGCTCGACTTCAATAACATCAATGGTCTGCAATTGACACAGCCTGCCACACAAGGCGGCTATGGTGGCAGACGTAATTAAGGATAATAAATAATTAATATCTATTATTCTTGTTTTATTTATTACTTGCTAAGATGGATGCTCACCCAATATTTGTTTAATCTCACTAATGATACCGATATCACCCTATAAGGACCTAATCACAATCACACCACAGGGATGAAATCTAAACAAGCAGTGGTTATAATAATATCCTTACAGCTTCATGCAATTTAGTTGTTGCCAGTGAGTGCACGATTTCGCAGGTGGTCCCAAGTCCTGCATTCCTCCTGTGCTGATGACAGTTACATGTACAATTGTAAATTGTGTTCTGGCCTGTATATCCACTGATCACGGTCAGGTGTATGAAGAGAGTTAAACCTTTTGAACGCCCATCTATATAATACGCGTTGTGTCCTCCTGCGCCACGCTATATACTTACTATACTCTTTGGCCACGCTACAAATGTTTAACGTATCTATAGTAAAACATAGGGATGGGATTAATTTACTATCGATAAATAATATTATACATTTAAATTAATGTTTATTCACCAATTTATGTAGCCAAATAAAAACTGTAACCGTTTTTTCATATTTTATTTCATTAAAAAATCAATATGAAAACCTGGATATATTTCCCATAATAAATAAAAGAATTATAACTTTATTAGACGTGTGTTCTAGAAGGCACATCCCTATTTGTCTTCAAATGTAATCTTTACTTCATATCAAGTTGTTCGCGCTCGAGGCACGTCAAAATCCTTTCCAGGGGGGCACACTATGCTCTTTGCATTAACCTTTTGATCGCCAATCTACATAATACGCGATGTGTCCTCCAGCGCCACGCTACAAATGTATAACGTATCTATAGTAAAACGTAGGGATGGGTTTAATGTCCTATCGACAAATAATATTATACATTTAAATTAATGTTTATTCACCAATTTACGAAGCTAAATAAAAACTGTAACCGTATTTTCATATTTTATTTTATTTCATAAAAAAATCAATATAAAAACTTTGATATATTTCCTATATATAAAGAAAAGAATTGTAAATTTATTAGACGTGTGTTCTAGAAGTTCACATCCCTATTTGTCTCCAAATGTAATCCTTTTACTTCATATCAAGTAGTTGGCGCTCCAGGCACGTCAAAATCCTTTCTGATATAAGGATGTCTTGTCGACGTATTTCTTGTCGATGTATTTCTATGGTATTTATTTTTATATTCACTGTGGTCGAGTTACACGTGCATAAACTCAACCGATTCCTGCATAATTTATTTCTTTTAGTTACAACAAATACAATTAATAGAAGCTAAATACGTGATTTTCTACATTTTTTAAAGTACGGAACTTTAAAAAATGTAGAAAATCACGTATTTAAGCCAAATGGCAAAAAAACGGAACCCTTACAGATTCGTCATGTCTGTCTGTCCGTCCGTATGTCACAGCCATTTTCTTCCGAAACTATATGATCTATAGGTACTGTTGAAACTTGGTAGGTAGATGTATTCTGTGAACCGTATTAAGGTATTGATGCAAAAATAAAAATAATAAAGATTGGGGGCTCCCCATACTTAGAACTGAAACCCAAAAAAAATTTTTTTTTTTCTTCAAACATACGTTTTGGGTATGTATGGATAGGGCTTCAAAAATGATATCGAGGTTTCTAAAATATATTTTTTTCTAAACTGAATAGTTTGCGTGACAAATGCTTCCAAAGTGGAAAAAAGTTGACCCCCCCCCCCCCCCTACCTCTAACTTCTACAATAAGAAAATGAAAAATCTAAAAAAAAGATATGATGTACAAGTACATACATTACTATACAAACTACTAACGAAAATTGTTTTGAACGAGATCTTGTAAGTAGTTTTTTTTAATACCTCTTAAATCGCTTATTACCGCGTAATCTTTCATACAAATAACTTTAATCCTTTAATTTCATAAATCAATGGTACGGAACCCTTTGTACGTGAATCCGACACGCACTTGGCCGATTTCTTTTTATTAAAATTACTGTTTTACACAGATGTTACAGACCTATTTTTAATGGTTTCGCAAAATACTCGCAATTATTTTTCTGGTTTGTACAAACTAATAGAAAACGGAAAAAAAAAATCCTGAAACGGAAGTTGACGACTTAACGGAATGTCAAGACGACGGCCTATTTCAAAATTCAGATTCAGACTTGAACAACTCTCAATAATTCGTCATATTCACCGTCACAATTTTTTTTTGTAAAAACACGTGCGTCAACTGAATACAACAACAAGATGTAAACATTGCACTACACTAAAATGCACAAAGTCACTATGACCTTGAAACCTGTCCGCTTATGACGTCACAGAGTTACTTCTACACAAGTCGGTGGCGTGTGGGGAGTGACAAATAACTAACTTTGTAGGGATGGGTTTTTCAAACGGTGTTTCACTATCGACAATGATTAGAAAACCTATTTATTCTTGATTAAGGTGAATAAAACCTAGTTTATAGTTTACAATATTTATAAAATATTAATAACTCACGTCATTTTCTTGCAATAATAGTATTTATGATCATTTCGACGAGATGAAATATAGCGAGGTCTTCATCGTGTCCCATCACTGGCTTACTTGATATCAAGTAATTGGCGCTGGGGGCATTAAAATATTTTCTGGCGTTTTTGTTTCTATTGAAAATAAAACTAATAAGAACTTATTATGCGTGAAAAGGTTAAAAATATGGTTGATAACAGGACAATTTTCCATAAAAACAAAATATAAGGTCTTGTAAAAGTCGTAAATTTATTTTATACTGTGATTACTTCTAATCAAGTAGTGGCGCTGAGGGCACGAAAATCTCGAACTTGTATAGAAGTGATTGGCGTTCAAAAGGTTAAATATGTAGCGCGTAGGTCGTGTCGCGTAATTAAAACTCAGATAAATCGAACTTTATGTATTGCACGAATGTAAAAGAGTACAATGTATTTGACGTGTAAAATGACGCGATACAAGAGTGTGATCAAGGAATGGATATAATAATGATGTTGTACAATGATGCAGAATATGATAATAATGTGTCTTACAAGCTATGCACTCACTTAAATACTAACTATCTCTATACTAACTATCTCTAAATGATAGTGGGGTAACCAATAACGAATCAGCTTCCGTCCTGCGATGTCCACGCGGTGTTGTGCGCGTTCTTGATGCTGATTCGTTGATCGAGGCAGGCCACGGCGTATGATTGGTTAACGTATAACGCGCGCCAACTCAGTCACGTGCTAGATGACTCGTTATGGTTCCCACGGACGTTGACCGTTGGACCAGCAGATGTGTTCCGGGGTGAAGAATGAGAATCCTCCCGGAGTGAGGGTCGGAACCCTCGCTGCGGGGGTCTGCGTCGCTGGGACGCGCGCCATGACTTCCGCGATCCTCGTATGATTAATAGTCGACCTTTTTGGTGTAATTTGTAAGAGGACATGTGTAGCCTTTGTACATCGCCACAATAGCGAACACGTGTGGCATTTGTATAATGCTACAGTACTCCCCCCTTTTTAGCAAAGCGTACGTAGCGTGCAGGCGTCTTGACGATCCTGCCTGATCTGGTACGTTGTTCCCTCGTATGCGGGTCTGGATGTAGGCTGGTTTGCTCATCTGTGGTAGCTGCAGGTGCTTGATTGGTCTCGCTGTTCGTATGCCTGGGATCATCTTCTGTGTTGATTGTGTACGCAGGTTTGAGGCGATCAATCGATATATTGCTAATTCGTCCTGGTAGCTGGATAGTAAAATACTTTTCTTTACGTTCGATGATCTTGTATGGACCTTGGTATGGATGCTGCAGAGGTTTGCGGACGGTGTCATCGCGTACAAACACGTGGCTACATGTTTGTAGGTCGTTGTGCACGAACATACATCGCTTATTTGCATGCGATTTGTATGTAGGTGTGAGCTTGGTGATAACTTCTTGCAGGTGATTGACGTAGTCGTGGTCCATTTTCGGTGTAGCTGGTGTTGGTGATATGAAATCGCCTGGTAGTCGTATTGCTTGACCGTAGGTGAGTTGCGCTGCGCTTGTGTTAGAGTCGGAGCGGATAGCGGCTCTAAGACCCATTAGAACAGCAGGCAATTCGTCGATCCATTTGTTGCTGTTTTCTAGTCTAGCCATGAGTGCGGCTTTTAATGTCCTGTGCCAGCGTTCGACGATTCCGTTACTCTGCGGGTGGTATGCAGTAGTACGGGTTTTTTCTACACCGAGTAATTGAGCGAGGTCTCGGAATAGTCGACTTTCAAACTGTCGTCCTTGATCGGTAGTGATTCTTATTGGACAACCGAAACGAGATATCCATACTTCGTAAAGTTTTCTTGCGACGTTTTCAGCGGTTGTCTCTTGCAGTGGTACAGCTTCGGGCCATCGTGTGCACCGGTCGATCATCGTGAGCAAGTATTTGTGTCCGCATGCTGACGTCGGTAGCGGTCCAACGATATCAACGTGAATATGTTGAAATCGTTCGCTCGGTGGGAATGATGCGATGTCACTATGATTGTGTCGCTGTACTTTGGAGAGCTGACACGAATTGCATGTTTTAGTCCACTGGCCGATGTCGGTATTCATTGATGGCCAAAAGAATCGCTCTTGCATCAGCTTCCGTGTGGATCGTACTCCTGGGTGGCTTGGGCTGTGCACGGCATTGAAAGCTATGCGACGAAAATCAGCTGTTAAATATGGACGAACGTGTGACGTTGATGTTTCGCAGAATATTGGCTTGTTAGTACCCGGTAAAATGATTTTCTTGAGTTGTATGTTGGTCTGTTGAGACAATGTAGGGATACAACGTTTTCTTGAGCTTGAGATAACTCGTCGTAGTTGATGGGTGAGGGCACGTCGATAGTTTCGACGCGTGATAATGCATCTGCTACAACGTTTTGAGCTCCGCTCACGTGTCGAATGTCAGTAGTGAACTCGCTGATAAACAGTAGCTGCCTGATTCGCCGTGGTGTGTCGTTATCGGAAGGAGGCTTGCGGATTGCGTAGGTCAGCGGTTTATGGTCAGTGTAAACCACGAGTTCTTTGCCTTCAAACATCTTTCTGAAATGTTTTATTGCCATGTGTATTGACTGGAGCTCCCTGTCGAAAGTGGAGTACTTTTTTTGTCTTTCCGAAAATTTCTTTGAAAAATATCCGAGTGGCAGCCATTGTCCGTTGCTTCGCCTTTGTTGTAGAGATGCCCCGGCGCAGGTAGCTGAGGCGTCCGAAAAAATAGCGATTTGGTCCTCTGGCGAACTGGATGGGTAAGACAATAAAGCAGCGTTTATTATGCTTTGTTTGCACAACTCAAAAGCTTTTGTCGATTGATTGTCCCACTTTACTTCCGTCTTGTCTCGTTTTTTTGAATTATGAAGGAATGCATTCAGCGGTGCCTGAATGCTTGCGGCATTTGGGACATTGTCTCGGTAAAAATTTATCATCCCCATAAATCTCCGTAAGTCTTGAATGGTTTTGGGTTTTGGGTATTCTGTGATTGCTTTGACTTTGTCTTGAAGTGGTTTGATCCCCTTGCTTGATACTTCATAACCTAGGAACTTGACGGTTTCGCTGCCGAAAACACACTTAGAGGGATTTATAGTGACACCATACGTGTCTAATCGGCGTAAAACTTCCTGCAGATCTCCGATGAGGCTTGCTTCACTTTCAGATGCAACGATAACATCGTCGATGAATGGGAATGCGTAATCTATTCCGTTGAGTACTTTGTTTATGAATCGTTGGAATGTCTGTCCGGCGTTCTTGAGACCTGGGCACATTCGTGGAAATTCGAATAAACCGAATGGTGTAGTGATCGCTGTCTTCTCGATATCAGGTTCGAAGATAGGTACTTGAGAATAAGCTCGGTTTAAATCGAGAGTACTGAAGATTTTCTTGCCGTGAAGTAGGTAGGTAAAATCTTTGAGGCGTGGGACTGGATAGCGGTCGGGTTTGGTGACGTCATTGAGCCTTCTGTAGTCACCACAGATGCGTAAGTCGCCGTTTTTCTTAGGAACGACATGCAGCGGACTGGACCAAGGGCTTTTGCTTGGTCGGCAAATTCCTTGCTGCATCATGAGCTCGAATTCTTTCTTCACGGGCAGGTAGCGATGTGGAGGAAGAGGTCTGCACTTGTTGAACACTGGTGGGCCAGTAGTTTCGATGTGGTGTTCTACCTTGTGTTTGGGAGTATCCTTCATGCTTGATGGTCGCAGGATATCAGCTTACTGAGGAGCTGGTGATACGGCTGTTCCATGTCGATACTTCGAACTGTAGGTTCGGCGGAACGAATGACTGATGCTCTGACGGTCATGTTGGTAACTTTGTCGACGAGGCGTCGGCCGGCTATGTCGACAAGAAGTTGATGACGCTTCAGAAAGTCTGCACCGATGATGGGTTTGCTGACTGCAGCGACGATGAATTTCCAGGTGTACGGCCGTCGTAGGTTGAGATCCAGTTGTAGGGTTTTCTCTCCGTACGTTGGAATGATCGTGTTGTTTGCTGCGTACAAACAGAAATCGGTTTGCTTTGCTTTCCCGCCTTTGGTCCTCGGTATCACGGAAACGTTTGCGCCCGTATCAATTAGAAATGACAGACGCGAATTCCTATCAGTTATGAATAGGCGGTGAGAAGTTTTGTTCGCATCAGTTGCCGCCTCAACCGACGCAGGCGTTAGTTTTCCGACTGGGCACTGTTGTTGTTGAAGTTGTTGTTGAAGTTGCACGGGCGTGTACACTTACGCGCGTTTGCGCCGTACTTGCGATGATAATAACAGATAAGTGATTGTTCTGAATACTTGCGGTTGCTATTATCGTTGCTTGTTGAACGCGATCTTGAACGCCGTCTGTCGAATGATCTGTGTGATCGTGGTCTGGATTCCTGCCTGTCCTTGAGTTCTGCCAGCTCCAGAGATAACTGCCTTATTTGATCGTGTAGGGCAGCCACATCGCTCGTGCGTGAAATCTGCGCGACCTGGTTAGGTTGCGCGATACTGTCCATTACACTGTCTGCTACTTGCGATAACTTTTCCAAGTCTGTAGTGTTGCTCACGGTGAGGACAGCGCGTACTGAGGGTGGAAGTAGCCGGGTCCACATGATGCGCAGTGTACAGTCTGGTATTTTCTGTCCGGCTAGTTCCCGCATTTTTCGCAACAGCTGTGAGGGTTTCTGATCTCCGAGTTCCATCTCATCCATCAGCTTCTGCAGCTTCCGGCTCTCGGATTCCTCGTAGACACTGATGAGTCGGGACTTCAGGGCTTCGTACTTGTTTTCAATGGGCGGGTTGATTATAATATCACTTACTTGCTGAAGTGCGTCCAGGCCTAGTCGGGCGATAGCTGCTTGATAGCGCGCGTCATCACCTTGCCTCTGTGGCGCCATTACTGCTTCGAAGTGTGTAAACCATAGTCTGGGATACGCCGGCCAAAAGTCAGACAGCCGTGCTTGTAGTGTGAGCGTGTCGACTTGCCCTCCTACCTGTGTTGCGTTGCTTACCTGTGTTGCGTTGTTGGTCGCCATCCTGATTACTCTTCTGGTGTATCACGCAGCAATACCGTGAATATAGCCTCTTGAAATCCTAGTGGTGAGACCCGCTTGTGGGAAGCCACTAGAATGTGCTAATCACGAGTACCGTCACGTTTGTCTTGATTCACGTCGCTTAGGTCACCAATGTAGCGCGTAGGTCGTGTCGCGTAATTAAAACTCAGATAAATCGAACTTTATGTATTGCACGAATGTAAAAGAGTACAATGTATTTGACGTGTAAAATGACGCGATACAAGAGTGTGATCAAGGAATGGATATAATAATGATGTTGTACAATGATGCAGAATATGATAATAATGTGTCTTACAAGCTATGCACTCACTTAAATACTAACTATCTCTATACTAACTATCTCTAAATGATAGTGGGGTAACCAATAACGAATCAGCTTCCGTCCTGCGATGTCCACGCGGTGTTGTGCGCGTTCTTGATGCTGATTCGTTGATCGAGGCAGGCCACGGCGTATGATTGGTTAACGTATAACGCGCGCCAACTCAGTCACGTGCTAGATGACTCGTTATGGTTCCCACGGACGTTGACCGTTGGACCAGCAGATGTGTTCCGGGGTGAAGAATGAGAATCCTCCCGGAGTGAGGGTCGGAACCCTCGCTGCGGGGGTCTGCGTCGCTGGGACGCGCGCCATGACTTCCGCGATCCTCGTATGATTAATAGTCGACCTTTTTGGTGTAATTTGTAAGAGGACATGTGTAGCCTTTGTACATCGCCACAATAGCGAACACGTGTGGCATTTGTACAATGCTACAAATATACAGGACTCCGCTTGCGGCTTGCATTGCCGCAGTACGTATACAAACCTTACGACAAGCGGTCGGTTATAAAAGAGTAGACTTTAACTCTCATTTCTCAGTGTTCCTTCTACCATTGTTAACTAGCGTTACGTACCTACGCCTATAGGTAATTGTGATAGTGATTAAACTGTACCTCCAAATTTTTGGATTCAGTGGAGAGGCGTGCGAAGAGGCTGATTGGTGACCCTGATTTAACTCGAGTTGGGTCTCCAAAGCCTAGAGCAAAGGCGTAGAGTAGCCAGCCTTTCGGTGTTCTATAGGATACATTCTGGGGAGTGTGCGAGGGAATTGCACGATTTAATTCCCCCATCTCCGTTCCACCATCGGACGACCCGTCGTACGGCGAGTTTTCACCCTTATGTTGTTAACACCTCTACGATCCGGACGAAGCGTTTCGCCTCGTCCTTTATACCGCGTACTTCGAGGGACTGGAACAATCTGCCGGCGGCGGTGTTTCCGTCGGGCTACAATTTGAGTGTCTGCAAGGCTAGAGTGAATAGGCTCTTAATAAACTAGCGCGCTTTACCATCAACGATTGCGTCACTGCTTACCATCAGGCGGGATTGCGGTCAAGCGCTGGTTTATATTTTAATAAAATAAAAAAATAAAAAAAAAATTGTGACCCCGACGTGATACAAACTCGGCGGTAGTGAATGTGGAACCGGAGTGCAGCAGTAAGCCACACTGAGATTTTCCCTGTTGTATCCAAAGACGCCGCCGTTCCCAGGCTGGTTTTACCATTAACCGCCGGGAAATTCGCAGTACGAGAAGTCGCTGCGCAGGTATCTACCTACCCACCGGCTTGCTCCGTCGCGTACGTGCTCGTCATCCCCGTAAGTGGAAGATTCATCAACGGATTGCAGCGAGTTTGTTTTCGCCATCATAAGCATAATTCTTGCGTTTGGTGAAAATTGCATCGCTTTCCGGCCATCGACCTTGAAGTAACTAGTATCATCTTGAAGCGGAATCTTTATCCGCCATCTGTTACGATTTATCTGTATTACTGTCTTGTCAACCTTTACTCATACGTCACTAAGTTTTGAAATCTAATCGATTTTTTTATACAATTGTTTATTTTACTCAATGCTTGTACCTTATGAAGGAACTGATTGTGGTGCGATTAGTGTTTTTAAGTGTAAATGACGTCATTGTAACGAGATCTATATTGTATACACTTTATTGTATTTACTTTTACCAAACTTCATATTTTGTTTACATTTTATTGATATCGTTTTGTTTTTCGAGTGTTTTTGTTAAACATAGCTGGCCGAGGTTTATTTATCAAGTAGGTATTGCCACGATAGGCAATACTTAATAAATAATAATTTCAACCAACCTGACTGTGTGGTAATTTAAACTTATACAGTATGTTAAGAAAACCCTGTCCGACCCGTGAAGGTGTTGTTAGGTATCGATAACTGATTCTACTAATGGATAAAAAACCGGACTAAACTTTAAAAAAAATATCCCCCTAAAAAAATAAATATTATTTCGCAAAAAGAGGTAACTTGCGTTGAGCACCCTTCCGCGGGCGGCGGGCGGCAGGGCACGCGGCACGTGGCCGCATCGCTATTCGCTCATAATCAAAGGAAATTGGAATTAATTCGCGGGAAAAAAAGATTATTTCAAAATTCATTTGTACTTGTAGTGCTACTATGATGATTATGTAAAATTTTATATTTTATTTGGTCATGTGTTTACCTAACCTTTATTATCCTTATGGGTCGGACAGGGTTTTCTTAACATACTGTATACTTGAATTGTTTATTTATTCTTCATTCGAGAATTTATACAATTTTTTTAAATTGTAGGGACAGTTGGGGCACAATGGTACGAAAAAAATATCTTTATTTTTAGAAAAATCAGTGTTTACTCTTTACATAATTTTTGCTTACAACCATCAACAAAATACCTTAACTTAATAATTGCACAGTAAAACAGAGAACAATAATCAAACTTAAACCTATTTATCTTTGATTTGGTGAACCCCTTCCTGCGTTCCACTGTGCCCCAGGTCTGGGGTACAATCAAAGAGTATAGTAAGTATACAGTATGTTAAGAAAACCGTGAAGGTGTTGTTAGGTATTGATAACTGATTCTACTAATGGATACAAAACTGGGCTAAACTTAAAAAAAAATCCCCCTAATAAAATAAATATTATTTCGCAAAAAGAGGTAACTTAATAAATGTGCGATAAGCACCCTTCCGCGGGCGGCAGGGCACGCGGCACATGGTCGCATCGCTATTCACTCATAATAATATCGGTGTTGTCACTTTTTTAAAAATTACCAAATTTTGGGGAAGTTGGAATTAATTCGCGGGAAAAAAAGATTATTTCAAAATTCATTTGTGTTGGTACTATGATGATTACGTAAAATTTTATATTATATTTCGTCATGTGTTTACTTAACCTTTATTATCCTTATGGGTCGGACAGGGTTTTCTTAACATACTGTATAGTTAAAGAGTGATAACTCTGCGGTAAAATTTGCATGTATGGAAAGTGATGCCCTCTACCATTTGGCGGGTGAACAACTACTAGTGAATGATATAGGTACGTAGCTATACGTATGTAGCTATGTATATTGTAGCTACGTACCTATGCATACGTAGCTGTGTATGTTATAGCTACGTATCTATGCGTACGTAGGTATGTACATTATAGGTCTGGGTTTTCAGATGATTAAAAAAAAGTATTCAGTAATTTATTTATTTTATGAGTGAAACTTCACAGCTGACTGTATATAAACATAAAATCGTTACATAAAACATTACGCTAATTATGAAGTACACAGAAATAATATTATAAATTAGCCGAAAGTGTCACAAATTAACAGTTTGGAGTTGAAACTTTCTAACTAGGATTAAAGAGTATTTATGGTCTGTCTCCACAGAGGTACTGATTATTTGTTGAATACCTGTAACATACAATGCAAGGTCATTACCAGTTCACACTGTGACGGGGTCCACGAAGACCAATGCCTCCTGGGTCAGGGTTGCGGGTTGGTTAAAAAAGAAATCGTGGCCCTGGCCGTCACACAGGCAAGTGAAGAAACATGGGTGGGTTTTAGTCGGTAAAAGTCAGACACGCACTTCTGCAATTTCTACAATTTTCAGAGTAGGTACTTTTAAGTTACTGATTAGCAAAACCCAATTGAAGAGTGACTTTTCGGAAGAACTGCATTTCTTTTGCAGAGTTCATACAGAAATAAGCCCTTTCACAAAGTTACAAGGGCCTAATATTTCTCTGTAGAGTTCATACAGAAATAAATCCTTTTGAAAAGTCACCCCTCAATTGATTGTAAATATGAATTGGAACAATTTGGTATGGTAATAAATGTTGTATTCACACAAATATTGAGCTAACTTAATTCTACTTACGATTCAATATTAACTGGTGTTGCTGAACAAATAAGACAACCTCCAGCTGTCTTGATTGATCAAAATGTTGATCACATATTCTTTTGTTCTTATAAATCTTCATATGATCACTTTCTCTAACTTGGCTGCCAACAGCGGCTATCCAAGTAGCGAAAAAGTCAAGGTCCTTTTCAGAGTTTGGGAATCGGAGAAGGGGTACGCTGTGTGCAACTGAAATTGGAATGAAATTTGTGAATAATTACTTATCAGAATTTGGCCAAAAAAAATTAAATTATAGAACATAAAAACCTTTTTACTTATATAGATAATACGGTAGGGTACAGTAATAAACATTTACCTAAAGTCCTAAAGCATCACAGCCAAATATACAATATTTTCTTGGGAGTTGAAACATGATAACAAATCATGAAAATTGAACTTTAACTTTTGATCAATGGCCCTTGTGGAAGAGACGCCACAATTTTGCTAATAACACGTGCATCATATCAATCTTTGTTATATTCATTCAACACAAGTCTAAATAAAATAAAATTGTTTGAATCTCTATCCGCCATCTTTCTTCTTTATCTTGAAAATTTAAATTAAAAAATATGACATTGACCTTGCATTGACCTTTATTTGACACTTGGGATAAGATGGCTGCCAAGTTGTTCACTCGCCAAAGTTCAGATGTCGCTGTCGTCTGTAAAAATTGATGAATTGTTAAGTGTGCCCCCCTGGGTACAACGAAACAGGGTATGGGGCACATTGGAACACGACCTGTATCATACCAAAGAATTACCCAATTATATCAAACCTTTTTAATATCTTGTCAGGAAACGTGTAAATGCTTTTTTGACGTTTAGTTTTTCCAGATAAGGACGGGTTTGGCAAGACTAGATCAATATCGTCAGCTGAAACCATTGCTATGTCCGGTTCTAACGGAAAATAGAAACTATTCTAAACTTTCGCGCTTCGACGCAAATAATTTATTTCAAATTCGTTGTTCTCATCTATATCAACGAAAAATTTGATATTGATCAGAAAGTTCGGAAAGTCAGATCGGAAAGTTTTACCACGATAAAATCATTAGGTTTTGTTAATTTAAAGCTGGACATACATTGTGCCTATTAAAAGAAATAGCCCTCCCTGGACAAGCTGCAAGCGGAGTGACGTTATCTAAAGCCGTAAAGCCAGTCAATACCAGCCATTTGCCGTTCATTCCAAGCGAATTGGAGAATTTTAAGATTGTGATGCTTCGCCCTTTCATAAGCTTAACGTCTTGTTTCTAAAGTGTTGAAACCGTAGCACATTTTAGAACAAATCACCAAATATTCTTCCAACGATTTTTCAAGGTCAGTTGAAAATACTTTATTTACTGCATAGTTAGGTGTCATACGAATTTCTGCTTCATCTGCTGCAGCTTTTTTCTTTTGGACATATCGATACAACGTAGGTAGTACATTTGATATTTTTTATTTCAGCAGCAGCACACCAATTTCTACGAGTTCTACAGTTTCTCGCATGTTAGCTTTGCTGTGAAGTCCCCTGTCAGTTTTTCTGACGCGATGTTACACCATTCTGGACTTGTGCAAAATCTGCAGTGTTCCAATATGCCCCGTTCCATAGTGCCCCATAGCATGTACAAAATTTTAAACAAGTATTAAAAAATGTTAAGCTATGTTTTGCACTTAACACATAGCGGTCTCAAATAGACAAAATGATTAAGATTTATGAAAAAAATATATCACTTACCTATTGTTTAAACTTTTTAACTAAAAACGAAAGTACTTAGACTTAGTACTTACAAAGACCAATATTTTTATATTTACAGCTCCATTGTTATCGCGCCGCCATATTTCACTACGTCCTCTTATGGCGCAGGACGCGCTGCGATTGTTCGAAGTGGTAGCGCGCGACTTAGTTTAAAATTCAAATTTTTATCGACATTGTTCCATAGCGCCCCGTGTTTTACTGTTCCCCAACTGTCCCTACTTGAAATGGAGAACCAACAAATTCAGAACAGACTTAACCAAATTTTGGCTAATAGTGAGAGACTAATGCAACAAAATGCGGACTTGCAAGCACAATTAAATGCCCATACCATGCAACACCCCGAGGCATATGCGGTCTGTCCAAAACTGCCTCCATTTTGGCATGAACATCCCGCTGGGTGGTTCGCTCACCTTGAATCACAATTTGTTTTATGCCACATTACAGTGGATGAAATTAAATATAATTATGTCATCTCACAATTTGATTCTAGGATCTCACATGAAGTTGAAGACCTGCCCCCTAATCGGCGAACGCATTTTTGTCAAATGATTGCAACTAGTTGGGATCGTTTGGACCGAACGGACCAATAGGCGGTCCGAACGATCCCAACTGATGCCAACTAGTCGCAATCATTTGACAAATACACACATCAAATGTGTCTAGGGATCAACATATATTTTTGCAATAACTTTTCTCCTGATTGATATTAATTAAAATTTTCTTTAAGGATTCATCAAATAAAGTGTTTTCGTTTGTCACAGTAACGATAAACCAAATCACCTTTGCATTAATAAAGTAATTTGCCATTTTCCTAATAAAGGGATATTTGTCATTTGAACCACTAACACAAAAGTTCGAAAAAAAGACTGAAATAACAGTTTTCTCTAAAATTTTATTGGGTAACTTAAACAATTAATAATCCGTGTTTCTACCGCGAACACTAACAACACAAGAACATCGGTTTGGCATACTCAAAATGAGTTCATCCAAATCACGCTGTGGAATGGCCGCCCATGTTCGTTGCAACAACAAAAAAAGGTCTTCTTGCGACTGGATACCCTCCATATTCGGCAGAGCTCTTCTCTGTAGCATATCCCATGCATGCTCAATCGGGTTCAAGTCTGGCGACTGAGCAGGCCAGGGCAGGACATTGATGTTAGCTGCGGTGAGAGTCTGTCTTACAACTCTTGCGGTGTGCGGTCGTGCATTATCATGCATTAACTGAAATAAGGGACCGATTTGCACTTGTAGAGGAACGATGACGTCTGATACAATCGTCTCAGCATAAATTTGAGCGTTGAGGTTGCCTCTGATCCAAATCAACTCAGTTCTTCCGCCGATCCAAATACCCGCCCATACCATGATGGTTCCACCACTATAAGGATGGACTTCCTGGCAGGATTTTAATCGCTGTTGGCGTCCAGGGGTTCTCCAGTGTCGTATACGTCTTGTATCCGGTCTCATACCAAAACGAGACTCATCAGAAAAGCACACGAAACGCCATTGTTCTTCTGCCCAATTTCTGTGTTCAAGAGCCCATTGATATCGAATCCTACGATTGTGCATTGCTATAGGTGGTACCCGTAGCGGTCTTCGGGAATGAAGGTTCACTTCATGCAAGCGGTTTCTGACTGTTTGTACGCTAATTAAGTTCCCTGAAGAGTGATGAAGCCTCACGGCTAACATCATGGCGGTTATTGTTGGAGCTCTTCGAGTTAAGATTTGAATGTATCGGTCTTGTCTCCATGTGGTGCAGCGATACCGTCCTCCATGGCGCTCAGCCACGGTACCAGTGCTTCGGTAACGTGTCCAAAGTCGACTGATAACACTCTGACTTGTATTCAGAGCTAAAGCCACAGTACGTTGCCGGGAACCAGCTTCTATCATTCCCACGGCTCTGAGCATTTCTTCCCTGCTTAAATGACGTCGCCGCTCCATAATAACGTTGGTTTTAATCAGTAGTAGGGAAACAGTAGCACTGATAATGTCTTCAATGCGTTGTATGTTTTTATAGGGAAAATATTGACAGCTGATTTTCATCTTTTACTCGAATTTGATTCACAGTTCCTGATTCAAATTATGAAATACACCAAAAAGGATCCATATAAATTTATAAAATCATAAATTCATTATAAAGCCACATCTCAATCTCAAGAAATCCGCATAAAAATACTTGATCCCTAGACACTTTTGATGTGTGTATGTGTTCGCCGATTAGGGGGCTGGTTACTAACCCTCCCTAAATTATTAGAGAACTGTGACTGCAGCGCTTGCCAATTACTGTACAGGTAATTTTGACAATCCAAGGTGACCTCACCTTGGAAAAAGTTGCCGAATTGGCTGACAAAATATTAGAGGTCAACTCTGTCTCCGTTAGAGATGGGCGGTTGGGTAAAAAATGGGAAGGTAAAAATTTGTAAAAAAAGGGTAAAATAGGTAAAAAAGAAAAAATACCCTTTTTTACCGGGTATTTATAAAAAATACCGGGTATAAAATGCGTTGTTATTTAATTGACTTCGTAATCAATACTACGATCAGGTACTGGAGTGCTTTGGGACCCAAGTCAAGAGAAGAGTGCCGGGCTTGTGTGGAGTGTGCGGCCGCTGACCTTGCAATCATGAACACCTACTTCAAAAAGAAGGCGGAGTACCTTGTCACCTACCGCAGCGGGCCAAGCGTTACCCGGATAGACTTTCTACTGTCTAGGAGACACCACATCGGCAAAGCAGCCAACTGAAAAGGTATACCAATGAGAGTCTCACTGCAAAATATCGCCTCCTAGTCATAGATCTCTGCGACAAGTGCGCTTATACCGATGGAGAATATGTCCAAGACAATTGGGGCAGGAAAGCCCTCTTAAAAACGTGCCATTTGACAGGATCTCCTGAAGGTCGTGACGCATATAAGGTTGCCAAACGTGCCACTAAAAGAGCTGTAGCCAGAGCTAGATGAGACCACTTGCAACCGTTTTACGAGAAGTTGTAATCATCTGAGGGACAAAAGATCTTTTCCAAATTGGCACGTTCCAGGGTCAAAGCGGCACAGGGTATATCCAAGTGCTGTGGTGTAAAAGACCCTACTGGCAACCTGCTATGCAAAGACCTCGCGGTGAAGGAGAGATGGCGCTCGTATCTCCACGAGCTACGGAATAAGCAGCACCAAAAGGTGCAGACACCGCAATTCATTCCAAATCTTGGACTAGTGCCCCAAAAACGCCCGAGGAAGTCCAAACGGCTCTTCGTCGCATGGCGAATCGGAAAGCTGTCGGAACTGACGGAGTCCCCATTGAGGCCTGGAAGGCAATGGGTCCTCACGGTGCGGGCATGTTAACTAACCTTCTGAACCGCGTGTTTCTGACCGGCAAAATCTCGAGCCAATGGAGACTGAGTATTATTTATTACTCCAGTCTTCAAAGGCAAGGGCTCTCTATAGGAGTATGGTAACTATCGCGATATAAAAGTCTTATCCCAGACCATGAAGATCTTTGAGAGGATTATAGACTCCCAGATTCAGCAGGAGTGTGCTGTCTAGAGAGTGGAAAGAGCATAATTATGCAGAGGCGTGCATAGATATGCAGAAGGCCTTCTACTGTGTCACTTGTGGATTAATCTGGTAGGCACTGAGGTCTGAAGGGGTAACAGAAGCCTATGTTGACATAGTTCGAGACATGTATCTTAATTCTGCTTCCATAGTTAGGACCGCTGTTGGCGAGACTAAACCTTTCACCATCACCGTCGGAGTCCACCAGGGATCCGTCTTTAGACTTCGGTTTCTGTTCAGCGTGATATTAGACGTATTGTCGGATAGCATCAAGGATTCGCGTTGCTCATGTATGTTGAGGATATCGCTCTGGCTGACGCGGACAGGAGACGGTTGGTGCGGCGTGTGAATTGGGTGGCTGACTTGACGGACCGGGCCCACAGCGGCGGGCCAGCACCAATCGGGGGTTGCGGAAGCAGTTATCGTTCTCGCAATCCTCAGTGTAGGTGTGAGATGAAACAACGGGTGGTTTTTAATCAGTAAGAGTTTGACAGACCCGTCGCCCGCCCCAAGGTGACGGACATCGCATGAGGATTTCCAACGCCGGAAACAAAAAAAAAAAAACGAGTGTGCTTATGACCACACGACTGAAGTGAAACTTCTTTCGCACCATCTGTATGTATACAGTATGTTACAAAAACCCTGTCCGACCCGTGAAGGTGTTGTTAGGTATCGTTAGCTGATTCTACTAATGCGTACATAACCTGGCTAAACTAAAAAAAAAAATACCCCCTTAAAAATAAATAACTTAAATAAAATAAATAGGTAATTTCATGGCAACACAGGCACAGGTCATGACCTCAGTTGACCTCATGCATGTAGGTATTGGTAGTCTAACCCCGTTTATCGACTCTAGAAAGAAACAATGATACCTACTTAAGCAGCTCGTGAAAAGAACTTTTTTTTAAGTAGGAAGGTCGTCTGACCCTCCGAATGTATCTTCGAATTTCATTCGATGAGCACAATGGCTGTGGCGGAGATCTTGTTCCATATTTCGTTCACTAAGAACGATACCGGCCTGGTCCGTCCACCGTCCCACCGTCCCACGAGATTAGCACGGTGTTTCACAACGTTAGTCCACTCCTACCAATCCACTGCTCGCCGAACTGATAGTGGAGGTACTCACGTACAGGTCGGCAAAAATATGGTGGGGAACCGTCATGCTGGAACCACATTGACCAAGAAGTAGTCACATCCGAATCGTTCAACACCTGATCACAACACAACACAATTGCAGTTTTACAAGGTACCTTCCATCAGCAGGTTACATTACGTTAGAAAACACTAACGTATTGATGATGATGATTGATGACGTATGATTATGATCACACAATAAACGATACGTCTACACGCTCGCAATGTCTACGCGAAACTAATAAATTTAAAATAAAAATGATTTTTATTTCATAAAAATAGGTACTCTAACTGCACGGCGGTGCCCTTTGACTAGAGGTGTGAAAGTATTCAAAATATTTCTCGTATCGATTTTTGGTATCAATTTTGTATTTCAGAATTTCACGCATCGATTCAACATCGCATGGCATTCTTTAGATTTTAGAACTTTCACATAACTTAATCAGGTGAACTTAAATACTTTACATTGTTTATAATATTCTCCTAAAATCGTATTTCATAAGACCTTTCTAGTTCCTATTTACTAATAATAGGTACTTGTGTTACAATATTGTTATGAATAATTAATCGATAATCAAAAAAAGTACTTTTACCATTAGGTAATCTGCGTTTTTACAACAAATCATTCGAGCAGGTAAAAATCGTATAGTAGCGACAAAAACTAGTACAGCTCTAATTATTCCTTTGCGCGTCGGCGGCTAGACACACTGACGCCGCCGACAGTTATAAGGTCTAAAATGGTGTTTACACTTTTTTAAATTTCCCGAATTTTGGGGAAGTTACAGTAAATTCGCTGGTAAAAAAGATTATTTCAAAATTCATTAGTATTGTTACTATGATGATTATGCAAAATTTTATATTTTATTTGGTCATTTGTTTACCTAACCCTTATTATCCTTGTGGGTCGGACAGGGTTTTCGTAACATACTGTATATATATATATATATATATATATGTGTACAATATATACATGTATACACATATACATATATTAATTTTCTATAAATATTTAAATTTATTTCATGGTTTCATTGGTAAATTAATATTTTTGCATAGATCGTCTATTTTATTGAATAGAAAAAAAAAAAAATATTGGATTCCCTCGGGGCCAAAAGGTCGGGCTCTTCCTCTTGAATCAGGGGACCCAAAACTCGGGTAGTCCACGACCTCTGGTTCCCGAGATAATCCACGGGGGGGTGAGGTAATCAATAGGGGGGGGGGGGAGATTGAATATGAATATTAATCAACATAAAATTTAATGTATAGTGTTAAGTGTAAATAAATAAATAAATAAGTGTATCCGTGTCTCAAAATTTAAAAAAAAATATATTTTTGCATAGATCTTATATTTTTATTGAAAAAAAAAAAAACTCGTTGTAGACCTTGTAGTACCAAGCTCGCGCCACGGGCGCCTCTGTGCTTATATCCCCCACTTAACTTCCGTTCGCCTTGCCCGATCATTTTTCGTAACGCTTTCGCCAGCTTACTCCCCAAGTCAAGCGTGCCTAAAGAAGTTTCACTTCAAAAAGGGTTGTGGGTTGTATAAAAAGAAACAGTGGCCGTGCAAGTGAAGCAACAAGTCAGTAAAAGTCTGACACGCCCTTCCGCTCCGCCCAGAGTGGGAGAGATCATTTGATGATTTCCCATGCCGAACAAAAAAACCTTTTTTTTTATTACGGAACTACTACAACTGCTACAACCACTACGGAACTACTATAGTTCCGTAGTGGCAGCCCGTGTAATTCAGATTTTTTTGCAATTTACTGGTCGGTATCAGGATGTAACTTGATCAAAATATGATCTGCAATAATAATAACGATGTAACTACGGATGTACCTACCCTAAATTAAACTGATTATAATTTTTACCCGGTAAAAATTAAAAATGGGTATTTACCCAAAATTGGGATTTTTACCGGGTAAATGCCCATCTCTAGTCTCCGTCAATGACATTTCCCCTGTTCCAGCTAGTGCCCCTGACCTTGCTGCCATTACTGTGCAGATGCAAGAGCTGTCACGTCAGGTGGCCGCTTTAACCACAAGGCAACTCAAATATAGGCGATCTAGTTCTAGGTCGCATCCAAAACCTAGGTCTAGATCTGCATCCCTGGCTGACCGACAGCCACTGTGTTGGTACCACCAAAAATTTGGTACGAAGGTCTACAAATGCAACAAACCCTGCTCTTGGTCGGGAAACCAGCAGAACAATCAGTAACAGCGGCGATTGATCGTTTTGCTAATAGCCGCTTATTTGTAGTGGATAAAGAGACCAAATTCAGATTATTATTAGATACTGGATCTGATATTTGTTGCTTTCCTAAAAAAAATTAGGTAAGTACTAAAGTAGCAGATGCTAACTACAACTCGTGTGCTGCAAATGGCAGTTCCATTAAAACTTATGGCTGTCTTAGTTTCACACTTAATCTTGGTCTCCGCCGTGCATTTAAATAGAACTTCATCATAGCTGATGTTGATACCGCCATCATTGGCGCTGATTTCATGACTTTTTACAATTTACATCCCGACTGCAGAAACAGAATAATAGGACGCGGAGCTGCGGAGTTACTGGTCTTATTGCTCCAGCCTCCGTAGCAAAATTTAACCAGTTCAGTGTAAAAACTGTTAAAATTGAAAGTTCAGAATTTCACCAAATCCTGTCTGAATTTCCAGTGATCACGAGACCACCCGGCATCCATCACGAGGTGAAGCACAACACTGTGCATTACATTAAGACGACCGTTGACCCACCCGTGGTGTTACGGCAGCGCCGCCTCGCACCGGACAAACTGCGCGCAGCGCAGAAAGAGATTGCGGACATGGTGCAAGCTGGCACCGCACAATCCTCCATGAGTCCATGGTCCTCGCCATTGCGCTTAGCCTTGAAGAAAGACTTTTCATGGCGCCCCTGCGGCGACTACAGAGCGTTGAACGCTCGGACTGTACCAGACAGGTACACCGTACGCCATATAGGGGATTTTGGTCATGCTCTCGCTAGTTCTACTATCTTTAACAAATTTGATTTAATTAAAGCATATAATCAGATTCGTGTAGACCCAGCCGATGTCTGCAAAACAGCCATCAAAACACCATTTGGCTTATACGAATTCCCTTATATGACGTTTGGCCTCAGAAACGCTGGACAAACTTTCCAACGTTTTATCGATGAAATTGTCAGAGGTTTGAATTTTTGCTTTCCATATGTCGATGACATTCTCATATTTAGTAGGGACGCTACGGGGCATCGCAACCACTTACGCATACTCTTACGATTGTCTGACTACGGTGTAGTAGTCAATCCGACAAAGTGTGTGCTAGGCAGTGCCGTAACTAAGGCGGTGCCAGCAGTGCCCAGGCACAGGGCGCAGACCCTGGAGGGGCGCAGAAATGACCAGACTAGTATCTACTTTTATCTCATGCATGGTAGCTAGTAGGTACATTTTGTTTTATTGCGAACATGGTGTAGACGCGCCCTACTGTACTATCTATAGTTATATTTAAATCGCATTTTCAAGCGATCTTGAAACAACAACACATGTAAAGGTGGATTATCGGTTTTATACATTTAGTATGGTAACGTTCACACTACTGCTTAACGTGTTGTGATGGTTTATGTATGGAACCGATACAGTTCTGACGCGTCAGTCGTCACGTCACGATACATCA
Source organism: Sesamia inferens (assembly GCA_037179545.1). NCBI lineage: Eukaryota > Metazoa > Arthropoda > Insecta > Lepidoptera > Noctuidae > Sesamia > Sesamia inferens. Next base: position 25,307,096 of record CM073933.1, on the reverse strand, counting down.
GACAAATGTATATCCACCTTAAGTCTTGCTGGCAATATGACATACATAAACAAAAGTACCTACATAAACCGTTATTTTCAATGATATCTCACAACAAAAAAATCTCCAATAAAAATATTTTTATTTTTTTATAAAAATAAAACAAAAAGTAAAACACATGACAGAGCTAAACTAAAAATTACTAAATAGTTACTATGTAAACTTGTCCTTTTAAGAACGCATCCAATATTCATTAATATCTGAACGCATCGATCATGCCGCGCCGCGCCGCCGTCCCAATGTTCGGGGATTCCCCGATACATCGCTAATACGCATTCAATTGGCCGACCGTAGCGGAGGTTATAGTTATTGATTGTTTTGTCAACTATTGTCATTATTCGTATAAAATGACATTAATTTAAAGTAAAATTGTGTGTGAGAGTGAATAAGGTTATTGTTGATTTGTTGTTCGTTGATAAACTCGTTTGGGTAAGTTAGAAAATTGTATTTAAAGATTTAAGGTCCATCAGGCAAAGTGAAGTCAAGTACTAATGAGGAATTTTCAGATAGAAAATTAAAAAAAGAGAATATAAGATCTTATAGAGATGGTGCCCTATGCGTGTGGTATGTCAAAAATAAAGATTTATTGATTGAACGACATATAAATATTACTTTTTCGGCTTTTACGTAAAGAAAGCGTATATTTGCTTTTGACATACATGTCACCTTTTGATCAATCCTTGAACGATAGTTTTTATTTTTTAATTTGCTGTCTGAAAATCCCTCAATAATAAACAATAAAAAAAAATAACGAAAAAATGGCTAGTAAGATAGCCGAAACACGAAGTTTTCCGAACTACATATACAGGATGTAAGTGACAGCGTTGCGAAAACTTTAAGCATAGCTTCAGACCATCATCCTAAATATCGTACAGCAAGAACGTTTGTCGGAAATAAAAAAAAAAAATTGACTTCTCGTACAAAATCAGCGACCAATTTGAATATTTTGTATGAGAGGTCGGTTCTTGCTGTAGGTTGTTAAGGATGACGGTCTAAAGCCTTGGTTATAGTTTTCACTAGGGTGTCACTTACACCCTGTATTATATACTTATCAGACTAGGCGTGATTCGAGATTCTTTTTTCAGAAATATTACCTGTCGGTTACCGTAAGCTAAGGACTCACGCTATAACAAACAACATGTCACAAAAACGTCCATCTGGTTCTGAATTTCGTAAGAGAAAACGCGTTAGAGAGATGGAAGCAAAAAAAATGGAAAATACCTTACGAAAGTGGACAGTCACACATAGCCCAGTCATATTAGGGCTTTCACCTCGGAATGAAAGATAATAAGCTGCAAATTGGTATGAACCTTTGTTTTGTCATCCTAAATGTTGTCTCAAAAGTCACAATCGTTATCGTGTCCGCGTGTCAAGATATTCAAGGTCAAAGGTCACAAAAATCGGTTTTTCGCGAATATCTGGCTTCCTATCGGTTAAATGAGATTTGCATTTATTATAAAAGTTGTAGGCTATAAAATTCCCTACAACTTTTAACTTTTTTTTCATACGACCAACCGTTTTGAAGGTAGAGCGCGAAGAGTGCACATCGTACAGTCATATACGGCCTAATGCAAGGTCAAGCGTGAGTTATGGTTATCAGTACGTTATAAAGTCAATTATTTACTTGGAAATTATAATTTATATATATTATTAAGCAATGCCCATTATTTATGTACTAACTATTAATTATTTATATTTAATTAAAGTAATTTGATTATTTATATATAATTATTCATATTTAACTATTTAAGTATACAATATTATTAATTCTGGATTATATATTTTAGTTTTATTTTAAGTTAAAATGATAGTAAGAGTATATATTTTACACATATTTTTATTTATTATTAAATACGGCATAATATACATTTATCAAAATGTGAGTTCAAATATCAAAAGTATCTTTGTTGATTTTAATTGTAATGAAATTGGAAATGGAAGCTAATTATCCTCTTCTTCTTCGTCGTCTTCTTCTTGTCGCTCAAAAATGTTCGATTCATTCATATGTATTTTCTTCATCGGGATTACTTGGATACAGTGAAGCGTTGAGGCAAGCTTGTCCGTTGCACTGGCCGCAAGCTAAAGAACATTGTAGCCCTGATTTTCTGCATCCACAGCGGGAACCACAACCATTTTTGCAATTGCAAAATATTACGTTTAGTATTTAAGTGATTAGGTAAAGAATATTTAAGTGATTAGGTAAAGTAGGTAAGTATGTTAGATAGTGTAGGTATAGGGTTTAGGTATTTAGGTAGGTTTGTTGGATAGTGTGGGTAAAGCTTTAGGTAAGTAGGTAGGTATGTAGGTTAGGTAAGTAGCCTACAAACTAAAATATATAATCCAGAATTAATAATATTTTATACTTAAATAGTTAAATATGAATAATTATATATAAATAATCAAGTTACTTACTTTAATTAAATATAAATAATTAATAGTTAGTACATAAATAATGGGCATTGTTTAATAATTATAATTGTCGGTCTCCGTGGCGCAGCGGTCAACACGCCTGCCTGCGACGTAGAGGCCCCGGGTTCGATCCCCGGCCAGTTCATGATGGAAAACGATCTTTTCCTGATTGGCCTGGGTCTTGGATGTTTATCTATATATGTATCTATTATAAATATAGTATCGTTGAGTTAGTATCCCATAACACAAGTCTCGAACTTACTTTGGGGCTAGCTCAATCTGTGTGATTTGTCCGTATATATTTATTTATTTATTCATAATTTCCAAGTAAATAATTGACTTTATAACGTACTGATAACCATAACTCACGCTTGACCTTGCATTAGGCCGTATATGACTGTACGATGTGCACTCTTCGCGCTCTAACTTCAAAACGGTTGGTCGTATGAAAAAAAAGTTTAAACAAAAGTTGTAGGGAATTTTATAGCCTACAACTTTTATAATAAATGCAAATCTCATTTAACCGATAGGCAGCCAGATATTCGCGAAAAACCGATTTTTGTGACCTTTGACCTTGAATATCTTGAGACGCGGACACGATAACGATTGTGACTTTTGAGACAACATTTAGAATGACAAAACAAAGGTTCATACCAATTTGCAGCTTATTATCTTTCATTCCGAGGTTGACCCCTTTTTTTACCTAATATGACTGGGCTAACAACAAGAAAACAGTCAGGAAGATGTGTCCAATGATGACGTTTTGGCCCTCACTGGTATATCTGGAACTAAATCTGGAAACAATTTAAAGATAATATATAAAGAAAAAGAAGACAACCCAGTCAACCCATCCCAGCAAGACTTGACCTTACCCATCACCACCAGTCCAAGTTCTGAAATTCAAATTGAAAAAGCAGCTGCTACTGATAAGATCCAGTTAGACATAAACGATCCTGTTTCATGGTTACCATTAACTGATCACATTCGTTGTTTCCTTGTCGAGAAAGGTCCTGATCAAGGAAAAGTAAGTCAAAATATTTCTTCAACTGAAGACGCAGGACGAAAATTTAATATACATTGGTTTACAAAAAAAATGAGCAATGGCGAGATGCTACCCAGGTCTTGGTTGATTTACAGTAAAAAAAGAGATGCAATATTTTGTTTCCCATGTATACTTTTCGGTTCTTCCTCGACTAAGCAAATAATGCCGGCCCTGGCTGATGCACAAAAAGGATTTAATGATTGGCGTCATTTAAGTCCACGTATTCCTGAGCACGAAAACTCTACATTTCATAGAGAAAATTGTATTAAGTGGAAAATGCTTGAACAGAAAATAAAACGTAAGACCACAATAGATGCATCCTTACAAAAGGCTATTGATCAAGAAACAAATAAGTGGAGACATATTTTAAAAGTGTGTACCAACATACTTTTGTTTTGCGCGGAAAATAATTTACCGCTCAGAGGCTCTCATGAGCGTATTGGAGAATCAGGATCTGGAGTTTTCTTAAGTGCCGTCGATATGATTTCAAAATTCGACCCTGAACTTAGAGCGCATATTGAATCGCTTCATAAAGGAAATATTTCATATTTTACGCCTTATATTCAAAACGAGCTTATAGATATTCTTGCCTCTGAGGTCAAAAAACAAATTTTAGACGATGTTCGTGCGGCAAAATACTTTTCCATACTTTTTGATTGTACGCCAGACGTATCGCATAAAGAACAGATGTCACAAATATTGAGATTCGTAAAAGTATCCGAGCAGAAAGTTACAATCGAAGAACGGTTCATAGATTTCATCCAGTCTCATGAAAAAACGGGCGAGGGATTGTCGAAAGAGATTTTAGAGAAATTAGAAGTTGATGGATTGAATATTCAAGATCTTCGTGGCCAAGGCTACGACAATGGTAGTAATATGGCCGGTAAATATAACGGAGTCCAAGCCAAAATAAAACAAATTAATGAAAATGCTGATTATGTGCCGTGTGCAGCGCATTCTTTGAATTTATCTGGCGTACACGCTGCTAGTGTCACACCTGACATGATCACATTTTTTGGATTAATCCAGAAAATATTTGTGTTTTTTTCGAGTTCAACGGTCAGATGGGAAACTTTAATGAAATACTTAAATATTTCTTTGAAAAAACACGCCGACACTAGATGGGCCTCTAAAGCTAGGGCTGTCAAAGCTTTGAACTCGCAAATACCCCAAATCTGGTGTGTGCTAAAGATTCAAACTACCAATGATTACAATGCTGAAACAATTTCTACAGCTAAAAGCATAATGGACCAAATTAATTATAAATTCATATGTACTCTCCAAATTTGGGATAAAATTTTGGAATCTGTTGACAAAGTGAATGTAGCTCTACAGTCTAAAACTATGACTATCGACAAAGCTTCTGAATTAATAAAGGGATTAACAAACCAGATACAAAATATTCGCGAGACTATAGACATTGTTTTCGAAAAGGCAAAAAAGATTTGTGAACAATGTGGCATTGAAGACAATTTTCCTGAAAAGCGACGAAAGCGAGTAAAAAGACACGATTTAATTGAAAGTTCAGACTCCGGCTACGACATTACTCAGCAACAAAGTTTCAAAATTCAGATAAATGAAGCAATAGATACAATCATTTCTGAATTAAAATGGCGATTCGAAAAACTACGCGACATACATAACTCTTTCGGTTTTTTGACCTTAAAACACATTACTACATATTCGGTTGAAGAACTAAAAAAATATGCAGCTGATTTGAGCATCAAATATTCTGCAGATATAAATGCGACAGAATTTTGGTCCGAAATAGAAACTTTGAAGAGTCAAGTTGAAGCGACTACATTATTTGATAATTGTGAATGTCAGTCAAGTATGGGTCTTCTCAAAGCTATAGTGGAACTGGATTTAAAGGAAATGTTTCCCAATATAGTAGTCGTTTTAAAGATATTTTTAACGATGCCAGTGACTGTAGCTTCTTGCGAGAGATCGTTCAGTAAGCTCAAATTAATAAAAACGTATCTGCGCTCGACGATGGGTCAAGAAAGATTGTCTGGCCTAGCAATTTTGTCGATTGAACGCGACATAGCACGGCTCCTGTCATATGAAAATGTAATAAAGGACTTCGCAATGAGAAAAGCGAGGAAAGTAAATCTTTAAGTAATCTTAAAGTAAGTACTCATTTCTGTATTTGAGCAACTATTTTTGAATAAACAATTTTTATCTTAAAGAAATATACTAAGTAGGTACTTACATACTTTGGTTAACAATAAATAGATAGATTTATTTGTATGCACATTTGTCAATTTTATTTTCAGAGCCTGGTTAGAGCATTTTTCAGGGGCGCAGTTTTGAAAGCTCGCACTGGGTGCATAAAAGGCTAGTTACGGCACTGGTGCTAGGTACGTCTGAGGTTATTTTCCTCGGGTATAAAGTCTCCAGCGAAGGCATAAGCCCCCCGGAATAAAAAGTCAAGCCTTAAAGGATTTCACCCTTCCTAAAACAGCCCAAGGACTCCGCAGGTTCTTGGGCATGATAAATTATTACCGTCAGTTCCTTCACGATGCCTCTTCGGAGATCTTCTCTTCGAAGATCGCCGGTGGGGGGCTGACAGCCAAGGCTCCGCTTTTTCCCAGTCCCCCGCCACCAAGGCGACGCCGGAGTGCCGCTGGGGTTTTTAGTGGGTATACCGGGAGGCTCTCTTCCAGGGAGTCCCACATACCCCTCCCGTCCCCCGACGGGCGGGGATACGTAATTGTCATTTTCCCCAGCAATAAACAAAAAAAAAAACACTAGGTCAAGGTTGCGGGTTGGTTAAAAAAAAGAAACTGACGCACAGGTAAGTGAAGGAACACAGGTGAGTATTAGTAAGTCTGACACGCCCATCCGCTCAACCCAGAGCGGGAGAGGTCATTTGATGATTTCTCATCCAGAACAAAAAAGATTTAACAATAACTTTTTTATTGTTAAAACTTCTGGATTGGTTTCTAAATGATACTATAGTTTTAATTAATTATAACTTTATTTAAATGTACAATGTAATCCTTATCAACATAATGTACATATAACTTATTTTAATATTTTCTATACCCTAAAAGTCCACCGTATCTACCAGTCAAGGGGCGCGTCTATGACTAACGCACAAGCTGAGTTTACGACGGAGATCCTTCGCAACCAACATGTCCAGACCGCTACGCTCAGATCGCCAACGCTAACCGGTATTAGAGAATGCACACAGCAAGTGTACTAGTTCTGTCCTAGTGTATGTACCCTAGTTCACTACACATCGACGGGATCCTTCGTAGCAGCAAAGTCAAACCTATAATCTGCCTAGCTAGCAAGCCAGGTAGATTCTAGGTTTGCGGTTGATTAGCGTGTGCGTGTGCACCCAGCCGCGCGGGGTCCTGACTCGGGTAGTGCAGGGCGAGTGGTGCCGGGGGCGGCGGCACGCCCGGAACGCCGGGGACGCCACTACCCCACGCCGGCCAGCCGCCGCCGCCGTAGTGGTGCAGGTTGAAGAAATCGTTTGGCCGGTTCGGTGGTGGCGGCATCTGTAAACAAAAACAATTAAATTCATTTATTTAGGACAGACTAACGGATACACTACACTTCAGATAAACAATCGACTCTAATATGCTCAGTCAAAGAGCTCTTACAAGTGACCGTGAACGACACCACAAAGGACATCGTGGCGAAGGAATACCGCAAGGAGGCGTTCTCTCGCCACTACTATGGAACCTGGTAGTTGACAGCCTAATAATTACATTGAATGATAAAGGCTATTTTATACAGTAGGTTATGCCAATGACATAACAATAATAATAAACGGTACACACGAAAACACCCTGTGCAACGTAATGCACCAGGCCCTGAAAGTAGTAGAAAATTTGTAGAATACACACCAACTATCTGTGAACCCAACCAAAACCGAGCTGATCCTCTTCACAACAAAGAGAAAGCACACACCTCTACAACCACCAAGATTCTTTGGCACTACCAAGCATTTGGTAGTATACCATTCAGCGTTAATGCTTCTAGAGTTTCGTAAAGGAATTGACACCATATCAAATTGTTTATTATGCAACTAGAATCACCGATCACTTTTACACGTCATATTTTTTTAAAACTTGATGGTGCCGTCATTTCCTAACTGACTACCTTTGAGAAGAAAAGCCGAATCAAACTCAGGGGTCATTGTCTTTTTTCAAGTGCAGACATTAAAAATGAAAATGTTTACAATAATTTACGTGACTTTTAAAATGTCATTATTGCGCATATTGCTTGACATTGCTTAGCAGAGCGAGCAGCTCAGTCGCAACCTTTATTGTCTAAAAAATCTGTGATTTTATAATACCCCTTGGTGCAGAATTTGGACTTAATATAGCTTTTAAATCGTTTAATAGGTAAGTTTCGAATGCCCATGGGAAGCTTGTTGTAACAGTGTATACATTGATCCGTGAACGAGTTGCCTACTCTGTGGAGAGGAGTGCGATGTACAGCAAGATTGTGTTTGTTCCTGGTATTTATATTTCGAATATCGCGTATTTTCTTAAAATTCGATATATTTTTATGTACATACATAAGATTTTCAAATATGTATTGTGAAGCTACAGTCAGAATGTTCACCTCTTTGAATTGTTCTCTAAGAGAATCTTTAGGGCAAAGGTTGTAAATGGCTCGAACAGCCCTTTTCTGTAAAACAAAGATATTAATGTCCGCACAAGTTCCCCAGAGAAGAATCCCATAAGTCATAAGACTAAGAAACTAAATAAAATAAACAATTCTGGCTGTACATCAGTTATCCATCTAATCTTCTTAACAGCGAAGGCGGCAGAACTGAGTCTACCCGACAGTTTCTCAATGTGAGATCCCCATTGTAACTTGGCCTCAATAGTCAATCAAAGAAAACTGTCGAGTCGACAGGGATCAACTCTACTCCATTCAGTTGAACATTGGTACTTAGCTGCTTTACATTTGGCGTAGAAAATTTAACGACTTTCGTTTTTTTTTCATTTAAAAGAAGGTTATGTACATTAAACCAATGGACAAATTTAGAAAGTGCATTGTTATCTTCGTCAAAATTTGCTAGCTGACGCTTGACTTTAAAAATAAGAGAAGTGTCATCCGCAAACAATACTATGTTGTGATTATCTCTCACGTGATGAGGTAGGTCATTAATATAGATTAAAAACAAGAAAGGACCTAGAATTGAGCCCTGCGGAACGCCTATGGTGACCATATATCCTGCAGATCTTTTGCCATTAACATCAACCCTCTGAATTCGATTATTCAGATAAGAAGTCAGAAGGTCGAGAGCTCTGTCCCTCAAACCATAATGGTACAATTTCCTAATAAGAGTATCATGATGTACACAATCAAAGTCCTTGGACAAATCATAAAAAATAAAAAGAGCATCTTGCGATTCCTCCCAGGCCTCAAATATGTTCTTTAGCAACGCCACGCCCGAATCTGTAGTTGAACGTCCCTTTGTAAAACCATATTGTTTCACGTGGAATAAATTATGTAAATTAATTTTTCAAAAATTTTTCTCAAAGTTAGTAATATCGAGATTGGCCGAAAATTCGTGGCATCATTAATTGTACTACCAGATTTGAGCAGTGGAATTACTTTGCTAGGTTTCATCAAATCAGGAAATATACCAGATGTGACACAAGAATTAAAAACAATTGCTAAGAAAGGTGCGATAATATCTATTATTGAAGCTACAGTATATATTGACAAACCCCAATGATCGGCAGTTTTTTTTTACATCAAGATCCTTAAACTATTCTATAATGTCTTTAGCAGTCACAAATGTAAATCCAAAGTGTTTATCACATTCTGAAACACATTCTTTTAGTATGGCGTAAGCAGAAGTGGAGGAAGAAGAAAAAGTTTTAGTTGTTATTATTGGAATATTAGTAAAAAAATCTCAAACTCTGTTGCTACCTCCAAGTCAGCTTTTATATCTTCATCGTTAATTTTAAGATTGAAATCGCGGTTTTGTACTTTGGTTCTTCCAGTTTCAGAATTTATAATTTCCCAAGTTGTTTTGATTTTATTTAGAGAAAATTTTATTTTTAGTGTGTATGGCTTTTGCTGAGGAAAGGACTCAATTTTTTTGAATAAAATTTAACAAATTCTTGAAAGTTTCATCACGGTTATGTTTTTTCCTAATATGTATCAGGAAAAAACATAACAGAGATGCTTTTCACACAATTCTTCCATTTTTTTCTCTCTGCTTTTATAATTACCTGGAGTTGCCCAGTCACTAAATATAACGCGGTCGCTAACAGGCAATGTCTTTTTAATGAAAACTTTCATAAATTCACAATTAATTAGGTTAAATAGTACACTATACGCATGATCCGGGTTGGTGTGATAAGGCAAGCCCGGTAGCATATCAATTAAATTATTTTTAAATTGTCCTAAACTATTTTTATTTACAGGAACAAAACTCACAAGTTTTTTTTGAGCTCTGACTTCACTTTTCTGAAGAAAAGTGACTAACTGGCCACAGTGATCAAAGTCTAACTCATTTATAATTAAATGGTTAAGTTAGTAAAAATGTTGTCTATACAGGTGGCACTTCTGGCAGCTATTCTAGTCGGCACACAGAATCTTGCGTACAAGTTGAAAAATTACATAAATTGACTTGAAAAATTACATAAATTTATTAACTGTAACTGATTTCTCTAGAATATTAATGTTCCAGTCTCCACAGACAACAACTGTTTTGTTACTGTTATAAGTCTTTAATAAAACTTCCTCCAGACCATATATTTTTCAAAAATATCATAGGAAGCACATGGGGGCCTGTAGACACTCATTACAATGAACTGCTCCAGCTCGATGCAAGCAATTTCAATAACTCGTTCAACAGAGAGGCTTACAATATCAGTCTGTTCCTTAAATTTGATATTGTTACGAACAGTTATTAGGGAGCCACCCCGATCATATTCACTCTGCTGAACGAGCTAGCAATCTGATGGTTATTAAAGCTAAATATGAACTGATGGGCTTTTAACCCATATTCAGTAAGACAAACAATATCAGTGTAACTACAATTCATGAACAACTCCAATTCTAATTGTTTATTTATATTTTGATGAAACACTATATATATTTTGATGAAACAGCCTATATAGATTTTGATGAACGATTTTAAGGTTGTTTGTATTGATTTTGTTTTGAAAATTAATATTTGATGGGTGTGCCGCGTGATATTAATAAGTCTCGGTTTACATTTCTGCTAGAGTTTAACTCTTGTCTCAATGTCCCTTGAAAATGGGTACAAGTCTATCTCGGTATTTAAAATAGTGCTAGAGGTTGACTCGTCTCTAGTTGTAATTTAAATTACTTGGATAAATTCCAAGCTCTGCTCATTACCTCTAAGTGTATTACTTAAATGCTCAATAGAAGCAGTATAGTTAGCCAAACACTTGGCTGACGTATATATATATCATTTGAAAGCGATTCTGGCGACTTTAAAAAAAAATGTAAAGATAATAGTTATCTTTGTTCGTAAAATAATTTTGACTGATGAGGGCATTAGAGTCAATAAATGTATTTTTTTTTATTATACAATGTAATAGTTCGTAATTTCATATTATATCTATATCTAATTTTATTTTCGATCTGTGACAGGCCATTGGCATAAGGAAAGGCAAAGAAAACTTTTATTTATATTTAACAAGGCTAAACTTTCAAAATATTTCTTAATCTTTACACTGTTTGCATTTCCCCTTCTCCCTATCAAAATGTCAATAAGTAGTTGTGGATGGACTGTAATCACTACTTGTAACTTTTTCTATAATTTGACTATAAGACTCTTCAGGCATACAATAATTAATTACTTGGTCATTTAAATGGTGTTGTAGTGTATGACCTATATTTTTAGTCTATGGATGTTATGGATATGAAATTTCGGATACGGATTTAGGAATGATTATTATACCGGATACGGTTACGGATACGGATAATAAATTATTTCGGATTATCCGTTAGTTTCGGTTACGGATATTAATTTTTTAAGGAATTTCAAAAGTAAAATACAAATAGGTAATAAAGTAGTTTTATTTAGTTTTTGGCAGGAATTTCAATCAGTCTGTGAGGTCGTCGTGAATCGGTAATTTCATCAAAAAATAACCAAACTGCACTCGACTTAGGACGCATTTTGTACAAGTTCAATCGATATCGTAACACAACACACTTGTCGAACTATTTGCTATTATAGAATTGGTCACAAGCCAGTTATTTACGAGAATGTTATGACGACAAAAGATCCGATAATATGCGAAACTTTTATTTCGGATTCGGTTACGGTTACGGATGATTTTTTATATCGGACATCCGATAGTTTCGGTTACGGTTCCGGAGCTCCCTAACATCCCTAATTTTTACCCATTTCAACATTTAATCATTTTCACCCAGTAAAACTGAAAAAGCTCGCGATCAAAATATTGCCCCGCTTCATTTTGGTAGGCGTTGATTCGTTTTGAAATACCTAAACCGTCAACTGTCGCTTCGATTCTGGTTCGTATTGATAAATCTAAATTATATTATGGCACCATTCTACCCGTGCCTGCTTCTGAGCATCGGTGAGATTATGCGGCACCTGTCGAACTATTTGCTATTATAGAATTGGTCACAAGTCAGTTATTTACGAGAATGTTATGACGACAAAAGATCCGATACTATGCGAAACTTTTATTTCGGATTCGGTTACGGTTACGGATGATTTTTTATATCGGATATCCGATAGTTTCGGTTACGGTTACGGAGCTCCCTAACATCCCTAATTTTTACCTATTTCAACATTTAATCATTTTCACCCAGTCAAACTGAAAAAGCTCACGATCAAAATATTACGAATCAACGCCTACCAAAGTGAAGCGACTCTTTGGTAAGCGTTGATTCGTTTTGAAATACCTAAACCGTCAACTGTCGCTTCGTTTCTGGTTCGTATTGATAAATCTAAATTATATTATGGCACCATTCTACCCGTGCCTGCTTCTGAGCATCGGTGAGATTATGCGGCACCCAGCGTGAAACTATCCTCCGCAACCGAAGATGCACGTGTAGAATCTCGTGAAGGCTTCCTGATCCAATCTGCATTTTATGCTGAATTTCTTGATATGTAATTCGTCTATTGTCTTGGATCAAACTTTTCACTGCTAACGCGTTTTCTTCTGTAACAGCCGTCAACGAGCGACCACTTCTTTCTTCATTCTCCAAAGTTAGTCGACCGCGCTTAAATTCGTTATACCACCGATACATGGTTGCCTTAGAAGTCTTCCATACATGAACGCCATTTGAAGTCTATCGTACGATTCATCTGCTTTCAGGCGACATTTGAAATCGTAAAAACATCATAGAGAAAATGATCTCGATGCAAATCCATTTTACAGCCTCCGTGGCGTAGCGGTAGCGAACGCGGTCGCTGCGCAAGGCGGCGCGGGTTCGATCCCCGCGCTGTGCAAATATTTTTATGCATGAATATGAATATTTGCACTGGTCTGGTCGTGCCTTGGAAAGCACGTTAAGCCGTTGGTCCCGGTTGCCATACGAACATCTAATGGCCGTCGTTACGGGTTGTTGGAGCCCTCAAAAGTCTAACAATTGGTTTAACTTCAATGCTTCGATATCGCCTTCGGGTTGTGGAGGTCAGACGGCAGTGGCTTCACGGAAAATATCGAAGTTTAGCCAAAATCAGCAGTTAGACTGGTAAAGCGGACCCCAGACTCAAAAGCAGAAAAAGCTTCGGATGCGACTGGGATTAACGCTGAGATGATGGTGACATGGTTGCCTTAGAAAGGTCTTCCATCCATAAATGCCATTTCAAGTCTATCGTACGATTCGTCTGCTTTCAGGCGACATTTGAAATCGTACAAAATCATAGCGAAAATGGTCTCGACGCAAATCCATTTTTTAAAGAGACACGATAATTTTAATTAGCTCGCAAAAAATGTGGAGGGAAGTTTTGAATTTGGAACGTACCTATTATTAGTTATAAATCATATTTTGTAAATAAATTATAATTGGCCAGTTTCTCATACATAAAAACTTTTTGTCGCAATACTTTCTGAGTGACCTGGTATATCACGAAAGCCAGCATATCCCTGTGGCAATGCAAGCGGATGCTTATTAAAAACTTGAGGATCAGTCACAAGGTCACTCATTGGTTTTATACCACAATCATCCGGCCAATGATCACATACGCCTCACTAGTCTTGTAGTCTTGGCCATCTAGCCTGAGCACAGCTCAAAAAGACCTCGAGAAACTACAGCGGTTGGCGTGAGGCCATTACTAGTTGCATGAGAACAACGCCCACAGTCGCCCTGCAGGTAATGTTGGGACCCCTTCAACTCATGGTGAGGGAGGAAGCGACCCTAGCTGCCTTCAGATTCCACCTATCAGGAACCCTGAGTAAAGACTCCAGGGTCAAACATACACGCCTAATCCTAGATGCATGGAAAGAAGGACCTAAACAATACTGCTTCCAAAAGCACTATGAGATAGTGCTTGAAGAAGAGCAGTACGACTACTCAGGTCCGGAAGAGCTGTGAGTATACACCGACGGATCAAAAAGTGACCAAGGAACGGGCGTCGGAGTGTTCTCACACGAACGACCTCACCACATCCAGATTGCTAGGGATAATCAACACGGTTTATCAAACGGAATGTGCCAGAAGCCGAAAAGAGAGAAAGAAGAAGTGAAAGCCAGATCATTTGTGGACACTCATGTTCGCATACTCACTGACAGCGCTTCAGTCCTTCTATCCCTAAGGGAATTAAAGGGAAAAGGGGGAAGGGAGGCAGGGCAATGATGCAGCTGCCGAGCTAGCTAGAAGGACATCTATCGCGTCGGTCAGCGGACCGGCGCCTATCATTCTTTTATTCTAATACGCAAATGGCTACAGAAGTACACCTACGCACAAGCGGAGAATAACTGATCCTCGTCACTGAGCTGCAGGCAGTCCAAGGAAGCTATGCCATCCCTGGATCACAAGCTAACCAAAAGACTGTTGCACCTGAATAGGAAAGGCCTGCAATTTGATGATAGAGATCATCACGGGTCACTGCTTGTTAAATAAACCTTTCCACACAATGACTATAATGGACAGCCCTTTGTGCAGAGTCTGCATAGAGGCTGACGAGACAGTTGCGCATGTACTCTTTGAATGTGCAGGCGTCACCCAAAGTAGAAGTAAAACCATAGGGGTACCACACTTTTACACAGATGTACTCAACAAGCCAGGAGACTTAATGGGTTTCTGGAGGGAGGTGGGCTGGAGGGAGGTGGGCTGGTTGGAATAACCGTCAACGGCCGCCATGGCACGTAAAGGTCCACTGGAAGGACTAAATGCGGAAATCAAACCCGGAACAAAAACATAGCCTACTCTAAATAATTAGCAGGAAACTACAGCTCACAGCTGGGCCAATAACACTAGTTTACACGGTTTTCTTACCCCAGCTGAAAGTTGTTATTTTATTTTGTGTTCAGGTAGAACTATCCAGAAAAAATAATAAAAAAATTCTGTCACGTCTGGTTTAAAAAATATTTATTATCTTGAAGGGAAATACAAAAATTTTGGGATTAATACAAAAATAAATTAAAAATGACTAATTTTTGCTTTCTTTTTATAGTTATTTGAATCAGTTTTTCTTATGATAGACCAACAGTAATCCCCTAACATATTTTCATCCCAAAATCCTTGATGTCGTTCTTCGAAAGTCCTTAAATCTTGGTGGAAACGTTCACCCTGTTCGTCACTCATACTACCTAAGTTTTCAGGAAAAAAAATCAGATGAGAGTGTAGAAAGTGAATCTTTAATGACATGTTTACTCCCATATCATGAAAGTTTTTCAATAAATTGTTGACAATTTCTTAATAATTTTCATTTTTTTTATTTCCCAAAAAATGTTCTACAAGCATTTTAAATGAGTTCCAAGCAGACTTTTCTTTAACCGATAAAAGGTTTTCAAACTGAGAATCTTTCATAATTTTACGGATTTGTGGACCAACAAATATACCCTCCTTCAGTTTTGCCTCTGTAATGTTTGGAAATATTTTTTGCAAATACCGGAAAGCATCACTGTTTTTCTCGAAGCGCCTTTACAAAGTTTTTCATGAGCCCCAGTTTGATGTGTAAAGGGGGTAATGTGACGTTATTTGGATCGACCAACAGCTCGTGTTTAATGTTCATTCTACAGCTTTCGCAAAACACGTGAGGCACCCACTTTTTATCTTGATTTGCAACAGGAAATCCAAAATAATGAAGATATGCAGTTTTTAACAAATCTACAATAGGTCTTCTCTTTTTTGAAAATATAAACTGTCCACAAACATAACAAAAACGGTCAGAACTTTGTTTGCACTTTCTGCTAGTCATTTTAAATTAATCCAAAGCAAAGTAACTGTCGTTTGAAGCGAACGAATAAACAATGAAATATCACCACCACATCGGGTAGTTAAAAAAAACATTTGACTGCAGAAAAAAATTCCGACGTGATAAAATATTTCTGCTAACACTTTTAGGTTTAGGGAAGGTAGATTAACATATTGACATACATTCGGTTCGGGGTATAAATAAAAAGTAAAATTTTGTAAACTTGTGTAATTTTTCATCTATGTTCACTTCCTAGCTAGCTAATCTTCCTTTTATTTACATGGTTCCCTAGTCAAGTAGCAACCCTTATAGTTTCACCAAGTCTGTCTGTCCGCCGGCAGATAATCTCAGTGACAACTAGAGAGCTGAAATTTGGTACCATTATTTAAATCACGTTAATTGGGAAGATTTATTTCCTTCTAACCTATGGAACCCTAAAATACAGCAGGAGAACAATATTTACAGTGCAAATTTCCAAAAATGTTGAATGAATGTGTGAAAAGTGAAATTACATACCTGTGGTGGAAATGGGTGCAAGTAAGCAGGTGGAGGTGGCAATGTTCCCGGGAGCCCAGGTACTGGTTCCAATGCAGGAGATGCTTCAGTCTTCTCAGATCCCTGGCGTCCTGGGTAAACAATTAATACTTTTGCTTAATGAAGAGTCAAAGATGTAAAACTAAGATCAAAATTGGTGACAATAGTATCACAAAATATAAAGAATAATGTATAGCAATATCTAATTAATAGCAATACCAACCTTGAGACTTGCCCCACTTGATAGTGAGTCTCTTGCCTCCTATCACCAGTCTGTTAAATGTTTTTTCAGCAGCATGTTCGGCTGCGCTCCTTGTGGTATATTGCACAAAGGCACATTGTGCTCTAGGCACTAGAGTCAAAGATCTGAAAAAGAAAGGATGTTTATTAAACTCACCAATTAGTACTCAGTCATCATATATAGAACAGAAACAACAGCTTTAATTTTGACAGTTCAAAAACATTCCTCGCATTATTACTATTGTTGGAAATTATTATAATTTTTTTTTAACAGTGGATTTGAAATATTCCTTAAAATTATTGCGAATTTGGTTGTGCAATTAGGGCACAGACATGGATATTGGATTGCCAATCCACATTAGACCTGAAAGACCATTGACTATGGTAACAACCCTCACTCACAAAAAGAAAAATGCAATAGTATAAAACTTAGGCCAACTAAGTGTAGACGGATAGTTACAACAATTAAAAAATCATCATTTCATGAAGTAAAACCCACCTTATTTCTCCATACTGGTAAAAATGACCTCTAAGTTCATCCTCAGTAACATTATCAGGTAGATTCCCAATGTACAATGTAGTGACAGTCTTGTCCTCAGGAGGAGGCAGGGCTGGCATGGCAGCAGCACGACGCATCAACTTCTCCGCAACTGGGTCATTTACACCATAATATCTGTGAATCAATCAAAATAAAATGTTTAGCTTAATTGTAGTCAGTTATACGATATCACAAAATGTATGATGTTGAGTATTTCATTAAGTTCTATTTATTTACTGACACAAGACTTCCTGACTGATAACTACAGTCAATTACTGATAGTTTATATTTTAGTTGTAACAAAAAGCTTTCAAAAACCTAACTGCTTATAGGTAGAAATAAAAAAAAAATCTTACCTGTCCTTAATGTTTTGGTCAGCAAGGGGATCATCCGGATCAGTTGGCTTCTCATGGCGATAAGGACATTCCTCACCACGTCTACACTCCCCTTTCACCCAGAAAGAGCACACATGTGGTCTATTCCGTTTGTAATAAGGAGCCGTTCTTGCCAAACGTAACAACAAGTCAGAAGCACCTTTCGATTTTAATGCAGAGTTGCTAGGTTGTGTTGAATCAAACTTGGACATTTGACTGTCTAAATTCTGAATATAATATTCTTTATTTACTTCGTTACGAGGTAAATCGTCCTGTATTTTAAGAGCAGCATCTCTAACTTGAATAGGTAGCCCATATTCAAGATCTAACAGGCACGTTTGACACACATTCTTCAGTTTAGAACAGGTTTGACATATTTCTGTTTTCTTGAAACGCATTCTGGCGCCCGGACACCAACGGAAGACAGTGAAGGGCCTTGCACAAATTTTGCACTCCTTACCATATTTTTCTTTGGTCTAAAAGTTAAGTAGAGGTTAGAGACTGTGTACAGATTTATATCATATCGTAATACATTATCAATACGACTAAAATATCGTACATACCATTCGAATGTAGGGGTTATCACCAAGACACGTTTGACACAAAATTGGAAAGTCCTGAAGGTAAAAAAAACCTTGTATTAGAGAAATGAAAAGCATTTTTAAAAATAGTGTGTGTATGCAACTGCTCTTACCGAATCTTCCCAATTTTGGCGATTGTAAGTGTTTGTTGATTTAGAAACAGCCATTGCTAATCAATAAAATTTACCAATGCCAACCAATATATAAAAACACTGTTTACTTTTTGCGTTTTGCTCATAAAATATGCTAACTTTATAATAATTGTGATATGTTAATCGTAATGAATAGCATCGTTTGCTAGAACATGACGATAAGCTATTCAGGCGTCGTAAGCGGTACCTTCGTCTACCTCGGTACCTCCATCGATATCGATTGTTCAACGTGATTACGTGACGCCATTTTGATCACAGACTAACTATGACTTTTTCTTATTTAAAAAAAAAAGGACATATTTGTTACACAGTTAAGCACCAGATCTTTTAATCCATTACTGACATGTTTAATGCTTATCTAGCGTTGATATCATACCGTAAATATTGAATATTAAACTAAATAATATAATTAAGTAAAGTAAGATAGTGGCGCTGATTCTCCTGTTCAGAAACTAAGCTAAATATTTAAATGCATCGTTTTCGTGCTATTTCATTGCGAAAAGGATAGAACATTTTAGTTTAATCCCCTCAAATTAGGATACGAACCTCGGCTTAGGGCGTCGCTAGAGAGGACAGCAAGGGACGGCTGGAACGAATAGTTTTTTAATGGCTTGATGAACAGGGCGTTTCCTAGTACTAGTTCTGAGAAAAAACGCCGAAACAAACTCAGAGGAACTACTCATAGTTGGGACATTATAATTACTGGCTTAGCTGCGGCGCGGGCTGGCCTTCATCGGACAGGGACGGGGATGGCAATGAAGCTATGCGGCGTATCGCGGTGGACCTCGGCGGCGAGGACAGTAGGTCGGTTTCTTGTAAAGGGTGCTGGTGGCCCTAGTGGTCTCTTGGAGGAGGGGTCATCGAGGTCTGTGAGGACATGCCGAAGGCGGAGTAGCTTGAAGATGGTGGAGGGGGTGTAGTTAGCAGCCCCTGTATTAGGGATTGCGGTGCTTGGTAGCAGTGTCAAAGAAATGCTTGGAGAGACGTTTCATGTACTGCTGGATGGTGGGGATTTTGAGATCAACATGGAGGAGCTCATTACGGACGAACCAAGGGCCATTCGTGGCTTTACGGAGGAAACGGTTTTGGACTAGTTGCATCCTATGGATATGACGTGTCTTGGCATTTGCTGAGACTGGACAAGAGTATATGACATAATCGGGCGTATGCATGCGGTGTACTATCACGACCAAAAGTCGAGTTACAATCTCAAAAAACTATGTAATAAAATAATTGTAGTTATGACCGGTCTTCTTTTATAATAAAGTTTGATACACACTCATACACTTTAACAACTTGCTGCCCGCTTATGATTGTTAGGTACTACTTACTAATTTCAACATTCATAAAAAGTGTTCGAATGGCTAAGCGGTCCTCGCCGTGATAAGCATTCGAGGTGGTTCGAGTTCAAATCTAATAACTTACGAAAAAAATTTTAAATGTTTGTTGGTGAATTATGAATGCTGACATCAAAAATACAAAAATACCGACCCGCAACTTTACGATGATACTTTATTTTAAGATTTTTTCTATATTAGAGTTATTATAAAGAGATGAGGGTAGATTTGAAACAAAGTGAATCACTAGTTCACATAAAATATTTCACTACCTATTAGCTACAATAACTCAAATAATATTACTTAGCTGTTGTTGCTTGGTGAACATATACTTACGAGTTTGTGTTATTAGTTTTACTTTTTTAATCAATATGCAGGCTAATACATTACGAATGGACTCAATATAGGTATCTCAAATATCATATGAAACCGGCTTTTGTGTAAGTTATTGATGTGAAACATCTATAGGCGCACGTGAGACCGATTTCTGGCGTGGCGACGCATCGACTGTGCGTTTCTCTCTCACTCGATCCGGCGTTAAGCAATCTCTTTCGCTCCACTGAGCTCGGAATCGACTGTGCGTTTCTCTCTCACTCGATCCGGCGTTAAGCCATCTCTTTCGCTCCACTGAGCTCGGACTCGGATACCTATAGTGTATACTCTGTTTATTACAGTACTCATAACCTGTGTTTTTCTGGTAAATAAATCATTTTTCTGTTCTGATAATAAAATGTCTGACCGTGATAATTTAGAGAGTGGAAGTGATCAGCCTCCTGCAAAGAAAGCAAAATCACACTATGACACATTATCAAGTCATCAGTAAGTTAATTATATTTTTATAATTAAAGTATGCATTTATCTGTGCATTTAGCACGCGTATATTTGGTGTGTATTGAGCGCCAGTAAATGTAAAATCTACTCTCTAGGTAGATTAAAATTCACATAAATTTCATTGCATATCATGTTTTTAAATTAATTATTAATTTTAATTTCATTCTTATTGAAATTAATGCATTAAAACAATTGCTTAGAGAATAAATTTATTAAGACTGACAGAACTTTATTTTAAAATCAGCTGATGGCGTGCAGCGCACGAATCTTTTTCTTATTTGTTATTAATTTAAACTTTAAAAAATTAATTAATTTTTCTAATCATAATGGAGTTTATAGTGAAACATTCATTATTTATATTTATAATTTACGATCTTTAGTAGTATATTGAAATAACTAGCTAAGATTCTTGACAATAGATGCTGTATTTATTAGATATCTTAATAATGTTATGTCCAATACTTTCGTATCGTACTTCAGTTACCATCGACCAATTGTCACAGTAATACCGTTCTCAGAGGCAACATCGAATGTAACTATTACCGAAGTCACTGATTAAACTAATTGAGTAGTTTCGATTTAAAATAAATATGTAAATTTTTGTATTCAATGAAAATGAATGTTTATTTAATAAAAAATCATCGTTATCTAGAAAAAAAAATCGTTATATTTTTTATTTTATTTTATTGACATTTTTAGTTCCTACCACAATCTGTTCTTTTCTGCATACTACTTTTACGAAATAACGTCGATGTTTCACATCTACCAGGCGTCCCGTGACGGCTCCATTTTTTTTTATTATTATTTGGGTAAGGTGCAAACCAATCGCTTGTTGCAAGTGTGTAATAAAATTGCTATTGTTTTAGAGAAATACTGTAATCCATTGGGTCAAGAGGTTTTTTTTTTAAATTGACGGGTCTACCCCGTCAGCGTGGTTTTGTCTACCATATTGAGGTGGGAGAATCTTTCTTGCTTTTCGTTTTTACTGAAAGTGACAGTAAACTTTCTTCTTATTAATTATTCTTACAGGTAAATGTTACTCAATCTATATTGTTAAGCTTTATAGATTTCAGAGCCATTAGAGGTTGCATATGACAATTTCACAATTGTTTTGTAATTCTACACTACTATGTAAGTGACTGTTTCTACTTATAATTAATAATCTTATTTAACTTAAATAATCTTATATGCCGGCGGCAACTTTTTTTAAGCTATTGCATAGCTTCTATCGCGGGCCTTGAGCGCGGGGACCGAATCCAGAAATTCCGTAACGAAAAAACCTCACGCTCCCCATCGTCTAACGTCGTTTCAGTTCGGCAGTCTTCGGCGACTACATCTTTTGAAAACAATTTATAGATTCTCAAAAAGAGCATGCATATTGCAGGGCGCGAACTCAGTTCTACACACTTGCCATGTTACTGATAGTCGCGATGTGCTAAACTTGCGTTTAATTTTCTCTCTGAAATAGGTCTTCTATAGAGATATGTCACAGATGTCATCGAGGTTGTCATGGCTACCCTAAAAACTTTTCATATAATTAATTATTAAGTACTTTTATTCAAATTAATTTAGTAGTGTTTTTATAAAATAGCTTTTTTTTAACGGAAAAGCTAAGATGAATGTCACGCTAATTTTTCATTGGACTTTTAAATTATTTATAGTGTTGTTTACTAAATAAAAGCGCGTGATTTTATAGAGTAAAAAGTGCTCACGCGGCCGTTTTTTCAATTGTTGCAAGAATTCAAAAGACTGTCTTTAAATAGTGTTCAGACGATTGCTCAAAGTGTATTACATTTCATTAGTAATAGAAATGGCATTTCAATAATGACTTTCAACTGCCAAAGTCTAAATAGTCATAAATACGATTTACAAGATTCA
This sequence comes from Sesamia inferens, assembly GCA_037179545.1. NCBI lineage: Eukaryota > Metazoa > Arthropoda > Insecta > Lepidoptera > Noctuidae > Sesamia > Sesamia inferens. Next base: position 25,284,789 of record CM073933.1, on the reverse strand, counting down.
GTTACGAGATAAACAAATGTGTTAATTCTTACCGAAACTTGCATGACGCATGATAATCCAATTGAAATACCTAATTTTAATTGTATTGTTCAGTTCCAACGAGATACTGTTTCAAAAGGTGGGGTAGCTATTTACCAAAAAAAAAATGATATTACTAATATTATGACTCCGAATATTGAAATAAATATTGCACACGTTAGCGATGTTAATGTTAGGCGCTCAGTTGTTGGAGATATTTGTGCGTGCTTATGCAAACTTAGAAATGGCCTACAAATAGTTATGGTAGCAATTTACATTTCTCCGAATCCAAAATTGTACGAGGTAGAGCATTTTATTCATCGCACTTTACTGGAGTACACCGAAGAAGGCTCGAAAATACTTGGTACAAATGGTAATAAATTTCCACTTATCTTGGCTGGCGATTTCAACATTAACTTCGCTGATAAAAAATCAGAGCGGTTGACAACTTTTCTATCAAAAACATTGAATTTGAAAATGAATAACGATCCACAAGAGTCCACAACAAAATATGGGACCACCATTGACGATTTCCGATTTCTATGCTTACACTGATTGTTCTTTGATTTTTCCTCACGTAGTTTAATTTTGCAATTGTTTGTTTTTTTTTAACTCAAAGCCAGTACACACTATGTAGCCAGGCATATTGTACATTACGGAATTGCATCGCTGACAGGGGTATTCGGCACTGGTGCAGCTGCACAGGAGCTAAACTTAGCATTCGGGAACACCGTTGGAGCTGCTGAACCTTGGACAAAACTGTCTTTGCATTGTGTAGATTCAATTTCTTAGTATTGTATAATTGCATGGAACACGTGTGAGCACGATCTATTTGCTGTAAAGCATCTATTTGTTGGGTTAGTCGTTTATTGACTTGATAGTGCTATGGCTGTTGAGAGTATGTCATGCTCACTCAAATGTCTCGCTGGTGGTGGCGTGTGTTTTGGGTCATTAGGTTCCCTTCAATATGGTTGAGCTGAATGATGCTGATCCATACGTCATGTTCGTGAACGGACGCCGTCAGAGGGGACTGGTCATCTCTTAGCTGCTACGGCGTATTTTAATTTCTGAATTGTTGTTTTTTTTTTTCCATAATGGACGCTCTCAGCGTACAATATATTTCTGCATCGTTCTCACACGATTGATTTCAAAATGAATGATGTAATCAAATATTTGTATCAATAGCTTGATATTTTAAAAGAGTGTCCATGGAGTTTCTTGCCCGTTCTTCTCCATAGGTACCTACTCTTTGGAATGGGCGACTAGCTTCATCTTACTGACTGACCGACCTTCTGACAATTGAAAAGTGCCTGTAACTGGTTTATTTGAAATAAATGCTTTGATTTTGATTTTTGATTTTGACGCGGTATTTTCTAGGTATTTAGAGGATATTAAGTCGCAAACTTATGTTTCTTATTTCAGTTATCATAAACCTATAGTTTCAATGATAAATATTCCTGAATAACCAGCAGCTACTGTAAGGTAATAAAACCCACATGTATTGTAAAATAATAAAAATATTTTAAATAATATGAACTTTTTATTTATTTAATAAAAGAAAATTTTGTTTTCTTATCGGTCACCACGCTCAAAAAGTGTAACTTGAATTAATATCAAAGTAAAAGAAATACTGCATAAATAAAATAAATAAATAATTATAATTGCATAAATTGATACAAAATGCTATGCAATAGCTTTACCGCGGCAGGCCCCGAGTGCCACACGTCTTTTTTTTCTTTTTCTTCGATATAATATTTATATATACACATATACACTATGTAACAAAAACCCTGTTTATTTATTATTTATTTATTTTATTATTTATGTACACACAATAAAATACATATAGATGCAACAAAATGAAGATCTGAGTACAAAGGTGCTGCTTATTTCTTAAGAAATTTCTTCCAGCAGACCTGCGAAAGGAGAAGTAAAACAGAAATGTAGACAATAGTGTGTAAGAACAAGGAGGAAATAAAATATGAATATGATAATTATTAAAGTAATAATATTAAATATACCTAAACATATAAACCTAAAATAATTATATAAGCCAAACCAATAAAACCAAAAATAAGTATACTACTTAAATAAATACATAATACTAAAATATATAAATATGTATAAATAAAAAATGGAGCCGTCACGGGACGCCTGGTAGATGTGAAACATCGACGTTATTTCGTAAAAGTAGTATGCAGAAAAGAACAGATTGTGGTAGGAACTAAAAATGTCAATAAAATAAAATAAAAAATATAACGATTTTTTTTTCTAGATAACGATGATTTTTTATTAAATAAACATTCATTTTCATTGAATACAAAAATTTACATATTTATTTTAAATCGAAACTACTCAATTAGTTTAATCAGTGACTTCGGTAATAGTTACATTCGATGTTGCCTCTGAGAACGGTATTACTGTGACAATTGGTCGATGGTAACTGAAGTACGATACGAAAGTATTGGACATAACATTATTAAGATATCTAATAAATACAGCATCTATTGTCAAGAATCTTAGCTAGTTATTTCAATATACTACTAAAGATCGTAAATTATAAATATAAATAATGAATGTTTCACTATAAACTCCATTATGATTAGAAAAATTAATTAATTTTTTAAAGTTTAAATTAATAACAAATAAGAAAAAGATTCGTGCGCTGCACGCCATCAGCTGATTTTAAAATAAAGTTCTGTCAGTCTTAATAAATTTATTCTCTAAGCAATTGTTTTAATGCATTAATTTCAATAAGAATGAAATTAAAATTAATAATTAATTTAAAAACATGATATGCAATGAAATTTATGTGAATTTTAATCTACCTAGAGAGTAGATTTTACATTTACTGGCGCTCAATACACACCAAATATACGCGTGCTAAATGCACAGATAAATGCATACTTTAATTATAAAAATATAATTAACTTACTGATGACTTGATAATGTGTCATAGTGTGATTTTGCTTTCTTTGCAGGAGGCTGATCACTTCCACTCTCTAAATTATCACGGTCAGACATTTTATTATCAGAACAGAAAAATGATTTATTTACCAGAAAAACACAGGTTATGAGTACTGTAATAAACAGAGTATACACTATAGGTATCCGAGTCCGAGCTCAGTGGAGCGAAAGAGATGGCTTAACGCCGGATCGAGTGAGAGAGAAACGCACAGTCGATTCCGAGCTCAGTGGAGCGAAAGAGATTGCTTAACGCCGGATCGAGTGAGAGAGAAACGCACAGTCGATGCGTCGCCACGCCAGAAATCGGTCTCACGTGCGCCTATAGATGTTTCACATCAATAAACAAATTCTCACAATATAGAGGAAAGGTAATGCTCTTTTAATCGACGCTTAAAACAGAGACATATAATTTTACCTACAAGCACATCATTAATGAAGTCATAATTAGAAAACAGTAATCATTGTCTGGTCGAGGGGTCACAATCAAATACCTATTAAAACCGACAAATTCGTTTTTTTTTTAGAATATCTGATTTTATAAGTTAATAAATTGGCGGGAACGTTCTACTTATGTCTAGTTTCTTCATCCTCCTAAGAAAACAGTTACAGGTTATAAATATTAATAATTAAACATTTATTTTAATTATTTTTGTTGAACAATTTTATATTTTTACTTGCTTTATTACGTCCGTATGCCGATTCTTAAAACGTAGGTTGAAGGAACAACAGGGTTTTTGTTACATATTGTATAACTACAAAAATCGTTAAATCAAAATACCTTTGGTGGTAGATTACGGCCCACTCCCGAAGAGGAGCAAAAGAGCAAAAGACAAAAAGTCCCGTAAGATATGTATAGTCAGGCACTCTGAGTTGATCCAGCTTATAGATTAAGTCGTTGTGCTACACTTTGTCCAACGTTTTCGCTATTTCGAAGTAAACTACGCCTGTATACATATAACCAGTCTATAAAGTCGTGAAAATAAATTAGGGCGCTGCGATCGTGCATGTAGCAACCCTGTTGACTTGACTGAAGTCATTTTGATACTAGCACATTATTTTGTATTACCTAGAAGCAGAACTGGTTTTAATGAAAACACATATCTATGGTCTCTGGCGTTTAAATAAACCAAAAAAAAAAAACATACATATTTATTATTATATGTTTCAACGTGTTTTTACCAACGAAAAGTATTCAAAAACACAATAATTGCTTCGTTCTCACACGATTGATTTCAAAATGAATGATGTAATCAAATATTTGTATCAATAGCTTGATATTTTAAAAGAGTGTCCATGGAGTTTCTTGCCCGTTCTTCTCCATAGGTACCTACTCTTTGGAATGGGCGACTAGCTTCATCTTACTGACTGACCGACCTTCTGACAATTGAAAAGTGCCTGTAACTGGTTTATTTGAAATAAATGCTTTGATTTTGATTTTTGATTTTGACGCGGTATTTTCTAGGTATTTAGAGGATATTAAGTCGCAAACTTATGTTTCTTATTTCAGTTATCATAAACCTATAGTTTCAATGATAAATATTCCTGAATAACCAGCAGCTACTGTAAGGTAATAAAACCCACATGTATTGTAAAATAATAAAAATATTTTAAATAATATGAACTTTTTATTTATTTAATAAAAGAAAATTTTGTTTTCTTATCGGTCACCACGCTCAAAAAGTGTAACTTGAATTAATATCAAAGTAAAAGAAATACTGCATAAATAAAATAAATAAATAATTATAATTGCATAAATTGATACAAAATGCTATGCAATAGCTTTACCGCGGCAGGCCCCGAGTGCCACACGTCTTTTTTTTCTTTTTCTTCGATATAATATTTATATATACACATATACACTATGTAACAAAAACCCTGTTTATTTATTATTTATTTATTTTATTATTTATGTACACACAATAAAATACATATAGATGCAACAAAATGAAGATCTGAGTACAAAGGTGCTGCTTATTTCTTAAGAAATTTCTTCCAGCAGACCTGCGAAAGGAGAAGTAAAACAGAAATGTAGACAATAGTGTGTAAGAACAAGGAGGAAATAAAATATGAATATGATAATTATTAAAGTAATAATATTAAATATACCTAAACATATAAACCTAAAATAATTATATAAGCCAAACCAATAAAACCAAAAATAAGTATACTACTTAAATAAATACATAATACTAAAATATATAAATATGTATAAATAAAAAATGGAGCCGTCACGGGACGCCTGGTAGATGTGAAACATCGACGTTATTTCGTAAAAGTAGTATGCAGAAAAGAACAGATTGTGGTAGGAACTAAAAATGTCAATAAAATAAAATAAAAAATATAACGATTTTTTTTTCTAGATAACGATGATTTTTTATTAAATAAACATTCATTTTCATTGAATACAAAAATTTACATATTTATTTTAAATCGAAACTACTCAATTAGTTTAATCAGTGACTTCGGTAATAGTTACATTCGATGTTGCCTCTGAGAACGGTATTACTGTGACAATTGGTCGATGGTAACTGAAGTACGATACGAAAGTATTGGACATAACATTATTAAGATATCTAATAAATACAGCATCTATTGTCAAGAATCTTAGCTAGTTATTTCAATATACTACTAAAGATCGTAAATTATAAATATAAATAATGAATGTTTCACTATAAACTCCATTATGATTAGAAAAATTAATTAATTTTTTAAAGTTTAAATTAATAACAAATAAGAAAAAGATTCGTGCGCTGCACGCCATCAGCTGATTTTAAAATAAAGTTCTGTCAGTCTTAATAAATTTATTCTCTAAGCAATTGTTTTAATGCATTAATTTCAATAAGAATGAAATTAAAATTAATAATTAATTTAAAAACATGATATGCAATGAAATTTATGTGAATTTTAATCTACCTAGAGAGTAGATTTTACATTTACTGGCGCTCAATACACACCAAATATACGCGTGCTAAATGCACAGATAAATGCATACTTTAATTATAAAAATATAATTAACTTACTGATGACTTGATAATGTGTCATAGTGTGATTTTGCTTTCTTTGCAGGAGGCTGATCACTTCCACTCTCTAAATTATCACGGTCAGACATTTTATTATCAGAACAGAAAAATGATTTATTTACCAGAAAAACACAGGTTATGAGTACTGTAATAAACAGAGTATACACTATAGGTATCCGAGTCCGAGCTCAGTGGAGCGAAAGAGATGGCTTAACGCCGGATCGAGTGAGAGAGAAACGCACAGTCGATTCCGAGCTCAGTGGAGCGAAAGAGATTGCTTAACGCCGGATCGAGTGAGAGAGAAACGCACAGTCGATGCGTCGCCACGCCAGAAATCGGTCTCACGTGCGCCTATAGATGTTTCACATCAATAAACAAATTCTCACAATATAGAGGAAAGGTAATGCTCTTTTAATCGACGCTTAAAACAGAGACATATAATTTTACCTACAAGCACATCATTAATGAAGTCATAATTAGAAAACAGTAATCATTGTCTGGTCGAGGGGTCACAATCAAATACCTATTAAAACCGACAAATTCGTTTTTTTTTTAGAATATCTGATTTTATAAGTTAATAAATTGGCGGGAACGTTCTACTTATGTCTAGTTTCTTCATCCTCCTAAGAAAACAGTTACAGGTTATAAATATTAATAATTAAACATTTATTTTAATTATTTTTGTTGAACAATTTTATATTTTTACTTGCTTTATTACGTCCGTATGCCGATTCTTAAAACGTAGGTTGAAGGAACAACAGGGTTTTTGTTACATATTGTATAACTACAAAAATCGTTAAATCAAAATACCTTTGGTGGTAGATTACGGCCCACTCCCGAAGAGGAGCAAAAGAGCAAAAGACAAAAAGTCCCGTAAGATATGTATAGTCAGGCACTCTGAGTTGATCCAGCTTATAGATTAAGTCGTTGTGCTACACTTTGTCCAACGTTTTCGCTATTTCGAAGTAAACTACGCCTGTATACATATAACCAGTCTATAAAGTCGTGAAAATAAATTAGGGCGCTGCGATCGTGCATGTAGCAACCCTGTTGACTTGACTGAAGTCATTTTGATACTAGCACATTATTTTGTATTACCTAGAAGCAGAACTGGTTTTAATGAAAACACATATCTATGGTCTCTGGCGTTTAAATAAACCAAAAAAAAAAAACATACATATTTATTATTATATGTTTCAACGTGTTTTTACCAACGAAAAGTATTCAAAAACACAATAATTGCTTCGTTCTCACACGATTGATTTCAAAATGAATGATGTAATCAAATATTTGTATCAATAGCTTGATATTTTAAAAGAGTGTCCATGGAGTTTCTTGCCCGTTCTTCTCCATAGGTACCTACTCTTTGGAATGGGCGACTAGCTTCATCTTACTGACTGACCGACCTTCTGACAATTGAAAAGTGCCTGTAACTGGTTTATTTGAAATAAATGCTTTGATTTTGATTTTTGATTTTGACGCGGTATTTTCTAGGTATTTAGAGGATATTAAGTCGCAAACTTATGTTTCTTATTTCAGTTATCATAAACCTATAGTTTCAATGATAAATATTCCTGAATAACCAGCAGCTACTGTAAGGTAATAAAACCCACATGTATTGTAAAATAATAAAAATATTTTAAATAATATGAACTTTTTATTTATTTAATAAAAGAAAATTTTGTTTTCTTATCGGTCACCACGCTCAAAAAGTGTAACTTGAATTAATATCAAAGTAAAAGAAATACTGCATAAATAAAATAAATAAATAATTATAATTGCATAAATTGATACAAAATGCTATGCAATAGCTTTACCGCGGCAGGCCCCGAGTGCCACACGTCTTTTTTTTCTTTTTCTTCGATATAATATTTATATATACACATATACACTATGTAACAAAAACCCTGTTTATTTATTATTTATTTATTTTATTATTTATGTACACACAATAAAATACATATAGATGCAACAAAATGAAGATCTGAGTACAAAGGTGCTGCTTATTTCTTAAGAAATTTCTTCCAGCAGACCTGCGAAAGGAGAAGTAAAACAGAAATGTAGACAATAGTGTGTAAGAACAAGGAGGAAATAAAATATGAATATGATAATTATTAAAGTAATAATATTAAATATACCTAAACATATAAACCTAAAATAATTATATAAGCCAAACCAATAAAACCAAAAATAAGTATACTACTTAAATAAATACATAATACTAAAATATATAAATATGTATAAATAAAAAATGGAGCCGTCACGGGACGCCTGGTAGATGTGAAACATCGACGTTATTTCGTAAAAGTAGTATGCAGAAAAGAACAGATTGTGGTAGGAACTAAAAATGTCAATAAAATAAAATAAAAAATATAACGATTTTTTTTTCTAGATAACGATGATTTTTTATTAAATAAACATTCATTTTCATTGAATACAAAAATTTACATATTTATTTTAAATCGAAACTACTCAATTAGTTTAATCAGTGACTTCGGTAATAGTTACATTCGATGTTGCCTCTGAGAACGGTATTACTGTGACAATTGGTCGATGGTAACTGAAGTACGATACGAAAGTATTGGACATAACATTATTAAGATATCTAATAAATACAGCATCTATTGTCAAGAATCTTAGCTAGTTATTTCAATATACTACTAAAGATCGTAAATTATAAATATAAATAATGAATGTTTCACTATAAACTCCATTATGATTAGAAAAATTAATTAATTTTTTAAAGTTTAAATTAATAACAAATAAGAAAAAGATTCGTGCGCTGCACGCCATCAGCTGATTTTAAAATAAAGTTCTGTCAGTCTTAATAAATTTATTCTCTAAGCAATTGTTTTAATGCATTAATTTCAATAAGAATGAAATTAAAATTAATAATTAATTTAAAAACATGATATGCAATGAAATTTATGTGAATTTTAATCTACCTAGAGAGTAGATTTTACATTTACTGGCGCTCAATACACACCAAATATACGCGTGCTAAATGCACAGATAAATGCATACTTTAATTATAAAAATATAATTAACTTACTGATGACTTGATAATGTGTCATAGTGTGATTTTGCTTTCTTTGCAGGAGGCTGATCACTTCCACTCTCTAAATTATCACGGTCAGACATTTTATTATCAGAACAGAAAAATGATTTATTTACCAGAAAAACACAGGTTATGAGTACTGTAATAAACAGAGTATACACTATAGGTATCCGAGTCCGAGCTCAGTGGAGCGAAAGAGATGGCTTAACGCCGGATCGAGTGAGAGAGAAACGCACAGTCGATTCCGAGCTCAGTGGAGCGAAAGAGATTGCTTAACGCCGGATCGAGTGAGAGAGAAACGCACAGTCGATGCGTCGCCACGCCAGAAATCGGTCTCACGTGCGCCTATAGATGTTTCACATCAATAAACAAATTCTCACAATATAGAGGAAAGGTAATGCTCTTTTAATCGACGCTTAAAACAGAGACATATAATTTTACCTACAAGCACATCATTAATGAAGTCATAATTAGAAAACAGTAATCATTGTCTGGTCGAGGGGTCACAATCAAATACCTATTAAAACCGACAAATTCGTTTTTTTTTTAGAATATCTGATTTTATAAGTTAATAAATTGGCGGGAACGTTCTACTTATGTCTAGTTTCTTCATCCTCCTAAGAAAACAGTTACAGGTTATAAATATTAATAATTAAACATTTATTTTAATTATTTTTGTTGAACAATTTTATATTTTTACTTGCTTTATTACGTCCGTATGCCGATTCTTAAAACGTAGGTTGAAGGAACAACAGGGTTTTTGTTACATATTGTATAACTACAAAAATCGTTAAATCAAAATACCTTTGGTGGTAGATTACGGCCCACTCCCGAAGAGGAGCAAAAGAGCAAAAGACAAAAAGTCCCGTAAGATATGTATAGTCAGGCACTCTGAGTTGATCCAGCTTATAGATTAAGTCGTTGTGCTACACTTTGTCCAACGTTTTCGCTATTTCGAAGTAAACTACGCCTGTATACATATAACCAGTCTATAAAGTCGTGAAAATAAATTAGGGCGCTGCGATCGTGCATGTAGCAACCCTGTTGACTTGACTGAAGTCATTTTGATACTAGCACATTATTTTGTATTACCTAGAAGCAGAACTGGTTTTAATGAAAACACATATCTATGGTCTCTGGCGTTTAAATAAACCAAAAAAAAAAACATACATATTTATTATTATATGTTTCAACGTGTTTTTACCAACGAAAAGTATTCAAAAACACAATAATTGCTTCGTTCTCACACGATTGATTTCAAAATGAATGATGTAATCAAATATTTGTATCAATAGCTTGATATTTTAAAAGAGTGTCCATGGAGTTTCTTGCCCGTTCTTCTCCATAGGTACCTACTCTTTGGAATGGGCGACTAGCTTCATCTTACTGACTGACCGACCTTCTGACAATTGAAAAGTGCCTGTAACTGGTTTATTTGAAATAAATGCTTTGATTTTGATTTTTGATTTTGACGCGGTATTTTCTAGGTATTTAGAGGATATTAAGTCGCAAACTTATGTTTCTTATTTCAGTTATCATAAACCTATAGTTTCAATGATAAATATTCCTGAATAACCAGCAGCTACTGTAAGGTAATAAAACCCACATGTATTGTAAAATAATAAAAATATTTTAAATAATATGAACTTTTTATTTATTTAATAAAAGAAAATTTTGTTTTCTTATCGGTCACCACGCTCAAAAAGTGTAACTTGAATTAATATCAAAGTAAAAGAAATACTGCATAAATAAAATAAATAAATAATTATAATTGCATAAATTGATACAAAATGCTATGCAATAGCTTTACCGCGGCAGGCCCCGAGTGCCACACGTCTTTTTTTTCTTTTTCTTCGATATAATATTTATATATACACATATACACTATGTAACAAAAACCCTGTTTATTTATTATTTATTTATTTTATTATTTATGTACACACAATAAAATACATATAGATGCAACAAAATGAAGATCTGAGTACAAAGGTGCTGCTTATTTCTTAAGAAATTTCTTCCAGCAGACCTGCGAAAGGAGAAGTAAAACAGAAATGTAGACAATAGTGTGTAAGAACAAGGAGGAAATAAAATATGAATATGATAATTATTAAAGTAATAATATTAAATATACCTAAACATATAAACCTAAAATAATTATATAAGCCAAACCAATAAAACCAAAAATAAGTATACTACTTAAATAAATACATAATACTAAAATATATAAATATGTATAAATAAAAAATGGAGCCGTCACGGGACGCCTGGTAGATGTGAAACATCGACGTTATTTCGTAAAAGTAGTATGCAGAAAAGAACAGATTGTGGTAGGAACTAAAAATGTCAATAAAATAAAATAAAAAATATAACGATTTTTTTTTCTAGATAACGATGATTTTTTATTAAATAAACATTCATTTTCATTGAATACAAAAATTTACATATTTATTTTAAATCGAAACTACTCAATTAGTTTAATCAGTGACTTCGGTAATAGTTACATTCGATGTTGCCTCTGAGAACGGTATTACTGTGACAATTGGTCGATGGTAACTGAAGTACGATACGAAAGTATTGGACATAACATTATTAAGATATCTAATAAATACAGCATCTATTGTCAAGAATCTTAGCTAGTTATTTCAATATACTACTAAAGATCGTAAATTATAAATATAAATAATGAATGTTTCACTATAAACTCCATTATGATTAGAAAAATTAATTAATTTTTTAAAGTTTAAATTAATAACAAATAAGAAAAAGATTCGTGCGCTGCACGCCATCAGCTGATTTTAAAATAAAGTTCTGTCAGTCTTAATAAATTTATTCTCTAAGCAATTGTTTTAATGCATTAATTTCAATAAGAATGAAATTAAAATTAATAATTAATTTAAAAACATGATATGCAATGAAATTTATGTGAATTTTAATCTACCTAGAGAGTAGATTTTACATTTACTGGCGCTCAATACACACCAAATATACGCGTGCTAAATGCACAGATAAATGCATACTTTAATTATAAAAATATAATTAACTTACTGATGACTTGATAATGTGTCATAGTGTGATTTTGCTTTCTTTGCAGGAGGCTGATCACTTCCACTCTCTAAATTATCACGGTCAGACATTTTATTATCAGAACAGAAAAATGATTTATTTACCAGAAAAACACAGGTTATGAGTACTGTAATAAACAGAGTATACACTATAGGTATCCGAGTCCGAGCTCAGTGGAGCGAAAGAGATGGCTTAACGCCGGATCGAGTGAGAGAGAAACGCACAGTCGATTCCGAGCTCAGTGGAGCGAAAGAGATTGCTTAACGCCGGATCGAGTGAGAGAGAAACGCACAGTCGATGCGTCGCCACGCCAGAAATCGGTCTCACGTGCGCCTATAGATGTTTCACATCAATAAACAAATTCTCACAATATAGAGGAAAGGTAATGCTCTTTTAATCGACGCTTAAAACAGAGACATATAATTTTACCTACAAGCACATCATTAATGAAGTCATAATTAGAAAACAGTAATCATTGTCTGGTCGAGGGGTCACAATCAAATACCTATTAAAACCGACAAATTCGTTTTTTTTTTAGAATATCTGATTTTATAAGTTAATAAATTGGCGGGAACGTTCTACTTATGTCTAGTTTCTTCATCCTCCTAAGAAAACAGTTACAGGTTATAAATATTAATAATTAAACATTTATTTTAATTATTTTTGTTGAACAATTTTATATTTTTACTTGCTTTATTACGTCCGTATGCCGATTCTTAAAACGTAGGTTGAAGGAACAACAGGGTTTTTGTTACATATTGTATAACTACAAAAATCGTTAAATCAAAATACCTTTGGTGGTAGATTACGGCCCACTCCCGAAGAGGAGCAAAAGAGCAAAAGACAAAAAGTCCCGTAAGATATGTATAGTCAGGCACTCTGAGTTGATCCAGCTTATAGATTAAGTCGTTGTGCTACACTTTGTCCAACGTTTTCGCTATTTCGAAGTAAACTACGCCTGTATACATATAACCAGTCTATAAAGTCGTGAAAATAAATTAGGGCGCTGCGATCGTGCATGTAGCAACCCTGTTGACTTGACTGAAGTCATTTTGATACTAGCACATTATTTTGTATTACCTAGAAGCAGAACTGGTTTTAATGAAAACACATATCTATGGTCTCTGGCGTTTAAATAAACCAAAAAAAAAAAACATACATATTTATTATTATATGTTTCAACGTGTTTTTACCAACGAAAAGTATTCAAAAACACAATAATTGCTTCGTTCTCACACGATTGATTTCAAAATGAATGATGTAATCAAATATTTGTATCAATAGCTTGATATTTTAAAAGAGTGTCCATGGAGTTTCTTGCCCGTTCTTCTCCATAGGTACCTACTCTTTGGAATGGGCGACTAGCTTCATCTTACTGACTGACCGACCTTCTGACAATTGAAAAGTGCCTGTAACTGGTTTATTTGAAATAAATGCTTTGATTTTGATTTTTGATTTTGACGCGGTATTTTCTAGGTATTTAGAGGATATTAAGTCGCAAACTTATGTTTCTTATTTCAGTTATCATAAACCTATAGTTTCAATGATAAATATTCCTGAATAACCAGCAGCTACTGTAAGGTAATAAAACCCACATGTATTGTAAAATAATAAAAATATTTTAAATAATATGAACTTTTTATTTATTTAATAAAAGAAAATTTTGTTTTCTTATCGGTCACCACGCTCAAAAAGTGTAACTTGAATTAATATCAAAGTAAAAGAAATACTGCATAAATAAAATAAATAAATAATTATAATTGCATAAATTGATACAAAATGCTATGCAATAGCTTTACCGCGGCAGGCCCCGAGTGCCACACGTCTTTTTTTTCTTTTTCTTCGATATAATATTTATATATACACATATACACTATGTAACAAAAACCCTGTTTATTTATTATTTATTTATTTTATTATTTATGTACACACAATAAAATACATATAGATGCAACAAAATGAAGATCTGAGTACAAAGGTGCTGCTTATTTCTTAAGAAATTTCTTCCAGCAGACCTGCGAAAGGAGAAGTAAAACAGAAATGTAGACAATAGTGTGTAAGAACAAGGAGGAAATAAAATATGAATATGATAATTATTAAAGTAATAATATTAAATATACCTAAACATATAAACCTAAAATAATTATATAAGCCAAACCAATAAAACCAAAAATAAGTATACTACTTAAATAAATACATAATACTAAAATATATAAATATGTATAAATAAAAAATGGAGCCGTCACGGGACGCCTGGTAGATGTGAAACATCGACGTTATTTCGTAAAAGTAGTATGCAGAAAAGAACAGATTGTGGTAGGAACTAAAAATGTCAATAAAATAAAATAAAAAATATAACGATTTTTTTTTCTAGATAACGATGATTTTTTATTAAATAAACATTCATTTTCATTGAATACAAAAATTTACATATTTATTTTAAATCGAAACTACTCAATTAGTTTAATCAGTGACTTCGGTAATAGTTACATTCGATGTTGCCTCTGAGAACGGTATTACTGTGACAATTGGTCGATGGTAACTGAAGTACGATACGAAAGTATTGGACATAACATTATTAAGATATCTAATAAATACAGCATCTATTGTCAAGAATCTTAGCTAGTTATTTCAATATACTACTAAAGATCGTAAATTATAAATATAAATAATGAATGTTTCACTATAAACTCCATTATGATTAGAAAAATTAATTAATTTTTTAAAGTTTAAATTAATAACAAATAAGAAAAAGATTCGTGCGCTGCACGCCATCAGCTGATTTTAAAATAAAGTTCTGTCAGTCTTAATAAATTTATTCTCTAAGCAATTGTTTTAATGCATTAATTTCAATAAGAATGAAATTAAAATTAATAATTAATTTAAAAACATGATATGCAATGAAATTTATGTGAATTTTAATCTACCTAGAGAGTAGATTTTACATTTACTGGCGCTCAATACACACCAAATATACGCGTGCTAAATGCACAGATAAATGCATACTTTAATTATAAAAATATAATTAACTTACTGATGACTTGATAATGTGTCATAGTGTGATTTTGCTTTCTTTGCAGGAGGCTGATCACTTCCACTCTCTAAATTATCACGGTCAGACATTTTATTATCAGAACAGAAAAATGATTTATTTACCAGAAAAACACAGGTTATGAGTACTGTAATAAACAGAGTATACACTATAGGTATCCGAGTCCGAGCTCAGTGGAGCGAAAGAGATGGCTTAACGCCGGATCGAGTGAGAGAGAAACGCACAGTCGATTCCGAGCTCAGTGGAGCGAAAGAGATTGCTTAACGCCGGATCGAGTGAGAGAGAAACGCACAGTCGATGCGTCGCCACGCCAGAAATCGGTCTCACGTGCGCCTATAGATGTTTCACATCAATAAACAAATTCTCACAATATAGAGGAAAGGTAATGCTCTTTTAATCGACGCTTAAAACAGAGACATATAATTTTACCTACAAGCACATCATTAATGAAGTCATAATTAGAAAACAGTAATCATTGTCTGGTCGAGGGGTCACAATCAAATACCTATTAAAACCGACAAATTCGTTTTTTTTTTAGAATATCTGATTTTATAAGTTAATAAATTGGCGGGAACGTTCTACTTATGTCTAGTTTCTTCATCCTCCTAAGAAAACAGTTACAGGTTATAAATATTAATAATTAAACATTTATTTTAATTATTTTTGTTGAACAATTTTATATTTTTACTTGCTTTATTACGTCCGTATGCCGATTCTTAAAACGTAGGTTGAAGGAACAACAGGGTTTTTGTTACATATTGTATAACTACAAAAATCGTTAAATCAAAATACCTTTGGTGGTAGATTACGGCCCACTCCCGAAGAGGAGCAAAAGAGCAAAAGACAAAAAGTCCCGTAAGATATGTATAGTCAGGCACTCTGAGTTGATCCAGCTTATAGATTAAGTCGTTGTGCTACACTTTGTCCAACGTTTTCGCTATTTCGAAGTAAACTACGCCTGTATACATATAACCAGTCTATAAAGTCGTGAAAATAAATTAGGGCGCTGCGATCGTGCATGTAGCAACCCTGTTGACTTGACTGAAGTCATTTTGATACTAGCACATTATTTTGTATTACCTAGAAGCAGAACTGGTTTTAATGAAAACACATATCTATGGTCTCTGGCGTTTAAATAAACCAAAAAAAAAAAACATACATATTTATTATTATATGTTTCAACGTGTTTTTACCAACGAAAAGTATTCAAAAACACAATAATTGCTTTCATCATCTGATTTCAAATATTCTTCGTTAGAAAGTATTTTCATTGTCAGCTGCGTCACTAACAACGTCTCCGTTGTTGAATAACATTAACAGATAAATATTGCACATACCCAAGCCTAATTTAAAAAAGTAATGTCTATGATATACTCTGTACCCTTTTTAAATTATTGTACTCTGTGCTCTGTACTTTTTCTGGCTCCTCCTTGCGCGGTGCTTATAGTTTTTCTTAAATTAAATAAAACTTATATGCAGTATATTTAACGCTTTAGTGTATGCTTTTTATGATTAACCACAGACAACACTGTCACTGTCAGACAAACACTGTCTCGACTCTCGAGCGCACCACGTCGGTCATTTTTTTGAGAGTCACAGACGAGAGTAGACGTGTCGATAGTCTGTCCGTTAAGTGCGTGTCTATGAAATTCAATGAAGTAAAGGTTTTACAAACGCTTTAGTTATTTACAATATAAATAAACTATAAAACCACGACCAATAAACTTCAGGTTATAGGCCCAGCACGCTTATTAAATAAAACGTATTTGCATTATAATTAACGCTTCAGTTATTTACGATATAAATAAACTATAAAACCAAAACCAGTAATCTTCATCCGCTATTGCTGGCATCAGCCTGCTACCTTCGCTTAGGCGAATAATTGACTCATCTATATCTCGATATAGGGCTCACTCTCACATTTTCCTGAAATTTTAAAATTAATAATTTGTAATTTCTCTCAGAAGATGGATAGCGCTGATTTTAATTCCGAACATGATATAATTAATTTTTAAAATCAGTGGTAAATTAAATCACCTAAAGTATCAAAATTGTGCTAGTAGCACAACAATTATGGTCTACCTACATATGCAATCAAACCTATAAATACGCAATGTAAACAATGTTGTAGAATGGAATTTTATATGTAATTTTAAATTTTCATCATTTTGAGTTTTTGTAGTAGAGACTAGGGATGAAACGGAGGTAGTTATATCGAAAGCGGAACCGGAGTCGGAGTTTTTAAATTTCATTTATCGGAGTCGGAACCGAAGGCGGAGGTAGGGTCAGAAGTCGTGATAGGAGAGAGATTTTTTTTTATTTAAACACAAAAAACATTATTTAGTCAATTTTTTCATTTAATTTTTTTATTTTATAATTAAACGCAAACAGTGAAAAGTAAATTAGCACATTTCCAAATGAACAAGACATTAAATGAAGTTAATTAAAACCAAAAGTAGCATATTATGTTACAGTAAATGTGCAAAAGCTTTGAAACAAATTAAATCAAATGTATTGACTCCAAAATAAGCGAAAAATCAAAACAAATGTCTATAACCTATGAACGTGTCGTGTGCGTAACAAACATATACTATGCGTTTAGCAACTGTTCAAGCATAAATATCATCCGTATTTGATAAAAATTTGTCCAGTGTGTGGTGTACTAACAAACATTGATGATAAACTTTAAAAATAATTTCCTGAGCTCCACTCAGGTTTGTTTTTCTCACATTTCTCCGGTGTTTTGTCTAAACAGAAATGCAAATTAATACAAATTTCAATAAATAACAAGTCACAAAACAAATCGATTACTGCTGATGACATTCGAAGATTTAGTGTTGCCCTACTTTTAAAATTTTTAGTTATAGAAACATTCATTTTCACGATTTTTTAGACAAGCTATACTATAATAATTTGCTCCCAAATGTCATGCACACGTAGGTGCTTATTCCAGAAGGAAACTCAAGCATTGCTCTCTGCTTAAATATTACTTAAAACTAGTTTCAACCAATCAAATGGCTTGAAACGAGACTTAAGTAGAGCTTGAGTTTTGTTTTGAGTGACTCTGTAATACGGGCCGTGGGGTTTTGGCGGGAAAGTCAAGCTGAATGTCACGCTCATTTTTCATTGGACTTTTAAAATTATTTATAGTGTTGTTTACTAAATAAAAGTGCATGATTTATGTAGTAAAAAGTGCATTCA
Source organism: Sesamia inferens (assembly GCA_037179545.1). Lineage (NCBI taxonomy): Eukaryota > Metazoa > Arthropoda > Insecta > Lepidoptera > Noctuidae > Sesamia > Sesamia inferens. The sequence continues at coordinate 25,266,410 of CM073933.1, read as the reverse complement.
GTAAATAATTCATAAAGAAAAGTGAAATATCGCAGCAGAGTGGCCACGTTATGGCTTTGTCTCAAACATCCATCGTAAGATGGGTCACGCGGCCGTCTTTTTCGACATGAACAATTCATTACGTGACATTGGCTAAATGCACAAACTATGCGAAGACATAAAAGAAAGAAATAAAGAAAGAAACACAGGACATGGGTTTTGGCGGGAAAGTCAAGCTGAGTGTCACGCTCATTTATCATTGGACTTTTAAAATTATTTATAGTGTTGTTTACTAAATAAAAGTGCGTGATTTATGTAGTAAAAAGTGCATTCAGTAAATAATTCATAAAGAACAGTGAAATATCGCAGCAGAGTGGCCACGTTATGGCTTTGTCTCAAACATCCATCGTAAGATGGGTCACGCGGCCGTCTTTTTCGACATGAACAATTCATTACGTGACATTGGCTAAATGCACAAACTATGCGAAGACATAAAAGAAAGAAATAAAGAAAGAAACACAGGACATGGGTTTTGGCGGGAAAGTCAAGCTGAGTGTCACGCTCATTTATCATTGGACTTTTAAAATTATTTATAGTGTTGTTTACTAAATAAAAGTGCGTGATTTATGTAGTAAAAAGTGCATTCAGTAAATAATTCATAAAGAACAGTGAAATATCGCAGCATAGTGGCCACGTTATGGCTTTGTCTCAAACCTCCATCGTAAGACTGGTCACGAGGCTGTCTTTTCCTACATTGAACAATTCATTACGTGACATTATCTAAATGCACAAACCGTGCGGGCCATAAACGAAAGAATACGGGCCGTAGACGTATGCGGTATGTGAGAGTTTGGCGGGAAAGCCAAAATGAGTGCCACGCTCATTTTTCATTGGACTTTTAAATTATTTATAGTGTCGTTTACTAAATAAAAACGCGTGATTTATGTAGTAAAAAGTGCATTCAGTGAATAATTCATAAAGAACAGTGAAATATTGTAGCATAGTGGTCACATCATGTCTTTACCCCAAACCCCTCTTGGTCGGCCTCACGTGAGAAACGAAAGGAGATAGGTTAAGTTAAGTTAAGCTAGGATAAGGTAGGATCATTGTGGACAGCAGGCTGCGCTTCGGCCCGCATTTCAGCGGGCTGTCGACGCGCCTGCTGAAGGCTGCGAACGCCCTCTCATGGCTCATGCCGAACATGGGAGGGCCGAGCAGTCGTTGCCACGGTTATACGCCGGCATACTGCGGAGCATGGCCCTATATGGGGCCCCCATTTGGGCGGACTCCCTCCATAGGAGGGAGAACGTCACCGCTCTTCGGGCGCCCCAAAGGGCCATCGCCCAGCGGGTAGCGCGGGCCTACCGCACGGTAGGCTTCGCTTCGGCATGCGCTCTGGCGAGCACCCCGCCTTGGGAGCTCGAGGCCTGGGTGCTCGCCAGAGTGTACGAGTGGACGGCGGGGCGCAGGGCGCTGGGCGAGCGTCCGGCCCCGGAGCTGAGGGAGGCCGTCCGCCGGGAGGCGAGGGACGCCATCGTCCAACATTGGACGCGCGACCTGGCCTCCGCGGTATTCGGCCGTCGCACCCTCGACGCCATCGGGCCGGTCCTGAAGGACTGGCTCGACAGGCGTCACGGGTTCCTCTCCTTCCGTCTGGTGCAGGTACTCTCCGGTCACGGCTGCTTCGGCAGGTACCTGCACCGGATAGGACGAGAGGAGACGCCGTCGTGCCACGGTTGCGGCGCGGCGGAGGACACGGCGGACCACACCCTCGCGGTGTGCCCGTCGTGGGCCGTGCCGCGCCGCGATCTTGTCACGGCGGTAGGAGGAGACCTCTCGCTGCCCGCCATCGTCAGAGCGATGGTGGAGAGCGAGGGGGCCTGGGCGGCGATGGCCTCCTTCTGCGAGGTCGTGATGTCGCAGAAGGAGGCCGCGGAGCGGGAGCGAGAGGAGGATCCCCTCGCTCCGGCGCTCCGTAGGCGGCGTAGGGGCAGGAGAAGGCGGGATTTCGCCCGCTTTCTCCCGCCCTGAGGTGAGCGGCGGGCGTGAGGCACGGGGGTGCCCGCGCCCGCCTTGCACCGCTCACCACGCGGGAGGCACGGCCCCTCTTTAAGAGGGGCAAATGAGGGCCCGCCTTCTTAGGCGGGTTTCGCCGGCGGGGGAGAGGTAGCTGAGGCTGTGCTAGTTTCCCACTCCCCCGCCACTATGGCGATGCCGGAGTTGCGCTGGGGTTTTTAGTGGGTATACCGGGAGGCTCTCTCCCGGGGAGTCCCACATACCCCACCCGTCCCCCGACTGGTGGGGATGCGTAATTGTCATTTTCCCCAGAGAGAACAAAAAAAAAAAAAAAAAAAAGGATAAGGTAGGATTCCGTGCGCTCCGTGTGCAGTTTCTGGACCTGCCATCGGACGCGTCCCCAGGTGGCGGATAGGGGAACGGCCCCCAGATATGGGGGTTACCGGTTTACCGGCGCGGACCAAAACCAGAAGTGGGGACCGCTTCGGCGGTCACGCGCGGCGGGTCGGCCACCACTCCAGGTGGCTGACGTGACCCGGACTCCGGGTCACCGTCGGGCAACCCGGTCTCCTCACTGAGAGGAGCTGGGGGCCCCGTTTGTCTTCGGGCAAACGAGTGGGGCTAAGAGGAAGGACACCTCGCTAAAAAACCCTTGGCTGCTGCGTCTTCTTGCACACGAAGACGTACCCAGCCGGGCCCCTCCCTATGGAGGGCCCACTGTGGGCCTGCCTTCGGGCGGGAATCGCTGGCGGGGGATTGGTAGGCAGGCATGCTATTTCCCATGACCCCGCCACTAAGGCGATGTCGGTGTGCCGCTGTTCGGTTTTAGTGGGTATTCCTGGCTTCGGCTGGGCGAGTCCCACACACGCCCTTCGGGGTATGGTGCGTAAATGTCATTTCCACAGCGTCAAAAAAAAAAAAAAGGATAAGGTAGGATTCCGTGTGCAGTTTCTGGCCTGCCATCGGACGCGTCCCCAGGTGGTGGATAGGGGAACGGCCCCCAGATATGGGGGTTACCGGTTTACCGGCGCGGACCAAAACCAGAAGTGGGGACCGCTTCGGCGGTCACGTGCGGCGGGTCGGCCACCACTTCAGGTGGCTGATGTGACCCGAACTCCGGGTCACCGTCGGGCAACCCGGTCTCCTCACTGAGAGGAGCTGGGGGCCCCGTTTGCTTTCGGGCAAACGAGTGGGGCTAAGAGGAAGGACACCTCGCTAAAAAACCCTTGGCTGCTGCGTCTTCTCGCACAAGAAGACGTACTCAGCCAGGCCCCTCCCTATGGAGGGCCCACTGTGGGCCCGCCTTCTGGCGGGAATCGTCGGCGGGGGATTGGTAGGCAGGCTCTGCTATTTCCCATGACCCCGCCACTAAGGCGATGTCGGTGTGCCGCTGTTGGGTTTAGTGGGTATTCCCGGCTTCGGCTGGGCGAGTCCCACACACGCCCTTCGGGGTATGGTGCGTAAATGCATCCCCACAACGTAAAAAAAAAAAGGATAAATTAGGATCGGGTTCCTCTCCTTCCGTCTGGTGCAGGTACTCTCCGGTCACGGCTGCTTCGGCAGGTACCTGCACCGGATAGGACGAGAGGAGACACCGTCGTGCCACGGTTGCGGCGCGACGGAGGACACGGCGGAACACACCCTCACGGTATGCCCGTCGTGGGCCGTGCCGCGCCGCGATCTTGTCGCGACGGTAGGAGGGGACCTCCGCCCGGGGATCGCTGCCCGTCATCGTCAGAGCGATGGTGGGGAGCGAGGAGGCCTGGGCGGCGATGGCCTCCTTCTGCGAGGGCGTGATGTCGCAGAAGGAGGCCGCGGACCGGGAGCGAGAGGAGGATCCCCTCGCTCGCGCTCCGCAGGCGGCGTAGGGGTAGGAAAAGGCGGGACTTCGCCCGCTTTCTCCCTCCCTGAGGTGAGCGGCGGGCGTGAGGCATGGGGGTGCCCGCGCCCGCCTTGCCCGCTTACCATGTGGGAGCCACGGCCCCTCCCTAGCAGGGGCAAATGAGGGCCCGCCTTGCTAGGCGGGTTTCGCCGGCGGAGGAGTGGTAGCTCAGGCTCCGCTAGTTTCCCACTCCCCCGCCACTATGGCAATGCCGGAGTGCCGCTGGGGTTTTTAGTGGGTATACCGGGAGGCTCTCTCCCGGGGAGTCCCACATACCTCTCCCGTCCCCCGACGGGCGGGGATGCGTAATTAACATTTTCCCCAGCGACATCAAAAAAAAAAGGATAAATTAGAATAAGTTAGGATAGAAACTGAAGAAAAAAGTTACTTAAGCGTAGGCTGTACGGCGTACTATGCCTTTGCCTTTTCCATTCCTCTGAACGGAAAGAAGTAAACCAAAAAAAAGTATGCGTTATGTCACTATCAAGTCAAACAAACTGTCATATGATTATGTTAAGTTTGACTATACTGTGCTTAAAATTATTTACTTAATGTGAAAAGTAATAATAATAAAGCAGTTTATTTGATATTGGAAAGTTAATAAACAACTAAAGAGCTTAATTATGTCGATAACAACTTTGGTACGTTTTGCAGCTTGGTAGAAATACAGTTTAATGAGATCGGCATAATGATGCTATTTTTGTTATTTTCAGTATTATATGCAATTAAAAAAAGAAAATGCTCATGAGGATGCCATATGGTGTTGTGGTTGGAGTAAAATAGACAGTGAGAAACCTAAGGAACCTGAAGGCGAGAATATTGAACCTTCACAGTAAGTATAACCTAAACAGCTGTAATAATATCTTAACCTTTTGAACGCCCATCTATATAATACGCGATGTGTCCTCCAGCGTCACGCTACAAATGTATAACGTATCTATAGTAAAACGTAGGGATGGGATTAATGTCCTATCGACAAATAATATTATACATTTAAATTAATGTTTATTCACCAATTTACGAAGCTAAATAAAAACTGTAACCGTATTTTCATATTTTATTTTATTTCATAATAAAATCAACATGAAAACTTGGATATATTTCCCATAATAAAGAAAAGAATTATAAATTTATTAGACGTGTGTTCTAGAAGGCACATCCCTATTTGTCTCCAAATATAATCCTTTTACTTCATATCAAGTAGTTGGCGCTCGAGGCACGTCAAAATCCTTACTGATATAAGGATGTCTATATTTCTATGGTATTTATTTTCACTGTGGTCGAGTTACACATGCATAAACTCATAATTTGTTTCATTTAGTTTCAACAAATACAATTAATAGAAGCTAAATACGTGGTTCTCTTTATTTTTTAGAGTTCCGTAGCCAAATGGCAAAAAACGGAACCCTTATAGATTCGTCATGTCTGTCTGTCCGTCCGTATGTCACAGCCATTTTTTCCCAAACTATAAGAGGTATAACTGTTGAAACTTGGTAAGTAGATGTATTCTGTGAACCGTATTAAGGTATTGATGCAAAAATAGAAATATAGTAATAAATATTGGGGGCTCCCCATACTCTCAAAACTCAAAATAACGAATATTGTTTTAAACGAGATCTAGTAAGTAGTTTTTTTAATACTTCGAAAATCGCTTATTACCGCGTAATCTTTCATACAAATAACTTTAATCCTTTAATTTCATAAATCAATGGTACCTACGTAACCCTTTGTACGTGAGTCCGACACGCACTTGGCAGATTTCTTTTTATTAAAATTACTGTTTTACACAGATGTTACAGACATATTTTTAATGTTGTCGCAAAATACTCGCAATTATTTTTCTGGTTTGTACAAACTAATAGAAAATGGAAGAAAATTCCTGAAACGAAAGTTGACGACTTAACGGAATGTCAAGACCACGAACTATATCAAAATTCTGATTCAGACTTGAACAAATCGCAATAATTCGTCATATTCACCGTCACATTTTTTTTTGTAAAAACACGTGCGTCAACTTAAGATGTAAACATTGCACTACACTAAAATGCACAAAGTCACTATGACCTTGAAACCTGTCCACTTAAGACGTCACAGAGTTACTTCTATACACGTCGGTGGCGTATGGGGGGTGACAAATAACTAGCTTTGTAGGGATGGGTTTTTCAAACGGTGTTTCACTATCGACAATGATTAGAAAACCTATTTATTCTTGATTAAGGTGAATAAAACCTAGTTTATAGTTTACAATATTTATAAAATATTATTTATTTACGTCATTTTCTTGCAATAATACTATTTATGATCATTTCGACGAGATGAAATATAGCGAGGTCTTCATCATGTCCCATCACTGGCTTACTTGATATCAAGTAATTGGCGCTGGGGGCATTAAAATATTTTCTGGCGTTTTTGTTTCTATTGAAAATAAAACAAATAAGAACTTATTATGTGTGAAAAAGATAAAAATATGGTTGATAACAGGGCAATTTTCCTTAAAAACAAAATAAAAGGTCTTGTAAAAGTCATAAATTTATTTTATACTGTGATTACTTCTAATCAAGTAGTGGCGCTGAGGGCACGAAAATCTCGAACTTGTATAGAAGTGATTGGCGTTCAAAAGGTTAATCATAAAGCTGTAATAATCGCCAAATATCTATGCTTTTTTATTTTGTGCTATTTGCATATGTGCGGTCACTATAGGAGATGAGTAAATATGGTCGTAGGAAATTCGGAGTATTAGGAAAAGGTCGCAGGAATATTTATTTTATTATATATATACTTCTGGACACATCTATTGGCCCACCTTACATTTTCTGTTTTGTTAGGTTCTAGCTAAAATTTTATATTAGGTTGAGGAAAAAGTTTTTATGCAGTTTTGAACCTGGCACATTCACAATTTCATTTTCATTGAAACAATAGACAATTTGGAGCCTGTTTTTTGAAATCAAACAATTGAATACTAAGAAAACTTGATTTTATTGGTTTACTTGGATTTAATTCTTGAAAAGTGATTGATATCTTTGATTTTGCAACAAACATTACTTATTCTTAACATTAAGGTGAGGTTATATCAATAATCTATGGATACTTCACTTAAAGTCACCGCCCAAGCTGTGGCACTTATTCAGGCCGGACACAGCCAAGGTAATGTGAGTGCTCAACTTAATTTAAGTTGATCTGCGGTCTGAAATGTATATCGGAGGTACCTAGAGACTTCCACGGAGTATCTGTGAGCACTCCAACTGTTCGGAGAAGTTTTAAAGAACGCGATATGGTACCACACAAGCCAGCTGGTATGGTCAATGAGCCCGAACTAACGCGAGCCTGCCGAACAGCGCGCCTTCATTTCGCACTCACTCATTTAAATTGGACACTGCAAGATTGGAGCTGTGTACTCTTTTCTAATGAGTCTAAAATTGTGTTACATGGCAATGATGGAAGGAAGAAGGTCTACCACAATGGCAGGTTTTGTACAATGTTGCTTTGAAGAGAGGGTTGCTTATGGCGGTGACTCAGGGACTGTCCGGGACAGTATATCCGCGAGCAGCAAAACTCAACTTGAGGTTGTTACAGGACCACGGCTGCCAACATTAAATGCTAAAAGGTGTGCTTAGAACCTCATGTGATACCATACGCGGACTATGTGGGCTGTGGTAGATGCCCATGGAAGCTTTAGTTGATAAAACATGTTTTTTATTAAAAAATTAATTGTCTTTAACAAGGCGCATATCCGACTTGTTAGGCGTAGCTCCATGTCGTATGGTATTCTAAATTCAAATTTAAAACAATACGATGGAAAAAGATTGTAAAATGTATTAGGTTTAAAACTGCATTAATAGTTTTTGTTCAATCTAGCAATCATATTTCGGTAGGGGCCATCAAAACCTAAACTCTAAGATGGGCCAATAGATGTGTCCAGAAGTGTATATATAAAATATTCATTCGAAAACATTCTTTGGTTTCTTACTACTCTCAAGCTATATTCAACAACCCGCTTGCTTAATCTCCTTTGGCGACTGTTCATGCTTAAATAAAATCTAAGTACTTTGATTTGTGTAATTGGTAACATAAGGTAAAGGCATTCTATCACAAGTATAGTTGGTATGCAGCTAAATTTATATAACAGCAGATTAGAACACTATTAAAGTATAATAGTCTACAGAGACATTTACTTTTATTGCAGAGATTCAAACCATGAAGTCAGTTCTGAAAATTACTTGATCACTGGAGGAATAGATGACTTGGTCAAAGTGTGGCAGCTTGAGAATGGTAAACTAGAAGAGAAACATCAGTTGGAGGGACATTCGTTGGGAGTCATCTCAGTGGCTGTCAGCCCTGATGGGAAGAGTAAGTAACTGCTGTTTCTGTCTATATCATCAGGTTTTATTTATTTTCTCCTTTATTTTTAGGTAACAAATTTAAATGTCCAGCAGTAGTCTGCTAACATAGCAGGACTTCATTTTCCCTGGTATCGCAGATCGAGAATATGTATTTTGAGGGACATTTTGCAATTGAGAGTGTAAAATGCTTGGATCATATTCGTAAACAGGTTTCATAGTCTTCAGATTTTATGTTACCTAAGAAATTTTGAAAAACTTTTATCATGGATGTCCAGGCCTGTTTTTCCTTGCTATTCAATGTGTTTTCACAAGTCTTGTCATTAATTAATTCTAAAAAGCTTGACCTTCGCAATTCAGTGCTTTTACGAAGTTTTTCATCAATCCTAATTTTATATGCAGAGGTGGTATAATAATATTTTATTTTTGCACTAGAGGTGGATAAAAAACATTTTCAGTTCCTGATGTAGAAGCTTTTCGTAGCTTTCCTTGATTTTTCACTGGTATTCCGAAATAAAGTTCGTAAGCATGACAGATTCTGGGACTGAAGTTTACGCTCTTATTTTTTGTAGTGAATTTACCACACACGTAACAAAAATTGTTAGGATTGTTGCACAGGAACGAGGCATAATTACAAATATAGATTCACAAAGTTTTAGTTCAAACTTCACAATAAAAACTAAAAACAATTTTGATACACTTAAGACGTTGTAGGTTACAGTGCTATTACCATGTCATACATTAATTGTATTTTCACGGTGTTTGATAGCGAATACCAGCGCAATCTGTATGGCTACCACAAGTTTTCATTACGAGACTCGATCATACGCATCAACTGCGTTTGGCAAGCTGAACGTTACGTTCTTTATCACGTCTTAAATCTTGTAATATTATAACTGATGATCAGTATTTACAAAGTACTGCCTATATTTGTATTTCATCATGTTACGAGTTTATGGTCTTGAAACTCTTTTTTGAAAACTTTTTTATTTATCTATATATGATATATGGTGCCTAGTTACGAGTGTTACATTATAATTTTGCTGTTTTTATCCGACAATATACTTATATTCTCATGAAATCGTTTTGATTAAAAAGCGCGACCTCAACATGGTAGCAGCGCGTGGTTAAACGTTTATTCGTGTTAAAGTAAGTACTAACCAAACGATTTGAGAAAAATATATTCCTAAATATGAAAGTTTCAGGATTGACATCGGCCATTTAGAAGGCAATGAAAATTGGCCGACATGGCGATATAAAGTTTTGCAACTGCTCAGGGGCACTGTTGGGGCACTGGAAGCAGTAGAAGGCAGACTAAAAAAGCCTGTCTTGCTCACACCAGCCCACAAGAGATCGAATCATATAAGGAACAATTACAAAAGTATAATGAAGCAGATAGTAAAGCCTTGTTATTACTAACAGCAAACATAATCAGATATGACCCTACAGAAGATTATGAGACTAGAGACGCCTAGAGAAGTCTGGGACGAGCTAAGACATCAAAACACTTATACCTACTCACTAGATTTTTTCCATTATTGCAAGGATCCGCAGGACGATATGGGTACACATATTTCGAAACTAAAGAATATGTGGCATGACTTGACAATTGAGCTGTTGAAGGAGTACAAGTGTGAATTACCAGCAGTTTTACTTACTTGAAAAATTCACGACACACTACACGAATCATTCTTCCCGTTTAAGTCAAGCTGGTTACTATTATCAAAAGCTGATCGCAATGTTGAAAATTTGACTGTACAATAGGGTATTTGACTAAAAAAAAAACTCATTAGTCCGTCAGTCAGATTTCCAAAAAATACTAGACACGTATATTTTGTTTTATCAAATTAATAAAAATTGACAAATATAAAAGGCATCAAAGATCAGGAGTGGTGGCTGGTGACGTCACTGGTCGCTAAAAATTGTAGCGCGCAGTAACGTCCCACGAGTTTTTAACGCGCTGTGTCGCAATTTGAATTTGAATAAAAAAAATGCAATCTCGACTAACTTTTAATTGTAAAATCTCGATTTACCACATCTCTATTTATTTGGGACAAAAAACCTGCAACACTGGAATTGTTATTTTTCTGCAAATTAAAAATCATAGTGTAGGATATGTTGATTTCCATTATTGATGAAATGATTTACAAAATGTAAAGCACTTTAAGTTGCTGACATTTCCAGTAGGTCTCACATAAATAATGGACATCATGCATAGTCACTTGGGGGGTATTTTTATTTTAGTAGTATATGTTGCACAGTTTGATAGATCTAGTTAAGTTATGCTTGCTGCGTTATGATATCTATATTTACAGAGATCTATCTGCGCCTTGGAGAGCACATCAAGCCATTGGTCCAGACTTATTCTTGGATCTTTGACAATCTTAATGGTTTGTCAGAAGCCTGAATGGGGGTATTAACAAGTCACCAGGTTGAGGAAGCCAGAACAGGCCAGATAGGCAGTTACTTCATGTAAAATACTTGTATTCAACTGCATTTGATTGGGTTTGACTAACCCTAACATAGTTCGGAAAGGGTTTAGTTAGATGATGATCTACTCCTACTGCATGAATTAGTTAATCACAAAAAAAAACACCAATAATTTAATTAATCACCAAACAATTGAATTAATCGCCAAACAATTGAATTAATCACCAAACAATTTAATTAATACCAAATAATTTAATTAATCACCAAACAATTTCTGAGATTTACATGAAAAGGTAAATAAAATAGTGCTGTGTTACTAAAATAGTTATACATTATTACAGCCCTAGCCAGCAGTTCTCAAGATTCGTCTCTAATGCTTTGGGATTTGAAAAAAGGTGAGAAAATAAAAACAATGGAGACTGGTCCCAATGATGTGTGGACTTTGGACTTTTCACCTGATGGCAAACATATCATATCTGGAAGCAATTCTGGCAAGATTCTAATATTTGAAGTTGAAAGTGGGAAGCAAGAGCAGACATTGGACACAAGAGGAAAATTCACATTGAGTGTCGCATATGTAAGAATTTCGTAATATTACAAATTGAATATCATACAACTGTGATAGACCCCAAGTGTAAATTAGATAAACATAAAACAATGTATACGAGAGTGTGTAATATAAAGGGTGTATCTGACATCGACGCACAAACGAGTACCATGGATCCAGTATATGATTCTGAACCCTCCAGTGGTGGAATTTTTCGTCGGCTTTTTCATGATTTAAAAAAAAATATATGTAGTTTTTTTTCACTTTAGACCGTTTATAATTGCTATACTATTATATCCCAATAAGATTTTAAAGTAAAAAATAATTAATTAGCCAATTACACAAAAAAGCGCAATGAAAACAAAACTCGAAAAACTATCTTACCAGTTGATTTAATAGAGTTCACATCAGGGATGAACGTCATACCTACAAACCCGCACGGCGGCACGCTTGCAACGTTCAAAGGCCGAGCCGACACTTTTTTTAAAACATTGTTATTTCTGTAACCGTTCATTAACGACATAAATGACTATCATAATTTTATTAGTGGCATGTGGTCTAGCCTTTTCGCGAAGTTTGCGCTACGATGTCAAATACACCCTGTATATGAGTGACGTAATTCCATCATTCATCCATCCGTTTTTTATACTGCACACATAGAACAACTGGAACAAATTATTTACATCTTTCTTCTCGTCAAAATATAATTTAAGTATCTTCAAGACTAGAGTGAATAGGCTCATTATATGGTAGCAGTGAGTATTTATTATACACTCATAATGAACTTGTGCGTTTTATTACAAACAATTGCATCACTGCTTACCATCAGGCAGAATCGCAGTCAAGCACTAGTTATATGTAAAGAAAACCCCGTCCAACCCATAAGACATAACACATGACCAAATAAACTATGATATTTTACATAATCATCATAGAAACAATACTAATGAATTTTAAAATAATCTTTTTTTTTTCTTGCGAATTAATTCCAACTTCCCCAAAATTAGGTATTTTTTTAAAAATGGCAACACCATGTTCGACTGTATTATTAGGGGGGCAGAGCATTAATCCTCCTTTATGCCTCCTTTTGCGAAATAATATTTTTTTGTTTAGGGGTTTTTTTTAAAGTTTAGTCAGCTTTGTAGGCATTAGTAGAATCAGTTATCGATACCTTCACGAATCGGACAGGTTTTGCTTTACATATTGTATTATGAAACAAAATTAAACCTTTTTTCTGTCACCAAATGTTTATTAATTTGTCCTTCTCATTCCAGAGTCCAGATGGCAAATACATAGCAAGTGGGGCACTGGATGGTATTATCAATATTTTTGATGTGGCTCAAGGGAAGCTTGTCCACACCTTAGAAGGTCACGCTATGCCCATCAGAAGTCTGTGCTTCTCGCCTGATTCTCAGCTGCTGCTCACAGCTTCAGATGATGGGCATATGAAACTCTATGATGTGTAAGTTTTTGTATTTTTTTTTTATTAAACACTGTTGAAGTTCATAAAGCGCTGATTGATCAAGAAGAAAGAGTATTTTTGTTTTAATATATTAATATGTTTCAGAGTTCACGCAAACTTAGCAGGGACATTATCAGGACACGCATCATGGGTTCTCTCAGTTGCATTCTCTCCTGATGGCAAAAGGTTTGCTTCCGGCAGTGCAGACAGAACAGTGAGAGTCTGGGATTTAGATAGCATGCAATGCCAACATGTATTTAAGGAACATACTGATCAGGTAAATTAACACCTAGTGTTGTAGCAGGTCAGACAAAGTTTAAAAAACTAAACATATAATGTTTGTATTATTTCAATCATGCATAACTAATTATACCACTTTTGGTATTACATATTAATTTTATTGGACAGGTAAAACTTGTAACTAAGAACAGTAAGAACCCTAGAACCCTTATACGATCACTTTGTTGTCCGTAAAGGAATTACGAAAACCGTAAATTTTTACGCAAACGCGTTTCCGACTCGCACTTGACCGGTTTTTTCCGCAATTAGCGTCTGAGGAGTCAAGGAGTATCTTAATATGAGATGAATAAACTGATACTAATCTTCTGTACTCTTCTTGAAACTAAGAAAATATTCACAGAATTCAAATTTAGTTTAGTTTGTGAACGAGGGAATTGGCACCAGTATCTAATAAAATGATACAAATCAAACCATATAGTTTATTTGTGTTTGATTTATTAATTTATTTCCTTCTTTTCCAGGTGTGGGGTGTGAAGTTTAACGCAGAAAGTAATAAAATTATGTCTGTATCAGAAGATAAAAGTTTAAATATTTATGACTGCCCATTATAATATACATTATTGTTAATTTTAATATATCATACCATTTTGTAAGGTTTTTGTTTCATTGAATGTCATATTGACGTCAAGGACGCGGACGAGACTGCTGCGAAACCTATTGAACAATTTAACACTTAATTTTTTAGAAATAAATCATTAAGTAATTCTGAATCAGTCTTCAGAGATAATAATAATTTAGATAATCTTTAAACTGTTCTCCTGTGTAGTTAACCCATGTCGCTTAGTCAATTTTAAATTTCAAATATCGATATGATCGGCAGCTTAATTACGTACCACACTATTATTATCAGTTGGAATCATTTCGAGAACTAATCCATGCTCCATGTGTTCGAAAATGTGTCAGCTCAACAACTTAAATAATAAAGCAATGAATGTTGCTCAACTGTCAAACTGAAACCTATTGTTAGGTATCTGTTACGCAATTACCCTCCAGCCTATAACAGATTTTAAGATCATTTTTTTTTTGGCTTGCAAATCATCAAATGACACTTCCCGCTCTGGGCGTGTTAAACTTTTACTGACTAAAACCGACCCGACACGAGCAACCGGGGCCTAGTCTGCTATTTTATATAATTTTGTCATTCCAGCACGTTTCCATTGTCATTTTGCTATTAGCCCGTAATCTGCTAAGATCATCAAGATCGGTCATTCGTCTCGTAACGGAATGGTCATGGCTGTATTGCCATTATTATAAAACACGTTAGTAGAAATGAGTTTCTAAAAACTACTACCCAATTTGAACATTTCTTAAAGCAAGATTTTTTAATGAAATATATTTTAGGAGAGATCTCCTAAAATATTAAACAAAATAAAACCTACTATGTCCATATAATAATAGTCCATAGAAGATATGTCTAATTGTCTAGCAGTACCTACCTATGGGTTACAAATGGATGTAATAAGTAAATGAAACAGTGTTTATAAAAGAATAATTTATTTTAAAACTCTGTTTTGTGCAATACTGCAGTGGATCTGTAACAAGGAGTTAAATCATTTTAATAATATTAGAGCATTTTCATACTTTCCTAGAATATTGAGGAAGGTTTACACTACATACCTGCTAATTTATTTTATGCATTTTTCCATAGTATGTCAACAAGCCTGCTGCAGTGCTCAACCTTCAAGAAGATCCTGGTTCATGATCTTGATAATTAGCTGCACTTCATTTTGCTTTCCTCCTAAATTAAAAGACTGATTTATTGATATGTTAATACTCGTATTATTACATTAGGTTGTAGCGCGTAGGTCGTGTCGCGTAATTAAAACTCCGATAAATCGAACCTTGTGTATTGCACGAATGTAAAAGGGTACAATGTATTTGACGTGTGTTAATAATGGAATGTGATGGAATAGAATATAATGTGATAGAATGTAATGGAATGTCGCTTACAAGTTATGCGCTCACTTAAATACTAACTATCTCTAAACAATAGTGGGGTAATCAATAGCAAATCAGCTTGCTGTCCTGCCGAAATCCTCGGGGTGGCGCGAGCGTCCTCGGTGCTTGATTCGTTGATCGAGGCAGGCCGCGGCTTGTGATTGGTTGGTGTAGAAAGCGCGCCAACTCACTCTTCACGTGCTAGACAACTCGCTATGGTTCTCACGACATAACGACGATGGTCAACAGATGTCTTCCGGGGTGAGATTTATAGGAACCCTCGCTGCGGGGGTCAGGGTTGCAGCGACGCGCGCCATGACTTCCGCGGTTCTGGTGTGATTTATAGGGGACCCTTCCCAGCGGGTAAGAGAACATGTGTAGCATCTGCTACAGTACTCCCCCCTTAGCGAAACGTACGTAGCGTGCAGGCGTCTTGATGATCCTGCCTGATCTGGTACGTTGTTCCCTCGTATGCGGGTCTGGAAGTAGGCTGGATTGCTCATCTGTGGTAGCTGCAGGTGCTTGATTGGTCTCGCTGTTCGTATGCCTGGGATCATCTTCTGTGTTGATTGTGTACCCAGGTTTGAGGTGATCAATCGATATATTGTTAATTCGTCCTGGTAATTGGATTGTAAAGAACTTTTCTTTACGTTCGATGATCCTTGGTATGGATGCTGCAGAGGTTTGCGGACGGTGTCATCGCGTACAAACATTTACTACATGTTTGTAGGTCGTTGTGGACGAACTTACATCGCTTGTTTGCATGTGATTTGTATGTAGGTATGAGCTTCGTGATGACTTCTTGCAGGTGGTTAACGTAGTCGTGGTCCGTTTTCGGTGTGGCTGGTGTTGGTGATATGAAATCGCCGGGTAGGCGTATTGCTTGACCGTAGGTGAGTTGCGCTGCGCTTGTGTTAGAGTCGGAGCGGATTGCGGCTCTCAGGCCCATTAAAACAGTCGGCAACTCGTCGATCCATTTGTTGCTGTTTTCTAGCCTAGCCATGAGTGCGGCTTTTTAATGTCCTGTACCAGCGTTCGACGATTCCGTTACTCTGCGGGTGGTATGCAGTAGTACGGGTTTTTTCTGCACCGAGTAATTGAGCGAGGTCTTGGAATAGTCGACTTTCAAACTGTCGTCCTTGGTCAGTAGTGATTCTTATTGGACAACCGAACCGAGATATCCTCACTTCGTAAAGTTTTCTTGCGACGATTTCAGCGGTTGTCTCCTGAAGTGGTACAGCTTCGGGCCATCGTGTGCACCGGTCGATCATCGTGAGCAAGTATTTGTGTCCACATGCTGATGTAGGTAGCGGTCCAACGATATCAACGTGAATATGTTGGAATCGTTCGCTCGGTGGGAATGTTGCGATATCACTATGATTGTGTCGCTGTAGGTACTTTGGAGAGCTGACACGAATTGCATGTTTTAGTCCACTGGCCGATGTCGATATTCATTGAAGGCCAAAAGAATCGCTCTTGCATTAGCTTCCGTGTGGTTCGTACTCCTGGATGGCTTGGGCTGTGCACGGCGTTGAAAGCTATGTGACGAAAATCAGCTGTTAAGTATGGACGAACATGTGACGTTGATGTTTCGCAGAATATTGGTTTGTTGGTACCAGGTAAGATGATTTTCTTGAGTTGTAAGTTGGTCTGTTGAGACAATGTTGGGATACAGCTGTCGCTTTCTTGAGCTTGAGATAACTCATCGTAGTTGATAGGTGATGGCACGTCGATGGTTTCGACGCGTGATAATGCATCTGCAACAACATTTTGAGCTCACGTGCGAATGTCAGTAGTGAACTCGCTGATGAACAATAGCTGCCGGATTCGCCGTGGTGTATTGTTATCGGACGGAGGTTTGCGAATTGCGTAGGTCAGCGGTGTGTGGTCAGTATAAATCACGAGTTCTTTGCCTTCAAACATTTTTTGAAAATGTTTTACTGCCATATGTATAGACAATAGCTCCCGGTCGAAAGTAGAATAGTTCTTTTGTCTTTCCGAATTTTTTTTTGGAAAATATCCGATTGGCACCCATTGTTCTTTGTTTCGTCTTTGTTGTAGAGAGCCGGTAGCTGAGGCGTCAGAAAAAATAGCAATTTGGTCCTCTGGCTAACTGGATGGGTAAGACAATAAAGCAGCGTTTATTATGCTCTGCTTGCACAACTCAAAGGCTTTTGTCGATTGATTGTCCCACTTTACTTCCGTCTTGTCTCGTTTTTTTGAATTATGAAGGAGGTATTCAGAGGTGCTTGGATGCTGGCCGCGTTAGGGATACTGTCTCGGTAGAAATTTATCATCCCCATAAATCTTCGTAAGTCTTGAATGGTTTCGGGTTTGGGGTACTCTGTGATTGCCGTGACTTTGTCTTGAAGTGGTTTGATTCCCTTGCTTGATACTTCGTAACCTAGGAACTTGACAGTTTCGCTGCCGAAGACACACTTAGAGGGATTTATAGTGACACCATACGTGTCTAATCGGTGTAAAACTTCCTGCAGATCTCCGATGTGGCTTGCTTCATTTTCAGATGCAACGATAACATCGTCGATGAATGGGAACGCGTAGTCTATTCCGTTGAGTACTTCGTGTATGAATCGTTGGAATGTCAGTCCGGCTGGGTATTCTTGAGACCTGGGCACATTCGTGGAAATTCAAATAAACCGAATGGTGTCGTGATCGCTGTTTTCGATATCGGGTTCGTAGATAGGTAATTGCGAATAGGCTCGGTTTAGATCGAGAGTGGTGAAGATTTTCTTGCCGTGAAGCAGGTAGGTAAAATTTTTGAGGCGTGGAACTGGATAGCGATCAAATCAAATCAAATCAAATCAAAGCATTTATTTCAAATAAACCAGTTACAGGCACTTTTGAATAGTCAGAAGGTCGATCAGCCAGTAAGGTGAAGCTAGTCGCCCATTCCAAAGAGTAGGTACCTATGGAGAAGAACAGACAAGAAAATCCATGGACACTCTTTTAAACTATCAAGCCATTGATACAAATATTTGATTACATCATTCATTTTGAAATCAATCGTGTGAGAACGATGCAAAAATATATTGTACGCTGAGAGCGTCCATTATGGAAAAAAAAAACAATTCAGAAATTAAAATACGCCGTAGCAGCTAAGAGATGACCAGTCCCCTCTGACGACGTCCGTTCACGAAGATGACGTATGGATCAGCATCATTCAGCTCAACCATATTGAAGGGAACCTAATGATCCAACACACACGCCACCACCAGCGAGACATTTGAGTGAGCATGACATACTCTCAACAGCCATAGCACAATCAAGTCAATAAAAGATTAACCCAACAAATAGATGCTTTACAGCAAGTACATTGTGCTCACACGAACACGTGTGAGCACAATGTACTTTACATTCAATTATACAATACTAAGAAATTGAATCTACACAATGCAAAGACAGTTTTGTCCAAGGTTTAGCAGCTCCAACGGTGTTCCCGAATGCTAAGTTAAGCTCCTGTGTAGCTGCACCAGTGCCGAATACCCCTGTCAGCGATGCAATTCCGTAACGTATAATATGCCTGGCTACATAGTGTGTACTGGCTTAGAGTTAAAAAAAAAACAAACAAAAAAGCGATCGGGTTTGGTGACGTCATTGAGTCTTCTGTAGTCACTACAGATGCGTAAGTCGCCGTATTTCTTAGGAACGACATGTAGCGGACTGGACCAAGGGCTTTTGCTTGGTCGGCAAATTCCTTGCTGCATCATGAGTTCAAATTCTTTCTTCACGGGCAGGTAGCGATGTGGAGGAAGAGGTCTGCACTTGCTGAACACTGGTGGGCCAGTAGTTTCGATGTGGTGTTCTACCCGGTGTTTGGGAGTATCCTTCGTGCATGATGGTCGCAGGATATCGGGAAACTTACTGAGGAGCTGGTAATACGGCTGTTCCATGTCGATACTTCGAACTGTAGGTTCGGCGGAATGAATGACTGATGCTCTGACGGTCCGATTGGTAACTTTGTCGACGAGACGTCGGCCGGCTATGTTGTCAAGAAGTTGACGACGTTTCAGAAAGTCTGCACCGATGATAGGTTTGCTGACTGCAGCGACGATGAATTTCCAGGTGTACGGCCGTCGTAAGTTGAGATCCAGTAGTAAGGTTTTCTCTCCGTACGTTGGAATGATCGTGTTGTTTGCCGCGTACAAACAGAAATCGGTTTGTTTAGCTTTCCCGCCTTTTGTCCTCGGTATCACGGAGACGTTTGCGCCAGTATCAATTAAGATTGACACACGCGAATTCTTATCAGTTATGAATAGGCGGTGAGAAGTGTTGTTCGCGTCAGTTGCCGCCTCAACCGACGCAGGCGTTAGTTTTCTGACTGGGCGCTGTTGCTATCGAAATTGCACGGACGCGTACATTTTCGCGCCTCTGTGCCGATACTTGCGATGATAATAACAGTTAAGTGATTGTTCTGAATACTTGCGGTTGCTATTATCCTTGCTTGTCGAACGCGATCTTGCACGGCTTCTGTCCAATGTTCTGTTTGATTGCGATCTGGATTCCTACCTGTTCTTGAATTCTGCCAGCTCCAAAGACAGCTGCCGCAATTGTTCATGTAGGACAGCCATATCGCGTGCGTGTGATCTGTGCGACCTGGTTAGGTTGCGCGATACTATCCATTACCGTGTCTGCCACTTGCGATAACTTTTCTAAGTCCACTGTGTTGCTCACGGTGAGGACAGCGCGTTCTGAGGGTGGAAGTAGCCGTCCACATGATGCGCAGTGTACCGTCTGGTATTTTCTGTCCCGCTAGTTCCCGCATTTTTCGTAACAGCTGTGAGGGTTTTTGATCTCCGAGTTCCATCTCATCCATCAGCTTCTGCAGCTTCCGGCTCTCGGATTCCTCGTAGACGCTGATGAGTCTGGCCTTCAGGGTTTCGTACTTGTTTTCAGTGGGCGGGTTAGTTATAATGTCACTTACTTGCTGAAGTGCGTCCAGGCCTAGTCGGGCGATAGCTGCTTGATAGCGCGCGTCATCACCTTGCTTTTGTGGCGCCATTACTGCTTCGAAGTGTGTAAACCATACTCTGGGATACGCCGGCCAAAAGTCAGACAGCCGGGCTTGTAGTGTGAGCGTGTCGACTTGCCCTCCTACCTGTGGTGCGTTGCTGGTCGCCATCCTGATCAGACTCTTCTGGTGTATCACTTACCGTGAATATAGCCTCTTGAAATCCTAGTGGTGAGACCCGCTTGTGGGAAGCCACTAGAATGTGCTAATCACGAGTATCGTCACGTCGGTCTTGTATCACGTCGGTTGGAATCACGTCGGTAAGAATCACGTCGGGGTCACCAATGTAGCGCGTAGGTCGTGTCGCGTAATTAAAACTCAGATAAATCGAACCTTGTGTATTGCACGAATGTAAAAGGGTACAATGTATTTGACGTGTACAACAACGTGATGTAAGATAATTATATACAAGAGTGTGAACAGGAATGGACTGCAATGTAATGTTGTTAATATTGGAATGTGATGGAATAGAATGTAATGAACTGTCGCTTACAAGTTATGCACTCGCTTAAATAATAACTATCTCTAAACAATAGTGGGGTAACCAATAGCAAATCAGCTTGCTGTCCTGCCCAAATCCTCGGGGTGGCGCGAGTGTTCTCGGTGCTTGATTCGTTGATCGAGGCAGGCCGCGGCTTATGATTGGTTGGTGTAGAAAGCGCGCCAACTCACTCTTCACGTGCTAGACAACTCGCTATGGTTCTCACGACATAACGACGATGGTCAACAGATGTCTTCCGGGGTGAGATTTATAGGAACCCTCGCTGCGGGGGTCAGGGTTGCAGCGACGCGCGCCATGACTTCCGCGGTCCTGGTGTGGTTTATAGGCGACCCTTCCCAGCGGGTAAGACAACATGTGTAGCATCTGCTACAAGGTGTTGTAACTAGGATTTGTTTTGATTCAACGTCTCCTGCATATCGTCTTTCTCTAGCATCCACTGCTTTGTCTAGCTCAAGAATATTTGCTAGTAGTGAAAACATTTTCAAATATTCCACAAACACAATAAATATCACACTTTTTGTATAAAACCATCACCACCATCGAGCTGCCTCGCTTCGAAAAGCAATGATTGTACAAAGACGGCATCATTCTTCTTCTTTTTTTTTCAAGGTGAGATTCAGCCTCAACTCTTGATCAATGGCCTAAAGACGGCATCATGACAGTTCAATGATCAAAAGAACTGTCAAAATTTTAGCAGATTATCGCATATGTCAGCCATTGATATGTCATGGGCAAGATTACCGTTTTATTATGCCGTTTCGTTCAGTGATTGACCACTTGTTTTGTTTTGTTAGCAGATTACGGATTTTGTGAATATCCGCCATTATGACATTAAAAATCGTCAATTTTGACACTATTGCAATAGCAGACCCTACCCCAGTGAGATTGCTCATGTGATTCATTGATGTTGGCCACAAGACGTCTAATATCTGGCTGAACAGTAACGAACTAAGGACGGATCCCTGGTGGACTCTGACGGTGATAGGGAAGAGTTTAGTGTAAATATTTTGTTTTATGACGACTTATTTTTCTTATTTTTTCAAGGTGTGATTCAACCTCAACTCTTGATCAATGGCCTCTGTGGAATAGATACCACAATTTTGGCAATAACACGTGTAACAAATTATAGAAATTCTTTGAAAATTTTATTTCACAATATCTATGAGGGGGTATCGCCAATGACAGTTGAAAATGACGGCCGGGTGAACCGTCTATGAGGGAGGTTTGAGGCAAAGTCATGATGTGGCCACTATGCTGCGATATTTCAATGTGCTTTATGAACTATTTACTGAATGCACTTTTTACTACATAAATCACTCGCTTTTATTTAGTAAACGACATTAAAAATAATTTTACAAGTTCAATGAAAAATGCCCGCGACTCTCATCTTAACTTTTTCGTCAAAACTCCATGAACGACTTAAACTAATATATACTTTGTTTACTAAGAAACTAAAAATAGTTCAGTTTCTAGACTTTTTTGCTAAACTGTGTATTAGACTATTATAGTATTTTTATTGAATTGATTGAAAGTAAAATAGTTTTTGAATAAAAATAAAGCTGTCAATTCAACATGATTTGACCTCATGTTCCAGAACTAATTGCTTCAGCAGTCTTTAGCATTTTATCTTTCTTCTTGCTCTTACTTGGATGGATTTCTCTATTTTGGTCTCCTTCGAAGTTGAATGTTTACAAAATCAAAGAGAGTTATCCAACGATTTTGAAGTTCACCCCGGTTTCCTGATTATTATTACTAAATTTAGTAAATATTAGAAAAGATTACCTACGTTCTACAAAAATGCCAGCTGGTAACATAGTCAGTGCTCCGAAACTACTAATGCAAATGTATCCTCGGTAGTATATTTAAAAGTATGATCTATATTAAAGAATTTCGTTTCAGTTTTCCATATTGTTAAAAAAAGAAAATGCACACAATGATCCAATTTACTGCTGTGCATGGGCCAAAATAAACACTTCAGGAGATTCGCCGTAAGTTAACTTTATACCAGCAAAATGATACTTTTGCGCCCATTACAAAAAGTAAACAAGGGGCATCATTTTTCTAGTAGCTATCTTGTTTTGTACGCTATATCAAGCTTTCCGATGCTGGTTTACAGAAAATTCACAATTCAAACAAATGGGATAACTGTCTAACATATTGTTACTTTTTAGCAATGCCTCAAAGGATTTCATAGTAACCGGAGGCCTGGACTGTTTGGTGAAAATATGGATCCTGGAAAATAATAGATTAGAACTACTTCATACTCTGGAGGGCCACTCAATGGCAGTGGTCTCTGTAGCTGTTAGCCCTTCTGCTCCAAGTAAGTTTCAAACATACTCTTGTATTTACATGTGATTTTCTTACCTAGTAACTGGTTTTTGAAGGTCAGATAGATCTTCTCACTATTACTCCATGTCTCACCATGTAAAGTACTTACTAATACTGTATTTTTTAAAATCAGCTGTCTTCAACTGAAAGTACCCTAATAGGGTGACAGGGACATTGACATGCAACCATGGGTTCAGTATATGACTCTGAGTTTGCTCATCAATCTCCCTGTCATAATATAAGGAAGGGGAAGGAAAATGTCAGCAATTTATTACATTCAAGCTAATTTGCTTTCGCTACCTTCAACTTTAATTTTACATATACACTGGACAGCAAATAAATCTGGCCACCTGCTACTTTTAAACTCCAATCCAATTTTCCCAAAAAGTATAAAACTTACTACCCGTTCGCTTCGAGTTGGCCGCTCCCACCCTCCCCGACCAACTGCACCGCACCCCTAGACAGACCCAATTAGTACCGTTAGCAACGCTATCTTGGGTCTGTCTAGGGGTGCGGTGCGGTTGGTCGGGGCGGGTGGGAGCGGCCAACTCGAAGCGAACGGGTAATACAACTGTCAAAGTCATCTCTATAGAATGTGCGTTTCATGATGATTAAAATTAATGGATTGATAAATGGACACATTGGGATTTATCAATCAGTTAAGAGTTTATTAAGAATTTTACAAAGATGTATTGTTTTCCATTTCATGAACCAGAACTGCCAAAGAGAAAAAAGAATGAAAAAGGTTGGAGGAGGCCTTTGCCAATAAGAGGCATAAGACAGAACTGTTGATGTGAACAACTAGATACTAAAATAAAAGAAATTAATGTTAGATTGAATTAGGATTAGGTATATTGGAAAAAAAAAAATAATAAGAAATGTAATGAAATACTGTCTGAAATAAAGGCTATAAGGTTATTATTATTATGTTTTCCAATCGCGTAAATCGTTTGTTATCACCAAGAAACAGATTAAGGTCTGAACAAAGATAAAAAAATTAAAAATAAAATATGATTACTATTCAGTGTTCTTTTGTCTTGCTCTGATAACTGATAGCAAACTCCTATTCATAGACCTTATGCGCCTGACAACGAAATCTTGGGGAATTGCATTCCACTCTTCTTCAATTGGGAAATGCAGCTCTGGAAACCTTGTTGGAGCCGGCACACGGCCCGAACCCGATGTCTCAGCTCATCCAGCTTCGAGCTGGCCAGTCCATCGTAAGGATGCCAACGTCGCGTAGATATTGGGTAACCGCATGAGCTACCTGACGCCTGGCATTATGCATCAACTGCATATCCTGTCTGATAAATCCTACGTAAGGTACCACATAATCTGCGAGGATCTTAGTAATGTAGCAATGAAAAGTCAATCCTCGTGTACAGCCCATTGGTGCAACGAAAATGAAGCTATATATGTAGTTAATGAGATGCCGCCCTACACCATTACAATTCCACCTCCATAAGCAACAGTTTATCGATGCAAGACTGATAATAATGTTCTTCAGGGCGACGATATGCTCTTTGACGTCGATCCCTTCCATGTAGACTCACTCTTGTCTCATCAGTGAAGAGTACTTTACTCCACTGCTGCAACGTCCAATCTCTATGCTCCCGAGCAAATTTTAGTCGTGCTCGACGGTGGGCTACCGTTAATGCTAGACTTGTTGCCGCACTTTTTGGAGTCAGGTTCCGTTCAGCATGTCTCCTAACAGTATCTGAAATTATGACCACTTGCTGTTCATCACTCACATCACATCACAGAATTTGTTTAGCTTGCATTGCGTTGAGTCGACGATTACGCAGAACAGTAAGTTAGGTATAACGATCATTTGCTGCTGATGTAGCCATAGGTTTGCCCGTACCTAGATGGCGATCGAATGCTCCAGTCTCTAAGTAGCTTTTGTAAAGTGGTTGCACCGAAAATCTGCTAAATCGAAGTCTTCGAGTCCTCACGTTGTCCGGGGCCTGCTTAAAGTAATGCTATAGCTTGAGCGACTTCAAGTCGTTTCCATTATCGACTCCAAAAAGTTAAAAGAATACAAGCGTATATGCAAATGATGAACATAATTTATAGAAATGATAATATCGGGACTACCTTCCTAGAAGAGAAAGAACGCTGAGTGCGAACTGCAATGTATTTGCTGCTTGATTACAATCTAAGGTGAAGGTACTTTAGATTAAATATGTATTAGTTATTTTGATCGTCATGAAAGGCACTTTCTTACAGGTGTGACTTTGACAGTTGTATGTTTTAGACTTTTTGAGGACATCAGATCTGAGTTCAAAATTAGCGAGTGGCTCGGTTTATTTACTGTCCAGTGTATTTACTCACTCTTTTGAATCAGCAGGGTAATTGCGTAACTATCACTATCAAAGCAATGGGTTTCATCTTGACAGTACAACATTCACTGTTTTGTTTGCGTTGTTGAG
This sequence comes from Sesamia inferens, assembly GCA_037179545.1. Lineage (NCBI taxonomy): Eukaryota > Metazoa > Arthropoda > Insecta > Lepidoptera > Noctuidae > Sesamia > Sesamia inferens. Next base: position 25,241,228 of record CM073933.1, on the reverse strand, counting down.
CAGACACATTATTCAAACATATAGAGCTATGAATTAGCAATCTGCTTCAAAGTTATTTCAATTGACAGTATTAGTGTGTTTCGCAATTAGGCTGTAGATCATCTATTAAAACTGTAGAATGATGTAGGTACTGTATTACACAATGTTTTTTTTTTTAATTTATTTTTTTAAAAGGACGGGCCCTGCACTAGGTATTTCTCCTGTATCGTGGGTGCGTTTACAAACACATAAACTCCCTTACACAAACAGCCAGACCTGGAACAACTACCTGTAGGTCCTACAAATATTTGTTCAGTACGGGAATCGAAACCACGACACGTAGCGAAGCAGCAATAGCTTAAATTAACCACTGTGCTAACCGAGCAGTCAAAATAATATTACTTTATTTTTGACAACTAAGTAATTAATTATAAATATTTTTTTATTATTCTAGTCATCGTAAGCTCATCACTAGACTCTATGCTTATATTCTGGGACCTTTGCTCTGGACAGAAGCTGGGGGAGATACCAACCGGTGTCACTGATGTTTGGAAAATAGCATTTTCTCCAGACGGACATCATATTGCTACAGGAGGTCACACTGGCAAGATATATATTTACCAGATCGAGACTGGTTTGATTGCAAAAGTTTTGGATACCCGAGGAAAATTCATACTTAGTATTTCTTTTGTAAGTTACTTATTCAATACCTTCATAATAATATGTTATTGTAATGTTGATTGAACATAATGCGGACCGCAGCACAGATATGTTTACAGTACAGTAAAAGCTCTTTATTCGCGAGTATACGTTCCATAAATATGCCTCGAATACAGAAACCGTGAATACGGAATAGTAATTTATATGGAATTATAGGGGATGGGTACGTTCCTAGGTGAAAAAATAAAAAAAAAACCAAATATCTATAAAAAATATTTAAGTAATTGATATTTTTGAACAATTTTAATTGATTATCTTAAGGCTTAGGCAATGGTTTGAAGAATTTTGTATTTTTTTCTTGCTTGGTAGTTTTCAAAAGCTCCTTCAATTCAGATTGATCCACAGTAGTTGCATTAGCAATTTGCCTCTTAAAAATAAGACTTCGTTCCATAGACGGATCATAAAGAATCGTTCATAAAGAAATCGCAACGCTCATTTGCCATTCTTAAACTTACACTAAGATTTTTCAAATTAAATGTCACGTTTCCAGTGCTTGTTGAAGTCTCTTTTTCAATGGGCTGTGAAATTAACATTTCCTCCAAGGCAATTCAAGCAATTCCTGAATGTCACTTAATTCTATCTGTTCGAACCCATCTCGGCGATATCATTTAACAACATACTTTAGGCAAAGTTCTAATGAGATCTATTTTACTTTTTTATTGGTCCATTTGACAAGGATATTGGGTTGGATACCTATTGGAATAATTTCATCATTATGTATGTACCTACTTATTAGATCCACGAATAAAGAAATTTTTAGTCGCGAATATAGGAATTGGTCACATTTTTTTAATCCGCGAATAGTGTAAACGCGAATAAAGAGCTTTTACTGTATTATAATAATTAAAATCACGAACACACTAAGTTCAAATTGACCTGTAGAATGAATATTTCATGCAATCATGAAATGTAAGGTCAATTCTAACTAATAGATGATTCTGATGCGTCCAGACACTAAACTGCAAGTAGAAATAAACAATGTATTTTGGCTACCCTTGCTTCAGCCTGATACAGGTTTTTTAAAATTATAAATTAGTGCTTGACCGCAATCCCGCCTGATGGTAAGCAGTGATGCAATCGTTGATGGTGAAGCGCGCTTGTTTATTAACAACCTATTCACTCTAGCCTAAAACAAACAGTGAATATGAAGGAAGACGGCAGTTAAGCGAGGTGGTGCAATATTAAACCACACATCGCAACACACCTCAGACCCGTCCGGCTTTACCAGACATCATGCCCGGAACACGACGAATCACTTGACGAATTTCTATTTTCTCAGAGTCCCAACGGCAGATACATAGCGACGGGCTCCGAAGACGGTATCCTGTGCATAGTGAACGTGGCTCAAGGCAAGGTGGTACACACTGTAGAAGCCCATACAGGTCCCGTCCGGAGTGTCGCGTTCTCGCCGTGTAATCGCCGACTAGCCACCGCCTCTAATGACGGATTTGTCAAGATTTATGATGTGTGAGTGACAAGGATATCTCCACAGAGTTTGACCCACTTTATTCGTATCGTGTTCACAGACTCGCTTGTGAAAAGTCGGAAATACATCTGTGCTCTGCGCGATAATCGGGATAATAAAAAATCCCCCTAAAAACATAAATATTATTTCGCAAAAAGAGGTAACTTAATACATGTGCGGTAGGCAATAAATTCGCGGGGGAAAGGGGGTAGGGCACGTGGCACGCAGTCGCATCGCTATTCGTTCATAATAATACCGTCAAACACAGTGTTTTCACTTGAAAATATATATATAACGCTAGGATACTATTAATCCATCCGTCCATAATTCAATTAGATCGAGAAAAGTGGAATAAAAAGGAATCCCGGCCACAGTCGGACAACATAAGAAAGTCAAAAACATTTTCTTTTTATAATACATTTTAAGATGATTCCGTTGAAATATGATCGAAAAAAGTCGTAAATATTAATTCTTTTGAGATTTTACATACCATGTATATTTGACTCCTTTGAAAATTGTTCATAATTCTTTTTTTATACTTTTCTCACAGGGCTAGTGGAGGTTGCCAACACTCGTTGAACCACAAATGCTGGGCGGTCGGCGTTTGTTTCACTACAGATGGGACGCGCGTCGCGACAGCAGCCGCCGACGGAACTGTCCGAGTAGCAATGACTGACGGGCTGACAGTACTCTACACTTTTCAAGAACATAGTGACGTGGTAATTACCAAAGTACTAGGCATGCCTTTTAAGTTCTGTCGTTTACATATTTCTCGGTAATTTTGAATTTGGAACTGTTCTATATTCGAATGTGTTTAAATTTTGAATCTCAAAACAGTTGAAACTATTAGGATTAATGCTAATGTTTAGTCACAGCGTCGACTGGAATCTGTCAGGTTACGTACGAAAATGAATCTTTCTAAGGAAAGTGTTCGTGCAATCATTTTCTACAACTTTAGAAGAGCCTGACACGGCTTCGGTGTTTTGAAGAGCTAACACCTGTGTTTAGTCGAACGCTGGTATTTAGAATTCCAGCGTGGACATACTCCGTCGAAAATCCGCCTCCACTGGAGATAACATCATTGCTGTAAAACAAATAATTATCGAAGATTGTCATGTGACGTATCGAGAGATAGAGGTTCTATTAGGCATCTCAGAGGCAACCATTCAGAAAATCTTGCACGAAGCGTTTGGTGTGAGAAAGCTTGTTTGCCGTTGGATACCGCATCAGCTTTCCGACGGTCACAAGGCGGCTCGCGACAGATATGTCAAATTGTCACATTGTGTTTGACAAGTCGTGGTGGCCTAGCGGTTAAAACATCAGCCTCTCAATGTAACTTTTTTAAGTTATATGTACTTTCTAAGTATATCTTGGACACCTATGACTGATTACAAGTGAAGGAAAAAATCTTGAGGAAACCTGGATTTTAAGTCTGAAATCGCCAATCCGTATTGAGGAAGCGTGGTGATTACGCTCAATCCTTCTCTGTATGAGAGGAGACCTGTGCCCGGCAGTGGAACGATAAAAAGGTTGTTGATGATGATGATGTCAAATTTCATCCAAATATCCAAATCCGATCAGCGGTTTTGAGCAACATGATCATACAGACTTTGATATTTGTAATATTAAGTAGTATATAGATTTGGAAAGCAAACAAAATATTTAATGGTATTATTCTTTGACAGGTATGGGGCGCAAACTTTAGTATTAACAATAAGAGAATACTGTCAGTGTCTAAAGATAGAAGTATCAACATCTATGAATGCCCGCCATTGCCGGCGAAGACTGAAAAAAGGGAAGCTACTATGGTTAAATGAAACCGTAATGCGAGTATACTGTAGCCATATTTAATAAAATTGTGGTGTTTTTTTTAAAAACGGACCGGTTTTGGATTCATATATTGACAGTCAATATATGAATCCACAACCGGTCCGTTTTTGCTAAAATGTAATTTGTTTTAAAAAAAAATTACATATTTGTATCATGTTTATTTGGCCGTTTTGTAAGCTGTCAAAAACTGTAAAAGCTAAAAAAGTTTAAAATAAAATTTGTTTATTTGTAAACATTTGTTTTATTAAATGATCCCAAGTCACTGAACCAATTTACAATTTTAAGCTTCTTGTGAAGCCGCTGTTCATAATATAATTAAATACTAGCCTGTGCTTGCGACTTTGTTCGCGTAAATTCTTTTTTTCCCCCAACCCACTGCCTTGCATCGCCTCGCCCGCCCATGCTATTATTTAATTTTTTCTTAGCATTCACTTAGCGATATTTCCGACTTTTTCTTTTACTCGTCCTGTAAGAATCATAGCCTGATGTTAAATAACCATAAACCTTATTGTCATCAAATCCGTCTAGTAGTTTCAGATATTTTGGCGTTCTTTGAAACGAAACGAACACATTTCATTAAACATTTATTATCATCATCATCAACCTTTTTTCTTCCCTCTGCTGTGCACAGGTCTCCTCTCATACAGACAAGGATTGAGCGATTCATTAAACAATGGCGACGACTAAACTCATATTTTATCTTCTGTCATTTTCGTAACGAAAAAGATGAATTGAACTTTTTGTGTAGTTTGTGAACAACAAGTGATTAATGTTTCATTTAATTACATTTAAAAACAAACCCATTCATTATTAATACACTAACATTAATAAGTCTTCAATGCATAAGCATCTACAGATTAAATAATGTATGTATCTAAATCGAGGTGAGTATGGCAACTACGACCCGGTAGGGTGCGGCGCTGTCCCCTGCGCTAAGAAGGGGAGTCTGGGGCGGCTTGATTAATTTTTGGCAGTAAGAGGATTTCGCCCACCGCACCGCCATATTACAGCCGTTCTTTGCCTAGGATTTGCACTCTTATAACTAGGTAAGACCAGTAAAAAATACCCTTTTTTGGGATTATTACTGTGGCTACACAGACGATGCGGGAATCGGGGATTTTCAGTTTGATCCTCAGGCACTTTGTGAGTTCGATTTTAAAAAACTAAGACATTATGATTCTTTAGAAGCTATTATTGATGATGATATCTAATTGTATGTGGTAATGGGGTGGTATCCTTAAAAATAATTTAATGTCCGTCAGATAGATTTATAAACAATATTGAACACGTATTTTTTATTTTTTCTTTCATTCAAATACTAAGGAAGATATATTGATTTGAAATGTCGCATGACGTCACGCCGTGGTACAAAACACCACGGCATAACGTAATTACCCCCACTCCGTAACTTTAATACGCTATATCTCAGTAGTTTTTGGTAATTTCGACAAAATAAAACATACGGGTTTTAATTTTTTTTATTATCTATAAGACGGACTAATTATTTTTTTGATTTTCATACCTTGGATACATCCCTATTGTAAGTTATTCCGGAGAACACCTGTATCTTACAGGCTTGTGGGTAAGTAGTTACAGCCGGAGAAGTTGATCGATCAGCACGGTAATTGCGTAACTAGCTATCAGTAGCAATGGGTATAATTTTGACAGTTCAACACATTAATTGCGTTGTTTACGATATTGAGCAGACACATTTTTAGGTTCCGTAGCCAAATGGCAAAAAAGGGAACCCTTATAGATTCGTCATGTTTGTCTGTCCGTCCGTAGGTCACAGCCATTTTTTTTCGAAACTATAAGAGCTATACTGTTGAAAATTGGTAGGTAGATGTATTCTATGAACCGCATTAAGATATTGATGCAAAAATTAAAATAATAATAATAAATATTGGGGGCTCCAATACCTAGAACTGAAACTCAATTTTTTTTTCATCAAACACATACATGTGGGGTATCTATGGATAGGTCTTCAACAATGATATTGAAGTTTCTAAAATATTTTTTTTTCTAAACCGAATAGTTTGCGTGACAGACGCTTCCAAAGTGGAAAAAGGTTTGCCCCCCCCCCCACTCTAACTTCTAAAATAAGAAAAGGAAATATCTAAAAAAAAAAAAAAAAAAACATATGATGTAGGTACATTACTATAAAAACTACCAAGGAAAATTGTTTTGAACGAGATCTAGTAAGTACGTAGTTTTTTTTAATACCTCGTAAATCGTAAACCGCTTATTACCGCGTAATCTTTCATACAAATAACTTAAATCTTTTAATTTCATAAATTAATGGTACGGAACCCTTTGTGCGTGAGTGCGAGACGCACTTGGACGGTTTTTCGACATATGAAGCAATGGACCGGCAATATGTTTCAAAATGATTCCAATTCATAATACTAGCGTGTTACGTAATTAGGGTGCTGCCCCCTAATCGGTGAACACATTTTTGTCAAATGATTGCGACTAGTTGGGATCGTTTGGACCGAACGGACCAATGGGCGGTCCGAACGAACCCAACTGATGCCAACTAGGCGCAATCATTTGACAAAAATGTGTTCGCCGATTAGGGGGCAGGTTGAGCTAGTCCTGCTGCATTTGGTCCGTGAACCTCTTCTTGCCCCAGAAAGCACGTTAAACTGTTGGTCCCTACTCTCATTCGTGAATCTCTAACAGTCGTTACGGGCCATCAGTAAGGTGTATCATATTGCCCTGTCACTGGGTTGTGGTCGGCAGCCAAATCGGCGAACACATTCTCGCAGTTGATATTAAGTATTTACAGTTGATAATATCAACTGCGGTCCAAACGATCCCAACTAGTCGCAATCATTTGACAAAAATGTGTTCGCCGATTAGGCTGCAGGTAGTCGCTGCGTGTAAAATAATGGCATTCAGCTGAATCCAGTTAGACCTGAAGCCGACTCCAGCTTAAAGTTGGGAAAAAGACTAGGCAGGTGCTTATGGGGTTCATTTATAAACGATGATAAAAGTTAAATGAGTTTCAAACCTTAAAAATGTATGGGCAAACAGTAGCCAATCACTAAATGTCGTCCTCAGGCCAATGAGGAAAACAATCTTTTCCTGATTGGCCTGGGTCTTGGATGTTTATCTATATATGTATCTATTATAAATATAGTATCGTTGAGTTAGTATCCCACAACACAATTCTTGAACTTTGGGGCTAGCTCAATCTGTGTGATTTGTTCGTATACCTATATTTATTTATTTATTTACTTCATTTAAGTAAGCTTATGAATAAAGGGTCCAGGATTCCTGACAAGTGCAATGAACGCTGACATCAAATCCTACGTAATTATACTCAAACTATGTGTATTCATGTGTGTATATGGCCAGAAAAAGTAACCCTTATTTTAAGCCGCAATGATTTTCCGGACACAAAAGAGTATTGAAATTATACGGCTTTTTGTTATACCCAAGTATTAAAAAATTATTGAGCTGTTGTCAAGCTAAATACATAAAGGGGAGGCATTTATCAAAAATATTTACATTGGTAGCAAGTCAATTGGTTTCGGCTTAATTTGTAGGGAATTATGCGATGCGGCCCGCCGGGAAATCAACTTTACATTCAATTTGCCGCCGTGCACAGATAAAAACCAATCTCTTCATTTTTACCTGTCGCGGCGAGATAATAAACCCTCTGCGATGTTCAGGAATATTTTTAAAGTTTGAAACATTAAAGCATTTCTTCTCAACACCATCCGTCTATTGCATTGTTGTTTTGTTAGATACACAATCGATTTAGCTTAAAATGTTCCCTCTGCTGGGACATTTAGGTACCTACTCTCCATGAGTATTTCACCGTGATCTACGACACGGGCCAGTGTGGGTTGGTTAACAAATAAATTACAGTATTAATTGAAGTGAAACGTGGTCGCCATACGAAGGCTCGAGAGTCACACAAAGGGCTATGGAAATATGCTCGCAGTTTCTCTGCGTGATCGAATCAGAAACGAGGAGATCCGCAGAAAAACCAAAGTCACCGACATAGCTCTGCGAGTCGCTGATATTAAGTGGCAGTGGGCGGGGCCATTGCTTGTAGAACTGATGGCCGATGGGGCAGTAAGGTTTTGGAATGGCGGCCATCTACCGGAAGTCGCAGCGTAGGGAGGCCCCCAACAAGGCGGACCGATGACCTGTTAAAGGTCGCGGGAAGCCGCTTTGTCCAGCAGTGGACATCTATAGACTGAAGAAGAATTTAAGTGTTTCCATCTACATCTAGTCAATTAACACAAAAGCGATACTTTTTCTTATTCTATCTTACTGACGACATTAATCTATTATACGACATTAGGTCATTTCCGTTAGATACCTAGGTCTATGACACTGGCATTTTAACTGGAACTGCTGTCTTTCCTATCTGTCCAGCACCATTTGTGTAACATACCATTACTATTAATTTGAATCATTTTGAAGCATGTTGCTAATCTATTGTTCTGTATGTTCGAAAAATGTGTCTGCTCAATAACGTAAATAATGCAATGAATGTTGTTGAACTATCAAAATGAAACTCATTGCTACTGATAGTTTGTTACGAAATTAACCTGCTGTTCTCTCAATACATATTTCTTCTGCAATTGATAAACAAACTATAATTGTAGTTTAGTATTCCTTTCTATATGTATTATACATATATTATATACAATATATGCTGAGGATGGGCTGAATTCATCCAGCTTTGTTTAGGCGTAGGTGTACACTGCATGCCTAAAGTAATATTTGCTAAGTGTTTTTGCCGATAGTTATCCGATAGCATTGGAAGACTGATAATATTTAGAAGTTTACCAATTCCACAGTGAAATTAATAGGCGGTTGACAAGGTATTGTGCAGTCCACATACGAGTCGGCGGTGGCCGGCAGCGGAGGTATCGATGTCGTAATCACGGCCGCGCCGCCGGCAGCGCCATTCAATGAGATGAAATCACTATGCGGCGCTATGAATTATTCAGGTGCGGTCCGGCACCGCCCCTCCCTCACCTCGCCGCGCATTGCACCCCCACTATTGATATTGATATAAAGTTGACAGAATATGTATGTCCAATATCGTATGTACGGTCGATTTCTGTAATTTGACGACGCAAGCACACACATGGGCTTGCAATGTGTGTCCTCTGCAATCGCACGAGATTCATTTCTCGTATATGATGCATCTACAAATTAACTTCGTACTTTGTTGTTGCTAGAACTTACAGCTGTGTTATCCCAATAGGTTGTTTTCAGGTTGAATAAAATGTCGGTAAAATAAAAATCAGGTTGCATTCAATAATTTAATAGTATATTTTAATAAATACAATAGCTAGTCTAAATATGTAACAATAGTATCTAATGGTGGTAGGAGATGGCAGGAGAGGAGTAAGTAACGTGCGCTACGGGAGCGGCGTAGGCGACCTTAGCGACGGGAGCGGCGTAGGCGACTTTGGCGACGGGAGCGGCGTAGGCGACCTTGGCTACGGGGGCGGCGTAGGCGACCTTGGCTACGGGCGCGGCGTAGGCGACTTTGGCGACGGGAGCGGCGTAGGCGATCTTGGCAGGAGCTTGCTGGACGGGGGTACCTTCGTACCTCACAACAGCATTGAAGCCGTGTTCTTTATCAGCGGTGTACTCGACAATGCGGTGCACGCCATCGGGCTGAACGAGAGAGTACGAGCCGTGCACGGTGTCGCCGGCGCGAGACTCCTGTTGCTGCTTCACGTCACCGCTGTGGTCATCATGGACGGAATACGAGAAGTCGTAGTGAGCGGGTGCTTCGGGCTCGGCGTGCACTACTTTGGAGACGGGGACCAAGCCAGCGTAAGCTGCCACAGCGAGGGACAGGATAATGACGAACTGCAAGTAAAAGAGGTAAATATATGTATAATAACTGAGCATAGAACTATAAACAGGGGGAAACGCAGCATAACCAGTTAATTATTTCTAACTCACTTTGGCAACCATTATTTCTGATTGTTTGGTTAGTTGTTGCTGAATTGAGAGTCAGTAGCAGACTACTGTAATGTGTGTCCCGCTATAGTTTTTATACAGGCTGGTCGCTTTTAGACCTACAGGCGATGAGTTATTGAAATAGCGAGACCTCGTTGGTGACACACGACCCGCCTGCGGCGTCGTGCATTTTGAGAGGCGAAGGCCGACATGCTGCATTGCTCAGCCAAACTTCAAAATATGTATTACAATCCGATTAGCACCTGTTGTACTCATAGTACATACATTTCTAATTATATTACCAACTATTAAATGTGAAAGTAATCTTGAAATGCCTAAGTCATATTTTGAAATGGCGTCAGGGTGCTGTTTTAAATTAAATAAAAATAAAACTTGTGGGTTGTGCTGTTTTGGATTAGCAGTAATTCAATCAATTTAGATGTTGCAAGAACCATGATTGCAAATAATATTATTCTTACTAAGCTTTTAGATTGACTTCATATGGACTTTCTTGCTTCAGACTGAAATATGTATAGATTAGGGTTAAATAATTATATTACCGGTCCTGCGCCTCCCGCATCCAGTGGTTTCTCGCGACCTTCACCAGGTCGTCGGTCCACCTTGTCGGGGGCCTACCCACGCTACGTCTTACGGTGCGTGGTCGCCACTCAAGAACCCGTCGGCCCTCTCGGAACCTTGGGGGAGGTCTATGTCCAGCAGTGGACGTCTTTCGGCTGAAATGATGATGATGATGATGATGAATTATATTACATGTACTTCATATTTATGTGAAATATGTGAATATGATTTTCTTTCTCTTTGACTTTCTACAATCTATTTTTAATCATACAAAGCATCACAATACTAACAAAGTATTGTATTATAATTCATACCTCACATATCATTTCACACATATTTATCACTAGTTGTGTGCCTACGATTTCCTCCGCGTCAATTTCTGTTATTATGATCACGATTAAGCAACTTTATATCGTATTATTTGGGTATTTTCAATAGTTTACGCAGCGCACGCAACGGAAACCCTCAAAAATGAAAAAAAAAAATCCCGTCTTTTCTTTGCTCCTATTGGTCGCAGCGTGATGTTAAAACCTAAAGCTAGAAAGAAATTTCTCGATAAATGGACTATCCGAAATAGGAAAAAAATCATTTCTACCAGTAGTTCCTGAGATTAGTGCATTCAAACATATAAACTTTTCAACTTTATAGTAATTATAATAAATAAAATAAAAATTCTTTTTTGATACAGAAAGCTTTGACTTTGCTTAAGACTAGGATACGTAGCTTGGTAAACTAAAGGTCATACAAATAATGCAACCGTGACTCCTAAACTAGGTGATCCTGTGACCAGGGGCGTGCACAGAGATTTTGTTAAAGGTATGCATAGATCATCATCATCATCATTATCAACCTTTTTATCGTCCCACTGCTGGGCACAGGTCTTCTCTCATACAGAGAAGGATTGAGCGTAATCACCACGCTTGCTCAATGCGGGTTGGCGATTCCAGACTTAAAGTCCAGGTTTCCTCAAGATGTTTCCCTTCACCTTCAGTCATTGGTGTCCAAGATATACTTAGAAAGTACATATAACTTTAGAAAAGTGTATACATACATACACTACCCAAATCTCTGTGCTTATACAACGCGTTATTTTTTCTTTATACGAAACCTAAATATAGTTTGTTCAGAATAAGCACCTGAATCCATTATAACCTTTTTACACTATGTATGTTATATTTTTTCACAAATACATTTAGCCATTGTTGCATTGTTACGTGGCAACAGCTGACGGAGGTCAACGCGCCGCATGCCCATCGGCTGAGCGTGGACCATATTTTTCGTTTATTAAGCGATTCGTCGTGACCACGTCATCTATTCTACCTTTTACAAAAATTTGGTACTTTCAATAAGAATCTAAATGTTTTTCCGACGAATCGTATTAAGAGGCGGCTTTGTGAAAATTATTTAAATCTGAATATCCATAACCCCAAGCATTTTTACTATCATGTTTTGAAAATAATATACACCCTACACAGCCTGCTAACCAGTTTTTTTTTTTTTTATTAAAATATAAACCAGCGCTTGACCGCAATCCCGCCTGATGGTAAGCAGTGACGCAATCGTTGATGGTAAAGCGCACTAGTTTATTAAGAGCCTATTCACTCTAGCCTTGAAGACACTCAAATTGTAGTCCGACGGAAACACCGCCGCCGGCAGATTGTTCCAGTCCATCGATGTATCTATACTAATATAATAAAGCTGAAGAGTTTGTTTGTTTGTTTGTTTGAACGCGCTAATCTCCGAAACTACTGGTGCGATTTGAATAATTCTTTTTTTGTTGGATAGTCCATTTATCGAGGAAGGCTATAGGCTAAATAACATTACGCTATGACCAATAGGAGCAAAGACAGAGCGGTAAATGTGTAAAAAACGGGGAAAATTATTCATTTTTGAAGGCTTTCTTTGCGTGCGCTGCGAAAACGGTTCAAGATACACAAAAAATATGTATGAAAGAATTATTCCTCTATACATGATCTAAAAAAAAGTCCGCGACGGCATATGTCTATCTTTTAAGGTTTAGTCACAATGACCGTTTTTATGGTACCAAATTTGGTCGAAATAATTTGTTTAAGTTGTATCAACATAATAATATTAATCTTTATTCAAATATAAATATAAATATGTTGTTGGTTAAGAGTACTTCATTGTGAATAAAATTGTCTTTGACATAGCTTAATTTCAACAAAAAACTTTAAAGATTACAATGATAAATAACTCCGAAACAAAACCAACTCGCTCTCTGCGCTCACTGCGCTGGCCGGCGCGGCGGGAGAGAGGCGGTGCTTGCGGGCAAGTCGGGAGGGGGGTGCAGCTCTACGAGATACCATGCCGCGCGGCGGTCGGCTCCCTACTGAACGGTTGAATACAGCGCTAATTTGTTTATGCGATATAATTATCATCGTAATATTACTTTTTAAACACAGTTTCATTTTGAGGTTGTTTTCTATATAGTAGGTACTTTATTTGTTTTAGGATAGTATTTAGTGACACAATAATAACACTTTTTTGTTTTCATGTAGATTATTAATTAATAAGTATGTGTTTTTTAAAAGTATAGTATCGTTTGTTTTAAAAATAGTATTCAGTTTCTAATATTTTTTTGTGGTACATAATACCTGTAGGTACCTAAATAGGTATCGCCTACTTAATTATTCTTATTAGATTAGGGTTTAGTTTAACGTATTTAGTTTCTATTTTTTTTTCGCTTTAGGTAAAACCTGTAAATAGGTGTGGTCTACCTATTTATTCTCATTAGATTAGGGTTAAGTTTAAGTATAAAGTTTGTTAACTTATTTTCATTTTACGGATTTTCTTTTGACATAATCGTTAAAAATAAAAACAATTAGGTTCCTAATTATTAATCTTACGTTTCTTTTTTTTTACGAGTTACGCTTTAGTTAAGTTTTCATTTTCTACGTTCTTTCTTCATCACTATAATGCCGAGAAAAAGAACTCAGCTTTCTCGGCAGACTGCTACTGCAAAGCGGCTGCGAGTTTTGCGCAGCAATGAAACTGAGGATGAAAATATGCACAGGTTGGCTACACAACGAGCAATTACTGAACAAAACCGTGCAAGGGAATCAAGCGTTGAACGTTCGCAGCGTTTAGCGTCACAAAATTTCCGAACTTTGGCGAACCGGCAACGGGAATCGAGTGCTGATCGTTCTCAACGTTTGGCCTCACAGAATGCCCGAACTTTGGCTAACCGCGATCGGGAATCCAGTGCTGAACGTTCTCAACGTTTGGCCTCACAGAATTCCCGAACTTTGGCTAACCGTGATCGGGAATCAAGCGCTGAACGATCCCAACGATTAACACAGCAAAATGCCCGATCAACTAGGAATAGAACTCGCAGACAACATAATTTATTAAATGCTGCTTTTGCTTATGATTGTACCGTTGACTATTCTGAGCTAAATGATATTGATATTGGCAGAATGGATAAAATATGCAACTTATGCCAAGCAAAAAAATGGGCAGCTGAAACTCCTGGATTGTGTTGTAGTGGTGGCAAAGTAAATATACCTATAATTCCGGAACCAACATCCGTTTTAAAGGAACTGATATCAGGCTCACATCCATCATCTAAGCATTTCTTAAATCACTCAAGACAATATAATACATTATTTCAGATGACTTCATTTGGTGCCAAAGAAATTCGTGAGGGAAACTTTATGCCCACTTTTAAAGTCCAAGGGCAAGTTTATCATTTAATCGGTGACTTACTTCCAGCTGTAGGGGCACAACCCGAATTCCTACAAATATATTTTGTTTCCCATGCAGATCAGGTATCCTTGCGCTCAAATTTAAACCCAAGCTTGCAAATCGATCTTATCGACGTTCTCCAAACATATCTTCATGATCATAATACGTATATTCAAAGTTTTAAGTACAATCTAGAAAATAGACGTCCGAATGATTTAAAACTTATCATTCATGCTGATGTAAAACCTCCTAATGAGCATAGAGGTCGGTATAATGCGCCGGTAGTAGATGAAGTAGCTGTTCTTATGATAGATGAAGACAAAGGTCCCCGTGATATTGTATTGACTGCGAGAGATGGTCGACTTCAACGAGTTTCTGAAATTCATAGATCTTATGACCCGCTTCAATATCCCTTACTGTTTCCCTTTGGAAACGACGGATACTGTATTAATATTCCACAGCAGAATACTACGGCTACATCTAAAACTGTTTCATGTATGCAGTTTTATGCATTTAGATTCATGGTGAGAATAAATGACTTTAACAGTATACATTATTTTAAAGGATTATTCAACCAATATTGTGTTGATATGGCGGCAAAAATGATTTCTGAGAGGCTGAACTTCATCAAAAGAAATCAAAAAAAATTGAGAGCAGAAGATTACATTCATTTAAGAGATGCCGTCGTAAATGATGGACATTTAAACGCTTCTAATATTGGCCAGCACGTTATATTGCCGTCGTCATTTACAGGATCCCCCAGATTCATGAATGAAAAAAGTCAAGATGCCATGACATATGTCAGGAAATTTGGAAGACCTGACCTCTTCATTACATTTACATGTAACCCCGAATGGCCAGAAATAAAAAGTGAGTTATTGCCCAATCAATATTCTTATGATAGACACGATTTAATTTCTAGGGTATTTCATTTAAAACTCAAAAAAATGATAGACCTATTAACGAAGAAACATATTTTTGGCCCATCGAAAGCCTTTGTTTACAGTGTAGAATGGCAAAAAAGAGGTTTACCTCACGCCCATATTTTATTGTGGCTGGCTAACAAAGTTCAACCAGATTCTATAGATGCAATAATATCGGCTGAAATACCTGACATACAACAAGATCCGATTCTTCATAATATTGTCATAAAAAATATGATACATGGTCCTTGCGGATTTCATAATCCTGCATCACCATGTATGAAAGAAAACGTTTGTTCTAAAAAGTACCCGAGGCATTTTATTTCGGAAACACAAACCGGGGATGACGGTTATCCAACCTACAGACGCAGGTCTCCAGATAATGGTGGATTCACAGCTATAATTCGTGTAAAAGGTACAGAAATGAGCGTGGATAATCGTTGGGTGGTTCCCTATAATCCACTGCTGTCACGCATTTTCAATGCACACATTAACGTAGAGTTTTGTCAATCGGTCAAAGCTATTAAATACATCTGTAAGTATATTCATAAAGGTTCTGATCAAGCCACATTTTCGTTACAAAGTAATAACGACGAAGTAGAAAAATATCTAAATGGTCGCTATATAAGTTCCTCGGAGGCGTTTTGGAGAATTTTTCAATTTTCGATTCATGAACGTTTTCCGGCAGTAGTTCATTTAGCCGTTCATTTGGAAAATGGACAAAGAGTATATTTTTATAATAATGAAAATCTCCAAGATCGTGTGAACAATCCTTCATCAACGACACTTACAGCGTTCTTTGATCTCTGCAAAAGCGACGATTTTGCAAAAACCCTTTTATATCACGAAGCTCCCCAGTATTACGTTTGGCAAAGAAATTCATTTTCTAGAAGAAGACGCGGGCAAGATGTTGAGGGATATCCCGGTGTAAAAAAAGACACAACTTTAGGCCGTGTTTATAACATTCATCCAACTCAAACTGAATGTTTTTATTTAAGAATGTTACTGCAATATGTTCGCGGTCCAATGTCATTTCAACATCTACGAACCGTGAATGGTGTTATTTTCCAAACGTACCAAGGCGCTTGCAAGGAATTAGGTTTACTGGAGGGAGATGAACATTGGCAAAATACCATGTCCGATGCAATTATATCCGAGCCAGCTACAAAATTAAGAGAATTTTTTACCACTATCCTTATATTTTGCCAACCATCTGACCCCTTAGAGTTATGGAATAAATTTTGTGATGCTCTATGTGAAGATATATTAAACAGAATGCGTAATGAGAATCAGGATATGACATTAGCATATAATGATGATATATACAATGATGGACTAATCATAATTGAAGATAAAATTCATGAGATTTCAGATAAATCCCTAACCGACTTTGGGCTTCCTGCAGCAAAAAGAAATAATTCGCTTCTGGACCCGTTAGAAGTAGCGTTGCGAAAACCATATAATTTAAATGATTTAAATGAATATATCACAGAAAATGAACCAAGATTAGTAAATGACCAGGTGACAACGTATAATTGTGTCATGAAAAGTGTTAGTTTTAATGAAAGAAAAATTTTCTTTTTGGATGCTCCCGGTGGGACCGGCAAGACGTTTATTACTAATCTTATATTGGCAAAAGTAAGGTCTCTAGGAAAGCTAGCCTTAGCAGTAGCGTCGTCAGGTATTGCTGCAACTTTATTAGCAGGTGGACGCACAGCTCATTCCACTTTTAAACTGCCCCTAACTGTGTCTTTAGAGAAAGATAGCGTGTGCTCTATACGCAAAAATGGACCTTTGGGAAAAGTTTTACAAGACGTCAGTCTAATAATCTGGGACGAATGTACCATGATACATAGAGCTCACGTAGAAGCTCTAGACAGAACTCTCCGAGATATTAGAAACTGTGATAAAATCATGGGTGGGATTACGGTTATGTTTGCTGGGGACTTTCGCCAAACCTTACCGGTAATAGTAAGGGGAACCAGAGCAGACATTGTGAAGGCTTGCCTTAAAAGTTCTCCATTATGGAAATTTGTAAATATTTAAAAATTATCTACAAATATGAGAGCACATTTGGGGGGAGGTAGTATAACTTTCCCGTCAAAATTACTTTTTGTAGGAGACGGGAAAATACCTCATTCTAATAATAAAATTGAAATTGATTGCGATTTAGGAGTAAAAGTGGGTAACATCGAGGAATTAATAACTAAGGTATACCCTGACATCAGCCAAATAGAAAACAAGGACCACCAATGGATGTGTCAAAGAGCAATATTGGCGGCAAGAAATAGTAACGTTGACGAAATAAATGATATAATTTTAAGTAAACTCCCAGGAGATATTGTAACCTACACATCCATTGATACCGTGATGGATCAAGAAGATGTAGTTAATTACCCACAGGAGTTCCTCAATTCCTTGAACCCAAGCGGCCTTCCCCCACATTCTCTTAATTTAAAAATAGGTGCCCCAATCATTTTACTAAGAAATCTCAAACCACCAAATTTATGCAACGGGACCCGACTTCAAGTAAAATTTCTGCGCAATAACGTCATCGTTGCAATAGTTTTGACTGGTCCAGCAGTTGGTCAAACAGTCCTCATACCCCGCATCCCAATGATACCCAACGACTTACCTTTCAATTTTAAAAGAATACAATTTCCGATTATTATTATCCTTCGCAGTCACAATAAATAAATCACAGGGGCAGACATTCAAACACGTGGGGATCGATTTACGCCAAGACTGTTTTTCGCACGGCCAGTTATACGTCGCCTTATCAAGATCAGGTTGTGGCGAAAATCAATATATTCTTCTGCCACAAGACAATAAAACAAAAAATGTAGTATATGCAGAAGTTCTATAATAATTTAATTTACTTAAAAAATTGTACAGATATAAATAGTTTGGAACTCGAAAAAAAAACATAGGTTTTATCCTAAAAATTCTGCGGAAACTCGACCATTCCGAAAATCCCGCAAGAACGGGAACTATGTGGGAAAAACCAAAAATCTGCCGGAAGTCACTATTCCACACGGACGAAGTCGCGGGCAAAAGCTAGTGCGGTATAAAGGACGAGGCGAAACGCTTCGTCCGGATCGTTGAGGTGTTAACAACATAAGGGTGGAAACTCGCCGTACGACGGGTCGTCCGATGGTGGAACGGAGATGGGGGAATTAAATCGTGCAATTCCCTCGCACACTCCCCAGAATGTATCCTATAGAACACCGAAAGGCTGGCTACTCTACGCCTGTGCTCTAGGCTTTGGAGACCAACTCGAGTTAAATCAGGGTCACCAATCAGCCTCTTCGCACGCCTCTCCACCGAATCCAAAGTGGCCAGGTGACACTTAACAGCACCAGCCCAAATGTGGCTGCAGTACTCCACACACGAACGGACCTGTGCTTTGTACAACATTAGAAGCTGCCCTGGTGTGAAGTACTGCCGGACCTTTGCGATTACACCAAGTTTTCTGGCAGCCACCTTGGCCTTGGACCCAATGAACCGCCCAAAGTTTAGGTTCGAGGAAATCTCAACACCCAAAAGCTGAAGGCGGTCGGTACACTCCAAGGATACATTCCGAAAAGTAGGAGCCAAGGTGAACGGGCTCCTTTTGGCGGTGAAGAGACACGCCTGCGTTTTGGCGGCATTGAATGCTACAAGATTGGCATTGCCCCATTCGGAGACTGCCTGAAGTGCAACACTCGTTCGCTCTACCATGGCCTCTCTTTCGGACCGGATTGATTCCCTATATATCCGGTTATAATTATCATAATACTTTTTATTAAAACAACGTGTGATATTACCTTTTCTAGAGTTACATCCAAATTGCGAACACAACGCTCTTTAATTTATATTTTTGTTCAAAACTAAAGCTTTCCACGATGACCGGTCTTGTGCTGCCCGCATCCATCGGCTTCCCGCGACCTTCACCAGGTCATCGGTCCACCTTGTTGGGGGCTACGGAGCTACGCTGCCTCATCCGCTACGTCGCCGCCACTCCAGAACCTTACTGCCCCATCGGCTATCGGTTCTACGATCAATGTACATTAGTCGTAGAACCCCGCCCACTGCTACTTAATTTTAGCGACTCGAAGAGCTATGTCGGTGACTTTTATTATAATATTAGTATTTACATCAACAATACCTAGGGTTATTTAATTTTTACCTTCATCAACAACCTTTTTATCGTCCCATTGCTGGACTCAGGTCTCCTCTCAAACAGAGAAGGATTGAGCGTAATCACCACGCTTGCTCAATGCGGGTTGGCGATTTCAGACTTATAAAGTCCAGGTTTCCTCAAGATGTTTTCCTTCACCTTCAGTCTCATTTTTACCTTATTTTACAAAATTCTTTAAATATTTTGCTAAAACAATTGTTTAACAAATTAAAGTTTATTTAATGGTTTATGAGAAACCTGAATATAGTCTGCCCAGAAGAAGCAACTGAATCGATTCCAATAATTTTTACACCATGTTATATGTTTCCCAAATACATTTAGAAATTGTTCCAGCGTGGTTACCGAGCGCTCCACGTAGCTTACGATTGATCATAGTACTTGCGCGCGCTCAACAGCTGACGCCAGAGGTCAACGCATCGCGCTCGCCTGCCCGTGCGGAGTTTTGACCATATTTATCTTGGGACAACCAAGTAGAATAGCAACCTTTTTTTTTAATAATTATAAACTAGCGCTTGACTGCAATCCGGCCTGATGGTAAACAGTGATGCAATCGTTGATGGTAAAGCACGCTAGTTTATTAAACCCATTCACTTAAAAAACTTAGTGAATAAGAAAGACGGCAGTTGAGCGAGGTGATGCTCATTTATAAACCAACAACATGGCCAATGATGCTACGCCAGAGGGAAATTGATCTAGATGGACCATGATCAAACTCGCGACACAACATCATTTGGCGCATCGTACCCGGCAAGCTTCACAACACAACTGCTCAGATCCGTCCTCCGTACGGCTTCACCAGACATCACGCCGGAACACGACGAATCGCTTGGCGGCAAGACTTTGTCTGATGGGTGGTAACTTCTGCCTGCAGCCGATCTTATGGCCTACCACCGAGAAGCTCATAACTTTGTGGTTTTTCATTGCATCTTTTTGAAATTTTGTGCATAGATTCTTTACTTAAGAACACTCGACACGTGTTTCGGATTACGCATAATCAAAAAATTATGTTGTATAAAAATGATGCATTAAAGATTTTTTTTGTAATTTTATTTTTGGGTGTAATTTTTACTTTGTTCATAATAGATTTCATATAGGGTATTATGAAAACGAAAATGAAAAATTAACAAGAAAATGCATTTAATTAAATTTAGTATTCAGTATTTCCTCCCCTAACATTAATTAGAGTTCGGCATCGGTTACTCAACATTAAATTATCCAAATAGAGCTGCTGTATGAGGTACCAGGTTCTTTTCAAGTGCAGGAAAAATTGTTCTTCTGTCATCAGAGTTGGAGCAAAAATAAACCATAGTTCTTCTCGGATTCATGTCTGGGGTCTAAGTAAGCAGGCTAGTCCATAACCCTGACTTCATGTTTCCTAAGCACAGTTGATATCAGCTTAGCCAAATAGGCATGGGCATTATCGTGCATGAGTTGGAACTCCTGACCCTTTTGTATCCCGTGTGAGATAATCACAGGTTCTACTACCTCATTGAGGTATTTCAATGCATTCATGTTCCCTCTTATCCAAATGAGATGGGTTCGCGCACCCATACGAATACCAGCCCATACCATGATCCCTTTCCATGAGCATTTTGTAAAATATTTTTATTTATGTTCGGTAATCTATATGGTATACAGAATAAAGGGTATTCTATTGTATTCTAAATCCAAATCGAGACTCATCAGAAAAAAGCACAATTGCTCATTACTCCATGCGAAAAGTTTTCGAGAAATAGTAATTTCCGCCCGCGATTGTCACGCCGCAAATCTGGAATCCGAGGTGATCCTTCGGAATACCGTAGGACCACCTCGGATTCCAGATTTGCAAAGAAATATCTCAAATAAACCCTGACACCGAGCTGGTTAATTGCTCGGACAGCTCGTTTTTGGAGTACAAATACATTTTGTATGTCAGCGGTTTTGCCCTATAGTAGACTACTACTACAGGGCAAAGCTGTCCGAGCAAATTACCAGCTCGGTGTCAGGGTTTCTTTGAGATATTTCTTTAAAGATATTGATATTCTCAAGGTTGCTTCGCAATTTATCTTAGCCAACATCTTATATGTTAGGCAAAATATTCACATGTACACCAAATACAGTGACATTCATAATGTTAATACCAGAAATAAGGACAAACTGCAAGCCCCTATTCACCGACTTCAAAAGGTTATTGTTGTGTGGTATAACTTTTTATAACAAGATACCGTCTGCTTTGCTAGACTTTCCTTACAATGCATTTAAAGCACAAATCAAATCCAAGCTTTGTTCAAAGGGATATTATTCCGTAAATGACTATTTAAATGATAAGAATAGCTGGTCGCTCTGATTAACTCAAGACAATGTTTGTGTTCTTTCTTCGGAATTAGCTTACTGCCACGTTAAATGAGTTCATATAATTTACTTTTTTATATGTGAGCATTTTATATGTGAGCTGTCACGCCCTTTATACGGCTTTTATTTAGGTATTAAGTATTTACTTATTTACATTTCCATTTTAATGATATTTAATTTTTTCGTTTTGCTTTGCTGGTATTTTGTGTCGATGGTGTGATGGTGTCGATGGGTGGGCGTTTTAGGGGACTGTCTTATGTAATATTGACGTTTAAAAAGTGCTGATTCTCAGCCTAATTTGAATAAATGACTTTTTATTTTGTTTGCGAGAAAGAAGACAAGCTTCATGTAGGTAATCTTCCTCTTACAGTTTGGTCACCAACAATTGTTGGTCAGATTTTAGCTTTGAACTATTTGAGCCGTAATATTGGGTTGTCTACTAGTTATATTTTCAAGAGAACCGTTCTGTCTAGGAGTGGTGATGCGATTCCTGCCTGAACTCCGTTCAGCAAAATCGCCTGTAGCACGATAACGTGACCATAACCTGGAGTTTATATTTTGGCTGGTTTGCAGAGTTTCAGCAATCAAGCGCTTACTAACGCCAGCATCCAACATGCTTACAGCTTTAACCTGATCTTTCCTTGTCAAATGTTAACGTGACATAACAATAAATAATAAATGTTACACACGTTTAGATTAGAATAAAGAAAGTATGTGATCGATTTTAATTTTTCATAATTTCACTGTTATATTGTAACATGAACTATCTCTTCTTCTTTCTTTCTTTTTTGGCTTCGCACGGTTTGTGAATTTAGCCAATGTCACGTAATGAATTATTCCTGTCGAAAAAGGCGGCCACGTGACCCGTCTTTTTTTTTTTATAAATTATAAACCAGCGCTTGACCGCAATCCCGCTTGATGGTAAGCAGTGATGCGATCGTTGATGGTAAAGCGCGCTAGTTTATTAAGAGCCTATTCACTCTAGCCTTGAAGACACTCAAATTGTATTGTGACGGAAACACCGACGCTGGCAAATTGTTCCAGTCCCTCGACGTACGCGGTATAAAGGAGGAAGCAAAACGCTTCGTCCGGATCGCAGTGGTGTCAACAACGTAAGGGTGGAAACTCGCCGTATGACGGGTCGTCCGATGATGGAACGGAGATGGGGGAATTAAATCATGCAATTCCCTTGCACACTCACCAGAATGCATCCTATAGAAGACCGAAAGGCTGGCTACTCTACGCCTGTGCTCCAGGCTTTGGAGACCGTTTCGAGTTAAGTCTGGTTCGCCAATCAGCCTCTTCGCACGCCTCTCCACCGAATCCAAAGTGGTCTACAAGGGAGGTTTGAGGCAAAGTCATGATGAGGCCACTATGCTGCTATACCTCAATGTTCTTTATGAATTATTTACTTTATACACTTTTTACTACATAAATCAGGCACTTTTATTTAGTAAACAACACTATAAATAAGTTAAAAGTCCAATGAAAAATAAGCGTGACACTCAGGTTAACTTTCCCGCCAAAAACTCCCCATGAACTAACTCTTCTTCTTCTTTTTTCAAGGTGAGATTCAACCTCAACTCTTGATCAATGAATGGCCTCTGTCAAATAGATACCACAATTTTGCCAATAACACGTGTAACAATATAAAATAATTCTTTAAAAAATTATTTCACAATAATGGCGGATATTGCCAATGACAGTTGAAAAAGATGAACTAACTCTTCGACCGCTGAACTCAAATATAATCGATATTCATTTGTAACAAAATAAGTTTTTGCTTTTTATTTTTTGGAATTTCGAAATAAATTCTGAGAAAATATTTTATATACAAACCTTTTTTTTTTACTGTAAGTAGTTTTTAAGTTAAGAGGTCTTTCATGTAATATACCTAGACATAGTTCATCATTTTCATCATCATCATTTCAGCCGAAAGACGTCCACTGCTGGACATAGGCCTCCCCCAAGGTTCTCCACGACGACCGGTCCTGCGCCTCCCGCATCCAGCGGTTTCCCGCGACCTTCACCAGGTCGTCGGTCCACCTTGTCGGGGGCCTACCCACGCTACGTCTTCCGGTGCGTGGTCGCCACTCGAGAACCCGTCGGCCCCATTGGGCATCGGTCCTACGGGCAATGTGTCCAGCCCATTGCCACTTCAGTTTTGCAATTCTTCGGGCTATGTCGGTTACTCTCGTTCTTCTGCGGATCTCCTCATTCCTGATTCGATCGCGCAGTGAAATCCCAAGCATAGCCCTCTCCATTGCCCTTTGAGCGACTTTGAGCCTTCTTATAAGGCCCATTGTTAGCGACCACGTCTCAACTCCATAAGTCATCACTGGCAACACACACTGGTCAAAGACTTTTGTCTTGAGACACTGCGGTATTTCGGACGAGAAGATTCTACGTAGCTTCCCGAAAGCAGCCCAGCCGAGTTGGATTCGACGATTGACCTCTTTCTCGAAGTTGGACCTTCCTAACTGGATAGTTTGTCCCAGGTACACGTAGCTGTCAACAACTTCGAGAACAGAGTCTCCAATCTTTATAGGAGTCGGTACAACATGGGCATTAGAAATGACTTTCGTCTTGCCCATGTTCATTTTAAGACCGACTCGCTTGGAGGCCCTACTGAGGTCTTCGAGCATTGTACTCAGGTCCTAGAGAGAGAGGTAGACTTAGTTAATGTGTCCATAACGGAATACCCTTTGCTGTTAACATGGTCAGGAAAATTAGACCATAGAGATTTTTCCAGTGCATTTTTAAAGACAGTGTTTATAAAAGGCGTCGTTTTAGCATATAGAGCTAATTCAATTTAGAGTCTGTGTCAAGTATACCTATCTGCTTCTATTCTAGGTGATAACATAACATAAAACATCCCGCCATCACTTGCCGAAAGGAAACTCTTTTGTCTGAACAGAAGTGTGTATACACTACACTCATTTTTCGTCAGTTGTGCTTAGTAGATAATGGGTAATACAGGCTGGTGTTCGCAACTCCACGTCAATGCGCATATTTTGTGTATGAATGTGAAAATTCGTTAGTATCGTTGAATATTTGATGTTGTTATATTACTGCTCCTATCAACCTACATATATTGCTTAAAGCTAACGCGATCGGAGTATAACTGAAAAATCAGTAGAATATTCAATTCAATAATAATTTATTAGCACCTATTTATTTCAATAAATAACAGCTTGCCTAACTATTCAACAATATTATCTAATGGTGGTAGGAGATGGCGGGAGAGGAGTAAGCGACGTGCGCTACGGGAGCGGCGTAGGCGACCTTGGCGATGGGGGCAGCGTAGGAGACTGGAGCGTGAGAGTATTGGACTTGGGCCGGGGCGTGAGAGTAGGAGACTTGAGCTGGTGCGTAGGCGACCTTGGCGACGGGAGCGGCGTAGGCGACCTTGGCGACGGGAGCGGCGTAGGCGATCTTGGCTACGGGAGCGGCGTAGGCGATCTTGGCAGGAGCTTGCTGGACGGGGGTACCTTCGTACCTCACAACAGCGTTGAAGCCATGTTCTTTATCAGCGGTGTAGTCGACGATGCGGTGCACGCCGTCGGGCTGCACGAGCGAGTACGAACCATGTACGGCGTCGCCTTAGCGAGATTCCTGTTGCTGCTTTACGTCGCCGCTGTGGTCATCATGAACGGAGTACGTGAAGTCGTAGTGAGCGGGTGCTTCGGGCTTGGCGTACACCACTTTGGAGACTGGGACCAGGCCAGCGTAAGCCGCCGCAGCGAGGGACAAGACGATGACGAACTGTAATACAAGGTTTGTGAATTACCTAAGAAATACCTAAGACATGAAACAATTTCTAAGTCTTAACTTTTTTAACTATGAGTGCAATGTTCAATTAATTTATTAGGACTCACTTTGGCAACCATTTTTGCAAGTAAGTAGTGAGGTTGTTGCTGATTTGAGTATCAGAAGGTGACTGTATTAACGTATGACTTGCTACAGTTTTTATACAGGATTGTTACTCGCGTATTACGAGTACATATTTCGTTGGTGACACGGCCCTCAGGGTCGTCCATTAAACTTCATAATAATTGAGTGTTGGAGGCCGATTACTGCATTGCTGAGCTGGACATCACGATACCACAGATTTGAGAAACCGGTTGACACATTCCTTGATGAAGCAGTACTTAGTCGTTTTTAGTAATAAGCCCCCTTATTCATAAACGTTGCTTAAAGTTTACTAGTGATTAGCGATATCACAGTTTTTAAGGGGTTTATTCATAAACGATGATTAAAATTAAGTGACGTGCAGACGTCTAGAATGTATGGTTAAGCAATCGCTAATCACTAGTTAACTTTAAGCAACGTTTATGAATAAGGGGATATATCACCTAATTTTCAAATACTCTACATGGTGTTTTTTTTTTGTTTAAACTGTATACTCTCTGAAGGACCGCATCAGAAATGAGGTGATCTGACAGAGGACCAGAGTCACTGACACAGCTGAGAGGATTACCAAGCTGATGTGGCAATGGGCTGGTCACATATGCTGCAGGACCGACTACCGTTGGGGTAAACGAATCCTCGAGTGGAGACCGCCTCTCGGCAAACGTAGCGTAGGACGCCCTTAGGCGAGATGGAGCGACGACATCAAAAAGGTGGCTGGTACTGGCTGGCGGAGAACTGCTAAGGATCGAGCGGCATTGGTGTGCCATGGAGAAGGCCTATGTCCAGCAGTGGACGAGTAGAGGCTGGTGATGATGATGATGAAACTGTATATAAATAAAACAACAATACGCACGGTATGCATGCATGTGGGATGAGAATATACTGCGTAGTTTGCAAAACGCTGTTGATTGACCTCTTTCTCTAAGTTTGACCTACCCAACTGAACAGTTTGTCCTAAGTAAACTGCACGGTTAGCGCAGTGGTCAAGCTATTGACTGCTGTGCTGCATATCGCGGGTTCGATTCCCACACGGATCAAATATTTGTATGATCTACAACTAGTTGTTCCAGGTCTGAATGTTATGTTTGTGTATGTGAGTTTATATGTTTGTAAACTCATCCACGATACCTGAGAAATACCTAATGTGGGGCAATTTTTTTTAAAGTGATTGTTACATGGGTATTTGAAATTACCTTCATATATAATAATCATGAGTATTTCTTTTTCCAGCCTGTTCTGACAAACTCCAGGGCAAATTACGATATAGAAAGGATGAGGCTCTTTTTTTCTTCTCAATGAAACAGTGGCTGACAATGTCTCTACCCTGAGGGCTTTTGATTAGTTATTACATCAGATTTCACGCATGCCAATATGAATTGTGCGAGATTTTCTCCTTGACTTAATTCAACTAAATGTTTCCGCAACAAACCTGTAACGAAGTCAAGTTCACGACCTTCTTTATTAATATCTATAAGTACTTGCATATATGGTACATAACGATCACAGCTACCAAAAACTTGTTTCCGTTTGCTATGGACTTATAAATTCATTTTAGGATTCCGTTTTCTTTTAAAGTATGGAACCTTACATATAGTTGTTATTACCGTCTTATTAACAAGTTCAAATTTTTTATCTAGCCTAAACCTGTGAGACGTTTGCTGTAGGTATACACACCACGTGCTCGCTAACGTAAATTACAATATAATTATTTTATGTCATACAAAGCTCTAACTGGGCATTCAGATTGTACCAAAGAGTAACAAAAATATAATAATACTCTAAACTATATGGGGTAGATTGTACTGAGTAATTGAGTTTTATTATACGAGATTTGAATTTGGAACTGAGAAGATCTGTAAATCTCTATTACCGCACAGGTCGACCAAAGAGTTTTTACTTCATAGGTTAAAAGATTGTCGTCGCCGCGCCGTCGACGAACAAGATGATCGGTTACTTTTGCGTTTAATTTTGGATTTGGGCTGATGAGGCTCCATTGACGATATACCTAATATTTTTTTTTTATAAAAAATCTCACAAATCCCACAAGTAGTGGATATTTTATTTTAAGTTTATCCTCAGATTTAATGCCACGAACTGTAGCAGATTGCTTAAAAATAGAGCTAGTTTTAAATTTTTAATTACAGTCTGGTCCTGGTTTAGTAATTTTATTAAACTTCAATCGTTTTACTGGGTTACATTTTTGGAATCATCTCCTCAAACCCTATTTATTTTAATAGCCCATATAGTCGGGTTTTAATTTTGACCATTATAAGTTTAGTTTCATTCATTACGTCATTTACTTGTTGATTTGATAGTTTTTTTGAACATATGAAACAATGGATTAGCACTATTCTTAATAAGGGAATTCATATTGTGGTTGATAGTGTGTCGTAGATGTTTGTGTAGTGTGTACCTACTATGTGATTTAGTAGATATTAATACGCGTCCTCCGTCTACTTCAGACTTGACAAAATTATGAAATATGAGTACCGTCGTGGAAACAACGCGGTGCAAGCGGCAGGCAACTTCAACGACGTTTACGGAGCTAACACTGGCTTCTGTTCTGGGAATTTCGACCGGAAAATTAACCTCGAAAACTTTGGTCCACAATGAACAATTAAAGGTGATTTTGGAAGCTTATGATACACAATTTACGGTTGAATTAGCAGATGGTACACAATTTACGGTTGAATTAGCAGAT
The DNA here is from genome assembly GCA_037179545.1 of Sesamia inferens. Classification (NCBI taxonomy): domain Eukaryota; kingdom Metazoa; phylum Arthropoda; class Insecta; order Lepidoptera; family Noctuidae; genus Sesamia; species Sesamia inferens. The sequence goes on along the minus strand of CM073933.1, from coordinate 25,212,960 downwards.
GATACACAATTTACGGTTGAATTAGCAGCAGCATTTGACGTTAGCGTCAAAACAATATTGGTCAAATGGACCAATATTGTTAACGTAACGTCGGTAGCTCCGTAAACGTCGTTGATGTTGCGTGCCGCTTGTGCCGCGTTGTTGCCACGATGGTACTCATATTCCATAATTACTCGACTTCTTAACGTATCCATGACGACGAAAAAGATTGAAATGCGATTCTTTGCGATTGAAATTAGAATTCTAAGCCAAGCAAAAAATATTTTGATTCGAAATGGCCAGTACTGCAGGACGGCAATTTCAAAGGTAAATACCTTTTATCTGCTTTTTATTGACAACTTTTTTCTGGGTTGGGCTTCTGACTTTGATGTTTACCTGCGGCGTGTACTCACCAGCAGAATTATGCGTAACATACTATCAGTAGCAATGGATTTCATTTTTAGAGTTCCATAAGACTCATTGCGTTATTGACTATGTTGAATAGATAAAATTTTCGGACATTTGGAGCAATGGATTAGCAATATACTTCAAAATTATTCCAACTGGTAATAATATTCCGCCTTATTCATAAACGCTGCTTAAAGTTAACTCGTGATTAGCGATTTTTTAAACATACATTTTAGACGCTTGCACGTCACTTAACTTTAGTAATCGATTATGAATAAACCCCTTAAACACTATGGTGTTTATTCATAATGTATGATTTAAGTTAAGTGACGTTAAAAGGTCAAAACTGTATGGTTCAAAAATCGCTAATCACTAGTTAACTTTAAGCAGATTTTATGAATAAGGGGGATTATGCTACGTAATTAGGGCGCCGATGTATCTATTCTCAATCGAGGACTGTAAAAAAATAATGACAGAAAGTCAGTCGGTGACTGAAGTATTTTTTTTTCATACATCTCTTACTCTAATCGTCGCACAGATCGACTGTATATCTAATGTGATCACAGCCTAGACTTCCGGCAGCCATAGTAAGGTGCAAGTATATACTTTGATAACAATAAAAAAGCACATAGAATACGTAATAATTTATTAGCACCTATTTATTTCAATAAATAACAGCTTGCCTAACTATTCAACAATATTATCTAATGGTGGTAGGAGATGGCGGGAGAGGAGTAAGTGACGTGCGCTACGGGAGCGGCGTAGGCGACCTTGGCGACGGGGGCGGCGTAGGAGACTGGACCGTGAGCGTATTGGACCTGGGCCGGGGCGTGAGAGTAGGAGACTTGAGCTGGTGCGTAGGCGACCTTGGCGACGGGAGCGGCGTAGGCGACCTTGGCGACGGGAGCGGCGTAGGCGAGCTTGGCTACGGGAGCGGCGTAGGCGATCTTGACGGGTGCGGGGTGCACGGGGGTGCCCTCGTAGCGTACGTTAGCGTTGAATCCGTGTTCCTTGTCGGCGGTGTATTCGACGATGCGGTGAACGCCGTCGGGCTGTACGAGCGAGTACGAGCCGTGTACGGCGTCGCCGGCGCGAGACTCCTGTTGCTGCTTCACGTCACCGCTGTGGTCATCATGGACGGAGTATGAGAAGTCGTAGTGAGCGGATGCTTCGGGCTCGGCGTACACCACTTTGGAGACGGGGACCAGGCCAGCGTAAGCCGCTGCTGCGAGGGATAGGACGATGACGAACTGCAACAAGAATAAGTTAATCATTTTTAGAATAATAAACATAATCTTATACTGGCTCTAATAATCTATCTAAATGCAGAATAATCCAAATGGATTAACATGATTAGACAACAGTAAATAACTAATTTAAAAAACTCACTTTGGCAACCATTATTGCAGATTCTTGATGAACTGTTGTTGAATTGAGTGTCTGTAGTGGACTATGATAATGTGTGACCTGCTACAGTTTTTATACAGGTTGGTCCCCTGCAGGTTTTGTTGGTGACACACGGCCCGCCCGCGGCGTCGTGCACAATTATTGAGAGACGAAGGCCAAGATCTAGATTGCCGAGTCAAAAAGTATAATATTACATTTAAATAAATAAATTACAACTGTGTGGGTGCTGCATTATATTATAAAGGGATACTGTACAGTAGACAGAATACCCGAAAAAGAAATAAATAAATATATACGGACAAATCACACAGATGGAGCTACCCCCAAAGTAACTTCGAGACTTGTGTTATGGGATTTTAACTCAGCGATACTATATTTATAATAGATACATATATAGATAAACATCCAAGACCCAGGCCAATCAGGAAAATATCGTTTTCGTATATGGGCAATGGCAATGGCAAAATTTCAAGTAATGAACAAGTATTAATATTGTTGTACGCGTTATCTATATCCAGAAAGCACGCTAAAGTAGGCAAATCTTGAGAGAAACCTAATTGTATCCTTGTGACCAGCTTAACCAAACTCTCTAAACACGATTTAGATTTTCTAAAACCTACCATGTCGGCCGGAAAAAACCTATTATTTTCAAAGTACCATTCCAATCTTCTGTTAAAGATTGAATGGAACACTATAGAAACGCAGGACATTAAGCTAATAGGACGCAAAGATGACGTTAGCGTGGGGTCTCGGCCTGGTTTAGGGATTGGTACTACGCAAATATCTCGCTATTGAGTAGGAACAAAACCAGTATTTAGAAATTTATTATAAAGATTGACTAAAATGCTTTTCACCCCGGCACAGTATTACTGTTTTTAATACATGTCTCTAATTCATGTAACGTTATGAGGACTTCCAACTTTGTATTGTTGGAACTGCAGATTGGTGAAGCTGTACGGAGGACGGGTCTGAGCAGTTGTGTTACGATGTGTGCCGGGTACGATGCCCCAAATGTTGTTGTGTTGGGAGTTTGGTCGTGGAGGGTCTTCAGATCAATCTCCCTTTGGCGCAGCATCGTTGGTCGTGTTGTTGGGTTTAACATTGCATCACCTCGTTCAACTGCCGTCTTCTTTCCTATTCGCTTAGTTTTTCTGAGTGAATAGGCTCTTAATAAACTAGCGCGCTTTACCATCAACGATCGCATCACTGCTTACCATCAGACGGGATTGCGGTCAAGCGCTAGTTTATAATTATTAAAAAAAAAAAACCATTTCATCTTCCTCCACATTTCTCTAGTATTTGAAACCTCGTCCAAAGAATCACAGAATTTGTGTTAGTTATCTGAAGATGTCTTACGTATATGCTTTTAGGATTCACTAATACACCCTCTGAGTATTGTCAGATTTGAAGAAGGATTTTTTCGGAAGTTTGACAGGACTAATCTTCTTTTTGGGACAAAGTGTGATAGATTGGGAGTCCAATAGGGTTTTGAAATGAACCTGCTAGCCGAGTTTAGATTATTTTTAATAAAAGGTACGTGCGCGTTACTAGATACACTAACATCTATCGTTTCTGTTTTCCTTCTTTTGTTTTTACTCACTCTTGTCCAGTCTTCATTCTCATTCAAACCAAGTTCTTCTGTATTGTGTAAGTTCTGATCATTGTAGCCTTGTTGAAAAGCTCCTTCTGTTCGGTCCTCTTTATCCATACTATCAGACTCAATGTCCACATCGCCACTGGCTTCTCCTCACTCATATGGAAAATCTCCTACGGCGCGATAGTGATCGATAGCGCGCGAGCGCGCCGTCGATAACCGGTTTCTGTATCGTAAACAGCGAAGAGAATTGTTCCGATAATCATAACACAACACAATTGACTGTATTTTAAAACAAGAAGACCACTTCGCGAATATTAAAATTCTTGACAATCCGTACGTCCGCTCCGTGTGACGGAGTTGTCTACCCACGTTCAAACGTCAAAAATGTATGGGTAAACAATCACTAATCACCAGTTAATTTTAAGCGACGTTTATGAATAAGGACGTATATTTGAACGTTACAAATCAATGATTATTATTGAGAAAGTTAATGCCCTGTAAATTACATAAAATATGCTTGACATCGACACTTCCTAGTGCTTTCACTGGGAAGAAGAAGTGGCGGAAGAAACTCCCCAGCAGCACAGCTGTCTGTTCATTTAAAAAAAAACACATGACTACTCTACGAAAATTAAGTAGGTCATGAATTTGAGTCGTAATATGTTCTTTTGTGGAAACAATGTTGAACTAAGTCAAGGAAAAAATCATTATTCCCATTTCATATTCGCCTTCATAAATGAAATATGACATCTTTTTACTCGTTTTCATTAAACGAATTTACCTTAAAATCCAAAATTATTTACAATTATTGCTTCAGGTTTCTTGTATATATATATCTATAGGTATGTCAGCGCAAGGCTAACTTAAACCTTTAAAATATTTACCTAAGTTCAGAACTTAACCGTTAATATGACTGGATAGGTATATATTGATTTAGATTTATTTGTTGATGTCAGTTTGCTTCTTTTCAATGTAGAAAGCTAGGTTAGGATTTTCGGTTATTTTGATAGCAATCCAAAATAGAGGGTTTATCCAAACTGAGGTTTAAGAAAATAGCTGTCTATAGTTGATTCATATCATGATTAATAAGCGACATGCGTTACTTTTATAATAGATTTGGATTAATATTCGGGATGCAATAAGCTTAACACCTTCCATCTAGGACTATTTACCGGTATCTGTAATAAATTGGACAGTTACAAACAGCAGTAAAGAAATTAAAGGCAAGATGTGTGCGTAACGGGCGTTACACGATTTTGTCTAAGCTTTCGGGCTTAACCGAAATGAAACCAAATCTCTGCGAATTTCTTTACTTTACGTTAGTAAAAAAATTGGAACTACGTAGCTAAAAAAAATCTTAACTTCGTAATCCACTTGAATTAAAACAAAAATACAAACATGATTTTTTATCGAAGTTTAAACCTGTAACGGGTGTTACAGCTGAATGTAACGGGTGTTACAGGTATGAGGCATAATTTAAAAATTAAATAGATGAAAGGAATAATTAAACTTACGAAATAATATTACACGCAACAGTTGTTGAAAACTTATCTTTTCGAATGGCGGGAAGCGTAATTCCAATCTAATAATAGTTTTCTTTTATCAATGTCTGCAATGTTGATTAAATTTATCAACCATCAATCGTTCATAGTAACCTAACTTAAATATGTTAAAAATTGAAAAATTAAATACTTATCGAAAAAATAATGATATATTATTAAAATATGGGGTTTTAAGATTATCCTAACACACATTTTAATTTAAAAACCGTAATTGAAAAATTTATGTTGTGTAGCGTTTTTCATGGAACCATTTGTTTAATAGAAATAGTTGTTTGACCTACTTTGATAAAACGAAAAAGCGTGGCGCATGTTTTAAATAAACGTCTTAAGCAATGAATAATTAAATCAATGTTAAAATCGAGTGTTAGAAATCGTAAAACGAATTAGCAAATTATAGTTTGTAACTCTAATATTGTTACCTGCTAATTGTATAAAAGGAGTGTAACAACGACGCCATTACGTTTTTCATATAAGAAATGCCAAGCGGCTGTGAAGACAGATTATCAACGATAATTTGGTGAAAATGTTGTTTTTCACTAGAATATCTTATGAGTACGATTTCTGTAATTAATTGATATGTTGCTATTGTGTTTGTGATCGCTGAGAATAAAAATGTGCGTAAAAACAATTGGGTAATAAAAAAAAAATCAATGAGCATGGTACTCTGTTATGAAATACTTGCATGAAATCTTATGCAATAATAGTCTATCAATAAGAGTATATTGAATGACATGGTACTTTGCTTGTAAAATCGAAATTGATAAAATAGGCATGATTAAAAAAACGAAACACGTAGCATCCATTCTTAAATCATTCTTAACATACTGCTTTTTAAGCGATCTGCAAAATGTTTGACAGTTAGTAAATCTGTAGAATCGTATTCGGTTCAGCAATGGAGCAGTCGACCTTCAACTTGCAGCCAGTATGTCACCGACGAGACTCAGGCGGCCGACACAGGCACTCCTGTATAAAAACTGGAGCAAGTCGTACATTATTACAGTTACCTACTGATACTCAAATCAGCAACAACTTACAAAAATGGTTGCCAAAGTGAGTTTATTTTTTTTTTTTGGTTTTAAAGCATTTAACTTGTATATGGCGTTTCCGAATATTTTATATACACATACTTATTACTTAAATTTGAACTTTTACATAAATGTTTCATAAATAAACCAAAAACTTTATTTTTGCAGTTCGTTATCGTCCTGTCCCTCGCTGCGGCGGCTTGCGCTGGCTTGGTCCCCGTCTCCAAAGTAGTGTACGCCGAGCCCGAAGCACCCGCTCACTACGACTTCTCGTATTCCGTCCATGATGATCACAGCGGTGACGTGAAGCAGCAACAGGAGTCTCGCGCCGGCGACGCCGTGCACGGGTCGTACTCTCTCGTTCAGCCCGATGGCGTGCACCGCATTGTCGACTACACCGCTGATAAGGAACACGGTTTCAACGCTGTTGTGAGGTACGAAGGTACCCCCGTTCAGCAAGCTTCTGCCAAGATCGCCTACGCCGCTCCCGTAGCCAAGATCGCCTACGCCGCTCCCGTCGCCAAGGTCGCCTACACCGCTCCCGTCGCCAAGGTCGCTTACGCACCAGCTCAAGTCTCCTACTCTCATGCTCCAGTCTCTTACACTGTCCCTGTCGCCAAGCTCGCCTACGCTGCTCCCGTAGCGCACGTCAGTTACTCTTCTCCCGCCATCTCCTACCACCACTAGATAGCTACTATTGTTAATGTTACATAGTTAAACAATACCATTGTTGTTTTAGAAATAATTAGATAATAATAAATTATTATGAATTAAATATTCTGCTGTATTATTATCCTTTATTACATTATCATTCATATTATTTACAACAGGGTATTTGATAAAAAAAAAACTAATTAGTCCGTCAGTCAGATTTCCAAAAAATACTAGGCACGTATTTTTTGTTTTATCAAAACAATAAAAATTGACAAACATAAAAGGCATCAAAGATCAGGAGTGGTGCCTGGTGAGGTCACTGGGTCGCTAAAATTTGTAGCGTGCAGTGACGTCACACGAGTTTGCAACGCACTGTGTCGTCTTCATTTTTTGTTTAGATGAAAAAAGAAAAAATACGTGTCTAGTATTTTTTGGAAATCTGACTGACGGACTAATTAGTTTTTTTTAGTAAAATACCGTATTTTTTCTTTAAAATTTTCCTAAATAAATTCTTTAAAAATCAGTAGCAGGGTACAGGCTGCCGATGGTCAGGGCTTTAGAGAAAGGAACATATGTGTGCCGTGTCCAGGAGTATTGTTTTCTGAATCAAGCACTTGGCCTAGCCGCGCAATGACAACCTCTTGAGATGCCAGACCCGGCTCTCCGATATAAGGCCTATGTCAAATACAATTCTTTATTCAGTAGAGAGTCCACGTTCCATACGTCAATAACACTTCTACAGAGTAGCCGAAAACAATAGATTTGAGTGTGAAAGCGTTACATAACTGTTAAAATAAGTCCACATATTATAGATAATTGATTTAATTCACTGTGCATACTTTGTAAAACTTAAAAATAACACAGACATAGTTGTTTAGGGTTCCGTAGTCAACTAGGAACTGTCCGTCCGCGGATAATCTCAGCGACCGTTATTACAAGAAAGCTTTTCAGCTGTCTTCGTTGGTAACAATATGTATATTAATCACGCCGACAGTGCTAAAATGAAAGTGGAAAATAATGTTTTATTAGGGCTACACGTAAAGTGGAGAGCGATTTTTTTTCATTTCTATCCTAACATGTGATATATTGAATTGGAATTGAATTAATAGGTAAAAATGAAAAGGCGTTTTATTACATTTTTTGGTATTGTTAATATTTTCGGAAAAAATAAAAATATATAGTCCCCGCCTCCCCCTCTACCTTATAAACCATAACTTTAAAAAATATGAAATTAATCACAAAAGTAGATCTTTACTTTCTAGTAAAATTATTTTAAACTTGATAGATTAAATACACTGGGCTGTTAACATTCCGGATCGCTTATAAAAAGTGTGATAGTTTCATAAATCTGACAGACTTATACATAAAACAAAATACATAAAATGTTTGTAAAGTCAATAATTTTATTTTAATACTGTTACGAATACACCTTATGTCGATGGCATAAGGTTCAATATCGCATGACATGCACGCGTAACTTTTAAGCCCTATAACTCGAGCCCTAGGTATTACAGAGCAACAATATAAAACGCATTGCTAGACCTAGGATGGCCTATCGAATGGAACAGGTCTCAACAATTTTGTCAGCTAAATGTCGACATCGAAATTTCCAGAAACTCGTCCCCGGGAAGTACCTGTAGGTACTTGCTGAACGAACTCGAGATTATGCGCTATTATTATTAATTCTAGAGAGGTCTGGAATGTTCGATCAGCTGATCTATATAATTTTTTTTTTTTTATATCTTTTTCTTACACCTCCGCTATTCTTTTCTGATTAATTTCGTTGCGGGACCCAAGACAGTTGAATCGTTTCTCCGGGACTCGTAGAGCTTCATTGCTCGGCGTTTCATGAGTTGCAATGTTTGGGAAAATGTGTGGTGGGTTGATCTATATAAAGCCCCGTGACGCCAGCGGGCAGGCAGTCTGCATTCGACTAGCGATACGAAAAGAAGCGACAGTTAAGAAGCGATCTTTGAGAATACCTACTGCGACAACTGTAACGAGAACTTTGAGTACTACGTGAAGTAATATCAGTAGTGTTATTGTGTGTTCACGACACGGACTTCGTGGATGTAAAGGAAGACTTCGGTGAATGTCAGCAACATTCTACTTGTCATTGCCTACGATCGACTGTACCTTCGTTGCCAATAAACTTGTAAACCTTAACCGGTATTTTAGTACCCCTAGCTACTTAATAAAATAAAAACACTTTACTAACTTTTGACAACAAAAATAAACAACACAGTTAATCTGCAAAAGTAAAGCTTTTCTATCATTTTAATAACTTGTATTTCCTCCACGATCCCGTATCACTTCAGTGTTCATTATGTCGATGTGGCATGCTGTAAATCAAATTTCTAATACGGTTTTGGTCTACCTACGGGGTTAACCATTCTTCCACTAGCGCACTCCTTAACTCACGTAAGGTAGCTGTAGCTGGTGAGCGTTGTTTAACGCATCTCCTGAGCTCGTCCCCTGAATGTTCTATGGGATTTAAGTCCGGGCTACGATCTGGCGATTCCATGCGGGTGATACCGACGTTTTGAATATATGTACCCGTTGACCAAATGTGCAGTATGTGGTCGCACATTATCGTACATAAAAATTGAATTTGCGCCCATATTTACCAGGAAAAGATCAACATGCTCATTTAAAATCTCCTCTCCTAGACACGTGCTGGGAGCCATCAAAGAACCGTTTTCTTTTTTTCTTTTATTCTAAAAATATAAGTTTCCAGGGAGGCAATTACAATTAATTATCACTGCGACTAGGTTATGAAAGCTTAAAAATTACAAGAATTACCTTCGGTCGGCTACATCACAGTTGCTTATTCCAGGTGTGTTTTTGTGTTAGGTACCTACTTACGATTGGTTTTTAAATAAGTTTTGAGTCGACCGGTAATACTGATCGGCCACAACATCGGCCGCCGGCATAAGTTACCACCCACCAGACAAAGTCATGCCGCCAAGCGATTCGTCGTGTTCCGGCATGATGTCTGGTGAAGCCGTACGGAGGACGGGTCTGAGCAGTTGTGTTGCGATGTGTGCCAGGTACGATGCGCCAAATGTTGTTGTGTCGGGAGTTTGGTCCTGAAGGGTAGCGGGATCCAAAGCACGGTGCTCCGCTGGCCGACCGCAGGTAGTTGGGTGCCCAAGTAGTGTGCCAGCCACACACGAAAGGCTGCTCCGCCAACTGCAAAAAATCCCAGGGTGGCCCGGCGCAATCGTGCCGGTTGGCGACCGCACGAGAGGACCCGATGGCGATCCCTGGCCCCCCAGTTGGGTTCGGGCGTCCCCGCAGTCTTCAGATCAATCTCCCTCTGGCGCGATATCGTTGGTAGTGTTGTTGGGTTTTTTTTTTTTTTTTTTTTTTAATAATTATAAACTAGCGCTTGACCGCAATCCCGCCTGATGGTAAGCAGTGATGCGATCGTTGATGATAAAGCGCGCTAGTTTATTAAGAGCAGGTTTAACATTGCATTACTTCGTTCAACTGCCGTCTTCCTTCCTATTCACTCAGTATACATAAAATGACAAGTCTTAAAAAGAAAAGTAGGTGTGCACAGCGGGCGCACGTCCTCTCGTTTAAAGTGCACCTCTCAAACATTCGACGTCTGCAATCCAATATCGATGCAGTTCATCACTACCTTGAGACTGAAAAGCCCCATCTACTTTTCTTGACGGAGACCCAGATCAGATGTCGCTCTGATGAGGCATACCTCAACTACCCGGGATTCTCTTTGGAGCATCATTTCCTACAGCGTGCCGGGGTCTGTGTGTATGTCCACAATAACATCTGTTGCCGACGTCTCCGTCACCTCGAAGACCCTCATCTATCGTCCTTATGACTGTTGGTTGACATTGATGTGCACAAAATTGTCTACACCTGTGTCTACAGATCTCACAGCGGTGACCAGGAAACAACTTGACTATTTGACCACCTCAGTGAAGCTGCTGACAATGTGCTGCATCGGCAACGCACAGTTCGTCGCTCTGGGGGACTTTAATGCCTGCCACCAAGACTGGCTTTTCCCATACCAGAGAACCGACCACGCTGAGAGAGAAGCGCGAAACTTTGCGCTATCAATGGGCCTTTCCTAGCTGGTGGGATAAACGACTAGGGTGCCTGATGTAGCTGGTCATACCGCCAATTGTCTGCACCTTCTGCTAACCACTGATCCGGACAGATGTGTTGTAACAGTTTCCTCACCGTTAGGAACTTCAGACCACTGTCTGGTGAAGTCTGTGTCGTCCTTCTCCCCACCTGATTGCGACTCGTGTGGTGAGCAGCGAATGTATTACAAGTCAGCAGATTGGGATGACATGCGCCACTTCATTGCGTCTTATCCTTGGTAGCAGGTCTGCATCTCTTCTGACAATCCGTCGAGCTGTGCGGACGCTATATCCGACGTAGTGCGTCAAGCTATGGAGTATTTTATCCCCTTTAGTGACGTGCCCGTCGGTGGCTCGGCTCGCCCATGGTTTAACGCCGACTGTGTTCAAGCTGAACAGCGTAAGCACACGGCATTTCTCACCTGGGTTGACGCTCGTGACCGCAGCGCTCTGGATCTAAGCTCAAAGAAGAGAGCCTTTAACCGTGCTGCCAAGTCCTACAAAAAGGCGCTTAAGAAGGCTCGCTTCGAACGCATTAATCATATTGGTAACAAACTTTCTGCGCACCCTTCCGTTAGCAGATCTTTATGGTCCCTAGCCAAATCCCACACTGCCTCCGCCAGTTAGGCCTGATGGAGCACTGGCTCATACGGCGAGAGAGAAAGCTGGTCTCTTTGGATTTCTCTTTGCCCATAGTTCGCGTCTTGATACTGGCAGTGCTACTCCACCTAATTTATCCCATTGCGGAACTTCAATGCCGAAGGTTCGCATTAGAAACAAGGCTAGTGGTCCAGATGGTATACCAGCGATTGTTCTTAAGGCATATGCGCCCGAGTTGTCTCCTGTATTGACGCGCCTTTATCTCCTCTCATTTAGGACTGGTATAGTCCCCAAGTCCTGGAAGCTTGCCAACGTGCAGCCCGTGCCCAAAAAGGGTAGTCGTGCTGATCCTACCAACTATCGGCCGATTTCAATAACCTCCATATTCAGCAATATTATGGAGCGTGTATTGAACTCGCGCCTCTTGGCTTACCTGGAAGGTAACGATCTCTTCAGTGACCGACAGTACGGTTTTCGACGCAATCGGTCAACTGAGGACCTACTAGTGTATGCCACTCACTTGTGGCGTGGAGCCCTCGAAAAAAATGGGGAAGCGATTTCCGTTTCCCTTGATGTCTCTAAGGCCTTTGACCGAGTATGGCACGCTGGCCTTTTGTGTGAGCTTCCAGCGTACGGCATTTCCCCTAGCCTAATTGGCTGGGTAAAAGACTTCCTGACTGAACGGCCCTCCGAGTTGTTGTCGACGGATGCTCATCGGAGCTCATGTCGACCAACGCCGATGTTCCTTTGGGGTCTGTTCTCTCTTCAACTCTGTTCCTGCTGCATATTAACGATCTGCTGATGCCCTGTATCTATGGGTATGCAAAAGACAGCACAATTGTGGAGAGATACCTGCCGGAAGCTCGGGCTAGTAAGGAAATAATCCGATCGAAAAGAGAGGCTATAGTAGAGCGTACGAGTGCTACAGGCAGTCTCCGATTGGGGTGAAGCCGTTCTAGTAGCATTCAATGCCGCCAAAATACAGGCGTGTTACCTTGGCTCCTACTTTTCAGAATGTATCCTTGGAGTGCACCGACCGCCTTCAGCTTTTGGGAGTTGAGATTTTCTCGAATCTTAACTTTGAGCGGTTCATTGAGTCCAAGGCCAAGGCTGCCAGAAAGCTTGGCATCATCGCAAAGGTACGGCGGTACTTCAGACCAAGGCAGCTTCTATTGTTGTACAAAGCATAGGTCCGCTCGTGTGTGGAGTACTGCAGCCACATTTGGGCTGGTGCTACGAAATGTCACCTGGCTACTTTGGATTCAGTGGAGAGGCATGCTAAGAGGCTGATTGGCGACCCAGACTTAATTCGAAACGGTCTCCAAAGCCTGAAGTACAGGCGTAGAGTAGCCAGCCTTTCGGTATTCTATAGGATGCATTCGGGTGAGTGTGCAAGGGAATTGCATGATTTAATTCCCTCATCTCCGTTCCACCATCGGACGACCCGTCGTACGGCGAGTTTCCACCCTTACGTTGTTGACACCACTGCGATCCGGACGAAGCGTTTCGCTTCCTCTTTTATACCGCGTAAATCGAGGGACTGGAACAATTTGCCAGTGACGATAGTTCCGTCACACTACAGTTTGAGTGTCTTCAAGGCTAGAGTGAAAAGGGTCTTAATAAACTAGCGCGCTTTACCATCAACGATCGCATCACTGCTTACCATCAGGCCGGATTGCGGTCAAGCGCTAGTTTATACTGTAGAGGCATGAGGAACAGGTAGTAAAGTTTACTCATCCTCCACAGAAAAGGGAGGATCCTCCGGCCAGACGGGTGTTATGTCTGGCGGGCACTTGCCAAATGGTTGAAATTGGGAAGTTGTATGTATGTTAGTTGTACGGTAAACTCTGATTGCGAGATGTAGAATTCGTGTTACGTCAGTATGACGCGTTGTTCCATGTGGCATTTGTAGGTACCGCTACATCACTCCCCTCCGGAGACTGGAGGTCGATAGTAGGCTGAGTCTTGTATCTTGCGATGCTTGCCAGGCCAGCTGAGGTTCCAGTGAGTCGGAACCGGTTGCCGCGTAGTTCACGGTGAGTCGGAACTGTCTTCGGAGATTCCCCAGCGAGTCGGGGTGGTGGCGCTGCGTTATACTCCAGTGCGTCGGATGTCATACAGCGCCGGGTTGAGGCTGGCTGCTGTGTCGATCAGGAGAGAAGGCTCTGCTTGTGAACCGGCCGAAAGTGCAGTGTGTTGTGCCGAGGTTGCTGAAGAGGCTGAGGGTGATGACCAGGTATGTGCAGTCGCTGCATGCTTGTGGTCAGGATACCCGTTGTAGCCATGGGTGCTGGCTGGCTGGGGGATTCGCCGATGAAGCTTGCGGGAGTGATGATGATGACGTCACGCTGAAGTTGTTGCACGAAGTCGGTCGAAGACGGTCATGCTCGGGGTCACCAGTGTTGAGGCATGAGAAACAGGGTGTAAAGTTCACTCATCCTCTATAGAAAAGGGAGGATGCTCCGACCAGACGGGTATTATGTCTGGCGGGCACTTGCCCAATGCTTGAAATTGGGAAGTTGTATATATGCTAATTGCACGGTAAACTCTGATTGCGAGATGTAGAATTCGTGTGACGTCAGTATGACGCGTTGTTCCATGTGGCGTTTGTAGGTACCACTACAATACTATATAAAAAAAATTCAATATCTTTTACTACTATTAACCTTTATAGGTGTTTTCCTTAAATCTTGGGTTACAGTTCCTGTAACTAGGGTACCAAATGAGTGGTGATAATAACATAATAGGTCATCAATTCATAATAATTTAATATCACCTATTTATTTCAGTCATAATAGCTTGCCTACGATGTAATTATAATATCTAATGGTGGTAGGAGATGGCGGGAGAGGAGTAAGTGACGTGCGCTACGGGAGCGGTGTAGGCGACCTTGGCGACGGGAGCGGCGTAGGCGAGCTTGGCGACGGGAGCGGCGTAGGAGACTGGAGCGTGAGAGTATTGGACCTGGGCCGGGGCGTGAGAGTAGGAGACTTGAGCTGGTGCGTAAGCGACCTTGGCCACGGGAGCAGCGTAGGCGACCTTGGCGACGGGAGCGGCGTAGGCGATCTTGGCGGGTGCGGGGTGGACGGGAGTGCCCTCGTAGCGCACGTTAGCGTTGAATCCGTGCTCCTTGTCGGAGGTGTATTCGACGATGCGGTGCACACCGTCGGGCTGAACGAGAGAGTACGACCCGTGCACGGCGTCGCCGGCGCGAGACTCCTGTTGCTGCTTCACGTCACCGCTGTGGTCATCATGGACGGAATACGAGAAGTCGTAGTGAGCGGGTGCTTCGGGCTCGGCGTACACTACTTTGGAGACGGGGACCAGGCCAGCATAAGCCGCCGCAGCGAGGGACAGGACGATGACGAACTGCAATAAGAATAGTTTAATCGTTTTAAGAAATAATAATTTTATACTGGTATACTGGCTGTAATAATCTATCGAAATGCAGAATAATCCAAATGCATTAAAATGATCAGACACCAATAAATAACTACACACATCAAAAGTGTCTAGGGATCAAGCATTTTTATGCGGATTTCTTGAGATTGAGATGTGGCTTTGTAATATTTCTGATGAGTCTCGTTTTGGTATGAGACCGGATACAAGACGTATACGACACTGGAGAACCCCTGGACGCCAACAGCGATTAAAATCCTGCCAGGAAGTCCATCCTTATAGTGGTGGAACCATCATGGTATGGGCGGGTATTTGGATCGGCGGAAGAACTGAGTTGATTTGGATCAGAGGCAACCTCAACGCTCAAATTTATGCTGAGACGATTGTATCAGACGTCATCGTTCCTCTACAAGTGCAAATCGGTCCCTTATTTCAGTTAATGCATGATAATGCACGACCGCACACCGCAAGAGTTGTAAGACAGACTCTCGCCGCAGCTAACATCAATGTCCTGCCCTGGCCTGCTCAGTCGCCAGACTTGAACCCGATTGAGCATGCATGGGATATGCTACAGAGAAGAGCTCTGCCGAATATGGAGGGTATCCAGTCGCAAGAAGACCTTTTCTTGTTGTTGCAACGAACATGGGCGGCCATTCCACAGCGTGATTTGGATGAACTCATTTTGAGTATGCCAAACCGATGTTCTTGTGTTTTTAGTGTTCGCGGTAGAAACACGGATTATTAATTGTTTAAGTTACCCAATAAAATTTTAGAGAAAACTGTTATTTCAGTCTTTTTTTCGAACTTTTGTGTTAGTGGTTCAAATGTCAAATATCCCTTTATTAGGAAAATGGCAAATTTCTTTATTAATGCAAAGGTGACTTGGTTTATCGTTACTGTGACAAACGAAAACACTTTATTTGATGAATCCTTAAAGAAAATTTTAATTAATATCAATCAGGAGAAAAGTTATTGCAAAAATATATGTTGATCCCTAGACACTTTTGATGTGTGTAATTTAAGTATCGAGGGGCAGGACAATGATAAACTGCAAGTAAAATGATAAATATTTTCAAAATTAATTTAGAACCTTAAACTGGGTTAAATTAATATGGATTAAAGACTAATCCGAAACAACATTAATTAACAACTAATTTAATTATCTCACTCTGGCAGCCATTATTGATGGTTGTTTAATATGTTGTTGCTGATTGCAGTACCAGTAGTGAACTGCGATAATACATGACCTGCTAGTTTTTATACAGGCTGGTCGCCTGTAGATTTTGTTGGTGACACTGCCCGCGGCGTCGTGCACAATGATTGAGAGGTGAAGGCCGAACATACTGCGTTGCTTAGCCGAACTTTAAACTGATTAACACATGTTTATACATTCCATAGTAGATTAACGGCTTTGTAAAATGTGAGAGTTTGTACCTACAAGGATTTGTCACGTGTATACAACCAGAACTAACGTTACTATTTTTGTTAGATTTTTGATACATTTAAAAAAAATATGGCTCTCGGGATCCAGATCTTATACAGATGTTCTCAAAAGGCCAGGCGATTAATCAACTGTGACTCCCGAGTGCTGTCTCTCTGTGTCAAGCCTCTCGGCTCGCTGAACCGGCTCGGCTGGGCAAGTGCGGCTCTGCTTGCTGGCCTCCTATCAGAAAGCAATCAGTCTTTTAAATGAAAAGATATAGAAAAGGGGATAAAAGTTATGTGTAGAGTTTAATACATCTTGATTTACCTTTTTAGCCGAAACAAAAATTCTGTGACTGCCCTAGTTATTATTGTAACGACACAGTTGGCCCAGTGGTTGAGCGATCGATTGCTGCGCTGCGTGTCGCGGGTTCGATTCCCGCACGGAACAAATATTTGTATGACCTAAAGTAGATGTCTCAGTGGTGAGATGTTTGCGTATGCGAATTTATATGTTTGTAAACGCACCCACGCTTGACAAGGAAAAGTTGAAAGAACTATATAAAGCAACAAATAAAGAAATAAAAATATGCTACAATACTCATAGGATAAACACTATACAAAAGCATCTGGAAAAATCTAGATCAGCAAAAAGAGGATTCCAAGAACTAAATAAGTCCAAGAAATGGATTACTTCCCTTCAATCTGGCTCTGAACAAAGTAAATCTCGAACAGAAATCATAAACATTGCTACAGACTTCTACACAAAACTCTACAGCCAACCAATCTTACTCGAACAAACAAAAATCAGCGAGCTTAGCCGTGCCTCATCTGTTCCTGACTTTACAAAAAATGAAATCTTGAAACAAATTGTGAAACTTAAGCCAGAAAAGTGTCCAGGACCAGACGGCATCACAAACGAGTGCATCAAGTTTGCAAGAGACCTCTTATTGCTACCTATCACGACCCTATTTAATAAAATACTTGCTGAAGAGACTGTGCCTCGGCTATGGACTCAATCTGAAATTATATTGCTATACAAAAAGGGTGACCCAAGCGACATAGGAAACTACCGCCCCATAAGCCTCCTGTCTAGTCTCTACAAACTATTCACATCATGCTTACTTGAGAGAATATCTTTAGATATCGACACACATCAACCAATTGAGCAAGCCGGATTTAGGAGCGGATTTAGTACAATCGATCATATCCAAGTAGTCGACCAAGTCATAGAGAAATACACAGAATTCCAAAGACCACTGTATGTAGCTTTTATCGACTACAAGAAAGCCTTCGATTCTATAAACCATGAAAGTATCTGAGAATCACTTAGCTCACAAAATATAGAGGAAAAATATATTAATATTCTCAGAAACATATATAGCATAAGTACCAGTAGAGTCAAGTTGGACAGATTAGGAACGAAATTTGAACTAAAAAGAGGGGTAAGACAAGGTGACCCAATATCGCCAAAATTATTCATATCCGTCCTACAAAATATAATTAAGGATTTATCATGGTCAAGAAAAGGTATTAACATGGAGGGGAAGTTTCTCAGCCACCTTCGATTTGCAGACGACATCATTTTATTTTCAGAAAGTCCAAAACAATTAAATTCAATGATAAACGAGCTACACAACGTAAGCATAAAAGTAGGGCTGGAAATGAATCTTGAAAAAACGAAAATCTTGACCAATCACAACAAGAAACCTATCATGGTAAATAGTACCCCACTGGATTACGTAGATAAATATATCTACTTGGGAAAACAAATTTCGTTTAGTAAAAATAGAAATCAAGAAGAAGTAGACCGAAGAATCTCAATCACATGGGGGAAATACTGGGCCCATAAGGAAGTATTTAAATCGAAGATACCAACTACAATCAAAAAAATTGTTATGGACTCAAAAATTCTACCATGTCTTACATATGGCTGTCAGACTTGGGCGTACAAATTAAAAACAATTAGAAAAATACAAACCACACAAAGAAAAATAGAAAGAAGTTGCCTTAATATAAAACTCAAAGACAGAATTAGGAATGCAGATATCCGTAACAAGACACAAGTAACCGACGCGTCAACCTTTGCTTTACAAAGAAACTGGAAGTGGGCCGGCCATTTAGCAAGATACACAGACGACAGATGGACCTTACGGTCGGTAAGATGGAACGGGCCGCAAGGCACCAGAGCTAGAGGCCGCCCAAGCACCAGATGGGCCGATGATATGGTGGCGATAGCTGGTCAAGGCTGGTTGAATACTGCTTTGGATAGAGAGAGATGGAATACCTTGGAGGAGGCTTTCACCCGAAGGGGGTTCATACAATAACGGCACAATTAATCATAGTACCTAAAAATATTAGCTCATAAGTAACACTTAACCTTATTGTAAGAAATTTCAAATAAAGCTTTATTATTATTATTATTATTATTATAAACGCACCCACGATACAGGAGAAGTTCCTAGTGTGAGGCAACGATTTATAAAAAAAGTGAAATCATTCAGACCGAGTTGAATAGCCGTCGGTTAGTTAAAAGACTAAGCAGTTAACTAAACGGCTAACAAAAGAGAGATGATGGCTAGATGGCTGTGACACATACATAAGCTAAGTTAAGCATTTATCGATCCCCTTACGGTTAATGAGGCTGTCTTGTGGGAAAGGGTAAAAAAAAATTGGAGTTCAAACATACATCAAAATTGTTAAAAGAATGCGCAAGCGAATTAACCTTACCATTTTTCTTATCATTGAACCAGTCTTTCACAGAAGGTAACTTCCCCGAATTGTTAAAAAAATCCTTAATCAAACCCATCCATAAAAATAACATTAAAGCTAATCCCTTACAATTATCGATCTATTGCACTCTTACCTTCAGCCTCAAAAATTTTCGAAAAAGCCATGTGCGACCGTATTTACACCTTTTGTGAAAAATTTAAACTATTTAGCGATTGCCAAAATGGTTTCCGAAAAAACCGCTCCACCACATTAGCTGTGTATAAATATATCCAAGAAGCACTTAATATCATAAACGACAAGAAATATGCCGTGGGAATATTACTGGATATGACCAAAGCATACGACAAAGTACAATTTAAAATACTGCTTAACAAACTATATGATATGGGCATCCGCGGTAAAGCCCATGAATGGCTTAAATCTTATTTAAAAAATAGACAACAAATAGTTGAAATCGAATTCTTCAACCATGATAATAGAGAAATAGAAAAAATCTGATCCAAAACCAAAATAATAAATGCGTCCCTCCCGCAAGGCAGTGTCATAGGCTGCCTATTATTACTCGTTTACATCAACGATTTACCAAAAACCATAGAGGGGCTTTGCGTTCTATTTGCAGATGACATATCCTTATTAATATCATGCCAAAACAACAAGAATAATATAGAAGATAAAATAACTGCCACACTCACTTAAACTTGTAACTGGTTAACTTCGCACAACCTGGAAATTAACTACTCTAAAACTAAATTAATAACCTTTCACCCTTACCAAAAAGCTCCCCTATCTCTTAATAATATAAAATGTAACGGCTCAAAACTGGAATCAGTTGATGAGTTCACTTTACTTGGACTTACAATAGACAAACATATTAATTGGAAAACACAAATACAAAAAACCCGTTCGAAAATATCAAAGTTTTCATACGCTCTCCGAGAAATTAAAAGGTCCACCAACTTGCAAACTGCCCTGCTTTGGGGTAATAGTACAGATGCACCGACCCTCTTTACTCTACAAAAAAAAAAAAAATTAGAATCCTGGCAAATATTGAACAAACTGACAGCTGTAAACCGTATTTTATAAGACATAATATTTTTTAACCCTCCCAAGTATTTACATTCTCGAAACTTGTAAGTTTGTCCGTAAGTATCCACAATTCTATACAAAGCGCAAGACATCCAAACACTCTACACACTCAGACACCCCTCCAGATTAAATATAGGTACCAATATCCAAACTGAAACTACATTCTACAAGCCCCTACGTAATGTCAATTAAAATATATAATAAACTACCAGACACAATAAAGGAAGAAAAAAAGTTAAATATCTTTATAAATAAATTTAAAAAAGTTCTAATAAACAAATGTTACTACACTATAAATGAATATCTTAGCGATAAAAACAAAGAATTGAAATTAAATATATAATTAACTATACTTATCTTAAACATACTACAAAAATACCGTCTGAAACTTTATAATTATTCATAATTTAAACACAAATATACAAATAAGGAAATAAATAAATTAAGTAAAATTAGTCAGATACCAAAGATAAAATAATATATAAATTGTAGATTAAGTAAAATGATGCTAATAATCTCCGTATATATTTTATTTATTATTAAATTAAATTGCAATATAATTATTTTATTTTAAGATATTCAAACAGAGCTTCCTCTCTCCTGTTACCCTATTTTGCTGTGCCCTATAGGGTCCATAATTGGTCTCACATAAATTGTTACCACCCCTATATGAACTTATGGTAAAGCAATAAAGATATTGAGTATTGAGTACCTACATTATTCTGTCTGACCCGTGCCTACTGCGTTGAGCGGTTAATTTTTTTAAATAATTATAAATTATTTCTTGACCGCAATCCCGCCTGATGGTAAACAGTGATGCAATCGTTGAAGATAAAGCACACTAGTTTATTAAGAGCCTATTCCCTCTAGCCTTGAAGACACTTAAATTGTAGTCAGACGGTAATACCGCCGCTGGCAAATTGTTCCAGTTCCTCGATGTACGCGGTATTTGTGAGGCGAAACGCTTTGTCCGGATCGTAGTGGTAGTCAGATGATGGAACGGAGACGAGGGAATTAAGTCATGCATTTACTTCGCACACTCTCCAAAATGCATCCTATAGAACACTGACAGGCTGTCTACTCTTCGAAATCTGATTACGAAGAGATAGCGTTTTCATTTATCGGGTTAATAAATAGCACATGGAATTTAAAAATAACATGACTTTCTATTGGTAAAATAGTTTTCAAAATTAGTTCAGTAGATCTAGAGATTAACTTTACCAACTCACAAATGTAATCTAACCTCTATAATCTTGATATAGATGGCGTCGGATAAGGCGACCAACTTTTTCTTTATATACTTGCAGTTACAAAAGAATCTACTATCTTTTCATAAACACAATTACGATCAAATAGCACACGTATGTGACTCGTCTAGTGAATCGTATGAGTCCAAACACGATGGGGTTTTCTTGTTTATATCAGGAGTCCCTATCGCCGCTTTCTGGCTACATCATCAGACAAGCTTCGTATTACCTTATATTTGCATTATCCCCAAAATTAAATCCATATGCCAACCAGTTAATAATCCCTTTTAAATATATCATTAATGTATTTTTTTTTTTTGTATTCGCTAGTTATCATTTACAAAAAAAAAAATAATGTAAGTATTTTTTTTTTATTATCTGTGTAAACAATACACCCATGGAAGTGCACGTAGTACTTATTACTTCCATGAATACACCGTAGACTACCCTTCTACCTATCATCATCTAACTTTTTATCGTTTACTGCTGTGCACAGGTCTCATCTCATACAGAGAAGACGATTGACCTGGAGACCCTCCACGACCAAACTGCCGACACAATAACATTTGGTGCATCGTGCCCGGCAAACATCGCAAGACAACTGCTTAGACCCGTTCTCCATACGGCTTCACCAGTCATCATGCCGGAACACGACGAATCGCTATCATATCATCATTATTCTGCCCTTACATAATATTATAAAATAAAATAAATTAAAAACGTAATAAAAGTTTATTAATAAACAAACAAGGTCGCGAACTTGACTCGTTACTATTTTTTTTGCAGACACACTTTATTGAACTAAGTCAAGGAGAAAACCTTTCCCATTTCATATTGGCATTTCATTTGGCATATACTTACATGAAATCTGAAGCAATTATCTACTAAAAGTACCTAAGAGACAAGACAGAGACCACTCGCAAAATTTAAATTAATAAAACAAACTTACAAAGATGTTTTAAAACAATACTAAGCACTTATTCTTAAAATATCAAAACCTCTAGACTGATTTTTAAGGAATGCCTCGACAGGTTGTAAATATGCAGTATCGTAAGTCGGTTCAGCAATGTAGCAGTTGACCTTCAACTCCCAATCAGTGTGAAGCCGCCACACCGTGTGTTGCCGGCGAGACACTCAGGCGGCCGATACCGACATTCCTGTATAAAAACTGGAGCAAGTCGTATATTATTACAGTTACCTACTGATACTCAAATCAGCAACAACTTACAAAAATGGTTGCCAAAGTGAGTTTATAAATATAAAACCAATTGAAGACAATTTTAATATTTTAAATCTAGCGTTTCGAATATGTTAAAAAAACATGCTTGAATTATAGATACCATTTACAAAAATGTTTCCTAAATGAAAAAAAAAATAATCATAAAAAAATATTTTTGCAGTCCGTCATCGTCCTGTCCCTCGCTGTGGCGGCTTACGCTGGACTGGTCCCCGTCTCCAAAGTGGTGTACGCCGAGCCCGAAGCACCCGCTCACTACGACTTCTCGTATTCCGTTCATGATGACCACAGCGGTGACGTGAAGCAACAACAGGAGTCTCGCGCCGGCGACGCCGTGCACGGCTCGTACTCTCTCGTTCAGCCCGATGGCGTGCACCGCATTGTCGAGTACACCGCTGATAAGGAACACGGCTTCAACGCTATTGTGAGGTACGAAGGTACCCCCGTCCAGCAAGCTCCTGCCAAGATCGCCTACGCCGCTCCCGTAGCCAAGATCGCTTACGCCGCCCCCGTAGCGAAGATCGCCTACGCCGCTCCCGTCGCCAAGGTTGCCTACGCACCAGCTCAAGTCTCCTACTCTCACGCCCCTGCCCAGATCCAATACTCTCACGCTCCAGTCTCCTACGCCGCCCCCGTCGCCAAGGTCGCCTACGCCGCTCCCGTAGCGCACGTCACTTACTCCTCTCCCGCCATCTCCTACCACCATTAGATAATGTTGTTAAATAGTTAGGCAAGCTGTTATTTATTGAAATAAATAGGTGCTAATAAATTATTATAATTCAATTATCTTTTTTATTATTGTTAAAGCTTAAACTTACACGTTATTATAGCAGCTGGATTTTTCAGCCCGCGTTCACACCAAACTCGGCTGCCGACTATAAGACGAAATATAATAGATAATAAACAACTCCTGCCACTGATAAACAGTCCGCTGTTTTCTCGGTGTCGTCGTTGTAGTTATAATATGAATTTGAACAAAATATCAAATCCAAAGTTCAAACCCAGATTAAAATTACACTGCTCAAGAAATAAATCAGCTTTTGTAAGCCCATAAAATGAATTGAACTAATTTTGAGAGAATATTAAAAAGCATTCACACTGGTACTAATTTCATGTCTAAGTGAAGTCGGTTTTTTTGTGAATATCAATAAAAACTTACCGTCCCATTCATAATTTATTCAGATTCATGAATTAAAATAATCTTAAAAGTGTACACTTTTAAGATTATTTTAAAAGTTGAGATACTTTTTTTACACGTAATTGAGATCTACAGCTTATCTACTCAAAGTCCAACAATAATCCGCTAGCAACGCAGGTCTCTATTTTCCTTGATATAGCCGTTCTATGCCCGCAATATCCTGATGGAAGTGCTCACCATCATCATCATCATCATCATCATTTCAGCCGAAAGACGTCCACTGCTGGACATAGGCCTCCCCCAAGGTTCTCCACGACGACCGGTCCTGCGCCTCCCGCATCCAGCGGTTTCCCGCGACCTTCACCAGGTCGTCGGTCTACCTTGTCGGGGGCCTACCCACGCTACGTCTTCCGGTGCGTGGTCGCCACTCGAGAACCCGTCGGCCCCATCGGGCATCGGTCCTACGGGCAATGTGTCCAGCCCATTGCCACTTCAGTGTTGCAATTCTTCGGGCTATGTCGGTTACTCTCGTTCTTCTGCGGATCTCCTCATTCCTGATTCGATCGCGCAGTGAAACCCCAAGCATAGCCCTCTCCATTGCCCTTTGAGCGACTTTGAGCCTTCTTATAAGGCCCATTGTTAGCGACCACGTCTCAATTCCATAAGTCATCACTGGCAACACACACTGGTCGAAGACTTTTGTCTTGAGACACTGCGGTATTTCGGACGAGAAGATTCTACGTAGCTTCCCGAAAGCAGCCCAGCCGAGTTGGATTCGACGATTGACCTCTTTCTCGAAGTTGGACCTTCCTAACTGGATAGTTTGTCCCAGGTACACGTAGCTGTCAACAACTTCGAGAACAGAGTCTCCAATCTTTATAGGAGTCGGTACAGCATGGGCATTAGACATGACTTTCGTCTTGCCCATGTTCATTTTAAGACCGACTCGCTTGGAGGCCCTACTGAGGTCTTCGAGCATTGTACTCAGGTCCTCCGCGGTCTCAGCCATGACTACGATATCATCAGCAAACCGAAGGTGTGTCATGTATTCGCCATTGATGTTGATGCCCAGTCCTTTCCAGTCCAGAACCTTGAAGACATCCTCCAATGCAGCGGTGAACAGTTTCGGAGAGATAACATCTCCCTGTCTGACACCACGCTGCAGAGGTATTGGTTTCGAGGTCTGGTCCTGTATTCGGACTGACATGGTGGCGTTTTCGTACAAACCCTTCAGCGCTTCAATATATCGATAGTCTACTTGGCACCGCTGGAGAGACTGCAGTACAGCCCAGGTCTCGATCGAATCAAAGGCTTTTTCGTAGTCCACAAACGCCAAGCAAAGGGGTAGGTTATACTCCTCGGCCTTCTGTATAACCTGCCGCAGCGTATGTATGTGGTCTACTGTGCTGTAGCCTTTTCGGAAACCGGCTTGTTCGGGCGGCTGGAAGTCGTCAAACCTGCAGGCGAGACGATTTGTGAGGACTCTTGAAAACAACTTATAGACATGACTCAGAAGTGAGATGGGTCTGTAGTTTTTCAAAAGGGTGTTGTCACCCTTTTTGAAAAAGAGTACCACCACACTTCTGTGCTCACCATGCTCATCACTAATGTCCTTCATATTTCCCCGATTGAAGTAAAAAATCCAAATATGACTTCAAAATAGGTACCTATTTTGAGGGGCATTTTCCACCCAATAGCGTGCAAGATTTGATGTTTTACAAGTATTTATTAGTAGTTTATAGTTTTTATTTACGCAAAACTAATAATCTTCGAGGCGATCCTTCTGTTCTTTCCATTACATTGGTATTGCCAAAGGTAAACTTGATCGACGACCAGCAACCATGTTACCGTAACGCACCATTCCTATTAGTTTTTTTTTCAACCATTGCTTCATATGTTCGAAAAAATGTCTGCTCTAAAACGTAAATAACGCGATGAATGTTGTTGAACTGTCAAAATGAAAACCATTGTTACTGATAGTGTGTTACGCTATTACCTAGCAGACAAATAATCCTGAAAATTCTAACGAGAAATTGAGTTACTACTTGACGGATTTTAATACATTTTTATTTGAAACAAGACAACTTCAAAATAATATAATATGTACCTATACTAAGATTAAAAAAAATCATTGCATATATAGATCAATTACAAACTTAGTTCAGAAATTATTTTGTACAATTTTTCAAAAATTGTTCGACCCATCATGTTTAAAACAATTGTCCTAGAAAGTTTTTTTTTTAAATAATTATAAACTAGCGCTTGGCCGCAATCCCGCCTGATGGTAAGCAGGATGCGATCGTTGATGGTAAAGCGCGCTAGTTTATTAATCATCATATATAATCTGAATAAATTATGACTGGGACTGTAAGTTTTTAATTGATATTCACATAAAAGCCGAGCTAACTAAGACATGAAATTAGTACCAGTGTGAATGCTTTTTAATATTCTCTCAAAATTAGTTCAATTCATTTTATGGGCTTACAAAAGCTGATTTATTTCTTGAGCAGTGTAATTTGGATTTGATATTTTGTTCAAATTCATATTATAACAACAACGACGACACCGGAAAAACAGCGGACTGTTTATCAGTGGCAGGAGTTGTTTATTATCTATTATACTGTTACGAATGCACCTTATGTCGAGGGCATAAGGTTCAATATCGCGTGACATGCAGTGCGTAACTTTTAAGTTCTGTAACTCGAGACCTAGACATTGTCTAGGTGTAATATAAAAACGCATTCCTAGACTTAAGGTGGCCTATCGAATGGTACAGGTTTCATCAATTTTGTCAACTAAGTGACGACATCGAAATTTCTAGAAGCCCGTTTCCGGGAATTACCGTAGGTACCTAGTGAATGTACTCGAAGTTATGCGCTATTATTATTACGTCTAGACGATTCTGGAATGTTCGATCAGCTGGCCTATATATAGCGCCGTGACGCCGGCGCCGAGTCAGTCTACACTTGACTACCGATACGAAAACAGCGACACTTAAGAAGCGATCTTTGAGAATACCTACTGCGACAACTGTAACGAGAACTGTGAGTACTACGTGAAGTAACATTTGTAGTGTTATTGTGTGTTTACGACACGGACTTCGTGGACGTAAGGGAAGACTTCGGTGCAACGTCAGCAACATTCTACTTGTCATTGCCTACAATCGACTGTACCTTCGTTGCCAATAAATTTCGAAACCCTTAACCGGCGTTTTAGTACCCCTAGCCCGTAACAATTGGTGTCAGAAGCGGAATGCCGGTCACGCCAAGGGAAGACGAAAGAGTTCGCACGCGACGACAAGCAGCGATGGATTTGGCGCGTCAAGAGGAAGAATTGCTTAGTGTCCCTGCACCCTTAGAAGATGCGACCGTCGTAACACCGACGAATGTGAGTGCGCCTAGTACCACCACTATCCCCGGAACCAGCGGATGCGATTTATCGGCATTGTTGGCTCACTTGACGGTCCAAATAAAAGGTATGGCAGAATCCCAGGCAAAATCTCAGGCAGAAATCCAGGCACAAATTGAAAGTGTAGCAAAATCCCAGGCAGAAACCCAGGCAAAAATAGACAAATCCCAGACAGAAACCCAGGCAAAAATAGACAAATCCCAGGCAGAAACCCAGGCACAAATCATTAAAAGTGTAGCAGAATCCCAAGCAAAATCCCAGCAATTAGTATTAGAACTTAATGAAAAGTGGAAAGAAACCAAAGAAGAGGTTGATGAGCTTAAAATAAAAACAGCACATCAAGATTCCCGTATGGACCAGCAAGATACGCGCATAGACCAGCAAGACGCTCGAATAGACAAACATGATGTGCGTTTTGATAAACTAGACAGTACCATCATGGAGTGTGAGAAGGAAATACAGTTTCTCCATAAAGCTGTGCAGAAAGGAGGTATTAAAGGTGTGGTACCTGTACCCAATGCTTTGCCGACGTTCCAAGTACCTCATTTTGACGGAACAACGTCATGGGTGGCCTTCCGCCTTCAATTCGAAAAGGTCGCGAAAGGCAACAATTGGGACGACGATCAAGCGGTAACCGCTCTTACGCTTGCTCTGCGTGGTGATGCGGTACAAATCCTCGAAAACATTTCCGGCGATTGTAATACCCTAGCCTGTTTGTTGGAAGCGTTAGAGTCTAGATACGGGGAGAAACACCTCGAACATGTCTACAGGGCTCAACTCCGCGACCGCACACAGAAGAGCAATGAAGGTTTGCAACAATGGGCTACGGAAATAGAGCGTATCGTTCGAAGGGCGTATGCATCAACACCGGGACTAATTGATACTACTACGGTACAAGCGTTTACTGATGGGATTCGAGATGCAGAAGTCAGGGCTGCAGTTCGTCTGGGTCACCACCAGACTCTGAAGGCAGCCTTGACACACGCTTTAGAGGTGGAAGCTGTACGTCAAGATGGCCGACAACATCATCGTATCCGTGAGGTAACCGCACCAATAAAAACCCGACAAGGACCAACCTGCTATGAGTGCGGTGAAAAGGGGCATATTCGGATCTATTGTCCCAGGAAGTCTAAGGGAAGAAGTACTTCTGGGACACAGGTGGAAGCAGAGGATTTAAACTAGGAACAGCCAGGGCTATGGGGCGAGTACTGGCTGGTCGACGTGAAGCCCCCATTATAACAGTATCACAAGTGGGTGACGGAAACAGTCTCATTATAGAAGGAGAATTGAATGGTAAGTCATGCAGTTTCACATTGGATACTGGTGCATCAAGAACTATTGCACGACCGGAGCTATTTCCTCGGACCATAGCATGGAAAAGAGGGTCTTCACAATGCCGATTACAAACCGCCACCGGCCAACCAGTGCTCGTCCTTGGTGAAACGAATGTGACCTTGAAAATGGGTGATAAGACATTCACGCACCCTGTTTTAGTAGCGAATATTACAGATGATTGCATTATAGGACTGGATTTTTTGAAGAAACAACAATGCGTCCTTAATGTA
The DNA here is from genome assembly GCA_037179545.1 of Sesamia inferens. Classification (NCBI taxonomy): domain Eukaryota; kingdom Metazoa; phylum Arthropoda; class Insecta; order Lepidoptera; family Noctuidae; genus Sesamia; species Sesamia inferens. Next base: position 25,184,381 of record CM073933.1, on the reverse strand, counting down.
GCAAAAGGAGTATTGAGTTTTCCAGAACAAGAAGTATTTCTTCAAGGTGCAAAACAAGGGTCAGTGTACTGTTTAAGGAAAACTGTATTACCACCAAGATCAGAAACTTTAGTAGATATTAGATTTTCACCAATAGGATGCCGCAAACGTTGCATTATAATAGAGGATTATGGAGATCACCCAGACTGGATAACGGCAAGGACACTGATGATGATTTCCGATAAACCAAAAATACGCATAATCAACGTTAGTAACAAAGAAATAATTCTCGAAAAGAATCACATGGTGGGTGTGTGCGATAATGTAGCATCTTTGAGAAAAACACAGGTGCACGAAAAGGAACGTGATAAGAAGTGGCAGGAACATGTATCGACACTACTCGAAAGTTGTAAGGGCAATTTAAACAAGTTCGAAAGTCACAAAGTTAAGCAACTGTTGCATAACTTCCATGACATCTTCGCGAAGACCGACGGTGACGTGGGAAGGACCGGGCTAGTTAAACACCATATAGATACGGGTGATACACAGCCGATAAGACAGAGACCACGTCGTGTCCCTTTTGCAAGAGAACAGGAAGTCACGGAAATGTTAAGAGATATGGAGAAAAACCGGATTATAGAAGCATCCACCAGCCCTTGGTCATCTCCAGTTGTACTAGTCAAGAAAAAGGATGGCAGTACAAGGTTTTGCGTTGACTACAGGATGTTGAATGATGCCACGAAAAAGGACAGTTATCCTCTGCCACGTATAGATGACACTTTAGACTTGCTAAGTGGCATGAAATGGTTCTCCACAGTTGACCTCAAAAGTGGATACTGGCAGGTGGAAATCTGTCAGCAGGATAAAGAAAAGACCGCTTTCTCCACTGGTCCTGGGAACGGTCTCTGGCAATTCAATGTCATGCCTTTTGGACTGTGCAATGCTCCAGCTACATTCGAGCGCCTAATGGAGCGCATTTTGGTGGGGTTGCTTGGTGATGCATGCCTGGTCTATTTGGATGACATCATCATTATGGGACGAAGCTTCGAAGAGCACCTACGCAATTTGGAGAAAGTGTTCCAAAAACTGCGTGAAGCGAATTTAAAACTCAGTCCTAGTAAATGTACACTATTCCAGAAAGAGGTTGGATACTTAGGACACATTATTTCGGCGCAAGGAATTCGAACAGATCCTGAAAAAATAAAAGCCGTGTCGAAGTGGCCTACCCCTCGTAACAAAACTGAGGTACGCTCTTTCTTGGGTCTGTGTGCATATTACCGTCGGTTTGTGAAGAACTTCTCCGAGTTAGCGAAACCGTTGCATCGTTTAACAGAGGAAAAGTGTCAATTTGAATGGAATCCTGACTACGAACAGGCATTTGCGCTACTCAAAACTCACTTGTGTGGGGCTCCTGTATTAGGTTACCCTAGTCGGGAAGGCCGATTTCTGGTGGACACGGATGCCAGCAATGTTGGCATTGGAGGAGTTCTCTCTCAAACACAAGGAGATCGGCAGGTCGTTATTGCATATTTCAGCAAATGTCTTTCCAAGCCAGAAAGAAATTACTGTGTTACCCGCCGAGAACTTCTAGCCGTTGTTAAGACCTTACAAAACTTCAAGAAATATTTGATTGGGAGACAGTTTACATTTCGCACCGATCACGCTGCCTTACAGTGGTTGCTTCAGTTCAAAGACCCAGAAGGGCAAGTAGCAAGGTGGATAGAGCAGCTGCAAGAATTTGACTTTGTCACTGAACATCGAAAAGGCAAGTCACACAATAATGCTGATGCTTTATCTAGACGGCCTTGCGAAGAATCTTGCCGACATTGTGCCAAACAGGAAAAGAAAGAGAACGTAAGGATTATCCAGGTGAACGCTTTGGATGAAGATTGGGATAATCAATCATTGGAAGAGGCACAAAAGGAAGATAGTGACTTGAAGACAGTAATCGAATGGAAGAAACGTGGCCAGAGGCCCGCTTGGAGTGAAATATCAGCGCTTAGCCCAACAGCAAAAAGTTACTGGGCTCAATGGGACAGCCTGATAATTGATAATGGAGTTCTGAAGAGGAAATGGGAATCACCCAGTGGACAGGAGGTCACCTTACAGATAGTTGTCCCCTGTGATAAGGTCGCGTCGGTGCTGAGACAGGTGCACGACGGAGTATCCGGAGGACATCTAGGTGTAAAGAAAACTCTGGAGAAGGTGAGAAAAAGATTCTATTGGGTGCATTGCCGCGAAGACGTAGAGGACTGGTGTCGGAAATGTGTAGCTTGCTCCTCAGTAAAAGGACCGCAAACGAGAGCCAGAGGTCGGCTGAAGGTGTATAATGTTGGTGCACCATGGGAAAGAGTTGCTGTCGATATAGCTGGGCCGTTCCCTATTACTGAAGAAGGAAATAGGTATATCATCGTCATGCAAGACTATTTCAGCAAATGGCCAGAAGCTTTTGCAGTACCCAACCAAGAAGCTCATACCGTCGCCAAAAAGCTAGTTCACGAGGTGTTCTGTCAATTTGGCGTTCCCTTGGAGTTACACTCTGACCAGGGTAGAAACTTCGAGTCTTCACTATTTCAAAAGGTTTGCCAACTACTCGGGATACATAAGACTCGTACAACACCATATCACCCTCAGTCAGATGGAATGGTCGAAAGATTCAACCAGACGCTAGAGAATCATTTGGCCAAAGTAGTGGAAGAACACCAGAGGGACTGGGACCAATACATTCCACTCTTCTTAATGTCATACCGCTCTGCAACACATGATAGCACAAATTGTACACCGGCGAAAGTCAACTTCGGCCGAGAAATTAGATTACCCATAGATGCACTTACCGGAACACCCCCCGATACCCCTATCCTAGCCGTCGACTATGTGGCCGACCTGCGGCGTAAGCTCGATAGAATACATGAGCTAGTGAGAGAGAGCGGTCTGAAAACCAGCGAGAAAATGAAGATCCGATACGACCGCAAAGCTAACGTGCCCGGATTTGAAGAGGGAACTTTGGTATGGTTACATAATCCCATTAGGAGAAAAGGAAAGAGTCCGAAATTTCAAGCCAAATGGGAGGGTCCATACACGATAGTAACCAGGATAAACGATGTCACCTACCGGATAAGGAAAGGACCTAGAGGGAAGCTGAAGATCGTACACGTAGACCGCCTAGCTCGCTATTATGGATCAAATCATGCTCGGGACGAGCACGACTAAGAAGGGGGCAATGTTACGAATGCACCTTATGTCGAGGACATAAGGTTCAATATCGCGTGACGTGCAGTGCGTAACTTTTAAGTTCTGTAACTCGAGACCTAGACATTGTCTAGGTGTAATATAAAAACGCATTCCTAGACTTAAGGTGGCCTATCGAATGGTACAGGTTTCATCAATTTTGTCAACTAAGTGACGACATCGAAATTTCTAGAAGCCCGTTTCCGGGAATTACCGTAGGTACCTAGTGAATGTACTCGAAGTTATGCGCTATTATTATTACGTCTAGACGATTCTGGAATGTTCGATCAGCTGGCCTATATATAGCGCCGTGACGCCGGCGCCGAGTCAGTCTACACTTGACTACCGATACGAAAACAGCGACACTTAAGAAGCGATCTTTGAGAATACCTACTGCGACAACTGTAACGAGAACTGTGAGTACTACGTGAAGTAACATTTGTAGTGTTATTGTGTGTTTACGACACGGACTTCGTGGACGTAAGGGAAGACTTCGGTGCAACGTCAGCAACATTCTACTTGTCATTGCCTACAATCGACTGTACCTTCGTTGCCAATAAATTTCGAAACCCTTAACCGGCGTTTTAGTACCCCTAGCCCGTAACAATACTTCACCTTATAGTCGGCGGCCGAGTTTGGTGTGAACGCGGCCATAAAAATCCAGCTGCTATAATAAGGTGTAAGTTTAAGCTTTAATAATAATAAAAAAGATAATTGAATTATAATAATTTATTAGCACCTATTTATTTCAATAAATAACAGCTTGCCTAACTATTCAACAATATTATCTAATGGTGGTAGGAGATGGCGGGAGAGGAGTAAGTGACGTGTGCTACGGGAGCGGAGTAGGCGACCTTGGCGACGGGGGCGGCGTAGGAGACTGGAGCGTGAGAGTATTGGACCTGGGCAGGGGCGTGAGAGTAGGAGACTTGAGCTGGTGCGTAGGCAACCTTGGCGACGGGAGCGGCGTAGGCGATCTTCGCTACGGGAGCGGCGTAAGCGATCTTGGCTACGGGAGCGGCATAGGCGATCTTGGCAGGAGCTTGCTGGACGGGGGTACCTTCGTACCTCACAACAGCGTTGAAGCCGTGTTCCTTATCAGCGGTGTACTCGACAATGCGGTGCACGCCATCGGGCTGAACGAGAGAGTACGAGCCGTGCACGGCGTCGCCGGCGCGAGACTCCTGCTGCTGCTTCACGTCACCGCTGTGGTCATCATGGACGGAATACGAGAAGTCGTAGTGAGCGGGTGCTTCGGGCTCGGCGTACACCACTTTGGAGACGGGGACCAGTCCAGCGTAAGCCGCCACAGCGAGAGACAGGACGATGACGAACTGCAAAAATATTTTTTTATGATTATTAATTTTTTCATTTAGGAAACATTTTTGTAAACGGTATAATTCAAGGATGTTTTTATAACATATTCGAAATCGCTAGATTTAAATTATTAAAATTGTCTTCAATTGGTTTTATATTTATAAACCCACTTTGGCAACCATTTTTGTAAGTTGTTGCTGATTTGAGTATCAGTAGGTAACTGTAATAATATACGACTTGCTCCAGTTTTTATACAGGAGTGTCGGCGTCGGCCGCCTGAGTGTCTCGCCGGCAACACACGTGTGGCGGCTTCACACTGATTGGGAGTTGAAGGTCAACTGCTACATTGCTGAACCGACTTACGATACTGCATATTTACAACCTGTCGAGGCATTCCTTAAAAATCAGTATAGAGATATGAGTGCTTTTGATATTTTATGAATAAGTGCTTCGTATTGTTTTAAAACATTTTTGTAAGTGTGTTTTATTAATTTAAATTTTGCGAGTGGTCACTGTCTTCTCTCTTAGGCAGTTTTAGTAAATAATTGCATTAGATTTCAAGTAAGTAAACGCCAAATGAAATGCCAATATGAAATGGGAAAGGTTTTCTCCTTGACTTAGTTCAATTAAGTGTGTCTGCAAAAAAAAATAGTAACGAGTCAAGTCCGCGACCTTGTTTGTTTATTAATAAACTTTTTTTGACGTATTTATTTTATTTTATAATATTATATAAGGGCAGGATAATGATGATATGATAGCGATTCGTCGTGTTCCGGCATGATGTCCGGTGAAGTCGTATGGAGGACGGGTCTAATCAGTTGTTGTGTCGGCAGTTTGGTCGTGGAGGGTCTTCAGGTCAATTGTCTTCTCTGTATGAGGTGAGAACTGTGCCCAGCAGTAAACGATAAAAAGTTTGATGATGATAGGTAGAAGGGTAGTCTATTGTGTATTCATGGAAGTAATAAGTACTACGTACACTTCCATGGGTGTATTATTTACACAGATAATAAAAAAAAAACTTAGATTTTTTTTTGTAAATCTTAACTTTAGAATACAAAAAAAAAAATACATTAATGATATACTTAAAAAGGATTATCAACTGGCTGGCATATGGATTTAAGTTTGGGGACAATGCAAATATAATGTATCACGGAGCTTGTCTGATGATGCAGCCAGAAAGCGGCGATAGGGACTCCTGATATAAACAAGAAAACCTCATCGTGTTTGGACTCATTCGATTCACTAGACAAGTCACATACACACATGCTATTTGATCGTAATTGTGTTTATGAAAAGATAGTAGATTCTTTTGTAACTGCAAGTATAAAAAGAAAAAGTTGTTCGTCTTATCTGACGCCATCTATACCAAGATTGTAAAGAGGTTAGGTTATATTTGTGAGTTGGTAAAGGTTATCTCTAGATCTACTGAACTAATTTTGAAAATTATTTTACCAATAGAATGTCATGTTATTTTTAAATTCCATATGCTATTTATTAACCCGATAAATGAAAACGCTTTCTCTTCGTAATCAGATTTCGAAGAGTAGACAGCCTGTCGGTGTTCTATAGGATGCGTTTTGGAGAGTGTGCGGAGGAATTGTATGACTTAATTCCCCCGTCGCCGTTCCATCATCTGACTACCAATCGTACGGCGAGTATCCACCCTTATGTTGTTGACACCACTACGATCCGGACAAAGCGTTTTGCCTCACAAATACCGCGTACATCGAGGGACTGGAACAATTTGCCAGCGGCGGTATTTCCCTCTGACTACAATTTAATGTGAGTGTCTTCAAGGCTAGAGGGAATAGGCTCTTAATAAAATAGCGTGCTTTACCTTCGACGATTGCATCACTGCTTACCATCAGCGGGGATTGCGGTCAAGCACTAGTTTGTAATTATTAAAAAAATTAACCACTCAACGCAGTAGGCACGGGTCAGCCAGAAATAATGTATGTTTGAACTCCAATTTTTTTTTACCGTTTCCCACGTATCACTCACAAGGCTCATTAAGGCGTAAGGGGATCGATAAATGCTTAACTTAGCTTATGTATGTGTCACAGCCATCTAGCCATCATCTCTCTTTTGTTAGCCGTTTAGTTAACTGCTTAGCCTTTTAACTAACCGACGGCTATTCAACTCGGTCTGAATTATTTCACTTTTCACTTTCACACACTCACACTAGGAACTTCTCCTGTATCGTGGGTACGTTTACAAACATATAAATTCACATACGCAAAACATCCCAGCACCGAGCAATCGATCGCTCAACCACTGGGCCAACTGTGTCGTTACAATAATAACTAGGGCAGTCACAGAATTGTTGTTTCGGCTTAAAAGGTAAATCAAGATGTATTAAAGTCTACACATAACTTTTATTCCCTTTTCTATTTCTTTTCATTTAAAAGGACTGATTTCATTTCTGATATGTTACTCAAATCATTAATGTAGCAAGTTTAATTATTATTATTTACTTGTGTTTAATTATGAAAAACTTTGTTAAGGACTCTGAGTAAATATAAATCTTTCTTATTAGTTTCTTAGTGAAAACATTTGAATTTTGGAAAATCTCATGAATTTAGTCTATCATAAATTTTAATTTAATTCATATCAATAAGAATCGAATTGACCCATATTTGCAAATGATAAAAGTAAACTAAATACTTACACTTTACTCTTTCCTGTAGACACTAGCACATCAAGCTACTAAAGTTGAAATATATGTAGTTATTAAATTAATCATTATATAATGTAATAACATTTATGGAAATAAAGACCTTGAAAAAAAACTTTTTACAAAAAATAGAAACCGACTTTAAAAACACTTCAAAGGAAAAAATAATTTTAGTTTTGCCATGGCAAAAATAAAATTATTTTTTCATTTAAGTGTTTTTTGAAGTCGGTTTCTATTTTTTGTAAAAAGTTTTTTGTTTCATTCTTTCAGTGTCGAAATTCGAAATTATTTTTTCACGTCATAACAACAGTGGCAGCCATAACCCATGTTAGAATAAGCTCTCATCCATTTAAAAAACATCCCTATCTCAAAAACTACTGAAAATATTTTAATGAAACTTATAGTATTCCCCTAAGTTGATATTGATACATAGTAAAAAAAAAAAAAGAATTAATTAAATTGGACTTGTAGTTCCGTAAATATACGCGTACAAACATAAAAAACATACACTTGAAATTTTGCTGACATGCATACGGGTCGAATTGAGACCTACTTTTTTTTTTAATTCGGTTAAAAATTGAAATCAATCCTTCAAAGCAGTACTTTTTATTATATTGGCTGTTGTTTTATAACCATCGACTATTATAGTTGAGTTACAAATAAGAATCGTTTATTATATCTTTATCGTTTTTTTTTAATTATTTTGCTGAAAATTAAATTAAATTATGAACGAAAAAATTACATTATCAAAATATTAGGCATATACAAAATGTAAAGAAAACCCTGTCCGATCCGTAAAGGTATTTTTAGGTATCAATAACTGATTCTACTAATGGATACAAAACCGGGCTAAACTTAAAAAAAATCCTCTAAAAATGTTAATATTATTTCGCAAAAAGAAGTAACTTTATACATGTGCGGTAAGCAACCCTTCCACTGGTGGCGGGCGGCAGGGCACGCGGCACGTGATCGCATCTTTTCAATTGTTGTCAATTTCGGGGAAGTTGGAATTAATTCGTGGGAAAAAAAGATTATTTCAAAATTCATTAGTATTGTTTCTATGATGATTACGTAAAATTTTATATTATATTTGGTCAAGTGTTTATCTAATCTTTATTATCCTTTTGGGTCGGACAAGGTTTTCTTTACATATTGTATAATGCTGAAAGTATCGAATAATTTCGTGTAAGTTTAGCTGTTTTATAAAAGTTTCAATTAATCGACTTTTGTCACTAACTGTACTGTATATTAGTTTTGGGGGTTTCTGTAGCCTGTAAATGAGGTAAGATCATAATACAAAATGAAATTGTATATTCAATTCATAATAAAATTATTACCAACATTTATTTTATTATATAACAGCTTGCCTAAGTACATATGTAACAATTATCCAGTGGTGGTAAGGAATGGCGGGAGAGGCCGGCTAAGTGACGTACGCTACGGAGCGGCGTAGGTGAGTTTGGCTACAAAAATAAAATTATTTATTTAAGAAAAGTTAAATATTAAATATACCTTCAATATTAAGAAGGTAAAAAGGAATCTATTGTGTCATATTAATTAAGTAGTCAATTATCATCACTTGTCTATTTACAATGTCGTGTTTAAAAGGTGTTAAGCCTAAACAACATTTTATATATTACTAGCTTTACGTACGCGGCTTCGCCCGCATGGAATTCGGTTATATCGCGCTTTTTAGATTTCTCATTTTTGGGAATTATCGTATCATTTAGCTTCTAAGTTTACATGTGCATATTCAGCGACGACACACAGCGCCATCTAGCACGAACTGGTATGAAGTTATATGTTATCCCTCGGGAATATCACATTTTCAGGTATAAAAAGTAACCTATTATTTAATCCGGACTTTACGTCTGCAAAATTTCAAAGCAATCGGTTCAGTAGTTACGGCGTGAAAGCGGAACAAACAAACAACTAAATAAACAATCAAACAAACTCACTTTCCGATTTTATAATATTAGTAAGGATTATATGGAGTTAGATAGATGTAACCCTGACACTAGATACAAGTTAAACAAGTGTCTAAATTTTTATCGTAAGAACCTATATATTTCTAATCATAGAAGAAAATTATTGCCGTTTGTCATAAAAATCTGTTTATTAAAATAAATGTAAAAAATAAATTAAACCCAATCATTCAGTCCATAATAATTTAATAGCACCTAGTCGTTTCAATAAATAGAACAGCTTAACAGTAATATCTAGTGGTGGTAGGAGATGGCGGGAGAGGAGTAAGTTACGTGCGCTACGGGAAGCGGCGTAGGCGAGCTTGGCGACGGGGGCCGCGTAGGCGACTGGAGCATGAGAGTAGGAGACTTGAGTTGGTGCGTAGGCGACCTTGGCTACGGGAGCGGCGTAGGCGACCTTGGCGACGGGAGCGGCGTAGGCGATCATGGCTACGGAGCAGCGTAGGCGATCTTGGCGGGTGCGGGGTGTACGGGTGTGTTCCTTCGTAGCGCACGTTAGCGTTGAATCCGTGCTCCTTGTCGGCGGTGTATTCGACGATGCGGTGCACACCGTCGGGGTTGCACGAGCGAGTATGAGCCGTGTACGGCATCGCCTTCGCGGGACTCCTGCTGCTGCTTCACGTCGCCGCTGTGGTCGTCATGGACAGAGTACGTGAAGTCGTAGTGAGCTGGTGCTTCGGGCTCAGCGTATACCACTTTGGAGACGGGGACCCTGGCCAGCGTAAGCCGCCGCAGCGAGGGACAGGACGATGACGAACTAGAATAAATGTGGTACTGTTAATATTGTGGTACTGTAGATTCGTTTAACAGGATGATGGAGGATAAAGAAAGAAGAAGAAAATGTAGATACTTTGTACTACTGTGATATTCTCAGTACCTAACAGCCTAAATTTGCGTGCTAAATTAAAGGCAATTGGCTCATCTCATAATGAGACTTAAAGATAATTGACGTAATGGTGAAAAGATAAAATACTTTTATGTTTTATAATATCACTCTATTTTAATAAATTTATTCAAAAATAGATTACTATCCAGAGAGAAGAGGCTTACCTTGGCGACCATTTTTGAATTTTAATTAGTGTTGCTGATATGAATATCAATGCTGAACTGTGACAATATGTGACCTGCGACACTTTTTATAGTATGTTGTCGCCTACAGCCATTAACTTTGGTGACACACTGTCAGCCTGCGGCGCTGCTAAGTGTGTAAGGTAAAATGATTGAGAGGTGAAGGTCGGTGCATTGTGTTTCTTAATCTTAACTAATAGGTTACAGTAAGTATGTACCAGCTTAAGTAGGTACCAACCAATGACCACATTCACAAATCATAACCACTGCCAATATAGTTTAAATACTTATTATTTTCCCAACTATCTTAGTAGGTGTTAATTATTGTGAAGTCTTGTGCAGGTTTTTTTTACAGACTTCAAAAAGGAGGAGGTTACTTAATTCGACCGTATATGTGATTTTTTATGTTTGTCCGGGGACAGTTTATGAACCGATTTTGATAAATATTTTTTGTTGGAACGAAGATTTCCAAGATGGTCCCAGGATAAGGCTATCAGGGTTTGATTATCGAAGACCAGAGAAATTTGTAAGTTTTTTTATTAGGCATTTAATAGCGCTACAATTTAATAAAAGTCTGGAGTAGATCTGATGATGGAGCGCGGAAACAGTCGAGGGAATTCCTCAACAATTTACAGCATTGAAGTTTAACATAGGATAACCACTACCTACTTGTCATGCTGATGTGTCAATCAATGAAAATCAAGAGACTGAATTTAAGTTGCGTAAACGGGTCATCTCTAGCAATGGTCAAACATTCAGTCAGGTTCCAAAGGAATTTTATAAACAATCGGTCCAGAAGTTGGGTATTTAAACCAAAACTACGGGTAAAAATTAATAAATTAAATAAACAAAATTGCTATTTTTGCTTGCTGGCCTAACCCAGCTATATTGGCGGCAGCGTCCAGTCTGATCAGATGCAGCTGAACAGTATTTTTCACAATTAAAAAGTATAAATTAAAAACTTTTTAAAAAAAGAACTTGATAGGTTGATTTTTTTTTAATGCACAATATAATTTCTGAACTAAGTTTGTAATTTAATCGTATATGCTAGCATATTTATTATCTTAGTTTAAAATTACCACCGAAAATCCAACATACATAACTCGTCTACCGAGAGATCGCTTTACTTTGGGCTACTTCGCGCTTTTAATATTTTTCCTAAGTCGTTAAGCTACAGAATAGTGGGAATCTATAACTCTTTCTTTAGTTATCACTCTCAGTTGTGGGCCCGTTTTTAGAGCTCCTTAGTTAGTATCAACTCAAAGAGTCCATTTTTTTGACTCTTAAGTGGGGACACTTATTATGACGGACGGGAAACTACGGAACACTACACTGAGCCTGGCCCGGCATGCTTTTGGGCGGATTTTTTCTTTTCTATAACTATGTACGGACGACAGTAGGTCAAGCTACCCGAAACTAAAGAAGAGATAAAGTTGAAAACCCAATAAAGAAATCTGACAGATTGTAGTAGCTTGATGTGCTCTCGTCTGTACCTACTCAGTTGCATATTTATCGATTAATGTTTCGAAAATAAATACCATTATTGCCCGCATGTGCTAAGCCCGCGTTCCAGCATAAAAATATGCCATGTCCTAACTCAGGGTAATGTTCTATTAAGGTAGGAAAGAGCTATGCTCGGAGTTTCTCTGCGTGATCGGATCAGAAATGCGGAGATCCATAGAAGAACCAAAGTCACCGACATAGCTCTGCGAGTCGCTAAACTTAAGTGGCAGTGGGCAGGACACATTGCTCGTAGAACCGATGGCCGATGGGGCAGTAAGGTTCTGGAGTGGCGGCCACGTACTGGAAGACGCAGCGTAGGGAGGCCCCCAACAAGGTGGACCGATGACCTGGTGAAGGTCGCGGGAAGCCGATGGATGCGGGCAGCACAAGACCGGTCAGCGTGGAAAGCCTTGGGGGAGGCCTTTGTCCAGCAGTGGACATCCATAGGCTGAAGAAGAAGAAGAAGGTACCCATACTACCCATATGCTCAACGTCGAAATCCAACCAGAGTTACTTTCACATTTCCGTGCTACATGGAATGTTGATGGATAACACAGGATTTAAGGACACATTATATGTATGCCACTTAGAACTTTGTAAGGCATTAATGAACAATAAAAAAAGGCTTAGTTTCAGCCTAGTTGTTGCAGATTTGGGATTGACACTGAAAAAAGTACCTTTCTGTTGATAGATACTTTTCTTCAGTTTCATATAGGTATTTCATTATCAATCCAAAAACCAGTTATGATAATTTATTTACATACTTCACATATTGATATATGCCGTATGTTGGATCGAGCATTCGACCACGTGCGCAACCTTCACCTCTAAATTATTATACAATGCCTCGGGGCTTGTCACCGCCGACATACTGCTGGCAATAAATTAAGTATAAAAAGTGCACCAAATCACACATTGTGACAGTTAAACACTGATATCCAAATCAGCAACACAAAACTAAAAATGGTTGCCAAAGTAAGTTGACAATCTTATTCGTAACTTAATATAATAAAACATGACATTACATCTGTATTCTCCGAACAGTTAGGTAGAAATTTACCTATTGTAGGTATATATAGCAGTACACAGGTTGAGCATTGATTTAGCCACTTCTATCTTCATTTTCACCTTCATCTAACATCTGCATCTGCTCGTATACTCGTATGTAAATCTATTCTATCCTAAAAATATTTAATATTGACAATTTAGACTCACCCTATTAATAATATTTACCAATTTTATTCTAGTTCGTCATCGTCCTGTCCCTCGCTGTGGCGGCTTACGCTGGCCTGGTCCCCGTCTCCAAAGTGGTGTACGCTGATCCCGAAGCACCCGCTCACTACGACTTCTCATACTCCGTTCATGATGACCATAGCGGCGACGTGAAGCAGCAACAAGAGTCTCGCGAAGGGGACGCCGTTCACGGCTCGTACTCGCTTGTGCAGCCCGATGGCGTACACCGTATCGTCGAATACACCGCCGACAAGGTGCATGGATTCAACGCTAACGTGCGCTACGAAGGCACACCCGTGCACCCCGCACCCGCCAAGATCGCCTACGCTGCTCCCGTAGCCAAGATCGCCTACGCCGCTCCCGTCGCCAAAGTCGCCTACGCCGCTCCCGTCGCCAAGGTCGCCTACGCACCAGCTCAAGTCTCCTACTCTCATGCTCCAGTCTCCTACGCCGCCCCTGTCGCCAAACTCGCCTATGCCGCTCCCGTAGCGCACGTCACTTATTCCTCTCCCGCCATCTCCTACCACCACTAGACATTACTTTTGAATAGTTAAGCTGTTGTATTTATTGAAACGACTAGGTGCTATTAAATTATTATGAACTGAATGATTGGGTATAATTTATTTGTACAATTATTTTTATAACAGACTTAAAATTTAGACACTTGTTCAACTTGTATCTAGTGTCAGTGTTACGTCTATATAACTCCACACAAATAATATATAAAATGTTATTTAGGCTAAACACCTTTTTAATCATATGACGGCTTTAAATCCATTAACATAATAACGTGCTTAGATAAATCGTACCTGTATTACAAATTAAATATGACACTTAATTAGTTTATAAATAAATTGCAACAATATTTTTTAAGCTACACATTAAAATATTTGAAGAAACAGTGGTCACCATTTTAAGTTGGCCCGCCGCTTTCTACATTCCTTCGTACGAATGAACCATAAAGGCGGTTCAGTTGGTTCAATGGAGAAATTAAAAGTAGTTTGGTGACTGTTGACCAAGGCCTTGACCGAGTTGTTTCGGGTGTGGTCCAATGGTAATAATATCATATGTGTAATGTTCTAAGTACTCGTTCACTGATTGATCGGTCGTCAAGCATATGGAATTGTTTAGTGTCTACATACTCAGAAGCGTGACCATATCTACTGATGCGTGATGCGATATGGGATAGATGTAGGTATATCTGAGTGTTGTATAGGGTCAGGCTGTCACTTGTGCGTACTTAGGCGTGTAATGATTTAAGTTTTGACAAGGTCTTGATTAGTCATTTTTGTCTATAGATCGAAGTAAGTAGGCACCTATTCTGTTAGTGTCGTTATGCAAATTAACGTTAATTAAAATATATCCATTACCTAGTTTGTTCTCGGAGGTCATTTGCAACATTCATGGATAATTCATACGACAAAATAGACTTGAAAAAAAATCGGCCAAGAATATTTCGGGCCGACACATTGCCATGGGGAGCTGCCCCCCCCCCCCCCCCCCCCCCCTTAAAATCATCTGATGACCTCTCACACGCTCCGCCTTCTTTACGAGCATTACTGCGTCGTAGAATTAGGTCACGTTCTGCTCTGCACTCTCCTTGGCCTGGACTAGAGCAGGACACGAAAGATCCCTTGTATTTTTATACTAGATCCCTAAACGTTAATTTCATTTTGTTTTTATTTTTTTAGCTTTTTTTCTACTAAGTTATGCAAAAATATTAGTCTCAAAGATGTTTTACAGTCTCATTTAAAATTTGTGTAACAATGCCAAACGTCTTAGAATGATTTTATTGATTATTTTATGAAATATATAAGACGAAACTGGAAATTAATGGTTTTATTTCGTCTACTACTCTCATTTATAAGAAAACCTTAAACAAATGTTACCCATCATCATCAACCTTTTTATCGTCCCACTGCTGGGCACAGGTCTCCTCTCATACAGGGAAGGATTGAGCGTAATCACCACGCTTGCTCAATGCGGGTTGGCGATTTCAGACTTAAAAGTTCAGGTTTCCTCTAGATGTTTTCCTTCACCTTCAGTCATAGTCAGTAGTTGTGGTGGCCTAGTGGTTAAAACACCAGCCTCTCAAGTATGAGTGCGCGGGTTCGATTCCAAGTCAGGCAAATACCAATGTAAATTTTCTAAAAGTTATATGTACTTTCTAAGTATATCTTGGATGTTACCCAAATTAATTCAAAATATAATCATTACCTACTGTTTTTCCATCATTGTGTGTCAAAGTTACCTATATAATGACGGTAACTTAGACAGATCAGAAAATCAGGTTTTTTTTTATGGACAGATGAGATTTTAGATAATTTATTTTACGGATGAAAAGTGTTATGAGAGCACTAACAAAATAAAAGTAACAAAATAAAGTGTAAAATACCGCATTTCTCTGTCAAAGTTACCCAGATTGATTAATTAAATAAAAGTAAAAATATAATATATAAAAAAAAAATCAAAATGTCATATGGCTTGTCTCACTAGTCTTTCTTCTGAACTGACCACCTTTTTACTGATTTTTATTACTAAATCCTCTTTATCCAGAATTACAATAGGTTTTAATAATATTAGCGATGATTACATGACAAGTCGTGGTGGCTTAGTGGTTAAAACACCAGCCTCTCAAGTATGAGTGCGCGGGTTCGATTCCAGGTCAGGCAAGTACCAATGTAACTTTTCTAAAGTTATATGTATTTTCTAAGTATATATTGGACACCATTGACTGAAGGTGAAGGAAAACATCTTGAAGGAACCTGGACTTTAAGTCTGAAATCGCCAACCCGCATTGAGCAAGCGCGGTGATTACGCTCAATCCTTCTCTGTATGAGAGGAGACCTGTGCCCAGCAGTGGGACGATAAAAATGTTGATGATGACATGACGATAATGTTAAATAACTTCTATGAATTTAACACATCCATATTAAGGAAGAAAGAAATCGAAATGACATTGATAAATTATTAAGTTAGTAGTTTTGCCTTCGTTTGGCACGCCCCGGGGGAAAATAAAACACATTAAGTCAATGTGTAACAAAGATCTTGTTACTCAAATAGGTGTGTATGTTACGTAAGTAGGTATAACGTTTAGCAATTGAGAAAAATTGGAGCGATCTTTTGTAAGTAATACCAATTGATAATGACGCTGTTTAACCTGTTCTAGTGTTAGCTGTTGCGCTTATGTTTGAGAGTTCCGTAAGAATGTTATTAATTATTTATTTAGTTAATTCTCTGTATTCAGACGCATTAAATTAAATGTAAACATCTTATGTAAAATAATTGATAATGAATATAAATCTAGACAAAAACGAAAAATAGAACTCAATCGAAAATACTCTTTTTTTATCATTATAAACTAGCGCTTGACCGCAATCCCACCTGATCGTAAGCAGTGATGCGATTGCTGATGGTAAAGCGCACTAGTTTGTTAAGAGCCTATTCACTCAGAAAAACTGAGCGGATAGGAAGGAAGACGGCAGTTGAGCGAGGTGATGCAATGTTAAACCCAACAACACGACCAACGATGCCGCGCCAAAGGGAGATTGATCTGAAGACCCTCCACGACCAAACTCCCAACACAACAATATTTGGCGCATCGTACCCGGCACACATTGCAATACAACTGCTCAGACACGTCCACCGTACGGCTTCACCAGACATCATGCCGGAACACGACAAATCGTTTGAAACTGACTTACTGAAAAACGAAAAAAGAAGTCTATAGAAAATACTGGCGTTTGCTAGCTATGAATGAAAAATGAACACCACCAGCTTCTATTTTTTTTTTTTTTAATATAGTTATAAACTAGTGCTTGACCGCAATCCCGCCTGATGGTAAGCAGTGACGCAATCGTTGATGGTAAAGCGCACTAGTTTATTAAGAGCCTATTCACTCTAGCCATGAAGACACTCAAATTGTATTCCGACGGAAACACCGCCGCCGGCAGATTGTTCCAGTCCCTCGATGTACGCGGTATAAAGGAGGAGGCGAAACGCTTCGTCCGGATCGTAGAGATGTTAACACACACTCAAAAAACAAAAAAAACTGAGTAAATACCTTTTTAAAATATAGCCCCAGTTTAATAATAAAAATTGAAAACCACGAAATATGACACTAAAATGCGACGTTGCCAGTTGTGAGTAATAAACGCTCTTTATGTAAGTAGTGCAATCTTGGTGATATCAGAAATAATTGTCGCAATACATACAAGTATTTTTTTAATACAGAACCCATGACGGATTCTTTCAACATTTTCTCAAGCGTCACATGAAAGATTTAAGAATTAATTTATTCGGGGCAAAATCACAAGTAAGTAGTATCAATATTTTACGTAAATAAAAGAAATAGGGTTGGTTTTTAAATGCCACTGAGGCATTTAAAAGTATCAAAAATGTAACTGTAATTTACGACAAGGTCGGAGGCCCGCACCCGTATTCTGTAACGCATTATGATTACCAATTTGAGTGATTTTGAAGCATATTGCTAGTCCATTGTTCCGTATGTTGGAAGGGTGTTCCTGCTGAGCAACGTAAATAACGCAATGAATGTTGTTGAACTGTCAAAATCCAACCTATTTTTACTGATTAGTGTGTTACGCAATTGGGTTGTATCCTAAAAAGTAATTTAATGTCCATCAGATAGATTTATAAAAAATATTGAAGACGTATTTTTTATTTTTTCTTTCATTCAAATACTTAGGAAGATATATTGATTTGAAATGTCGCATGACGTCACACCGTGCTACAAAATAACATCGGCGTGCCGTAATTAGTCCCCACTCCGTAATTTTAATACGCTATATCTCAGTAGTTTTTGGTAATTTCGATAAAATGAAAAATACGGGTCTTAATTTTTTTTATTATCTATAAGACGGATTAATTATTTTTTTTGATTTTTATACCTTGGATACATCACTATTACCCTGCAGGAGTGCTTCTTTTACTTATACTAGTGGAAAATCTGTCAACAGGAGCTACTTTCATTTTACACTTGATTTTGACTTTAACTGGTTTTTAATGAGGTTTTTAACCTTCATTCTGAGATGACTCACTGTAGGAGAGTTTTATAGAAACCGGTGTATTTATGAAATTAAATCATTAAAGTTGTTTTAAACAGTATCAAGTCAAGTTATCGTAAAATATACTATTTACTTAGGTCGTAAGTGGGAACCCAGAAAGGCGCTTTATTTAACGTAAATTATTTCATCACTGCTGATCTTAAAACAGCGAAGGAAAACATGATGAGGACTACTCTCATAGAGGAGACGCCTGTGTCTCAGCAATGGAATATTATAGACTGATTACGCTATGCCCAAGCTTGTAGGTAACTATGTATTTATTTCACACGAACGATTTTGGAAAAATCCCGCTCACAATGTTAGGTGAAGTGAGTACAGAGTGAGCAAATCAAATCAAATCAAAAGTCATTTATTCAAATTAGGCTGAGAATCAGCACTTTTTAAACGTCAATATTACATAAGATAGTCCCCCAAAACGCCCACCCATCGACACTTCCTAGTGCTTTCGCTGGGAAGAACAAGTGGCGGAACAAAGTCTCCAGTAGCCACTCAGCACAGCAGCTCCAATTATCTGTAAGTACAGTAATAAAGTAGGGCTGCCGTTGAGGATGCAGAATGAAACCGAAACTTTTACTTATGCGTTTAATTAAGTAATTAACGTTAACACAGTAGTACAAGAAAAAACAATAACAGTATATTTATTTATCATATGCCAGCTAGCCCCAACGAATTCATACCTAAATAAAAGCCCCAGGTATAAAGGGCGTGACAGCTCACATATTTAGGTAATTTAGGTATGCATTGTAAAAAGCAAATTTTATGAACTCATATAATGTGTCAGTAAGCTTTCTGACACATTATAATTCTGGAGAAAGAACTGTCAACAGGGTCAATCCCAAGCATTACTTGGACACCGCCGTGTCCTCGTGGCGGCGATCGGCGGCGATCTTTCTCATCCGGCCCTGGTCCAGTTCATGGTCCGGAGCGAGAGTGTATGCCGTCACTTCCTTCTGCGAAGCAATGATGCTGCCAAAGGAGGAGGCGGAGCGCGTGAGGGAGCGGGAATCCCAGCGCCCTCACACCTCCAGCCGCCGCAGGAGACGCCCCCGGTCGGGAGACGACATGGTACTTCCGGCCACCGTAGACATGGGCTTGCCGGCAGCGAGCAGTGGCCGCCCGGTAAGGATCTGGTCCGGGTCGACGGCACGTTGTGTTTCCCGCGCGCCTCAAAGAAATGTCAGCACATCGTGACGGGCTTCCCGAAAACCGATGCCTCCTGGGTCAGGGTTGCGGGTTGGTTAAAAAAGAAACCGTGGCCCTGGCGCACAGGCAAGTGAAGAAACACGGGTGGGTTTTAGTCAGTAAAAGTCTTCTTGCAGTCAGTTCCGCTCCGCCCGGAGCTGGAGAAGTCATTTGATGATTTCCCATCCAGAACAAAAAAGGTGTTAGTTGGAATGATCGCTCATCTCAATTAAGTTTTTATGGTGAGGCGGTATCAGAATCGCACTGCAGACAAATTCCACAATGCAATTATGTAAAATCGATACCTAGCTAGCCAAAAATAAGTCATTATGTCAGTAGTTTGTGATGATCACTAACAAGATTACATAAACAAAGTTGCAACAGTTAACTACGCGTACGGAGGACGGGTCTGAGCTGTTGTGTGTTGCGATGTGTGCCGGGTACAATGCGTCAAATGTTGTTGTGTCGGGATCAGTTTGGTCGTGAAGGATCTCCAGATCAATCTCCCTATGGCGCAGCATCGTTGGTCGGATTGTTGGGTTTAACATTGCATCACCTCGCTCAACTGCCGTCTTTCTTCCTATTCACTCAGTTTTTTTTAATGAATAGGCTCTTAATAAACTAGCGCGCTTTACCATCAACGATTGTATCACTGCTTACCATCAGTTGGGATAGCGGTCAAGCACTAGTTCATAATTAAAAAAAAAAACTATTAGTAACACGAGTGCCGAAACTGCTCCATTTAGAGCAGGTGGGTACGGTTAGCAACTGTACTCCAATAACATGATATAACTCGTTAATATACGTTTTTGTATTGTAAAATAGAAGCTAAGAGTTAAAGAAGAGAGGGAAGTAATCAGATTGCACTTCGGTTTCGATTTTAGTCAAATATTTTTCTCAGTAATTAAGAATTCGTACACAAAAGTGTTCATCGAATTTTATTGCAGACTGTACCTAGAATTTCAAACTGTGCGATTAATAAGCACTATTGTAGGGTACTCGGTAGCGGTTAGATAACATCGTAGTAATATTACTGTATTCATTGTAGATAATCCTAATTAGTTACATGATGGCTACATGTAGCTGTGGATGGAGTAATGTTGATACTTTGGTCTTGTTCTGCCTGCTGATGATTTGGTTCAGTACTAATTGGTCTTCACCGTTATCTACAAATAGAAGTTTGAGGTCGCGAATACAGCTGAATACCACGTTTTTACGCTTTTAGAGCAAAAGTACGAGTAATTTTGAAACACAGAATACAAAGATATTTCTCAATACAATAATATTACCTTATGCATAATTCTTTTATGTATTATGTTGTTTACTTATACACTAATGTACGCAAAATACTTTTTTTTATAATTATAAACTAGTGCTTGACCACAATCCCTTCTGATGGTAAGCAGTGGTGCAATCATTGATGGTAACACGCGCTAGTTTATTAAAAGCCTATTCACTCTAGTCTTGAAGACACTTAAATTGTAGTCAGACGGAAACACCGCCGCTGGCAAATTGTTCCACTCCCTAGATGTACGCAGATGATGGGGGAATTAAGTCATGCAATTTACGCAAAATACCTATAAAAATCCCCTAAATCAATTTTATCATTCAGCTACAAATCAGTGCAAGTATCAAAACTGTTTACGTAGCGTTATTAATTCACGCCTAAAAAGAGATGGTGAAAGATAAACGAATAGAATTTTGTTCGTGACTCTTGTTGCATTGTTGTTTTATTGATACTGATATGTTCCATTTATCTGATTTACATCCAGATAAAGAACTTAGTTTCATATACCTTGACCTAGTCTTTACAACCGTGCTGTCACCTGCTATTGTTATTATGGACGTTTCTGTCAGTTGTGACTTGACCGTACAGTTTGAAGGCCTGGAGACTTGTAACACAGGTATTTCTAGTACAGCTCCCTAATTGCGTAACGCACTTTTACTCTCGATTTCAATAATTAAGAAGGATATTGCTACTCCATAGCTCCATATGTTTCAAAAATGTGTCTACTCAACAATGTATAAATTTAAATAACTCAATGGCCCCGATTCTGATATTCACAAACTAAATTAAATTTAAGTTCAGTCCATATTTTTCTTTCGATTTCATTAAGAAAAGGACAGAAAACAAAATGTTAGTTTAGACCTGTCAAATTAGTCTGCTCCTGGCGTAATTTGACGGATTTATTTTTGGTCGCCATGTTTGTAATCGCGTCTAAACTGTCATTGAGTATCTTAATTTGACAGGATTAAACTAACATGTTATCTTCTATCCTTTTCTTAATTAAATAGATAAAAAATATGCACTTAACTTAAAATTAGTTTAGTTTGTGAACAGTCACGCCAATTAATAAATTGTCAAAATGAAAACCATTACTATTGATAATGTTGTGGAGGCATGAGGAACAGGGAGTAAAGTTCATTCATCCTCCATAGAAAAGGGAGGATCCTCCGACCAGACGGGTGTTATGTCTGGCGGGCACTTGCCCAATGGTTGAAATTGGCAAGTTGTATGTATGCGGATTGCACGATAAACTCTGATTGCGAGATGTAGAATTTGTGTGACGTCAGTATGACGCGTCGTTCATTTTGTGGCGTGTGTAGGTACCGCTACAATGTGTTACGTAATTACCGTGCTGGTTTCATTTTCCCCAAAATCAATGTTTATTGTTTTTCCGATTTCTTTGGCGTTTTTTTTTTTTATTAACTTATTTTATCTCAAGAAGCGATTGTCATTGTACCTTTATATCTATCTTTTTATCAACGTTATTTTTTCTATATACGAAACCTGAATATAGTTTGTTAAGAATAAGCAACAGAATCGATTCCAATCATTTTTACACCATATCATATTTTTTCCCAAATACGTTGTATTAAGTCGTGGTGGCCTAGTGGTTAAAACAACAGCCTCTCAAGTATGAGTGCACGGGTTCGATTCCAGGTCAGGCAAGTACCAATGTAACTTTTCTAAAGTTATATGTACTTTCTAAGTATATCTTGGACACCATTGACTGAAGGTGAAGGAAAACATCTTGCGGAAACCTGGACTTTATAAGTCTGAAATCGCCAACCCGCATTAAGCAATCGTGGTGATTACGCTCAATCCTTCTCTGTATGAGAGGAGACCTGTGCCCAGCAGTGAGACGATGAAAAGGTTGATGACGACGACGTTGTATTGTTGCAATGTAGTGTTGCCCAAATGCAAGAACAAGACGAGACTTAGCCAGTCTTGGTCTAGGTCTTGCGCCAATACACCTGGTCTTGGTCTTGGTCTTGGTCTTGCGCTCCCAGTCTTGGTCTTGGTCTTGGTCTTGCAGCAAGAGTCTTGCAAGTCTTGCAATTACCTATTAGTCTATTACTATTTATTAAAGTTTACTTTAAATCTTAGAAAAACGTATTAGAATTGGAACATTGTGAGCTTGAATTAACATAGCCATAGTAAAGATCAAGCAGATTAATAAATAACTGAAGATTTGATAAGAAATTCGGAAAATCAACTGACCTATATGTCGTTTTCCATGGAAGTAACTGTTTCTTAATAAACATTTATGATTTATAAGCTTACATTTGCTAAAACATGTAAAAAAACAAATTAATTACAATAACTTGACTGTATTTTAAAGAACAATACTTATCTGTCTAGAAAGAGATTGAACCCTCAACTTATAAGAAATTTAATAAAAGAGTTTTACGATTTATCATTTATTTGAATAAAAAATAAAATACAACACAAATCAACAGCTTTATCATTAGGTTATGATACTTTATATCAATTTTTTGACCAAGAATTAATACAAAGTAACCATCTGGCTGACTCATCACTTAACCTATTTCTATGTTTTCTAATTACTAATGATGCTTTAGAAAATAACCTCTCAGCAGGTACTGAAGTTGCAGGTATTGAGAGAAAATCACGGGCCATTTTCGATAAAATCGGATACTCTGTCTCATGCGTCCTCCACCAATCTAAAATGTCTTCCGAGCTGGCAGTTCTTGGTTTTCTCAGGTACTCCTCCAACTCGTCTATCACTAAGCCTTGAAGACAAGATCCAGATGACGTCGAGGGACATTCATAGAGTTTATCAAAGTCTATTACGTCTTCATCTTCATCACATACTTTATTTTCTTTTTCTGGTAATTCCAGAGATTTGTTCAGTGAGTGTAAACTTTTATATTCTTCATAAAGTTCATTGAACTTGCGCAGACTTTCTGTTTTAAGTTGCTTCCCCCACATTGTCAGGTCAAAAGTCTGAGCCTTATGCCTTGGGTCTAAAATTAAAGAAGTACAATAAATCCAGTTGCTCTTCTTGTAATGTTTAAGCATTTTGTCTCGAGCTGCTTGGAAAGCTAGAATGAGCCTTTCATCCACTTCAGATCGATTAGGTTTCTCATCTAACTGTTTTACCATGGATTCAATTTTATCTAGCAAGAGATTGAATGATACAATGACTAGCGGTAATGTAACATATTTGTATCCACCAAGTTTTGTACTTAAAACTTTAAAGTTTATTAGAAATTTATGTAATTTTTCGAGTACCTGCCATTCATTAGCTGTGATTTGAAAATCATTTAATTCGGTGACAGAACTCCACAATATGTCAATGCCCGCTCTCACTTTTAAACCAAATCCAATCATATCATGTGTGGAATTCCATCTCGTTGGACAGTCAAGAATGGCATTTAGATTTGATGGCACGCCAGCTGCTTCACAAGCAGACTGAAACTTCTTCTTCACTATCTCACTTCTTTTTATTTTACTGGAAATACTGCGTAACTTTGTTACAGATGTACGCGAGTCAGCAATATTTGGTGCAGATTCTTCATCTTCCTCATCCTCAGTTTCGTCTGCATAGTCTTCGTACTGCTGATCTTGCGCGTTAGTGTCAGACTCACAGTGTAATGTTAAGGTTTTTAATAAATCTTGTACACCAAGGTTTAAAATGTGAGCAAAGCACCGGAAATGTTGATTGTCTAAATCAAAGTATGGCGGCAGCTGTTTGCCCAGTTCATGCATAAATTTGGTATTTGCAGTTGCGTTGTCGACCGTGATACCTTGTATTTTATCAATTATGCCATATTCCAATAAACATTCATGGAAAATCGTTGCAATATCTTCCCCAGTATGTCGACCGCGTGATGGTATAAAATCAAGGACTACAGATTGATACTTCCATTCGTTGTCTATATAATGAATAGTAACCCCGTAGTAACTCCTACCAGCAATTGACGTCCACCCATCAATGGTAAAAGACATTTTAGATGATAATTGTTGAAGTCGTTCCTTGAGATTCAATTGGAGCACTTCAAATCGCTCTTTGACTTTCCTTCTAAGTGTAGACCTTTTAGAAAACACCATATTAGGGCAAATACGTCGAAAATATACTTGTGTAGCCTCGTCATCGAAAAATGAGAAGGGAAGATATTTTTTCACCACCCAATCAACTGTAGCTGTCGTGATGTTGTCACTGCTGTTTTCCGACTGAAACAAAACAATAAATCTTGTGTTATTATTTAAAACATACTATGTTTGAGCGTATAATAGGAGGAGGTTTGTTGTTGTTAAATCGAGAAAATCGTTAAATTGATATTTGTTATATTAAGGTTGCACTGTACTGTAATTTACCAAAATAAAGTACTTAGTTGTTACTGGCCGATTAAATGAAAATATGGGTGTTTATAAAAAATATTTAAGACGATATTTACATACTTAATATGTCGCACCCCTAGATGAAAACACCACTAACTCAAAAATACTTACGTAAGTTAATGGCGTTTTTAAAAGTATCGCATGAATAGCTACGCGGAGTTAAAATTCTTTTAACTGTTAAAAAAATATTCTTACCTGTCCACTTCTTCCAGCGGTTACTAAAAAGCTTGTGATATCTCCACTTAATTTTGGTTTAACAGGAAGAAATATTTCTGATTCCTTTTTGTGGAAAGATATTAGATGTTTCCTTAAGCCTGAAGTGTTTCTGTTTTTCATTTTTATTTCAATCTTTTTATGATGGCACAATTTACAGAAGGCAGTTTGGGATGCATAAATTATTTCGAAAAACTCCTCAAATTTGCTTTTGGGTCTTTTAGATCTGTAACTCAAACTCTCGTTATTCGGACTAGAATAATTTGAATCTTCGTCACTCATATTAAATTGTACACATGATACGTTTTTAGAAAACAACGAGAATTAGTAAAAACAATTATTAAGTTAGACTCGAAGCACAGCTCAATTGGAAATGTCTGGAATTAAAATAATTCCTTTATTTATAGTACGTTTCCTTGCTTTCTACCGCGCCGCCTCGCCACGTGCCGGCTCTATGAAAAGGATGCCGCCGCAAATCAAACAATGCCGCGTGCGGCGTACAAACACACAATATTACCTACTTGTACAGACGCGACGCGTGAATAAAATATATGTAAAGAATTAGTGCCAATCACTATTCTTTACATATAAGTGAATGTTTTGGCGTACATCTATACTAATATTATAAAGCTGAAGAGTTCGTTTGTATGTTTGATGACAGAAGTTTTAAAATAAATAAATAAGTCCTGAACGTCACTATACCTCCAAAGTTACTATTCCTCGTGGACGAAGTCGCGGGCACAGCTAGTAAATACTTACTCTCATCATCTCTCTCAGAGATATTCGGGCTGGTAAGTAATACAAAACTCTTATCGCAGGCTTTTTATTTTATTAGTAGGTAAGTACCTACGCTTTTTATATTATTTTATTAGTTTTGTAGAATTTTTTTACACGTTTCAAGTATATTTAAAAGTGGCTACAATATTTATTAAACGGGTGATAATTGAACTCTTTTTTGCTATTTTTTCTTGTAAAAACTTAAGAAATATAATGACTAAATGTACAATAATAGTACCTAAGTAATTAGTTTAAAACCATATAAGTAATCAATATTATAATATATACTTACTAGAATGAATTAATATGACATCTACTACCTATCCTTACCATTTTATCCTAATCATAATACTACTTGTGTGATCAGTATAATGTATTCATTTTCATTCTAAACACTCTGAAACTTATTTATTCTTTGGAACACCTGTAGGTACTCTTAAAATTCGAAATTATTTTGCATGAGTATACCTACGCCCTATGGCGGCAATCAAATAGTGTCAAATGTTATGATTTCGGCGTGGCGGCAACGATTGTTTTAGATTTCAAAAGAAGCCGCCGGCGCGTGTATCATAACCATGTACTTCCGAAAAGCGGCAAATTTCTTTGAGAAGTAAGTACAAACCTTTGATGCCGCATTATCAAAGTGCCGATGGTTAAAACATAACTATGCATGCACTCAGTTTGATTTTAATAGAAATTTTTTTATTCCCTATGTTTATGGTATTAGTCGTAATGCGCATAGGTCCAGTTTTTCATATTCTTTGATACAGTTTTTTGCGTCTCATATAATTCCTAAGCGTACCTACCTATACACCGAACTGTTATACCTAACTACTCAGTGAAATAGCGCTAAGTCCTAGCTGCAAGACGCAAGAGTCTTGCAGGCTATGTCTTGTTCTTGCTCAAGTCTTGCACGGTCAGTCTTGGTCTTGGTCTTGCTAAAAATACGCGGTCTTGTTCTTGGTCTTGGTCTTGCAAAAACGCAAGAACAAGACCAAGACTGCAAGACCAAGACTGAATTTGGGCAACACTAGTTGCAATGTGGTTACTGAGCAACACAGCTGACGGTAGATCATATGATCATCACTCGTAGTAATAGATGCGTGAGACAGGCCGCCCACGCACCGCGCCGCTGCAGGTGAGCAGCAGCAGGCAGGGGTGAGCGGGGCGTTGACCATATTTTTGTTAGGATAACCAAGTAAGATAACAAGCTCATAACTTTGACGTCATCTTTTTAAAATTTTGTACAGAGAAACAAAAAATTACGTTGTATAAAATTATCCTATAAACCGATTTTAATGAAATTTCGTATTTACATTCGTTTGACCTGAGAATATGTTATTATCTATTTTTATAGTACACTAAATACGCGGGCGAAAGCGCAGGGCTCAACATGTATATTGTGTATATTTTCTTTTGGTTTGATCTGTGTGTGTCTTCACACACAAATCCAAAGCATCTTTTTACGCTTGATTACCACAAATAAAGTGCACGTCGTATCCTAGAATAACATTACTGTGAGAGGTTATTAGTACCTATTCACACCAAAAGGTAATGAATTAGCTATATTGGTTTTATTGCAAAAGTTCTTCGTCATCTGACAAAGTTTTTGTGAAAGTTATGGCAAGCGTGACATCCAACGGTTTCAAACTTTCAAGATAAAATGAAGCAATAAAGAAACACCCTGTACAACATCACTGAAATCTTCTTTCTTCTTATTCAGCATATAGAGGTCCACTGCTGTACAAAGGTCTCCCCCAAGGCTTTCCACGATGACCGGTCTTGTGCTGCCCGCATTTATCGGCTTCCCGCGACTTTCGCCAGGTTATCGGTTCGCCTTGTTGGGGGCATCCCTGCGCTGCGTCTTCCAGTACATGGTCACCATTCCAGAACCTCACTGCGCCCACTGCCACTTAATTTTGGCGACTCGGAGAGCTATGTCGGTTACTTTGGTCCTTCTGCCGATCTCCTCATTTAAATCAAATCTGCCTATAAATATTTAATTAAGAACCTATGACTCATCATTATTTTCAGCCTAGCCTATTTTGGTCAGCTTCCAGTCTAACTGGATGTAGCTGGATACCGGTATTATCAATAGAGCGACCTATATGACCTTCATATTCTACTTACTGGAAAAAAAAAAACAATAAGCCTTTTGAACCTTTTTATAACTGGTTGGCAAACTTTCGCCCTTCTGACGATCGGTAAAGACTGTCAAAAATCCACGAATAAAAGCCGTGACCAGCGACTTAAAGTTTTTTCCGAGGCACGGAGGGGTTTTGGTATGTAGAGGTTGTCACCCATCCAAAGATTGACCTCGACACGATCAGCTTAACCTGATCAGTCGACCCGTTAAAGTAATAATATTGTTATTAATTTGCCACAAATCCCTCCAAGACTTATGTCAATCTTTGTTTCATAGATTTTTTTATATAAATTATAAACAAGTGCTTGACCGCAATCCCGCCTGATGGTAAGTGATGCAATCGTTGATGGCAACGCGCTCTAGTTTATAAGAGCCTATTCACTCTAGCTTTGAAAACACTGAAATTGTAATCCGACGGAAACATCGCCATTGGCAATGATAATACTCATATTCATAATTGTTTTGTAATTGCAAAGATCTACACCTAAACAAATTTTATAAATAAATTATTTTTGTACTTAAAGATAGCCATGTTTAGAAGATTAGACAAACTCGTACATGCTTTTCGATCTTCAAAACAATCTGCATAAGGGTTTTACTTGCAGAACAAATTTAAAGCCCAGATGTAGGTACAATTGATAACAATCATAAGCAATATCAATATTTGTAAGAATGTAAACAAAGTAATTGAACTTGAAATGAATTACATAACTGTTTATCTTTTCTTTACATCGATCCAGTTTTTGACTCCGCCGCGGGCATGCAGTAGGCATAAGTACACATGTTAATTTGTATAATATATTAGTTTGTAGGTATGAGCATACGCAATACTTATGGGCAGTATAAAAGCTCCGGGCCCCAGAACAGAAGCACATTCGTCTTCAACAAACAAACTAGTCAACATGGTCGCCAGAGTAAGTCGTTGATCTTATTTATTAGAAGATGGAATTGATTGATTGCAAAGTTTTATTTGCCAAGTCAAATTAATTACTACTAAATTGTATAAAGTAGTTATTTCAAAATAAAGCACGGTTTTAGTAGTGTCAACTTCTGGGACTTGTGCCCTTTAGAATCACAGGCTATTTCATCAAAAATGTTTGGGTCCTTTCAAAATAGACGAACTTTATTACCCAGATTGTTACTTATCAATCATTTTATTTACAGTTCCTGACTTTCTCTGCCCTGGTGGCTGCCGCCACAGCAGTGGCTGTCCCGGTGGTGCCCGTTGCCAAGCTGGCGTACGCTCACGCCCAGCCTGCGTACGCTCACGCCCAGCCTGTGTATGCCCACGCCCAGCCTGTGTATGCTCACGCCCAGCCCGTGTATGCTCACGCCCAGCCTGAAGCTCCCGCTCACTACGACTTCTCATACTCCGTCCATGACAACGAGAGCGGTGACGTGAAGCAGCAACAAGAGTCTCGTCAAGGCGACGCCGTACACGGCTCATACTCGCTCGTGCAGCCCGACGGCGTGCACCGAATCGTCGACTACACCGCTGATAAGGAGCACGGCTTCAATGCTGTCGTGAGGTACGAAGGTACCCCTACACAACAAGCTCCTGCCAAAATCGCCTACGCCGCCCCCGTAGCCAAAATCGCCTACGCCGCTCCCGTCGCCAAGGTCGCCTACGCCGCTCCCGTCGCCAAAGTCGCCTACACCGCTCCTGTCGCCAAGGTCGCCTACGCACCAGCTCAAGTTTCCTACTCTCACGCCCCTGCTCAGATCCAATACTCCCACGCCCCTGCCCAGGTCCAGTACTCCCACGCGCCCGCCCAGGTCTCCTACCAACACGCCCCTGTCGCCTACGCCGCTGCTCCAGTCGCCAAGGTAGCCTACGCCGCTGCTCCTGTCGCCAAGGTCGCCTACACTGAAAACCTCGGCCATGTCACCTTCTCCTCCCCCGCCGCCTCTTACCACCACTAAGTCATAAGAACCATTGTTGTTAAATTTATTTATTTTGTTAAATACAAGACAGTCAATCTAATTTCGCAGCTTTTATTTTATACCGAGGGTCAGCGGAAAGAATTGTACAAGGAGGCGTCAAAGCGGCGTATCCGATATCAAAACGTTCTAAACGAAGTTAGAATGAAGCGTGCGGGTAGTGTCGGGGAATCAATTGAATTATGTAGCATTATGATGCGAGTGGGTCCGGTTACGCGGCACGTCCGCGCCCCCGGCGGGACGCTCTGACGCATTGCTTCTGACAACTATTCATTCAGCTAATTTACTCTACGACCAACAACGGACTTTGAGGACTGAGAACATTTCCCCTCCATCGCCTGCCGCATACAACGCCCGGGGGGCAGGGTGTGCCTACATTACGTAGAGATGTTTAGCGCCCGTTTTGCAAAACAGCGGAACGTGTCGACGCCTACATTAATGATTGCAGGCAAATATAAATTGACAGAGTTGATGGTAAAAGTAGTTGTTAGGACGCACCAGAGGGGCTTCAGACGTGTGATGTGAATGTTATATTATTGTTACGGGCTAGGGGTACTAAAATACCGGTTAAGGGTTACGAAGTTTATTGGCAACGAAGGTACAGTCGATTGTAGGCAATGACAAGTAGAATGTTGCTGACGTTGCACCGAAGTCTTCACTTACGTCCACGAAGTCCGTGTTGTAAACACACAACAACACTACAGATGTTTCTTCACGTAGTACTCAATGTTCTCGTTACAGTTGTCGCAGTAGGTATTCTCAAAGATCGCTTCTTAACTGTCGCTGTTTCGTCTCGGTAGTCAAGTGTAGACTGACTCGGCGTCGGCGTCACGGCGCTATATATAGGCCAGCTGATCGAACATTCCAGAGTCGTCTAGACGTAATAATAATAGCGCATAACTTCGAGTACATTCGGTAAGTACCTACGGTAATTCCCGGAAACGGGCTTCTAGAAATTTCGATGTCGTCACTTAGTTGACAAAATTGATGAAACCTGTACCATTCGATAGGCCACCTTAAGTCTAGGAATGCGTTTTTATATTACACCTAGACAATGTCTGGATCTCGAGTAATAATGCTTAAAAGTCACGCACTGCATGTCACGCGATATTGAACCTTATGCCCTCGACATAAGGTGCATTCGTAACATTGCCCCCTTCTTAGTCATGCTCGTCCCGAGCATGATTTGATCCATAATAGCGAGCTAGGCGGTCTACGTGTACGATCTTCAGCTTCCCTCTAGGTCCTTTCTTTATCCGGTAGGTGACATCGTTTATCCTCGTTACTATCGTGTACGGACCCTCCCATTTGGCTTGAAATTTCGGACTCTTTCCTTTTCTCCTAATGGGATTATGTAACCATACCAAAGTCCCCTCTTCAAATCCAGGCACGTTAGCTTTGCGGTCGTATCGGATCTTCATTTTCTCGCTGGTTTTCAGACCGCTCTCTCTCACTAGCTCATGTATTCTATCGAGCTTACGCCGCAGGTCGGCCACATAGTCGACAGCTAGGATAGGGGTATCGGGGGGTGTTCCGGTTAGTGCATCTATGGGTAGTCTAATTTCTCGGCCGAAGTTGACTTTCGCCGGTGTGCAATTTGTGCTGTCATGTGTTGCTGAGCGGTATGACATTAAGAAGAGTGGAATGTATTGGTCCCAATCCCTCTGGTGTTCTTCCACTACTTTGGCCAGATGATTCTCTAGCGTCTGGTTGAATCTTTCGACCATTCCGTCTGACTGAGGGTGATATGGTGTTGTACGAGTCTTATGTATCCCGAGTAGTTGGCAAACCTCTTGAAATAGTGAAGACTCGAAGTTTCTACCCTGGTCAGAGTGTAACTCCAGGGGAACGCCAAATCGACAGAACACCTCGTGAACTAGCTTTTTGGCGACGGTATGAGCTTCTTGGTTGGGTACTGCAAAAGCTTCTGGCCATTTGCTGAAATAGTCTTGCATGACGATGATATACCTATTGCCTTCTTCAGTAACAGGGAATGGCCCAGCTATATC
The DNA here is from genome assembly GCA_037179545.1 of Sesamia inferens. Taxonomy (NCBI): domain Eukaryota; kingdom Metazoa; phylum Arthropoda; class Insecta; order Lepidoptera; family Noctuidae; genus Sesamia; species Sesamia inferens. The sequence goes on along the minus strand of CM073933.1, from coordinate 25,152,392 downwards.
GACAGCAACTCTTTCCCATGGTGCACCAACATTGTACACTTTCAGCCGACCTCTGGCTCTCGTTTGCGGTCCTTTTACTGAGGAGCAGGCTACACATTTCCTACACCAGTCCTCTACGTCTTCGCGGCAATGCACCCAATAGAATCTTTTTCTCACCTTCTCCAGAGTTTTCTTTACTCCTAGATGTCCTCCGGATACTCCGTCGTGCACCTGTCTTAGCACCGACGCGACCTTATCACAGGGGACAACTATCTGTAAGGCGACCTCCTGTCCACTAGGTGATTCCCATTTCCTCTTCAGAACTCCATTATCAATTATCAGGCTGTCCCATTGAGCCCAGTAACTTTTTGCTGTTGGGCTATGCGCTGATATTTCACTCCAAGCGGGCCTCTGGCCACGTTTCTTCCATTCGATTACTGTCTTCAAGTCGCTATCTTCCTTTTGTGCGTCTTCCAATGATCGATTATCCCAGTCTTCATCCAAATCGTTCACCTGGATAATCCTCACGTTCTCTGTCTTTTCCTGTTTGCGTTCTTCACCTCGGTCCTTACTACCTGAAGTAATCTGGCGGCGGCGGACCTTTTGTTTTGCCTTTTTCTCGAGGCGCTTCTTCTTACGCGCCTCGTCCTCGACTTCCTTGTCCCGCCTTGCTTCCGCCGCACTCCACGACTTTCCGCGCGACCGCTCGCGCTCTTGTTCTCGCTTGCCGGAACGTTCGCGTTCCCGGTCCTTGACACGTACCCGCTCTCGTTCAGCGGGTCGCTCGCGGCGCCCACTCCGATCGCTCCGCTCGCGCCAATCGACGCGCTCGCTTGGGCGCTCGGGCTCGACCTTGGCGCCGCGCTTGCGCCACAGCAACACCTCTGCGTCTTTACGTGCCCAAGAAGCACTTCTTCCCTTAGCCTTCCTGGGACAATCAATTCGAATGTGCCCCTTTTCGCCGCACTCATAACAAGTTGGTCCTCGCCGGGCTTTTGTTTGTGCGGTCACTTTTCGAATACGGTCGTGTTGTCGGCCATCTTGACGTACTGCTTCCACCTCCAGAGCATGTGTCAAGGCTGCCTTCAGGGTCTGATGGTGACCCAGACGTACTGCAGCTCTGACTTCTGCATCTCGAATCCCATCCGTAAAGAATCGCAGAGTAGTAGCGTCAATCAGTCCCGGTGTTGATGCATACGCCTTGCGAACCAAACGCTCTATTTCCGTTGCCCACTGTTGCAGACCCTCACTGCTCTTCTGTGTGCGGTCGCGGAGTTGGGCCCTGTAGACATGTTCGAGGTGTTTCTCTCCATATCTAGACTCCAACGCTTCTAACAGACAGGCTAGGGTATTGCAATCGCCGGAAATATTTTCAAGGATTTGTACCGCATCACCACGCAGAGCAAGCGTAAGAGCGGTTACCGCTTGGTCGTCGTCCCAGTTGTTGCCTTTTACGACCTTTTCGAATTGAAGTCGGAAGGCAACCCATGACGTTGTTCCGTCAAAGTGAGGTACTTGGAACGTCGGCAAAGCATTAGGTACAGATACCACACCTTTAATACCTCCTTTCTGCACAGCTTTATGGAGAAACTGTATTTCTTTCTCACACTCCACGATGGTACTGTTTAATTCCTCCATACGCTCATCTTGTTTGTCTATTCGGGTATCTTGCTGGTCCATACGCGAATCTTGTTTGTCTATGCGCGTATCCTGCTGGTCCATACGGGCATCTTGTTGAAATGTTTTTATTCTAAGTTCGTTGACTTCTTCTTTGGTTTTATCCCATTTTTCATTTAATTCTAATATCAGTTGCTGGGATTCCTTTATTTGTGACTGGGTTTCTGCTTGAGATTGTTCTATTTTTGCCTGGGTTTCTGCCTGGGATTCTGCTACTATGTTTTTTATTTGTGCTAGTAACGCCGATATATCGAATCCGCTACTGCCGGGAATAGTGGTGGTAGTGGGCGCACTCACATTCGTCGGTGGTACGACGGCCGCATCTTCTACGGGTACAGGGACACCAAGCGATGCTTCCTCTTGACGCGCCAAATCCATCGCTGCTTGTCGTCGCGTGCGAACTCTTTCGTCTTCCCTTGGCGTGACCGGCATTCCGCTTCTGACACCAATTGTTACGGGCTAGGGGTACTAAAATACCGGTTAAGGGTTACGAAGTTTATTGGCAACGAAGGTACAGTCGATTGTAGGCAATGACAAGTAGAATGTTGCTGACGTTGCACCGAAGTCTTCACTTACGTCCACGAAGTCCGTGTTGTAAACACACAACAACACTACAGATGTTTCTTCACGTAGTACTCAATGTTCTCGTTACAGTTGTCGCAGTAGGTATTCTCAAAGATCGCTTCTTAACTGTCGCTGTTTCGTCTCGGTAGTCAAGTGTAGACTGACTCGGCGTCGGCGTCACGGCGCTATATATAGGCCAGCTGATCGAACATTCCAGAGTCGTCTAGACGTAATAATAATAGCGCATAACTTCGAGTACATTCGGTAAGTACCTACGGTAATTCCCGGAAACGGGCTTCTAGAAATTTCGATGTCGTCACTTAGTTGACAAAATTGATGAAACCTGTACCATTCGATAGGCCACCTTAAGTCTAGGAATGCGTTTTTATATTACACCTAGACAATGTCTGGATCTCGAGTAATAATGCTTAAAAGTCACGCACTGCATGTCACGCGATATTGAACCTTATGCCCTCGACATAAGGTGCATTCGTAACATTATGTTACTCTTGGGTGTTATTAAAATGCTGTAAGGGGTTGTCTTGCTTTGTAGCCAAACATTTTTGAATTGTAACGTAGCAGCCGGTCGGAAAAATGGCAAGTTCGTGTCTGGAGTCTGTCTGACATGGCTGGAGGTTGACCACTGCGTTGTCCAATTTCTCACAGGTCATGGCAACTTTAAAAGTAAACTGTATTCTTTTAAACTTGTTCCTTCGCCTTTGTGTCAATGTTCTACATCGAACTGTGAATTTGAACAGTCCGCACAACACATCTTGTGGGAGTGTATTCTTTGGCAGAATAAACGCAATATTATGTTGGATAGTGTACAAGTTACATCCGGAGTTGTTTATTATACGGACCTTGTAGAAATTAGAACCAATTTCAATACCTATTTTTGGAATCAATTGTAACAGCACATACCTACTTAGGACCCATTAAATTAATCAAATTTTATTCCGTGGTGCTTGGCAATCTGGGCTTCTCCCAGTTGCAATAATCTCCCTGCCTAGTCCTGTCCTGCTTGTTATGGAGGGAAGTGGAAAAAATATCTTTTTTTTCTTACTCCTCCGCTATTCTTTTCTGATTAATTTCGTTGGGTCCCGCCAAGACAGTTGAATCGTTTCTCCGGGACTCGTCGAGCTTCATTGCGCGGCGTTTTTCTGGCGGTCTCCACTGTTGATTCTGGCCTTCAGGAGTTGCAGTGGGTGGGAAATGTGTGACGAGTAAGTTCGAGTCTGCGGCAAAGATATTGTTTAAGTAACATTGGTTTGTAATTTCTTCTTCAGTTAGAGTGTTTTATTTATTGAAAGTTTTTTTACATGTAAAGGAGGGGTCAGTGGCCAAAAATCCATGCAATATTGAGACTGATTGTACAGCATGAATCAGAAAGATGTCTTATTTAGGTTTTAAAATCCACCATAAATAATTTTACCACGATTAAGATGTTAGTCCCATAGAGTAAAAGTTGTTATGTGAAAGATCTGCACCTTACCCTAATATATGACAACACTTTTGTAATACATGCTGTTTATGGGAATATCTATTTTTGAATTGAGAATGGAACTGCATGTTGAATGACATATACTACTTACTTAACAAAAATCAGCTCTCTAAAAATCAACCTAAAATACATTTTACTAAAATAGATAAATGATTATGTAGCGAAAGAATGTACGTAAATTATCTGATTAAATGAATACTTCAATAAGAGAAGCATTAGAAGTAGATTTTGTCATTGTAGATCACAAGGATCAAAATACTGCATGGCTGGTAATTCAGAGTATTTTTATACAAAACAAACATTCATAGCATTTTTATATAAAACAATTAGTACCTAAAACAAATCAACAAATGAATTGAAACAAAACAAACACAAATCAACAACGTTGAAAAGCAAAACTCAAATATTTATATTCAACATTTAAATGTTAAAATCACACAGTTTGGGGATAAAGAGAGATAATAACGTATTCACAGTGCGAATATTTAATGTACGACGAATAAATAATTTATAATCAGTGCGGACAAATGTTTTGGCGAAGTTTTATAAGCCGCCCACAAAGGGTTGGATAGCGTTAATCCCGCTATTATCGGATGATGAACTATTACCCCATCCTCCTCACCCCCTTGCCTCACCCCTCTCGCGCCCGGAGGCCTCCCTTGCTCACTTATAGTTTGTATTACGGTGATATTACACCGACTGTTCCTGATATTAAGCAATCTCTAGAGATTCGATGTAAGTACGATAAATATGGCTGATGAAAGGGTTGCGTGTCTTATAAAAATGTTTTGGTGATAATCGCAGGTATTATTTAGGTTTTATCCCAGTTTTGTTATTTATTCCTTGTTTTGTATGCGAGCGTTTTTGGATTTAATTATTAATTTAACGGAAATATCGGTTGCTTGAGGGGTCAATTGATACAATAAATAAAAAGTCATTTATTCAAATTAGGCTGAGAATCAGCACTTTTTGAACGTCAATATTACATAAGACAGTCCCCCAAAATGCCCACCCATAGACACTGCCTAGTGCTTTCGCTGGGAAGAAGAAGTGGCGGAACAAACTCCACAGCAGCACAGCTATCTGTTCACAAAAAAAAAAAAACACAAGACTTTATAAAATACTATGTATGGTGATGAACACAAGAAAATACAACAACAATGAAATTATTTACCATATGCCAGCTACCACGGCAAAATACCAGCAAAGCAAAAAAAAAGCTATAGAAGTTGGTACACAGCAAATTCAGTAAAGCACGGTATGACCAGCTCTTAAATCACCTTTTTCTGTGTTAAATTGTCTATTTACTTTACAGGCGAAAACGCGGAAAAACCGTGAATTAAAATCGGGCTTTTTGGCTCGCGCAAGCAGCGGTGGCCTAGTGGTATCGGTTGCAATTTACAAGTGGTAGGTCGTAAGTTCGAACTCCATCAGGCGCTTTACTTAGTATAAATTGGAGGCCGGGTCTGAGCATTTGCGTTACGATGTGTGCCGGGTACTATGCGCCTAATGTTGTTGTGTCGGGAATTTGGTCGTGGAGGCTCTCCAGATTAATCTCCCTTTGGCGCAGCATCGTTGATCGTGTTGTTGGGTTTAACATTGCATCACCACGCTCAACTGCCGTCTTCCCTCCAATTCACCAAGTTTATTAAGTGAATAGGCTTAATAAACTAGGGGGCTTTACCATCAACGATCGCGTCACTGCTTATCATCAGGCAAAAAAAAAAATACAACACCGCTGCTCTCAAAATGGTGAAGGAAAACACCGTAAGGAAACCGATATGTTCTAGAGGCATAAACTTCGAAGACATGGCACATCTATCAACCTGCACTGGGCCAGCGTAGTAGATTACGGCCCACTCCCTCTCACCGAGAGGAGGCCTGTGTCCCAACAGTGGGAACATTAAAGGCTGATTATGTATGATTATGTAAATCAGGCTTAGGTTACATGAGCTATCATAAAATAGTATACACGATGTATATGACATCGTAACGCAAACTTCGCGAAAAGGCTAGACCGCATGCCACTAATAAAATTATGGTAGTCATTTATGTCGTTAATGAGCTGTTACAGAAATCAGTGTTTAAAAAAAGTGTCGGCTCGGCCTTTGAACGTTGCAAGCGTGCCGCCGTGCGGGTTTGTGGATATAACGTTGATCTCTGATGTGAACTCTATTAAATCAGCTGATAAGATAGTCTTTCTAGTTTTGTTTTCTTTGCGCTTTTTTGGGTAATTAGCGAATTAATTAATTTTTATTTTAAAATCTTATTGGGTTATAAGAGTATAGCAATTATGAACGGTTTAAAGTGCAAAAACCACATATATATTTTTTTAAATCATGAAAAAGCCGACGAAAAATTCCGCCACTGGGGGGTTCAGAATCATGTACTGGATCCAAGGGACTCGTTTGTGCGTCGATGTCAGATACACCCTATATAGTATAAAACATACAGTGCACCCTTCTCTTTCTATTTCATTAAGAAAAGGATAGAAGTTAAAATATTAGTTTACATCTGTCAAATTAGTCCACTTTTGACGTAAATTGACGTATTTTCGGTCGCCATGTTTATAATCGCGTCTAAACTGTCTACGGAGCATCTGAGATAGGATTACACTAAAATGTTACCTTCTATCTTTTTCTTAGTGAAATAGAAAGAAAAAGATGCGCTTAACTTAAAATTAGTTTAGTTTGTGTACAAGAGACGCCAATACTTCATAATACTTTCCTAAATTGTGTTCATTAATTATATGTAACTGTCTAAAGATGGCGCTACCGCTGCAGCCAGAAGAGGCGGTCGCACCGAGCTACGTACGAGCACAATGAAATCAAAGAGCATTATTAATGACACTTTTAATAGCCGCTGAATTATACAGCGGTTATACAGCTTTTAATACCTAATACAACGCTACCCATCCTGCTCAAATTTTGTGCCTACTGGTTCATTGATTTTGTAAAGCATAGTGCTTTGATTTTAATTGCATTGACATTTTACTCTGATATGTTGTAGTACTCCGAAATTTCATTTTATATGCACTTGCATAACATGAGTTTTGCCTTAATTAAATGTCATTTGTAGTTCTTTTGCACAATATATGGCCTGTGCCAATATTATCCAAATAATAAAAAAAATTGAAAGTGTTTATTACTGGTTTTATACAGCACCTTGTACTACAGTAATAAAAGGTTGTTATGTGATAAAAAAGGGAAATAAATAATAATATACTTCTCTATATGAGAGGAGACCTGTGCCCACCAGTGAGATGATAAAAGGTTTATGATGATGATGTGATGAAAGTATAAAAAAAAATGTGTGCGTGTACTAGTGTACACACGTAAGAAGTGAAACTTCTTAGAAAAAGATGGCGCGTAACGCGCGTGGCGCGTAAAACAACATTAATAAAGATTAAAACTTAGCGTCCCCAATAGGGGGACGGTCCACGACTAAATACAACACCAAATTTAAAACTAAACTAACCTAAAGATGCAGCCTGTATGTCCCAACAATTGCACGCGCCAGCACCAGGTGAGTCAGTGTGGAATGCGAAATGCGGGATGCGGTATGCGGAATTCCACGGGGCCAGAATGTTGGGCTCTTCCTCCCGATTCCGAAGAGCCCAAACTCGGCTAGTCTAGGACCTCCGGATCCCGAGATAGGCCGCGGGGGGGTAAGGTGGCCTGTGGAGCAAGTGGGGGGGGTAAGGGAGTGTAGAGGAGAGGGCTGGGGAGGCTAGGTTGAGTCTAGGGGAGGGGGGAGGGGTAGGTGAGGGGGGGGATGTCTAATTGTTGGGAGGATCCTGTCCGCCTGGGGTCACAACATGAGGGGAGAGTGGGAGGGGACAGGACACTGGAATCTCGGAATGTATGTGCTATATGGATATTGGGGGTCAGGTACTATGGGGTCAAAATGGGGGTCTAGGGGTCCTATCTGAATATAGGAATATATTTTGTCAGAATTTTGAAATTCCCAGCCGTTTCCGAGATATCCGGGATTTTAGGTAGGGGTATGGGGAAGGACTTCGAGGTGGGTAAATATAGTAAAAAATTTAATAAAAAGATGGCGCGTAACCGAAAAATGTGACGGTAAATTTTTTTCCAACGCCGATAAAGAAGTTTCACTTCAAACTTCGTGAACTCACGATGAAAGTTAGATGGTGTGAGGTATCATTCAGCTCACTCCAGCCAATGACAGACAAGACAGGGCTTGGACAGGACTTTTGGAACAGTACTATAGTGCATTTATTATGAAAAATCTCTTTATATCTTCGAAATATTATCTTTTTATACAAACTCGAGTTTTTGATGACAATACTGCTGTTTAGAAAGAGGGTTTGATAACATGACCTACTGCTGAATGTTGCTGACCATCCGCCTCACACTTTTTTAATGGGCAATCTTCAAATGATTTCTCCCGGTCTGGGCGGAGCGGAAGGGCGTGTCAGACTTTTACTGACTAAACCCCGCCCATGTTCCTTCGCTACCATATGCCCCAGAGGCCACGGTATCATTTTTGAACAATCCACGACCCTGGCAGGCAGTAGTCCTCGTGAACCCCGTCACCATGTGTTGACATCTCATTTTGCCAGTTAAACAACATTCATTGCGTTATTTATGTTGTTGAGCTGACTCATTTTGGAACACATGGAGCAATGGATTATATGTCAATATGCTTTGTAATTATTGCAATTAATTGTAATAGTGTGTTTCGCAATTAGGGTGCTGATCCTTATCGGGCAGAAAGTCGGCAACTGTTCGTCGCCTGCAAGCCCACATCTACGGTGGCCGGGAGTTAGATGTTCTGTCCCGACGACCAGGACATCTCCTGCGGTGGCCAGGGGCGTGAGGCCGCTGTATGTGCCACTTCCTAACGAATTCCGCATCCACCTTTGCTAGCGTTACTGCTTCGCAGAAGAAGGTCACGGCCTGCCATGCACTTTGGCTCCAGTCCAGCCCACAAACAAACTCGATGTAAAAATTTCAATTAAACCATTTGCACGTACTTTTAAATCGTCAAAGAGTCAGTCAGTTTATAGATTAAAGCTAAACATTCCAAAATGTGGATCTCTCATAATCGCCACAAGAATACAAGGAAACCTATGCCTTAAGGAATTATCAGTTATCGAGCTCCTCTTAGGTTAAAGGGGGATCGTTTCGAATTTAAATCGAAAATAAATTACGGATAGATTATAGAACAGCTCATACCTAGACCAGGAAATCATTAGACAAGCAGAGATTATCCGGTTACACAAATCCACACTAAAATTACAAGTACCCATTCTCAGAACTTAATTAATTGAGGCCTAACAAGCGTAAATCATCAGCACACACACAGACAGACGTTACTAATTCTGCACGCATTTGTACTTCTCTTTGACACAAATCGCGGACACGAGGCCGCACGTGCCGCGTACAATTGCGTGCATTTAGAGCATTGTGCGCGATTGCTTCCGGATGACCCGAGTGTCAAGTTGCATCGTCGAAATTTTTTGATATTTTGTGTGGCTTCCAGTTTACATAGATATGGTGAAGGGAACAATGCAGTTGAACGTATCTATGTGTAATAATGAAAGTGTATTCGAAAGTAATTTCGAATGTAGTTAGATTTTATTAAATTTTTTGCGGGGTTTCGTAAAAAAAGTTGTTTGATTTCGTACATATCGTTTTTAATTATAATGGTCATATTAATAACTTAAAAGGCGTGTAAAGGCTTTGGATAGTGTGTTTCACTAATTTAAATGATATTAACCGAACTAATTGATTCTCGATCTAACTTTTTAGTTCTACTCGACAGTTATTCAACATCATTCTATCTATTCGATTAGTATCGTATAAGAAAATTTGATAGTTCATATGTCATCATAATTCACCGTACTTTATACGAGGTACACATATCATAAGTCTTTAAAAGTCGTTTTACTAGGAACAGAAACTCAACAACATAGAAAGAACAGATTTCAATTCTCTGAAATTCAATTCGTCGGTATGGCAGAGCGAATCCGATGGCGCTGCAGCAGTAGGTACTTTTACTTAAAGCGTACTGTCAAAACATTGTGCAGTTCCAGCTTTACACTCTGATATTCCTTTCCTTGTTATCGCCCGGAGCTACGGGAGGTGGGTGGGGGGCCACTGGCTGATCATGCAGTGCTACTATAGAAGATCCAGCTTGAACTACTCGTAAGCATGTGCCCGGCTGTTTTAAAAGGAGTACTTGTGTTAGAATCAAGTAAGTGTGTTCAGCCGACCGATCCTGTAAAAATCTCAACGGGAATAGTTGGGTGAAGTCAGCTCAGAGTGACCGGTCAATAGCATCAATCACTATCATTAGATGGTGTGACAGCTCACTCTATTGATCAGTTTACCTAGCTTTTCCTATACAGAATCAACTGGCTGTAGTGTCCGAAACTAACAAAACATTTTTATGTACGTAGGTTTACAGCTGGCAAAACTCTTTTTGGGACATGTTTGTCTTACCACTGGCCTACGAATATTTGACCATAGAGTGGGATAGTAGTGGTGATAACGTTCAAGAGGGTCTGGTGTTTCTGTTATTAAAAATATGTTACTCGCACAATCATATAAGATCAATCAAACGCCTAATCATAGAAGTTAAACATAAGCCCCATTAGTCATAAACGATGCTTAAAGTTAACTAGTGATGAGCGACTTTTAACCACACATTTTTGACGTTTTAACGTCACTTAAACTTTAATCATCGTTTATGAATTAGCCCCTTAAACGCTATGGTGTTTCAGATCCATAAACGATGTTTAACATTTAACAATATGGGGGAATATTACTCACTTCATCAGTAAGTATGTACACCAACTTTTGAAATAAGTGTCTTTCTTGAAACAATGCTCTTCATGATATTTTAAAGGAATTTATTAGCAGACTTTTTATCGTGGGGTACTCTATTCGAAGTAAACCTTCTGAGTCTTGTTCTTTTGTTCGTAAGGGTGGAAGTGGGTGGCAAGACTATGTCGGAAACAATTAGGGTGTGCGCACGCGCGGCAGCTTCCTGAACCTCGCCTAATTGGCGTATCTCTGCGCCGCTCAATGTATCTCTGTTATAATTGACATGGCTGCAACAATGAGATTAGATTGCTATCTGTTTATATTAGTTACTCCATTAATGTCCTAGCGATCATTATGTGGTTGGGAGCGTGATATGTGACTGTTACGTTAGATTCTCAATACATAGCTGGGAAGTATTGGAAAAGCGTTTTATTCGTATATAAAATGACGTAGTTTTACTGTCTCGTAAACTTTTTAGTTCGATGAAAAATTTCTGTTTTCATTTTAGTTTAGGTATTTATAATTACCCGCGTAAAAGATTTTTGTAATCTAAATGCCGTACAAAAGAATTGAGTGAGCGACAATATTTCCGTTTTTCCGGGAGGATTTTTTTTTAGTAAAAACTATTTTAAAGTTAGTGTGTCATTTAAATGGTCATTTTATTGTACTATGTAATATGTTATAGAATACAGTGACCAAAGTTTTGTTTGAAAATGTTAGAGGCAAAAGTCAAACCATTTATTTCAAGAAGGCCACTAAAAGGCGCATTTTGACGTAATTTAAAAACGAAACTGCCTTTTCTTGTTAATTTTAATTCAAATGTGCCTATTAATATCGCAACGGGAGTTAATTGACGCTACTAACATTAGTATTTCGGTAGCTACCTGTATATAATTTGTCATCGAAACGTATGTACTAAAGATTTTGAAATTGACATTTTGTGAACAAATGGATTGTGTGGTTTTATGAAACCACGGTAAAACTGAAACTTATTTAGTAATAGTTTATATACTACACGGTCAGCTGCTGCGAACTATAGGCATCGCCATATAGACCTCGGCTACTCTGACGACCGCCTTTCACTTTATCCCTACTCCGTGGCCGACCGTCACGCGACATGCTACACAGAGCCGAAAAAGTTTGAGACGGCGATGTAATAAAAGTTTTACTTAAAAAAAACATATTTAAAAAAATCTTTGATCACTTGACAGCATTTTTTTTTCTTTTAATAATTATAAACAAGTGCTTGACTGCAATCCCGCCTGATGGTAAGCAATGATGCAATCGTTGATGGTAAAGCGCGCTAGTTTATTAAGCCTATTCGCTTAAAAAACTTTGTGAATAGGAATGAAGACGGCACTTGATCGAGGTGATGCAATGTTAAACCCAACAACACGACTAACGATGCTGCGCCAGAGGGAGATTGATCTGGAGACCCTCCACGACCCAACTCCCGACACAACAATATTTGGCGCATCGCACCCGGCACACATCGCAACACAACTGCTCAGACCCGTCCTCTGTACGAGTATTGTACAACGTTACCCCATTTCAAATGACACTGGAATATTTGACGCAGCCCTTCATTAGCAAAACTAATGATTCGCTAAACACCGCCGGCCTCTACCCAGTATTCCCAGGGCACCTGCTTTGTTCGACCAAAATCTATTTATTCATATCGTATTGCTAATTTGAGGATTAGCTGGCGCGTTCCGTCGGTTATTGAATTATCTATTCCGTTTGCGGGGAGGTCGGAGTCTGCGCTGAGTCCCGGGTCCCAGGGGAGTTCGTTACGACTTGCGTCGTCGGTTGATCTTTGATGTATTTTGAGTTTTGAACGTTGTTTTTTATGTGAATGACAGTCAAATGAATGTTATGATATGTGCTTGAATCTATACTAATATATAAAGCTGAAGAGTTTATTTGTTTGTTTGAACGCGGTAATCTCAGGAAATACTGGTCCGATTTGAAAAATCTTTTTGCGTTAGATAGCCCATTAATCCAGGAAGGCTTTACGCTATATAACATCACGCTGCGACCAAAGCAAGCGGAGCATATAAAAAAAAAACCTACGCGGCTGAAGCCGCGCGACGCAGCTAGTAAACAATATGTAAAGAAAACCCTGTCCGATCCGTGAAGGTATTGTTAGGTATCGATAACTAATTCTACTAATGCCTACAAATCCAGACTAAAGTTTAAAAAAAATCCCCTAAAAAAATACATATTATTTCGCAAAAGGAGGTAAATTAATACATGTGCTGTAGGCAATACATTCGCGGCCGAAAGGGGGCAGGGCACGCGGCACGCAGTCGCATCGCTATTCGCTCATAATAATACTGTCAAAAACAGTGTTGTCACTTATTAAAAAATACAAAATTTTAGGGAAGTTGGAATTAATTCGCGGAAAAACGATTAATTATTTCAAAAATCATTAGTATTGTTTTAAAGTCAAAGTCAAAGTCAAAAGTGACTTTGACTTGATTAGTATTGTTACTATGATGATTGTGTAAAATTTCATATTTTATTTGGTCATGTGTTTAGCCAACCTTTATTATCCTTATGGGTCGGACGGGGTTTTTATTACATATTGTATAAAAACCATTGATAAAACCATTCTTTTATAAGAAAATCCTCGAGAAATAATGAAAACACGTGCTTTTAGTGATGTAATTTCATATTATTTTATGCTTGATGACATTAGGAGCAATTATAAATAATTGACTTTCACAATGTGTTCAAATTACTGTGTATACATAGTTATTTTTGAAGTGAAACTTCTTTAGGCACGCTTGACTTGGGGAGTAAACTAGCGAAAGCGTTTCGAAAAATGATAGGAAAAAAAATGATGAAGGCGAACGGAAGCAGAGTATAGTCCTATTTCGTCTGTAATACAAACAAGGAGTTGGCTCATGTAAATATCGCATGACCTGTCGAGTATGAAGTTGTGAGTTCGCATCTCGCCGAAGGCAATATATATTTTTTGGATCTTTTTAAGATTTGTTAACAATTGATTACCTAAGTGCACAAATAAATTTATAAATTTCGTTCTGTTCTGGCCTTTATATTGTTTTATATATTTTTGCTGAACATTTCTGATATAATTGAAAGTATAGAAGCTTTAAGATATCGTCACAATACGATAATTGGACACAAAGTACAAATTGCTTTCGAGCCTCATAAGCTCAATTATTAAGCTAAGTACCTTGATTGATTAAGAACTATGAATTTCTTCGAGAACATGACGCTGCGAACACCCCCCGACCCCCTCATTGATTACCTCACCCCCCCGTGGATTATCTCGGGAACCAGAGGTCGTGGACTACCCGAGTTTGGGGTCCCCTGAATCAGGAGGAGGAGCCCGACCTTTTGGCCCTGAGGGAATATACTCCCCTCCTCTCCCCCTCCCCCTCCCCCCGCAACCCCACGAAACCTATCCCCCTCCCCGACCCCCTTTAGTTACCTCACCCCCCCGTGGATTATCTCGGGAACCAGAGGTCGTGGACTACCCGAGTTTGGGGTCCCCTGATTCAGGAGGAAGAGCCCGACCTTTTGGCCCCGAGGGAATCCACTTTTTTTTTTTTAAATTGGAGGTCTATGCAAAAATATTAATTTATAAATGAAAGCATGAAATAAATTTAAATATTTATAGAAAATTAATATATGTATGTGTATACATGTATATATTGTACACACACATATATATATATATATATATATATACATACAGATGGTGCAAAAGAAGTTTCACTTCAGTCGTGTGGTCATAAGCACACTCGTTTTTTTTCTTTATACGAAACGTGAACATACACACATCAAAAGTGTCTAGGGATCAAGCATTTTTATGCGGATTTCTTGAGATTGAGATGTGGCTTTGTAATAAATTTATGATTTTATAAATTTATATGGATCCTTTTTGGTGCATTTCATAATTTGAATCAGGAACTGTGAATCAAATTCGAGTAAAAGATGAAAATCAGCTGTCAATATTTTCCCTATAAAAACATACAACGCATTGAAGACATTATTAGTGCTACTGTTTCCCTACTACTGATTAAAACCAACGTTATTATGGAGCGGCGACGTCATTTAAGCAGGTAAGAAATGCTCAGAGCCGTGGGAATGATAGAAGCTGGTTCCCGGCAACGTACTGTGGCTTTAGCTCTGAATACAAGTCAGAGTGTTATCAGTCGACTTTGGACACGTTACCGAAGCACTGGTACCGTGGCTGAGCGCCATGGAGGACGGTATCGCTGCACCACACGGAGACAAGACCGATACATTCAAATCTTAACTCGAAGAGCTCCAACAATAAGCGCCATGATGTTAGCCGTGAGGCTTCATCACTCTTCAGGGAACTTAATTAGCGACCAAACAGTCAGAAACCGCTTGCATGAAGTGAACCTTCATTCCCGAAGACCGCTACGGGTACCACCTATAGCAATGCACAATCGTAGGATTCGATATCAATGGGCTCTTGAACACAGAAATTGGGCAGAAGAACAATGGCGTTTCGTGTGCTTTTCTGATGAGTCTCGTTTTGGTATGAGACCGGATACAAGACGTATACGACACTGGAGAACCCCTGGACGCCAACAGCGATTAAAATCCTGCCAGGAAGTCCATCCTTATAGTGGTGGAACCATCATGGTATGGGCGGGTATTTGGATCGGCGGAAGAACTGAGTTGATTTGGATCAGAGGCAACCTCAACGCTCAAATTTATGCTGAGACGATTGTATCAGACGTCATCGTTCCTCTACAAGTGCAAATCGGTCCCTTATTTCAGTTAATGCATGATAATGCACGACCGCACACCGCAAGAGTTGTAAGACAGACTCTCGCCGCAGCTAACATCAATGTCCTGCCCTGGCCTGCTCAGTCGCCAGACTTGAACCCGATTGAGCATGCATGGGATATGCTACAGAGAAGAGCTCTGCCGAATATGGAGGGTATCCAGTCGCAAGAAGACCTTTTTTTGTTGTTGCAACGAACATGGGCGGCCATTCCACAGCGTGATTTGGATGAACTCATTTTGAGTATGCCAAACCGATGTTCTTGTGTTGTTAGTGTTCGCGGTAGAAACACGGATTATTAATTGTTTAAGTTACCCAATAAAATTTTAGAGAAAACTGTTATTTCAGTCTTTTTTTCGAACTTTTGTGTTAGTGGTTCAAATGTCAAATATCCCTTTATTAGGAAAATGGCAAATTTCTTTATTAATTCAAAGGTGACTTGGTTTATCGTTACTGTGACAAACGAAAACACTTTATTTGATGAATCCTTAAAGAAAATTTTAATTAATATCAATCAGGAGAAAAGTTATTGCAAAAATATATGTTGATCCCTAGACACTTTTGATGTGTGTAGTTTGAAATCATTCAGAATAAGCAACTGATTCGATTCCAATAATTTTTATACCCTGTTATATTTCTTTCCATTTTCCCAAAAAAAATTTTTTTACGATTCTCGGAGGAGCCTGTAACCTCTAGAGAACGCGTCCCCAAGGTGGCGGATCGGGGAAGGCTAAGAGGAAGGTAAGAGGAAAATAAAATACCTCTCGCGGACCAATAGGCAACTCCTCCACAAGGCCACTTGGTGGTAGACCGCTGTGGCAGTGGAGGGGTAATGGCGTCAGGCAGGACGTCATGTAGGGGATGGTGGCGAAAGAACCTAACAGTCAACAGTGGCATCCCAAGCCCAGCTAGCATGTGGGGTTACTGTCTTGGCGTCAGGTGGCAAGCGGCCGTAAAACCAAAAGCCAACTTTTATACTTCTGGTCATTAAAAGCACAAATAAGAAAATAAATGCTAGTAGTTGCATTTATTTTCTTATTTGTGCTTTTAATGACCGGGCCGGACCGGGCTTTAAATGGGCGTCCCTCTTAAGCAACGACACAAATGAGGGAACTGCAGCAATTGCTAGGGCGTACCCCCGAAGCGACGGCAGTGTCATCAGAGCCCCCGTAAAAGTACAAAAAATGCGTGTAGCGAGTTGGAATTTGGGTTCAACGACAGGACGAGACACCGAGCTGAGCGAAGTATTACATCGCAGATTAATCAACGTTTGTTGCATCCAAGAAACGAAATGGAAGGGGTCTAAGTCGTGAAACATCGGGCATAACTATAAACTCATCTACCACGGGACACGAACACAAAATGGAGTTGGAATTGGACAGAGACCTAAAAAGGACACACTTAACATTTTAGACGACCCAGGACAGACCGTTTTGGCGAAGATTGGCCAGAAGGGCCGACCCCAAATAAATGGGAATAAGGTCAGGCAGTAGAGTTACATTTTTTCCCAAATATATTTTAAAATGTTGCAATGAGGTTGCCGAGCGCACAACACAGTTCACCTATCCTATATAGTATCCTAGAGCCACCGCCACGCCGCGCCGCTGCAGGCGCGGGAGAGTGAGCGGCGCGTTGACCATATTTTTTTGGGACAACAAAGTAAGATAACAAGATCATAACTGTTTTCATATCTTTTTGAAATTTTGTATATACATTCTTTACTTAAAAATACTGGACACGTGTTTCGGGTTTCACATAAAAAAAAATAATTTTTTTCGTTGTTGTCGTTTTTGATCCTGTGTACTCACATATGTTTTTAAAGTGTACTAATAAATTATTATTATTTTTTTAATTATTATTATAAAGTTATTATTACTATCGAACAAAATACTTTCATCTATATTATTAAATTATGTTATTGTGATGTATTGTGAAATAGTATAACATAAGATAGCATTAAAAATTACTAAAGTTCTTTGTTATTGAATTCCTAGTCCATAACATTGCATGATTAAATCTTACGGACTTATTAATATACTCTGATGTAGAGTGATCGCCTGAAACACAGGTTTAATAAACCTAGCTCGGGTATGTCGCTAATTTTACATGATTATGTGTATAATAATACGTTCTGTATGACCTTATATATATTTTGAGTCACACATAATACCTAGCTTTTATTTAGGCATATTTATTTTTAAATACTTTTATAAGAATATTTTTGTCGTTTTTATTTTACAATGTTGTGTAAGTTTTTGAATAAAGATTATTATTATTATTATTATATTATAGGTACTTATACAAAGGACAGTGTCGTAATTTCCAGCATCCTAATTGCACGATCAATCATAATCTAAATGATTTTTAAGGGTTTGCCGTTGAAAAATGTGTCTGCACAGCAACCTAAATAACGCAATGAATTGTATTTAACTGTCAAAATGAAAGCTATTGTTGTCGATACTGTGTTAGGGAATCACGCTGCGGAAAGAAGTTATAAAGTTTTTTTATTGAATGATCCGTGTAACAAGGCATCCTGATCGAAGCTCTGAATTTGTTACGGTATTAGCTATATTTGGTTTAACAAAAAAAAAAAAGCCAAAGAAAAACTTTCAGTTGTTACAAGTATATAATTTCCCCTGTACATGAGTAGGGGATATAGGCAAGGCAGCAAATGTCAGCGAACGTACCACGCGCCGTGAATACGTTATTATGTTTAGTTTTCGAGTAAATGTTTAGCTCGCGCTGCGGCCAATTAGCGCTGCGGTAAACATACACTAACTTTGGGACAACTTGTTCTAAATCGATACACTTGTGTGGTAAAAGATAAGAGTAATGTTAGGAAGTGTAGTACAGTAAGTTTCACTTTGTTTATAAGCAGTGTACAGACGACAGCACATCACGCTACTAGAATCTGTATTTTTGAAGTGAAACTTCTTTACACACGCTTGACTTGGGGAGTAAGCTGGCGAACGCGTGACGTAAGCGTTACGAAAAGTGATCGGGCAAGGCGAACGGAAGTTAAGTGGGGGATATAAGCACAGAGGCGCCCGTGGCGCGAGCTTGGGTCAACAAGGTCTACGAGTTTTTTTTTTTTTTTTCAATAAAAATAGAAAATCTATGTAAAATATTAATTTACCAATGAAACTATGAAATAAATTTAAATATTTATAGAAAATTAATATATGTATATGTGAATACATGTATATATTGTACACACACATATATATATATACATACAGATGGAGCGAAAGAAGTTTCACTTCAGTCGTGTGGTCATAAGCACACTCGTATTTTTTTTTTCTTTGCTTTCCGTACCTATCCAAGAAATAGGATACTTTACCTACAACATCGATTGAAGACACTTTGATAATTGGACAATGGCGTCGATTTTCTTGTTGACTAACTAAAGTAGATAATTTTTAGTTAAGTGCATATTTTCGTCGTTCTATTTCTTTAAGAAAAGGATAGAAGATAACATTTTAGTTTAATCCTGTCAATTTAAGCTATTCTATAGACAGTTCAGACGGAGATTTTGACGGGAAAGCTAAGAAGAATGTCACGCTCATTTTTCATTGGACTTTTAAATTATTTAGTGTCGTTTATTAAATAAAAGCGCGTGATTTATGTAGTAAAAAATGCATTCAGTGAATAATTCATAAAGAACATTTCAATGTTCTACAATGCTGCGATATTTCAATATCGCAGCATTGTGGCCACATCATGACTTTGCATCAAAATCTCCATCGTAGAGGCTCACGCGGCCGTTTTTTCAACTGTCATTGGCGATATCCGCCATTATTGTGAAATATTTTTTTTAAAGAATTTCTACAATTTATTAGGTGTGTTATTGCTAGAGTTAAGGCTAGAGTGAATAGGCTCTTAATAAACTAGTGCGCTTTACCATCAACGATTGCGTCACTGCTTACCATCAGGCGGGATTGCGGTCAAGCGATGGTTTATATTTTAATAAAAAAAAAAAAAAAAATTGTGGTATCTATCCACAGGGGCCATTGATCAAGAGTTGAAGTAGTATTCACTCTAAAGAAAAGAAAGAAAGAAAGACAGGGGGGTAATCGCGCTAAATAAAACAGTAGAAGTTCAATTCTTGTTCGTATCTAATCCAGTTAAAGTTATGGTTTAGTTTCTATTATATTTCGTATCGCGCTAAAGTTTCAACTTCGGTTGAAGTAAAATCAATGTAGGTATGAGCGATACATTTCATCAGATATAAAAATTAAAACTAAATCAATTATAAGCAAATCTAATCTTTGAGATGTAAGTTTGACATGGCATAGAAAAAGTTAACTTCGTTTCAACTTTGTCATTTGACAACGTTACGTTCCAATTACGTTCCAGTTATGGTTAAACCGTTAGCGCGATACGAAACATAACAAAAGTAATGGTTTGGTTGCGATACAATTCTGTTTTAGTTGAATTATTTCAGCGCGATCGCCCCCCAGTTCAGACGCCATTATAAACATGGCGCCCAAAAATACACCAATTTTCGCTAAACGCGGGCTAATTTGACAGATCTAAACTAACATATTACTTATGTTCTGTCCTTTTTTAAAGAAATGAAGAAAAAGATGCGCTGAACACAAATTTTGTTTAGTTTGTGAACAAGCGTGTCGGGGCCATTAACTGTTAATTCCTACATCATAGTAGAGTTGATACCTACACAATATACCGACGATAAGTACACCTAGCCCGGGATCGAGGGAATTGGAAGTCATGGTCGGAGAATCGCGGCAACGGGATAATGCAGGTTAATATTAAAAGTAACCAAATTCCAAACCGATGTTTTTGCGACAAGTATTAAGCAGTCGTAAAGTAGTCGAAATAAATATACATTAATTTAAAATCAGCCTTAAGTGCAGTATATAAAGTACTTATCAGAAAGCAGTGTACAAAAAGCCATTAATTTTTACGACCGAGTCTGGTGCATCAAACATCAAACCAAATTCAACCTTACACGCATGCATTAGAGTCAGAATTATAAAGTAAGTACTAAATGAAAGAAGCACCCAATTGCTGCGTTGTGCACTTGTTCAGTTCAAGCATCTTTTTACGCTGATTGTGTATCTAGTTTATAAGTGATCGATTGCATTGATGAATGAATGTTATTAACATTTCCCAATAGGTAACTTTTATTTTAGATGATTCTGATATTAATTCTATAAATTGTATTGTATTTTTTTATTGTTGATCTTAATTCGTTAATATTTTATTTTTGACTTAACGTTGTTGTTAAAGCTGTTTCTATGGACCCGGATTTGAAAATAAAATTTTATTATTTATTTATTGATTTTATAATAGGTAAGTATAATGGGTTCTAAAAATACTAAAACCAGACAAAAAAATCACATTTAAATGTTGTCAAGTGTACTTATATTCTTTGATGCTCGTGACTAGAGGTTTGGCTATCCAATTGTATCAAAATCTTGTATAATTGTAACATCTATAGAATATCCTTTAAAACAATTCCTCTGTAACTTTGCACCGAGTCAAAAGACGTGCTGCCAAGCGTAAAACATCTATAAAACCATCATTAATTCGCGAGCATTTATCACATAATTGCGTTTAATGGCGTTGACAATGGATCAGTGGAGCGAAGTCGAGGAGCCACTCAATTATGTGGCATTCAGGATCGCTGCTGTTTGCACTGGTACTTGCAGCCGCGGCCTCTGATTGGCTGGCGAGGGGACCGACCACCCCTAGCGCTCAACAGTCAGCCTTTGTGGACATCACCATTATTTTTGCACGCCACCAATATTTGGGTTGTTGAGATTTCGTCGAGGAGCTCTCGTGGATTTTGTTGAGTTATTGGTGATTAATGAATTAAGGGTACGTTTTATTGATGTGGCTTTATTATGTCTTTTTATTCTATTTATTTAAAAGTATGTAATATATTTGAAATTTATTTAAATACCTACTGATGCATATCCAACATGGCAGACCCTTCAGACTACAAATTACAAAACAGACTACGAACGCAAAGGAAGCTCTTGAAGATGATTGATGATCCCCGTTTTTTC
Organism: Sesamia inferens; assembly: GCA_037179545.1. NCBI lineage: Eukaryota > Metazoa > Arthropoda > Insecta > Lepidoptera > Noctuidae > Sesamia > Sesamia inferens. The sequence goes on along the minus strand of CM073933.1, from coordinate 25,131,050 downwards.
ACATTTTCCACTGATTCTTCGCTCCTATCGGTGGCAGCGTGATGTTATATAACTTAAAGCCTTCTTTGATGAATAGACTATCCAATACAAAACGATTTTTTCTCTTCAGCTTTGTAATATTGTTAGTATTAGTTTTAGTATAAATAAGAACTAAAGTACACAGTTTTTTATATTTGTTTATCTTCATAGTATTTGGTAGATAAATACTATTATCCAAAGAAATCGAGTTCCCAGAATTAAGTAATAACAATCAAACTCAGGCGGTAAGTGATTTGCTCAATATGCAAACAACAAACAAAACAAAACATGCAACCATAGGTATTAGGTAAGGCGCATACTTTGTGTCATTAGTATATGCTTGTACCTGTTTGTGATAATTTAATAATCAAAAATGTTCGCATGTCCTATACTAGTATATGATGTATATCTAACATAGGGAGATTCTAAGAAGTTTCCCAGCCTCATCCATATTAACTTACCAAAACGCCACCCGTGCTCATTCGACTGCGTGCTAACCAACGGGTCCTACATCTAACCGAGTACCAGCGCCCCTCGTACGCATTAATGTTATTATTTGGCAACATTTACTAAATAATTTGCTCGTTAAACGTCCGCTGATCGGGCCCCGTGCCCGTCCCTAACTACCATATTGTGTCGTCGGCCGATTTGCCCGCGCCTCCCCCGGGATAACGACGGGATTCAACCTACACGACTCTAACATTAATTACTGTGCCGTCTTTTGTGGTAATATTTGTAGCAACATGCTCTTTTGTTAGCGATATGAAATTAATAACGGAGTGTTATTGTATAGGGATTACAAAACTATCAGTGACGGTTTCTGTGAACTCTTATAAGGTACTTTCGTTTGGAGTTGATGAGGTTTTGCTAAGCTCTCGCCGAGTGGGATTTCAATAACCAATGATTGTATGTTTGTAACCTTAGAGGTAGCTTTATACGTTACTAGACGAAAATAGACTAAATAGTTTTTTTTTTATAATATTAATAGATATTATTAATAGATAGCTTATTATAATCAAGTTGTATCTGAATGGTATAAGTAACTTAAGATACGAACTTGTTACAAAACGTAAGAATATTAGTAAAATTTGTATTATGTAACAAAAAATAATAAAAATCATTCAAAAGTTAATACATTTCAAAATTGGGTAGTCTGTTCACATGGAGGAGTGAGGTTTCGTTCCAGTATTCATTCGGCAAGCACCACTGCAGACCTGCACGTCCGTTCCACCAGTGCCGGAACTCCTTCAGTTCCTGGTGTTTTGTAATACTGTTCAAGGCTTCGCAGAGATCACAAAATGGGTGGGACTGTTGCAACTCTCGTAAAGAATCTACGGTGTAGTAGTTGGTCCATTTAAAAAATTCATAATAATTTTCTTGGTAGTCCATCGCCTGGTACATGATGTAGGCTAAGTTGTATGGGTGTATTTCGCGAGCATTTATGTATGATCCGGGAGGGAGAAATCTGGGGAAATATAATTTCACTATTGACATATCCTGTTACTTGTCAAAAATCAGATAATCCCCTTAATTATTATCATCTTTACAGCCCGTTTTCATCCACTGCTGGGTCCCTCATCCAGGAGTTTTCCCGTCACTTTGACGTTATCATCAACGCTTCGCACTTTTGTGAGCCAGGGCCGCAGTTTCTTTGGCCTAACCTTTACTTAGTAACGAGAAATAACGAGAATAACCGACATAGACCGAAGAATTGCAACACTTAGGTAAGTGGTTGTGGGTCGGGCACATTGCCCATAGGACCAATGCCCGATGGGGCCGACGGGTTCTCGAGTGGCGACCACGCACCGTAAGACGCAGCGTGGCCTCAGACAAGGTGGGTTGACGACCTGGTGGTCGCGGGAAATAGCTGGATGCGGGAGGTGCACGACCGGCCGTCGTGGAGATCCTTGGGGGAAGCCTATGTACAGCAGTGGACGTCTTTTGGCTGAAATGATGACTATGATGATACTTTGTTAGGAACGTATAAACGTAATCTTCCACTAATTACACCAAAATAATATTATAAGTATATCGGTCCTAAACTTTGATAACTTGTAAGCCTAACTTTTCTATCGAATATCAAATATTCGAGATCCCAGAGCTATACATAAACGTTTTCAATATGTTAATAATGAATTACTTAGAATAGTTATAGAAAACATTCATTGAACATAAAGGCGTAACCTAGCTCTTTATGTAACAAGAATTACCCGTGGGAACAACTAAAGACCCTAGATATGTCTTACCTGGAGTAATTAGCACCACCATACACAATGGGCACCACATAATTATCGTACCCGTGAAGAACCTTCTCCGTGACGTAATCTTCGGAGAAAGAGTTCTCGAACGCCATGTAGAAATAATAATCCTTCCTTAACATTACTTCACAGTTGTCATATGCACATTTTGCTTTAGAACATCCACCATACACATCGATTTGTAGAGAGAAGTGGAACAAATGTTCCTGGAGCCTCGTCAAGTAGTTGTTCCTTAAACTGTCAGCCCAGCAGTTGGTCACGAGCCAGGCGGCAGCTTTTTTTCTACCACTTAAAACCTGTTGTATTTGAGTAGGAATAGATAAATTTTCATCGTATACTTGCCACTCCACATATCTACGTGGCGCGACGATACTGCGCTTCACGTTTCGCACAACAAAGTAAGTCCAAGGCACAACAGAATCCAATCTATAGGTAAAAGTCCAGTTAAAAAAGCTATCATAACTCACTTCACAAGCAGGATAGTTGTATGAAGACTCTAATGTAGAAAAAATATATATCTGTTCCTTGGATCTCCTCTGTGGCAGCTTTATATCAGTTCGTTTGAAAAGTTGTTCAGTAAACATCAGAGCATGGAATTGTGTGTAGTCTCCATCTAATAAATCCTTATCGTTCGTGAATATGCAGTTGTTTACTCGACATTTTAAATTGGGGAAATGCTGTTCCTTGTTCTCATTCAAGACATAATGAGCACTGTCCCAAGCAAGTATGTATTTTTGCTGTGAATCTGATAAACTCTTACGAGAGAACAGCGAATAACCGTAACGAATCGACAACAGCACTAGAAATGCCAATAAATACAAAAACAATAGTACATAAGACGCATATTTTATAAAGGTTCTAGATTTATTACGAAACAGTAAATTCTTAAAAAACGCCATTGCTCATAGTTCAATCATAGCCTCTATATTATGGTTGGTTTAAAAATGTCATGATGATTTTCTGACAGTTATTACTTTTTTGTTATTTATAGTTTTGTTTCAGAAAGCAGCAAAGGTATATTCTTACCATTGCCTAGATACTTTAAGAAGTATGAATAAGGAAATACAAGAGTAGATTGTTAACCTAGGGTCGAAAGAATCAATTCCCGAGGTATTTAGCGGCTACAGTCGGAGTAGTAATTGATTCTTTTAAACTAAAATCTAAATACTCTTTAAATAAATTATTAAAAATAGTCTGTAAATTCATTATATTTTTCATTTCAAATGCGAGGAAAATAAAGTTAGTTGTTTATTTAAATTTATATTTTGTCCATTTATTTTAAAATAAATTGTTATTATTTTGTTAATTAATTATTTTAATTTATTTTTATTTAAATTATTTTTTAGATTTTCGTTACAGATACATAACAGATTAGTGTCCCGCCAACTTATGTCGACTTTTTAAATTTTAAATATGAACTCAACGCGTATTTGTTGCTTCTTATTCCGCTCAAAGAAGTTTGCCCTAAGTTCACACTAGCTGTTTAGAAACTCACATGGCCGCAGCATTTTTTTAATTCGTTTTTTTTTTACATTAAACTCTTCACAACTGTCAGCAGTTCTATTTTTAAAGTTCATTTCGGTCCTTAGGTGGGAAGTAATTTGCATGAATTTTTTCCATTTTAGGGAGAGAAGCAGCATCTTCCACCCATTAATCAAAACAACACTACTTTGCCAGTATGAGAACTGAAAAAGAATTTTCTTTTGTACTTTTCACCAAATACTTATGCATACAGTACAATGCCTCTATTTGAAACTTTGTTGCCATAAATTGTTTTGTTCCCTAAACGGACAGGGATAGACAGACGGGGTGGGGACCGCGTAGGATCTCAGCGTGCCTGAGCAATTACTCATTTTTGCGTAGCGTTATTTCTAACTATACTTTTTACTTGGGTCCTAAACTATTCTATGACCTAATATGATGTGAAATAAATTATTGCCTCCATCAACAATTAGACAAACAAATCTATCTGTAGTTCCAGAGATGAGCGATGAATGGGTAATTTAAACCATATAGAAAACTTAAAATTAAGCTCAACTCTTATTGATTTTATTTCGCAAGCTGAAAGAAAGCTGTTAATTCGATCACAGGAACAAAAAATACCTACTTGGGTACATGAGTCATCATCAACAACCTTTTTAACGTCCCGCTGCTGGGCACAGGTCTCCTCTCATACAGAGAACGATTGAGCGTAATCACCACGCTTGCTCAATGCGGGTTGGCGATTTCAAACTTAAAGTCCAGGTTTCCTCAAGATGTTTTCCTTCACCTTGTAATCAGTCATTGGTGTCCTAGATATATGTACTTCGAAAGTACATATAACTTACAAAAGTTACATTGGTAATTGCCTGACCTGGAATCGAACCCTCACACTCATTCTTGAGAGGCTGGTGTTTTAACCACTAGGCCACCACGACTACGTTAAGGGTATTAATTGGGTATTTAAGTGCTTATAGTAAAACTCCCTGCGCTCCGTGGTTTCACTCACATAAGTTTCGATTCCGTGGCAAAATCGGGATAAAAAGATTATTTTATGTTAATCCCAGTTATAAACCACCTGTGTGCTAAATTTCATGGAAATCCGTTTAGTAGTTTTTGAGTGAAAGGGCAACAAATATGCATACATTCTCACAAACTAACGCATTTATAATATTTGTAGAAAAGTAGAAATTATTTGGATAGGATATTGTAATAATGCACACAAAATATACTAATATTAACAAATAAGGCCGGATACACGACGGCTGCCAAAGATTACACTAAACGTCATTATGGCTCGTGGGAGTATCTTGACCACTGAATGGTACCATTGTCCCTCGTAGGTGGCACCATCACTTAACAGACATCAACAATGCCTCCTAACGCCTCACTAATCCGAGATTAAGATCGTATCTGGAACAGGACATGGTAAACACTTCACATATAAATACAATTCATGTTTCATGAACAGTTAGTTTTGAGTATTAAAAAAATATTGACAACTGTCGTTGTGCAGAATATATAGAAGTTTAACATTAAATATTCTATATTTTGCTACGAGAACGCGTGTGGCAGCGTCGAACTATTAGAACCTAGCTAGGCACATGGGAACCCTCACAGATACAGGAAAATATTATTTATATAATATTAAATATTGGTTTTGTAGTTAGAAAGCGAGCCGTGGAACACAGCCTCCGTGGCGTAGCGGTAGCGAACGCGGCCGCTAAGAAAGGAGGCGCGGGTTTGATCCCAGCACAGTGCAAATATTTGTATGCATGAATATGAACATTTGCATTGGTCTGGTCGTGCCTCGGAAAGCACGTTAAGCTGTTGGCCCCGGTTGCCATACTAACATCTACTGGCAGTCGTCGTGGGTTGTTGGAGCCCTCAAAAGTCCAACAATTGGTCTAACTGCAATACTTCGACATCGCCTTCGGGTTGTGGAGGTCAGACGGCAGTCGCTTCACGGAAAATATTGAAGTTTAGTCAAAATCAGCAGTTAGACTGGTAAAGCGGACCCCAGACTCCAAAGCTGAAAAAGCTACGGATGCGACTGGGATTACCGCTGAGATAATGGTGAGCGAGCCATGGAAGAATATAGACTCCCGCGGCCCAGCGCGCACGTGACAGAAGAGACACCGGTGTTTTTAGTCAGTAGGAATCTGACAGACCCCGTCGTCCACCCCAGGGCGGCGGACATCCATGAGACCATGAGGATTTTCCAAACCGGAACAAAAAAAAAGGTTAGGTTAGCGAACAGCATCTCCTAACTATAAAACAACTGATTTATTAATATACGAAAAGTTGCATATATGTACAACGTGATAACCTAATTTCACCCACATAAATTACTTTTTTGTAGGTTGTAGGTTCGAACCCCATGAGGCCTTTACTTTATATAAATGGTTTCATCACCACTGCTCTCAAAACCGTGAAAAAAAACATAGTGAGGAAACCGGTAAGTCCTAGAGCCAAAAACTTGGAAGACGTGTGACTTCTACCAAGCCGCAATAGGTCAGCGTGGCCACGCCCTTCTTTCAAGAGGAGGTTTGTTTCCCTACAGTGGGAACGATATAGGCTGCTTATGGTTATGGTAAATTACTTTCTTTCTTTTTTCTTTGCCACCAATTTGCCATCCCGATTTCACTAGAAATAATGGCTTTGTTTCTTCCGGAGAATCACTGACTCCTAAGTCACAGGCGTACATCTAGCTCGGGAGTCAGAGTACCTTTATATTGTATATTAATAAAAAGCCTTCCATTTAAAAATGGAATGTTAATGTACCTCCTAATTATGTTTATAACGATGTATTTCATTTATTATAAAGTTATTTATTATTGTTCTGTTGTGATGACATTCGATACACAAAGCTACCTACAAAGCTCCCACGGCATCTTCACTGTGAGAGGAATTGGGCCGTAATTTACCATGCGTGCCCAGTGCCGGTTTTGTTGACATGAATTAGTTTACAAAACCTAATACAGTATTTCCAAATTAATCTCAGATCTTCGCTAATTGTCGTATTTCCGGAAACACTCGACACATTGAACATAATTCTACTAAATTATGCATGAAGAAAATGCACTTACCCACTTTATATAGGTACATATCGTCTTCCGACGCTCGGGGAATACGACGATTGCCGAACAGTGACGAAGATTTGTATGGGATTATCACTTTTTTTTAATAAATTATAAACTAGTGCTTGACCGCAATCCCGCCTGGTGGTAAGCAGTTATGCAATCGTTGATGGTAAAGCGCGCTAGTTTATTAAGAGCCTATTCACTATTTTATTATTATTATTATTCACGAGCGCTGGCAAATTGTTTCCACTTTGGTACTGTGCATTAAAAAGTTTGTACCAAGTTAAACTTCTGCAGCGATTACTGCATTACGATCCCGTCATCGTGTCCGAGTATCGACAATATTGTCCGTCGAATACAGTTATTGTTAGCAAAATAACTCCATTGTTAATGTGTAAAATGTTGGAGAGCAAAAACTTTGGGACAATGACGTAGTAATTGAATTAGAACTTCTTGAAAGCGTGTTCTTATGCTCGTTCTTGGAAATTACATATGTCACTTATATAATGTGATATTTGGACTTAGTACGCAGCTGGTTTTGACGAACATTAGAAACTTGTGAGGCAATGTTGAGATGAGTTAATTTATAATAGTAAGAAGTTGCTTTTGTATTGTGGAGGTATGAAGAGCAGAGTGTTAAGCTCACTCATTCTCCATAGAAAAGGGAGGATCCTCCGACCAGACTGGGATTGTCTTGTGGGTCACTTTGACCGCCGGTTGATGTCGCGAACCTATAAAATCAAAAGCAAAAGTCATTTATTCAAATTAGGCTGCGAATCGGTACTTTTTGAACGTCAATATGCGTGCTAGTTGCACAGCAAACTCTTCTTGCGAGATACAGGATTCGCGTGACGTCATTATGACGCTTCGCTCCCATGTAGCGTTGTAGGTACCGCAGGCACCGATAGTAAGGCAGATAATATTCACAGCCACAGAACTCGGTTGTAACATCGACAGGTCGATCTGATAGATCGATCTGTCGATTTGTGTGGCTGTTTTTATTTAGCCACGAGCACCTCTTTGGATTTAACAGTATCTTGTACTTAATCAGCCTATAATGTTCCCCTACTGGGGCACAGATCTCCTCACTTCAAGAGGGCTGTCATCCACGGGGCCCAGCGCGGGTTCGTAAAAGTCAAGTCTCCCGTCAGTCAGTAGGCCTAGTATGAGTTTTCAATACGAAACTCGTTCGATCGTATCGAGCGCGTTTGGCGCTCTCATTGGTTGAGAGTTCTTACGACCTTGAAGTGGGCCAATCGCTGAGTCAAACGCGCTCGATACGATCGAACGAGTTTCGTAATGAAAAGTCATACTAGGCCTACAGTTCTAGGACATGCCGAGTTCCTCACGATGTTTTCCTTAACCGCTTATCTAAACCATGTTAAGCTGCTACATTTTAAATCAGCGTGGCTTTATCTTAAACCCGCAAATGATGAGTTGAGAGAGAAACAGAACAAAACATTCCTATCAACAAAAACTGTTTTATGATCAACATTGTAAGGCTTTATTACGATGCGATTTTGAATATGTAACAAAATTCTGAATCAAAGTTATAAAAATGAATAAAACTATGAATGAATTTGAAGTATTATGTATGAAAATTTATATTGTGAAATCAAAATCAATGAAAAGTATATATTTTAGGCGTATTTGAAACAATAAAGTCAAATAGAAAATTACAATCAGTTGCCCAGCGATTTTTTTATAATTATAAACTAGGGCTTGACCGCAATTCCGCCTGAAGGTAAGCAGTGATGCAATAGTTGATGGTAAAGCGCGCTAATTTATTAAGAGCCTATTCAATCAAAAAAACTGAGTGTTTAGAAAGGAAGACGGCAGTTCAGCGAGGTGATTCAATGTTAAACCCAACAAAACGACCAACGATGCTGAGCCGGAGGGAGATGGTTCTGGAGACCCTCCACGACCAAACTCCTAACACAGCGCGCTATACTATCAACGATTTCATCACTGCTTACCATCAGGCAGGATTGCGGTTAAGCGCTGATTTATAATTATAAAAAAAAACGAACCGACCACTGCAAGCTTTGTTTTTGCTTTACTCTCGGCAGGAGCCTTTTAAATTAAAACTTTATACTTATTACTTTATTAAAACACACATAAATTACCTACTACTTCGTGTGTTTTATGTACGAAGGACAGCAGGTCAAACTACACAAAACTGTCCAATATTTCCAATCTACCCTGAGCCTTAATTCTTTAGCGATGAAATTGAAAATGTAATGAAGAAATTTGAGTGACTGTAACAGCTTAATGTGCTGTCTGTACATTAGCGTATAAAAAAAAATATTTTATATTTTCTTTATATTAGAAAAACAATAATTATGTCTCAGAAATATTAATAGTAAAAACTATTGGCTCTAGTGAAATCAACAATTTAAGTGCAAAATCATCCTTACCATTGAGATCAATGATTGACATACGAAGAAAGCAAAAACTAGCATCAGAACTTATAGAAAAAACTAGAACCAAGCAATACAATTTACAATTCAAATCTTTTAAATATTTATGAAGTATTTAGTTATTGTCAAAACACTGGCACGCCACAATAGTGGCATTGTCATGACTGTTCCCGTGTGCTAATGTTGTCAATGGTATAAGTGGACCATGCTCTGTTGACCACTCGAGGGCTTCCGCCTTTTGTGGGGCGAGTGAGAGCATGGGGTGCTCTCGTGGTGTATGTTTAATTTCGTGGATGTTGACAGTCAAGCAAATAGGTTTAATATCGATCTAAATAATTATGTGAATTTTGATTTCATATTTCGAACATCCAAAGACATATCACAATTTAAAAAAAAAAAGATTGTTTCTAAAAATTTCTCACTTAAATCTCTCGTCTTTTGTTTAGTAACTGTTACCCTAGTAACAGAGACAACAATTTTTCGCTTCGATCGTCCATCTTAGATTAATTTTAACAAATCGAAGGTTTAAATTTAAAAAAAAAAACTAGGTCCACTGCTTGCTTAAACAATGTTATTTTTCCTTTATACTAAACCGGAATATAGTTTGTTCAGAATAAGCAACTGAATCGATTCCAATCATTTTTACACCATGTTATATTTTTTCCCAAATACATTTAAAAAATGTTGTAGTATGGTTATCGAGCGCATGACTCAGCTGACGTTAGATACTCTAGGCGCACAGTGATATCATTGACTATATATTTTTGTTGGGACAACCGGGTAAGATAACTTTGTGTTTTTTCATGATATCTTTTTAAAATGTTTTACACAGATTCTTTACTTAAAAATACTGGACACGTGTTTTTCTGGTTTCGCGTAGGTATACAAAAAATAACGTATAATAAACCTTAAACGATTGATTAACAACGAGACCCACATGTCAATTCTTAGTGACTCTGGAGCGACGATCGTGATCGGATATTTTGACAAACTAAAAATTATATCAATTACGACCATATGTTTCCTGCCCAACTACTTCCTACGGAAAAAAGTGGCAAAGAATCACAATTTTAATAGATTCCCGATTTTCTGAATCAGTTCTCGGTAGACATAAGCTCAAGTGTCCCACAATGCATGACGGTCGGAAGGGCCGGGCGCACCATGTGCTAATCCACTTAACGGCGGTTAATCCTCGCTTAGTTACCGCCACACTATTGTCCGTGCGGGAAGTGCGCTCGATAGTAGTTAATTCAATCACAACAGTTGTCACATTAATTATGGATTGTGGTCTTACTTTTGGAATCGAAATTATAGATTTCAAAGCTTGAATTTCTAGCCTCATCATGTTTGCTTTGAAACCAATATGACACAATATATGTATAATGTGCATTAAGCACGTTTTATAGGAGTTGAAAAATCGTGACCTGCTAACATTTCAATTGTTTTCCTAACACACCAATGTGTTTATTAAAGCAGAATATAAATACATAACTGGTAGGTAATATTTACAAACTTATAAAACTAAATAAACTACAAATTATTAAATCAAAATTATAACCTCTCCTAATTAAAACCATTATCAAATTAAAATACAGTGTAATATGACATAATAACACATACAAAACTTATCACATTTTTAATTAAAAAATGCTCTACACTTAACAAAAATTAAAAAAAAAAACTTAGTGATAGTTAATCGCAGTCCACTGTAGTATACCATAAGCCTCTTCCAGGCTGCGATACAGTACTCGGCCCTTCGCCTTCCGCATCCAACTTACCCTAGACAATTTCGAAAAATTCCAATGTCTCAGTCATTATTACGATTTCATTGGCAAAGGTGTGAGAGTTACTCGCCGTTAATGTTGATGTCGTGTTCAGTCCTGTGCAATATGTACGGACGACAGCAGGTCAAGCTAGCTTAATGTTTTAAAGATACATTTGAAGTAAAGTTGAAATACACTTTCATCTATATCTCTAAAGCATTAAGGCATAAAGAGATCTGGCAGATTGTAGTAGCTTGGTGTGCCGTCGTCCGAACATATTGGATAGGACTGAACAGGACATCAATATTAACGGTCAGATAATCTCAGACAATTGCCAATGAAATCGTCATAATGGCTGAGACATTAGAATTTTTAGAAGTTGTCTAGGGTAAGTTCTTGTCTATACCTACACTTTACGATATTAAAAGTTAAACTTATAAATATGAAAGTTAGAAATAGTTGAATCCTACATTTATACTTGAATGTTATAGTTTGATTATTATAGAAGTTCTCATTGGCAGTTTTTTGAAATCTCTATTAGCTTAATAATCATTTCTAATATCGAATAGTGAACGGCTAGAAGCCCCATTAAATATGATAATATCATACTGCAACATAATATCTACCATATTTATAATTTCTCCGAAATTCTATAGGCCTCTAGGAGTGAGCAATTTGTTATAAAGATTGCAAAGCTACGCTTAGTCATGACTCGAATATCCTCTTCCTGCTTTCAAACGAAATAATTGTTCTGAGTTCTTTATCTTTGCGTGTATCTTAAACACTGACGGATATCTCCCAATCTGCACTTTGGAGATAAAGGCAGAGCCCAAAAAATATTTATTGTGTTTACACAAATACGTAGGTGGTAATCCGAGTTACCATTAACTATTCACAAGTCATAAGGAAGGGGAACGCGCATTGTGTCGTTGCAAAAAAACTTTTAATAATATTATTGGGTTCTAATTTCGTTTGACTGTTAATCGTGGTTATATAAAAGTGTCAACCGGCCTCAATGGAGGTGCCAATTTGTATAGAGTTACAGTAGGTACTTGAATGGAGCTTCGCGTTTTTGGTTACACAATTGATACAACAAAAAATGTGAATATGAAATATCTCGTCCTAATAAAATAAGTGATTATTCAAGTGTTGCGTCTTGATACGTATTTTTTACGTTTGTATCTTTGTGGAGGCTGTGATTTTGGTTCTTAGAAAATATTATTACCTTGAGTGGGTTTTTTCAAGAGGCTATTATATTTAATTATGTTGATATAGTATGTTATTTATATTATGATAAAGAGACTCTTTTAAATTAGCCTTAACATGCGGACTTCGTGGTAGCAGCTGGTGTTATAGTGATGTTTTACTTGAAATATATAAAAGTTTACTTATGATATTAGTAAGAAATATCAATAAAAATTGGAGTCTTCGTTTATATTCAACAACCCCAAGTTATTAGTGTCAGAAAATCTTCTAAAACATCTCTAAATCACTCGATAAATAAACACGTCACTCGAAATAATACATCACAATATCCAGCAACAAAACAGAGTGCCTTCGTAAAGATTTACAACGGTATACATACCTATGTATACCTACGTAGATATCACACTATATCTAGGCAGACGGGAGTCAGGCGTCCCCCTCGCTCCCCACCCCCGGGGATGGCTCATAATTAGCCCCCTTCATCCTCCGCACTTCGGCATGCCTCCTCCCAAAACACAGACACAACCGAAAACAACAAGCCATTTCTATGTAGTAACGTTTTTGTATTGTTTCGTACTTGTGTAGGTGCAAGGTACGTAGTATTAAAAAGCATGAAAAAGCTTCTCATTGTATTTTAACACGAGACTTTTTGCTTCAGTTCGCTTTACATAATTAAGTCGCCGTCTGAATATTTAGAGATGATAGAAAAGCAGCCAGTTTTTATTTCACACTAATCGCACACAGTTTTTTGTCTTTTGCAATATAAAAGAAAGAGAAAGTAGATATTTCCCAATTATCACTAACTTGCATAGGAAATTACGAATATCAAAACTACGGAACCGCCTACGCCGTAGCTGTCACACGTAGCGCGCCTACATAGCGATTGACGGCATTACTTACTCAAAATAATTTACTTACCCAAAATACATTTGAAATATCCTTCTTCTTTTCTGTTATAACTTCAATAATTAAATTGATATATTCAATCATAAATCTCTAAAATTGTACTATAATAAATAACTAGAACATGAAAACAAAATGATATTACACGACGGTTACCTAATGAAACATATCCGTAAACGGAACAAAATCGCCGAGGTATTCTGCGAGGGGACGGGGATTATCTTCAAATAAGCGTATTAAATCGACTCGTGCGTCCGTGCTTTGTGATCCAAATATGTACGGCTTCGCCACAGACCACTGAACGTCTACGAAAATTTTCTTACCCACTATATGTTTAGAACATTTCCTCCTTACAAATAGTGTAGTCTGTGGCTATAAGTATGGGTATCTATGAATGTGTACACAAAGACCCAAATAAAATCCCTCTGGGACTAGCCTGAGGTAGGACAGGGCTTTATTTGCAGATTTAGACATGACTAAGGATTCGTGATATGTTTTATTTTGTAGAGTACGATAATTTAGGATTAGGGTGGCTTTCAATAGGCTTGTGGGAGCTAACATAATAATATGTTTGAGGCTTTTTTTACAGAATACAAGAATTGCTGACATAGCATAAAGGAAATGTAAAGGGATTTATTATTAAGGGCATTGTCGTGTAGTGATATTTTAGTTTCAGAATTCTTAAATGTTTTAAGAATGCTTAACAGTACTGGCGAAGGATCCGGGGAGTCCAATATCCCTCACATGGCCGAGTTGACGTTGTGACGCGTTGGCACTCAGATGAGGAGAACAGCCGCTGAGGGCTGCTCGCGAGAGGAGAGACCTGTCGTATTTGCGACGTAGAATTGGGAGGACCCGGTACCCCGGAAAGGCAGATGACGAACGCCTAGGTGGTTTTTTTAGCCGGTAAGACACAACCCATAGTCCATGAGGATTTTTCCACCTTAGGAAAAGAAAGGTACGCTTAACTTATGGGTTACTCTCACCCTACATAGGAAGCGGCCACGAGTATCGAATAAAATGCATATTTGTGTGGTGTACATCTGAAACCAAAATCTTGGGCACTCTCAATCAGGTCAGTTAACAAATTTTTCTAATAACCTAGCCGATATTGTTCAGAAGCATCCGTCTGATAAATTTCTACTTCTTGGCGATTTTAACCTACCAAACATAAGCTGGGAACTAGATGATGATGGTCAGTCCTTTTGCCCTAGTAATATTCAAGGTAATGTTCAGGCTAACTTGTTTGATAACTTTGCAATCTGCAATATCTCACAATATAATCAGCAAGTAAATATTAACAACAAAATACTAGATCTAGTTTTATCCAATAGTGAGGTCTCAGTAGCAAGTTGCGCTGATCCTCTGGTGCCGGAAGATCCACATCATAAAGCTCTCTGTGTGTCTGCTGATTTCGTAGAACTTCATACTCTCCCGGCACGTCCTCGTACTAAATTCTTATATCATTCGGCCGACTATACAGCTATTAATCATCGGTTGAGCCAAATCGATTGGCGCAACGCAGTGAGCTCTGGGACATTGGAGGATGCTGTATCATTTTTCTACGACACAATCAGTGAACTACGTGATTCTTTTGTACCAATTAGGACGGTAGTTCCAAGTAGCAGATACCCTCTTTGGTTCAAACAACCTCTGATAAAAATTTTAAAAGAAAAATCTAAGTACCACGCAAAGTTCAAGAAATACGGAAACCTGTCTGATCACGAGTCTTTTGTCTTGCTTCGACAGCGTGCCAGGGAAGTTGAAAGTGAAATGTTTAACTCCTATATTGCAAAAATTGAGGCAGACATTTCTAAGACACCCAGAGCGTTTTGGTCATATGTTAAATCAAGAAATCAAATCAATGCTTACCCTTCCCTGCTTAAATATAGAAATAGCACCTCTAGTGTCGGAGAGGACATCTGTAACATGTTTAGCGACTATTTCTACTCTAATTTTCTTGGTTCTGCTGCTAGTATTAATGACGACGATCTTTCCATTGACCACGTGCGGGGGCCTAGCGTGTATTTGAGCGATACTGTCTCGGACATACATTCGGTCGAAGTTAATGAATTAGAAGTATTCAATCTACTTAAAGGAGTTGACTTATCCAAATCTGCAGGACCAGACAATATTCCACCAATTTTTATACTCAACTGTGCCAAAAGTCTGACTCTTCCTCTTTTACTCCTGTTCAGGCGGTCCCTAAATTTGGGAGAGGTACCTGCAGTTTGGAAGTCGGCAATAATCACTCCGATCCATAAAAAAGGGCCTAGAAACCTTGTAGAAAATTACAGACCCATATCCAAACTATGTATTTTCGCTAAAATCTTGGAAAAAATTATATACAAACAGCTTTACACCTGTCTTAAATCAAGCATTAACGACCGCCAACATGGTTTCCTGCGAGGTCGGTCCACAACCACCAACCTAATTCTTTGTAGCGACTACTTGACTGAATGTATAGCCCGCCACTCGCAAGTAGATGTAATTTACACAGATTACAGCAAGTGTTTTGATCGTTTGGATCATGCTATACTTTTGCGCAAACTGCTGGCTATGGGTATCAGTGGAAATCTTTTTAGGTGGTTCTCATCTTATGTGGCCAACAGGTGTCAAACTGTTGTCCTTAATGGATATACATCAAGAACTATGACGGCCCCCTCAGGAATTCCGCAGGGATCGCTTTTGGGACCCTTGTTATTCAACATCTTCATAAATGATGTGTCTTCATGTTTCTCGAATTCAACAGTCCTTTTATTTGCGGACGACATGAAGATTCTAAGTGAGATCGGGACTCATGAAGATGCTGAACGCCTCCAACACGATCTGGACAGGTTCGTAGGGTACTGCACGGCCAACCGGTTAGATCTAAATGTCTCGAAATGCTGCACGTGTACATTCACTCGTAAACTAAAGCGCGTTATTTATGACTACAAATTAGCCAATACTTTAATAGCCAGAGTTAACACGATTACAGACTTGGGAGTCACTTTTGACTCGAAACTTCTCTTTGACACACACATTGATAAAATTATTAAAAAAGCTTCTAAAGCCCTTGGTTTTATCTTGAGGATATCAGTGGATTTTAAAAACATTAAAACACTCAAAATTCTGTACTGTGCTTTTGTGCGCAGTCATCTCGAATACTGCTCACCAGTATGGAATCCTATCTACGATACTTACGTCAATCGCATCGAAAGTATCCAAAGGAAATTTTTGAGGTGCATTCAGTTTAGATCCAGAACTTGTTTGCCTAATTACAACAACCGTTGCAGAAAGTTTCACGTTCTTCCACTGATTGAGCGGAGAAAAATTGCCGACATGGTATTTCTGTTCAATATAGCTAATGGCTCAATCGACTGTTCTGAATTGTTGAGCAAAATTGGTCTGCGTGTTCCATCCTTCACTTTAAGGAATCATCAGCCTCTGTATGTTCCCTCTGTGCGATGCGTATACCGACAAAACTCTTATATGATAAGAGCTAGCAGAGCATATAATTTGTTGTGTCGGAGGGTTAATGATCTCGATTTGTTCTCCACCAGTGTTCCTAAACTAAAAAAAATACTTTGTGATAGCTTCTTTGTTAATTACTAAAAAAAAAATTAAGTTTTACTAAATACTCTCAGAGTGCTTATTCGTTCTTAATTTCACTTTCATGTCCTGTGCTGTACCTGTTACCGTCTCTTGTGCTAACCTGATGTTATCTGTGGAAACTTTTAATTGGCCTTCTTTCACTAATTATATTCTATCTGTATATATGCTAGCTGTAAGTTTCCTTAAAATGTAAAAATAAATAAATAAATAAATAAATAAAATTAACAGTAACGTAGAATTTTAAATATTCTTAGTGGTCTTCGAGTCACTATGACGACTGAATTTTATATCGTATTGGTTCTAATTATTTTATTTATTTATTTATGTACACACAATAAAATACTTATAGATACAACAAAATTAAGATCTGAGTACAAAAGTGCTGCTTATTTCTTAAGAAATTTCTTCCAGAAGACCTGCGAAAGGAGAAGTAAAACAGAAATGTAGACAATAGTGTGTAAGAACAAGGAGGAAATAAAATATGAATATGATAACGATTAAAGTAATAATATTAAATATACCTAAACATATAAACCTAAAATAATTATATAAGCCAAACCAATAAAACCAAAAATAAGTATACTACTTAAATAAATACATAATACTAAAATATATAAATATGTATAAATCTGTATGTGAATTATCTAACTTTGCCAGTTTTTCATGTTCATGTTGTAACATGAAGATTGAGGAATATGTAATATAAGAAAGAAAGTAAGAACGTTTGTTTACGTAAACATACCTAAAGTTTACTCAACTATTACTTAGTTTACAAAAACTAAGTAATAGTTGAATGAACTTACGTCACATCCACGCAAAACAGCTGGGTATCTAGATAGACACTCAGCTGTTTTGCGTGGAAATGTCGCAAAAAAAAATATTTTTATTTTTTTATTTTTTGTTTTATAAAAAAAAAACTTTGCCCTACACTAGAAATTTCTCCTGTATCGTGGGTGCGTTTACAAACGTATAAACTCACATACAGAAACAGCCAGACCCTGAACAACTAATTGTAGGCCATACAAATATTTGTTCCGTGCGGGAATCGAACCCGCGACACGCAGCGCAGCAGTCGATCGCTCAGCCACTGCACCAATTGTGTCGGCAATTGTTATGGCAATATTTTCTATAATATGATTAGATACTTCGATACTTCTGTCAAGAAATCGTCAAATATTATGTCTGTTTAACAGCGTTGAGCATTGCAACACAGTATGTATTAGCGATAAGTTTCATTTTGACAGTTCAACAAGTCATTGCGCAAATTACGTTGCTGAGCAGACATATTTTTCGAACTTATGGAGCAATGGATTATCAAATAGAGCAGTAGGTACCTATGCTTCAAAATTATGGTAATTTATAGTAATATTTCATTATGGTATTAAGTTACCTACTGGGGCTCGTTAAAAGACAATAACAGCCACATGGGTTGATTGAAGATTAAGCTTCTCTTACCACAGTCGGTTCCAGGATGGGTGACCGTCTATTATAGGTATATTGAAACGCCCCTGTGTATTGCAAAGCAAATTGAGCCTTGGTCAACAACAACAACTGGTAATTATTCTTTACCAGTTGTTTCGGGAAGTCGGAAACCCAAAAATCTAACAATTAGTCTTATCTGGGTATTACTGATTGTCAGACTGAGTCATGTTACCGAGGAACTGAATTATGGGGTCAGATGGGCAATGGCTTCGACTAGAATAGGTAATTAGCTGACGGTAGCCTTATAAAGAAATGGAAATAGAGATGTCGAGTCTATATATTTTTAAATTTTATTATAAACCTGTGCTTGACCGCATTTCCGCCTGATGATAAGCAGTGACGCAATTGTTAATGGTAAAGCGAGCTAGTTTATTAAGAGCCTATTCATTAAATAAAACTGAGTGAACAGAAAGAGGGCAGTTGAGCGAGGTGATGCAATGTTTAATCCAACAACATGACCAACAATGCTGCGCCAGAGGGGGATTGATCTGGAGACCCTCCACGACCAAACTCCCGACACAAAAGCATTTGGCGCATCGTACCCGACACTCATCGCAACACAACTTCTCAGACCCATCCTCCGTACGTTGAGAATTACGGCAGTTTTTTCAATCCATCCTACTTGTAAATGATATACGAAATCTTTTACTGTAAATATCTTAATTTTTAATGTCTGGACTTGAAAAAAGACGATGATCCCTGAGTTTGTTTCGGCTTTTATTCTCAGAGGTAGTCAGTTAGGAACTGCCCACTTCAGCTAGTTTAAAAAAAATTGACGTGTAAAAGCGATCAGTGCACTGCAGTACCTGCATAATAAACGATTTAATTTCAAATGCTTAGACAAAATAAATTATACTTAGGTAAGGGATCGTACAGCTGATGTCTCTCTCGATACCAAAGACTTCTTGTCAAGTAAACTTTTATATAAAAGTCGTGGTGGCCTAGTGGTTAAAACACCAGCCTCTCAAGTATAAGTGTGCGGGTTCGATTCCAGGTCAGGCAAGTATCAATGTAACTTTCCTAAAGTTATATGTACTTTCTAAGTATATCTTGGATACCAATGACTGAAGGTGAAAGAAAACATCTTGAGGAAACCTGGACTTTAAGTCTGAAATCGCCAACCCGCATTGAGCAAGCGTGGTGATTACGCTCAATCCTTCTCTGTATGACAGGAGACCTGTGTCCAGCAGTGGGACGATAAAAAAAAGGTTGATGATGAAACTTTTATATTACTCTGCTGGCCATACATACGTAATCAGTATAATAATGTTCCCACTGTTGGGACGTAGGCCTCGTTTCTGTGAGAGGGGGTGGACCACAATACCACGCTGGTCCAGTGCCGGTAAGTAGATGTGACATGTCTTCGAAGTTTTTGACTCTAGGACATTCTGGTTACTCTTGATGTGAACCTTCTCCGTTTTGAGAGCAGTGGTGATGAAACATTTTTTTTTTTTTTGTAATTATAAACTAGCGCTTGACCACAATCCCGCCTGATGGTAAGCAGTGATGCGATCGTTGATGGTAAAGCGCGCTAGTTTATTAAGAACCTATTCACTCAGAAAAACTGAGCGAATAGGAAGGAAGACGGCAGTTGAGCGAGGTGATGCAATGTTAAACCCAACAACACGACCAACGATACTGCGCCAAAGGGAGATTGATCTGAAGACCCTCCACGACCAAACTCCCAACACAACAACATTTGGCGCATCGTACCCGGCACACATCGCAACACAACTGCTCAGACCCGTCCTCCGTACGACTTCACCAGACATCATGCCGGAACACGACAAATCGCTTGGCGGCAAGACCACTACTTTTTTTCTTTTCTTTAGAGTGAATACTACTTCAACTGTTCAATGGCCTCTGTGGTTAAATACCACAACTTTGCCAATAACACGTGTAATGTAATTTCACAATAATGGCGGATATCGCCAATGACAGTTGAAAAAACGGCCGCGTGAGCCGACTACTAGGAGATTTATGCAAAGCCATGATGTGGCCACTATGCTGCGATATTTCAATATTCTTTATGAATTATTCACCGAATGCACTTCTTACTACATAAATCACGAGCTTTTATTTAGTAAACGACACTATAAAGAATTTTAAAAGTCCAATGAAAAATGCGCGTGAAACTCATCTTAGCTTTCCTGTCAAAACCCCACCGCTACTTTATCGATAGAGAGAATATCACCATTAAAAGTTGGGTAAAGTGAACTGTCTTAGTATTAAAACTTGGGTAATGTGAACTGTTTCAGTATTAAAAGTTGGGTAAAGTGAACTGTCTTAGTATTAATCCCATAGCATTAATTGGAAGTGAGAGCAACGGTGACGCAGTGGTATCTGCGTCGTAGGTTCGGACCCCGTCAGGCGCTTTACTATGTGTAAATTATTTCTTCACTACTGCTCTTAAAACAGGTATATGTAGGTACTAGAGGCAAAACTTCGAAGATATTGACATCTACCAACCCGCCCTGGCCTACTCCCTCTCTCCGAGAGGAGACCCAATAGTGGTAATATTAGGTATAGCCTGAATATGTAAGTAGGTATAGGTAGGTATGTCATTAGTTGATGAATGACAGCTCACCTAAGTTTTCCGGGTGAGCAGGTTCCAGAATCACACTGGTAGGCACCTTTATAGATTAGATCACTTATGTACACGAGTCACATCGATCGAAGCGACAAAAGCCAAGTAGGTACGTGGCATGTTTCCCGGCAGATATAAACAAATTCCGTACCAGCGCGAAAGTCAGCCGACGCCGGCGGCGGCGGTGGCGATTTACATAAAATTATATTCCCCCCTTGTCGCCTAATACCTCCTTTGTGAAGCCAAAATATTTTGTGAACAGTTTTGCACACAAAGTCTCTAATTCAATATCAAAGTTATTTTACATGGCAACTCCGTAAACATAACGGTTCCTTTGATTCTTGTTTTTTTTTTTTCTATATTGAAGAGTGTTGGCACGTCTTTTTAGCATTAAAGGTTTGTTTAGTTTGTTGTATTTTCGTAACTGTTAAGTAAGTAGTGAAATTTTAAACAGGCATTCCAGTTTGAGCTTGTTAGATGATCCTTTCTTTTTGTACCTAGTTTTTTTATTCAGTTTGTGAAAATACCTCTGGTTAATAACGAGCGTGGGAATATTTCATTACAGAATTAAGTTACCTACTGGGGCTCGTTAAAAGATAATAACAGTCACATGGGTCGATTGAAGATTAAGCTTCTCTTACCACAGTCGGTTCCAGGATGGGTGACCGTCTATTATAGGTATATTGAAACGCCCCTGTGTATTGCAAAGGAAATTGAGCCTTGGCCCCGGCTGTGTTCGTAATTATTCTTTACCAGTTGTTTCGGGTAGTCGGAAACCCAAAAACCTAACAATTAGCCTTACCTGGATATGACTGATTGTCAGACTGAGTCATGTTACCGAGGAACTGAGTTATGGGGTCAGATGGGCAATGGCTTCGACTAGAATAGGTAATTAGCTGACGGTAGCCTTATAAAGAAATGGAAATAGAGATTTTGTGAAAATACCTCTGGTTAATAACGAGCGTGGGAATATTTCCCTACTGAATAAACCTTCGGATTCGATCTATTATTCTGGGATAAGGGTATGGTTGATACCTTACGAAGTTGGAGGAGTTAATATTTTTCTGTTTTTGCAGATTCGTTTCCACATTTTACATTTAAAAGTGTTTTTTTTTAATTTAATCTTTACAAGCTGCACCTGTAGGCCTAGTATGAGTTTTTATTACGAGACTCGATCGTCAATATGGAGCGCGTTTGGCGCTCTCATTGGTTGAGAGTTCTTATAACCTTGAAGCGGGCCAATCGATGAGCCAAACGCGCTCGATATCGACGATCGAGTTTCTTATTGAAATCTCATACTAGGCCTACTGAAGAATGAAATGAGGAGTAGGTACCTAACAATCATCCATCCATCCATCCATACCTACTCACAGGTAACTAATATTAGTAGAATTCGAAGATTACAATGCGGTCTACAGTATTGGCAGTAACAAAATAACTTAGCCTTAAAAATATAATGTTAGTAGTAATAATTAAAATAGATCGGATTCTAATTATAGAATTCCGGCAGACAGCTGTAGGTAATCTAAACAGAGGTCATGGGTAACAAAACTAATGTAAATAATTTCTCTACATACAACAAACACAAACTAAGGACACGCCTTCGACTGGGTACAGTTAATCAGACAATGCAAACATAAAATAAACTGCAGGGCGTAAGTACAATGAGCGTGAAAAATAAATGAATTTACACGGGTACAGTCGGGCACAAAGAGTTTTGGGAGCGGTGGGCGGGGCGACACGCCTCCGTCTTGCCCGCGGACCGTCGTCGGCAATTAGGGCAACAATGGGAAACAACCAGGTATGAATAAATTAATCTGCATAAATTACTAAAATGCTAGAAAACTGAAATGTTTATTTTTTGTTACACAAACTGTCTATTGTAACTTTTAGACCAGTGTTTTATTGTAAAGTTTTGTTGTATTTTTACTATTACATTTATTTTATTTTTATATCTTAATGAAACAAAAAGAAATTATTTGCACATCGTGCCTCGGAAAGCACATTGTTAAGCCGTTGGTCCCGTTGCCATAAGAATACCTAATAACAGTCGTTACGGGTTGTTGTAGCCCTCAAAAGTCCAACAATTGGTCTTAACTGCAATGCTTCCATACCGCCTTCGGATTGTGGCGGTAACACGGCAGTCGCTTCACGGAATATATCGAAGTTTAGACCTAATCAGTTAGGCCAGTAAAGCAGAGATGAAGTGTATAACAGTTACTGAAAGAAATGTTAACTTGTTCACATTACCAGTTTAAAGTTTGTTAACTTCTGAATGATGAATGTTACTTCAATCAAAATATCTTAATTTTATTTAAGTAAGATTTTAGAGCTTCGGTTGACTGAAGTTTTAAAATCTTACCAACGGCCTAGGTACTGAAGCCTTTACGTACCTACTTTACAATAACGGCACTGATTCTCTCCTTCACAATCGAAATTAATTTTAAATTAATTGCATCTTTTTCTTTCTATTTTATTAAGAAAAGGACAGAACATATAATGTTAGTTATTAAAATTTTAGTAGTGTACCTACCTACCTATAAAATTAGTCGGATACTGACGTAAATTGACGTATTTTTAGTCGCCATGTTTATAATTGCGTCTAAACTGTCTATAGAGTAGGTAGTATCTTAATTTGACAGGATTAAACTAAAATGTTATCACCTATCCTTTTCTTAAAAATCACTGAATTTAAATTTAATTTAGTTTGAGAACAAGGGAATCGGTTCCATTTTCTTTAAAATAAATAAAAAAAAAACCATTGATTTATGACTGACCTACGTAACGAGTAATCTATACGTACCTACCTACCTATAGGAATTTTGCTACCGTAATATTTCTCACTCAGTCTCAATCCCTGTTTATTTAAAACTAGCGGCCGCCAGCGGCTTCGTTCGCGTGGAGTTGGCTATGCTCCGCTCCTATTAATCGCAGCGTGATGTTATACCTATAGCGTAAAGCCTTCCTGGATTAATAAGCTATCCAACGCAAAAAGAATTTTTCAAATCGGTCCAGCAGTTCTTGAGGTTACCGCGTTCAAACAAACAAACTGTTCAGCTTTATATATTAGTATAGATTAAACAGTAGTGTATTTATTGTATCGTAATTACAAAGTAAAATTGATTGCACTTTACAGTATAATCACGTTCACAATAATTAAAATGGGTGTTTGTTGTGTGCTGGATGGCCGCCAATTGTTTTCGCGGCCATCGCTTGTTTAAAACTGCCCCGAACGTGACGCGGATTTAAAATTAAATCTACCCTAGGTACATACAACACACGTTTGGAATGGAACGAGAATTGAAATAAAAAAAGTTTTAGTTTCGCTTTATGATATTTTAACTTTACAGATTTTCTGTGTTATTGTTGATGAAAAACTATTTAAATGCCAACATCTAAATTGTTACTTGTAAAGTATGGATTTTATCAACTAGTTGACTACTGTAATAACATAATTTGTTAAAATAAATAAGGCACTTCCATAATTTAAATGTTATTTTTCCAACCAGGTTTTTCTTTTTCACAAAATTGGAGACCAAAAATACGCCAATTCAAGTCAGGAGCGGACTAATTTGAGAAGTCTAAACTAAATTTTTATTGTTTTGTTTTTTTTGTTTCTTAATGAAATAGAAAAAAAAGATGCCCTGAACTTAAATTAGTTTGTGTAATCGGCTCCAGTGTTTATCATTATTTAAAAACGAATTTAATTTGTAGCTATTCAATAGATGTTCTTTTTCTAAAGAAAAATAGGGTAAAGGTAATACAAGAATTTGATAAAAAGAAAGTAAAAGACATTATCAGCACCAAACAAAATGGAGCACCAAATCGGCAGCGTCTACAGTGTAGCTCCCGTATCTACCTATTGTATTCGCTGAAACGAGTAAATATTTCCTGTAATTTACTTATTCCACAAAACACTGCTTTCTGTATAAAACACAAAAGCACAAGCTGTGGAGACTGTAAACAAAATGGCGTATTTAAATGGGCGGCAACTGCATTGTCGGAGCGTTGCGTTACACCGATATCACTCGCTGCCCTACTCGCACTCGCCGCCACGGTTGCTCTTCAAGCCTCTTTATTTTCATTGTATATTCACTAATACTAAAACACCATAAGGACCTAATACCAACACCATGACTTCAACCTTATTGTAGTGAAATAAGGTCAGTTTTCGGCTGTATGTTTGTGTGGACAGAAGTCACTGCGTCCACATCACAGCGACATGTGAAACTGTTGCACGGTCCTCTGTCCCTGTCCGACGCGGAGGGGTGGAGTATTTTTATATCTGCATCTCTTTCTCGCTCGCCTCCTGAGAAGTAATGTGTTGTTGCGTGTTGTGATATCTCTGAAATAACAGGGAAGCACTCGCTACGAAGTTGTCATTTGTAACGGTTTTGCTGTGTACCGACAGCAAATTCGTTGAAACTTAGCTGAATCACGGTGAAAATGTTCTTCATACTTTTTTCAGAAAATGTATGAAATAAATAATGCCGTTATATTGAATCAATCTTTTACCGCTATTGACGTTGATATGATTGACGCGAACTAGGCGAATTCAATAACTTAGTTGTGAACACCATAAGTGACATCATATCGTAACTTGCTGGTGGTGGACTAATTTTCAGTTCATCACGTTCCTCTAGTTTGATTATGACCAGGACGATCTTTCTACATAGTCCTGTTAGGTACAGCAACCTATGGCTGTACACAGAGTCTCCACTCATTCCGATTTTGTTTAATAGTAGGTACATAGGACCTAGTTTTCTTTAAACTAACTACTTAGGTCGGGTACGACCATGACTTACGATTTCAATCACATTTGTGACGTTCAAATAACAAAACTAAAGTAATATTGCTATTCTGAAAAGTGGAATGATCCACCTAGCCCATTTTATTATTACTTATAATAAAATGGGCTAGGTGGATCAAAGGTAGGTCATGTCAAATGACATTTGATAATTATATCAAATGCCCAAGCATTTCCTAAGTAAGCCTTAAGTACTGAAATGCCTTTACCCACTATAAATATAATACCTACAATAGTACTTATTAGCTGTATCAAATATTATTGAAAATCGACCATATCTAAGAATTTTATTGCAGCCAGTACTCGTAGCCTCAAGGCAGGGCGCGTGGAGTTGCAAAGCCACTGGAGTGGGGCGTCGCTAAACAAAAACACGTATACAAGTAGCGGCGACGCGCTGATTGGCCAGCGTGGTTCGCTCCCCGCCTCCTGCAGGCCCGGGCCCGCTCCCGCTAGCCGCCGCCGGCACTTCGTGACACGCTGTCCGCCCGGCAACATGTGTAGTGGTGCCGAAGGGGGCTCCTGGCCGCTCGGGAAGGACGCGCCAACAGTGACCGCCGCGGCTCTTGACCACTATCGCTTGCAATTGTACAACTATGCAGTCGCCGAGCGACTCCGCCTGTACCCGCCAAGCGTGGCACCGTGCTACGCGCCCTACGGGCCGCGGCTCGCGCTCTCCATGTCACTGCTGCAGCAACGAGTCTTGCAGCCAGAGGAGCCGAAGCCGCAGCACAGTTACATCGGCCTTATCGCCATGGCAATCCTCAGCTCGCCAGACCGGAAACTAGTCCTTTCAGATATCTACCAGCACATCCTGGATAACTATCCGTACTTCCGCTCCCGAGGACCTGGCTGGCGCAACTCAATACGACACAATTTGTCCTTAAACGACTGCTTCGTTAAAGCTGGAAGGTCAGCCAATGGGAAAGGTCACTATTGGGCTATTCACCCAGCCAACATCGAAGATTTCCGCAAAGGAGACTTCAGAAGACGCAAAGCTCAAAGGAAAGTGAGAAAACACATGGGCTTAGCCGTAGATGATGATGGTGAAGACTCGCCGTCCCCTCCACCACAATCGCCGCCGCCGACGGCGCTGCCACTGCCATTCTGGGGAGCAGGCCGGCTGCCCGGCGGAGCACAGGCACGAAAGAGGCAGTTCGATGTGGCTTCACTGCTGGCGCCGGATGACGCTCCCGAGAAACGACAGCGACGTGACAGTAGCTGCGAAGAGGAACCAGAAGAGGACATTGACGTGGTGGCGAGTGACCAGGAGGAGCGCGGTGAGGAGGAGAGGCATGGGCAGGCGCGAGCGCTGCCCGCGCCGGCCGCGCACTACCCGTTGCTGGGCGGCTGGTGGCCGGCGCTGGAGCCCGCGCTACTACAGCAGCTGCGCCGCTCCGCGCTGGCGCCGGCGCCTCCCAGTCCCGATCAACAGCGCCCGCCCGACACCTAGACGACTGTGCGTATTGTAAAAATGTGAATAACCAGTATTAAGTATCCAGTGGGTACGTTATTGTTACCTAGTGATATCCCAGTGTAAATCTATGTTTATCTGTATTTTATCTACTCTGTGTAGGCGCGTTAAACTCTTTTCTTTAAAATCTCTCTGTAATCTTCTCTTAAATCTTTCATTTTCATTTAATTCTTCTTTTATCGTCTATAATCAATAGATCTGTGGTCTATAATGATAAATCTAAATGTAAATTATTGTAAAAATTGAATTCATATGTAGGTATTATTTCTACTTAAAACTGTATATGTAGAAGAGTGATAGTTGGTTATACTGAGCGATTTATTAATAAAGTCTGAGATCGACCAAGCTATGTAGATAGTCTCCTAGTTCTATTTGTAAATACGTAAAGTTATGTTGTCTACTCTTCGTTGTTAATATAACATGTAAACATACTGTTGTTTATTTACTAGATGACATTAATCAATTAAAATAATAATAACAAACCTATGAAATCTCCGAATAAATAGAAATTATAATTTAACTACATGTTTTATTTTAAAAATGAACCGTTTAATTCATACCTAGCACGATTTAGTGTTTTTAATATACGTGTGAAAGTTTTACTTCTAGTAATCAATGAGATACAAAAGTTTTTTTCAATATACCGACATTTATTCGTGCATAAAGTAACAAACAATGATAACGTATAGCTACCTACACAAAACTTCATTCGCTGTCAAAATTTAGGTTTTATGAAGACCTTTTATAAAATGTAGGTATAAATACAGAAAGTAGTTAGATATGGAACTATGAATAGTTGGTTCAGTATAAATATTTATTGTAATAATAAGCACTTATCTTCATCTTCAACAACATGTTTATCGTCCCACTGTTGGGCACAAGCCTCCTCTCATATAGAGAAGGATTGAGCGTAATCACTACGCTTGTTCAATGCGGATTGGCGATTTCAGACTTAAGTCCAGGTTTCCTCAAGATATTTTCCTTCACATTGTAATTCAGTCATTGGTGTCCAAGACATACTTAAAAAGTATATATAACTTAGAAAAGTTACATTGGTGCTTGCCTGACCTGGAATCCAGCACACTCATACTTGAGAGGCTGGTGTTTTAACCACTAGGCCACCATGACTGCTTATTTTTATTACATTATTTTTTCTTTATAGGTACGATACCTGAATATAGTTTGTTCAGAATAAGCAACTGATTCGATTCCAATCATTTTTACATCATGTTATATTTTTTCCCAAATACATTTAGAAATTGTTGCAGTGTGGTTACCGAGCGCACATAATAGCTGGCGGTAGATCACAGTGGGGGGGGGGGGGGCAAGCGGTGCGTTGACCATATTTTTTTGGTACAACCAAGTAAGATGACAAGCTCATAACTTTGTGGTTTTTCATAATATCTTTTCGAAATTTTGTACATAGATTCTTTGCTTAAAAATATAGGACAAGTGTTTCGGGTTCCACATAAACAAAAAATACTTATTGCATGCATTCTTTAGTGACTGTGTGTGACCGCTTCGTTCTTTTAAACATGAACTAAATGTTGTATTATGACGGGTGTTTCACCATCGTTTTGAGAATTTATCACTAAAGATATCAGTGTTAACAAACTTACTTACCTATAACATGGGATTTTCTAGATAGGTATAAGTAATATATTGTTTCGAGGACAATTCAATCGTTTAGCACCGTCGAGCATCACCCGATTAACTTAACACACTATTGCTCTCAAATTGAACAATTTTGAAGCATAATAATATCTAAATAAATAATATTTATTTCTCACTTCACATAGATTTGCATTGTCATAAACAATCATTTGGCGGTATATTAATATTAGCATTTTTAAATATAAGACTTAGGTATCCTAATTAACAATACATATAAGGGCAGGTACTCTGACTCATAACCTAGGTGTAGGCCTGTGATTTAGGTGTCAGTGATTCTCCGGAAGACACTTGTATAAAGTCATGTGTTTTTTTAAATTAACAGACAGCTGTGCTGCTGGGGAGTTTCTTCCGCCACTTCTTCTTCCCAGAGAAAGCACTAGGAAGTGTCGATGGGTGGGCGTTTTGGGGGACTGTCTTATGTAATATTGACGTTCAAAAAGTGCTGATTCTCAGCCTAATTTGAATAAATGACTTTTGATTTTGATACAAAGCCAAAAGTCTAGTGAGATCGCTTTACATATCTATTGCCCCATATATTCGAGAAATATGTCTGCTCAACGACGTAAATAACGTAATGCATGTTGTTGAACTGTCAAAATGACACCTATTACTGCTGATAATGTGTTAGGTAATTACCTACCGTGTTGGTTTAATGGTGTGGCTGGAAAGTAGATAAGAATTAATAATGAATAAACTTTCCGTTACAGCGAGTGCTTATTATAGATACAAATTATTTTAACCAAAAATCGTTCACAGGTATTTGCTTATTAAGAGTGAGAGAGAGAGAATTACTGAAATAGGGATTTATCCAAGGTATGAAAATCAAAATAATAATTAGTCCGTCTTATAGATATTTAAAAACATTAAGACCCGTATTTTTTATTTTGTCGTAATTACCAACAACTACTGAGATATAGCGTATTAAAGTTACGGAGTGGGGGCTAATTACGTTACGCCGTGGTATATTTTGTACCACGGCGTGACGTCATGCGACATTTCAAATCAATATATCTTCCTAAGTATTTGAATGAAAGAAAAAATAAAAAATACGTGTTCAATATTTTTTATAAATCTATCTGATGGACATTAAATTAATTTTTAGGATACAACCCAATTGGTACATATACAAACTAGGCGGCTTTTTAGATTTATTTTACAACTCAGAAAGGTGCTGGTTGGGGCTGACGTAGCGTTGTAGTGCGTCAGGGATGTTTGCGGATAATAATATTAATGGTTTTACTGCCATTATTAGGAATAGACGCGCATCCCTGATGACGCTTGTTCGCGGCAGCAACAACACTATTCTCAGTGTCGCAGATCGTTGGGATTCTTCCATGTTGCAGATGTGGATGCAGCTCCACGCTAAGTTTTAATTTTATCCCCCTTAATCATAAACGCTGCTTAAAGTTAACTAGTGAATAGGGGTTTTTTAAACATACATTTTTACTTTATTAATTGATTATGAATAAACCCTTTAAACACTGTGGTGTTTATTCATAAAGGATGATTTAAGTGGCGTTAAAAGGTCAAAAATGTATGGTTAAAGAATCGCTAATCACTAGTTAACTTTAAGCAGATTTTATGAATAAGGGGGTATGTATGTATCTTTGTCTGTAATCTACTAACAATAGAAGTAAAATTGTTACTGACCTTATGGACTCCTTTCTGAATTAAAAGTTTTCTATTCTCATATATTCTATTATTGTATCTTAATTTCAAATGATAATAATCATATCAAATAACTCGGTGACAAACAAATATCAAAATTTAGGGAATTTAGACTTAAATTTGACACATTAAAACTGATATCAAAATTTGAACATTTTTTTTTAAATTTACAAGAACAGCCCCTGAGGTATTGCCAAGTTTGTAGATATACCTACTTAAATAGCAATTGTTTATTTTCTATAGACATTTTTTCCCACGCCAGTATCCATTCTTTAGCGGCTAAGTACCTACCTATTGTTGGTTATACTTAAAGCTTTCGGTATACTAATATCTACTGTTTAGCCGGAGTTAGGATGATTCACGGTTTTAACTCAAATTTCACCGTGTGAACTTGTATTTCGAAGAAAATTGACAGACAATTAGCTACTTAAGTTAAACTGGAAAATTAAATTTTTGACAAAGAAATAGGTACCTACCTTTTTCTTTGTCTAAAATGTAATTTTACCAAAAGTACCCACGTAGGTCCTTTCAGTACTAATGGCATATAGATAAATTAAAGTTATATAAACAATTTTTTTTTTCTTTTAATGTTTAAATACGTTGCCCCGCACTACAAATTTCTCCTGTATCGTGGGAGCGTTTACAAACATAAAACTCACACAAAAAGCCAGACCCGGAACAATAAATTGCTCGTAGGTCATACAAATATTTATTACTTGCGGGAATCGAACCCGCGACACGCAGCGCACTGTCTGCACTTCACTGAAATTTACGTTATGTTCGTAGTTTCGAAAATAACGATAATGACGTTATGATAATATTAAAACAAATGTACAAACAAACTCCCATTAGATTTACAAAAAAAAAATAAGTATAATAGAAAACACAGGAATTGAAATTTACGTAAAATATGAAATTCATAAACGTTGAAATATGTGTTAAATAAATATGGGATTCTTCAAAGAATATCATGATTAAACGCATGTTTGTAAATATTAATTTTTCGAGTTTGTTTCGGTGCATAATTTTTTTTAGAGTAGTTAAATAGAATAATAATATAGGTATATAGAATCTGTTAGTAGTTAATTATATTGACCTGTAAAGTCTTAATAAAATTACAGAAATAAATATCATCATTTATCATTTTATTCGAAAAGACAAAGTTCTGACTGATTTTATTATTCAGAATTTAGGACACAAGTAGAGTAAAACAAGGAATAAAAAATATTAATTTGTAAAGTAAGTAATAGATATTTCTTATTACCTAACTCGTTTCAACAGGTAGGTAGTAGATATAATCACGAATTAAGGAAGTTAAGAGATTTAAAGATAACAATTGTAGCTTGGGTTACAAAACTTACATGCCAACAACGTGCCAAAAGGGTGTTCTTCGGTGTCACATTCCGACGCGGTTAGATTCGACACTTTGATGTTATCAGAAACGTTTTGTTAAAATTACCAATTTATGCTTTCTCACGTTTAACCCATATCACTCTTAGATTAGCTGATAAGCACCTACGCGACGATATAAATACCTACTTTAAAATAATACCACTGTCCGGTCCAATTGAGAATAAACCTATTAGAACACTGTATTTGACATGTTATATAATATTTTACTTCTAAGCACATTTTGGCAGGTTATTTTCATTTAACTTAGGCCCGATTCTTAAAAGATTGTTCTTAAAGGATATTATGAACCTAGATTCTTAAGTTACCTTCATCATCAGTATAAACGGTTACATAACTTACTTTAATCATTTCATTTCATTGATTCAATAAATAATATTTTTATTGTGTTATTCAATAAATAATATTTTATTGTGTTATTTAATAAATAATATTTTATTGTGTTATTTAATAAATAATTACTTACTGTAACAATGTGAGGACAAAATCAATTGTCGTAATTTAAAAGGTTCAAATTCTAGTCGCAGTCTTATCTCGACAAACAAATGTCAAAAACTTGTTAAAATTTTGAACATTCTTAAAATTACAAGAATTACCTACTCCTTTGGTAGATACTCAACCGTTTTCATTTTTAATATAATCTTAATGAAACCCTCGTTAGTATTCCATTATATCAGTGAAACTATCGCAGTTCTACCGCGTAGGTAGGTATAGAGAGCTTCTATTTTGCCACTTCTGAGCTTGGGTATGGGTCCCATGGATCGTAAAGTTTATATTGGGTTTTATCTAACTGCTTCTTTTGTTTTAAATGAAATTTACTATTTAAATAACTCAGCTGTATCCGGTTTCGGCTCTTTCGATCCAGGATTAAAGTAGACCACTGATCGTCTATTTTTTTCAGCTTATCCCGCCTTTATGTACGGGGTCTGCCGCGACGGCTTACTGTTAATTCAAGGCTCCGCGTAGTCGTGTCTTCTTATTCTTTAGCCTATAGAGGTCCACTGCTGGGCTTTCAAAGCTTTAATTGCTTTAGGGTTGCGATAATCCCCACGCTTGGCAGGCGGGTTAGGGATCGCAGTAATTTGATATTTCACAGGAAAAGCGCTGCTGCCCGCTTCCCTGGTGAGAGTTCCCTTAGTCGCCTCTTACGACACCCACGGGAAGATATGGGTTGGTACTATTCTAAGCCCGGTTCCACACGAGCACGTGGACGTGTAGTCGACTATAATAATCTACGTTACTAAACTAGCTTCAGTATGGTTGTTATGGAGGGAAGTGGAAAAAAATATATTTTTTC
Organism: Sesamia inferens; assembly: GCA_037179545.1. Taxonomy (NCBI): domain Eukaryota; kingdom Metazoa; phylum Arthropoda; class Insecta; order Lepidoptera; family Noctuidae; genus Sesamia; species Sesamia inferens. Next base: position 25,097,927 of record CM073933.1, on the reverse strand, counting down.
TTACTCCTCCGCTATTCTTTTCTGATTAATTTCGTTGCGGGACCCAAGACAGTTGAATCGTTTCTCCGGGACTTGTCGAGCTTTATTGCTCTGCGTTTGTCTGGCGGTCTCCACTGATGATTCTGGCTTGCAGGAGTTGCAGTGGGTGGGAAAAGGTGGAAAAAAAAATTGCTTCAGTATATGATTTCAAGTCCGATCATGGAAAAGTTTCCTTAGTCACCCTTCAATCCGTAGAAGGAAGGAACTACACTAAACAGTAGAAGATTTATCGTCATTACGTCTGGGGCTCTCTAACTACCGTAGCAGATTCAGGATAGATCTGTTATAATTATTATATGGGCAAATAGCTCGTAGAGCCGATGGCTGATGGGGCAGAAAGGCTCTTGAATGTCGACCACGTACCTACCGGCAAGCGAATGTCGGTTGCCAGGTGGTCAAAGGATCTGACCAAAATCGCACGGAAGTGCTGAATGCAGGCCACATCCAACCGTTCTTTTTGGAGGCCTATGTCCAACAGTGGACTTCATGTGGTTGATTTTGTAAATTTTTCTTCAACTTCGATTTAGCAGTTTAGCCTCAAAATCTCTCGAACAAAACCGACAAATTGTCTCACATTAAAATGTTAACAGTATATAAAGTTCCAATGCCCAACACACGGCGACTATTCACTTCTCGATGTAAGTGGTACTTGGTTATTTAATTAAGTCTACGTCGGTTCTGATTCCGTGTCAATCAAACTGGACGGACGTGCGGCCACGGCCTGTAATTTGCTGCCGATATCTTGACACCGCCGCTCATACAACGAATTTGCGATCCTGCTGCTCTGTGGTTAGCCAAACAAACTGTGTGATATGCAAACGAGAATTGGCTGTAGTAGATACTTATGTGTACCTATAGCTGTTTGTTACTCTTTTATTATATTACAAACAGATTTTAGTTTAGATTTATAGTCAGTAGTTTAGCTAAATTGTTTCCTCAAAATTTAGCTAAAGTGGATTTTGAAAACTTTGTGAGTTTCTTGAGGGATAGAAATCGCAACACAGTGATCCCGCAAAGAACTGTTAAGAGAACTATCATGGAGATTTGTTGTGGCAACGGGTCGGCCATATTAGCTATAGAGCCGATTACCGTTGGGGTAGACGTGTTCTTTAGTGGAGACGCCCTAAGGCTTGATGCAGCGACGGTCATCGCAGGTTGACTAATAGCAGCTGCATAAGTTGAATGTTGTGCAAAACGAGAAGGTCTATAGATATATAGCAGTGAACTCCTAGGCTGATGACTAGTTTTATAAAATGTTCTGAGGTTGGTAAGTATATCATGGCGCTTGTTTAAAAAAAATGTTAGTCTATATATACCACTAATAAAATTATGATAGTCATTTATATCGTTAATGAGGGACTACAGAAAGCACAATGTTTAAAAAAAAGTGTCGGCTCGGCTTTTGAACGTTGCAAGAGTGCCGCCGTGCGTGTTTGTAGGTATGACGTTGACCCCTGATGTGAACTCTAGTAAATCAGCTGATAGGACAGTTTTACGAGTTTTGTTCACGTTGCGCTTTTTTGCGTAATTAGCGAATTAATTAAAGTATCCTCTTTTATAACCCAATAAGATTTTAAAGTAAAAATTAATTAATTCGCTAATTATGAACGGCCCAAAGTGAAAAAAACTGCATATTTTTATTTAAATCACGAAAAATCCGACGAAAAATTCCACCACTGGGGGGTTCAGAATCATGTACTGGATCCATCGTACTCGTTTGTACGTCGATGTCAGATACACCCTTTATAGTATTAAAGTGTTAATACTTCGCCACATGTATGTTTAAATCCTCGATAGCCTCCGTGGCGTAGCGGTAGCTAACGCGGCCGCTGCGCAAGGAGACGCGGGTTCAATCCCCGCGCAGTGCAAATATTTGTATGCATGAATATGAATATTTGCACTGGTCTGGTCGTGCCTCGGAAAGCACGTTAAGTCGTTGGTCCCGGTTGCCATACAAACATCTAATGGCAGTCGTTACGGGTTGTTGGAGCCCTCAAAAGTCCTACAATTGGTCTAATTACAATGCTTCGATATCGCCTTCGGTCAGACGGCAGTCGCTTCATGGAAAATATCGAAGCTTAGCCAAAATGAGCAGTTAGACCGGTAAAGCGGACCCTAGAATCCAAAGCTGGAAAGCTTTGGATACGACTGGGATTAACGCTGAGATGAAGAAGAAGTTGTATGTTTAAATCAGGAATTCGATCCAATCAGTTCCAGTTTCCAAACCACTATTGAGCATTAAGAAGAAAAAAAAACATGGTGGGAAACCCAAAGCTATTATATTAGCTGTAGCTTGTGTTTAGCTATTTGCTGGAAGATATTTGTTCTCTCTTTCTCACCTTGTACCCGTTTCTTTTTTTTTTTCGTCTGCTTCCTGTGTACTCATAAATGGTAAAATAAATTAATAAACACCATGGCGCCAATTGCTTTGTTCCCAAACTAAACTAAATTTGAATTCACTGCATCTTTTTCTTTCTAATTCATTAAGAAAAGGACATAAGATAAAATATTGGTACAGACCTGTCAAAGTAAGAAACTCCATTGACAGTTTAGACGTAATTAAGAACATGGCGTCTAAAAATACGTCAATTTACGTCAAAAGTGGACTAATTTGATAGTATTTCTATCAAATTAGTCCACACTAATATTTGTCCAGACTAATATTTATCTATAAGCTGCACAAAGCTTCAATTCAGTTTAGATTATGAGAAAGAGAATGGAATCTTGATTAAAATGACATTAAGTCTATCTGGTCTGATGGAATCAAGATGTTACGTTACGCGTTGTTGCGTTACAAGTACTGTACTCCATTGTGGTTAATTGTCATCATTTCACTTTTACATTTAACTATGTTTCTCTTAGATTCACAACACTATCATATTCCATCATACACACAATTAGTTTCCTGCACATTACTCCTTTACATTGGTTTCTATTCTGCGTGAAACATTCTCATGAATGAGCTCGAGTTATTTTGAGTAAAGGTAACTACAATCTCTGTTTCTTAAAAACAAATTGTAATAATGTTATCAGGGTAACAAAAGCATTATGGGCTAAAACAGGTTGTAGGTTTGCGAGGGACTATGCGTCAACTTCCTGAATAATTTCTTTTAAATCCATTGTTGGGCTGTAAGCTGGGATCAGCCGTAGATAAAGTCATTGATAAATAATTTTATGACGATGTTTTCTTTGCATTCTTACTGCCAATGTTAATGTTTAATCCTTTTGTGTAACCACAATGAGAACTGTGGTGGCTTTTTTTCTGTTATGGCATGTTTTTGGTGTTGCGTCAAACTATTTTGAATTATTCTTGGCATGCTAGCAAAATGTTTTGGATAAAAATTTGAACACGATCCAATTGTCTTTAGCAGTACAAATATGGCCACAAACAAAATTAGTAACCATAGTATGGTCCGCTATAGCTGAAGTTTAGTAAGAATCCGATGGATTCATTCCAATGAAACTTAATTTTATAGATAGGTAAATGGTATGTTTGTTTTATTAATTTTATTCGAAAATGGTCCCGATTCCCTTAAATTAAATAAAAAATTAAATTATTATAATTATGCACTGAACTTAAATTAAATTTAAGTTAAACCTGTCAAATTAGTCAGCTCCTGACGTAAATTGACGTATTTTTAGTCGCCATGTTTATAATCGCGTCTAAACTGTCTATGAGAATGTTAATTTGACAGGATTAAACTTAAATGTTATTTTATATCTTTGTCTTAATGAAATAGAAACAAAAAGAGGCACTTAAATTAAAATTAGTTGTTTGTGAAGAAGAGAATCGACGCCAGTACCTATCCATTTCTTTTGGTATATAAATAAATAAATACGGACAAATCACACAGATTGAGCTAGCCCCAAAGTAAGTTCGAGACTTGTGTTATGGGATACTAACTCAACGATAATATATTTTTATTTTATAATAGATACATATATAGATAAGCATCCAAGACCCAGGCCAATCAGGAAAAGATCGTTTCCCATCATGACCTGGCCGGGGATAGAACCAGGGGCCTCCACGTCGCAGTCAGGCATGTCAACTTGGTCAACTTTAACTTCGTCATAATTGACACTGCAGTTTTTTTTAAATTAATGTATCTATAGCACACATTTGGTAGGTAAAGCCATATAGTAGAAACAGTCTGTGCTTTTTTTTTGGGATGGGTAATCATCAAATGCCTTCTCCCGCTATGGGCGGAGCGTGTCAGACTTATACTGACTTAAACCCAAGCGTGTTTCTTCAGTTGCCTGAGCAACGACCAGGATCACGGTTTCTTTTTAACCAACCCGCAACCCTGACCCAGGAGGCATGGGTCTTCGTGGACCATGTCTACTATGTGTAAAAACTGGTTAGGGACTTATCTTTTGAAGACTTTAGTAGGCCTCTCGTAGGTCCTTCGCGGATTACATTCGTATTAGGAGGTTGTCTTTTGTAATTTTGATATTCGAAACGGGGTGATTCTCAGCGTTATTTGAATAAACTGACTTTTGATTTTGATCTTGGAATCAACAATCAATAGTAAAAAAAGGTAATGACTCAGCCGAATAGAGTAAAAATTCGGAAAGTTTTTTTTTCTTTCTTGACTACTGGATTGGCAATGAAATTAGTAGTAAATTAAGTTTTATTGTATAAATTAAAGTTTATATTCAATAACACCTCAATTGGCACTTTCGCCTGGCTTCGGGTTGTGGATGTCACACGGCAGTCGCTTCACGGAAAATATCGAAGTTTAGCCAGCAGTTAGACTGGCAAAGCGGACCTCAGACTCCAAAACTGAAAAGCTTCGGATGCGGCTGTGATTAACGCTGCGATGATGATGATGACCTCAATTGGTACTAAGTATAGGTAGGTGTTCTTTGTAGGTTTAAGGTTGTTTACGAGAAGATAAAAAGGCTGACCCTTTTTATCTTCTCGTAAGTAAGTAAGTATTATTTGGACATTTACAAAAGACAGCATAGAAGTTACGTTTGCTAAACATTCTACTTAGAAACTATTTAAAAATATCCACACTAGGAATTTCTCCTGTATCGTGGGTGCGTTTACAAACATATAAACACACATACACAAACAGCCACACCCGGAACAACTAATTGCAGGCCATACAAATATTTGTACCCTGCGGGAATCGAACCTGCGACACGTAGCGCAGCAGTCAAATATTTAACCGTACCGTCAAATTGGCGGATGAGGCCGGCTAGGTACCTATGTTACTATGTATCATTACCTATCTTAGAATATCATTCTCTACTTCATCAACAACCTGTTTATCGTCCCACTGCTGGGCACAGGTCTCCTCTCATACAGAGAAGGATTGAGCGTAATTACCACGCTTGCTCAATGCGGGTTGGCGATTTCAGACTTATAAAGTCCAGGTTTCCTCAAGATGTTTTTCCTTCACCTTCAGTCATTGGTGTCCAAGATATACTTAGAAAGTACATATAACTTTAGAAAAGTTAAATTGGTACTTGCCTGACCTGGAATTTAACCCGCGCACTCATACTTGAGAGACTGGTGTTTTAACCACTAGGCCACCACGACCACCATTCTCTACTACTATAACAATACTATGACATCCATGGGCTGCTTTGATTGAAGACTGCTGAATAAAAAGTTTTTTTTTTAATAATTATAAACTAGCGCTTGACCGCAATCCCGCCTGATGGTAAGCAGTGATGCGATAGTTGATGGTAAGGCGCGCTAGTTTATTAAGAGCCTATTCACTCAGAAAAACTGAGCGAATAGGAAGGAAGACGGCAGTTGAGCGAGGTGATGCAATGTTAAACCCAACAACACGACCAACGATACTGCGCCAAAGGGAGATTAATCTGAAGACCCTCTACGACCAAACTCCCAACACAATAACATTAGGCGCGTCGTACCCGGCACACATCGCAACACAACTGCTCAGACCCGTCCTCCGTACGGCTTCACCAGACATCATGCCGGAACACGACAAATCGATTGGCGGCAAGGCTTTGCCTACCACCGAGAAAAAAGAATCTCTGACGTCATCACTTAGCATCAAATAACTGCATAGTTTGAAAACGTTCTTCCACTAATCAAGTCTAATCGAGCGGCGTCGATACAAGTAATCCAATGAGCGGGAGTGGGGCCGTCGAAACCGGTAAACGCATGTAAATGGGACGTAATGGCCCCCGGGCGTCGGGCGTAGGGGCCCACGGCAGGCGTCGGGCCCCGGCGTCGGGCACACTAATGAACGTGCCACCGTGTACTGATGCCTTTATTGTTTTATATTTGTACGATGTGATGCCTAAACATGGCGTGCTGTTTTGTGTTTGTGCATTTGACTAGTGTTAAGATTTTCAATTTCTTCTGTCTTAACTCCTATCGAGATATAGAGAATTAGAAATTAGGTACTCATAACCAATTTTTAAAACTACTACTACGGATTCAGAAGCCATGTTTTACCCTTACACATCATCAACCTTTTTATCGTCCCACTGCTGGGCACAGGTCTCCTCTCATACAGAGAAGGATTGAGCGTAATCATCACGCTTGCTCAATGCGGGTTGGTGATTTTAAACTTTATGTCGAGGTTTCCTCACCAATGACTGATTACTAGGTGAAGATATAGGTGAAGATGTAGGTGTCTTTATCTTCACCTTGTAATCAGTCATTGGTATCCAAGATATACTTAGAAAGTACATATAACTTAGAAAAGTTACATTGATAATTGCCTGACCTGGAATTGAACCTGCACCCTCATACTAGAGTGGCTGGTATTTTAACCACTAGACCACTACGACTTTTTTTATTCACAGTTTTACCTACACAGGTACCTACTACCACTAAGTCACCTTAAACATCCGCTTACTTTTTAACAGATATTCAAGAAGTTCCAGGTTCTTACTAAATCGACTAATTTACTAAAACTACTGCTTAAAAATTAAAACATTGCTCCTCAACCCATATGGGCAGAATAATTGAAATATGTGCATCTTGTGAATCTTGTGCATTTGATCACTTAAAAGTGCCTAAGACTAACTTTGAAATTGAATACGCGATATATAGTTTCTGTATAAGACTCCCTAGAGGGTTTTCCCTTCTCGATTCTTTGCAATATCCACCCTGAAATCCTAAACAGTAATAAAAATACACATGACTTTTCATGAACTTGTCATAATTAATGATATTTATTACTTATCTACTTTATTGCAATAAAATAATTTTGAGTACCTATATATAGGCATTATATGTTAGCTTTTATCTAAAACACGCTCAACCATTGTTGCAGGTACTTATATGGCTAGATACGTTATTTAAAAGAGAAAAAACCTTTTCAAACACGAGCTGAAAGCTTCCATTAGGCAGCCATTGAGGTGAGAGAGGGTAGAGTGACCGGGATGTTCGGCTGACGATAAAACGCGTCCACTCTCCGCGAATTGCCCGCTCGAATCTAAACGCTCCCAATTCCGTCAAGTGTCGACAAAGGCCGACTTTTAGCGTCAACAATGAGCGAATGAAGCAAATTACCGCTTTTGGACACTTGAAAGCGTTTACCGAGCCGTGTTCGCGGGCAGTCGGGCGCATTGTGCGCGGACGGTTTGCGACTCGAAACAAACGATAACAATAAACAGTAAAAAGGAAAGTGTAGTATTTTGCGTGGCAGTGCGCCGGGATAAAGGGCGCGGGCCTAATAGGTGTTAATGCGTGTGATTCGCTGAGCAAGGTGAATGGGTGCGTCTGCGCCGCGCCGCCGCCTGAGGGCCCGTGCCCCTCCGCCTGAGGGCCTGTACCCCCCCGCGCTCTCACACTATTTTTATAACAAATCATCGACTCGTTGATTGACAACATTGTGTTTTGTGTTGGATTTTTAATGAATGAACGCTTTTATAAGTAACAATAAAGACGAATTGAAAGGAAGTTTTAACAGACGTTTCTTGTTATAAAATATTTTTGCTGCTTTTGATTGACATTTATGCAGAACAACTTCAGATGATAAACTGATGAGACCAGCCGATTTATAGTGTAAGAAACTTACCGTTATGACTTAGATGAAGGCAACTACCAGGGTTTGACATTATTGAGAATTTACTTCACATAAGAGTTCACGGTGTAACTTTTACAAAATGATTTAGGTAAGCTATTTAAGTACAAGCTCTGGTCCTATTTCATATTACATATTGATATGATCACAATAAGTAGGTCACGAATAAAAAAGGAAAAATTTGCTCCTGGTGGGGCAGTTACTACTCCCCCAGCAGGAGCACCTTTTTCCTTACATAGACCAAACCAAACAAGACACAACACATGACACGGGCATCAGCGCGATAAAGAGCGGTCAACATCTTGTATAAACACACAGAGGGCGCCACTCGTCAGTTTAAAGTTAAATACCAGCAATACAAACAGTTTGGAGTGGACCGCCCGCGGATTCGCACTCATGCGCTGTTGTAGTGCAAGGGTTCAGGGAATCAGGGCATACGATACCATGACAGATGTGTTTGCTATACAAATAGAATGTGTAACTTTTGTAATTTGTTGCAATGAAATGGTTGAGATCATGGGAAAAGTTGTAATCGTTCAGTTAGTTGATATGGGAGGTGGCTGTGTGTAGTGTAGAAATTATCCAAGGTAACAACATTGGACTCCCACCTATCACACCACAAGGATCTTGAAGAAGACTTTTATATTTATGTATAAGAATGAAAAGACAACCCAGTCAATTGCGTGCGGACAGTGGTGATAGATAATATTGAAGCCCTTTAGGTAACTATACAACTCAAAGTCAATACATTGATCTAAAGCATTTAAAAAAATAAAAGCGTAACAGATACATAGTTACCAAGTTAATCGAACAGCTACTAACTTTTGGAGTAGATCACTCTAAAATTGACATTAAATTTTGTTTGATTGATTCTTTGACCATTAAAATGTAGGATCAACTCGTGCCGTTAAATGCAGTCTTATTTCAATATGACATGCATGAGTGGAGTTCTTCTGCTTCGAGGCTCCTTTGCTCCATAGTATTGGACAATTATAAAGACTTTGTGTACGGAAGATATCAGGTCAAGCTACCTGTCAAATATTTCCAATCAACCTTGAGCTTTAATGCTTTACAGATAAAGTTGAAAATCTCACAGATTGTAGTAGCTTGATGTGCTGTCGCCTGTACTATTGAAAACATTTAATGGAATTAATCTGGCTTAATAGAAAAGAAAATGGTTACCTACGTCTTTCTGTACTTATGAAAAATGTCCTAAACTTTGGATTAAAAAAATGAATAGAATTTTGTAAGTTAACTAAGGCTTTTGTATTAGTTCAATTCTAATTAACAGGAAATAAGGATGCAGTAGTTCGACTACAAAATCTAAATAAAAAGTGTTTTTGCGGCACATTTTTTTTTTAATAATTATAAACTAGTGCTTGACTGCAATCCTGCCTGATGGTAAGCAGTGATGCAATCGTTGGTGGTAAAGCGCACTAGTTTATTAAGCCTATTCACTTAAAAAACTTAGGAATAGGAAGGATGACGGCAGTTGAGCGAGGTGATGCAATGTTAAACCCAAGACCAACACGACCAACGATACTGCGCCAGAGGGAGATTGAGCTTGGCGGCAAGACCATGTCAAGGCAGCCGATGTTATGGCCTATCATAAAAATCTTCCTGAAAACTATTAGTAAGTACCTACCGATAAATTCAATACGTAGTTAACAACATAAATAAATCTAACAAAATATTACCCTGTTACTCTATTACCGTGCACAAAATATTCGACAATACCGAATGAAATACGTCACGCGTTTTCCGGCTCAACGGCCCCGGAACAAAATAACGAATCAAATACAAATCGCGTACGAGTCGCATAAAATAAAATGTTAGTGAATAAAATAACGTGGCGTGGCGTGCACTGATGTATGTGCGGTGCATTGAGAGCCGGTGGCGTGGACACATTTAATTGTGGCGGGACGCGACGCAACCGATGCGGTGTGCGACCGATGCGGGCGACGCGAGCGCGGTGGATGTAGGCAACAGATGCTGATTATTATGAGGCTTGGTAGTGGGGCGTGCTGTTGCCATTTTTATTTTGACTGTCTTGGTTAATCGGTGTGATTCATGCTTACTGAAACGTGTCGACAGAAAGTAGTCGACTAGGAAAATTGGTAAAATAAAATATATTTATTCATTGTTTTAATTAACATGACATAAAATTGTGACATGATTTATTTATTGTTTTCATTCACACGGCATAAAATTATTAATACAAAATGGAATTATTTATTACTTTAATTAACGCGACATAAAACAAATTACAGAAATTAAAGACCGTTTGTACACATAGATACACATTTAAGACAAAATACTATAAAAAAATCGAGTTCAGGTAAAAAAAAAAGTAACAAAACATATTGTCCCTTATCTGTGGATGGACGGCGCCGCTGGGGCCGGTCCAGGAAGTGGTGGCGAGACGACTTAGACGTGTAAAGCAAGGTTTTGTGGTGATATCGAGGTCTCTCTGAAAAGGTTGCCTGGAAGGATGTGTGAAAGGCATTCGCTCAACAGAGTAAGTTAAAATAAAGGCTACAGACCCTAATTGTGTAACACATTTTTACTCTCCATTGAAATAATTTTGAAGCATATTGCTAATCCATTGCTCTGTGTGTTCGAATAATGCGTCTGTTCAACAACGGAAATAATGTAATAAATGTCGTAGAACTGTGAAAATGAACCCATTGCTACTGTTAGTCATCATCACCTTCTCAGAGTTAACCCCAGTCCCATCCCAAGCTTTTTCAGTTTTGAAGTCTGGGGTCCGCTTTACCAGTCTAACTGCTGATTTTGGCTAAACCTCGATATTTTCCGTGAAGCGACTGTCGTCTGACGTCGGTAACCCGAAGCTACTGCTACTGTTAGTAATATTACGCAATTACACTGCTGCATATATAGGATTGTAATCTCATGTTTCTCAATCCGTCTTAGTGTAAGTAATTGGACCTAAAACTAAAGTCTTGATATACTTACCATAGATAAAGAGAAAAGCTTTAAACAACATTAATTTGTAAGTATATCAATACTTACCATAGAAATGAAATAAAAAGAAATGAAATAAAATCGTTTATTAAGCAAGTAGTAATAGTAGGTACTGATCACTTTTACACGTCATGTTTTTTTTTAACTAGATGAAGCCGGCATTTCCTAACTGACTACCTCTGAGAAGAAATAGCCGAAACAAACTCAGGGATCATCGTCTTTTTTCAAGTCCAGACATTAAAAATGAAAATGTTTACAATAATTTACGTTATAATTACGCATATTGCTTAGTACCAATGCTTAGTAGAGCGAGCAGCACAGTCCCAAGCTTTTTTGACTTCTAAATAAATCTGTGATTTTATAATACCCCTTTTTGCAAAGTTTGGTCTTGATATAGTTTTTAAATCGTTTAATGGGTAAGTTTCGAATGTCCATGGGAAGCTTGTTGTAAAAGTGTATACATTGACCCATGAACAAGTTGCCAACTCTGTGGAGACGAGCGTGATTTACAGCAAGATTGTGTTTGTTCCTGGTATTTATATTATGAATATCGCTTATTTTCTCAAAATTCGATATATTTTTACGTACATACATAAGATTTTCAAATATATATTGTGAAGCTACAGTCAGAATGTTCACCTCTTTGGATTTCTTTCTAAGAGAATCTCTAGGACCAAGGTTGTAAATGACTCGAACAGCCCTTTTCTGTAAAACAAAGATGGTATTGATATCCGTGCAAGCTCCCCAGAAAAGAACCCCATAAGTCATAACACTATGAAAATAACTAAAATAAACAATTCTGGCTGTATCTACATCAGTTATCTGTCTAATTTTCTTAACAGCAAAGGCGGCAGAACTGAGTCTACCCGACAGCTTCTCAATGTGAGTACCCCATTGTATCTTGGCGTCAATAGTTAATTCAAGAAAAACTGTCGACTCGACAGGGATCAACTCTACACCATTCAATTAAACATTGGTATTTAGCTGCCTGACATTTGGCGTTGAAAATTTAATGACTTTAGTTTTTTTCATTTAAAAGAAGGTTGTTTACATTAAATCAATGGACGACTTTCGAAAGTGCATTGTCAGTTCGTCAAAATTTGCTAGCTGACTTTAAAAATAAGAGGAGTGTCATCCGCGAGTAATACTATGTTATGATTATCCCTTACGTGATGAGGTAAGTCATTAATATAAATTAAAAACAAGAAAAGACCTAGAATTGAGCCCTGCGGAACGCATTGGCTCAATTCTAGGTCCTCGGTTCATTATAAGTAGGTAGGTACCTGCCCACAAACTAAAATGATTCAACATCAAAAGGTTTATCGCCAACAAGAGACCACCGAGGCGGTAACAAAGCCTTACGATTAAAATATTCTGGAGAGGTTTCTATGACACCGATGTTATTAAGTTAAACATGAGCTTTTTATACAGCGATCATTGTCGAGTGGTCGCCCAGCACAGCGCGACGACTGTTTGTGTTACTGTGAATACCAAATACTTTACTCAATATATATACAGAGGGTGTTTCTTACTATCAGTAAATTAGAGTCGCCTGCCTACATATATGATTACTTCTACTCACGGTACCAAGGTAACTTTTTCTAAGTATATGTAGTTTCTAAGTATATCTTGGACACCAATGACTGATTACCTGGACTTTAACACAATAACTTTATTACGCTCAATACTTCTCTGTATAAGAGGAGACCTGTGCCCAACAGTGGGACGATAAAAAGTTGATAATGATAATGATGATGATTCACTGTATGCTTAGTTCGCAAGTCCCGCACGAAACAAATATTTGTATGGCCTTTTAGGGTCTGTACCTATGTGAGTTTAATGTTTGTAAAGGCAACCACAATTCAGGAGTAATTCCTACTGTGTGGAGCAAATGTTCTAAAACAGATCTCAAAATTATCAATATTATGGCATGCAAATATGAATACAACAAACTAGAATAATAATACATAAGTAGCCTATACAACAAATCATGTTAATGTCGCTACGCACCTAAGCCGTTTAGCATATTGCCAATGTATTGTTCAGTATGTTCGAAAAATGTATCTGCTCAACAAAGTAAATAAAGCAATGAATGTTGTTAACTGTCAAAATGAAACCCATAGCTGCTAATAATGTATTAGAGTTTGGGCGGGAAAGTCAGGCTGAGTGTCACGCTCATTTTTCATCCGACTTTTAAAATTATTTATAGTGTTGTTTACTAAATAAAAGTGCGTGATTTATGTAGTAAAAAGTGCATTCAGTAAATAATTAATAAAGAATAGTGAAATATCGCAGCATAGTGGCCACATCATGACTTTGTCCCAAACCTCCATCGTAAGACGGATCACGCGGCCGTCTTTTTCGACATGAACAATTCATTACGTGACATTGACTAAATGCACATACCGTGCGAAGTCATAAAAGAAAGAAAGAAAAGAATAATGTATTACGCAATTACTGGCAAGTCTGATCTCAGTCCCTGTCAAAAATACCTCGTAATGTTTCATTTTGACAACTTATTGACATTAGTTTATCGTCGAGATGACACTGTACTTTATTTTTCGGCCAACGTTCTAAGATTTGGCACGTTTTTTTCGTCGGTAGTGGTGAAAGGCTTAACACGTGCTTTTGTCAGTGCTACGAATATTTTCGATTATAGTGATTTTTTTGTTGTTGTGAAACTCGATCGAAAGTGTTCATTGTATTTGTGTACTTGGTGTAAGGTTTGTTTGTTGTAATCGTCCTTTTGTATTGTTATTTTATTTTATTTTTTTTAGCATAATTCAAAATGGCTTCAAAAAAGCCCCCTGATCCTGATCCCCCCCCTGACTTATTTGATCTTTCTCCTGGACTTACAATCACCCTTCCACAGGACATACAAATAACCTCAAATGACAATGTTATGGATACGGACTCCTATAGTCGTAAGAGGACCGCTAGTTCGCCCCCGGTCTCCTCAAATATTAAAACTAAGATCCCCAAAAATACACTAGGCAGGCTTTCGTACAAACCACAAGACAATCCACCCTATATAGTAAATGTATCACTTAAAGACGAGCAAACTACAGGCACTGTGCTACAACCTATCAAGTTTGGTATGTTTTTGACGATGAATAACGTGAATAACATACGTCTCGATGGGATCAAACGTGTAGGCAGAAATCGTGTGTCAGTGGAGTTCAAGTCTTGCCAGGATGCAAACAGTTTCCTTAATAATAAGATTTTATCCCAACACAATTACATGGCTGCCATTCCACAATACAACATCACAAGAATGGGTATTGTGAGGGATATTCCAGTCGAATGGTCGGAAGATGAAATTATTAAAAATATCCAGGTTCCTGAGGGGTGTGGCTCTGTCATCAAGGCGAGACGAATGAGCAGGAAGGTGTCTTCTGCCGGTGTGACCGAGTGGAAGCCCACACAGACTGTAGTTATTACATTTGATGGACAAGTACTACCTAAGCGTGTCTATTGCTTCTACTCGGCTCTCCCAGTGGAAAGATACACCTACCCAACGGTCCAGTGCTATAATTGTTGTCGCTTTGGCCATACCCGCACCATCTGTAGATCGAAACCTAGATGTTTTAAGTGCGGTGGAGATCATCCAGGAGATGGATGTGAAGTCACCCGTGAATTGAGTCTCTGTGTTTCGTGTACTGGCAACCATTTCGCAAATGACAGTGCTTGTCCTGAATTGGGCCGACAGAAGAGTATCAAAGCTCTGATGGCGGAAAAATCGATATCGTATGCGGAGGCAAGTCGGGTCTTCCCACCTGTTTCCAGATCATATGCTGATGTCTCTAAATCTCTCTCACGTAACAAAGTTACTATAAATAAACCTCAACCCCTGTCCTCAAGACCCATCCCAGCAACCCAAAATTCATACCGGAAAACGGTCCCTCTAAAACCAAAATCCCATACCCCACTTTCACCCGGTTATGATAAACGGACCCACCTGAACCTCTCCCATATTACTCCTTTTCCCCATCTAAAAATGGCTGTGCTCTTCCATTGGAAGCTCCTCAGCTAATTCTCCAGAAACAACAGGATAAATATACCGATATCCTAAATTTAATCACAGACATGCTCATGTCTGCCCTTGCCAGCCCATCTCATTCCATACCTGACCACGTTGCATCGAAATTGACCTCCATATTAAACTTTATCCATAAAATTCCATCCCCTAACATTTCTCCAGTGGAATGTGAGGAGTATTACTCCCAGGAAGCCTGAACTTTCTTATTTAATTAATAGGTTTAAACCATCAGTCTGCGGCATTGCTGAGACATGGCTTTTGCCTGGAAGCAATTTCAGGCTGCCATGTTTCTCCAGTGTTCGTGATGATAGATCTGATGGATATGGAGGATGTGCCTTGCTCATCAATAGCATGGTATCATTCTCTCAGATTCCTCTAACCTTTGTTGGCGATAACATAAATGTTGTTGCTGTGAAGACTGAGGGTATAAATATTTTTTCTTTTTATATTGCGCACCCACAACTTCAGTATCTTTCAGTAATTAGGAATTTGTTATGCAGTCTTAGTGGCCCAATAGTTGTAATGGGCGATTTCAATTGTCATCATTACCGCTGGGGATCAGACACTTGTGATAACTTTGGCATTGGCTTGCTGGATATATTGGATGAACTCAATCTGTGCCTGATCAACGACGGTAATGCTACTCGTAGATCTCTGCCTGGTCAGAATAGTAGCTGTGTTGACTTAACATTCTGCTCATCCAATATAGCTAGTCTACTCATCTGGCGTCGCTTGGATATGACCTATGGAAGTGATCACTACCCCATCATAATTGAATTTCCTTCCAAAAGCATTCCTTTTAAAGTTTCTCCCCCCCTTTTAAAATACCAATTAAACTCAGCAGACTGGGATTTATATTCTAAAATTCTAGACCTTAGGATGTCCTCCCTCCCAGAAGTTAACCATACTAACGCCCAGGAATGTTTCTTGTCCTTCTCCTCCACAATTGCTTCCACTGCTGAGGACTGTTTCCCTTCCAAAAAACCCTTTCCTGGTAAACTCCCCCCCCCCCCCCACCATGGTGGGATAGGGAATGCACTGACATGGTCAGGGCCAGGAATGAGGCTGAAAAGACAGTCAATGGCAATATGAACCTGGATAACCTCATTGCTTTCAAACAGATATTGGCCAAGTCCAGGAAATTCCTAAAAAGGAAAAAACGCGAAGGTTGGTCAAAATATTGTAGTTCGCTGGCTCCGTCCACCCCGGTTTCGGTGGTTTGGCGAAAGGTGAAACGATTTAGGAGCAGTTTAGCACCTGCCTCCTCTTCCAACAACTTCACGGAAGAACTGGGACACCAGTTCTTTTCAAAAATCGCTCCGGCTTATGTTCCAAGTCTTGAGGAAACCAATGTTGACATCTATGATGCAGACAACATTGAGGAACCAATGAACATGCCATTTAGCTTGGACGAGTTGAAAGCCGTGCTATCCCACGTCAAGGACTCCGCTCCGGGAGTGGATGGATTCCCGTACTCCTTTATTTCTAAAGCTGGACCAAAAACTCAGAAATACTACCTGGACCTGGCTAATTTCTGTTTTACTTCTGGCTTCATTCCCACAGAGTGGAAGGTTCAAGTTGTCATCCCGATTTTAAAATCAGGCAAAGATCCGAATGATCATTGCTCATACAGACCCATTGCTCTATCGTCCATACTTATCAAATTATTAGAACACTTAGTAAAAAACCGATTAGTGTGGTTGGTGGAAAACAGAGGACTGCTTCCAACGACTCAATTCGGCTTTAGGAAAGGTCTGGGCACAGCTGATAGTGTGGGTATCCTCACGTCAGAGGTCCGGCTGGCCCTTAGCAGAAATGAGTCTGTGGTTGCTGTCTTTCTGGATATATCAGCTGCCTATGATTCCGTTCTCCTCCCTAATCTCAGGCAAAAGTTGCACGAGCTGAGACTTCCGGCTAGGATTTGTCGCATCATTGGTAGCATTTTTACCAGTCGCACCATTCAACTTAGAATACCAGGGGGTGACTCTGAACAAAGATCGGTCTGGAGAGGTCTACCTCAAGGATCAGTTCTTAGTCCCCCATTATACTGTTGAACCTTACAGGTCTCTTGCAGGGCTCACAAATGAAAGATGAAATTTAGGACTCAAACCCCTTTATTACATATATTCCTTTGTTCATATATATTACTAGAAATAACTATTACAATTTAGACATCTTTACAACAATATGGTTTAGAGTGAACTACGTCAATTTGACGCAGTACAAACCTTCTAGTTATTATGACATTCACTATTTAAAAACACGCAATCCTTGATTCGGCCAGTATTCTCACAAAGGAGTTGAGATTACTTCCAACACACCCCCTTAATCTCAACCCTTTGGAGAGAAAACATCCAGAACCACTTTAAACATCTTAAATACATTAAATTTTTTAACACTTTGGACAACACACCATTTTCTCAAAAACTTTCTAAACAACCAAACCCAAACATAAAACTAACCCTAAACCTCACAACAATAAGACAAAAACTAAACACTCTACCAACCTTAACAAAGAAAAACTACAAATCATACACAACCACATAAATCTAAAAAACATATACATAATCCCATAAATCGTACTTAAAAGAGTTCACAAACCTATTCCAATGTTTCACAAACCTATTCCAATATTATTATGCTCACGCTTCCACTGTGCTAACGCAGTGTTTCTCCTCCCCTAATAAAAAAAAACTTTGATTATCACAAAACTTAAGTGCACCCCCTTAAACTAACCTAACTTACAAGTCACTAAATTTTCTTCCGTAAGCTTCTTTTTCGTCTACTAATTCCCATGTCCCATTCTTCTCTAACGAACACTTTTCCTCCTCTATTGCTTCTAACCATTCCCTATCTATAACTTCCACAAACTCCCTATCTATAACTTCAACAAACTCCCTATCTATAACTTCAACAAACTCCCTATCTATAACTTCAACAAACTCCCTATCTATAACTTCAACAAACTCCCTATCTATAACTTCAACAAACTCCCTATCTATAACTTCAACAAACTCCCTACCTATAACTTCCAACAAACTCCCTATCTATAACTTCCAACAAACTCCCTATCTATAAGTTCCACTGCGCCACTCTGCTAAGAAATCCATCTCAAACTCATCAAATCTACTAGGAACCTTCCTCTCTCTACAAGGATTCCTCCTGGGTACACTAGATTCTTCTTCACACTCATTAACTCTCTCTTCAATAATCTCTTGACTCACATCTCCTCTGTATCAGCTTCATTATCAATCTCATGATTTATTTCAACTTCTACTTCAACTCTATCTCCAAAATTTCTCCCAATACTGGTTTCCCTTTGGTTGTCCAACTGTATCCTTGTGTTTTGTTCCCTACACTCATTTATTTGTTCACTTATTTCTTCATTCTCTGAATCACTTTCATTTGTTCGCCCTTCATTTGTGCGCCCTTCATTTGTGCGCCCTTCATTTATTCCATCTTCAATTGTTCCATCTTACAACCGTATTACTTTCTTCGCGTTCCTGCGTGCTGGGCCCATAACCTGTTGAACCTTACAGGTCTCTTGCAGGGCTCACAAATGAAAGATGAAATTTAGGACTCAAACCCCTTTATTACATATATTCCTTTGTTCATATATATTACTAGAAATAACTATTACAATTTAGACATCTTTACAACAATATGGTTTAGAGTGAACTACGTCAATTTGACGCAGTACAAACCTTCTAGTTATTATGACATTCACTATTTAAAAACACGCAATCCTTGATTCGGCCAGTATTCTCACAAAGGAGTTGAGATTACTTCCAACATATACAACATCTACACAGCTAGCTTGCCCTCTTCCCTTAATTTCGACTGTAAGATCCTTCAGTATGCTGACGATATTGCACTAATGGTGTGTGGCAGTTCCATTCAGGATGCCGCTATGTCAATGAATGTCTCTCTGGCCTCATTAAACCAATGGCTACTTGACAATGGTTTGTCCTTAAGTGCGCCAAAGAGTAAAGCTGTCATTTTTACACGCAAGCGTTCTATTCCTCCCATAGAACTAAATGTGAATGGTCAAAGCATTCCAGTCGCAGATAAGGCTAGGTTCCTGGGAGTAACCTTGGACTCAAAATTGTCTGGGGTTCATCACATCAGTAACACGGTGAAAAAATGTGAACGTTCCGTGTCGGTTCTTAAGGCTTTGGCTGGGGTGTGGTGGGGAGCTCACCCCTCCACCCTTAAACTGGTCTATAATGCTCTGATCAGAAGCGCTATGGATTACTGCAGCTACCTACTTGAGCCCTGCAATAAAGAAGCGCTAAAGCAATTAGATAGCATCCAGTCCAAATGCCTAAGAATTGTAATTGGGGCTATGAAATCATCTCTCATAAACGCACTTCAAGTGGAATGTGCTGACCCTCCCTTACATCTTAGGAGACAATACTTGGCAGATCGATTCCTCACTAAAGTATTTTTCCTCTCATCCCATCCCTTGCTCCCAATTTTAGAACAAATTGACCTCTCCTTTAATAATTCTTCCTATTGGAACCATAAAACGGTTCCCCTATTGATAGATAGGTATAGAGAGCTGAAACGGCTCTCCGGGCCTATCTGCCAATACCCATCTCTTCCGGTCTTCTCCGCTGCATACGAGTCGATTTATTATGTACCAAAAGTCGTTTTAGGTTTAGGTATACCTAGGAATTCCCAAAACGCTAGAGAGGACTTCGAGTCAGCTGTCAAGCGTTATTGGGAAGGATGGAATTTCTTTTTCACTGATGCTTCAAAATTTTCTGAAACTGAATGTACTGGTGTGGCAGTTTATTTTCAAAACTCTAAAATAGCCTTACTTTTCCAATGTCCACCAGAAGCATCAGTTTTTACAGGAGAGTGTGTTTGTATTCTAGAAGCCTTACACTATATTAAATCGCATCAAATAACAAGGTCAGTAATTTTTTCAGATTCCCTTAGTAGTCTTCAGGCCCTTAAACAAAATCAATTTCATAGCAAAATTAATAGTAAAATCATTATGGATATTAAGAACTTGTTATTTGATTGCTACCAAAACGGCTTGGACGTTGAGATAACCTGGATCCCCGGTCATTCGGGTATTGCTGGCAATGAGTGCGCTGATTCGTTAGCAAAGTATGCCACATCGAATCCGGTTGATCAAAAGCACTACGTAGCGCATAACTATGATTTGCGGAATGGTGCCAGACCCAAGTTATTTAACTCGTGGACTGAAACATGGAAGGCGACTTCTAAAACCAAGGGCATCTACTACGCTGCCATACAGCCTGAGGTTCAGCGTAGGCCTTGGTTTTCAAAATGCCCTAAATTGTCGAAGAGAACTGTTTCCTCACTGTGTAGACTTCGACTCGGACATTGTTGTAGCCCAGTGTTCCTGAAAAAGATCCACGTCCGGGATAATTCCCGGTGCGAGTGCGGTCTTGAGGATGGTACTTTAGACCATATTTTCTTTTCTTGCTCCCGTAATAATAAATCTTTTGACCTCTATACAAAAATTCCCAAAATCAACATCCCTCTTCCAACTAATTTTCACACCCTACTTTCCCACTTTTCCCCTAAATTAATAAATCTTTTGGCCAAATTCCTAAACGAGAATGAATTAAAATTTTAATTGGTGCGTAGTTTGTGTGTAAATAGTCTGTATATAGTATAAACTAGTTTAATTGTTGTCTCATGTGTCCCTGTAAATTAGATTTTTTGTCTTACTAACCCATGTGTTTGTCCATGCAGCTATACTAACACCTACCACGAAGGGAAGAGTTCGACGGCCTGCCTTTACTTGCTGCCGTCACCACGTGACACTGGCAGAATAGTCGTAACCGGCTCAGTTGCCAAAGAAGGAAAAAAAAAAAAAAGATTTGGCACGTTTTAAATGACGGAAATTGACCTTGTGTTTTGTACAATTCATTTTCGCAGTTCTCATCATATAGAACTTTAATTATCCAACCCTGTGTTGTTATACTTACACAATAATAATGAAAACATCAGAATTTATTACAATAACTTCTAATATTGGATATTATTATTGTTGAAGTAGTGTCACGTTTCGGTCACCAAAACCGTGAAGTTTTGAAACGAAGCTGGTACAAAGCCATTCGAGGAATGGCCCTGGAGTGTTTACTCGGGATCCATCACAATAGAAGTAAACTCTTCTCAACAGATTATTTTTAGAGGCGACCCATCTAAAGTTTGTCCAGATGACTCTTTATAATTCGATCGCTTTGTAATGTGTGACCTGTTATGTGATTTTAGACTAATAAATTTTATGTTCGTGTTTGTAAAAATGCAGCGTAGATTAATTTTAGTTAGTGATTGATGCTGAGAAAGGAATGCCTCGTGCTATATAAGTTAAACTAGTTCATCATAGATTGTTAACAAATCTTTTTTATTTCCCGCATGCCAAACACTTTTAATTATAAACTAGTGCTTGACCGCAATCCCGCCTGACGCTAAGCAGTAATGCAATAGTTGATGGAAAAGCGCGCTAGTTTATTGAGAGCCTATTCACTCTAGCCTTGAAAACACTTAAATAGTTTTCAGACGGAAACACCGCCGCAAGCAAATTGTTCCAGTCCCTCGATGTACGCGGTATAAAAGACGAGGCGAAACGCTTCGTTCGGATGGTAGTGGTGTCAATAACGTAAGGGCGTGGATACTTACAACGGGTCGTGCGATGATGAAACGGAGATGGGGGAATTAAGTCATGCAGTTCCCTCGCGCACTCTCCAAAATGAAACCTATAGAACACCGACAGGCTGGCTACTTTTCGCCTGTGCTCCAGGCTTTGGAGACCATGTTGAACTAAATCTGGGTCGCCAATTAGCCTCTTCGCATGCCTCTCCGCCGAAACCAAAGTTGCCATGCGGCATTTTGCAGCACCAACCCAAATGTGGCTGCAGTACTCCACACACGAACGGACCTGTGTATTTATACACATCATCATCATTATCAACCTTTTTATCGTCGCACTGCTGGGCACAGGTCTCCTCTCATACAGGGAAGGATTGAACGTAATCACCACACTTGCTCAGTGCGGGTTGGCGATTTCAGACTTGATGTCCAGGTTTCCTCAAGATGTGTTCCTTCACCTTCAGTCATTGGTGTCCAAGATATACTTAGAAAGTACAACTTAAAATACAACTATGTGTTTAGCTCGTTAACACCTACGACATACTTATTTATAATTTACAATTTCTGAAATCATACATAATAAAATATTTACCTACAGAATTTTGCTATAATTAAGTACACAGGGTCGTTCGTCTAGGTACCGCATACCATACTATAGATGGCCCGGGGTATGTTTGCTTTCCCAGCCATGTTATTGTTGGTGAATTCTCATAAATTCCAGGTAAATCCACCGTATCCGACGAAGCGCAATAACAAACATGATTTCCAAATACGACGGACGCAAACACGGCAAACACATTATTTTGTTAGTATAAGATTTTTTCTTAATTGCTTTGTGAGACACGTTTTCCTCTCGAATATTACGTAAACATAGTTCAAAAAACTCCACAATATCGGTAGCTCATTAATGGACGAAAGTTTTGACCAAATATTTGAGCGTTGGGACACAATCGTAATTACCGATTTGTGGTCGCAGGCAGCACAAAGACTGGTAGTTGATATAACAGAGCATTTATTTATCGACGGTGCGGCGGGCTCATTAGATACACATCGGGCGACATCTGTAAATAAATACGCGCTGGACGACGAAACCAAACATCTTCAGCGGTCGATGCTTCATGCTTGCACTCCAACATGAAGATTGGTGAATATATTCAATGATACGCATTAGTACTTACGTAGTGTATACGACAAATGTATCGTTTATATTTGTTTAGTTTGCTTATGTAAATTGGATTACTGTTATGTACAAACGTCTGCTTTGAACAAATGATCCGTTTTGTAAAGAGGGAAATATTTTTATTTATTTATTGGGATCTCCAACAAAGGATACACATATACAATAACAGAGGAAGGCTCTTTTACGTGTGCTCCTTCAATAACAGAAGATCACAGCATGCACACGTACATAACTAGGTGTAAACACGATACAAAGAGTGAAAATCCTTATCCTTACTTATATTATAAATGGGAAAGTGAGTTTGTTTGTTTGTTTGTTCCGCTTTCACGCTGTAACTACTGAACCGATTGCTTTGAAATTTTGCATACGTAAAGTTAAGTCCGGATGAAATAACAGGGTACTTTTTATTCCGGATAAATTTAACATTCCCGAGGGAAATGTAAAAAGAAACCGCGGGCGGAAAGCTAGTCCATACTAATATTATAAATGTGAAAGTGTGTTTGTTTGTTTGTTTGTCCTTCCTTCACGCCGCACCTAAGCAATCAATCGACCTGATTTTTGGCATACAGTTAGTTGAAAAGATGGAGAGTAACATAGGCTACTTTTGGTCCTAAAAAAACATCAAGTTCCCAAGGGAGATTACTGGAATATTTGTATGTGTACACCAAATATATCCTTACTAATACTATACATCGGAAAGTGAATTTGTTTGTACCACTTTCACGCCGTAACTCCTGAACCGATTGCTTTGAAATTTTGCAAACGTAAAGTTAGAAGTCCGGATTAAATAATAGGGTACTTTTTATCCCGAAAAAATTAGATATTCCCGAGAGAAATCTAAAAAGCGCGATATAACCGAAGTTAACGCGGGCGAAGCCGCGGGCGGAAAGCTAGTCAATTATATATTGCAAATAGGGTATTTGATTAAAAAAAACCTAATTAGTCCGTCAGTCAGATTTCCAAAAAATACTAGACACGTCTTTTTTGTTTTATGAAAACAATAAAAATTGACAAATATAAAAGGCATCAAAGATCAGGAGTGGTGGCTGGTGACGTCACTGGTCGCTAAAAAATGTAACGTCTAATGACGTCACACGAGTTTTCAACGCACTTTGTCGTTTTCAATTTTTGTTTATATTTGTTTATATGAAAAAGGAAAAAATACGTGTATTTTTTGGAAATCTGACTGGCGAACTAATTAGTTTCTTTTAGTCAAATACCCTATTATAAAATTAGAAACATAAAATAAAAACATTGAATAAATTTGAGGTATGATATCCAGATTGAGTATTTAAATCACAATTGCGCTAAAAAGAGAAAAAATATAATTGTATACCTACTTAGTTATTTTGCGATGGCTAAATCCTTTTTGCATTTCGAAATGCTGGAAGGAATTGTTTAGGTACGTACCTAAATAATTATTTTTGATTTTGTACCTACTACCTGATTCAAGATATTGAGATCAAGTGCAGCGTTGAAAAATGCTTTATCATTAATCCTTATTGATTATTAATCTGCAACCGTATATCGTACGACTGTACCAAACAAAGAGATTTAAATGTCCTTGATGCCGAAAATTAAACATCATTTTGTAACGCCAAGAACACACTTGTACTGTTTTGGCAGAGTGTTTTCGTGTTGCGAGCCGAATAATTTACACGCATAACAGAATGTACCTATATTTACGCAAAACACGGAAAATATTCTTCTGTATTCTCAGTACATTTTACACGTACCTCTACCTCCGGTATTTGTCTGTGATGTTTTCTATTTTCTATGCGCGTCGAGTGGCGAGCGCGAGAGCATAGACAACAGACCGCTAGCGGAGGGAAGCTGTCTCCGGTTACATCTTGAGACACGGCAAACATGCCGCCATACGCCGTGTATATGATATCTGGTACTTAGCTATTGTTTTCACAGCCCACGCCTATTGAAAGATATTTTGTAATATCAGAGTTGAGAATTAGTCATTTTGATTCCAACATATGCGTTGATGTTTTCTAATCGTGAACCTTGCTTTTCCTAATTAAATCATTTTTTAATTTAGATTACAAGGTCGAAGCAGGTTCAATCTCTGAAGAAATTATGCACTCTTTATACTTATTTCGTAAGCCTAATGTAATAAGGAAAGATGGGTTGACAATGCATTAGGTACTTAAATAACATACCTAGATACATATAATTAAATTAATAGGCTATTTAAGCTGCACGTTTATGTAAATCCTGACACCGAAACTAGATTATTTTTTACATGCTTTTTATTAGCTTCACTTGTATGTTTGCTTGCTTGCTTGCTTGTTTGTTTGTCCGTCTCTAACTCTTTGGACTACGAGTGAGCGGCTCATTACCTACTATAAAAATGAGCCCCACTTAAGCGTTCGTGTTATCCGTATATTATTTAAAAAAAGAATATCGAACTAAAAAGTTGAAAATAAATACAGTTTAAAAAACTAAAAAAAAATGCTTTTAAAGAATATCAAAATAAAAAGTTAAAAATAATTTTAAAATTTAATTTATGACAATAGTATGTAAAAAAAGTGAGAAAAAAGCGTGAGACGCTTAATATACAAAAATTATGGTTCAAAGGGCCTCACGCTTTTTTCTCATTTATTCATTCTCGCCGATGGTAAGCAGTGATGCAATCGTTGACGATAAAGCGCACCAGTTTATTAACAGCCTTTTTACTGTAGCCTTGTTCTGTATAACATAACATAATCATAGCCTATAGTGTTCCCACTGTTGGGACACGGGCCTCCTCTCGACAAGAGGAAGTGGGCCGTAATCTACCTCGCGGGCCGGTGCGGGTTGGTTTGTTCCGTATATCAGGAACTTTCATCATCATCAACCTTTTTATCGTCCCACTGCTGGGCACCGGTCTCCTCTTATACAGAGAAGGATTGAGCGTAATCACCACGCTTGTTCAATGCGGGTTGGCGATTTCAGTCTTATAAAGTCCAGGTTTCCTCAAGATGTTTTCCTTCACCTTCAGTCACTGGTGTCCAAGATATACTTAGAAAATACATATAACTTTAGAAAAGTTACATTGGTACTTGCCTGACCTGGAATCGAACCCGCGCTTATACTTGAGAGGCTGGTGTTTTAACCACTAGGCCACCACGACTTAAGTCAACTTTAAGGTACACTAAATGGCTTCAGGAATAATACTAAAAATGTGTGTCTCGAGCAGGGTCCTTTAACCGATTAACTAAATTTTCTATTAAAATAACCCGAAACAATATATCATCGGCACAGTGCATGCCATTAAATGAGCTGACTTAGAACCAACGTAGTCCATTTTGTGGAAACTTAATGCAATTTTATGATGCTTAAACTTTTCCCCCTTATTCATAAAAGCTGCTTAAAGTTAACTAGTGATTAGCGATTCTTTAAATATACATTTTTGACCTTCTAACGTTATTTAACTTAAATCTTCGCTTATGGATAAATCCCTTAAATACTATGGTGTTTATTCATAAAGGATGATTCAAGTTAAGTGACGTTAAAAGGTCAAAAATGTATGGTGAAAGAATCGCTAATCACCAGTTAACTTTAAGCAGCGTTTATGAATAAGGCGGTTTATCTTTGATAAGTCCCTTTCAAGAGCGACTCAGTTAAAAATAATAAGTAACATTTTTTGTAAACGACCGTTATTATAAAATAATTTAAAAGTAAACAAGTGGCGTCATGACATGTTTACGTTGTGCTACACTGTTGAGCGTGGTTGTAAAAAGCATCTTAAACTACTCTGCCACTCAAGTACCTACTGGATTCATTTGAAATAGAAGATGCTGATGAGCTAAATGACAGTAAGCGATTCCATTTTTTAAACTGACTTTCTGCGTGCTGAAATGAAATCTAAGAATTTAATGATGATAATTCTCATCAGCGAATATTTAAAAAATTCAAATTTTCACTTTTTAGCTTTTGTGCTCAATTCAGAGCGTCTAGTAGTGTCTAAGTACCTATATTAGTCAGTACCTACCTACATTAGAAGTGCAACAAAGAGATTTAAGATTAAGAGAATTTTAATGTCTTTGAAGCGCAACGTTTTACAAGGACTTTTATGTGACCGTTAGTGAATTTATTTAAGTCAGATTTACAATAATCATGTAGATTTTATAAATACTTTTGTTTGCATCAGCGAAATACTACTAATAAATACTATAATACAACTAATAATGCGACTTATAACTATAAATAATAAATAAATAAATACATACGGACAAATCACACAGATTGAGCTAGCCCCAAAGTAACTTCGAGACTTGTGTTGTGGGATACTAACTCAACGATACTATATTTTATAATAGAAACTTATATAGATAAACATCCAAGACCCAGGCCAATCAGGAAAAGATCGTTTTCCATCATGACCTGGCCGGGGATCGAACCCGGGGCCTCCACAGGCGGGGCGTGTTGACCGCTGCGCCACGGAGGACGACAAAAGTATGTTAGTTGCACATTACAAATAGATACACAAACACAACACAGTACCTAATCACTGCATCCACAATCCAGACGAGATACTGAAGCAGCAATTCAAAATACAGTAGTCCAGCCTGTCTACAATAACTCCCAGAATGCTGTTGGAATGGGCTCGCACCCTGCTCACCAAAGATGCACATTTTTTTTTGTTTTTTTTTTTTTAATTGTTTGTAAACGCACCCACGCTACAGGAGAAATTCCCAATGTGGAGCAACGTTTTTTTTTTTAAATATAAAAAAGAAAATATAATTTAAAATAGCTGGTAAATTCCAAAATGCTGTAGACTTGCCT
Organism: Sesamia inferens; assembly: GCA_037179545.1. Taxonomy (NCBI): domain Eukaryota; kingdom Metazoa; phylum Arthropoda; class Insecta; order Lepidoptera; family Noctuidae; genus Sesamia; species Sesamia inferens. Next base: position 25,070,257 of record CM073933.1, on the reverse strand, counting down.
ACTTACTAAAAATTTCAAAATTTTATAAGTAAGTATTTCAAAAAGCTGTAAGGTTTTCCTAAGAAGATTGGGTGACTTTCATGCGTTTTTAACCCAAAACATTACGTCAATACAACCCTAAATTCTCGAGAGATTCATCGTCATCGTGTTTGTTGCCTCCTTGACACACGCTGTTTGCTTTCACATTCTTTTACTTGAGAGTCATGATCTCGAACATGACCCCTCGGCCCACGAACGTATAAGTTTGAAGGTAAGCATGTACTTTTCTCTAAGGTCACTATTAGGCATGTTTTTAAAGAAGCTATCCTTTGATAATATTTACAAGGAGTGTGCATCTAATGGGTCGAATCGATATTTCATTTTAAAAAGGCCTGTAAAATAAAAATAAAACAAAACTTATTTACATAAATACGGGCACTTATGAAAAGCATCATAAGCTGGTGCACTACTGTACAGTTCGAATTTGTTGTGTCCTATAAAGAAGAGTCGTAGACGGGAAACTTCGCTGCAACAGTTTTATAATGAGACATGTCGGAAGCCCGCCATTTTTTATTCCTCATTCATAAAAATGACAAAATTTCTTTCTAACTTTCATCCTATATTTGACCCCATTTGAGTTTGCTTATTCAAAAACCTTTCCTGGGTGCTCACAATCGTTACATAATCTGAATCTTGTAGATAATTTCATGCTGCAGTTTAGACGGCAAAAGATTCATAAAGCTCGGGAAGTTATATAAACACTAGTTTACAGCTTAATTGGTCATAGCTACATACACACTCAATTTCCATGCAGGTTGATTCTATGAGCAATTTCCAACACGTACTGGAGTCCACATCTGGCATACGTCGTATTAGGTTAGCCGGCGCTCAAAGTGGAGGGTGAATGGTAATGTGGCGCCACTCGACGCCTCGGGGTGCCTGCCAGTCGATGCAGCTGGTAAGTGGATGGCAGAAGTAACAAGGGATATGTAGAAATTATCTGTGGTCAAGGGGACTACGGCGAAACAAGTGACATGAATGTGTGAATTTTTTTTCGTTATTTGATGGTTGTTAGGAATTTATGTACAATAAGGGTCTAAAGTGGAGTACCAGGTTTGACACTTATTGTTATTGCAATAAAGTTCAAAAGTGGTAATGCAGTTTTGACCCTTACTGTATGTATGTACATATCGAAATCTCTCCGTGCCCCGAGATGCTCTGCCGACATCTTTCACAGGTGTTGCTGGTAGCCAGAAGTCTTAAAGTCTGGCAACTAGTCTTTTTTATTTATATGGACATGGTAAATAACTAATATTTCTTGTTAAATATCCTAGTAATTGTGTAGTTATTTTTTTTTTTTAATTGCAATATACAGTATGTTAAGAAAACCCTGTCCGACCCATAAGGATAATAAAGGTTAGGTAAACACATGACCAAATATAATATAAAATTTTACGTAATCATCATAGTACCAATACAAATGAATTTTCAAATAATCATTTTTCCCGCGAATTAATTCCAACTTCCCCGAAATTTGGTCATTTTTAAAAAGTGACAACACCGGTATTATTTTGAGCGAATAGCGATGCGACCACGTGCCGCGTGCCCTGCCGCCCGTCGCCCGCGGAAGGGTGCTTAACGCAGATTTATTAAGTTACCTCTTTTTGCGAAATGATATTTATTTTTTAGAGGGATTTTTTTTAAGTTTAGCCCGGTTTTGTAACCATTAGTAGAATCAGTTATCGATACCTAACAACACCTTCACGGGTCGGACAGGGTTTTCTTAACATACTGTATATCTAATGTATACCTAAGTGTAAAATTTAAAAGTCATGCATTCTATTGTTTCTTCTTCTTCTTCAACCTATAGAGGTCCACTGCAGGACAAAGGCCTCCCCGAAGGCTTTCCACGATGACCGGTCTTGTGCTGCTCGCATCCATCGGCTTCCCGCGACCTTCACCAGGTCATCGGTCCACCTTGTTGGGGGCCTCCCTACGCTGCGTCTTCCGGTACGTGGCCGCCACTCCAGAACCTTACTGCATCAGCCATCGGTTCTACGAGCAATGTGCTCTGCCCACTGCCACTTAATTTTAGCGCCTCAAAGAGCTATATCGGTTCTATTGTATGTACCTAAAATATTTGCACACAACTCTACATTCTTCAACCAAATCTTACCAAGGAGTATTGTGTTGCCCAGTATCTGGGTTATGGAAGGCAGGTAGGCGGTGGCTCCATGTAACCATACAAAGTATTTAGCTACATCCGGTTCGTCTGGAAGCCGGCCTCAACAAAGTTAATAAAAATCTAGGCACAGATGATTTTATTTTATTGATTTTATTTTATTTTTACATTTTAAGGAAACTTACAGCTAGCATATATACAGATAGAATATAATTAGGGAATGAAGGCCAATTAAAAGTTTCCACAGATAACATCAGGTTAGCACAAGAGACAGTAAAAGGTACAGCACAGGACATGAAAGTGAAATTAAGAACGAATAAGCACTCTGAGATTATTTAGTAAAACTTAAATTTTTTTTAGTAATTAACAAAGAAGCTATCACAAAGTATTTTTTTTAGTTTAGGATGTTTGATTGATGTAGGCTATGTAGACTCTCCATGGAGGTATAATTAATGCAACGGTATTTTCAAACTTAAACTGGTTCTGATTCCCATGTCCTTTATCATCATCATCTCAGCGTTAATCCCAGTCGCATCCGAAGCTTTTTCAACTTTGAAGTCTGGGGTCCGCTTTACCAGTCTAAACTTCGATATTTTCCGTGAAGCGACTGCCGTCTGACCTCCACAACCCGAAGGCGATATCGGAGCATTGCAGGACCAATTGTAGAACTTTTGAGGGCTCCAACAACCCGTAACGACTGCCATTAGATGTTCGTATGACAACCGGGACCAACGGCTTAACGTGCTTTCCGAGGCACGACCAGACCAGTGCAAATATTCATATTCATGCATACAAATATTTGCACTTCGCGGGGATCGAACACGCGCCTCCTTGCTCAGCGGTCGCGTTCGCTACCGCTACGCCACGCTGTCACAAACTTAATTTAATTTCATTGCATCTTCTTCTTTCTATTAAATTAAGAAAAGGACAGAAGATAAAATGTTAGTTTAGACCTGTCAAATTGGCGCATTTTTCGGTCCTGACGCAAAATGGCGTATTTTTGGTCGCCATGTTTATAATCGCGTCTAAACTGTCTATGGAGTATCTTAATTTGACAGGACTAAACTAAAATGTTATCTTCATCCAAATGTTATCTTTATCTTTATCCTTTTCTTAATGAAATAGAAAAAAAAGGTGCACTAAACTTTTTTTTTTAATAATTATAAACTAGCGCTTGACTGCAATCTCGCCTGATGGTAAGCAGTGATGAGATCGTTGATGCTAAAGCGCGCTAGTTTATTAAGAGCCTATTCACTCAGAAAAACTGAGCGAATAGGAAGGAAGATGGCAGTTGAGCGAGGTGATGCAATGTTAAACCCAACAACACGACCAACGATGCTGCGCCAAAGGGAGATTGATCTGAAGACCCTCCACGACCAAACTCCCAACACAACAACACTAAGCGCATCGTACCCGGCACACATCGCAACGCAACTGCTCAGACCCGTCCTCGGTACGGCTTCACCAGACTTCATGCCGGAACACGACAAATCGCTTGGCGGCAATATTGGAGAGTTCCAATATTGGGACTTGGGAATAGTCGTTTTCACCTGTACGAGTGTACAGGTATTCTTTTTCGCGGATCTACTACGAATATCTTATATGGACACTACTGTGTCCATATAATCATGAAAGTTTAAAGTTGGGGGAAAATGTAAGGGCTATGTGCAGATATCAAAGCCTGAATAGTCTCATCGCATGATACTTCATGGCCCTTACATTTTCCCCTAACTTTAAACTTTCATGATTTCTCCCAGTAAAAAGTTGTACTTCTGCCTCTCTGCAGGCTGGGGACGTGGTGGCGGAGGAACTCTGTTTGTGTGGTAATGTTTGTTATGTACAGTGTCTACGAAGCTTTACATACCCCGCGCCCAAGCCGCCACTCCCCCAGTCCCCGTCGCCCCCGGGCCCCCACGAATGTGTTCGTTTCCTATATTGGGGTGAATACATTTCACGGTTTGTTTTTAAACGTGCATAATCGCACCTGAGTAAGTAGCAGTATCGTCTACGTAGAGAATACGAAGGTATTTTTACGACTATTGCTGAAGATAGTCTTATGTTGTGAAATATTGTTAGATTTCTGAATAATTACTTATTCATCGATATTACTTACCGGACCGAAAGCAGAGAAAAATAAACGTGTAATAAAAGTTGTAAAATTAAGAACAAAGTCGTTTTAAAACTACTTTAAAGTATATATTTATGTATATTCTTATGTATTATATTTTCTAACTTGATAAGTCAACAACTGATTACAATAAAAACTTGTTTGAAAAATATTATGATGCCACTAAAGACAAAATTAAATAAGTGTTATTTGAACAACACATTCTATGTGGTTACGCAGGTGAATACTTAGTTGTGCAATTGTAAATACATTTTTTTTAATAATTATAAACTAGCACTTGACCGCAATCCCGCCTGATGGTAAGCAGTGATGCGATCGTTGATGGTAAAACGCGCTAGTTTATTAAGAGCCTATTCACTCATAAAAACTGAGCAAATAGGAAGGAAGACGGCAGTTGAGGGAGGTGATGCAATGTTAAACCCAACAACACGACCAACGATGCTGCGCCAAAGGGAGATTGATCTGAAGACCCTCCATGACCAAACTCCCAACAAAACAACATAAGGCGCATCGTACCCGGCACACATCGCAACATAACTGCTCAGACCGTACGGCTTCACCAGACATCATGCCGGAACACGACAAATCGCTTGGCGGCAAGGCTTTGTCTGGTGGGTGGTAACTTCTGCCGGCGGCCGATGTTATGGCCTACCACCGAGAAATGTACAGACAACAGCACATCAAGCTACTAAGAACTGTTAAATTCCTTTATTAGATTTTCAACTTTATCCCTGAAGCATTAAGCTTAAGGTTGATTGGAAATATTTGACAGTTTCGGATAGCTTGACCTGCTGTAGTCCGTGCGTTAGTTGAGAAACTGTGGTAAGTTCCGTACCTATAGCTTTTGTGCTATGAGAACTTACTGTGGCATACTGAAGACCTGAAAAATTATGATAAACAATGAAAACATATACATTACATATCTATGTGACATGTGTGTTGCGAATTACGCATCATACTGACGTCACGCAAAACTGCTGCATCGTGCAAGCAGAATTTAACGCGCGCCGAGCATATTATAACGTCACGACAATAATCGTCGAAAGCCCTGGTGAAGGCCTTAATAGGGATGTATCCAAGGTATGAAAATCAAAAAAATAATTAGTCCGTCTTATAGATATTAAAAAATATTAAGACCCGTATTTTTTATTTTGTCGAAATTACCAAAAACTACCGAGATATAGCGTATTAAAGTTACGGAGTGGGGGCTAATTACGTCACGCCGTCGTATATTTCGTACCACGGCGTGACGTCATGCGACATTTCAAATCAATATATCTTCCTAAGTATTTGAATGAAAGAAAAAATAAAAAACACGTGTTCAATATTTTTTATAAATCTATCTGATGGACATTAAATTATTTTTTAGGATACAAGCCAATTTATCGAGGCAACCACAAGTCATCATCATCATCACAGCGTTAATCCCAGTCCCTTCCTAAGCTTTTTCAGCTTTGGACTCTGAGGTCCGCTTTACCAGTGTAACTGCTGTCTGCTTCTTCAGCCTATAGATGTCCACTGCTGGACAAAGGCCTCCCCCAAGGCTTTCCACGCTGACCGGTCCTGTGCTGCCCGCATCCATCGGCTTCCCGCGACCTTCACCAAGTCATCGGTCCACCTTGTTGGGGGCCTCCCTAAGCTACGTCTTCCAGTCTCCAGAACCTTAGTGCCACATCGACCATCGGTTCTACGAGCAATGTGCCCTGCCCACTGCCACTTAAGTTTAGCGACTCGCAGGGCTATGTCGATGATTTTGATTCTTCTGCGGATCTCCTCATTACTGATTCGATCAGTGAAACTCCGAGCATAGCTCTTTCCATTGGCCTTTGTGTGACTCTGAGTCTTCCTATGAGGCCCCTTGTGAGCGACCACGTTTCGTGTAACTGCTGATTTTGGCTAAACTTCGAGATTTTCCGTGAAGCGACTGCCGTTTGACCTCCACAACCCGAGGGCGATATCGAAGCATTGCAGTTAGACCAATTGTTGGACTTTTGAGGATTCCAACAAGCCGTAACGACTGCCATTAGATGTTCGTATGGTAACTGGGACCAAAGGCTTAACGTGCTTTCCAAGGCACGACCAGACTAGTGCAAATATTCATATTCATGCATACAAATATTTGCACTGCGTGGGGATCCCGCGCCTCCTTGCGCAGCGGCCGCGTTCGCTACCGCTAAGCCACAGGTAAGCTTGTTTAAGCAGGCAACAACCTTCGAGGTTGGTTTGTGACTATGGCTAGACTAATATGACTACACCTTTTGTGATACATGCAGAAGATGCAATACCAACTGTTTATTAAAGAAAGTTCGACAGAAAAGATATGGAGAACCTAATAACACTCATTTACGAAGAACCTATAACCTCAGTCCGATATAATATGTCTATTATTCTATTTGTATTCTTACTTTGTCATTAAACAAAGAAAACCGTAGAAAATAGATATAATGGTTATTGTCTGAAACCTGTCTAGTCAGACAGCATAGCGATGATTGCTGGATCTTTGTACCACAGCTATACACTGCAACACATCTCAAAACAGAAGATACCGACTACGCAAGACCCCTGTCAAGCATCAATTATAATAGATACACAGTTCTTAATAAACCGGTTAATATCTATTGTTAATTTGATTTGATTGAGTTCTTACAGAAAGCGATACCGCTCGCATTGTTTGGCCGATTTTATATAACGAGGCGGCAAACGTGGCCCGCTTTGTGGCCTGCCCTTTGTGGGGGAGTATCCAAACGTTTGAGATGTGAATTGAAAGGCGCCGCGAGATGACGAGGCGCGAGCCAAGCGGCGGCACAAGTTATAAGAGTTGTGTTTGTGATTAGCGATATGAGAAAGGCAAAAAAGCTTTGTTAGATTTTCACCTCAAAAACGCAAAACCGTAATCATTAGCTTCATGGTATTAAAATTTAGTAAACAAAAACACAAGAAACAGACGCAATATTATTTTTTTTTCATAAAACCTTTTTCCCTCACTAATATTTATTTATAGATTACTCCTGTATCGTGGGTGCGTTTACTTTTTAATGTTGGTTTTGTTTGACTATAAATCCGAAGTATACTCACATACACAAACAATCAGACCTGGAATAACTACGTGCAGGCCATACAAATATTTGTTCCGTAACGCGCGACACACAGCGCAGCAGTCCATCACTCACAGCCACTACACCAATCAATGTATATCAACTGCAGATGTAGTTACACTACCACGAAAAAAGTATAAATGTATACAGATGACAGCTACTACATACATACATATCGTCGCCGTAGAGTGAAAACCTCTTAAGTCCAAAAATAGTAACTTTTCAGGAGGAAGAAAAAACTGCGTGGTGTTTTGTTAAATGTTTGTACGGCGACTTTGATATTTTTTTATTAATTAATATGGAGATTTAACCCGCTTTCATACTCAAATCGGTTCAGTACTATAAGATTGCCCAAATGAAAATGAAAATAAAATGAAACTACACGTTCGTTGCTAGGTATTCACACGAAACTGACAGCTGCGCGTGTTTACGAGGTTCTCATTTAGTGACATAGATGTCGCTACGAGTATCGAATGAACAAATGAGTCAGATCAGGATGTGCGTAGTGAGGTTTTCTTCCCAGAAACGCGATAAAATAAATTTGAGCAAGAATGCATTCCCGAGGTTTTCACTCTACGGTGACGATATGTACATACATACATACATAATCAGCCTATATAATGTTCCCACTCCTGGAACACAGGCCTCCTCTCTCTCTGAGAGGTAGCGGGCCGTAATCTACCACGCGAGCCAGTAGCCAAAAATAATATGCAGTTTTTTTCACATTAAACCGTTCATAATTGCTATACTTTTATAACCCAATAAGATTTTAAAGTAAAAAATAATTAATTCGCTAATTACACAAAAAATCGCAATGAGATCAAAACTCGAAAAACTATCCTATCATATGATTTAATAGAGTTCACATCAGGGGTCAACGTCATACCCACAAACACGCGCGGCGGCACACTTGCAGCGTTCAAAGGCCAAGCCGATACATTTTTTTAAACACTGTTATTTCTGTAACCGGTCATTAAAGATATAAATGACTATCATAATTTTGTTAATGGCATGCGGTGTAGCCTTCTCGCGAAATTTGTGTTACGATGTTAGATACATCCTGTACATAATCTAGCGTACACGTAGTAATGAAGTAAGTACCAGAAACGTGCCATTACTGAAGGTCGCATATTCCGGCGCTTAAATATCTAAGCGTGATTTGACGAAAGAAAAATATAGATATGCCTTTCGCAACACGTAGTTAATATGCATGCATGTAGATTTTGTTTATAAATATTTATAAAAATACCACCAGATGGCGTATAACAAGGTATTTTGTTATTTTTGAGCACATAAACTTTTCCCATTTTTTCTTCTTTTTTTTTCAAAAACTGACTACAAGGTGAAGGAAAACATCTTGAGGAAACCTGGACTTTAAGGTCCGTATTACAGAACGTCACTCAAAACTCAAGCTCTACTTAAGTCTCGTTTGAAGCCTTTTGATTGGTTGAAACTAGTTTTAAGTAATGTTTAAACAGAGATCAATACTTGAGCTTTCTTCTGTAATACGGACCTAAGTCTGGAATCGCCAACCGTGACTACGCTCAATTCTTCTATGTATGAGAGGAGACCTGTGCCTAGCAGTGGGACGATAAAAAAGGTTGACAATGATGATATAAATATACAAAAACTTAAATATTTTACAGAATTGTTAGTTAAAATGCGTATCCTAAATATTCTTTCGTCGGCATTTTGTTCAAGATTAGCTATATAAGCGCCGTAACTTCCGATCTCTAGGCAAAACGTTCTTCCCTCTTTATTTATTTTTCACTGTAAACATTTATGAATCAGCATAAACCGCTGGGCCTACTAGTTTACTAGCAAGGAATGTTGAGTGCTGAGGAAGGATTTATTAAATAATTAAGTAGCTGATGTGTATGGAGATTCATTCAAGAGTCATTTTTATTGGTGCGAAATCTCATCCGGTTGCATAATCAACCTATGTTTCATGTTGTTGAGAGACAAGGCCTGTCTCTCAACTGTCTCTCGGTCAGAGGGAATGGGCCATAAACCACCACGCTGGTCCAGTGCAGATAGATGTCACATGTGTTCAAAGAATTTAGCTCAATGACTTACCGATTTCCTCAACATGTTTCATGCAGCGATGATGAAATAATTTACACAAAGTAATGCACCTGATGGGGTTCGAACCTAACAACTTGTAACTCGCGGCAGATAGCGCTACGCCACCGCCGCTTGCCGAGCCAAAAAGCCCTCACCCTTATTACGTAACACACTATTACCGTTAATTGGGATCAATTTTTTAGCATAGTTAATTGCTAAACCATTGATCTATAAAGGGAGTATCTGACATCGACGCACAAACAAGTATCATAAATCCAGTACATGATTCTGAACCCCTTAGTGGTGGAATTTTGCGTCGGCTTTTTCTCGATTTTAAAAAAAAATAACATGGTGTTTTTTCACTTTAGACCGTTCATAATTGCTATACTTTTATAACCCAATAAGATTTTAAAGAAAAAATAATTAATTCGTTAATTACACAAAAAAGCTCAATGTAAACAAGACTAGAAAAACTATACTGTCATATGATTTAATAGAGTTCGCATCAGGGATCAACGTCATACCTACAAACACGCACGGCGGCACGCTTGCAACGTTCAAAGGCCGAACCGACAGTATTTTTAAACACTGTTATTTATGTAACCGCTCATTAACGACATAAATGACTATCATAATTTTATTAGTGGCATGCGGTCTAGCCTTTTCGCGAAGTTTGCGTTACGATGTCAGATACACCCTGTATGTTCTGAAATGTGTCTGGTCACCAAAGTTAGTAACGCAATAAATGTTGTTGAACTGTCAAATTGAACCCCATTGCTGCTGATAGTGTGTTAGGCAATAGGGATGTATCCAAGGTATGAAAATCAAAAATAATTAGTCCGTCTTATAGATAATAAAAAAAAATAAGACCCATATTTTTTATTTTGTCGTAATTACCAAAAACTACTGAGTTATAGCGTATCAAAGTTACGGAGTGGGAGCTAATTACGTCACGCCGTAGTATAATTTGTACCACGGCGTGACGTCATACGACATTTCAATTCAATATATCTTCCTAAGTATTTGAATGAAAGAAAAAATAAAAAATACGTGTTCAATATTTTTTATAAACCTATCTGATGGATATTAAATTATTTATTAGGATACAAGCCAATTACCCTGCAGATTTCAATTCACAGTCAACCGGGTGCACCGTTTGTAAAGAAGTAAATATTCCCCTCTAACTTTCATTACTTGCACCACACACGAACATTGCGCTACACGGCACATCTCTTTGAACTGTCCAAATGATTGTTTTATATTTGTAAGCGTCGAACAGTGCCCCTATTCAGCGCTGCGCTGACGTAATGTAGCATTTCAATTAGTCTCACTGGCGTTTTATTTTCAACAAAGCAGTATGTCGACTAACGCCGCGCATTGATTCCTCTCCAATTGTTAGAGAATACACAACAATATTAAGTATCCCTATTGACTTTGTTACCCTTTTCTTAATAATTGTAACGAAATAAATTCTTTTGTTGTTGTTGAAAGTTTTTGGATTAAGAGGTGTTAGTGAAAGCTGTTATAAAAGTTGTCATGTTAGGGTACAAATAAACATTAATTCCATAAAAAGCTTAAAAGTAAAAAGTAAACTTGTTGTTCAAATATTAAATTCGTAACACATAGTCTTTTAAAGGAAGGTTTATCTCGTAGCCGCGTAGGCTTCTCGTAGCAGGGGTCTACGCAACACTCATGTCTACTTTACGACACGCTAATTACCGCCAAACGTAGACTACAGTTTTATGCTATAAGTATTAATGTATAAATTTTAAAATTATTGTAAAATTTTGTCTTGTACGTAATATGAACTTATCCATTAAAATAAATACAATAAATGACATTATATGAGTAATATCTTAGTTATGTATAATGCCTACCTACAATCTACATATTATATATTTTTTGCCTTAGGGTTATATTGCTTTAAGCATATTATTGTTGACTTGACTGTTTCACAATCTTCAAATAATCAGATTTTTAAACAATGGAACATAATATGTAGTTTATTTACTTATCTGCCGGATAACTTAACCGGTACCTGACATAGGAAGTCACACTCAAATCATCATTTCCATAGTATTTTTCTAACTTCATATAATGGGGTCGGCTTCTATTGTAACCGGATTCACCTAGTTGTAAGTATTTTACATGAAGAGGATGATTACTGGACGCTATATTTTTCCATGGTAGAAACGAAACAAAGTCTTGCCGCCGATTCGTCTGATACTGATACACGGGTCTGAGCAGTTGTCTTGTGAAGTCTGCCGGGTAAAATGCTCCAAATCTTGATGTGTCGGGAGTTTGTTCGTGGAGGGTCTCCAGATCAATCTCCTCTCGTGTTGTTGGATTTTAACATTGCATCACCTCGCTCAACTGCCGTCTTCCTTCCTATTCACTCAGTTTTTTTTTTTTTTTTTTGAGTAAATAGGCTCTTAATAAACTAGCGCGCTTTACCATCAACGATTGCATCACTAGTTTTAAATTTAAAAAAAAGAACCCAGTTATTGGACAATACTTTCCTGATTACCCGTAAGGACCATCAAAGTTCTACGAGTGAGTATGGCTGTACGAGCCTTCCGAGGTACGGTATGTGAAGATCCCATCTACAAACCAGTCGCGGCAAGGGCAAGCTTAACTTGCACCCTAACTGCGTGACACGCTATAACTATCAAATTGAATCTCATCATTGCCTCAGTTATAAAAATGGGTTAGCGCAGCAAAGTAAACAAAGCAATAAATATGCAACGAATGTTCTTGAACTGTCAAAAGAAACCCAATGCTACTGAGAGTGTGTTACAGAATACAGATGTTTCCTGGTTAAAAAAAATTGATTCTATTTAGTCCGTCATTCAGATTATAGAAAAATATTGGATACGTGTATTTTGTTTTATCAAATCAATAAAAATTGACAAATACAGAAGGCATCAAAGATCAGGAGTGATGGCTGGTGACGTCACTGGTCGCTGAAAGTGTAGCGTGCAGTAACGTCACACGAGTTTTCAACGCACTGTGTCGTCTTCATTTTCTGTTATATGAAAAAAGAAAAAATACGTGTCTAATATGTTTTGGAAATCTGACTGACGGACTATTTAGTTTTTTTTTTTTTTTGTCAAATACTCTATTACCGTGGCGATCTATCTATCGGCCTGTGCGAGTGTTATTATTTAGCCACGGGCCCATCTAGAAGTAGAACTCAAATATTGATGAATATTTTTTGCCTCCAATTTAACCTACATCTACATCCACTACCCAAAAACTCAGATCATGATGTGAAAACGCTGGCGTTCGACGTGCATTAGGCGGTCTGTAATCAGGCAGTGTTCGCCTCTAATCACGACCGGCTGCTTTTAGGAGCATGCATCGCCAGCGCTAATGTCCGGAAGCACACAATACAAATGTCTGACATAATAACACCAACACCTACGGGAATGTACTGTTTGTTTTTGTTGGGGTTTTTAATAAAAGTTGGATTATTTGATGCTAGGAGTTTGAGACCAGGGTATGAAAACCTTGATTAATTCTTTCTTATTAAGTTTAGCGTATTTTCCGAGACATAAGAGGGTTTTGTTATGTAAAGATCCATCCATCCTCAGATCAACCGCTGCAATAGTTACTTGCTTAACCCATGAAAATGTTATTACTTAGTCCCGCAATTGTTTTCCAGATCATTGTTTTAAAAAAGCAATATATCGCTCTCAAGGTGACGCCCTATACAAAATATCAATCTGTATTAATATAAAAACGTAGCACATCAGAGACAAGGTGTTAGTTCCGACGCTGACGGTTTAACCCTCGCTGCGCCTGCGCAACTTGTGATGAAATAATTGATACTCCACACAAAAACTCATAGTGATCCTTTTTGTTTAAAAGTGAAATGTTTTTTTTACATACAATTGATTTGTTTCCTTAAAAAAATATATACCCACCAGTGGCGAAGGGTGAAATTTTGACATAGGGAAGACGGTAAAAAAAAAAAAAAAAAAAAAAAAAAAAAAAACCACTTACCTACTTACTGCAGGATATTTTGTTAGGGAATAAGAGTCAAGAAAAAATAAAATAAAAATTTACAAAAATAATAAAGTGTTAAAAACCGAACCACACAAACACCGATCCAAAACCAACAAAAATATTAAGCAAAAGTAGTGGCGTGGTTCGTGAGAGAACTGCAAGCCGTTTGACATTAGCCTATATTTATCAAGTTTTACCGACAGTTAGCGAGCATTAGAAAGAGATGGTCTGACACGCTCTGTCTCTTTTCGCCTCATAGTAACACGTTGACCGAGGTAAGCCGACATTCGTCGAGTTGCCTTCATGTACGAAAAATTGAAGCGCTGATTAATTTACGACTATAAAATGAAATGTGATACTTAGGGTATTGCTAAGAATTACTATTGCTATTGTAAATCGCGCAGGCATTTGATTAATAATACTTTGTTAATGAAATAGAATGTAAATACTTTTGTATGAATAGGGAACTGATTTTTGAAAGGTAACCCGGTGGGAATCGGCTTGTATGGACTCTTCGCCACTGATACCCACCATTGTGTGTGTTTTAAGTGCTAATAACTTTAGTAGATAAAAAAACTAGAATATGACGAATTCCTGATTCATCACACTCCGGTTTTTTTCTAAAAGATTCTTAAGTAGTTATTATCTTTACCCTGTAATTCTAACAAGTTCTTACAAGCCGCTTAGAATTTTTGCTAAAGTTTTCTGTGTTGCAAAAAGGTGTCTATTTTTTACCTACCTGTCAAATAGTCTAATACAGTTTATTCATCCAATTTGGTACAAGAGCCTCTTATCCTGAACTAGAATATGAAATAGAGACATAGATAAGCCTTACTAATATTATAAAACGGAAAGTGAGTATGTTTGTTCCGCTTTTACACCGTAACTACTGAACTGATTGCTTTGAAATTTTGCAGACATAGGGTTAAAAGTCCGGATTAATTAATATGGTACTTTTTATCCGGGAAAAATTTTATATTCCCGAGGGAACTGCCAAACGACCAAACTCCCGACACAACAACATTTGTCGCATCATAACCGGCACACATCGCAACAGAACTGCTCAGACCCGTCCTCCGTACGGCTTCACCAGACATCATGCCGGAACACGACGAATCGAGTCTCATACCAATTTGTTGATAGATGGCGCTGTCTGTCGCTTATAACAATGTTCATCAATCATTGCAAACGAATGTGCATATGTAAACTTAGAAGCTAAAAGATACAATAATATAATTAATCCCCGAAAATGAGGAATCTAAAAGGCGCGATATAAGTAACCGAATTCCAGGCGGGCGAATCCGCGGGCGGAAAGCAACTTAGCAGATCATAAAAACTTCCGAAGGTCTTATTTTGCTAGCCCAACAAACGCAATTGTCGTCGTGGGTATCGTAAGAGGCGACTAAGGGAACTTACACCAGGGAAGCGGGCAGCAGCGCTTCTCCTGTGGAACATCAAATTACTGCGATCCCCAACCCGCCTGCCAAACGTGGGGATTATGGCAATGCCCCCCAATGGAATGAAAGACTTGGGGGAGGCCTTTGTCCAGTAATGAACCTCTATAGGGTGAGAAAAGAACAGACGAAATTCAATAAACTCGAGGCTTATTACAGCCCACTGCTCGACACGGGCCTCTATCAGAGTGAACCACAATACCCTGTTCTGCGCATCGCATCCAGTTTCTCTCAGCCACCTTCTTTAAGTTTCCATCAAGTTACGGGACGTCCCAAACTACGCTTGCCAATAATCATAAGTATTTAGGACAAATTCAAGAAATATACAAGCAAATACCTAATAGTAATATTGAAAGAATCCTTATCTATGAGAGGAAGTGAGTCATAATCCACCACGATGGTCCAGTGCAGGGTAATAAATGACACATGTTTTTGATTTTATTGGTTCTAGATTCATACCAGTTTCCTCAAGATGTTTTCTTTCACCTTTCAGGTGAAAGGTGAGAAAAGAAAACATCGATCAAAAAGCGTGGTGATAAAATAAATTACAAGCAAATCCTGCAAGTCCACACAGTGTTTCTGCATACGATTCAATACGTTGTTTATGTAAAGGATGACGCGAACCTATCCTAGTTACGGCACCATTTGCTGTAAAGAAAATGGAACCTTCTCTACACACACAGTAAAGTACTGCTCAGGGGCCCCAGTCTGCTATATAAATTTGTCATTCCAAAACGATTCCATTGACTCTTCGTTGTCATTGTGCTTAAAAGTTCGTACTCTGCTAAATTCATAATGATGAATCAATTATCTCAATCGTCTTGTAATCGAATGATGATAGAATGACATTGCCCTATTGCTAAACCCGTTTGTAGAAATGATTTTCTAAAAATTACAATTGAAAATTTATGAATATGGAGTGGAGTATCAGTGAATAACCACCGGAAAGTCATAATGACGCCATTTTGTTAGTAGATTAAAAAACTTGTCAAAATCGATCATTATGAGATGACTGATCAACAATTGGCTTGTATCCTAAAAAATAATTTAATGTCCGTCAGATAGCTTTATAAAAAATATTGAACACGTATTTTTTATTTTTTCTTTTATTCAAATACTTAGGAAGATATATTGATTTGAAATGTCGCATGACGTCACGCCATGGTGCAAAATATAGAACGGCGTGACGTAATTAACCCCCACTCTGTAACTTTAATACGCTATATCTCAGTAATTTTTGATAATTACGACAAAATAAAAAATACGCGTCTTAATTTTTTTTATTATCTGTAAGACGGACTAATTATTTTTTTGATTTTCATACCTTGGATACATCCCTATTTTACACTATTGTAATAGCAGACTAGTGTCCCAGGTTCGAACCCATGACCGTTACCACTGGACCACCACTGTTCTCGCCGTAATCATCATAATCTTATGGTTAATTCCAGTCGCATTTGAAGTTTTTTCAGCTTTGGAGTCTGAACTCTGCTTTACCAGCCTAACTGCTGATTTTCTGTTCTCGCCGTAATAGTCTGTGTTAATATTACAATATTATAGTTACTTACTAACTCAAATTATAATAACAGAAATTCAATATAGTCGACAAAGTAATACCAATTTCAACAAAATTACATTTGAGTTTCGCGCACATGTTTCGCCACATTTTTTTTTTATCAAATGTGCTAGCACCAGTCAATTTCCTTTCACCACAAAAGTATAGAATCACGTTAAAACATCGAGTCCATATTGGCTCTATTATATATAGAAAGTGTGAAATTAAGTGGTAATCTAGTGCGGCAACGTGTCAATTAGCCGAGTTCGGCGACAGACGGCAACACAACCGCCGACGTTTTCTAAAACATTTGTACACAAAAGTGGCGAATCATTGTTTCCATTTACGTCTAAATATTGTGAGGTAGTCAACATTTTGTATTTGTTCTCTTCTTCGTTTACTTTTCTATCATTTTTTTTTGTAGTGTGGCACTAGTTATGACATTCTGCCAATTTCAAGTAAAATAAAAATCTTCAAAACTTCTTCATTCTTTCCTTTTTGGCTTCGCACGATTTGTGCGATGTTTGTTTAGCCAATGTCACGTAATGAATTATCCATGTCGAAAAACACGGCCGCGTGAACCGTATTACGAGGGAGGTTTGAGATAAAGTCATGATGTGGCCACTATGCTGCGATATTTCACTGTTCTTTATGAATTATTTACAAAATGCACTTTTTACTACATAAATCACGCACTTTTATTTAGTAAACAACACTATAAATAATTTTAAAAGTTCAATGAAAAATGAGCGTAACGTTCAGCTTAACTTTCCCGCCAATTTTATCAATCGAGTAAAGCTTTTTAAGGATGCATAAAATACTTATTTACAAATAGTTTTTGTAGGTATTTTGTGTTCTCATCACCAAAACGTAACTTTTGTGCATTATATGCATTTAAGACCAAAAATTATGATTTTCGGACCTAATTGATGAATTGGATGTCCACACGATTGGTGCAGTGTGCGCTTTACCATCAACGATTGCGTCACTGCTTACCATCAGGCGGGATTGCAGTCAAGCGCGGGTTTATATTTTAACAAAAAAAAAAAAAAAAAACCTCTATCTTTTTTTTGTTGTAGTTTGTCCAGAATATACAATTTCTCTTTCTTTTTACCAAAACTACCTGGTGTCGACTTTTTATGTGGTAGAAAAATGTTGCCAACCCCCTTGAGCTCCGTAATGTTTGGCTGTTTACACCACTCGGCGTCAACTCACGCACGACACGATACCGATCTCTCACACAATCACCAACACCAATGTTGTTTCTAGTTTGTCGATAAGAAACAACGAGAAATTGATCGATAACAAACACGGTTTTTGATGAACTCGTTTTAAAATAAAAGCTTTCCTGTGAAAAGCATGAAATATCGTTTAGTTATGTAATTATGTTTTCCTCAAATAAATGTGTTTCTCCTTATAGATAGTCGTAAATTAGTAATATAACGGTATTAATTAATAAAATGACGGCAATAATTCTACCTACACACAGATGGTTTATAATCAGGATAAATAGGTTTAATTACTTAATATACAGGTGAAATCACGGAGCGCAGCTAGGTTTTTCTAAAAGTCGAATTACACAAATAAATAACTTTAAGTACTCCTTATATGTAGTACTCATTTCCACTCACTCGGAACAAAAAAATTATAATTAATATGAAAATAAAATAAATTTGGTCGAAAACGTCTTTCAAAAGAATCAGCCTTGTAAAACTCCCGACTCATGATTCCTTTCGTATAACAAGTGACACTTAAGTGGAGTACAGGCGAACTCTGACCGTTAAAACATTCACCACACGTGTGCCCAACATTAATGCACATGTAATTTGCAATTAACATCGTCCGATACTGTATTATTAAGTTTTTTCGCCTTCTCTCTGAATATTTATGGAGTAATTTTACTAAAAGCAATGGATCAGGTACTAAGATTAGGGAGGAATGAGCAGTTAATTTTACATAAAATTTATTTTAAAATTTAACTCAGCTTAAAATGAGCTTAGTGTTCGCTAACTTTGCGTATTTTCGGTTGCCATGTTTAGAAACGCATCTACAAAAAACTGTTTATGGAGTATCTTAATTTGACAGGATTATCTTCTATCCTTTTCTTGATGAAATAGAAAGAAAAAGATGCACTTAACTTAAAATTTGTTTAGTTTGTAAATAAGAGAATCTGCGTCATTGTTCAAAAATACTAGGGTTAGTAAAAGTAGTCAGTAATGTTGCCACATTTCTAGAGTTACAGTACATAAAAAGATAATGTCGTATACCTAGGAGGCGGTGTAGTTTTAAGTGGCATGCAAAGAAGAGTCGACGGCGTCGGCGCAGGCGGCCAGCCCCTCTAATTACCGCTCAGATCCGACCCCGATAGCGCAAGCTTTTATCTCGAACACTCTTCCATTAAGCAAATATACAGCTTTGTAGCGCGATAATCATATACTACAGTATTTTCCAACTCTAAAACCAATTAAAAATATTTTGATAGACAAAAATAAATTGTAATTGTACGTTACATCCGTCCGCCATCTTGTATTGGTCCTAACTTCTCAGGGACCGCTAATGGACGGTTTGTAAAACATTTTTGCTTCCGCAGCAAACTTGTTTTATCTGTGTGTTATTATTTAATTTATTCACAAGAGTCTATTGTTGTTTTAAAACAAATGCGGAAACAAGCAATCTATTTGGAGCGTAATTTTGGCATTAGTAGATAAGATTATCTAGTCACTAATCTGGTTTACGGAGCAATTACAGCATTACATAAACCAAGAGGTAGGTACATATGTAAAGAACTTCTGATACGTACCTAGATACTTATCTATTCCCTGGTTTGTACTTTTACATTTATAGCTTGCTATAGGTAATTAAATTGCTAAGCTCTAATGAAGTACGATAAATAATTAGTAATATCTGCTCAATAATCCAAATCAACTGATATATATATTTGAGATGAAACACGTCAGTGCCGTAATGGAGCGAATAAAAGCCCGCTTTGTCGGCGGCTAATTTGCGAATTAGCATTGTGCAATGAGTGCCAGGCCACTCAAGCGCAGCGTAATGTAATTAATTAACCTTTGTCGCGCGTACGGGGCGTGATACTCGCGCGTTTCTCACACCCGCGTGGAACTTCACTATGCAGGGACGCTTACAGTAAAACTTCTTAAATTAAGTATTATATATTTAATACTTATTTCTAACCAAGTTGATTTAAACGTAAAAATCATTTGAAGATTTACCGTTTAAAATTTAAAAAAAAATGAGCTATGTAGATACGAAACAATCTTATTCAGAATATCTAAAAAGCTACGTTAATATTCATCAACAATATACCTTGTGCAAAAAAATGGTATACCATGTGTTACCTAAGTACCTACACACCTACAAATTATCGATAGATATGCAAAATTTGGTGAAAGTTTCATCCCTTCGACACCTACACTTCCTAACACCGCACTAAGGTAACGTTATTTGGACGCTCCTAATGGAGTAAGTGCTTTGGCAAATGGCCCGCGCCACGGAGCTTTTAATGCAATTTCGTCTCCCTTTGTAGCCGGGAATTGGCGCAATCAATCCATTTACACTTTGTTTCGCCAACAGTGGCACTACCCGCCGCTGCCGCATATAAGACAGACCTTTTAGCTTCAACTAAATTGCTTTCCTGGATTTTGCACTAAGTGACAATGTTACTTTCTTATCAAGATATTTTTCACAAAGAATTTACAAAGCTTTTACGTAGATATGATTACCTGCGGTGTGATTAGTTAAGGCAGGTAAGTACGACATTTAACTTAATACAAGTAATTATTATCTTATCTTAATCGGTGTTTTCCTTCGTGTCGATAGTAAGTTAGTAAGTAGGTATGATGCACTTACACCTACCTACAGTTACATTCTATAGGCCCAATACTTCGCCAGTCGGAGGCATTCTCCGTCACCGTTCGATGGCAGGGCTTGGATGACGAGGGCAGAAAAGGAGATGAAAAATAGTCCACGGTGAAGTTCCATATCCTTCGACGGTTTCATTGAGATATCTTCACAATCTAGTCATCATAAAACATCGTAATCTTGTACTCCATAAATAGTAGGTAAAAAGTATTAGAGTCTATTATAATAAGCTGACAGAATCCATAACTAAGCATGAATAGTTACTTAAGTGGAATGAATATCACGCATGGTGTTCCTGCTTTTAAGCCAAAGGAAAACGGTTAACCGACTTTAATTATGGATCTATGTACTTTACCCTAAATACATATGTACTGCATTCGATCGGAATTTAAAAAATGACGGTCCGTAACGCCCCTAGTAGATATTTCTAAATACAAGGACATATCAAGATATTCTAAAAATGTAAAGCGTGACATGTCGTCGTGCGTACTACTCTAGCCTTCTGGACTTCGGAACATCAGATGGGCATTACTAATAAGAGAATATTTAACTTATCTTCTAAAAATTTCTTAACCTTCTCATGATCCAGACTTTCTTTATTAACCCGCCAGCACTCGCGCCTCAAGAAATTACATCAGCACTCGCGTATAGAGCATTTTCCTCACGTTTATGAATGTCAATAAATGCAAGGTTTACCAAAAAATATCAATAAAAACATGTTTTATCAAATAAAATACACATTATTTATTGTACAAAATATAGGTATATTCAAAAAGTTAACAGTATTAATCTCTTTTATTTTAATTAACAGTCATAGGAACTAATTTGTCAGTCATACGGAAAAAAGTAAACAAAAAAAAACTTTCAAAAAATTCTTAACTAAGCATAAAAAACTATAAATTATATACGCGAGCTTTACAAATATCACATAGTGTATAACCATCCTCGGTACATAAAAAATTTTGGCAGTAAATGCAGAACTTTTTGGTCGTGCGATTTTTTCGTCTTGGGCAAACCGAGCAGATACCACTTAGTTTTTCTTCTTCTGGTAACTCAGAAGAAGATATGAAATATCTTGTAAAGTGCTTCTTTTTTAGATACATATCCAGCCAGGCTGTGTTAGTTGCAGAGCTAGTTGTTTCAAGTAGTCTCTGCGCGTGATGATTATAGGTACCCGTATTTTCTTTATAAATGATTTGACTGTTGATTCCAGCTATGTTTAGGATCGTGAATAATTATCCCAGCGGGCATCTACATGCTACTCTTGCCATAGAATACTCTTCTTTTAGTTGATCCACATCATCAACACTTCCTTTTGTTTTATTATAAAAGGTAATTTCGGGTCGCATTTGCCCGGTGAAATTGAGGAAGCCTCACCTTCTAGTTCCGATGACGATTGTTCAGTATTAGTAGCATTATAACTATGTTCACTGCCTCGATCACTTTCAATATCATCGGCTCTAAAAGACGGGTGCTCAATGTCTTCTAAATCTTTCTCCATCAACCATGCCAAAAGTTCATCCCTTCGATTACGATCCATCTATAACAGAAATAAATAATTGATAACTATTTCAGTAATGCAAAATTATAATATTATATAAAACAAGCATAAATCTGTCGCTAAGATAAAAAAAAAAGAAATCATGAGTAAAAATATGTACTTACGTCGATACTCGCGCGATGAGCAAAACGCCGCCTGATGGTACACGGCGTAACAAACTACCTCGTCCGAGTTACTGGCGCGCATTGGCGAGAAGTGAACTGCATACAGGGGTGGGGGGCAGGGTCTGGGTTGCGGGTTGGTTAAACAAGAAACCGCGGCCCTGGCCGTCGCATAGGCCAGTGAAGAAACACGGGTGGGTTTTAGTCAGTAAAAGTCTGACACACCCTTCCGCTTCGCCCAGAGCGGGAGAAATCATTTGATGATTTCCCATCCCAAAAAAAAAAAAGGAGTGGGGGACGGAACAAAACTCAGCTACCAAGAGAACGATGTACTTACGAATGATTTTGACAAAACGGCGCGAGTGCTCATAGCGCGAGTGCTCGCGGGTTAATTAGGCCCCTTTTTCACTTGTGGCCTTTTCTCACTGTTGGTCGCTGTAACTAAACTGACAAAACACGCTCGAGCCGAGCGAGAAAAGTGAGCTACATCCAAGTTTTTCATGTTATAAAATTTTGTTAGTACGATGGATACTGTACCATAATCAGCCTATAATGCTCGCATTTCCAAATACTGGGACACAGGTATCCACAGGTGGGTGGGTGTGGGACCGTATTCCACCAGGCAGACACGGTTTTCTCAATACGTTTTCTTTTATCGTTTTGAGAGTAGTGATGATTAAAAATAAATAGACACGTGTCTGCCTGAGTTCTAACTCATGACCGAGCCGATACAACTTGTCTCCAAATTGCTCTCAACAAAATTTAAGAGTAGATATTATTTGAGAGATTTGATTATATGTCCTTACCGCTTATCGAAATAGGTCGCAAATATGTAAAAAGTAAACTGTACTATAACGTGTTAAAACCATCATTTGACCGTAGTAAAAAAGCGATAGCACTATTCACCTGTAGGTATAGCACCATCTTTGTCTGACACTGCAACTGTCATGATTTAACACATCATAGTAACCCCCCAGAAATGTACTCACCTCTTTTGTATGCGAGTAGATTGGTAGCATGTATCACTCCACAGACTAAACAACACTAAAAATGAAAAATGAAAAATTGACAATAGGTAAGTTGAATGTCAACGTATACATATATTGATCTATTTATAATAATACGAATTAATAATTTGTGAATAATTATGAAAAGAATTCAGATGTTTAACAAAGTTAATGCCAACAACTCTTTCAATAGTAAGCTTTTTTGTTTGTTTGCGTCATTATCAGCATCGCTTTTCCTCAAGTTTGTATACTGGTTTCAGGAATGAAATGCAGATTGATGGAAGGGAATCATATGTGTCTGAACCCCTAGTGACTAAGTACAGGCTTTTTATAGACTTCCAGTATAAGATGAACTCTACGAGAATATTAAGTGCTACAATCCATGATCTAGTCTAACATTTGACACATTTGAAATTTTTCTATATTCATGTTTCTAAATAAACCACCGCTA
The DNA here is from genome assembly GCA_037179545.1 of Sesamia inferens. Taxonomy (NCBI): domain Eukaryota; kingdom Metazoa; phylum Arthropoda; class Insecta; order Lepidoptera; family Noctuidae; genus Sesamia; species Sesamia inferens. Next base: position 25,046,793 of record CM073933.1, on the reverse strand, counting down.
TTAAAGTTCCACAATGACTTTTAGAAATATACAGAGTGTATCTAACATCATAACGCAAACTTCGCGAAAAGGCTAGACCGCATGCTACTAATAAAATTATGATAGTCATTTATGTTGTTAATGAACGGTTACAAAAATAGCAATGTTTAAAAAAAAGTGTCGGCTCGGCTTTTGAACGTTGCAAGCGTGCCGCCGTGCGGGTTTGTAGGTATGACGTTAATCCCTGATGTGAACTCTATTAAATCAGCTGATAAGATAGTTTTTCGAGTCTTGTTTTCATTGCCCTTTTTTAAGTAATTAGCGAATTAATTTTTACTTTAAAATCTTATAAACTACATATTTCTTTTTTTTTTAAATCATGAAAAAGCCGAGGAAAAATTCCACCACTGGGGGGTTCAGAATCATGTAGGTACTGGATCCATGGTACTCGTTTGTGCGTCGATGTCAGATACACCCTTTACATACCATTACTAAAGAGATAGACTAAATAGGTATTACGTGATCTGAAAAACAATGCAGTACCGCGAGTGCTTAAATGTTGTTTTTAATTTCCAGATGTGAACCGCAAGCTTACCCATTTAAACGCTGTCAGCCCTGATATTCTTGTTAGTCAAATATGGCTGCAAGAGGAGCCCACATCAGTAGAGATCATTGAACTTAATACTTCCGATGAACTGGAGCCTTCAACAACCGACGCTTTGGACACTCGTTTGAACCATGCCTGGAGCTTCACTAACAATGAGAAGCTTCAACAGATAGAAGACAATTACAAAATAAATAACAAAGCAAGAGAAAGGCGACGCTTGAACAAGTTCCAAACTTCAAAAAACACCGCAACAGACACGAGCAATCAATTTTTAAATAATAATTTTAATCCAGATATCATAGAAAATCAGTACATTGAAGAGAGACAATTAATAAACCATCAAGTAAATTGCTTTACCATGATTAATAAAAATATTATTAGTTCCGATAGTTCCTCAGACGCAGACATTGATTTGATAACTTCCGAGGATTTAGCAATGGAACCTAATACCTGGAAAACAGGTAAACATTCGTGCGAAAAAGAAATCATCACATATGATCCTGAGTTGGACACAGAAACACGTACGATTTGGATTTATTCGTTTAAAAACAAACAATTACTTGCAGAAGATGATTGTGAATTAAACGACACACCCACAAATGATATGTCATTCTATTCAACTTCGAGTTCCACAGAGAGAGTTGAGGAAAAGACTAAAGACAAAAGTACAAATGTCAGTAGACTAGGATCGCCGATCCCGCCGACTTACATACCTAGACTGAATCTAACCCTGGGTCCCACTTTGTCGACAGTTAGTGAAGTTTCTGAACCTAACAAGCAAAATTCACCTAATCCATCGTATAAATCACCTAAACCTAGGTTTCAAAAACAAAGAAACAGTTGGGTTATGACTGAACCTGAGAAATTAGATCCGATATTAAGTCGTAAATTGGAAAAGTCTTCGAACGTCGTTAATTGGATGGCGTTATCGCCTAGAGAAAAAAGACGAATATCGAAAGAACAGGGCGGTGATTGGGTGCAAAGTCTTCTGAACGCAGAACCACCCTTTGAAAAACGTAGTCAACAGCAGACACCACGCGTGTTTGAGCAAGACAACGCTTTAAAACTACAAGTTGATGTCGATGTACATGTAAGCGTTAATGAGAAAACTCCAAAAAACAGATCTTTGGGGACTCCGAACAGCGCAAATATAACCTTAAAATCAAACTCTGACAAAAAAAGTCCCATTGCCTTATTAAAATATGACCCAATGGACATAAAAGTTGATGCGCTGGACAGAGGAGATCATATGAAATTTGGAAAAAACCAGCAAGTTCTGTGCGTCGGCGGACCGCACCTCTACGAAACCATGCAATTTAATGAAACTCTATACTTGCGTAGAATTGGAGACGTAACTTTTGTTGAAGATAGAAGTTTTGTTGAGATAAATCCCGAGGTTTCGGAGCGTGAACAAAAAGTGGAGGTAGAAACTGCTTCTTACGATTACGACACTGACAAATTAAAATTGGCTAAAGAAAATGCCGATAGATCGTGGATGAAAAATAACGCGCCGTTTCTAGTGCCATCCTCGTGGGAAGATTATGCCGACTCAGCTAACCGTTCATTATCAATACAAATGTCGAATCATAATGTTGAAACAATACACGTTCCGTGGTACAAACGCTTCCTTAATACTATAAACTGTTTTAAATAGAATCAATATAAATATGAAATAAAACTACGCGCTTGCTTTCAATTGGCGAATTTATTAAATTCAATTACTATCAACTTCCAGTAATTGAAGTACTTAGATAAAATAAACCTGCTATTTAAAGGTACTTTGCAAAAGAGTTCACGACACAATTATAAATCAGTATTTATACATACATAAGATTATACTATCACAATGTTTTACACACAAACGATCATGTCTATTCTAATAGCGCACAAGTTTCGTTTTTTTTTTTCGTCAAGCGTGTGTGTAAGTGATCGTAACACGAATGAATGCCAGATTATTTTTTTTGGTAAATAATAGCCCCATTCCATTGTTCAAAAAGTAAATTAAATTTAAATGCACCTTTTTCTTTCTATTTCATTAAGAAAAGGACAGAAGATAAAATGTTAGTTTAAACCTGTCAAATTAGTGCACTCCTGACATAATTGACGTATTTTTGGTCGCCATGTTTATAATCGCGTCTAAACTGCCTATCATCGCCGTAGAGTGAAAACCTCGTAAGTGCAAAAATAGTAACTTTTCAGGAGGAAGAAAAAACTGCGTGGTGTAAAATTTTTGTACGGCGACTTTTATATGTTTTTTAGTAATTAATATGGAGATTTAACCCGCTTTCATACCCAAATCGGTTCAGTACTATAAGATTGCCCAAATGAAAATGAAAATAAAATGAAACTACACGTTCGTTGCTAGGTATTCACACGAAACTGACAGCTGCGCGTGTTTACGAGGTTCTCATTTAGTGTCATAGATATCGCTACGGGCATCGAATGAACAAATGAGTCAGATCAGGATGTGCGTAGTGAAGTTTTCTTCCCAGAAACGCAATAAAATAAATTTGAGCAAAAATGCGTTCCCAAGGTTTTCACTCTACGGGGACGCTATGGAGTATCTTAATTTGATAGGATTAAACTAAAATGTTATATTATATCCTTTTCTTAAAGAAAAAAATGCACTTAACTTACAATTAGTTTAGTTTATGAACTATGACTCGGCGACATTTAACCAGAAAATGTACTAAAACTCAAAACGTCAGGCACTATTAAAACAAATGTCATATACTCTATTAAAAAAAAAAAACTTACAATCCATTAGTGTGACCACGCCCGCTCAGTTTACGTCGATCGCCATATTAACATTGATCAGTTCGAACTTTACTATATGACTGTATAATCGATGTAGATCAAGCGGATACGGAAATAAGGAATGTAAAGTATCATACAAACTGGTACTGTTAACGGACAGCTAAACAAAATGCCAGTTTCATATATTAATTATAATGTGAAATGCATAGTCACTATGGCATCCACTTCAGTACCTGTCATAAGGTCACCAAAACATTCTACAGTTTTTACATTAAATACATAATTATTATACAGAGTGGTGCTGATAATACGACAATAAATGAAAACACGGACAATGCTGGTTCACAGGAATAATCCTAAATCATAGAAAATAACCTAACACCAAAAATAAAAAAATGTAAATTCCAAACCTAAATCGCATAAAATTGGAAACGAAATAGAACGTCCGTTAAAATATTGGTTCACTGACCTCCGATCGGCGACAGCGCGGTCCTTTATCGACTTACTTTTTTCGCGCTATTATTATTAAAGTTTAGTACCGCTGGATGCGGCGGTCATCAACCTGTAAGCGCTTCCTTACCAACATGTAAATCATGTAGAAAATGTGAAAAATGAAAAATATTTTCCTGTGACTAAACTAATGGGTATATTTATATGATTTTTTATGGGTAGACTGAGAATGTGTTGAGGTACACGATGTTTAATTTATTGTCGTATTGTTCTCGACCACTTTGTATACTTCGCATGACAAGTTGAAATTCTATATTATATAAATTCATCAACAAATGCATAAACTATTTAATTTGTAGTATGAGTATTTATCATATATTTCATTTAATATTTTTATCAACTATAGGAGGCAAGGATAGCTACTTAATACATTGTTACATCGAAATTTATGTCCAATCACTAGTATTCACTCATAGAACGAAAGAAACATTCGTCAACATCCTTCTTTTATTAATGAAACATATGTATAGTTTGATGCACGCTTTAGCAAAATGTGAAACACTTTAGAGCCAAAAGTATAGTGCTTCAAGTAAATGGTGTGTATATACGCCATATTATATTTATATATTCAAAAACTTGATGAAATACGATAGAAAAACTGCAGTCGTTGAGAAAGGTTACAATTACACTGCCGTGCTATTTCATTTCAGTTGACAGTCACATTAATTTGACTTCACATAGGGCAAGCCCTTTTCCTTACAAAACCTACTTATAATAATTATTTCAAAGAAAGTAAACGTACAAAATCAGTGAAATCTGCTCAATCATACACACAGGAATGCCGCCATAATATGGACTTGTAAAGTTTATGGTATATTTTATATTATTACAAATTATATATTAATAATTTAAATAATCGAGGGTAAATAACGTATATAAACGTTGCTTAAAGTTAACTAGTGATTAGCGATTGTTTAACCATAGATTTTAGACGTTTTAAAGTCACTTAACTTTAATCATCGTTTTTAAATAAACACCACTCTGTTTAAGGGATTTATTCATAAAGGATGATTAATATTAAGTGTCTTTAAAACATCTAAAATCTATGGTTAAACAATCGCTAATCACTAGTTAACTTTAAGCAATGTTTATGAATAAAGGGGATAATTGCATGATTTAATTTTAAAATGCTCCAATGTTAAAACTTTTCAAGTACTACGATCATACTTAACCAAGTGGTTTGGTGATCACATAACTTCGTCTATATGTATTTAACAAGCATTAAATATAACTTACTAACTCCATGGTTTTGGTGCTTTTAGTCTGGCGCCCACTAGCAGCACGGCACAGCAAAAGATTTTTATGCGACAAATGGGAAATATAACTTAAAAGCATAAAAATATAATTGAATTTTCAAAGATGATGCCTAAGGGTATTGCAATGCCGTTGCCGATGAAACGTCAATTTTATTGTCATAATTTTTAAGTAATATTTTCTATACGTCGCATAAAAATCTCTTGCCGGGCCGTGCCGCCAGTGGCCGCGACCCTTATTGTACAGACGACAGCACATCAACCTACTGCATTCTGTCAGATTTCTTTATTAGATTTTCAACTTTATCGCTGCGCTGAAGGTTGAGTGGGAATAGTTGATAGTTCCAAATAGCTTGACCTACTGTCGTCCGTACCTAGTTCCATCTATAATAAGGCCTAGTTTTCTTTGTCAATTTGTTTTACTGCAGCTGAGAAATAAGGTTTTTATAACTTTTCTAAAGCATGATTAGTTAAATTCGATGTGACATAAGTACAGTCCTTTCACAGTTATTTTGCCCCTAATTTTGCATCACTGTCCAAATCACAAGGATCTTTATTAGAAAGAATAGAGTGAATAGGCAAGTGATGGTCAATATGATAAGGTGACCGGGCTAAGATGAAAAGGCTAGAGTGAATAGGCTCTTAATAAACTAGTGCCTTTACCTTCAGCGATTAGATCACTGCTTACCACTAGGCGGGTCGCGGTCAAGCACTAGTTTATAAAGTTAAAAATAAAAATCTAATAAGGTTGCTGTTGAAATCAGCAGGAATCATTGTGATCTGTATTGTCGTTAAAATAAGACTGCTATTGTCAGATGCAAAAAAAATAACTGTGAAATGATGTGAAGGGATTTTAGATTTGTCACACGAGTTCCATGCAATGCAAGCAGGTACGGGCTATGATCCATTCTTTGCATTTCCAAGAGCATTTTTTCTGATCTTGCGTTTTTTGATACTAACAAAATCAAGATACGCGGATTGCAACCCTAAAGATTGTCACTTCGTACAAAGGCACGAAATATCGTCTGTCATCCAGTTCAAAAATACGCTTCCCCAAAGTCAAATTCGTTATCATCATTGGTTTATACAACTATGGTATCATACATTGCATTTGTGAGCGAAGAGGCACACAATTATTAAATTAGGCGGTCTATGTTGTATGACCTTGTCCGAACGGTGAAAATTATGGCGAAGGGTACCATAGTAATAATGGGCGTACCCAGTTTCCGGCCTAGAGGGGGGCAAGTCAGATTTTTAGGGTCGAATCATCCCCGGCTATTTTGTCTTACAAACTACACAAGAACATCTACCTACATGAAACATTAGGTATTTATAGCGTAGTGTGTAGGACAAATAGACGCTAATGATCCAGTATAAGTCCCCGTTTATACTTTGACTAGTAATATAATTAGGGGAGTTCATACATGTTCTGCGAGGTTTCCAGAGGGGGGCAACTGCCCCCACCTGGGTACACCCGTGGTAGTAATTAGTTATCACCTTTGCCCTTTCAATCGTAGTATTGTGTGTGAGATCTGTGTATCGCGTCACGTGGCAGACAAAGCTAGCTCTTGTCGGATGTAGAACAGGATGTAAGGCTTGCAGCCTGCGACGGCAGCCGCGTCGGCCGGACGCACCGTCTGGTCGTTGAAGTGGAACCACTGCTCCTCGTTGATTGCAAACGCCGTGTAGTGACCAGAGCCGGCACTGTGGAGGAGAAGCTTCGTCATGATTCTGACTCTAAAACATTGGGCATAGGCAAATCAGATACCAACCATTTAACATTAAGATAGCATTTGTAGCATTCAAACTTCTTGAATGAACACAAACACTAAAGAAAAAATTAGCTGTGCAAACATCAATTTTATTTCAATGAAAATTAAGTCGATTTTAAAGTGAATGAGAGATGCAACGGATATCCGATAACTATCCGGTATCAGGCCTATCCGGCCGTCCTAATACTGTCCGGCCGAATACCGAAAAGCTAATATTCAAATAATTCGAATAAATAGAAAAAAACTGGATAAAAGAAAAAAAAAATTGAGTAATTATTTGCTTTATTTAGTTACTTTGATATAGTTAGTTTAAGTTTTATATTTTTAATCACACAATAGTAAATTAATGTTATACAAAGAAAATGATTGAATTAGTACTCATACTGCACTAAGGGCACATTATAGTGAATATATAGTAATTTCTCTGGATTGGGAGGTAGCAGGCGGTTGTGTTTCTCTTCATAAATAAGGCCAGCTTCAGCAAAACGTCTTTCGCTATACACACTGCAGAAAGGTAGATTTTAGCAAACTTTGTTATATTTGGGTATTGTTTGGCGTTAGCTGCCCACCAAGAATAAAGGTAGCAATTGCGATCAATTCGCACTAACTTGAGATAAAAATCCAGCTCACAGGTTATCGCCGCCTGCGCAAACGGCTAAGTTTCGCCGGATATCCGATGGCCGGATATGCGGCTATACGGCTACATGTTCGGCCGGATATCCGGTATCCGGCCAAACTGCTATCCGTTACATCTCTAATAAAAATGTTTAAAGTTGTAGTATGTAGGAATTAGTTACTTTTTTATAAACTCGTATTTGTTTACTTTTTTGGCGAATATGTCGCAATGACGACGTACATTTTTTGTATATGTGAAACCCAAATCACGTGTCCAGTATTTTTAAGTAAAGAAACTATGTACAAAAATTTAAAAAGATATCATGAAAAACCACAAAGTTATGAGCTTGTTATCTTACGAGTATGTGATTGTCCCAACAAAAATATGGTTAACGTACAGCTCGCCCGCCATCGGGGGCCATGTCTCACTGTGCGCCTAGTACTATGATCTACAGTCAACTGTTGTGCGCTCAGTAACCACACTGCAACAATTTCTAAATGTATTTGGGAAAAAATATAACATGATGTAAAAATGATAGGAATCGATTCAGTTGCTTATTCTGAACAAACTATATTCAGGTTTCGTAATATTGTTGTACTCGTATATGAACGAAACAAAAGAAAAACGAAGCAAAAGTGTCTATAAAGAACTTAAGACCTTAACTTAAGCTTGGTGGCTTCCTATATTTTCCCCCACTACTAAGGGAACAGGGGTGAATTTATAATATGCATGTTTAAAACATTAAGGGCTGATTTTTCAATCCTCAGATAAAAGGTTCAATAACTATCTAAAGATAAAATTATTTGGTTGTTTATCAGATGAATAAATGCTCACCGGTTTTTCAACTATTATTTATTCCATTGATAACTATCTGACACCGCAACTTCAAAGAAGCGAGACAAATATATTGTCTAGACAAGCATTAGAGCAAGACAGATGTTTTTCTACAATTTCTGTCAATAGCGTCACCGTCACACGTGACACACGTCTATTATTTTTAGGTTATGTTGTTTGGTTTATGCAAAGAGATAAATATAATTTTAATGTCTTTGGGTTTATGTGGTTTTTAATTTAAGTAAAGTATAATGGAATCTAAAAAATTGCACCGACTCTTTTAAAAGTCTGAATATTGGATGAAATTGTTTGAAAAGAAAGAATCATCAGACCAAGGTCTGACGATTCCATCTTTTCTTCCAGATGCATTTGAATATTCATTTATGATGGTCTCTTCTTCGATAGCCAGGTCGTCAATACTATCGAAAATATCCATTATAATAAGATTATAATAGTACTTCGTTCAAATCCAAGAAACCACTTCAAATTAATTCTAAGTTTTCTAAAAACGAACGTCAAATTTCAAACTATCAATCGAATACTGCCGTAACTGGCGAATGAAGCGCCAAATAGATTTATTCCTCAGGTAAACAAGTTATTCGTCAGATAAGTGTTATCCGAGTATTGAAAAACATAACATCTTGCTATCTGTCGAATAAATCTACTTGTTTATCTAGCGATTGAAAAACCGACCCTAAATGATCAAATTTAATTTATCTAACAATTTTAATCATCTCATCTTCTTGTGTATGTCATCTTTCGCTTTCTCATTTCCGGAGACGAGGATTGACGAGACGCATTACGTAAGTAGTATAGTTATAATGCTCACCCCGAGCCGTGATGTACGATGACGGCGGCGAGGTCGTACAGATTGTTGCCGAGCCCGGAGCGCCGCGTGTCGGGCACGTTACTGAGCACGAAGCGGGACATGTCCAACGAGCGCAGCGGGAACGATATGCTCGTGTCCACCTTAGTTCTAGAATAGATGTCAAATTAATTTATCAAATTACGCTGTTATATAATTTAGCATTTAACAAATGTCACGTGTTGGGATTGTTAGAAACTATTTATATATTTCTTTCTTCTTTGGCTTCGCATGGTTTGTGCATTTAGCCAATGTCACGTATTCAATTTTCATTCATGTCGAAAAAAGACGGCCGCGTGAACCGTCTACGAGGGAGGTTTGAGGCAAAGTCAAGATGAGGCCACTATGCTGCTATATCTCAATGTTCTTTATGAATTATTTACTGAATACACTCTTTACTACATAAATCACGCACTTTTATTTAGTAAACAACACTATAAATAATTTTAAAAGTCTAATGTAAAATAAGTGTGACACTCAGCTTAATTTTCCCGCCAAAACTCCCTGGTAATCGTGTGATTGTCACATAGATCCATTTTTTAAATAATAATTAGCCATTAGGCAAATTAATTCATCACCTTCAACCTTTTTATCGTCCCGCTGCTGGGCACAGGTCTCCTTTCATACAGAGAAGGATTGAGCGTAATCACCACGCTTGCCCAATGAGCAGGCGCGTGCGCTCCTTACAAGCAGAAAAGCTCTGCATACCCTAATAGTCTTCTAAAATTATAATATACTGTAAAATAATTTATATACTACAAAGTTAAAACTAAAAGACTTTGTTAATCAGTTATTGATAACACTGCCATCTATTGGGCCTAGTGCTAACGAGACACATTAGTTGCCTTAGGCGCGACACCCGCGCCTCTTACGGCGTAAGCATAAACAAAATGTGCCTCTTCCGTATCTGTCTGTGTATAAAATTATTTGCTTGTGTGCCTAAACTGTTGTGTACGTGTGCGTGAAATTTCTTTGGGTTTAAAGCCCATGATAAGCACAGCTTCTAATAATGCGACGAATTTAAGGAGTTCAGAAATATAGCATGATTGTTGTTCGTTCAAATACCTTTTTATTTTAGCAGCTTATGTTGTTTCATTATTGGTGTTTTTGGGTTAAATATGTATTGATTGTTTTAAGCGGAATTGAATATTCATTTATTTTAGAGTTTTTGGTTTAACACAAAAGAAAGGTTGTCTTTATAAAAAGTATTATGATAATTATATGTGGTTAGCAGGTTGTGTAGTGTGTACAAATAAATTGTTTTGTTTCTCGTATAGGTATATTATTTTAAAACACGGCTTTGACAGTTCGACGTTATAAAAACTTAAAAGACCTTAAGTTTTTCAACCTACTTGCTTTTGAATTTCAATACTATACTTTATGTTGTAATAATTTTCCTGAAGTTTACAAATTAGCAAAATTTAATAGTTATGATTCCAATGAGTAGTGCATTACGCATATTTATGAAAAGCCAAAGCAGACTCATAGATTTGTCTATCTGTCCATTTTAAAAGAACTTTTAGCGATTTCAAAACGATCTTATATATATTTGATTTTTACAGAGTTATTTAAAAATAGATAGGCGCGTTGATTTAATTTATAGATAGTGAAATATTTTTTTTTAGTTTTTTGAGAAATAAATTATTACTTATTTACAGTTGAGTTAGTAATACCATTTCATTGTATTTTGACAGCCTACATGGCGTAGCGGTAGCGAACGCGGCCGCTGCGTAAGGAGGCGCGGGTTCGATCCTCGCGCAGTGTAAGTATTTGTATGCATGAATATGAATATTTGCACTGGTCTGGTCGTATCTCGGAAAGCACGTTAAGCCGTTGGTTTCGGTTGCCATGCGAACATCTAGTGGCAGTCGTTACGGGTTGTTGGAGCCCACAAAAGTCCAACAATTGGTCTAACTTCAATGCTTCGATATTGCCTTCGCGTTGTGGAGGTCAGACGGCAGTCGCTTCACGGAAATTGTCGAAATTTCGCCAAAATCAGCAATTAGACTGGAAAAGCGGACCCCAGATTCCAAAGCTTTGGATGCGACTGGTATTAACCCTGAGATGATGATGATTTCATTGTATTCATTTGGGCAAATAAAAATACCTAATACCCCACGTATATCATTTATTTGTCTTGTTCTTATCATCAATCACATACTTAGATGTTCATTGTAGCCACGCACAAACATCAATTCAATGTTGACATGCGAAAAAGTACGCGACTATGTTAAATTGAAACTACGTCTAAGTTACGTTTTTTAAGTTTTACCATATATAAGCACAGAGATTTGGATAGTAGGTATATTTATGCATACCCCCAATAAAATCTTTGTGCACGCCCCTGCCAATGAGGGCTGGCTATTCATCATCTAATACATTAAAAACTACAAAATATACAGATGACAGCATATCAAGCTACTACAATCTGTCAGATTTCATTATTTGATTTGTTGATGCGTTTCTGGGAAGAAAACCTCACTACGCACATCCTGATCCGACTCATTTGTTCATTCGATACTCGTAGCGACATCTATGACACTAAATGAGAACCTATTAAACACGCGCAGCTCGTCACTTTCGTATGAATACAGCAAGCAACGAACATGTAGTTTCATTTTATTTTCATTTTCATTTGGGCAATCTTATAGTACTGAACCGATTTGGGTATGAAAGCGGGTTAAATTTCCATATTAATTATTTTATTTTTTTTAATTAATATGGAAATTTAAAAGTCGCCGTACAAAAATTTTACAGCACGCAGTTTCTTCTTCCTCCTGAAAAGTTACTATTTTTGCACTTATGAGGTTTTCACACTACGGCGACGAGATATTATATAAATATGTAGATATATAGACATATACATATCCGAAATTATAGGTAAATAAAACATACATGCTAAATATTATAAGCTAAGAAAAATAAAAGATGACTGTACATTTAAAAAAAATCGTTGCCCCTCTAGGAATGTCTCCTGTATCGTGGATATGTTTACAAACAATTATAAACTCACATACACAAAAACCCAGACCCGGAACAACTACTTGCAGGTCATACAAATATTTGCTCCGTGCGGAAACCGAACCCGCGACACACAGAGCAGCTGTCAACAGCTTAACCACTGCGCTAACCGTGCATTTTCGTAGTAAATTTTTTTTTTTAATAATTATAAACTAGCGCTTGACCGCAATCCCGCCTGATGGTAAGCAGTGATGCGATCGTTGATGGTAAAGCGCGCTAGTTTATTAAGAGCCTATTCACTCAGAAAAACTGAGAGAATAGGAAGGAAGACGGCAGTTGAGCGAGGTGATGCAATGTTAAACCCAACAACACGACCAACGATGCTGCGCCAAAGGGAGATTGATCTGAAGACCCTCCACGACCAAACTCCCAACACAACAACATTAGGCGCATCGTACCCGGCACACATCGCCACACAACTGCTCAGACCCGTCCTCCGTACGACAGATGACAGCAATTAGGACAAAAAGTGTTCATTCACAAGTCTTTTAAACAATTGTAACAAATGCGCGTATTTTATTTCAACTGGCAATACATTCCACAAGTAAGTTCTTTACCTAAAGTAGTTATGCCATCTGAATCTCTTGAGATGTAGACACAGTACGTTAGGTAGTCGGCGTATCCAGAACTGTTTGGTTGACTTCTGTTTACTTTTACAACTGCTGCAGAAGTAACGTTCCGTGTCTGCTAATTCTTCCACCTGAAAACAAAAACAAATAAAAATTAGATATGTAGTAAACAACTCTTTTTTTTTTTTTTTTTGCTATACAAGGCAGGCTTGATCTCATTCATGTCTGGTGGAAAGATATGGTGCCCAGAAAAGTGACTTGAAAAAACCGGCCAAGTGCGTGTCGGACTCACGCACAAAGGGTTCCGTACCGTTTAATTATGAAATTAAAAAAATTAAGTTATTTGTATGAAAGATTACGCGGTAACAAGCGGTTTACGATTTACGAGGTATTAAAAAACTACTTAATAGATCTCATTTTAAACAATCTTCGTTGGTAGTGTTTATAGTAATGCCTTCATATGTTTTTTTTTTTTTAGATTTTTCATTTTCTTATTTTAGAAGTTAGAGGGTGGGGGACCAACTTTTTTCCACTTTGGAAGCATCTGTCGCGCAAACTATTCGGTTTAGAAAAAAAATATTTTAGAAACCTCGATATCATTTTTAAAGAGCTATCCATAGATACCCCATACGTATGTGTTGTACATACAACACATACCTGACAACTGAAACTCAAATTATTTTTTTCATCACATGATGAAAAAAATAATTTGAGTTCCAGTTCTAAGTATGGGGAGCCCCCAATATTTTTTTTTTTATTTTTGCATCAAAATCTTAATGCGGTTCAGAGAATACATCTACCTACCAAGTTTCAACAGTTTAGCTCTTATAGTTTCTCGGAAAAAAATGGCTGTGACATGTGACGGACAGACAGCCATGACGAATCTATAAGGGTTCCGTTTTTTGCCATTTGGCTACGGAACCCTAAAAATCATTTTACTTTTAAAGGGGGAAAAGAAAAAGACTCGACATATATTAACATACTAGCTGCGGTTTCTCCTGTATAAATTTCGATCTGAAAATCTACTCCATGTGTTAAATCTGGATATAAAGTACATGTGTTCCAAGGTTCATTCTAATCTGTACAGTAGTTTTTGCATGAAAAAGTAACAAACATACATCAAAACTTTGACGTTTATGAGTAAGATTGTAGTACAAACAAGTACTGGATCACAATTACTTTCATCTACCAAACATTTTTCGGGTTATCCTCCAGTATAACCAAAAACGGTTACATTTCAGTATTTAAAAATTAGAGTGTAAATGTGTTTTTAAATAAATTCGGGTGCAAAGTACCTGTACGAAGCTCGACAGACAGTCGGCAAGGGCGACCGGTGTGTCGTGCCGCCCGGTTTCGGGCAACTCCAGCGAAAGATCCAAGAACGGATCGAACTTTTTGCTCTCTGTACCACATGCTAAACAACGCACCTGTAAATAAAAGTTATTACTATGAAAGTTTGTTGGTTTTTCACAACGGTATAATAGTATGTATTGGTAAGACAGACAGGATCATCGTTTTTTTTTTTTTTTTTTAATAATTATAAACTAGTGCTTGACCGCAATCCCGCCTGATGGTAAGCAGTGATGTGATCGTTGATGGTAAAGCGCGCTAGTTTATTAAGAACCGATTCAATCAGATTGAGCGAATAGGAAGGAAGACGGCAGTTGAGTGAGCGATGCAATGTTAAACCCAACAACACGAACAACGATGCTGCGCCAAAGGGAGATTGATCTGAAAACCCTCCATGACCAAACTCCCAACGCAACAACATTTGGCGCATCGTACCCGGCACACATCGCAACACAACCGTTCAGACCCGTCCTCCGTACGGCTTCACCAGACATCATGCCGGAACACGACAAATCGCTTGGCGGCAAGGCTTTGTCTGGTGGGTGGTAACATCTGCCTTCGGCCGGTGTTATGGCCTACCACCGAGAAAAAAGGAACATAAAATTCATTAAATAAGGAACTATTCTGCAAAAATATATGCTTCTTCTAGACCCAGCCCGTATAGACTGAGCGATAATTAAAACTGATCGATTAAGCAAAAGATAGGATGCTAATACCTCACTCTGCAACGTGCCTCCAAAAACGGCGGTAACAATGGATGCGGAAGGCGCGCGCGGCAAGAAGCTAGCGTCAGAACGCTCCGCCGGCAGCAGCTGTTGCAGCTCCGTGTGTAGCCTGCAAGCAATATACTCAATTATATAAAGGTAGATCCAAAGCTCCACTCGTGCAGGATAATATTTGCTACAAGCATAATCTGCATTTACGACATATTTGCCAAAAATGTGAAAAATAAGAGTTTATGGAAAAATAACATTAATTCCTACATTAAATTATGTTTGCGTTCATACAACATCAAACATTGTAAACTATTCTTATAGCTTCTATCGCGAGCTTTGAGCGCGGCGACCGAATCAAGAAATTTCCTAACGAAAATAAAACCTAACACCCCCAGTCTGACCGACACAGCGGCGCACGTTGAAAGCCGTGCTTGAAACAAGATGAGGCTCTGCAGCATCAGGCCTCCAGAAAACATATACATACTTTTTTTGCAGAATAAGTTAATTAAGAACATCAGTAAAAAAAGATAATGCTTTAGGTTTTTTCGCTTTTTATAGTAATAATTAAAATTTACCTATCAAGCATGTAACGCAGGAACTCATGCGCATCCTGCTGTTGGTAGCCTCTAAACCGAGGCACAACCTTCCAGATGACCAGGAACAAACATTCTGGGGAGATTGCGCCCTTAGAACCGCACCCACTATTAAGATTTATTAACACCTGAAAGAGTATATGGCTTGTTTAGATTACAGTTTTTTAGTTGTAAATGCGAGTTTTTATTATACACATTCATTCAAAGAAGTAGGTGAAGCATCATGAATATACCCTCAATTAATTTATTTACTGCAGTCCTGCAGACCTAAGCATAAGTATAAGTGGATTTTAATAGCTAGTAACAATGACTGAAGTCGACTTGTAGGATGTAATACATTTTATTTTATCTGAACTTAGTACAGTGATTCATAATTGGTTGCCATGCTTGTTAACAGCTAAGTATTCAATAAGACATCCACAGCAAAAAGACTGTCATGTGCTGTGAATTATTAAAATACACACATCAAAAGTGTCTAGGGATCAAGCATTTTTATGCGGATTTCTTGAGATCGAGATGTGGCTTTGTAATAAATTTATGATTTTATAAATTTATATGGATCCTTTTTGGTGCATTTCATAATTTGAATCAGGAACTGTGAATCAAATTCGAGTAAAAGATGAAAATCAGCTGTCAATATTTTCCCTATAAAAACATACAACGCATTGAAGACATTATTAGTGCTACTGTTTCCCTACTACTGATTAAAACCAACGTTATTATGGAGCGGCGACGTCATTTAAGCAGGGAAGAAATGCTCAGAGCCGTGGGAATGATAGAAGCTGGTTCCCGGCAACGTACTGTGGCTTTAGCTCTGAATACAAGTCAGAGTGTTATCAGTCGACTTTGGACACGTTACCGAAGCACTGGTACCGTGGCTGAGCGCCATGGAGGACGGTATCGCTGCACCACACGGAGACAAGACCGATACATTCAAATCTTAACTCGAAGAGCTCCAACAATAACCGCCATGATGTTAGCCGTGAGGCTTCATCACTCTTCAGGGAACTTAATTAGCGACCAAACAGTCAGAAACCGCTTGCATGAAGTGAACCTTCATTCCCGAAGACCGCTACGGGTACGACCTATAGCAATGCACAATCGTAGGATTCGATATCAATGGGCTCTTGAACACAGAAATTGGGCAGAAGAACAATGGCGTTTCGTGTGCTTTTCTGATGAGTCTCGTTTTGGTATGAGACCGGATACAAGACGTATACGACACTGGAGAACCCCTGGACGCCAACAGCGATTAAAATCCTGCCAGGAAGTCCATCCTTATAGTGGTGGAACCATCATGGTATGGACGGGTATTTGGATCGGCGGAAGAACTGAGTTGATTTGGATCAGAGGCAACCTCAACGCTCAAATTTATGCTGAGACGATTGTATCAGACGTCATCGTTCCTCTACAAGTGCAAATCGGTCCCTTATTTCAGTTAATGCATGATAATGCACGACCGCACACCGCAAGAGTTGTAAGACAGACTCTCGCCGCAGCTAACATCAATGTCCTGCCCTGGCCTGCTCAGTCGCCAGACTTGAACCCGATTGAGCATGCATGGGATATGCTACAGAGAAGAGCTCTGCCGAATATGGAGGGTATCCAGTCGCAAGAAGACCTTTTTTTGTTGTTGCAACGAACATGGGCGGCCATTCCACAGCGTGATTTGGATGAACTCATTTTGAGTATGCCAAACCGATGTTCTTGTGTTGTTAGTGTTCGCGGTAGAAACACGGATTATTAATTGTTTAAGTTACCCAATAAAATTTTAGAGAAAACTGTTATTTCAGTCTTTTTTTCGAACTTTTGTGTTAGTGGTTCAAATGTCAAATATCCCTTTATTAGGAAAATGGCAAATTTCTTTATTAATGCAAAGGTGACTTGGTTTATCGTTACTGTGACAAACGAAAACACTTTATTTGATGAATCCTTAAAGAAAATTTTAATTAATATCAATTAGGAGAAAGGTTATTGCAAAAATATATGTTGATCCCTAGACACTTTTGATGTGTGTATATAATATGCAGTTTTACTATTGTTACCTTTCTCAGTTCTTCAGCCATGACAACATCATGCATTTCCTGCCTTGTGTAACTCCTTGAGTGATACACTTTCCGTCCATTTGTCTTCATTTCTAGCGAAGGCAGTTGACTAAAATAGCAACTAAACTCCTGTATATTGTTAAGACTTTGTAATACCGCATTCATAAAACAAGTATTGCCTAAATTTTTTAATCCTACAATTTTTTTATCTCGCTGACTCTTTCCATTGCATGGTGATGTTTTCTTTTCCTTATTCCTAGATGTTTGTGTAGTGCTATTCTCTGTAGAACTGCTGTCATCAGAGTGAGTTCGTTTACGTGAACGAGGCCTTAGACTCCGCACTGGTTCCTCAGAATTCTGGAAGATGTAAGAATATAAAAATATTATTTGTTACGCTTCTATAAAAACAATTTCCAAATTTGTTTTGATTTCATTTTAAATTTGTGGAAAAAGCAACTACAAAATGTTTATATGCGCTTTTGTGAGAACATCTCAGCACTAGAATGTAACGGTACAACAATAGTTCTAATAAGGAAAGAAAACAGAACTATTTGGTGAAATGACTCACAATATTATTGTGTGGCTAGATGAACATGATTAACAAGCAATCACAATAATGTGTCATATGCAATGATTCACCTACATTTAATATACTTAACAATTATTTTATTAAGGGGTTGTTATAATTGGTAAGCACAAAAAGGATATGTCACCTTAATACTTTTAGAAGGTTTACTGTCACTGGTTTCTGGAGCAAGGTTAGGACCATCACCAAAAGAGACAGTAGATATGACTTCAGCATTTCTGGAGTCATCCCCACTCCCATTTAGGGATGCTGGTTTATCCGATACTGAAGCACTGGAGCCCATACTGTTGCCTCCTTCGCTGCCATCCTTGCTATTATCCTCATTTTGGTCCAAATTACCATTTGTTTCTACATTATGTTGCCTCCGCAGTTGCATAATACTTTGTCTTATTTTGTCAATTGGGTTGTATTCCAAGTCATTTGATACATAATCATCACATTTGTAACTGGAAAGATTAAAGCGATAAATTACTATCAAATTTTAAGAAAGTAAGTTATAGAACTTTATTTTTACAAACCATTTTTATTTAAAACCAGTTTTTATGCACAATGCAATCAAGATTTTAAAACAAAAACACCTGCAAGCCACTGAACATACAACTACTATTACCAGAGTAAACTACTTTTGAATAGATAAATAGTAAAGTTCATCTTACCAGTAAACAGAATAGACTTCACAGCTCATACACAACTGATGGTCCAATGCTTCTGCATGTAGCTTTGCATGTCCGTTGACATAGCGGCCACAATTTATCACCCCACATTGCAGGCACAACCAGTTTTGATCCTCTACAGCACATTCTACAGAAAATAATGTTACTCTTTTATTAAATAGTAAGCAAAAAATAGAACCCACCAAGTTTGCTTTTAATGAATTCTTTTGGTCACAGTGTATGTAAATTACTATATATTTCGTTTCTTTCATTTTCCTCAATAATAAATTATCTGAATCTGCAAAGTTTTGCATAAATCAAAACTGGATATAGGTAGATGGACAAATGTAGTCTGCACAAGATCAAGCGTGTTTCCTGGTTACAAGTTACAACAGTAGTTTTACACAGTTTGCAAATTAAACTGATAATACAGTATTTGTTTATTTTGGCAAAATGTATCGTCTCATAGAGGTATTATAGATTCTAGTTAGATATAACGCTTCAATTTTCACTCAAGGTTTGAGGCACATTATAAACCAAAACAAATCTACTAGGAATTGCAAACTAGTCCAAGAAGATTACAAGATTATTTTTATTAGGCGTGATGATTCTCATAGAGTGGAGCTCCTTAAGACTATACGGTCTGGCGGAAGTGGCGGCGGAATCATTAACATAATCTTATACGCTGCCATGGTGAAAGACTAGTTTCAAGTCCAAAATAGCTCGGTATGATGTGGATAGCATATTATATCCATCGCGTCAGAAATGCGACATCGCCAGTCACGGTCACCCATACCGCGCCCCCCTCTCGTACCCCTCGAACAGCTGATTATTAAAGTTCGTTGTATTGATTTTTCTATGCTAACCTCCCGTTATGAATATGATGCGGCAACTTTTTACGGGTACCGATTATAGGAAACCGGCTAGAGTATTTTGCCTACAAGAAAATTATCTATTTACCTGAACAATTGAAGTTCTTTGTGATCGTCGTATCTTCAACGTTGAAATTGACTACCTTGACGTTATCTAATAAATGTGTACATTCCATTCTTCATAATACGATAGAATCGAAATGGTAGCACATATATTTAATTCATAGAAAATTAAATAAAATTGATTTTCAACGCAGCTACGCGCCTCAAGCTCAAATCACTCGTAGCAAGCAAGCAAGAAGCAAGCCCAAAACGAATGAAGTGAACGAGAGCGACATATTTATTTCCCTCGTTCCATTGGCAAAATTCTAGAGCGAGAACGAGAAGGCACATCCGTTTAAAAACACAACAATTACGCTTCGTTCGGATACACACCATGGAAATTGGCTTTGCCTTGACAGCGCTACAGAAAAAAGTATAAATTACTAAATCTTTAAAATATTCTGAATAATATTGAATTGTGAAGGCGTGCTGATTTATATTTATTCAGATAATCTTACACATAAAACCACTGGGAAACATGACAACACAACCAACATGCTAACATACTACCTAGAAACCACGGATTGAAAGCCGTTGCTTGTGCTTTGTGGTCTTGTTCCTAAAATTCTAGGTATGATGCAAGGAAAATATACTTAAGCTGGAATGTGAACTTGCAAAAGTCTCTTATTTAAAAGAAGACTCTATCCCAAGAGCAATAAGGTAGATCAGAAATAAAACTTAATTTGAAGAGAGAGAACACGGTCCGAGAGAGAAAGCGTCCCAGTAGCCCTCTGTCTCTTTCTAAGTGTTACCCGAATTTATTTTTTGTAATTTTGTTTGAAACCAATAATTTCGATTAGAGAAAAGATGGTGAAAAGGGGTGTCATTAATGGCTGCAATAGTGAGTCATACTCTGGATGCGGAATATCATTCTTTAAGTAAGTTTTTTGCGGTAATCATATACAAGTTATTTTTTTTTTTTGTATGTAGGGTGACCATAAATTTCGGAATAATTAATAAATGTGCACTTCGTCATTGTGTGCATTATAAGTGACTTTTATTAGGTATTTACAATGGCATTAAATTCTGCTTTCATGCAGATATTTTATTTATCTAAAGGTACAGTTTCGGGTAGATTGACCTGCTGTCGTCCGTATATCATCAATGTATTCATCTATTTTTAACAGACTTCAAAAAGGAGGAGGTTGCTCAATCCAACCGTATATATGTTTTTTTTTATGTTGTTCGCGTATAACATCGTCATTTATGAACCGATTTTGACAATTCTTTTTTTGTTGAAATAGGACATTCCCAAGGTGGTCCCATGATACGGACATCAGGGTTTGATGGTGGAAGACTAGACAAATCAAGGTGAACTTTCAAAAATTGTAGGGACGGCTAGTGCATTTGTAAGTTTTTTCATTAGGTATTTTAAAACACTAATTTAATAAGGGTATGTAGTAGATCTGATGATGGAGCCAGGAGACAGCCGAGGGAACTCCTCAACGATTCACAGCAGCTACCTTGTGTTTGTGCTTGAATAATTTGTATTGATAAGAACTTTACACATACATGGGTTGTGGCTATCATTAAAGGGCTGATGATGAAAACAAAGGTCAGTTCAGGGAACTGCTCAACAGTTTACAGTAAATAGCTTGTGTTAGGGTTCAATTCAAGCTCAAATCACTCGTAGCAAGCAAGCAAGAAGCAAGCCCAAAACGAATGAAGTGAACGAGAGCGACAGCTAAAAAATCAAGAGAGAGAGAGAATTTAAGTCGCGTAATCGTGTCATCTCTAGCAATGCTCATACATTCAATCCAGTCTCCAGACAAATTTTATAAAAATCGGTTCAGTCATTTGGTATTTCCAGGTCCAGTCTGACCGGATGCAGCTGAACAGTATTTACTTTTTGCAACTAAAAATTGCCGAGTTGTAATGAATATTCATTAAAACTCAGGTAATATAAGTGAAAAAAAAATATTTTACGTACATTCCTTATAAATTCCATTATAATAGTTAATGAAACATTTATGATCGAAGATTAAAAAAACCACAGTAAAGTCCGTATTACATAACGTCACTCAAAACTCAAGCTCTACTTATATTCGTTTGAAGTCATTTGATTGGCTGAAACTAGTTTTAAGTAATGTTTAAACTCATAGTGGAGCGCCGTAAGATTTATACCTCGGAATCCAGGGCAAGTCAATGAATCTTCATATAAATTTTTGAAATGTGTTTTTAACAGCATATAGAAAAATGTTAAAAAAATTATTTTGTCGGATCTCAATTTTTTAATTATTAAAATAAATAATTATTAATTTTTCGGAGTTTTCTTTTATTTTCATTAGTTTAAAGTTATATTTGGAAAAGGAGAACTATTACAAACTTGTCCTTGGGCCTCAAGGGACTGCAGGTACAAAGGTGAGGGGTGGGGGAAATTATAGAAGGGACAACAGCAGCTGTTGGGCATTGTTGACGCGGTCCCTAACAAATTAGTACACGTTGCACCTAGCTAGGCTAAATGCGTAGCTATTTTTGTGCGTTTTGAGAAAAAATATTTCTGATTTTTGTTTATTTGCAACTTATGTATATTTATTAATGTGCAGTTCATGCGATAATAGTTAATTACTCAACATAATTGTGTTTTACAAACTTTGAAAATAGTGGCATAGATAGTAAGTATTTGTTTTTTATTTATATTACTCACTTATAAAATAAATTTTTAATACTTAATAGTTTATTCTATAATAAATCGATGATGAAAGTTATAATGTTATAGTAAAATTCAATAACATTATTTACTAATCATTATATGAACGTTAGTTATTAATATTACTAATATTTGTTACAGCTTCTTATCAAAATGAGTGAACCATCGAATAGTGATGATAATCAAAGTAATGATTGCCTTATTTGCGACAAAATCGGATCTAGTTCTCAATTAAGCTCCGAACTAGGAGATATTGTAAAGGTAACTAGAGGAATATCAACGCTGAAAGCTGCTTCTGCAGAAAGAGCGGATGGATTGTCTGAGTATTTAAATACTCGCGAATTTGTCTACGTGCATTCAGTATGCAGACAAAAATATATCAATAAAGGATGTATCAGTGCTCATTTAAAAAAAGCAAACGTCACATCAGTATGTTCTCCACCTAAAAAAAAGCTTCGAACGGCTACTTCAATTGACTTTGATTGGAAAAGTAGATGTTTTTTATGTGGGGAAGAAGCGGATGAAATGAAGGAAAAAAGGAAGTCCAAACTGTCAAGACAACAAATCAGCTATGTAACGACCTCTGATTTCAAAAAAACCATCCTAAATTTGATAAGTGAAGAGAAAAGTGAATATTGTCGCAATATTCATAAAAGAATTGTAGGCGTGTTGGATTTAGTGGCTCAGGGAGCTAAATATCACGCCAATTGTTACGTACATTTGAGAAGTACCATAAAACAGACCCAGAGGGGAAAAAAAAAATCATCCAATAACAATTCAAGTAGACGCAGCAATGGATCAGATTTTTAAATACATCGAAGAAAACGATGACTGCCAGTTTTCACTGACAGAATTAAAAAGTATTGTACTTGCAAAATGCTGCGACAGTTTTCAAAAATGAATGCAAAGATGTTAATGACATTTTTAACGCTGGTGTTACATGCACTCTTGCTTTATACGCTGCTAACAAAAAAATAAAAGATTTAAATATATTAAGATATAACTCTTTTTTGAAAGCAACTGCTAAAAATACCTGCGTTAAACTACCGTCTTTGCCACCTACTGCAGATGCCGCTTTTGGACACTTCAAAAGAGTATATCTGCAAATTCAAACATGGCTTGGAAGAGAAATATCACCAGAAGAATGGGGTTGGAAATATGAATGCGGAATACTGATGCCGCAAACAATGACCCAGCTACCCGCTCCAGAAGCCTTACTGAAAATGATTTTTTGCACATGCAAAACAGGATGCGGAGCATCTTGTGGGTGCAGGAAAAGTGGACTAAATTGCACTGTAGCTTGCTTAGAATGCAATGGTAACAGCTGTACAAATCCTTCACCCACAATCCACATCAATGAGATCGATGACGATGACGACGACAATAATGAACAATAATGTAGAAATGTATATAGTTGATAATAATTTTATATTTCTAACTCGTTATTTTTTGATAAATATTAATAAATTGATATTCAAGTTACTATGCCAATATAATTTATTAGGTATAAAATTGAAACCTTTACTGTAAACATTTTTTTTACTCTTGTCCCTCTCATTTTTCAGTAAATTGTTGTTATAAATTGATATAATCGAGATCGGCCATTTTTTTTTTTTAACTTTTTTATTTGAGGTTTCAACAATGCAGTCGAACAGTTTTTATGAAGATTCATTGACTTGCCCTGGATTCCGAGATTTTACAATTTTTATGCCTTACGGCGCTCCACTATCATATGTTTTACACATTAAAAGAACAGAATCATCTTTATAAACTACTGTATTGAATAATTTATATTACATTAGGTTTAGCTTGAAAAAACCGTTACATCAATCATTTTAATCATTTGACAGAGTGTAGTAGTACATCAAAGACCACGAGTACCATGGAGTTTTCAGTTGTGCATATTGATACTCAACACCCTTCCTTAAGATGTACAATTATTGTATATTATTCAACAAAAGAAACCAAACTTTCTTTCTATGAACAAAAAAAAATTCTATATAAACTACCTACAAACAACAATTATTCTGTACTAATCGACTGTACAATATTTCAAACAAAAATCATTAATATTTGTGACACCGACTGTACTGAACTTAAAAACAAAAATCATAAACTTTGTCTCATTGAGTTTTGGCGGGAAAGTCAAGCTGAGTGTCATGCTCGTTTTTCATTGGACTTTTAAAATTATTTATAGTGTTGTTTACTAAATAAAAGTGCGTGATTTATGTAGTAAAAAGTGCATTTAGTAAATAGTTTATAAAGAACAGTGAAATATCGCAGCATAGTGGCCACATCATGACTTAGCCCCAAACCTCACACGTAAGACTTGTCACGCTGCAGTCTTTTTGTACATGAATAATTCATAATTACTTGACATTGGCTAAATGCACAGACCATGCGAAGCCAAAAAATAAAGAAAGAAAGAAAGAAAGAAAGAACTTTGTGTCACAACGGTAGTACCTAACCTTTAATCAAGTATTTGGTTAACTAAATTTGCAAACCTATTTCCTAACAAAGGTTTTGTAAAAATGTCAGCCAGCTGCTGTTCAGAAGGAATGTATTTTAAAATAACAATCCAAGTTTCCACTTTGTTACGAATGAAATGATATTTTATATCTATGTGCTCCAGCCTCTTATATTTTTCAGGATTCTTTGCAATATGTATGACTGACTGATTATCCTCTAGCATCAACATTATCATACATTGTAGACCTAGCTCTAAAAACATGTTTCTAATCCAACAACCCTCAGAAATACCTTTAGCAAGCGCTACGTATTCTGCTTCTGTAGAAGAAAGGGAAATACAATTTTGTTTACAACTAGACCATGATACACAATATCCATGAACTTTCAATCAGAATCTGTGTAACCTATAAACCCTTTATACAGCGTGGAATTTTAATGGTTGTTTTCCCGCAGCGAAACGGTTTTGTCTTAGTAATACAATCGTTTCATCAATAAATAAAATATTAGAAACATGAAATAGCAGATTTGACATAGTGATAAAAAAAACTCGAAAGTGAGCAAGAAATAATAGTAACCTCCTGATAATCTACAGCTGAATGGCGCGGGGCCACTGACCCGCGTGCTTCAACAATTATCCATTCATACTTTTACTGGCTTAGGACTATCATAAATACTTTTTAGCTGTAATTTACTGAACACGAAAATAAAGTTATTATCTAAGATAATTGTTTGTAATTTTGCGCGCAGACAACTTTATGTCGTATCACTATAGTCGAGAGCTTATTTTACTTTGAACATTTATAAAGCGGCCTTTCGTCTTTGAACGCTTAGCGGTAATTTATTGTAAGTTATTTTATACCGTATGACACGCACATGACAGATTTTTTGGTTTGAACATTTTTTCTTTTAACGGCATGGCGGTGAATTTATGGATTGTTGCCTACAAGCTATTTTATGCTGTATCACTATGCGCGGGAGCTTATTATGGTTTGAACATTAAATGCATTGCTTTCTTTTGAACCCGTTTCATGTCCCTTCCGAGTAGTACCTACAAGTTGTATCTAGCGTAACTAACTTTTCTCACTTTTTCGAGTTCATAATTTTTTTTTCATTTATTTTTCTTATTTTATAACACAAACATTTTTATTTTTGTCTTTTACTCTATTCATCGAAAGTAAAGCAAATCGTTCTGCCGCGGGAAAACAACCATTAAAATTCCAGCGTGTATATCGTAATAACCTTTTAAGAACTGTTCATTTCCTTTTGACTGATGTCTACTTAAAAAGTTCAATGCAAAACAAATTTCTGGACAAGTACCTAACATAGCATTTAATAAACTTCCTACTACTCTTCCATCTTGTAATCAACTCCTGTGAGCCAGCTTCATCTGTCAGTTGAAAACCTGGTTCTAATGGTGTAGGAACTGGTTTACAGTCGTCAATTTTATATTTCTTTAAATACTTTTTAGATACTCCTCCTGATGTAGAACTATAGAATCCTTCTCTTTTTCTATGCTTATCCCTAAATACAGGGTGGGCCATGAATTAGTTAACAATTGAAAAAATCGTATAAAGAAAACTATTTGACATATTTTTAAAATTATTTATTTACAAGAAAGTTAATTATTTGGAATTTATTTTTTAAAAATAACATCATTTAAATGTCCACCGTTACGATTTTTGCACTCTTCTAAGCGAGCACCGAAATTTTCGAATACTCGTCGACAAAGAGACCGCGAGATCGCTGACATTTCTTCGCTAATTTTTTCCTTTAGTTCACGTAGTGTTTTTGGTTTATGGATGTAAACACGACTCTTCAAATAACCCCATAAAAAGAAGTCTGCTGGGGTTAAATCTGGACTCCTGGGTGGCCATGGGATGTCGCCTCGTCTGGAAATCAACTTTTCCGGAAACATTTCTTTGACTACCGGCAGGGACTCGTTGGATGTGTGACAAGTGGCTCCATCTTGTTGAAACCATGTGTTACGATTGTAGCCAGCAAATTCCAGTAGCTTCGGTGCCAAGAACCCCCGTAATATTTTCACATATTCAACAGAATTCACAGTAACCGAACGGCCGCGAGAATCTTCGAAAAAATAGGGCTCAATGATTCCTTTTACTGAAATTGCAGCCCATACCGTTACCTTGGGAGAATGAAGTGGCCTCGCGTGTTTAGATTTGGGATTTTCGCTGCTCCAATATCTGCAATTCTGTTTGTTTACGTGTCCGTTGAGGTGGAAATGGGCTTCGTCGGAAAATAAGAAGTTGTCAAAATTATTGAATCGATCTAACATTGTTTCGGCATAGGACTTGCGCAAATTTAAATCATTAGGTTTTAATTCCTGTACTAACTGGATCTTATATGGATGTAATTTCATATCTAATTTCAAAATACGGCGCAATGATGTTCGGGATAGTCCTAATTCAGCCGAACGTTTGCGCGTCGATAAATTTGGATCACGTCGAACTGATGCGGAAACTCGCTGCACGTTCTCTTCGCTCCGAGAAGTCCGTGGGCCGCCGGTTTGCTTCACGTTTAGTGTAGATCCGGTCTCTTCGAACTTTTTAACCCATTTCTTTATTAATGGAGCACTCGGACACTGATTTAAATCGTGTAAGTCGTATTCAACGCGAAATAAGCGTCTCACAGTAATGAGCGAACTGTTGT
Organism: Sesamia inferens; assembly: GCA_037179545.1. NCBI lineage: Eukaryota > Metazoa > Arthropoda > Insecta > Lepidoptera > Noctuidae > Sesamia > Sesamia inferens. Next base: position 25,019,307 of record CM073933.1, on the reverse strand, counting down.
TTAAATAAAATTGTTTCACACAATAAGCGCGCTGCGGCCCCGTGAAACGATCCATTGCGATTAAATTTCCGAGAAGCGAGCTAGTGGTAACGCCCCTCCCCGCTCCCCGCGCGGCTTGTATTAGCGCGGGGTGTTAAGTTTAAATGTTAAGGAATTCTTGGCCCACCCTGTACTTTGTTTCTTTTATATCTTTCATTTCAAAGTTCTTTCTTTGTTGTTTCTTAAACTTTTCAATTTCTTGAGGATTATCTGATACTATCAACGTACAAAAGCACATAAAACTTCTCGTTTTTTCTATAATACAAGCAGTAATCACTTCATTGAAACCCTTCCTTAAACATAAAATCATTAAACTTTTCATTCCATTTCCTCGGAGACTTCTTTGACTTCTTTAATCCATATAACGCATTCTGTAACTTCAGTACCTTATTTTTGTATTTCGTTTCGCCAGGAGCGCTATGCGCTTCACACTTCTGTTGATGATATTGGGAATATTGTCGTTTTTTCAGAAATTTCCCAAATGTAATGGGGTGCAAGGTGGTGCCATCGTTTTGTGACAAAGTTTGTTTTTGCACATGAATAATGTAAGGTGCACAATCGGTTTTATCGTATGTGTTCCGTCCTACAGGGGTGGAGGGACTCTGAGAGGTAATAGTTTGGACTGTGTCGACAATTTTGTTTGTAGTATCTGTGTTAACTTTTTGTTGAGTTTCATTTAACTGACCATCCTGACAATCACAACTAACTGTATCTGAGCCATGATGTCGACGACGACGTTGGTTGCAGTGTTTGCATACAGAAATGCGGCTTCTTTTCAAAGAACGGGTCGAAGTGGACCCATCGGTGTCCATGCCAGACTCATTGGACTGTATGGTTACGAATTTCCCTGCCGGTGGGACAAAGTCCCCCGGATCGGGCGGCTCATTCATACTTACTTTCTATATATTGATAAAAGTTTGACTTATCAAGCGATGAAATGTACAAAACTAAACTAAATTTATACTAATTAACAGAATATATACAATACACTACAGCTACTGATCTTATATAATATGTTAAGAAAACCATGTCCGACCCATAAGGATAATAAAGGTTAGGTAAACACATGACCAAATATAATATAAAATTGTACATAATCATCATAGTACCAATACAAATGAATTTTGAAATAATCTTTCTTTCCCGCGAATTAATTCCAACCTCTCCGAAATTTGGTAATTTTTAAAAAAGTGGCAACAGCGGTATTGTTATGAGCGAATAGCGATGCGACCACGTGTCGCGTGCCCTGCCGCCCGCCGCCCGCGGAAGGGTGCTTACACACATTTATAAAGTTACCTCTTTTTGAGAAACAATATTTATTTTTTTAGGGGATTTTTTTTTAAGTTTAGCCCGGTTTTGTATCTTTTAGTAGAATCTGTTATCGATACCTAACAACACCTTCACGGGTCGGACAGGGTTTTCTTAACATACTGTATATACTCGGAAATTATTTTATTTTATAAAAAGTCAAAGGACGCGCCCGCCAAGTTCGAACGTTTCCCGCGCTTCGGATTGACATTTACCTGCTCGTAATTAACTGAAATTGACATAATTTTACTCTTTAACGTTCTTTTTCTTCTTTTTTTATTTTTTGGCTTCGTACGGTTTGTGCATTTAGCCAATGTCACGTAATTATGAATTATTCATGTTGAAAAAGACGGCCGCGTGACCCGTCTTACGAGTGATTTTGCTGCAAAGTCATGATGCACTATGCTGCGATATTTCACTGTTCTTTATGAAAATTATTAACTGAATGCACTTTGTACTACATAAATCACGCACTTTTATCAACACTATAAATAATTTTAAAAGTCCAATGAAAAACGAGCGTGACACTCAGCTTGACTTTCCCGCCAAAAGCCCTCTTTGACGTTAACGGTGACGAATCGCTTGCAAAGATGGCCGCGGTATTATATGGCTAAAACAAGAGAATCAGAGATGTCATAGCAAGCATTTGAATGTGTAGTGTACTGACAACTTTCCCAACTTTGACGGGTTCTACCGCCATTAAAATTTCCATGCGTTTCATACTTTTATTTTTTTGTTCTAAGTTGCGCCAGCCTGGGCCCTGGAGGGTGGCTTAGCTTCCGCAAAGGGAGCTCTACGGTGGCCGCCATCCATATACGTGCGAGCCCACACGACAGTTAATGCTGTGACCCGGGGTGGGGTTGTGCTGTTAGTGTCCCTAGATACCGCCAATAACTTCAATACCCTCTCTGGAATTGTATCAGGGAGGCATTTCGGTATCACCGATTACCGAGTAGTCAAGACCTATCTGATGGACAGGGCTGTCATCTACCCCGGTTACAGAGGAGAGTGTCGTGCGGTGTCTAACAGGGATCGGTCCTAGGGCCGCATCTGTGAGCCGTCGGGTACGACTGGGTGATGCGCGATTCACATCGGCGTCGAGCTAACGAATAACGATGATGTACCTGGGACTAAATCTCGAGCAGGAACATCGAGGAGCATTTTCGACGGTTGCCTTGAGGCGGTACCTGCCCTATCTAGGTGGTAACATTTATTTGTTTATTTATTTATCTTTAAAAACTTACAACTACCATTACAGGTTTAGAAACCTAATGCGATAGCTGTCTCCCTTGATGTCTCGAAGGCCTTCGACCGGGTATGGCACGCTGGCCTTTTGAGTAAGCTTCCAGCGTACGGCATTTCCCCTAGCCTGACTGGCTGGGTAAAAGACTTCCTGACTGAACGGTCGCTCCGAGTTGTTGTCGACGGATGCTCATCTGAGCCCATGTCGACTAATGCCGGTGTTCCTCAGGGGTCTGTTCTCTCTGCAACTCTGTTTCTGCTGCATATTAACGATCTGCTGATGCCCGGTATCTATGGGTATGCAGATGACAGCACAGTTGTGGAGAGATACCTGCCGGATGCTCGGGCTAGTAGGGAATCAATCCGGTCCGAAAGAGAGGCCATGGTAGAGCGAACGAGTGTTGCACTTCAGGCAGTCTCCGAATGGGGCAATGCCAATCTTGTAGCATTCAATGCCGCCAAAACGCAGGCGTGTCTCTTCACCGCCAAAAGGCGCCCGTTCACCTTGGCTCCTACTTTTCGGAATGTATCCTTGGAGTGTACCGACCGCCTTCAGCTTTTGGGTGTTGAGATTTCCTCGAACCTAAACTTTGGGCGGTTCATTGAGTTCAAGGCCAAGGTGGCTGCCAGAAAACTTGGTGTAATCGCAAAGGTCCGACAGTACTTCACACCAGGGCAGCTTCTAATGTTGTACAAAGCACAGGTCCGTTCGTGTGTGGAGTACTGCAGCCACATTTGGGCTGGTGCTGCTAAGTGTCACCTGGCCACTTTGGATTCAGTGGAGAGGCGTGCGAAGAGGCTGATTGGTGACCCTGATTTAACTCGAGTTGGTCTCCAAAGCCTAGAGCACAGGCGTAGAGTAGCCAGCCTTTCGGTGTTCTATAGGATACATTCTGGAGAGTGTGCGAGGGAATTGCACGATTTAATTCCCCCATCTCCGTTCCACCATCGGACGACCCGTCGTACGGCGAGTTTCCACCCTTATGTTGTTAACACCTCAACGATCCGGACGAAGCGTTTCGCCTCGTCCTTTATACCGCGTACATCGAGGGACTGGAACAATCTGCCGGCGGCGGTGTTTCCGTCGGACTACAATTTGAGTGTCTTCAAGGCTAGAGTGAATAGGCTCTTAATAAACTAGTGCGCTTTACCATCAACGATTGCGTCACTGCTTACCATCAGGCGGGATTGCGGTCAAGCGCTGGTTTATATTTTAATAAAAAAAAAAAAAACTACACAATTACTTAACTTACTTAAGACAAAACTACTTAAGTACAACTAAAATAATACAACTTTATAATTATAACAATACAATAAACACAGTAAATGGTGCCGATTCTGTTGTACACCCAACTAAACTAAACTATCACTAAAATTTCTAATTTTTAGTTTAGTGTATCTAAAAAGCTATTCTGCAAACAAGATTCTCTAATTTTAAAAAGCAATTTGACATCTCTAAAATTGAGTTTGACAATCGCTAAGTTGAATAAACCATAGACCAAGATTTCTTGGAAATATAAATAAAAAATGAATGAAAGTGAAGCAAATGATCTGAACTGCAAAAAAAAAACATGACTAAAATCAAATTATCTTGAATTGTTTATCAAAAATTATTTAAATGATTTATAAGGATTATAAACACGCTATAAAACTATATTGTTGTTTATATTTAAGTAAATTAAAATCCAAAACCTATTACTATTTTTATTATCTGTGGCCAATGTAATCCTGCTAGGGTTGTAACCGAAAACGATTTAGAGCTTCGGCGGATCCATTTTTCGATTTTCAATAAGAAAAAAAGCCTTTAAGTTTTTCAAATCAACAAACTGCAGCATTTAAAGAAATGTTTCGGATAACATGATATTTGTATTATTTATTTCAGTGTTATAGAGCTAATATAAGAATTAAATAGTGATTTTCAAAAAGAAAATACCGGTTTTTCGTATACTCGTCGTCGAAGGAAAGCCCTATCCAGGACATCCGATGATCCGAGTCTGTTTGTTTTGTTTTGTCGATCCGCCATTTCATTTAGTATTTTAATTATTAAGTTTTCGTAGATATCATATAAATATTATTCATAAGATGCTGTCGTCATCAAGGAAACGAGCCACAAAAAGGCAGCAGGAACTGCTCGTAGAACGGCTTCATACAAATCCACTAATGGCCCGAGGTAGGAAATACATACGAACTTGTTATTTTATTGATAAATTCATAGCCATTTCATAAACCGCAGAAAATTTGAGTGCATCAAAATTAATTACAGGTTTCATTGACATTTGTTGTTACATTAATATACCTATTAGATATCAATTTAGGTCTAATACAACCGTCTTTTTTTTAGAAAATCAAGCTGATCCCGAGGTTATGGCTTTTTAGGCTAATCTCAGTAGCGAGCTGAACCAACTGGGCTGCAGCAGGACTGTAGAGCAGTGGCATCATGTAAGTGATTTTTATCTGATAAAACTTTAATTGGATTGCATAATTTTCATTGTGTTCTTAACTAATTTAATTTCAACAGATTTGGAATATATGGGTGGCAAAGGTAAAAACAAAGGCGAGAAAAATAAGAGACTCCATCAGGGCCACAGGTGGAGGACCGGCAGGGCCAGATCTCAGTGATATTGAGAATAAAATTTTTGATATCATTGGGTCCGCTGCTGTTGATGGTTTCGCCTCTTTGGAAATGGTAATTTATTTTAGCACTCATGGTATTTTTATGGATTTAAACATTACTAAGACTGTTATTATTGAGTACCAATAAACAAAACCATTACTTATCTGTTTTGTTAGAGTCGTCAAGCTCATGACTGTGAAATTCAATTGCTGTTTTCTTATTTATTTCAGGGAATACCTATCTCACCCTCACTACCCACATCGCCTGCCCATCCAAGTATGTCGCCCTCTCTACAGCCTGTACTGGAAGAGCAGCCTGTGGAAACTGGTAGTGGGTCTCCTGCAGTTCCACTGCCGGATTTGAGAAGTCGGATTACCCGGCGTCGAAGATTGCAGAGGACTCCCCGCCCCCCAGTGCACCACAATTTGGTACAAGCACTGAATGAGAATAGTAGATTACTTCGGGAGAGTATTGTACAGGCAGCAATTTTAGCAGGTGCCATTCGCTCTTCTGGCATCCCTGGCATGTTTATTTTTAAGTTTTCTATATTTGTTGATTGTTATATTTTGTTGATTGTTTATATTTTGTTTAGGTTTAAGGATATTTGTAATTAAAAAAAAAGTAAAGTATTTTTTTAAAAAAAAGTGTTTAATTAAAGTGATTTATAATTAATGATTGCCGAATTTCCCTTGCTTCGTCAAGAAAATCTGTGCTAACTTCCTCCACAGTCTGACTCTCCTCACTTTCCTCAGTCACATCAATTTCTTCTTCATCTGTAAAAATACACTTACTTTAGATTTCTTATTTTTCAAATGTAAATAAAACAAAGAGAGTAAACTAAGTATAGTTACCATCAAATGAATCCAAAAACATATTGTACAAGGTGCAACATGCCAATATAATTTTAGCTGCGTTTTCTGGCTGGTATATATCATATCCTATGCAGACATCTAAATTTATTTTTCAGGCGCCCATTACACATTTCCACCACATTTCTTGCTCTTGTATGGCACTCATTGTAAGCAGCCTCTGCTTCAGTTGCAGGGCCCATAATAGGGGTCATGAGCCATGGCTGTAGCGGGTATCCCTTATCTCCTATAATAAATAAAACTTTATAATGTACTTAGCTGATAGACATACCCAGTAAGTAAAAAAGTTTACTTGTGGTGACCTACCTAAAAGCCACTGGGATCTTTCCCCACGCACAAAGTTATTTTAGATGCCCTCCAAATTGCAGCATCATGGGTGGAGCCAGGGAAATTTGGATTGAGGCCAATAATCTTGCCCCTCGCACTGCATATCTAAAAAGTTTTTTAGTTTTTATTAAGGTTTCAAGAGAGTCTTAACAAAAAATTATTTATACTCACAAGTTGGCAGTTGATGCTATAATAACCCTTTCTATTATAAAATAGGTTGCCAGGCGCAATAGGGTGACTGAGTGGAGGTTTTGCTATGGCAACATGGGTCCCATCCACTGCACCTAATGTGTTGGGCATATTATATAGGTCTTGAAAACTGAAACAAGCAAAGTGTTGCATGAATAAGAGTGGGGCAGTTCTAAGTTTTGAAGATCCTCAAAATAAATATTTATTACTTATTCTTTTCAGTTTTCTTCAAATTTGACAGAAAAGAGTTTAAATAAGCCGTTTTAACATTAAACTCTGACTCTTAACATTTTTTTTTTAAACTCAAAATAATAAATTGAACTTACTCAGTCTTAGCTGCTTCTTTTTCCTCACGGGTCATGGGAAATCTCAAGTAACGAGGCGATAAAGTTTTTAAAATTTCCCCTGCTGTTAGAGCTGCTGCTCACTGATGGCTGGCTAACCCCAAGTATGTTGTCTTGCCCAACAGCTGTTTGATAACTGCCTTGGGCAAACAGATTGAGTGCAGCTAGTATCTGAATATGAAATTTTATTATTATACAGATACATACTAAGTAATGACTACAATAGATATGTTACAATAAGTAGTAAATATTATAAGTAATTACTACACACCCTACTTGTAGCGTGTTACTATCTGATAAGAAAGAATACAAGAGAAAGGAACCTTTAACAAAACAATACTGTTCTAACCTTTATGTGTTTGGGGATAAATCCTTCATCCAACTGAGGATTCCTTAACACATCCACCAAATAAAGTGTCCCAGATCTAGGGAGTCTAAAAATTTTTTTGAATTTTTCTTCAGCTATATGGAATGGGTTACGGAATTGTCCCGCAATCTTTCCAACCGAATTCTTTCTTGATGGTTTCTAAAAAAAATAGTTCTTCTTTATTTCATAAAATCTCTAAGTCGATTTATCTACAATTATCTTTTAAAAATCATAATGTAGTAAGTAGTACAAAGCTAATTAGATGTTCAGTGCAATAATCTCTATATGTTTTCACAAATAATTTTTGTATTGTATTGTATAATAACAATAATATTATTATTTACCTTTCTACCGAATCGACAATAGCTACAGCCACATAAGCTTCCATAATAATTCACGGCAACTCTAAGTAGGCCTCCGAACTCAAGAATTAGCAGAGAAATGTGCTTTGTAAATTTTAGTTCATGACAACTAATTTTATTCCACATCTTTTTAAACGCGATTAAAAATAGCTAGATTTAGTTTGACAGCTTTAATTTTAGGTGAAAAACGTCAAATTCAGAATAGCGAAATAGCAAGTTTCGCTAAGTTGAGTAACTAAAATGATTTTAGAGCTGTCAAACTAAAATATAGTTAAGATGTGTCAGTTTAATCTATTTCAGAATAGGAAACGTCGTTTGACAGGAATAAACTAAATTTTAGCGATTTATAGTTTAGTTTAGCGAAATTTGTGACAACAGAATCGGCACCATTGTTGCTTTCATAACATATTATTAAATAAAGCTACCTTTGCTAATTCACCAAAGTAACACGAAAAAATGTCCAACCTATTCTGAATTCCATTAATAGTACGAATTGCTCGCGTGAGAGGTGCTTTGGCCAGCAGGTTTGTTCTGGCAGTTGGCACAGCCAGCAGTGGCGGGCGCCGCCGCCTCCACACGTAAAGGTCTGGAACAGTAAACCACAAGCACTGAAGCACTCCCGGATTAGGCTCCATTTACTTCGTCTAAACGATTTACATAACTAGCAACAACAATACAAATTTTAACAAGACTAAGTCATTGTCAATTTTCGACAAAATCTGGCTGGGGAAACACCTTGCCGGCTGACCGACGAATGAAGCGTAGCAGCCCACGAGCTGCTACGACTGCGTCGCAGTTCGGAACTTGTCAAAATAATTTTAGCCTATTTTATAGTTAAACCCTCTTCATAGACCTCATACAATTTGTACGCGCGACCGTCATCAGCGCAAGTGGAATGCAGGACTTGGGACCACCTGCGAAATCACACTCACTGCCAAAAACTAAATTGCAAGAAGCTGCAGGGACACTAATTATATCCACTGCTTGCTTAGATTTTATCTGTGGTGTGATTGTGATCAGGCCCTTATAGGCTGATGTCTGTATCATTAGTTATATTAAACAAATATTTGGAGAGCATCAATCTTAGCAAGTAATAAATAAAAAAGAGTAATAGATATTAATTATTTATTATCCTTAATTACGTCTGCCACCATAGCCGCCTTGTGTGGCAGGCTGTGTCAATTGCAGACCATTGATGTTATTGAAGTCGAGCATCTTCAACATGTCCTTGGTGTCAGGGTCAACTTCAATAATATCATGCTCCAGGGCAGATACCTCAGGCACATAGTTGTCGCGCCTCTCACGCTCCTCTTCTTGCAACTTAATGGAGATTCCTCTGACCTGAGAGTGCCTGAGACGCCTCATCAAATGGGTAGCAAACCTGAAATATAATTTTTGGTTTATTAATTTAAAAATACTTTTAGCTGGAATGTTTGCTTACTGCCAGGACAGTGATATCTCAGGACCTTATTATTTAGATACCAAATGAATTTTCAGTTTGTTTACATACACAAAACTAATACAGGTCAATGCACTCATTAAGACCATGCTAAAATAAATACTTTGGTAGTATATAGCATATAAACAGTATGATATATTACTAGTCATTATGGTAAGGGAGAAATTACTCAGGACTTGTGTAAAGTTTCGACCTACTTTTTATGTCTTAAATTGAACATTGAGTAAGTTACGATTTGTACGTGAAACTAGAACACATTGAACCAAAATCAAATGAACATAATGTGAAGGCCTGATGTTGAAATACACGTTACATTAACATTACACAAAAATTAAAATAAATAAATACACACCCAGCGATTTTGTTACGGAGGGGCTTGGTGGGAATGATAGCAATTTCCTCACATATCCTCTTATTTGTGTCGAAGTCCAGAGTTAATCTGGTGTAGTACTTTTCGATTATTATTTTCGCCGCCTTCTTGACCGTTTTGGTTCTGACACGACCCTGTAATCGTAGTGGTTATTAGTAAATAAGCTTCTTAAATAATTGTTCACTATATGGAAACATTATAGCAAAACTTATGCACTATATTTTCACATGATCACAAAGATTTTTAAAGATTTAGGGCTAAATAAATTATTTACCATGGCTGAAACACTGCAGCAATCTTGACTGACAGATACGGAAGAACTTTTTTTTTTTTTTTTCTTTTATGGCTTCGCACGATTTGTGCATTTAGCCAATGTCACGTAATCACTTGTTCATGTCGAAAAAGACGGCCGCGTGACCCGTCTTACGAGCTAATAGCTAATAGCTAGCTAGAAATAGGTTTAAATGATGAAAAAAAAAGTATTCAATAGCAGAAGTTATTTTTTGGTCCTTTGTTTCACTAATATTTTTTTTTTTTTTTTATTAAAACATAAACCAGTGCTTGACCGCAATCCCGCCTGATGGTAAGCAGTGACGCAATCGTTGATGGTAAAGCGCACTAGTTTATTAAAAGCCTATTCACTCTAGCCTTGAAGACACTCAAATTGTAGTCCGACGGAAACACCGCCGCCGGCAGATTGTCCCAGTCCCTCGATGTACGCGGTATAAAGGACGAGGCGAAACGCTTCGCCGGATCGTAGAGGTGTCAACAACATAAGGGTGGAAACTCGCCGTACGACGGGTCGTCCGATGGTGGAACGGAGATGGGGGAATTAAATCGTGCAATTCCCTCGCACACTCCCCAGAATGTATCGTATAGAACACCGAAAGGCTGGCTACTCTACGCCTGTGCTCTAGGCTTTGGAGACCAACTCGAGTTAAATCAGGGTCACCAATCAGCCTCTTCGCACGCCTCTCCACTGAATCCAAAGTGGCCAGGTGACACTTAGCAGCACCAGCCCAAATGTGGCTGCAGTACTCCACACACGAACGGACCTGTGCTTTGTACAACATTAGAAGCTGCCCTGGTGTGAAGTACTGCCGGACCTTTGCGATTACACCAAGTTTTCTGGCAGCCACCTTGGCCTTGGACTCAATGAACCGCCCAAAGTTTAGGTTCGAGGAAATCTCAACACCCAAAAGCTGAAGGCGGTCGGTACACTCCAAGGATACATTCCGAAAAGTAGGAGCCAAGGTGAACGGGCTCCTTTTGGCGGTGAAAAGACACGCCTGCGTTTTGGCGGCATTGAATGCTACAAGATTGGCATTGCCCCATTCGGAGACTGCCTGAAGTGCAACACTCGTTCGCTCTACCATGGCCTCTCTTTCGGACCGGATTGATTCCCTACTAGCCCGAGCATCCGGCAGGTATCTCTCCACAACTGTGCTGTCATCTGCATACCCATAGATACCGGGCATCAGCAGATCGTTAATATGCAGCAGAAACAGAGTTGCAGAGAGAACAGACCCCTGAGGAACACCGGCATTAGTCGACATGGGCTCAGATGAGCATCCGTCGACAACAACTCGGAGGGATCGTTCAGTCAGGAAGTCTTTTACCCAGCCAGTCAGGCTAGGGGAAATGCCGTACGCTGGAAGCTTACTCAAAAGGCCAGCGTGCCATACCCGGTCGAAGGCCTTCGAGACATCAAGGGAGACAGCAATCGCTTCCCCATTTCTCTCGAGGGCCTCGCCCCACAAGTGAGTGGCATACACTAGTAGGTCCCCAGTTGACCGATTGCGGCGAAACCCGTACTGTCGGTCACTGAGGAGATCGTTACCTTCCAGGTATGCCAAGAGGCGCGAGTTCAATACACGCTCCATAATTTTGCAAAGTATGGAGGTGATCGAAATCGGCCGATAGTTGGTAGGATCGGCACGACTACCCTTTTTGGGCACGGGCTGCACGTTGGCAAGCTTCCAGGACTTGGGCACTATACCAGTCCCAAATGAGAGGCGGTACAAGCGTGTCAATACAGGAGACAACTCGGGCGCACATGTTTTTAGAACAATCGCTGGTATACCATCCGGACCACTAGCCTTATTCACGTCCAGACGACACAGTGCTCTCAGAACCTCCTTGTTCCGAATGCGAACCTCAGACATTGAAGTACCGCAATGGGGTAAAATAGGTGGAGTAGCACTGCCAGTATCAAGACGCGAATTATGGGCAAAGAGAGATGCAAAGAGACCTGCTTTCTCTCTCGCCGTATGAGCCAGTGTTCCATCAGGCCTAACCAGCGGAGGCAGTGAGGGCCAACAGAAGTTCGCCTCGACCGATTTGGCAAGGAACAAAAAGATCTGCTACCGGAAGGCTGCGCAGATAACTTGTTCCCAATATGGGAAATACGGTCGAAGCGAGCCTTCTTTAGCGCCTTTTTGTAGGACTTGGCAGCACGGTTAAAGGCTCTCTTCTTTGAGCTTAGATCCGGAGCTCCGCGGTCACGAGCGTCAACCCAAGTGAGAAACGCCGTGTGCTTACGCTGTTCGGCTTGGGCACAATCGGCATTGAACCATGGGCGAGCCGAGCCACCGACGGGCACGTCATTATAGGGAATAAAATATTCCATAGCTTGACGCACCACATCGGTTATAGCATCCGCACAGCTCGACGGATTGCTAGAAGAGAAGCAGACCTGCTGCCAGGGATAAGACGCAAAGAAATGGCGCATCACATCCCAGTCTGCTGACCTGTATCTTCTGAGTAATCAGTTGCAAAGAACCAAGAGAATATTTTGAAATAAAAAAATAAAAAAGAGCACTACAAAACAAACATTTTTAATACAATAACTCTAAAAGCAAATGTCAATAAATTATTTGTTTTTTCTTCTTTGGCAACTGATCCAGTGTCAATAAATTATTGTCTTTGGGTTACTTACTCCATTTCGGATAGGGATGCAACATCGCTCATAAAAAACATCGATATCAGAACTTCGACATTTTGAAAAGTGAAACATCGATGTTAGAAATATTGACGATTATGAACGATACATCGATATTTTGATCGATGTTTTATTTAGCAGAAATGAGACATTACTTAATTTGTTTTAACCTTCATTTTTAAAGAATTATAATTTTTAATTTTAGCAGAAAACAAGTAGGTATTTTTTTTTAACAGAGAAACTAAAATTAATAATTTTGACAACCTGGTGCCTTGTAAGCTGTTTCTCTGCTGAATTATTGTAGCTCCAGCTTCAGAAAATAACCGCTCACTAGGTATCGAAGTCGAAGTAGAAGAAGTGTGTGAGCGAGCGAAGCAACTGCTTCGTTTTGCGCACATTTGTATTGCACAGCGAACGAGCGAGACACTAATAAAATAACCTACGCTTCCGACTAAGAGGGATATGTGTTTGTGTGTGTAGTTTGTTGCAGGACTCGGGAGGTCGATAGATTTAATAAGAAAAACACTGCTTTAAATATCGCATCACTTCTGCTTTTAGTTACTCATTTTCGAAACTTGAACCAACACATTATCACACAAACAGTCAGGGTTAATTTTACATATTCAAATTTATATAAAACGAAAACATTTCTTTACTACAAAAACTCAATATGAAGGGTCCATGGGCGTAGCCACACTGGGGCAAGCTAGGGCACTTTCCCCACCCTGGCTCTGATCTATAATGTGCCTAATTAACCAAAATGTTTTTGTTTTTTATACTAACAACAATAATAATTTTCGTAAGAAAGTTACACAAAAAAATTAATCGAGAACAAAAGAATTGAGAATCGGTTCAACGTCGTAAGCTCGTGCCAAACATACCAATGCTCTACGAAACGCGCTGGTCGCAAAAATATAATTGCATTGGCATTTTTAAAGAAAATTATATTAAAATGATCACGGCCCTCTTGACGCTTTCGCATGAAAGCAACAGTGCAACAAGGAAGGCGGTCAGCTATACTGCGCTGCTATCAATTCAGAATTAATTGTATCTGTTTGCCCCATTGCGAAATATTCTGCACTGCTTCGACCAATCCAAAAGCATTGACTTGCTCCAGTTTGCGAATCATATTTAAATAATCGTTGACACTTTAAAAAAATACAGAGAAAATGTCGTCGAACATAGCGACAATTTCATAGCTGAAGCTCAAGAGATCGCTGATGCTCTAGAGATTGATTTGCCAATGCCGCGTATCGCAAAGAAACAGGCACACCGTCCAAATCCTCCAGCAGAAAGTCCTGCCCAGTTTTGGAAACGATCACTGATTATTCTCTACCTAGACTCGCTGATTATGTCACTATATTCTATGATAACATTGTACCCATGTTACATGTTGCAAATGACCTGCGACGAATTGTTGAAAAAAAAAAAACAGATGCTTTCTGCAAGTTTTACAAATTAAATGATACTTTCCCAAGCGAGGCTAAAATGGGGCATAATTTGTGGGAAAAAAGAATTCTGAAATTTATGCGTTGAAAGAGATGGAAGTGGCGGATTAAGATTTCGGAAATGCAAATTTATATCAGCGTAAAATCTTTTATTTTTCTTGCCCAGCCATGTACTACAACCTGTACAATAGAGTTATCATTCAGCACATTGCGGCAGGTCTACACGCAGCTTCGCTCAACCATGAGCGAAAATCGTCTAAGCGGCCTGTGTATGCTAAGTGTGCACAGAACGAGGATCGGGGAATCAAAAAATTTATTTGTAGAAGAAGTGCTAAATAGGTTCTGCCAAAACCCACGCCGGCTTCTCTTGAAGTAATATTAGTTATAAAGTTAGTTAAAACTTAAATTCATAAACACCGACCGAGAATTACCGGGAGAGGGGGGATAAGTTTACTGCTGCCCCACCCTGAAACCAAGGCTGGCTACGCCATGAAAATTTTCTACAGTCAAATAAAACAAAAACCCACGTTTCCAAATTCAAACAAGCCCATTACTTTCATACACACCAATAAAACCTACTTATATAAAATTAAAATTCCATTCTACAACATAGCTGACATCGTTCATAAAACATCGTTCATGAAGAACGATGTTACATCGATGTTAGAGGTTTCGATATCGATTTGAAAACATCGATGTTTGAAAAGCATCGATGTATCATTTACATCCCTAATTTCGGATTCCATTGATAGTGTGGATAATTTGCCGCGTTTGCCAGTGATCCACATGTTAAATTTTAAATTATAATAATCCGGTAATTCTAGTCTAGTGCTACTTAAATGTGAACATAATATTCAGTGAATACATATACAATATATTCATTTACTTTTGCAGTGAAATACTAACATCAAAATGTTTTGGGGTAAGTAAAATAGCCGGTTAGTCACCACGTGTTGGGACCACACTGTTAAAACAATAGAACTATTAATTATAACGTCTAGACTGTCTAAGATTCATTACAACTGCATTAGGATATAATGGACATAATATTCTAAGACACAGAACAGACGTCTACTTTTCCATTGTCTCTTCGTAACTTGAAATGTGTCGGTTAACTTGGCTTGTATTTCATTTCCAAAGATTCAAAAAGAGAAATTACCTTTTTTTGTGTAGTTTTCTTACGCTCTACTATTAAATTTTAATATGTTCTAGAACATACTACAGGACATGTGGCCGTTTGGAATCATCATCATCATTATCAACCTTTTTATCGTCCCACTGTTGGGCACAGATCTCTTGTCATACAGAGAAGGACTGAGCGTAATCACCATGCTTGATCAATATGGGTTGATGATTTCAAACTTAAACTCAGCTGTTTGGAATGTTCTTAGTTAATTAATAAAATAAATGTATTTAACCAAATAAATGGGGCTTTGTGAGACTGTACAGCTGTTAGCATTTAAATTTCAGTAACATATCATTTCAATATGTTAAGGATTGCCAAATTTATGCAATATTGGGGCAACTTTTCAACTAATGTTTTAATCATGAACTCTAAACCACACACTAAAGCTCTCTTCCCATGGTAATAGGCAGAAACTACTTCCATAACCCTATATCTAGATTTTTAATTATAATTACTTGTACAGGACTTATTATGGAACCAAACAAGCGGTACACCCAAGTGGTGGAGAAGCCGTTCCACATCTCACAGGCAGCTATGGATATCTCAACAGGAGACAATGATCCTTGCCAAGTCATGGTTGTAGTTGATGGCAAGAACTTCCTTGTGTGTACATTACAAAAAGGCAAGGTTATTCAGGTGCCCTTAGACCTATACTTCAAGACTGGGGACTCAATTTCTTTCCTCACAAACGGTAAGTAAAAATATTACATCCACCATTTTTGTTAAGCAACTTTTATTTTTTAAAGTACGTAATAGCTGTAGGTAGTAAATATTTCCACTAGACCAATACTTAATTTAGATTTAAGACTAACAGGTTTTAATTTAATTTGTTTTTTTTTTAAGACTGACCTTCATGATACCCTATATCAATATGTACCTTTATTACTCCTAAAACATAACAATATTTTAATGAATATATATAAAGCAGATTCCCTCTCAACAAGAGGAGGCCTGTGTCCCAACAGTGGGCAGGCGCGTGCGCTCCATAGAGGCATATAAGCACTGCATACCCTAATAATTTTCTAATTCGGAACACCCGAATCGTATTATAATATAATTTTTGTACTACAATACATTCTGTTAAAACACTACACTGGTAATAACGCTCAATCCTTCTCTGTATGTGAGGAGACCTGTGCCCAGCAGTGGGACGATAAAAAGGTTGATAATGAGGATGATGATGATCTATGCATACCCTCAACAAAATCTCTGTGCACGCCCCTGACAGTGGGTACAATATAGGCTGATTGGTATTAGTAAGGATATGATTTAAGATATTTAACTAATTTTAGATTTTTCCTTTGACGTCACTGGTTGCTAAAAAGTGTAGCGTGCAGTGGCGTCACACGAGTTTTCAACGCACTGTGTCATCTTCATTTTTTGTTTATATGAATTAAGAAAAACTACATCCAGTATTTTTTGGAAATCGGACTGAAAGTGATATGAAAAAATATACACTCTTTACTTACAACTAAAGCAATTTTTTCAGGAGATACTTATAACTTTTCAAGTATTTACTTTTAAGAAAAAATTGCTTATAAAGAATTAGCGGGTTTGCCAATTAAGGTATTGATATGTAATTTTTAAAAATAGAGTAAAGGATGAGTAGTTATTCTATATTATACAATATTTTTTGGTACTGCTTCATGTCAATGGTAACTAATCTGTGAGGGACAGTATTCTGGGTGCATTATTTTTTACACTGACTGAAATACTGTTTAGTATCCCCCCATGCTACTCTC